>OZ010674.1:41248354-43895387 GCA_963932185.1 Troglohyphantes excavatus
TATATATATATATATATATATATATATATATATATATATATATATATATATATATATATATATATAAGGTGTGCTCGTGTTTCGCTTTTTGAAAGGGGCAAGGAAAGAATTCTTTTGACGTCATTTTAGCTCCGCTTTACTATGAGTTTTTGATCATTCTCATTGGCTGTATGTTTCAAGCATTGCTACTTAAGTTCGATCCCCGTGGGTAACGACTGGTGATTTAATTTTTAATTAGCAAAATAATGTAAATATCTGTAAATAATTGTGTTCAGGTAGCTTCACTGCTAATCCGTCCTTGTTTAGTTATGTCCCCGTATTTTACTTGATTGAAATTGTAACTCATTTAATATGTCCAATACAAATGCAGTGACCTGATGGTTCCTAACCTCATTTTACTTTTTCAAAATTCATGGACATGCTTTTGTGGCAGCTAATATTATTTTAATACGCTTAATTTATTAAGCAACTTTTTTGCACTTTTTACATACTAAATACAATCCTTAAAATATAATTTAAACTCTTAAAATTTAGCGAATTCTAAATAAAATTAACGATTATCACTTTTAAATAGATCACAAAAAAACAAATAGATGGCAGCACGTCAAGAACCATTGGTTCAAATGGTTTCTGAATATTTTAATAACGAAACGACTTTGGAAATCGATTCAAATTGTTTTTTGAAGCAAATTTTAACCATTTTCTTTTAAATAAATTCATGATTAGTTAAAAACAAGAATTCTTGTTAAATTAAGTACTCCTTGACAATAGCGACAATTACTCTTAAAACGACTGTCGAGAATATTAGACACGCCCACAGACAGTTGCAGGCGGAGGAAGGCGTCACTATGACGTCAAAAGAATCCTTTTCCCCGCCCTCCATCAGCAAGAGCGAGTACCAGCACACCTTTTATATATAGTCTCCACTATCCTTGGTTGATACTAACTATTTCTTTTTAAATGGACATTTACAAAATGGCTCCTAAAACAGTTATAAATTCATTTACGGAATTTTAAAATTAAAAACCAAGCGGAATTTTAAAATTCCGATCCTCAGTTGCACAACTTGAGGGTAAACTGTATTTTTATATACAATTTTACCCTTTTATAGCAGATAAAGTATGTGTTTTGCATGCCACACACTTACACCCACATACACTTTCTTTTATTATTATACATCACGGTAAAATAAATAATGCGTACAATGTAAAATATTGAATTAATTGATGTGATAAAAATTATAAAAACAAAATTAATTAAATATTTTTTAGACACAAATAAATATTATTTCACTACTTATAAAATTTTTAATTCAAGTTGATAATCTATAAATTAAAAAACCTCATTGCCTTCAATTTTTGCATTAAATTCATTACAAGCAGATGAATATAATTTTGAATACAGAGTTTTTTCATTTGATATGATATAAAACGATATGATATTCAAAATTGATATTCAAAATTAATAAGATTTCGATTCTGCATGTTATTAGTTCTATCGATATCCAATCAAACGTCGCAATGTATCTACACCTACATTCCAAAGTACATTTTAAAATTTAATTGGACAATAAATAATACTAATATCAATTTATTTTATTTAAAATATGAATTTTTATTAAAATAATTAACAAATTAATTTCATGTGTTGAAAATATAAATTAAACAAACTTGCAGGGAAAGCAACTTTATATTAGAGATCCCCTCACACATTTAAACTCTTTGACCACAGAAAACAACTTTACAATTTTGTTATCCTATTAATAAAATCTACGAAACACAACTTTTGCGTCAAAAATTACATAAAAGAACAACAAGTTGGACGGTTCTGCACTATAAAATCTGTGAATCGAAGTAACGAAAAATTGTTGAAAAAACGAAAAGAAACAGTAACAACTCCAACCCTCAGAAGCGGACAATATCGATTTTCACTGTAATTTAGCAACTTTATATATTTTGAGATCCCCTCACACATTTAAACTCTTTGACCACAGAAAACAACTTTACAATTTTGTTATCCTATTAATAAAATTTACGAAACACAACTTTTGCGTCAAAAATGACATAAAAGAACAACAAGTTGGATGTTCTGCACGATAAAATCTGTGAATCGAAGTAACGAAAAATTGTTGAAAAAACGAAAAGAAACAGTAACAACTCCAACCCTCAGAAGAGGACAATATCGATTTTCACTGTAATTTAAAACACTTTATAGAAACACCACAGGGGAGTATAAAGAAAGACCCTTCATTTTGAAAAAAAAAAATTGAGTTTTTTAAAAAAAAGTTCAAAAGCCATCTCCCGCTGCGCTTAATTTTAAATTCCCGTTTTTCTGCCTCACGATACTTGACCGGAAGTTCCTGAAAGTCTTCTCTTCGTAAAATCGATTCAAAATCACCCCCACATTCAACGAGTATTTTTTAGTGTTTTTTCTTTATCTCTTCTCCTCCCCCCCCCCCCTCCATTCTTTTGTTCAAGTTTCATAATATACTGTTCTCAGGATCTATTCTTGTTAAATGGTGAGTTATCTGTTTTACGCGAGTATATCTGTAAAGAAACATGCAATTGTCTTTGAATATGGAAGTTGAATCTTTATTTTTTTTCTTCTTATATTATGTATTTCTCTTTGAAAAACAGTTGGAAATTCTTCACGTATTAAAATCAAATTTGTTTTTATTGTATAAGTTAGCAATTTAAAATATGTAATTTTTGGAGTAAATTATAATTTTATTTCCCAATACCGCTAAAAATTAATGTATATTTAATATTCAGGGTGTAAGAGAAGTATCTTTACAAATTTTACACGCAGTAAAACTTAAAAGAAATAAGATAGCTCAGTTATTTCGCTTGTACATGTAGCAGAAAAACATAAAGTTTTATTTGTAAGCAGTTTTTAATTTTTTTTTTTTTAAATTTTCCTTTTTAAACAACGCGCAACTAAAACTTCATGTGTTGCTGTTATATGTACAAGCAACGTAATTTAGTTATCTTATTTCTTTTAAGTTTTATTGAGTGTCAAAGTTGTAAGTATATTTATCATACAACCTGTATTAACATTATGTAGATCCATAAAAGACTTGAGTCGTCTAGTTTCACAACCAGATAGATCCACATTTTTTACAAAATCGTTTTTTTTAAACATTTTTTACAAGTTCTCAATGCTTTACATCACATTGCAAAGCGGTATTTACAAAAAGTGTCTGAATATAGTCTAAAAAATTCATTCAAAGTCCCTGGTTTTAATATAAAAGTAAATTGTTGTCAATCGTTTTTGGCGTCAACTGTGAAATTTAAGAACATGGATCTATCTGGTTTTGAAACTAGACGGCTTTCTTAAGCAAAAATAACGCTTTGAGATATGAGATCCTTTTGTTACACCATTATGTATAAAATTAAAAAAAAATTTAATTTAAATGTTCAATTCAATTAGGTTAAACTAATGTTATTTAAAATTAATTTACATGTTAGGTTTACAGCACAAAAATTTCCAGTATAAGTGTAAACTCAAAGAGCTTAATAACTTTGTAAAACTATTTCATTATAAAACATATTTCCTAATTTCAATATAAATTATTTTTAAGTAATTAAATAATTAAACCCAAACTATATAAAATTATTTAACTTAATTGGATATAAATGAAATTTGAAGAAAATGTCTTAATTTCTGTTTAGGTGTTTTTTTTTAAATTTTATACAAGTTAAACTTTACATTATAATATAAGAATGAATGTGGATTAAACCACTGTAAAATTCAAGCACAAAATTTTCTAACAAAGAAATCCTTCCTTTTACTAATACCCGAATTTTCTCGCGTCAACTCAGCTTCCAACAATATCCATTCAACAAGTTTTGAACTTTAAACCACCACCTCAAGAGCTAAACCCTGCGATTGTTCTACACTCCCATTCCCAAAACACAAGAGACGCACACAAAAAAAAATCTTTCTGAGAAACACAAATGCAGAAATCCATCACATTTAAGTCCAGGCGTTGTTGGTCGGAATATTTTTAGCAGCGACAAAACTCGGGGTTATAATCCGTTTACACCTGACGAACGCCTAGAAAATATTCGAAGGGGGAAAGAGAGAAAAGGCAATTCTTGAAATAATTATAAGAATACGGATCAAAAGATTCTCCCCTTCTTCTCACCTGGAATTCAAAGGAAAGGGAGCCAAGGGTTGGCGATGATTAAAACACCGGTAATGCTATTGTAATGACAGCAGAGGCAATGCCACATAAACTTGTTTGTTGCTAGAACAGGGCTTCAACATCATTAAAATAATTAAGGAAAAGGCGAAACTCGGGAAAATGCGACTTGTTTTTCAGAAAGACATTACAAGAGAGGCAACTTTTAAGAGGATTAAGTGAGGACACACTCCGAGTGAGGACACACACCCTCGCGAAATCGAGCCGTGGCAGTTTCCCTAAAAGATTCCGCTGGTTGTTATTAGAAGTGTGCGAGATAATAACACCAGCAAAAGAAAGCCCGGGACCCTTCGCTAATGATAAAATGATTAAGTCGCAAGGGCGAAATTTCTACCAGCAACGCCCCGTCGCATTGTTTGCGAAGTAATTCCTCCAGCAACTGGTGGCAGTGATTCGCGTTCGATGAATGCCAGTCAGATTTTCATCGTAATCGATTTAAAAAAAAGATGGCGGACTTTTTATTGTTCTTTGTTCTTCGTTAGGCGCGTTAATTAGGAACACGGAAAAGAAAGTGCACTTGCGAAAAGTTCACTGGGCTTAAGCCTCGTTTTAATCTAATCATCAAAGACGGAAATGATATGTGCTCGGAAAAAGTAGGAAAGTAATGTCACTCCGGCTGAGGATTATTTCAGATGGGTTTGTTGCAAGGCCAATGGACGTATCTCTGTTTCCCTTTGATGTAGGCTGCAGTAAAAGTTTCTATGTCAGTGATTTCTTTTTTCTAATTATGCAGACTTTCATACTTGATTAGCTTGTACTGGTTTGAAAAGTGGATTACTTTTGTTCACTTCATTCTCATAATGAGTTTTTGACACATTTGGAAGTGGAAGATGATGTTTAACCCAATATTAGATTTGTCTCCCCATAATTGAGTTCAATTTAAATAGAAATTCCTATACATTAAAATAAAACTTGTTGTTTTACAACCTACATTAAAAATATTCGTCAAGTATTCCTCCCCCCTCTTTTTTATTATCTTTGGCATTTATGTATAGTGCATAACTCATATATCGGTAAGTAACTAAAATGTTATTTTAAAAATCAGTTTAAACGATTATTTATTCCATTATTACAGCTATTTTTTCGGTTATGAGTTTGTATTTAAGAGGAATTATAGGTGTGGGTGTAAGAACGAGACAGCTCCAGTATTCAAAATTGTTTCGGAAAACGAAAAACACTGTACGATTCTTACATCGTATAAAACAAAAGTACTGCTCCTTTTCCTTTATATACCTATAGTCATAGAGGCCTAGCTAGTCTATAGATAGCCATACATATCCTATAGTCATAAAGATCTGTCTAGTTCTTGGATCAATAAATAAAGGATTTTTTATAAGAATAAGTGAAAAAAAAAGTGTGAATCAGCAAAAAGTGGAGCTGCCTGGTTCTTGAATCCATGTCTTCGATTTATGCCTTTGCAATTTTTCAAAGGTATGTAATGTAGATAATATGTGAAATGTAATAAAATTGCGATTTTATGTAATTATATTTAATTCCAATTTATGCGTTCAATAAATTTTAAAATGTTCTTTGAGCATCAAATATGGTAATCACGTTAATTAAAAACGAAATATTTAATTGTGAAGACGTAACAAATGCAAAAAAATAATTAAAATAAACTAGTAATGTTTTTGTTTAGGGGCTGTCTACAAATGTGACACTTTGTGACACAGGGGGGGAGGGGTTACAAAAAGTGTGAAAAAAAAAACACTTTGTTGTTTAGTTTCCGATTTTAATAGATACTAAAGTCAATTGAAGCCTGACCTCATTTATAGACAGCCCTAAAGAATTAATAATAATAATGATAATAATATAGTAGAACTTTGATATAACGTTTTCTCGCAGGACTAACACGTATGGCTGTTATAAGGAAAGAGTTGTTGTAACGATCAATAAAATTCATTGCTTTAGAAATTAATCTACCAATTGAGACTTTAAGTAGCTGTCGTTATAGAGAAGGGGTAACTAAATTGAAGAGTCGCTGTAAGGAGGGTCTATTGTAATAATAACAATAGCTAAAAAAAAAAAAAACGATAAATATAAAAAATATTCAATTACCTAAACTAAACACACGAATTTTTATTTTCCATTCCATTTCGCAGAGGGGAAAAAATCACAGTTTCTATTATTTCCCATCCACCCCCACTCGCCCAACAGAGCCCGGCCTTCAATTCTCATTGTTGGCAGGCAGTCACGCTCCACAGAATGATAAGATAAAAAGAAAGGACCACACGAGAGTCGAGCCGTCAGATACTTGAGATATTTATTCCTCCAGGTCAACCCGGGTTAAAGGTAAGAGTCGCCAAATACGGACTAACGCGAATAAATCACACTTCTTTCTGACACCCGTGTGTCTGTTATGTCTCATTTATGAGGCCTTCGCTTCGCCTTAACGGGTGGTAGATTCGGCGATTGTTGGTCTTTTGCGGGGGCGGGGGGAAGAGGGGGGGGGGACTTCAAGTGGACAAAGACAATTGATTTGGAAGGTTGCTTAACTGTGTTTTTCAGGCCTATAAATACAAACAATTTTTCTGCATTTTAAGTGGAGTTATAATTGTTACGCAAATTTAACCCACGATCTGTTGTCTGTGATGGTAGATGTTGTCTGTTGTCGTAGATTCGGCAATTATTGGTCTTTTTTTTGGGGGGGGGGGATGACTTCAAGTGGACAAAGACAATTGATTTGGGATATTGCGTAACTGTGCTTTTCAGGCCTATAATTACAATTTTTCTGCTGCTGTTTATATTTATGCATTTTAAGTGGAGTTAAAATTGTTACGCAAATTTAACCCCCGATCTGTTGTCTGTAATAGTAGATTGTAATGCTGTCTGTTGTGGTAGATTCGGCGATTGTTAGTCTTATTTTTTTTGGGAGGGGGGACTTCAAGTGGACAAAGAACATTGATTTGGAAGGTTGCGTAACTGTGTTTTTCAGGCCTATAAATACAATTTTTCTGGTGTTAGTTTTTATGCATTTTAAGTGAAGTTAAAATTGTTACGCAAATTTAACCCCCGATCTGTTGTCTGTAATTTTGCGTTACGTGATTTCTACTTTTTCTTGAAATGCACACCAATAAAAAAATATTATTTTTAATGATTTTCATATATATTTAATTGAAGTATAAATAAAGAGCTATATCTAAAAAAATAAACGGCAAGATTAAAAATATATAAATAAATTCGTTAAAAATATTACAGAGAAAGCAACTTTAAATTATCGCTAATTTGCTAGCAGCTCGGTTGTGAAAAGGATGTCAGGAAAAATTACATATATAAAAAATTCTTCTTTTTGTATAAAAAGAATAAATTTATAGAATTGTAAACAAACTTTTAGAAATTTAAGAAAATTAAACTTAAAGAAAATTCCTTATAAATTATATATTTTTATTTAGCGAGAATTATTTAATAAAATTTTATACCATTTGAAAAAAAAAGTTAATACATTTTTTTATTGCTTTTACAGATATTAAAATATAGATATAATATCATCAATATATAAAAAAGTATTTTAAATAATTCTAATATAAGTAAAGACGTTATTCAAATCTCTAAACAATTTATTTAGTATTTATGTAACCAAGAGATGTACATCAAGTTCATAACAATATCAAACTTATTTTATATTTACAGCATCTTATCTAAAATCTCTATAATAAAATTCAAAACCTCAAACAAAATACCAACTACCCCTATAAACGATAACCACATCCACTAGTCACTCTAAACGAATCCCACAACTTCCAAAAGCCACTCGACAACCCACTTCATTTCAAACAATACTTTAAACCGCATTATCTTCGAAGTAATTCATGTCGCCCGCCCCTAGCCCCCCTAAATCGGTATTTTGTCACTAAAAATACGATCTAACCCACCTCTTTAATTCAAAGTGTGTCTCTCCCCCCATTCATACGTCTCAAGGCGCCTTCATTGCAACATTAAAGGGGAGGCTTTCCCATGTCAGAGACCAGAAAATAAGGTGCCACTAATATTTATGAGGCGCCATTAAAGGAGCCCTAGCCCCCTGCACCAAGTGGCATTTTCCTTAAAATCCGTCCCTTTTTTAGGCGCCCCTTGAATATATAGGTGAGGCGATGCGTTACCGCCTTTGAGACAGGCGGGTTTTAATAGCAGGGAGATTTGAGGGTGGGCCAAAAAACCGTTGAATTTTTCACTTGGGAGTGAAATTAAGTACGATGGGATTCAATGGGATATTTTTGTTTTAGGTTTCAGCCTTGTAACTAGAAATATAACTATTTGAAAACTGTAATTTGTTTGTGTGTCCATTAAATGTAAATAATAATTACTTAACAAGTTGAAAATGTATTTTTTTTAGTGCTTACTCCAATCAATCCGAGTACTAAAGTTTAAATTTAAGGCGGGTTTTAATAGCAAGGAAGTTTGAAGGTGGGCCAAAAACCCGTTGGATTTTTCACTTGGGAGTGAAATTAAGTACGATGGGATTCAATGGGATATTTTTGTTTTAGGTTTCAGCCTTGTAACTAGAAATATAACTATTTGAAAACTGTAATTTGTTTGTGTGTCCATTAAATGTAAATAATAATTACTTAACAAGTTGAAAATGTATTTTTTTTAGTGCTTACTCCAATCAATCTGAGAACTAAAGTTTAAATTTAAAAGTAAAGTACGTTTTTTAAAGTGAGGTGTACTGAAGCGTGCATATACATACTGCTCTAAGGGAAAACGAAACATTGAAGTTGTAAAGTAGTTTTCATTTCAAGGGAAGTTAATTTATAGTTCTAATACATACCGCTTTTTTAAAGAGAAATAATTCATTTAGTCATAAAAAAAAAAAAAAACCACAACGTTTTGGCATTAAATAAATAGTATAGAGTATTTTTATGATTTTAAAATGTACTTGTATTGTATTACAATTAGGTAAATTAATACAAATAATATACTGATTACCAACTACAAGCTCTAAGCGTAGGTAGTTTGGCCCAGTTTATCATGTCCTAACTATTCCCCAGTTAATTATTAACTATTATCCAGCTGTCCTTTTAAAACTACCTTCTCTTGACAAATTTTACTCTTTTTTAATTTTTGACTCTTTTTTTTAAAGAGAAATAATTCATTTAGACACTGCTTAAAAAACAACCCCACAACGTTTTGGCATTAAATAAATAGTATAGAGTATTTTTATGATTCTAAAATATACTTGTATTGTATTACAATTAAGTAAATTAATACAAATACATATACTGATTACCAACTACAGGCTCTAAGCCAAACTAGGTTGGTCCCGTTTATCGTGTCCTAACTATTCCCCGGTTAATTATTAACTATTATCCAGCTGTCCTTTTAAAACTACCTTCTCTTGACAAATTAACCACATCTTCAATATATAGCGCATAATTATTAAATTAAGACGTGTACAAAGACTTAAAGTTGCAGAAGAGTTTTTTTTTAAAGGGAGAATGGTATGTGACACATTTATCAAGTTAATTTTTTTGATTACATTGTGATACTTTGATAATTTCTTCAGTCTTCTTATGTGAGAATAACATGTTAAAATTTTCATATATTTTAAAAGTCAATTAAATGTTTCAAACTAACACTTTTAAAAGCATCAGATAGAACTTTTGTTTAATTTTTGATTAGACTAATGTTTCTCAGGTATCATTTAATACATTTGTTAATCTTATTTAATACATGCTCAGTATTTGACTAAAATAATTTGATGTAATTAATAAATGATAAAATATGACTTTTTAAAGTAAACTAACGTGTTCTTCATCAATTAAATAAAATGTCATTAAAAAAATATCATAACAGGTAACTTTTTCTCAAAAGTCAAAAGCGTTTTAGAGCCATTGAAGGTATGCTTATAATTATACTTCACTTGAAATTTTTTTAAGGGTACTTATTTATTCAAAATTAAATATTAATTCAGAGTGATAACAATTAATAAATTTCCATCGTAGAATATGAGACAGAAACAAGTCTGATTTATTCTATAAAAGATTATTAAGATAAACAAAAACATAATTTCCCGCGGGATATTAATGAAGACATATGTCTATTTATTATTATAAGGCAAACCGCTTGTATTTTAATAATAAAAATATCTTTTATAAAACAGTTTACTTTATATTTTTTTAATAAAACTTAATCTAGTTCTGAAGAAAACTTGTATTTTATGCAGTTTTATTTATTAAGGTAGGTATTTTAATGAATTTTTTATATACCTTTCAATGTTTATTACATATGGTGTAACGAGGTATGATATACATAATGAAAATATTAATTAAGATAACAATATCGGGCATGCTCTAGTATTTATTTAAGATATTTTTTATATTATACGAAAATTAGCTTTTAAAGAATATTTAATAAATTTTCAATGTACTTCGTATGAAATGCTTTATGTAAATTGTCATATTTTAATCCTAGTTTTTTTGAACACCTAAAATATTTTGAAAAATATTTATACTTTTGGTTAAATGAAAATATTATTTTATTATGCTATTACTTATTCTATATACTGGATAATATATTTTAAACGAATTAATTTTTTCTGATACCATTACTATCGAAGAAAGGATTTTAGCCAAACATTTTCATGCACATTTTTTTTATAATAGAACAATAAATAAACCTTTTAATCAAAATTTTATAAATTATCTGCCAAATAATTGAACTTATTCCTTAAGCTATTGCAAAAAATTAAAGAAAGTTAATATTCAAACCTTAAATAAAGTCATCAAAAAATTAATTTGGTACAGTTAACAAAATAAAGTTATTTATTCGATAACTAAGTTATGAAAAAAATTAGAAATATAATTTTTTTTCCAAGTTACTTTATACATACGGAATAATTCGAATATATTTCTTTTTACAATAAGAAAAAAAAACATCTTTCATATTGCCACGACAAATTACATCTTAAAACATAATTAATTGGCAACATAGATACAAAATAAAAAAATACAAATAATTGACATAAAATAATATGGAAAACCATCTTTCTGAACTTCTATTTTAAGTTTACCAGGTTGCATTGAGATTGCTTGTACTGAAGCTGAGATTAGCAATATTAAATCACATTGCTACTTTTCAGAAAGTACGGTTGCTTTCATTTAAGTATGCCACACGCCTGTTTACTAGGCAATTATACTTAAAGAAAAACGAGTAAGTTTTGATTTTTTAAGTACCGTTATTTTACAGTGTTTAGAAGTAAAGTATTCTGCTATGGAGCTAATAACTTAACAGGATGACAGCATAAGTGAGAAATCTAGAGTATCATAGTACCATCAAAACTACTCACCAGTAATGATAGTGTTCGTGTAGGCATTGGCCATCACCTTAGGACTACATCGTAGAGACGGATCTTTCACCTCCTGCTTGATCACCGGCATGTCCTTCACCGCCTTCTTGTCCTCCTCGAACCCCTTCCTGAAGAACCTGTCCTCCGCGCCACCCCCAAACAGGCTCCTGTTGCTCCTGTGCAGGTGGTGGTGCTTCCTGTTGCAGATGGGGGCCGAGATGCCAGGGGGGCCACGAGGGACGGGGGCCGCGGGGCCCTCCTCGTGGTCGCTGTTGTTGTTGTCGTCGTCATGGCGAGGTCGACACTCGCCGTCTTCGAGGATGACGAAACTGTTCTCCTTGTTGCAGCTGTGGATCTTGTGCTGGATGAACTTGACGATCTCGGAGAGGACGAACACCTTCTGGCAGGACCCGCATGTCAGGGTGTCCTGCAGCAGTTCGGCTTCAGCTGCAGCAAAAGAAGGAAACATGGTAAGTATTACGCAAAAAGAATTTGGGAAATACATAAATATGTGTTTGGGAAGTTGGGTGCCCAGGCTCCTTATTAACTTTTAAATGGGATCCAGCACCCTCAGAGACGATCATGCTATATTTACTGACTTCATCTCCTTTAGTCACAAATTACTTTATAAGTCTGCATTTTTTACAGAGCAATATTTCAATAGTTTATAAGATTTCAAAACAATGATTTTAATTAAAAAAATCACAAAGTTAAGGAAATTTTCAGACAGAAATATTTTTAGAAAGAAAAGTATGCATCTAATACTTTATTCCCTGTGTTAAAGTATTTAAAATTGTTACTTAATAAAACAATCAGGAAAAGTTTGAGGGATATATTTCAAGTAGTTTTTAAGAAATATGCTCCCAAACATGAGAAAAGTTCGTTTTGAGTAAATTGGTTTCTAAGTTCGTCCAAACAATGCAATTGGATATGTGGGTTTATACAAAAAATACTTCCAAGTTTCCGATTACTATAAATAAGGTATCATTTTAAACAAAACATTTCATTTTTTGATAAACAGTGAAAATCTCAAAAATGATATTTTTTCATCCTTAACTGGTGACTATCCCGATATAACTCGTGTTGGTGCCTATGGCAAATATATGTTATCTCGAGTTAACTGTTCAAAGAATTGAAAGTCCATTTTCAAAGCATTTATTTAAAAGTAAGCACATTTTGAGGGCAATGGAACCCTACAGGGGATCCATTTCTCTCAATAGACCCAACAACACTAGTGCGAATTTTTACATACCATATTACTCTTCCCCTTATTTCAATTAAAATCCATTGAAAAATATTGAAAATTACTAAAACGTTGCTGTAATGTAAGTTTCTCCCCTTTGATTTTCAAACAGTTTAAATAAAAAACAATTAAATAAAATTATAATAATTCACTTTAAAGTACCTTCTTTTTACAGTAAACTTTAAAAAAAGTGGGGTTATTTTGCGTTAATTAACATATTATAGAATAATAACAAACTGTTGCGGTGGGTAACCGCGGAATGGCGCCAAGACTAAAGATATTAAGACTAAGTATAGACCAAATAGCCAGGAATTATTTAGAGTGAACTTAAAAAAAGTGGGGTTATTTTACGCTAATTAGCATATTATAAAATAATAACAAACTGTTGAGGTACGTAACCATGGAATGGCGCCAAGACTAAAGATATTAAGACTAAGTATAGACCAAATAGCCTTGAATTATTTATAGTGAACTTAAAAAAAGTGGGGTTATTTTACGGTAATTAACATATTATAAAATAATAACAAACTGTTGCGGCGGGTTACCGCGGAATGGCGCCAAGACTAAAGATATTAAGACTAAGTATAGACCAAATAGCCAGGAATTATTTCCCGAAGACGACATCTCCGTATTAAGTTCAAATGAAAAAAAAGCACCCGAGACTTGTACAAATCACGAACCGTTTAACGTTCCCTCCCCTCTTATCCCCTAAATGGCCAAACGAAAAGCTATAATAATAACGAAAGCTTCTGCAATGATTTTTCTCGTGTAAATTATTCCCGATAACAAATGACAATTCCAGCACTTCATGCAGAACCAAAACGACTATGGTTCCCCATTAATCCATCCAGCCATTGTTCATTGTGTGGGTGGAGGAAAGTGGGGGGGGGGGGGGGGAGGGGCACAGCAAAGACGAGGACGAGCAATAATAAAATTTTCCGTCGTCCCAGAAAATTCGGTGGCGCTCGAAAATGCCTGCCCGGACGTTTTGAAAAGGGAAGAAGGGGTATTGTGAAGCCGTTCCATTAATTGGCGAAAAGCGGGGAAGAAGAACAGATTGACTGGACGATTTCACGAGCTGTTAACCGAGTAATTAACCCTTTTGTCTCCGCCTGCCATACTCGTGGAAAAGGGGGCTGTCACTAATTGCAAAAATGATTCTTTTTAGATTGATCAATCACAAAACAGTTTTTTTACAATTCATCAGCTTTTTTTTCCCCTGCAGTCCCTTATTTCTAGAGGTTGACAGTGATGATACTTAACACGTAAAGTCAACTTACCAAAATATATTTGGGAATGAAGTTTGATATGGACGTAAAATTTATTTAGAGAGTCACTGTTAAAAGAATGAATTTTTTTACATTTTATGTAAGGTAATATATACAACATGCAAATGATAACATTTTGAAATGAGGGATAACTAATATTTATGTAATATCAACAAAATTCAAATTTTTATTGTAGATCTTTAAAATTTAATAGATCTTTCTTTTTTAGTAGATATGTCTTTAGATACTTTAATGTTAACAAATGAGTTTCTTAAGTTTAGTTTTATATTTTTAAATTACAGAATTAAAATTAATTAAAAAATATGTGCAACAAATATATATGGGGGGGGGGGGGGGAGGGGGAAGAAGCCGATAGATATAATTCACAATTTTATCATTTTGTGAATACGCAGTCTAAAGTTAACACAAAAGCTGATTCTTGAAGTAGTTGATCTCCGCTATATCTCAGCACATGACATTTATTTGTATCCCTTTACTACCAACATTTTCAATATGGATTGTTAATACATTCATATGTATAAACTATCCATAACCGCATTTAACTCTATTTTATTAAAGTCTTTTGTATCCCTTGGTTTCTTATTCCTTCATATTAAAAAACATGTAAAAGATATCTAATGAAATTCTTAATTTTCATATTGAAACGAACTTCGCGACTTTAAAAGGGCATGCATTTTAGGATTTGACCTTAAATATACGGGCTATAATGATAACCCATAAGTATGACATTAATCCCCCCAAAACAATTTTTTTCTCAATTTTTACCCGATCCCTCTATTTTTAAATCGACGTCACTTTTACTAACAAAACTTTTTGGAAACTCCCCAGTATTTCCAACCCCGTATTTCGAACACTACGACTCATCCGCAGCGGCAAAAGCTAATCACGTCTGACTCTGGTCCTGTTCTCTTATCTCTCTTATCTCTGCTCCTAAACATATTCCGGCTATTTTACTCGTCATCCCGAGATTTAGGAAGTGGCAAACTCCGGAAATATATCCCGAACAACGGGCTCTGGATAAGGGGGTAGGGGGGGCATTCCTCTTTCCTAACGATTCGTATTAACGCCCGCTCGTTTGGAATGGACGTTTAGAACGTTTTGTTTGTGGGGGTCGTTCTAATTTTGAGAATAGAATGTGGTGGGATTTTTGATTTGTTTCAGTTGTGAAGGAGGGGGGGAGATTTGGGGGAAATGAATGGGGTTGATGGTGAGGTATGAAATGAGTTCCGGTTAGTTTGGTTGGAAGTAGTATTTCGAGATTTTTAAGTTTGAGGATGATGTGTTAAAAAGTATGGGGGAAAGTCTGAAGTGTTAAAAACTATAGGGAAAAATCTGATATGTTAAAAACTATAGGGAAAATTATGAAGTGTTAAAAACTATAGGGAAAATATGAAGTGTTTAAAATTATAGGAGAAATTATGAATTGTTAAAACCTATAGGAGGAAATTTGAAGTGTTAAAAAACAGAGGGGAAAGTATGAAGTGTTAAAAACTAGAGGGGAAATTTGAAGTGTTAAAAACCTGAGGGGAAAGTCTGAAGTGCTAAAAACTATATGAGAAAATTTGAAGTGTTAAAAACCAGAGGGGAAAGTCTGTAGTGTTAAAAACTATAGGAGAAATTTTGAAGTGTTAAAAACTATAGGTGAAAGTATGAAGTGTTAAAAACTATATGAGAAAATCTGAAGTATTAAAAATTAGAGGGATTTTTTTAAGGTGAAATCTCATCATGAAAAGTAGTGCTTTAAAAAATGTATAGTAGTCCTTCGAAATTACGACCCCTCACTAATATAGGCACTGTTAAAATCGTATTTTTATATTTGAAGAAACTTTTCCATTTTTGACGAAATTTATGCTATATGCTTCGATTAAATATTTCGTCAATCTGAGAAAATTCAGCTCGTCGTTTTTTTTAACAAAATTTATTTCGTCAAAATTGGGGACGGTTTTAAATATCATATTAATTAAGTATCGACGAAGTGACTCGAACCGTGGACCACGCGTTCCAGAGCCGAACGATCTATCCACTCGGCCAAGAAGGCTCGTTTGAATTCTAACAATATAAGTATAAGAACCAAACGTGAGCTGATGACATAGATAAGGTCATTTTAATTTCAATTAAATTTCTTTTATAATTCTTTAAACCTATTTCCAGAGGAATCGTATTTATGATTTATTTGGCACAAAAAAAAATATTAGTTTTAAGGAAATTATAATTTTAACCTAAACAGTTTTCTATACTTTAGTAACCCTAACTGATTGATCAATGAAAGTTTTGCTAATTATTCCCACCTGCTTCCATACTTTAATTAACATGAAACGATAATCGTCTATACTTTAGTGTAAAAGTGTTTATGAACAAAATAAAAAAATTTAGAACTAATACCATATATTACAATGCTATAAAGGCAGTTTTGTAGTGCAATTGGGAAGACCGTAAACCTAAAAACTAATAGCGGCACTAAAAAATAATTTTAAAAATAGTAACCAAATCATACAACAGTAAAATTATCGAGGAAGGTTTCGGGTTAGTAACAACTTCGATTTATAAGTAGCGTTAAGGCATTTATAAACAACAGACCTAAGAATCGCTTTAAACAAGTCCAAAATTACTTTGAAAACATCTTAGATTGTAAATATACAATCGGAAAACTCTATATCTCACTGCAAACACTTTGATGAATTCCATAACCCCTATCATGTTTATTCAATGCAGTGCATCCACAATCGACCTTTAAAATAAGAATAAAGATTCTTTCGAAAGCATCGAAATCGAAAAAAGCGAGAGAAACAAGAGATTTAATTGCCATTTACGCGCCTTTCTACAACACATAGAAAATATAAATTATAAAAAAATATATAGCATGCAGAATTGCGCCTCGATAAAATTAAATTGTACTGATACCTTTATATGTGAAATATTTATCGGGGATCCAATTTCTTGCTGAAAATTTATTCGCATTTTTGGGATTTATATAATTTTTCTCAATATTAATCTAGGCCTCTTTTACAAGAGTTTGTTATTCATTGTGAAAGTGGCTTAAGTTCAAAATTCTGCGTCATTTATTCAAAGATAATCAAAACCGAAAAAGATTCAATATTTAAGACAGAATATTAAAAATAATTTTCATAAATAAATTTGTCATTTAAGCTTTGTTGTTTTTCGTCAATATAACTGATTTAGTTATTTTTTAAATTTAATTACTGAAACTTGAATCAGTACAGATGTTTTAAAAGGGATGTTTAGAGTAGGTTATATTTTTATCAACACTTTTCGAAATTCTACAAAGTCAAATTATGTTTTGTAACATTTATATATTAACAATTTAATTCAGATGCATTGAAATAAAAACTGAATAATAAATAGATAAAATTGCTTAACTCTAAGATGCAAAAAAAAAACCATAAATATTATAAATCCGTTTTCACCGCAGAAAATTTATTTTAAATTTTCAACACATATCGTTAAAAAACTTTAAGGATTGACTGATTGGTTGCAAATAAAGTAGTACTAGAGTTACATAGTATGATATTTGCGACTGTTCGGGGTCTAGGTCAAAGAAAAGAACCGGGAACACTGTCCCGTTTTTTTTGAAAAATGGTTAGATGACGAGGACAACCCTTGAGCTGGTACTCGACGAAGCCTCGCGTCAGGGCATTGGACCACAATCAGATTTAATGTGTAACAGTCACTTATACGTTGTGAAAAAAACTGAGAGATTGATGATGAAAAAAAGATGAAAAATGAGAGAAAAGTGAAAAATGTTAATTGAGATGAGCATTATAATATACTTTCAGAAACCTTACAAAAATAACTGTAATCATTTTACTAATAATTAGTAATGCTCTCTATCAAAACCCACATCGGAAGTGGTCAGAGCATTGGTGCATAGGAGGAGAAGGAGTGGAAGGGTATCCAGTTCTTCCAACAATGCAACAATTTTTAAATTCATATAGATTAAGAGAAGGCATCCATCTTTAGTCATTGGACTGTATTTTATAATTAAAAAAAATCTAATGGTTACAACTTTAAAGATATCCCTTTAACACTGAAATGTGCAGCCCTTATACAATTTTAAAGAATATTTAAAAACTATCTAAAATGTATCATAAGTAAAAATTATTCAAATGTATGTACGAGCAGTTAAACAACTTTACAGCTGCAGATATCGTTTATGTGTTGATGTGTAGAGTGCCACCCTTATCCACTTCCCCAGGAGAAAAAAAAAATCAGCATACAATATTTATCAAAGTTGCAAAATTAAAGTTTTTATGCAAGAAAATTGAAGTTTTTTTTAAATATCTATTTCATTGGAGGTTTTTTTTCAAACTGTAAATATCATAAGTTTTATTAAAACTGTAAATATTCTTAAAAAACCTTGCAAAAATATTCAATTTTGTAGCATTAAAATTATTTAAGAGAAACTGAAGATTTATTTTAAAGGATTTATGCATAAATATTAAAAAATTAAAAAAAGAGCGTTTTTTTTGTTGAGAATTCCTTAAGAAAACCCTTCGATTTTATTATTTTGATGAAGGTTTATTTGCCGGAAACGTAAGGTCACATTGTTAGTATTCTTCATAATCACCTCTTCCCAATCGCCTAGGTACAAAATCAATTAAAAAGACGTACAAAAACACCACGTAGGGTCACATTGCTAGTATTTTTCATAATCGCCTAGGTACAAAATCAATTAAAAAGACCTACAAAAACACCTTAAAAAACCTTCAATTTGTAAACATTGAAATTATTGAAGTAAAAATCAGATTTTTAAAAATTTATGCAGGAAATATAAAAACTAAAAAAAAAAAAAATGCAGTTTTTTGTTTCAAATTCCTTTAAAAAACCTTTTTTTTTATTTTACCTAAATTTTAATTTTGATGAAAGTTTTATGCTGATTTTTGAATGAATTGTCTCTGTTTATCGTAAATCTCGGCATGTGCCACTGTTGCCCAGACATCGAAGAGTGAGGAAGGGGGTGAGGTTCTTGGAAAGAAGGTTAAGTTCAGACGACGAGTGGATGTTTGTGTGTGTTTCTGCCTCCCTCATTTGCATTGCAAATGAGGGTCGGATCGGGGTCTCTCTTAGCGCAGGGGGGCCGTGCATAAATATCGCGAGGGACATCGGAAAACGCCCGGTTTCTGCGGTCCCAGGTAGCCATGACCCGGGCTCGTAAATTAGGCGGCCCATGCGGCGAGATCTTTTCCATTCATTCGCGATTCCTATTCATATGGGACCATTTGGAATCGCCAGTCAAATGAATTTGTGTGACGTTGATGGTGGCTTCTTTTTGGCTCTTTGGGGGGAGTTGGAAAAGTTTAATGAACCTGGTGAGAGGTCTTTCGAAATTGGAGTTGGAGTTGGTGTCTGCGTGGGGTCGTAAGTTGAATGAGTTCATTTGTGCTGGGGAATTTTAATTGCAATTTCTAAAAAAATATTTAATAATTTTTTTTAGTTATTTTATTAAATTTTGAATTTTTGAAAAATCTTTATTTGATAGATCAATTCAAGACGTGGGTGCAAGAACAAAGTAGCTCCACTTTTTTTCCAAGTTATACATTTTCACTTATTTATATATATATACACATATATATACATATATAAAAAATCTTCTATCGATTATTGCATGAATCAGACAGTTTTTCAATTGGTCTTAAATATTGTAATACATTTTGTACAGTGTTAAAATAAATATATTTATGTATATTATGTCAGTTAAATAGTTTTAAACACATTTTAAAAATGTTAGACGGCACATTAGACATACATTCAATTAAATTGCTCAAATAAATAAAACAAAAATGCTTAGAATGAATAATTTTTTTAAAGTATCAAAGTGAAAAGGTACTTTATAAACATTTGACATGTTTAATGAAAAGCACTAAAAAGTTTAAGAGTTAGATGTAATAGGATTGAAATTGGTCAGAGGATACAAAAACAAAATTTTAGATGCTGAAATTATTGAATTTATATTTCTCTTCTCTAATCTTTTTTTCTGACTTGCAATGAAAACCAAACAAAATTGTATTATGTGTTGATTATTTCGTGAAGTTTTAATTAAATACATAACTCATTTAGATAAAATGTCTTTAAATCTTTCATGAAGAGGCCATTTAATCAATAAAACAGTTCTATGCAGACATTTTATTCCGAAAAATATACCGCAAGCTCAAAGAAAATGTATTAATAAATCGAAAGATTTATAATATAATACATTTAAAAATAAATGTAAACTTCTATTTATGTAAATTTCGAAATTGTAAAAGTGTAAATATTTTTTTAAATATAAGGATATTTCAAATGAATTTCTCTAAGTTTTTTTAAAAAAAAATTGTTTAAAATAATTATGAAAACATAATAATTTGTTTAATTATTAAAAAATAAATACTAAAGCAAAGCGAATAAACAATAACATAAAACGAACATAATTAACTCCCCTACTAAAAAAAAAGAAACAATCGACTCCAACATCTAAAAGGATCAAAATAAACATACTTCTCATTATTAGTTTTATGTTCAGATACTTGATTTTAATTTTAATTCGCGTAAAGTCCCCAGTGAAAGGTGGCAATAAAGTCCTACCAGTCCTTAACTGCCATTAGCGTAGCATTTCATTGTGTTTGCTTTAACATATAGCTCATTAACATACGGCCTTGCGAAACAGAAGGGGAGAATTCCACCCCCAACTTTTCATCCCCCCCCCCCACATTATGTTTTGATGTAGAGTTCTTCATCTTTTTGGTGATTATCCCTCTACTACGGAAAGGAAGGGGGAAAATGGGGGAGAAAGGGAATTATTGATGTTTAAATAATTCAGTACTAAAAATGTGGAGCTGAATAAAATTGAATTTTAATAAAAGTGTGGAGTTGAGTTGATGACAGGGGACTGAATGGGACGTGTATTTTGTAAATTGGTTATCGATTTGATTAGGTGTTTTATTAGGTTTTATGAAATTGAGATTTTAATTGGTCGGATATGTTATCCGGAGTAATGTGGGGAATTAATTATTTTGAAAGGAATGTGATGAAATAACGTTTTGTTCAAATTGTGTATTTATAAAAGAATGGTAGTAGTGAAACGTTTAAAATTTAATAAAATCGAAAGGTTGAGGTATGATGCTAATAATCAATTATTGTAATCTGGATACTCGTAATGAAATACGCCGAATAATATTATTTTAAAAAATAAAAATATATTGAATTTTTTTATATATAACTTAACATAGCGAAAATGTTTAAAAAAGTAATATTGATAATGGAGAAGATTGATGACAGTCCACTTGGGGAAATTATGCAGGAAAAGTAAGTTGTATTTTGTCTCATAGATATACGGAGGAGTTTGGCTTGTAACGTTTTTTTCGGAGGACTATCATCGTTTTTGGAACAAAAAAGATTATCTAGTTTTTTATAATTACGCAATTTTTGTTTTAAAATTCAGGGAGGGTTCAATCTGTGCACTTGTGATTGATTCCGAATAACAAATTAAAACCCAAACTCCAATTGCCCATGTAATTTAATTTTTTCTTTCTTTGTATTTTTGTTCAAAATGTGTTTTCATTTAAAAAATATTATATTATCTTTTACTTTGTGTTCTTTTGTTTGATTTTGTATCCGCTTTTGTAAAATTATTATGTTGCAAACCATTATAAATGGGTTAATGACCACTGCAATAAAAACTTATCTGTATATTTTGGTAATATTTCAACCAGACAATTGCGAGCATTAACCCGGCAGAGCTCGCGCTCCTCAATGCAAGGGGAATCGAATTAGAGGCGAGAAGAATTGGAAAGTTTTTTACTGGAATGATATCACTTACTATTAGGAACCGTCACTTATTACGCTTGAGACGCTCGCAAGAACTAACAAATGATCTATCCATTCGACTTCATGATTTCGGTCATAGAGTTTGTGAAATTATTATTGTAAATGGGCTACGACCCACTACAATTAAAATTTCATTATCTATATATGTTGGAACAACAAAAGTCTTGAATCTAAGTGTTGAGATCTCGTTTTCAACAACAACTGGTCCATAATTTGTTTCACCCCATGTCTTTCAAATCAGAGTATTTTTAAAACATATGTTATTAATTATATTTTTAATAACTGTTATATTGAAATCTATTTAATTTCTAAAATTTGTATTATTTAGATAAACAGCGAGTACTACTCTATTCAAACGTAAATATTTAAATGCTTTCTTAAAAATACACTAAATTTCTTCGTGTAAATTTGTATGTTGTTTTTCTTTTGTAAAACATATTTTTGTACAAATGATCGATCAAAATTGAAGAGTTAAAAATGAATTTTAATTACCTATAATGTTAATGATATTTAAACATATTTTAATATAAATGTTTAATTACTAATGTAGCCGTAATGTTTCTAAATCAGATATATCACTTTTGACATATTGCTGTAGAGAAACAAAAAAATAATTAATTGTATTATTTATGGCAGAATTAAATCTTCTGCTTTTTTTACAAATTGGTATAGATATTCACAGATGTTAACTAAAATTTTTGCTCTGTATAAGTATTACTTTGGGAGAGATTTTTTTTGGATTTATCTGGTTTTGCAACCAAGCTATGATATCTATCTGGTTTTCAACAAATCTGTGGTATGTAGCTCGACTACTGAGCTGCGATCGGTGCGCAGTAGCTTACACTAAAGTTGATATATCTGGTTTTGAAACTGATTTCTTTACTTATCTGGTTTTGCAACAAACCGCTACTTTCACACTGAAAAATGATTAACATCTAGCTGTTGTGAAATGTTCTGATTTTGACTACTGATAGATCTGTAGGAAAACTAAAAATAAAGGCCATAATCTGAAAAAAAAAATGGATCTAACTGATTATGAAACTAGCTGAATTTAAAGATTTAATTGATTATTTTCTTTTATTTATACTAAATTCTTTAAGTTTAAATTGTATTTAATGTATGACAAACAACTACATTTATAACTATTTTTATTAGATTAACTATTAATTTTAATTAACAAAGTGAATATTTCTGCTCTATTTTCTAAAATGTAAATTAAGTTTGTAGGAATGGTTTTCGATAATAAAAATGTAACTTCACCTAAATTAAATTTAAAAATAAATAAATTATGTGTAGTAAATTGCGTTTGTACATAAAATTAAAAGTTTAGTCTAAAGTGTTATGGCGTATTCACAGCACTTGATTGCGTTAGGAGAATTCTTTAATTCGAATCTAGAAATATTTTTTTAGAAATGGTTAAAATTATATAAGATTAAAATATAGTTAGAATAAAAAAGAAAAGTAATCGTTTCATTGTATGAATATAACTAACAACTTTTGAATTTAATTTTTTAACATTTAATTTTGCTTTCAAATGATTGAAATGTTTTGGGGCTGCGTTTTTCTTAAAATCATTTTCTGAATGGGTTTAGTTTACATAGTTTTATATATATTCAAAATGTTAAAAGTTTTAGAGTGATGAGATTTTCTCTGCCCAATCTAGATGAGCCCTCTAGTTTCAAACCCAGATATATCCACATTTTCGCAAAATCGTTACATTAAAAATATTTTTTACAAGCTTTCAATTCTCTATTTTACCGCAAAGCGGTTTTAACCGAAAGGTGTATAAGAATCCAGTCCAAAAATGCATTCGAAGTCATGTGCCATCCAAAAGTACGCTGTTAAAAATAGATATTAAAAAAAAGTGAAATATACTCATTTTTGATTCGATTCGATTCTTATCATAGCTCCGAATACTAAAGTTTCAATTTAAAAAAAGACATGCACTCAAAAATTAGTAAAAATATGAATAAAAAGAGCAGTAGCTTGTCTACATAGGTTCCCTTCAAAAATCCCTTTCAATAAATATCAACAATTACAACCAATACATACTAGGAATCGAACCCTGGTCAGCAACACTGCTGTGCACAGTCTTATCCGTTAAGTTATCAAGGTGACGCAATGTAATGTTAAAAAGGTTTGCCAAAAAAAATGGAAAGTAAGATAATTTAATTGTAATAACTCAGTTTCCATTTAAGCAATCGCCATCAAATTATCTGGAAAATCCATCCTCTGAACAACTATTTTAAGTTTGTCAGGTCGCTTTGTTAAGATGGCTTGAACATAAGCTGAGATTAGCAATATTAAATCACACGGTTCATTTTTGCGAAAGTACGATTACTTAAATTTGAGTACGTCATCGCTCATTTACGATGCAATTGTACTTAAAAAAACAAGTTCATGTATTCTTTTATAAGTACTTTTTGTTTTACAGTTTAAGGAACCATTTTTACGTGATTGTCACTCGCTTTTAGCTTCACCTGTAAAATTTCTGAAAATTGATCTATTTGGTTTTAAAACTAGTGAACTTGTATCTTCTATCTAGAGGTAAGCGTAGTGAGTTGGGTCTTTTAATATTTTATATAATACACAAAACTTTTAATAAACACAAATTCTTAAACTAAAAAAATTTGAACACAAAAGTTTCAAGTAAAAATTTTCAGTTCATTTTGTTTCGGAATATCTATTTCGAATGTTTCTTATTTTTCCTTATGCTTTATTTTTCAGTTTTTATTTATGAATGCTTATATTTCTTTAAAGCATTTTTAAAGATAACACATCATTACTTAGATTAGAAATTTGATTTTATGTATTTATGCTCCACATATTTTTTTAAGAAACCGATTTGGGGTTTAGATTAGACCTTAGTTAATAGAGTAAAATATCTGATATATCATTAACAACTATTAACTTTTATTAATAACGTGTTGAATAAAGAGGCGTATAGTTCTAAATTTTAACTTGTTTAGGTTTGCTGCTTTTTGGAAACTTGACGAAACATATACAGATAATTCTTGTGTGTATATATCAATATATTTCTTGTTGAATGGTATATACTACCTTAAAATTCGTCTTTATGTAGTATAATTTGGATTTTATATCTGGATTAATTTCTGAATTTTTTTTCAGTGCACATAGAATAAACGTAATTGCAATAATGGGAGTGCAGTATGCTAACATTTAAAATTCTGAAAGATATTTAAGAAGAAAAATATGAAATTTTTTTAGTAGTAGAAGTAAAGAAATCGAAATAGTATTATCCATTTAATTAAATTTTAATAAAGTAGTAAACTGAAAATTAGGTTTAGTTTACAAATACTATTATGGTGTTAAAATAATTCAAATACTACTTTTGTTAAATAATTTTTGTGTATATTATCAATTCAGTTGTTAAGAAGCGACTTATAATACACGGTCGAAAAAGGCAAGTTAAAAAACTTATTTAAAAATATTTTCTAATTTCACTTCAAATAATACAATGATATCGAATTCATAAATAAAACTTTTTCGTTAAACAAATTCTTAATTAATTTTTTTATTATTCATCATATTCCTACTAAAAACTGACTTTTGTTTAATTTATACGACAAATATAGTAGCATACATTTTTATTTGAAGGTTATTAATGTTTTTTAATTAATTCTTTTTACGGGCTGAAACTATTTTAGGTAAAATGTATTACTGTTTTATTTGATCTATTCTTAATCAATTAAAACCGCAACACAAATATTTCAGGTAAGCAAATTTCACTTTTAAATAACTACTTGAAGATTAATAATTCCAAAATACAAATACTTTATTTTGCTACCAATACTTAAATATAGGAGAAAGAAAAAGTTATCCGATTCAATGAAGGTATATTTAATATTGTTTACTGATATTTTAAAAATATATTTTAGACAAATAATGTTTGTGGTTTTAGTATACGCTTTTTCTGTATAAATAATTAAAACTGTTAAGTTGCAATCCAGACATATAAAATCATCAGAAGTTTCGCTTCTACTTTGAACATCATATCTCATGGCTGAATAAATTAACACAACATGCTCCACTTTCATTCTTTCTATTACATTTGTTCTATGAACCATTAAAAAAATTATGAAATTAGCCATGTCATAAAATCACAATAATACTCCAAATAGACGAATTTTGACGTAATATATATGTCATATCAAGAAGAAATATATTGATATGTATACCCAGGAATTATCTCAATATATATTTGCCAAGTTTCCACCAAACAGCAAACATGAACTCCTCTTTATACACGTTGTTAATACAAGTGGATAGTTTTTATTATAAGATATTTTACTATACTAACTATGGTCTAATTTAAACCCCAAATCGTTAAATAGAAAATCGGTAAAAAAAAAAAAAAGGAAAATGCGATAAAGAAAATAATAGTTATTTATAAGTTTTAATGAAGAGGCAAAGCATTTAGTGACATTAATTTTAATAAAAAAATAAGAAGGAAAGAAAATGCCTTTACAAACAATACTTTAATTTATAAGAAAATCGAGAATAAAAAAAAATTTATAAATTGACCAACCAAAAATGGAAAATGCGATAAAGAAATTAATAGTTATTTATAAGTTTTATTGAAAAAGCAAAGCATTTAGTAACATTAATTTTAATAAAAAAATAAAAAGAAAAGAAAATGTCTTTAACAATCAAGACTTTGATTTATAAGAAAATCGAGAATAAAATAAATATATAAATTGCCTAACCACACACACAAAAAAACTGAAGTCCTTCAAACTAATAAAACAGTTCAAACTCAAAACAATTACGAACTCACCTTTCATTTTGATAGTCCATTGGCCAACCTTATAATTAAACACACAATCCTATAACTCGGACCCCACACACAAAAAACGCGCTTCGTATCACGGCACCTCACCGGACACCTTTCCCGGTCGGACTCGGCATCAAGCGCCGGCCCTCAGACGCAGATGAAGTCGGACGGAAAAAAACATCCTCTCTTCCTACGATTTGTATAGCAGTGGGTGCTGGGCCGCGAATGCGTTTAGTAGTTTGCGAAAAAACCTGTTCGGAAACCCATACGCGCGATGGGTCACACGTCGATCCTGTGAGGGAAGCGCCCGTTTTTCCCTACTTCTGCGTTTCGTTTCACTTGGGATTGGGTGGTTTTGATTGTTTGATTGGGGGATTTTTTTAGTTTCCCTTTGGGGTGGTTTTCGGTAGATTTCTGTGGAGATTGTTTTATATAGATGTAGAGATACTGGTTGCGTGGCACAGCGTTGTTGTGGATCCGGCGATGTTTTTCTTTTTATTATTGATGACTTAGTGTAAAGAATGTGTAAAGGGATTTTTCTTAGGGATTTATATTATACTATCTCCATTATATTATTATTGGGATTTATATTATACTATCTCCATAGATTTAAATGGAGATAGTTTTATACAGATTTATATTATTATTGGGATTTATATTATACTATCTCCATAGATTTCTATGGAGATAGTTTTATACAGATTTATATTATTATTGGGATTTATATTATACTATCTCCATAGATTTCTATGGAGATAGTTTTATACAGATGTAGAAATACTGGTTGCGTGGCCCAGCGTTGCTGTGCTCCGGCGATGTTTTTCTTTTTGTTATTGATGACTTAATAGAATGTGTTAAGAGATTTTTTAATGGATTTGAGATTAAGAGATCATTTGGATTTTCGGATTGGGATTTATGTTATACTTAAATTAATGCTTAAAAAATGCTTAAATTCTTCATAAGATAGAGAATACGAAATATATTTTTCTGAAATAAAGAATTTACGTTATACAATATAAAAGTGTTAATTTTTATAATTTTTGTGCAAATCTGGGGTCGACTCCCGATAAGTCGGTTGTAATTGGTTTTTATTTATTAAAAGAGATTCATGAAGGCAGGCTATGTAGGCAAGCGACTGCTCTTCCTATTCATTGTACTCATTTTTGAGTACATTCTTTTTCAAAAACGAAACTTATGTATTCAAAGCGATGATAAGCCTCGAATGTAATCAAAAACGAGTACATTTTACTTATTTTTGAATACCCATTTTTAAAAGTGTATAGGTTTCAAAATTCAAATTAAAATTCCTTCACGTGAATTTAAGCTACAATCATTCTTTCAGACGACGTACATTATACATTAGTATAAATTTAACCCTCAACTAACGAACCATACATATACTTCTCCCGATAAATATCACCTTATTACCAAAACAATTTTTCAAAACCCAATCTGTTAAAAGATTATTTCCTAAATAATAATAACCTTTCAATCAAACCTATGACAACCAAATACAGATCTTGAGAAAAGCTACCAAAAAGAGCCATACTGATCACCGAGGCGGGAAGACCATAGGGGAAGACCCAGCAGACGACTTAAGACACATCACTGGGTAATCAGAAAGGACCCATGGGTGGCTCTGGGAGCCAATTAACAGCTCCCCTTCCGACAAAAGTGCAACAAGTTTTCCAATTTTACGGAACGTTTCGCTCAAAAACCCGGAACGTGTCCCGTTCCCCTCCATTGTCTTCTAAGGCCTACGACCGGAATTTTTTTTTTCACTTCGCTTCGATATATTCACTTTTTTTTTTATCTGTCTCATAAGTTACGGTTACGATTATTACAGGACGGTGAAAGATTAGACGTGGTTCGAGAGGCTGGGGTGCCGCAGAGAAGCGAAGATCGTCTGGAAAAAAAAGGGTGATTTCGTTATTGCCGGCTTCCGTGAGAATTTTCGGGTTGGTTACAAAGCGGGGGATTAGTTGGGATTTTTAATGCGATCATAAAGTTTATTGGTTGGCTATTATGGAATGTGTTTATTACGCCTGTCGTCGCAATTGTCCTTTTGTTTATTGTGAAAAGGGTGAAAGTTCTTGAAATACACAGGGCTGTTATTGTTATATTTTTACTGGTATTCTTTGGGTTGTTTCTTTTTATTTCTTCAAGATGATTTTGTTCATTTGAATTTTTCTAACACAAATTAATTTTTAAATATATTATGAATGTTAGGTAAAATATATAAAAAATCTAATCCTCTTGAATTCGGTTAAAGATATAAGAAGTGCGAATTTAAATATATACGAATGGGTGATTTTTAACTAAATTCATTTTAAGTTGTGCATAATTATAAATTTGAATCACAGAGCGACTAAAAATATTTTGTTTTATTCAATAATAAAAGTACATTTTAGTAAACGTATAAACTTCTGAGAATTGAGAAAAATATCGAATCTGTAAATTTGTTTTCCCTGCTCTCTTGTTAGTTTAATTTATAGTTTCGACACATTCTTAATTTTACTATTTTTAAAAAAAAATTATGTTAGTAGAGATGATTTTAATAGTTTCCTACATCGTTTAAAATCCAAAAATGTTTATAATTCAAAAATGTTTAAAGTTAATTTTTTTTAATTAAGCGTATTGCTGGTAGAACTGGTCATACACAAACGGGTATATGCGTTCTTATCCTTTAGATGGCTTTAAAATACATTGTTCATGTTATTTATGTACTTTGTTTTATTTGTAAGTATTAAGGAATAACTATAATTTCGCGCACGAAGAATTATGTAGTTTTATTAATAATAGTTTAAGATATACTAACTAAATTATTTAGTTATATTATATAATTGTTTTAATTGTTTGTAATTGTTTTACTGTTTTTTTAATAAGGAAACACAAATGAATTAAAACCATACTAATAAAATATATCGCAAAGTTATCAATGCTGACAGGCGAAGTTAATGTAGTTTTAAGAACAAGTTCTAGGTCATATTTTTTTTTATGAAGGAGTAAACAGTCAAATTTCGAGATATATATAAAAATGTATAGATTGTCAACATGTAGGAATCAAGTATATTTGAATTTGCAACGGATACTTTCAATTAGAAACTAATGTATAACACCATATTCCAAAAAAAAGTTACTCTATCTGATCTGGGACATTTTGAGTTGCTATAAATCCCAATCCCCAAACAGGCCACACCTCTCTTCAAAGACAAGTTCATCAACAAAATTACGCTGTCACTATCCATCGCATTGCAAAACCCAGATCATTAAGCCCCACAGGTGTATTAATCAAACCTCAGACTAAAACACCACCTGAAACACATACATATAAAAAAAAGGAACCAGTTTCGAGTCGTGTGCCCAGCACGCGCCACGGGGGAGTGCCTAGGCACGCCGAAAAGTGGGTGCAGGCCCCAAGTCGAGGCGTCCTTCTTCCTCAAAGGTAGCTGTAGTAGTAGCCGCTGCCTCATGACATGGGTGATGAATAGGAAGAGACATAATACGCGGCCTGGGGGTACTCTTTCCTCATATTTCGGCATCGTTTTCTGCTTGTTTATTTGCTAAAGAAGACGCTTGCTCGCTCAAGTGACTTCTCTTCTCTGAGATGCTGATGCTTCAGGTCTGTGAATTCCATCTGAGGATTTTGTGCTTGTCCTCAATTGGTTCCTCTGTTTGGTAGGGTTCGCTGCCCAGATAGGATCGGATGGGTGGGTTGCTTGGGAGCGGGTTTGGGATTGGGGGCCTTTTTTTGGATTGATTTTGACGGTTTTATCAATTTTTGGTCTCGGTGGTGTTGGGAATCGCCTTTAGGACTCATTCTTTGCGAGTCAGGTTGGTCTTTTGAAACTGTGTATTTACTTGGGTGGATGGATGATACATAGTTTCTAAGATTAAAAAGAAAGGAGGTGAGGGGAGACGGTATGCTGTGAACTTTTTTTCGTGTTTCCGGGCGATATTTTTCTGTAAATATCTTGTCCAAAAAGAAAAATTAAAGTACAAAAAGGTGTAAAACTTTACTTTAATTTTCTACACTGTAAAAAAAGCACTTAAAAATGAGTACCTGAACAAACTCGTTTTTCTTTGAGTAAAATTGCATCGTAAATGATCGCGATGACGTACTCAAATTTAAGTAATCGACTTTGTCAAAAATAAAAAGTGTGATTTAATATTGCTAATCTCGGCTTCTGTTCAAGCTATCTTAACAAAACGACCTGACAACTTAAAATAGTTGTTCAGGAGATGGTTTCAACATTATTTGATGTCGATTGCTTAAATAGGAAACATAGCTCCTATTACTCAATTATCAATTATCTTAACTCAATTATCTTACTTCCCAATCTTTTGGCACACTTTTTAAACATTTCTTCTGTTTATAACTTCTTTACGTCGCTCTGGTAGAAAAGCGGATAAGGCACTGGACTGCGGTGCCTGAGGATCTGTGTTCGATTTCCTGTAAGTCTTGGTTGTAAATGTTGATATTTATTGAAAGTGATTTATGAAGGCAGCCTATGTATGCAAGCAACATTTTTAACAGTGTAATATGAAAAGTTAATTTCTTAGCCAATATTTTTAATATTAAAAAAAATATTTTCTAATTTTAATTTTATTCGATACAATTTCGTCTTCAAATTCATATTTTAAAAAAAGTAATAATATAGTTACTAATTTTTTTATTATATTTTTTTGTGTGAAATGAGAAACAAAAATAAGTTTCATTCATGCATTTTTGCAACTGAATTAGGTTTTCTAAGTAATCGTGATTATTGCTGAGTAATCTTGTTTATTTTCTAAATATTGTGTAACAATTTCTTGTGAGGGGGGATTAAGATAAGATAAACAAATTCATTTTGAAAGCTTTTTTTAATAAGTTTATAAAATTAAATAAGTTCTAAAAATAAAATTTAACTTTAATTCCATTTTTAAAATTCGGAAACAAAAGCCGTTATTTAGAAATGTGCTTGTCGACACGAATTTAATTTCTGTTGTGAAACTATTTCATACATTAGATCATCTAAAATGTGTGTCTCCTTTTGACATTTAAATGTACAGTTCCTTATCTGTAGAAGAAATGCTGACAACATGAGTTGGTAGATAGATGCAAACTAATTTTAAATAGCAGAATTTGTAAACTTTGTCGACAGCATTGTTATTTCCATGTATTTTCCTATACCCGAAACCGATCGTTACTTTTAAATAAATAAGGATCTCTATTGCCTATTCAATAATTTAAAAACTGATCAATTTTTGTTTCTACTAAATGCTAGACTATCAAATAACGTGAAATCTTCTCCACATGTAACATTTCTCCTTTCAAAATGATATAATTCTTTAAAAGACTTTTTACATAGAAAAAAAACGAACCCTGCAGACTTCTAAACCAGCTGCTATGGACAGCCCTTACAACCATACAAGCCCTTGTCAAAGCCAGATAGTCAACGAAACATCAGATGGCACAAGCGACTGGTTGACATTTTCCATGACAAGACTATTGTGGGGGGGGGGGGGGGGGATGGAGTAGGGGTGTAAAGGTACTGCATATCATAAGGTAAGACGAATGGTTTAGTTGTCTTCAATGCTTGGTATATACCATCCACCTTCTAAGTACATTACTTACTAAATCACGAAACATTGGCGTTAAAACGTATAGCCGCTGAGTTCGTGCTCCAGATTTAATTTGTCGTTTTTCAAATGCTTCGGGAACGAACTAGTATATAAATATTTAAAATAATGTGATATAAGCTGTATCAATATTTTAAAGGAGGAGATTGCAGAGCATTTATAAAACTACTATGTTTGTAATGTTATAATTAAAGAAATTGGGATGCAATCTATATCAAATTCCAATAAAACGGTAATTTTTATATTTGACGTTTATATTGTTTTGTTGACTTCTTAATTGTATTAGCAGTAATTTATATTTGCAGTTTAATCTCTTCTTGGTCTAATAAGAATAAAAAAAGTTTATTTTGTGAATTTTAACCTTAATTCTAATTGTTTGACCGTAGGTCTATATCTATTCTATCCTCCTTATAGTCTGGCCCTATAAAAATGCTGAACATATGGTGTGCCGAGAAGGAGTTAAAAGGAAAATCATGTGAAAAATATTACCATACCATTTTTATAAAACCCTATAAATCAGATACAAATTAAGGCTCCAAAAATACAAAAAACAGTTTTTTTTAGAATCCTAACAGTTATACATCAACTTCAGAAAATTGAAACCCTGATGACTAAAATAAACTGATTTCGCTGTTAAAAGACCCATCTAACTAAAGACTATAAAACAACAGTTACACGTGCTACAGCAATAATATAGTGTCCTACATATAAAACTATATTGATTATCGATTCACATGCATAATTGAATGGGTGCAACCAATTATTATGCACACGGATCAAGCCACGTGCATCTGTGAATAGGTCCGGCCTCATATTCCGGTCCAGTTACTAAATCGCCTCTGCTCCAAGTCGAGATGTAATCATCTCCACTGAAAACGATACACGGCTTCTTCCATTAAGTCCACAGTGATCATTCTCTTCTCTGTAAATAACCATAAACAAATGATCATAACCTAAGCAAGAAATGGATATTTGCGATGTCCTCATCCGATGACGGTTATTATTTCGGATATCTTCTATTAGACCGTAACCAATCGATCCATGGAGTGGACCCAACAACGAAAGCAGCCCAAAGACAGGGAAAAGATCTCAGGAAGAAAATCGCATCGAGCACGTGACAACCATGACGAGGAACAAAAGACTCTTGGAATCGCTCGAAACAGAAGAAAAAGCAGAAATTGGCCCTCAAAATGCTTTAAAATAATGGGAGGAATATAAAATTGCACAGAATGGTGATCAGAAGACAAAAGGTAGGGTAAGACATGCGGTACGCCCGCTGGGCACGTCTTATTTATTGCCACGCGCGTTGCGTCTGGGCCTTTTAACGTTTTGAATGGATACTGGTTGCAATTGCAGCAAGAACTCCGTTGGCCGTTCCACTTGTTGGGAATTTAAATAGCTCAGGACATGCGGACCTAATGTTTCAACAAGAAGACCTTCGGGCGCAGATCCCAATAATTCAGAGTGCTGTCAGGTTTGGCAGACCAACGCCAATCTGGCGAGTTTTCATGGTTTTTTTTTAGCTAACACCATTGTTCAGTTTTAGTATTTTTGTGAGTTTTAATCGAACTATAGTCCTTTTTTAATTACTATACGGTATACACTTCTTACAACTTATATAGCTTACTTCTTCTTTATAATGACCGACACTCAAAGTCACAATCGGTTAAGTAGTTTGCAATTATAGTAGAACTCGAATTATCCGAACTTTAGTTATCCGGATTACTTTGACTATTGTCAATTATCCGGATCGCTTTGAGAAAAAAATAAATCTGAAAAAATTTACGTTTTATAAGTTTCTTATCGGTGAAAGATAAAAAAAGTTACAATAAATACCAAATTACATATCATTCCTTACATACCAAAGCGAAATCCGTTTTTTCGTGAATTATCCAATTATCCGGATATTCGATTATCCGGGTGGGATGTGTTCTCAATAAGCTGGATAATTGGAGTTCTAATGCATTAATTTTTTAACTTGCTACAGTGATCTTTCGTTGTTATGATCATCTTGCATCTATTATTTGAAGGGTCGTTCGTTATATGCTTAACTCAGTAATGATTTTGAATATTTTTGTATTTCATGAGTTTTAATCGAATTAGAATTATTTTTTTAATTGCATATATTAAACCCTCTTATAAAGATTCCTTGATATAGCGAATCTTACTTAATACCGAATACCATTAAAAGTCACAATATGTTGATTAGCACTTATGCAATAATTATTCAACTCTCTATAGCGAACCATTTATTATAACGACCATATCCTAATTATTCTTTGAGGGGCTATTATGTATAGAGCATATTTAAATAGAGCTTTATGTATTGAAGAATTTACAAATACCTATAGAATTTTATGAAATTTTTTTCAATTTTGAATAATCTTTGGTAATTTTGAAATACTACTTGTAAACGAGGGTATTTCTAAAATGCAACACTTTTTTAAGGTCTGTGTTTCGATGAATTACATATTCAAATAATAAGGAATCTAGAAATATTATACAAGATGTCGAAACTTTGACAAAACTTCATCGATTTTCTTTCTTCTGGGTTTGGCGATTTAAACATTTCTGACTTGGCAGCCATATGATCATGCCTTCTGGCGCGGTGTCTTATGTCCTTCGCCAATGGCCGGATTCTTAATCCGTAAATCGCTGTTTTTGTTTTCATTTTCCACTCGAATTTACCGAGTCGTTGGCACGCTTAGGCGATGTGAAGCACTGTTCTTAATAATGCAACAGGCACGTATCCTTGATTGTCCAAGCTGTTTTGAAAGCTTCACCGATGACTGACGCTTGAACGGATGAACGAATCGTTCGTCCTAAAACGATCGAATTGAATTCTACACGAATGATGTTTTTGGAATGATGCATGTGGTTTTCTTATGAGTTCACGGTCCAATTTTCGACTCATTGTCCGGATATTTTCGATTTTTTGATACATATAGACATTTTTAGAATTTATTTATTTAAACTACAAAGAAGATACTGGTGAGTTAATATATTCTGGAATATGAACGTTTTCATTCAAAATCAGTTATATCCATTTCAGCTGAAGTATATGAATAATTAGTTTTGTGTTAGTTATCTTTATGGTTTTATATTAAAACTCGTCATTAAAATTTTTTTATGAAGGAGTAAATATATCTTAATTTTATATTTAAAAGAGTCAAAAGCGGAGTATACTCTCTTTTTTTGTTTGATTATGAATTATCATTCGAAAGTGGGAAAAAAAGCACATAAGAATTTAATTTTTTTTAATATTCATTATTTTGTTGGAATAATCGTTTACTTAATGAAAAAAAAAGTTTTGTTCAATAACTAAAAAAAAATAACTCAGTAGTGTATGAGTTTTTTTTTTAAAAGCTTAAAAATAAGTACTCAAAAATAAATCAATAGTACTAATTTTTAAGTACTTTCGGTACTCATCATAGCTGTGAATACATTAGCTCTGGATACATTGAAAAAGAACATGCACTCAAAAATGAGTACAAAGAGTAAAAATGAATAAAAAGACCAGTTGCTTGCCAACGTAGGCAGACTTCATAAATCGCCTTCATTAAATATCAATAATTACAAACTAGACTTAGCGGGACCATTTCCTAAGGCATCGCAGTCCAGTGCCTTATTCGTTGCCCTATCAGAGCGACGTGGAGAAGCTATAAACAGTAGAAACGTAAAAAGGTGTGCCAGAAGAATGGGAAGTAAGATAATGGAGTTGGAGCAACGCAGTTTCCATTTAAGCAATGGGCATCAAATGATGTGGAAAACCATCTTCTGAACAACTATTTTAAGTTTGTCAGGTCGCTTTGTTAAGATGGCTTGGAAAGAAGCTTAAATTAGCAATATTAAAACATACAGCTCATTTTTGTGAAAGTACTATTGCTTAAATTTGAGTACGTCATCGCTCATTTACGATGCAATTGTACTAAAAGAAAAAAACTATGTTCACGTACTCATTTTTAAGTATTTTTTTTACAGTGTAATCGTCACTTTCTCTGCATTTGCTTACGAAAAAAAGACTTTTCTTTCAAACTCAGAAATTACTGCAATAAAATACAAAAAAATTAACAGTGTGTGTAGTATTAACAGAAATTAAAAGTCCCTATTTCCAATAAATGCTAAAAACTCTTCATTTCTAAAGAACACCCCTTGTTACAGCTCCAACAAGCAGAGAGTATATTTATTCATATCTTTATTCCCTCCCCTGCACCTACCTATACAAGAGTGGCTGCCCCCAAGCCACACTGCTCTTTTTAGGGCAAGAGGTAAAATGTCATATACCTACACAGACCCTTTTTTATAGCTTTTCTTCGCTTATTTGCATATTTTTTTCCTTCCAGCGTCCGTTCTGATATTTAAGCTTTGTAGCATAGCAAGGTTTATGTGGAAGGGGCTAGCATGGGGGGGAAAATATGTTTTGGAAGGCCCCGGGCTACAGTTTAAAGAGCCGGGCGAAAGTCCGCGTATGCAAATTGCGGGCATTTGCAACTTATGGTAGATAACCGAAGGGTTGCATTATGGCGAAACGCGGAAGGGGCACTATAATAATAAAGGGGAGACTGCACCTGTGCTTTCACTTGAGGGAACTATTTTCTTTAAAGTAAATCTTAAAATAAAATGTGTTTAAAGACTCGAGCCCCAAATTCCGAAAAAAAAAATGCTAAATGCATATTTAAGAAGTGGCACTGTTAAAAATAGGTAATCAAAAATAAGTAAAATGTACCAATTTTTGAGTACATTCGATGCTTATCATGGCTCCGAATACGTAAGTTTCAATTTTGAAAAAGACATGAATTCAAAAATGAGTAAAATTAGTAGATGCTTGCATACACTGTAAAAAAAGGTGTTTAAAAATGAGTACAATACGTACTCGTTGTTTTAGTACAATTGCATCGTAAATGAGTGATGATATACTCAAATTTAAGTAATCGTACTTTCGTAGAAATGAGCAGTGTTATTTAATATTGCTAATCTCAGCTTCTGTTCAAGCCATCTTAATAAATATATCTGACAAACTTAAAACATTTGTTCAAAAGATGGTTATCCACATTATTTGATGTCGATCGTTTAAATGGAAACTGAGTTATTAAAATTCAATTATCTTACCTTGCATTCTTTTGGAAAGCCTTTTTAACATTTATTCTGTTTATAACTTCTTCATGTTGCCCTAGTAGTTTTACCGATAAGGTTCTTGACCTGCAGATCAGGGTTTGCTTCCCGGTAAGTGTTGGTGGTAATTGTCGATATTTATTGAAAATGATTCATGAAGGTAGGCTAGCATCTGCTCTTTTTATTCATTTTTACCCATTGTATTCATTTTTAAGTATATGTGTTTTTCCTAATTGAAACTAATGTACTCAGAGCCATGATAAGCATAGAATGTAATCACAAATGCATAAATTTTTCTTATTTTTAATACCTATTTTTAACAGTGCATATAGGCTGCCTTTATAAATTACTTTCAATAAATATAGACAATTACAACCAGGTCTTATAGAGAATCGAACGCAGATCATCAGGCACCGTAGTTCAGAGACTTATCCGTTACACTACAAGAACGACTTGAAGCAATTATAAACAGAAGAAATGTTAAAAATGTGTGCCAAAAGAATGGGAAATATGATAATTGAGTTGTAATAACTCGGTTCCCATTTAAGCAATTGACATCAAATAATGTGGAAAACCATCTTCTGAACAACTATTTAAAGTTTGCTAGGTCGATTTGTTAACATGGCTTGAATAGAAGCTGAGATTAGAAATATTAAATCACACTGCTCAAAAGTTTGTTGTTTGAGAAAGTACGGTTGATATAATAGTAATATATAATAGTTAAGATATAATAGCAATTAAAAAATAATATTTTACAAAAGAGTAAATATGAAGTTTAAAAGTTAAATAATAAAAATGTACGGACACGGTCTAGAAACTTTAATATTTGTTTATAAAAAAATATTTTGTTCTTTAATAATTTTTATGGATGTATAAACTGGTAAACTGCCCACAGAAAACATTCCTATCCACCTATCCGCTTCTTTACAATAATAAATCTCAAAATTTACGAAGCCATAAATTGCTTAATGCTTAATATTGACAGACATATCTGTAAGATAATACAACTTTTAATGATGTTTCGAGCACTAAAATACAAGCCTTCCCTAAGTTGTACTTATCGGCCGATTTGGTGTATTTCACTAATATATTTTCAGGAGTAAAATGAAAGGGAGCTCGTTTGGTAGAAAAGGGTTGCTTTGGAAAAAACTCGCCAAGGAAAATTTCAGGAGCCGCCAAAAGGGAGAGAATGCTCTTTCACTTATTATACAAATGAAATTAACTATATATCGCAAAAAATATTTATTGCACAGAATTTTTCATTACAAAAACCTACTGTTAGTATATTAAAATTATTTATATACTATAGTGTATTAAAATTATTTATATACTATAGTATATTAAAATTATTTGTATACTATAGTATATTAAAATTATTTATATACTATAGTATATTAAAATTATTTTTTACCAATATCAAACATGAAAGAATATTATTTGTACAAATTATGGTTATAATTGGTGATATTAAGATGGATAAATCTATCTAAAGATTAATAATTAAATCTATCTTAAAATAAAGTTTGAAATCGATACAATTTTTTAGTTATTTGAAAGTGTGCATTAAATGCGGGACTACTACTTTAAAGAAGATATCGATAGTTAAAGACTCTTTGTTATTAAATTGGAATTTTTTTGCATCTTTATCTTCACATTACTTTGAAAAATATTTAAAAAAATTAATTTTGATGTTGTTTAGACAGTTTACTTTAATGTTCATGAAGTTACTGCATAAAAATTCCAAAAATTTACGCAAATTTAATTAAATTTTTTAATTTAATGTTATTTTTGATTTAAAAAATTCCGAAAGTATATTGTTTGAGAGATTTATTGTAAATTATTCAAATTTACGCTAGAAATAATGTTCGAAAAAGCATGTACAAACTAAAATATTTTTACCACTTCTCTAGTTACCATCCCATTGAGGTTCTACCAACATTTTGAGAATCACTTATTATTATTAACATTAGATAATTATTATAATTGATTTGATTAGCATCATATTGATTAGTTATTATATTTCAAAATTAAATTTAACAATGTTTAAAAAAAATATACAAACATCCCACGAATTGAAAACGTTAAATTTTTCACTTACAATGCATGCAAAAAAAAAAAGGCTCACAAATCAAATTTAAAATGGTTAAATAATCTCCAAAGTGGGATAAACATCGCCCTATAGCACTCCTACTGACCCCCCGATCCGAATCGCGTTTCTTTAAAGCCCAGTGTAAACGGGGAGTTTGGCATTCGTTTGAGGTGAATGCCGATCATAAACGTGATTTTTATGATCATTTTAGAGAGCCGATTCCCGAAGACGTAAAATATGCAGAGGGATATACCCCTTTATCACTGGGGCTGGGACTATGAAAATGAATTGGCAGAACACGCCTACGCACAATGTGATTATACTGGGGAAGAATGATTTTTGGCGCAATTTACGGCGAGTCGTTAAACACGGCATTGTCTCAAGCACCGCTGGAATGAGACATCAGTCGGGATTGGCGGAGAGAGATGCTTTATGGGGAAGGGGGGGGGGTACTTTTTTTTGTTGAGGCTGGACCAAAGATGAATTAGAAACATTTTGGGGATAAACAGGATGTTCAGAATTTTAATTTTGTGAATTTAATTGAAGTGCATTTATTCTAAATGTGTTGTAGATACCCTTTAGAGTAGTTGTCATTAAATTAATAATTGTAATTTAATTGTGGTAAGTTGCATTGTGGGAATGGTCACTTTAGTCGCAACCATTGTGCAACCTAAAATATTTTTTTTTGCAGCAAATGTAAAAATAAGCTGCGTGGAATGAGGAATAGTCAAATAACTAAAAATCAGGACAGGAAATACAAGTGTGGCTGTGTCGAAGCACGTATAGCTGGAGTTTTGGTAAAACATCATTTCATAGATTATAGAAATAGGGCTAGATTGGTCACCAAAGCAAATATTACCGACAGAAGGTAAACAAGCTGTTGCTTTTAACATTGTTGGATTCCATACATGCCCCATAACAGGATTTGCTTTATTTCAAGATTCAATACGCATCGGTGCCTAATTTGTTGCAGATTTGATCAAATTTATGTCAATCAAACTATTTGTCACGGAGTTATAGTGGTCACCTTTAAAGCCTCTTAGTCTTAGTCTAAAAGTCACTTTAAGTGTAAGGTCACCTTTAAAGCCTACCGCACTGTTTTTATCTTGATACCCCATTTAACTGATTTCGAAAATGTTTTACGTTAAAAATAACATCGACTAGATTATATTTTTTTAATCTTTTCCCATGTCACCATGCTATTTGTGATTTCTCTTTCGAAGCCTTCATGGTGTGATTGGGTCTATTGCCTTTGGGTGCGAATCAATTTAAATATATATATTTGGTTGTTTTACAGCCCTTGATCAATCTTAATATTTTGATACCAATTCCTCACAGTTTAACTCAATCACAGTATAAACTAACTCAAAACTAACTCCAAAAATCGAGTATTTCGGCTCAGCCCTTTTCCACGCGCCAGCGCTAAAAAAAAAAAAGAACACATAATAAAACATCTTCCAGACGATAAGGTTCCGTTGCCACGCGCCGAATAATAATAATAAAAAAAAGATATCAAATACCCACTCTAATGAGCTAATATGAAGGGGAGGAGGAGGAAAGAGTTAAAACCAACAAGCGAGTGAAACGGTCTGCGACAATTCATTAAGTCTCTTAACAAACCCCACGTCCGAGCAGATAAAAAAAATCAGAAACACCAACTTGGACCGAGACCGAGTCCAGTCAAGCATTGATGACGAAGCTGAAGAGGGACAAACAACTTGTTGAAGAAGGGCGGGGTCCGATCGGAAGGGATGTTTCGCTCATTTGTGGGGTGGGGCAGGGTATCAGGTGAATATAAAACAGAAATTAAACACTCTTCCTTATTTAAGGTAATCTCTATCGAAATTGTTTTGATTCAGGTGTATTTAATTATATATCCGTTCCAGTGAATGTAGCTCCAAGTTATCTTTCACTTTGTAATGGTATTTTAAATGTGGAGGGATTCGGTATTTTGGCCGTCGGATATAAATTAATCTAAAATTTAATATAACTTGGAGAGTTTTGGAGACAGTCTATGGCAATGTATTGTAAATATTGTTTTCAGAAAAAAAAATTTCATGCATCATACAGATTCATACAAGTTTTTTGTATCGTTTACCTTCTATTATTGTTATTCTCATTTAATATTTTTTCTATTGAAAATACATCCCTGTGTCAGACTATAGTCAGACGAATAAAGTGTAATAAATATATCTCCAAAAGACTTTGAGATCTATATTTTAACAGACAGAGAACCATCATTTTATTTCATTCGATTCTTTACTTGCTATATGATTATTTTTTCAACAAGTATTTTTGCAAAACCTCAATAACAGTTACTCCACAAACTAACTAAATTAACTGTGTAAAATCCACAACGTTAGTGGTGACTAAACTTTTTGATTTTAAACTTTTTCTATGAAACTTATCCCCCCCCCCCCCCCCCCAGTTATTCGAAAGGATCTTTTTGAGTCATTATTCAATAAGTACAACGTCCACAGTTTTATTGCGAACAATTTAAAAAAGCTATAAAATGTTTACCGAAACATTATTACATAAAGTCAATCTGTTAGTGTTGACTAATATTTATAAATTCCAAAGCAATGTAATTTTTTATGAACATAAATGAATTATTAAAAAACTGTTTTTAGAAGGTAATAAGATGTTTGAATTCAAGACTTATTGCAATTAACTTTATAAAGCTATTTGAGGAAGAATTGAAAATCTAAGTGGGAGTTGGTGATAAAATATAAAAAGCAATTTCTGACAAAAAAAAACCTCAATACAATTTTCTAAGGCATAATCATTTAATAATGCAAATGAAATTCAGATGTAAGACTTCATTAATAAAATAAACTAATATATTTTTATCGAAACACGTAATTTAATACTATTATGCATTGTTAATGAAATATAAGTTCACAGCATCTCCATTAATTGAAAAATATCTTTTTTAAAAGAAAAAGATGCAGCATGACGCATTTATGCTTTGAGCGATTGAGAAATAATTGCTCACATGCGCAAGTAGGCTGTAGAGTGTTAGTTACACAACAAGGTCCATCTGTGTCTCGCCGCCGACGACATCTCATTCAATTTGCATGAAGAAGTTCTTGAGCCAGGTGCGAAAGTCAACAGCAGAATTCCACTTTGGGCGTCTCGAAAAAGTGCCAACCAGGTCAAGCGCGGGTGTTGGAAAATTCTACGGACATGGTTCACGGTCAGGCGGGGGGAAGACACCCAAAGAGTACAATGAGGGCGAGGTCCAGAAAAAGATGTAATGAGGGCCAGTCTTCCACCCTTCAATGATGCCAGAGGTCACGCAGGATGTCGCTTTCTGACTCCTTGTCCCACTCACAGCCGCCAGTTTCCCCCAAAAACAGCCAAATTGGCGATTTTTCTACATTTTCATTCCAAAAAACCAAGATTTGTCTGAACTAAAAACTACAATTCTTCCACTATTTGAATCTTAAACGAGTTTAAATTAATATCACTCTTAAAAAATATACACAACTTAATCAACTTTTAAATAACATTCAGTTTTGTATACAGTTTGGCGACGATTCTGGTTTGGCGATTTGGAATTTTTTTTAGTTTGCATGAGCTCTTGTCCCACACGGCCGGGCACGCTGCCAGCAGTCCAAGAGGGCTGGTACCCGTCTTTTTTTGAGAATTAAAGTAGTCATCCATCCACCCATGGGATAGGTTTCTCTTCTTGTTCTATCGCCTCATTATTACTTGGTTTGCAGTGTGGGAGTTACATAAAAGCCAGACATGACTCAAATGATCACAGAGAGATTTTGGTCCACACTCCCTTTCAACGGTTCATTGAGTTGCATTTCTTATTTGTTGGTTCAATTATAAATCTTATCTATAAAGTAGCTTTGGAATATTCTGTCTTTCAAAATAAAATTTAAAATAAATAGTAAAGAGCGTTTTGATAGTTTTTATTTACTCCTTGGTACAAACTACATTTCCAATCTGGACATGTAATTTTGAATGTATTTTTACTCTGAACGGACTGCTATTTGATTATTTTTTTTTCTTCTAAAAAATATTTTTTTATAATTTATATTTTATTGCAATCGATTAACGATGTTTACTTAATTAGAGGAGTAAAACTTATTTTTATTTTCTAAAAAAAATCTGGGGTTGCATTTAAGATAAAAAGTCCTTAACAAATGATTTGAAAAAAAAAAAATATTTTTGCATACATTGTTTTAAAACACCAATGCAATATTATAATGTATATATATGTTATGCAATAAAAATATAATCAATGTAAAAATATGTATTAATAATTGGCAGTGATAAACCCAAGTACAATTTTCATCGATTATAAATAAAACTATTTACAATCGAAAAAAAACAGCCCTCTTTACTGTTTCCATGTTCTTCTGTTAAAAAAAGGATTTATATTATTTACGTTTCCACTATGTATAAGTCCATTAAATTACACCCATTTTCAATTACATGAAAACATATAAAACTGAAAAGAATGTTTGTGCATTTCGTCGTTATTCATGTCCATGTTCGACCAAACTACAGAAAACATTTTATTTTTCAATTTCAACACTTCCACCCCCCTTTCACACGGAGCGAATCTCGTTTTGTGTTTTTCTTTGTAAACCCAAGTTCCTTGTGTTTTTTGGTCCATCAGAATTCGTGGGTGGGAGGGAAGAGGGGGGGGGGGGGGTTCTATGTGTGGGAAAGTAATTTGCCCTCCCCACCGTCTCGCATGGTTGTGTATGCCCAGACATACACCGTAATAAGCACAGGTAAATTCCGAACTTCTTGCATAAAAATAAAATTCAATTAATGACATGTCTGGTCTAAACCAAGGGAGTTTAACTTTTAGGGTTCAAGATCAAAACAATGGAATGAAAATTACAAGAAACAACAGGAAAGTGGAATGGACATTGAAGGGTTGGGGTTTCAGTGTGAATTTTCGATTTACATAAAGAAATAAGAATTTTTTATCTTCCCTTCTGTCCTTTATAATATTATATGTTTCGGAAGCGAAATAACTTCTTTTTTAAAAACCAAATGAAGGAAATATGTTTTTGTGTAATTGTGCGGAACATTGTTTTTTGTTTTGTATACTTAATTTTAATTTCAAAATACTACCGTCGGAATTTATTTAATAATTGAAGAGTTCGGTACCAAAACGGCCTAAGTAATTTCTTGTAGAAATCGATATAGAACGTTTTCGGTAATATTTAACGCCATAAGTATACACAGTCGAACCCCGTTATAACGAACCCTCGACGGATTGATTAAGAAGTTCGCTGTAGCCGAGGGTTCGCTATATCCGATTTTTCAAATATTGGCAATATAAAACTTCCAAAGTTCTTGAACATGTTTCTTTGCTAAAGAAATTATTTATACTGAATTACAGTTAGTAATGGACAATAATAAAGTAAAATAAATATTTGTTCTTGAAAAACAATGACCTTAACTGTACTACTATACAAAAAGTTTTGTAGATAAAATTGAAATCATCCTAAAACCCGAAAAAAAAAACGTACAATTTTTGGAAAATATTTTAACCGACCACATTTATTGTCGAAATTTTTAAGTCTAGATGAAAATTGTTGCGTGGAATTTAAAGGGGAATGCTTCCACCAACATTCTATGTTGAACCCTAGATGTAGTACGGTTATACTTTAAAATAAAAGGAGTGTTAGTCGTATAGAATAACATATGATCACTCTAGTTTCAAAACCAGATAAATCCATTTTTATAAATTTTACAGGAGAAGCAAAAAATGATTGTCAGCCACGTACTTTTGTACATAAACGTATGACTTAAAATGCATTTTTAGATTGGATTGATATATTTTTAGTCAATATCTTTGCAAGGTGGTGTAATGCGGTAAAAACTTATACCTGTTAAAAAAAAACGATTTCACAAAAATGTGGATCTATCTAGGTTTGAAAGTAGAGGATTCAAATATTGGCTGAAGATTATATTAAATCAATTATATGTTTTAAAAAGACATTATTAATTATTATAACAGTTTATCAACATTTTAAAGCTAAACTGCATAGCAATTTTTTTATTACTGTAAAGGGGAAAAAAAAGGCAATTGACAATGTCAATAAATATTTGTTTTTTTATCTTTAATTCATGTATTAAAATAATATACGACTTTAATTCTTTCAATATTGTGATTTAAAGTAAATTATAAAAAGTTTCTTGCTTGCAATTTAAAACTGCCTAAATGGACGGTTTTGGAATTAAAGTCTTCAATTGAAGATAAGATTAATCTTTATGATTGATTAATAACATTGATCTTTATAATTGATTAATAGGATTAATCTTTATATTTAAAATTTATAACTCATCTTGGCATTAAATGTAAATTCTCCCAAAACTAAATGTGGAGATTCCTTTGATTATTATTAAACATTAAATACAATAAGTTATGTAAAATAATATTTAGATAGCATCTTATTAACGATTACAAACCCCAAATTATAGAATGCATGTAATAATGAATTAAAAAAAAAATTCTTTGCAATATGTAAGAAAACAATGTAGTGCAGTTAGATATATGCTTGTGTTTCAGCCTTTGAACTATAATTGTTCAATTGTTTCAATATAATAGATATATGATATATTAAAATACAAATACAACGTTAAAATACGCAATAAAAGTCCATCAAAACTGAACATGTTTCGTAAGATATACCTCCCTTCATCAGCAGAAAATGAAAAGTCTGTGTGCAATAAAATAGAAATAAACCTAGAATAGAAATTGTTGCCAAAAAACAAAAAACATAAACTATCTCAATCGGTTGGAGTTAACTATTGTGTGCCAACAAGCGGGAAATACTGGGACCGCAAATGTTTCATTGACAATCGAATCAATATTGCAAAAAATATTAAACGCCTCCAAGAAGTCAATTCAACTGGAGATTTGGGTTTGCAAATTAAATGTGGGTTAGAAAAATTAAATATGTGACCATGTTCCCAACAGTGCTTGGCAATGGATAGGACTTTTTTATTTCTTGTTTGACAGTATGTGCTTGGTGCTCCTTAAAACGAAATCTTAACGTTCTCTTTGTTTGACTGATATATGACATGGCACATTGACATGAAATACTATATATGCCCCAGTTAGTAAGGTCGTCAATAGGGTCTTTAAGTTGTGTGAAGGTGATCTTATTGATAGGTGAAAAAATAGAACGTATGTCGAACCTACCGAGAATGATATATGCCAATTAGTATGATAGATACATTTGTGGTGAGAAGAAATAAATTTGAGTTTTATAATTTCGAAAATAATTTAAATTTTTAAAATTTAACATCTAAAATAAATGGTAAGAGGAGAGTTCACTTGAAAAAAAAAGGAATAGTTAGAGTTAAAAATGGTAAAAGAATACAGAGAAAACTTTCGAGCTTTGAAGACTTATTAAGTTCCATATCTTAGAAGTTGAACATTTTTTCCCCGTCTTCTTTTTTCAATTCATAATAAAAAAAATACGAAGTAAATATACAAGAACACACAAATAGAGAAACAAAAATGTAAATTACGCAAAATGTTAAACAACGCAACAAGAGAGAGAACAATGTTTTAAAAGAGCAAAAAAATAAATTTCTTTTATTCCGTATTTAATGCTATCTAAGGGCTTACTTAAGCGTGCCAAAAGTCACGCGAAAATTTCATTACAGATATTTAAAGCAAAAAAACTCGGAAAAAAAAACACGATTACCTTAAAAATCTAGTTGTGTTTTTTTGTTGCCATTTCATTCCATTCATGTAAAAATGAAGAATTTAAACGACTAATATGGCGGACAAAATTGTTCACGCAAATGCGATGTTGTATGTTCTCAGTATTTGGTGGTTCGTCTGATTATGTATACAGTTTGGTTCGATTTAATGGAAGTTGTAAAAGTTTTATTTAGATGTGATTTATTTTTTAGTTTAACTACCATATATTCCTTGTCCATTTAAAACAAATATATTTGGCTACTAACCTACACAGGTGGTTGGAAGTTGTAGGGAGAAAGTCATTGTTTCACTGTATCATATTAAGCTGTATTGGTGTAATATAACAGTATTTTTGTCCAACTACTTAGCTTATATTTTAAACAAGTCGCTTAGAATTTGTAGTAACAGATAAAATGGTTAAAACATAGTAGGAAATAATGTTTTTTGGGGTCCTGTTCCTAAAAATGGATTATGTTGGAAGAAAAATTAAATTTCCAAGTCATCAATTTGAATAATTAAGCTTTTGTCAAAAAAACTTAAATCAAAATTCTAAATATCAACTAATACTTTTAAAGAGAATTTACATGCAGTCGTAAATAAATAAATAACATTTGGGTTTGGAAATAATGATTTTGTTTATTTATACTATACATTTCAGTAAAGTACCAATCATATTTTTTTTATGATATCTCCCAAGATTTTATGCCAGATTTTTGTTATCTAATTTGGATACGTAATATGAAAATAACGTCTATTTTAATGTCAATTAGTAATTTAAAATATATAATGCATACAATATTTTGTACGTTTTTTTTTTAAACGTCAAAATTAGTAGATTTGTAGCTTTCATTTTATATATGTCTTTATAATCTGTAAGAACGTTTTGAGATTGTGTTTAAAATAATCAAAATGTTTAACTGAAAGTTATCAAATAATTTGTACACCAAGAATAATGTGTCCAAAGGTTCATTATTCATTAAACTTTAAATACTAAAGGCATTGTTGAAGGGACAAAAAAGTTTAACACCGAAAATAATCATTGCATTTCGTATTTTTTTAAGCAGATTCTTTTACAGCTAACAAAACAATACTTTAAAAGTAAGTCAATTAAAGAAACAACAACTTAATTTTGAAGTATGTTTAAATATTTAAATGCAAACCACAATCAGATCACTAACTTTAACCGTAAAATAAAAAAAGTTGACATTTGTTCTAAAGTAAACCACAAAAGGGAAAGCACCAAACGATAACACCAAGAAAAGAACATCGGAAAAAAGAAGTTATTGTGAAGTACTGACACTTTCGTTCTTTTTGGCGTTCGAAAATGGTGGAACAATGCTTCGAAAGAAGAAGAAAAGCAATAAAAACGGAGGCAAAGAAATAAATAAAAAGAAAAAGGAACGAAGTGTTGAAGTCAGAAAACAATCCCAAAACGGTTCGTCTGTGGGGTTTAGAAGCTTGTTGAATTAATTAAAGCTTAGCAAACGATAAATCAGAAGAATGCGGAGTCAGAAAGCGAAGAACACGAAGAAAAGGTAAAGAGAGGAGGTATTTTTTTTAAACCGAAGAACTGCGTAGAAATCAGAGAAACAAATAATAATAGCATAAAAAACGTAGAATAACAAAGGAACCTCAGAGGAACTTGTCAAAACGAAAAATTAGGGGCCGTATACAAACCTGACATCTATCAAAATGGATGATACGCATTACTTTATATACTGTTTTTTATTTTCTGTATAAATATGAACCACCCTTATGTATTCCTTATAATTTCATTTGGTATTCGAAACTGGTTACTAATTTATTTTAAATAATGAAATAAAATTATTTGCTTTAAAAAACATTTTAAAGAAAAAATCCATTATTTTATTTAATTGATATTTTTTCTGTATACTGATGTTTAATTCACAGATGTGGTATTTGTATCCTGTATACTAATATATCAATATATTCAAATATATTTGCATATCAACACTCAAATCTTTACCATTTTTTTTTAAAACGGTCATTATTTAAAAAAATGTTCTATGGATTACAGAATAACCCTTATCATGGATTTTTTTAAATAGTTTGTTTAGTTTTTTTATACCCATTTCCTCTATAGGGTAAAATGTCTAATCATGGAATTTTTCTTGTAAAAAAAATATTAACACAAATTGTTTAAATAAATTCGTAACTTGAATAAAACAGAATAAACAATAATTATAAACTCTTAAAATCTCAGTATATTTTATTATAACGGATTATTACTGTAACGAACCTTCTAAAAACAAGTTATAATCCACCATTTTGAAAAAACTTTTTTTATTTATTATCTTCGAAAAAGAGCATCTTCTAGTATAATTTGTCGTTTATTTTAATTTATAAATCTAAGCTGTATTCATGTTATTTCTAATTTGTTCCACAGACAATTTTTTTTAACACAGGTATGTATGTCATTATATTATCGTATAAGCGGTGTTAAATATATTGCAGTTCATTCTTGTAATTTAAAAGTTTCGAAATCATATTTTGATAGAATATCGTGCTTTTTTCGAAGATCGTTAAATTATCCGAATTTCTTTAGCATTAATAATTCGATTACCCATTTTGTCCCACTATTTTACAAAACATTGAAAAAAATTTAAATAAAATATAATTTTTTCTATTTTATTAGAATGTAAATAAATCGAAATTTCTAGTTTATGTATAGAAGGTTTCATGCATAAAACTATTAAATTCTTTTTAGTAAATCAAACAAATTGGTTATTGGACTTGATTAAAATAACCCAGAAATTTAATTTTTTGCTGAAATCTATTCCGTTAAATAAATATTAAAAATAAGAACAAAATCATAGCATATGTTTAACAATGTGTAATTTATATTTAATTTCAATATACCCATTTTTCTTCATTACCTATTTACGCTATAGCTTTAAAGTTATAGCTCAAGAAAAATATTTCATTACAAAAATTGTTTATGAATTTTAAAACAATGCATAGTATTGTTGAAAAAATTGGTGATTCCTTAAAGGAAAATTACAGCCAGCCGGTCGTAAAGATAATAATGTATAATAATAAAAAATACTTTATGTTCGTTAATCATATACAAAATCAGTTTGGAGATTTTCTTCACCCGATAACTATTCATTCAGGTTCTTTCTTCAAATAAAGCTTCCCTTATTTTGCCAAAAATAAATCCACGCCATGTTATATATTATTTCTAACACAAATCCGACAACCCCATTTGCATATTTCCATCTAACTACACAACTCGTGGTTAATAAGTCCAGACACAAAAAACGGAACATCGAATACCCTACAAAACGCCTAACATTATCCATTTTTCGCGACATGTTGTTTCTTGTACCCTTAACTCGAAAAATGGCTCAACGGGAAAACGCGTGTAGTTTTAATTACGTCCTTTTAGCTTTTTACCAACAAAACTCCATTCGTCTAATTCCCTGCTCTCCTTTAGAAAACTCACAAGAAATCGTTTCCGCGCCCGTTTTACCGACACGTCAATTATTTTGCTATCTCGTTCAGGGGGGGACGACGACGACGTCAAACAAAGGGGCAGAAAAATCCGAATTTTTACGTCGGGGGCAACAGCTGTTAAAAGTGGCATATTACTGCAGAACTTGACTCTCACTCCCTTCCTTTTACGACGTCTTCCCCCCTTTTCCTTTTAATTAAGAAGTCATTACACGTCGTCGTAAAAATAAAGTAAAAACCAGGGAGGGGGGGTTGGAGATATTGTTGTTATTTGACAAACTTTACGTGTCGTCGAACCATCCGGGGTATCAAATTCAGTGGAACTTGGGAGTCGTCGTCTGAAGAAACTGATTAAAGGCTTTAGGAGAGGTGATGGCCAGAAAATAAAATAGTAATATTCAGACGGTTTTGAAGGGGACGGGAGGGTGGAGGACAAGTGAAGCTAATTATTATTTTTTTATGTATCGTAATCTCTGTGCACTTGTAGTGTGAGTTCGCAATTTCATTAATTGGGAGCAGGGAGGAATGCGAAGCACGCTGCAATTTGGCGTTTCTTCGGAGAAAAGTTTCGAGTATTTGGCGAAGAAGGAGGAGTACCGGGTCAACTTTTAAGGTAACCTACATGAGTTTGGGTCCGATTTTGTTGCTGTCTACCTCGGCGCGTGAGGAAATGGTTTAGTTTGAATTTTAATTAATATTTGAGACTTTTAATTTAGTTAGTACGCTGTTAAAAATAGGTATTCAAAAATAAGTAAAATGTACTCATTTTTGAATACATTCGACGTTTACCATGGCTTCGAATAAGTGTCAATTTTGAAGAAGACATGTACTTAAAAATGAGTACACTGATTAAAAATGAATAAAAATATCAGATGCTAGCTTACATAAATCACTTTCAATAAATATCGACAATTACAAACAAGACTTATCGGGAATCGAACCCACATATGCAGGCATTTCTGTCCATATCCTTATTCTTTATTCACCAGGGCGATATGCAGAAGTTATAAACAGAAGTAATGTTAAAAAGGATTGCCAAATGAATGGGAAGTAAGATAATTTAATTGTAATAATTCAGTTTCCATTTAAGCAATCGACATCAAATAATGTGAAAAACCATCTTCTGAATAAATATTTTATGTTTATCAAGTCGTTTTGTTAAGATGGCTTGAACAGAAGCTGAGCTTAGCAATATTAAATCACACTGCTCATTTTTGAGAAAGTACGGTTACTTAAATTTGAGTACGTCCTTGCTCATTTACGATGCAATTGTACTCAAAGAAAAACAGGTACGTTCATGTACTCATTTTTAAGCACCTTTTTCTTTACAGTGTAGAGATGAGTGAAACTCATGACAACTTTATTTAGTCATTTTTTTTTTTAAATAAGCACTTTTTATTGAAGATATGTAAATATCTATCTTTAACATTCTAAATCGTTCTTTTGTTCTCGGTATAAAAATATTCCTTGTATTTTATATTAGTTTTGGCATACCTTGTAACTTAACCTAACTCACTTAACAAATTATTTTATGTCAAATTAAAAATAGCTAATATTAGTTTAAATTTCGCCAATTTTAGGCGCCAACTCGCCGCCAAATTCGTTTATCAATTTTTCAAGTCTGTTAAAATTCATCTTTGCTCTTAAATCCTGTTATAGTATGTTCCAATAGAGGATTTAACTTTTTTTTCTTGGCAACTTCGAATAAACTGTAAAAAAAAAAGTCCGTTTAACAAACATCCAATTATCTGGAAATCGTAATTAACTTGGACTTCTTTTTAAAAAAGCTTATTCGATTAGTGTAATAAATATTTGTTGGATGATTAATATTACAAATTCGAATATAATGCAAAATTTAACCTGCTTACAATTATTCGATCGTCTCAATTAACCAGGTTTTTTTTTATTAAGTTTTTTTAATTAAAAAATCAGTAAAGGAATGCTATTTGATTAAAAGGGATAAAACCTTTGGTTGAAAATTACATTAACCGATATTCCATTGGAATCTCAATTAACCTGGATTTGGTGCCATTTGCGCCGATTGAATTTTTTTGTCGGTAAAGTCGTCGCATTTATAGTAAAATTGATTAAAACTTTTAAGTTTTCTTTTTTACGTTTACTTTATCTGTCAAAAGTTTTTTCTCTCTATTTTGCATATTAATTCCCTTTATTAGATAATAAAATATTTTTTATATGAAAGCCTTCGCGAAACAATTCTGCATAATTGTATCTTCTGAAGGTTGTTTTTAATTATTTTAATTTTTATACGTAGAGTATCAATAGGAATTAAAAAAATATTATCAAAGAAATATAATGCATTTTATATTAAAAATAGTTATATCTGTCTCATGAAATATTTAAACAATACGTTAAAAATTAAAAGTTTTTAGGAGTTTATACAAAGAATTATATGCCTTATTATGTGACCTAACATATCGTATATATAGTATTAATAAACTTTAAATATATTTTGATTTGTCTGAGTATATGTTTTTTGTGATTTGTAATTTCTGTAAGCCATATCACATAATCCGACATTTGAGCATGAAAATACCACTGGATGCTAGAGGGAATAATATTTAGTCTAAATCACACAAGGTCGTATATTTCTAGGGAATAATTCAATATAGTAAACATTTTTGGCTTGGAGACAACTTGTCACAAACACTAACATAATCTGCTTTTCTCAAAAGCCACAACGGAATTCTTAGGTAGCTTAGCTTCATTCTTTAACGTAATATTTCATGTTAACTACCCAGATTATTCAAATTCAATTTCCATTTCCACACGCGAATCCCACAAGAACATGCGTTTTGTTACATTTTTAAAACTCCCGGAACGTCACCCAGCCAACGCATCAATTTGCATCAATTATCCATTCCATAGACAGCCTCGAAAACGGAATCCTGTAAACCATAAATCCAATTTATCTTTTATTATTATTTCTTCTTCTTTTTCAAGATCAATTGAACGCACGAAGGGATCACGAGTCCACAGCTGAGGACCCGAAACGTCATCATAATCAGATCCTTGACCGATCATGTTTAACAAAAAACTTGCGTCTTTCTCACAACATCGTCTTCGCAGGGAAAACATTGTAGTTTTTTTTCCCTAAAAAAAAAAGAAAATACCGAGATGGGGACTGAATTGGGAAAAAATTCCTCAAAAGAAAGCCTCGTCGTCATGCCCATTTAGACAAGCTAGGTTGGCAAGGAGAAGGGTTCTTGAAGAAGGGTGCTTTTTCGGCGAGCAGGCAAGGGCCCGTGCAGAGCGATTCGTCACACTTTGGAAGGTTCTCCGGAAAAAATTCCACAGATTGGAATACAGGATAGAGCGAACGAAATTACCCCGGGCAGTCGACGATTATGAGGCTAGATGAGTCAGATCGGAGAGGCGTCCCTTTAATATGAGGGCGCATGTGAAAAGTGGTCAGGGTGGAAGAAGAAGGGAAGGGTTAAGGAACTGAATCGTTTGCGCGGCGATTATGTCAGGTGAAAGGAAATGGGGAAGATTCCTGGGGTGCAATTCACGCGATTTTTGTAACTGCTTCCTGCTTCGAATGACCAGAAGAGTCTGATGAAAATGTATTAAAATGTTTCTAGACCTTCCTTACAACGACCCCTCGATACAGCGACCACGATTGAATGTTTAAAATGGTTGATTAGTTTGTATGCTATAATATTTCTAAAATCATTACAACTTCCTTTCGTTATAGCGAGTAGCTTGTACTGGTCCCGTAAGAGATCGTTATATTGAGGGTTTTTGCATTCATAGTCAGGGCTAGTTTAGGCATATGCTACGTAGGCTGCAGCCTAGGAGTATACACCACACACCAAAATACAAAAAAACATAGTCAACTTACGGAAAAAATTATTTGGAAGGGTGATAATCCAAATCCTAATATAAATAATATACTACAACCTTTTTATGATGTAGAAAAATTCTATTTTTCTTAACAGATTTGTATAGTGTAAATATACTCTAATATTTTTATGTTATTTAAAAAATATGTTTCATTTTTGATTAATACAATGGCATAGTTTTATTGTTTTGTGGAGAAATCAGTTGTTTTTATTTTGTTACATTTTAATTTTGTTTAGAGCCAAATACAAAGACGAGTGCAATATCTTATTTTCCTAGATTCCATTGTGCCATTGCAACTTGAGATTTCATGAAACCGTAGAAACTTTGTGAAATAGTGTCGGAAATTTACAAAAAACAGTATATCCAAACAGTATATTTAAAAAAACTGCGATCCCTACTCTCAGGTTTTTGGGGAGGGGTGGTCAACATTTTCTGGACCTCCCCCCTCTGTAGTTAAGGGGGCCCACATCATCCTAGGGGCCCATTAACTCTAAATCTATCCGTGGCTATTGACAATTTTCTACTGCCAATATCTATATTCACCTTTCAGAAAGTAAACCTTATCTGTACATTCTGTTTGCAATGGTATTCAGATATCGTTTTATGTGTAATTAAAAAATTATTACGAGTATTGTAAAGGTATAGAAAAAATAGTTTTCTCACTTTTTGCTACCTTTTTACTTAAATGCTCTTAACATCATTTTTAAAAGTATTTTTAAAACTTGCTGACATGTAAAATTGATATATATTTTTTAATAAAATATAATTATTAAGAAATATATTTTAGTATAAATATTTTTGAAAAATATTATCAAGTTTTAGTATTTGGCATATAAAATATTATTATTTCTATTTTTTTATAACAAAAAAAATGTAATTGCATTTGATCCAAATCTAATACATATGTAAACCTACATGCATATGCGTTCATTTATTAATAAATATTAAAAAAAAACTTCCTAAAAGAGTTGCCAACTTTAAAAACTATTATTAGATACTCTCTACTCTTAGATATTTACATTGATAAAAACTTACATTCTTTAAATTAAAATATTTATGTTATTGGTTCATGTATTTATAATAGTTTATTTTAAATGTTTTTCACTTGTTTTAATTTTTTATACTTTTTTATTAAGGTAAAAAAAATTGATTGTTATGTTAATAGACACAACAGATTAAATATTTTTGATATGGTTATTTTATTCCAAATGTTATAGAAAAATTACTATATGAAATATAAGAAAAATAGGAATGGACGGCACTCTGCAAGTATCTAGTTATGCTAAGCCATCAGAATTTTCACAGAGATGTAGCGATGCATCACGAAATTTTCGCATCTCCCTCTGTCACTCGCTCGTCTCATTTCCCCCGCCAAAACATCTGTCATTAGACACATCACATCACGAATAAAAAACACACGAATCCAGAATGATTACTGTCTTCTGAAATGCCGCCAGATTTGGCATAAAATCAGTCAATTTGGAGAGTTTTTTAAAAACTTTATTTACAAAAAAAAAAAAAAAAAATTAATATTTAAAATTTTCTCTTACAGTCAATTGCGTACGCAAGGGTGGGGGGAGAGGTTAAGGGGGGTCAGGACCCCTCTTATTTGTTTGTAGATATACATTTTTTAGTTTATATAAACTCTCAGAAATTGCGCTCTCATTTATGAGCATTCTCCAGTAGTCAAGAGTATTTTCGTCAATTTTTATAATTGTTTCGTCTTTGATTCATATGACGCTTGATAAAACAAGAATCTTCACATTTTTAACGAAAGTAATTTACTTCGATTCTTTACCGTTGGTATCAGATCATTCGATTCTAATTTTGGTTCTAATATGTATATTGCCAAAGTTCAGAAGAGCAAAGAGGACCAAGGGATCTCTTGTTCGTGTCAAGCCGTTGATATTTATTTAAAATCGCATTTATTTTTGACGAAATATTAATAAGTGAATTTCCTCAGTTTGACGAAATATTTAATCAGATCATTGTGCAGGCGTGTGTTTCTTCAAAAAAGACGAAAGTTTCTTTAATAAGGAGCATGCACTTTAATGCTGAGATTTAATTATTGATATGCAATTAACACTGATAGCATTCTTACTACAGATTAATTGATGTTTTCGATTGGTTGACATTTGGCAAAGTTTGAAAAATTATTCAGTGAAAGGATTCGCAGCTAAAAATTTTATAAAAACATTTACAAACAGAAATTGCTACTAAAAATCTCACCATAATAAAGATAATCAGGTACGTTTTATTAATCTTTATTTATGTTTAAAAAAATTCCTTATTTGCCAAATTTTATGTTTAGTGAATTAAAATATTCGTAGCAATTATTTATTCTAATTAAAAATTTAAATTTACCGCGTTGAGAGATAAACTACAGTTGTAAAATTTTCAACAATGTGACTACGTTTCAAGAATTTGGCAGTTGTTTTGTTATTTCATATTAAAATGGGAGATTTATGTTTTAAAAAAAAAATCTAGAAATATTCATAGCACAAAAATTTACCACAAATTTGCAGTATATTGCAATAATCAGATATTTGGCGAACTTTTTGTCCGGTTTGGCGATTTTTAAACCACTTACACAGACAGCTCTTCTGCGGAGGGTCACACAACGATGACAACTGCTGGATGCTAGGAACCCAGGATGGACCATCGCACACTCCCATTAAAATAAAAAGAGCAACAAAAAAAATCCCGAACTATCCTTGTGAGAGAATTTTTCTGTCAGATAATCAGACCATTCAAGCATTTATTTTAACCCTTTAAGCGCGTGCAGAAAAAGAAACACCTTAAGGGCAGGCAAAACGTCTCTTCGCAGCAGATAAAAAGTTCAACAATCGTTTGATACTCGAGGCGGTCGAGGAAGCAATTGAATTTGGACGTCTGACGTATCAATGACTTAAGATGGGTCCGCTGGAGGATCTCGTTTGCCTCCAGGGTCAGTCTCTGGTCACAAATTGCCGGGGTGTGCGCGTGCTGGAGTTTACTGGTCACAAGCCTGGGATCCACCCAGGCGAAGACAGCCGCATTCCGATATGAATTATGGCTACTGCTGCCTGCTCTTGCATTGTTATTACGATTGTTTTCCGATAATAAAGCAGTGCAAGGGTAATTCGATACAGAGGCTGGAAAACTGATAGCGTAATGCTGTGTTTTAGAGAGGATTGAGGAATAGTTAGGAACGGATGAGATTTCCGTAATCTATTTAGGAGTAGTAAGCGGAAGATAAAGAAATGCATTCCGTTCTATATTATGTGAACTCTGAGAGGAGTGTGTTTAAATTTTCCCTTTAAAAGGATTACGTCTCACGATTTCTTTTATGGGATGGATGGAAAATTGGTTCTTCTGTAATGTCCTTTAACGGTTCAATATGGATTCACAAAGATTATCAGAACTAGTTTTCGATAAAATCTTAAAATTTTACGTATGGCCAAACACATTTATCAGTTACTTTATTGGTAGATTCGCCTATCCGTTTAAGTAAATTCTTGTTCAATACTTGTGAGATAAAAGTTGTCTTAGCAACAGATACTTGATAAATGATTTTTGCCTTCATGATAGAATAATATATTTAACACTACATTAGTGACATATTCCCATCTTAATGTTATTACAATGCAAATACTCGTTATTTTGAAGAATGTTAGTAATGCAGTGTTAAAAGAAAACTTACGGTTATTTTTGAATACAATTTTTTCAGACAAATCTATTAATTTGCTTTGGTGTTAAAAATCACTTAAGATGGAGACCATCTCAACTTAAAAAAATTGGCTTAAATATGGTGAGAAATATTTTGGGTTGTGAATAGTTTCATGAAAGTGCTATACCCAAATTTTTTTTACATATAATTTTCCTGAAAGTTTTAGTTTGAGTATAGTTTCATTAAAATTCTATGTCAAAATATTTTTAACACAGTATTTTTATGAAAGTTGTAGTTTGATAACAGTTTCATGCAAATCGTATGTAAAAATATTTTTGACGTAACGTTTTTATGAAAGTATTAGTTTCAAAACAGTTTAATGAAAATGTTATGTTAAAATATTTTTGACATTGCATTTTCATGAAAGTTTTAGTTTGAGAACAGTTTTATGAAAATGCTATGTAAAAATGTTTTTGAAAATAACTTTTCCAAAGGTCATATATTTAAATGTTTGTTAAAAAATTTTAAGTTGAAATTATTTTGTGTTAATTTAAATTCATTATAATAATTTTATTAATTACGTACGTTATGTAAACTTTGGAATTTATTTTGTGAACTTTTGAAACTTTATGGTATCGAATTATTTATATGAGCTTTAAATATATGAAAATGAAAAGTTATGGTAATACTTTTTTACATGCTTTTATTAAGACTAATACTTATAATATTACTTTTAATATAATAACTATGGTGAATTTTTGAAACTTTATGATATGGTTTATTTATATGAATTTTAAATATATGAAGATGAAAAGTTATGGTAATGATTTTTGTAGGTAAATTAAAACTCTATTTGTCTTATAAACTAAAAGACTTTATGGTATAAGTAATGTCAATACAGTTTAGAATCAAAACCCACCATCATATAGTTACTTAGCTGTTTTAAATATCTTTTATATTCTTATAACTAATTAGCCCTTAAATAGTCACATTTCCTAAAATCCTTTTAGTCTAAATTTTCCTAAACACAAATGTCAAAATATTTCCGATAATTACGTATTGATTTCCAAAATCTACAGGTTTGGTTTGGTTTGGTTTGGTTTTGTTAATTAACGTCGCACTAGAGCTGCACAGTGGGCTATTGGCGACGGTTTGGGGTCAATCTCGAAGGAAAGACCCGGGAACACATTCATACGTGCACCTCGTTTTTTTAGAACCATGGTTAGATGACGAGGAAACACCTGAACTGGCACCCAACGCCTTCAATTGACGTCGGGATCCTTCAATTGGACCGCCTTCAATTGGACCCTGATCAGATTTATCGTACACCAGTCCCGTATACACGCCATTATAATTTGTTGGATATTCTAGACGACTTTCTAGTATTTTTGTAGCGAAGCTGGCAACCCTCCGATCGCAAGATCACTAATTTCTTACTTTTCTATGTTAAGTCCATTTCCCGGATTCGAACCACCAATCCTCTGATTAGTAGCTGAACGCCTTACCAACTGAGCAACTGGGGCTCCCAAAATCTGCAGAAGTTTAATTAAGAACTTCAGCCAAAACAAACCGATGAAAACCGAATTGCGGTTAAACTTTAAAAACAAAAAAAGATAAGAATTTTACAGTCTCACAACGAAAAACTTCCATTCTTTTACTTCTCAAACATACATTATTTCCTTGCATGTAGAAAGCACACATATCACATCATTCTAACAGAGGATGTGAACATCGCATGGCTGCGTTTCCAGCAATTAGGAAAATGGACACCCAGGGCCGATCATCGAGTTTTAATCTCCCACCTCCCCTCGCCAAAAAAGCATTTCTTTCTCATCCAGTTTCAGGTGAGTAGTCGAGTTTGGCGATGGTATCGCCACTTTGAGGCGTTTATCGTTTCATCTGAGTAGCACTGATCCTTTATTTGTTAATGCGTGTTTTTTTGTAATTAAGAGTGTTCTTAGGGTTGGTTGAATTTGTTTATGGACTTTTGTGTGACAGTAAGCGTTTTTTTTTTTAATATGAGTATCCCTTCTACTTTTATCCATGCGTTACTATTTTTGAATTAATAAGTGCTAATGATATTAGCTGTTGTATTATATTAAAAACAACGTATTCGGCATAGGATATCATACAAAAAGTTTATTCAAAAAGGTTTTTAAAATGACAGATGGTTTTTACGGTTTTAATTGTTAGGATTTAAATATAAATATTTTTGTATTTTTTATACCTTTTTTTGCGAAATTTAGCGGGGTTTATGTGCGGTCGCTAATGCCCATCACCGAATTCTTTACCAAGCGATAATATGTTACGTTACAGAATACATGTTATGTTATACGAGCATATGTTATTTTACAAATACAGAGCAGCAGTTGCATTTCATTAAAAGCGTAAAAGAGCCGTGAACGAAATCTCAAAGATAAGTCTATATCCTGCTGATTACACTTATAAAAATAGGCACTTTGAAATAAATAAAATGTACTAATTTTTGATTATATTGGATGCTTATAATGGCTCCGAATACATACATTTTAATTAAAAAATAACATACAGTGAAAAATGAGTAAATATAAGTAAATGCTTGTCAACTTAGGCTGCTTTACCCCATTTTACGAAATTGTCATTGATATATAATACAACATAAATCATTTTCAATTAATGTGCATACAAAAATATCAAATACATGTACGATTACAAATTATCGGGACTTGAATAATATCCTCAGCACAGCATTTATATGCTTTATCCTTTTCCACTAGCAGGGCTTATAACCAGAAGAAATTTAAAAAAAGTATGCTAAAAGAACGAGGATTGAGTTACAGTAGCTGATTTTCTATTTAACTAATAGACATCAAATCAAAAGGAAAACATTTTTATGAATTACTATTTTAAGTTTGTCAAGTTTCATAAATATCGCTTGAACAGAAGCTGATATTAGTTTACTTGCATTTTAGTACGTCATCGCTCATTTACGGTGCAACTGTACTCAAAGAAAATCGAGTAAGTTTTAGATACTCATTTTTAAGTACCCTTTCTTAAATGTATTGATGATCTTCTAAGGCAGCTCTGAAGTAACCAAATGTCGGTCACTAGTAACTATCATAGTTATCAATGCGTATTGTGTTTTGAATATTCAATTAACCTTATTTAACTATCGAGTGATGATCTTATTAATTCTAAAGCAGGTTGTTTCCTTAAAATAATCATATAACATTATTTTTAGAACGAAACTGTGAATTTCTGCAAATATCATATACCCATGAAACTCTTGTTTGTTTATTACAGGAATATAATAAAGAGTACACTATGTATCTAATGCCTATTATTCAAAGTTTATACGTTACAAATATTCTTCAAAAGATTAATTACCCAATGACACATTAAATCCTCCGATTCTTTGTAAGTTCTCCCAGCTTTGGTATAGCTTCAAAAAAGCAAATAAAAACTTTTCCAGACTGTTTCGATCTTCTTTTCTTAGTTAATTTCTGCGAACTTGTACTCAAACTCTCTCAGAAAGTCATGTTCACAACAGTACGATCGATGACCCCCAGAAGCAATCTGCCGTAATAATGGTCAAACTTTGTTACCGGTTTTCAATTGTTTTCGAATTTAAAGAAGAAAAAAAAAAGTGATGGTGATGTTTTCGAGGAAAATGGAAATTATTTTTATTTAAAGATTCAGGTCAAGGAGGACATGAGTGTAATGAACTTGGAGTATTATACGTGACCTTAAATTTTATAATCGTGACCTTAAATTTTTATAATCGTAACCTTAAATTTTATAATCGTGACCTTAAATTTTGTAATCTATCACAATTTAAAATAATAACGCGCTTGTTGAATATGTTTAAATTAATTCATTGTTATCAATTTCTTAACGTATGAACACACATCATGTTGAAGTTATTTTCAGGCTGTTTTGCATTGTAAAAAAATATACTTAAATATGAGTATCTTAAATCTACTCGTTTTTCTTAAAGTGTAATGACATTCGAAACAGGAATATTACATATTCAAATGCAAATAACCGTACTTTCTCAAAAAGTAGCCGTTGTGATTTAATATATCTAATATCAATTTCGGTTCAAGCAATTTCAATAAATTGTAGAAAATTTTTTAATGACTTGATACTGATAATAATGATACATGTACAATATAAGAAGTTTGTTGAGTTAAGTGTCATTGAGAAGTCTCAGGGCCGAATTTCATACAACTCCAAAACTTAGCCAACTCATGCTGAACCGCGTCAACTTTGTACCGCTGAAGGGTTGCCTATTTGAACGTCCCAGTTTGATGTAATACGTTGCATAACGTAACGTATTACAGAATATCGTAGAAAAATCAATAAATTGTAGAACATTTTTGATAATTTTTTAATGACTTGATACTGATAATAATGATAAATGTACAATATAAGACAGATTTAAGAAGTTTGCAGGGTTAAGCGTTATTGAGAAGTCTCAGGGCGCAATCCCACAATTTCATACAACTCCAAAACTTAGCCAACTCACGCTGAACCGCGTCAACTTTATACCGCTGAAGGATTTCCTATTTGAACGTCCCAGTTAGTTGTAAAAAGTTGCATAATATAACGTATTACAGAATATCGTAGAAAAACCAATACACTTAAGATTTTTTTAAATAATTTTTTAATGACTTGATACTGAGAATAATGATAAATGTACAATATAAGACATATTTAAGAAGTTTGTAGTATTAAAGCGTTATTGAGAAGTCTTAGGGTGCAATCCCACAATTTCATACAACTCCAAAACTTATGCAACTCATGCTGAACCGTGTCAACTTTGTACTGCGTCAATTTTGAACCTCTGAAGGGTTGCCTATTAGAACGTCCCAGTTTGGTGTAATACGTTGCATAACGTAACGTATTACAGAATATCGTAGAAAAATCAATAAATTGTAGAACATTTTTGATAATTTTTTAATGACTTGATACTGATAATAATGATAAATGTACAATATAAGACAGATTTAAGAAGTTTGCAGGGTTAAGCGTTATTGAGAAGTCTCAGGGCGCAATCCCACAATTTCATACAACTCCAAAACTTAGCCAACTCACGCTGAACCGCGTCAACTTTATACCGCTGAAGGATTTCCTATTTGAACGTCCCAGTTAGTTGTAAAAAGTTGCATAATATAACGTATTACAGAATATCGTAGAAAAACCAATACACTTAAGATTTTTTTAAATAATTTTTTAATGACTTGATACTGAGAATAATGATAAATGTACAATATAAGACATATTTAAGAAGTTTGTAGTATTAAAGCGTTATTGAGAAGTCTTAGGGTGCAATCCCACAATTTCATACAACTCCAAAACTTAGCCAACTCATGCTGAACCGCGTCAACTTTGTACTGCGTCAATTTTGAACCTCTGAAGGGTTGCCTATTAGAACGTCCCAGTTTGGTGTAATACGTTGCATAACGTAACGTATTACAGAATATCGTAGAAAAATCAATAAATTGTAGAACATTTTTGATAATTTTTTAATGACTTGATACTGATAATAATGATAAATGTACAATATAAGACAGATTTAAGAAGTTTGCAGGGTTAAGCGTTATTGAGAAGTCTCAGGGCGCAATCCCACCATTTCATACAACTCCAAAACTTAGCCAACTCACGCTGAACCGCGTCAACTTTATACCGCTGAAGGGTTTCCTATTTGAACGTCCCAGTTAGTTGTAAAAAGTTGCATAATATAACGTATTACAGAATATCGTAGAAAAACCAATACACTTAAGATTTTTTTAAATAATTTTTTAATGACTTGATACTGAGAATAATGATAAATGTACAATATAAGACATATTTAAGAAGTTTGTAGTATTAAAGCGTTATTGAGAAGTCTTAGGGTGCAATCCCACAATTTCATACAACTCCAAAACTTAGCCAACTCATGCTGAACCGCGTCAACTTTGTACTGCGTCAATTTTGAACCTCTGAAGGGTTGCCTATTAGAACGTCCCAGTTTGGTGTAATACGTTGCATAACGTAACGTATTACAGAATTTCGTAGAAAAATCAATAAATTGTAGAAATTTTTTGATAATTTTTTAATGACTTGATACTGATAATAATAATAAATGTACAATAAAGACAGATTTAAGAAGTTTGTAGGGTTAAGAGTTATTGAGAAGTCTTAGGGCCCAATCTCACAATTCACTCCAAAACTTAGCCAACTCATGCCGAACCGCGCCAACTCTCTCCCCCACCACAAAATGACCATTTCTACGCATTGGTACCGCAACTCCCGAGCACCCTTGGTCAGTAACTTACGTCACCGTTGTTTTTTTGTTATCTCTTTCCATTGGCTTCCTGAGTAGTTAGGGACACAGGGGAGTGGGGTGGGGGGGGGGGGGCTCTGGTAATGGGCCTCTCAAAAGGAAACGGCAATTTTTTGACCCGACTCTTTCCCTACAATCACAGAGAGTAATCCCACGGGTCGGATGGAGAGTGTCGGCGTATTTAGTCATGGCTAACAACCCGTGGACGAAATCGCCGCGATTTTCGCCAGTGGAAAAGGGGGGGTGGGGGGTGCTCATCCTGAGATTGTCTGAATAGCCCTTCACGGACTACCGGGTTTCTTCTGTGCTAATATCGGGTGTTTTTTTAGGATTTGTTTTTCTTTGTGTGGTTTTTGAGGTAGACTGACCTTAAAGTCAGTCAATTTTGCATTAGGTGGTTGGTTTTGCAATGTGTGTTTTCGATTATCTCTAGCCCAATCCACCATGCAAACGCCGTTTAAAATTTTCTATGTTTATCTTTTGGAAAGGAAATATTTTTCTGAAATTAGATTTATAATTTTAGATAATTTTAATGTGGTTGATTAAAAATATATTCTGTAATTAACTTTAGATCAACTGCACTTATTAAATAAAAATGGATTTCAAAAGGAAGCGTTCGTTTATTACGCGGCACGCTATTTTTCGGTTTATTACGCGCCCATTATATTATGGTCTGTCAAGTTAACCTTACCCTTACCTTTCATGAAACGTCACGGTAAATTTTTGCAGTTAAAAATATTCATTAAAACTTCTACTTTCTGTATTTTGCTAAACAACCCTTTAAAAAAGTTGTGATTTCTAAAAAGAATTGAATTTGTTCGTGACAAAGTTCGCGAAACAACTTTCAGCATTTTTTAATGCAAAGCGTGCTACGTCATGCAATCACTGAGACAACCCTTCTCCTTGTCACTCGTGATATATCCTATCACTGCCAATGGTGCGAGACGTAATAAATAAATGTCGCCTGGCTGGTGTATCATTATAAAAAACGAATTAAGATAAACTGGTAATAGATATTCTGAATTTCAACTCAAGATGTAATTTTCGTTTATTGTTGAAAATTCTAATATATAGCATAAAAGATGTTTAAAATATTTGCATTAAAAACATTCTATATATCTAATCAGTCTAACTTTTAGTATAAATCCACATTTCTTAAAAAAATAAATAAAAAACAAGTAAAAATATTTAAAGTGAAATAACTCCCAAAGTTGTAAACTAGTAAACAAAAAGTTGTAATTAATTGGTCCTTATAAAATTTTGCTTTAATATTAGAATAATACCTCTAATATTATAATATATTTGGGAGAAAAAAAATACTTTTATCATCTTAAGAATACTCCGAAACAAAGCTTCGTAATTTTTTTTTACACTATTATTGGATGCATAACATTTTGAATTTTTTACAATGCGTATTGCCTTTAAATCAAGGATAATCAATAAATATTTACTAACTTTCGGGATTTTTTTAAGCTATTTAGTACAAAAAATATAAAATCTTCGTACAACTCATATAACAATACATTTTAACTAAAATAAATGTGATTATTTTCAAATTGATTATATAATATTGGAATCTTTGCCATTTTTTTTTATTTCTAACAAATATTGTTCGAACGCAGCTGAAGCATGGCGAGCTGGAAATAAAACGTGGGAAATTTGGGTTGTGACGCAAATCCAAATTCGGTCGGGGAGGGTGGAAATCTCTACCTATCCCAAAAGACGACCTTGAAGTTATTTAGAAGGTCGCCTGCGTTTCCTTAAACAGCGTTTAAAGTTCAATGGAAGAAGTTTAGAATTATTGCAATGAAATTTTAATGAATAGGTTCAATATTTATAAATTAGTTATTTAATTATTTTTTAATTAAATATTTAATTATTTTTAAATTAGTTACTTAATTATTTTTTATATAGTTATTTAATTATTTTAAAAATAGTTATTTAATTATTTTTAAAATATTTATTTAATATTTATTTAATTATTTTTTTAAATAGTTATTTAATTATTTTTAAAATATTTTTAAAAATTATTTTTAAAATAGTTTTTTAATTATTTTTAAAATAGTTTTTTAATTATTTTTAAAATAGTAATTAATTATTTAAAAAATAGTTATTTAGTTATTTTAAAATAGTGATTTAATTATTTGAAAATAGTTATTTAATTATTTGAAAATAGTTATTTAATTATTTTTAAAATAGTTATTTAATTATTTTTAAAATAGTTAATTAATTATTTAAAAAAATAGTTATTTAATTATTTTAAAATAGTGATTTAATTATTTTAAAATAGTTGTTTAATTATTTTAAAATAGTTATTTAATTATTTTTAAAATAGTAATTTAATTAAATGTATCCTGTTATAATAATTTTTAAATTAGTTATAATAATATATTATTTTTAAAATATTTATTTAATTAAATGTATCCTGTTATAATAATTTTTAAATTAGTTATAATAATACATTATTTTTAAATAAGTTTTTTAATGGTTTTTAAATTAGTTATAATTATGTAGTCAATTTTAAATTGGATATTTAATTAATTAAAATTATTTATTTAATTATTTTTAAATTAGTTAAAATAATTTGGTTATTTTTAAATTAGTTAATATTTCATTATTTTTAAATTAGTAATAATCATTTTATATATTATAATTTAATAATTTATTTAGTTATTTTTAAAATATTTATTCTTTAGTCATTTTTAAATTAGTTATCGTTTAGTTATTTTTAAATTAGTAATAGTTATTATATATTTAATGATATAAATGAGCCCTTTAGTTTTAAAACTAGATAATTATATACACATATAGATCAACATTTAAATATAGATATACATTTACGCAATTTTTTAAAAATATTTTTGAAAAGTTCTGAAGCTCATTGCAAAGAGGTATTGGCAAAAAATGCCTGAAGCCAGTCTAAAAATGCATTCAGAGTCATGTATTTATATCTAAAAGAACGTTGCTGCCAAATCAGTTTACGAGTCTCCTGTAAAATTTATGAACATGAATCTATCTGGTTTTGAAATTAGTGGGCTCAAATGTTTTAATACATTATGGGGAACACACATGCCACTCAATATAAAACAAAAATGTATCTCACTTAAAGTGTTTGACTTCCAAATAAACTTTTTCAACTTACCTAGAAAGAAACAAAAAATACATTAATACATTTAAAATTAAATGTATATTAATATACAAATTAAATAATTCAATAACTTCAAATGTGTTGTACATGAATATGATTACAAAAATGTGTCACACAACGTTAATAAAGTTTTTTACAACTTTTTCAATGTTTGTTAATCGCGATGACCATAATTGCTATTGATTAATTTTCTCAAGTTGTACCGATTGCGGCCCAATGGCAACCCTACATGTGAGTGATAAATAATTTTTAAATAAATAGTAAAATATATAAATGTTCTTTGAAAATTTGATAATTCGAAACATTTTGGACACAAACGGTACTTTCACTATTTTCTGATTGAACGACACAATATTTATTCTATTCACGTATTCAAAAGATATTAGACATCTCAACCTAAATAAGACAAACTTAGTTGAGTTTGTAATGTATGGTTTGTAATGTGTATTTGAAATACATAAAATTTATTTTGATGTTTTAATTACATTCAATTAAAACAGAAATTTACAAAAATCTTTTCATACGTCTGTAGTACATATTTTGATGTTATTAAATCAATTAAATTTTGCAAAAAATATATTAAAAATTGAAAGATGAGTAGTGTTTAAAAAATCTTTTTAGGCTTAAAAACTTAAAAATTAAATATTATTAATATTTTAATAAATTTATATAAATTTTTAAATAAATAATAAATTTATATATATTTTTAAATAAATAGTAAATTTATATTAATTTTTAATAAATAGTAAATTTATATAAATTTTTAAATAAATAATAAATTTATATTAATTTTTAAATAAATAATACATTTATATAAATTTTTAAATAAATAGTAAATTTATATAAATTTTTAAATAAATAATAAATTTATATACATTTTTAAATAAATAATAAATTTATATAATTTTTTTAGATAAATAATATATTTATATAAATTTAAAAAAAATAATAAATTTATATAATTTTTTTAAATAAATAATAAATTTATATAAATTTTTAAATAAATAAAAAAATTATATAAAATTTTAAATAAATAATAAATTTATATAATTTTTTAAATAAATAATAAATTTATATAATTGTTTAAATAAATTATAAATTTATATAAATTTTTAAATAAATAATAAATTTATATAATTTTTAAATAAATAATAAATTTATATAATTTTTAAATAAATAATAAATTTATATAATTTTTAAATAAATAATAAATTTATATAATTTTTAAATAAATAATAAATTTATATAATTTTTAAATAAATAATAAATTTATATAAATTTAAAAAAAAAATTGTTTATTCCTAAAGAAATGGCTTTGAATTTATACTCCAATAAAAAAAGTTTGCAAAACCTTAGAAAATAAAGTATTTTTAAGATATTAAAAAGTGTGTGTATTGGTGGGAAAACTAGAGATACAAGGGCGCAAAAATACGTTTGTAACTGTCAGAAGGTTTAATGAAAATATTAGGACTTGGGGTTCGATTCTCCCTTGAAAAACTCCCACGGTGTCAAACTGTAAACAAAAACCGTGGGATACAAAGCTCTACGCGTGGCTTCTACAAGTCCCCAGAGGCGTCAATCGTTTTGCTGAGTGAAGATCACCCAAGAGTAAAATAGTTATTTTACGTGAAGACAGCCTCCTCTCACGCGTGATCGTGCCCATTAAAGCAGTGAACTGTGTTGGTTTTAGGGTATTTAATAACTTCTCAGATAAGAGATCGTCATGCCCATTCCAGACTCCCTTGAAACTGTAGCTAGGTGTCGCTGTCTTGTTTCGAATTTCTTGTGGATTTTTATGGCCGTTGATTTGGTGGGAGATGCTGCGATCAGCGCTGTGGTTCATCTGTTATGTGTCCCTCGCTTTGTTATCTGTTTTTATGGAGGTATTTTCTGTAATCTGTCCTTTAATCATGTGTGGAAATTCCTTTGTGTGGACTTATGTTCGATGAATAATGTTCGCCTCAAAAGAATGTTTGCTATAATCTTATAATATTTTTTTGGGGGGGTGGGTGGAAGGGAAGGCATCAGAAAAAGTGTTTCATCAAAATCTAAGGATACCACCTTGCCATTGTACAGAGGTTTGGTAAGGACACACCTTGAATATGCTGTAAAATTTCGGTCACCATATCTTAAAAAAACATTGAATTGTTAGAGAAAATTCAGCACAGGGCTACTAAATTGGCACCAGAAAAAGTGTTTCGTCAAAATCTAAGGATACCACCTTGCCATTGTACAGAGGTTTGGTAAGGCCACACCTTGAGTATGCTGTACAATTTCGGTCACCATATCTTAAAAAAGACATTGAATTGTTAGAGAAAATTCAGCACAGGGTTACTAAATTGGCACCAGAAATAGTGTTTCGTCAAAATCTAAGGATACCACCTTGCCATTGTACAGAGGTTCGGTAAGGCCAACATTTGAGTATGCTGTACAATTTCGGTCACCATATCTTAAAAAATACATTGAATTGTTAGAGAAAATTCAGCACAGGGCTACTAAATTGGCTCAAGAGTTTTCAGGTCATGAATTATGAAGATAGATTAAGAAATTTGAATATGTATACTCTGGAAGAGAGAAGGGTTAGGGGTGATTTGATTCAATTGTTCAAATTTATCAAACAAGGGGATGTGGAGGGTTTATATTTTAATATGAGTGATAGAACGAATGGTCATGGGTTTAAGGTAAACAAATCCCATTTTAATCGGGAAGGGAGAAAACACTATTTCTATGATAGGGTAATAGACAAATGGAACAACTTTCCAGTGAATATTGTTAATTGTAAAGGAGTAACGGATTTTAAGAAGAAGTTAGATATGCATTGGGGGATATTTAAGAGGTACTAGCTTGTTAGATCAAACTTGTTGGGCCTTGAGCCTGTTGTTGGTCGTCAATATTTGTATATCGTGCATCTTACTAAAAGTGCAATTACTCAGTGAATTTGATTCGACTGTTGAGCTCTCTAGTTTCAAAATCAGATATATCCATTTTCATAAATATTAAAGAAGGCGCTGAAAAAAATTGATAATCACGTATTTTTGTATCTAAACGCACGACTTTGAATGCATTTTTAGAATGGATTTAAACATATTTTTTGTCAGTTATTGTTTGCAAGGTGATGTAGTATATTGAAATCTTGTAAAAAAGAAAAATTAAGACGATTTTGCGAAAATGTAGATGTAACTGGGTTTGAAACTAGATTGCTCTGTCGATTAATTGTTCCAAAATACACGATAAGCTACAGGTCTTAACGATTCTCAAGAATGTGATATTATATATTATGGAAACTATAGTTTCTTTAACAATGCAACCCAGTTTATAAATTTATAAATTATCCCATTCTACATTAAAAAAACACATGGTTTGAGGTACCACTTAAAAGCTATCGATTTATAATTAATAAAAACTTTAAAACAATCAGAAAAAGAAAACTAGATTTAAACTTCAACACAGTGAAAACAACTTTAACAATTGCAAAAATCGCTTGAGCGGTAGTGGGTGAATCTGTAGCTATTTTTATTAGCTATTCTTATGCACACATTGACGGACAAGAGAAAAAAATAAATTCAAAACAATAAGAATAAAAATGGAATACCACAAAAAAAAATAACAATGCAACTTATCTGACATATCCCAATATTTTTTTATATACCACAGACGAACCCAACTCGCTTCCATCCCACTTCAGAAACGGCAGCGCCGACTTTATCCAATAATGGACTGACCCTACACAGTAAAAGGTCACCTGCAACAAACCGACCCACCCCTGGAAGGGCGAGCAAAGCACACACGCCTCGACATACCGAGCCTCTCTTTCAAGGGTCAGGGCGGGACACCTTTTACCTGCAAGGTGAAGAGGTTCCAACCCAGGGCTGGACCCCTACAGGACTGTTCTTCGGCTGCACGCCCCTCGGTCAGGCAGTGGCGCGGGGTATGCCCACCACTGGATGTGACGGGGCTCTTCAGAGTGTCTTTTGCAGGGTGTAGGTCGGATAATGTAGGGCGAGGTGCAAGTAAGGTGTCCAAGGTCAAGGAACCTTTGCTTGTGACCATGGGTGGGATCGGGATTTTTGTGGTGAGGAGAGGAAGTGGATTGGTATTTTTATATGCGGGGTTTTTAATAGTGGATATGAGTCAGTTGTGTGTATAGAATGAAAAATTGGATTATTAAAGTTAAAAACTATTGGGTGTGACTGTGTCGAAGCACGGCCACAGGGGTTTTAAGAGATTAGTCCTTTTGACTGATTATAAAAGTAAGGATTGGTCGCTATCGAAAACATCTCCTACAAAAAGAAGATAAACAATCTGCTCCTCCCCCCCATTAGGGTCTGATTACCGAATAGGCTCGTTAAATTGTAAGCTTACACTTTACATTTTTAAGGGCCCTCAAATCATACATTTTATATAAATATTTAATACTCTTAACATAGTTTGCTACTGAATTTAACTTAAAAAAAATCGTATTATAATGTAAAAGAAACACTTGCCATTTGTATTAAATTTGTTTGAATATTGGAAAAAAGTTTAAAACATACAGAGTTTTAGGAATACTCATTAATTATTAAATTATTTTGTTATACTGTTTAGAATGTGTTTCATTTTAATGCCATTTAGGAGCCATCAAGGATTTTAGAGCACGCAAAAGTTCGATTTAATGTTCAATATTCTAATTCAGAGCAATGATGTACCATTTAAAAGCGGGATTCCCTTGCTTCAATGTTTTAATCGGGCCCTGCCCCCCCCCATCCGCGCCCGGTACGTATTTTGCTTTGTTTTAAGATGCCACAAGTATCGTATTTTATTACTATCAAAGAAGATGCTGTCTTCCTAGGCTAAATTTGTCAGTTGCGTTATTTTTCATGGAGTTATAGTATCGGAATAGATGAAACTGTAAGCGTAACGTGATGTGTCTACTCTTATAATATTTGCAACTGATTTTAAAGATGTTTAAAACCAGAAATTTATTTTTATTAATAACACCTATGTAAAATGTAATTTAGTGTGAGTATAAAAAAATTTGATGTTTAATTTTCGAGGTAATCTTTTCTTCTTGACTATGACTTTAAGTATAAGTGCAATGCAATTTAAAATTAAAAATCTTAAAAAGGGTCATTTATCGTCAAATCATGGATCAATATAAACATTCTTTTTATCTACTTAGAACAAGTAAAACTTATTTTTTAGAGAAATTCTAATTTCGTTTAAAGTAATTCAAAACATATTTTGCTACAATGTAAAAATGAACATTCGAAAATAAAAGTCAATATACACACAAAATATTTCTATAACGTTACTCCCCCTTGGATAATTTATACACAGATTTCAATAATATCACTTTTTTAATCTACAAATCACTTGAAATTTTTAAGTTAGTACATAATCGATAGAAAAGTTTTCGAATTATGACCAACTCCTACAACAAATGTCTGTAAATCAATACATTAAAAAATTTAGATTAAATAAATAAGAAGCATTTCTAAAATACACAATTGTTTTTTCGTCCGTTGAAAATATAATTAACATTTTTCCTTTTAAACTGGTCTATAATTTCCATGCTATTGTCAAACATTCTTACTGAAGACAAATCTTTCAATCTCGTATAGATTAAGAATCTGATAAACTTTTTTTTCCCGTGCTGTGTTTTTGTAAGACTTCTTTTGCTTGCTATGTGACTGGGTTATATATAACACTTTTTTTTCAGGATTTGTGTGTACCGCCATTTTTTTCTGTTTACTGTATCGTGATCATGTATACCAGGTTTAAAAAACAGTTATCTATTGTAGATATCAATAATATAGATCACAATACAATCACATTAATATTCAAGTGTGATAGTATTATATAAATAAATTAATGTTGAACTTTGATTAAATAATTTTGTTTTAGTTTCATCTGTTCTTTCTTGGTTTGTATGAAATGTTTTTTGATATGTTCTTATCAAATTTTGTGTTATTCGCTTTATCATTTTTAAATCTATTAAGGTTTTATTTAAATATATTTTAATCAAGACACAATCAAGCAAAGAAATGTTAAGAAACAAAAGAAGAAAAAAAATTGAGGAAAAAAACCAAATTTCAAAATTGAACAGCATTAGACCGCTATCGTTAAAAAATAAAATTTATACTCGGTTAAAAATATGTTAAAGTTATTTAGAAAAACCGTCAAAGTCTTATATAATATCTGTAATTAATTTTTATTTTGTAAATTAAAATTTTAGAATAACAAACAGAAATTGTAAATAGTTTTAAAGGTTCATAACTAAAGAGTATTATTGTTTTACAATAGTTGATGATATTAAATTAACAATACGCTGAAAAATTATCATTGTTATCAGGGATGGACAATCTTCGTAAGATTATAAGTTTGAAAAATATTTCTACAAATTTATATTTTTGTTAAATATATATCAATAGTTATTAGCTTGACTATTGTCAAAAATATTAAGATCAATTATCATAAATAAAGGTAAAAAATCCATTCTCAATATTGATTTTTGGTATTGTAATTCAAACTTTAAATTAATAAATTGGAAAAAATCCACTTCTTAATTATTTAATTATTTTGAAGAAAATGACAAAATATCAAATACTTTCATATCGAGGAAGGAACATTATCTGCCATAAAATGTAGATAGATAATAAAATATAAATTTGGAAGAGAATAATAATGTTTCCCGATTCTTCCGGAAGATGGCACTGGGTATCCCCCACGCATGATTGTTATTTACGACACATTTATCTTAAGTTCGATAAAAATGGAAATACGTACTAATTTTTCTTGAAGATTTATAAATCATAAAATGTAAATGCTGATAATAGATTTGATTAGTACATACAAAACTTTTAAAATGATCACTGCATAATTTTGGAATTTTATTAACTAATTTAGAGTGTTTTGTTTAGGTTTAGTATTAATTCCGCTTTGTTTTAGTATACTGTAAAAGAAAATTTGTCTGAAAAATAAATATATGTATATAATATTCAATACTTTAAAAAAAATGGTATATTTTTTACGTTGGCGAATCTTTGTTCCACACTTGGTATGAATTTTTTTTTACTATTCAAGAGTTAGAGTATTTTTAAAGCTATCTCTATTAGTATTAATTAAATTTTAATTTGTATTAGATAATTGTTTTAAATATAAATTAGTTTATCTAGCGGGGAAAACAACTTCATAATTTCTACATATTTGTCGCCGCGTAGATAAATAAATATTGTAGAATTTTCATACGAATTTCAGAAGTACAGATAAATAACAAACATAAAGTGTTAACTATCTTATTTAATGTGTATTATTATTATTTTATAACTATAACTCAAGAAATTATTTAAGTTCTAGGGAACAAGTATACAATAGCTAGAAATAATTCTTTATATACATGGCTTAATATACTTTAAATTTGTGTTTTTTTACGTTTTACTGTCTTATAAATTGATTACTTTTAAATACTGATTAATTTAATTTGAATTTCATATCATATAGTATAAATTAAAAAGAGTTTATGATGATTTTTACGGAAGTTTATACTTTTAATTGAGAGAGAGAGAGGATGCAAAAATTCAGAGAAAAAAACCTGTTGGTTATTTATTTATACACAATTTCTAGAATCTTCTAGATTACGTTTTAATTTGTAATTTTCTTATTTTTAAGGTCTGTTTCACCTTTGAAGTTTGAAGAGAGCGATAAACGAAAATGAGTATCATTGCTTATTGTTAGTATTCTTATGGTATTGATAGAAAATTGCTCACAATTTAGTTTTTATTATTTGAAGTAGTTTCATATAGAATAAATATTTTAACTAGGGAAATAATAATTTATTTAAAAAATAATTCGATGATATATAAAGCTACTTTATATAAATAATATATTCAGATATTTTCAATAGACTGTCAACGTAATTGTTTAAAAGTAAACTAGATTGATATAACTGGGTTTTAACCTTTTGATGCTCAAGAGGCCGTATATATATGTCCACGGATCTCTAGTTTTTTCGCAATGTATATGATTTTTAAATTCATAAAAATAATCCATTTTAGAATATTTTTTTAAACTTTAAGGTTTGAGGTACAACTTATAAGATATATCTTTATAATTAAATAAAAAATAATAATATAAAATAGCATGCCCAGGAAAAAATATTTTAATTTCCAAACAGTGAAAACTAGAATTTCAAAAATAGTGTAAGAGTCAGTGGGTTAAATGTTTAATTAAGTTAAATGTTTAATTTTAAAACCATGATTACACCATTTTATGATAATTAATAAAAAAAATCAACAATATTATATACCGGTATATTTTAAATAGTTAACGTTATAGTACTCTCTTTTCTTAAACGTAAAATTTATGAATTTTTTATTCGCCTTAATGGATAATCGATTAGTGTCACATAGGCCGCAGAAAATTGAAATTAAATATAGCTTCATCTGACTTACTTATCTTAAAAATCAAGATAAAATATTTGATACAAAGATCTTGATATATTTGAAATATTTAATACTTTCAATATACTATCAACGTAACTGTTTAAAACTAAACTAGATTGATATAACTGGATTTTAACCCTCTGACGCTCAAGGCCGTATATTTACGTCCATTTTACAATATTTTTTTTAACTCAAAGGTTTAATATATATATATATATATATATATATATATATATATATATATATATATATATATGGAAATAAAATATTTTTATTTCCAAATAGTGAAAATAACTTTAGAATTGCAAAAATAGTGTGAGCGTTAATGGGTTAAATATGTAATTATTATGCTACATGTTTAATTTTAAAAACAGTTTTACACTATTTTCTGATAATTAACAAAAAAATCAACAATATTATATATCGATATATTTTAAACAGTTAACGTTATAGTACTGCCTTTTACTAAACGGAAAATGTATACATTTTATTTTCACCTAAACGAATAAACGATTAGTATCGCAATGGCTGCAAAAAATTTAAATTAAACACAGCTTCATCTGACTTACTTTTTTTAAAAATCAAGATAAAATATTTGATACAAAGATCTATTGTGTTTTTTTGTTATCGGAAAAGCAATCCTTCCTCCAGCTTAGGTAAATTCACCTTAAGAAACAAATAAACTTCGCCAAAAAACAACATTTCCATACAAAACATTTCAATTTTTGTTGCATCTCGAATTGTCCAAATCTTTCCTCTTCGATATATTCGAGTATGACAATCGATAGGGAGCTGTATTCGCTCCCTTGCGGTCAAGAACTGTGGGGCTACTTTTAGAAACAAATTTTATTCTGACATCCTGAAAGTAAAACGTCTCTTCGATTCGCTAGGGGGGAAAGCATCGCATGAGATTCAGAAATGGAAAAATCTAGTTTGAAAAAGGACTCTGTATTCATTTTTATTTACGTATTTTCCGCACGATATCCAGAGAGATGCTTCTCAATGCGTTCTGATTCACTTGAATACAGCACTTGTTAACTTTCGATTTGAAGAAACTGAGGGGTTGGGATTTAGGCTATTTTCGGACATGAAATAGAAAAATGTTTATTGTATATTAATGTTAATTTTAAGCCTGATTAAGGAACTTTTAATTGTTTAAATTTTTTTACTTGAAAAATGTACAGTGAATTTGCATGCATATTTCGTTTAAAATACATAAAAAGGAAATTCTACATTTATTCTTACTGGCAACTTACCCTACCCAACCGACATCTGGATTTAATTTTAGAATTCCAATGATAACTCATATTTTATTTTCTACCACTAAATATTGATTATAACAATCTTTTCAAATCGATTTATATATATATGTTTTTCATAATACTTTCCATATTATTCTGCATAAATAAATTTAAATTATATGAGAAAATATTAGCAAAAAAAATTCTTGATATTAAAACTAAACAAAAACTTGTTAGAAGTTGATTTTATCCCAGTTAATCTCTGTTAAACACTGATAAACTAGCAGCTCTAAGAACAGGAAAATTCGGGACCAAAAAAAAATATGCGTCGATTTTAATGACTTAAAAGAACATTTCGCCAAGTTTGAAGTAAATCTAACAACGCATTGGTCGGGACTGACTGACAAACAAATTTAGAGATCGGGACTGACTGACAAACAAATTTTTAGAGATCGGGACTGACTGACAAACAAATTTAGAGATCGGGACTGACTGACAAACAAATTTAGAGATCGGGACTGACTGACAAACAAATTTAGAGATCGGGACTGACTGACAAACAAATTTAGAGATCGGGACTGACTGACAAACAAATTTAGAGATCGGGACTGACTGAAAAACAAATTTAAAGATCGGGACAAACTGACAAACAAACGAAGTGCCAAAAGGTCGAAACAGGACCTCGCAGACTCTCGGTCAAAAAACACTTGCAACAATCCCATTTATACTTATCCTTAAAAAGCCCCTAGAAATAAGAAATATTACATCAGGTATTACAGCCCCTTTTTTTGGAGAGCCCCACACATAAAGATTACGTGTTGCGTCTGAAAGTTCCCATAGCATTTCAAGGGCAATCTTAATCCACAGAACTGTGAATGACCACCAGATTGAGAAGCAAGGAACACCACCCATTCAATATTGTGGTTTGTCCAGTTTAGTGTCATGTTTAGCGAGTCCCCGGGTCACGTTTGAATTTAGAATTCTAGTCACATATGCGCTATTTTTTGTAGTGTTTTTCTATTTAGTTCAATTCACTCTCTTCTGGCAATCATGTTGAATTGATACTTTTCGTTTTAGTTTCAAATGCTTTTATTTTGTGTTATGTCACTAATATGTTATTGTTGAATTGTTTGCGCTTTGTTTAGGAATGCATTTGTTGTTGGGGAAACTGTTTTTGTTTAGGTTAGCATGGATTTAAAGGATAGCTACGTTTAAAAGATTATTTCCATTTGGAATAGAATGGATTTTCATTTTAGATTTAACTTAAAGTATTAGTATTTCTCCTCAGTAATAGAAGATTTAATTTTCATTTTGGAAAATTTGAAATTCATTCACATGATTTCTAAAATAGTGTGATTTATAAAAAATGCAGTGCAATTTTTAGTTCGCTTTTTCTTATAAAACTTCTTGAAATAATAAATACATTAAAAACCTTTCTGAGTTTTTACTTTAATTCTTTACAAAAAATTTAACAATTTTCAAATTATTCCAAATAGATGTTGACATTTTGTTAGAATAATTTTTTAGCAACATTTAGTTAATTATACAAATATTATGTTTATTACAAAATAACGTTCTCAATTTTAGATTTAAATAAAGTAGTACTAGGAAGTTTAGTATTTATAATTTGATGTAATAGCGTATCACTAAAGCATAATTGCTCAGTACGTCTATGAACTATTTTCTATTAACAGCATGTAAATGAAATTAAAATATTAGACTCTAATAATTATGCTCATATGATATTAAAGATACAGTTTAATTTTAATATCTTATTTAGCGAAATTTAAACTATTTTGACTTGAACATAAGAGTTATACACTATTGAGCTGAACAATAATATCCGAATAACAATATTTATGCACAAATAAATTGAAAAGACCAATTACAGTTTTAAAAAGCAACAATTTATCTTCATCATAGTAATCAATATGATGACTTATGTTGTTATTAAATGAACGATACAATGCAATTGGTTTAATTATATCTAAAAATATCACCCATTAATAATTTTTTTATTATTTATTTTATTATCTGTCAGGCTGTTGACTATTCGTAGCCACAAATCCATTGCGTAACTTCAATGCCCGTAACCAAATCTTTTCGTCGAAAGAGCCGCTTTGTGGGGGGTGAGGTTTCAAGAAACAAGTAAAAACCTCTTCTCTCCTGAGGTTTAAAAATAGTTAAAAGACAGTAGGCTGTGATCTTCCTGGCTACTTGCCTCTTACGGTCAAGGAAAAACGAGATGAGACAGCAGACTTCATTAGTCAAGCTACACTTGTCTGAGTCTGCTATGCATCAAGGTGGAAAAAGAGTGTCCCGTTTTGTTTATGATTCGAGACTGAATGATCCTTAGTATGGACGAGTACAATGGTTTGTCACTGCTGCTGGAACTCGAAGCGGCTTTTCCAACGTCTCTGAGAAGCTTAATTCGATGATAATTTGGTTCGGGTTTTCGATACAGGCTTTAAATATTAGTGATCCGTAGCAAAGAAACTTTAGCTTTTTTGAAATAAATACAAAATTTCAAATAAGTATTTGAAAATAAGTAAAATGTATTCATCTTTGATTACATTCAATTCTTACCGGGGCTCTGAATGCGTGAGTTTCAATTTTGAAAAAGGCATGTACTCAAACATGAGTAGATGCTAACCTACATAGGCTGCCTTCATAAATCGCTTTAAATAAATATCGAAAATTACAACTTGGTCTTGCCGGGAATCGAACCCAGAACCTCAGCACCGCGGTCCGGTGCGTATCCGCTAAACCACATTGATTGAATGAGGTTTGATGAAACCGCAGTCCAGTGCCGTAATCTTTAAATTACTAGGGCGACATAAACAGAAGAAATGTTAAAAAGGACGTTCTGAAAGAATGGGAAGCAAGATAATTGAGTTATAATAACTCAGTTTTCATTTAAGTAATCTACATCAAATAATGTGGAAAACCATCTTCTGAACAACTATTTTAAGTTTGTCAGTTTTCGCTTTGTTAAGATGGCTTGAACAGAAGCTGATATTAGCAATATTAATTCAAACTGCTCATTTTTGAGAAAGTACAGTTACTTAAATTTGAGTACGTCATCGCTCATTTACGGTGCAATTGTACTAAAAGAAAAACAAGTATATTCAGGTACTCATTTTTAAGTACCTTTTTTTACAGTGTACAACGACTTGGAAACTCTTGTTTGAATCAGCATCACAAATATAAATATAGCAACACATACACGACCCCTTTAGCACCTGAAGGTTTACCTTTTCGGACTCAGCTTCGATCAACAAGGACACACGACTCAACCCGCCCCCTCCCACCCAAAGTGCTGGTACACTAATTTTAGATCTTCCGCGATGTCTTCGCACAAAGATGCTCGCACACGATAGACAAATTGCGCAAGAAAAAAGGGGTGACAAGACTCTCCAAGACTCGCACAGCTGTCGAGAGGACTCCCTTGCTTTTTTTCGACGCTACTGGCGCAGTCGGTTTGCCTGTGGCAAGCAAGAAAAAGGGTTGTTTTCGATGGAAATAGAAAATGAACGCCTCCTTGTTGATGCGTGTCTTTGAAGGGTTAGGGAAGACAACAATCGAGGTAATTTGGGTTGAAAAAGAGAGAAATGGTGAAAATGCAGGGTTGTTTTCTTTTTTTAAAGAAAAGTTTTGTTGACAATGAGCGCATTCAATTACCATTCCCGGTTTTGGGATTTTGATGTGTGTATTTAGTGCTGTGACATCGCGCATACGTGCGCACAGGAAAATTGAGGTTTAAATGGATCTGTGTTGTGGGTCATAATCTATAAGGGTTTCGACTTGTTTAGTCATTATTGTATTAAAGCTGATAAGGTGTACGTAAACACTTGAAAATTTTTTTTAATTATAAATTTAAAAATTTAGTTTTTTCATGTATGAAAACACCTTAAAAATAGGGATGATTCATTATAAAAAAAACTGAATAAAATCAAATACTGATTAGCTAATTAGCAATTTATAAGTTAATTAGCATGTGTTTTCAAACATGATTACGCAAGTTGTAATTAATCTAGAAGTATAACTTTAGTTGGAAATTACTCGCAGTATCTTTCTCAATGTTATGACCTTCCAAAATATTTTTAGAGTTTAAAGTTTTTTTAAAATAATTTTTTACCTCAAGCGTCTCTCAAAAGCAACTTCAAAAAGCAACTTTTTTATTCAAATTTTCAACTTTAAAATTCTATTAAAAATGATTTTTTTAACGAATCGTTATGATTGATGGCCATAACATCTTATAACTAATATAAAGTTGAATGAAAAATAATTTTCTCAAAAAGTTTAAGTAAACTTGAGTTATCATGTTTGGAATGAAGGGACATATGGTAAAAATACAATTCTTCAGAAAATGAGTGTAAAGCTTATATGAAACACATTGTCATTGCCAGCGAGGCCATAGAATAACTCTTTATCAATAAAAAAGTTTTTGGAATATTTATTCAATGTTGGGGTCATCTGAAAGATAATGAATTGGGGAATACTATAAAATCAAAAAAGTATTTTGAGGTTTTTGGCCAATTTTCGTTTTTTATGGCGTGTATGTACACCTTAACGTATAAAAAATTAAAAACAGATAATTAAATTAACCCTATTTTACGTCGGCGTGGCATGCAATACGACCAATCATTGTCTGGTCCAGGGTTCAAAATTAGCGGCCGTTAGTCGTAGTTTGCATCTAAAAATCTTTAGATGCAAAGATCTAATTTCAGTTTGGCGATTGTAATTTTACACCCAGTCGTCATTTTTGACAACTAACTTCCTATACAAAATCTCAGTCGTATTCGAACTCACAATCCTCCAATTGCTAGCCCATGATGGTGCCCTTATGCCACTCGGGTCCCATGAAATTTATAGTCAATTCTTTATATTTCTTTTTATTCCGGGCGAATTGAATGCAATACATGTTTTTTTCAATGACTATGAAATATACTACTTAATAATAACAAGAAAACAGTTTATGATGACCGAAAGGGGTTCAAGGCCTAATTAAACGTGCAAAAAAACATGTGACTAAGGAAATCCCATCATTGCGCTATTTTTTAAATTATTGCTTTAGAATGTTCTAAGGACGATTAATCTCCTAGACATTTTCAAGCCTTTAAAAAACCTTATTAAGCATGACTGGCATCTTTCAATATCTTTTTCTTATATAGGTTAGAAAAATACACAAATGGTCAACATAAGAACAAATATCTACACGACACTTTTTGCCCCTTTGCCTGCAATAATAATTTATAGATGTCAAGTAACATCGTCAAGTCATCCTGTGTAATGTATCCTAGCATATCTCATTGGGAATTTTTGCTGAATCATGGACTTTCACATGTTGCCCTTAATAAATATGTTTTAAGTGTCAAGACACTAGAAAATAAGAAATGTATTTAAGTGTAAAATAATAATTGAACGAAGGTGTAAAAATGGTTCAGGTATAAATGATGACGGAGAGATTTTGTAGGAAACCCATAAATATTTGCGATATATTAAGATTTAAAAAATTTTTTTGACGGTGTGTCATCGTTCTTACCATTTCCTAACTTTGTTACTTGGCACAATAAACAACAGCTCTGTATCTACCAGAAATAGTTGAGAAATAGACTTCAATAAAAAGTGGACCCTAATCGTTTCTTCTATGGATTCTTCATATTATTGTGAAAATAGCTTTTTTCGAAAGGACAGTTTTTAGAGTTATGTTATGGAAATGGTTTTGCATAAAACTTGTAATGGAATAATGTAGTCGTATTTTGAATAATATAAATACTCTAGGTTATTAAATAACTTAATTAAAAAGCAGACATGTGAGAAAAATAGTGCTTGAATATTCTAATTTAATTCTTGTAACTCATTCTAAGGCAATATAAAGTGGTCACAAATAGTTGGGAGATGGGCATTGTTTGGCATATCATATTGAGCTGTTTTAGCATAATAAGATATTGTTTTTGCCGAACTACTTCTCTTATATTTTAGACCAGTCGCTTCGCTTTAGAACACTGTTATAAAACCATGGTTCCAAATCATGGCTCCAAATACATAAGTTTCAATTTTGAAAAATACATGTACTCAAAAATGAGTGCAATGAGTAAAAAGAGCTGATGTTAGCCTACACAAGCGGCCTTCATAAATCACTTTCAATAAATATCTACAATTACAACGAAGAAGTACCGGGAATCGAACCCAGATATGCATGCAATGCTGTACGGAGAATTATCCGTTAATCTACCAGGGCGATGTCAATAAGTTATAAACAGAAGAAACGTTAAAAACGTGTGCCAAAAGAATGGGAAGTAAGATAATTGAGTTGTAATAACTCTATTTTTATTTAAGCAATCGACATGAAATACTGTGGAAAACCCTCTCCTTACAACTATGTTAAGTTTGTCAGGTCGCTTTGTTAAGATGGCCAGAAGCTGAGATTAGCAATATTAAATCACACTGCTCATTTTTGAGAAAGTACGGTTACTTAATTTTGAGTCAATTTTCGCTCATTTACGATGTAATTGTAGTCAAAGGAAAAAGAGTAGGTCCAGGTACTCATTTTTAAGTACCTTTTTTTTCAGTGCAGGAACAAACAAAGTAGTTAAAGTATAGAACAAAATAATAGTTTATTAAGTGTAGTTAGACAGCCAACGAATGACCATCGCCCATAAATTTCCCCACCTTGCATAAAGTTTCAACTTTTAATAGATCGTGTTATATTTTATTAGAGTCTTGTACCAATATTCAAGTTTATGAAATTGAATTAAAAATATTAATTTATAATCTTTAGTAATGGTACCTGAAAAATAAGCTTCATCCAATTAACCAATGTTAGTTGATATTACACACACACTCCTTATTTAGCAAATCATCATTTCAAAATCCAGAATCCAACTCTTTGATGAAACCGCTCTTCCAATCACAAGCCTCTTTCATCACTGAAGAACAAGAAAAAGGTTTTTCAATGCCGAAATAGGTATTTGAAATAACAAAATTATCCTAGGACTGGGCACTGCTCAAAACCAACATCTCATTTTCTCTCCGAAAGCAAGACACCTTTCCATGAAGGGGGGGGGGGGGGTCTCTCTCTTAGAAGAAGCAGACACCGAGCCTAGCGAAGCGAAAGACGCACACTGACAGCGCAAGAGGAAACGCAAACAACCCGTCTTGAAAATTACCACTCTTAGCTTTTCGCGTCTTTGTGCGTAAAGAGTAGGAGAGTCCTTCTTTTCAGAAACTTCATTTTCCGTATGTGTCTCGGAAATTATGCGAGATTCGTCTTTGAAGGATAAAGGACACATACAAAGTGGTGATGCGATTTGGCGGGTTTTTAATACTTCTGAATGTTGAACCTTGATGTTGAGGAAAAATATCGAATTAGGGATACTTCGGTAATTTGGGTTTAATGAGGAAGGGATGAAATTAGTTTGGGCTCCTAATGAAGTCTGGATGTGGATGTTTTTAAATGCGACTGTTTGAAGTGGGAGGATCTGTGTAACAATCTGGGAAGAATCTGGGAAGAATTTGAGCATTGGGTATGTATATAATGATTGCAATAGTCTAATTTTCATTGGTGGTTAAATTCTTTAGAAGTAGCTGCGTTTTAAACTGAAAACTTTGTGAATAATGAATAAAACCTGAGAAATTATAATTGGCGAAGATTAAAAGAGTTTTTAATAGTATCAAAAGTCTTCATTAGTGACTTAAACAGACTGGAAATTTAAGAGGGGGGTTCAGTTTTTCAATATTTAACTTTTACCTCAGTATAATATATTTTATGACATTTAAAATAAACACTATTTTAATTAAATTAAATATATATAAATAATACTTAATTATTAGCTAATAGTTATATTTTTCCTAATGCTATGTTAATTAGAATCATTAACTATTTATATCTTTGTTTAATATTAGAAACTATTACACATGATATCTACAATTATATGCAACAATTAAGTACAACAAAACGCATTAAGTATTTTTTTGAAATTTTAAATCAAAGTTGAATTTTATTGTAATTTATAGTTTTATATCTATATAACGGAAGGATATTTGTCTTTTTTTTGAAATATTAAATGATTACTAGATACAAAGAGTTGACTATATTGCAACATTAAAATAAACTTAATTTTAGTTTTAGATAAATTTGGATGAAGATTTGTTAGTATTCAGTCATTTAAAATTATAAAATATATAGTATTCTTTATACGCAAAAACCTTTAAAAGTAATTATATTCATAAGTGCTTAGATAAATAAATGGAGTACAACAAAGCTAAATTTTACTCTAATAACAAATATGTTTTACTTTATTGACGTAAAATTATTATAACTAAAGACATATAAAAATTAAAGAAGGAAACTTTCAATAAAAAAATCTATCTTAGAGTACAAACCAAATACAGTAGACCTATCTATATAGCGACTCTTCATACAATTAATCCGTGTAGAGATATACGGTCGTTATAACCAAAGGCCAAAGTCCCTGTTGTTCGAATAAAAAGTTACTGTTGTTCGAATGAAAAGTCCCTGTTGTTATAATGAAAAGCCCCTGTTGTTATAATGAAAAGTCCCTGTTTTTATAATGAAAAGTTCCTGTTGTTATAATGAAAAGTCACTGTTGTTATAATGAAAAGTCACTGTTGTTGTAATGAAAAGTCTTTGATGTTATAATGAAAAGTCCCTGTTGTTCGAAAGAAAAGTTCTTGTTGTTCGAATAAAAAGTCCCTGATGTTATAATGGAAGTTCATGTTGTTCGAATGAAGTCCTTGTTGTTCCAAAGAAAAGTCCCTGTTGTTCGAATGAAAAAGTTCATGCTGTTCGAATGAAACGTCCCTGTTTTTATAATGAAAAATCCCTGTTGTTATAATGAAAAGTCTTTGATGTTATAATGAAAAGTCCTTGTTGTTCGAAAGAAAAGTCCCTGTTGTTTGAATGAACAGTCCCAGTTGTTAGAATGAAAAGTCCCTTTCCTATAACAAAATATACCATATTTAAAAGAAGCAGCAACAGTCACAATAGGCAGGGGTTGTTATAATGAGTGGTATTTGCAAATAAGGTCTGTTATAGTTCAGTCAGTGGGGCAGAGCGACAAAAAAATCCCTTTGTATTTCAACTCCACCAAGCATAACAGTAAAATAAAACCACCAACTCAAACACACACAAAGTTCATAGTGGTCAAGGAAATTAATGACTGAACTGGTCTAACATCCCAAACTCAATAAAGCACGAGCAGAACACCCCTTGATGAACCTTCATACAGAACATCTCCAGACCCATATTCCTCTTCGGCCTCGGATCACCAATCTGTGGTGTCAATGATCTGCAACCAAAAAGCAAGTGTGGCCCACTTCACTTCTTGGTGTGGCACCTTGAAGGTCAATGACACAAACCATTTAAAATAGAAAAAGAACCCCCCCCCTTTTTCCGAAGGGCACACTCGCCACGGGGCACCCCCCAGTGTGACGTCACCGTGGGGTGGAGGGTGCCAGCAGGTGTATCTCCGGAAGTGGCAAAGGTAGGAGGAAGTTTTCCTACAAGGAGGAAGTGCAGGTAGAGAAGAAAAAAAAGCACACACAAGTAAAGTGTCGACCGGCCCGGTGTTTATTAAATAGGAAGTGTTTGTTTATCTTTCTGAGGAATCGAGCCGGACATGAGATAGTGCTATCGCCCAGGGTTGATTGGACATTGATAAATTGCGACTGGAAATATTTTATACAGAAAAAAATTTGGTTTAACAGTTATATAAAATCTTTACTATATATGTCGCCAATAGCCCACTGTGCAGCTATAGTCCGACGTTAATTAATCATAACCGGATTAACAAAATATTTCATTCAGTTTTCATATCAAAAGTAGGTTTTTAAAATAAAAAAGTCACAGAGAAAGAGCGGAAAACGGACAGACTTTAAAAAAAAATGTGTTTTTTATTTAAACAAAGAGCAATCATGGTTATTTAAAAAATAATTCACTAGCCAAACTTGTCACTGCTATTAGTTATTATGTAAAGTAGTTACCAAAATATATAAATATTTATTTAATGGGTAATTCGAATTCTAAAAATTGTGTTTATCGTAATAAAGTTTTATAATTTTAAACAACATGAATAAGCAATCGAGTGGTATGCAGTCTAATTTTTTAAAAATAAGAATATATTTTTGTTTAGATGATCTTTGCTACGATGTTTTTATTACACTTACTCCACTGACAACATAGTTCGGCCAATTCTACACAAACGAATAAGACTCGCGTGAGCTTCTATATGTTTCGAGAATTCGTTCCACGTGGTATGAATTGTCGAATCATCGGGAAGCTCACGCGCGTTTTACTCGTTCGTGTAGAAAGGAACTAAAAAAAATCAATAAAATGTGACGATTCCATAAACAAAGAAATAACCTGAATTTAACAGAACAATAAAATGTGTTTATTCAAATAAAATTGGAACTTTATAACCTTTATCCTTATTTAGAGCCTTATCATTACCTCTAAACATTATCAACGATATATGATTTTTAAGCAGCAAATAACATTTCCTTTTTTTACAATATTTATTTAAGAAAAATGAGACACCTTTAGACAATATCGCATACACTGACGATCCTAAATTGGAAATTGATTACTAGCTTCGTATAGGGTGTCAGTTTAAAGGACAACAGAAGCGTGTCTAATTGGCCAAGACATATAACATGCTCCTCCAATTAGATTCTATCTTACAAGGGAGGAAATATTTCTTTTGACAGCTATCTCGTGCCTGCTTAATGGCTGGGCAGCAGATGACGATATTAGGCGAGTTATCACCTTTTGAGAAAATTATGACAGTTGGGGTGTAAACTGTAGCTCTTGGGGTGCTGTACTTTTACATTGCGAAACATTTTAGGGTTTAAATATATTTAAAAGTGTTTTTTTTCTTTTAATATTGGCTTTAAATTGAACTATTAATATACTTGAAACAAATAATTCTTATTGTATGTGATATAAAACTGGCATCCTTTTCAATTTCTATAATAACCATACTGTTAGATTGTAGAAGTCATTGTTATCTACTAAATCGTTTGTTTAGGCAGTATATCCACCTACTTTATATTTATAAATTGAGGGGCTGGCATTGGGAAGACAGTAAGTCACAAATTTCGAGTATTTCGTTTTTTTCCCGAAAAAAAACAGTAAACGCTCAAACAAATGGCATGGAATAAACAGTAAGTCAATCGGCAAAATGGTTTAGTTCCTACGAGCGACGGAAGATGGCACTTGCATGTAGTCCACGATACTTGTAAAATTCGCTTTTTGCTTCACCTGTAAAATGTACTTTTTGTGACTTACTGTATTCCCAATGTCAGCCGCTCAAAATACGTATTATTTTTGATTTTTTTCAAAATTATTATATAATTACGCAAAATTATGTTATTATCAACCCTTGTTTTGTTTCATTACGTAAAACTACATTATATAACGAAATAAATGAAAATTAAATAAACTTTCCCTTAAAATTTCAATTTCTGCAATATTCTCAAGCCAATGAAAGAATTTTAGATCGCCAAAACGAACAAGTTATCGCCAACGTTTACTTTTTGGCGATGTGACGGCTGCGCCAGTGTAATTGAAAAATTGCAACCCTGGTCGAACTTAATACGTAAAAAATAAGAGATGCACCGTTAATCCTACCCTAAAGAGTCTAGTCCCCCTCCGTTATTATCACGGCAATAATAGGAATATTTGAGTATTCTAGAGTATTTTCGCACTCTTTTTTCAAAAAAACAAAATTCCCGTGTTTTATATTGTCATTTTTTGTCACGAAATTGCTCAGAAAAAAAATTCCTTTATTGTATGTTCTAAGCACTTTTATTAGGTGATTAAATGAATTAAAAATGATTTTCGAATATAAGTTATATATAATTTTTTTATTTTTAATTATGTAACTAAAATTAACAGCATGAAAAAGTATTTTAATGTATTGCCTTTCACTTAAAGCATTAATTTCCATAAATCATAGAAATTTTTAAAAAGAAATAGCTTTTCTGAAACTGCTACTTCATTTACATTTTTTCCCACATGATGTAGTATAATTATATACGCATTTAACAATTTGAGTTATGAAAGTTTTAATAAGCAGTGTTTGTCAATAAATAGCATTTTTTAGTTGAAACATTTAAATTTGTCATAATAAATTGGACAAAACAATATGCGATGTCCAATATTATATTTAGAAATAAATAATTAAAAATGAAACATTTTAATTAAATTAGAGCTCTTAATCCTTTATTGCAATCAAACTCGAAATTCACCTATAGAATTTTTGATTCACCATTAAAAATTGAACTGAGATTAACCTTAATTCTCTAGTTCAAAATAATAAAAAAATGTCGCAAATTTTTAAATATAACATTAAACACCGATTGTTTAAAAAAAATCCTTTTCCTCAAATTTTTTTTGAGTTTCATATTTTCCCCATTTGTTTCAATTTTTTAAATTCAAAACATTTTTTACTCTTGCATCACATCGATAGAAAGAAACAATCAATCGAAGAAATAAAATTCCCAAAACATCAACCAAACTTCTTTCTTACATTCGAACTTGAAAACACTGAAAGGAAGCAAAAAACGGATTTTCACTTTCTAGGTGAATAAAAATGCTTGGATACCTAAAAAGTGGCGTAACACTCCCAGCTTATAGGATTAAGTTAAAGGAAAAGCATATAATAGCTTTTGCGAGAAAACACATTTTCCATCTTCAAATGAAGTGTAAAAGCGAATGTGAAATACAAAAATGAAGTTCCGTTTTTTGTTATGTATATATAAACGGGCTATTGTTTACACTACTTTTTGATATTATTGATTTTCTTTTTATATATCAAAGTTTAGGGATATAATAAATTCAAAATGTAAGGTATATCTTGTTTCTGGATTAAAATAAAAATATTTAGTTACTAGCAAAAATGAAGATTTGTCGCCCAAGATTAATTGAGATGACATAACATAGAAGTAAATAAGCTTCTTTCTTAATGAAACGTAAAGTTGTAATAATGCTTGTTTTAGTATTTTTTTAAAATTCTATTTTTCCTGGAAAAACTCAAGATTGTCATAAGAAATTCATAAATCACCCTTTGTCATTAAAAAAAAAATCGCCCTCTATTAATTAAAACAATATTATAGATGCATAATTAAAATTTTTGTGTCTATAAAATTAAAAAAAAATGAAATAGGCACAAAAAAAAAATTATTTGCGAATAAACATAAATATGTCTCAAGGAATTGGAAATAAGATACAGACACATTTGACGGATGTACAGATGAAAAGAGGGACAGGCAAATGGACGTATGTACAGACAAAAAGGTGGAAAGAGAGAAAGGATGTACATGCATAAGGACGAGTGTACAGACGAAAAGGTGGAAAGATGGAAAGGAGGGGCCCGCAAAACGACGTATGTACAGACAAAGAGATGGAAAGGATGTATATGCATAAGGACGAATGCACAGACGAAGAGGTAGAAAGATGGAAAGGATGTATATGCATAAGGACGGATGTACAGACGAAAAGATGGAAAGGATGTATATGCATAAGAGCGAATGTACAGACGAAGAGATGGAAAGGATGTATATGCATAAGGACGAATGCACAGACGAAGAGGTAGAAAGATGGAAAGGATGTATATGCATAAGGACGGATGTACAGACGAAAAGATGGAAAGGATGTATATGCATAAGAGCGAATGTACAGACAAAGAGATGGAAAGGATGTATATGCATAAGGACGAATGCACAGACGAAGAGGTAGAAAGATGGAAAGGATGTATATGCATAAGGACGGATGTACAGACGAAAAGATGGAAAGGATGTATATGCATAAGAGCGAATGTACAGACGAAGAGATGGAAAGGATGTATATGCATAAGGACGAATGCACAGACGAAGAGGTAGAAAGATGGAAAGGATGTATATGCATAAGGACGGATGTACAGACGAAAAGATGGAAAGGATGTATATGCATAAGAGCGAATGTACAGACAAAGAGATGGAAAGGATGTATATGCATAAGGACGAATGCAAACAACACGCAAAAAAGAAATGCATTTTTTCACAATTCAGACTCCCACAACCATCAGGATTAATTTCACCCTCTCTCTTTTTTTAAAGTCTGCATCCCTGGGTAAAAAAGGATCGAAAACGGGATGAGCTCAGGGGGGTTACAGTTCCTTGATGAGAGAAAAAGAGAGAGGAGAGAGAGAAAGAGAGAGAGAGAGGGAAAGAGATGGAGAAGACACCCCCTTCCCTTCCTTCACCCCCCTCCCAAACCCTTTCCATGGGCCGTGAGTCATCCGCGTGTCAAGCTCAAGCTCAAGCTCCGCCCACCAGAAATGGCAGAGAGTATGGCAGGTGCTAGACAAGACAGACATTCACTATGGCAGGTGGAAATAGACATTTTCTTAGCCCGGTGGCAGTAGGGGGGACAGTCTATGAAGCGAAGTGAAGTGATGGTCGCGTGGCCGTTTGAGGGGGGAGAGGGCTTGATTTATTCCACGAAGGGTTATTTGTGTCTTTTCGGAATGAGAGATGGGGTTATAATTACCGTAATTATGGTGTGTGGTTAACGTTGTCTAGTGTAGTAATTGAGTTGGAGTTTTGTATAGGCAGTTAACTATTTGTAGATTTATTAATGTTTGAATTTCATACATGTGTAAGTGGATAGGTGAAAGGTGGTTGGTTCATTAGCTTGTTTGTATACTTTATTTTTCGATGAAACAAAACAAGGGGAATTTGTCAATTACCGAGGAAAACTTCTTTTCCATACTAAAAAACAATTTTAAGCATTTAATTTCATACACATTAAGCCAAAATATTCAATATATATTTGTTTTTTAAAACATGGCGTCGTGTCCGAATTTTTTTAAATAAAATTAAATGAATTTTCTTTTAAATCAAAAATATAGTTTCTATTGTTTTTAATGGTTGTATCGATTTTTTTAAATACAAAATTCATTTTTTTAAATGATAATAGTATTTAGTAATATAGTCCACAATATGTGTTCCTGAAAAATATGTAACCCCTGTGCTACATGCTTGGAAAGGCGATTTATCAGCGTTTTGTCCATTTTGAACTAGTTCAATTTTTCCCATAACAGAATAAAATTATCATTTATTAATTTCTCTTCTATTTTTTTAACTACATACTGATAAATACTAACTATTATTATGGAAGGAGAAAGGGGGAAATCTACAAGTGGGCATTTTTGGTATAAATTTTAGTTTGAGAAAAAAAGCGTAAAAAATAAATAAAGCATGTCAAAACCATAGCATGTATTTTCCTAATGTGCCGAATTCTGTATCAATGTCATATTTAAAATATGTAGTAAGTATTAATATGATAAATATTGGACGACATTTACATGAGTTTTATTACACTGTGAAATAAAAATAGAATTTTTTGTTATTTCTACCTAAATACTAAGTTATTATGTGAAGAGGAATGCTTTGTTACATTAAGGTAAGAGGGAGCTCCGTATTTACGTGTGCCTCAGAAACGTGGACCTTGACTAAAAGTGTTGAAACTGTGCTGGGAAATTTTGAAAGGAAAATATTACGGACCATCTTCGGTGGTATCAATAGAGATTGTGTATGGAGAAGAAAATACAACACAGAGCTTTACAAAATTTACATTGAACCAGACGTTATAAAATTTTTAGAATTTCTGAGGATGAAATGACCTGATCATGTAATTCGAATAGATGAGGAACGAAATTAAAAAAAAAATATTTCTTGCTTATATAACGGCCAGTCGATCTAGGGGATGCCTTAAACTGTATTAGATCGAAAGCGCTAATGTCGATTTTGAGATCTTAAAAACCAGAAACTGAAATACTATTGCCAGAGACAGTGGAAAAAGCTCTTGGAGAAGACCAGGGCCCACAAAGGGCCGTCGAGCTAATAATGATGAACAAGAGGAAGCTATTTACTAAATGAGAGTATTATTTAACATTTTTATTTGAAATATACGATACATCAATTAATTCAAGGTACCTGGGTCCTAAGAGGACTATAAACTTCTAATCTGAAATATTATCTGAATTTGAAAACGAAAAGTATAATTTAATTTCAAGTTACACACCCATTCGCTCACTCCCATACCCACAACAAACCACCATCACGCCCGGACAAGACACAAGAAACGGACAAACACAACAAGAAAACCCAGAACCACCCAATGGACATAAAGAAAGTTAAACGCTAAATCTGAGTATAATAAAATTGAACTTTGCATTATAATCTTGAACGTATTAACAAAAGCGAACTTCAATAAATGCCTCTCAGGGAAAAGATATCTGTTAATAGTATAATACGATTTACTTAAAGAAATAAATTTAAAAGAATTTACATTTGGAAGTCTAATTCATACTCTCACCCAGCAAAAAAAGTCAGCATGAAACCTTCATCAAAATTGTCAAATTGAAGGTTTTTTGAAGGTTTTATAAAGGATATTGAAACAAAAAACTGCAGTTTTTTTGAAGTTTTTAATTTTCCTCCATAAAACCTTTAAAATATCTGCATTTCTCCTTCATGATTAAAAATTGAAGGTTTTTTGCAGGTTTTTTTAATATTTTTTATGAAGGATATTGAAACAAAAACCTTTAATTTTATAGATCTTCAAAAAGACTGCAGTTTTCCTGCATAAAACCTTCAATTTAAAAAATTTTATGAAGGTTTTATGCTGACTTTTTTTGCTGGGCATCCAATCCAACTACTATTAACATCAAAGCAAGGGTGTTCGGTTTTAAGTATAATTAAGATTTCAATGCTATGTATTTGCTCCCCAAAGGAAAGTTTACTAAAATGGTATTATAAATACCACTATAAAAAAAAATTGCTTCCTCAAGGAAACAGGTGTTTTGTTATGATCCCCATCTCGGACTCTTCCATTACACCGATTCCACTTACAGAAGCAGAAAAGACCAAGACCTCTCGCCTATCCATGAGCAGATTATGCAGTCCATATCTCTAATCGTTATGATTTAAGGCCCCTAAACCCGGCAATTACAGCACTGGACAGGCGGCAGGAAATATCACGGCAAGGGAGCCCCGAGGAGATTCTGTTTCAGTTATGATTACACGTGGCCACTAATAGGGGTCATTTTATAGTCAACTTCCGCTCATTACAGAATGCGTCGTGAGCAGCTGCTTGTGGGTTTTTGACGCACGCGACTTTTATTATATTATAACCGACGATTAGCAACTTTTTTTTGTTTCTGCAGGGATGTGTCTTTGTGTTTTTTGGGGAAGGGGGACGCGTCAACGTCCATTTCTTGTTGAGGATGTCGGTTTGGGGTCACCCGTTGCGACTTCCAACGTCCGAAATTCGACTTCGATGCGTAGCGAATTTTGTCTTCGAGGTAGAGATAGACAAAGGTGTTGCGACACACTTATTTTAATTTCGTTATGCCTCTCCCTATACAATTATTAAAAAGCAAATTAAAGAAAGCGATACACTTCCTTTTACATCCTATCCCAATTTAATTTAGATAGCAAACCGATTTAAAAATCGGGTGTAGCTGTGTCGGAGCACGGTCAGAAGGGTTTTACGGGAAACGTCAGTAAATTATATAATTAGGAATCTATCGAACGATATATAATTTATATCAATCGCGCTACTTGCCCCAGAGTTGTGTTGGAAGTGATCATCCCCAAAGCGTTCTCCTATTACTTAAACTATATACGCCATTGACAAACACATCGAACCAATAGAAATTGTCTTTGCAAAATATTTCTATATTTACTCCATCAATGGCAGTTTGTTCAACGTACGTAAGATGGATTAATGAAGAACTTATATATAAACAAAATAGAATATCGAATATATATATATATATATAGTCTGCCTTCTCATTCTTTTATTAATATATAGATGAGTGTGCTCGTATATATCATCCAATTTAATGAAACTGCGAATAAGAATATTGATTTATACATGAAGTCAGGAAAAACATATTTGCTGTGATGAACTATAAGCTCTTCACACAAAAAAGGACAACTTGGATAAGAAAAGATTGTAAACGGACTAAAGTTATATGAAATTTAAAGTATTTTAAATTATAAAAAACAGCTTTATAACTTTTTTAAGGAGGAATTCTAAAATGGTATACGCGATTTTCCCTGGGAGGAGAGGAAATGCATATATTTTTTGTCATTTGTCGTTATTTTATTTATCTCCGTGCGAAGAACGGGTACTTTTGCTAGTAATAATATAAATCTGAAAACCTGTGAAGACAGGAGTCAAGTCCAGAGAAAACGGGTCAAGACTCCTTCTCAAGGTCATTGGCTCAGGTGATGTTTATGGAAAGTTGTACTTCTTGAAAACTTTTACTTTTTTTTTTTGTAATTTGTAAGACACCTTAACATACAGAGCACAATTATAACACTGCCTTGCATACTGATGTTTCTACCGACAATCGATGGCATTGTACGTTTTTTGTTCAAAGAAAATCTCCGTCTCCTAAAATCTTACTATGTATGTGCTTCAGTTTAAATTCGATGCCTTAGCGAACAAATGTGTAAAATTCTTTCAAAGAATTCAAGAATAATAGCTCATTTGAGTTGTTTAATTGTTATCTGTGTATTATCTAAATATGTTAAGTGACAAACATATATTTGTGTTGACAGAGACTCATGTCGTTTGTTGATTTTCATTCCATATATTAAAGCTGCAAACTCTAAAATAGCTGCCCTGCAAAATTTCAGGGAGACCCGAGCCCCAAATCCTAATTTGTTTAATTATTTAATTTTTATGTTATGTTATTTAATTTTTTAATTGATTAAATAACATCAAAGTACAGACTACAAACGTATGAATAGGCTTTTGCAGATTTGTGTTTTAATTGTTCTCATAAACTTATTTTAAGTTCAAAACCCAAATAATATTCAAATTTTAAAGTTTAATAATTTGCAAAAAAATAATTTATAACTTATTTAAAAAAAAAACTATACATACATTTATAAAACAAATATCATAGCTTCAAAAACTATTAACAGTTTAGTTTTAAGTTAATTAGTTGCAAAGCCTTAGCATTTTAAACGTGACCAAAATTGAAAAAATATATTTTGAGTAAATGACGATTGTTGCAGACGAAAAGTATGTAGAAAGATCATAAATGGTATATAAACATCTAAAAAAACATATGTTCTGTTTCTTTTACTGTTTTGAAATTTTGTACACACTTTATTATGTACGTTTAGCATCGTTTTATGAAGAAAAAAAATTAGCAATTGTTTCGGATTTTGGGGCTCGGGTCCCCCTTGATTGTCACTTGTCACATTTAAGCATTAAGGAATCGATGTATCGTATGATACATCGATTCCTTAATGCTTAAATGTAGGACCTGGGATACCTCATATTTTGAGTAAACAAAAAAATTCCAAACTAAATTCCCTCAATTTGTTATAAGTCCCTCAAGATGCAATGCTTGTTACAAATAAAATAGAAGATCTGCAGGTCTCTCGTTTTATCGGGAACCTTATTTCGCCTGAGGGCAGGAGTAATATCCATAATTTGGTAACACAGAAAACTGGTTAATGAGTGGGCGAGAACACCTTGTTAGAACAACTTACTCTGACTTCTGATCAAACATGACACTGATACAGTCCTCCCAAATTGAACAGGAACTACTTTTTTTCTAATTGCAGAGTACATACTTTAAAAAAAATAATAACGCCTTTGCGAATCTGTGACGTTCAATTGGATTTGTATCCAACGTATAAAATATGTTACTTTTAATTTGATTGCCGTTAATGGTTACTTTATTTGTTAAATATATATAAATCGAGATGAACCAGGATGGGAAAGTAGTACTAAATTATTTTCTCGATTTGTTTTTTTATATTCAAGCTGTGATAAATCTAAATCTGTGATTGACCTAAAGTAGCTGAATCAAGTCTAAAAATGCATTCAAAGTCATTGGTTTATATCCAAAAGTACTTGATTGTCAATCATCTTTAGCGTATCTTGTAAAATGTACAAAAAATGGATCTATCTGGTTTTGATACTAGAAGACTCGAGTGTTTTAATGCCTTATGTGACACACACATAACACACAATATAAAACAAAAATGTATCTTACTTAAAGAGTCTGATTTCCAAATCAACTTTTTGAACTTACCTAGAAAGAAAGAAAACACACATTAATACAGTTAAAATTCAATATATATTAAAATAAAAATGAAGTAATTTAAGGTATTCAAATGGATAAATTTTAATAAATTTACGTGTCTGTCAATCGCATCTCATGCAAAATGTATGAAAATTTACGTGGCTGTCAATCGCGTCTACTGTAAAATGTATGAAAATTTATCTGGTTCTGAAACTAGATGACTCAACATTTGTCAAAATTCAATATTATTACCATTTTGCAGTTATTTGCAGTAGTAGTAGTTTGGTAATAAAAGAAAAGAGGTAGTATTAGAAAGTAACGTAAGTAGTATACATTTATTTGTTTAAGTATTAATTGTAATAGGAAAAATAATAAAATTGCTAGTAGAAGAGTTAGTAAAAATAATTGAAGTGTAAATCGTAATAAAAATTGCAAAGATGTAGTAGTAGTATAAGTAATAACAGAGCAAGACAGTAAGTTAGAAGTAATAACAGAGCAAGACAGTAAGTTAGAAGTAATAACAGAGCAAGACAGTAAGTTAGTAGTAATAACAGAGCAAGACAATATGTTAGAAGTACAAAAAGTAAACATAAAAAAACTTTGTCTTTAAAGTAGAATTAAAGTGACTCTTTAATAAATATTTCCTGTAATTTTATTATTAACAATAAAACTGTTGCTGCAATAGTGATTTTAAAAGCTTAGAAATATGTCGTTTCCATTTAATTAAGAGAAGGTTTTGTTTAATTAATTTTATTATCAAATTTTGATATACAACTTAACTAATGTACATTTAATGATAAAATATTTTTATACAATAGTCTACTCTATACCAGATACAAATGCACTGATCCATAATGAAAAACAAATCAGTCGATACTCTACTATTCCGACATCTTTTAAACGCATTACGTCCAAAATAATTATTTTTGTTTCAAAATTACCCTCATAATCAGCAACCCTTAGATAACTCCTTCATATCGAAACAAACGCGATAATCAAGAACGAAGTTCTTGATTATCACATTTACCGTTAATTATCAATTTAATAACCCCTTTTAATAACAACCGACCCCTTTATAATCGCATTTCACCCTCTAAAAATTAAACTACTACAAGGTGTGCTTTTAATCGCTTCAGAACAGAAATGGCAGAACCCGACACCTTTCTTTAAGAACGTTTAGCAACTCCTTCTTTTCTTTTCCCACGGCTGTTTCTCTTAATTTGCCGCGTTCAAGCCCTGGACTTATTTCCATAATAGCCGTCCCCTTCCCACGTGGAATAAAAATGAGCCATCCCACCCTAATCGAGGATCATTAGGAACGACTCCAACTTCATTTTAAATTAATTTTTGAAGTGTAAAGTATGAGGCTCGTTCTTCTTTTTTGGAGTCGGCGGGCATTTTTATCGCCACGCTATTTTTATCTGGTTCATTTGATGTTTCGGGTCGTTTTGTTGTTGTTGTTTTCGGTCGTTGTTGTTAAATGGGAGAATGGAATGCGAAAGAATGATAGAATAGTGATAGGTATGGGAAGGGAAGGTAAACAAATGCGAGTGTGGTGGGTTTCGTGAGAACTAATTTGGTGGACGTTTTAAGTGGGTACTGCTCTACTGGATATTCTAGGTTTTTTTTAATTTTCAAATGTAATGATTTCTTCCGAAAACTAATATTGTATTTATATGTTTAATTATAAGAATTTAGAAACTGAATCAGATCGCTTTGTTTCCATTTGGGGTAATAAAAATATTATACTTATAGTTTTATATATATATTTAAAATAATAAAAATTAGCGGCATTTGTTATGTAAATTCCGTACAATTGGTTATTTGTGTATGTTTTGAATAGAAGTATTTGTAAATAAATTATATCAAATTTTCTTAACAAATGTTTGAAATTGTTTATTGGATATATTTCACCTCATAAACGTGTATATTTATGTTCTGATTTTTAAAGCATTTCCTCATTAATGAGGTTTAAGAGTTACTGAAATGTATAGGTTAGAATGAGAAATATATACTTTAAACTTATTATTTAAAAAGTTTTATTAAAAAGAAATGTTGTTTTATTCTACCGCTATTACATCAGTTTGTGTTAAATTTAACATGCTGGTTTATAGAAAATAATAATGAAAAGGAATTTTAGAAATGAATTGTTGGTTTCAGTAAACACTAACAATATTAATTAATTCAATTTTATTTTGAAATTTTTTTTAATGTCTTTTTGTTTCGTAATAATATTAATCAAGCTTCTTTTTTTAAAAAGATATAAATTTTTATTTTCATATGTGACATATAAAATTTTCCCTGGAAAACAAAATTACTAATTAATATTTATTATTTTTTTACAATAAGTCATACATATTAATTTATTCTTAAAATTATCTTTTTTCGTTATGATAGTTATATAATGATTATATATATAACCTTTACTTTTTATAAATATCTTGCATACTTAAAATTGTAACGATTGTTATTTTAGGCTACCTAAATTTGACTTGCATTAAATTTTACTATAAAAAATAATAATAGAATAATATTTATAAAAATAAAATTAAAATAGCCGAGTGACACATATATATTTAAATAGTTTTCTTAGTATTAAAAACAAATAACTCTTTAAGATTATAAAATGTTTTAAGAGGGCATGGGAAACTAAATCATCAAAAGCATCCACAATTATTTTATTGCCTTAAAAAACAGTTAATTTTATTTTGAATCTAACGACAAGAAAGCTATATTTCTACATTTTGCAAATCAAAATTAAGTTTGGGTAGAACATTGCCTGAATATGTAACTTTGAACTAATATTTCTTATTGATGACTTTGATCCAGTTAAAATTATTTTAAGTTCAGATCCATTTGAAAAACCTTCTCTAAATTTGTGTTTCAGAGTATTTTCAAACAAATTTCTTTAATTTGTCTTTAAGAAATAGTAATATATATATTAAATTTGTTTTATATTTGAAAAAAAAAAAACAGTAAATTTAACAATTTATTTTTCAATTATTTTTCCAAAAAATTATTTTCCAAATAACAAAAATCCGTAAAGACAGTTAAGGAACCACATTCTTTTGTTGATAAAAATGCAAAATTAAAGTGTTTCCAGAAAAAAAATTCCGGACTTATAATAAAAAATAAAAAAAGGTAACTTTATTGTAATTTTTTATTTTTTTTAAACATAATTAATTTTATATATAAAAAAAATTTGACTATGGGATTATATTAATATGCTTTGTACACATAAATGAAAAAAAATAATAATATCTGCAAAACTAAAGAAAAAGATATAAAAAAAAGTGCCCTATATCCCCTTAATATTCAACGAACTTGAAAATCGTTCTATCCAAGAATGGCTAAGAGATGGCGCTCCATGATTTCTACACCCTCATAGAATTCCTCTTTCCCCCCCCCACCTTCCCTGAATGATCGCGATAACCAACTATTTTATATTGACAACTAGTGATATGCCTCTCCGTTGGAATAATCCATTTGGATGTTTACTGTGATGGCGTCTTTCTTAAATATGGTTACAACACGGCGGGACTCTTTCGCAGCAGATAACTGTTTAAATATTCATAATTTTCCTAATACCGAATCTTCCGTTCGAGATGCGAGATTGGGGAACTAGTAAACATTGCGGATGGTATTTTTATGGTTATATGAGGTATTTAGGTGCTTAGAAAAAGTGCTAAATTGTAAAGTTGTGTTTTCTACAAAATGGTTTACTTTATATATCCAATGCATCTGTGTTAGATATATTTTAATATTTATTTGTTTTAATATATCTACACTGTTAAAAAAATAAGTACTCAAAAATGTGTAAAATGCATTTATTTTGAGTATATTCGATGCTTGTCATAGCCCCGCATACATAGTTTTAATTTTGAAAAATACATGTACTCAAAATAAAGTATAATAGTTAAAAATGAATAAAAAGAGCAGATGCTAGTCTACATAGGCTGGTTTCATAAATCACTTTCAATAAATAACGACAATTACAACTAAGACTTACCGGGAATCGTACCTAGGTACTCAGGGTGTATAATTTGTTTGTGTTGTTCATTAAGTTTAGTTTGTAATAAATTGAGATATGTAAATGGAAAATATTTATTTATAAAAAATAATATTTAAAAAATCTAAATATTTATGGAAGTTGCTGCAATTTAATTAATTTAACTTAATATTTTATATGTTCATTTCACTTTTAAAGCAATTAAAATTCTAAATTTTAAATAACATTCTAATTTTATTGGTTTCCTAATTATTGGTAAACCTCATAGGAGTAAAAAGATATTTTTGATAGTGTTTAAATTGTGAAGTTTTATAATTGATATGTATTAATTTAATTATTATTGAAATTAAAATTTATTAATTTTCATTTTTATATTCTGACAAACTTTAAGCTGCGAAATTGCTATAACTTTTTGCTATAACAATGGGGTTAAAATTATTATTTATGCAAAACGAAGTTAAATAAAAGTTAAAAAATAAAAGTAAAACAATATGTAAAAATAAAAGTTAAAAACTTGAATTCTAGAAGTTTATAAAAGTTACCAAATTACAATTGCAGCATTGTTTTCTTAAATATATAAAATATTTATTTAGTTACAATGTTTTAAGCGTACACATTAAGTGTACGCAATCAATGTTATAATATATTCTAAAATTAAAAAATAATATTGTAATACCGAATATAGAATTTTAACCAACCATTAAAATTTAAAATGACAGGTTTGAATTTTTAATTAAAAAAAATGCACGTATTAATAATAAGAGATTGCTGTCTAAAGTATCAGAAAATATCTCCCCATCGCAATATCAGCAATTTGTAGTCGTCCCCTTCAGTACACCTGAAATAGAAGAGCGTCGTTTCAAGGAGTTGATTGTCTTTGCGGAAGGCAACAAGCCCCTATCATTACGATACCATCAATTATGAAAGAAAGATTTGTTCCTTCGTCTCTTAAAAACCACACTTGGCTGCTTGATTCGGGGAAGAGAAGATTTCTATTCTTTTCAGACAATCGCGTGAAGGAAATCAATTGCTGTGAATTGAGATTGAATCATGCATATCAATTCATAAAAATGTAACTGAGATATCTTTAATATGAGAAAAAAAAAATTGATTCGATTACGATTAATTGCATTGGATGATTTCTGTTTTAGCATTTTGTTATGCAATTGGATATTTTCAAAGTTATAAATGTATGTATTTAAATATAACATGGGAATCAAATATTTAATTTTGTAATAAAATAATATTAGAAAGAAATGTTTTATGTAATTTGTTTTAATTAGATTAAAAAAAATCTTTTTAATAATGTAATATTAATATTTCTTTGTTGATTAACACCTACGTTTGATTTTTCTTTTTGTTTTTAGTGTAAGAGCATGATTAAATTAAAATTCTAATAACAGCAATTTTTAAAATATTTAATTTTCCTAGAAAAAGTTTAAATTTGTATTAATTAAACATTTGTATGTTGGAACTGGTATTTAATCATCACTTATAGTTTAATTAAATCAAAATAGGTGCAATAATAAAAAAGATATGACAGAAAAAACGTTAACAAAAAGTGTGCCAATCAAAGGGAAGTAAGAGAAATACGTTGCAATAACTCAGTTCCTCTTTAACATATCGACACAAAATAAAATAAACACATTTCGTTTAAACTACTATTTTATGTTTGTTAATTTTCATAAAGATCAGTCCAAAAGGTACTGAGTATAATGCGAAAGAAATCTGACCTCAAATAAAAATATACACAGTATAAATACTTTTATTAAAAGAACATTAGCGAGGTCCTGTTTCAACTACACCTTCCGGCATTTATTCTGTTTGTATCTCAGTAAATTTGTTTGTTACGCAGTCACGATCAAGCGAGTTGTTCGATTTTCCTCAAATTTGGCATGAATATTCTTTCAAGTCATAAAAAACGAATTATATATATATATATATATATATATATATATATATATATATATATATATATATATATATATATATATATATATATTTTAAAGAGTATTTGTTTTGGTTACGAGGACTACTGTTCTTCTAACTGCAATGAATAGCAAAAATTAAAATAGCATCTCGGCGTTAAAACAGTTATCTGGATAGAAATTACGACTTTACACAGACCCATCAAAATCGGATTCTTAGTTTCTGACATTATCGATGGATAAAAACAGAGCATCCTATAACTTCAATATTAATTAAAAAACAATGATACTTTCAATTAAAATATTTTTGGGGGGATAGTTTTAATTTTAAAAGATTTAATTAAAATAAAGACCACAACTTGCAAAATGAGAAATAGTATTTCGGAATACCATTATGTACAAACACACAAATGCCTGGGATGTAGAGGACTTGGAAGTGGACATCGCAATATCTTTTAGCGGAATAGCCAAGCAATTACCCGGAACCCGTACAATGGAAAAGGAAATTACGAATTTTTAATGCTTTTATTTTTTTATACGGAGATGACTACACACATTTCCATCACAACGCGCCGAATAAAATTACTCAATACACTGTTACTCGAATGATGTAATAATGACAAAATGAGTTATTTTCACCATTACCACAAGCTTTTAATATCTTTTTTCACGGGATGATGGGGAAAGCTGCCCAGGACGTTAAAAATGTTCTTTTTTCTTTCATTGAAGAATAATAATTTGTTAAATAATTCTATAGCATATTATCAATTAAGACAATTATTGTACCCTGTAATAAAAAAGTACTAAAAAATGAGTAAAATTACACTCAATACTCTATTACTCGAATGAAGTAATAATGACAAAATGAGTTATTTTTACCATTACCACAAGCTTTTAATATCTTTTTTCATGGGATGATGGGGAAAGATGGCGTAGGACGTTAAAAATGTTCTTTTTTCTTTAATTGAAGAATAATAATTTGTTAAATAATTCTAGAGCATGTTATCAATTTAGACAATTATTGTACACTGTAAAAAAAAGGTATTTAAAAATGAGTACATGAACATACTCGTTTTTCTTTGAATACAATTGCATCGCAAATGAGCGATGACGTACTCAAATTTAAGCAACTGTACTTTCTAAAAAATGAGCAGTGTGATTAAATATTGCTAATTTTAGCTTCTGTGCAAGCCATCTTAAGAAAACGACCTGGCAAAATTAAAATAGTTGTTCAGAAGATGGTTTTCCACATTATTTAATGTCGATTGCTTAAATGGAAACAACAATACAACTTAATTATATTTCTTCTCGTTTTTTGGTACACTTTTTTAACATTTCTTCTGTTTATAATTTCTTCACATCCGCCTGGGAGTAAAACGTATAATGCACTGGACTATGGTGCCTTGAGGATATGGGTTCGATTCCCGGTAGTCTTGGTTGTAATTGTCGATACTTATTGAAAGTGATTTTTGAAGGCAACCTATGTAGGCAAGCTACTGTTCTTTTTATTCGTTTTAACTCATTTTTGTGTACATGTTTATTACAAAAATGAAACTTATGTATTCGGAGCTATGATAAGCATCGAATGTAATCAAAAATGAGTACTTTTACTTATTTTTGAGTAACTATTTTTAATAGTGTATCATCAAATAGAATAAGTCATTAAGATAAAAACTCGTCTTATAGAACATTGCGTTACGAATATTAAAATACAAATTCAACGTTAAAACTACGCAATAAAATACATAAAGTCTAAACATGTTTCGGGAGATACATCTCCCTTAATAAGCAGAAAAGAAAAGTCTGTGTGTGCAATAAAATGGAAATAAACCCAGAATTGAAAATGTTGCCAAAAAACAAAAACTATAAAAATCACTTGAAGTGCGCCAACAAGCGGTAAACACCGGAACAGCAAATGTTTCATTAACAATCGAATCAAAGAATCTGGCGTATGGCATTTTAAGCAATATTGATTCGATTGTTAATGAAACCTTTGCCATTTCGGTATTTCCGGTTGTTGGCGCACAATTTTTAACTCCAACCGATTGAGGTAGTTTTTGTTCTTTTGGAAACATTTCCAATTCTGGTTTTATTTTCATTTTGTTGTGCACACAGACTTTTCATTTCTGCTGATGAAGGGATATGTATCTCCCGAAACATGTCTAGATTTCATTTATTTTTATTGCGCATTTTTAAAGTTGCATTTGTATTTTAATAAAATAAACCATAAACTATAATTATATTACCAATTTTAATACATTGAAAATACGTATATTATTTCTTTAACAAATACTGCGCTTAGTGCGCACGAGTTTTACAAAACTTGTAAGTTTCAAAATATTCTGGATGTTTGTTACATAAAACATATCTAAATTGGAATTTTTAAATATATATTTTAAAATGCGTTTTCATTAGAATTTTAATTACAAAAAATTCTCTTTCCCCTAAATATTCTTAAAGAGTATAATCTTTTTAATGAATGCATTTTAATGTTTGTTTTACAGTTATATTAAATCTTTTACTGCTTCTCTTTTAACAAAAAATATTTCTTATATTAATATTTAAAATGACTTGAAAGTTAAATTTTACTTATATTTTAAAAATATTTTAATTACCGTGTACCCCAATTCACATACCCCAATGTATACATTCCAAAGTTATTTTTAAAATTATATTTTAATTAAAGAGACAAATTATGTATTTTTCATGTAATAAAATTGCATTAAACATAAACATTATAGATAATGAAACGTAATAACGTGCAATGAATGCTGTATTGTTTATATTGTTTGATAACGTATTCTAAAATTAACTTTTGAAAATTAACTATTTGTTATGTGATAAGGATTTTTAGTTCAGTTATTTTAATATTGAATGAAATTTCAATAATTAATCAAATTTCTTAATTCTTTATATGAATTTAATAAATCCTTTAAAAATGTATTCAATAAATTATATAAAAATGCTGTTTATACTTAACCAGGATTTCAACGTAAAGGTAAATTTAAACTTATAATATTTCTTAATGTAAAGTTATTAATGTTTATTTGTTATTATGAATCTTAAAAAATTCTCGGGCATAATGTTTAAAGAATTTGTTGTTACTAATTTATTTATAAGAGTAAATAAGTATTATTTGACAGAGTAAGACTTTAAAGACATATTAAAAAATCTGTAATGTTTTAATTATTATTTTCGATAATAAATGTTTTGTATATTTATTAATCTAAATAAAATATAGATGTTGCTATTGCATGAAAATGTTAACACATTTGACATTTCGTATTGTAGGAATTTAAAGATTTAGAAGAATTAAAATCCTTAATTAGAATAGAAAAAAAGTTGAACTTTGTTTTTGAAGCATAACTGCATTTAAATATTTAATTATATACCAGCCTTTGATAATATAGATTCATAAACAAACAAAAAAATAATACATACAAAATTGCTTTTTGTAATTTCATGCATTTCAAATTACATAGTTAAGCATTACATATCTAAGAATTAGTTTGAAATAACAATTAAAATATCCATCATTTGTAAGTGCTGTACTTTCTAAAAACTAATAGTTTGAAATGAAACATTTCATTTAAAGGCTCAAACAAAATATCAAAGCACGATTAAATTACTTTTACAGTGCCCTCTGATCCATTACCAAAATGTGCCGAATTCATTTAAACGCTACGCTCATTTTATAGGCTTAAAACACGAATTACAGCTCCAATTTCAAGCATAAAACACAAAATGCAGCATTTGAGGAATCGACGTTAACCATCATAAAACTCGCGAGCGTTCTCTTTCCTTTTTTTAAAAAAGAGAATCCCTTCCCCCCATATCCTTTTCTCATTTTTCTCATGGAAAAATCACCGTAATTGCTCATTATACACTCCCTTCTCAAGATAAAAAAATAATTTCCAAAAACCTCCCCCCACACCTAGACGGCATTTCAAAGAGAAATAAGATAAAAAACGAGTTTAAAATAACAAATCCCTGGCAATTCCTTTTCTGAAATCCCAAAAACGCAAAGGAATGTTTCCTATTCCCAATTAATGGTTCGAATCCACCGACGCCACTACCTCTACACTGTGTGCGAGAATCTCCAATTGCGTCCCCCCCCCCTCCCCCCCTATGCACAGAACTTCACTAATCTAGAGAATTCCACCCCTCCCCCTTTATTCCCTCCCCTCCCCCTTCTAGACTGGCATCATCAACCGTTCCCAGCGCCTCACAGCGAGGAAAGAGAAAAGGTACAATTATCGATCCTTCTTAGCAATCAGTCGGAGCGGACTGCTCTGTCCGTCAGGTCCATTCCTTTCACAATTCTGGGAAGAAGGGGGAAAGGGGGGGGTGCTCGGAGTTATGCATGGCCAACCACGGGGCTGTTCTGTTTTCTCTGTGTTGCCACCCCCCACTTCGATTCTTTTTGGTGATATTTGATTTCTACCCCCCCCCCCTTTATACGTATATACATACGCGTCGTAACCGGGTTCTCCTATACGCAAGAGGCGGTGTACTTAAATGGAGTTATACTGAAAGGATTGAACCCAATACGAGCGTATAAGTGTTTTTCCTTTTTTTATTGTAGGAGGTATTTTGTAAAAACTTTTTTCTTTAAAGGAGACCCTTGCCCCAAATTCCGAATTTTTTAAAAAAAAATTCTCCGTAAAACGATGCTAAACATACTTAAGAAGGTGGGTACAAAATTTTAAAACAATAAAAGGAACATATGTTTATTTAGATATTTATGTACCATTTATCATCTTTCTACGCAATTTTCGTCTGCAACAATCGTCATTTACTCAAAATATTTTTTTTTACATTTTGGTCACGTTTAAAATGCTAAGGCTTTGTAACTAATTAACTTAAAACTAAATTGTTAATTGATTTTTGAAGCTCTAATATTTGTTTTATGTACGTATGAATACATTTTGTAAATTAAGTTATAAATTATTTTTTTACGAAATATTAAATTTAAAAATTTAAATATTTTTTAGGTTTTGTACTTAAAATAAGTTTTTAAAAACTATTAAAACCAAAACCTGCAAAAGTCTATTCGTACGTCTGTAATAAATACCTTGACGTTATTTAATCAATTAAAAAAATTTAAAAACATTTAAAATTGAAGGAGGAGTAGATGTGTTCAGAAAAAGATGTTCTAATAATATACAAAAATTGTATTTTTGAATTCATTAATAAACAAATTAGGATTTGGGGCTCGGGTCTCCATTAAATTCTTAAGTTTATTTCAAAGATTGTGAAAAAGTCATTATTTCTTTTTAGTGAGTGAAGTTACAAAAATGAGAAACGTCACTGTTAAAAATAGGTATTTAAAAATAAGTAAAATGTACTCATTTTTGAATACTTTCGATGCTTATCATGGCTTTGAATACAAGTTTCAATTTTAAAAATGCATGTACTTAAAAATGGCTACAATGGTGGGTAAATGAATAAAAAGAGCAGAAGCTAGCCTATATAGGCTGCATTCATAAATAACTTTCAATAAATATCGATAATTACAACCAAGACTTACCGAGAATCGAACCCAGAAGTGCAGGCCCCGTGATTCAGAGTCTTATCCGTTCAGCTACCAGGGTGACGTGAAGAAGTTATAAACAGAAATAATATTAAAAAGGTGCGCCAAAAGAATGAGAAGTAAGATAATTGAATTGTATTAACTCAGTTTCCATTTAAGCAATCGATATCAAATAATGTGGAAAACCATTTTCTGAAGAATTTTTTTAAGTTTGTCAGGTCGCTTTGTTAAGATGGCTTGAACAGAAGCTGAGATTAGCAATATTAAATCACACTGCTCATTTTTGAGAAAGTACGATTACTTAAATTTGAATACGTCATTGCTCATTTACGATGCAATTGTACCAAAAAAAAATACGTTCATGTACTCATTTTAAAGTACCTTTTTATACAGTTTTGAATTAGCTTTTAAAACTATTTAATGCTTTAAACAGATACATATTGGTCGCATTTAAAGTAGATCGTCGGGTAACGGTTCTTTAATGAAGCTAACTAGATTTTTTGTATATGTACACATTAATCTTACGGCCTTCCAGTTCCATTGTAACCAATTTCAGCTCCTCACGATTGGGTCTGTTTAAACCTTATAGTTTTAATAATTTAACTGTTGTAGTCACAGACATCTTAAAGCGTTAAACGGGTGTGGATATCAAGTGTTGTACGAGCAGTTATCTGATAATGTTACAGTATATAATGGTACAATATGTGATAATGATACTGTCGGCTGAACTTTTGCCTCATGTTTAAGTTTCCCTTAAATATTACAAAACATCGTCATCCAATAAGAAATTTTTTTTTACACAGACGTTTTGTGGTATTTCAAATAAGAGGTGCTAAAATATTTTTTTTTACGTTTTGGGGTTTTAAATTTTTACTACTTGTCCTCGCAAAGTTTCATTATGCTTTGATAAGTCATGTTAATTTATTTTATCTTAAATGTACTTCAATTAAAAAAAAATGCCGATTATTTAAAAACTAGGTTAGTAGACTTCTGATTTCTATTCCTACTTTTTTTTTTATCAAACATAAGAATAAAAAAGATTGCACCCCTAAGGTAATATGTCATGTATGTTTTAAATGAACGCTGTAAAAAAATGTGTTTAAAATGGGTACGTGAACATACTCGTTTTTGTGACGGGGGGGGGGGGGGGAAGGGGGAGCCATTACAGATGCATCGTAAAAGACCAATGATGTATGATGTACTCAAATTTAAGTTATCGTATATTGCTAATCTCAGCTTCTGTTTAAGCCATCTTTGCAACATATGTCAAACTTAAAATATTTGTTCAGAATGTGGTTTTCCACATGATTTGATGTCGATTGTTTACATGGAAACTGAGTTATTACAATTCAATTATATTACTTCCCATTCTTTCGGCACACCTTTTTAACATTTATTCTGTTTATAACTTCTTCACGTCGCCCTGGTAGCGGATATGGCTCTGGACAGCGGTGCCTGCAGATGTGGGTTCGATTGCAAATACGTCTTGGTTGTAATTGTCAATATTTATTGAAAGTTATGTATGAAGGCAGCTTATATAGGTTAGCATCTGCTCTTTTTATTCATTTTTACCCATTGTACTCATTTGTAAGTATATATCTTTTTCAAAATTGAAACTTACATATTCAAAGACAAGATAAGCATCGAATGTATTAAAAAATGAGTACATTTTACTTGTTTTTGAATACCTATTTTTAACAGTGGATTTCCGCATGCCCTGTCCATCAACTATTCTCTATTTTTTCTATATTCTTATCATAGAAAAATATCTACAAATGAGTTTTAAAGTCATTTAGAATTCTTCGCTTCTGGTATCGCAAAACAGCTAATATCACCGCATTGAAATCGCCTCGTCATCATTACACCTACCTGCTGCCAGAACAAAATCAAGTGATTGGAACATCACAAAAATGATCCCACAGCTGGCACTGCCACATGTCCCATAGCAACGGACAACACATAAAAGTTGAAAAGAGACTAACAAGTGTTTGTTGCCCAACATGTGACAGCAGAATGGCCAGGGATTGTCTTCGTTTGATTTGAATGCTGTTCTAGACCGATGGGTTTGATTTATGGCAGAAGCATCGGAGAAAGGCTGGCTATTTGGTACGAGACCACGCAGAACAGTTTCGGAATAATCCGGTTAGGAAATCGTTGAAGAATAGGGTGTAGCACTTGTCTTCAATCTCAGTGAATGCGGCTGATCGTTCGAAGAGCTGCTTTCTATACAACAATTTATAATGGTTCTATTAAGACTTAAATAGATGGGAATTTAGTTTATTTCTGCAACTTTTTCCTCCTAACAAATTAAAGAATTAAAACCCACTGTTTGCCCTTTAATGTTTTTTGACGGCTTTCCTTTCGGTACGTGTACATGGTTGCACAGAGTCGCGTAGTAAAAAAACGACATTTGCAAAATCCTTAAAACTCGACGTGGAATCAGCCTATGGAGATAAATGACATACCACCGTGTAGAGGAAGGTGAGACACGTCGATCAGACTGATTAGTAATCCATTCCTCCCTCTGACCTTTGTACCACGGGGAGGGGGGATGATGTCCTTGGTTGCAGCATCGCTTTCTCGCATATAACTCCACGTGGAATCTTTATCCTATGTGGGTAAATGACATACCATCGTGTTGAATAGGGTGATCCGCGTCAACTAGGTTGGTTATTTATCCTGTTTTCTGATCTGGGGTCCGGAAGTACTCACGAACCAAACCTTGAAGTATATTTGAGTCTGTATCTACCAGATTTTTTTGTAAATTATTAAATTGCCCTACTCTAGCAAATTTTTACGCTTTGATAGACCCAACATGATTTGCGTTTACCCATTTATTTGTGTTTTTATTTTGTGCTCTTATCTGACACTTTTAATGATAATTGAAGTATTGAACTGTTCATTAATATTTTAAACAATTAATCATATTACTTTGGTTGTTAATAGCTTTCTGTCTAGCTCTAGTTCTATTTTATTACAACCAACCAACCATATTACTATGGATGTAGGCAATTTAATATTAACGAAATAATACATTTTGTACCCAAATAATTATTTTTTCCTTCATCATTTTTATTTTACTCCCCCCCCCCCCAACTAAATCATTAGCCTTATCATTATAAACAATTACTTCCAATTTACGTTATTGTATTTGAACTACTCACTAATATTTCAAATGTTTCTGCTTTCGTACTGTATAATGGCGACGGAAAAAAAAACGCAGTTGCGTAATTATGTCTTAATAAAAACTACGTACAAAACAAAATTTGATTGCATCAAATATCTCTTTCCATGTCGATGTTGGTCACAAGGACATCAGTAGTCGATGTAAAATGATCAAAAATAGTGATTCAGCGTAATACTCGCATGAAAAAATACATTTCGAACCTATCAACTTAAAATACATTCACATATATCTTGACAGTGCCTAAATTATTAATGAATATTAAATTACTGATAAGTTATGTTTAGTTGCAGCTTTGTTAGACTGACTGTACGTGATGAAATATGCAATAGCAACGTATAGTAGTTGTTAATTTTGTTGTTTTTTTAAAACATTTTAAGAAACAAAAATACTGGTATATTTTTTGACTTTCTGGTTGATGTATTGTTAAAAAGTAATAATAAAAGCTTGCAGAGAAGTTGGGGAGTAAAGTCCTTTCATTTTGAGATCAGATTCTCTATTATACTTCCAATTAATAGGAAAAGGTGACTATAATGAAAACTAGAAAATACACTTTAAAAAAAAAAGTTGTGTTTACTAAAAAAATTCGGTTTCTATGCGCTTTTTTTGTTATGCCGACCACAGGTCATATCTCAGCTTCTTTGCATTCATCCAACTTTGTCCGTCCTATTTTCCATTAAAAACCATCCCCTGGAAACTGGATTCCGCTCTGAAAAAACCACCCCGACTTGGCATTTGACCCGCAGAAGCTGACTTATGTGTCTGTCCATCGCGTCTAGATTAAAACGACTTCACTTAAAGATGAGCGAAAAAAAAATCTGGTTTGATGACCTCTTGGTCCTTACCTGTCCACACAAAGCCATTTTTTTCTCTTAAAGAAAGACCACGTACATCTTGGTGTCTCTATATGTCGCCGTGTGGGTTGACCATGCTTGAGGGGGGGAGATAGATAGTGGCGTGGGGTTCATCGAACCCCAGTTACTCGTGATTTAGAAGGGGACTGGGGGGTATAACCTCCCCAGGGCAGGTCTGTGTGTGTGACAACACCTGGTCACGTAACAGAGCGAAAATGGGAAGAAAAATGAAAGAACACAAAAGCCACCTGCCCCTATTTTTTATACGTATGCCGACGCCATTCAAGCGATGCTGGTTTTTTGTTGTCATCGAGATGCTTTTAACCCTTTCAGCACTGAACTGGCGCGTGTTGAAGGACCATCTGCGGGGGGGATTGTGGGGGGGGGGATGGATCTAACGGAAGAAATCTTCTCTGAATTGTTCTGTGGGTGGGATGGGGGTGAAAGGGTGGGGGTGAGGTCGTAGCTACCGTTGCCAGGGTATGGAAGGGGGGGGGGATTAATTTTTGTATTCTGGCAATTATGTCTCGGGGGGAGGGGGACCTTATAGTTTATTATTAACGACTTAACAATATAACTAATTTTTTATAAATAAATAACTAAAATAATAATGATAACTACAATGTTTGTAATATATAAAAAATGCTGTTGGTCGGTTAAAAAAACGTCGTACTTGAGCTGCCCAATGGCGATGGTTCGGGATCTATTCTGAAGGAAAGACCCAGGGACATTGCCTCGTAATTTTGTACCATGTTCAGATGATTAGGATAACATATTATACTGGTACCCCACGCATATTGAATAGGTGCGGGAACGCTCGAACTACGATGGATTTCACGAGCACCAATCCACTCTACAATGCGAATAATTTTTGGTATGTGACGGTAATAAATCTGGCAACGTTCCCATTGCCAGATCGCTACACACAAATGCTGGGAATCGAGTCCCGTACCACTGGATACATAAGTCCGTTTCTCTAATGCCTGGGCCTTGTCTGTCTCCACAAATTTTGTTCTTTACAGTTCAAACGGTATTATCACATTGCTGGTTAAGTAAACTATTTACCAGTATAAGTTTCTTTAAAGAACATACATTAAATGTTTAATTAAAGATTGATAATATATTATGGATTCTTTGATCATACCAGAATTGAAATATAACAATAATGTTAAAAAATCTAGTACATATTCAATCATTGCAAATAATTACTCATTAATGTTCATTCTATTTTCATTCACTGTCAAAAATAGGTACTCAAAAATAAGTGAAATGTACTCATTTTTGATTATATTCGATGCTTATCATAGCTCCCAATTCATAAGTTTCATTTTTGAATAACTCATGTACTCAAAAATGTGTACAATGAGTAAAAATGAATAAAAAGAGCAGTTGCTTGCCTACATAGGTTACCTTCATAAATCACTTTCAATAAATATCCACAATTGCAACTAAGACTTACCGGGAATCGAACCCAGATATTCAGGCACCGCATTACAGTGCCTTATCCCTTATAGTACTAGGGCTACGTGAAGACGTTATAAGCAGAATAAATGTTAAAAAGATGTGCAGAAGAATGGGAAGTAAGATAATTGAGCTGTAATAACTCAGTTTCCATTTAAGCAATCGACATCAAATAATGTGGAAAACCATTCTTTGAACAACTATTTTAAATTTGTCAGGTCGCTTTATTAAGATGGCTCAAACAGAAGCGGGCATTAGCAATATTAAACCACACTGCTCATTTTTTAGAAAATACGATAACTTAAATTTGAGTACGATTCAATTATAATAATTGAGCTGTAATAACTCAGTTTCCATGTAAACAATCGATATCAAATAACGTGGAAAACCATCCTCTAAATAACTATTTTAAATTTGTCAGATCGCTGTTTTAAGATGGCTTGAACAGAAGCTGACATTAACAATATTAAATCCACACTGCTCATTTTTTTTAAAAAGTACGATAACTTAAATTTGAGTACGATTCAATTATAATAATTGAGCTGTAATAACTCAGTTTCCATTTAAGCAATCGACATCAAATAATGTGGAAAACCATCCTCTGAACACCTATTTTAAATTTGCCAGGTCGATGTTTTAAGATGGCTTGAACAGAAGCTGACATTAGCAATATTAAACCACACTGCTCATTTTTTTAAAAAAGTACGATAACTTAAATTTGAGTACGATTCAATTATAATAATTGAGCTGTAATAACTCAGTTTCCATTTAAGCAATCGACATCAAATAATGTGGAAAACCATCCTCTGAACACCTATTTTAAATTTGCCAGGTCGATGTTTTAAGATGGCTTGAACAGAAGCTGACATTAGCAATATTAAACCACACTGCTCCTTTTTTTGAAAGTACGATAACTTAAATTTGAGTACGATTCAATTATAATAATTGAGATGTAATAACTCAGTTTCCATGTAAGCAATCGATATCAAATAACGTGGAAAACCATCCTCTAAATAACTATTTTAAATTTGTCAGATCGCTGTTTTAAGATGGCTTGAACAGAAGCTGACATTAGCAATACTAAACCACACTGCTCATTTTTTTAGAAAGTACGATTACTTAATGAGTACGATTAAATTATACTCAAACAAAAACGAGTAGGTTCAGGTACTCATTTTCAAGCACCTTTTTCATTTACAGTGCGATAAAACCCATCAGTGTAGTTCGAATTCAATTACCAATATTTTTAATAATTACTTCAAACATCAACGCAATCACCCCACATTACTCGCTCCCGGACTTTCCTGAGGCAATCAAGTGCCATAAGGAAACCAACCACGCAAATGGGCAAAGGAGAATACATCCAGGACATTGCCCAAAAAACAAGCAATGACGGATGGTTCGGCAAGAAAAAGCAACGCACCCTAGCATCCGCGTGTCAATTAGTCCACCCTTAACCTGTAATGACATCCTCGAAGCCGTAATATAAATCGGATTGGTAATTATCCCAATCGCATCTTCGAGACGTTCATTAACAAGGTTGACCTAGAGACGCCCTTATTCTACTGAACTAGACTATCACCCTCACGGTGGGGTGCTTTTTTTCCGGGATGTTTAGTAGTGGTGGGGATTATAACGGACCACGCCTGTGTAGTGGGGATTTTGTATTGTATGTATTGAAATAATGTGATGTTAAATGTCATTGTTGGGATTCGGGGAGTGATTGAGGACTTGGGATTTCGCTGTTGTTGAAAATAGGTACTCGGAAATAAGTAAAATGTACTCATTTTTCAGTACATTCGATGCTTATTATACTATGTAAGTTTCAATTTTGAAAAAGACATGTACTCAAAAAGGAGTACAAAGAGCAGATGATAAAAATGCCTAACCATATTTGACGAAATGTTGATAATTTTTGACAAAACTGGCGCTTGCTATGCGCTCCGATTAAATATTTCGTCAGACTGAGAAAATTTATACGATTAAATTAATACGATTTTAAATAATATAATACCAACGAGCTGACTCGAACCGCGCACCACTAGTTGCGCAGTCCAACGCTCTACCCGCACGGCCAATAAGGTTTAGGAGTACAAAGAGCAGATGATAAAAATGCCTAACCATATTTGACGAAATTTTGGTAATTTTTGACGAAACAGACGCCTGCTGTACGCTCCGATTAAATATTTCGTCAAACTGTGAAAAATTATGTTGTCGTTTTTGAAAACGAAATTTATTTTGTCAAAAATGAGGATTATTTTAAATAATATAATACCAGCGAGCTGACTCGAACCGCGGACCGCTCGTTCCGCAGCCCAACGCTCTATCCGCACGGCCAAGAAGGCTTGTTTGAATTCAGACAATATAAGTATAAGAAACAAACCTAAGCTGATAAAAGAACCGAAAAGGAATCTGAGTAAATGACTTTTGCTGAAAATTTGAGGATTCTTGTTTTGTCAAAAGTCACGTGAACCAATGACGACTTATCCTTGACGATGGCAGAATTTTCAAAATGAGAGTGTCATTTCTGAGAGCAATCGCGATTACAGTATCAGATTATTTCCCAATACACATTGAAGGATGTAAAACATTGTGACTAAAAATCTCTTGATACTGCTCAAAACTGTGTTTTCTCCAGGTATCTACTTTAGAGTACTGGTGAATGTATTCCTATCGCACATCTTTTGCGATCATGATTACAGTATCAGATTATTTCACAATATACAGTGAAGGATTGAAAACATTGTGACTAAAAATCTCCGATTCTCCTCAAAACTGTGTTTTTAGTTGTAGTGCACTGGTGAACGTATTCCTATCGCATATCTTTTCACCTGACCTGAATCCATCCCCTGCTATTACGCCACTGTTGCATGGTCATCCCAGCAAATTGGCCATCGATTTCACCCAAGAGATATCGATATTGAGAAACAACACATCCAAACAACAAGGTCCGATTGCTGCGTCACCTCAACTAATCCCCCATCTTGCATTCGGAAATAGGAATCCGTAGACGAAACCCCAGATGGTGATATCACAGGTGTCACGGGTCCAAATGGGTGTCATTCTCTGGGCGGAGACAATAAACCATCCCATCTCTTAACGAGGCCACTCATTGTTATTAATGAGCAGCCCATTTTTGGGTTAATTGGCGACAACCAAACTTTTGCAAGTAAGTTCGTACATCTCCCCCTCCCCCCACATCTTTTTCAGTTCTTGTTTGTCATTAAGTGGATGTGCAATAAGGGAAATTTCCTGGAATCCAAGCAAATGAGGTTTCGTTTGAAATATCTAATGGCCGACGTGAGCTCGATGTGCACATGACTCTGGAGGTGTTACCGAGAAAACATGTTTCTTGGCAGTTAAAACTGTCGTCAGGGTTCGGGGAGGGGAAAATAATCTGGAGAGAAATTTGGGAGGGCGTGAGGGAAATAGCCGTGTTATTGTTGTTTGATTGGTATTACACTGAAATGGATTATTGCTATTTTTGTATGAAAAACTAAATAGTACCAGTTGTTATTAATTATAATTTTATTGAATATTGATTTGCTTTTAATTAATGTAAAATTGTTTAATAAGATAATTTGGTTACTTTTATTATCCATCGTATTACAAAGTGTCTTATGGTCTAAGTGATAAAAGAGAAATAGAGGATAAAGTCAAATAATTCTATAAAAGAAAATTTTTACAGTTAATAAAGTAATTTTCATACTGGTATTTGTTGGTTATTGTGATTATTTTATCTGCGATGAAGTGTAATGATGTTATATGAAAACATTCAGAATAACGAAGGTCGTTGTAAGATATTCTAATGATTTATTTACAAAAAACCTCATGCTAGTTCATAAAATTATGAAATATGAGACTTAAATTACAGTTATTTATTATTTAAAATGAAGTCTAAAGAATTGTGTCATAAAAAATTATATTTACCAAACATTTAAGAGTAAATTTATGACAAATCGTCGCTGAAGGTATGATATCACGCAAGTCCAACATTGTAACATTGGCTTGCTTGATGTCACGGCTTAAGTGACGATATGTCGTATATTGTCCAATATATCGTATATCGTCAATATGTCATATATCATCAAGTCCAATATTGTACATTGTACTTGCTTGATATCACTGCTTAAGTGACGATATGTCATATATCGTATATCGTTAATATGTCATATATCATCAAGTCCAATATTGTACATTGGACTTGCGCGATATCACGGCTAAAGCGACGACATGGTAATGCCTTTATTAAACTTTAAGACATTACTATGCACACCGAAAAATAGCGAGAACTATGGAATGAATACTCGACAGTAAGTTGGTAAAGTTAAAAACATTTCTACCCTTTAACTTTAATTCCTTAAAACTAAGTTTTAAATCTGTTTACTTTGGCGAAACCTTCACAAACCCTCGTCTCACCAACAATTCTAAGCCCTGTTAAAAATCTGTACACACTATCGTCACTCTCTGACAATCTCTCAATGGGCATCACTCCTTTAGTTTCCCTATTCATCTTGTAAAGCCAATTACACCCCTAACACCCAATCGAACGCCTTCAGGTTCTTTTGCAATTCCCGTCGAACAAGCATCGCTTTTGTCCTCGCATACACACACAAACCGAAAAATCGTCTGTAATCCCAGTTCTGTCTAACTAATGACTCTCTATTGCATTCCAAAGTTGGTCTTCCCTGGGATATAGGTTTACTGCCGCCCCAGAAAATCGACACAAACTCAATTGGCGGCCAAAGCGGGCACCATTTCGTTTAATTGCTTCGCAAACTCATCAGAATTCAAGATTCGGCAAACAATATTAGCAATTTTCGACCGAGCCTTCCAATTCAGGATTAAAATCCTCCGCGCCATTGTTGGTGCGATCCGGTGTCTTCTGGTACCGAGCTCGAAACTCAGCAGGGGACGAACAGGAGTGGGGGGGGGGGGGGGTCGGCACCATGGTGTGCAGGTCCCGTTTTACATATGCAAAACGGAATCAAAACCCTTTGCACAAAACTCTGGGATTTAGGTCCTTAATCCTTGCTATTGCGAAAGGAGGCGCATCAACATGGGCCTCACAAGGCGAGAATCAAAATCTTTAATTAATTATCGAGTGGAGTTGAGTTGTATCGAGGAGGCGAAGAAAAATATCGTCTGAAATTTTCAATCGTCTTAAAATTGTCGAGAAGATTTCTGAGATCTGCGAGAGCATATATCTTTATGTGAGTATGCGTGTGGAGTTTTGGCGTTCGATTAAAATAAAGATGAAAATACACCGGAGATCGACGTGTTCTAGAGGGGGGATTTGGTGTTCTTTTTGAAGATTAAAAATCGTTCCAATCCAGGTAGGGTTGTTTGATGGATTAAAATTCAATTAAAATGGGGTGCCTTGTTTTGCGATCTGAACTGTCTAGTGTTGACATATGTTTTTCTTTTGTTTGCATTTCGCTGAGTTAAATGGTTTTATGGGAGGAAGAAAATGTGTTCTTTTTCGAGAGATTTAATTTATTTTTAAAAAGGCAGTGATAGGTCCTTGTATTTTCAATTGTCTCATTCGAGATGCAAACAGCGAAGATATAATTTAATTTTATTGCCGTTTCTTCGCACGTATAAGTTTCTAAGTAAGTTTACTGAAGACTGATTTGATGTTTTATGTAAATATTGTGAATGATGTAAAACAAAAATTCAATTTTACGTAGCATATAAATTGAATTGTCATTTTTATTTTAGTATAAGTTTAAGTAGATACGTTGGTCTTTTCGTGTATTACACGTATACTTTAGACTTCCAGTTATCGGGATAAAAAAATGCGGATAGCTAATCATCCGGATCGCTTTGAGAAAAAAAACATATCGAAGTCCACATTTTAAAAGTTTCTTTTCAGTGAATGATATTTTTTTAATAGTCATTAAATTACATTGCATGCTGAAGCAAAATTCGTTTTTTACTAAGAAATAACCTTTTTCCTAAATTATACAATTATATTTGATTTTCCGGAATTGATTCGGACACAATTTATCCGGATAATTGGTGTTTTACTGTATAAAAAAGTGTTTTTGTTGTTAGTGACAGAATTTCATTTACTAACAGGAATTTTACAAATAGCAAGAAAAATGTCATGTGTACATATATATATATATATATATATATATTCCCTGGGGTTTTCTTATTATTTCAAACATAGGACTAATAAGATCTTACTCTTACAATAAAATCATTTAAGTATTTTTTTTATAGATATGTATAGCACAACAATTACGATGGCAAATTCTTCTCGAAAATATTCAAATTAGATCGAAAGCAAATTTGCTATATAACTTTTTCATTTGATGCAGTGAAATAATTCGTACATACAATTTACCAAATGTTTAAAATGATCCCTTAAATGCGACTAAAAATGACTTATTTTCAATTCATTTGTGATTAGAGTATTATGATTAATTTTGAGTACCTATTTTTAACTGTGTAGACGTCGAGATATTTATTTCAACTAAATGCGGACCTTCATCGCTTTTCTTCCTTCATAAAAATTTTACAAATCACAGCAATGTCTCTAACGACTTCTTGATTTTTTTACCTTTTGAGGGAAAAGGGAGCAGAAGCCTTTGAACCTTGCGCACCTATTTTTACCTTATGACCCGAACGTAATTATTCTTCTCCAAAAATGAACCAAACCAAGAAATTGTCTGTTCGCCCCCCTCTATGTCCCCAACACATGTTGAAAAAGATTTTTCCGCCCTTCGAAGTGAAACAATATCTCACAGACATTCCATGTCTTACACATGTCACCACTTAGAAAAGTTAGGGGGGGTGTCTTTGAACCTTGCGCACCTATTTTTACCTGACGTAATTATTCGTCACAAACCAGCCGGTCGGTCCAGATAGAGAGAGATACGACCGACCAAAGCGCGAACCGACAGCCCAAAAACGGGAGCCTAAAAATAAAGCCGTCTCCTATTTCCGGATACCTCAAGGGATGCTGCGGAGTCACTTGGAGGGGAGTACTGCGGAGGCCCGGGGTTGGGGATAGAGGAAATAGGGGGGAAACGGGGTAAAAAAAAGGGGTTCTACTACCTGAGGGTGGAAAAAGAGGGTGGAAGGGTTCAATGCCAATGACTCAGCGGCAATGTTGCGATTGAAATAATGTGAAGGGAGGGGGGAGGGTTGAGTCCCTTTAAAATGGCCCCTCGTTCGATTCGGGAGCGTGCCGAGTGATGTAGGATGTGTTGTTTGAATATGTGTCAAATGCTGTATAAGTACTCCGGGCTTGATTATATGTGTCACGCGTCGATATATGTCACTAGTTAGCTGTAACGTGGGTTTTATAAGGCATTGTGGGTTATTTAAATTAGCTGTAACTTGGATTTTATAAGGCCGTGTGGGTTATTTAAATTAGCTGTAACTTGGATTTTATAAGGCCGTGTGGGTTATTTAAATTAGCTGTAACGTTTTAATTCTTGTGGGATTTGGTAATTATTATTAATAAAAGTTGAATGTTTTAAACACAACACATCATTTTAACGACCTCACCTATTTGGAACCAATAAGGGACGATCGTTATAACGAAAGATCTCTGTAACAAGTTAAAATAACTATTACATATACTTAAATTGGATGTGTTGTTTGAAGATGTGTCAGATGGTGTATAAGTACTCCGGGCTTGATTATATGTGTCACGCGTCGATATATGTCACTAGTTAGCTGTAACTTGGATTTTATAAGGCCGTGTGGGTTATTTAAATTAGCTGTAATGTTCTAATTCTTGTGAGTTCAATATGTGGGATTTGGTAATTATTATTAATAAAAGTTGAATGTTTTAAACCAAACGGATATTCGATATAACGACCTCAGCTATTTGGAACCAATAAGATACGATCGTTATAACGAAAGATCTCTGTAACAAGTTAAAATAACTATTACATATACTTAAATTGGATGTGTTGTTTGATTATGTGTCAAATGTTGTATAAGTACTCCGGGCTTGATTATATGTGTCACGCGTCGATATATGTCACTAGTTAGCTGTAACGTGGGTTTTATAAGGCATTGTGGGTTATTTAAATTAGCTGTAACTTGGATTTTATAAGGCTGTGTGGGTTATTTAAATTAGCTGTAATGTTATAATTCTTGTGAGTTCAATATGTGGGATTTGGTAATTATTAATAATAAAAGTTGAATGTTTTAAACCAAACGGATCCTCGATATAACAACCTCACCTATTTGGAACCAATAAGATACGATCGTTATAACGAAATATCTCTGTAAGAAGTTAAAATAACTATTACATAGACATAAATTGAATGTGTTGTTTGAATATGTGTCAAATGTTGTATAAGTACTTCGTGCTTGATTATATGTGTCACGCGTCGATATATGTCCCTAGTTAGCTGCAACGTGGGTTTTATAAGGCAGTGTGGGTTATTTAAATTAGCTGTAATGTTGTAATACTTGTGAGTTCAATATGTGGGATTTGGTAATTAATATGAATGAAAGTTGAATGTTTTAAACACAATAGAACTTCGATATAACGGCCTATCATGGAACCAATAGGAGATAATCGTTATAACGAAAGATCTCTGTAACAAGTTAAAATAACTATTACATAGACATATTTGGATGTGTTGTTTGAATATGTGTCAAATGTTGTATAAGTACTCCGGACTTGATTATATGTGTCACGCGTCGATATATGTCACTAGTTAGCTGTAACGTAGGTTTATAAAGCAGTGTGGGTCATTTAAATTAGCTGTAATGTATGGTTTAATATGTGGGTTCTGGTAATTAATATGAATGAAAGTTGAATGTTTTAAACAGAACAGAACTTCGATCTAACGATATCTTGTAGAACCAATGAGAGATGATCGTTATAACGAAATATCTCTGTAACAAGTTGAAATAGTTACTGCATAGACATTAATCAAACGTTGAGGCAGTCAATGAAAGTCGTTAAATAAAAGAGGTTGCTATATCGCTGTATCGTTATAACGATTTTCCTTTAGTTTTTTTTTTATCAAATACACAAGTCCGTTTGAATAGTTATAAAGTTGTTATGTGTGTTTATGTTATATATTTGGAATTGTTTAATAAAAACCTTTCGGTATGTTAACAACGGTGTAAAAAAATTTGAATGCAGTAATTTGTTTATACAATGTACACTAAAATATAAGAAGGAAAAAAAAAGTTTAAAAATAATATGCGACGCCAGAATAAACAAAATTTTGTTTTAAATTTTAAGTAAAGTTGTATTAAAATAAATGAAATTATAAATGTTATTAAAATTTAAATTATAGCAGCTTTAATTTAAAGGACTCGGGTTATTATGTTAGGAACTGATACAAAAATTTACGTGAGTATAAATATTTGAAATTTCGATTGAAAATGTATCCCATTTTTAATATTTATTTACCAAATGATAGTTTTGTATGTGACCCACAATAAAACAACTAAAGAAAACTGTAATTTAAATATTGTAAGAAGGCTAAAAAAAAAATGTAAATAAATATGCAATTTCAAAGCAAATAAACTGAAAACTCAGCCCCACAAGAGCATTTCCTTTCCTACCGGGTGTAACAAGTGACTTTTGCAACAATTTCTACAACTCGAATCCCCCCTCTTCATTCAAAAAAGATCTCGACGAAATAAAATTCAGAGCACGGAAAATTAACTAAGATAAGATCTCACAAACGGCGTGAAATAGAATTCGGAACAATAAAGAAAAGAATGAATAATCAAAAGTTCTGAAGCAGCAGCGGGAGAAAATTTTAACGCGTTTAAAACTCGCCGTAAGAATACATCTCAACTCAGCTCGATATTAATGGAGCGGCAAAATTCCTCCTCAACTCCGCTTGTCAGCTGTCGTGCGCTTAATAATGGAGCCCCCCTTTAGCCGGATGATCAAAACTCATTAAATCAACCTAGTGACAAGGTTTTTTCTTTCTTATTTTTCTCTAAGCGCGCTTTCATACATAATTAGATGGATGCTTAAGTCTTGATGCAGTGAACAAAGAGGCAAGTAAATAATGCGGTGGGGATTTGCTCTGTGTTATTTTGAGTAAATAAAAAGAGATTTGGGGGATTTTAAAGTGAGTTAAAGGGGGTGTGATAATTATTAAGGTATATTTATGCTTTTTGTTTTTATATTATTCCAGTTGATGTATAATTCCAAATGTTTGTTGTATTTTAAAACACATTTTCTTATATAGGTAAAAAAATGCTTAATATTAAATAATTATATGTATAATATTAACAGAAAGAGTCCAGATGAATATCGCTTTTTCTCGTATGTCTTCTGTGTATAAAATGTTGAAAATTTATATATAAGCACTTTTCATCCACGTGTGCACCTGTAGCTAGGATTTGTAAAGGTCCATTTAGTTTTTTGATTGATTTTAATGATTTTTGAAATTTTCCACCCCTGCTCCTCCCAACTGAATTAGCTTCCGAATTTCATCTAAAATCAAGGAAAATATTATTCGCCAATGCATTAATGCGGTTTTCAAATGCTAAGGTAAAATAATTTATGCCTGTTGTGTGCTAGGACTAACGTGGCGATGTTGCTGCTAATTATCGGCCAACCTTGTGTTGCCAAATCACGAAACGAAATACATTGAAATTTAATCACCGCGTAAAGAATTATATATGTATAGATTGTATAAAGAAATATTAAAAAAAAAATAATTACTAAGTTTGAAACTTGCCGTTGTTGTAGCTTATTCGGTAGTTTGTGGAATGTCGTAACGTAGGTTGAGAGTTCAAATATATAGTATATATATATATATATATATATATATATATATATATATATATATATATATATATATATATATATATATATATATATATATATATATATATATATATATAATTATAGTTATATAATTATTAATATATATATAGAAATTAATTTAAAATTGCAGTGAAGTACTAATGTATCTTATAATTTTCTTCACAAAAATACAATAGACTCACGATATATTAAGTCCTCAAGAACATCCTTACAGTCGTTCTGACGAAAGGTCGCTGTAACGAGTTAAATACGTTTATTAAAAAAGAAAATAATCAACGGTTTGGGGCTATCAGCTGCGGATCGCTTTATCGAAGGGTCTTTATAAAGAGGTTTTAATGTATAATCGATGAAATGAGGGGGGGGGGGGGATTATTAAGTATATATAGAACATTATTTACCTTTTTCAAGTAATTAGTAATTATTAAATCAAAAGAAAAGTATTTTCCAAAGTTTGTAAATATGTAAATTGTTTTAGAATTAAAATTTTTTATTGGAAATTCGGCCATAAAATAATCTATTTCTATCCTTTATTTGAGTGTGTTTTGTTAATCTCTAATAGTACTATATCTAAATGTTTTTCCCATGCAATGTTTTAAATTTGTAAATTTTCTCATCGGTAAATGATATTGTTTATAAAAGTCATTAAATTGCATGAAATACTGAAACAAAATGTATAGTTTTACTAAGGAATACCATTTTTTAGTAATTTATTCAATCATCTGGATAGGATTTAGTCCAACTTAATCCTTTAAATTGGAGTTCAACGTTATTGAAAAAAATTATACAATAAATATATAAGTAAATCTTTTAATAATTAACTATAATTTGGCAATTATTTTATTTAAGGTTTTTTATATTAGGTATAGTAAAGGACATTTTTGAAATAAACTTAATCATATTTAAAATGTTAGACTATTGCTTGAAAATTATATAAAATGGTTTATTAGTCAATTTACTGAGTCCAGCATAAAGGTAATGTGAATGTAATAAAGTAGCAAAAAGTTTATGTATTGTTCTTTTACAATTTTATAGATAAATTAATAATTAATAATAATTTTGGCAAATATTTTATTTAAGGTTTTTTGTATTTGTTATATAATATTAAAATTAATAATGTATTTGTAATAGGAATTTTTTAATATTTATTGTGAATTTTAAATTCAAATAACAATTAGTTTTAATAAACATTATATAAATATTCATTAAGTTTCAAAAACAACTATCACTTTATTTAAAAATAAATCAAAACAAACATCTTAAGTAAAAAAAAATGGCACTGAAAGCTTTTGTAGCGATTTCATAAATCATCTTATTTAAAGCAAAGTACTTTTAATATAAAGGCATTCCCATACTTTTAAAATTACTTTTTTTTTTAATCTGCGATGACATTAAAAGTTTTAAATTACATAATAAAAACATTCATTTTACTGTGAAAACTTTCCATGGCGTTTCAATTAAATGCCGAGCTTAGATTGTTTAGTTTGAAAAGCTTGTAGCTACAGTGCAGAGGTGAAAATTAATGTTAAAATCTTATTTTCGATTTGACAATCAAACTCATTTTTAACGCGATTAGAAAAACTTTCTACAATAATTTCATTGCATTACGCTTGGAGATTTTAATTGTTATATTCTACAATCGATTTATTTTTAAGGGACCAGTAACATATCTACATTAGTCTGAAGCTGTCTTAAAACCAACTCAGGCTCAAGGCCATGATATCACATCCTGGAAATTCCATGTACACCCATTTATTTAAGTAATAAACAATAATATGTATTACAATACTTTAAAAGCCTAATGGTTTAATTATTACAACTTGAAAACGGTCTCTTTAACAATTTTTTTTTTAACGTAAACAAAAATTATTTAAACATCTTAACAGTGAAAACAAATTTACAATTAAAAAAATACTTCAGGAAATCGTAGTGTAAAATTTTTCTTCGTTTAATAATTTAACTTTCAAAAATTATTGTTAACGATTAATTTTATTTAGGATACTCTAGTACTATTTAAATTTATTAGAAAGTAAATATGTAGCATATAGTTAGGAGGTATTGTTTTAAGGGTTTACTCAAATTAAATTTAAGACGTATACTGTAATATGCATCTTTGAATCATAATCTCTATGAAAGAGATTTGAAACGGGATTTTTTTTAAATATAATAATTTAAAATACTAAGGCTTATTTGTTTTTAAATAGTGAGAGATTTATGTATTAAGAACAAATAATTATGTATACAAAGTAAAAAAAACTGCGTTCTTTAATCGGATATGATTTAAGAATATTACTTATAAAGTTGTGACAAATATTATTGCATTTTAATTACCTTTTTTTAATACAAATAACTTTTTTATTTGTATTAAAAAAATATATTTACATACATGTATACGATATTCTACTTAATAGTCTGTCCCTATTTACTAAATTAAAACTTATTTTAATCCTCTACAACGCCTGTTGAGATAAACGACACATTTTAATATGTGCTAAGTCCCTCTTTTTTCTCGACATGCAATTATTGCTACAATCGGCGACACTAAAAAGCCAAGCTTATTAGACAAATGAATTGACGCGGGTCCGTTAAAAGGCGCAGCGCAAATAATTGAGATCAGGTTTTAACACTCCATTTTTTCCCCCTCCTCCTTAATTCTATTTTAATTTTTAGAGAGAACGTTTCGAAAATCATAAATTAAAAGAAGACAAATTGTCAAATAATTCGTTGACAATCGAACTTTATCGACGTGTTTTAATTTTTCTAACACCAAAATCTGTTCCTTTTAGTTTTTTATTACTTTTAAAGTGATTATCGAGTCAACAACAGCAGCTGTTAAAAAGTGATAATCCTTTGAGATAAATTTTTTTTCATTTTCATTTACTTTTTACACTTAAGAAGTGATTGAGGGAGGGGGGGGGGTGTTCTTACTATTTGTTTTAATTAATGTGTTCGTTCCTTTGTTTTATTCCATTTGTTTTATTTTATTACTTTTTTTTGTATTGTATTTTCCTTTTCAAGACAGCCCAAACGACTTTTTTGAAAGCCATCTTTGATTTTCTTTTTTAAAAAAATAGCAACAGAGTGATTTGTTTTTAACTGTTTGAATGGATTACTTGAAAAAGGCAGAAAAATAACATTTAATTGTTTGTTATTGTAAAATAAATAAATCGTTACCTGTAGAAGATTATAAGATTTTTAATATCAAGATATTTCATTCGATGATTAAAAAAAATTGAATAACATTTTAGGATCATAAATAACTTTATATTTGTTTTTAATTAAAAATTTATTGATTTTCTGTTATTTTCTTGATATTAAGTTTACTAACTTTTAAAACTATTGATATCTTATCAACAACTTACGTTTAATATTTTACATTGAAATATATAAATATCATATTTATTTTATCCATTTAAAAAGATCATGATTTTGTATAAGGAATTCAATTTATATTTAACTTGTCTACTTTCTTTAAAACAAAATATCATATGATATTTACATTGTAAAATAGAAATTAAATAGTTCGGTAGTTCGGTTTATAGTTCGGTTTTTAATACCTTAATTAGAATTTGTAGATATTAATAATCTATATTTCGTTTAGTTTGAGAGGGCTTAGTAATAATTGTTTTATATAGCACCCGAAATACAACTTTTTAATATTGTTTGTATACAGAATACGCATAATTCTTTTACAATATTAAGATTGTCTTTGGAATATTGATGATATTATTTCCATCATTCTGTATCAATAAAAACATATTAATGTTTTTTCTAATATCATAGCTTACCTAGCATAAAATAATCTATTTTTTTTTAAAAAAAAGCCAACTTTAAGAAAAAAATCGTTAAAACTTATTAATTTTACGAGTAAGTTGAAAAACTTTAAATATTTAATATTAATTTTCACTCATTAAATTTTTTTAAACGGAGCCAAAACTTAGGTATCGCTTTTGAAAATTAACAAAAATTTGTAACAACAAAAAATTCATATTAAATACCTATTTAAATTTGAAAATTTTTGTCGTAAAATTAAAAATTACATTTTACTTTTTAGCGTTTTTTTTTCTTAAAGTTGGTTTTACTTTCTTAAACAAATGTCTTTACTTTTCCTTTTTTTTTGCTAAACTGGATTTTTCTCTATCGAATAAAAAACAATTTTCAAAATCATAACACTACTCTTTTTTCAAACGGTCCATTTAATTGAGAATTCGCATAGTTAAATGAATCATATAACCGAATATTTGTCACAAAAAGTGCCAATGTAATACCCTATCCAACAAAAAATATATATTAAATTTTTTTTTATTGGAACAGAAATTATGCGCGAACATACATTAAAAAAAACACATAACAGTCGATTTGGTAACCACTTCCTTTCCGCGCTTTTCGAAATTGATTGGTGCTCAAAAGTTGGTCAAAAAAGAAAGTCTTAAACTGAACCAAACCTTGCTGTTAAACTGGTGTGAATTGAGCACATCTCAGTCCACCCTCCCTATAACGGTGCTTTTGCATCTCTACAAAAGGAAACGGCCAGGTGCATCGGTAACCCGCACCTGTACAGGGGTGGTCTTAAGGTCATGTGACGCTCATAAGGGTATGGGAGAAAGTAACGGTAACGGTCGCTGCATTAAAGGTTGCTGCTATTTCTATTCATAGGATAGCACGTGTAGAACTTGTTGAGTTTAGAGAAGAGTTTTAAGATGCAATAAAAGGATAAAGGGATCTTTTGAGATAAAGGGATTTTTCAAAGATTCTAGGGATTTTACAAGTGTAATTTTAAGGGCATTGTTTGTGGCTATTATTTTAGGGTTTTATTTTATTTATGGGGGGTTTTATTGTCATTATTTTTATCTAATTATTTTGATTGCTTTTTCAGTTCGTTTATCAATCGTCTTTAAATGTGGCAAATCACATCTTAAAATTATTAAAAATATAAATCCCATGAAAATTTCAGATTTTCGGAACGAATTTCTTCATTAATTTTTTTTTAGTTTTTTGCATTCAAACAATCTGTTACACTGTTACAAGAGTTTTAAATTTTTCTAAATAAAACATTTTTATTTTTCAAAAATCCTGCATTTTTGAACCGTGTTTTTTTTTTATCTTTGTTTAAATTTTTTTAAGTGATTTTAATTATACTTATGTTCTAATTTTCTAAATTAAATAGTAAATAAATATCGTCTAGATAACATAATATTTTATAGTACGTTACAATTCATGGATTAAATTTACATTAGATTGATATTCAGTTATCTTTTTAAACGTAGATATCTAACTATAAAGACATAATTTTTATTCTTTAAATAAATCTTGCTTTTCTGTAAAAAATGCCCTGTATGGAATACGTGACTGATATCTGCCTCAAAAATGTTTTAAAAATATAAATTTTAATATAAATAATTAAATATATAAAATAATTTATTACACACACACACATATATATATATATATATATATATATATATATATAATATAAATATATAATGTAATAAAATAATATAGATTTAATATATAAAATATAAATAACTGGACTATGATGGATCAAGAAATTTACCAGGTGTTTAATGTAATAAGTAGTACATTTGGTGTATTTCTGTCCACATTGTAAACTGTGTCCGCATTGCACATAGAGTATTCTAGAATGAATTGTCGACCAATGATCATTGTTCCCATTTAGTTGTATTGGCATAATAAAACATTATTAGCCCAACTAATTCGTTTATAGTTTAAACAAGACGTTTAGTTTTATTAGCAACAAAAAATGTAGTTAAAATACAATACAAAGAATGGTTTGTTATGCATATTTAAACGTCCAACAATGACCATTGCCAGCAATTTATGATCACACCGTACAACACCATGTAAAAAATATGACATCCCCTTAAATTTCCTCTGGGTTGTTCGTGCACAAAGCCAAAATTCCTGAAAACTCTAATCTTTGCCTGAACCACACACACACAAAAAATCCCAATCAGACAGGTCAAATCTAGGGTTCATCAAACGTTTCTTTCGGCTTGACGGAACCGGTCCCCTTTATCTGAAGAAAGACATTTGACCATTCCACGCCGACCACATGACAAACTGTATCACGACCCTGAACGCCACCAGGCCCCGCATCCTTGAACTTCTGCAAGCACCACTATAAACAGAAGAAGCAGAGAAAACCTTGTCCATCTCTTCAGGAGAACCTGTCCCGCATATCAGATTTAACTGTCTCCTCCGTAAAACAGCTCACCTTTACCTGACCCTTGGGGAGGGGGGTTACATAACCACCATGGGGGACAGGCAGATGCTTGCCACCCTCCCACCTTCATTGACTGCCCAGCTGCCGTGCCTTCTCAGACGATTTTTCTCAGGGTTTTAGAGGGCAGGCATTTGATTTTTTTTTTGCGGTGGGGGGAGATTTTTTCCGTTTTTTTTCCCTTCTCTTTCTTATATAAGAATATAGTGTTATTTTTTTCGACCTTTGTAAGCTGGACTTTGGTGGCTTCGTAGTGTTTTTTTTTGTTTGGTTCTGTGAAAGGAAGTGGTGTAGAATGTCCATGTGTGTAGATGTAGTTGGAGGTGAAAAAAAAATGTTTCGGTGTAGCTTTCAATGAAGCAGCTTAAGAGTAAGATTACATTAAAAGTGAGAGTTTTACACTCGCGGGTACATCAAAAGCGGCATCGAGCTTTCTGATTTGTCAGGCATTTAGGTTTCAAAATTGCAAGTTAAAGTGTTTGTATCGTAACAAACCAATTGAATTGAATGCAATATTTATGTTCATTTAAATCGCTGTCATAATTGGTAATGTATCTCAGCTACATTAAAATGGATAAAATATTAGATTTGTTTGCAGTATGTATACAAAACTGCTCTACCAAACATTGAATAAATGTATTTCACCCTTTTCTAACTTAGTCAGTGCGATTATGCATGAGAGTTCATGTATATAATAGTTTAATTCAGTAACAAACACTTTCAGTATATGGAAGTTTTTTAAGTGTCAATAAAATAAATTAACAAAAAGATTTGTTTAAAAAATTAACAAAATTAATTTAAAAAAGTTTGCTAACAATAAGTTTATTTTTCTCAAAGCATAAGCTCTCTACTTGTAAATTCACGAACATAGTACAAACTTTGTAATAAGATTAATCATATTAAATTTAAAATAATGAAATATATATAAAATTACAGATTAGAACAGAAAGTTGTCTTTCTAATGCAAATGAATCAAAGAGATATTTTTATATAAAAAAAATATTTGTACTAATATTAAATAGCGTGTTTCAGAAAAAAATTTAAATTCCTATTTGTGTTAGTTCTTAGTTTCTTCTTTTTACTTATTGGATAATTAATAAAATAATCTTTTTACTCTTAAATAACGCCTATTCTGGATTTCAGTTCAGTATAATGTAAATATAGTAGACCCTTGATATAATAACCCCTTATGAAACCCTAACGATATGGTAGTTATTAAACGAAAAGTCGCTGTAATGAATTAAACAAAAATATAAAATTGAAAGCAATAAACCTATTGGGACTTTAATATGCAGTCGTTGTAACAAAAGGGTCGTAATATAGAAATATCGTTGTTAGAAGGGTGTAATAAAAATTGCCTGGAACAAAACATTGCGTACCTGTATCAACATTTAAGTGAGATACATTGGTTCTAAATCAATGTATTACTCAACCATCCTCAGTCTTGTTTTCAGTGGTTGGCCATGCATAAATGTCACTGTAAAACACTTTAAACAGAACCGGAATGTAAGTATAAAGTTTTTTTTAATATCTTCTAATTTGTCTAGTTTTAGTTTTACTATATCTGCATTATAAGCTCTTTCAGAAGGAAGTCTACTCTTGATTGGGAACTTGAATGTATGTGTTATGATGATGGATTCGATGATATAAATTGCTAATATAGTTCCTGGGAATTATGTGAACGATTCCATTTTAATTTAAATTTATGAAATTTTTCTCTACGAAGGCCAAACTAATTCAAACTATATTTTCAATTTTTTTAGACTGAACCCGTTTTAGATTTAACCGATTATTTTTGATAAATTGATTATATGTAATTTGTATTTTAATATTTTCAAGTGGATGCGTTCTTTAAAATAGAACTAAATATTAATAAAGTACTAACATCAATGATATTCCCTGAAATTGCACATTTGTCAGTATATTCTCCAAAGAAGTGATACCAGAACATCTTTTCTCACCAGGTGCATGGAATTATCATTTTTTTCAGTCACAGTTGGGTTCCTCAGACAATTAGTTATAATGAAGACGTTGCCGTATCCTCTACATCTGACGACAAGAATCCCCCCGGAATTTCAACTATCTTTCCCATTTCCTTCCACACGTAAGAAAATCGTCCACATGTCTAAACTTGGACCGTCTAAGGCACGCTCCCCCAAGTTTTACCCTTTCTTTGTGCCCCTTTATCAGATCCATCTGAAACATGGGAAATTCAGAAGAAAAAAAATATGTGAGGGGGATCTAAGAAAGGGTGCCCAGAGATATTTCTATTAAAGGATATGGAAAAAAGACAATTTAGGTAATTTATTCAGTGGAATCCTAATACCCCATTGGCGCAGCATAGCCAAATTTGGCTCTTGTGCCATAAAACTCCAACCAACCAACCAACCTAATACCCCAAATTCACTTTACTTACCGGCTATCTTAATTGAAAGTACTTAATAGTATATGTTAATTATTTTAACGACAATAATACTGCAAAAGTTCAATTTCAGGTAAATTAAATTTTTTAAAAGTAAATTAATTATGAACATTAAGATTCAGGTGTTTAGATAACATGATTTTTTACTTATATAACCTTATACGTTCTGAAGGTTCATGCACGAAAGTTAAGAGTAAAAAGGATAAAAACATAAATCATGTTCAAAATCCAACACTTTATTAAAAAAATAAGAGTTATTAAAATATTAATTCATATCAATTACTTAATTGTAGAATATTTTTTTAACATTTATGTTACTAATAACCTTGATTCTAATAATAGTTGCTAACTATCTTAAATGGTATAATAATAGTAATTAAAAATTTGCTTAATGCAGCAATATAATTATATAACCTTATAATTATTATATAACCTTATAAGTTTTGAAGGTTCCTGCACGAAAGTTAAGAGTAAAAAGGATGAAAACATGAATCTCTATCATGTTTCAAAATCCAACCCTTTAAGTATTAAGAAAAAAAGTGTTATTGAAATATTAATTCATATTAATTATTGAATTATAAAATATTTTTTTAACATATATGTTACTAATAACCTTGATTATAATAACAGTTCCTAACTAATTAAAATGGTACATAATAATAGTAATGAGAAATTTGCTTATTACAGCAACAATTAAAACTACTTTTTAAAGATAGTATTACAATAACATCTTTACTGTTTTACTGTATCATAGTGCTATAAATTTACTTCACAAGCAATCAGTTTAGTATAATTATTAATACATTAGTAATTTATTTTAATTAACTAAAATGCACGATATTAATAATTACTTTTTAGTTGGATATTATTAACAAATCGATGTTTCAATGCACAGATGTTTTAAATAACATTTTCGTAAATTTGAGGTTACGAAACCCTTTAGAATTTATCTTCAAATTGCGATTTATATAATACCTATATGAGTTAGGAGAAAAACAATTATCTTGATATATATCTCAATAGTCTTGACGACATTCTACCATCGCGATTAATCCCCTCCAATAATCGATATTTCCGATTAATTGTTATTTCTAATATAACGGTATTTTCGATACATAAATATTGTTGTTCATTCGATATTTTATAAGTAGACTGAGTGGGTAGAAATAAGTAAACACAAAGATGTATAACTTAAACTTACTTTATAGGAAATGGACTTTTTGTTTTCGAATCAAGGACTGGTACAATATTGTTTTTCAGTTTATTATTAAAAATATATACTTTGCCACTGTTGTCCCTAGCATCTCGAGAGTCTTCTGGACTTCCGTGTGTATATTCAATTGTCAAATCGATTAATCGTCAAATCGATTAATCGTCAAAACGATTAATCGTGAAATCGATTAATCGTCAAATCGACTAATCGTTAAATCTAAAATTACAAAACCGAAATCGAGATGATTTCTTACTTCCGAAATTTCGATACATAACGAATCATCGCCCGAGCCTAGCAGGGGGAGGGGAGAAACTGCATGTCTCACCCCCTTAAATTCAACCTTGATCACAGTTCCAAATTTTTGTCTTTGTCTCGCAGCGAGCAGCACTGTGAGCAGGGACGAAACTTATTTGGACTATGTCGACAGCAAAAGATAAGAGGGAGAAGGAGAAAAAAAACTCGTCTGGTATCCCCTTCCAGGAGAGGAAGATGCAAAGACGCAGACGGCAAGAGAGAGTTAAGCTGCATCTTTTTTTTTTTTCGCGTTCCAACTCCCCCGTCTGTTATCATAGTCATTCTACAAGCGGGGATTGCTTGCTTCTTTTTTTTGCTGTGTCCCCCCACCCTATATTTGTTCCCTTCCTTGTCGTCTTGCTTTGCCAACGGGGTCGGGGGATCCGTTTGTTTGTGGAAGGATTTTGTGACATATTGTAATTTTAAAGGCCTTTTCAGATTATGGTAGATTATAGCTAGAATACAAGAAGTCTAATTAGGCTAGTGATTGGATTTTGAACGTGTTTCGGAAGAAATAAAAAAAACCTCAATATATAAATTTGGCAGAAACAATGGGAGAAATGCTCAATTCTAAAAGGTGCATAACTGCAGAGCTGTACAGCTACTTAATAGTGACCTAACAATTTGGCAAAATAATCTTTTAAGATTCTTTGAAATATCAGGCGTCTTCTCTAAATTAATGTATATATCTATATGCAGGAGTGGCTCCGGAGATCGGCTGTACATATTTCACAATTTCATATGATTTTATACGAGCCCCTTTGAAATATAAATTATGTAATGGCACATATTTTTAATAAGTAGTTACTAATTACTATTAGTTGACTATAAGTTAAGTTGTTTCAAAGAATTCCTTCGTTAATAAATTTGATTGATCATTTTACCTCCATCTTCTGTCAAAAGTATTTCATTGAGAATTGTTATACTATGCATGATGGTAAGCAAACTACACTAAATATTTAAGGTCACTAAATATTTCATGCAGGCAGATTGTAAACTGCCGATTTCCAGCGATAAACATTCAGTTTTATTTGTAGGTATAATTTTGAAAAATTCAAAAATAATGAACATTCTTTTGAAAATACCCAATTGTCAAGCAGTTTGAAGATTTTTGGGGATTTTTTTTTACCTTAAATACAAGAAATTTAATTTGGTTTTTTCAAAAAAATTCTCCCTAACTCGAGAGTACTAGCGTTACTCCGAACACAAATTTGCAAGGTTGAATATCCGAGTATTTATGTTTCTTAAATAAAAAAAAACACTTTTACAATTAAAATATGCATATTTCTTAAGTTAAACATATGTCCTTTAGATAAAATTAAAGGTAACTACATACATATAAAAGTTTAATTTAAACACTGGGAACTCGGAAGAGTATACCCCAATATCTGAATTATGGTCACTGTTTTATAAAATATCACCAAATTCCTCATTGGATGAATTTATGGATTCTTCATCTGTAGAAACTTTTTCAGCAATGTTTCTAACAACGTTCAATCTCAAATGACTCGACACTCTCAATCAGAAAAAAAAAAGACACAACAACTCGCAAGAGATGTCTTACGCCCCATAGCTTAAATTCTAGTGAACTGCGAAACGAAATTCAAAATCAACGTTTCTCCCATTAGAAGCCGACCTTAAAAGCAGCTACACAGGGTTTGACTGACGCATTTTGAAATAATGAAAATTAGAAATATTTCTCAATAATTTTCCGTAGGGTGGAAATCACCTCAAAACAATTAACTGCAAGAATTTGATTATGTACCATAAAGTTTATTTTAAACCCGGGAGCACGGGTGCTATTCGAATGAATTCTCAAGAGTATACCCCAATATCTGAATTACGGTAACTTTTTTATAAAATATCACCAAATTATGGTCATTGGATGAATTTACGGATTCTTCATCTGTAGAAACTTTTACAGAAATGTTTTTAATATCGTTCAGTCTCAAATGACGCGACACACTCAAGCAGAAAAAAAAGTCACCATAACTCTCGAGGGATATCTTACACCCCAGAGCTTAAATACTGGTGAACTGCGAAACGAAATTCAAAATCAACGTTTCCCAATTAGAAGCTGACCTTGAAAGTAGCTACACAGGGTTTGACGCATTTTGAAATAACGGAAACTAGGAATATTTCTCAATAATTTTCCGTAGGGTGAAAAACACCCCACGGAAAGTGACTGCAAAAATTAGCGAGGAGGAATTCTCCCGGGTTTAAATAATTCTGGGGTCCGCTTCTTCTCAACTTACAACACGGGAAATCTTCTGGAGCAACCTCAAGTCGGAGTGAAAATCCAGCTCTCGATCTTCTCGCAGTCAGAGAGATCTCCTCGCGGCACGTGCAGAAAAAAGAAGGGGCACTGTTTGGGGTGGCGTGGATGGGAAGGTAGGCGCAAAGGTGAAGCGCCAGAAGGGCAGAGTGCCAAGCGGCGGACGAAAACAGAGACAAAACGGAATGGGAAATGTGACCATTTCTTTCGAACCCCCCCCCCCCTCCCTCCCTCCTTTCTCACACGGGGCCTCACCGGAAATAGATCAAGAAAGAGGTGCTGGGGGGTCTCCAAGGAGCCAAGGAGTTCTCCTCTCCTTCTGTCTTGGGTCAGTCTGAGAAGAGAGTCTTGTTGGCTCAGTGCGAGCCAACTTCGAAAACGGATCTTCCGTTTCTGTGTGTATGGGAAGGGTGATTGAGGGAGATAAAGGGAGATTTGTTTAACGGGAAGGTTTCGTTAGGAGGTTGGGTTTGGGTTTCGACGTCGTAGACATCACTGATGTCGTATGAAGTCTTAATCCGATCTGTTTTGAGTCGAATAGTAAAAAAAACGGTGTGGTTATTTAGAGTCAATTAAGATCTTTTTATTATCTTTCAAGAAGGGAAGGTATAGTACAGTTAGATTTGGGGAATCAAATCAAATCAGTGCCTTCACACATTTTTTTAGGGGGAGTGGGTGTTGAAACAAGAATTTTTTCAACTTTACGATTCGAAATTTCCAACTTAACAATTCAAAATTCCTAATTTAACAATTCAAAATTCCCAACTCGGCAGTGCTGGAAATTTCCAGTTCCAACTTTTTCATATTTTTTTAATATATTAGGATTTATTGAACAGTTCTCTCACAAGTATTAGTTTGTTGCACGTATATTCCAGTGCAGTGTTCGTTCTGAGGTCCAAATTAAATGTAATCTTACAAGTTGGGCATTTTCTAATTTACCCTAGCTTTTATTTGCTACTGATATTAATTATCTTCAGGCGTACATTTTTCCAACTCATGGAATTTTAAAACTTGAAATTTCCAACTATTACAGTTTCCAGATAATGGCGGGGGGGCAAACAATCCTGGTGCGACGGGCCTGAATCAAATAATTGTTTGTTGAGTAAGGTTGGTTTTTTTTTAACGAGAATTCAATAATTCCATACCATATAAAATCCAATTCAATTAATACATATATTTAAAATAAATTGATGTTCAAAATCGTTAATTTTTTTTATAGTTCCAGACTGTTAAAGTGATTGAGCAAGTAAAACATATTACTTAATTACTCATATATTTAATAAGTTAATTAGGTTACACAAATACAGAATATGTTCAATTACTTTAAATTATTAACTATTATAATGAAAAGGTTTATTTATTTATTTTAATTTTTATTGCTAATCTTTAAATCATTAAATATTTTTTTAAACGATTCAAAATAGACTATACTTTCCTTAGTTCATTTACGATTCTGCATTTAACTTCTTCCCATAGGTAATTGTAAATATAAATAAAAAATTAAACTCAAACACAAAAATAATTTTTAAAACAAATTAAAGCAAAAATCAGATAAATAGAAGTAAAATATATTTTAAGATGGGAATTTATAAACTTTATTTATTTTTAGCTTAAAGACGATGAAATATTTTCAGAGCCCAATTTATTTAAAAAACATTCATAGTTGAATATATTTTACTGTGTATTGTTCTGTCTATTTTTAACTCATCTGGAGTAACATTCATGTGACAAAAAATAGAAGAAAAAAAAGTATACTAGCGTTTCTATAATTACTCAAAAACCACAAAAACCATTTCCACCGGAAACTCAATTTCCTTTTAAAATTTCATTTCCAATACACGCTCGAGTGAACATCACAAACTGAAATACCTCTCCAGACATTGACACTCGCCAAAAACAATAGCCTCTCCACCTGGGAAATCTTCACAGGGTAAATAATAATAATAAAAAAAGAACCTAACACCCTATACTCGCCAAAAACAACTCATCCAAATTACTCACAAGAACAAAAAAGAAGACTAACGACAAATTTCCAGCTTGTGCTATGCACCAAGAAGAAGAAGTACAGATATTAGACAAACATTACCATCCCCTACCTCCCCTACAAACGTTACCATCCCCTACCTCCCCTACAAACACTCACTTTTTATTCATCACCTACCGCGAAGACTACAACACACGGTCAATGCGCATTAGCCACGCTTTAGTGTGTTTGTACTTCCAGAACCATTTTCCCTTTTTTTTTCTCCCTTTTTTCGCTGTCCATTTTTTTTATGTATTTATTTCCCTGGCCGTTTTCACGTGTGAAATAAGAGCGAGTTTTTGTTATGAGTCTTTATGTTTTTTTGTTGTTGTTGTCGTCGAGTCTTTATTTTTCAGGAGCCAAAAGGAGTGTAATCCATTCGTCGTGGAAGATGGTCCGGGGTAAGTGCCGCTTCATTATTTCTGCTACGAGCTCGACTGGACCAGCCGGCCAATGGACCGATCTTTTGGAGGGGGGGATGTCGATTCTGTGCAAGGGCCTTGGAGGGCCGGTCCTTTGGAAAGTCCTTGAATGGAGCGTGGGAGGGGAAGTCGGGAATCGAACAACTGACCTGAAAATTGATACGCGTTTCCGGATATCTTGGGTTTGTGTAACTCTTGAGGAGAACTGGGAGTCAATGCGCGCAATGAAATTACAAATATCTTGTCGTTTTTGTCTTTTGACTCGAATCAGCTTTAAGGGTATGGCACACATTTGACATTTTCTTTAATTTTGCAATTATCACTATATTTTTTATCACATATGTGTACAAATTATATTACCATAATCACATGTTCCAGCATTAAAAAAATTATAATTAAAAAAAAATACTACAAAAAATGAGCTTTCTTACTTTTGATAGATATAAAAGTCAAAAAATTATTTTCCAAAAAATTATAAGTTTTTTTATAAGCAAAAGAGTGTGTTTAACAAATTGCTTTTACAGATTTTTTGTTATAAGTAAAATATTTTTTTTTTTTGTAAAATACTTGAAAACTTGAGGACACATTTAACTTTTTCTTTAATTTTTTAGGTATCTCACTCTATATATTTTTAAATATGAGTGCAAATCATATTAACATAATCACATGTTCAAGCACTAAAAAAATATAATTAAAAATAAAAATTTTAAAAAGTGAACTTTCTTATTTTTGATTAAGTCAAGACATTATTTTCGGAAAAACTATAATTTTGAATTTTTATAATAAAAAAAATGTGCTTAGCACATTGTTTTTACAGATTTGTGTTACATGCAAAATATTTTTTTCAGCAGGCTCAGTATAGGAATAACTACCACCTTAAAGCATAATATGATATTTCTCTGTTCATAACCCATGTAGCTCATTTTAAAGACGTTTCATGTCAATATGCCCTGTGTAAAGTTATTTTTTGTAAAAAATTAATTAAAATAATATAAACTTGAAAGTATAGGGACTTTTTGGAAATCAAATATTTCATTTCTTTTGATAGACTCAAAAAATCAGTAAATATTGGTTTTATTTACACTTATATTGATTTGAAAATATCACTTGAGGTCAAATTGTTTTGTTATATTCCCCATTCAATTTTTTTTGCCAACTTGCAGTTTTTAAACGGTGAGTTTGCATTAATTTTACATTCTAGATGAATGTATCATCTTGTATTGATGTTGTCTAAATTTACACATTTTAGTTTTGAAGGATAAGGATGATATTAAGTTCTAAGCTTGTAATATGTAACTGGATTAGTTGTGATACTTTGCCATCAGATTTGAAGACTCAGTATAGAAGTAACTTTTACACTGCTATTATTAATGTCTTCTATAAATTGAAAACTATCTTAAAGATATATTAAAATATTTTGAGATATTGATTTTCAAGAAATGATTAGTTTAAGGTACCAAAATCTTATTTTGTGACTGATATATTCTATATGTGTGGTCTAAAACTACTGAACTCTAACTGTAAGTTTTGGAAGGCTTAAGCTTGTTTCCTGTGTGGGCGGTTTGAAGTCAATATGGAAGCAGCCATACTGTACCCCATTTTTTTAAGTGATTTAGTGGTGTTTTGTTAATACCATAGCATTGTAGAAATATTAAATGTATATAAATATTATATATTTCTTCTTAAATAATTAATTTTTATATTACCAAACAAATAGTTTTTACTCTTGCTTTTTAACCACTTCGACATGCAAATGATTTTCTATTTTAATAGTAGATTGAATTTAAAATGGTTTAAACAAAAATTTCAACAAAAAAAACTCAGCTAAAAACAATACATGTAGGCTCATTTTAACATATAAAATATACGAAATATTGCGGTATCGATGTAAGTGGGGTACAGTTGTTACTCCTTCAATCGGCTTCAAGCCAACAAAATGTCTTGCCCAATCCAGAAGTTACAGTTATAATTCAGTGCCTAAAACAAAGGACAAACTTTCATTAACCCTTTGCGGGGATGGAGTAGGTTTCGCTCTTTGGCACAGTGCTCAAACTGAAGCCCTGACTTCATGGTCCAGTGAATGGGAACCTGTGTATGTGTGTGGTATAAAGGAAGAAAGATTTTTTTAGAGAAGATCTACGTTTCTTTCTTTCTTTCTTGTCTATTCTACCGTGCGATTAAGTTCGCTTGCACACCGTGCGAAATTCGATATCGTAGCATCAAGGACGTTTTCCGAAGTCAAACTTACCGACATTTCTTAATATGTGGGTTTATTTAACGCAATGTTCAATGGTCTGCAATACCAGAATTTAAAGTTTTCTGCAATGTATTGCACCACCACGATTTTTTTTAATAAACTAGAGAAATAAAAGTATTACGATTGTATTTTTTTTTTAAAAATTAATAACCAATTTTTTTTAACAGTGGACATAAAGTTTACATCTTACGATATTTATTATTTTGTGGGCCATTCCACTGAATTTTTTCTCTTTGCAACTTTTTGTTATTATTTTATAATAAGTAAATTAAAGTGAAATAACCCCAATTTTTTTGTGAGGTTAATTAGTTTTCAGTTTAGTTAGTTTTTATTGAATTGGGTTTGTTTTACGTTAATTAACATAATATAAAATAATTACAAAAATTTCTGAGGTGGGCAGGGGTGGGGGGGAAAAGCTCTTTGATAGGTCCTTATGCTACAATTGTTTTTTTGTATGTATTTTAAAATTGTAAGTGTAATTTAGGTAACAAAAACTATACAAAAATTGCATAGAAGGAATTCGTTGTTCACTTCAATTACAGCATAAACTTGCCACAATACGTTGATTAGAACTGAAGTTACAGTGGTTAAATAGGTCAGAATAGGGTCTAAATTTGAATCATTGCACGAAAACCTTATCCGTACACATTCAAGGAGCCTTATCCAATAAGCTACCAAGGCGACGGGAAGAAGTTATAAGCAGAAGTAACGTTAAAAAGGTGTGCCAAAAGAATGGGAAGTAAGATAATTGAATTAAAATAACTCAGTATCCATTTAAGCAATCGACATCCAATGATGTGAAAAACCATCTTCTGAACAAATATTTTAAGCTTGTCAGGTCGCTTTGTTCAGATGGCTTGAACATAAGCCGAGATCAGCAATATTATATAACACTGCTCATTTTTGCGAAAACACGATTACTTAAAATTGAGCATGCCATCGTTCATTTACGTTGCAATTGTACTCAAAAGAAAAACGATGGACTCATTTTTAAACACCATTTCTTTACAGTAATCTAGAAAAAGAAGTACATCCCATTTTGTAATGAAAATAAAGCGCCTGCATCTACAACTTCCCAGTTGGGTCCGGTGAAAAATGCCCCTAAACTTCCATCTGCATACCGTCATGTCCAGGACTGGCACGCACGAGGAAGGAATAAAAAAGCAAGTGGTGACCCTAGCACTATGTCCACTCTCTCCTCCCCCAACAAAAGAAAGAACTCATATGCCTCGAAAATGAATGAATGTCTGCCTGCGAGGAGCGCTTTCAATGACCAAATTGCTATGCACGAAACCACTGCGACGTGGTAATTTATTCCAGTCTTTTCTGGATTCTTATGAAGCTTTTGTGGATGAGCTGTGTTGTGTTATATGGATTTCCATCCCCACTTTCATATATACTTCTACACAAATAATTTGCATGGGGTTTTTATTTGATTATTAATGTCTATTTTCTCATGCAAAATATTGAGTTATAGACTAACAGAGGTATTAATTTATTTTTATATTTGTGGTTTAAGATACTATTAGTATAAATAAGTGTATTGAAAATTGGCAATAAAAACTTTGTTAGGAGAATATCGCCCTCTGACAGATATCTAGTTATTCTAGCAATACACGTAAACTTTTCAAATCTAAAGTATTGATGTGTTTCTTGGAAGCTATATCGATTAAAATAAATAAATAAATAAATAAATAAATAAATAAATAAATAAATAAATAAATAAATAAATAAATAAATAAATAAATAAATAAATAAATAAATAAATATAAAAAAAAAAAAAAAAATGTAAATTGCATGCATTGTAAATATAAAGTGAACTATTTTGCAGAGAAAACATATTCACAATCTTGCCCTCAACGGATAATACTACAAATTCTGACATTAATGTAGAAGTTATCAATATGTGTGAAGTTATTCTGAGCAATTAAGCATTTGTAGCGTGTAAGAGAAAGTTGTAGTGATGATGTATGCTAGTTTTCGTAAGGTGTAATTGTATCAAATATCATAATTTATTTTATTTTATCTTAATTACTTAAAAATTCTTTAGCATTACTTATATTCTATTTGTAAGTAAACATAGTAATTGAATTATATGTTCCCCTAATGTTTATTAAGCATATTTTTATCTTTTATTCGCATTATTATTGTTAATAACACCATATTTAAATTCAATTACGTATAGTGAAAGAATATTTTTTCCTTGAGGTTTCTTATATTTTAAATTTTTTGTTCGATAATTTGCAGCCATGCTTCTTATTTGCTGGTTAAATTCTCAACACAATTTTCGTCTTGTTTCCCTGTCTCTTTCTCCTTGTGTATTTGTATATTCTTTCTGACCAATTTCTAAATTTCATGTTTCCTAATAAAATTCGTGAAACTTTTTTTTCTGATTTTGCATTATATACATATTGTGACTGATTTACATAAAATTATTGTATGTTAAAAGTTATTTGTGTGATATTATAACGGTGAAAAATGAGTTAAATTGCATGCATCGGAAGGTAATTTCCGGTTTCGGTGTTCTTTTTTTAAAGAAGATGCATGCACTTTTCTTTCCAACTCTCAACTTCAACACGCTTTTTAACGCTTTTACTCAACTTGTATTAAACTAAAAGACAATAAAGTATATTTAATTATTGTGTAAAACATGCATGACTGTTCACTCTCCTTCCTCTTTGGGTTGCCACATGAGCCGTTAGAATTATCTCACCGGTCCGGCCCAAAAAACGAGTCACTGCTTTCCGCTTTTTCTCTCAAAAACCCACGAAATCAGCACACATTTTGTCGGAAGATACCGATAAAAATGTCAGGCTTCCGTCCTGAATGCATCCGGTGGACGTCAGAAAAAAGGTCGCACACAAAATGTGCTGAATGTGCGATTTCTGTCCCTGCTCTCCTCAGGTGCCCGCGTCATCCGCCGCTTGCTCAAGACCTTTTCTCTGAAGGGAACTGAGGCTGCGATCTCTTCCTTTTTCTCTTTATGGGTTTCGAAATGACCAATAATGATTGAATATTCATCAGAATTTGACGAGGAAGTTCAATGTCTGGGCTTTTTTCGTGTTAGCGTTGGTGACGTCAGACGGGAGGTGCCGATTTTTGTGTTTGAGTTTGGGATTTGCTGACTGTTGGTGTTGCGTTTTTACATCCCTAATCGCTTTTTTTTCTGTGGTTTTCTTTGAGATATATCCTGCAGAGTTATGAGTCAGTTATATGAGTTATGAGTCAGTTAATTTTTAAATTAACAGAGTTATGTGTCAGTTAATTTATAAATTAACATGTCTAGTTTTTGGTTTTTTTCAACATCAAAAAATATTTAAAAAAACTGGCAGTATATTTCTGCACATTTGTTTGTATTGATAAAATTTTCGGAAAGGTTATTTCTCCAAATTCATGTGCAGAATATAGTCATAAGATAAATGTGTGTAAACCTATTCAAAACAATTTACAACGCTCTTTGTTTTTGAGTTGGGGATTTGCTGACTGTTTGTGTTGCGTCTTTACATCCTTAATCGCCTATTTCTGTGGTTTACCAAGAGAGTTTTGAGTCAGTTATATTTAATTAATTTATAAATTAACAACTCTAGTTTATTGTCTTTTTCAACAATAAAAAAAAATTAAAAAAAACTGGTAGTTATATTTCTGCACATTTGTTTGTGGTGATAAAATTGAAGTGTTTGCTGTAAAAAGGAGGTAGCTCCAAAATTTCAAGTTTGCAGAAAACCTTAAGAAACGTTTGAAAATTCAATATTCCAAGTTGTGTGAAGATATTCTATTATCAATCTTCTTAATTGTTCCTAAATATTAAGACAATATTTTCACTCAAGAATATATCTTCCAGATGACGTGGCACATGTTGGATTGTTGGAGCTACCTCTTTCTTGCAACCAAATAAGATGCTCTGTCTACCTCTATGAAAAATATTTCACAAAAAAAAATACAATTTACTATAATATTATTTTATTTAAAGAAAACTTAAATTGAAATATAGCATATAACTTGGCTTTAAAACAGAAAATTAAATTTTTTAATCATCACACTCCCCCTCTGTAACGTCCGGCTCATCTGATGCGTTATCATTTATTGAGTAACTCAAGAACTAACGATTGTAGCTACATCTTTCTGGCACTAAACGAACAAGTTTTTTTTACCACAAGATAGTACATGTAACTCCAAATTCCCCTAGGTTGGAATTACATCCTTTTTGCAGCAAACCCTTCAATTTTCAAAAAGGTTATTTCTCCTAATTCATGTGCAGAATATAGTCATAAGATAAATATGTGTAAACCTATTCAAAACAATATTTGCATACAATTTCATGACCAGGCAAGGTTAAAAGTTTTTAAAATGTATGATATAATAAACTTTTCAAGAAAATTACGAAATTATAGATATATTGTTAGAAATTAAAAAAGAGATTATCATTCAAACGAAATAAATTTATGTAAAAATAAACTATTCTATTTAGACTTTTATTTCATGAGGGCGTTTTTGTTTTTTAAAAATTTTAAAGAACAAGTGTTCAAATTAAAAAAAAGTTTATGATTGTATCGGTATCCAGTCTATTTGTAATAGGGGTATTAATTAAATGCCATGCTAAGTATTTTACAAACTCATAAATAATCCAAAATAATAAATAATTATAATATGCATGTTTTATTTTTTTACATATATCGAAGAATAGAGTGTAGCTTTATGATTTTAAAGATAGTGACAGATTCTTACTGTTTTCATAATTTGCATAGCACTTATCTATGAAGTAATATATATAATTATTTTCTTTCTTTTTTATCCCTTTCTTTATAAAATGCTTTAGGATTTTATTCTTGTGAGTTGATTGGGATCAACGGGTGAGGGGTATAAATAATTGCAGCTTTTATTAAACAAGACACATAATTTCAAAAGTGCACTGGCACATAACAGATATAATGAGGGGTTTCAATTATAAAGACGACTATTTGTTTGGGAATACATAAGCGAAATACATTTGTCTTATAAAAAGTACATACATATTTAAACAAATACAGTTTGAGTTTCATATAATATTAAAAACTATTGAATTAATTTGGTTTATGTTTTTGTTGCAGAAAAGCTTGGATTTTTGAAAAAATAAGGAGAATTTTGAAAGTTTAGTTCACTAATTAGTTTTTTTGCAATAGTATTTTTTTTTAATGTATTTTATCACTATTTTCAAATGTTAAAAAACATTTCATTCAGTATAAATAAAATTTCAAATTATTTTAAAAATAGAACGTTAAAATGTAATATACACAAAGAATTGAGAAAGGCATGCCCAAATCATTTTACCAGTTCTTACTATGTTGTATTTTTATAGCTTATAATATTTCTAAAAAGTGTAACTTTCGATTGCTTGAAACTTATTTTTAATTTGTTTGCTGTTGCAGCATTATTTACCTTTACAATATCTTTGCGAAAAAGTTTAAATAAATTATTTAAAATAATACTACAGAAAAGAAAATATGAGTTACAAATAACCAACCAAATATAACAATATATTTTTAATAGTATTTTGAATTTAAAAACTTAAACCCCCCTGAAAAATCCCAACAACATCCGAACTAACGCTAGACTCGATAATGTTTAAAGCACCGTCCTCGAGATTACACACTCGCGCATGCGCACTGATGCGAAGCTCTTGCTGAAAACGTGTTGTTCGGTGACACAAGTGACTGCGCACGCAACGAAGGAAAGTTTATGAGAAGAAGCATTGTTCAATTACAACGTATTTTTCCTTTTTTTTTATTTATTATTTCTCCCATGTTTAAGAACGTGTTGGCACGCGCATACATCATTTCCGTAAATACGAGATGAACAGATCGCACAAAGGAATGGCCGTCGTTAATCTCTACGAGGTCTAACCTTTGTCAAATATCTATTAGAGATCTTAAGGGACTCTTTTGCGTTCAGTAAGAAATATCTGCGCTGCATTTGTAGTTTGATGGTTTTCAAAAATTCATTGCATTAAAATACATTAAACATAAATTAGCTTTATATTATAAACTCCATATATCTTTTAGATTCCAGTGCACTTTAGAAATTATGAATACTTTTTATGCAACTAAAAGTGACTAGGTATTTTAATATAATGGGCACATATTCGTATAAACGATTGTAGGGCAGTCAGATGGAAGAGGATTGTTGGGTTTTGAATTTGTTTTATTCCTGATATAGGGAATAATAATAGCTATAGTTGTTATTTAAAGCATTAATTATGTTTCCAATGTATTAAAATGATATAATATTAAAATATTTTAACAAAAAAAAGTTAATATATTTTTTTAATTAAACCTACTCTTATGACAATACTATTTTAATGTTTTAATTATTATATTACTAATTAAATTAAAAATCATACATCACTAATTATATTTATTGTTGTTATATTATTAACTTAGTTTAAAATTGTTTTATTAGTTAGTGAAATGGGACTTGTTATATAACTAAATAAAATAAATATTATAATTTTAAAACACAATTGATATGTCTGTAATTGAAATTACATTATATTACTTCATTAATAATTGAAATTATAATTATTACATTAATTTTCTATATTAATGTTAGTACTAATTAATGAATATATTATATTTTTAAATATATAAAAATTATTATGTGGTGCGTTATAAATGAGAAAATGGTTTAAGTGAGTTATTAAATACATTTTAATTAAAAAAAATTAAAATACATTTTAATTAAAAAAAATTTAAAATACATTTTGTTTTATATTTTTAAGCGATAATAGAACTTATGATAGCACAACTACAGAAAAAGCTATCTTTAAAACCCACCATTGCATTCAATAAGTGCATATAACAAATATTTTCTATTATTATTATTATTAATTTTGACTTTATCAACTGCAATATAAATGTTTTAGTTATCAATTTTTAAAAAAAGATATATTCAAAGTAATAATCTTAGATGTATAACTAAAAAATAATTACAATTCGTAAAACTAATACAACTTCTTTAATTAATTTTGACAGAAAGCGCATTCACATCATGAAAGTAAAAGATTTACGTAATAGAATACTGCCATTTCGTCAAGATATAAATCACTTCCAAAACTAAAAGACCCCGTGTCAAATATCGAACTTCACTGCGCAGCACACAACAATCGCCAAACATTTTCCAGCATGAAACCCTAAACGGTTAAAAGTAATTAATAAACCATTTGGGACGCCATACAAGTTTTTGTTCCGCCAAACATGTTTCTCGATATCGCCAAAAGGTGTCAAAATCAATAAAACAGACGCTCGCCAATGAAAAGAGGAGGGATATTTTTTTTAATAATGGCAATCATGCGAACTTTATCTTCTTTTTAAACTAAAATAAATGGTTTGCTATCGCGCAGAACAATCAGGGAATGGTTTATGGCTGATTAATGTCGTTTTCAGTGTTTTGTAATGGAGGCGGATACTAATTATTCTCTTGTAATTTGTAAATTGTTGAGCAATTGAGTCACTTGTTACTAAAGGGAATAAAAAGGAAGAAAGTGACAAAATTGATTTATGTTGAAAAAATATTTTTATAGGCGGATGTAGGAAGAAATAATTTCTTGTGTAATTTTTATTAATTTTACAACGAAAAAAGTGACTGTAAACTGTGACTGTTAACTTGTAAAATGTAACTGTAAACTTGTAAAATGCGACTGTAAACTTGTTAAAATTATCAAAAATAATTAAGATTAAAATAATATCTAAATATAATACTTATTCATAAAAGGACTTACATTAAATATACATTTACATTTTTAAATTTCTTTTGAATGTTAGAGCAACTCATTTTTCCAAATATTTCAAAACTTTTCGGAAAAAATACATGAATATCTAAATACGATAAATATATCTAGAAATATTATGAATAAAACGCAAGTGAAGGAATTTCAGTTTAACAAAACAGGTACGGAGAAGTTTTTTTTATAAATTTTAATTGGCAAAATGAATATAATTTATTTTGGTCTATAAATTTAGTAGCATATTATCAAAATATTAAAAAAATAATAATAATTATTTTTAGTTTTGATTGAAGATAAGTAAACCTGTTCGAATTTTAGGCATTATTTCATTGTTAATTCAAATTTGTTATGAATTTTTTTTCATTCTTATCTTACATTAATTTTAATTAATTTTTAATAGGTTTTAAAATTTTAAAAGACTTGCGAAAAAGTTTAATTAATTCACTTTTATTTATTTGAGATATTAAGTAGACATAACATAATAGACTTTTTCTTATGATTTATCTGAATAAAATAGCACAAACTATTTTACTTCCCCAAATAGATTTTTTTCATTAAAATTAAGTAATAAGTAGAAATAATGAAGATTGACTAATTTCACTGTTAGTTTGGGGGCCACAACCTTTGCTTTTGTGTTGAAATCAGGCGACAATATTATTTATATTCTAAAATATATCTAGATATTGAACAAGAATCCACACAGCTGTTGAGTAAGTATCAATTTTAAATAGTTATTGGAGCTTCAAAAAGTAATTGATAAAAATTATAACACTACTTCAACTTTACTTACTTTTAAAACAAATATATAACAAAATATAAAACTAGAAACGATTCGTCGAGTTTTATATTTTATTACTCAACTTAAATATATTTATCACATTACATTGTAGAACATTTTTATTATTTTATAAAAGCTTTTTAGCGAAACCAATTACTCAAATTTTGATATTTTATACTGTAACTTAAAAACGGCAACAAAATATTTTAGCTAAACAAAAAGTCTGATTTTTTTTGTAATTTTATCAATAACAACACTTTTACATTGAATTTTCTTTTAAACTTAAAACATGTTACAATTTCTATTCTAAACGCTCGCAATTTACCCACACTTTAAGATATATTTTTTAAATCTTTAAAATCGAACTAAAAACATTTAAATAAAAAAAATGTCTAAAGTAGTCTATCAAATTGTTCATTCACTTATTCTACAGAATACCCTCTATAGTTAGGTTATTCAGGTCGAATAGCGAAGGTGGGGAGGGAGATTGACGTACACATCTGCGTACTAGTTTTATATTTCACCTATTTATTTGACGGAGTAGGTGGGGAAATGCTATTGCAAATGTGGCACATTTACTTAGATTCATGAGTTATGAACGGAGTTAAAAAAATGGAAGCCTTTAATAAGTATATTGTAACTTTTTTAATAGGGTTATTTCATTAAACAAATTTGCGAATAACAGCTGGATTTTTTTGTAGTGAGAAATCCTTATAACTGTTAAGTTTGTTTACTCAGTCAAAATCGACCTATGCTTTGTTACATAGTTTAACTTTCAAATGTTTGTTTGATTGATTTTAATAAGTTAATTTATGAATTGTAATATATTGATTCTGGATACTATAAATTATATGTGTTATTAGTATAAGTTTTTTTAATTCAATTGAGATATGAAACATAGTGAAACTCGTAGATTTCGAAGAAAAATTAGTTTTGTAACAAAGTGATAAAACGTGAGGAATGTTCTTGTAACACATATTATTAAATTTTGTATAAGATTATTATTATATAGTAGTTTTCTATAATCAGTTTAAACCAATTGAGATTCACTGAAAAGATATAATTTTAACTACATCTCCATTTTTTAAAGGGAAGTACACATTTTTAATAATTCATTTTAACAATAATTTTTTTTTATTCCAGTTAAAATTGTTAATCAAAAATTCATTTCGTTAAAAAATACTTTAAAAAAAAAACTGAACAAATATTTTTTCTTGTCTTGCAGAGAAAACAACTTTAAAATTTTTAACATTTCGAATATCCTTTTTATAAAAGCTAGTTGTTAGTGTTAGTGGTATTGAATGTTGAAAATAGTTTAATTTTTCAAATATACAGCAACGGATTAGCGGAAAAACTTTCAACTACTTTATAAATATGTAGTATATTAAAGTAAATGTTATAAATGTAACAATCTGGATGATGTCGGGTATAAAAAAAAAGCAAAAACGGATAACAAATATTTTGTGTTTTAATTTATTACAAAACGGAAAATTTTCTCATATTAAGGTTTTATTCCTGAAAATTCACAGTATTTTTTTAATGAAATAGTAAACTACGCGAAAGTCAGTTGCATTTCATTTGAATATTGGTAATAGAATTTACAAAACGTTGATGTTTCTAATAAGAGCTTTAAGTTAGTTACACATATTATACAAAAATTTCAAAACTACATGATCTAATTCTTCAATAACGTTCATAATTAAAATTTTCTTATTTGTCTATAATGTTTTGCGGAAATTTTCATCGTGAAATTCATTTTGAAGTATTAAAAATAAAACAGCTGTTACATAAAGAAGCTGTGTAATTATTTTAATAAAACTACTACAGCCATCGTAAGAGTTCAGGATTTTAGCTAAAATGAATCTTTCGCGAAAGAAAATGTAATTAATATTTAAGTTTTAGAATATAAACTTATTGTTATCAAATTTAAAATACAAATACACATTAATATTCTGAAATAATTTTTATAGTATTTAAATTATTATAATTGTTATTATAATAAAAATTTGAATTTCTGAATATTTAAATAAAATACTAACTACTAGGAATTTAAATCTTTGATTATTAAAAATGTAGTCTATCATTTAAAAGTATAAAAAAATATAAAGTCTACAACTGAAAACGTTTTCAAAATGAACTGGTAAACAGCGCGCAAAAACGCGAACACCCAGCAATTTTTACCCTCGCCCCTTATAGACTCACGTGGTTTTCAGAACAGGCAAAAAAAGTTTCCACAGTTTTTCTTCCAAGTTTCGCTACGAAACCGAAATATTCTCTCGAGATACAAAAATCGCTGTTTGACGCTTACAAAATACCCACTAAAACAAAGTTTTCCCATTTGAATAAATTTGCATAAAGTAATCACTGCGTTTCTTTTATTTCAATTACCGAAAGGAAAAATAGAACAAAAAACATCACTTACCGTTAATTAATCTCTTCCTGGGTTGCGGGTTTTCCTGTTTCCTACGCGACATGGCATCGACATGAAGTCATTTGTTAGTGCAGCCAAAAAACGAAACTGAACGTCAGAAATTATAAAAAAAAAATCGAGTCTCTCCGATGTTGATGTTGAGCAGCGCCGATGCTTTACATTTTTCACCGCTTTCTGCGAGATTTACTCTTTCAAAACATCATGGCCGCTCGCATTGCATGCTGGGAAAGACGCCGGCTCAGCGGCTAAGAGTTGCTCCGGATGTGATGTTCTCCGGGATTTTGCTCCCGTTTTTCCAGTTTCTGTTTCATTCCGCCACTGTCCGGATTGCTTCAAGGTATCGGGAGTTTCTTCTGGTGGGACTAAGGAGAATTTATTCGGAGTCGGTGCTTTTGTGTGCGTTGTTTCGATTAAAAATAATGGTCTGGGTGCTAGGCCTAACGACGTATTAGCAGATATCGGGTGCGTAAGTTTGTTTACAAATTGAATTGAAGCTCGGGATCATTCAGAGGGAGTCGGGGGTTTTCTCCATATTGTTCGAAGTAATTTCGAAGTTGAGAGTTTCAATGTTCTTTTTACTTTAAAGTAATTCGAATAAAAATGAATGTTTTTCTTCGTGGAAAATAAGAATATAGACTGAGTTAAAAAAATATTTTTGAATTTTTTTCTCGATTTGCAAGAAAAAGTATAGAATATTCTTAAAACAGGTTCGTTTTTCTCATTTACGATAAATGACTAGCGATATTTTAGATATTATTGAAAATTATTCCTAGTTTTCTTTGGACTAGCTGTGGTAAAATGTAGACTCTTATACACTTGACTAGTTTCTGACAAGAAAATAAAATAACTCCTCACTCGTAATTTTTTTTGCAAGATTTAAAAATAACACAAAAAATCCTTATTATTTCTTCGCAAAAAATCGTTCTTCTCTTTGTGCAATAAATATTTACTTCGATCCTTAAAAAATTAATCCTTTCGAGTAACAAATCTCTTCAAAAAAACCAACGTCAACAATCCTCAACAGCCACGTGCGAGTCCGACAACAAACAAACCACAAATCAGTTAATCCAACAAAAATCCAGTCTCCAAACACAGTCCACCCAAAAACAAACACCGGATCGTCTTGACCGACGGCTCGAGCTGTTTCTCTGCGGCGTCAACCTTCACTCCACGCCGGTCGACGGAGCGATCGGGCACCGTGCGTAGGCCTGTGCGGATGGGACTACCATCAGACGCGACTCTGCTCTCCTTCCAACCTCCCGCTATCGTCGCGCGCTGCCTTCTCGCTTCCCCCTCCCCCTCCCGACTCCCCCCCTAGAAGAGGAGTGGTCAGGAACAGACGACGCAGACCAAAGGTCAACCCACCGAGGCTTGATTGGCAACACTCTCCCCCCCTTTTTGGATGCTGCATCCCCCCTTCTCCCCACTATCGCTATGTGGAGAATCCCACTCCTTCGCTTACGCAATGCTCTCTGGATTCGGAGGAGGAGAGGGGGTGTTTTCTCTTTCTCTTCTTTCTCTCTCTCTCTCTCCCCTCGTTCTATTTTGAAGATGGCTTTGGGTCTTTTTCGTGTGTTACACTAACCTCCGTTTTCTGGAGTCGTCACGCCGTCTGGGTGGGTCTTAAAGAACTACCGAATGGGGTGTGGGCTAGCAGACGATTTTGGGCCGTGGTGATTCATTATTATTATTTTATTTATTTCGGAGGGGTTGACTAATCTGTATAAAGTAACGTCTGAGTTTTTTTTTTATTTGGGTCAGACGCAACGATTTTCAGGCTTTTGTTAATCTTAAAAAGCAGACGGTAAAAAGTAAGATTTGCGATATAATGTTTCAACACTGTTAAAAATGCGTTCTCATATTTTCACGAAACTTTTGTCATTTTTACCGAAATCGACGTCTGTTATATATAAGTCAAACTGAGGAAATTGGGTTTGTCTTTTTTTTTAAATAAATTTATTTCGTCAAAAATGAAGACAATTTTAATTTATATATATAGACGAGCTGACTCGAACACCGGACCTCTCGTTCCAGAGTCCAATGCTCTATCTACTCGGTCAAGAAGACTCGGTTGAATTCTGAAAATATAAGAACCAAACATGATCTGACTCAGAAAAAAGCCGTAGAAGAAGCTGAGTGAAGGACTGTCTCGACAAGTCGTTTAAAATTTGAGAATCCGTTTTTCGCGTATTGTAGGTAATACGTGTGATACCTTGCTAACAAAGTTACGTTTTTTTTTGCATTTTCTTACAAGTTTTTGAATAAATTTCCATTTGTCTTGGATTATTACAGGAATTTATATTTTACACCTTACGTTCATTAAATGAGGTATTAAAAATTTTTAGGCATAAAATGTATTTTTGAGAGATGGATAAAGATAATTATTTCCATATATTTTTATATGTACTGATTTTATGAAATCATATTTTGTCTTTTTCTATTCATTCCGTATTTTTAAATAATTTAGTTAAAATGTGACGAATATGTATAAACCAAAAGATTTTTTGTATTTTAGGAATAAGCGCATGAATTAACGGGTTTTTATTTAGTTATACGCACACAAAAGCAGCTATTTTAAAAATATAGATTAATGATGTAATATTAAATCTTTCCACTCCAAGAACATTTTGACATTTGCGTTCTTTCTTAAGAACAGTTATTCCTGTTTCTGTTTTTCTCCCATATTTTTTATGTTCATAGACAGAAAAAATCTTAATCTGTTTTGGATCTGCAAGAGAACCAGTTGAAAAAAAAAAGATCGATGCGATTTACATACAAGACAATTTTCGGGTTTGTTTTAAAGAACAGGGAACTAAAAGAACGAGTCGTTATGTTGTCACATGATAGGCACCAAAGGAGTGCAGAGGGTTAAGAAACGGAAAATTATTATCATTATTTTTTATATATAATGAATTTATTTCTCCGAAACTAATTAATTTTTTTAACCTATTTTCTTTGTTTTGGCTATATTTTTTTAAAAAAGAAACAGGGATTTAAAACTGTTGTAAAGAAGTATGCATGCAAAAGCAAACTTGAACAATTGATTGTTAGAAGATGTAATATTGAAAAAACAAAAGGAGAGGGGGGAGGGGGTAATAGAAGTATATTTTATTATTTTTAAACTACCCCGTGTGATACTCCATTAAGAAGTTGTTATTTTTGGAATTCTTCTATTTGCTTTTATTTTGGGTTAATTTTTGTAAAGTGGCAAATTTGGTGTAAATAAGTTATGGTTTAATTGAAGAATAGCAATTTAAATATTACCCTAGTACACAGAAACAGCCATATCATTATTTTAAAAATGTAACATTTGGTCAAGTAATATATTTAAAAAAAATTCCATATTTTTTAATTATAGTGTACTTTGTTGAAATTTTATCGCATTTACAATTCATTACTTAAAAAAAAGTGTTTTATTTTATATAAAACAACATTGGATTTTTTTTCAGTTATATTATTTAAAGAGGTAAAAATAATATTTGGAGGCATTTAACGGTTGCTGTTTTTTTGTTAGGATAAAATTTACTAATGGGCATGAACTGATATTTGAGAAATTATATAAAAAACTATCATTTTCAATGATATTTTTAATTCTCAGATTACTCTAACGTGAATTGTTTATTATACGATTCCTTATCCTTTATTCTGATTTAAATTTGCTGATTTGCATAAATCAACGGTAAATTATTATTTTCAGTGTTTCAAGTGTAGATTCAGAATTTGAAGAAAAGTCCTTTTTAGCTTGCGTATGAAAAAGTTTTTTATTTTGTTCCACAGAAGCAGATTATATTAACATATAACTTTATTAGTTGGGAATATAATGTATTGTGACTACACTGTCCTATGTTGCCTGGTTGGAAGAACTTCTATCTCATATTCTAAAGGTTGCGATTTGGATCCTTTGCTGTGTAAAGGGGCTGTTGCACATTAAATGTGTCATGGTTAAAATGTCTTCACACCGCTGGTTTGTTTCATGTTAGTTTATAAAGCGGAATGCCGGAAGTCATCCTCTTCCTCCGACCATTATTCAGAATTAAAAAGAAATGGGTCACAAGTCTTTTCTTCGGAAATGTTTCCAATTGTGTAGCTCTAATGTTATGTTAACTCAGTATACCAACTAGCAATTACACACTTATCAAACTTATATTCTTCAAATATCATTACATGCTTGTTTTTTTTTTAAATAGTATAATTTGCATAAAATAAAAGATTGCTGTAGTTATATAGGTTTGAAAATCATATTTAGAATAAGCAATAAAAATATGTTTTCCCCTTGCGGTTGGGATGAAACGTGTATATATCAGGGGGGGATATATATCAGGGGGGATATATTGAGGTATGGGGAGAGGGGGAACTATATTGAGTGTGTTACGTTAGTAAACTATCGACCTACCACGCCGTCTGGAGGAATGTTAAAGAACTAACGATTGTTAAATGACTTCCCAGGTAATAAGGATTTCAGTTTTATTTTAAGTAGAACTTTTTGCATTTAACTTATAATTTTAAAATATGCAAATAAGTTTTACGGGAATGGGTAGTTATTGAACTTAAGGCATTTGACAGATCCTTTGTAAAAGTTTTAGTAAATAAATAAAGAAGGGGTGATTTAGTGGGTTTTATAATAAAAAAAAATCTATTGCAAAACTTTTATCAAGAAATAATTAAAAATTTTTTTTTAAAGTTTCAGTTTGAAAGAATGTTATAAAATTAAATATACCGAATAATAATATTTGGTAGTATTTTTTAAAAAAATATTACTAGCTGAGTGGCACCGTGTTGTACTTTTTTAATTTATGGTGTTCAATCAATATCACTTTTAATTTGTTTTACTGCCTTTTTTTTATTAAACACATAAAACGTATTTACTTACGAATATTGTTACAAAATCATCCTATATAAGTAAATAAACTATACAAAGTTTTCTTTAATTACTTGTTTATGACTAATTATTTTTTTAAATATTTAATAAAGTTATTTTATGTTATTTTAATGGCATCCTTAAACGTTATGAATTGCTCGATTGTGTATGTTGAATTGGTTATTTTTGTCATAGTATAATACATTCAAAATTTGTTTACATTTAAATGAAAATACTAATTCAATAAATAGTCATTGAAACCGTTTTAAGAATAAAATGTAATTCTGTCATTGATAATTAAGTTTGCCTCATTAAAAAAATCTTACTTATTTCATACTTTCATAGTAAGGAAAATTTTAATAATCGATGATTTTGCAGTGAGTGGAAAATAAAAGTACCACAATTTTTTAAAAATATATTTATTGGAAATAAAACATTTTTACAAATAACAGTAATCTTCTTTGTCTATAAATACATTTATTAAAATGAAATAATTTTTTATATGCTTAAATTATGGTCAATATTACCCAATGAGAATCTATACTTGTTATATAAGTACATATAGAGTGACAATAAAATATATAATTGGTTCACTTTGCAATTAATTATTTTACAGTCCAAAATTAATTATCGAAATTCCAGTTATCTGAATCAAACAAAGCGGATCGTCAATTTACTCTGGGTCCGGATCGCTTTGAGAAAAAAAAATAGATAAATTGTAAAATCCATATTTTAAAAGTTTCTTAACATTGAATGATATTGTTTTTAATAGTCATTAAATTACATTATATACAAATGAGAATTTTTTGTTACTAAGTAATAACTATTTTTTCGTGAATTATCCAATTATCCGGATATTCGAGATGTGTTCCCAATTGGTCCGGATAATAGGAATTCTATTATATTAGGTATTATAAAATGTTAAATATACTATATGCTAGAATATACTACATTCTTATAATTAAATAGACTATATGCTTTTATATATACAATGTAATTAATTAAAAACCATTTTTACTAGTACATGTATCGTAAATATAATCAAAGGGTTCTTTCACAGGAAAAATCTTTAAAATTGTAATATTTTTCCTAAAATCTACTTCGTTCATTTGCACTTATTTTTTCTTAAAATCTGTGATGCACAGTTATGATTATTGACAATTTGTTAATTTTTCTTGATAGCCATTTGCAGGTATGCAGCGCAGTTACAAGGTATAAAAAGCAACTAATTTCAGGATTTTATAGAAAATGAAAATATCTTTAACTACTACATTTGTGTTTTGTATATCGTTACAGCGTATATCGTATATCGATCTGTATATCAATTGCAATCTGAGAATTCAAATGAGTTAAAAATCACGAAAAAGATACTTAACGCATCGGTATCTTTCACAATTATGAATCATTGTGTTTTAATTTCACACACAATTGTCTTTGTTTTTATGTTCGTTTTTATCCTACACAATCTCCCTTACACTTCGTTGTCTTCCAAGTTACCTAGGGGAAAGTGGACAAGGAAAGAGTCTCTTCGCTTCCTTCCGCTGTGGCAGCGAGCTTTCCTCAACCGTCTTACTTCCTCGAAGCCAGGCAGGAAAGGAGCAACCACACACCATCCTCTGTTCCGTGTACGTCCCGACACTTCAGGTGAATTTCGGTTGCTCCGCATCACTTTTGGGGAGAAGTCCTTCGCAGGTTCCGAGCAACCTACGTCATCGGTCGGACGACAGATGGGTTATGAGAACTTGGCGATTTTTTGTGTGTGGAAAATTTGGCGACTTTAACAATTAAAATATATATTTGAAAGTTTATGTATGTACAGATAATAGTCTGTGGATGTAGAGTCTAAAACTACCAATAATTAAATGTTGGTTTTATTATATAAATTAGTTTATTTTAGAATTTTTTACATTGTAACCACGACACTCATTTTGAATCTCCCCTTCATGTTACCTATAATAATAATAATAATAGTAGGAGTTTTTTAAATATAAATAGTAGTAGGGTAATGTGGGGTAAAATGGGTAATGGGGTAAAATAATTGTATTGAAATATTATTGTTAAATTGCACATCGTTAAATTTAAACTTTGATTTCGTTTTTTAAAACAATACATTGTTTAATGGAGCCCGTTCCTGCAAAAAAATAAAATTATTGGTGTTAATTTAAAATGTATATGGAATGTTTATAATAAAAAAATAATATCTGGTTTATTTTAATTTCAGCTTTCATTTATTAATTTAACTCAAGTTATACTAATGCCTTTTACTCGAAAAATTTCATGATTCCAACTGCCTGCTCAGTTTACCTCATCTGTGGTTGAAAAAGGATTAAAATAAACCTCCTAAAAATAACAATTTGAATCTAAAAAAATTATAAAACATACTTAAAGATGATTTCTAGGAACCCCTTGCATGAACACACAGACAAAAATGTTTCATATTTGTGAACTTGGCAGATAAAAAATTGGCAATAAAAAATTGGCATTTTTTCTACCTATTTTACCTCACCTTACCCTAGCTTAGAAAATACTTTTTTTTTAAATTACCATTTATGTTGAAAACGTGTTAATATAATTTATTAAAAATTTTCATTGATTTGTTTACTATAATTTTAAATTAAATAATGAAAAATTCAGCTTTATGTATTCTTTTTATAATGATTTTCACTTAATGTTTATCTGAAGAAAGTAACAATATATTATTTTTAATTTTTATTTAAAAAATTATTTAATTTATATTTTTACTATGTTATCAATTTGTTATTTATAGTAATTTAAAATGTATATTACAAGTTTAAAAAAAAAATAGGTTTATTATAATTTCAGCTGTAATTTATCGCATCCTTGCATTTTTTTCTGTAATACATTTTTAATAATTTTTAACTTTTGCGACATTGAAAACCGATAGCATCTGTAATAAACTGCCATTTACCATCTGGCAATTTAAACCCTCAATCACGTGACTTATAACTTCTCTTCTGGTGCAAAATTCCGCTCGATTACTAAGGAGGAAGCTCCCAGTTTACTTTGCAAGGCTGCAAGAAAGTTTCCCAACAATTCCCATACAAAGGCAATATTGTCTTTTGAGCGCGTACGAAGGCAGTTCCATCGCGAAAAGACTTTCAAAAGACTTCAAAAGATCCAAAAGCAACTTCATCTGCCTCGCTGTAATGAAACTCGTATTCAGCATTTCTACCTTTTGCCTATCGATAATGCTATTGCAAAGAATTTCTCGTTTTGGGCAGGAGATGAGTTGGTCCTTTAATATAGGGTGAAAATGATAAACTTTCTGTGAAGTTTCGGGGCAGTCTATGAAAACTTCAACGCTCGTGATTTATGTAGTACTATCGGATCGTGTTGTTTGCGATATTTTATTAATTTGTCTATAAAAATTATTGATATATTTTTTGTTTTCATATTATAAAAAATGGAATGTTTGCGAAAACAAGGACAAGGGCAAATGAATACACGAAATAAATTACTTTTCGGCAATTTAAAACTTTTACTTATACAACAAGTTCATAAAATTATGTGTAAAATGTAGTAGATAAATTAAAATTTTGTCTGTTATGTTTGGAATCATATATTGTCTGTTATGTCGTGACAATCATATAAAATTCTGGTAGTCAAAATGATTTAAGAATTGCTCATAAAGTGAGGAGTAACACATACAAATGATTTGGTAGTAGTACTCATCAAGTAATTAGTACTAAAAAAATTGTAAATTTCCCGTATTTTTTTATTTGCTAAAATTATAGATTGGAATTTTCTGAATTGTAAAAATCTAGATCTGTATCAATGTTTTTAGTGAGTTATTTGAGATTTTATGCTCGGTGATATATTATGTTTTTCAAGGAACGAAAAATTTAAATATTTTTTTTCTTCCATGATATTAAGATTTTTAAAACGTAGTGGCTATTTTATAATTTTTAAGCATAGTGTACAATATATGTATAATATAAATTGGCATGGGAATTAGATATATGAGTAGTAGTATTTTTAACTACTAAAATAATTAAAAATCGCGTTTTAAGAAAAACAATTGTGTTGTTGCGAATAATTATTTATACAAAAATCAAATACATGTACTATACAAAGTTTTAATGCCAATTCTTATGTATTCTAGTTCAAAGGATCTAAAAAAAAAACTTTTTGCAAAAAAATATAAATATTTAAAAAAAAATTAGCGTTTAAAAAAAACTAAAAAAAAAAATAGAGAACAAATTAATTTAAAAAAGTAAATACAAACAATTTTGTTCTTTTATAGTAATTTAAGAAATATATGATATTAATTTTAGAAATATAATCACAGTTTGACTTACATTTTATCGCCCAGAAACGTAATTCTTTGCTAAAATGTACTGCATTAAACTTATGTAAATAAAACAAAAGAACGAGATGAAAACACAAATTTAAGTATGTATAATTAAATATTTACTTTAAAAAAATCCTGAACAGTTTTCCCCATCTTTCCCCTGGAAAAAAGAATTGTGTAAAAATTGAATGTAATATTTTAACAATTAAAATATTGACTATTTTTACCCATAAATGGATAAGTTGAAGTATTCTAGTTATAACGTTTGTCAAATTGGAGATAATGCTGTTATAATACAGTGCTAAAACATGTATTTATTCAGTTGAGGAGCGCGAAAGCAAAAACAAACATATCATAAATTCGCAAATCGAGGAAAACTGCAAAAACGATTTGTAGATGCATGCATATCTATGGAACTCAGGTTTTTCAAGTTTTAAAATAAAAGGGATATTTTGGAAATGATAATTAATTTTGCATAAACGGATAGAGGTATTATTTTTAATAAAATTATAGATTTATCTCATTTATAATATATTTGACTTGTTTAGTTTTGCATGCTCGCTCCTTTGTTTTATAATGAACCAGTTCATATTTTAATTTTTAACCACTAGATGTCAGTAGTTCTGTTTCCCTTGCCTATTAACTCAATATAGTTATTCAATTTTCAGAAACTTTTTTTATCGAAATTGACTTTGGTTCATTGTGGTTCACTTTATCTCAGGGTCCTCTAAGCATCGTCTGCTTACGTGTAAAAAATATAATGTTTTTTTCTGTTGACATGTCAAAACAATATTTTTTTTCTAATAATTAGATATAAGGTGTTTAATAAAATAATTTTATTTAAAAATATTATAATTATTTTAATAATTAATTTTTTTAAAGAACAATAAAATAATTTGAATTTTAAAGACAAAGTAATTAAATAGAAAATACTCAAAATTAGTTTATTATATAATATTTTTCTCATGTTTATTTAAATATTTGCTTTAAAATACTTTTGATGTTTAATGGTATTGAAATTATTTAAACAAATACGAAATATTTCTCATTTGTATTATTTTCCCAAAGTTAAATTTAGTTGGTATTTTATAATATTTGCATATCGAATATGAATAATATACCATTAAAAAATAATCCTATTGATATTAAGTTGTCTAAAAAATATCCCAAATTGTTTTTCTGGTTGCATAATATTAACTCTTATTATTTAATTATTTTTTCTATGTTTACTTTGATTATCAAAAGTATCTTTTATTTTTTACAAGCAAATAACTACATTTTTTGATATTTTGATAATATTTTTTTTATTTTTTAATTCTGCAGTTTTCTAAAAGTAATATAAGTATTTTTTCTAGTATTGCATAAAAACCTACTAATATTATGTTTAGGAAAGTGTAAAAAGAAAAACACTTTAAATTGGAATAAATGGAATTTTTATTTGATTTTTTTAATATACATTCATAGATATGTCTTCTAAATTATTAGAATGTAGGAAAAAGCTAACTCTTTACATACTTTGTCGATTATTATGGCTTACTTTTCATAACCTTCTACACCCTAAAAAATTCAAAACAGTTTCATATGGAGACATAATATTAAGAAAATATGCTGAATATGGAATTTTTCAAAATTTGGCTTTTAAATTATATGGTATCTAAAATAGAAATATTTAAAATAAATTTGAACTACAATGATTAATTATAATACTGTAAAAAAATAAATGTACTATATTACTCAAATTATAATATGTTATATGTTATTTTACTCATATTATATTATTTTACTCATTATATTATTTTATATAATATTTTACTCATATTATATTATTTTATTTATATTATATTATTTTACTCATATTATATTATTTTATATATTATTTTACTAATATTATATTATTTTATTTATTATTTTACTCATATTATATAATTGTATATATTATTTTACGCATTTTAGTTTAAGTTTATGAATTTAAAGTTAATGAAATTGTGTGCTTTTAATTTATAATGCTTTATAAAATGTTTGATTTACAACTATTACTTTTATAAAACGTTTTACTTTGTGAATGAGGAAAGAATTAAAAAGATTACCTTCTTACCAAAACTTACTAGAAAGTTTTTAATGTCTTCTTTGTTTTCTTCCTCCCATAAAAATGTCTATCTTGTCTCATCTGTAATTAAACATCAACAATATTTATTAGTAAATAAATACAGTACTAATGTTGTTAATTACTAAAATTTAATGTTGAAATTAAATGCGCTTGCCAATACTATGACAATACTATGAATGTTTTTAATTAGTTATTTGAGATTTTATGCTGGATGGTCTATTATGTTATACAAGGAATGAAAACTTTAAATTGCTTTTCTCAAAATTTGATTTTCTTTGATTTTAGTTTTCCAAATCGCCACGGCTTTTTTTAATATTATTAATGTCGAAATGTATCATTTTAAAATTACATTGCATGTTAAGTGGCATGAAAATTAGCTCTATCAGTGGTATATTTTAATTGCTAAAGTAAAAACAATTGAGTTTTAAGGAAACTAATTACGAAAGTAAAAACAAAATTAAGTGTTAAAGGAGATTTTTTGCGTTATTATGAATAACTATTTATATAAAATAAAATAAATGCAGCATATAATATTTTAATGCTCAATATAATGTGTTATAGGTCAAAGCATCATCTAAAAAAAATTTTTGGTGACAAAATATAAATATTTTTTGTTTTAAAATTTGAAAATAAATACGAATAATTAAGGGATTTTTTTTGTGTGAAATAGTGTTATCTTATATATATTTAAACAATATAGCTTCAAATTGGGATTCCAAAAGTCAAGAATAAAAAAAAAGGTGCATGGAGTACCACGTCTTATTAAAATATGATATAATTTGTGGGTACTTAATAATTTTATTTGTTAAAAGTGCAATATTATGTTCCACTTATTTGTCTAGCTTTTAACTCAGTGGATCCTGGACATGTGAAAGCGAAAACAACTGATTCACTTTAAAAGACATAAAATACATAAAATCTGGACATGTTTCGGGAGATACATCTCCCTCATCAACAAAAATAAAAAACAGTTTATATGCAAGACAGAATGAAAATTAATTTAGAAACGAAAGTGTTGCCGAATAAGAAAAATTATATCAATTGGTTGGAGTTCACTTTTTTAATGCGCTAGTGGAAAAAAATGGAACGAAAAAAGTCTCATTAACTGACGAATCAATATTTCTAAAAATGTGAGACGACTCCAGGAACTCAAGTTCAACTGGAGGTTTGGGTTTGTAAATTAATTGTAAGATAGAAAATTTAAATATGTGATTATGTTCCTAAGAGTGCCTGGTAGACATTATTTTCATGGATTTTATGTGTTTTAATTACGTATTTTACGTTGTATTTTATATTCTTAATGTTCTATACGACGAGTTTTTATCTTACTGATTCATGTGTTAAACTCTTCAAAAGTTGTTTTTAGAAAAAAGTCAAGCTATTTCATTTCAACTTTTCATAAGACACAATGGCCAATTTAAAACATATTTTTACATTTCAAATCACTAATAATATTAGAAAAAGAGAATATATTTGAGTAACATTTAAATATATATCTACATAATTTTATGTCATTACATGACTTTAAGCTTTATTCAAGACATATTTTAAGTAAAATACCTTTACAATAACTATTGACAAACACTAAAAATTAACTGTTTATAGAAGCTCTAACATACCATTGTATACTATAAATTATAAAATATTTGTCAGTCATTGAAATATGAATAAAAATAAATTCCCATATAACCCCTTTTATTTCATTCACGCTTTCAAAAATGTGACAAAAGTAAATAAATAACAAAATAAAGTATATTGGCTAAATAACTACAAATAGTTTGTTGATAAATAGTCTGTCTTTAACACTTTAGCAATGCAATATCACAGCTTACATCATAAACCTATAAATCATTGAAGCCTGTCTCATATTAAAAGAGAAATTGTTGTGGCATCTATTAATTTACTTGCATTTTTTGCATTTTTAGGTTAAGGGAAATCCATTAGTATTGCGAAATCCAATAAAAAAAACTCTTTCATAATTTTATCGAAAACGTGTTTAATAAAAATGCAAAGTAAAATGCAAGCAACATTTTAAAGTTGCATATAAAAATATCTAATAAATTATTGTTTAAAAGTTTAATAAAACTTTTTTTAGTAATAGTTCAATTTATTTTCTTATAACTTAAATATATAAATGAAACTTTTTTATGCTATTCAAAAATGGGAGAAATAATTGTAACATATCGACACGAAATAAATGGATAACCTTCTCTTGAATTACAATTTTAAGTTTGCCAAGATTCGTTGCTGATATTAGCGCGAACAAAATTTGAACATTAACGTTTGAAAAAATACATATGGAACGTATTTTTTATTGTCAGAATCATCTTTTAATTGATATATCGATTAATACTTTCTTTTTTAGTGTAAGTGATGATTATATAACGTTTCATCAGAATTTGATCATTAGTTTCAATGAATAGTGTTGGGAAATATAGATAATTAACGTAATTTATTAACATAAATGAAATTTTCCTGATGCAATCTATAACATAACATTTTTTAAATTTTGATTTCTGAACCTATCAAAGTTTCAATTTAAAATCTAATTAAATATAATTGTTTGTTAATCTGCTTTCAACGTTTTTTTTTTAAAGATCGAAAATTGTAAATAACAAAGTTCACGATTTTATGTAGCATATAGTAGTTTATATAATTATAAATTAGGTAATTTAATTATTAGGTATACTTCTTTTTTAAATTTTCTTCATACATTTTGTCAATAGCGATTTTGGTATTTTAACAAACATTTATGAATGTAAATTTACGGCAATTTATTATTTAAATATTTTTGAAAATTTTATTGTTGAAGTGAACGAAAAAGCAATTGCTTCAAACTTACAAAATACAGAATACCGGGTCATTTTTAGAAAAATTAAAAAATCAGCTAAATACTCGTTTTGAAAGTTTCTTATTGGTGAATGATATAATTTTTAATAGATATTAAATAATATTAGATCTTGGTTGTAATTGTTGATATTTATTGAAAATGTTTTATGAAGGCAGCCTGCGTAGGCAAGCAACTACTCTTTTTATTCATTGTACTCATTTTTGAGTACATGTTCTTTAAAAAAAAATGAAACATATATTCGGATCTTTGAGAAGAATCGAATGTATTCAAAACTAAGTACATTTTACTTAATTTTAAGTACCTATTTTTAACATTATATGTATAAAAAAAATTTTGAAACTAAATTACAAAAAAATTAATTTGTAATTATTTTGAATTAGTTTTAATCAAAAAACAAAGCAAATGCTTGTGTTAGGTTCAATACTTCTGCTGTTAGGAAAAAAAATTAAAGGATTTCGTATTAATAAAAGCCAAATGCTACTTAACTTGTTTAAAATATGTACTTGCAAATAAAATTCTATTAATTTATTTTTGAATATTTTTTATCCGCCTTTCGTCTATTTTCTATAGTCAGACATGTTTATAAATTTCTTTTGTGCAATTTAGTTAGGAACCTTATTATTTTAAATCCTTCTACATTTTTGTGTTTAAGAAAATCGTATGAAAATTTCCATATCTGTCGAAATAAAAACATCCAATAGCCATTTCAAAACTTACGCCAAATAAGCCCACGGTGCATTTTTGCATGAATTCTAAAGCCTCTCAAATGTGTGAGAACTAGAACGAGAAAAATCAATACAAGTTGTAAACAAAACAGGAATATGTTATCGATCGACTTCTGTTCGATATTGTTGCAATTCCGAAAATAAAATTGAAACCAAGCATGAAGAAATTGTCAAAGAAAACAGCTTATGTCGAAAATGATGTTTCTTTGTATTTTGTTTGTTAGAAGCAAATGTGTCGATTTTTAATCATGAAATATAAAGCCTAATGGCTTTTAAAATGAGACTCATAATCGTTTTTAGAATGTGTGATAAATAATTGTGGCAGCAATATTTTTTGCCTTCCTTTATTTAAATTTCAAGGTTTTGTTTTATGATGTTATTCGTTTATGGTTGTGCAGTGACTCAATTAATAAATACAAAGTTTAATGTCTAAACTAATATTTATTAACTGTTTTTATCTGATTTTCCCCATTGTTTGTATAAATATCGAGTGTTATTTGACGATAACGTAAAATGATTTCTAGTTTTTTATAAACTGAACAGAGATAAATCAACCTTTAAAAAATGAACCCTGCGAATTGTCTAAACTCAATTGTAAGGTTCCACTGTAAAAAAAGAAGGTACTTAAAATGAGTACCTGAACCTACTCGTTTCTCTTTGAGTACAATTGCTTCATAAATGAGCGATGATATACTCAATTTAAATAATCGTACTTTCTCAAAAATGAGCAGTGTGATTTAATATTGTTAATCTCATATTCGGTTCAAGCCATATTAACAAAGAGATCTAACAAACTTAAAATAATTGCTTAGAAGATAGTTTTCCACATGATTTGTTGTAGATTGCCTAAATGGAAACTGAGTTTTCTATTGTTTTGGTACACCTTTTTACCATTTCAGTTTACAACTTCTTCTCGCCTTGGTAGTTTAACGGATAAGATTCTGGATTGCGGTATTAGGATTTGGATTCGATTCCCGGTAAGTCTTGGTGGTAATTATTGATGTTTATTGAAAGTGAAGGCAGCCTATGCAGGCAAGTATCTGCTCTTTTAATTCATTGTACTCATTTTTGAGTACACGACTTTTTCAAAACTGAAACTTATGTATTAGGAGCCATGGTAAGCTACAAACGTACTCAAAAATAGGTACATTTTATTTATTTTTGAGTACCTGTTTTTAACAGTGTTGTGAGTGCCTTAGGCAATTGAAGAGTTGAGTGGATGAAGACGTAAAGTGAAATTTTTGAAGAAACAAATATTTCCAGCTGAAAGAACGTGTTATGGTCTTCTGTCAGTATAGAACATTTAGTTTGTTAAGTTTTCATATAAGGCGGGTATCAGTGGAAAAAGTTGCTACATACACGTTATCGTGCTTATGAACTTGAATACTGTATGTATCCTCCAATTCACTTTATTGCCCTGTAATATATTCATCCATTCTATTTTGATACTATTTAAAGCTTATTTTTGTCGCTATTGTCTGAAAGCAGTTATATTAACTATTTTTTAAAGCTTATTTTTACAGCATTTTTGTGACCGGTTTCTTTTGAACTGCATACATTTTTAAAGTCTTAACTTTGGAATACATGCACTGAAAGTCAAGTGTTTTTTGAAGAATCATTAAAATATAGAAAACGATCATGTTAGTCAGTATATGCTTAAATTAAAAGCAAACACAGATTTGAAATTGTCCCATTATACAAATTGATGCATTTTTAAAATCCAGATAAATGTAAAGTTTTATAGGGGCTAAAAATTAATATTGTTTCGTCTTTTCCATATGAACATTTCGTGCATATACCTCAAAGTTCTAATTTAACTGCAACTGTAGTTCCTAGAAAGGACACAAACATTTTAAATTCAGTTGATTATAAATAACTTTTGCAATCCTAGTGTTATTATGTATTTTATGATATTGGAAAAAATGTGTTTCTTAAATTTCTTTGTATTTACTTTTTTATTTCCAGTTCATTCTAACTCCGTGTTTTGCATTTATATTTAGTTTTTGATTTAGTTATTTATTGTTAAGGATATCTGTAATAAAATGCATGTTATTAACTATATTTCTGTATACTAGTTGTTGAGTTCTTTATTTTCGTGCTCAAAATTTTGTGCATAACTTACTAATAAAATATGTGATGTTTACATTACTTGTAAAACTATTACATGTAAAATTCAATAGGTATTGAATTATAAAATATTGAAAATTATAATACTGATGTTACACAATCGTACGTAAGACTCAGCGTTTATAAATATATTTTTTTACAATAATGGAAAATCAATAAATGATATATTTTTGAAGTATGCATTTTATGTTCTTAAAAATAAATTATTTATCAGAAACTTCTAAACGTGTCTAGCATAATTAATAGTAATATTTATTCATTAAAATGGAAGATTAATTATTTGTACGAATTTAGAAACATGATACTTGAAACTTCATTAGTATATATTTAAATGTTGCATTAGACAAAAACAAATAAGATTATTTATTAATTTGTTTCAGTTATATAATTCCTCGTTTAAACAGATGATATTAGAGTGAATCTTTTCAATTGTATCTCGTTGAAACAAATCCTTTTATAAATTGATTCAAAACTTAATCAATAATAAGTTCATATTCATTGAAGGATCAATCAAGCTCAGTTACCGAACTATTATTAGATAAAAATAGTCTTATAATTCTTTTTAATTTAGAGGTATTAAATAATAATGTAGAATGATATTTTTCAAACATTTTTACATATGAAAAGCTAAACTTTTAAATAAATTTTAATTAGAAATTATAACAACAAAACTGTATTAATACTTAATTTACATTTATTTTGCTCCAATTATAATTTTATATTTATTTTTAAGAATGTTTGTAAATTAAAATAATTAAATCATGTTTATTTTGAAATTATCTAAATATATATAATATATTAATATTATTTAAAATGTAGTTATATATATATATATATATATAATATATAATATATATATATATATATATAATATATAATATATATATATATATATATATAATATATAATATATATATATATATATATAATATATAATATATATATATATATATATATATATATATATATATTAATTCATCGACGAAATATATTTTAAACCCAAAGTAATTCACATTTATCGTTTAGTGCAGAAACGATAAAGTATTTCTGAAAATTTTAAGGTTATGTTGATCATAATTTTTATATTAAATGTTTGATTAAATAAATGTAAAACTGACAAATTTCGCATTTTTTCGTTAATATACGAGGAAACTAGATGAATAATATTAATAATAATAATAATAATATTAATAATAATAATAATAATATTAATAATAATAATAATAATATTAATAATAATAATAATAATATTAATAATAATAATAATAATATTAATAATAATAATAATAATATTAATAATGAAATATTTTTATTGTTTTGAGAAAAATAAAAAGTTTCTTAAGTATATATGTCTAAAGAATATTTAACGAAATTATTTATTAAGGCTCGATTTTTTGCTATTTATAGAAATAGCTTCAAGGTTAGAATCCTGCAAATTTGCAACGCTTTTCTTATTCTACTTCTTTTCTTTTACAGTGCGTACTTCCAAAAATACGTTTTTAATAAAAATAATTTAATAAAATATTTTTTTAAAATATATAATTAAATCCTTAAAAATGTCGTAGAATTTCAATAATAATATAAAATTCATATTTGATTTTCGATATAAAACCATTTAAGGTTTTAATTCGATAAAATTTCCTCACGACAAAAACAATTTTTTTTCTTATAGATGTCGTCAGTCCCACATATTCGTTCATTAAATTTAAACGTTAGCGGAAGAGACCGTTTTTAAACAATTTCCTAAATAGCCCCTTTACATCAATGAAAATTAACTCCCTTTTTACACCGAGCGATAATTTTCTCCCTTCCTCTTTAGCGAACTGAAGACGATTTTAAATAAAAAAAACAAAACAAAAAAAAAGAAACAAAAAGAAGGGAGAAAAAGAGAGAGAGAGACAGAACCATCAACGAGTTATAAAAGAGAACGAAGAGACGAATAAAAAAAAAATTAAAGGAAACACAAACTGTTTTTCTTCTGTTGCCCCCTCATTTTTTTCATTCATTCATTCATTTTTTTTTATTTAATTTGCGGCCGTGCCTCCCGACGCGTGCGTCTTGCATCATTATACGTGGCATGATCCCCATGCACGCCATACTGTATGGCGTGCTCTTTTAATAGAAGATAGAACGAACGGGAGAGAAAGAGCGAGAGAGAGAGAGGGGGAATTAAGGACCAAGAAATTCCTGTTGCTGCCTGCCTCCCCCCCATTGGTCGGCAGCTCGGAGTGACGTGCCGGATGACGTCACGGGGCCTTCGGCCAATGGGGGCGGGATCGGTGGGTGGAACTACGGACTCAGGCTCAGCAGGTCCGATTCGGAATGGGGAAAGCCTATTCGTTGTCATTGGAAATGGCCTTCGCCAACTATAGACCGTTCCCGGGCCAACTGACAGCCCAGTCCGAGCATACCTAAGCATCTGATCAACAGTTCAATGGAAATCAACTGTACGAAGGGCCAGATCTCATATTTTAGCATTTTCTCAAATACATTTCAGATGAGCTGTAGGGGGCGAGGGGATTTTTTTTTTGTGCTTGTATTTTTTTAGGGGGGTTGCTCTCTCCCATCCTTTCTTTTCTATGAAATATCGATATCTCGGCTTATCATAAATCGATATTGCAGGACGACATGCGATGTTCCATGTTTGGGAACCTTTTTCTCGTCCCTTCTCACCGCGTCCATATTTTGTTCGGGTTTTTATACAGAGTGTGATGCTTGCGCGTGAAGTGTTTAAATAAATGTAAATAGGGTGGTTAAAAGGAAGCCTATATTTTCTTTACAGTATTTTTTTGTTGTCCTAATGAAAAGGGCAAACCAAATTTATATATATGTGCACTATTAAAAATAAGTACTAAAAAATATGTAAAATGTACTCATTTCTTAGCATATTCGATACTATACTCCGATTACATAAGTTTCAATTTTGAAAAAGACATGTACTCAAAAATGAATAGATAGGCTGCCTTTACAAATCACTTTTATAAATATCGACAATTACAACCAAGTCTTTATTGGGAATACTACCAGGGCAACATTAAGAAGTTATAAACAGAAGAAATGTTAAAAAAAGGTATGCAAAAGAATGGGAAGTAAGATAAATTAGTTGTAATAAATCAGTTCCTATTTAAGCAATCGACATCAAATAATGTAAAAAACCCTCTTCTGAACTACGTTAAGAAGTTATAAGCAGAAGAAATGTTTTAAAAAATGTATGCCAAAAGAATGAGAAGTAAGATAAATTAGTTGTAATAACTCAGTTTCTATTCAAGCAAGTCACATCAAATAGTGTGAAAAACCATCTTCTGATCTACTATTTTAAGATTGAGAGGCTTTATTAAGATCGCTTGAACAGAAGCCGAAATTTGCGATGTAAAATCACATTGCTATTTTTGGAGAATGTACGGCTGTGTATGTCTAGTTTACGATGGCATAATACTTAAAAGGAAACCGAGTTTATATACTCATTTTTAATACTTTTTTTACATTGCAGCTATCAACATAATGTTTCCTTCTTCTGGTCGTCATGCTAAAATAGCAAATCGAAGCATTGAACTAACTTTCATCTTATAAAAGAATAACGTTACATTTAAATTGACAGTTTAGCAATTATATTATAGCTAAGTCCAGTTTTTATAGCAACCAGTTTAGTCAAAAATACCTTTCTGTATTTATTAAAACTCATATTGAAATTTTTACCAACAAATAGATGTATTGTAGGTAGAAAATACCCACTTAAGAATGGAATTATCGAAACGTTAGTTTCCCTATTTTAATATATTCTTTCAAATAAGTGTACCAATTTTTACAAAAGGAGTGATACTCGTTTTACGTTCTTAATTTATTTATTATATTTTCCAGTGTTTCTTTGTACGATTTTCTAAATTATCAAAACGTCAGTTTATGTAATTTAATATTTTAGTTAAAATAGGTGTGCACAATTTTGCAGCAAGAATAAAACTCATTTTAGAGTAGCTATTATAAAAATGGATGCCTTCAATAGTGGAAGACTCGAAGATGTTCAGTTTATTAAAACCTAAATTGAAATATATTGCTTTAATTTGTATCGATTTTGTTTTCACTCAAAATTCAAAATATTTGGTTTGGGTATGAATAATTTTAAGAGTTTTATAAGTCACTGAAAAACTTTAAAGGACAATTTTTTACTTAAATATAGCCATATAATTTTGTGTGCAAAAACAGTTTATAAAATTTTACCTTTCATTAACAGAATGCAAGGCTTCTTTGATTAAATATAAAATTATTTTATTTAGTCTAATGCGATTGCTTTTTAAAATATTTTCATGTGTCTCTCATGGAACATTCAAGACTGAGCAGAGTCAAAATTACAAACTTTTCGATGTTTTTTAGACAGACAATTTCAGATTTGCAAACTCCACTTCATTGCAATTAGCAGCTTCTGTAGAACTTATAAAAGCTCTTTAATACCAACAAATTTTTTAAACAACATATAAAAATCTCCTCTTATACGTCTTGATTTAAAATTTTCAATAAATGTTTAAATAACGTTCCAGTAGATATACTCAGTGGTCTTTTTGCGACGGTTCGGGATCTATCCCGAAAGAAATATCCGAGAACACTGCCACGTAACTTTAAAATTAAAGATAAAACTTGAGATGGTACTGCACTGTCAAACCTTCTTCACCACGAGCAACATGGAGACATTTGGACCACGACCAAATATAGCTTAAACCAGCCACCTGATCGGATAGATTACGATGATCAAACTCTTAATCCTCTGATTACTAGCTGGAAGTTCTTCTAATCAGATCAAGAGGGCCCACCAAATTGTATTGATAAATGTTAATATTTTTTAACATTATTCGATACATATGGACAAATATCATTTGACATTTTCTGACTACAGTCATTATAATAGTAAATAATATTTCGTACCCTAGAGAACAGATGTGATAAGTGACAATTTCGTATTTTATCGAACAAACGTTTGAGAGTTTGTTGCTTTAATAACAATCATCAGAAAGTTTCTTTAAATTTGAATAATTGTTTTTCAGCTGCCACATTTTGGTACTGTATAGAATACTCTTTGAGAATTTAAATGAACTCTTAATCTCAAATTCACGCAAATACACATATGTGTAATAAGTAACATATGTGTACTAAATGGGAAAAGCACATATGTATACTAAGCATCATATGTGTACTACATGGGAAAAACACATATGTGTACTAAGACAGTGGTTCCCAAAAGGTAGTCCGCTGGTATGTGTGTCAATATTAGGGGGTCTGCGGGATCGCAAATAAATTTTTTTAAAATACAATGAAAGCACTTTAATAAATAAGACTCCTATCTCTGATAAATTTTTTTAACGAATTAAATTACAACAAAACGAATTTTCTTAGTTTGATGATGAGTTCAGTCAGTTAATCGGAGCTTATACAGGCGTTACTTTCGTCAAAAAATGACAAAAGTTTCGTCGTATATGAGAATGCGATTTTAACTGTGCATCGATAAAATCGTTCTGACAGTCATTCTATTGAAATTTAAGTCCAATAAAAAAAATATAAAACCGAACATAAATAATTTTGACAGCAGATCGTAACTCAAATCCCCATTTTATCCATCCAAGACCACTTTTAATACCAAACTAACCCCAACATATAAAAAAGCGACTGTGTCCAGAGAATAAAGTCTTGATTTCCGCAGTCTGACATCCAACAACACAATAGAGTCCCTAACTCTTGCAAAAATCCGTTGGACAGCGAAATTCGTGGGACCAGGTCATCGAAGCTGAAAGTTTGCGCTTAAATCAAAGGAAATGGCGATTAGAGGACCCATGGAAAGCACATGCAGGGAAGGTCAAAACGTCCACTTTTTGAAGACCGATTTTTCGTCCATACGCTGCAGACCGTAGCAACGGTCATTACGGAGAGTCTTGTTGATTCGGTTGAGGGGTTGCGAAAGGGTGGCCTTGCTTGGAAAACGAATACGGGCGAAAGAAAAGAAAATGGGTCGATTTGTAGTTTCTTTTTTTGTAATATGAAATAAAGGTGTATTACAGGAAATGGAGTGATGCGTTTCATTTGTTTTGGGCTGTGGATAAACATACAGGTTTGTAGGTGAATCACCTTCTTGATTTATTCAAGTCAGCTGCTTCACTTACTTTATATTGTAAATCAGTGAAAACGTGCACTGTAAAAGATGTACACCCGAAAAGTTAACTTATTACGTATATACTTCACAGATAAGTACTTACAGGGGAGCAGCTGTTTGATTCAAGTCAGCTGCTTCACTTACTTTATATTGCAAATCAGTGAAATCATGCACTGTAAAAGATGTACACCCGAAAAGTTAACTTATTACGTATATACTTCACAGATAAGTACTTACAAGGGAGCAGCTTTTTGAGATAAAACGTCTTTACTCTCTGAGAAATGAGCAAAATATCAAAACTGATATCTTGTTTTTAATGCAAGAGAGTTTATTTTATATTTACAACACATTACTTTTTTTAAATTTTTGTTTTGTAATTATTGTAATAGGTATAGCTTTCAAAAGTTTCCAAAATGTTTTCAATGTAAAGATTTATTTTTATGATTTTCTATATTATATGTATTGCTGAGAAAACTGACAATATCTTTACCGATATACACTTCCGTACCTGTTAAGTGGTTAAAATCAGCAACTTGGAATAACCGGATAGAAACTACGTGTTACTCTTTTAGGATATCCATTCCGACACACTAACTTATCGGACAAAAAGTACGAATGCCATAAATTTAGTCTTGTTTCATTGAAAATTCTGCACAAATCAGTTTAAAACCTTGGAATATAGCAAATCACGAACGAGACGTGGGTGGTGGCTCACGAAGTCTGTCTTAACAGCTTGCTATCCTATTTATTATGATAAGGGTTTGGTTGGCGACCAAATCTAATTCGATAATCTGTTGAAATGACATTTTATACCAAACCCTTTTTGTAGCGCTCCGACACAGCCACAACCGGTGTTTGCTTCTCTTAGAGGTAATATGGATATTAGAATGTCACAAGTCCCACAAACAATAAAAATATTTTCAAAATATCAAAAACGAAATAAATCAATGAATCGTTTACAATAAAGCCCATAAAAAAAATCTCATCGCATTATCACTACTTTAAAACAAAAACACGAAATTTTATTACATTAAACGCTTAATACAACAAAAAAACCCTGAATTACAAAAATAAAAGAATCTTAGTTTTAACGGAATCTTGAAATCTAATTGCAACATCCCTCCACAAAAGAGAACAGTAACAGAACTGCTTTCGAAAACTGCAAACGAAAAAAAAAAGTCTTTATCATCCGATTTATTGATTGGCCGAGAATCTTATCGTCCCAGGGAGCGTCGATTAAATTAACTTTTGTGACCGTATGTCCTCTCCATTGATTTGCGTCCTCCGAATAACGGCAGTTTTATGTAAATACGGCCATGCACAATGAACTGCGCTTCGCCCCTAAGTAGCGATCATGAGTTATATGTTTCTCTTACTTTATTTGAATTTCTGGCATACACGTTATTTGTATAAATGCATGAGTGTCTTTTTTTTATTAGGAGGACTGTTAAATTGATAGGACATTTCTCATACGATTGTTGTGGAATTTTATAAGGAATTTTTTTGGGGTAAGATCATAAATATACAAACGAATGTTAACATTGTTTGAAATTTTAAATGCTACATTACTTACTGTCCCTACACATAATAAAATAGCTTATTGAATGTAATAACTGTTTTATTAGCATTAGTGGGGGCTTGTTGAAGAAAATGTTATATTACTTGGATCGTTTGATTTAATTATTTTTGGATAAACTTTCAAATGTTTTATTTTGGTTATATTTATTAAAATTGACCTAGTGACCTTTTTAATCAAAATTGACCCAATGACCTTTTTATTAAAATTAACCTACTGACCTTTTTATTTAAGTTGACCTAAATTTTCCGTTAATTTTAGCCTGTCACGTTGAAGAAAAAAAATGTCACCACAATTTTATTAAAATTTTTTGCTCTTTTTTAATATTTGTTAGAGTTGCTGGAAGGCTTATTAAGATTAGAAGATAATTGAGTGAGCAGAATGCGATTACAAAATTATACTTGATTATGTTTAAAATTAAAGAGGAATATGCTTATTATTTGTTGAAAATTTTAGTACTTCTAAATTTATTTGTTTTCTAGTATGACAAAGTCTTTAGTTTAATTTTTTTTTACATTTAGCAAATTATTAATTTTATTAGACTTCACTGAAATACTGTAAAATTAAAAAGAATTTAAGGACATAAGAAAGTTTAATATTTTTTTCATATATGTATAGGCTCATTTTTTTGACCTCTGACCAGGGTTCAAAAATACGAGCCAGTATTCGTGGGTCTTTCCTTCGAGACAGACCTTGGAAAATACCAACTGAGCAGCTTTAGTCCGAAATTCTTTTCACTAATCAACCAACTGATTGCATATGCAAATAATTTGTAACATGATCATAATTACCTGTCATACAAGTAGTTAGTTATATTTAAAAATTAATAAATTTTTTTACGAAAGTGTTGTTTAAAAAAAAATTGGTTTATAAGGTTTTCATTTTTAAGTATAAGTTATTCATTGCAGTGCAAAAATAAGAGAGATAATGAACCAAAAAGATTACATATTGTTAATGAATATTATAAACTATAATTGTTATTTCGTATAACATGCGCTATACCTTGATCAAGGAGTTGTTTTAATTCAGCAACCAATTTATTTTCGAAGGTCATAAAAACTAAAATATCCACATTTCTCCTTAAATATATACCCCACCCCCATCTTTAAAATTCTCTACGAATTATCTTTCCACGCGGTAAGAACGACCCGAAAATTTTATTGCTGGTAAGATTTTCTAATCGACTAGGTCTTTAAGAAAAGAGAAAGAAGAGGCGTTTTAAATCTATCTAATCGCATGTATACACTCGCACTCAGTGTTTAAAACCTTAACACATCTCATGATTCTCCAATGAAGAAAGAAATTTAAACGCTCTATGATCTGTAATAGAATCAGTATAATTCGTTACACCGGCGATAGGGAAAATAATAAAAAAAATCCCCACTAAGCTTTTTTTTCCCTCTCTCGATATTATTATTATTATTATTTCTCTTTTTCTTCTAAAAATCCTGTTTTATTGCTTCTCAGTGGCGTTCTCTTAATAAAAGTCTGCCGGTGTTGCGATCTCTTTTATGTACTTTTTCTTTCTTTTTTCCCCCCGAATCAGATTTTAGGTTTAATTGAATCGATTTTTTTTGTGTGTCGTGTCTGCGTCGGGATCTTTGTATTGAGACGCTGCTGTAAGTTTGTTTTTGTTCTTGGCGACAAAGGAGAAAAAGACGTCATTCGAAATTAAAATCACGCTTTTTCTCGCCTGGCTTTTCTTCGAAATTAGAAGAGTGATACTGTGATGTTAATGTGTAGGAGTTGTTTTTAACATCATTTCATATTTTCTCTCGTATTTTCCCTTTATTTTCACTCAATGTTAAATGTCAGTGGAATCGTCAAATTGGCGAAAATCATTTGATGAATAAGGTTTTATAGTTGCTAAAAAGATAGAAATATTTCAGTTACTAATTTATTTGTTAAATTAAATAATAAATGAGTACTAAAACGTTTACAGTAGTCGGTAAAATGTCTGTTCGTGCCTCTTCTTAATAACAGTCATTAACAGTCCATTAAAATTCCTTCACATTCAATGAATGGTAATTTTCATCCACTATCCATACATAAAGAAAACAATTTTCCTCGAAAAAATTTTGTTATATGCTATTTTTAAAATTAATTGTATATGTAAAGTAATTAAAAGAAATTAAATAATTTTTTATTAAAATACAATGGAACTCTTATTTCCAAACTCTATTTAACCGAATCAAACAACCAATTGTCAACAATTATCCGGATGATTCAGATCGTTTTGAGAAAGACATTTAATTGGCAAAATCAACATTTTTATACTTGTGATGTTATTTTAAATAGTCAATAAGTAGTTACATTACATACTAAATCAAAATTCGTTTTTTTAATAAGAAATAACCTTAATTTCATGAATTTTCCGATTATCCGGATATTTTACTATCGGTATCTGGTCCCAATTAATCCGGATAATTTGAGTGATACTGTATTATATACTCATTAAATATAAATCGCGATACAGTGTTTCTATTAATGTTACCAATACCAATTATATCATCTATTTATTTTACCAAGAAATGTGTCTATTGAGAATTATTTAAAGTGATTTGTATATAAATTAAGATTAATTGAAAAGAAATATTTATGGATTGAATATTAAGTTTAAAATAAGTTTTTTGTGTGTTATATTGAAAGTTATCAAATTAACATTTATTACAAAACAAAAGTACCACAACTAGAATTATAAGTGAAATTGAGTTTGAATGTTTGTACGTATACGATGACTAAATAAAATAAAATAAAATAAAATAAAATAAAATAAAATAAAATAAAATAAAATAAAATAAAATAAAATAAAATAAAATAAAATAAAATAAAATAAAATAAAATAAAATAAAATAAAATAAAATAAAATAAAATAAAATAAAATAAAATAAAATGAGTGTACAAATATTTATAAAATGACTTCGTTTTATCTATATACACCGATTACAGACTTCTAAAATAAATAATGGTAAACTACACTAATTTACACCATAAGCAGAATTTTCTAGTATTGTTGAAAATACACGATCAAAGATGGTAAAAACTCTTTCAATACGAAATGTATTCTAAATAATGTAACAAAAACGAGTTTCAAAATGGAAGCTAAGAGCAAGAAAATGCAGAAAGGCACGTACCAAAATATTTTTCTTTTAACTTACGAATGAACAACCCTGTTAGTGAAACTGACGTGAGACAATATAACACAATTTGAAGAAACTTAACAATGTGCATGTTACATACAAATGAAAGAAATAGGGCTCATAACAAACAGTTGGATAACTTCGAAGCATGTTTTCTGTAACATTTCTATTTTAACATGGACGAAACTAGTATTTGTTCTATAAGTTGGTACATGACATTTTAAACTCCTTGAATTTATATTGTTGAAATATTTTATATTGAATAAAGTGACTCTTCATGTTACCAGTCTTATTCTATTTAATTTAATATTTAGTAATTCATTAAATCATCTGAAATTGTTTTATCTGTTAGAGAGTTTAAATGATATTTTAATAAATTTATATAAATTTTAAAAAAAACTTGTTTATTATTAAAGAGATGGCTTTGAATTTATACCCCAATAAAAAAAGTTTGGAAAAAATTAGAAAATAAAGTATTTTTATGAATTTAAAAATGGTGTGTATTAGAGGTAAAACTAGAGATACAAAGACGCAAAAATACGTTTGTAACGGTCATAAGGTTAAATTATTTTAGGATATTAAATGCTACAATATTTAGAAATATAATCGCTTAGTCTTAAATTGTTAGTTATATATTAGTGCAAGGCTGTTAGTAGTTAGTACATTAACATTGTTGTACACCATTTAACCTGCAATTTTTCATTAATTGTTTTTCACACATGTATGAAAAATCAAACGTTTTTTATTGTGTATGTAAATTTTTATGATTTCATGAGAATTATAATATACTGGAACTTTATTTTTATACCTTAGTGTTGCTTTAGTTAAAAATAACAATTTTAAATAAAGTAATTTACAAAATACCTTAAAATGCGAATTTTCATTATTTGAATGAGTGTGTCTGCAATCGTTTTGTGTAAAGAATCTAACGCCATTGATAAATAAATATATATTATTTATAAGGGATTAGTATAAAACAAGCTTTATAATAGATTTTTTTCCTAATGCAAAATATTGCTTGAAGTAATTTTCATTCAGAAATCTTGTCTTACAGTACATTATTAAAGTATTGTTGAATAATAATAATAATTTCTAGTAAGATAATAAAACGTCTTTTTGAAAAGTTTAATCTCAGAGGAATATTTAAAAGGGTTTGTCAAAAACTTATTTATATATAAAATTAAAAAAAAATCCCCCATATGTATTTTTCAATATCAGTACTTTTAACCAAAAAAAATGGGAGCAGTTATTTTTATTTTGTTAATAAAACAGTAATTTTACAAATCTTATATTATAAGATTATTTCTTTAACAGCATACTACATATATTTTTTATACTTTCAAAGTTTAAAAGAACACATAGAGTAGATAAAATTAAAAAAAGAAATGTACTTCAAGATTTTTTTAAAAAACTATTTTGATACTGGTAAGTAATGAAGGTATGATTGCAATAGTAAAATGAAATTTGCAAGCATGTTGTGAACGTTTTCCAAATACTTTTACATTAAACCCTACTGGACAATAGAACTTATGTCACTATATTCGGTTAGTATTCTCTAAATAAGGTAAGTCCGTACGTAGTAAATTAAGTAATTTAATCTGGACAGGAAATTAATCTGGAATTAAAAATAATCTTTATAAATATAACGTTACTTGATTTACATTCACGTTTCACTAATCCAACTTCTAATAGGTAATTGATAGCTTTTACTCCATTTTAAAGGCTTCATCCTAGAAAAGAATAAATGAATATTAGAGTTGTGTTTAGAAGGAATATAAGTAAGTATTAATGACTTAATATTTTTTTTTATAAAGCTATGTATTCAAGATTGGGGATTACTTGTTTTAAAATTGTTGTTATAAGCACAGTTTGTAATACATAAAAAATACGTTTTTTTTAATAAATTCCTTATTATTAGAAAAATAAGAGTAATTATATAATATATAAATGCCTCTTATTGAACATGTATGTTCAATATTTGTGTTGCATATACTGAACACATCTGTGGTCTAAGACATCAATATCTATAAAGACATTTATGGTAAAATAATATTTTTTTCCCCATCGCGTATTGTTATAAAATAAATCCAAACGAAAAATAACATTGCTAACTAATAAATTTAATTTTAAAAACCATCACCACAAAATAGCAAAAATATTATATTAGTAATTAAATGTTGTTTAAGAACCAAGAATATTTTATCTAAACGATTATTTAAAAATATCAGATTATAATTATTTGCAATCCGATGCCAAGTTTTTTAAACATGTTTTACAAGTCTTTCTCTTGTAATAATAATTAATTTAACATTAATTTTATTTCGTTAGTTACATTTTGATTCCAGTTATTAAACGTAATTTATTTCACACTCAGCTTGATCAAGTGTATGTTTGCGAGTAGGTTTTTATTTACTTAGAAACGAAGAAAGCAATTTGAGACTAGATAATTTTTCATTCTTCCTTTCAAAACCTTAATTGACTCTTGCTTTAGTTTCATGGAACCATTATTAATGCTTATCTTTTTTTATGTATGTGAAAAGATATTTAAGGTTTTAATGATATTGGAAACTGATATTTTGATCGAAATTACTTTAATGCAGGTTTCACAATTAATGGGTGAATAGGTACATCTGTAATTCACTTGTAGCCTTTATGTGCCTATTTATTCAAATCAATTGATCGAAAATTTGATTTATTTATTTCATAGAAAAAAACAATATAAAACATCAGTATTTAAGTATTAATATAAAAAGCTAAATACAATTTAATAGCGGTTTTCAGTAGTGTATAATGTTCACTGAAAAATATGATTTTAAAGTGCAATTCCATTAATTTTATATAATTCTTTTGATGCATCTGTAATTTTAATATGAAATTATGTTACATAAAGTTACTAAAATAGCGTCATGCTTTAATTGCTAAATTAAACTAGCTTAAAATGTACACTTTGTTTCATATCTGACGATACACTTGTATACCAAATATAACTCCAGTAGAACTCAATTATCCGAATTCCAGTTATCCGGAACAAACAACGCGGATAGTCAATTGTTAGGATCCGGATTTTTTTTTAAAAAAATAGGAAATCACAACAAATTCACATTTAAAAAGTTTTTTGAATGATATTGTTTTTATTACTCACTAAATTACACTACATACAAAAGCAAAATGAGTTTCTTTGTACCAAAAAGTAGCTTTTTAGGTGAATTACCTAATTATACGGATATTTGATTATCAGGATGGGATATGGTTGCAATTGATCGACTTTTACTGTAATGCATCAAAGCAAAGTGGTATGTGCAATTAAAAATTTTATTGAATTTTATATTTATATTTATAGTTATATTTATTATCCAAATAATTAACATATTTGTATCTTACAATAATGTTATTCCTGATTAAAACATTACATACATTTTTAAATAAATAAACATTAATTATTTAAATATAAATAACATACAGAGTTAACATAAAAATATTCAATGATTTCGTAAATAACAAAGTAATGTCTATAGGTAAAATGCTAAAAATATTAAACTTATGTCTAGATATTTAAAAATTTCAGTCTCACTAGTTATGAACTGCTACCCTTGATTTTACTCTCACATATAAAAATTAATTATTCAATAAATACACCAAAAAATTGCATACAAAAAAAAGTATTGAAAACAATAATTAAAACCTGAACAAAGCACACTGTTGTATTACCTTTTGAATAAATATTATTATACAGAAGTATAAGTATAATAGTTTTAAGGTAAACTTTAGTAAAATAGTTTTCCTATTAAGAAAAAGGCGCAGAAAACTAACTAATTTTTAATTAAACGAATATTAAAGGACCTTTAAGTAACTATACATAATAATAAATAACTAATCGTCTTCATCGAATTAAAACGTTTACTCTTAATATAGTCTATTTATTTTATGCAATATTGTTTAAACGGCTCTGATTAAATGGCGTATGTGACTTCACTTTATTTATACGGTTTTGATAGCCGATTGGTCAACTCTCTGAAACTCGTTAGTTGATTCTCTAAAACTAGTATTGATAGGCGTTATAATAGCGCCAATTAATCAGAGCCAGACTATAGTTAAAATTCACTAGATATTTGTAAATAACATCTGGTAAGTTGTGAGAGTTTTCCAATTGACATGTCAACAATCCAAGACAACACCAAGACAAAAAGCATATAAATCATTCGTAAAAATACAAATCGGTTACTTTACAAATATCGTCAAGGAACTAAAATATACATAAAACAAATGAATAACAAATGTATTCAATAAAATATCAGAAAGGTCTATGCTTGTGTACTTTAGCAGATAAAAAAAGAAAATATAAATTTAAATGTTTAAATATTAAAGAACCACGTGCTTTCTATAAAAATGTATATGAGGCTGGAAGTATATATAGTTTAATTATTTATGTAACAGTTTTCGAATTTTAGAAGCAATACATTTGTTGAGCTTATTAGTTATTATATTTAGAGTTTATCGTTGTTATATTTTTGATGATAGTGTTTAGGATAATTACGATCACGTTGTGAGATATGCTGATTTTCTAGAGATCTTATATGATAGATAATAAGAGATAATTTAATAAAAAATACTTTCGAGAATTCATATGAAATATTGTTATGAAAATAAAAACACATTTGAAGATTTAAAGTTAGGTATTCTTAAAGGTCATTAAAGCACACAATTATGAGTTATTGTTTACAATAAGGTAAAAAAAATATTTTCCCATTCCAGTTGAGTAAATATAAAAAAATAACGATATTATTTATTATTTAATGTAATAAATGTCTTTGTACCATGTTAACTTATGATGCAAGTTTTAAAATATTTATTTTACGTTCATAACTTTGGTAAAATAAGCTTTTAATATTGGAAGTAATAGTTTTATACTAATATAAAAATGTAAATTAAACGAGAGTTTGCAGTTATGACATATGTACTTGTGATTAAATATTACATTTTACTAAATAATAAAGATATTTTCTTTGACTCCTTACATACAGGCACGATATGAGTCATTTTAAATTTGGAATGATTTGAATAAATTTGTTATGGAATTTTAAAGATGACATAAGCAATATACTGTTTCTTAACAGGAAATTTCAAACCATTTTAGGAAAAAATATATTATAAAAATATACATATATAAAATTGGTTCAGTGGATAAGATACCAAATTGTGAAATTTTACTAAGAATATATCATCAGATAAAGTTGATTTTTAGACTATTCAATTTTGTGAAATATCGTCTGCAAGATGATAATGCTTCAGAAAAAAAAATCAATACTATTTTGTATTGGAAGTCCTCAGTGTCAAACACAGCAAGGCAAGCCAAACGCGCAACATACCTGACCGCCGCATCACCGATCGTCTGCCGGCATTCCTCAGCACCACGCAGGGGGTGGGGGGTCGCCGAAAAAAACACCGATCGCTCGACCGATCGGCCCGGGGGTGCAACGGCCGGAGACCCGCAGAAGAGATTCCAACCACCGAGAAGTGAGTGCCGTAGAAAAACGAAAGTTGCCGCCACGGCTAACCCCCCAAAAAAGGGTCGTAAAAAACCAGCTTCTCACGGGGGGAGGGCCCTCCCCCCAGAGAAAGTTTCCAGCGATTGTAAGAAATCGAGGACAAGCACAAAAGGGTGGGATTTTCTCATTGTGTGGCGTTTCCTTCACTTTCATCCTACAGGAACGGGACTTTCTTCTCTGACCTAGTTAGGTATAGAAAAAATGCCTGGTTTCTCACCTTGTAAGCGCGAGTGAGAGCGAAACCTCGCGGATTCAATAGGTGAGATATAGAGAGGAAGACAGCTGGGTAGCGTTAATAATGGATCCACGTGTGAGGTTCGGGGATCTTCAAGACTACTTCCACGCACGGAAGAAATTGGGGATGTACAACATAAAGAGAAAGTATCGATACATAGAATGATAAGTTTGTACCTAACAATCTTAGTACCACATAGAAGGAACAATGAACAGCTGGATTCCAATTAGCTGAACGGTAAAAATGAGCATCTGAACTCAGGGATGTGCAACACAGATAGAAAGTATCAATGCACAGAATGATAAGTTTGTACCTAACAATGTTAATATCAAATAGAAGGAAGATTGAACAGTCGTATTTGTAGTTCCGAGTAATTAAATTGCAAAATTGAGCACCTGAGGTCAGGGATGTGCAACACAGAAAGAAAGTATCGATACTAGGAATGTGGTAAATCTGTACCTAGCAATCTTAGTACAACATAGGAACAATGAACAGTTGAATTTGTAATTCCTGTTAACTAAACAGTAAAAATGAGCACCTGAACTCAGGGATGTGCAACACAGATAGAAAGTATCGATACTCAGACTGTTGGTAAGTTTGTACATAGCAATCTTAGTAACACATAGAAGGAACAATGAATAGTTGGATTTGTAATTCCGATTTACTAAACTGTAAAAAATCAGCACTTGAACTCAGGTATGTGCAACACAGAAAGAAAGTGTCATTGTTAATATCACTACCTAGACTGGTAAGTTTGTACATAGTAATCTTAATAACACATAGAAGGAACAATCAAATAAACTGTTGATTTTATAATTCCAAGTAATTAAATAGTAAAAAGGAACACCTGAACTCAGGGGTGTGTTAGATAGTAAGGAAGTCGATGTTAGTATCGATGCACAATAATGATAAGTTTGTACCTAGCAATCTTAGTAACACATATAAGAACCAATGAACAGTTGGATTTATAATTTTGAGTAACAAACTGGTAAAAATGAGCATTTGAACTCAGGGATGTGCAACACAGCACGAGAGTATCAATGTAAGTGTCGATACACAAGAATGATAAGTTTGTACCTAGCAATTTTAGTAATACATTTAAGGGGTGTGTTAGATAGTAAGGAAGTCGATGTTAGTATCGATGCACAATAATGATAAGTTTGTACCTAGCAATCTTAGTAACACATATAAGAACCAATGAACAGTTGGATTTATAATTTTGAGTAACAAACTGGTAAAAATGAGCATTTGAACTCAGGGATGTGCAACACAGCACGAGAGTATCAATGTAAGTGTCGATACACAAGAATGATAAGTTTGTACCTAGCAATTTTAGTAATACATTTAAGGAACATTGAACAGTTGTATTTATAATATCGAGTAACTAAATGGTAAAAATGAGCACCTGCACTCAGGGATGTGAAACGCAGAAAGTATTAATGCTGGTATCGATGCTCATAATAAGAAGTATGTGCCTAGTAATCTTAATAACTCATAAAAGGAACAATGGCCAGTTAGATTTATAATTCCCAGTAATTAAATGGTAAAAATGAGCACATGAACTCTGGAACCTGCAACACAGAAAGTAGCGATGTTAGTATTGGTACACAGTACAACACAATTGTATGTTTATACCTTTCTATCAAAGTAAAACACATGAGAGGAAAGGAGAAAAACACATGAGAGGCTAATGGACACTTGACTTTATAGATCCGTGAAACTAACTGTTAAAAGAGTGCACTTGTATTTGTCGATGCACAACGCAGAAAGAAAGTATCAAGGCACAGAACAACGTATTGGAAGTTAATACAAAAATATATATAAAACACATGAAAAGAATAATAAGCAGTTGGATTTATAATTCCGTGTAACCAATTGTTAAAAATATGCACTTGAACTTGGGATGTGCACAACATAAAAAGAAAGTTTCAATACGCAGCATAACGCAGCGGTATGTTTATACCAAGCATTCTTGGTAATATACAGGAGAAACATTGAACAGTTGGAATTATAATGTTGTGTAACCAACTTGTAGCGGTACAACACAGAATGTTTCGTTGTTAGTTTCGATAAACAGAACAATAAGGTTGAACCTAGTAGTTTAGCGCTAGTGTGTGATTTGCATTTTATAAGTATTTATAGAAAACGATTTAAGTTCAAACGTTATGTTTACCATACTAAACCGTTATGTTTTTGTTGAATACGTTTATGAAGTAGTTATATTTCAACTAGATTTAAAAAAAAACATGCCAAGAAATTGCGGATTTGTAGCTTAGAAAATAAGTGTAAATCATTATTCACATAATGTTTCATAATTAAGTAAAAAAATATACTATCTTTATATTAATAGCAAAAATTTAATGTTCATGTGTCTCAGGTATAATAAATCCTTCAAGTTATAGTCAAATTAGTTATCGGGATATTCTTCAAATAAATAATATCTTAATATCTATAATAAGATGGAGAGAGAGAGAAAGAGAGAGAGAGAGAGAGAGAGAGAAAGAGAGACAGAGACAGAGGGAGAGTATAGAGTATGCATACATATGATGAATACATTGATGATGGAGAAAAAAAATATGTGCACATTTCGATAATCCATCTTGTGTTCAGATGTAATAACCTATATAAACAATGTCTGCATACAAATGATAATAACTTTCAGATTTTTGGAAGGCAATAGGTTAATTATATACCTTCATAAAGAGGGAGAAGGACCATAAAGAATTTCAAGCACTAAAACAAATTTGAATACTTACATAAAAAAATAACTTTAAAATGGCCGATCTTATTCATTTCCTTTATATGGGTTTCATTAATAAAAATATCCATTCGTAATATATTAGTGTGCCATTACTATTTCCAAAACAACGCACATGAACTAATACATAAATTGAAATTATAGAATAGCATAAATATTGCTTGATATAACTTAATATAACAAAGAAATGATTAGAAAAGCCCTACACGTGTAAGAATAAAATGCGATTGAAATTTAAAAAAAAAATTGAATTGTACACGAAGACGTGTATTTAAATTTTATAATAAAATTGCGCTTTTGATTGATCCGAGTCTAATATTAATCAACTCCAGTTCATTACGTCTATAATATACTTTTCAAAAAGCGCACACTTCTTTAAAGTACAGTAGAATTTTAATTATTCGAATCAATTGGGACCAGATCCCATCCGGATAATTGGATATCCAGATAAATGAATCATTCACGAAGAAAATGTTATTTCTTAATAAAAAACGAATTTTGTTTAGCATGTAATGTAATTAGTGACTATTAAAAATAATACCTTTTATCGATAAGAAACTTTTAAAACGTAAATTTGGCTGATTTATTTTATTTTCTCAAAGTGATCCAGATCCCGATTATTGGCGATCCGTTTTGTTTGATCCGGATAACTGAAGTTCGAATAATTGGTGTTCTACTGTATTTTTTTTATCCCAACTGCTTTTTAAAGTATAATTATCAGCTTTAAAAATCTTATAAAAGTATTAAATATATATATTGTTAGTAAATACAAATATGATATTTTTTGCCATTTGCAAAAACTTTCAAGCACTAGATATTCTTGAAACAATTATCATTTCAATAAGTACTTGTGTTGGAACTCAGTTAAAAGTGCTATAATAATAAGTCGAAAGTTTATAATTTGTTCAATTTGGCAAAGAAAAACATTTCTAAATAATGGAAATATTACAAAAATCAAAGCTATTACGCATTTTTGAATCCAGTGTTAAATGAATATTTAAAAATAAAATCCGTAGGTATTTAAAAAAAAAAAGAACGTTTAAAAGCCATCTTTCAAAAAAGCTACCGAACATAATTTTTTGACACAGCTTCAATAAAAATCTCATCGTTACGAAAGCAAAGATCAAGAATAAATGATCTATTACCTCAAATTGTTGAGATTTTTGGTTTCGGAAACGAAAAATAAGAGGAACGCGAGTGATAGTTTCTGTCAGATCGATTTTCATTTTTCCATTATATATTATTTAGAATAAAAGTAGTGTAGTTTAAAGTTTAAAATTTTTGGATGGTGTTTATGTTAAATGAACATAAATAACATAAATTTGTTTATAGCATAATGTTTTAAAAACCTGTGTAATGGAAATGTAATTTAACCAAAGTAAGGGTATATATCAGAATTTTTTTTAAATAATATGTTCTAATAACTGTTAAAAAAGATAAGTGTTTTGAAGTTATACTCTTACATTTATTAAAAATTATTTTAAAATTTTATTTTTCATTGAATAAACCATTTTGGAAGATAATCTAATATTTGTATGTAAAATCAACCATTATAAAAACTGTGAGAGTTTTGGAAATAATTTTCGTGAATATTTATGTTATAGAAATATTTTCTTAAATGTAAATGATTAACATTTTGTATTTTAAAATTATAAAAAAAATTACGGGTTGATTATTATAACTTGATATATAAGTTGATTTCCATATAGTAAAATTATTGTAGATACCAAAAACTATACTTCGGTTTACAAAAATTGAAGTTATTCAAAACAAGTGAGCACTACATGACTTCAGAGTGTTTAGGACATATGATTGTAACATTCAAAACTGCATTAGAACAAAATACAGGTAAGCACTTGATTTCAAATAGTTAAAAAAGCATGAGATTAGATTTAAGAATATTCAACTTAGGATTTTTAATTTTATGATAAAACTAATCACAATAGAATCCTACAACTTTTAAGCATTATTTTTATGCAGTTATAAATATAACGGATCGTATATATAATTTGGACAACGTGGTTGTTTGATAAGTCATATGAAAATTGCGATTGTTGTGTTAAATATCTTTTACAGTAGCCAAAATAAAACTCATGGAGTCACAGAATAATGTCTTTGATACTTTTCTGAACATAATTCTGCATTTAAATGACAGAAAAGTTTATTTACAAGATATTTCAAGCTGAATTTTTTTATATACTTAAAGAATTTTTGCCACGAATTTATTCATAATTTTATAAACTTAACATATAAATTATTTTAGGACTTATAAAATTGGCTTAAAATTGATAAAACAAATGGTATAGACACAATTGTATTTTAAGCAGTTAAACAAATGAAAAGGTATGCTGTAATTAAAGAAATAAAACTTAAGAGTGTGAAGTTTTAAATGATATTACATATTTATTTCGTTTAGGACTTTTAAGAAAACGATTGTACTGAAAATGTGTTCCAAAATAAAGTTTTAAAACAGTTAAATAGCAACTTCAACTTCACATATTTCAAATACATATTAAAATGTGACATCATCTTTTTTGTGACTTTCAAGCAGATATCAAGATGTTCTTTAATATTGTTCAGCGTAACATAATTCAGCAGCTTGTAGGTTTATTTTTATGTCCATAATAATAAAAGAAATAATCTTTGTGTCTGTTTCATTTAAAACATTGTATTCCATTATATGTAATTGCCTGAACATTTATATACATATACTATTCAACTTCTAATTGTATACATGAGAGCCATTGTTTTAATATTCCGTTTGGTTTTCAGTTTAAAACCTTTTATAACGATATTAGAAGCTTTATTTTACAATGGCTACTATTAAAAAGTATTATCTACATTGTTATAAAATCTTAGATCTTGACAACAATGAAATACCATAAAATATATTAATTGCTTTAAGCAATTAAAAGTTGGTGACCAAAAATTGATTTGGCGAAATAGCTCTTTCTGACATTGCTTCAGTAGGGAAACTAACGGAAAAGCTAACATTCAGAGATGTTTGAGCAATAGACCAGTTATTTTGCCTTTGAGAAAATAAAAGATTGAAAAAATACGGGCGGACGAACCAATGGAGTAACACATATTTAGCGCGTGTGAAACCTCGGGTAACAGCTAAAGTTAAATAAAACACAGTTTTCCTTAAAGACGCAATAATTATGAACATTTTTAGCATTTTTACATGCACAAATATATAAACGTATTTCGATATTTTCGTTACGAAATTTACAGAAACACATTAATCGTTATTCATCTCAACCGATTCTGCAAAGTTTCTTCAAATTGATAATCATGAGAGCAATAATTTTAAAATACCGTTAAATTTTTTAAATGAACTTACAACAGTTTCAGAAGCCATTTTTTAAAATGTCCACTTAAAAAGATATATAGTATCAACATTGTTATAAAATGTTGCCAATAGTAAAATACTTAAAAATAAATTTATAATATACGTTTTTGGCTTTAAATAATTAAAAATATTTATTTAATACAATAATAATGCTTTAGCTACCAAAATTGAAAAACATGTTTCGACTTATTTGTAAGTTATACTTCACTACATAAAAGAAGAGTAACATTTTACATTTATAAGACAGTGGAAATGAAAATCCAAAGCTAGACATTGTTTTGGAGAATAATTGTTTTATTAATTTCTATAGTATATCGTTTTTTTTCCCTCCCGTGCAAAGAACTGGTATTTCTACTAGTTTAATAATCAAATTAATGACTTTTGTTGCATTACAAAAGATGATATTGAAAATTTGCTAAAACATTACTTATTGTTGTCTTTCTACTTATGCAATATAACATATTAAATAATAAACAAATAAATGGATTACTCTAACAAAAGCTTCAAATATTCAGATTTGAGATTTTAATATTGTAATAAAATGCATTTTGTTATAGAAAATGTAATTTAGATTCATTGTTGTGGATGTAATATCGCATTTATAAGTATTTGGATTACTCTTTATATTAAACTTAGTGATATAATATAAAATACCTTAGGTTTATTATGGAGTTGTTCAATAAAATAGCTTTGTGTTATCTATTTTTGATTTTAGATATTCATTTTTTTAATTTAGACTTGAGTATTCAGTTATTTAAGCGTCTTATTGAATAATAGCATTCTTTGACATTTTTATATTAACAACGACTTTCCTTGTGAAAACTTCAACAAAGAGACCTTTCAATAAAGCCCATGTTGAAATTTTCATTTTAAGACAAATCACTTTTTCCGACCAAAATTAATTCCAAACTTACCAAATGAAGCGCAACACTTAAGATTCTATTCTTCTTTACACCACAATTTGACATTCTCTTGAATAGGAGATGCAACACCCACTTCAATCGAGGCAGCCCTAAAAAAAATCTTGCCGACTGCAATAATTTCCGAACAATCCCCGAAATAAAATCACAACTGACGCCTATTTTTATGTTTTCGTCACCTAATATAAGCGCCGGCTTTCTTTATAGAGATTTATTTGAATAGGCTAGATTAATTGCGAAGCGTGTGCGAGCCATTTTTTCCTCATTCCTCAACTTGTATCCCTTTGTGTCCTATTGTTGGGCTGTAATATTGAGTACACAAAGACTGGTATCGCACATGTTTGAAAACAGCAAGACACCAGAACGCATAAATTCAAACAGACGACTCGCGCTAAACATTATTTTCTGTGATGAAAAGAATCAGCAGCTCGCTTTTTGGACGGGAAAATAAAAATGGTTGACAAATAGTAATTAATCACGGATACATCAGGATAAAACGCCATTCTTTCTTCATAAAAAAACAAACAAACTGCGTTTTGTCAACAGAAGGCAATAGATGTGGCTTTTGTTTGACTTTGAGAGTTAACTCGAACAATGGCCTGCGTTATTTGTTCGGAAATTTTCCAGTTAATCACGAAAAGCAATGGAGTAGAAAAGGTTTTGCTTTGGTTGAAATATTAAAGAGTGTCCTTTGTTTAGTACAACTTCTTCTAAATCAAAACAAGAAGGGGCCGTTGTTAAAAAAAAATGACGTTTATATATCAACATCGAACATTGTTACAATTCGGGAATCACACAATTCTTTTGGTCGGCGACAAATAGCTTCGAGGAGATCATCTTTTGTTTAAAATACAATATTTTGCACGAAAAATTAGGAATTTGAGCCATTGTACCCAATGAAAGTAGGAAAAGAAACGTAAAGATTTGAATAACAAATTGCTCAAAAGAATCCACTTGGATTGCGGTTTGTTATGAATCCACAAGTTTTTTTTACCGGTTACAGTGGAATGCTACCTAACTGTGAGTTGACAGATAAATTGAGAAAGCAGTTGCTTGAAACTTTTCTTACATGCTGACTTACAGATCTATTCATTGAGATGTTGATGTTTATCTTTTTGTAAAACTATAAATTCTTTTGTACGTTAAACAAATAGTCTCAGTTAAAATATCACCGTTTGAAGTCAATAGATGAGAAATGATAGCTTACAGGATTCTTTACAATAGTGCTGTTAATTTTCCCGCACCAAATAATTTATTTTTGATGGATGGGTGTTTTATGTATAAAGAAATAATGGGAGATAGATAATAAACATCCAGGCAGTGTTGTTTTAAAATGTGTAAAATATCATTATTAAAACATATCGTTATTTAAAGATTTATAAAAGATCAGGGCACAAAATTTTCCAATATTGTTATAACTGTCGTAGGAACAGTTTTTAATTATAAATGTTGTAAGAAACCGTTGTTATAACTGTCGTAAGAACAGTTTTTAATTATAAATGTTGTAAGAAACCGTTGTTATAACTGTTTAAGAAAGTAGTTGTTATAACTATTGTAGAGAAAGTAGTTGTTATAACTATTGTAGAGAAAATAGTCATATTTATGACAGACAACAGATGTTAAAATTGTTGCAGAAAACATTTGTTTGCAATATAATTGCTTATAACTGTTGAAAAAAAAACCGTTGTTATAACTGTTTCAAAAAGTAGTTGTTATAATTGCCGAAAAAGTTGTTATATTTATGACAGACAACTGTTGTTAAAATTGTTGCAGAAAACATTTGTTATAACTGTTGAAGAAAACCGTTGTTATAACTGTTTTAGAAAGTAGTTGGTATAACTATTGCAGAAAAAGTTTTCATATTTATGATAGACAACAATTGTTAAAATTGTTGCAAACAATTATTTTTACGAATGTTGCGGAAAACATTTGTTATAACTGTAGAATAAAACCGTTGTTGTAACAGTTGCAGAAATTGTTATAACTATTGCAGAAAAAGTTGTCATATTTATGACAGACAACAGTTGTTAAAACTGTTGCAGAAAAAATTTGTTATAATATAACTGTTGTTTCAACTATGTTGTAACTGTAGAAGTAAATTGTTGTTATTACTGTTTCAGAAAGTAATTGTTATAACTATTGCAGAAAAGTTGTAATAGTTCTGACAGACAACAGTTGTTAAAATTGTTGTAAACAATAATTGTTATGAATGTTGCAGAAAACATTTGTTATAACTTGTTGAATAAAACCGTTTTTGTAACAGCTACAGAAAGTAGTTGTTATAATTGTTGCAGAAAACAGTTGTTGCTATAGTTTCAAAAAAACAATTTTTAAAATTGTTTCAATCTGAAATTATTATAAATGTTGCATAAAACAGTTATAACAATTGTTGCAGAAAACAATTGTTATAACGTCTGCAAAAAACAGATGTTATAACTGTTAAAGGAAAATGTGTTAAACTGTGTTTTGTTAAACAATAATAAACTGTATAACACCCATTTTAGTACTTAGATTAATTACTACAAAAAAAAATATTGTAATATAGACACATATCCAGTTATTTGTAGAATAACAAGCAAAATTATAGATTTTGTGTGCAGCTTTTAATTTATTTTTTTATATATTTTTAAGTAAAGTAAAGTAAAGAAAAAGATGGGTCACATGTTTAATAGATATGGCTGTAATTTATTATTACTATTTTGATCAGTCAATTTTTATACATATTATGTAACGTAGTACTCTTCACCGGATGCATAAATTACTGGAAATATTACTGGAAATAACAATTTTACCATTACGTAGCGTTATATACAAAGTTTACAAAGTATATAATATAAATTAATTTTAATTATAATATTACACTCTCATTTATAAATACAACGGTTTGCAAGTTCTATGTTATCCACAGAAGCATCGATTGATGCAATTGATACTTTGAAATCAAATAACGGATTACCCCAAACCTATTAAAAAATAGATTTTTATAAATGTGACACATTAAGATCTCCTAGTTGCATATCTACAAAAGGTTTAAAGCGAGACTTTTTTTTAAGTTATGTAAAATTTTATGGTGATATCACTTTCCTCACACAGTGGAAATGAAAATAAATTATGAATCGAAACATCTATCATTCCTCAAAAAAGGATTACAAACACTTTTGCATTTTCATAAAAAGTAATATAAGCATTTCGGAAACCTTATTCAAATGTGCGGTTGCATTCCGAAATTCAAATAAGTTATCCCGAAATTCATATTTTATTACATAATCTCCGTCCAGTAAAAAGTATTTTCTCATTTATGCAATCATGTATACATTATCAGTCAACATCACTAAAAAGTTGTGCTTAAAATTCAATGATTCGAGTCATTTCAGCGTTTATAAACTAAACCTTCTCTAGCTTTAAAAGAATAAAAATGTATATCTCTACGGTTGTTCTTAATTCGTGTGCAAATTTCTAAGTCAGTGTCGGCAGCTTTTCCTTAGGAGTTAACCTTGTAAGAAATGCTAATGACGTTAAGCCTTACTTTTTTCACTTGGAGTGTATTTTTCCACGCTGTGCATTTGCAGTTTTGATCTTTTATGTTCTCACTTTAATCTCATTTCTATTAAGGAGATTTTGAATAACCCTTTTTGGGTCGTGTGTACTAAAATTAAGATCTGTTTGTCGTTTTAAAAATTAACTTATAGCAATGAAGGAGTCATGTTTCATTTCTTTAAATTTTCGGGTGAGGAATAAAATAAGTATTCTCCAGTAGTACGTTTTTAGTAAAAAAATTAATTGCAGATTGTAAAAAGAAGATACTTAAGGACCTTTACAAACTTGTTTTTCTTTGAGTACAATTGCACAGTAAAAGAGAGATGTCGACCTCAAATTTAAGTAACCGTACACACTCATTTTTTTTCGTAGGTGCCTTTGATGAAATATTGAATTATATGTGGAAGTGTTTGAGATTAAACTAACGTACAATGTAAAAAAGGTACTTAAATATGAGTACCTGAACCAACTCGTTTTCCTTTGAGTACAATCGCATCGTAAACTAGCAATGACGTAATCAAATTTAAGTAACTGTACTTTTTCAAAAATGAGTAGTATAATTTAATATTACTAATTTCAGCTTCTGTTTGAGCCATCTTAACAAAGCGACCTGACAAACTTAAAATGGATGTTCAGAAGATGGTTTTCCACATTATTATATGTCGATTGCTTTAATGGAAATGGAGTTATTACAACTCAATTATCTTACTTCCTATTCTTTTGGCATACCTTTTAACATTTCATCTGTTGATAACTTATTCACGTCGAACTGTTAGTACAGCGGATAAGGCACTGGACTGCTGTGCCTGAGGATATGGGTTCTATTCCCAGTAAGTCGATATTTATTGAAAGAAATTCATGAAGGCAGCCTATGTAGGTAAATTACTGCTCTTTTTACTTATTGCACTCATTTTGGAGTACATTTCTTTTTCAGAAAAGAAACTTATGTATTCAGAAAGAACTCATGTATTTTGAGCTATGATAAACATCAAATGTAATCGAAAATGAGTACATTTTACTTATTTTTGAGTACCTTTTTAACAGTGTACTATAATAAAGATATATTTTGCCTTTTAAAAATAAATTTCTTGCAATGATGGAGTCATGTCGTATTCCTTTAAGTTTTCAGAAGAGAAGTAAAAAACGAGTATTCTACAGTAGTACGGTTTTAATAAGACAATTAATTGTAGTATTTTTGGATGAATGTTCGGTGGATGAATGGGTTTTAATGAAGCTCTGAAATTTTAAATTTTACATTCTTAAGAATATCCACGAACTATACAAGTCTCATTCGGACATGACCCGTGTTTACAATTAAATATCTTAATGACTCCAGTTCCAAAATGAAAAATATCAGGAAATCATATAAATAAAAACAAATATACTCAATGAAACAAACTTTATTAAGCCTTGTATACTATACAAACAGTCTACTAGTCAGGGATCAAAAGTACATCTAAACAGGGTGCCTTATTACACTGTTAAAAATTATTATGATCTTGCACTAAACTTTGGCAACTATTTAGCTTCAACCAACGTTCGGTGCTTAGTTTTATCATTTTACGGTGCTACCACGGATGGTTTAGTGGTAAACATTGCACCAAAACTCATATCGTTGTATAAAACTCAAAATTCGAGTTTTCCTAGTATTGTAGTAGTAGTATTTTTATAGCGAAGCTGCCAACTCTCCGATCGCAAAATGGCAAATTGTTGCCTATCGGACTCGAACTAGAAATTCTCTGATTCATAGCTGAACGCCTTTATCCACTGCGTTACGGAAGCCCATGTTCTTGGAGGTGCTTGTTGCCGTAACGACAGCGAAAATTTCGGTTGCAGATAAAGAGATTGAACCAATTGAAATCTCCGGTTTTCTCCTATAAAGGATTTTTTGTTCAACCTAGATGCCACCATATAATGGTGTAGACTTCTGTTTTGCACGAAGATTTATTACATCGTTGAACTGAAATTTTTAACAGTGAACTAATGGTTGATACACTAAAATTCTGGTTACAGAAATCGTTATATACCAATGTGATGTATAGTTTTTTGTTTTATTCAAGTCGTCTCTTTTTTTTTTGATAGTTGGAAGTTTTGTCGATGAATAAGTCTTGCCTTTGGGTACTATCAGTGGGGCACGAGGTTTGGTTAGTGAGAGGATTCGTGAGCAAATACAATACCATTGATGTATTGCGTACATTTCACTTTATGGGATGAATCTTTGTGCATATGGGATGAATCTTTAATATCTTCCTTATTAGTCCTTACTGTAGTTGGAGTCCTTATTATACAAATCTATTAAAAAATAAAAAATAAAAAAAATGGGACATAACCTCTTTTTGCATTTTGTGATTCAAATGTACGAAAACCATGCGTTCAACTAATCTGTAATTTTACGCTAAATCTGATATTTTTACCCCATCAATCTATATTCCTTCATAAGAGATAAAACCCATCAAGTCCATAACTACTGCCGTAATTGAGTAGAAAAAATTCTTTCCATTTGTACGTATAAAAATCCAAACCACATGTTTATTAATATGTTTTGTTATACAAAAACTAAAGAAGATTTTATTAAAATTGACCATTTTCCAAGTTTATTTTCAAGTACAAATTAAACTTAAATTGAATGTCTGCTGCCTGTAAATGTTTTAAACAGAGAATCAATTAATAAATAAAGTATCATTTTCCATCATAATAATTTATAAATATAATTAAGTTTTAATAATATTAAAGTATGGGATATATTTAAAAAAAATTAGATTATTTTACAAAAAATATGTTATTAAACTGTATATTTTAATATCCCTTTTTTTAAATGTGACAGTATTTTTCGTTATGACATTTAAAAAATACTTAAAATTTTGGCGACTTATATTTTCTTGAAGTTTACTATGACCTACTAAATAAAAATTAAGAATTTCAAATAGTTAAAAAAGGAAATTTTCAAGATTTTTAACTTAATTTTTTTAAGTCGAAAAATAACTAATTCGATAATATAAAGATATTTTGTAATGATTTGAAGGTTATGTTCTGGATTAAACGAACATATGAACAAAGTTTTTGAATGAAAATGCAACGCTTATTTCAAAGAAAGTATAACTTTATACATCACTTGAATGCTTTATATATGCATATATTGCTCATTTTCAATATTGCTGAATATATTTCTTCATGAATCCTACCATTCAAACTCCATAAAATTACTCTAAACACGATAAAATTCATTAAGAAAATGGCATTTTGGAATTCTATTCCCTAACCGCCATCAGTTTTTTTAGCCATATTAATAATAAAGATGAAGGAAAATCATAGCACTTCAAACTCATAGGTGGAAAAAATGAGCCCGAAAAAAAGGCTTTAACATTGGAAACACGTAAAACAGAAAAAACGCCAACCTATGCCAAATACAAACCAGCGCATGTAGAAAAAAAAACCACGTTCTTTAAACGACAATCTCTAAATACCTAATAAACATCGCACTGATTTGTAAACGCGGTGCTTTTAAAAACTACCTTTTAAATGGGCCTAATCACCGGAAAAAATATTAAACCAGACAGCGGAAAATAAGAAAAACTTCCGATGAAGAAACCAAGCAGAAAAAAAATCCCCAAACCGAGCTAATAAAATCACTGCCTGTCACAAGCGAAAATTTAAAAGCGGCATTCAGACTCCTTTCCATGTAATGAGGCGGGGTGTGTTTTTCAGTTAACGCTGTTTAATTGACTCGAGCCTTTCTCCAAGGTCGGGGGGGGGGGGGGGGAGTTAAAGGGAAGGGGGGTGCTTCCTTTAGTCTTTTTTTCTTCTTTTCTCAGGAATTCTTGGGTGTTGAACAGCGCACTCTGGTGGTGGAGACCCCCTTTCCGTCCCCCCTCAAGGCTAGAAAAGTGTCGGCGAAGTGATAATGGTAATCAGTTTAGCGCTAATCGTCTGAGGATGCGAGCTGATGGAACTCGTCCAATTTCCCTGGCAGCAATTTTCGTTGTGTTTTTTGAAAACTCCCCCCCCCCCCCCCCTCCTCCCCTGTTTCAACTGTTGAGAGTTTTCAGAAATATGTATCTGAAGGCTATTGAAAGATTTGAACTGGGCGTTATGTATTGGAAAATTAAGAAAATTATTTTAAATGTATAGATGTTTAATTATTTCCTTTAAAACAATTGATAAGTAAGGAATTGTAACTTAATTGAAAAATACGAATTAATAATAATAATCCTTTTAAACTTAATTTTATAATTTTGTTTGTCGAAAATTTCAGTATAGGTTTTGGAGTGAAGATTTAAAAAAAATACCTTTACGTAACTGATAATCTGCATATATGTCAGGTATAAATTTATGTTTACTGTAATTTTAATTAAATTTTGAAATTAATTCTTAAACATAAAAAAAGTCGAAATACACTAAATTTACGTTTTGTATAATATTAAAAGTGAACAAATTATTTGACAAAATGCATCAACACTCAAAAGACTTGTGTTTACATCATTTTGCTGAAAATGAAAATTAATAATTATTAATACGGCATATTTAATCGGAATAGGGTGAATACACCAATTAAAGATCACGTACCAGTTACCGACTATTTCGAAAAAATATTTAAATCGTTACATATCGTACATATCGTTTTTGAAATTCCTTTCAATGAATGTTACTCAAAGGCTTTAAAATTTAGATAAATGTTCTTTTGCAGTCTCATTTGAATTCAGTAGTTACAGGGATTTTTATGTTTGACACTGCTCGGAAATTGGCCTTAACTGAACTGGTCTTAAATTAGTACATTCACCACATATTAAAATAATTGAAAGTTAAAACTAAAATAAAAAAATTTATAAGGTTGTATAAGAATTAAAACTTTAAAAAAGAAAATGAGACCAACAAGTACACTTGTACTTTAAAAGGAACTTACAATAAAAATTTGATTTAACGTGGACAATAAAATAAAATGTATTACGTACATTTTATAAGAAGTTATATAAGACCATTATAATAGTTATATAAGAAGTTAACTAATACCATTATAATAGTTATATAAAACCATTATAATAGATATAAAACAATTATAATAGTTATATAAAACCATTATAATAGTTATATAAAACCATTTTATTAGTTATATAAGAAGTTATATAAGACCATTATAATAGTTATATAAAACCATTTTATTAATTATATAAGAAGTTATATAAGACCATTATAATATTTATATAAGAAGTTATATAAGACCATTATAATAGTTATATAAGAAATTATATAATACCATTATAATAATTATATTAGAAGTTTAATGATACCATTATAATAGTTGTATAAGAAGTTATATAATACCATTACAATAGTTACATAAGAAGTTATATAAGACCATTATAATAGTTATAAGAACATATAATGACTAACTTTTTTTTGACAATTTTCTACATGTAGTTACGTTCGTTAATTTATAATTAACCAGTAATCAAGTAATTTCCGATCTTTACTGCTTGCAATATAACTACAATGTTAGAATATTATTTTAGATATTTTAGCACATTATCATAAAATTGTTAAACTCTTCTTGAACAATAGTCTTCAAACCTTGGCAGCTCTACATCGCTATTGATACTTTTTGAAAGAATTGACAAATAGATTTATCAAAAAATTATCTTTGCTATTTTTAACGAGTTAGAAAAACATTTCTGTTATAAATTAACCTAACATAAATTACTTATTCAGCGAATAATAATAAAGTAATTTACGAGTTAAAAATAGAGTTGAAAAATTATCACTAACTTCAAACAGGTTAAATATCTTAAAACGAAAAAAGTGTGTTTCGGTTTTTTTCCCACAAGAAAAAGGGAGCGTTTATATGCAGCGAACATTTTCACTTTCACCAAGAGAAACTAAGCTTAAAAATTCATAAGCTTTGAAAAACATTCGCTCATATCTCCACTCTGTGGAAAAACAGCATCGTCGAAGCGTGCAATTTACCAACTTTAAAACAACAAAACTCGGACTTTTTTTCACCAGAAATTATAGCTTCTTTTAACAGCGTGAATTCTCATGTAAGAGAAAAAAATTCGCAATAAATGAAAGAGAATGAATGACTATCCAACACATTCGAATCTCTGCATCTTTTTTTTATTTTTATTTTATTATTAAAAGTCTCCCTTCTTGGAATTCTTAGCTGTGTGATAGCATCCCCCATTCCTCACAAGACGTGGCACACGCTCATTGGCGTATACGGTCAACAGAGAAAATCATGAGTTTTCTATTTTTTTTTTCTATACCTCACTCTCGAACCGCCTGTCGAAGAAAACGAAAGTGACTGTATGAGAGAGAGAAAAAAAAAGAGAAAGAAAATGAAAGTAAGAAAAGGAAAGAGGAATAAATAAAAAAAAATCTTCCACCCATCCCCCCCCCCCCCCTTCTCTCTACCTTTTTTCTCATTTTTATTTCGCTCTTTCAACTGCAATCGACGACTGTAATTGATTAGGTCGTATTCCTGGAAACGCAATCGCATATTTCTTTTGGCATTTTTTTTGGCGCCCTTTTTTCCTTTTCCCCTGGCGATTTACTGGACTCTGGAATAATGGAAGATTTTGGAAGGGAGGTGGCGGAGGCGACTTATATATAATTCCCGCCTTGCCTCGGAATGTCTTAGGGCCTGGCCGTACCATCACTTTTAAGAGGGGGGTAGCGAGAGAGGGAGGCGGGGGCGGTACAGTTGGCGCAATCCTCAATTTCTCACTCCAGAAGCTGGGCCGAATTGCCCTCTGCACATTTCACCTTGTCTTCTTTTCCAATTTCCCGGAATCTTTAGGAGTAAAATAAATGCTCCTTTCCGTTGACGATTTAAATCCGGACCTCAAACGGGATATGCAACTTTTTCAATCATTTCGGGTTGCGGTGATGGGAGGTGTGGAAGTGCGCATATTTCACGGGGGCTTGCCTGACAACATGCATATCCGAATGTCCGATTCAATAAGAGATCTTTTTAAGTTTTTGAAGGGAGCCGTCTTAAACATTATAAGAACCATTTTTGTAATTTTTTTACTTTAAAAACTATAATTTCTGGAAAAAAAAGTGAGACGCTTGTGTTTAAAGTAAAGTCAATTCATTTTTGCTTAAGGAATGAGATGTTAAATTTATTATTTTTTGTTTCTTGCAGATTTATATATCTATAGACTACAGAAATATGTTTAATTTTGTCAATTTTATTAACAAAAGGTATAAGAAATGTCATTATATATAATATTATATATATTTTTTTATGAATCCCGTCGTTAGCTTCCCATACATTTTTAAAATAACATTATTAAACTTTTTTTTTGGTTGTAAAAATAAATTTTCGAGTGAGTGTTGTTTTAGAATTTCTTATTTAATTATTGAATTGAAGTAATTATAATAGAACCCTTTTATCTAATTTTAAATATCTCACTTTATTAGTTAGTTTCATTGTTGTTACATGCCGTGGCCAAAACGTCCTCACGCTTACTAATGTGCATGGAGTTCCAGCTCAAATATTGTCATTGTCATCTGATCATGGTTAAGAATATTGAGACTGTGTTCCCGGGTTTTTCTGAACATGATTAAAAATATTGAGACTGTGATCCCGGGTTTTTTCTGTGGGATATATCCCAAACAATCACCAATAGGTCTCTCTGCCAACTAACGTAGGGTTGGGATAAAAATAACTTTAAAATCAAGCTAAATGGAATTGTTTTTATTGAATTTAGTCATATTTAATTTATATTTAATAAATGTATTTGATTTATATTTTTTTTTGTAATTAAAAGGGTTAATTGTAGAGGTGGGTGCAAAATCAAGGCAGCTCCAATTTTCCAAATTGTTCATGAAGGACGGGACACACTGAACGTTTCTTGAATCGTATAATACAAACATAAACGATGCAAGAACCGTTTAGTGCTTTTCTTCCTTCCTGAACCATTTTGAAAACTGGAGCTGCCTTGTTCGTATAATACAAAAATACAGATCCTTTATTTTTTTATAGCCATTGCTGTCTCGTTCTTACACTAATCGATAGATAATTTTTTTTAATAGAAATAAGTGAAATAGTGTAAATCAGAAAAAGTGAAGCTGCCTTATTCTTGAAAATACGCATTTAATTGAAAAACAAAACACGTTTTATGATAACTTTAACCATGTAAAATAAAATAAAAACAATCAGACCTTAAAAATGTATTCATATCTTCTTATCAAAACTCCAAAACCAACTTTGGAATTCACTACTCACCTCAAGCAAGCGTGAAATAACGCTCTCAGTGTCACACCTCTGAGGCTCAAGATGGCAATACTTTACATAATCCCCTTCCCCACCTCATATTACGCCTTAAAAACATTACTCCTCACAATAGCAAAGGAAGTGCATATTACTTCCAGCACGTGTTATGTCCATATCCATATGCCCTCAACCCTCTCTCAGATGACAAAGAACACACACAATTTACGCCCTTCTCCCAAAAAATTTGGCTTACAAAACTGGCTCCGCATATGTGGATCATAAGGAATTTGCGCCTGCAAATATAACAACAGGGGATCTTATTTTATAAGGGAGGTGTTTCGAGGGGGATGAGCTTATTTTTCTTCGGGATACCCATAACACGACGTCTTTCCCCTTATGCAAAACAATTTGTAGAAGTGAAGCATGCCTAAAGCCCGCATCTCTCTCTCTCGCCAAACCCCTCTTTTTTGTGTGTGTGTGTGGATGCTGCAATGCAAATCAAAACAGTCCGTGTAATCTGGAATTGAATTTTTTTTTCTTCTTTCGTGTCGCTCGGAGAGTTGAAAGTTTGAAGAAAATCGTATTGGGTCGTTTTCGCTATGAAGGTAGTTGATAAAACGTTTGTACGTTAAAGATAACTTCATTTATTTTGTCAAACTTATTATTATGTTCGAATACGTGATATTTATCTTTTGTTTTGGATGATCACCGATGTTAAAATCCTAATTTGAAGTAATTTCACCATTTTTTACACTGTAAAAATAGGTGCTTAAAAATGAGTGCCTAAACCTACTCCTTTCGTTTCGAGTACAATTGCATCGTAAATGAGCAACAACGTACTCTAATTTAAGCCACCGTACTTTTTCAAAAATGAGCAGTGTGATTTAAAATCGCTAATCTCAGCTTCGTCATCTTTTGTTTTGGAGGGTCAACAATGTTAAAATTCTAATATGAAGTAATTTCACCATTTTTTACACTGTAAAAATAAATAAAAAAGGTGCTTAAAAATGAGTATTTAAAACCACTTTTTTTTAATACCATTTCATCGTAAATGAGAAACAACGAACTCAAATTTAAGTCACCGTACTTTTGCAACAATGAGCAGTGTGATTTAATATCGCTAATCTCAGCTTCTGTTCAAGCCATCTTAACAAAGCGACCTGACAAACTTAAAATAGTTGTCTAGAAGATGGTTTTCCACATTATTTGATGTCAATTGCTTAAATGAAAACTGAGTTATGACAACTCAATTATCTTACAACCCATTCTTTTGGCACACATTTTAAACAAGTCTTCAGTTTAGAACTTCTTCGCGTAGCCGTGATAGTACAACGGATATGGAACTGGACTACGGTGCGATATCCTAAACTAATAGGATATGGGTTCAATTCCCAGTAAGTCAGTTGTAATTATTAATATTTATTGAAAGTGTTTTATGAAGGCGGGCTATACACGCTAGCATTTTCTCTTTTTATGCATTGTGCTTATGTTTGAGTATATGTCTTTTTCCAAATTGAAACTTTTGAATTCGGAGCCATGTTAATCAAATATCGAATGTATTCAAAAATGAGTAAATTTCACTTATTTTTGAGTACCTAACTTTAACAGAGTATGTTCACATAAATTTTTTTTTGGCAATCTAAAAATTGTCCTACTTCACATTAGATCATAATCTGCACTCCACATTGTCAGTTCTACTAAAACCCTTTTAACGATTCTCAAACGATAAATGGACAAATATAAACATACAAAATAATATAGCTTACAATTACATTTAAGTAAATTTTTTTAATAATGTTCCGCGGGTAAATAATGTTTGTCACTATGAACTGTTTCATATAAATATAAATAGTTTAAATAAAAAAAAATGAAATGATTGTTTTCGTGAAAAAATGTTGATGCATGTTTTAATGTCAATTGAGTGTTTTGCACATGGCTTTTAGAAACATAAAAAAGTTTTTGGTTCATGAACAAAATACCTTAGAAAGAGGAACCGTTAAACAGGTTAGCATCTCTTATTTAATGTATATTCTCAATTATAATTTTATTCGGAAATGTCAAACAAACTGACATCCATTTATATAACAGTAGTGTAAAAAGGCCGATACCAGGCCGCGGTGCTGTGTGGATTTTGGTGGATTTTGGCGGTGCTCTGTGGATTTTTTGGCGGTGCTGTGTGGATTTTGGCGGTGCTCTGTGGATTTTGGAGGTGCTCTGTGGATTTTGGTGGATTTCTGTGGATTTTTGGTGGTGCTCTGTGGATTTTGGCGGTGCTCTGTGGATTTTGGTGGATTTCTGTGGATTTTGGTGGATTTCTGTGGATTTTGGTGGATTTCTGTGGATTTTGGTGGATTTCGGTGGATTTGTGAGGATCTGAGTGGTGCTGCTGTGGATTTTGGTGGATTTCTGTGGATTTTGGTGGATTTCTGTGGATTTTGGTGGATTTCTGTGGATTTTGGTGGATTTCGGTGGATTTGTGAGGATCTGAGTGGTGCTGCTGTGGATTTTGGTGGATTTCTGTGGATTTTGGTGGATTTCTGTGGATTTTGGTGGTGCTCTGTGGATTTTGGTGGTGCTCTGTGGATTTTGGTGGTGCTCTGTGGATTTTGGTGGATCTTGGTATCAAGCCGTGGATCTGCGAGGATCTGTGAGAGGAATAATGAGGAATACGAGGAATAATGAGGAATAATTGAGGATTTCTGCGGAGTACGGCGGTGCTCTGTGGATTTTTAGCGGTGCTCTGTGAGGATCAGGGCGGATCTCGTCTGTCAAGCCGAGGGGGCGTGGCCTAATGGAGATGACCTCAACCAATCAGGTGTCAGTAAGTGACGTCACACGCAGGGGGCGTCGTCGGGGAACAGGTGTCGACGCAGAGTCGCCCATGGGCAAGTCGCCGATGGGCATGTCACACCGTGTCTCAACGTGTTTGTACAGGAATGAACCAATCAGAGTCTTGTGTGAAGATGACCTCATGAACAACCAATCAGATGTCAGTAAGTGACGTCACACGTTGTCGGGGCAAGGTTTTACTAGTTCTGCTTGTAACCGCAAGGCGGCGCTGCATGTAGGGGAACGGACCAATCAGATGCTTGTTTAAGAATGACATCATGAAGAACCAATCAGGTGTCAGTAAGTGATGTCTATGGAGTGTCATGTGACATGAAAGTTGCTTTTTTGTTATTTTGCGTTTTTATTTGGGTATTGGTGGAAATTTGCGACGCACAGCATCTACACATTTTTAATTATAAGCTGTGGGTTGTGACATCATAGGTATAATGTTAGGAATGGTTGGTTGTTGAAAAAACTGTGAGCTGTGAAAGTAATGTGAAAAAACTGTGAAAGTAAATAAAATATGATAGAATTAAACTAATATTCTTATTTTAATATTTATTATATTTTAATATTTATTTATATTTTGATATTTATTTGTATTTTATTATTTATATTTTTACATTTATTTTTAATATTTAATTATATTTTAACTTCTATATTTTATTATTCATTTATATTTTAACTTCTATATTTTATTATTCATTTATATTTTATATATATTTTAATATTTATATATATTTTATTATTCATATATTTCATACATATTTTAATATTTATTTATATTTTATTACTCATTTATATTTTACATATATTTTATTTACGTAAACATCTGTGCCAAAAAAATTAACTCAGTGAGAGCAATTACGTCCCACTAGAGCTGCACAATGAACTTATGTTAAAGGGAATGACAGTAGTGTATATATTTTAACTATGGTTAGTACAAAAGAAAAGAATTTTGCAAGAATGGTTTTAGAAAAATATATTTTATGTGACCAACTCCAGCATATAATTTCGCAATATAACTCTATGAGGAATCATCCTATGGGGGTAAATAACATACCATCGTGTACAGGAAGGTAGACCAGATTAATAAGTAAAGCTTTTTTTTACCTTTTGACATGTGTACTAAGGGTATAAAAAATGACAGTCTGGGGTTCTATGAAAATAATGTTTATAACAATATACGTTTAAATTACAATTTATATAACGGAAATCAGTCTCAGTGGATGAAAAAAAAGTAATTAATATGAAAGCTGATACTTTGAAAAAGAACATTGGGAACCAAAACCTTGTATTACGGTTAATTAAACTTTTTATAAAAGTAATGTGTTCTTTAAATGTTTTTCACATCATACGTAAAATTATTATTTTAAGAGGGAAAATATCATATCGTTATGACTAGAAGGAGGGATCTCACCTTGATCACAATTGGATGCATTAGAATTGCTTACTGTTTAGGAATATGATGTAAAAGTTACTCTATCGCACTGTTTGTTGTGCTGGGCTTGATAAGAGCAGATTTGGGGTTGGTATGTAAGATAATGGATCTATTACTTGTTCTAATACGTGTTGAATAAGGGAATTTGTCTTAGATGTTGCTGTTTTAGGGGTGTTTTATAATTGGTTGTTTGATTGAACGATACAGTGCAGCTATACAAAGGGGTTTATTTATACGCTTGGTACAAGTACACATTTTTTCTTATGTCATAAAATTACACTATAACAAAACGCATAGGTGGATGGTAGAAATGAAGTAGCACCATACAAGGGGAATTATTAGGGCTGGCTGATTAAATTTTCAAAGACTAAGAGGCAACAAGTTCCCATATGAGTACAATTGAGGATGAATGTGTAGAATTTGGCGACATCAAGTATCCACAAGGGGACAATTTGAGAGGTGTATTCGTAAAATTGGCGACATAAAGTACCCATAGGGAGACGTTTGTAGGCGTATACATAAAATTGGGGTGAAAGCGGGGTTTGTAGTTGTACATTAGACAAGAATAAATGTAAAATGAAAAAGTTTAAGTTTGAAATAAATTATAAAAAGAATAAATGTTAAAAAAAAAAAGTTAAAATACAATTTAAAAAGCAAAATGTAAAAAAAAAAAAAAAGTTTAAAAAGAAAAATGTAAAAATAAAAAAAAGTTTAAGTGTGAATTAAAAACTAAAAGGTTAAGTAAGAAAAAAAAATAACTAAAAGTGAAAAAAAAATTTTAAAAGTGAAAAAAAAATATATATATATTTATATAAAAAATATTTGAAAAAAGTTTAAGTGTGAAATAAATTATAAAACTAATAAATGTAAAATAAAAAGTTTACGTGTGAAATAGATTATAAAAAGTATAAATGTAAAAAAATAAATAAAAAGTTTAAGTGAAAAATATAATGTAAAGATAAAAAAGTTATAAAACAGTAACTGTAAAATAAAAAAAAAGTTTGTATAAAATGAACTTTTAAAAGAAAAATGAAAAAAAAAGTAAAAACAATATATAAAAAAAAAAAGTTTTAAGTGTAAAAATAAAATTAAAAAAAAAAAATTAAAAAAAAAAAAAAAAAAAGACAAATGTAAAAAAGAAAAACGTAAAAAAAAAATTAAAATTTAAAAAAAAAAAATTTACAAACGAAAAATATGAAAAAAAAAAGAAACGTTAAAAGAAAATTGCTAAATGTAAAAAAGAAATGTGTTAAATGTAAAAGATTAACCATCATAAGTTTTTTACCCGAATCGACCCAAAGCCATATGGTGTTACGGAACGTACTAGCCCCATATAGGCACAGATGCCCGTGGTGAGTTCTGTGAATGGTCTACCCACTAATCAAACGACAAGTACCACAATTACATTAAATAATTAGCAACAAAAAAAGCAGGAAATACTACTATAGATATAAAAAATATTAACAAAGTATCGAAAATAGAACCAAAGGTAACTAATAAATCTGTATAGAATGAGTGTCTATAAATGTATAAGAGAAACCAATGTATATATTTCTACTAAAATGTTGACACATATACTAAATTTTTAACAAATTAAGTCAAATATTTGCGAAATAGAGAAAATAATACATACTTTTTAAAATTGTATCAAATAGTCTATGAATGGATAAAAAAAAATATCATGACATGTATTAAAAAAAAAATTAAAATAATGGACTTACGTGTAACACATTAAGTTAAGAAATTTATACTTATCAAAGAAAGTAACGTAAGTCATATAAAAAAAAAAAACCTGTAGTTAAGTACAATTGTTAATTAAATATGCTACAAAATATTGTCAAATTACACCATTTTTAGTGATAGGACAAGCAAACTTGTTAAAATGTCATATAATTATCAAAAATATTATACAAAGTACGAATTTAAAAAAAAAAAAGTAAATGCAAAAAGAAAAAAAAGTTTAAGTGTAAAATAAAATGTAAAAAAAAATAAATGTAAAAAATATAAAAAAAGTTTAATAAAAAAAAAGTTAAAAAATAATAAAAAAAAAAAATTAAGTGTAAAATACAATTTAAAAAAAAAATGTAAAAAGAAAAAAGTTTAATAAAAATTACATGTAAAAAGAAAAAAGTAAAAAAAAAATAATAAAAGAAAAAAAGTTAAAAAAGAAAAAAAAAAGTTAAAAAAGAAATAAAAAGTTAAAAAAGAAAAAAAGTTACAAAAGAAAAAAAAAAGTTTAAAAAGAAAAAAAAAAAGTTTAAAAAGAAAAAAAAAGTTTAAAAAGAAAAAAAAATTAAAAAAGAAAAAAAAATTAAAAAAGAAAAAAAAATTAAAAAAGAAAAAAAAATTTTAAAAAAAGAAAAAAAATTTAAAAAAAAAAAAAGTTAAAAAAGAAAAAAAAAAGAAAAAAAAAGTTTAAAAAAAATAGTTAAAGTGTAAAAATACAATTTAAAAAAAAAAAATGAAAACATAAAAAATTAAAAAAAAAAAATTTAAGTGTAAAATTACATTTTAAAAGAAAATGTGAAAATAGAAAAAAAAGTAAAAAGAAAATTGCTAAAAGTAAAAAAAAATAAAGGTGTAAAATGTTAAATAAAAAGACCTTAAGTGTAAAAAATAGAAGAAAAAAGTTTAAGTGTAAAATATTACTCATCATAAGCTTTTTACTCGTATCCACCCAAAGTTATATGGCGTTACGGAGCGTACTAGCCCCATATAGGCGCAGATTCCTTGGTGAGTTCTGTGAATGGTCTACCCACTAATCAAACGATAAGTACAATAATTATATTAAAATATTAGCAAAAAAAAAAGCAGAAAATACTAATATAGATATAAAAAATATTATCAAAGTATAGAAAATAGAACCAAGAATAACTAATAAATCTGTATACAATGGGTGTCTATAAATGTATAAGAGAAACCAATGTTTATATCTCTACTAAAATGTTGACACATATACTAAATGTTTAATAAATTAACTCATATATTTGCGAAATAGAAAAAATGGTACATACTTTTTAAAATTGTATCAAATAGTCTATGAATGGATAAAAAAAAAATTGTATATATAATTTTTAATTGTATCTATAAATGGATAAAAAAAAAATCATGACATGTATTAAAATAATGGACTTACGCGTGACAGTTTAAGTTAAAAAATTTATATTTACCAAAGAAATTAACATAAGTTATTATAAAAAAAAAAAACTGTAATTAAGTATAATTGTTAATTGAATATGCTACAAAATATTGCCAAGTTATTCCATGGTAGTGATTTAACAACCAAACACTTTGTCTTTAAAGATTACGATAACGCAGTTTTAGAAACTAACATAGGGGCAAATGTGTATAATTATCATAAAATACTTCACATTACTGTTAAAATGTCATATAATTATCAAATATATTATACAAAGTAAGAAAAATATTACTTAATATGTTAAAATATTACCAATAGTACATGCCCAACAGATCAAAATGACCTTCAGCACCCTACGACACATGAAAACTTACGGAGATTAACAGCAATCTTGCCTCAAAAAATAAAACCAATAGTGTGCTGCTAAGGATAAAATGTCAAGTACACACCCAGTGTAGGAGATGTATACAAATAATATTGTTGAATTATTAACAAAGTGATTTCATTAATACTAAAATAAGGTCTTTGTTACAATAATATATATATATATGGAAATTAAGTTCTTATTAGTGAAATTTATGTAATATTTTTAGACTGCTTTGTTCAATTTATAATATGTAGGTAGAATTTTTACATAAAAAACCCCTTTGTGTTTATCAAAAATATTTCACAAATTAAGAAGAAGAATACCTAAGGAAGGTCTTTGCACATGATTATAGTACAAAACCATGTGGATTTACATCAATTTTACCAGGAACAAGGGGGTCAGTATACGGCTATGAGTCAAATAGTCAATTTTAAAACCACATTCAGGCATGCCTGAATGTGGTTTTAAAATTGACTATTTGACTCATAGCCGTATACTGACCCCCTTGTTCCTGGTAAAATTGATGTAAATCCACATGGTTTTGTACTATAATCATGTGCAAAGACCTTCCTTAGGTATTCTTCTTCTTAATTTGTGAAATATTTTTGATAAACACAAAGGGGTTTTTTATGTAAAAATTCTACCTACATATTATAAATTGAACAAAGCAGTCTAAAAATATTACATAAATTTCACTAATAAGAACTTAATTTCCATATATATATATATTATTGTAACAAAGACCTTATTTTAGTATTAATGAAATCACTTTGTTAATAATTCAACAATATTATTTGTATACATCTCCTACACTGGGTGTGTACTTGACATTTTATCCTTAGCAGCACACTATTGGTTTTATTTTTTGAGGCAAGATTGCTGTTAATCTCCGTAAGTTTTCATGTGTCGTAGGGTGCTGAAGGTCATTTTGATCTGTTGGGCATGTACTATTGGTAATATTTTAACATATTAAGTAATATTTTTCTTACTTTGTATAATATATTTGATAATTATATGACATTTTAACAGTAATGTGAAGTATTTTATGATAATTATACACATTTGCCCCTATGTTAGTTTCTAAAACTGCGTTATCGTAATCTTTAAAGACAAAGTGTTTGGTTGTTAAATCACTACCATGGAATAACTTGGCAATATTTTGTAGCATATTCAATTAACAATTATACTTAATTACAGTTTTTTTTTTTTATAATAACTTATGTTAATTTCTTTGGTAAATATAAATTTTTTAACTTAAACTGTCACGCGTAAGTCCATTATTTTAATACATGTCATGATTTTTTTTTTATCCATTTATAGATACAATTAAAAATTATATATACAATTTTTTTTTTATCCATTCATAGACTATTTGATACAATTTTAAAAAGTATGTACCATTTTTTCTATTTCGCAAATATATGAGTTAATTTATTAAACATTTAGTATATGTGTCAACATTTTAGTAGAGATATAAACATTGGTTTCTCTTATACATTTATAGACACCCATTGTATACAGATTTATTAGTTATTCTTGGTTCTATTTTCTATACTTTGATAATATTTTTTATATCTATATTAGTATTTTCTGCTTTTTTTTTTGCTAATATTTTAATATAATTATTGTACTTATCGTTTGATTAGTGGGTAGACCATTCACAGAACTCACCAAGGAATCTGCGCCTATATGGGGCTAGTACGCTCCGTAACGCCATATAACTTTGGGTGGATACGAGTAAAAAGCTTATGATGAGTAATATTTTACACTTAAACTTTTTTCTTCTATTTTTTACACTTAAGGTCTTTTTATTTAACATTTTACACCTTTATTTTTTTTTACTTTTAGCAATTTTCTTTTTACTTTTTTTTCTATTTTCACATTTTCTTTTAAAATGTAATTTTACACTTAAATTTTTTTTTTTTAATTTTTTATGTTTTCATTTTTTTTTTTTAAATTGTATTTTTACACTTTAACTATTTTTTTTAAACTTTTTTTTTCTTTTTTTTTTCTTTTTTAACTTTTTTTTTTTTTAAATTTTTTTTCTTTTTTTAAAATTTTTTTTTCTTTTTTAATTTTTTTTTCTTTTTTAATTTTTTTTTCTTTTTTAATTTTTTTTTCTTTTTAAACTTTTTTTTTCTTTTTAAACTTTTTTTTTTTCTTTTTAAACTTTTTTTTTTCTTTTGTAACTTTTTTTCTTTTTTAACTTTTTATTTCTTTTTTAACTTTTTTTTTTCTTTTTTAACTTTTTTTCTTTTATTATTTTTTTTTTACTTTTTTCTTTTTACATGTAATTTTTATTAAACTTTTTTCTTTTTACATTTTTTTTTTAAATTGTATTTTACACTTAATTTTTTTTTTTTATTATTTTTTAACTTTTTTTTTATTAAACTTTTTTTATATTTTTTACATTTATTTTTTTTTACATTTTATTTTACACTTAAACTTTTTTTTCTTTTTGCATTTACTTTTTTTTTTTTAAATTCGTACTTTGTATAATATTTTTGATAATTATATGACATTTTAACAAGTTTGCTTGTCCTATCACTAAAAATGGTGTAATTTGACAATATTTTGTAGCATATTTAATTAACAATTGTACTTAACTACAGGTTTTTTTTTTTTATATGACTTACGTTACTTTCTTTGATAAGTATAAATTTCTTAACTTAATGTGTTACACGTAAGTCCATTATTTTAATTTTTTTTTTAATACATGTCATGATATTTTTTTTTATCCATTCATAGACTATTTGATACAATTTTAAAAAGTATGTATTATTTTCTCTATTTCGCAAATATTTGACTTAATTTGTTAAAAATTTAGTATATGTGTCAACATTTTAGTAGAAATATATACATTGGTTTCTCTTATACATTTATAGACACTCATTCTATACAGATTTATTAGTTACCTTTGGTTCTATTTTCGATACTTTGTTAATATTTTTTATATCTATAGTAGTATTTCCTGCTTTTTTTGTTGCTAATTATTTAATGTAATTGTGGTACTTGTCGTTTGATTAGTGGGTAGACCATTCACAGAACTCACCACGGGCATCTGTGCCTATATGGGGCTAGTACGTTCCGTAACACCATATGGCTTTGGGTCGATTCGGGTAAAAAACTTATGATGGTTAATCTTTTACATTTAACACATTTCTTTTTTACATTTAGCAATTTTCTTTTAACGTTTCTTTTTTTTTTCATATTTTTCGTTTGTAAATTTTTTTTTTTTAAATTTTAATTTTTTTTTTACGTTTTTCTTTTTTACATTTGTCTTTTTTTTTTTTTTTTTTTAATTTTTTTTTTTTAATTTTATTTTTACACTTAAAACTTTTTTTTTTTATATATTGTTTTTACTTTTTTTTTCATTTTTCTTTTAAAAGTTCATTTTATACAAACTTTTTTTTTATTTTACAGTTACTGTTTTATAACTTTTTTATCTTTACATTATATTTTTCACTTAAACTTTTTATTTATTTTTTTACATTTATACTTTTTATAATCTATTTCACACGTAAACTTTTTATTTTACATTTATTAGTTTTATAATTTATTTCACACTTAAACTTTTTTCAAATATTTTTTATATAAATATATATATATTTTTTTTTCACTTTTAAAATTTTTTTTTCACTTTTAGTTATTTTTTTTTCTTACTTAACCTTTTAGTTTTTAATTCACACTTAAACTTTTTTTTATTTTTACATTTTTCTTTTTAAACTTTTTTTTTTTTTTTACATTTTGCTTTTTAAATTGTATTTTAACTTTTTTTTTTTAACATTTATTCTTTTTATAATTTATTTCAAACTTAAACTTTTTCATTTTACATTTATTCTTGTCTAATGTACAACTACAAACCCCGCTTTCACCCCAATTTTATGTATACGCCTACAAACGTCTCCCTATGGGTACTTTATGTCGCCAATTTTACGAATACACCTCTCAAATTGTCCCCTTGTGGATACTTGATGTCGCCAAATTCTACACATTCATCCTCAATTGTACTCATATGGGAACTTGTTGCCTCTTAGTCTTTGAAAATTTAATCAGCCAGCCCTAATAATTCCCCTTGTATGGTGCTACTTCATTTCTACCATCCACCTATGCGTTTTGTTATAGTGTAATTTTATGACATAAGAAAAAATGTGTACTTGTACCAAGCGTATAAATAAACCCCTTTGTATAGCTGCACTGTATCGTTCAATCAAACAACCAATTATAAAACACCCCTAAAACAGCAACATCTAAGACAAATTCCCTTATTCAACACGTATTAGAACAAGTAATAGATCCATTATCTTACATACCAACCCCAAATCTGCTCTTATCAAGCCCAGCACAACAAACAGTGCGATAGAGTAACTTTTACATCATATTCCTAAACAGTAAGCAATTCTAATGCATCCAATTGTGATCAAGGTGAGATCCCTCCTTCTAGTCATAACGATATGATATTTTCCCTCTTAAAATAATAATTTTACGTATGATGTGAAAAACATTTAAAGAACACATTACTTTTATAAAAAGTTTAATTAACCGTAATACAAGGTTTTGGTTCCCAATGTTCTTTTTCAAAGTATCAGCTTTCATATTAATTACTTTTTTTTCATCCACTGAGACTGATTTCCGTTATATAAATTGTAATTTAAACGTATATTGTTATAAACATTATTTTCATAGAACCCCAGACTGTCATTTTTTATACCCTTAGTACACATGTCAAAAGGTAAAAAAAAGCTTTACTTATTAATCTGGTCTACCTTCCTGTACACGATGGTATGTTATTTACCCCCATAGGATGATTCCTCATAGAGTTATATTGCGAAATTATATGCTGGAGTTGGTCACATAAAATATATTTTTCTAAAACCATTCTTGCAAAATTCTTTTCTTTTGTACTAACCATAGTTAAAATATATACACTACTGTCATTCCCTTTAACATAAGTTCATTGTGCAGCTCTAGTGGGACGTAATTGCTCTCACTGAGTTAATTTTTTTGGCACAGATGTTTACGTAAATAAAATATATGTAAAATATAAATGAGTAATAAAATATAAATAAATATTAAAATATGTATGAAATATATGAATAATAAAATATATATAAATATTAAAATATATATAAAATATAAATGAATAATAAAATATAGAAGTTAAAATATAAATGAATAATAAAATATAGAAGTTAAAATATAATTAAATATTAAAAATAAATGTAAAAATATAAATAATAAAATACAAATAAATATCAAAATATAAATAAATATTAAAATATAATAAATATTAAAATAAGAATATTAGTTTAATTCTATCATATTTTATTTACTTTCACAGTTTTTTCACATTACTTTCACAGCTCACAGTTTTTTCAACAACCAACCATTCCTAACATTATACCTATGATGTCACAACCCACAGCTTATAATTAAAAATGTGTAGATGCTGTGCGTCGCAAATTTCCACCAATACCCAAATAAAAACGCAAAATAACAAAAAAGCAACTTTCATGTCACATGACACTCCATAGACATCACTTACTGACACCTGATTGGTTCTTCATGATGTCATTCTTAAACAAGCATCTGATTGGTCCGTTCCCCTACATGCAGCGCCGCCTTGCGGTTACAAGCAGAACTAGTAAAACCTTGCCCCGACAACGTGTGACGTCACTTACTGACATCTGATTGGTTGTTCATGAGGTCATCTTCACACAAGACTCTGATTGGTTCATTCCTGTACAAACACGTTGAGACACGGTGTGACATGCCCATCGGCGACTTGCCCATGGGCGACTCTGCGTCGACACCTGTTCCCCGACGACGCCCCCTGCGTGTGACGTCACTTACTGACACCTGATTGGTTGAGGTCATCTCCATTAGGCCACGCCCCCTCGGCTTGACAGACGAGATCCGCCCTGATCCTCACAGAGCACCGCTAAAAATCCACAGAGCACCGCCGTACTCCGCAGAAATCCTCAATTATTCCTCATTATTCCTCGTATTCCTCATTATTCCTCTCACAGATCCTCGCAGATCCACGGCTTGATACCAAGATCCACCAAAATCCACAGAGCACCACCAAAATCCACAGAGCACCACCAAAATCCACAGAGCACCACCAAAATCCACAGAAATCCACCAAAATCCACAGAAATCCACCAAAATCCACAGCAGCACCACTCAGATCCTCACAAATCCACCGAAATCCACCAAAATCCACAGAAATCCACCAAAATCCACAGAAATCCACCAAAATCCACAGAAATCCACCAAAATCCACAGCAGCACCACTCAGATCCTCACAAATCCACCGAAATCCACCAAAATCCACAGAAATCCACCAAAATCCACAGAAATCCACCAAAATCCACAGAAATCCACCAAAATCCACAGAGCACCGCCAAAATCCACAGAGCACCACCAAAAATCCACAGAAATCCACCAAAATCCACAGAGCACCTCCAAAATCCACAGAGCACCGCCAAAATCCACACAGCACCGCCAAAAAATCCACAGAGCACCGCCAAAATCCACCAAAATCCACACAGCACCGCGGCCTGGTATCGGCCTTTTTACACTACTTATAACATTTTCCATCTATGTCTTAACCAGGACTCGAACACAGACCCATTTCGTAGCAGCCTAGTATTCTACCAATTGACACTAAAAACGAATATAGGAAACAGAAGATGGTCTTTATATTTTGTTTGTTTTTTAGTGATTTATTTTTACATCTATGAGAATTTTGTAGTAAATCACCATGCTGACATGGTTTGAGTTGTCAAAATTGAAATAAGTAAAATGAATTTTGCTCTAAGACAACGATATAGTAAACTTTCACATAAACCACCTTAAAAACTTCGCATGCCAATATCGAAAGTGAATGATGTGCATTTTTTGATTGCTTACTTTCTAATAAATGTAATAAATGCTAAATATTGCTACAATATTCTTTTTAAGCATTCTTGCTCTTGGCTATTTTTTCATCATCTCTCCAACGGTATGTTGCAAAACCTGTCAGATTATTAATTGTGCCAAACTGCTTTTATATAATTTTTTGATTATTCATATAAAATGTTACTGTGTTTCCATCAACAATTAACAATCCACCAAAATTATTTTATTCGAAAATTGTTAAATGTATTTTAGTTTGGAATGCAATAATAAGGAAGTGTTATTTAAATTATGTGTTATTTGTATTTAGGTGCAGGAAACAGTTTTCGAAATTTTCTCTTAACAAGATTTTCCTGCAAACGCTTAAAATTAATTTTTGAAGAAATAATAGTAAAAATATAAAATAATTTATTACTTAACTTCAAATTATTGTTTATTTTGATAGTAAAAATTACTGATTATTTTATTATCAAAATAACTTATTCATTTATTACTAATTATTAGATAATGAATTGATTTAACATTTTTAGGCATTACAGAAATTGAAAAAGTCTACGTTGGTATATTTAGCTTCAGTAAAGTCTATGTTTATCGTACTCTATATTTGTTTCTTAAAACACGTCGCCGATTGTTTTTTTTATGTTTTTTATGAGTGGTTTGATGTGAATCATTATAATTAAGTATTTGTTTTATAATAAACTAATATTTCATATAAAAAGTAAATAAAATTCCTGTTGAATATTATAAAAAAAATATTATTTTCATAACATTTACGAAAGGTATTTGAAAATAATTCAACTTGTCCACAATAACTTAATCTGTTCTGATTACGTATTTGGATCCTTTTGAGTGTAAAACAACCCATGTTGCTACTTATATAAAAAATTAAATAATTGATTTCCAAAAAAGAATATATAATGCGAGAGTTAATTCAGAATGATTGTAATCGTTTCCACAACAAAATTACTTTCTTGTGTGTTTTATAGTAATAATTGATTTTATTTTTTACCATATACTTAACCAATATATCAAATTTGCCAAAGTAGCTTCGTAAAACCACTAAATCGTGTTTGTTCAACTCATATTTATTAAAAGTAAACATAATACGAATATTAAAAAATAATTACATTTATTAGAATGGCGTGGCATTATTGCATAGGTACGTCAAGTTAACAATTATTTATTTTAAATTTTGATAACTCCAGTAAAATGTTCTTGTTATTTTGTATTAACTATTAATACGAAATATGCAAAATTATGTTTTAGTATATAAAATATGCATATTAACAGTTATATCAAAAACCAAATTTGTCAATAGAATCTGAATATAAATTTTAAGAGAACTTTTTCAAAACGATATATGTTCCCAAACATTAGTTTTCTCTCATTAAAAAAATATATTATTTCCTTAAAATGTTATGAATGAGTAATAATCTAAATTATATATGTATAAGGGCTTTTGAGTCAAAGAAAAAAATATAAATAATATTTAGTCACTTTTAATAAATTTAATCTTGTTTATTTTAATTGTAATAGCACCGGCATAAATCAAAACATTAAAAACAAACTTTAAAATCTCCCATGAAAATACCAAACCACTTTATCTATCAAACCATCACAAACATCCCACCACTTTTTCCATCCACTTTAAACTCGTCTACTATTTTTATTCTCACCCCCTACGCAATTCATTTGGGTGAATTGCCTTGTACAACGTACACAAAGCACAGGCTCGCCCTAGGATAGCACCACACAGAGGCGTGAGGTACAAAATATGTACTTCCCAAGCACCATCAACCGGTTATTGCTTGTTATTTCGGCGCATATAGAGGAGGGATTTCACATGACCCCTTCTCCTTGGAAGTCTATTGTTAGGAGTAGCTGTGCTACTCCTCTTCGAGACTGTATACACTTCATATTAAGCACGCTGACAACAAAAAAAAAAAACAAGCGTGTCGGGCATTGTTGGATCTCTAATATGAAACGCTGACTTCCAAGGTAGAGGGAAAAAAGGGCAATGTAGTGCCTTTTTTTTATTAGGTAAGAAGAGTTTCTTGAAAGGCGAAGTAGGGTTTTGAGATGTCGTAGCTGAAATATCAATGGACTTTAGATTTGTGGACTTCCATTCCGGAGGAACATTTCCTTTGAAATGTTGATCCGCCCGGTCTTCTGCTTTTTTCAGATGGGTTCATGAAGTCTACTTCGTCGGCCGTTCAATGTAGTAGAGTTTTGTTACTTTGGGATAGTAATATTCGGTAGAGGAAAATATTTTTTTGGGTTTGTCTTGTATGTGGCTGAAGATTGAGTTTTATAGAAGCTTGAGGATTTTATTTTGGTAACGTGTGTGGTGCAAGCAAGATATATCACTTTTGTGTAAAGAAGTTTAAACATTTATATTTATTACACATAAGCAAAGAAGAATAAGTTCTTCTTCAAGATTTCTGAACTTGTCATATTTTTACAAGGAATATATGTGTTTTATATGTGAAGCACTGGCATAACTAAATTTATTTTCGGAAAAGGCCGAAGCCGGTGTTTGAAGATGAAAAATAATTATAAATATATCTCGAAAATTTTGTTCTATTCATTATGAATAAATTAGTTTATATTAAAATTATCCTTAACAATAAAGTCTGTGTTAATGTCATATTTTAGAAATAATCTTATGTTGTTGATCAAAAAAAGGTACGTTAGCTTATTTACAGTTTCTGAAGAAGTCGATTGATTTTTTTTACAGTTTTTGAATAAGTCGATTGATTATTTACAGTTTTTGAATAAGTCGATTGATTATTTAGAGTTTTTGAACAAGTCGATTGATTATATACAATTTTTGAACAATTCGATTGATAATTTACAGTTTTTGAACAGACGAGTGATTAACTCATGAGGGATAGTTTGTTGATTCGTGACTTTTGAATTTGTTGATTTCAGCTACTTATAGGATTAACAGGTTTTTAGCGAGAACTTCACATTACCCAGATACCCATCGAAATCTAAGTTTAGTTTCAATTATTCTAAATTAAAGATTTTTAATTTATCTAATTATTTATTTTAAGGTTTACTTAAGTTTTTTTCGAAATATGACTACATTGTAGAATTGTACTATGTTCCATAATAAATACATTAACATTAAATAATAGAATTACGAAAAAATATATACCGTTATACTTTAAATTAAACCTCAATTACATAAACTTGTAATTTTGTTTTCCTCTATATTAAGTAAAGCTATAAATATACAAATATTTTTTACTCAAATAGGGCTTATTTGAACTTACTTTTAAATATTTAAGATGTTTGTGTTTCATTTACTTAGAACTCCAATTAATCTGTAGAACTACTTTCTTTACAGTAAGACACTCAACGCAGAGAAGCTCAACAACGGTAACATTGCTTATCGCAATTGGTTGCAAAGCATTCAACACAATATTTTTCATACGGTTTTAACCCTCTAAGGTCCCGATAAAAACTTTTAATGTAGTAAATATCCAATTATCCGAACTCCAGTTATCCGGATCAAACAAAGCGGATTGCAAATTATCCGTATCCGGATCGCTTTGACAAAAAAAATTTAAACAAAATCTCCAATTTAAAAGTTTTTTTTATTGATGAATAATATTGCATTTAATGCATTACATATTAAAACAAAATTATTTTTTTTACTTAGAAATAACCTTTTTCCGTGAATTATCTAATTATCCGGATATTCGATTATATAGATGGGAACTGGTTCCAATTGATTCGGATAATTAGAGTTCTAACTATCTTTTAAAAGATGTCTTACAAAACTATTAGCGACCCTATTAACATGCTTTGTACTTATATACATGCTATAGATACTTATATTTTCGGTATGTACTTATAGCTTTGTTCTATTATTAACAGCATTTCGGTTAATTTTTGTTTTTATATCAACATTAATGACCTTTGGGGGATTCAGAAAATATTTTGCTAAAAATGCTCCAATATGTACGTGATGTCTAAAGTAAGCTATTTATGTATATCGTAAAATAATACAAGTCGCATTTCTGTTATCTTTATTAAAAGTAATTTACTTTTCAAATATTCGTTTTGGAATCGAAGTGTTTTTTTTTTGCTTCAAAACATCTATTTACGAGTTTGAGCTTTCACCTGGTCTACTTATCGGAATTCACTAAAAATGTTATAAGGGTACTGTTAACTTTATTGGGCCTTCAATAATCTTATTTAAACTTATTATTTTTAAGCTATTTTGACAAAATTATTAACTTTAACATAAGGAACTATTAATATTAAAAACGAACTTTAAATAAAGTCTTTGAACATCATTGTGGTAGCACTTTAAGTTTACAATTGTATTAATACATATTATAAATACCTTTAATAATACTAAAAATAAAATATAAAATATAAATTTATTACAGAATAATGTATAGCTGGAAAGTGGATAAGAAACTATAAAAAAATATCATAATTTAATTCCATTAAAACATGAAACATGAAAAGATTTTTTTAAGAAAAATTATTTAAAATCAAGTTATTTTAGGAAGACAATTGTACGTAATAAAAGAGCATGTTGTGCTGTTAAAAAGAAACAATAAACAGTGACATGAATAAGTTTATCTTTTCTAAGATATTTAAAATCGTTAGTTTTAAACAGAATAAATTTTCTTTTTAACATATTTTGAAGTTTTATTATTACGTCAAATGCATATATGCATGTAAAATGATAATCCACCCAACAATTATTCATAATTGTATAACACATAACATTTTAAATCAATCAAAAATTAATATTTGCAATACATTTTTTTATTTCGTTATAGCATAAAAGGTTTACTTTTTTCTTAATCATTTAAGACAATCGTTTGCGTAAAACTAAACATTCCCCCAAATTAAACAAATTCGAAAAGTCAAAACATTTTTCAGCGTCTGTTGCTTTATTTATGGAAAACCCCTAAAACCACATTTCTCTTTGTGACGTCACTAACAAATTAATTGTTCCGCTTCTTTAAAGAGAGAAGTAGTGCAATAAGAAAAGAAAAAAAAAGAAAAGAAGAGATCGGGGCACTTGCAGTAAATGAAAGAATCGCCGAGAAGAATAAAAAGAAGAAAAATAATGAAAAAAAAAAGACCTTGCTAAGATAGAGAGGGTGCAAGAATTAAAGAGGAGCAAGAGCTAAGCAATGAGCAGTATTTATAAACACAAAGAACATGACATAGACTTTCTGGTAAATGGCAATAAAGTTTACCGTGCTCTTTTTCAGTCATCGCTCCTGCTTCTCCCCTCTCCCCCCCCCCCCAAGTATTTCTCTCTTCTCATTTTTATTCTATTTTTTAATTCTTCCTTTTCTTTTATTATTTTTTTTTACTTCATGCTCATATGATTGCGAACAAATAATACAGTCAACAAAGTAATTTAGTAGCAACGAGACGAGTTATTTTTTTTATTATTATACCCCCCCCCCTCCCCTCGTCCCCTCCCCCGACCCCGATCTCTTTTTCGTAGCTTGTCGTTCAATTGTTTAATTATTTTCCTTAGAAATTTGGATTTTTTTTTGTTCACGTTATTATGCGTTCGGAGATTTGATTTTTTTTTTAAAAAAATGTATGTGTACATTTGAGTTTTTTTTTTAATCAACAGTTTCATTATAAAAACGATATTCATTATTTGAGATTTTTAAGCCCTAATTAACTCAAATTAGCGGAATAATAATAATTTGACGACAAACTGTAATTGTTTCATTTTTATAATGCCAAACAGGCAGTTGAATTTATGCTTAGTTTACTCTTGATTACGTAATATATTTTTATCGTCAACGCTTTTGTTTTTGTCAGACATATTCATTACTTCGCATTTTTTTTATATTTGCCAATACGTAATTAAAAAAAATACTCTTGATTATTATATATGCCGTTTTTTTTTTTATCTCATATTGTTTACGTTTTAAATTTACCTGTACTTTTGCTATATTGATTTTTTGATGTTATGAATAAAATCAGGCAAATATTTATATTAAAATTAGCGTAATATATTTTGTTCATCAATGCTTTTGTTTTTGTCAGACATATTCATTACTTCGCATTTTTTTATATTTGCCAATACGTAATTAAAAAAAAATACTCTTGATTATTATATATGCCGTATTTTTTTATCTCATATTGTTTACGTTTTAAATTTACCTGTACTTTTGCTATATTGATTTTTTGATGTTATGAATAAAATCAGGCAAATATTTATATTAAAATTAGCGTAATATATTTTGTTCATCAATGCTTTTGTTTTTGTCAGACATATTCATTACTTCGCATTTTTTTTTTATATTTGCCAATACGTAATAAAAAAAAATACTCTTGATTATTATATATGCCGTATTTTTTATCTCATATTGTTTACGTTTTAAATTTACCTGTACTTTTGCTATATTGATTTTTTGATGTTATGAATAAAATCAGGCAAATATTTATATTAAAATTAGCGTAATATATTTTTCTCGTCAACGCTTTTGTTTTTGTCAGACATATTCATTACTTATCATTTTTTTTTTATATTTGCCAATACGTAATTAAAAAAAATACTCTTGATTATTATATATGCCGTATTTTTTATCTCATATTGTTTACGTTTTAAATTTACCTGTACTTTTGCTATATTGATTTTTTGATGTTATGAATAAAACCAGGCAAATATTTATATTAAAATTAGCGTAATATATTTTTCTCGTCAACGCTTTTGTTTTTGTCAGACATATTCATTATTTTTCATATTTTTTTTTATATTTGCCAATAAGTATTTTTTAAGAAAAAAATCCTCTTGATTATTATATATGGCGCATTTTTTATCTCATATTGTTTACGTTTTAACTTTACCTGTACTTTTGCTATATTGATTTTTTTTAGGTCATAAATAAAATCAAGTGAACATTTATATTAAAATATTTGCACTTTTAACTTTAATTTCTTTGCTTGAAGCATGTCGGGTAATGTACATGTAAGGGTTTCATTATTTCTGAACTGTTTGTAATTTCTGGATCTAAAGGAGTGATATTTAAAGTTAACATGTGTTTCTGTCAACAAAATAGCTGTAAAATAGGCAAAGTGAGTTAATTAAGCACGCAAATTACTTTAGTCTAAGGGATGTAACAGCAAGAAACACGTCAAAAACTAATATTTGAACATTAAAAATTTTGAGAGTAGCTGCTATTTTCTGTGATTGGTTATATATAAATTATTTCCAAAAAATATCATCATGTTTATTAGATTAAACTATCTGATCTTTCATTGAATTTACACGATTGGCTTAGTGGAAAACAGTTTAGTACAATGTTAAAAAAAATAGGTACTCAATAATAAGTAAACTGTATTCATTTTTGAGTACATTCGATGTTTATCATAGCTCCGAATACATAAGGTTCATTTTTTAAAAAGATATGTTCTCAAATTATTAAATTGTTTAACCATTTGACAATATAATACATTAATTAATAAATATCGGCAATTACAACCATTACTTACCAGGAATCGAACCCAGAACCATAAACACCGCAGTCCAGCTCCTTATCCGTTAAACTACTAGTGCGACTTGAAGAAGTTATAAACGGAAAAAATATTAAAATTGGCTTTTCAAAGAAGATAATTGAGTTGTAATAACTCAGTTTCCATTTTAGCAATCGACATAAAAATATGGAAAACCATCTTCTCAACAACTCTTTTTAGTTTGCCGGGTCGCATTGTTCATCTGATTTGAACAGAAGCTGATATTTATACCCCTGCGCATTTTTGAGAAAGTTAGGCTATCTAAATTTGAGTATGCCATCGCCCATTTACGATGTAATTGCACTCAAATAAAAACGAGTAGGTCCAGGAACTCATTTTAAGTACCTTTTACTCACTATGTAAATGACGAAAATTAAATATTTAAAATCAGTCTAAAAAAATAATATACATTACTGTAAACTTCATACAGATATTTTTATTGAAAGTCAGCGTAATATGAATAAACAAATATGTTATATAAAAAAAATTAGTCACCAAAAAATAAAACAAACCCATTAATTGTATAAATATGTCAAATTATACTTTATTTAAATCATAGCCCATAGTGGATATTAATATATAATAATAACAATATATCGTGTCAAAATTGTTTTGAAGCTTTACTACCTGAAAATCGAAATACCTTAACTTTAGTTCAATATATTATATTCGTTCAATTTAATTATGATGAAAGTGCATAAATTAAAATACTCTTTTATTATTTTGATCAATAATTTTACTCTTGTTAGAGTTACGGATTAGAATTATGTTTTAAAAGTCGGTATTATATTCTCTTTCAAATATATCCCCTTATTTTAAACACTCTCACCAGACATTTTTTCGCGTGTAGATATGAAAATTTTACACCAGATATTTCGCGGAAAAGGGGCATTTTTTATACTCATTTTCTCTCTATCTCTCTCTCCCTATATAATACATAGAATTCTTATCTAGCGACCGTATCATATTTTGCCATTTCAAATATATACATTTTTTTATATTCCAATGGAAAACCAATATAAGATTCATTCCACAGCCATGTTCCTCCTCTCCTCTTGCATCCTCTTTTCTGGGGGTATTTTTTCCTCTATCCTCTGCGCTATCTCTTCACTCTAGCTTTTTACCCCTAACACAGCATCTTTTTTTTTAAATATATTTTTTTTACTTGCCGCTACACCCCTTTCCCTCACCCCCTTATTCCAAATGCCCCCCGGCCCTTCTTTCAATATATCCGACCCACTCCCACAATCCCCCCCCCCTTCCCTATCTCCCCCTCCCCTCCCTTCACTGCCCCACCCAAGCCGGTTCAAGCCGCTTTCTCCCTTTCATGTCTTGTGCAGGGGGGCGGGGCTTGCGATGGACGACCGGAGGCTTTGCCCCTCCCCCCCACCTCCCCCACGACGAATGGATTTATTAAAGGGGGGAGGGGGCGGCGGGGGAATCGACGGCCGCCTGCCATTGGTCGCCCGACGACCGGACCGACGTTCGAGGGTGGACCTTAGCCTTGACTCGCTGCGAGCGTGACCGCTGCGTTACCATGGCGACGGAACTCATGAAAAATGGAGGGGGATTCCTAGCTATCCTAGGAGAAATGCCTCCCAAGGAATTTCTGCTGGTTCTTGTTGTTATTGTTCTTTGTTGTTGTTGTTGTTGTTATTATTATTTTTATGTTTCGGACTGGAGCAGGTTTTTTCGCTCTCCCCTCGCTTTCGTGTGCGGAATACCAAAGCACGCTCGATACGAATTTTCTTATTTGTGTTTTTATTTATGATTGATATATGCTTTTTATTTTTGCTTTTATTCCTTTTCTTTTACAATGTAATGTTATCGTTTTGTTTCATCCATTCCCATCCCCTCCCCCCCGTAACTTCATCTTTTTTCTTCGTAGGGATGCCCGGGCATAATTCAATACTACGGAAACCCCGCAGAAATATGCCTGAGCTGCATTTCGGGTAGAGTTGTTGGATGCAGTGCATTTTTTCTAAGCCCCCCTCTTTCAATTCTTCTGTGAATAACACACCTGAGGGAAGTAACCATAAGGAATAGAATTTAGCATTTTTTGTAGTGAATTCGTTATACTTTTTTTGTAAGCAGTTTATTAATTTCTCACATTTTATCTCGCTGTCAGGGAAAAGCAGTTTATGTCTGATATTTTAATATTGTTATATTTTCATTTCCCTATCAACAAATTACTGTAGTTCTCAATTTCATTCTCAAAACAAACATTTATGGCGTAAAAAATATTTTTTTAAAATGTAAACATTGTTGCAAACACAAACTGTCCATTTTAACGTATGAGAAAAATTTTATCATCTAAAGACGTATGCATATATTAATATTAAAATTTGAAATCGTAGCGCTATTTACAAAAATATTTTATTTTTATTTATATTAGTAAAATATTTGTTTTTTATGTTTTTTTGCTCATGAATCGGGAGCTAATGACCTGTTTTACATGAGACTAATCAAAGATACTTTAATTTTACATGAGACTAATCAAACAAACTTTAATTTTACATGAGACTAATCAAAGATACTTTGATTTTACATGAGACTAATCAAACAAACTTTGATTTTACATGAGACTAATCAAAGAATATTTGATTTTACATGAGACTAATCAAAAAATATTTGATTTTACATGAGACTAATCAAAGAAACTTTGATTTTACATGAGTAAAATAAAATTTTCTACTCGAAAGAAGATTTTAGGTATTTTTTATGCTATTCAAAATCAATTTTCTTAATTAACTTTAAAATGAAATTATATTTGATGGAATCTATGGAACGATTTTAATGAATCTCGAGAAGATTAAAATTGTATTTCTGAATTTTTAGTACAGGTTATTGCAAACTCACTGTTGCATTTCTTTTTTATTTAAAAATATGGAAGATCATATGAAAATTTAAATATAAATAAACATCTGACATTAAGTTTCCAGTACAGTTGAACTCCAATTATCCGGATTAATTGAGACGAAAAGCTCTAGTACCAACTTTCGATTCCAATAATATCACGTGACCAATTCCAATCCAACATTTTTTGTTGGATATGAATTGGTCACGAGATAGTTTTATAATTTCTTCGTAGAAGCGTCACTTCACTTCAGGAGAGACGATCCCAACAGAAAGTGTTGGAATCCAGAGATTACACTAGGACTCCACATCCCATCCATCCGGTTAATCAATTATCCATATAAATGGATAATTTACAAAAAAAAGGTTATTTCCTAGTTTAAAAAAAATGAATTTTACTTTAGTATGTAATGTAATTTAATGATTATTAAACACAATATCATTCATCGAAAATAAACTTTTTAAATGTGAATTTTGCTGATTTTGTTTTTCTATAAGTGATCTGGATCCGTATAATTGGTTATCCACTTTGTTTGATACGAATAACTGGAGTTGGATCATTGAAGTTCTTCTGTATATCGAGAATTACAAAACTGGTTATTTGAAATTTTTTAATGATATAACATTTTGATATTTATCCAAATTACAATATATTGATACATTATTAGAAAATAAGCAAATACATACAAAATATTTAATAAAGTAAATGCTTTTGATTAGTAGATCATGCCTTTTTTGTTTGTAAATACTTTAAAAAAACTATCTTTATAAATACTTCAACACATATATTATACTGTAAAAATTTAACGTATTTCAAAATATATAGCTGTATAATTTTCATTGGATACATCACGTTTTTTTCGAAAAATTTAATTGGTTCTTGACCTTTATTTTAGAACAAAATATCATGGAATAAAGTAAAACGTGCATTTATTAAATTTTGTTGTTTATTTCTGTGTCAATATCCCCCCCCCCCCTAATTTTTATACGTAACTAATTTTTAAAGTTTTAATAAAATTATTATCCAATTTTTATCAATTACAATAAAATGCCCTTACAAATTAAAATGAGCAAATTACTTCAGAAAAAAATATTATGCACTATATTTATATCACTAAAATATTGTTTGCACTCTTCATTAAGTAAAAATTAAAAAAAAATACATTATAAACCCTAAATTTTAAACTTGAACTTTTTTATTTTAATGAATAACATTTTAAATGGTAACATTAAAAAAATTATCTTAATTACTGAGTTTCAGGAAGTCAATTATAAGTTTTTTTTTTATAATTGTCCAGTTTAGCTTTATTGACTTAAAAATACTAAATTCGAAAAATTTGAAAATGAGCTAGTTGTTTTCAATTTCTTGTGTATGTATTAATTTGAAGTTGAAAATTAAAGTTATTCTACTTAAAAAGAATAATATATATATTATATTTTAGTGATTAAATTTTTTTAAAAAATAATTATTATTATGTACACCTAAAAAATCAAAACTCAACTTGTTTAAAACTTCGAAAAAAAGTTTCCTCTAAACACTTTGCCTGGTTCATTAATTGACAGAATAAATAATAAATAAGAAAATGAAATTTTCTTAAACGTTTTTATCAACTGTATAAGTTTAAATAAATGTTAGTGATTTTTTTTTTTACAGTTGATGTTTTTAATTTAAATAATTCAGTACGTAGTAATTCAAAATAATTTTTTTTAACTATACTTACCATTTGCTTTTACAATATTCGAATGCATATTTATAAAATTCTTGAATAAACCATTAATTTTTTTTATTTCTTTAATTAAACTTTTTTACATTTATCATACTTTCTTAAATCGATATTTATTATAAAAACTTGCAAACTTTCTGCACGTTCTTATCAATACATTATACGAAAGTCATAACTAACATTTACTTTTGTTATTGTAGCTCATATAATACCTTTACCGCTTCCTACATTAATTACACATTCAGCTAAATTTACGCCTTAATAATTTAAATCAATAAATTAAACACATATTTTATTACTATAAATAATTTTACTTTGAAGAACACTTCAATTATGTCTTAAGTTGAAAATTTTAGTCGAATTCAAATTGTTTATTTTAAGTACAATATAGTATGTTTTTTACTTGCATTACTATACGTCCCAAAATCAGATATAATATGGTCAAATTTCAGAGAAGATCTTTAATGCTATAAAACCTTTAGAATTACTACAAAACTAAATTACAATTCCTCCGTTGAGCAAATTGCAATGCTCTCATGGGTATGACTTTCACTATTACATGTTTTATTAAACAACTAACCTGTAATTATAAAGCCACAAAAAATAAATTTTAGTTAATTTCAAATATGTTTTAGGAAATATCTTCCATATTTTAGATCAAATTAAATATGCAGTTCATAAACTACCTTGTTAGAATAATTTTTGTAAATGAAAAACCAATCAAAACTATATATTTAGTAGTCCTCCACTTTTGGTCCTTTGTGTTTTTTTTAGAACAATATTTTATTTGTTTTATAATAGTAACTTTGTGTAATTTGTATATTTTAAATTGTTTCATTTTTTAAGTAGAGCTTAGAAATATGTTCTTCCTACACGATTTACTCCAAATATAGAAAATGAGAGTAAACCCTCTGTACATAATAGCTCCACTTTTGATATGAGTACCCCAGATACAAAACAGGTCATATCCAAAATTCTAAAAATGAGATTTTAGTATCAATATATACTTCATAACTTTGGTTGCAATTAAAAAGGGAAATAATAACTTTATTTATTAATAAATATATAAAAATGTATTTTAGAAGCAAAAGTAGCTGTGCCCACACTATTCACGCTTTATACAGATGCAAAAGTAGCTAAATCAAACAAACATGAATGCGAGCAGCAGCCAACGAAATTTCTGATTAGTTGGAATGTAGATATAGCAGTTTTATGAGCAAAAATAAGATAGTGATGCATACATTTGCAATACCAGTTAAATCCTTCGTCCAGCAGCAAAACCACTTAAAGTAAAAATTTTAATTTATAATTTTTTCAGTTATCTGAGAATTTACACATTTTAGTGACTTTTTTCTCGTTTTGACAACATTTTCTTTCTTTTACTAACAATAGTCACATTTTGACATTTTTTTGTTATTTACACAAAAAACTTAAAAGAGCATATAGTTGCTTTTACATATGAACTACTCATATGTTCTTATCAAGCTGAATGTCATGATAAAATGTGGCATTGAAATACATGTATTTAAATTTAATGCGAGTTTAGATTTTATGCTATCAAAAGGATATTTATATCAGATTATATTATTTCGAAATTTGCCCGTTAGAAATTTCTGCTTGTCTCATGACATCAAAAAGTTAATCAGTGTTTAAATTGAGTTAAATTCATATTTATATTCACTCATTGTAAAATGAATTTTATGCTATCACATTAGTTGAAATGCGAGTAGCATTTAAGATCGAACACAATACACAAATTAATAATTCTTAATTAATGGTAATAATACGTAAAATAAGAATATTATTTGCACTAAACAACTGAGTGGCTTGTTTTGAAAGAATAAAAATTCATTTTATATTCCAAATGATCTAGTGGCATTAAATTCTAATAAAATTTACTTCAAATTTCAGTAATCGTATAGATAGTTTGAACAAAACTACAACCAACTGTATATAGATTTAAAATGAAAGGAGATGTGAAATATAAGTCCAGAACATTATTTGTTTAGCTTATAAACATCAAATAAGATTATTTCTGCACATTCTCTCATTTCAAATATATGTGAAAATAATGGTATGAGATTGGCTAGACATAAATAAAGAGATATGTGAGTTTTAACTCCATGATATTTATGTAAGTGTGCGAAATAATATATGTTACCGTGAAGACCCGAAATCAGTCAATACCCTAATTTCCTAGTTAGAACTAGTTTTACCATAGTCCCTTCGTTAATACCTGTATTAACTAGGCAATACTAGAATTAACCAATAGATGGGAATATTACATTCCCATTTTTACTTACAGTTTTTACTAGTTAAAACTAGTTTTGACTAAAATGAGTCAGTTAAAACTAGTTTTGCATGTCCAGACTAGTTTTTCAACTAGTTTTGCATGTTAAGTATTATGTATTTTATAAAAAGATATTTGCTATTTTTTTTCTGCAGTCATAAAATGTTTTAAAAAATACTTATTTAACGCATTCAATCTTTGAATTGAAAAATATCAGCAGTTTTTTTTTTATAAATTAATCTAAAATTCTTAGAATAGAATAGAATTACTGTGAAGTTGCTATAGTTTTTGGAAAAATTCATTAATAGCTTAGGGTGAAATGAATAAAATTTCTATGTAATGTGTATTTAAATTTTCTTTTCGATATATTACGGATCTGACTAAATGACTTCAGTGACGTCACATTATGTATATGGTTTAGAAAAATGCTGATTGGTTAAATCGCTTAAACTTGTATATTGATTGGATAAAATCAACTGTTAGAGGCGTTACTAAAATACCAATTGATAGAAGCCATACTGTACAAAGCGTTTCAAAGGAATTGGAATAATCTGTGTATTTAAATTTTCTTTTCGATATATTACGGATCTGACTAAATGACTTCAGTGACATCACATTATGTGTATGATTTACAAAAATGCTGATTGGTCAAATCGCTTAAACTTGTATATTGATTGGCTAAAATCAACTGTTAGAGGCGTTACTAAAATACCAATTGATAGAAGCCATACTGTACAAAGCGTTTCAAAGGAATTGGAATAATCTGCGTATTAATTTTTTTTTTGGATATATTACGGATCTGACTAAATGACTTCAGTGACATCACATTATGTGTATGATTTACAAAAATGCTGATTGGTCAAATCGCTTAAACTTGTATATTGATTGGCTAAAATCAACTGTTAGAGGCGTTACTAAAATACCAATTGATAGAAGCCATACTGTACAAAGCGTTTCAAAGGAATTGGAATAATCTGCGTATTAATTTTTTTTTTTGATATATTACGGATCTGACTAAGTGGTTTTAGTGACGTCATATTATGTGTATGGTTTAGAAAAATGCTGATTGGTCAAATCGCTTAAACTTCTATATTGATTGGCTAAAATCAACTGTTAGAGGCGTTACTCAAATACCAATTAATAGAAGCCATACTGTACAAAGCGTTTCAAAGGAATTGGGATAATCTATCAGACAAGAAAAAAAAATCCTCAAACGTTTATGTTTATAAGACATGTAAATACAAGAACCGATAAGAGATATTTAGAAATGTAGGATGGGTGCTTGTTTAACATTTAGAACTCTATTGTGAACTCGTTATTGTATTTGGAAAAGTAACCCTGCAAAAATTGCAATGTTTAAATAAGGATATCAATGACAATGTAAAACATACTGTATAAAAACACATTACTCCGTACATTGGGCACTTATTATATTACAACCAAACATTTGACACAAAAAGTTCCACCGAACATAGATTCAAAACATTCCCAGGAAATAAATTGTGAAAAAATATTTCAAACTTATTTTTTACAGAAACAGAGTAACAGAAGTAAATAAACGCTCTCGAAAAAAAATATTAAATATAGAAACGATAAGATTGAGAATTTTTGTTCGAACTCTATATAAAGATCAGAGAGCGAGCCGAGAATCGAAGCGGCAGTTACTCGCATTATACCAGCTCCCGAAACGATTGAACCCTTCGGAAATCAAACCAGCATTTAAAACTTCTCTATATTACCAAGCGAAACAGTAAAGCAAATACAAACAGGGAGTAACAGGGGGGAAAAATATTTTTTTTAAACGCCGGAGCAGAAATCATAAAAAAAGGGAGGTGAAAATGCAAAACAGCTTTGGAAGAAACAAACTGTTTCCCATAAACTGTCGATAAAAACGCCGGGTACTTCGCCCTTCGTAACTAGATTGAACCTATTTATAACAAGTTTTAATACGGGAGAAACGAAGATCGATATGGCTGTGGAGCTCGGGTGTTATTAGCATCTTATGAACATCTTTCGGTGAGAGAAAAAAACAATTTTTATTTTCCTTGCCGTTTTGCCCATTTGGGGACCTGGTAAAAAGTGTGGGTATTTTCAATATCTATGCAGTTTAGGGTAACATTACCTATTCCCTCCTGCTTGTTTTGGTGTGTGAAATAAAAATTGGGATGGTGTTTAGATTTAGTTTTAATCTAGAATTTATTTATAAAATATGAAGTGAAAATCTGTATTTTGAGAACGAGGGTTAGTGCGTAAATTTGTTGATCGGGAGTCTGCGAGGTCCTATTTTAACACGACAGTTCGCTATTTCTTCTGATTGTAAATTTGTTAACTGTTTGCTGTCATAACCAAACGCGTTGTTCGATTTTTTTTTAATTTGGAATGAATATTCCTTGAAGTTATTAAAAATAACGTATTTAAAAGATTTGTGTTATTCCTTTTTGAGATGGTGGCTGGTTTGCTATTTGATTCCATATTCAAATGGTTCTTCTTTTCCCAGATTTACTATACTGGAGGACAACCTAAGTTGAGCCTAAAGCAATTGAATATTTTATATATAACATAGCTTCCGCTTCAGGTTTAACTTAGAATGTTCTCGAGTATAGTTAGATATGTCTGGACTTGTTTAATAATAAAGTTATCGATTGTCATTGAAATTGTAAATTTAAATATTTTAATTTATTAGTTTGTAAATGGGATGTTAGAGTTTTATAATTGACATTGTCAATAAAAATAACTACATAATACTATTGTTACTTTTCAAAACTATTTCTTTGAAAATTTTTGCAATATATATATATTTTGTATATAAAATGCATGCTATGTCATACCTGCCTATATAAATATTTGCAATAATAAAGTAAAACATTTTAATATTAAAAACAGAGAAAATAACTGAAATTTCAAATAATAATTTTTATACATAAGAGAATTATAAAAATTTAGCTACAATAATCATGCTTAAATGCTCAGTCTAATATATATATAAAATTAAAAATGTGTTTCTTCATATAAAAATATGTTAGAGACTATTTTATTAAATGGAAATTTAAAAAAAGTAATAGCTACGTTGTTATAATATAAAATCTTGACAACCGTGACATACTTTAAAATAAATTAATATTTATTTATTGTTTTAAAATATTGAAAGTTGACGAAAAAAATTGCTTTGTCGAAATAACTCTAACTGACAATATAGAAACAGACTGTATAAAAGCAAATAATGGTGCTTTCTTGCAAACATCTCTGTTAATCGATTTCCAAAGTTTTACCATTTTAAGAAGTTTTTAAATGACATTGCAACAAATTGCTGTAAAATGCATTTTTCATTATAGAAAAGTTAAAAAAAACTTCAAACTATTTTGTATTAATAATAAAACTTTTTCTTCACTCTTACGGCAATTATACATACAAATGTAATTTTTCTCATAAGTTTTCGTAATAAATAAATTTATAAAGGGAAAGTTATAAAAAAAAACCTTTTTAGTTAATATAAGAACCGGAAAGCAGTTTTTGGTTTCTAAATTCTATTGTTAAAAGAAAGTTCAAAAACCTTTACAAATGTATAGAATTATATATAATTATTTTTGCGGGAATTTTTATAATTTCAAGTATCTATAATTCCACTATTGATTATCACAATTATTACACATTATACTTAATTTTCAAAGCCTTCTTGGTATAAATAGATATCGATTGAAACTGTAAAAAAATCCTATTGTACACACACTCACATACACACACGCACACACAGCTCAATGTTCCCAAAATTGTTTTGATATTTATAGTATTGTTTTGTTACAAAAGTACAAAAAACAGTATTTATAGTAATTATGAGTTATCAAATGAAAAATCGTATATAACATTTAAAACATATCATCAATTGATTACCGAAAACAAATTATTTTTAGTTGTTAAGGATAGTAAGTATTTAATTTTTTTTTAAACTTTATTAATCTTTGAGTTGGAATTAACTCTTAACTTTAGGAGGCCAGTGTCTTTGCGCTTTTCCTCCAATGCGACTATGGGATATTTTAATTTTTACATCACCCCTCAATCACTGAGAACATCCAAGTTCTTTTGTATCAAACACGAAGCCAACTTACTAATGACATTTGCAACTGCTTGGCGCATGTTTTGCTACAAATCAACTAAAGGTACCCCTTTCCCCCATACTTCACCACACTCTTTAGGTTTTTTTTTATTCTCTATTTCATTTTATTACTACTTCTTCTAATCTATCTCTTCTTATTTCTCCGGTAGATCTCAGGTGGGAGCAGTAAGACTTAAAATAAAAACTCAAAGCCGACTCCACATGTACTCACCGCTCCAGTTGTTATTACTCATAGAGAGAAGGGTTTGTAATTTATTGCCGCGAGATGACTCGGCAACTATTTTTTATTCCTTTTCACTCTTTTTGGCGCGTTTTTTTTTTTATAGTTGTTGTTTTACTTTTCCATTACATCTCGTTACTCGTGTGTCGTATTCGGTGTGGCAAATTGGGGCTCTTTCCTGGATATCTTCTGTTTTCTGGCTCTGCTCATCAAAACGGTTTAGACACTTTATATTAATGAAAATGAAACGAAACACCGTCAGTGACTGTGGTGTTTTTTCTTTTCTTCTGCAAGGAAGGGGAGAGTAAATTGGGAGGAGGAATTATGGATTTTTAGGGAACATTTTAAGAAAGATAAATCATTAATAAGGAGATGGGGGGTTTTCAGTTCAATTTTGGAATGAGCTTGGATCAGTTGGCACTTAGGGGGCTTGTCTTTAAATGGTTTTTTGAAAGGGTGTAAAATTGGATTCATTATTGGATAAAGTATGTCAACTGTGTGCTTTTTATTTTTGAATTTTGGAAGAAAATGTAATTCAGGAAAGTGTATTAGGCATGTAAAACTGAGGAAAAGTCATATGAAAGTTAGAAGTAAAATTGGAACAGAAATAGTGTGGTAACGTAGTTTAAATTATTAAAGTGCAATATTAAGTGAAAGTAAAATTATATGAATGGGGAAAATATTTGTAATATAAGATTTTTCCGCGAAAGCGACTTTGTTAATAAATGTATTTATTATTTTTCAAATACTTATTAAACTGTAAATGCAAAAAGTAGAATCGTCATATTTTTACCGATAATTTTGGTTTATTAATATAATTTTTAGGTTAAAAACAGCAGGTTAATGAACACAATTTTGGGATGTGAAGTGATCATGATAAAGAACATGAGGTAATATTTTATTAAAATAGAAAATCTGCTATTTAGAAAAATATGTACTATTTTGAAATATCGAATAATGTTGTTTCTCTAAATAAAAAGAATTTTAAATGCAAAATATTTAATAACTTATGAAGTATGTTGTTTAGATTCCCGAAGTTGCTTTCTTTGTGTATTTCAAAAAATATTTCAAATAAGATCAGTATATCTACGAATTACTTTCGTAAATTTATTGTATTTTTTCTTTATTTTATTTATTTTGTAACATAAATTTATCTATGAAATTTGCAAATAGAATCCTTATTTAAAAATCGCTCCAACTCTACAGATTATATTGTATTTTCATAGCAATTTAACAATAAAGTTAAAATTAAATATTGAAATAAAACTATCTTTAACATTTTACCATGACATGTTTAATGTAAATATAATTTTTATGAAAATATTTTATATATACAAAAATTCTTTAAACAAATTGTCTTATTTTTCTCGTTCAACTTTACTTATGGTTAACTTAACAACACTTTCTTGTAATAACTAAGTCGAATATTTTCCCCGAATTTCAAGAAAGTTTCGTTTCAAAATTCAGTTTTCAAAAGCTACTCCAGTTTTCCCATGAAACTACGTGCATTCCTATGATACTTTAAAACACAGGAAATGGGATATACGCGGACATAAATTCAAGATCATTTCTTAGTTTCGCGACTTAAGTATACGCAATTCAGGTCACACTGTTGGGCTATTGAGGAAGCCCTTTACAAAAGCCAACATTTCATTGTATAGTCTCCTACGTATTCGTGGAGGATTTTAGGAAATATTCTACTGTGCGTTAGTATTAGAATTGGTGTAGTGAATATCCCTTTATGTAAATCTTAACTATATAACGGTTTACATTTTAAAGTTATAAAGATAATGCTTGGTCTCAATGATGCAGTTGCTGAACGGCTCGTGTGAGTACAATGAGGGTCAGGAGTTCTGTCCTAGACGAAAAATTCGAAATTTGACTATGAAACTAGTTTAAGACACCATTTTGGTGTAATATACGGAGACCGACTAAGGAGTTTAAATATGTATAAACACTGGGGGAGAGGAGGACAAGAATTGACCTTTTAAACTTCAGACAGTCAAATATAATGAATCAGGTGATATTGAAGGAATTTTATACATACAGTTTAAAGGACTAGTGGTAAGATAAGATCAAATTGTACAGATCACAAGCTTAATTGGAATGGGTGAAATCACCATATTTATTATTTTGTTGTTAAAATATGGATAGTTTAACTGATAATGTTGTTAATTTTGGAGTAATGGGTAGTTTAAGAATAAATAATAAATTTGGGAATTGTTTGGGGTTGTTAGGCTAAAATAACCTTGGTTATTATTGAGCCAGTTCCCCCAGTACCCCCCTCACCACCTAAGGTCATCAATATTTGTATCTAGGTCTTAAATTTAAATTGCTTATTTGCTTATATGTGTAGATAAAAGTAAAATAATAAAGAGAGACAAATATTTTTGTATTTCTTTGTAATTTGGTTCCAAACGTGTTTTAATCTTAAAATAAAATGTATTATTGTACTTTGCTCTCTTTCTATCTGCCGTCGTAAAACTATGTTGTCAACCATTGAAAATAGGCTACTTCCTATTACGATAAAGACTGATATCTATGGTTATACGAATCGGATATTACTAAGCAAAATATTTAAAAGAAAAATACGAAAGAAAAATAACTTTGTTTTATTTTATTTCTTAGAAATGAATTAAAATATATTGTGAATATAATTTTTTTGTAAAAAGTTCTATTAATACAAAAATGATTTTTTGATTTTTTAAAATTATAACTAAGATGCATTGGAAAAATATGAATATTTTTCACATTCAATATGAATACATATAGCATAATCAACTTTTTTATTACCCTTTGCCCTAACCACCATGCTGATTAATGGGTTAATTTTAATAATTAATAATAAAATAGTTTACCTATACACAAAAATTAATCTTGACATCTCCTCTTGATATTTTTCCATGAAAAATTGAAATTCTGAACTAATCACCTAAAATAAAAATATATATATATACATAAATAATATCTTAATGTTACTTAAGAAAAAACAATCAAATAAATCAAATATACAGGACAATACATAAAAAAATAATTAACATTTATATTTCCTCCACTTAAATAATGTAAGCATAGAACAACAGGTTTCCATCCGCCATTTTGGAAACAATTAGATCCAGTCTCAGAGCTTTTTCAATAAATCTCTTCTAGAAAATATATTTTTTTTATTTTCTCTTCACACCCTCTTTTACCCCCTCCCCCCTCTCCACCTAAGGCCATTTTGTAGCTACCCTCCAAAATATGTAATAATCTAATAGCGAACCCAGACCGCAGAATCGTAACAGATTCTTTATGTCAATATTATAATTACTGGGATTATTACGTTAAGTCATCAACGTTGTTGACATTGAGAATTAATTCCTCACTCCTCCGGAAGTGGCGCTGTCGTCTTCCCTGCCGTCAGGGCTGCCAAATGCAGGAGAGAAAAAATGCTAAACGACTTCGACTTCATAATGAAGCTTTTAATGGGGCCCTAAGACTTTTGTAAAACCCGCGAGCTCAGTTTTCTAAACAAATAAATCATGAAGTGGATAGAGATAATTTTTATTGAGATAAACTCTGTGGATTGATTAAATTAGTTACTGCAGATTGTTTTTGAGTTAATTTTCTCACGACACTATTAATGGGATTTGATAACGAAAGTAAATAGTTTACATGTTTTTTTTTAAACCTTTGGATGTAAGGTTGAAATTAATTTCGTAATAAATTTAATGTCAGATGTTTAATTCGATGTACTATGTACAGATCGTAACAAATATAATTACAAGATTAATCTATTTATTTTGTTAAAAGATGATTGTGTGAGCCATTTCTTTATTTCTTTGGTGAATGAAGATGATTTTATGTATAAATTTACAAATCGATGGGATTTCATAAATATGAGTTTTAGGGTGTTATGTGGGAGGGTATTTCTTTGGATAAACTTAATAAAAATAAAGGTAACCATTTATCTAACCCATTCTGATTTTAAATGAATACAGGAACATCTCTTTACATTTCATTTAGAAGTATATTTCGAATAATAAATAAAAAATTCAATCGCTTGTTGATTGGCCCAGCGGTGCTATAAAACCTGTTAAGGCATATACATTAAAAAATTTGAGTACCCCCCCCCCCCCCCCCCCCGTAGGGGCTCAAATTCTCAAACCGACTTTCTGGACCATGGAAATAATTTTTAAATATGTTTATTTAAGAAGCAATATTTATAAAATAGGTAAAATAATTTTTAAAAACCTAAGCGGAGTTATACAAACCTGAGCCTCAGGTTAACATCTTGAAAATGAATAGTACTTGTATATATATATATATATATATATATATATATATATATATATATATATATATATATATATATATATATATATATATATATATATATATATATATATATATATATATATATATATATATATATATATATATATATATATATATATATATATATATATATATATATATATATATATATATATATATATATATATATATATATATATATATATATATATATATATATATATATATATATATATATATATATATATATATATATATATATATATAGGTATTTTGCAATCCACAGACAATTACTTGCTTTCATTATTGTAGAAAAAAATATCAATAGTTTATAAGCTAAAATAAGATGCATTATTGAACAATATTCAAATATTCAAGCATTATTATATTTTTATTCAAAGAAGTGTTCATTTATTACGTCACATTATTTTTCATCGTTTTGTACACCCATCCTTTTCTTCATGCTTTTCTGCACGCACTGTCACTTTAGCATTAACCCGCCCCTCTTCCCTGATCCATGATTCGCCATGATAATTTTTTTACAGTTAAAAACACCCCATTAGAAAGCGATTTGTTTTTTACATTTTACAAATAATAAAATTTGTTAAAGAAATTTCGGCACTAAAAAAATGGTCAAAGTTTCGACAAAGTTCAATGTTTCAAAATTTTTTCAACAAAGTTTTGTTACATCATGCAATCACTGAGACGTGTGTTACTGTGGCGTGACATATCGTGACCCTTATAGAAAACCACAGTCAGGCATCATAAGGCCCTCCCTTACCCAAGGGTGCATGACATAATAAATGAAAGTGACGTAATAAATTAAAATGATAAAAATATGCATCTAGGATAATATATAATTTTTCTTTTAATCATTTACAGTTTTTTTCCTCCAAGTATAGCATGTAATATTAATTTACATGTTATAAAGTTTTTAAATATGCATCATACAACAAAAATGTAAACTTAAAGTTATGATATTATTTTAAAGATTTTGTTAATTACAGCATCATTAAAATACCAAATGTGAAACAATTATCGACAATTATTTTCAGTCCAATTCAGTCAATATTTTTTAAAAAAACTTAATACATTTGAAAATTAAATCCGTGAAATTTTATCTCCAACCATTAGATTTTATGAATTTTTTTTAAATTGGAGCATTTTGAAGAATTAAAAAAAAAATGGAGAACATTTGTGTAAAAAGTGGAGATCGCAGAACGCGGTACTTCTGCCTTGAGGTTCAATTTAAGTAAAACCGCCAAAGTACTCCGAAGTATACGTGCCTAAGGACAAATGAGGGTTGCAGAACAATATAAAGTATTTTATTTTATGAAACATTTGCTTTCATTAGCTTATTTATATTTTTAAAAAAATACTTCACAATTCGAATAACAACCATACAGCATATTTTAAATATTTTTACTTTGTATACTGTTAAAAATAGGCACTTAAAAATAAGTAAAATGTAGTCATTTTTTATTACATTCGATGCTTATTATGCTTTTAACATGAGTTTCAATTTTGAAAAAAAAAATGGACTAATAAATGAGTACAATGAGTAAAAATGAGTAGATGCTCGCCTACATAGGTTGCGTTCAAAAATCTATTTCGATAAACATCGACAATTACAATCAAACCTTACCGGGAATCGAACCAAAATCCTCAGTACCGCAGTCCAGTGACACATCCGTTAAATTACTAGGACGGCATTCAGAAGTTATGAACATTAGAAATGTTAAAATAAGTATGATAAAAGAATGGACAGTAAGATAATTGAGTTGTAATAACTCGGTTTCTGTTTAAGCAATAGACATCAAATAAAAATTAAATCTTTATTTGAATTATTATGTTAAATTTGTCGATGCTTATCAAGGCTGTATTTGTTAGTTGTATAAGTTTATAATCATAATATATAATAAGTGTACATTATTAATTGGTATGCAAATTAGCTGTATGAGTAGAAGTTTTTTTTAAATTGTCGATGTTTATCATGGCTGTATTTTAGTTAAATGTATAAGTTTATAAGTATATTATAAAATATGTGTACATTATTAATTGGCATTCAAATTAGCTGTATGAGTGAAAAAAATTTAATTGCTAACAAAAAAAAAACTGAGTTTAAGAAAAAATGTTGCGTTATTTTGAATATTTTTGAATATATTTTTTTAAAGATCTCTTGAACAGAAGCTGATAATAGCAATATTAAGTACTATTACTATATTTTAAGAAAGAACGATAACTTGCATGTTTCATTCACACGTTTACGTTTAGATTATACTTAATGAAAACCGAGTAGGTTTATATACTCATTTTTAGTACCCTTTTTTACAGCGAAGCCATTTAGAAACGTTTCAAATTAACTGTTTTATTTTTGTAACACTAATACTAATTTTTCATAACAAAGGATAGGAAGTAATTGGTTTAAAAATATTTATTTTTAAATATAACTCTTTTAGCTTGATGTAATGTCTTAATGCCAAATTAAATTGAGAGTTTTGAAACTAAATATTTAAATATTCGTTAAATTAAAAAAAAAAAGTAGGTACATATACTCATATTTTTTTTTTTACAGTTTAGCATTCTTCCATTGTAGACTTATGTTCCTGCATTTGCTGAAGGTCCTTAACACGCATGAAGTTCTTAACCTCCCGTAGAAGGTGAGAAGAAAGCGCAAGTTTTGACCTATTTCTGGGTCTAACATCTTCCCTTTTTTAGAAAGTCCCCCTTCTCTTACCTGCTGCCGTGTGTAGTAACCTTGACAGTCAGGGAAAGACAGGAACCCTTTATGGGGTTCCTTTACCCCAACCTTAAGGGAGCTGAACTATTTTTTATCTGGTTAAAAGGGGAACCCAAAGTTCCTTGAACTTGCGTTTTGAGTGTCGTCTGTAGATGTCTGAAGGGTAAAGTTCGTTGTCTTCAAGAGGCTAAAGGGGTCTGATTTTTCTCCTTTTCTTGGAAAAGTACTACAATGAGGGCTTTTTCGTAGGCGCCTTTGATGGAATATTGAATTATATGTGGAAGTGTTTGAGATTAAACTAACGTACAATGTAAAAAAGTACTTAAATATGAGTACCTGAACCTACTGGTTTTTCTTGTATCGTAAATGGGGGATTGAATACTAAAATTTAAGTAACTGTACTTGCTCAAAAATTAGCATTGTGACTTAATATTGCTACCTAAATTTTAAATAGCTGATCAGTAGATGGTTTTCCATATTAGTTAATGTCGATTGCTTAAATGGAAACTTTGTTATTACAACTCAAATATCTTACATACCATTCTTTTGGTAAATTTTTTTAAACATTTCTTCTGTTTATAACTTCTTCAAGTCGCCTTAGTAGTTTAACCGATAAGGCGTTGAGCTGCGGGGCCTGAGGATCTGGGTTCAAGTCCCAGTAAGTCTTGGTTGTAATTGTTGATATTGATTGAAAATGGGTTGTGAAGGCAACCTATGTAGGCAAGCATGTGCTCTTTTTATTTATTCTTACTCGTCATCTCGTCATACTCATTTTTGAGTACATGTCTTTTCAAAATACCTTTGTATTCGGAGCCATGATAAACATCGAATGTTCACAAAAATTAGTAAATTTTATTGATTTTTGAGTACCTATTTTTAACAGTGTAGAAAATATTTAATAGGGTTAAGCTAATAGAGCTGAATTTATTTTTGTCGAAAATAACAATTCTAAAAGTGAATTGCAATAAAACATCTGTGTGTGAAGAGAAATGTTGGATTGTGTGTGTGAGAAATTTTTGAAGTAATTTAAATATATTTTTTTTTATAAAAATAGGGAGAAATTAACATATTTTCTAAACAACAATGTTAATTAAATAATTTTAAGAACCATTTAAAAATTCAAACTTTTGATAAAAAAAATGTAGTTTTAACTAAATTCATCATAAGTTTTAAAGTTATAGCTTGGTTCTTTTAAAAATTAGTCTGATTTTTATGTTGTTAGCTTATTATTTTTTTATTATTATTATTTTAGTAATTTGTAAAATTTCATTCAGTAATTTGTTTTTATGATTTTTTTATTTAATAATTTCCCATTATCTAATAAAATTTTTATTCAATTGTAAAAGAGTTTTCTTTAACGTTTAAGCTAAAACGCTTTGTGTGACAGTATTTCTGAATTATTTCATAAATAAAGTAATAATATAAAAAAATAATTTTAGACTAGATTCAAATTTCATATATTTACGAATCTATAGTAATAAAAGAAATAGTCTATTTGTTTGTGTATGTGGCACACAAAACACTATCTTCCACTAAAATTACATATCTGAAAATTTAAATATAGATACTATTAAACCTCTGATTATGCAACTGAGGATTGACCTTTTAAATTTCTTTTGAATATTCTATTTATAAAGCTTTTAAAAGCTGTTTTTTTTAAATGGCCATTAAAAAAATAGTACACACTGTGTTATAAAATTACATTGTTATAGTTACATTGTTATAGTTACATTGTTATAGTTACATTGTTATAAAATTACAGTGTTTATAGTTACAATGTTATAAAATTAAATTTTTATAGTTACATTGTTATAGTTACATTGTTATAGTTACATTGTTATAAAATTACATTGTTATGGTTACATTGTTATAAAATTACATTGTTATAGTTGTATTGTTATAGTTACATTGTTATAGTTGCATTGTTATAAGATTACATTGTTATAGGTATATTGTTATAAAATTAGATTGTTATAAAATTAGATTGTTATATAATTACATTGTTACAGTTACATTGTTATAAAAATAGATTGTTATATAATTACATTGTTACAGTTACATTGTTATAAAATTACATTGTTATAAAATTACATTGTTATAAAATCATAAGATCCTGAGAACATTGAAAGAATTTAAAATAAATTTATATTTATTGTTTTAAACGATTAAAAGTTGGCGATCGAAAATTGCTTTGGCGAAATAACTCTTTCTGATATTTATGCTTCAACAGGAAAGCTAACAAAAATGCAAATTATCGGAGTTGTTCACGAGATTTCTGAACAATATACCAGTTTATTTGCCTTCAAGAAAATAAAAGAGATTTGAATAAACGGGAAGAACGAACAAATGAGGTATTTTTTTAACGCGTGTGAAACCACGGGTAAGAGCTAGCTTATAAATAAAATTCACCAAACAACTTTGCAGTCTAATTGATGTCATATTTTAGTGTTAAGTACTTTTTCAAACAATTTAATATAAAAAACATAACTAACCAACGAAGTAAATTTTATTTATTACCCATCATATTATTTCCAACATTTTTCTATCGAATGAAAAAAATCAGATCAAATTGACAAGTATCACAAAACCAGACAAATGTCTCTGTATGAAATAAACACATACGACCATTCCATAAACACAGCGATTTACTTATTGAAATCTTCGCTTTTCGCGCTAGACTTGCATCGAAAAGACGAGCACAAAAAAAAAAAACCACCCAACTCATCTTATATTTTCCCAGAATAAAATGTTTTGATCTTGGGGGGACACAAAAGCCCACCACTTTGTTTTGTTTTGCCTTTTGTGTTTCCGGACACACGGACTTCAAAAGCGAGCAAGAAATATGCATCTCCCTATCGCTCATAGGAATGAAAGGAACCCCGATGGACGTACATTTGGTGCAAATTTAGATTCAGTATGTTTAGTATTCTGTAAAAAATGTCGCTTCGTATCTCTGATGACAAACGGCAATCTATTACATTGAATGCGAGTAGCGGAATATGCATTGAAAGCAGGAAAAAAGGCCGAATTTCTTATGGACAAGAGTTGGCGATGTGCCATGGAGTGCCTTATCTAAAGTTCATCTTTACAAGATGACCGTTTTGATGGGTGTGTTTGCCAAACAACAACGTTTTTTTTATTGTGATATTGTTATTTAAAACTAGTTTGTGATACATTTCATGTACCTTTTTTTATTTCTAGAGCCCAAAATCGATTGTAATAGAATTTTGTCAAATTGTTTTATATGTAAAGTTTTCTATAGCCATAAGTAAAATATTTTTTAATATTTCGTATTTCGAACTGTTTTTCTTGTACTTTATGTTTTTTTACTTTATTTTATTTAAAGATTTTCAAATGTTTTAGGAAAAGATTAAAAACTTTTCATATTTTTATATATGAAACAAACACTTTAATAAAAAAAATATTGAAACTTTTAATAGTTTATAAGATATGTGTGCATAAGGAAAAATATGTTTCATATTTTATTGTGATTGTTAAATCATATTAAATTCATGTTCAAACTTTTATATGCATTCAATGAAAAAATTATGCCACAAATTTTTTTATAAATAATAAATGTTTGGATTATATTTAAAAGTTATACGCAATAACTACACTTTTTAATCTAATGTTTGTGATATTCGCTTGTATTTTTCCGTATTAAAAATACAGCATTTAAATTGAGTACTTGTTATTTTATTACAGTTTAAAATATAACAGATTTATTGGTAACTGATTTAAAGGCATGTCAAAATAAAAATAAAAAATTTCACTTAAGTCTTAATTAGAATTCTCAAAGTGAGCAACAAGAATAATGGTACGCATTCACAGTACTCAAAATACTATACTAAAACACAATTATAAATATAAATTCATAAAATTAACGATCATAAAAGGCAAGAAAGTATAAAGCTGATTAAAAATATCGTGGCAGCAAATCTATTAATTTTCGATTTAAAGCATAATGGAATATTTGAAATTGAAAAATATCAGTAAAAATCTTATCTATTTTATTATAAAATTAATATTTGTTTATTTATGTAAAGCAAACGTATTGAGTTATGTTCGATTGGACAGCATACAATAGATATTATTTTAAACTACTTATAAATATATATTTTTTGAGAGTTTACTTTCAATTAAATAAAAATCATTCACTGTAAATTTTATTAAATCTGTCTATCTATTAAAAAATAATAAATTTAGAAATAAATTTAGAATAAATTTTCTTAGTACTGATGTTAAATATTTTCATATTTAGTATAATATTTTAGTAATAGTTCTGCAAGTTTGACACATTATCATATACATATGACTTATAGATTACATTTTGTAGCATTTTAAATTATTTATAAGCAATTAATGGTGTATATACAGTTATATACATATTAAAATATGATTAAATTTTAAACTATATACGTTAATCATAGTGTTACTATTGTAATACAATATTTAAAGTATTTTTATTAGTTATTAACTCCCTTTTTATTATCACTGTTGTTTTATACATCTTCTAAACGTGTTTACATTTGTCTCAATTGAGGTAATTTGTTTTGTATTTTATATGTAAGTAAAATTATTTTAATACAATTGAATAATACATATAAAAATAAAGTTCTTTAAACTCATTATCAATTAAACCTTGATTAAGATTAAAATAATAAATATGTTATTCACAAAATAAATATCAATAAAATTAATTCCAATAACTTGATTGCATTAACATATATCATTGTTCGTTCAGAGTATAAACGGTTCTGTACTAAGAAAACAGAAAGCAATGTATTAGACTGCTTCTTGTTGAATTTGAAATAAAATACGATGACAGTTCAATATGTTTGAAACAACTAGAGATTCTGAATGATAGATCAAATTCAAGTCGACAAATACATATTTCGTATGCAAAGTACAATTTTTAAAATATACGATGTTTGAGAGAGGAAAAATAAAACAAAATGGCAATACTTCAAAATGGTTTTTGCAATAAATGAATGAGAAACTAAGAAAATAACAATTATTTAAATTGAATTTTCTGTTTGATTATGAAATTTAAATACAGAATCTATTGTTTTAGAAATAATAAGATGAGTTTAAGTTTAATAGAAATTAATATGATTATATTTTGTAAAAAAAAATTAAGTTATCAAGCATGGTATTAATTTATTAATACTTTGTGATCGAAGAATTTTAGAACTTTATCAATAAAACTTTCATTGTTATCATATTTTCGATATGTTTACGCCTTCAGTAGTAGCACATTCGAAAATCTAGCCGATTGTTTGAAAAAAAAGTAAAATAAATCAACACGCATTTATAAAATCAGCTCACATTGAATCTATTTAATTAAATGATTCTGAACATCTCCAGGATTAATCGAATATTGTTAACATAGTCTTCTATTTGATTTATTTTTGGTGTTAGTTAACATATGGGAAACGTGTAAGGTATACATTTAGTAATTGAGTATCATAAAATGCCTATTAACACAATCTTACTTTTATAAATATACTAGCTATATAGACCGGAGTTGCCCAGGCTTTACGTTGGCCGATTTTCTCATCGTTGCGCCATCTGGTGGTTTTAGTAAGAAGGAATTTCTGCTTTAAGGAGTGGGAGGAGGTATGGAAGTGGTTTTTTGAAATTTTATGCGGATAACTTTTTCTTGTTTTGAAGGTCAAATGTTAAAAATTTCGTCAAGCGCGGAATAAAACTGTACATTTGTACAAAACAGACACATCCAATCTACATACAATCTTCGTTATATATAGAGAGATTAAATTTAACTAAACTATATTAAAAAAAAGAGAGAAAATTCGCATTTTTATATTTACGTATTTATTTAAGAATATTTCATAAAAGGAAATTTGAAACTGATTTATTCATGAAAATTAAATCAAATATCTTCTAACTAGTTTTACTTTTTTTTTGTTCGGTATTTACAAAGTAACAGTGCTAATATATCAATTCATTAGGAAAGTAAATAACTTTAACAATGAGACAATATAAGTAAAAAAACTCACATAGTTGTATAAAAATGAAAAACAAATATTAAATTAAAAAAAAATTAAAAATAATAATAATGATTTTAGAGGTAAATATTTTGCTTTGCAACTAAATCAATTGTGTTTCTTGTATAGACAAAAAATTAAAAAATGAGCTTTTATATTGAATATTTTTAAAAGAGAAACTTTCAAACATGAAGATTCGCTTTTCCATAATATTTTTTTCTTTTGACCGATATATATATATATATATATATATATATATATATATATATATATATATATATATATATATATATATATATATATATATATATATATATATATATATATATATATATATATATATATATATATATATATATATATATATATATATATATATATATATATATATATATATATATATTATTTTATGTCATTATATGTATTTCTTTTAATAGTTTAATAGTAATTTATATAACGTTTTAGTATTAAATGTATAGGAAATAATTCGTCTGTAAATATTAAAATAACAAAAAGTTGTAAAAAAAATATATATCTTAGTTATCTTATTATAATTATATTTTTCTTACAAAAATATTTATTTTGGTTATAATAATATATTTAAATTAATTTAATGTTTGCCTCATGAATTCCATTCATATCCATTTTACGATATTCAATTAGTAATTATCGTGTAGTCTTTCTTTATATACAAATGTTTATAATTTGACAATAACGGTATATATTTATTAATAAATCAATTTAAAATATAATATATTCAATATATATTTGTCAAATGATTAGTTTTCAAAATTAAATTTTTCTGGAAATTCAGTTGTTAGGATTTAAAAATAAATGTTTGCGATGCTTTCTAAAGAGCAAACTTCAACTCCAAAACATATTTCAGAATATCCGAATTCTCTCTGCAGGGTATTGCTAAATGCAATGTAGTGTCAAAGAGATTACGATTTCGCAAAATACTCTCCTAAAATAGTAAATTAAAAAGTTGGATATATTGTGGAGGCAAATAGTACCGTGGCAATATTTTCTATTAAGTTTAGTATAAATATGAAATACATAGATATGAGAGATTTTCTAAACTAAAAATGATATGTGCTTTAAAAATATCATATACTCTGTTAAAAATAGGTTCTCACATATAAGTAAAATGTGCTCATTTTTTAATACATTCGATGCTTGTCATGGCTTCGAATACTTGAGTATCAATTTTGAAAAAGTCATGAATCACTTTCATAAATCATCATATTTAATAAATATCGATAATCACAACTGAGACAACGGGAGTCGAACCCAGACTCTCAGCATTGTCTTATCTGTTTTACTACCAGGGAGATGGGAAACATTTATAAACATAAAACTTTTTAATAAGGTGTGCCAAAAGAATGAGGAGTAAGTTAATTGAGTTGTAATAACTCAGTTTCCATTTAAGCAATCGATATAAAATAATATGGAAAATCAACTTCTGAACAAATATTTTAAGACTGCCAGGTCACTTTGTTAAGGTGGTTTAAACATAAGCTGAAATTGGCAATATTAAAACTAACTGCTCATTTTTGAGAAAGCATAGTTGCTTAACGTTTAGTACATCATCGCTCATTTATGATGCAATTGTACTCAAAGAAAACCGAGGGGTACTCATTTTTTAGTACCTACTATTTTTTATAAGATCTTTTAGTGCTGCATGTTATTAATACTGTATGCCATTTAGTGAAGTATGTTAACTGTCGTATACAATTCAAGTTAAATTCTAAACAAAAAAATTAACATTAAAATAGTTTAAATCATGTTGTACTTTAGCAGGTGGGTTTGTAATTAGATTTTTTTTTCAGAAATTATATTTAGCCTTGTATACGTTTTAGTAATAAAATATTATGTTTAAAGGGTTATCATATAAATTATATAAGTAATATATTTGTTATATTTCTAATAAATCTATTATTAATGAACTAATTAAGGTATGTTTTATATCAATTGATATAACCCTATATGTATATATAGGTATTTTTTCCCAATAATAATATTGAAATCTAATATGTTTGATAAAAAGTGAGGCATAAGAAATTGTTATTATATTTTTATATTTTATATTTTTTAATGATTACTGTGAGAGAAAAATTATTTTCGTTTATAATATTTTCATTGAATGCAATATTCAAACCATTTAATTAAAATTAGTGCAGTCGTAAAATCGTATCTTCATGTAATATCAGAACAAAAGAAAACAAATAACTTTAAATTTATAAACGAGTGTTTATCAGAAGCGTTGACATTAACCTATATTAACTAAACAATAAAAAATCAATTATTTATGTTTTATAAACTCGAAATAACATATCGGTAAATAAAAAGTGTAGTTGTAAACATTTTGATTGAAAGAATTCCCTTTATTAAAAAAATGTATTGGTACTGTTTGTACACTTCAATACACTTCAGTTTTGACTTCAATAATTGTATTATTTATTGATAAGGATTTTTGAATAATTTAAGATTTGAATTAAAAAACAATTTTGTAAGAAACAATTTATTTTTAGGAAAACATATATTTATTTAGAAAAACATATATTTATTTAGAAAAACATATATTTATTTAGAAAAACATATATTGTTTTAGAAAAACATACATTTTTTTGAAAAACATATATTTTTTTAGAAAAACATATATTTTTTTAGAAAAACATATACTTTTAGAAAAACATATATTTGTTTAGAAAAAACATATATTTGAAGAACAATCTTAATGTATTTATAGAAAATAACAGCACAATTTATGTGTTTTTGAAATTTGAAAAATGATTCTGTTGATTAATAAAATATTTTTTTTCGTGTTAGTATATGAATAATGACGATATATGAGTTTAATTATTTGTTGGGAGAATATTTGATCTTTAAAATTTGTATTTTTTAACACATACATACTAATTTAAACGTACTTTAAATTCTTTACAAAAATTTCTTTATCTGTATCACATTATCTTTAAGTTTTTTGACATTTATGATATACTAGCTGAAATACCCGTTCTACGCACGGGAAGGAAATAAATTACAAAATTGATACAAATACAATATTTATAGCGAAATAAACAATATTCTTCATTTGTCACCCATGAGGGGGAACCACAGTATTAAAAGTACTAATTTGAAACGAAATTTTATTGGCAAGGTCCTGCAAGAACTGGAAAGATTGCTAATATGAAGTTGTCTACACAATAACGTGGATATATATGCATTACTCCCGTTGATCACCATCCATATTTTAACTTTTAGTAACATCCCAAAGATTTAAACGGGAAGAACTCTTATAAATGTTAATAAAAATTATCTGAAAAAGTTTTATTAGACACCTATGTCAACATTTGTCGTTAAGTTTCACAAATTGGTGAAAATATAAGCAGAAAAAAAAACGAAAAAGAATTTTAAAAGGTTCATTTGCCAAATTCAAGATTTTCATATTTTTTCTTTTGTACGGTAAACCTTATCAATAAGCGAGAAGGGATGGTTCCCCAGCACTTTTTTTAGATTTTGTCCCCGCACTTTTTAAATATTTAACTTTTTTAAATAAAAAATAAATCTTATTTTTTACTTCATTGAACTTTAAATCAATTTTTTTAAAAAAATCGAATCAATCCCCTACCTACTACTACAGAAGATTTACGCAAACCCAATCCCCCCCTGACACTTGTACCACGTGGGGGAAGAGTCTATAACAACAGTTTTCGATTCCTCCACATAACTACTCGTATAGGCATACCTTCATATAAAGAAAGGTAGGCCGCATCGATCAAGCCGATTATTAACCCATTCCGCCGCTGACCGTGAAGGGAATGTCGCCCTTAACTGCAGGCTATTTCGTTCACTTTACTCCCAGGGGAACCGTGTTATGGGCTATAAATGACCTACCATCGTATAGGAAAGTGAGTCTCGTCGATCAGGTCGTTTGTTAACCCATTTTACCCTCTGATCTTTATACCGCATGAAGGAAAATGTCACCCTTGATGACAGGCAGTATACACTTTCACTCCAATAATTCTATGGAAAATCAGCCTTCGTGGATAAATGACATAACATGGAGTAGAGGAAGGTAGACCGCGTCAATCAGATTGACCATTTATACACTCTCCCTCTGACCTTCCTACCACGTGGGGTCCAAAGTATTCATTAACCAATTATTACGGTACCGAGTGGCTTCTACCTACCAGATAGATTATTTTTCTATGTAAGATATAAGTAACAACTCTGTCAAAATTCATCTTCCTGGTTATACAGAAAGTTAGAAAATTAGTGATGAGTCAGTGGATAAGTGGCAAGATTTACTTTTGGCAGTTAGTGTTTGAATTTTTGAAAATGAACATCCTTTCTTAGTGAGCAATTTTGGCTTAAAATGCCATGCTCCATGCCAAATTTAATTTTCGTAGTTGTTGTAGTACGGAATATCCCGTTATCCATTCATATTTTCACCATTTTGACATATATTTTATAATTTTTTGACACTAATTTCGCCATTTATATGTTATTTTTACAAATATGATCATATTTTAGTTCATTTGGCAATATTTGATTCATTTGGCGAAAATATTTATTCATTCGGTGAAATTTTAATTTATTTGGCGATGTTTTTAATAACTTGCCGTAGGTTTTATTTATTTGGCGATATTTAGTCATCAGCCAATCAGAATGCTCCTGATTACATAATATTAAAATTTTCCATTGTTTCAATTTTATATTTTACATTGTTACATGTTCTCCATGTTAATCCTATGGGAAGGTTTCTAAAAAATTGTTATTTTGGCATTTCGAGTTCGAATTTTTAAAAATCCTTTCGTAGTGCATCTTTACGGCCCAAGCTGAATCTGTGCACCAAATTTCAGCACTCTAGGTTTTTTAGATCTGTAGATATCCAAACTAACGTCGCCACAAACATCGAAAAAGGGGTTTTACAACCCCTTAAATACGTTCGATTTGAACAAAAATACCTTACTTTTCCTATTTAAGGTATAAGTAACAAATTTGCCAAATTTCATCTTCATAGGTATACGGTAAGTTGGAAAATTAGTGATGAGTGAATGAGTGGGGATTTCGCATTTATATATATAGATTTTGTAATCAACTCGGTTATCATAGTTAATATTAATCAAGAATATTTGCGTTCTACTTAACTCAGTTATCAAGTTTAAAAACTAAACGACAAGTTCAATAATTCGACAGTTCAGCCAAGTTAATGAATCGATAATATTCGCTTTATATTTACTTTTTGTTTCTCCTTTTTCACTTCACAGTTAACGCGATAATTAACATGATATAAATAAATTCGATTGTCAAGAAAGTAATTCATTGAGAAGTAATTCCCGCTTTTCCAACCAGGCCACGCCCGAGGCCCGCCAGTAGATAGAAGAAGACGCTTACTCACTGGGAACGTGAACACTGGTTCAGTTTTGAATTTTAAGTCCTATGCACGGGAAGAAAATAACTCGCAAAAGAGGTACAAGTAAAACATATTCAAGCGGATGAAAAATAATCTTAATTCCTCACCCATCAGAAGATAAATAAAATAACGAACCCAAACAAATTAAATAAATTTTATTAGCAAGTTCTAGCTGGAACTGAAAACTTTATAACACGGAGAAGTTGGCGATAAAACAATGCTGACAAATAAATGATATTCCCGTTGATTAACATTCGAGAAGTTTTACTTTGTTCGGTAAACCCTATCAGTATGTGGAGTTTAACAATTCTAAAACTATCCAAATTGTCCAAAACTAACGGTCCGTACAAATATAAGTAACAAATTTGCCAAATTTCATCTTCATAGGTATACAGAAAATAAAAGAAATAGTAATGAGTCAGTGGATAAGTGGCGAGGATTTTTACTTTTGGCATTTACAGTTCGAATTTTTGAAAATCATTTCTTAGTGAGCAATTTTGGCTTAAAGTGTACCTCCACGCCAAATTTAATTTTCATAGCTGATGTAGTACGGAATATCCTGTTACCCAATCATATTTTCACCATTTTGACATACATTTTATCATTTTTTGACACTAATTTCGCCATTTTTATGGTATTTTTACATATGTGTTCATATTTTAGTTCATTTGGCGATGTTTTTATATATATAGATTACAGAACTTCACTCACAGGTAGAGTGGTAACATAACTGGCCTCTCGGCAGGTAAACTAATAAATAATGGATAACACAAAACTAACTGAGTGCACGGAGGCTAAATTACAAACTTTTATTTAGCGATGGGCTTCCTGTCTTGAACCTTTATATTATTCATACTGTATACTTCTCTTCAGTTTGATAATATATTTTTCGTATGGCTTGCACTTTTGGTCGTAGCATTTTTCGTTTTGTTTTCTTTTTCACAGTTAAATCCCCCCCGGTGCGACGGGCCGGTTTTTATATTATTTTTACATATATGATCATATTTTAGTTCATTTGGCGATATTTTATTAATTTGGCGAAATGTTTTATTCATTCGGTGAAATTTTAATTTATTTGGCGAAGTTTATTAATTTGGCAACAGTTTTTAGTTATTTGGCGACAGTTTTTAGTTATTTGGCGACATTTTGGCGATATTTAGTCATCAGCCAATCAGAATGCTCCTCGTACGTTACATAATATTAAAAATTTCCATTGTTTAAATTTTATATTTTGCATTGTTACATGTTCTCCATGTTAATCCTATGGAGAAGTTTCGAAAAAGGGGTTTTACAACCCCTTAAATCCGTTCGATCGGAACAAAAATAGCTTACTTTTCCTATTTAAGGTATAAGGAACAAATTTGCCAAATTTCATCTTCATAGGTATAGGGGAAGTTGGAGAATTAGTGATGAGTGATGAGTGGGTTTTTCGCATTTATATATATAGGCGATATTTTATTAATTTGGCGAAATGTTTTATTCATTCGGTGAAATTTTAATTTATTTGGCGAAGTTTATTAATTTGGCGACAGTTTTTAGTTATTTGGCGACAGTTTTTAGTTATTTGGCGACATTTTGGCGATATTTAGTCATCAGCCAATCAGAATGCTCCTCGTACGTTACATAATATTAAAAATTTCCATTGTTTAAATTTTATATTTTGCATTGTTACATGTTCTCCATGTTAATCCTATGGAGAAGTTTCGAAAAAGGGGTTTTACAACCCCTTAAATCCGTTCGATCGGAACAAAAATAGCTTACTTTTCCTATTTAAGGTATAAGGAACAAATTTACCAAATTTCATCTTCATAGGTATACGGGAAGTTGGAGAATTAGTGATGAGTGATGAGTGGGTTTTTCGCATTTATATATATAGATGTTTAAATTTTATATTTTGCATTGTTACATGTTCTCCATGTTAATCCTATGGAGAAGTTTCGAAAAAGGGGTTTTACAACCCCTTAAATCCGTTCGATCGGAACAAAAATAGCTTACTTTTCCTATTTAAGGTATAAGGAACAAATTTACCAAATTTCATCTTCATAGGTATACGGGAAGTTGGAGAATTAGTGATGAGTGATGAGTGGGTTTTTCGCATTTATATATATAGATATGAATAGCTTTCCCTAAAACAAAAACAAAATAAGAGAGAGGATTACCCTTAAAAAATATTAACCTTTTTACGGAGTCATCCATGCATTTCCAGTTTTTCTAACAATACCGAGATAAAATTTAAAGTTGGGAATGTTTTTTGGAAGCTATATATATATATATATATATATATTAATAAGTCTAGGAACAGTAGATTTCGCAATATAAAAAAATAATTTTAAGGAAAGTTAATAAGGAAAGTTATAATTAGTTGAAAATCGAACAACGCGTTTGATCGTGACTGCGTAACAAACACATTTACATATATACTAAATGCCGAACTGTCGAGTTAAAACAGAACCCATCAAACGCTCGGTCAATAGAAATAATGAAAATTTAAATAACACGTATAACATGCATGTTTTGGACAAATAAAGTAAACTATCTCTCAGAGAAAACAACCCCACAATTTTGACGTTCACCCAGTCGATCAGAGGGCTAACAAATCCTCACTATCAACCAAACTCCACGAATAGTTTCGCCAATAATTAACATCCCTTCAAAACTAATTAAAAATTCCCAGACATAATTATCCCATAATCATATGAGCACATTCCACTGCGAACAATTAAAATACCCAACCTCCCTCCCCCCCTCCAGCAATAAAACTCACGCCCCTAAACCTGCATAATTGAAGGCTGCATCCGAAACACCACGAATGACCGATCCCTGCTGCAACGTCCAAAACCCAGAGACAACTCATATTAATTCCATTGAACAGGGGGGGAAGCCATAATCGCCAAGCATTGCCACTGTTTGGCTTCCTCCTTCGCAATGAATACGCATTGTTCGCCATCTGAATATTCACCTAGTCTTCCCGTCCTCCCGCCAAATGCATTAATTTTAAAATATGCGTCTTCTTCCTTCCGACAATCAGCGCGCATTTGCATTCAACTTTATATTAGCATCTAAACATCAAAAACATCTCTTTGATGAAACCGCTATTTGGAATATATACACACACGCTGCCTTCTTGATATTGATCTTTGTGTGTAGGAGATGGATGCATCTTCAACTTTTCCTAGTTAGTGGGGTTTGGTTTGGGGCGATAATGGTGGGTGTCTATTGTGGGTCGGATATGGGAAGTTTTGTTTGTGGTCGTAGAATGGGAAGTGTGGGTTGTTGTTATTTTGAGAAAGGGATTGTAATGAAATATTCATAAATCTATTCTTTATCCTGTCGAGAAAGTCTATTTTTGTGGTATCTAAATTAATTAGGTAGGTTTTGAAAATATTATGAGTTATTTAAACGAATTTATATATAAATTATTTATTTATGTTTTTGTGATATATTATTTGTTTAGGTTTGAGATGAATTATTTATTTAAATGTGAGTTAAATTATTTATTTAATTTTGAGATAAATTATCTAACTAGCATTTAAATTTGGGATACATTATTTATTCAGATTTGTGATAAATTATTTAATTAAATTTGAGATAAATTATTTATTTAAATTAAAGATAAATTATTTATTTAATTTTCAGATAAATTATCTAACTATTTAAGTTTCAGATTCATTGTTTATTTAGATTTGTGATAAATTATTTAATTGAATTGGAGATAAATTATTTAATTAAATTTGAGATAAATTATATACTTAACCTTGAGAGGAAATATTTATTTAAATTTGAAATATATGATTTATTTAAGTTTGAGATAAATTATTTATTTGAATTTCATATAAATTATTTATTTGAAATAAATTATTTATTTAAATTAAAGATAAATTATTTATTTAAATTCGAAATAAATTCTCTATACTTTTCCTTTATGGTAGCTTTCTTAAATTTTTTATCCAATATATTTTTTTATATTAGGTCACCTTAATCTTTTTTTAACCTAACTTTTTTTTATGGAAAATTATCAACTAAGATATAAAAAAAATACTTATATATGGTTAACCTTATTTTTTAATTTTTTTTTATAAATTTTCTTCAATGTTTTTTTCTATTACGTATTACTTATTTTATGATGTTTATTAATGTTCAAATACTTAATATGGTTGGTTAATTAAGGAAATAAACAGTAATGACTAACTAACTACAGTTAATTCACGAAAATTGTTAGTTAATTTTTAGCCACAACTAATGTATCATATCACTTATGTTTGTTTACAATAAAAGTATACATACTTCATAAATATCGGTGTTAAAAAACATTAATTAATTTTCATAAATTAGAACAGGCATACGTGCACAATTTCTTTTAAAAATCTTAACTATAAATTCGAATAGGCTTTAAGTAAGTAATAATTATGAGCATAAAATTTAATTTATTTAATTGTGTTTATATGTGATTTAAACTTTATTGTAATTATGTAGTTTTTTTGCATTCGATATCTTACAAATATAATTTTTATGAATTAATTTTAGTAAATAAAAAATTCTTTGTATATACAATCAATACTTTTTTAAATCACATTTAGACCTTATAAATCAGCACGATTTTGGTTATTTATACATCTTTTTTTACTATACACATATAAAATTATGCCCCAAATTGTAGACATTTAAAAAAAATTCTCCGGAAGTATACTGTTTTAGAAACTTATTAATAATATGCTAAAAAAATTGTTTCTTTTTCCACCATTTGAGATATTATTTAAATTCAATTCCATAAATTTTTTACTATCATTATTTTCCCCCTAGTGTTTCCTGTATATAATGTAATTTTTAATATCCAACATTTTATGAAACGTAAAACTTTATAGAAAGGAAGCAAGCACGTATTAAAATACATTACATTAAGTAAAAGCATTAAAACGTACATTTAGTAAAATAAATAATGACGCAATTCTAGGTACAAATATCTTTTATGCATTCATTCATTACAAAAAAAATCTAAATTTTTCATTTTGAGATAGATATGTAGCTAATGTTATTTTATGAACATTAGGAGGTTTAGTAGATATGCAATAAATATCCTACTCTAAAAATGGAGAAAATACTTTAAATAAAAATATTCGGACTATGGAAAATATTGTATTTTTACACAGAGTAACTTAACGTATATGGATATATAACCCCTAAATCTGGGATCCCAACAAAAACATAAAAATAAGAAAATGGTGACCACTTCATTATTTTATTCAGCAGTTATCCAGTATTTAGATATGTGTGTACAATATTGCATATAATATTCAAATCTCTAGATAATATTCATACTCAATTCAAAGGATGTTTTTTTCTTATTGTGTTTTATCTTTAATTTTTTCATAAAGTTACACATTGCTTAAAAGTATGATGGTAATGTGTAATGGCTCCATTAACCTTAAAATTATGTGAGTAAAATATAATTTTTTTTTTGGAAAACTCAAAAGGGCGACTCAACAATTAGTCAACTCGTCAAGTCCAATTACTTCTCACGCTTTATCAAAGCCAAGAGTCGACAATAAAAAAAAATCCCATTTCAAACCAAAAGAAATTACACAGCTTACAAAAATCACAAAAACAAAATTTTCAAAGCTACCGACTACCTGCAAAATTCACGAATCATATTTAAAGAAACATCCCCAATGCAGGAAACGAAACGGAAACGCGACTAAAAACAAATCCATCTTTTTTGCTCATCCCCCCAATATTGAGCTATTTCCGTCGAATATGACGCCACTGGTGCCTCAGCGAACGCCACTGTTACGCCACTTTGCATTTCAAACGCGACAGTCTCGAGGGATAGTTGGGTTGCATGACTAATTCGAATTCTTCGTCAGTAACACTTTTGAAGAAGATAATGACAAATTAGAATCAGCGGCCTAGCTTCCAGAGTCTCTCTATACATATATCAATGAATGCCGAAACTGGTTTTTCCCAAAGGGCCGAACCATACGAAACTTAGCCGAAGAAAATTAGATTATAGCATCGAAAAGAGGGATACCTTTTGTTTCTGGCGTCTTTTCTTGTCTTTTGTGTTAATCATTTTTGTGGAAGGAGTCAGCGCAGAAAAATGGCAGTTGGCTGCTTTTGTGCTTCGTTCACCTGGTTTTGTCTGGAGTTGGACTTCGATGCGGAATTTGATTAAGTTTCAATTCCGCTTTGAAGCAGGTTTGAATATATTATCAGATTATTTGAGTCAAGATTGGAGATAATATTATATGATAATATTTTGACAAAAAATTTAATACTAATAATCACGAGTTATAGGTTAAATTCTTTTATAAATAAAGACATTAAAAAGTGAAATATTCTTTATAAGAAATATATAAAATATGTGTTATGATTTTTGTTGAATATTTATATTGTTGTTAGAGGCATAACAAAAAAAGACAATAATTAATAGTAGTCTTTTATTGTCTTTTGTGTTAATTATTTTTGTAAAAGGAGTCAGCGCAGATAAATGGCAGTTGGTTGCTTTTGTGCTTCGTTCACGTGGATTTGTTTGGAGTTGGACTTCGATGCGGAATTTAATTAAGTTTCAATACCGCTTTGAAGAAGGTTTGAATATATTATCAGATTCTTTGAGTCAAGATTGGAGATAATATTATATGATAATATTTTGACAAACAATTTAATACTAATAATCACGAGTCACAGGTTAAATTCTTTTATAAATAAAGACATTAAAAAGTCAAATATTCCTTATAAAAAATTTATAAAATATGTGTTATGATTTTTGTTGAATATTTATATTGTTGTTAGAGGCATAACAAAAAAAGACAATAATTAATAGTAGTCTTTTATTGTCTTTTGTGTTAATTATTTTTGTAAAAGGAGTCAGCGCAGATAAATGGCAGTTGGTTGCTTTTGTGCTTCGTTCACGTGGATTTGTTTGGAGTTGGACTTCGATGCGGAATTTAATAAAGTTTCAATTCCGCTTTCAAACAGGTTTGAATATATTATCAGATTCTTTGAGTCAAGATTGGAGATAGTATTATATGATAATATTTTGACAAAAAATTCAACACTAATAATCACGAGTTATAAAATTCAGGTTAAATTCTGTTATAAATAAACACATTAAAAAATCAAATATTTTTTATAAGAAATACATATAATATGTGTTATGATTTTTGTTGAATATTTATATTGTTGTTAGAAGCATTAGAGTAAATTTATTATAGTATATCTAAAATAATTTGATGCTTTATCAGTGTTTAAAGCTGCTGCAGTTATTGTTATTGTAGTAAATATTTATTGTATCAAAGTAAATCATAAATAGAAAAGTTATCAAATACTATATATATTGTTAATATACAAAATATTAAAAGCTTTAAAGATTAAATTTTAAAAGAAAAATATCTACTACTACTTATTATTTATTGTAAACAAAACGGAGTAATCACTTTAAAAGAATGTTTTAATTTGTTAAAATTTATTATTTTAAAATATTATAATTTTTTTTGGACGAAAGATATTAGTTATATTCTTTAACAGCTATTTTGTTTAACATTCGGGTACATCTCGTAATGTACAAAATTTTAAAAGTTTTTTCAAGTACTATTAAAAACATTGTTTCCAGCGTTCACGTATATCCTATTAAAAATTAAATGTATTTTCTCTTTGTGGGTCAAATAACAATTTACAATACATTTTTTAAAGTCAAATAAGATATTTCAATTTCGGCTTAATTGGAGAGAAATAACTCTTTTTGTGATGGTGGTGTCTTATCTTAAGTTATTATTTATTAGTGTTATTGTGAGAATATACTTTTCTTTGCCAAATGTTTACGTTTCGGAAGTTTTGCTATATTAAAGTTTTTTATTATTTTTTACTAGTTGTTAACCGCGGTTTCACACGCGTTAAAAAAATGTTACGCCATTGGTTTGCTCTCCGCGTTTATTCCTTCTCTTCTTCAGGCAGTTCTACTGTTCAGACATCTCGGAATGTTAGCTTTTCCGTTAGTTTTCCTATTTAAGCATAACTGACAGAAATTGATATTTCGCCAAAGCAATTTTTTATCGCCAACGTTCAATTGTTTTAAACAATAAATATATATGAATTTATTTTAAAAAAAATTATAGTTTCCAAGTTCTTATAATTTTTAACAATGTAGATACTAATTGTTTAAAATATCCATTTAAAAAAAGAGTATTTTCATTATTGTAAAATGGTTATTTAAACAAATAGCTTCTAAAACAGTTATAAACAAAAAAGTATATATAAAATTTTAGACAGGTCCAAATTATACAATATTTTACCTGCCACAAGCACACAAATAGGTCCACATATAGATTATTTCTTTTATCCTTTTAGATGTGACTGTATTCATATAAATAAAGTGATTTAAAAAAAAATTATAGGTGAAAATAAATTTACTGATGATACATATTTTATTCAAATTACTGTTAAGAGATTAAAAATTTATTTATTTAAAAATACTTTAAATTTAACTTTTCTGTAAATGAATTCTATTTAAACATAGTGTACAAGTGGTCATTCAATTGTTTAAAGTACACGAACGTAAAATGTATTTTGATTTAACCTGACACTGCAAGAAATGACTTATAACAAAGTAATAAACAGTAGTTATTATTGCATAATTACACTGTACTGAACTCCCAAATAGACTATATCTAGCAATAGAAAACAAAACAAACAACCATAAATTGTTTATTTCCCATTCCCACTTACGGGACAAGTTCGTCGTAATTACCAAAAGGCTGGACGAAAACTAAATCTCTTCTTCGCCATCGCAAGGCGGAGATTATACGAGTTCCGCTCCCTGCATCTTATTCCTAATGACGGCATCTTCGAAATCTACCATCAAAAGCCGGACGCCATATTTCGCAATGGCCTCCCCCATCTCCGCTCATTTTTCTCCCTAAAAGAGCACAGGAAGAGTTGATCTTTCCTTCCACGCAGAGGGGGGTAAGGGAACAACCCCCTAAGACACGACCATCGTAATTTCCGGACCAAGAAAATTTCTATCTCAGCCCCCTCTAACTCAGGAGTGTGTGTGTACAAGTATCACACTTTTGCCAGAGACGCAAATGTCTTTATAATTGAATTCTCCGTCCCCCCCTACCCCGCCGGCCACCTTCAGAAGCTGGCCGGTGGTTACCTTGGCAACGGGATGTTGCCAGGTCTCGCATCATTCCTCTTGTCTATCTTTCCTCCTCCTCTATTGTGCTGTTAAGAAGGAAGGGGGGTCTGGACTGTACTCTCCCTTGAGACGATGGCAGCAGCGTCACGTTTTGGTCAGCCGTGTTGGTATCGAGTGGATGTGAATTCGCCCCATTCCTCCCTTCCTTCCAATAGGATGAGAAAGAGGGAAAAAGTAAACAGGGAAAAAAAAGAGAAGCGGCATCAAATCCGCGAAATATAATTTAGAAGAATCGTGCCCTGAATACCTGGCACTTGGGTTTGAATCATGGGGTATGAAGGTTTAATATTTTGAGATGGACGGGATGGGGGGAGTGTATCACCTCTGACGACGAGCACGGATTTTATTCTGCGAGACGTGATATCCGATTCGAGCACGGGATTTATGTGGTTTGTGCGTCCGAGGTCTGTTTTTCTTGCCGTAACAGTTAAACAAATCAGCACATGAAGAGTTTATTAATAAAACTGCTTATGTCGCATTTTGGGAGAATTGTCTTAATATCTGTATAGCATCTTTCAAATAAAGTAGTACATTTGTGTATAATTAGTAAAGTATAACTCCACAATTTTCCGAATCAATTGTTACCATATCCCATCCGGATAATCAAATATCCGGATAATGGGATAATTATCGCAAAAAATATAAAAAAATTACTAATTTTGCTTTAGTTTGTAATGTAGTTTAATGTCTATTTTAAAAATAATATCATTCGCCGATAAGAAACCTTAAAAATCTGGATTTTGCTAATTTTTTCCGTATAATCGAATATCCAGATAATGGGATAATTATCGCAAAAAATATAAAAAAGTTACTGATTTTGCTTTAGTTTGTAATGTAGTTTAATATCTATTTTTAAAATAATATCATTCGCCGATAAAAAACCTTAAAAATCGGGGTTTTGCTAATTTTTTCTTAAATCCAGATAATTGATCCACTTTGTTTGATCCGGATCATCGGATAATTAGAGTTTTATGTATAAGATTAGATATACACAATACCACTTTTGCAGTGTCCCTGTAATTTCATTAGTATTGAGTTGAATATCCGTGAGTTACTTCACCATCTACAGAAAAATTTAAAAGTGTATTTACGTGGCTGTTTCACTAAGATCTTCAATCACAGTTTAGAGTAGAAAACGAAAAAGTTACAAGTATGCATAAGATTCTAACTCGTGTCTATCCTAAAAAGAAAGAATAACTAACATATCGTTTACAAAAATAGGTGGTTATTATATTAATCAGAGCCACTCTGTGTCACTAAATCCTTTTTCTAATCAAATCAGTGATTTTGTAACTGTTGGTTTTGCATGCTCAACAAACACATTTACTTAATATGATTTATATATATATATATATATATATATATATATATATATATGTATTACGCGAGTTCAAATAATATATTGTTTGTAAAAAACAATTTTATCAAAAGAGTTTCAAAGTTTTTAAAAATTTACACAGCATAATTGAATGACATGTGCTAAATGGTTATTTCTAAGCTATTTAAAATCTGAAGTTATATATTCACTGAGCTGCCAAAATGTTATAACTACATGACGTTTTTAAGAAAATGAGCTATGAATGACATCACACTGTTAAACAGGTACGGGTAAAGAATGAAGGACTTTGAGCGTAGGATGATTATGGATTCTAGGAGTAATGGAGCGAGGATCAGCAAAACTGCTGCTTTTGTGAAATGTTTAAAAACAGTCGCAATGAAAGTGTTTAAAATTAAATTATTAGCCAAGAAACTGGGTCTCATATGGCCTCTTGTGGCCATCAACGACCACTGAAGGCTCGAGCGGGAAAAATAGTTAAAGGTTTGAAAGGAACAACTGAAGGGCAACAGTGAAGCAAACTATTGCAGATTTTAAACAAGCATCTTTTCAAAGCAATTCTGAACACACTATTTTCCTTACACTTCAGGATATGAAAGCCTCAGACCAGCTCGGAGATAGTAATATTTTGGCCAGTATTATATATTTTGTAAATTTTATATTTGATGACTTTATACGAGATTATAATGAATATCTGAAATATATGATTAATCAGTTCGTAATAGCATGAATTCTCTATGGAATAATGCAAATAGTTAGAAAATAGCGCAGACAATTTAAGCAATTCTGACATCGGAATTGCTAGTAATTAAAAAGAAGATATCTACAAGTTCCTGTATAATATACGAAAAGATAGAATGCAATTAGATTATTTAGATTGCTTCTTATTATTTTAATTTTTAATAACTATGCTCTTCATTAGTAAATTAAATTTAGTGTATTTGTCTACTTCAATTCTAAATTGTAAGGCTCAAATGTAGAAACTTTTACTCTTCTTCAATAAAAAAAATCATTTTAGTTAATTGTTTCTTTGCTAATTAATCAATTAGGCATTTTCCAAATGAAATAGAATCTGCGAGTACGCGGTTTCTTCAAAAAGATTCCCTGCGGAATTGTGTTTTTTTTTCGATCATTAAATATACTTTAAATTCGCGGCGTAATTGAAAGCAATGGAGAAAAGTTATACGACGATGCAAATAATTTTCTTAATAACGATACGCTTTAACTCCACTTAACAATATTACCCTACTTTAAAATTGAGAAAAAATTGGATTCGACAAACAATTAAAATGGAAAAATGAAACGTTCTTGCAAAAAAACACACGAAAAAGTTTTTTTTTGTTTAAATTCAACAAATCACGAAATGCTTAATATAAAGATTCTTACTAAGAAAGTTTTTATATATATTTTTTTGTATGTTATTTGATGAACTGATCAATTAAAACTAAATTTTCCGAACTTATATTTTTGTTATTGAAGAAATTATATATGTTTATTGTTGTAGAAATATTTATTATATTTAATAAAAATAATACTCTGTTTTTCTGTAACCCAAACTTTAAATATTATTACCATATTTTCTAATTTTAGCTTAACTAAAATTATTGTTGATGAAATCTATTTAACCATTTCATGCGTAATCTTTAAAATACTAAACTTTGTTATTTACTAATTACAATTCAGCAATTGAAAGGATTCCGTTAACCGTGAAACCTTTGCCAAATGAGGCATCTTTATATATATTTAAAAAATAAGTTTCTTACCCAGTCAATAAAGTCGCCAACACCAATAAAGGTCTATTAATGATTAGTTGGTTACGGAACAAAGCAGTTCACCAAATAAAATCTTTTTAAAAACTGGCAAATTCGCTTCACTCGTAAACATTGCCATAGTTGACGGTGTATTGTAGAGTACTTTTTTATGATGGATAACATTTTTATATGAGTTTATAACAAAATATGCATTTTTTAAGACACTGGATAGGTTAGTGAGTTATACCTTTTAAAATAAAAAAACCTAAATAATTAAAAAACATTAATTAAATATTTTAAAAAGATGGATTTTTATATGACATCATCCAAAAACGATATATATTTTATTTTATTTCACACAGCATTGTTTAATCATTAGTAAGATTTCAAAATAAAATATTTTATGCAAAAAATGATTTCAAATTAGATGTGAAACAGTGTTTTTAATATAATGATTTTTGTATACATTATTTTATAATGGAAGTGGATTTAAATCTTTCCACGTATAAAAGAGTTTGGGCGTAACTGACCTATATTTCCCAGTTTTACACTTACATTTTTGAAATTTCAATTATTTTTCAACTTTTATTTTATTTTATCGTGTGTTCGGTAACGCTAGGCCTCACTGCAAGAACTTTGTGTATATTTACATTCAACATCCCTTTGAACTGCTATTCATGACATTTATCAAATATATTTAGAGGTATAACATACATACAACTTTTGTTTATTTATGTAAATTTGAATATTGAAACAAAATAACAAACGTTTATGTAAATAACATTTGTTATACAAATTATAATATTTGTTATAATTTGTAAATAACAAAAAATATAATGTTTATGAACCAGATAATAACGGTAGTTTTGACCAAGTAAGGGTATATAAGTTTGTAAATTTAAAATGTTAGTTTTCTTTAATATGCTTATTGGTAGTACAAAGTTTTGATAGTAATATTTCGAAGAATTTTAAGAAATTTTATCTTTTTGAATTTGTGATACCAAATAAGTACTTTAAAAAATCTTCATTTACAAATGTGTATATTTAATTATTATCATTCAATCATGAACATTTTAAATAATTTGTGGTATTTTACAATGACAACTAAAATGTCTAATGTAATGCCTATTCACTTGATGAACTATCTTTTATTTCGTTAAGTTAATTAGTTAGTCCAATAACTTTATATTTTTCTCTGTATGACCATAATGGATCTTTTTTTAAAGAACACAAATATAAAAAAATATCTGTCCCATTTATAAAATTTTTAATTAAACTTTATATAAAAGATAAAATTAAATATTAAAAAACACTGTTAAAAATAGGTACTTAAAAATAAATTATATGTACTAATTTTTGATTATATTCGATTCTCACACTGACTCCAAATACATAAGTTTCAATTTTGAAAAAGACATGTATTTAAAAATGAACATAATGAGTATAAATGATTATCTTCATAGACTGCATTCATAAATCACTTTCAATAAATATCGACAATTACAACCAAGTCTTACCGGAGATCGAAACCAGATCCTTAACACCGAAATTCAGTGCCTTATATGTTAAATTACTTGTGCGACATTAATAAGTTATAAACAGAAGACATTTTAAACAAGGTGTACCAAAAGTATGGAAAGTAAGATAATTGGGTTGTATGAAATCAGTTTCCATTTTTACAATAAACATCAAATAACGTGAAAAACCATTTTCTGAACTACTATTCTAAATTTGACAGATTTCATTAAGATATATCGTTTGAGCCGAAGTTGTGTTTAACCTTATTAAATCAAATTGCTACTTCAAAAAATGTATAGTTACTTTCATTTGAGTAAATCAAACGCTCGTTTACGATTCAATTATACTTAAAGAAATACGAGTTGGTTTAGATACTAATTTTTAAGCACCCTTTCTTTTACAATGAAGCCTTCAAAGAAATTTTTCAAAATAACTCCTTTATTTTTGTAACGCTAAGACCATTTTAAAACACTCAATGTATTTTGGCATTAACGCATTAAATCAAGCTAATAGAGATAAAACTACAAAAAACTATTGACATCTTTCCTTTCTTTTGGAAAAATTAAACATTTACATTTTCGTTGGATTGAAAACATACCTTCTGACCGTTCATAAAATTAACCAAATTGTGAAGTTATTTTCTCTTTTAAATAGTTTAAATGATATTTTAATAAATTTATATACATTAAAAAAACTTGTTTATTCTTAAAGAAATGGCTTCGAATTTTTAACCCAATAAAAACAAGTGTGGAAAATCTTAGAAAATAAAGTATTTTTAAGAATTTAAAAAGAGTGTGTATTGCTGGAAAAACTAGAGATACATGGACGCAAAAATACGTTTGTAACTGTCAGGAAGTTAAACAGCGTTAAAAATTATTGTAAGTTAATTTAATTATTACGACGAAATAAATCGTATTTCTGGAGATATAAGGCTTTGCCATTTCTTTTTAAAGCATTGTTAAATGAGGTGGTGTGAGGTCGGGGGGTGGAGGGATCGGTTTGAATTCAAAATATTTTTCCAGAAATCTTTCCATTCGGGGTGGATACATTCGTTATCAAAAAAAATCTGGCCCTTCATCCGGGATGGCATATCACGTCTGAATAGTTGATGCGTAAGTAACGAAAGAAGGCGGGATGGAGAAGGACGGAAAAAATCCGGAATATCCCTGCAGGGCTAAAGGCGATTGACCCTTTTGCGGTGTTTCTTGCCATCGCATATGGTCATGATTGAAGCCCTCTTCCTGACGTGTACCCATATTTTGTTCCTTTGTTGAGAGCAACATCGGGATTTGGCAAGCATTTCTATTTCTTTCCCATCACTCTCTCCTCTTCCTCATCTTTTTCCCTCCCCTCTCTCCATCTTTCGTATCCAGAATACGATACAAGGGGGCAGCTTCTTTTTTTTCTTTCCGAAGAGTTAAAGAAAGCATCGAAATTTTCATCTCATAACATCTCGAAAGAAAAGAAACCACCAGGGGGTTAGGGGGGAAGAAGGGGGGGGGGATAAGATGAGAACGAAGAATATACATATATACAACACAATACAATACCACGAAGAAGAGAGAGATAGAGAGAAGAGGAGAGAGGAAAAAAAAGCACACATATAATAGAAACCAAGCATTGACTCGAGATTTGGAAATCTTTTCGGTGGAAAATCCTCATCAGAAAGACATTCGAAATGGGTTGGAGATAGAGAGAAATGATAATAAAAAATATATCGGGGGAAGGGGGGGGGGGGTGAAAAAAAATCGGTTTCTAGAGGGTGGGGTGTGAGAAGAAAAAATCCCTACCCGTTTAAAAAAGGGGGGAAACCATTGTTGTGGATGCGCCTTCCTTTCATTGGTCAGGCAGTGGGCAGCCCTTGATCACGTGGTCCCATCGACGTGTCCATAGTGGGACGGAAAGCCATTTGTTATCCTACATCCATCCTTATTTCTTTCCCGCTGGAAGGCGCATTCATTTATTTTCATTTCTTGCCAAACGGGGCGGGCATTTTGCTAATAGCTGGTTCCCTAGATAGGGATTTTCTTTTCCCCCCCTCCTTTACACTTTGAGAAGGGTGAATTTTTTATCCCCTTTGTTGGGGTTCTTTTTAGGGATAGAAACGATGTTCTTTTTTATTTTAAAATATTTCGGGTTTTATTTCTGAAAAGCGTGAAGACACATTGCGTTTTTCAATTGTTGTTTCTGAGATAGTTCGTAAAGTAAAGGCATGCTAATATGTGAAAATTATAATTTTTTTTGCATTTAATTTAATTTGTTTTAATTTTGTCATAAAAGGAAAATATATTTTTACTAAATGTGTTAACTTTGGATTTGTCAAGGAAGATAATTAAATAATTCAAAGGACAATTCGTCCGTGATTTGTTCCCTCCGAAACTTTTTGTTATTCTTATATTATATGTTAATTAACGTAAAATAAACCCAATTTTTTTTTAAAATAACTAAACTGAAAACTAATTAAACTCCCTAAAAATTTAGTTTTACTTTACGTTAACAATGAAATAATAAAAAAAAAGTGGTCTAGGAGACAAATTACGAACAAATATCATGGATTGGCCACAAAGACATCTATATACTTTTTTATTGGTTAAAGTTGTTAAATTCCTAAGCTTACAAAATACAATATATGCGTATGCCTTAAAATTCTTATTGAAATTGTGTAAAAAAAAACAATAATTGTTCTTTAGGTTCTGCAATTAATCTGTAAAAACCTTTAAAAAATTATGTTGTTAAAATGTAGAACGTGCATAATTCTCCAATTTCTGAACTTTCATCTAAATTATTGTTAGATATATGCACTTATTTATTTACTACAATTTCTTAAATCCCAGAATAATTACAACATTCTGTAAATTATACATACTTTAAAAACCTTTCTTACATGCATTAACAAAAACGATTTCGTTCGAATTTGATATAGTGTTATCAAATAACGTTATATAAGAATGTTTGGGAATGCAAATTTTATCACATTTATTTTATGTTTTTACACCGTTTCATAAAAATATGAATTATTTGCAGCTTATTTTAATGTAAAAGTAAGAAGAGCATAATAGTTTTATAAATAAAGTACATATTCTAATTTATAACACTTTTAATGCTACAAGTACGTACTGTTGTTGTTTTATCTGTTGTTGTTGTTGTTCTTTTAGAAGTATTGTTTCAATGAACTTTCAAAGGGTTTCTATTAAATGTGTGCAAAACAATATTTCCCACAATTATCTGCACATAAAATTATAACTTTTTGTACAACTTAATAATCTTCTTTAAATTGTAGCTTTCAATTAAAATTAAATGAATATGACAATAACAATGAATCAAAACGAAACAATGAGGTTGAAAATTAAAAAAATATATTTAAAGACTTTGTAAAATTATTGCAACTTTAGAAACTTATTGCAACTTTAGAAAATTTCAACTTATTGAAACTTATTGCAACTTTATTGCAACTGTATAAATTGGTATAAAAAATTAGAAATAGATAATCATATAATAGTAAATTAATAAAAAATAATGTATTTTAATATAATATATAATCATTTTTTACTTTAACGTATTACGAATTTCATAAAGTTAAAAAAAGTGTGTTTCTAAAAATATTTAAGAACACCTAAATTTAATTTTAATTTATGCTGATCCATAGCAAAATAAAGAAGATATTGCATAGTTTAACTTTTAATAAATTTGATACTTTTACAAGTAGCTAAAATACAAGATGAAATTTAACTTAAATATACTTTTAAACTTTAAATATTGGATTACATTTGAGATTTTCTTTATTTCTGAGGAATACAACAAAAAACCATTTATTAAAGTATTTGAAACATATATGATTTTTTGAATTCAAATCTAAGAAATATAAAAAAAAATTGTTTGATTTTAACTATTTTTATATTAGATATTTAGGATCGATGTAAGTTGCCAATTTTATGAGTCCTTTAAAAAACTTAATTTTACTTCTCAAATCACCATTAATTGTTTTATTGATAATAGAAATGCATGTACGTCTTGGTTATGAGCCACAAATAATTGTAAATAACTTCGGAAGTTTTTTTTAACTCGAGTATGGAACCTATATGTTTAAATTATCAAACTCTTATTAATTTTTATATGTTGAGTTTTTAATAAACTATAAAGTTTTACAAATGTTTAAGTTTTTTTTTTGCGATTCTGCCCGTATTTAAAGTATACTTTGTTTAATATTAGTAATCAGAACAGAATGAGACTGGAAACTTAACTTGATTTTCTGGCGAACGATCATTCAATAAAACCTTATTGTTCTATTAACGTAACCTTCGGATAATTAATTATATTTTGCTATACTTGTGCAGTTGAGAAAAAGTTTAATTTTTTTAATTGCTCTAAAAGAAACTTATAATTAATAAATAGGTATAAAATATATGTATAAAACGATAAGGTAAAGTTACATAAAATTAAAATGATTTAAAAAATTTAGTGCATAATTATAAGATCTTACTTTGTAATCTTTAATTTTAAAATTTAAACTGGCTATTGTACAGGTAACTGGTTAGATTATTTTAAAGATTTTTAAAATCAAATTTCAAGATTTAAGTTGCAATTTTAGTTAATGAATAACTGCCAAATTAATTTAATTACGATTATCAAATAAAATATTTAAACACCCAAACAACATTAATTTATTAAACATTAAAAAATCATTCTTAAAAAAAAATATTATTTTTCTTTAAAATATTTTATGCTTAAATGAAGTTTTTGGTCCCACTTAAACTGTATTTAATTTTATTAATTTTATTTAATCTGTAATTATGCATCTCAAAAATGATAAAACTAATATTCATACATGAAATACAAAAGTTGATCTTTTAGAAGTATTGTTTCAATGAACTTTCAAAGGGTTTCTATTAAATATGTGTAAAACAATATTTCCCACAATTATCTGCACATGAAATTATAACTTTTCGTACAACTTAATAATCTTCTTTAAATTGTAGCTTTCAATTAAAATTAAATGAATATGACAATAACAATGAATCAGAAAAAAAACGATGCGGTTGAAATTTTTTTTAAAAAAGTATTTAAACACTTTGTAAAATTATTTTGTTTTCGGTTGAGCTATCGCCTAATGATAAATTTTAGAACTCATTGAAAACAATCAGTGTAAAATGTTAATTGTAGAAAAATATACTTTACCCATTTGCATTTTTCAATTGCATTGGAAGTGAAGAATAAAAATAGACCGATGTATCATTTAAAATATAAGAAAACACAATAATAGCTGTAGTACAATAAGCAGTTAACTAAACAATTATTTTACCATCTAATACATAGTTTGTTGTTCAAATATTTAAATAAAATAAAGAAAATTTGACTACAAATTAGGTTTGCTTTGCATTAAAATAGCATAACAGCATACTTTGCAATACAAATTAATATTACAAATATTTATATAAATGTTTATAGAATATTAACAAACATTTCGACATTTGCATTTGTAAAAACTGAAACATGTTATTCATTTAATTTATATTGCATTTATCTTTATGAAATATGAATAGAGTTTTAAAAATGAATCTAAAAAATTCTCCAATAACTTTAAACGTATAAAACTTTATCTGAAATGTTAAAATTGTAATCTTAAATTTAGTTAATGGTATCTGGATAAAAAAAATCATGCGTGACTGTATCGCAGCACGGTCAGAAGGGTTTTACGTGTGGTGTCATTTCGGCAGATTTTGGAATAAGGATAGGTTGCCAACAAAACCCTCGACAACAAATTTCATTTAAAAAATGATCTCGCGTCAATAACCACGGGTTCTTTTTCACGTTTATTATGTAATTTGCTTTATTTACAGATTTTAAGCGCATTGTCTTTCTTTCTTTTAAATACGTTGTACGTCAAAAAATACACCACATTTTAGTAAATATTTTACATTAAGTAAATTATTTAATTTCTCATTTCATTATTGTAATTTACACCTATTTGTTATAATATTCGTCTTCTGTTTTATATATTTAAAAAAAATAAACTAAGTATTTTAAGGAAGACTAGTTGAGCTGAATCAAATACAAACATGTATATTTATAGAACAGTACTTAAATATATCAACACTAAATTACGCAAAAAAGAGGGGGAAAGAGGAGGCGTTTCACATAAATTTCTCCCACACAAATTCAAGTCCCAAGAAAACACGCTTATTCTTAATTGAATATCCCGTTTATTTTAAGCTTTAGATGAATAGAAATGGGAGATTACGTGGTATAATTTTTTATGCAGGTGACAAGATTTACATGGGGGGGGGGCGAATCTGAATTTTTTCTTCTTGTTTCCAGTGTTTCACTTTCTAAGAAGCAATAAGAACGTTCATTAATAAAAATGATAAATAAATGATACTGCATGATAAAATAATAATTTGCATTTCAATCTTAAATTACAAAAGATCATTAAATCCTACCGCAGTTATGAAAATGGTTTTTGTCGTAATTCATTGTTTTGGCTAAATGAGAAAGATCATGTTTTGTATCTGCTTTTTATTACCTAAATTTGTTTTGGTTCAACACTAATTTATTAGGGTTTACATTCTTATCTAGAGGTTTCAGATAATACTATGAATTTAATGTGGTTAATACATTTTCCATATAAAAATCTTTTTCAGTTTATTTCAATATGTTTTTTTTTAGTTTTTGTATAATTATAATGATATTCAATTTAAATCAATGGTTCTCAATCCTTGGTCCGTAACAGGGCCTGAAATGGTCCATGCAGACCTTTTACAGTTGCCAAAAATTTTAAGGATTTTTTAAAAAAAGAAAAGAAATTATTTAATGTTTATTCTTTTTATACATAAAATCTAATTTTGAAATAAACATTTATGTTTCCTATTGAAAATACTCTACAATAAAACATTTGTTTTTTAGTCGAAAAGGATTTTTTATGGTTACTTTTTCCTTAATTCAAATATAACCTTCATCAATTTTGGTAATTTCAATATAGTTAAATAAACATTAAGTAAAATTAATATTTGACAACCGAATTTTTTTAGTATCATTAGAAATGGTGAACCAAGCTTTACCTAATTTTTTAATTTGGGGTTTTGTAGCTGTATACAGAATGGAAACCACTGCTTTAAATGGAGTAGTAGTGTTAATGTATATTTCATTCTATAGTAATGTATGACAAAATAAATAATAAAAGTATTTTGTAACGTTGTGCTAATATTACATTGCTTTACAAAGCTTTTAAAAATGTTGCCATTTTATTACATTTAAGTAACTTAATTATCACTTAATATTTTAAATATTTAACATTATTACCTCTTTTATATGCTAAATAGTTTTTAATTAACCTAAAGTAGGATCCTAGAGTAACCTTGCGTTATATATAGTCCCATGCAAAGTCAAGAAGAAAACGAGGAAAATTTTCTCTTGGGTAAAATGAAACAGATTCCGTTAAAAAGGGGATTTGAGTTTTGTTAATTGTTTGTTTTGTTGATTTGTTAAAAAAATTATTTCCTTTAATTGGAAAATATTCAATTACTTATACCGCAACCTTGAATGCTCAATAACTGTAAATTATAAATTAATTATTTTTATTATTTCATATGAAAAATACTTCTTTATTAATTAATACGTTTAGCCTGTATAAGTAAATTGTAACGTTGCAGGAAGGTAAAAAGCAAGCATTTTGTTAGTGTTAATACTTAATATTTTATAACAAATTTAATTTAAATATTAAACATAATTGTACGTTATTATAGTATAAAAACAGTGATACATAATAAAAACAGAGATAAATATGACGTACCTTTATATGTTTATGTGAAATTTCAAATAAATAATGTAATCACAAAGGTTTTTTAAATATTTAAATCTTAAATTTGTAATTAATTAAATTTGGGCAGAATAACTTAATTAAATATATATAGATATGGAAAAATGAATTAAAATTTTAATTTAAAAATCAAATGCTTATTTTTTTTGAATTTTTTCCATATAAATTATATAAATGTACATTCTCAGTTGTTTCCAAATCCAAAAAAATGTGGTGTTCATTTTGCAAAAATGTATGCAACGTATTTAAACTACATATGTATTTTTAAAAAGGATATGAACATGCTACGCATAAGTGATTTACAAAATGTGTAACTATACTTAATTATTGAAATAAAACTTTTCTTATCATAGATCACAACTAAAAGTATATCTAAACCAATAAACTTATTATTTATTATTTAAATACTAATGAATTATTTGGCCTTGATATGCTTTGTAAGATGTCATTGGACTCATTTATCGTAAATATTCACCATTTATAATACTTGAATTACAACATTTACATTCATATTTTTAAATTATTTAAAGATTTATTTCTTACAATCAACACAACATAACATCATTTACTTTACATTTAACACATACTCTTTATATTTAAATTATAAAAAATAAAGTAACAATCTCAAAGGTTGATGAACTCTTTTTTTTAAAGCAAAAGCTCACCTTTTTATATTTTGTAAGTATTTATAAACCATACTACATTTAACAAATACACATTTCCTATTAAAAATACTGAAATAAAACACCTATTTACATCCAAAGAATGTTCTTTACATCTTTTCCTTTAATTCGCATGAAAATATTTAAAATAATTTAGAATACAAATGGTTTATATAGTTCACTGAACCCATTTTCTTCGCCTGAAATCACACTTTTGAAAAATCATTAAAAAATATATGAATTATATTTCTAAAGCTTCTATAACAGGACTTATATTAAAAAAAAACAATTATATCGGTACCGGGCCCTAAAATAATACATTTGTTGATATTTATTCAAACAAATAATCGATTTAGACTGAAATATGACATGTAAAGGGTCTATGAACTCGGTTTTTTGCGTAAACTTTCACCCTTTCTGTTCGACCTTTCGTCTGTTTCCGGTACACCCATGCAACCTCCCCAAAATATTCCATACCTAACCGATTCACCTCTTTCACTCTTTCTTTGTATCGTACAAGGGGATTTGCGCCCCCCTCTACCTTTTTTATGAAAGGGTTGTACAAGCAGATACTTCAAACGCGCATTTGAATATTTGAAAGGGTTAAGTTTTTTTTTTTTTAAGTTCAGAGACCTTTTATGACTTTGAACTCTCGGGTTCATATGCAAACGTTTGGAAAATGTTGTTAAACTGGTGGAAGTATCGATCGATTGGGATATAAATTAAGCGAAATGTTTTGATTTGTGGGGTTTGGTAAAGTATTTAAATTTAAAATTAAATATTGCCAAAATATGTGTTGTATGATTATGCTTTTGAAATACAATATTTAAAAAAAAAAAATTAGTTGCAACTTATTTCACGTTCAATGACCTCGTCTAACTTTGATACGCGGAAGTAACTAGAACCCATATTTATTGTACAGCACCAATTATCCGAACTCCAGTTATCCGGAGCCAGATAGATTAGGAAAAAAAATCAGCAAAATTCACATTTTATAAGTTTCTTATCGGTAAATGATATGGATTTTAACAGTCAGTAAATTACATTAAATGCTAAAACAAAATTTGTTTTTTAATAAGAAATAACCTTTTTATCGTGAATTGTCCAATTATCCGGATATTCAATTATCCGAATATTCAATTATCTAAACGGGATCTGGTCCTAATTGATCCAGATTTTTGAAATTCTAATGTAGTTACAATTTAATACATTGAATTAAAAAATTAAATTTCCCCTTAAAAGTTATCTTGACAATACTTTTGATGCATTTGTTAAAATTAATTACGTAGCATAAAAACCATCTATACGGAATATATTGGCAATATATTACCAAAAACACTGCAATTAAGATATTGAAAACAAATATTAACGTAAATTTCCCGATTACATTTTTGCGGGTTTTAAACGTTATTAAACCGTTTATTGTTTTAAAAACATATTTTTATAATAAATAAATGATATTATTTGAAAAAACTAATAAAATATGATCCAGGAATATCTTTTAGAGTAATTTAAAATTATGAGTATAGTGTTAAATTACTTTACGTGCATTACTATGACAAATTTGGGCAATTTCTTAACTTTTACTTATCATATTTTTTACAAAAGATTCATTACAATATTTTTTAATATATAAAAGTATATTTTAAATGTATAAAGCCTATTTTTAATTTTTCTATATTATAAAATTTAGTAATAAATGTTTTTTATGATCTTATTTAGTCATTTTGCGCATATTAATTTTTATATGAATTCTTCTGCATAAGTACTAGGGTATTCAACTTTATAAATTCATATATTAAAATAAATGCGTATTATAGTAATCGCATTACGTTCTCAAGAAATGGAAAATATACAAATTCCATTTCCGGTATAGGCTGATGCTTATTCTTAGTTAAATATTCGGCTAAATTACATAAAGCCAGTTTCTGTAACTATTTTCGCAATCATTTTCATACTGGTTAATTTTAGTGTAATCGAGTTTGTCGCTCGTGATGGGGCAATAAGCAATCCAAAGAGTAATCAGTACACTAGTTTCCGCCACCTTAAAGTCTCTTTCATGTGTTAAGAAAATTCCCCCTTTCATTTCCGTCTGTTCCTCATCAAGGATTAAGGAAATCATGTCAAAGATTGAGGAAAAATCTGAAAGAATCCTCCTCATTAGAAGACGAAGAGCAGCAGCATCCCTGATCGGATGGACTGGAGCACATCCCGCCCGATCTTCCATCCTCTCCCAATCCTCACTAATCCGGCATCCTCCTACATTTTAGAAAGTGTGCCATGATTGGCGAAAACTCGCCAATTTGGCAGCTTTTAAGATTTTGTGTAAAATTGATTTTAAAAAAAAAATACGTTTTTCAACAGATTTTAATTCTGTTTTGAGTTGTAGATGAATTAATCGTTTGTAAGAGTATATTTTCACATACCAAACCGAAACTAATAATTTGAAAAATGCAGCCATTTGTAAGCATTCACGTTAACATATTGGCTTTCTATATACCAGACTCGCGATTCGAAGGTCTGAAGTTCATGCATCAGTTCTCATTGAGTAAGTGTGGATGGTGAACGTTAAATCTGTCGAAGAACAAACGTTCTTACAACGATTAAGTTTGTAGAGTGGAGTGTCAACTCAGGTATTGTACTCGTCATCTCATGTGTGTTCAAAATTGCAAGACAGGGTTCCCAGAACTATCTTCCTAAACAGACCCAGAAATTTTTACAATAGCTAATTGTGTAACTCTAGTGCGACGTTAATTATGCCAACTAAATAATATTAAGGAACAGTGAAAACAGTTGTTTGTTAAAATCAACATGAATTAAATAAAAAAAACTCGTTTTATTGTGCCACAAATGATTCAATAAAATTGGTTTTAAAAATAAATAATATATATTTTTTAAATACTGTATATTTTATGTTTTAGAATTTGGCTTTTTTTTTCACCCTTCCGTTTGGCGATTCCAGAAATTCCCAAAGCGGCAGTCCTGATCCATAATCTACATCCGGAGAAGGACTGGGCAAGGGGCGCCACCTAGCGGCAGTAACCGAACTAACTCATTATGCGAGTCTAGTGTGTGGAAAAGAGGAATAAAAATCTATTTTCGTCCTCACTCCCTCTCTGATTTATCGAATTACCGGCTGTAATAACAACACAGCGTTAGACGAGTAATTAAAAAGCGATAAAAAAGATGTTTCTCCTTTGCTTACGGAGGTGTTTGATGGATCGAATGCTAAAAGATCGTGTAAATTTCGCTGAAAGGTGTAGTGCATTAATGAAGAAGTCTTGTGAATCGGGTGTTATTTAAATCGATAATTTATTCAGGATGCGCTCTGTTTTTATTGGGTTGTTTTAAAGATATTGAAGGGAAGTTGTTTATTTTTTTTTATCTGCCATCAGACAGTACGTGTATTTTTTTAAAATTGGAATTGGAATAATTATAAATAAAATCGTATTTGCATAAAATCAAAATTCGAATGTAATTTTCTTCTAATGTTCTTAATATATTATTCAATTACGAAAATTACATTTTGATTGGTTCATTTAAATTATTAATGATTATATCATGTGAAATCTTTAATCTTGTTTAAATTAGGAATTTCAGTGGGGACTAAACCTACTCGTTATGGTTCAGTTTTTTGTAATATTTCCAAAATTAAATAATTGTATCATACAAATCTAATACAGTATTATCAGAAAAATTATCTTATGAATGTTTAACAAAACATAAAACGCAGAAAGCATAGTTATAAAATTAGTAAACATATTTAAATTATGTTAACATTTCTAACCTGTTCCTAAGATATGAAATATTTATATATGGTGATACGAAATATTTATGTATGATGATATGAAATATCTATATGTTGTGATATGATATATATGTTTTTCTCATAGTTTTAATAAATTAAGAATGATATAATAACCACATTTCAACAATTGTATAGAGAATAAATAAAAATTTTGAAAAGACAGTACGTATTAATTTTTGCCCTAATTACTTTATTGTATTAACGTATATTAATATATAATAATAGGTAGAATATTATCATCGAAACGTTATAAAATAACAATTTAGCTATTGTTACCATTTAGAAAAACGAAATATATGTAAAATAACATTAAAATTTTTGCCCAGTATTGTGCTAACATTCAAATAAGCTAAATAAATATACTAACGTTATATCAAATACCCAAATATAGAACACAAATATATAAAAATATATAATATTATATAAAAATGTATTATATACAATTATATACTATTATATATAAATATATAGTATTATATACAGATATATAGTATTATATACTCATATATGGTATTATATACAAATATATAGTATTATATACAAATATATAGTATTATATAAAAAATATATAGTATTATATAAAAAATATATAGTATTATATACAAATATATAGTATTATATACAAAAAGGTATAGTATTATATACAAAAAGGTATAGTATTATATACAAATATATAGTATTATATACAAATATGTAATAATATATACACATATACTAACATTAATATTTTTTATACATTAATTATTTAAATTACATTTTTAATTTGTATTTACATATTTATTTAATTTTATAAAAAGAAATTTTGACCATTTTATAAGATCTATAATACGAAACAAAACAGGCATTCGAATATAAAGGGAATGCTTCGATTCCTCCAAACTTTGCCACACAAAATACCTCATATAAAAACCATCACGTCACCGCCTCTCACTCAAAAACAACCAAATGGATGATCCCGAAACTATAACAGAGAATAAATTCGAAATCTATCCTCGCGGAATTCTCCGTTTAGCCCTACACAGTTTTCTCTTCCACTCCCCGATGCAATAAAACATTATCAGTCACATGAGACCCACAGAAGAAAAAGAAGAAGAAAAATAGAACCTTTCCCCATTGATTGCCACCACTAAAAATTCCAAAGAGATCAAACAACCTCCAATAGATATCGATGCATACCCGAAGAGAAGATATTCATAAAACATGCATCTAACGAGCCGGAGTAGATGCCGCATAAAATCGGGATGGACGAATTATACACGCGATATTTTAGCGGGCAAACAAGCGGGGAAGTCAAATGCACAGCAGTTCTTTTTTTCTTCTTCCTCTCGATTGTTTATTTGGTTAAAAGCCATTTTGGAATGGAGTTTGCTTTGCTCAAGGTGGGCCTGGGTCCCGGAGTGTGTGGGGGCTTTCTTGGGACTGTCTTGTGGCGTTTCTTGTACTTTGCCAAAGTGGTTCGCTCAAAGAGTTGACTTTGGGATGATTGGAGTGCTCTTATTTCATTAGTTTCGTGGATGTTTTCGTGGGAGATTGTAAACAATGCTGTTGATGCGGTTGGGTTTTCAAAGGGTGAGTTTGCAGTGGAAAATTTAAAAAAAAAAGAGTACCAGAATTAGTTGAATTTTGTTAAGTTCGATTGATGAGAGTCTAACGGAGAATATAACGTATCTGAGTAGCCCAAATTAAAAACATGTTATAAACACTTTTAACTGTTTTTAAAGTAGTAGTCCTTAAAAACGAACACATATGTCGATTTTAATGAATTAAAGGAACATTTCTGACTAATTAAAAGAACATTGAACAACGGGTTTAGTCGTGACTACGGAACAAACAGAGACATTGCCTAAAGCTTGAGTTAACATAGGACCTTGCTAACGCTGAAAAATACAGAATAATTGGTTTTGCTGATAAATATATATTTTTTTGAATTTTTGTATTAGTAAATAATGATTATTTTCATTCATTGTAAGGTAAAATTCTAAGTCATTGTGAGAAATTTTGTAATAATAATCAAATCTTATTTTTTAAAATTATGAATATGAAATATTTTGCACATGAAAAAATTAGTATAAGGAACCCCCTTAAAAATTATGATCAAATATACCTTAAAATAGAGCATAGATATTAATATATTTTATGTCAATCATTAAAATATATCCATATCTATGCAATAATTAATGTACATTAATCAATAGAAATATTTTAGTAGATTACACATATTAATAGACTTAAAAACAACTGTTTAAAATATTATACAAATAATTCTTAAAATAACAATAAAACTTAATTGGAACAAACTATTCACTTGACAACATTTAAGTATAAAAATATAGTTTTATATAATTATAACTTGAAACTAATAAAAAAAAATATATGCAAAACTAAAAACTTAGTAAATTGTTTTAAAATAATTGCAAATTATTATGTGATAAGAAAGTATTATTACAGTAATTTTTATTGTAAACTAGTGTTGATTAACTTCATAACATGTTTAAAAGTCAACTAACACTCAGAAAATTGTCTTTATGCTTAATTAGAAAAATAAAATGAACTATATTTAAATTTTATATTAATATAATAGTATAAAGAAGAACTATGAAAGTCTATGGAATTGTTTAGAAGTGCACAAACACATTGAAACCTACAAACTTAGTAAGCATTCTAAAGTATTCAATTGTAATACAAATGCTGCTAATATTTTCCAACAGCAATGCCAACTAATTTGTGAAATAACAAAGTTACACTAAAATAAAATTTAAATAATACTGATTGAAATGCTGCTTACCGACTAATTACTTAATTGTAAAGTAACAAAATAATAAAAGCTAACTTTGTATTGTCTGACATCAAAAATGTATATAAAGTAGAATAAAAAATTATTAATAGGTTTTAGTTTAACACTAACAGATATTTTATCGCACGATTAATTTTTTATTAAATAAAACTCATTTTTTCTTTTATAGTATTTTTTAGTTTGGCAAATATTCAAGTTAACTATGTAGGAGAAGTAACAAGCTGGAGCTATTAGAATATTTCTCTCGTTTAATTTCACAATAGAAATCAAATATAACGGGGTTATTAAAGAATAAAACCATCAGGTTTAAAAAATTACACATATTTTAAATTTATAAACCCAGATTTATAAACAATAAATGATTTACATTCATATTCATTCATATAAACGATATTTCTAATTTTAATCATATGTATAACTTTAGTTCGAAATGTCATTTTTGCTAAATTTTTGTATGTATATTCTAATTTCTAAAGTAGCAGTAATGCTGTAAGTTTGTATGAAAGTATACAGAGATACAGAGATGACACAAGCATTAAAACAACCAAATGAAAATTCAAGTAGGGTTCATATAACTAGAGCTAAAAGGCTATATTTGATATATATGGTAGTATCCTTTGGTAAACTGTGGACTATACAACTAAAAGGTAGTTCTGTGTTCAGGAACTCTTCATCAATGCATTTTTGTAAGCCAAAGTATGTGTTAAGGAATTATCTGTAAAGTCTATTACAAAATAAACAAAGCAATGCTGCTGATTTAAAATAAGTTTATGATGTTTGGCACATTTTATTGACCTTATGCATATGACTAAATAACGTCAAATACAATATTTGTAAAATAAATTACGTTTAACTTTTTAATTCATGTATTACTTATGATTCCATGTTGCATTTTTAAAATATATACTATTTTTAAAATCTAATGAATGTTTTTGAATTACCATGGGCAATTGTTGATGAATTAAGCTAATCAAAATGTCGAATACGTTTTTAGCATACTCAAAAGTAGTTTTGAAGGGCTCTTGATATTTATAAAACAAATGAATGTATTACAATAACCATTGATTATAAGTAAAATTTTTATGTTCATTACATATTTGCAGTAGTATTTTTGTATGGGAAAATAATTGTTTTGAAGTAAAATAGTTAAAATGTACAATATTATTCAAAATAACATTTTATATTGACAAAAATGAAAATACTTCGACATTTACAAATATAAAAAAACAACATTTAGATTAGATAACATACCAAAAATTACATTTGACAATTACAGAATCCTAATATTGATAATTTATTGATGCTTTATTTTACACATTGTTGATATTTTAATATAACTAATTTTTTATTCGATTTAAAGTAATAATATGGCAAGTAATTTAAAGGCATATATATATATATATACATATATATATATATACATATATATATATATACATATATATATATACATATATATATATATCTATATATCTATATATATATATATATATATATATATATATATATATATATATATATATATATATATATATATATATATATATATATATATATATATATATATATATATATATATATATATATATATATATATATATATATATATATATATATATATATATATATATATATATATATATATATATATATATATATATATATATATATATATATATATATATATATATATATATAAGATAGTACTCGAATACTATACGTGTGAAGACATTTTTATTTTAAAAACAATGAATTTCTTCATTTTATTTCGATTTAATGGTAACGCTCGTTTATAAACTGATTATAAAACATTAAATAAAAATAAATCTACGAATTAAAAATATGATAGTATTATTTCTTCTATCCTTAATTTATGAAAATACATGATACATATATTTTTCAAGCATGCAATAGTTTTGTTCAAAAATTTAATTCTTTTAAAAGTTAAACTGAGCAGTCAGAAAACATTTAGATTATATAACAAATTAAATGCCCTTGATTTTATTAAATTAATAATTTTTTTAATTGCACGTGAAAAGCTTGTTTTTGAAAATACGAAATTTTAAGTATTAAAATTAGTTTAAAATTATTCTCATTCGCACTACTTAAAAAATTATATGATCACCTAGCGTTTGTTGAATATTTGTATAAATATGTTTACAAAAATCATAATTTTTAAAATTCAGAACATTACTTTAAGTTTATCAAACGTAAAAGTAGTCTTATTTCAAATATGTCATTTAATGTTTTTTAAAGAATCTTTTTGATGTGTTTCTGTGAATTATTATGACTTAATGAGTATGTTAAATTAATAAATTTACGATTGCTTGCTATATTCTCACATCAAACAGTAAATAATTACATGTAAAATCAATTTCACTTTTCAATGGATTACAACACTAAAACTATTATAAATTTGTGGCTTGTTTTTTTTATAAAAGATTTAAAAAATATCTAATACTGATTTTGCTATTTTATAAAAACTATAAAGTTTATCTTAAAATTGTAAGAGGAATTTCAAGAAAACCCCTATTTGTACTATATTTACTACTGATTTTGTACTAATAATCAAAGAGTACTTCTTTAATGAACACACACTTTCTTATTTATATTAATTAAATAAAATTATGACAATTTAATAATTTTCATAAACAAAAAAATACTTTTAAAAAAATAAAAAATAAAAATATGATTTTTTCCAAATTTCTTTTCATATATTTTTAACCAACTGGCGTTTATAAAGTTGACTAAAATTATAGACAAGAATGATTATTTTAGAGAAATATTAGAGTAAAGAATAACTGCAATGTTGCATTTTATACAAAAATGAAAGGTGAAAGTACGTTTCTGTAATGAACACCCTCTATTCTATTTACTTAAAATAGATACAAATATAAAGGAAGTAACGAGACTTTAATTTTTTTACTTTAAGTCAAAATAGTAGGACACATTTTGATTTTTTTTTTGTATCCCTCCCCTATTTCATAATTAAAAATTTAAACTAGTAATATTCAATAATATTAAAAACTTTATTTTTTAAATTATTGAGATATTTTATTATTGAGACATTTTATTATTGAGATGTTTTTGTGATAGTATTTTTAAAAACGGTTCGAATAACCACCATTTCAGAGAAAGAAACATTTTGTTTTTAAATTTATCTCTTACGGTGTCATTTATTAAATCAAAATCTATGTCCGAACTCTCTCTATATATGTCCAATTAATTTGTTACTAATTGTTAATTGTTAGTTAATTAGTAAATTTTTCATCGTTAATTGGATTAATTAATTTGATAAAAATAAGATCAACGCTTCATAGTTCAACTGAACAAGTTTTCCACATAAATGACACACAGACGAAATAGTTGAATCACATTAAGATGTTCTGTTTTATATTTTGCTAAGCCTACTTCTTAGAACCCCCCACCCCCAGTGTTATGAGAGAAAGCCCACCTAGCAACATGTCCCAGACGTCGCACTCTCTCCTTCGTATCGATTAGCACACCCCAGCCTCGCGTATTTAAACGAAAATAATTACGGATTTTTTTGCGCATGTGCAAAAGGGAAGGTCTGGAATCGACCACCGTCTCAATACGCATTCGAATCCAACCACTGACCACTGGAAGGGCAGTTCGGGGTAATTCATTCGCCAATGGCTACTCGGGGCAGAAGCAGGGCTAGGTAAAAGGGGACTTACCTCGGTTTTTTTCGGGATCGGGAATCCGGGAAAACCCGGAAATTCGGGAAAAGGAGCCGGAGCTCGGTCGATGTTAACCCTGATTGGAAGGCTGGAAGAAAATGAAGACTCTGGGAACTCATTACGCATGCTGCTTGCTGGTGTTAAAGGAAATTTCTTCTTTTTTTTTATTCTTCTTTAGTTTTATTTTCTTTATTATTTTCGTTCTTTTATTAACACTTCTTTTTTGTTCATTCGCTCGTTTTCTTTTTCGATTGTGGTTCGCTTTCGAACGTTTTGACAGGGTGGTTGTGTGGGTTTAGTTTTGGGGTTTGTTAATTTTTTTTGTTGTTGGTTTGTTTAAATTAAAATAAATGGTAGTCAGTTTGGGTTGCTTTGAGTTGAACTGTGTGTGTAGGGCTAGAGAAAGTTGATTATCTTCTTTACAGTATTGATATTTCTAATGAAGACTAATGAATGATGAATATTAATGAAGTTTTATATTGATACCTTAACATATATTTAAAAGCGAAAAATAATAAAAAAATTAATAGCAACGCATACAACTGCAGTTTAAAATATTCCCCTAAAAATCAAAATGAAAAACTGTTCATTAATTTTTTTAACAAATGAAACATACAACTACTTACATTTGAATAAAAATATTACTGTTCCAGAATACATCTATATTTGATAACACATTTCTCTATAAAACTTTGTATTAATTAAGATGGAAAATTCTATTTCCAATAAAATATGTTGTGGTTACATATTATAGCGTATCCCAATAGTTTCCAACATAAATTAGAAGTCTTAATTATGCAATTGTAATTTAAATGTTCTTTTAACATTCATAAAATCTAATATTTTTAACAAATTCAAATGTTTCAAAATTATTTCTATTTATGAAACTATTTTTAAAATGGATATTTTAGATACAGAATTAATTATTTACAAATAATTATTATTTATTTATTAATTATAATACATTAATTATTTTAATAAAAACACATTAAAGTTTTGGATTATTTTGCGTTTTATTTTTGGTTGTTGCGATATTTCAATGGATAAGTGGATGAAAGAGGCATTAAATAAAAATAAATGTTGAGATATTTGATTTTAAAGTTTTAATTTCGTATTGTGTTGTGCTCCCATACTACCTTCAGGACAGCAGAATCTCTGTTAATAAGGCTTTTCAGTGCTGCTGTCAGTGTCAAAAAATTTTACATTCATCCTTTATTCACTTACTCCTTCAAGTTGTTTTTTAGTATAAAATTCTCAGGTTTCAATCAAATTTCTATATCAAACAGTAAAACTCCAAGAATCCGGATCAAATGGAACCAGATCCCATTCGGATAATCGAATATCCAGATAATTGGACGATTTTCGAAACAAAGGTTGTTAATAAGTAAATAACAAATGTTGTTTCAGTATGTAATGTAATTTAATGACTATTTAAAATAATAGCTTTCTACGATAAGAAACTTGTAAAATGTGGATGTACCTGATCTCTGTTTTTTATCAAAGCCATCCGGATCCCGGATAATTAGAGATCCGCTTTGTTTGATCCAAATAATTGGAATTTCAATGTATATATATATATATATATATATATATATATATATATATATATATATATATATATATATATATATATATATATATATATATATATATATATATATATATATATATATATATATATATATATATATATATATATATATATATATATATATATATATATACATATCTATCTCAAAACATATGGCAGCTGCATTTAAAACAATAGAAAAACACTAATACATTATAAATGAATACATAATTTAGTATACATTTTTATATTTTTTACTTCATCAGCAGTTAAACTACATGATTAACTGCTGATAAAGTAAGAAATATAAAAATGTATACTAAATTATGTAATCATTTATAATGTATTAGTGTTTTTCTATTGTTTTAAATGCAGTTGCCATATGTTTTGAGATAGATATGTATATATATATATATATATATATATATATATATATACATTGAAATTCCAATTATCCGGATCAAACAAAGCGGATCTCTAATTATCCAAAGTCTGGGTGGCTTTGCTATAAAAAAAAGAAATTGGGAAAAATCCACATTTTAGAAGTTTCTTATCGTAGAAAGCTATTATTTTAAATAGTCATTAAATAACATTACATACTAAAGCAACATTTGTTATTTACTTATTAACAACCTTTAGAAACCTACAGAACAACGTACAGAAACCTAAGATAATTTCATTGCTGAATCGATTCCACTTATCAAACTTAAGATTTTATACCACAGAAATCCGATTTTATCCACACTCTAACCTTGAGTCGGGTTCCATGTCACACAAAAGTTCCATGTCACACAAAAGAAACGGACTTTAAGTGTGTCTCTCAGTGTGGTAATGCTATAAAAGCGCCCGCAGACCTCCCCACCCCACCTCACTACAAGTTATGGCACCGTTATGACATGGGCCACACGGTGCCTTTCACCTACAATAGCGAAATGCGAGCGTTAAACGTTTCCAGATCATATCAAAAGTTGTAGGTAGCACTTCCCCATATTCTACTTTGCATGTTGTTATTATTATTCCCTGCGTTAGCCTATAGACCACGCCTTCCCGTGATAAGACCTATCTATGGCGGGTCCTCGCCGATCATTGGACCAACAAAGCATACGCGAAAGTCAACGGAGATATTGGGGAGAAAAACTTTCCACTTTCTATCTCTCTTTACTCTATTTTTTTCTATCTCTCTCTCTTTCTTACAACCTTTCTAGGGAAGTAAAAAAGAAATCCAGCGTGTTCCCTACGGTAAAAGCCCGCTATACTTCTTTCTAGTACTTAGACTCTTTTTAAGGTGGCCTCTCTATTTCTGACTATTTTCCTTTCCTTTTTTTCTTCTTCTTCTTTCTAGTTCGTTCGTTCTCGGGTTCTCATTTTCCGTCTCTTCTTTCCTACGTTCTCTCTCTTTCTGTGTTTCTTCTTTTTTTCTTTCTTCTTTACTCTTCATCATTTACCCATCCCGTTCCAGTACTACCCTACTCCTTAGGAGAGTATTTTCTACCATTTTATTTATTTTTTTGGCTATCTTTCGACTATCCACCTCCGCTAGGTTTAAATTCTTTTCCCCCCCCACCCTGTCTGGAGATGAACAGAACTTGGAACTTTTTCTCACCTCATAAGTCTCAAAAATACTTTTAGGGGGGGGGACTGTGACTCCCCCCTCCTTCATCATTGTTGTTCTTTTTCTGAAAAGCCCCTCTAACCTTTTGTGATCTTCCTTCACTTTGCGTATTTAGTTCGCCAATGGTTCAAAATTCGGAAATTCAACTTAATACTTTCGAGGTTACATACTACATAAAATCTCAATGCCTTGGGACATAATACCCAAAGAAACAGTTATGTAATGCATTCGCTTATGCGGTCTTAGAATCATACATATGGGCTCTTAAAAACAGTGAATACCATTTTGTACATTTGCTTATTTTAAAATAACATATCGAGGGAACTTTTTAAAAGTTGTTACTCTGCTAAAATGTAAATTATTTTTTCTCATAAGGTACAGTTACGTAATGCATTTGCTAATGTTGCTTATTGCCATAAGATCATAAATATTAATCTTTATAAAAAACATTTTTAATGTAACATTCGAGAACTTTAAAAAAAAATTCTGCCCTGTTAAAATACAACAAAGAAATTACTTTTTGTATTTTAAATGTAAATAAAAATTTTTAAATAGGAACTAATTTTCTTTTGATGGTTATCAATTATACAAATTATACTTTTATACGAATTATACTTCTATCCTTAAAAAACAACCAGATTTCATTGTTTTCCACTATTTAAAACTTCCTTATTTTCCGGTAAAATACTGGATTTTACATATCATCGCCTCAGAGCAACAGTAGGATATGAGCAAAAACAGAGTTGTCTATAAAATTGATTTTAAAATTTCCTGTTTTTTTAATGCTGAATATCTAAAGTTGTAGTTCAGGGGTTTCAAAGAAGACATAAAAATGTTCGAATGTTCCACTAAATAAAGGCTCATTTAGTAATATTAGCAAGAACGAAAACTAATTTTCGTTTTTTTTTTAGATGTCTTACTGTTGCTCTGAGGCGACGATATATCCATTAGTTTGCATGATAGGTAATAGTTGTAACTTCAATGTACAAAGTAGATGCACTTTTTGTTCTGAAATTAAGTAGTTAATAAAGGGATCCCAGCTTATGCTATTTGAGAGTCCCAAAATCACTATTTTCGTCATTGATCTCTTCATTTATTTAAATACAATTACAGAACTTATGTATGATTATTTAGATTAGATTATAATTACTAATTATAAGAATAACTTAAAAAAATTGGGGAAATTAAGGTTACAGAGACAAACGTACAGGTTTCTATAGCTTCATTAAATTCTCACTTTGAAGATTCGATTTTAAATTAGTCATTTTTTTGTTAGTTTCACATTTATTGTAAAATCATGCAGGAAATATGAAATTCAATAAAGGAACTGGTTAATTATAGTTTTTTTGAATCCTTAACTTCCGTTTTATCAGAGCAAGAAGCGATAAATTAAAGTACGTTTACGCAAAGGTGTGCGATATAAAAATAAATTGTCGTCATTTTTGAAGCATTTTAATTCATTCATAAAAATTATACTATTTCAAAAGGTTTTTTATACCGTTTTCCCCAAACAAACCTTTACACGTGATTTTAGCTTGCTACTGTCCACATTTTCCGTAAAATGTACTCTATATTTTTTGTACTAACTAAAAGATTTGTGCAAAATATTAGTTGTCAATATTATTAATGAAATAACTAAATTTCCGAATGATACTAGGATTACGAAAGTACAATTAGTTTCAAGTCAACATGACATTTATAAGAAAGGTAAATTGAACTGAAAGATTTAAATATAAAAATTACGACATAGGTAATAATAGAAAATTCGGTTTCTAAGAAATAAAGTAAATTCCATATTTAACCGTATGTTAATTTTAACGGTTAATAAAACGGTAAATAACAGACAATTACTTTTGAATAAATTATTTTTTACTCATACATTTCCGAAATCATACCTATTATCGTTATTCCAGTTCCAAAACAAGTTAAGTAAAAATATAAATGTAGATTGCAAATTATTCAGTTCTCTGAAAACTTATACATTTTAGTTAAAATTGTTTTATTTTTCTTTTATTTTTACAAAAAAATATAACTGTATTAATAGTAGTTAAACTTTTACAGATTTTTTGTAATTTACTCAAAAGTGCGTTTAGTGCATACACTTTTAAATCATGTGCTCGAAAATAAGTTAAATGTACTCAATTTTGAGTACCATCGAAGTTTATCATGGCTACGAATACATAAATTTTAATTTTAAAAAAGACATTTACACAAAAATAAATATAATGAGTGAAAATGAGTAGATGCTTAGTTACATATGCTGCCTTCAAAAATCACTTACAATAAATATCGACAATTACAATACAGTCTTACTGAGAACTAAACTCAGATCCTCAGCACAGTGACAGACTTATCTGTTGAACTACCGGGGTGACATTAAGAAGATATAAACAGAAAAATATTAAAAAGGCGCGTTAAAATGAATGGTAAGTAAGATAATTGAGTTCTAAAAACTCAGTTTCTATTTAAGCAATCGGCATAAAATAATGTGGAAAAGCAACTTCTGAACAACTATTTTAAGTTTGTTTAGTTTCATTGAGATCGTCTGAACATAATTTGAGATTAGCAATATTATAACCCATTGGTCAGTTTTTGAGAATAGTACGGTTACTTAAATTTGAGTACGTCATCGCTAATTTACGATGCGAATTATACTTAACAAAAAACGGGTAGATTCAAGAACTTCTTTTTTCAAGTATATTTTTTTAAGTGTATAGCAGCTTTTGCATATGGCCTACTGAAATACAAGTGTGTCGTATTGAAAATTTATCTTTTCTTTTTTGCCAACGGTGGAGAAGTTTTTATTTTCTGAATTTAAAGCAAAAGCATGCATGAGGAGGGGAAGAAAGAAGGGAGAATCCGACAAAAGATAGGGAAGAAGTCGTGGAAGAGAGGGAAAAAAAAGTGAGGATTTACAGTGAATATAAGAAGTGGAGAGAGGGAGAAAAATGACCCGAAAAATCGCATTACAGACCTACCTGCATAGCCAGTCACTGAAAATCGTCACGTTTATTTTCGCGTTAAATGTTATTTTCTTTCTCTTTTTCCTTTCCGACTTAAAACAAAAATACGCGCCCGCGAAAGCGGAGGGCACTTTGCCTTTCACGAAATGTGTCAGAAATCGAATTGGAAAAATGGTTGCGACCGGGACCCCAAAAAGAAATATTCGAAGTTGCGTTTAGCGTTTTCGGATGCCTGTTACTATGAATAAACTATGTGAATATTATGTTATATAAAATATATACACTGTAAAAGAAATGTGCTTAAAAACGAGTACATGGATGTACAAGTTTTTTTGTAGTACAATTACATCGTAAATGAGCGATGAAGTATACAAAATTAAGTAATCGTACTTTCGTAAAAATGAGCAGTGTGATTTAATATTGCTAATATCAGCTTCTGGTCAAGCCATCTTAACAAAGCGACCTGGCAAACCTAAAATATTTGTTGAGAAGATAGTTTTTCAACTTATTCGATGTCGATTGCTTAAATGGAAACTGAGAAACTGAGTTATTACAGCTCAATTATCTTACTTCCCATTCTTTTGTCATGGATTTTTAACATTACTTCTGTTTATAACTTCTTCGCATAACTCTCGTAGTACAACGTATATGGCACTGGATTTCGATGCGGACGATGTCAGGTAGACGGATTGGGTTTGATTCCCGGAAAGTCCTGGTTATAATTGTTTATTGAAAGTGATTTATGAAGGCAGCTTATGTAGGCCAGCAACTGCTGTTTTTATTCATTGCACTCATTTTTGAGTATATGTCTTTTTCAAAAATGAAACTTATGTATTCGGACCTATGATGAGAATCGAATGTAATCAAATATGAGTACATTTTACTCATTTTTAAGTACCTATTTTTAACAGTGTAGGGCGTAGTGTTGAAATGCTAAAGGCAATGAATAAACTCTGAATATTTAAGTAGCAAAATAATTTCGAAAATTTGATGTCGTAAATGAATATTTTATTTGTCAATTTCAGCATACCCCAGCAAAAAAAATCATCCTAAAACCTTCATCAAAATTTTGAAATTGAAGGTTTTATGCAGGAAAACTGCAGTTTTTTTGAAGATATTAAAAAAATTAAAGGTTCTATAAAATTAAAAGTTTTTGTGTCAATGTCCTTCATAAAAATTGCAAAAAACCTTTATAAAAACCTGCAAAAAACCTTCAATTTTTAATCGTGAAGGAAAAATGCAGATATTTTAAAGGTTTTATGCAGGAAAATTAAAAATTTCAAACAACTGCAGTTTTTTGTTTCAATATCCTTTATAAAACCTTCAAAAAACCTTCAATTTGACAATTTTGATGAAGGGTTCATGCTGACTTTTTTTGCTGGGACTAAAGACACTTGGTTAAGTATTGCGACACTCTAAGAACGGCACTTAAAAAAGAGTATCTAAACCTATTAGTTTTTCTTCAAGTACAATTGTATCGTTAACGGGCGTATGACATACTCAAATGTAAATAACCGTAATTTCTCAAAAAGTAGAATGTGATTTAAAATTTATAATATCAGCTTCTATTAAGGGATCTTAATTAAAGCTGACGAACTTAAAATAGTAGTGCCGATGACGGTTTTCCATATTTTGTATGTATTTTGCTTAAATAGAAACTGAGCTATTACAACTCAATTATTCAACTTCCCATTTTTTGGTCATATTACGTCGCGCTGGTAGTTTAACGGGCAATGTACTGTACTGCGGTGCTTAGGATCTGGGTTCAATTCCAAGTAACATAATGTCGCACTTGTTTGTAATTGCAAGACTTGTCTGTAATTGTCAGTATGTATTGACATTTATTTAATTAAACCGTCTATGTAAACAAATATCTACTCAAAGTACTAATTTTTGAGTACATGTCTTTTTTAAAATTGGAACTCACGTATTCGGAGCAACTATAAGTTTCAAATGTAATTACAAATTTGTACATTTTACTTATTTCAAAAAGTATCTATTTTTAACAGTGTTCTAAAATAACAAATTATACACACTAATTATCTTTAATTGGGTTTTTGAGTTAAAAATATTCCAGATTCTAAAATTGTTATATTAAAAATGTCATGCAATAGATGGTGGCACTTTTATGTTAAAAAATTAAAATTCAAACCATATTTTTCTCAGACATTCATTTAATTATTTATGTATTTCAGATTGTTTTTTAAGTCGACAAATTACAATGTAAAACATGAGTGTTTATTTTGAAAAGAAAAGTATCTTTGACTAACATAATTGAAGTGGACGCGACCGCTATTTAATGTAAATGCTTTATATGATTAAAGTACTTTACTCAAATTAATACTGAATACTATGCAAACAAAAATTTTTAATAAACTTGTCATTTAATCTTTAAATTATAAAATTTACTTTTTAGAAGAAAAAAATACTGAATTAGGTACATGTGCATTTTAATGCGTAACAAAAATTCAAAATTCCTTACAATTTGTTTATTAGTATTTGTATATTTTGTATTACACTTTATATATAAACTATAATGTAAACTACCAAACTTTTTCTATTTTATAATGCAATTTTTAACCATTATTTTATGTATTACTAATAAAACAATATACAAAAACCGATCTAATTAAACATTACTATCCAAACGAAATTTCAAACAAGGTGCTCCCCTTAATGAGTAATTCAATTTAAATAAACACTTTGAATTGCATATATACATGCGTTTTAAATATCCTAAAATAGATTTAAATTGTAGATGTTGAATTTTAAACTCTGTTTCAGAAAAATATTTGAATTCATGAATGCAATCATTATTTCCCCATTTAAAAAGTATATTAGTGTTGAAATTGCTTTAAGGCAGTTGTAAGTTTTAAATATCTATTTACGAGAAGCTAAACTATGTCTCGACTTTTATAAGCTAATGACGAAACAAATTTGTAGACAGCAATTATACTCGGTAATTCAAATATAAAAATGTAAGAATGCCCGGTGAACATTTTTACGTTGTATTCTATACATAGATTATTAAAAACTTAGCGATTTCTGTTTTAAATTGTTAAGTGGTCACGAATTTAAATTTTTATCTTAAATTACTTCTTCAGTCTAGACAATTTTAGTAATTTGTTTTACTTAAATGTGGGAAAGAAAATAGAGCTTAGTACAAGTAATAAATTGTTTCTATCAAGAATAGAAAATATTTGTTATTAAATACGTTTTAAATTTACATTTTTCCTATTTTCGATAAGTAAAGCTAAACAGTAAAAATTAAAGAATATCTTTTATTTTTGTATATTTAAATAATTCTATGTCATTGTTATTTTCACATTTAATTAAAAATTTTAATACATAATTTATTACAAATTACTATTTTGAGACCAGTTGTTTGTTATAAGTGAATTAATATTTATTACAAAACAATAAAATAACAAACAATAACATCAAAAAACTGAAATTATATGATAATTTATATGAAAATTAATGAATAAACTCGTCATTTTCTATATATCCCTCAAACTTTAAACCATAAAATATAAACCTAAATTATATATATTTACAATATATCAAGATTCATTCAGGAAAAGTAGTATAAAAATATAATTTCAACATGACATCGTTGAAAATGGAAAATACATGATTTAAAATAAAATAATAATTCATAAAATTATTTTTATTGGGACAATATATATCATGATGAAATTATATCAGTTTTTAAGTTTTGATAAAAACAAAATGAAGTAATTATGTTACAAATATATCGTAACCTACACGAAATACTTAACATTTATTTCTTCTACCACATATTTGAAAGACTATATACCATCTTAACAATAAGTACTTATAAACAAGCAAACTTAGTATATAGACCTTTCATATATTATAATAGATTGTAGTTATATGTTTAGATTTTAAAAATTATAGTTATTTTTATGAGGCCTTTTTAAACAAGGGTTGTTCCAATTGCTGCAACTAAAAGCAAAGCAGTCCCAGAACAGCTGAATACGAGGCAGGGATTTTTTGACGATTTTGGTACTACGTTAGAATTGTTGTCGTCGACTCAAACACAGCCCTTTCTATTCAAGGTTATAAAGCTACCTTAGGGCAGGACAACTAGTAAACTACTTTTAAAATATTTTAATACAGCACTCTAAATTTTTTTATATTTAATCTAATATTTAAGGTTTGTTATACAGGGTTAACATAAATAAGAGGTTCCCAATAGCATTCAACCACAGGCTCCTAGATAAAATTTAAGTAGGACTGTGGACTCCTTTCTTCATATATGATAATCGAAATCCCCACGCTTTTAACACAAATACAAATATTGACTATCTTAACTATCCCCCAATGAGCCTCTAACTACGTCTTAAAATCCTTTACTCCTGTACAATTAACAATATTTACTGGCAAGTTGTTCCATTTGTCTATTACCTTATTGTAGAAATAGTGTTTTTTACCTTCCCGATTAAAATGGGATTTGTTTACATTTATACATTTAAATTGTGTGGACATGTATACATTTAAATTGTGTGGACATGTATACATTTAAATTGTGTGGACATGTATACATTTAAATTGTGTGGACATGTATACATTTAAATTGTGTGGACATGTATACATTTAAATTGTGTGGACATGTATACATTTAAATTTTGTTTGAACATGAAAATGAAGGGAAAATCACTTTTTAAAATTGTTTTTATAATTTCTTTTCATTTTATACAGCTTTTACTAAGAATATGGACCCGAATTTACTCAACAAATACATCAAAACAAACACATGCAAAATATAACACCCCATTTTAATTAGTTTTAGTCCCTTATTTGAACATTTAACACTCATTTAAACTAATAAAATCATTTTCATATATATAAACTCATATTGACATTTTATTCTTTGTGACCATGAGGACCCCCTAACATCGACCCGTGAACCTCCGGAGGTCCACGGACTATCTTTTGACAACCATTGGCCTAAATGATTCAATTGATATACCATCCAAGTATCTTGAAAATCAGTCTATATTTATGCTAACACTGTAAATAAGGGAAATTTCAAAATTGTTTTTTTAAGACAGCTATTTGAAAAATTTGTAGCATTATTATAAGGATTAAAAAACAATTATATTGATCACCGGTTATTTCTGCCAACTAAATATTTTTTTCGCCTGCCACAATTTGGCACCATAAACATTGTGAAGTCAAATGAACCTATTATTTCAAATTCACGAAACATGCACTTAAAACATCTGTGCAACAGGCATTGATATTATGTGATCGTTAACTATATTATTATATATAAAAACTATATTCCAGTTGATATTTCAAACATAATAATTTTTAACCCATATTTGAGTCCAAAGCAAAACAACTTTAATTTAATTCCATTCCTTAAATTTTAGCTACAGAAAATTAAATTACTACAACCCAAATACTTATATCAAAGACAACTTCATTATGGAAGAGCCCTTATTTATACAAGTCTCTTCACACTGCGTAACTATTTCCTTAACTATTCCTCGTTGCAGACGAGAGTAAATATGGGCGCGCGCCCGTATCGTCTGCGAAATGGGGGAGTGGTGTCGGGGGTGGGTAGATGAAGGGGAGGGAGGGAAAGGACAGTTGGCATGTGGACTTGAAAGCGATATTCCGCGGGGTCGCTGGGATGCTGTTGCTATAGAAACCCTTCCCTCACCATGCCAACCATTTTTCTCCTACATCAGATGAGGTGGAAGGCCGAAAACAACGACAATGAGGGTTGGTACAGAAATGCGTTTGGGGTATTTCTAGGTCTACTTTAATAGAAAATTAGTGGGTTTTGATAGTTTAGGGAGATATCTTTAATTATTATTAAATATATTTAGATTTTAGATTCTGAAATAGTTCCTTTTTGCAATGCAAATCACATATAGAAATAAGTAATGTCTATAATTTAATAAAAATATTAAATCTGGTTAGTTTTTAGTTTCTCATTAATATCTTCATGTATACTTAGTAATCTATCTCTATATAGTTTTAAATTAAATTGTAATTTTTATACATGATTTATTTTTAAACTACATTTAAAATATAAGTGCATAGTTCAGTTTTGAAGTCTATACATAATAGTTACTATTTTAATATTATTTAACGAAAAATAGATAATTCTTAAAAAAAATAGATTAACACATTAAACTGTTAACATAACTTTCAAAAGTGCGAGTTGAGTTGTTCAAAATAACTTATGAAATAAAAAGGACAATTTTGACTAGTTAAATATCACAAACTGTGTTTTATTTACACAAAATATATTTGAAATTTTTTATCGACAATTAACTGAATTTACATAGAACTAGTATATAATTTCACTGGTCTATATGTCCTGACTGCCATTTAAAGTCACAGATTCAAATCTTATAAAAAAATAGTTTAATTTTGTATTTATTATAACATTATAAAATGGTCATCTCTAGCTAGTATCTTAAACAAAAACTAATCAGCTATTATTAGACTAATCAGCTAAATATTAAACTAATCAGCTAAATATTAAACTAATCAGCTAAAAAAAAATCAGCTATTATTTTTAGGAATGTGGTCCACTTTAATTTTAAACTTATAAAATGCATAAATTGAATTATATTGTAATAAGAATATTACAATATTATATTAAAATATATTTTTAATACCTTATTAAGATCTCAAATTTGTGTCTTTATATTTTTGCTTATGTTTCCTATTAAATGAATTAGTAATTCAAGTATTTGTATTTTATCTTTTTAGAGTGAAGAAAAGAACTAGTGTATTAATGGAATACTGATGTACTGCACAACTAACACAATGTGTTATTAATACAATATGGTTTTGATATAATATCCCATTGACACAATACTAAGGTGATGCCATTCAATTTTTTTTATAATATACTAATAATATAAAACAGTATTTATACAACATGGCAATGATAAAATGATAGCATGAAAACAATATATCACAGAAACCATATATTTTTGATATAGTAATATATAATATTTTATTGATACTATATTATTATAGGCAAAATACCTAATTTTTAAAAATCAGTAGTGAATTTAATTTTGCATGTAAATTGCTTACTTCATCAACGAATTATTTCGTTATTAAATAGAAAAACTATTTAAAGTAAGCCCAATTTTCAATTTTAAAAATAATAAAATGCTAATAATATTCTTATTGTTATGTATTCTTATAACCACATCAGGGAAATGCGTACGTCATCTCTTTTCTTATATTAAATTTAAGAAAATTTCGACTTTAGTAAGCATGGATGCATGTAGTATACGATATTACAATGAAAGTCAATTTTCAGTTTTCTAAATAACTGTTGGTAGTTAGTATAAATCCAACGAAATGTCTTCAGAAATTAATAAATAACGAAAAAAGCATTGGTAATGAAACTTAATATTTTATTATAAATATTTTTTAATAGAAATCCCAATGAAATGTTATACACTACTTTTATAGTTGATAATCGCAAAAAATATTTAACTTTAATTTTGTCGTCACTAAACATACATAACGTCAAATATTTTGCTAGACATTGAAAGATTTAAGGAAATATAAACATTCAACAAACATTAAAATTTTTCTGGTCTTTCGTCTGCAGAAAAGCAAATTTAAACGGTAATTTCTGATGAAAAGTAAATATATGGGAAATCAATATAAAAATAGCTCTTTTCCGAAGTAATAGATTTCTTTGGAAAACAGCACAAAAAACACAACCCAAACGTCTCCGTTTTCGCTTAAAAGTATTACTGGTCAATCTCAAGAATGCTCACCGATTCCTAAGAAATCTTCTAAAGCGCCATTATGCGTCCTTTTACTGCGCCTTTAAAGGGGCAGTTGAATTTTTACATCTGAGTGCAGTCGTTACTCTTATTTTTGCTTAACGGATCGGGATATCGCATAGATCGGGAAATTTAGAAGAGACGTTTAAATGTTTAAAAAGGATAGCGAATCTCGTACAGCAAATGAAGTTTTGAAGCTCCGTGTTTTGGAGTAAACAACCGTAATTCGAATAAAAAAAGTGTTTTTTGTTTTTGTTTCGGTAGTTCTTTCGTATTTCTAAGTTTAAGTAATAAGTTAAAAATGTGGAGTACCAGTTGATAAGGATTTTTTCACGTATTTTATTCACAGAGGAATTGAACTTAACAATACTTACTCAGAAATGTATTTAGTTAAAGAATGTAGTTTTGTAAAACAGAATCAATTTCCAGTGTAGAATATGCAAACAACGGTATTTATTTGCTGATATTAACAACACGGATAATCTGTTTTATTTTTAAAAATAGTTACAATAATAAGAGTTTTTGTAATCAATAGTCCATTCAATAGATTTTAATTTTGCTTATTAAAATATGATTTGCGTTTATAGGGTCATAGAATTTCAAAAATTGTATTAAAAGTTAGTAGAAACATTGCATGTTGGCATATTGATTGTTCTTTTGATTTAAGATATATTTAATATATCTTAATATATAAATATATCTGAATATATAAATATCGCTTAATATTTAAAGTTTCCAAGTGACCTTTAACGTATGATACCTATATTATTATTTTAAGGTAGCTGATTTAAATAAATAAATCCAGTTACGTAGAGTTCAAAAATGTAAAAAAAGCAATTAAAAGAACTTCAAATGAAATTAATATACAAACAATAAAACATCCGATTGATTTAAACAAATGAAAATCAAATCTTTCTTTCTGACAAATATATATTTACTAGTTTGTTCAAGTTAAACAAAAAGGGATTTCATCTGTATTGCACTTGAATATTATATTTGTTGAAAACTAACGACAACTAACTAAAAAAAATACATAATTTATAAATTATTAGGTTTTTTTATTGCTAAATTTATAAATAAATTTTATATTGTAAAATAAATAATTAATAATAATTTTAATATAATAATTGTAATAATAATAATTGTAATAATAATAAATTGTAATAATAATACTAGTAATATAATAATTGTAATAATAATAATTGTAATATAATAATTGTAATATAATAATTGTAATAATAATAATTGTAATAATAATAATTGTAAATATTAATTTTTATATTGTAAAAATAAATATATAAATATATATAAAAGGAATAAACTAAAAAGATTCAATAAAAATGACTATAAAAACTAAACTATTTATAACAAAAAGTAATTATTAATACGTTACATATAAAAACCATCTCTACATTTAAAATAGTTACGTTGTTTTACATTAGTAAAATTAGAAAATATTAATAATATTATATGGAAAGTACGATCTTTATATGTATAATTTTAAATATTTGTATACTTTTAACTTCTTAAAAAAACGATAATGTTGTATACTCACTACAAAAAAACTCCACAAGCATTCGTAAATATAAAGGATTATCTGCTTTGCTTCTCACATCAGTACACTTCACATAAAATATTTACTTTTTTTTTTTACCTTTTAATAACCAACGAATACACAAACGCGAAATGTCATTCCGTCAATTTAAACACCCCGTCCCCTTTGAAAATAATTTCTTCTTTATTACCTCACTCATAATACAAAAATTTATCCTCCTTCCGCCTTCTTTTCTTTCCCCCTTCCCTCCTAAATATAAAGTAAACTCCCCCCCCCCTTTAATTTTCTCGTCATTAACAGTGACATCTGGCGATGTTTTTTTGCAATTATAATATGGAGTGAGTGAAGCTCCTTGTAGGATACTTAAAATGAATGGAGTCCGGAGATGGGTGTATCTCTATCAGTGACAATTGTTTCTATATTTGGAAGGAGATAAGAGATATAGGGCTCTTATATTTATAGTTTAAAAAAAACTTTTATTCGTTTTGTTAGAATTTTGTAAAAGAATCATACGCTAAAATAGAATTTACTTATTATTTAGATGGTGATACATATTATTATTTTTATTTAAAAAGTGGTTTATGACAGAATTTTTTTTTTTAAATATAGCTTTGTTATATGTAACTTAAGGGGGTCCGATACCCAAAATTCGCAAAAAAAGTCATTTTTTTTTTATATTTAAAAAATAATATTCAAACTTATCTTAATAACTCACAAAAAACTGCTTCAAAAAATTCTTATTACTTTTTTAGTTATGAATGTTTTAATGATGTGTTCCTATAACTTAGTTGTATCATATTTAAACTTTAAAAGCAAATATCTGTGTTCGTGGTTTTGAAATTTAATGAACACTAAAAATGCTAAGGCTTTTTTACTATTATACTTAAAATCATAATTTTTGTGTGTATAGCAAGATAAATATATTTTAAATAGATGTATGCATTCAGATTTCCTATTTTTACCATAATTTGTTTTTTAAAACCACTTAAAATGGAATTTTATTTTTTTTCGTCAATTTTTTTTCAAAAATTTCTAATATATTTTATTTTTTTAAAGTGATGTATCTGAATCAAAATTTGAATGCATACATCTATTTACATATTATTCAAGATCTTAAATAAAAAAAATTGCTTCAAAATATTGAAAAACAAAAAAGGAGTAGGAATTTTAAAATTGTTAAAAAATTTACTAAAATTTTAATTTAAAAATAAATGTGCAATTTAAAAAAAAAATTCAGCGTCTTAAAATGGTTTTTTATGCATATTTAGAAAGAGAAAAAAAATTGGATTGTACAAGTATAAAAATAAAGAAAAAAATTTCGAAGGTATCGGACCCCCTTAACTAAATTAAATTTTTTAAAAAACTTTATTTTGTTTAAAGTTAGAAACAATTATTTTGTTTTCAATCAATAATTCAGCTGTAAGGATATACTTAGTCAAGATTTAAAAATTTACTCTTTCAATATAAATTAGGAGTAATGAAATGACTAAATATGTTATAGTTCTTGATTTATATCATTGCAATACAAAGATTATACCAAGTGAGTAGGTTTTTTTAATACGTATATGTTATGTATTATTAAATTATATGTTCATAACTATTAAAATATTTTTAATATTGAAATAACTTTTACAATATTTGAAAATATTAAAATAAATATTAAAATATTTGTAAATAATAAAAGAATATTTCAATATTTGTTAATATTAAAAAGCATATGCTACAAATCTTTATTTTATATGTAATCGAATAGAGACGCATTGATATACACAGAACAAGACAAAAATAGTTACATTTTCTTTTATAAACAAAAATTTGGATTTAAATAAACACTTTTGGAATTAAACGAATTTTACTGCAAAACACAACAAACATTTCGTACAAAATATATGTATGGCAATCAATACAATCTACCTAAAATTAAAATAGAGAGTTTAACAATAACATACTAAACATGATTAGTTCAGAGGCAATTCAGCTATATGCACTAAAAGATTTATTGAGTAAATCGCAAAAAACTGACAATCTTAGCTACTGTAAATAAAATAATACTTTTTTTGTAAAAAATAACAAAAATTATAACAAAGTTTCACTGAAACGTGTACGTTATCAAATAACAGAATAAGTAATAACTTTTAATTTTCACATAACTTGTTTTGAAACTGTTTGAAAGGGTTTAACTGATTCTCCAATAGTCACCCTGTTTTTATTCAAGAATCAAAAGCATCTACATCCGCATTCCAGCGAATCAGGAATCGAACTATAGTAGATTTTGATGTTCACGTTTACTGGCTATTGCAATTTTAGCATCTGTTTACTTTTTTGTAGAGTTCATAAAAAAAGCATTTTCTCTTTTAGTATGATTTACAATTGAAGTCAAAGCTGTAAAGTAGCAATTGACACTAAAATATCCTTTTTCGAATTTTTGAATATTACTACTTCTGCATTTGGGTTACTATCTCATAAGTTAATTATTAATTTAACTCCTACTTGGGTTACTATTCACATGTTAACTATTAATTTAACTCATAATTTGGGTTACTACTTATTTGTTAACTATTAATTTAACCCATATTTGGGTTACTACTGACATGTTAATTATTAATTTAACCCACATTTGGGTTACTACTCACATGATAATTATTAATTTAACTCATACTTGGGTTACTACTCACATGTTAACTATTAATTTAACTGATACTTGGGTTACTACTTATGTCAAATAGTAATTTAACTTATACTTGGGTTACTACTCATATGTCAAATATTAATTTAACTCATATTTAGGTTACTACTCATATGTTAACTATTAATTTAAAAAATATTAATCAGCAAATTAATGACCTACAAAGTAATAGCAACACGTACCCGTCAGTGGATAACCGGTATACCTATCAATGTGCGTCACATTGAAACAACTTTTTCAAATATAAATTTTTAGGAACACCATTTGAAAGCCACCTATATTAAAATGCAAATTTCATATGAAAAATATTTGGATTTAAAATTAATCTCTGCCTTGCTGTGAAAAGACCTTTACAATTCCGATATTTCCCTCGACACGTAGAGAGCCGAAACTCAGATCAGAGAGACCTTTACTTGAGCGCTGTTAATGGTCACCCAGTATACGGCCCCCCAGCGACCATTGCCCAGAGGCTTTAGACACGCCGTTGCTTTCTGGAGTGTGTCGCAGGGTTGCAACACACAGTCCGCCTCCCTAGGCCGGCCTCTGCTCAAACCGCATTGAAAAATCAATGCTGCCCTTCTGCTCCATCCGTCCCTTCCTTCCAGCCCATTCCTTCTCCTTCCTTTTCTTTTCCTTATTTTTTACATTCTCAATTTTTACATTTATTTACTTATTTAAGGGTCTTTTTTACTCCATCCCCCTCACGTTATCCTTTATCCCCCTCCTCCCCTCTTTTTTTTAGCTCGCCTTTCCTCCCCCTCTCCCTGTTCCTTTTTTTTTATTTGTTGTTGGCAGTGGCGTGCGTCCGTTTTCCTCTGGACCAATCAATGGATAGCTGACACGGACTGTTATTTCTTTGCCCACATAGATTTGGTGCTCTGTTGGGATAAAATGAGTGAGGGAGAAAATGAGTAGGAAAAAAAATGAAGGGTGAAGGAGAAGTGGATGTGATTTTTTTAATAAAAATCAGTTTTTTTTAATTTTTATTTGTTTAATATTAATTTTATAGAATAAAATTGTGTATTTTTTAAAAAAAATAATTAGCAATTTTTGAGTCATAAGGAAAATCCTTGCTTTCTTCCCGTATAAAACATATTATGAATATTTTATATACTTTTTCTAAAACAAATTCTTACATATAAGATTCATAGAAAAATAATAAGTGTTACAAATATTGCAGATTTATTAAATTAAAAAGGATACATATATAGTTTATGTCAAACATTTGTGAGCTATTTTCTTAACTATGCAAGTTGTGAGAATAAGAAAAAATATATCAAATTGATACTTTTTACATGATAAAGATATATTCTAAAGCTGTCGAGATTAGTTTTTATTCAAATATTATTATTCAGAAATTTACATTACAGTTCCACAATAAATATATATTTTTAAGTCATTAATGTTAATGGGGATACAATTAATTGGAAAAGTTACCAGAAGTTATTATTGGCAAATCATAACAGGTTCATAATGAGCTGGACAATCGTGGTGATAGTTACACTGTAAAAATAGGTACTCAAAAATAAATAAAATGTACTCAGATTTGAGTTCATTCAATTCTTATCATGACTCCGAATACATAAGTTTTAATTTTGAAAAATACATGTACTCAAATGGTGAAATGGGTAAAAATGACAAAAAGAGAAGATGCTAGTCTCTACTAAGGCTGCCTTTATAAAACACTTTTAATAAATATCGGCAATGACGATAACTGAATTTTAATAATTCAGTTTCCATTTAAGTAATAGACATCAAATAATATTGAAAACCATCTTCTGCACAGCTATTTTAAATTTGTCAAATCACTTGAACAGAAGCTGAGGTTATCAATATTAAACCACACTGCTCATTTTTGAGAATGTACGGTTACTTAATTTTGAGTACGTCAACGCTCATTTACGATGCAATTATATTAAAAAAAACGAGTAGGTTCAGGTGTTAATAATTAAGTACTTTTTTACAGTGTGCAATGTATTTAATTAAATACTATTTCTGCAGCATTTAAACTCCGTAGAAGAAACACCACGTACTAAAAATGCTTATTACAACTTATTTTACATCTTACGCAAAGTTTAACAATGAGTTTAAATTCGAAATATTTGCCAGTTTTTAAATAATTAACTTAAACATTAGCATTAGCATCAAATTTAAAAATTAGCATTGGTTTTAAATCCCAAAAGAAAATAAGATAAACTTTTGCACAGCAAAACTTTTAATTAAAACTTTAAATATTATTTCCTTTTATGCCCAATGTATTCATAGATAATAGCAATTTTCTTTAATTATAAATACAAGATTGTATAAAATCTTCCAAATGAGTGTACTTTTATACATTGAATATATATTTAGTGGTTAGATAAAATGTATTTCTATTCTTACTTAGCACTTTATAAATTTTACGGAATGACCCTTAATATAAAGTTTATTCAAAATTATCCTCCTTAAATGTTTTAGCAAAGTAATCCCAAGTATCAACAATTACTGTGGTATTGAAGGTATTCATACTAAAACTTAAGTGCAATTGTTTTGACATTAAAAAGCATAAAACTTTCAAAGGCGATATTTGTATCGCAAATACGCGTTAAGTTTGGGAGTCTGAGTTTTATTTAGTGCGTTCAAAGGGCGGCTTCAAATAAGAGTTTTCTAATACGTTTAAAAGTATTTTGTTATCATTTAACCGTTCACTAAGTCAATATAACTCGTAAAGGTGAACTAAATGGTGGAATGCAAAATTATTCATATTTAAAGACTTAAGAGTTTGCAAATGAAACATTCTTTTTTTCTTTTCTCAGATTTTAAAGAAAATGGCAGAATGTATTCCGCTACTCTAGCATTTATAATGTTTACTTAAAGAATACACTGCTTAAGTTTGTAAAAAGATTTAAGAATTTCTGAAAGCTTTATTGAATATTTGCAATGACAATTTAATATAGTAATAACTGTAAACGAGTTTAACATTCCAATTTAATGCAAAACTGTGATAATTAACTTTAGTAATTATATAGTTATCAATAATTTACTGGAGTTTAACATGTATTGACTCTATTGAACTATTGAATTATACAATAAATTTATAAAATTGCATCTACTTGATAATCAAAATATGAATCTGTGTTTTATGAAAAAAGAATGTCGTTACATAATTTTTTCTAAACGTTATATTTTTCTTTGATGCAGACCTAGTCATGAATGCAAGTAGAAATAATTTTTAAAGGTAAATTGATAACTATATATTTAATTTCACTAAATGCTTTCAAAACTATTTGCCCATATGCTTATTTACACCAATCTCGATGAGGTGTGTCTGAAACATTTAGGGGGCAGTTGATTTATCAAGCAACTTGGATAAACAAAAAGCATTTTTACTCGTTATAGAATTAAGTATTTAATGTTTTTTTTCCTTTGGACATTAAAGATCGGCAATTCTTTAATCCCTTTAGAATTCACCCAGCGTTTTGGTTCAATAAGAGATAGATAAACTTAAATTGACACATCTGATAGAAAAATGGTTTGTATGACACTTCTTCGTCGTATTTAATTGCAACTTTCATTTTAAATTATAAGAATGCTATATATAATAATTTCGAAAATTTTAAGAAATTAAAAGATGAATAAGAAAATCCAGTCCAATTTCACCTCCAATGAATTGACTAACATTAAAATCAAACCCTTCACAATAACAAACCAATATCGCAAAAACCAATATTCAAACCAATATCGCAGCTTCTAGTGCGACGTAATTAACTAAACCAAACTTTAAAAACACGCCAAAAAATAAGTTATTTTCCAAGTCCATCAAAACCAAATGTAACACCTAATATTAATTCATTTTTCTCTTTAAATCTAATCTCTAGAATCTTCAATATTGTTTTGTTTAATTCATAAATAAATATTGTAGAAAAGTAAACAGCAACCTCTTTAAACTGAAATGCCTTTAAGCGGGTTACCGGGGTATCAGGATAAATTCACCATGTTACATTTAGGGTAATCCATTACGACCATGACAAGTATCCAGATTGACATAATTTTGGGTTTCGTTCAATAGGAAATCAAGCGCTGATGCGTGTAAAATTTTGAAACAAAACAAAGTATCCACGGGTCGCAAATGGGTGTTACTGAATCAGACAAAATTGATTGAATATCTTCTTTTTGTTAGTGAATTTTTTTTGGTGACCATATAATTTGCTGAATTTACGTTTGACGTAAAACCCTTCTGGCAGTGCTCCAATACAGCCAAATCCGATTTTTTATTATTTAATTCATAAATACATATTGCAAAATACTCAAACGCGGTACTTTTGGCACTTTTCTACTCATCCATTAAAAAAATTGCACTTTTTACGATTAAAACACAGGGCAGCATAAGTTCTTTGCTTTTCCCCACCTTTTCCCCTCTTGTATCTGGTTCTGTCGAAATTAGGAATTGGCTGTTATCGTTTTCAACGATCATTACAGCACTTCAACAATGCTATCGATCTACGGAGAGCAATTTTTAACTGTCACAGGCGTTTCATCCCTGATGGATCAATTCTGGACAACAATGTGAAAAATTACTTTTTAATCGATAGTCGATAATCAGATTTATTTCTCCCTGGACTTTGAAAAATCAGATAACGAATATACACAGGGAAAAAAAAGAAAAAGGGGGGATTTTTTTCCCTACATGCTATTCGCTCTGTGCGAGACGTTTAACCTAAAGATTTAAATACCTCGCAAACCGAGGTTTTTTTTTTATGTGTGTTTAGAGAAAAGAAGTTTGCGAGATTTACGCATATTTGGATATATAAATCTGAGATTTGGTTATAGGAAGAATGACGTTTGGGAAAGTAGTTTTGCATAAGGAAAAAGTTTAATATTTGAGTTGATCGCAAACTGCCATCGTCCATTGGAAAGCGTATTTTTGACCACGCAGCCGAATATTTTGACGTTTTAGAATATTTCGACTGTGCAAAACGTTTTTCGTAGTTTTTCGGCTTGGGTTCTTTCAGGGTTTGAGTTGAATCGGATTTATTCAGCAATTATTACGGACATGTTATTGAAAATTTTCCGTTTGGTGTCGAATATAATTTGTTTCCAATACAAGCAAAACATCTGTTAAGAATTTTATAGTTTTTTCTTATTTAAATTATTTCCTAATCGTTAATATATTGTAGTCGTGACTGTCTGGTTGGCATGGGATCGGAATTTTAACTAGACTAACGGTGTAATTTTACGGTAAACTTGTTGTGGCTCATATGTATTCACGTTGGTCGTTGAGAGGAAGTTTGAAGAACAAGGTACTATCTCAGATGTTTTTATCGTCATTTGATCGTGTTTTGAAATGACAAGGCGGTGTTTTTGAGAGTTTTCTTCTGGAGCAATTTTTAATAGATCATTATGTAATTTAAAATTAATAATCTTATTTAATTACCCCAATTTTATTTTCCAAATACAAATATTTAAAAAATTGCGAACTAATGCTTCAATAATAAATAATTAAAAATAATAATAAACCAATAATAAACATTTTAACTTAAATTCTCAAAATGTAGATTATAAAACATCTATAAAAATAAAATGAACAGTATGTCTGTGTGTGTGTCTGTGGTAAGCAAAACACTATAACATATACGGCTTGGACATGTCTGAAAATGTATACACAGATACTATTCAACATCTAATTATAAACCTGGGGCTTGAAATGTCAAAATTCCATTTAGTTATCAGTTTATAACAGTTTCAAAAGCTATTTTTTTAAAATGGCTATTAAATAGTAGTATTTATATTGTTATAAAGTCTTAAGATCATTGACAACAACGAAATACTACAAAATATATTAATACTAGTGATCAAAATATATATTTATTTCTTTAAACATTTGAAGGTTGGTGAACAAAAATTGATTTGGCGAAATAATTATTTCTGGTAATTATGCTACAACGCGGAAACTAACGGAAAAGCTAACATTCAGAGTAGACCAGTTATTTTGTCTTCGAGAAAGAAAATAGAGAGAAAATACGGAGAGAATGAACCAATGGTAAAACATTTTTAACTCATGTGAAACCTCGGGTAACAGCTAGTGTCAAATAAAACACAAAATTCTTCCGTAAAGAAGTAATAATTATCTTCTTACAAACAAATTAAAGAAACGTATTTCGATATTTTCGTTACAAAACTGACAGCAACATGCTTAACCGAGTCTCCAAAGTTTCTTCAAATTGACTCTATATTCTATTTTTTCAGCTTCAATAAGTGCTTTATGTACCAAAAAAAATTTACCACCATCTAAATTCCAGTAAAAAAATCAAAACATCCATGACGAAGCTGTAACACACACCTGAAAAAAATCTTTGAGGATAATTATCCTAACTACAAACTACGGTACCAAAGTTTCAAGTATATGTAAACAAAACTCTTCAGAAGCATTCACGTTACTTTACCACAAGAACATTCGAAACCGCATTACGACACGCAATAACTACCCTTATGGATATTAGGGGAGTTATCATTTTCAGAGTAATTTTCCGCCAAAAACAGGATTTTTTGGCGATAACTGTTGTTGTTTTACGACCCCATTCTGCTTTGTTTGTGGAGCTCTACTGATTGTTATAGTCATCGTAAGAGAGATGTAAGATTAAGAAATTAATGGGTTTTAGTAATAGTAGTGGAAAGTAAAAATATGGCAATATAAAAACATTTTTTTTTCGATTTCATTGTAAGTTTTGTTTAGGATAGTCAATGATATTATTACTTTATTCATATTGTTGTATTTTTTATAACCACTTTATTTTTGCTACATTTTTCTTTAGAGTATTTTTAGAATTATTGACAAAAACTTAAATTAACCTTCTGACTTATTTTATATAATTTATAATATTTTAATTCAACTAAAAATAAATTTATTTGACAGTTTAATGTTTTAAACAGATTTAACCTTAATATTTTATTTTATTTTTTAATTAATATTTTTAAATTAAAATTAATATTTTATTTTATCTTTTAATTAATATTTTTTAAATTAAAATTAATATTTTATTTTATTTTTTTATTAATATTTTTTAAATTAAAATTAATGTTTTTTTTTTTTTTTTTTAATAGATTTAAACTTAATTTTTTTCTTAATTAAAATACTTGTTATTTTATGCATTTTTGTAAGATAAATTATTTAAATAAGTTTTATGATAATGTTATAAAGCAAAATATATTCAAACGGATGTATAAAGAAATAATCATATTTGTTCATTATATGTTTGAGAATAAAGACATAAAAATATCCATATTTTAAGCAAATATTTTATAAATGTAGTGGTTTGTTTAATTATAAAGGATAAATGTGTTTTAGGAATTGTGTAAATAGCTATTTTTTCTTTTAGCTATTTACACAATTCCTGCAAATACAATAAACATACATACATAAATTTATTACTAATTTTTTTATAAGAATAATTTAATTAATTGTATAATATTGACATGTAATTTCTAAAATAGACTTCATGAAATCCATATCTTCATATTTATATCTCAATATATAAATCAGAAAGCCGACTATATATTAAAAAACTAATATTTAGTTCAATGATGAGAATAAATTGTTAAATAATAAAATTTGATACATATATGTGATTTAAACAAAATAGGGGTATTATCTGTGTATTATTATTATTTAAAAAAAATTATAATGCTACTTTTAACAAATTTTAAGTTACAATCAAATTATTACTGAACAAATATAACTGTTGTTATAAAAATCCTAAATTATATTCCATATTCATAATAATGAATGGACAAAAAATGATAAATAAATAGTGAACAAAATATTCTCCAAAATTGATTTAATTCAGCATCATTTGCATTTATTATTGATTAGTTATTATAAAAACAGTTAATCTTTAATAAATCATGAAATTTGAAACACATGTAAAAATAAAATTAAAATATTCAAGTACACAATGAGGTCATTCAATATTTTCCATATCATATATAATATTTCTGTAGTCCTTTTTCAGCCCCTTACACGTGACTAATATTAACAAGTGAGGTTTCAAAAGAAAGAAAATGTCCTGGAGAACTGACGAATCGTATGTTTATGTAACAAATTTTTGTTTTAAAAAAACCTTTAACAGACAGAATTATTTCATAAAGAAACATATTTCAAAACATTTCTAAGGTTTTTAGTAGAACGTGCCTTTGTAGCGTAGTCGGTAGCTCGCGTGACTTCGGGACAACCGCTCCGAAGGGAGGTACTTATTTTTTCCACAGGTAACCCGGTGCCAAACAGCTAGTTTTATATATTTTTAATTAGAAAATAACACACCTACGATCGACTCCCTCGGTATCAAAGCATTCCTGATTATTTCCAAAATCTGAATTTCTTTAAGAATCAACCCTCATTATAAATTCATCCTTTGACGAATTCAGTAATATCAATTAACACACCACCCCCTTCAAAAACGAATAAATTCGACGATAACACCTCAACTGGCACCCCTCCCCCCATGAATCGCTGGTCACCCCCCCTTTCAAATTGAATCTCACAATTGGCACTCTCATAGACGACGTGACGCGGCAATAAAGCAGTCCGGTTTCACTATGAAAATGCAATTGCGAGACTGAAGGAGGATGAAGTCGCTATTTACATAAATTTAAGATAAGGCGAGCTCAACAGAAGGAAAATCTAAATTATAATCGGAACCAACAGAGACTCTTGCGCATTTAGAAAAGGCAGAACACTCGGGATCCAAAGTCTTTTGTGAGAAACTTTTGTGCTATTACCGTGAGGGGATTCAATGTATCAGTCGGTGTGGTTCGTTTGTCTTTTTGGAGATGAATATTCATTCTAAGCACATTTAAGGAGTCTTAGATTTTTAATACCGATCTCAGTGATGAATGTATTCTGATATGCAAATAATTAAAAATTTTAAAACGAATTAAAACCAACTAGAGTATATACATTTTGAAATAACATCACTGCAAGAAATAGTTACTTATAACTAAATAATAAGTTCTAAGACTTTTTTTCTCAACGAGTAGTGTTCTAAGTAAAAAAAACTCGTTTACTTTTTTAGATGTGAAGCGTACACTGTTAAAAGTAGGTATTCAAAAATAAGTAAAATGTACTCATTTTTGAATATATTCGATGCTTATCATTGCTCCGAATACAAAAGTTTCAATTTTGAAAAAGACATGTACTTAAAAATTAGAACAATGGGTAGAAATGAAAATAAAATAAAATTACATAAATTTAAGTACGTTATCGCTCATTTACGATGCAATTGTATTCAAATGGAAACGAGTACGTTCGTGTACTCATTTATAAGCACTTTTTTTGCAGTGTGTTGACACTGCAAATCTATCTCAAATAGCACGATCGATATAAATTATCCATACAATGTTAAAAATAGGTACTTGAAAATAGGTAAAATGTACTTATGTTTGATTGCATTCGCTGCTTATCATGACTTTAAATGCACAAGTTTCAATTTGGTGAAGACATGTACTCAAAACTGAGAACAATGAGTAAATGCTTACCTATATAGACTGTTTTACCTCATTTTATGGACTTGTCATTAAAATTTAATACAACATATATATAATTTTCAATCAATTGGCATGTAGAAATTTCCAATACATGCAGGATTACAAACAAGTCCTATCGGAAATCAAACCCAGAACCTTAGCACCGCAGAACGATACCATATTCGTTCCACAATCAAGGATTATAATTAGATAAAAAAAAATTAAAAAAGGGTATGATTAAAAATAGGAAGTAAGATAGTTGAGTTGTAATAACTCATTTTCTATTTGATCAAATGACATAAAATTAAAATAAAAACCTTTTTCTGGATTACTATTTTAAATTTGTCAAGTGCCATTAAGATAGCTTGATCAGAAGCTGAAATTTACAATAGTTAATAACATTGCTACTTTTTGATAAAATACGATTATTGGCATTTGAGTATTTCATACGCTCGTTTACGATGCAATTATACTTAAAATAAAATGAGTAGGTTCAGATTTTTATTTTTACCGATCTTTTTTATATTGTAGATATAATTTAATACCCTTCAATAGAACTTTAAAAACCCATAACCCAAAATACTTTAAGCGAAACCTGACTTAAAAATATACCTTACTAAAAAAATATTTTTGCAGGACTTATGAATTTTTCATACATTTTATACAAAATAATAAAATTTAAAATTGATTAAATATACTGTTTATGAGTGCAATATACTGTTTATGAGTGCAATATACTGTTTATGAGTGCAATGTACTGTTTACTATGCAATTATACTTAAAGTAAAATGAGAGGGTTCAGATTTTTGTTTTTACCTACTTTTTTTACATTGAAGATATCATTTAATGTCCTTCAATACAACCTTAAAAACCTATAATCCAAAATACTTTAAGCAAAACACGGCTTTACTAAAAAAATATGTTTGTAGGACTTATGAATTTTTCATATAACTTATACAAAAATATAAAATTTTAAATTGTTTAAATATACTGTTTATGAATGCAATATACTGTTTACGATGCAATTATACTTAAAGTAAAATGAGTAGGTTCAGATTTTTGTTTTTACCTACTTTTTTTACATTGAAGATATCAGTTAAATATCCTTCAATACAACCTTAAAAATCCATAATCAAAAATACTTTAAGCAAAACCCGACTTTACTAAAAAAATATGTTTGTAGGACTTATGAATTTTTCATATAACTTATACAAAAATATAAAATTTTAAATTGTGTAAATATACTGTTTATGAATGCAATATACTGTTCACGATGCAATTATACTTAAAGTAAAATGAGTAGGTTCAGATTTTTGTTTTTACCTACTTTTTTTACATTGAAGATATCAGTTAAATATCCTTCAATACAACCTTAAAAATCCATAATCAAAAATACTTTAAGCAAAACCCGACTTTACTAAAAAAATATGTTTGTAGGACTTATGAATTTTTCATATAACTTATACAAAAATATAAAATTTTAAATTGTGTAAATATACTGTTTATGAATGCAATATACTGTTCACGATGCAATTATACTTAAAGTAAAATGAGTAGGTTCAGATTTTTGTTTTTACCTACTTTTTTTACATTGAAGATATCATTTAACGTCCTTCAATACAACCTTAAAAATCCATAATCAAAAATACTTTAAGCAAAACCCGACTTTACTAAAAAAATATGTTTGTAGGACTTATGAATTTTTCATATAACTTATACAAAAATATAAAATTTTAAATTGTGTAAATATACTGTTTATGAATGCAATATACTGTTCACGATGCAATTATACTTAAAGTAAAATGAGTAGGTTCAGATTTTTATTTTTACACACCTTTTTTACATTGTAGATATAATTTAATAATCGTCAATACAACCTTAAGAACCCATAACCCAAAATACTTTAAACGAAACCCGACTTTACTAAAAAAATATGTTTGTAGGACTTATGAATTTTTCATATAACTTATACAAAAATATAAAATTTTAAATTGTGTAAATATACTGTTTATGAATGCAATATACTGTTCACGATGCAATTATACTTAAAGTAAAATGAGTAGGTTCAGATTTTTATTTTTACACACCTTTTTTACATTGTAGATATAATTTAATAATCGTCAATACAACCTTAAGAACCCATAACCCAAAATACTTTAAACGAAACCCGACTTTACTAAAAAAATATGTTTGTAGGACTTATGAATTTTTCATATACTTATACAAAAATATAAAATTTTAAATTGTGTAAATATACTGTTTATGAATGCAATATACTGTTCACGATGCAATTATACTTAAAGTAAAATGAGTAGGTTCAGATTTTTATTTTTACACACCTTTTTTACATTGTAGATATAATTTAATAATCGTCAATACAACCTTAAGAACCCATAACCCAAAATACTTTAAACGAAACCCGACTTTACTAAAAAAATATGTTTGTAGGACTTATGAATTTTTCATATAACTTATACAAAAATATAAAATTTTAAATTGTGTAAATATACTGTTTATGAATGCAATATACTGTTTATGAATGCAATATACTGTTCACGATGCAATTATACTTAAAGTAAAATGAGTAGGTTCAGATTTTTATTTTTACACACCTTTTTTACATTGTAGATATAATTTAATAATCGTCAATACAACCTTAAGAACCCATAACCCAAAATACTTTAAACGAAACCCGACTTTACTAAAAAAATATGTTTGTAGGACTTATGAATTTTTCATATAACTTATACAAAAATATAAAATTTTAAATTGTGTAAATATACTGTTTATGAATGCAATATACTGTTTATGAATGCAATATACTGTTCACGATGCAATTATACTTAAAGTAAAATGAGTAGGTTCAGATTTTTATTTTTACACACCTTTTTTACATTGTAGATATAATTTAATAATCGTCAATACAACCTTAAGAACCCATAACCCAAAATACTTTAAACGAAACCCGACTTTACTAAAAAAATATGTTTGTAGGACTTATGAATTTTTCATATACTTATACAAAAATAATAAAATTTTAAATTGTGTAAATATACTGTTTATGAGATGCTCTATACATTTTATATAACACTATAGAATTGAAATTGTATAGTATATATATTAAAACAACCATAGACCAAAAGTGATCCTGTCAGTGATCCTGTAGAAGAGAAAATAACAGTATGTATTATATTTTGAATAAAAAACGCAACTGCATCAAAAATCTTGATTTTTGTAAAACATAAAATAATAATGCCGCACAATTTTTCTTTTGTACTTTAAAAAAAATATATAAAACATAAAATTATATTTAAAATCTTACCCATTTATTAATCATTCGCATTTGAAAACTAATAAATCCAATATCCAAATCCTGTCTGAACGACCTCTGACTGAGGGTTCACGAGACAACCACCCGACTACATTCACTTTCAACAACTACTGCCTTGTCAGAAAAATCCCCGAAAACTTTTTAAAACTGAACTTGAAAAGTGTCGCAAAAAATCCCATAAAAATTAAACAAAATAAAAAAACCCTCTCTTTAAACACCCCTAAACCTGAACAGTTGGTATCTAAAAGAGTGAGGAAGTTTGGTTTTTCGATGGGGGGGATCCTCATTCTGAAAAACTTCGCACCCCCTCAATGCTAAAGTTGCCTTTGGAAAAAACTCGACTCGTGTGCCATAAAAAAAACTTTCAGAGGGAAAGAGTTGGGGTCTTTTTCCTGTGCAGCTGTGGTTTTGGGTTCGGGATGTCGATTTACACATTTAGAAATCGCCAACCTAAAGGAAACACTCGCCAAAAAAAAAAAACCTTCTTAGATTGTTGCTTCAAATTTAATAAATTCATTCGTAGAAGGTTATCGAAAAGAGTTGTATATATTTAAGACTAGCTGTTACCCGCGGTTTCACACACCCCATTTGTTCGTTCTACCAGTTTATTAATTTTCTCATAAGCATAATAACTAGTCTATTGTTCTTCAAAGTTCATATTCGCAATTGTAAACTTCATTTATGTAGTCTAGAGCTAATTTTATGTTGAATTACTTGTCATACTGGAGGCGAAGGCTTCTACGGAGCCACAACCTTTGTAAACCCTAAAGACTCATCCAGGCATCTCCCAGTATATCTCCGAATGTTAGCTTCTCCGTTAGTTTTTCCCGATTTAGCATACTTATCAGAAAGAGTTATTTCGCCAAAGAAATTTTTGATCGCCAACTTTCATATATTTAAAACAATAAATATATATTTTAAACACTAATATTATAGTGGTACTGTTTGCGATCGTGCTCTTCAAATTCTTGTTTCTTAATATTGACAAGATAACGATCTGATGTGATTAAAGCTATTAATTGTAAAAACCAAATTGCTTATTAACAGTTCGCTTAATAATTCAACTAAGTTAAATAATGATTTTCCAAACATATTTTATTGAATAAATCTAATTTTAAGTTGACTGTACCCCAAAGCATATCCATTTTCAATATGCTTAAAAAACAGCCAAACTGGCGACTTTTCTACAAACATGGCCTCCGTTACTTTCGCATCCGGGCCGCCTGTTCGTAGGCCTTCGGGCCAGCTGTGGGTAGGAGGAAAGGGGCCCTTTGGTGGTGTTGAAGGAGTAAAAAGGGGCCCTGAGAAAGGGCGGCGGAACCCTTTTTTGAATGGGTTTTTATGGAGGCGACCTCGAGCGGTATGGTGGATTTTTCCAACAGGGAAATGGATTCCCGTTTTCAGGATCAAATGTGAATGACTCTTGCCGTGGTTTATGTTATGGATGCAAGAATCGTCTTTGAAAGTCTTGCTGAGGATGTCTCTCTTTCATATAAATAGTAACTTATGATATGAAATGCTATTTTTGCATGGTTTTCACTACTAAAAGTTCTTGAGACGTGTTATTTGAAGGCCTAGGGCGTCTAAGGACTGTCATTTGGCTTAAAAATTGGAATTTCTATAACCGAAATCCAAGAGTTCGGAAGCATATTACTTGTAGAAAAGAAATAGTAAATTGATTCTTGTAATGTTTAGGTAGTTGTAGTAGTTTAAACTAAACCTTTAACTAAATTTTTTATTGTAATTATTTACATTTTATGGTGTGTAGATTTCGCTGTAAACATCCCTTTAAATCTGTTTAGCTTCATTGAAATTCAGGCATAGAGATACGTTTCCTTGTTTTGAATATTAAAGCCCTATCATTCATATTTCATAAATACTTCTCTATTTACACAAAATTGGTTTTTGAGACATGTTTATATTTTATCTATATGACATTGAAATATTGTTATAACAATCCATAAGACACAATTTGTGCAAAGGTGGGTTTCTTTTGATAAATAATACACTTAAACAATTTCTATAATAGCTATTAACTTAATTGTAAATAAAAAAGATAGTATTATAACAATTTTGATTAAAATTATTAAAATTTTCAATTATCAACCAGGAAATTAAAATCGCATAACTCAATATCTAGTTGGCGCTTTTTTTTTATTTATCTTGACATCACATTTATAAAATGAGTTCATAAAATTTTCCAACTTCTGTTTGTAACATTGTAAAAAATTAGAAAAATAGGAAAGAAATCCCGATAAAATGGAAATAATATGGATTTTTCTATTGTAAATAAAAAGCAAAATTTTTATTATATATATTTATATTTAAAACAAAGCAAACCCTTGAAAACAACGATTGAAAATTATTTCAAACAATTTATATTGAATGTAGTAAACTCGTTGAATTATTTATACTTCAAAAAATGGAAATTTTTTAAAGAAAAATATGATAGCTTTTATCTATTCATTGATTGTAAATAACTGTAATTTAAAATTTATTGATTTGACAATACCTGATCTGAATTTAGTCACACAAAAAATTTATGCCTAGTTATAAAGATAAACAAAATAATATTTTATTTTTTTAAAAATTACATTGAAATATTGAACATTCTAACAAAAGAACAATCTTAACAATCTGAACATTCTTAAGAGAACATTATAACAAAAAAAGGTACAATCCTTTTATTCGTTATAAATTGCTGCCATCAAATATGTATTGACTAAATTATGGATGAAGTTAGACAAATAAATAAATTTTATTTGGTTATAATAAAGAATAAAAATTTTGCTTATACGTTTTATTACATTATTCACTATTTTTAATAATCGTTTTAAACGATAATTAAGCAATTGCAATATTCAATTTAATATGAAGGATAACATAAAAACTCGTCATAACTCGTCGTTAAGAACAAAAATACAAATTTGTACAACGTAAAAATAGGTAATTAAAATATATCAAAATTCGGATTTTGATATATTTTAATTGCGTATTTATACGACATATTTGTGCTTCTCAGAATACGAAATGCTCGGAGTCAATGTTGAACAAGTGTAATTTTTGTGAAATATGTGGTAATGCTGTCATAATACAGCGACTTCATGTTATTTTTCAATTAAATAATTATATAAATAAGTTAATAGTTTACTTTTTAACCAGTATATGCTAGTAGTTCTGTTTCCCTTTTTGTTAATTTAAGTTTTCATCTTTGAGAGCTTTTTTCGTGAAATCAACTTTCATAGACTTGGTCGACTATAACTTCGAGTTTTCCATATTTTAATCACTTAAAAAAAGTGAAATAACTGCAATTGAATAGGTGGACAATACAATTCGATCCACAATAGAAATAGTCAAATTATTTTATATAGTATTTCTAACTATTTCCCATTGAATTATTTCCACACTCCACGAAAAACACAGCAAATGAAATATCGCCTTATCGTTAACATTCATCTCGCATCTATTTTTTTTCACCACAAACAAATCTTGACTATTCATTTGTGGAGATTGAACCCCTCCGCTGATAAGAACGTAGTAAACTCGTATAAATGGCCCACTAAAAGCATTCAAATTTTCCCTTTTTCTAAGTGAAAGAAACCGAGGTCGATAATACCGTAATCAATAACGTTTTTAAGGATGCTCTTTTCCCAACATCTGAACGTGACAGCTCGCCATTTATTACGGTATTTATTTTTCCTACTTTTCCTTGCAGCCTCCTATTTTTTCGCGCTCTTTTTCTTTGTCACCCTCCCCCCCCCCCCCACCTACTTTTTATTAGCATTCTCTTTTATTTTTGTTTGAGATGCCTACTCTCTTCGAAAAGTTCTTACGAGGACTGGCCTGTTCATTCCTATCTGTTGTTCTTTTTCTTTTCGAACGTTTTTTTTTTTTTCGAATGCTTGAAATTCCCCTTCCCCCCTCCTCAGAGGGACGGTAATGCCATGAAATGAAAACAATGAGATTTGTGCCTGAGAATTGTTCACGACATTGGTAGAAAAAGAGAGTGTTTTTTTTTCTCGATTTTTAGGATATTTTATAACGGAAAATAGTTTAAGTGATTTAGGTAAAACTGATTAGCACTTTGTTTTTCGGTGAAAGTGATTTATTATTGTTTTTTATTCGATGCTAAATGTAAAATAGATATATTGGTGCTATATTTTATTGGTTTAATATCCTCCAATGTACAGTATTTCACGAACCTTTAAAGTATTATAAATCAAATTCGTATGTAATTGCTTATACATAAATGACTATACTTTGAAATATTGATAACAATTTAAATAAATCTTCAAGTTTCATTAATTTAGCGAACTTAGCATTAAAAAGCGTTCATTATATTTGTTCATGAATTTTCTGTTATGATAAACAGTTTGACATTTAGCGTAACATATTATTGATTTATTATTTTTTAATACATGCACTTAAAACAAAATTATTGGATTAAGTTAAAAGTTACAAATATAATTGCTATTGAAACTTCTATTTTAAAATACTTGCAAATTGATATTCTTCTTGTTGCGCAGCATATTTTGACAAATTGAGTATTTGTATCTCTAATTTTACTCGAGCTATACACTGAGTGACCAAAATATTAGGGCCCCAAAACTGGACCACGGCTTATATATCCCAAACGCTGAAATGTGAGGTGAATAGTTCATTCAGGGATCCTTTGAGAGTTTCTTTGATTAAAATAATCTATAATTTGCTGCACAGTTGCCCTTTAGTTGCCCATTACAAATTTGGACAATATTTATTTCTACTAGAGCATTCTGTAGCCGCTGACAACCACAGAAGGCACGTTTGAGACCCAGATTTTTGGCTAACGATCCGCTCTTTAAACATCTAAACAACTTCACTACAGTTGCTATGAACATTTCATAAAAACAGATGTTTTGCTTATACTCCCCTATGACTCCGAACACCCAGAATTCAGAGTTTCAGAGTTTCAGAATTTCAGAATTCAGAATTTCAGAGTTCGCGAAATCGCGTGTTTTACATATACCCGTTCTTACAAACCTACTCGGTTTTTTTTTCAAAACAATTGCATCATAAATGAGAGATGACGTACTCAAATTTATGAAACCGTCCTTAATCCAAAATGAACTTTGTCATTTCATGTTGCTAATCTCAGCTAACTGTTCAAGTAATCTGAACAAAGCGACCTGACGCACTTGAAATAGTTGTTCAGAAGATGGTTTTTCATATTATTTGATGCTGATTCATTATATGGAAACAGATTTATTACAACTGAATTATCTTACTTCCAATTCTTTTCGCACACCTTTATAACAATTCTTCTTTTTATAACTTCTTCAAGTCAACAGTCATTCTTCAAGTTTAATGGATAAGGCACAATACTACAGTTATGAGGATCTAGCTCCGATTCTCGTAGACTTGGTTGTAATTGGCGATATTTATTAAAAGTGGTTTATGAAGACAGCCTATGTAGGCAACCATCGTACTCATTTTTGAGTACATGTCTTTTTAAAAATAGAAACTTATGTATTCGGAGGTATTATAAGCATCGAATATACTAAAAAAATGAGTATATTTTACTTGTTTTCTCGTACCTTTTTTTAACAGTGTATATAAAATTACGTTTGGAGAATTCAAAAACTGAATATTCCCTTTTGAAAAATATTTTATTTTACTGAAACTGCATATATGTTTACAAAATAATCTTTCAAATACTATTTTTTAATTATTAAACAAATATTCTCTTTCCATTTTTCCATAGTTTTGTAAACAGTAAATCAAATCAACCACAACACACGAAAGTTCAAAACTTAACAATAATTGGGAAAAAATTATAAAAGCTATTACTTATTTACGAAAATCAATGAAGTCAAATTATTTGTGAAATCTCTCTAACCTATCATCACATGTCGTAAGCAATCTTCCGTCGCGGAATTCTAAGCAACTCGCCAGAACACTTTGTTACGTATCGATTTTTAAGTAAGCTGTTCAATAATTTGTCTTTAAGATCGGCCTCAAAAATTCTTAATTAATGATGTCGTGCACAGGCACTTAAGGAAGTTAGGGATCTGTCACTTTCCGGGAGATTTGGCGAAGAAATATTCACTGCACATTTTTGATGCCAAGATCTAATACAAACAGGAATTCTCAGCCAATCAGGGAACTCAATTCACCTTTTGCGTTGTTCTGAAGTACAACTTTCATTTTGGGACGCATACTTTGATTTGAAATAGTGAGTATTGGAGATATTTTAACTAATATGCTGTTAGGGATGAAAGTTAAGGTTATTTCAACATCATTAGCTTGTCTAGGAAGACATTTGTGTTACCTAAAGACATTTTTGCTGCATAGTTTTTGAAAGTGCAGTGGAATTGAAAGTTTCAAAACTGGGAGTTAATTGCATATTTCTATTTTCGAAAAGGAAATTTTTCAATACGAAATTTTATTCCCAATTTTCCTTTTCATTACTTAAATTTATTAAAAATCTAGAGTAAGAATAGAAAGAATTGTTATTTAGAAAAAATACAGAAGTTCTAACCTTCAATTGTTAAAAAATCTTGTAATAAAATTCAATGTTTTAAGATATTTCAGGAAAACAGATTAACTGTATATAAACAAAATTAAAATATAAATTTTAATCTATACAATTGATCAAATTCAAAGATTCTGAAGTGGATATAGTAAAATTGAATGAATAATCCAAATAAAAAGTTAACAAATAAAAGTTTTTTAGTTATAATCTTACATAATATTAAACTAAGTTCGAAGAATAGGTTCATAGAATTTTTTGTGAATTTTGTTATACAACATATTGTACACTTCTTAAGTAACAATTAAAATGTAAATTCATATATACATGAGCTGTCTAGTTTCAAAATCAGATAGATCCACTTTCGTAAATTTTACAGGATACACGAAGATTGATAGCCAAGTACTTTTGGATCTAAGCCCATGACTTTTAATGCAATTTTAAACTGTATTCAGACACTTTTGGTCAATACTGCTTTTCAATGTGATGTAGTGCATTGAGAATTTGTGAAAAATATATTTAAAAAGAAGGTTTTGTGAAAACTTTGGAGTATCTCATTTTGAAACTAGGCTGTTCACATTATATACAGTATAAAGTTATTTAAATGGTATACTTTCCAATAAAATATTGACTAGATTTCATTGATTTGCAAACTGACTTTATACTGATTGGAGATCATTGAATAATTTATTTTTTTGTAACTTTAAATATTAGTTTTAGTTTTTTCCCAGTTCCTCATTTGTATTGCGGTAAAAATCATCCAATAACAGTATACTTACATACACACAAAAGAATTAGATTTAAAATAGGTCCACCTTTTCTTTAAATAATGTAAAAATTTACATAAGAGATTTTTGAAATGTTATAAATCGAATACTATCTTAAATTTAAGAATTTATATACCCAAATATAATACCGTAAAAATTAGGTTATAAAACGCTCAACGATTGTTTTTTTGCAACAAAAAATATATCTATTATATTATATTATATTATATTATATTATATTATATTATATTATATTATATTATATTATATTATATTATATTATATTATATTATATTATATTTTATTATATTATATTATATTATATTATATTATATTATATTATATTATATTATATTATATTATATTATATTATATTATATTATATTATATCATATCATATCATATCATATCATATCATATCATATCATATCATATCATATCATATCATATCATATCATATCATATCATATCATATCATATCATATCATATCATATCATATTATAGTATATTATATTATATTATATTATATTATATTATATTATATTATATTATATTATATTATATTATATTATATTATATTATATTATATTATATTATATTATATTATATTATATTATATTATATTATATTATATTATATTATATTATATTATATTATATATGTAATCCCAGGTCTTTCCTTCGAGATAGACCCGAACCAAAATTGTTGCACACATATTCCAGTGCAGTGTCCGTTCTAAGGTTTAACGAGCAATGTGCAGCTCTAGTGCGATGTTAATTAACCAACAAACTAATATATTATATTATATTATATTATATTATATTATATTATATTATATTATATTATATTATATTATATTATATTATATTATATTATATTATATTATATTGTATTGTATTGTATTGTATTGTATTGTATTGTATTGTATTGTATTGTATTGTATTGTATTGTATTGTATTGTATTGTATTGTATTGTATTGTATTGTATTATATTATATTACATTACATTACATTACATTACATTACATTACATTACATTACATTATATTATATTATATTATATTATATTATATTATATTATATTATATTATATTATATTATATTATATTATATTATATTATATTATATTATATTATATTATATTATATTATATTATAATATATTATATTATATTATATTGCAACACGTGTCTTTTTAAAATTACAAATATTTAGTTCTATGAGTTCAGTGATTTCATTTTTAAACATATAAATGCTTCCACATATACTCTTAAATACTATTCTCACTATTACAATTGAAAAAAAACATTCAGATAACCTTTCTCATTTTTATCTCGCAAACGATGTAAATTTCACCCCCAATGTTTTATTGCCACTATTATAATTAAAAATACATAAAACAATCAAACCCAATCTCAATAAAAAAAACCAACTACCAAATAATTGCCCCAACAAGGCTCCTTTTCTTCCACACACCTTATTAACAACCCTCCGATCTAATACAGGGCACCAAAAGAGCATTTAACTCCTCCACTCATCATAAAGAACCAGCTCCTTCCCCTTAATTTATTCTCGGCCTTCCGTCGCAAAAACCGAAGAACGTTTTATAATCAATGAACCCTTTATCTTTTTCTTCAACCCCCGATGTCACATAATCATTGAGACGTCAGCTGTTCAAGAAATGAAAGATTATATCAGGGGGGGGGGGGCGAAGCTTTGTTTTGAACCACCCCCCTCTCTATGAAAATTCTCCTTTAAGACACATTTATCGTCGGGTACTAACCTGTGATAAGGACGGGGCCGGCCCATTAGCGCGTCGGCATCTTTTTTTTTTAATGTGCTTATTTGTTTTTAATAAACGCCCGACATTTTCGCTCTTTATGCTAATCAAGAGAATGGGGTGTGTAATGAATAAGGGGTTTTTGTTTTTGTACACCCTCTTTTACAATGGGTGGTGCTTTTTGGCGGTGTATATTAGTTTGTTTTTTATAGTTTGTTTTTTATTGTTTGGTTTTCGGGGGTGCTCGGGTTTCTGTCTTTGAGGAAATAAATCGTGTTTGTGGGACGCTGTGCTTTTCAGATGGTTTTATTGTTTAAGTTACGGGGGTGGTGTTTTCATTTTTGTGGTGTGTTTTTGATAAGTAAAGTGTGATTTATGTGTAATAGAAATTTGTTTATTGAATCAAATATTATTTTTTTTTCTCTAGATTTGTATTATTTAGTTGACACTCCTATAACTTTGGATGTCTCTCCCACAATTAGTATTAATAATTACTAAAATATAAAACTAAAACATTACTAATTTGTTTATTTGTTCTATGTAAAAAAGGTACTTAAAATGAGTAACTGAACTATTCGTTTTTCTTTGAGCACAATTGCATCGTATATGATCAGTGACGTACTGAAATTTAAGTAATCGTACTTTCTCAAAAAATTGTGAAGTGTGATTTAATATTGTTAAAATCAGCTTCTGTTCAAGTCATCTTAATGAAGCAGCTTGAAAAACTTAAAATAGTTGTTCAAAAAACGGTTTTCCAGTTTATTTTGTGTACATTTTTTAAATGGAAACTGAAATATTATAACTCAATTATCTTATTTTTCATTCTTTTGGCACGCTTTTTTAACATTTCTTCTGCTTATAACTACTTCAAGTCGCCCCGATGGTTTAACGGATAACGCTTTGCACTACAGTGTCTGAGGAACTGGGTTCGATTCCCGAAAAGTCTTGGTTGCAATTGTCGATATTTATTGAAAGTGATTTAGGAAGGCAGCCTATATAAGCAAGCAACTATTTTTTTTCTTCTCATTGTACTCATTTTCTAAAAACATTTCTTTTTCAAAAATTGAAACTGATGTATTCGGAGCTATGATAAACATCGAATGTATTCAAAAATTAGTACACTTTACTTATTTTTGGGTACCTATTTTTATCAGCGTTCGCATACAAAAAACAGTTGAGGATATTTAAAAAGAATATCTCTGTTTGTATTTAGAAACTAGCAGGTAATCGAATAATTTTAGATGATAAAAAACTAAGGAGACACATTAACTAAAAAATTGTAAAATTCTCGATTTTTTTTATTAGTCAAAATTATAGTTTGGAATCTTATAAATATGCTTGCAAAATTCTAGAACTGTATGTATGTTTTTAACGAGTTTTTTTAGATTTTATACTGGATGACAGGTATGATTTACAAAGAACACAAAACATTTAAACATATTTTTTATATAAAGCAATTTTCAACGACATAAACTTATGACGAAAGTTCATTAAAAAAAATTAAGTTGCTATAGACAAGTTTTCATAGATAGCCTTCAATGCGAGCCTGTTACGAAGTTTTTTTTTAAAAGCAGGTTTAAATGAAGACAGATATTATCTTAAGTCATTGGCAACATCAGGCTTATATAGATATGTATTCTTAATGCATATAATAATGTAATTCTTATGCTCGTCATCTGAACTTGGTTAAAAAAAATACAAGCTATCGTTCCCGGGTTTTTCCTTCGAACCGTCGCCAATAGCTCACTGTGCAGCTCTAGTGCGACGTTATTTAACCAAACCAAACCAACTTACTATATGGATAAGACGAGAACTCAAGCTCTGTAGAAGTGACTGTATATGTGAAAGTTGACAAGCCCTGTATTAGGGAAAGGCAAAAAATATTTTATTGCTTTATAACTGAATTCATTTTATTCTATAATATTCATTCTACCCAGAAAATACAGATGTTTCTTATTGAAATCAAGTAGTAAAAAAGAACCAGCAGAAAGCTTAATCAACATTTCTTTTTCAGAAATTCATAAATGGTAAGGTTGATAATTATCCAAAATTACTAATATTAATTTCGTGTACCCCCAAAACGGACTGCTACGTACCCCATGGATACGCATTCCACACGTTTGGAATCACTAAGCTAGAGTATCATAAAATTACTAATAAATCTTAACTAGAGTATCATAAAATTACTTAAAATCACAGTATACTCTGCAGTTAGTATACTTTTTATGAAAAAGGTAATTTTATAACTGGAAGATTATTGGACAATGAGTTTGCAGGGTACACTATTCTGTAGCAGTTTCCAATATACAATCACCAAATTTTATTTTTATGTAAAATACATTGTAATGAAACTACTGAATCTAATTTTATTTTTAGTTTTGAACTAGTAAAAAATTACCATAATTTTCTTTTTGACTAATAGTTCCAAAAACAAATTTTTCATTCTAGTAAAACAACCAAAATTTAGGTTTAACGTGTAGCTTTTAGACTAAATTAATAGTACAACAATTTTTTGTTTTGATTGAAAATATACTTTTTGAGAAAAGTATACCAAAAGATGAAAAAAGGTAATTTATTGAAAAACTATAAAACGTAAAATTTCTGATAATTCTATTTTTTTTTATGGTTTTCCGAATATCAACAGTGATAGGACACAAAATCAAACTAATCTGTACTTAAATAAAAAAAGCAAGCTAAAAATGTCTCAAAATTCAAATATCATCCAAATCAATTCTCGTTTAACCTTCAAATCTCATTTCCTCAATCCGAACCACGTCTATCCACACGACAAATACAGCAAATGGTTACAATAAAACGTACTCAAAACCACTCTAACACACCTTTAAACGAGAAGAAGAGCCCCGACCTAACCTTGACATTAAAAAACTAACTACGCATACAACTTAGTGACGTCACAACACGTTGGTTAGCGGGCGGTTAGTTTTCAAGGTCGCCCCATAGGTAACGGTAAATTTTTTATAGCGCTACCCTCTCCCTCCAAAAAATACCCTGACCTAGTTTTTCTCAACTTCTGAGCCTTTTGGTCCGTGGCCCCGTTATTTTTTTTTTGGTGTCAAAAAAAGCGCATTGTTGTATATATCTTGTTTGTATACAATGAGAGAGTTGCTGTTGGTAGAGGAAAAAAAAAAAAATTTTGGTAACTTTTGATCTAGTTAAAAAACTTTTTTTAAAACTTGCATTTTCAATATTCTGGTTTTCGATTCTTCTGTTTGGTAATATCCTGTTAGATATTTTTATTCTTCCGTTACAGTTTGAAATATAGTCTTAGTACATTTAATTTAACGTAGAATAATAAAAAAAAATCGTCTCTCAGAATTGTTAAAAGAACAAAACCGTAACTCGAATTATAGTTAGTTTTTAAAATACTGAATTTATTAATAACTTTAAATAAGGAAATTGATAATTCAATAATTTAAATACTTATTTTAATGTTTAATAAACTTTAAAAAAAAACTATGTTATTTATGTAGTAATTTAGTAGGTGTAATATAAACTTTGCATGCAAATTCAGATGTACTAAATTAAGAAAATGTAATAAATAACAAATTGTCATTATTCACCTATATTTAATTTGAATTATTTTAACACATTTAAGTAAATAGGAGTTTTACAATGATTTGCATATATTCATTCCAATTCCGTTAATGTTATTATTATGAAAATGCAGCAAGAAATATATGAATTATTTGTTTTAAATTTGAATTTTGAAAACTACTGAACATAATAAGTTGGAATTCAAAACAACCAAGACACATTTAAGTATATAACATAAATAAATAACATAAATCGAGCATGTAACTCTAGTAAATAATAGCGGATCTACACTGTAAAAAAATGTACTTAAAAATTAGTACTTAAATCTACTCGTTTTTTCAAGTATAATTGCGTCATAAATGCGCAATGCCGTACTTAAATGTAAGTACTCAAAAATAAGCCCATTTAGATATATTCAATTCTGATATTATAGATACGATATAAGAAATGCGTAATAAACGTACATTTGTAATTCTAAAATATTTCGTGCAAATATTCCTCAGAATAAAAGTTAGGAGTGCCTCCTTAAAGAACTATATCTTATGGTGTAGGCATAGATACACGTGCTTCGTCTCAGTGTTTCTTTCTTCGTGTTGTATATATATATATATATATATATATATATATATATATATATATATATATATATATATATATATATATATATATATATATATATATATATATATATATATATATATATATATATATATATATATTGTGTATTCAAGGATACAAAATACTTTGAGAGTTAAACTAATATTTTTACTAAAGACATCAGAAATAATTTTTTTATTGATCTTATTACAACATTTAAAATAAAAATACCTGATGTACTTTCGTGAGTACTCTTTATTTTAAAGAAATAAATTTTGTTTTAAAACGAACATACAAAGATTTATAATATGAAAGCTTCATGCAAATTCAGAATAAACTACGTGCGATTAGCTATTTAAAATCAATTTTTTTTTTATATCAATTATGGAATTCCTAAGTCTTATCAGACAAGCGAGCCGCAAACGGTCAAACCGATAAATGAAAAAAAAAAGGTCACTTCCCAAAGTCGCTTATCAATTTTTTATAATCCCTAAAAAGCCCACTTTTTTTAGCCTCATGTACCAAAAGCTAATGACCAAAACTTTAAGATATGAAATTACTTTTTTTTTTTAAAAAAACCTACCCACTTCGTTTAATGCGCTATTAACTTACAAAAACAAGTTCACGTTATAATGTGAGACCATGAAAAAAAAAGTATGTGTGTGGGGCAAGTGAAAAAGTAAAAGGTATAAAAAAATACGATTATTTAACTTGGAGAAGCAAAAAGTTGATTCTACCTTCGCAAAGTAATCGATAGGGGGCGCTGAAATTCCCAGCTTTATCTCACTGTTTCAGACTTGACTGAATTAACCTTATCAACCGATGAGAGCGCCGCGTAGTGACGCTAAAACCAATGAGGTTTTGGAGAGTCGTAAGCCTTGGACCACCAAGTAAAGGATTTCTGTTTGGAGGTCAGATCTCATTTGGAGTGCAGGCGAAAAACGAGAAGGGTCCATTTTTTGTTGAAATTGAGATATCAAAATCTTGTTTAAGTTACAGAAGTGTATTTTTATTGTTTAACAAACCATAAAACAAAATGGATCAGAATGCATTGTATGTCAAATGTACATATTTTTTCTGCACAATCACTTAGAATGGACGTTCTTCATTCTTTCCTTTCATTTGAAAGTATTTTCATTTCAGCACATGTCGTAGTTTTTTTGTAAATGAAAAACTGCGTTGGGTGAACCAGCAAAAAAGCATTTGGCTCCAGCCTATACAAATGTCCAAACCATGTAAAGTAGTATTCACAGTATAGGAGTTCAAATATTTTTCAAGAAAATAATTTATGAATTATTTAAACTATTTTCTTAAAGATTGGCTTCTACATTATGCCTCAAACTAAGATACTTAAAAACAATGCAATATGAAGTGTTTTTTATTAATTTAAAAATGTAGTATACTGTTTAAAAACATGGAAAGCACAAAATATGATATCACGTGCTTTACCAACAGGGGTTTAGTAGACAATAAATCGTAAATAAATTAATGCATTCACCAGAAATATTTTAAAATGTACTATAAATAAATTATTACAGATTCATTTACTATAGATCGAATTTCTATAACAAAATGAAAAACTATATTCCATGCTAGTAGCTGCAGGGATAAGATGATGAAGGAGGTATATAACAAAAAGTAAGTTTTGAGATATTTTAAACGTTAAAGTTTCCATTTTATATAGTGTTGTGGTCACACGCCTCATTCATGATACTAGTATATATGTTAATAAGGCTTCTATAGTTCTGTTGCCAGTGTAAAAAAAAACAAGCAACAACTTACCTTTTTCATCCATGACAATAACTCATTTTTTATTGTTACATATGTGTTACATATGCTATTACATATAATTTTACATATGTGTACATAAGTTTAATGTTACACATGTTACATATGTGTTACATATGCTATTACATATAATTTTACATATGTGTACATAATGTTTAATGTTACATATGTGTACATAATGTTTAATGTTACATATGTGTACATAATGTTTAATGTTACATATGTTACATATGTGTACATAATGTTTAATGTTACATATGTTACATATGTGTATATAATGTTTAATGTTACATATGTGTACATAATGTTTAATGTTACATAGATGTTACATATGCTACTATTACATATAATGTTACATATGTGTACATAACGTTTAATGTTACATGTGTGTTACATATGCTACTATTACATATAATGATACATATGTGTACATAATGTGTAATGTTACATATGTGTTACATATGCTACTATTACATATATTCTTACATATGTGTTACATATGCTACTATTACATATAATCTTACATATGTGTTACATATGCTACTATTATATTAAGTAAGTTACTATTACATTACATATGTTACATTAATTAAGTGAAATCCTTATTTCTTATTACGTGTACTTTATTAGGTATCCTTATTAGGTATTATTATAATAATGATTTAAAATGTATTAATAATTAAGTCCTTATTAGGTGAAATCTTCGCAATAACAAGGTACAAGTGCAATTTGTTCTTGGCCCCCTCCTAAAAAAAACATCTAATTAAAAAAACGGGAATCCAACTTAGAAAAAAATCCGAAGTTCACTCTTCCGCGATGAGTCTTCTATCTATTTCAGATCGGACAGTGGATTTTTTTTCAGTATCAGAAAAAGTCCCATCCTTTTTATGGTCTTGTGTTTTAGTATAAAAAAGACCTCCCCCCGTTTTTGAAATGATGGATTATATAGCACGAATTACAAACTGGGGCGTGATTTTTTTAATTGTTATCCAATTTTTTACCCTCTTTTTTGAATCCGTCCCCCTATCCAGTTTTGGGGAGAAATTTTCCCGGAAAAAAAAACCTGGATTAATGATAAAGGGTATCCATCACCGAAGACGGAATTTATGGACCAAAGAGATTGAGTGAGAGTTTTTTTTTTTAAACTTTTTATTTTAGAGTTTTTTTTATAAGGAGTTTTTTCTTATCAAGTTAGTGGGTATTAAAAACTTTCCCCTCATCTAAGTATCAATCATGTATTCATCAGAACATGAAGCTTAAATCTAAAAAATAATAATAAAAAAAACCTTTAAAATTTACGTTTATCACTCTAATTTAATCTTTCACATACTAAATATTTTCCGATAATATTATATAAATATAATAGTTTCAATTTGTGGTTTGCAGCCCGTGTCATTTTATACTTAACGTGCAATGAAATAAAAATGTGACATCTTCATATAAATATACAAAATTAGCTGTTCGACCTTTTGTTTTTGAGAAATCGTAGCGAGATATTTGAATAGCCCCCTCGAGACTATATCCAGCGACCTATTGGTCAGAAGCAATGACAATATATTGAAACCTGTTAAAAAGTTTAAAATGGTTCTGTATGTCAGTAAAACATATTTTTTTAAAAAATGTTTTTTATTTCTTAAATTAGTTTTTATTGACCATCGTGGTTCCTAATCTGGACCCTTTAAGTAAAAATAAACCTATTTTCTAAGTAAAATAGATATTATATAATATAAGACTAAAATTAACACAGTGTTGTAAGTTTTAAAGGAAATTGATGTTTATAAAGCAAATACAAATTTCTATTTCGGCCTAAAAGACATTTATATACCTAATAAATAAAGTTTATTATCATAGAATCTACAATAAAAAAATCACAATATTTTTTAAATAGCAATAATTCTTAAACAGCTTTTTTCTCAACCCTCTGAACTGTTAAGGAAAAGTGCAGAATTATAAAAAGTTTATTTAATATTTTAAACGTATGTATATATATATATGTATATATATATATATATATATATATATATATATATATATATATATATATATATATATATATATATATATACTTTATTGTTTTAATATATAAACACTGTAAAAAAGGTAAAAAAGGGTACTTAAAAATGAGTACCTGAACCTAATCGTTTTCTTTGAGTACAATTGCATCGTAAATGAGCGATGACGTACTCAACTTGAAGCAATCGTACTTTCTCAATAATGAGCAGTGTGATTTAATAACAGCTTTTGTAAATGCCATCTTAACAAAACGACTTGATAAACTTAAAATAGGTGTTCAGAAGATGGTTTTTCTACAATATTTGATGTTGGTTGCTTAAATGGGAAATGAGTTATTACAACTGAATCATCTTACTTCCCTTTCTTTTGCCACATCTTTTTAACATGTCTGTTTACATATTTATAACTTCTTCATGTCGTCCTGATAGTTTAAAGGATAAGTCCCTGGACAGCGGTGCCTGAGGACATGGGTTGAAGCAACTGCTCTTTTTACTCATTGTATTCATTTTGAAGTACATGTCGTTATTAGAAATGAAACTTATTTATTCGGAGCCATGACAAGCATCGAAAGTATACAAAAATGATTACATTTTACATATTTATGAGTACCTATATTTAACAGTATAGCTTCCAAGTAACTCCCCAACGCTAGATTTAAAAAATTGAAAATATTGAGTATTTTTTTTATTTTAAAATTTACGAATTTTGCTAGAAAAACTGGCAATCCATGGACGACTATAGTCGTTCAGCTCCGTCCGTCAGAGGGTTAATTTAATTTTAGAATGGCACTAGTTTAAAAAGAGAAAACTGCTCTTTGTAATACGATATCATAAAATATTCAATAAAAAAATATTGATGTCAATATTAAGAAATATTATGTGAAATACAAATTTTGATAAGATACATAACTTATTCTTACGTAATATTATTTATTGTAATTTAATTACTAAAACTTCATTTTACTGTAAATAATTTATACTTCATATATGGAAAAAAACGAGTTCGTTTGAAATATACTTTCAATTGCATCAACGAATTGAAAAAAAAATAACTTAACTAATTATATCCCCCCTCTTTTAACCAAATGCATGGAACTTTTGGGGAAAAAAATGTCGCCCTGTTCTTTGAAGTCCTACACAAACTCTAATTTTTTCACCCCTCTACAATTCCGCCAAAAGTTGGCTGAATAAGTGATCACTGCATCCAACCTATCAGCTTTATTTGTAAGTTTTAAAAAAAGAAGATAACAACCTTTGATCTGCAGCGAAAGCAGTGCGCAATACTGATTAAAACGGAAAAGAATTTAGGAGCGAATTAAGGAATTGATAAGATTTCACGTTAGGTTTTAATGTAAACTCAACCGACTTTTCCCAGCTTTTATCTGTAAGTAGTCCTTCTTGAGTTTTCAGGATACGCGACTTAAAAAAAACCAGGGTAAATTTGACTTGAGCAAACTGGTCCTCTTTGTGTAAAGTTAAATATTTAAATTTGGAATGCGCATTAATTAGAGGCATCTAAACAAGACGACTTATTCCGGCGGCCATGACAGTTTTTAATGAATGATTTTTATGTCGGGGGGGTTTGTCCTTAAAATGCTTTTGATCTTTCGTCCTTTTCCTTTTTAAATGTCCTTTCGGATTCGGAAATTTCCGATGATTTTGAGGACATTTAAAGTTTTTCATCTGTGATGCGGGAAAAAATATTGGGAGATAAATGTCGAGTTTGTTTTTGGACACAAGCTCTTTGAGTCAAAGTTTGTAATTAAAGTGTTCGAAAAGAATTTTCTTCTAAAGAAGATGTTTAAAGAGTTAAACGGGGGTTCTGTGCAGAGACTGTTTATTTTTTTTTTCACTGTTAATGTTAAAAGATGTTTCAAAATTTCTGATTCACTAAATCAATAATCCTCTCATTTGTTTTATTGTTTTTTTATTCTTAAAAAATAAATTGTGAAATGTAGAGATCTTTAAGAGAAAAAAATATTAATGAAATAAAGCATTTAATATTATTTAAAAAGACAAAGTTTGGAAATTTATTCAGCAACGCGTTGTGTTTGACAGTCACCAAATCGAACACGACGGTTGTGTGGTACACCGATAATTTTACTGTCGAACTAAACAAATTGCTCGAGCCGGAGAGAAAGTATCTGATATTTGAAGTCACCACCAAAGTATCCTTCACCACAGTATCCTCTCCCAGTGAGCGCGTACGGAGAGTGTACGTAGTATAGTGTGTTTAGCAGTCTATAAGTATCGAACCCAAGACGTTGTGTGTGCTACGCCAGCACATTAACTGTCGATCTAAAGTAATTACTCGATCACGAGATAAAGTATTTTGTATTTGAAGTGACCACCACTAGTTTGTTTTAAAATGAAAAAATTAATAATAGTTCGATTAATAAAAATATCTTGTAATATCTATAACGTTTATATTTGAAAACTAATAGAATGTAATTATAAAAACTCTGCAAACAGTGCGATGTTACGAAACGTATTTCACTACAGCCGCATTTATATTAAATCCCATTTGATTCAAGAATATTATGAAAAAAATGGAAATGTTATTCTGTTTTAGACTGATTGATATGAATTAGGGTACACTGTTAAAAAGGCAATAGCCCAATTGCGGCCGAAGGGAGCCGGGTTACCATATTATAAAAGAAAAAAAAACCAATTGTTTATTGCCCAGACAAAAGGTTGCCATGGGCCGCAATTGAAACTTTCCAGTTAAAAATAGGTACTCAAAATAAGTAATTTGTACTCATTTTTGATTACATTCGATGATTATCAAAGCTCCGAATACATAACTTTCATTTTTGAAAAAGACGTACTTAATAATGAGTTCAATGAGTAAAAATGAATAAAAAGAGCAGTACCTTGCCTACATAGGCTGTCTTCATAAATCACTTCAATAAATATTGACAATTACAACCAAGACTTACGTAGAATCGAACTCATATCATCAGGCACCGCAGTCCAGTGTTTTATCGGTTGTACTATCATGAGGCGACATGAATAAGTTATAAACAAAATACATGTTATAAGTGTGTTCCAAAAGAATGGGAAGCAAATGGAAGTTGTAATCACTCAGTTTCCATTTAAGCAATCGGCATCAAATTATTTGGAAAACCCTCTTCTGAACAACTATTTTAAGTTTGTCAAGTCGCTTTGTTAAGATGGCTTGAACAGAAGCCAAAATCAGCAATATTAAATCACAAGGCTCAATTTTTAGAAAGTAAGGTGGTCTCGCTATATTACGATGGAATTGTACTATAACAAAAACGATAAAGTTCAGGTACTCATTTTTAAGTACTTTTTTTTACAGTGTATGTTTAAATATAAAAAATTAAGTACTTTAAAAATAAAAACGCGGTAGGGGGAAATATTAATATTTTCAAAAAGTTACATTATGTCACTGAAATAAAATACTATTTGCCACTGTAATAATGAAAAACATCGCATCAATTTAACCACACTTCAGACTGAACACCATATTACTGATATGTGGTGCCGATGCAACTAAAAATCTCTACATTGTGCAAATATAATAAAATACGTTATCCTAAAGTACAGTTTGATTTACATAAAAAAACTTTAAAATTGCCAGCTTTATAGTCTCCATCTGCCGTAAAGTATAAAGACTACATCTTACTTTAAATATAGTTACGAAATTTCAAAGCAAAATAATTTAATTATGTTGATGATATGATTTTTTAATCGTTAAAATTTTTCGCAACAGATTTCTTGAAATCTGACTATCAGCTAGTAGATTGTGGCTTTCTAATAATGGTTTTTGTAAAATAAAATTATAATTTCAATGTATTATAGCTTAACAGAATAAAATAATTTTTTAAAGAACATTTTTTCTGTCTATGACACTTATTTAAAAAGTTAACAAAAACAATGGTGACTGTTCCATTTTAGGTGATTGGGCCAACATCGATGTAAAATAGTTTGATTTTGCTTAGACATAAACAACATTCTGATCTAATTTTAAAAGTTTAACATAGTGTTTTTTTGTTTCATAACAAGCAGCAAGTATAGCCTTGTTGCTAACACACAACTAGTAAAAACCATAATTTCAACAAGAAGCCCTTTCATTTACAAATGTCTCAATGACTATAATTATTTTAGTGAAGGACTATCTTAAAAAATAAACATAGAAACCCTTTTTCAATCAATTAATAAAGTTGACAAAGTAAAACATTTTCAAACTTATTTTCAAAATTGATTTCTGATAAGCCTTTAAACGCACGCTTCTTAAAAACCTAAGAAACACGTGTTTCAATTCGAAACTGACGAATCAGAATCAAATTGCTTTGTGCTCTTTAAGGACAGTCCCCTAAGCCTTAAATTCTCTCGGAAACCAATGCCACCACAATCTCAAGCTGTTGATTGCTAAAAAGGAAATTTACATAAGTGTTGCTCTTCATCTTTTTCCTTCCTACGCTTTTCCACCTTCTTCTTCTTTTCATTATTTACTTCTTTTCAGTGGCAACGCTTGTGGCTTCATTTGAGTTCAAATGAAGTTTAACAACCGAAAGAAATGTCTTTGTCAATAAAGGCTCAAAACGAATATATATACAAGCGCCCTCCCTTAGATTGTGTTCTTTAAAAATTATACGCTGCTCTTTTAACTTCTTTTTTTTTATTGTTATTATTCTTTCGGTGGCAGTGCGGGGGGAAATCGTCTGCGGTTTTTGCCCAGCCAGTTCTAGGGTAATTTGGGAAGTTGTAGTGCTTGCGCTTTTAACTAGAAATGCTTTCCGCTTCAGGCGTGTATGTTAGGGCAGCAACAGTGGTTTTAATATTGCACTATTTGCTTAGAACACAGGAGTAAATAAATATGCTGTTATTAAAACAGGTATTTATGTTCGCCAGTTGGATTATACTGTTTATCTGCTAATATATTTTTGTGTGTGTAAAGAGGTTCGTTTTAAATATTAAATTTAAGCGGAAATTGTACTTGTAAAAAGTGTAGTTTGTATTGCGAGTAATTTAGGACTGTTTCAGGTGCTGACCATAGAAGTTAATATGTTTTCGTAATGAAAAGCGGATAGAATGTTTACCGTTGATAAAAAATAGTTTGTAGGAGCATGGAAAGTAACATCAAATATTTAATATATAAGCATTTTATATAAGGCTTCTCTAATATTTATGTATAAACATGTTTTTAATAAAGTAATTTCAATTAGGAATGTTGTTGATACAAGATGTCCAAACAAAGCGAAAAATAATGACAATATTACTTCATCTTAGTTTTCCATTTTAATTATGTAGACACGAGATTTTTTTCTACGACCAAAACAAGAGTAAACGCATTGCATAATTTTAAAATCTGCTAAAATATTTCGAGTTTCTTTTAATGAATACTTCATTGCAACAGTCAAATTTTGGAAACATTCTCAAACTTTATTTACTTATTGTAAATTTATGACAATGAGCTTTTTTTGTGTGTTAAAAGTTACGGACTTCAATGATTTTTTAATGAGAGCCCAGGGTATGTATAATGTGTTCAAAAATCTGAAAAGGCACAATTTTACATTCCTTTTATTATTTATTAGCCATAAAAGAATCTGTCACTGTATAGTGCACAGAATTTCAAAATCGTGCACTGACTATTGTACATAATTTTTAAAAATAGTTGTTTTTATGTCTAGGTTATTATCCAGAGTTTCACATGAGTTTAAACTGGTCGCCTATTTAACATGGCGTGATACAAGGTCACAAAAGGAAAAATTTCACTTCATCGCTTCAGATGGAAATCGATAACGTCTTCCAAACTTATAGGTTGATGACTGTGAACGCAAACTGCACTGTAAAAAAAAATTGCTTAAAAATGAGTAAATGGACGTACTCGTTTTGGTTTGAATACAATTGCATCGTAAATGAGCGATGGCGTACTCAAATATAAGTAATTGCACTTTTTCAAAAATGAGCAGTGTGATTTAACATTGCTAATTTCAGCTTCTGTTCAAGCCATCTTAACAAAGTGACCTGGCAAACTTAAAATATTTGTTCATAAGATGGTTTTCCACATTATTTGTTGTCGATTGCTTAAAAGGAAACTGAGTAACTACAACTCAATTATCTTACTTCCCATTCTTTTGCCTTGCTTTTATAACATTACTTCTGTTTATAACTTCTTCACGTAGCTCTCGCATTATAACGGATATAACCCTGGACTTCGGTGTGGAAAGACATTATGTAGACGGATTGGGCTCGATTCCTGGTTGTAATTTTCGAAAGTTATTGAAAATGATTTATGAAGGCAGCCTATGCAGGCAAGCATCTGTTCTTTTTACTCATTTTTGAGTACATGTCTTTTTCATAAATAAATCTTTTGTATTCGGAGTTATGATAAGAATCGAATGCAATCAAAAATGAGTACATTTTACTTATTTTTAAGTACTTATTTTTAACAGTATGGAGACCGGCCGTTAAAAGAGAATAAATCTCAGGCAATTGGACGATTGCAGGTTGTAGATGTGTTGAAATTGTAAATCGGGATTCGGGGATAAAACATAATAATTATGTCGAACCTTTCCGAACTGCAATACAACTTGTTTAGGAAGACTCGCATCGACAATAGAACAATTGCGGCCGAAGGGAGCCGGGTTACCATATTCTCAAAGAAGAACACGATTGTTTATCGCCCCGACAGAAGGTTGTCATGGGCTGCAATTGGAACTTTCCGCTCGCACCATACGGTCCAGAGGGAGCCAGTTGTGACAGTTTATTCCATTGAGATATAAAATATAACACATGACAACGTGAAGATCCGAATCATTTCCCCATACGAATTTCTTTTCGTGAGCTTTTAAGAAATTCAAAAAGACCCGCTCATATGGCATGGAAGCTCTGTAGATGGATCTGAGTTTAGATCCCATTTAAAAATACAAAATGTCATTAAGGAAATATCGATTTACAAAGAAATATAGCGTCTTCCAAGAAATATATAAAGCTCCACATGCTATGAAAGATAAATATTTAGAATAATAATCCATTTAAAAGCTTCATAATTAAATGGACACTATGCAGGACGATGTGGAAATTAAATGTATAAAGATAATGAAACATTCTTAAAAAAATTAAATTTAAGAAAAATGCACTAAAAAGTAAAAAATAATTTTTAATTTTGGAACGAGTTGAAAAAATTTAATTATTTAATATCAATTTTATACTCATTAAAACTTTTTGAAATCGGCTCCGAAATGCATGTACGATTTTTCTAAACTGCCACCAACTTCAAAAAGTTGTAATTAGTATAAAATTTATATTAAATAATTAATTTTTTTACCTCGTTCGTAAAATTTAAAAAAAAAAACTAGCGCATTCGGTTAAAAAAGTCGGTTTTAAAAATATTAATTTATTTTCCACTTTTTAGTTTTTAATTAAGTAGAAGGCTTGGTCCCCTGCTAGTATTCATCAAGAAATTCAAGTTTTGCTCACATTTTTTTCCAAACAAACAGTTAAAAAAAAGATTTTTCTTCCTCATTAATAGACTCTATGAATATGACGTAATTAAACGGATAAACTAAAGCACGTGTTTTGTACTTCTTTTAGACTTGCTAAAAACACGTGCCTAACCAATTTACGGTGTTATTTTACCAAGACGTCTAAATCCATTTCGGAAAATATTATATAACTTCACTGCGGCTGACTTCTCACCAAGAATAGATAACGAACAACAAACCTTGTGTAATGCAATGGGGAATGTTTCTAAATACATTATTTGCAAATCAGATTAAATTTCAAAATATCCTCTTCACAATTTTGATGTGTAACGTCTTAAAATCGTGTTCAAGTAAGAGATGGCATGTAGAGCAAAGTGAATATAACGAAAATTTAACGAAAACATTTTATTTCAATTCGCTTATAAAGGCTCGTCTTATAAAATAATCTTATTTAATATAATTAAAAATATATAAAAGTTTTTTATTTGTCCGTTTGTTGGTTCGTCACCAATAAACTCAAAAACAGAATAAAGGATTATGCTAAAAATTGGCACATACTTAGAACTTAGCATGGAATAGGTTGATTTTTAGAACGTTGAAACACCAGGAAGTTACAAATAAATTAGGAAAATACTTTTTTAATTAACTTTTACGGCTAAAAATATTGAATGGCAATAGTTTAAATTTGTTTAAAATATATCTTTTTCCAAATGATTTAACGTTGTCATGGAAACGATAAGCGTTTTGAAGTAATATTAAACTGCGCGCTGACGTCATAATCTTGAAGCCAACATCTCAATTCGAAAGTACCAGTCACGTGATATTTCGTTCATATGAATGAAGTCGTACTCACAATTGATTTGTAAATAGGAAAATGTGTAGCTCTGTGTTGTTCAATTTGTGTGATTTTTGTACGATTCGTTTTATTTGTTCGTTTTGTGCAATTTGTTTGTTTCTTTCGAACGAATCGAACAGAACGAACAACAAATTATATTTCTGAAAAGAAAATTTCAGAGTGTCATTTCTTGATGATATTTTTTGTTACAGGAAGCGTTTCTATGGATTTTGGTAATAAATATTTATCATATGTTTCTGAACACTAATTATTTTTATTAAAGTCAAGGTAATGATATTAATAAGCTGAAAATCAATCGTAGCACATTATTTTTTTAAGAATTACTTTAATTGTTAAATAAAGTGAAAGTTGATTATGTGCTATCAGTTCAAACTTAATTATCTCTTATTGATTATTTATACTTAAATTGGACTTTGTAGGAACAGATCTAACATCAAGTTTATTAAACAGAATTTATGGTACTTAATATTAATTAAATTATTAATTAATTTTTTGTTCAATAACTTATAATGTTTAAAAAATTGCGTAGAAATAAAACCGGTTAAAAACATTTAGTGTTTTAATTTTAATTTAGAGAAGTTATGAACATGGATATTTATAGATAGTTAGGTAAATATACAATAAATGAAAATATAAAATAAAAAAAGGAGTTCATTAGTAATATATATTTTCCGTTTCAGAATATTTACATATTTCTTGATTAACCACGATTAAAATTTCAATATTTTTAATTTTTCTAAAATATATGACACATATAGTTTTACATTTTTGTCTAAAGGACCACAATTAAAATTTCAATATTTTTTATTTATTTTAAAATATGACACAAAATTAACAAGTCAATTTTGTTTTTAAATAACAATTTAATTTAAATCGAAAAAAAAATCGATTGAAGAAAAATTAATGTTTGATCTTCTGAAAAGCGGCTTTTCGAATTTAGCTAATGCACTTAAAAAAATCATCGTGTAACTTCTAATCAAACTTTTGTTTAACAAATTACAAAAAAAAAAAATCACCCCTATCTTATTTTCATCTATTTGTGATTGTTTCAATTGTTTCTAGTACTGCCATCTAGTGTAGAAAAATGGAACGTAATCAACCATTCTCTAAAATAATTGGTTCAATTCACGCATGCTCACTGTACAAGAAAAACTATTGAAAACATCAAGTTAAAAATATATAATACCCATCGTAGTTCAGGTATATTAGATTCACAGTTTAAGAATTTTTTTTGGAAAATTATGCTTTAAATCTATTGAAGAAAACGCATTTCTTTTAAAATGAAGAAAATCAATACTAAACATTTTTGTTTTATCACTTATATTGTTTTGGAATATTTAACATTTATCATTTCTAAAATTTTCCTTAAATATTTATTGTATAAAATAATCTTTTTAAAAAACCAAACCCGACATTAAGCAAAATGCGCTAAAAAGTAAAAAAAATATTTTTAATTTTACGAAAAAGCTGAAAAAGTTGAATTAATGAATATGAACTTTGTACTTAATACAATATTTTGAAATAAGTACCAAAATTTAGGTATTTTTTTTGTAAATTGGCATCAACTTCAAAATGTTATAATAAGTTTAACATTGATATTAAATAATTCAATTTTTTTCAATATGTTCGTCAAATTAAAAATTATTTTTTACTTTTTTAGATCATTTTTTTAAAGTGGGTTTTCCTTTTTTAACAAGATTATTTATTTCTCCCTTTAAAGTTTTTAATTAATCGATGGTCTTCGCCACCTGATATAATTTACCAATATATTAAAGTTGATGCTATTCTTTTTCCACGTACCGGATTCGGTTTAATAAATGTCTGGTAAACTTAACAATATTATTTTAACAATGTATATTTTAAAACAATCCCTATCCATGCTAATTAATGCCGAGTGAACGGAATGTCATTGTTGTACAATATTTATTCAACAACGAAAATATTTTGAAATCGGATAAATTGTTAAAAAAAAGTTCGGTTAATCAATATTTCCGGATATTTTAACAGCCGAATAATCTATATTTATAAAAAAAAAATTCAAAAGTGGATTTTTCTCTCTTTAACAAAAATGGAGATTTTCGAAATCGATCAATAATTATTTTCAAAAGTTCAGTAAATTGAGAATTCCGAATAGCCAAATGTCGGTTAATCGGACATTTTTTCAAAAAGTGCCCAAGTGATACTTCCGCTATCCAACAAAAATGAATTTTCCAAATATCTGAATTCGAACTGAAATCTTACTCAAACATACATTAAAAAAATTCATAACAGTCGAATTGATAATCTCTCTCCTTTGGCTCGCTTTTCAGTCGGTTAAAAAACGACAACACATTTAAGGAATATTTTCTTAAAGATTATTTCTTTCATCATATAACAGTGTTTAACAAAAGTATTTTTATGATTATTTTAATTAATATTCAACCTGAAACATTTCTCGGAAACATCGAGGTAAGATACTATCAATAAGCTTTTTATATAAATTATCAATACAAAGTAGTTATTGTTATATATTGAACTTCTATCTTATTTCAGTGTAAATTTCTATCTTGATACATCATTCAGTTCACTACACAATAAGGCTAATTTACAAGTTGTAAAATAAGTATAATCTACATTTAGTAAAAATATAATTTAAAATTTTAAACGGCTTAATAGCATAAGGAACAGAATTTTTTTGCAAAATTAGTAATAACTCATTCATTAATTTTTATAATATATTCATGTGTTAACTTAAGGCATTAAAACATAATTCTTTATAATTAAGTTTCATATTTAATAACCCGCACTAAAATAAATGCTTTACATGAGATATAAACATTTTGCGACACAAGAATAGGAATTAGGTATTAAAAAAACGAGTGAAACTAAACATCTAAATACCACAAATGTATACAGTACGCACAATAGTATTTCTGAGAAAGTATTTTTACAATGATGGATGCAAAAAGGGCATTGAGAAACCCTGAAAAGTTCAATATTTGCTTATAGATTTTAAATGCCATATTTTAAGAAGCATACAACTATGAAGGGAGAAAAGTAGGTATGACGGTAAGGGCGTCAATACTCTGACAGTAATCTGTTTGCACTGGCTTTCCTCCGCTTATGGTACACCAGTATGCAAGGGGATGAATGAGGGTAAAAAAAAAAAGTCAAAGAAGAAAACTATACAATATTATATATGGAAGACTAAGAATGATAATATGCCAATGATAACACCTTTTCAAGGAAATGACCTCAAAGTTTTTACTTTCCCCGTCATCAACATATTAGTATGTTTGTTGTATTTTGTTTATTATTATTTCATGGTTTGGTACTTATAAAATCTATTTGTATGGGGGTAAAGCTAGTCAAGCTGCATTCATAAATTCTGATAACTTAATATAGAAAAATTAGAATTGGTCTATTTGTATTCTTGGTCTTCCAAACAGGAAAAATTTGGTCTAAATAGCATATAAATTTCAGTAAACTTTAAATAATTCATATACAAGAATATAAATAAAATACAAATGTAAAGAATCAAAATACTTACCTGGAATAAAAGGTAATCCAAAACTGCATTTGTTCTATATCTCACAAACTCTTACGATTTTTTTAAAGCCACGTGTAACTTAGATTTATATAATAAGACTTACTGTCTCAATATAAATTATTAGTCTTAATATAATATAAAACCATTAATAAAGTATTGTGAGGTAATTTAAGGCAATTTTCATAGATTCTATTGTTCTAATTATTAGAACAAATTTAACTGAAATTTATGCTGAAATTTATGCTAAAATTTATGTTAAAATTCATACTCAAATTTATACTAAAATTTATACCAAAATTTATACTAAAATTTAAACTAAAATTTATACTAATATTTATACAAAAATTAATACTAATATTTAAACTAAAATTTATATTAAAATTTATACCTAAATTTATACTAAAATTTAAACTAAAATTTATACTAATATTTATACAAAAATTAATACTAATATTTAAACTAAAATTTATACTAAATTTATACTAAAATTTATACTAAATCCATAGCAAAAATTATATTAAAATTTTAATAAAAATCTATATTAAAATTTAAATTTATACAAAATTGATACTAAAATTTATACTAACATTTATGGTAAAATTTATACTAAAATGTATACTGAAATTTATACCAAAATTTATACTAAAATGTATATTAAAATGTATATTAAAATCTATATAAAATTTATAGTCAAATATATACTAAAATTTAAAATTAAATTTAAGTTTAAATCTAAAATTTAAAGTTGTCCTAAAATTAAACAAAATTAAATTATTTATAAATTAAAATATTAATTGGATCGTTAACAATAACAAAAATATTTCTTTAAATAATAATCTATTTGCGGGATAATCTAAGTTACACGTTTCACTCTCTTGCTGTCGACTACTATCAATATAAACTAAAAGCGGCCCCAAAAGCACATGTTCCCCATTTTCAAGCCCTAAATAATTACCTGAACTTGCTGTTGCTAGGCCCTACCCACCAAAGCAGACCGTTATAAAACCAGAACACTTTTTAGGAAGTAGTTAACTGGGCCAAACACTGAATAGCAGTACCCACTGTCTACCTAGGGACACCTATTTTCGATTTTTTGTCCGCACTCAAAAGAAATAGCGAAGGTACAAAAAGTTTTTTATATTCACCCCTAAAAAAAAACTCCCCTTTTATTTGTGGGTCAGTAAGGGAGGCAAGCTCTTGCATAAAAAAACTAGGCCTAGGTACGTCCCAATGCATTCTAACCCACTTTAGAGGGGGGGTTGAGAAATTTCTTTTGGTAGAGGGGGTGAGAATCCTAAAAAGTGCACGGGGAATAAAAAACGGAGAAAAAAATGTTTCCTAAACAGTAATGTTCTCACACTAGTTTTTTTTTTCGCCAACTGATGAATGAACCTTCTCAAAGGTTTTACTTTCGGTTTCTTGAGCCACCCCTTAAAAAAACTCTTTTTTTTTTGTGATGCACTTTAAGGTATTTATGTGATCCGGTTTGGGTATTTTTTTTATGGATTTTATTCGTTTGTTCTCTATCAGGATTTGACCCGATTTTCTCAATTTTTTTATTTATTTAACTTGGCGTTTTCCGGTTTTAGTTAGTTCTCAGGTTCCAATTTCATCGCCAAGTGCTTGGGAAAACTTTCCTAAATATATAACATGTGCAAACTATCCAAATAAATATTTATGCGATTAAAATATCAAGTTTTAGGGATTACTGTAAAAAAGGATTTTTTTTTTATAAGTGTGTCATTATTTTTTAGTTGCTTGAAAGTTATGCCATTTTAGAAACAAAGTTATAAAAAATATAAATAATTACAATGAGTTGTTATTGTAGTACTCTTTAAGTTTATGAACGTTATTACTATTGCAGTACTCTTAAATTGTCTTTATTATCATTACTTTTTTAGTGATATTTATAAATTATAACAATTTGGATCTTAAAATATTATAAAAATAATACAATGCAGGAAATAAAAGACATGCAATTTAACAATGCATGTTGTTTATTTACGGCAAAATGATAACAGTTAGATTCAGGCACAGACAACTTATTTTACCATAGACATTGGGCTTTCTAATGGGTCAATTTAACCTTCAAACGGAGATGCTTTATAATATATAATGAATTTAAATATATATATATATATATATATATATATATATATATATATATATATATATATATATATATATATATATATATATATATATATATATATATATATATATATATATATATATATATATATATATATATATATATATATATATACGAAGACAGTTGCGTTGTAAATTCATTAATCATTATTTTCGATTTTTTTAAAACGATATACTGCGAAACATTTGTAGAAAAAGCATTTTGTGCGTCTTCATTAAAGGAAGAAGCCTCAAACACTAAAGACACTGTATTAGAAACAAGAATTATTTAAAATGTGGAGGCATATTATTTAAGAAACGTTTATTACTTATTGGTTGTTTATTAAGCAATCTTTATAAAAGTTTTTCTGAAATGGTTCGTTTGATGTCTATAAACAATAGCGATTGAATCTTAAAGGAACCATTGGAATACGTATTTTGCCTTTGAGAGAAATAGGTATATGCTTACTTTTTTACCTGATCGCAGCTTTTTAATACAGCCTAATGTCATTCATTACCTGGTCATTCAAAAGTTAAAATACCATTTGTTAATTCGTGTATAGAACCACGTGAAACAGTTAGAACGGTATAACAATGAAATGTTGTAACCTTTCTTTATATCAGTTTTTCATTTTCACAATCAAAATTCAATTTTTAAAAAAATTTCACTCATTAATAAGTCTTTATTAAGTTGTCTGACAGTCTTTATTAAGTTGTCTGACAGTCTTTATTAATTTGTCTGACAGTCTTTATTAAGTTGTACTGACTTTATTAAGCTGTAATAGCATAGATAAGCATTTCATATTTTAATCGTATATCCTATTACGTGACATTTGTAAGAAATTTGTAATTTTTTTTAGAAGTTTTTTTTCTTCTAAATTTATCTTATTTAATCATAGAGCTGTATTACATTGTTAAACATAGGTATTCAAAAATAAGTAAAATTTACTCATTTTTGAATACATTTGATGTTTATTATGGCTCCGAATACATAACTTTCAATTTTGAAAAAAAGACATGTACTTAAAATGAGTACAATGGGTAAAAATGAATAAAAAGAGAAGTTGCTTGCCTACAGGCTGACTTCATAAATCACTTTCCATAAATATCGACAATTACAACCAAGATTTATCGGGAATAAAACCCAGATCTGCAGTGAACGTTGTCCAGAGTCATATCTGTTAAGCTAAAAGGGCGACGTGAAGAAATTATAAATAGAAGTAACGTTAAAAATATGTACCAAAAGAATAGGAGGTAGATAATTGAATCATAGTAACTGAGTTTCCATTTAAGCAATCGACATCAAACAATATTGAAAACTATCTTCTGAATACCCATTTTTAGTGTGTCAGATCGCTATGATAAGATGGCTTGAACATAATCTGAGATTAGCAATAATAAACCACACTGCTCATTTTTGAAACAGAAAGATTATTTAAATATGAGTGCGTCATCGCTCATTTACGATGCAATTGTACTCTTAGAAAAATGACGAGTACGTTCATACTCATTTTTAAGCACCTTCTATTTTATAGTGTAGTAAATTCAAGTATCGATAATGTAACAATCGATGTTTTGACGAGCGAATAATATAAAGATCATTCGCTCTCCTTTGTCTGTTTCACCAATTTGGCCAATCAATATCCCAGGTTGATTAACTATTTCCGATTTTAAGGATTTGTTGGGTCACGTGACTACCAATCGATTCCATAACACACAGTAAAAAAGATGTACATAAAACTGAGTACCTAAACCTACTCGTTTTTCTTTGAGTATATGATTGAATCGTAAATGGGCATATGACATGCTCAAATGCTAGTAACCGTGCTTTTTCAATTAGCAACTCAATTACCTTACTTCCCATTCTTTTGGAACGGTTTTTTAAAACATTTTTTCTGTTTATAACTTATTTAAGTCGCCCTAGAATTTTAACTGATAAGACACTGGACTGCAATACTGAGTATCTGGGTTCAACTTGGTTGTAATTGTTGATATTTGTTCAAAGTGATTTATGAAGGCAGTCAGTGTAGGCAGACATCTACTCTATGTCTTTTCAAAATTGAAACCTATGTATTCAGAACCATGATAACCATTGAATGCAATCAAAAATGGTTACATTTTCTTATTTTCAAGTACCAATTTTATACAGTGTATGAGCTCTGATTTTAAACTTTTCCATTTCGAGATATTTTATTCGAAATATGCATTTTAATATAAAAAATATACATCGACATTTTGGTCCAAAAAAAAAACTTTTATTATAGTACTGTTATATAGGTTAATAAAATATAACTTTTATTATACTACTTATATATAGGTTAATAAAAAATAACTTCAATTATAGTATAACTTTTTTTTAGTACTTATATATACATTCTAGTACATTTTCTTATTTTCAAGTACCAATTTTTTACAGTGCATGAGCTCTGATTTTAACACTTTTCCATCTCGAAATATTTTATTCGAAATATGCATTTTAATATGAAAAAATGTACATTGACATTTTGATCAAAAAAAAAAACTTTTATTATAGTACTTATATATAGGTTAATAAAAAGTAACTTTTATTATAGCACTTATATTCACACATTCTAGTAGATTTTCTTATTTTCAAGTACCAATTTTTTACAGTGTATGAGCTCTGATTTTAGCACTTTTCTACCTGGAGATATTTTATTCGAAATATGCATTTTAATATAAAAAATGTACATTGATATTTTAGTTAAAAAAAAAACTTTTATTATAGTACTTATATATAGGTTAATAAAAAAAATTATTATAGTACTAATATATACATTCTAGTACATTTTCTTATTTTCAAGTACCATTTTTACAGTGTATGAGCTCTGATTTTACCACTTTTCCATCTCGAGATATTTTATTCGAAATATGCATTTTAATATAAAAAATGTACATCGACATTTTGGTCCAAAAAAAACTTTTATTATAGTACTTATATATAGGTTAATAAAAAATAACGTAACACACATCAACAAATTGAGATCGATCTATTTTCCACATAGAGTTGACAAGAACTTTTCTACCACCTCACCAGTTTGTAAATCTACCTAACACCCCAAAAATCTCCACTTAAAAAAACTGCAAAAACTAGAAAAAAAAATCCTTAAATCCCTATTACGGAAACCGGAAAGGATGCAGGTGAGGCCTATGGTGAGGCCTACCCATGGGCCTACCCCCTGACTACAAACGACAACCGTAACTGGTGACATTGGGGCAGGGGGTAGGGGAATTTTTTACCCCAGTTTTTTCTAGTACCCTATATCAACGTATAAAAAACCGTATGCGGAACTGTTGAAATAGAAAAAAAAAACTGGTTAACTGGTTCAAGGGCACCGGAAAAAAGTGAAATAGCAAAACAGCTGTCCCATCAAAAATTTCGGTAATAGTGTATTGGAAATTTCGGTTAGTAAGGCCTTGGGCCCTTTATTTATGTATCGTGACATGAATTTACCTGGGTGTATTTAGAGCGAATTTTATCGTAAATGAAAGTGAAGATTAGTGTTGGGGTTTACTCTTCCTTGATATGTTGATCAAGGGAGATAAGCTTTCGCGATATTGAGAACGAGGACAGTACCTGTAAAATTCTAAATTTTCCCAAGGTTGTGATATATTTCCTGTTAAAAATACCCGTTCTATTACTGTACATTTCCTGGTTTTTTAACTGAAAAATTTGTTTTTCACTGTAACCGGAAATAGACCGTTTTATTTGCACATCACGAAAACTTAAAAGTGTGTAACGAAACGAAGCTTTTTAAACAAATATGAATGATCAAAGTCTACTGTTGAAGTTTTCTATTTAAATAATAAATCCTCATTACATTCATTAATAAATCCTAATTTAGTTAAAATATTTTATTAATAACTATGATTTACTTCAAAAACTATATTATTCGTTAAAATTATAGTGTGGAATCTTCAATGTGCTTGCAAAATTCTAGAACTGTATAGTTTCAATGAGTTGTTTGAGATTTTATGGTGGATGACAGTATGTATTTCAAGGAACGAAAAGTTTAAATCGTTTTTTCTTATATTTAGTTTTACAAATACAAATATTCACGACCAACAACAGGCTCAAGGCCCAACGCGGTTGGTCCAACTAGTATATCCTAACTATTCCCCAATGAATGTCTAACATCTTCTTAAAATCCTTTACTCCTGTACAATTTAGTTTTCCTTGATATTAAGTTTCCCTTGATATTAAATTTTCCTTGATATTAAGTTTTCCTTGATATTAAGTTTTCCTTGATATTAAGTTTTATTTCCTTGATATTAAGTTTTCCTTGATATTAAGTTTTCCTTGATATTAAGTTTTCCTTGATATTAAGTTTTCCTTGATATTAAGTTTTCCTTGATATTAAGTTTTCCTTGATATTAAGTTTTCCTTGATATTAAGTTTTCCTTGATATTAAGTTTTCCTTGATATTAAGTTTTCCTTGATATTAAGTTTTCCTTGATATTAAGTTTTCCTTGATATTAAATTTTATTTCCTTGATATTAAGTTTTCCTTGATATTAAGTTTTCCTTGATATTAAGTTTTCCTTGATATTAAGTTTTCCTTGATATTAAATTTTATTTCCTTGATATTAAGTTTTCCTTGATATTAAGTTTTCCTTGATATTAAGTTTTCCTTGATATTAAGTTTTCCTTGAAATTAAGTTTTCCTTGATATTAAATTTTATTTCCTTGATATTAAGTTTTTCGAAATGCTAATTCTTTTCTATTATTAAAGGAGAAATGCATAATTTTTAAGCATATTTTAAAATATGTGTGTATTATAAATTGCCTGCGAATTAGCTATATGAGTATTATTTTTTTCGATTGCTCAAGTAAAAAAAATTAATTCCAAAGAAAAAGTTTGTGTAATTGTGAATATCTATTTATATAAAAATCAAATACATGTAGTATACAAAATTTTAATGCTAATGATTATGTATTGCAGTTTAAATAACCTGATAAAATATCTTGGTGAAAAAGTAAAAATGCATAAAATTATTAAATCCACATTGAATCCACATTGACAGTTCAGATATTAGATAGTTGTTATTTAATGAGCCAATTTAACAATGTATTCATGTTAGTTCATTTCATTTAAATTTATGTAGGCATTTATGTTAAATGACTGATCTATTACAGATTTCATAACTGTACAATATTAAAAGAAAATTAATAAAACTCGTTAAATATAATAATTTTTTGCTGCTGATTAGGAAACAATAAACTTACCGTATCTAAAATAATTGAAATATAAAAAAATATTCACTGTGAATAAAACTTCTTTAATTATTACAAAATGACTCTGAAATTTAAAACGTCAGTTGGTAACAAAGCATACAAAAAAATGCAAGCTTAAAATTCTCATCAATTGTAGCGTAACTTAAAAGAAAAATAGTAGAGGAAAAAGTGATATAGTAGCAGATTCTTTTGAGGAAAAAAAATACCTGTTACTAGGATATATATTTACAATTTATATTTTTATTAAAAGGAAATATAAAACAACAATTTGTGCAATATTTTTTACTCTTTATAAAATAAAAATAAAACTTAATCCGATTGGTCCCATTGTGTCTCAATGAAATCTTAGTTTTGGACTAAAAGCCAAATGTTGGCAAAAGTAAAAAATAAAGGGACACTCCGATTATTAATTAGCATTATACCAATGAGAGACACGAAATGAAAAAGTTACCTGAATTCACTTTGGCGATGATATATAACTTATACAAAACTAATTATTAAACATACGGTTAATCTAGCGTAATAACTAATAAAAAAATGGCGATTTGAAAACTAACGAGATTATTATTTCGATTCAAATTCGCAGATGTCTGTAAAACATACACTTTCTGCACTTGGAAGACATATTGCACAACTATTTACGCATGCGTGTAAAACATTTTACACAAGTATTTCGCATGGTTTACTAATTTGAAATGAAATCCTATTTGGCGACATTAATTTTGAAACTTTGGCATATTGCCCCCTTATTCTGTACTTTAACCCAGATATTTATGTGTGTGAAAATATAATTACGTATATTTGAGGGTACTAAGAGGCTCCGCCCCTTGCTCCGGTAACGCTCCGCCAACTCCCCAATAAATTGGCGTTTGCCACCTCAATTTTCCTTCATTTAAAGCTTGGAAAAGCGTTTTTCAAATCTTCTATTTTTTAATTTAATAAGGCTTATATTCTTTCAAATTTAAGCTGACATCATCAAAATAATTATTTACCAATGAATTGGAGGGGTTAATCGTCAAAATGGCTTACATAATTGCAAAATAAAAATGCGGGCGCAACAGAAGTTTTTAAACAAAGTAACTGTTGCCATTCCGCATAGAGAAAAACAGCGTTTTTCTATCATCGCGTAAGTGAATTATATATAAAGATTACAATTACTTAAAATTGATAATGGTTCTACGGTCTTATAATGTCCTATCTTTAGTGAGGCCACGCCCCTTAAAACTAGTTGTAGCTAATCAGAAACTAAGTCTGGATGAGTTAATTAATTGGCTAATCTGAATCGAAATAGTTTGATGTCACTGTGACCAAGTAAACAATTTAACGTCAAATTTAACTAGAATTTCCTCTATAGAGTTTTCCTTATACCCTTCACCGAAGCGTCTTCTCAACATAGAATGATTTTCAATAAATATTTTTTAAATAATGTGTCGTTTTATCGTTTTCTGAAAGAAAAATAAATATATATATAAGGTTTTGGGGCGTAAAAATGGTAATGAATTATATAACATCATGTCAGATAATGTTTTTATCATCCAATCATGGCTCAAAATTACTATCCCTGGATTTTCCTTTGGTATAGATCCTGAGCGGTCATCAATAGTCTGCTTATGTTTTGTGAATTTTAGTATTTTTTTTTTTTTAATTTTTTGAATTTTAGTCAATAATGTTTACTCCCTAAGCGATGAGAAAAATATCAGAATTGTAGACTTGTTTTCACTGTAAGAAAATGTAACTTAAATTTCCAATAAAGGCATTTTAAAATTTAAAATTATATTTTTTTAATAGTAATAACAGCTTTTTTAAATTACCCCAATGTTTTATGTTTGAAGAATATTTCAAAAGGTGTGGTTTGGTGAATTTAAAATATTAGTGCATTGCTAAAAAAAAAATAGTCTATTGGCCACAAAATACAAAATCTCTAACCGTTTACAGGAATATTAATATATTTTTTTAAATATATACATTTTTTAAGATTCACTTGGCAAAAAACCAAGTAATAATATCTCATAACTCTGAATAGTTAACCGTGTATCGTATAATTATCAGCTTCATCAAAAAACGAAAACGTCCGTGTCAACACAGCTTTATTCAAAAGGAAGGGGGAGAGACAAAAAAAAAAAAACGGTAAAAACATCTTCACCATAAATTCATCATACTTATCTCCTTTGATGGCCAGAGCATGCAAAAAAACAAAGAACCCGCACATAAAAATAGAAAAATCGACTCCGAAGCGGACAAAAGGACGGTCAACAAATCACTTTTCTGCACGGCCATAAACAACCCCTCGCCGCTTGCCGAGTGTCTCATAAAATTAACCCTGCCAAATCCCCCAGCGCATTGTTTACACTTGGCAGCGCGCGGAGAGTCTGACAAATCTGTTGTTTCCACATCGGCGTGCTCTCGGACTTCGGACGTACAGGGATTCTCTACGGCTTTCGGGATGGCTGCCGGACCGTGAACAGCATTCAGAAAAGAGAGATTTCCATGCGAAATCGGAGAAATTCGCCGTGAAGGCTTTCCGTGAATCGTCATATTTCTTGCTCAGGGATAGAAAGTGGACTGCTGGCGCCATCTGTTGGGAATTGGTGAAAGTCAACCCTATGGTGGGGTGTTATAGAATACGTAACATACGTTGTATTCTAAAGCACAAATTATAGCAATTACCTAATTAATGTTTAAAAAAAATTGACATAGAGTATTAGATGGACAAGGCAGTATCAATTTCATTGACTATGTTCATATTGTAATATATATACGAATAAATATATAGTAAGTTCAAGAAAAAAAAAATTTAATATGTTAAATACTTAATGTAGCAAGATCAATTTATTCATTTCATAAACATGTTAAAGTTTTGTATCAAGTATATGAATTAAAGGTATGTGAAAGATATCTAAATTATAAAAATTCATAAATTAGTGTAGGATATGATTGGGAAAAATTTTCTTATGATATATACTTTATACATAATATAGTAAATTTTTGCTTACACATCAGTACATTTCATGAAGTATAGAAATCGTTCTTTATTTGGAATTTTATAAAACCTAAAGCACATAATTAATTTTGTTTTTAGTAGTTACGCAATATTAAAAATTAGAAAGTTTTGTATCGTACTAGTAGTGTTTAAATAATTATTTGATAGAACACAAAGAAAATATTAACAATTTCATTTTATAGCAGAATGGTTCCCAACCATTTTTTTCTCGCATATCCTAAGGTAAAACTTTTTATTTATGAGTATTTCCTTCTCTTATAACCTTTATCACCCATTCTTCTACGCCAAAAAGTTTTGTTTCGTTAAATTCTAATGTTAGGTTAGCAACCAAACGACTCAAATTGATGATACTTATAGGCTCTTATTTTAGATTTTACGTATTACTTTTATTTATTATTTATTTCAGGTAACTGATATTATTTTTGTGTACCCCAACCGGACCGCCACGTACCCCCAGGGGTACGTGTAACACGGATTGAGAATTGCTGTTTTATAAGAAAATCAAAGATTGCTAAACTCTGTGAACTGCATTTAAAACAAAATTTCAATCTTTGCAGGGAACAAATAAATGTACAGCTAGCGACATCTGTTGGCAAGTGGCGAAGTGTATAGTGAAGTTTTCTGTAGACTTACAAAATTCACAGAAATGAAGAGAAATATATATATATATATATATTTTTACGAAATGATAGCTAGACATTTCCTCCCAGTCGGCGATATATGGTTCGAGTAGTTAAAAGTTCAATTATAAAACAGGCACATTTTTAGAAATATTTATAATTTTAAAAAGGTTTTGTATTTCCGGGACCTGTGAATAGTTAAATCGTATCCTGCATTACCAAGCTTTAGTCAATGAAATACCGATTAATTGTTATACATTTCAAAGTTAAACCAAAATTTTTTACCCCTAAGTTTGAAAAATATCTGGTAAGAAATCTAATAGAATGTTTGGGTACATCAAGAAAAATGTTTCATCAAAATGTAAGGATCTTGCCATTGTATAGAGGTTTGGTAAAGCCTCATCCTGAGTATGCTGTACAGTTTTGTTCGCTATATCTTCAAAAAGACATTGATTTGTTAGAGAAAATTCAGCACAGGGCTACTGAAATGGTCCAAGGGTTTTCAGGCATGATTTATGAGGATAGATTAAGACATTTGAATATGTATACTGAAGAAAAGAGAAGGGTTAGGGGAGATTTGATGCAACTGTTCAAATTTATTAAACAAAGGGATGTGGAGGGTTTAGATATTAATACAAGTGATAAAACGAATGGTCTTATAGATTTAAATTAAACAATCACATTTTAATCGGTAAGGGAGAAAACACTATTTCTATAAAAGGGTAATAGACAAATAGAACAATTTTCCAATGAATATTGTTAATTGTACAGAAGTAAATTATTTTAAGAAGGAGTTACATATTCAAAGGGGGATAGTTAGGATATACTAGCTGGAACAATCTTTTTGGACCTTGAGCCTGTTGGTCGTCAATATTAGTATTTTATTTGCATTTGTATAATATAAGATAAGGCTACCAATACTTTATTTTATCTTATTTTGTTCTAATTTTTTTAGAAACAAGTCCGCCAAAATAAAATTATTATAATAAACACTTATTATACACATTTATATTACGTTTTCTTTATAAATCAAAACAATTTATCACATCCTCACAATGACATTTTTTACCCGTGACCTCCTTTTACCCCTTTCATTCAGGGTAATTCCCACAAAAATTACATGTAATTTCAAGTAAAATATGTTCTTGCAGTAGAGCTCACGACGCTCCGTATACTTATTCCGCAAGATGTAGCATCAAATCTGATCGAGGGGAGTTAATAACTCCAAGCGAATGCCTTTGTGCCCGTGCATTCCGATGCCCACCCAAGCAGATGGGAAGATGCATGGGGTGTTTGTGAGTACAGACAAAAAACGGCTGGGAAATAAAATCTTGGAATATTTTCCCAGCATGCGCACGTAAGCTGGAGGAAGACGTTGTCTTTTTTTTAAGGTTATTAAACCACGGAAGTATTTTTCTCAGGACGTGCCTTTTTGAATGAATAAAAATTAAATAATACACTGTTAAAAAAAGATACTCAAAAATAAGTAAAATGTAATAATTTTTTGAGTATATTCGATGGCTCCGAATACATCAGTTTCAATTTTGAGAAACACATATACTCAAAAAAGAGTACAATGAGTTTAAATGAATAAAAAGAGCAGATGTTAGCATACATAGGCTGCCTTCATAAAATACTTTCAATAAATACCAACAATTACAACCAATACTTACCGGAAATCGAACCCAGATACAGAGACACCGCAGTCCAGCGCCTTATCCGTCGTACTTCAATGGCGACGTGAATAAGTTATAAATAGAAGAAATGTTAAAGTGTGTCAAAAAAATTGGGAGTAAGATGATGAAGTTGTAATAACTCAGTTTCTGTTTAAGCAATCGACATCAAATAATGCGTAAAACCATCATCTAAAGTAACTATTTTTAGTTTGTCAGATCGAAATCTTAAGATGGCTTGAACAGAAGCTGATATTGCAATATTAAATCACACTGCTCATGTTTGAGATAGTACGGCTACATAAATTTGAGTACCTCATCGCTCATGTATGATGCAATGGAACTCAAAGAAAAAAAAGAATGTTCAGGTACTCATTTTTAAGTACCCTTTTTTTACATTGTACATAAGGTAATGCCGATGCCTTAGTAAGTAGATGTGGTAAGTGAGCCGTCTAGTTTCAAAACCAGATAGATCCAATTCCATAAAATTTACAGGATACGCCAGAGCGATTGCTAACCACGTACTTTCGTATATAAACCCCAATATTTCTAATGCATTTTTAGACTGGATTCTCAGACAATTTTGGTCAATACCGCAATCTGATGTAGTGTATTATAATAAGCACTTGTTATCGAAGATATAAATATTTTTATTAGTATAAAAACGGATTACAACTTTCTTCAAAGTGATACAACTTACATGCATTATGAATAAAAATATGTTTATTTCAATAGGAGTACTTTGTACAAGTACTTCTCTGCTAACACTGAGGATATAATTGAAAATGTACTTAGAATAATTTTATCTAAAATATCATGCTTGGAGATTTTTCTCATAAATGATTTACAACTATTCAATTATATTATTATAAATTAAAATTGTTTTCTGTGATTATGATTGACATTTTGAAATGTACCCAGAAGAGAAATACAACTTTAAAATATTTCGATTGATATTGTATAGATGGCGCCACCTATAAAACAAAATTCATTAAAGCTAACCAGAATAGATTTGTGAAATGATTGAGATTTATTTGTAAATCTTCTATTGTATATCTGAATCTTGATTTGTGACTTCGTTAGGGCATATTCTAATGGGCAATAGTGGCTTAGTGGGGCAGTCGCAAATTGAAAATAGATAGTGGTTATTTCAAATGGCTCAGTAAAAAATTCAAAATAAGCTATCGTGAAATTCCACATTCAAGGCACTGGAAATGAGCATGGATAATTGCAAACAATATATCAATATCGTTAATAAGGCATAAAAAACGAATATTTTTTTATCAAGTTGTCTAGCAAATAGAAGGGAATTGGAGAGTCATGAAATATACTTAAATAGGCTCTGAACTTGTAGCATATTTTTCAATGTCTAGATTTTATTGTTTTCTGAAAATTACTTGTTCTTTTTTAAATTTGCGTATTCATTTTTATTTGAGCCATTGCTACATAATAATGCAACAGTTATTAAGTCAAAAAAGATAAAACTTTGTCACTCCTTAAAAAAATGTTTTTTTGTTTCTTTGTTTTTCGATATTATAAAATATGTTATCATATATTGTAAATATACAATAATAATCTTTTTTAGTGTTGTTTCCTCAATTTCAATTTGTTTATTTTTTAAATTTAAAGTGGTGGTCGTAGGGAATATTTTTTTTAATCTAATAGGTTTCAAAGTAATATTATTAAATGAGTAAACTAATTGACAGAGCGGTGGTTATATTTTTTAAAATAAAATATAAATGTAATTTATTTACATTTCTTACCTATGTAGAAGCACCATTCTTCTTAAAATTTCGTTTACTGTCCATGAAATAATATACAAAATGTCCTATAATAAATCATTTTTAAGTAAATAACTTAATATCTTCAATTAAGTGAAGGTAATAAATAGGGGTATCAGAATAGAAAATCATAGATATTGCTTGCAGAGTCAAATATAACAGTTGCAGTATAAGGGTACGCAATTTGAATATTCAAAATATTTAATTTCGGCATAAAATAATGCAAATATCAGCCAAAATGTACCAAATTTTATTAAAAAAAATTTCTGCATAGGAACTTGTTGACATCTTCTTCACAAATATTTGAAACCAGCTACTGCTCGTTCGGCGACACATCATCACCCGTTATTTTTATTTAAGAAATGGATAATTTTGTAAACAAATTAGCATTGGTAAATAAAATATATTCGTAATAAATTGCAAGTCATGCATATGACGCCAGTAACATATTTAATTAATATGGAAGTATTCTCCATATTTATTCTCCATAAAAGTTAATACTTGAATTGTCAGGTATTAAGGATATTATTTTAAACACTTAATTTGTCGTGTAAACACGTCAACTTTACTTGAGATAAACCTTACTGTGCGAATTCTTCTATTTTATTTATGATAATAGACAATAGATGGCAGCACGACATAAGTTTGAAACGTGCGCAATTTTCTTGTTTGAGAGTTTGACCAAGAGATGGCAGCACCATATTTTTGTATTTATAAAATCATGAATTTTCGGGAAAAATGGGTATTTATATAAACCCTCAAAGTAGAATGTGTATTTTTTTTAATTATTTTTTATGCGAATAAAATTTTTGACTGACGTGCCGCATGCTTCACTTATATTAATTTATAAGAAATATAAATACAACGCCTAAACAGTATCGATATTTTTATTTAAAATATTCAATATTAAACTTTCAGGATTAAATGATTTTTTAATAAAATTGTATTGGAAGATTTGATTTTTATTAAAAACTTCAACGTCTTCAAATGTTAATATATATATATATATATATATATATATATATATATATATATATATATATATATACATAAACAAGTATATTTATATATTATCAGGTTAATTTATTAAAAAATATCAATGTAATGTACGTTCATTTTTTAATATGTGTGTTCTAATTGTTACAACTTCTTTAAAAATTAACTTTCTATTTCTTGTTCTTTTATTGAAATTTATTTCATTTTAATGTGTGTTAAATAATTTTATTTCAACCATTTAACACCTTTTTTAAAATTAAATTAAATTTGAAAAATACTCAAAATAGCGGTTTACTATAAAATCATGATTTGTAAGAAAAATATTTGTGATAGAATACCATGTGATTGCCAATTATCATTAATTGCTACTCGTGGAATAATATGTAGAAGTTTCAGTTCACCGATCTCCACATTTTTGAAAATTCGACTGATCTCTTTAGTGCTGCCACCTGGTGGAAATAAATGTATCTATACCTTTAAATTATGTTGTTTTTTACAAAATAAAATTGCTGCTTTGAAAATTATTTTTTCCTTAAATATTAATTAAACATCAGGGATAGTTAATAAATATTATTGACTATATTTGTTAGTGAATTAATAGTATATATAAATAAAAGATATTCGTACAATGAATTGCAAATTAAACTACCTTCTGGGCCATTTAGGGCGAGAATAATATAGAGTAGGAATATGAAGAACCGAAATATGCATTTTCAGAATATGACATGTTCTCTAATAAATTATATAATTCCTTTAATAAATTCCATAAATTCAAATATACAATTCATTGTCAAAAAATAATCCACAGCAAAAAATGGCAGTATTTTACACTTTTGTTAACCGTACTATAAACCGCTATTTTTTTGCTCGACACCGGATTTATTCCAGACTGAATTAGAATATTCGAGAGATGTTGTCGTTGATCGATGTTTTTTACCCAATATGACACAACGTTGACACCACAAGTTGGCCCACAAGTTGACAGGGCTCTACATAAACTTAAAAACCCACTTACAAATTCCGATATACTCGTACCTCAACTCTCTAATGTTTTTGTTGTTTCAGATCAGCCATGAAATTTCTAAAATTCTCAGTAAATTCCACATGCATTCCATGCTTTTGACCTATCAATAAAATTACTTTCACACAATTTTAACTAAAGACCCCGTTGACGACCTTAATAACTGGGGTATCTATAGTATCTCATGTCAATGTGGAATGCTGTACATGGGTCAAACAAAAATAGCATTAAAATTTCGTATCAAGGAGCACCAAGGACATACTGCAAACAAGAATTTAAAAAAGTCATCCATTGCCAGGCACTCGGGAACATAATCACATACTTATTAAAATCTGTAATCGAATTTGACTTCTTGTAGGCATTTAACATTTGTAGTAATGTTGATTCGATATAGTTAATAATAATATATTTGCCGTTCTAATTGTTTCCACTTGGTGGTACAGAACAGTTAACTCTATTCAAGTGACATATTTTTTGTTCTTTGGCAATACTTTCATTTCTGGTTTAATTTTCATTCTGCTTGTGCACATAAATTGTTTGTTTTTCATTTATGAAGAGAGATGTATCTCCCAAAACATGTCCGAATTTTGGAATAGATGTAGTATAAGACATTTGGCTCGATTTTTTTTTGGCGACGAAAAATTGCCGTTAAACATAGCATAGGGTTGCCAGATTGAAAGTCGCCACAAGAACTGGAAAATACCAACAATGTCAGAGGGGTTGCAGTACTATAAAGTTATCGCCCCTATAAAACACGCCAAAAAAACCAAGCTCGCCAATTGTCCTATACGACATTTGTACCCGAATTTTATGTATTTTAATAGCGTATTTTTACGATGTATTTATATTTCATTAAAATCCCATTAAAATAAGTTTTTAATTAGGAAAGCACAAAATTTCTTTAAAATGTAGGAAAATATTCTTACTTAGAAAGAATACTTATTAAGACCTGCTTTTTGGAAGAAAAGGGGGTAAAGTTTCGGAAATATAATTTTTGATCTTTTTTTTTAACAAAAGAGAGTTTTTTAAGTGTAATTTTCAATAAAAAATAATACTTTTGTAAACATATAAAATGTTTTAAACACTTCCAATTGCTTTTCAATAATCATTGTTATAAGTAGTATGTCTTTCTTAATAAAAATGTATGTAAAAAAAACATCTCTATTTATTATCTGAAAGAGTCTGCAATAGAAAGACAAAAATATCCTAATTTAAATTTTGGTAGTTGCATATCATTCAGTTATAAATCATTAAAACATTTAGGCTAACAATGATTCCAAAGCTTCTATTGAAATTCTTCATTATTGAAACAATAAAAGTTAAAAACGTTTCTAAAAACTCTGTTAGTGCGAAATGTTAGTAATTTTATTTTTAAAGAATCATTGTTAGTTAATTTTATTGTTATTGAAAGTTTTCTTAAATTTTTTTTTTATTATAACCATCGTGTTTCCGAATTGTACATTAGTATCGTATTATAATTTTATAAAATGAAAAAGAAAAACTTAAAATATCTAGAAACTATGCATTTAAAGCAAGCAAGAGTTTACAATGTAATCGGTAGTTTACAATAGATTCAGCAAACAAAGCTTGTACAGTAAACGATAATAGGTAAATATAGTGTCATTTTAGTTACTGTAATTCATTATCTAGACAAGCACGTAGTCAGTTTCTCAAATGTATAGTTGAATACTCTATATATAGTTGAATACAACACGAAAGTAATAGTCTTTTTTGACCGCTTTACATCACTAATAAAAAATTTAATTATGATAATGTACCTATTCCTCAAAATCATCATAGCTTCTGTTAGAATATTAATGACTTCTATAATTTACTCAAAAATAAGCAAATACAATAGATTTTTGAATTTACAAATAAATGTTCGTATTCCGCATTATTAATAAAATATTTTATCATTTTATTATTCAATATTTATATTATAATACAAAATGTATGTTTATAAAAATATCTATATCATTAATTTTATCACTGACTTTACATTATATCGCAAAAACACCATGGTTTAAGAGAAGCGTTAACGTTTTTAAGGCACTTTTTTGGAAGACAAATTAATTAACAACACTTAACGAATTAACTCACGAATAGAAAACGACGGACGATAAAATATACGTAATATTGTGGTACAAGTGCAATCGGACAATTTACTTGTACCACATAAAGGCCAATTCCTATTCACCAAAAACATCACTTGTGAAACTGGAGAGTGTACTTGTATTACACGACGGATAATTCCTATTTAGCGAACGTGAAGTCCAATCCCTATTTGCCAAAGACAAATCACTATTGTGGTGTAATTGCATTTGGAGAGTGTACTTGTAACACACCTCAGCCGATTTCTATTCGAAGACACATCATTGTTGTAGTACAAGTGCAATCGGACAGTGTACTTGTACCACACGACTGCCGATTCCTATTCGGCGAATAGCAGCGGGTAAGTGACTAATAATTTACAATTGCAATCCGACAGTGAAACTATTACTACACGATAACAATTTCTATTCACAGAAGACACGTCACTACTGTGGTACAAGTGCAATCGGACAGTGTGCTTGTACCACGCGACGGCCTATTCCTATTTAGCGAATAACAGCAGGTAAGTGACTAATAATTTACAATTGCAATCCGACAGTGAACTATTACTACACGATAACAATTTCTATTCACAGAAGACACGTTATTACTGTGGTATAAGTACAATCGGACAGTGTACTTGTACCACACGACTGCCGATTCCTATTCGGCGAATAGCAGCGGGTAAGTGACTAATAATTTACAATTGCAATCCGACAGTGAAACTATTACTACACGATAACGATGTCTATTCACAGAAGACACGTCACTACTGTGGTACAAGTGCAATCGGACAGTGCAATCCGACAGTGAAACTATTACTACACGATAACGATGTCTATTCACAGAAGACACGTCACTACTGTGGTACAAGTGCAATCGGACAGTGTGCTTGTACCACGCGACGGCCTATTCCTATTTAGCGAATAACAGCAGGTAAGTGACTAATAATTTACAATTGCAATCCGACAGTGAACTATTACTACACGATAACAATTTCTATTCACAGAAGACACGTTATTACTGTGGTATAAGTACAATCGGACAGTGTACTTGTACCACACGACTGCCGATTCCTATTCGGCGAATAGCAGCGGGTAAGTGACTAATAATTTACAATTGCAATCCGACAGTGAAACTATTACTACACGATAACGATGTCTATTCACAGAAGACACGTCACTACTGTGGTACAAGTGCAATCGGACAGTGCAATCCGACAGTGAAACTATTACTACACGATAACGATGTCTATTCACAGAAGACACGTCACTACTGTGGTACAAGTGCAATCGGACAGTGTACTTGTACCACACGACTGCCGATTCCTATTCGGCGAATAGCAGCGGGTAAGTGACTAATAATTTACAATTGCAATCCGACAGTGAAACTATTACTACACGATAACGATGTCTATTCACAGAAGACACGTCACTACTGTGGTACAAGTGCAATCGGACAGTGCAATCCGACAGTGAAACTATTACTACACGATAACGATGTCTATTCACAGAAGACACGTCACTACTGTGGTACAAGTGCAATCGGACAGTGTGCTTGTACCACGCGACGACCTATTCCTATTTAGCGAATAACAGCAGGTAAGTGACTAATAATTTACAATTGCAATCCGACAGTGAAACTATTACTACACGATAACGATGTATATTCGCAGAAGAAACGTCACTACTGTGGTACAAGTGCAATCGGACAGTGTGCTTGTACCACGCGACGGACGATTCCTATTCGGCGAATAGCAGCAGGTAAGTGACTAATAATTTACAATTGCAATCCGACAGTGAACTATTACTACACGATAACAATTTCTATTCACAGAAGACACGTTATTACTGTGGTATAAGTACAATCGGACAGTGTACTTGTACCACACGACTGCCGATTCCTATTCGGCGAATAGCAGCGGGTAAGTGACTAATAATTTACAATTGCAATCCGACAGTGAAACTATTACTACACGATAACGATGTCTATTCACAGAAGACACGTCACTACTGTGGTACAAGTGCAATCGGACAGTGCAATCCGACAGTGAAACTATTACTACACGATAACGATGTCTATTCACAGAAGACACGTCACTACTGTGGTACAAGTGCAATCGGACAGTGTGCTTGTACCACGCGACGACCTATTCCTATTTAGCGAATAACAGCAGGTAAGTGACTAATAATTTACAATTGCAATCCGACAGTGAACTATTACTACACGATAACAATTTCTATTCACAGAAGACACGTTATTACTGTGGTATAAGTACAATCGGACAGTGTACTTGTACCACACGACTGCCGATTCCTATTCGGCGAATAGCAGCGGGTAAGTGACTAATAATTTACAATTGCAATCCGACAGTGAAACTATTACTACACGATAACGATGTCTATTCACAGAAGACACGTCACTACTGTGGTACAAGTGCAATCGGACAGTGTGCTTGTACCACGCGACGACCTATTCCTATTTAGCGAATAACAGCAGGTAAGTGACTAATAATTTACAATTGCAATCCGACAGTGAACTATTACTACACGATAACAATTTCTATTCACAGAAGACACGTTATTACTGTGGTATAAGTACAATCGGACAGTGTACTTGTACCACACGACTGCCGATTCCTATTCGGCGAATAGCAGCGGGTAAGTGACTAATAATTTACAATTGCAATCCGACAGTGAAACTATTACTACACGATAACGATGTCTATTCACAGAAGACACGTCACTACTGTGGTACAAGTGCAATCGGACAGTGTGCTTGTACCACGCGACGGACGATTCCTATTCGGCGAATAGCAGCGGGTAAGTGACTAATAATTTACAATTGCAATCCGACAGTGAAACTATTACTACACGATAACGATGTCTATTCACAGAAGACACGTCACTACTGTGGTACAAGTGCAATCGGACAGTGTGCTTGTACCACGCGACGGACGATTCCTATTCGGCGAATAGCAGCAGGTAAGTGACTAATAATTTACAATTGCAATCCGACAGTGAACTATTACTACACGATAACAATTTCTATTCACAGAAGACACGTTATTACTGTGGTATAAATACAATCGGACAGTGTACTTGTACCACACGACTGCCGATTCCTATTCGGCGAATAGCAGCGGGTAAGTGACTAATAATTTACAATTGCAATCCGACAGTGAAACTATTACTACACGATAACGATGTCTATTCACAGAAGACACGTCACTACTGTGGTACAAGTGCAATCGGACAGTGTGCTTGTACCACGCGACGGACGATTCCTATTCGGCGAATAGCAGCGGGTAAGTGACTAATAATTTACAATTGCAATCCGACAGTGAAACTATTACTACACGATAACGATGTCTATTCACAGAAGACACGTCACTACTGTGGTACAAGTGCAATCGGACAGTGTGCTTGTACCACGCGACGGACGATTCCTATTCGGCGAATAGCAGCAGGTAAGTGACTAATAATTTACAATTGCAATCCGACAGTGAACTATTACTACACGATAACAATTTCTATTCACAGAAGACACGTTATTACTGTGGTATAAGTACAATCGGACAGTGTATTTGTACCACACGACTGCCGATTCCTATTCGGCGAATAGCAGCGGGTAAGTGACTAATAATTTACAATTGCAATCCGACAGTGAAACTATTACTACACGATAACGATGTCTATTCACAGAAGACACGTCACTACTGTGGTACAAGTGCAATCGGACAGTGTGCTTGTACCACGCGACGGACGATTCCTATTCGGCGAATAGCAGCGGGTAAGTGACTAATAATTTACAATTGCAATCCGACAGTGAAACTATTACTACACGATAACGATGTCTATTCACAGAAGACACGTCACTACTGTGGTACAAGTGCAATCGGACAGTGTGCTTGTACCACGCGACGGACGATTCCTATTCGGCGAATAGCAGCGGGTAAGTGACTAATAATTTACAATTGCAATCCGACAGTGAAACTATTACTACACGATAACGATGTCTATTCACAGAAGACACGTCACTACTGTGGTACAAGTGCAATCGGACAGTGTGCTTGTACCACGCGACGGACGATTCCTATTCGGCGAATAGCAGCGGGTAAGTGACTAATAATTTACAATTGCAATCCGACAGTGAAACTATTACTACACGATAACGATGTCTATTCACAGAAGACACGTCACTACTGTGGTACAAGTGCAATCGGACAGTGTGCTTGTACCACGCGACGGACGATTCCTATTCGGCGAATAGCAGCGGGTAAGTGACTAATAATTTACAATTGCAATCCGACAGTGAAACTATTACTACACGATAACGATGTCTATTCACAGAAGACACGTCACTACTGTGGTACAAGTGCAATCGGACAGTGTGCTTGTACCACGCGACGGACGATTCCTATTCGGCGAATAGCAGCGGGTAAGTGACTAATAATTTACAATTGCAATCCGACAGTGAAACTATTACTACACGATAACGATGTCTATTCACAGAAGACACGTCACTACTGTGGTACAAGTGCAATCGGACAGTGTGCTTGTACCACGCGACGGACGATTCCTATTCGGCGAATAGCAGCGGGTAAGTGACTAATAATTTACAATTGCAATCCGACAGTGAAACTATTACTACACGATAACGATGTCTATTCACAGAAGACACGTCACTACTGTGGTACAAGTGCAATCGGACAGTGTGCTTGTACCACGCGACGGACGATTCCTATTCGGCGAATAGCAGCAGGTAAGTGACTAATAATTTACAATTGCAATCCGACAGTGAACTATTACTACACGATAACGATTTCAATTCACAGAAGACACGTTATTACTGTGGTATAAGTGCAATCGGACAGTGTACTTGTACCACACGACTGCCGATTCCTATTCGGCGAATAGCAGGGGGTAAGTGACTAATAATTTACAATTGCAATCCAACAGTGAACTATTACTACACGATAACGATGTCTATTCACAGAAGACACGTCACTACTGTGGTACAAGAGCAATCGAACAGTGTACTTGTACCACGAGGGGGCTGATTCCTATTCGGCGAATAGCAGCAGGTAAGTGACTAATGATTTATAATTGTAATCCAACGTTGAACTATTACTTCAAGATAGCGATTTCTGTTCACAGAAGACACGTTGTTATTGTGGTACAAGTATAATTGAAAAGTGTACTTATACCACACGATGGACGATTCCTAATTGTAGAAATTCAGGAGTCACGTCACTAATGTGGTACAAGTGCAACTGAAGTGCACTTCCTTGTGCACTTTTTAATTAGACCGAAGATAACGAAATTCAGCTTTATTTGAACAAATTTTCGTTAATTTTCGTATTAAATTTATTTAATAGTTACTTTTATTTATTTACAATTTACTATTACCCAATGAAAGTCTCCTTAAAACCAATAATAGAACCTTTAGAACTTTTTTTTAATGTGTAAATTCGTATGTTTATAGACTCTAGTTCACTAAAAGTTGTTAAACCGAGTTGTGTATAAGAATATGATTAGATAAATTATTTTATGTTTTGCTTTAAACTAGTTTTTGAAATAAAAAAAAAAGTTTGAAAAAAGTAAAGTTAAAAAAAAAGTTTTCTATTATTTTTTAATATCTTGAACGAAAATGCTTGAAATTTAAATCATTAAATTTATTTATTTAAAAACATATTTTAATAATGAAAATATACAAATAGAAAACAAAACAAACCATTAGGGGAAATATGTAAAAATTGCAAATGAAACCCTGCCGGAATTGTAAAATAATTTAATTAATTGCTAACACAGTGTAATAATAGCGTTATTGTAAAATTGTTTTTACTGTAAAATAGTAAATTATATTTTGTAAATATTTTTATTTAAAAATCTTAATAATTTTTAACAATTAATATAAAATAATTATATTCTATAAAAATAAAACGAAATTAATTAGTTTGACCATGTTATTAAAATAAATTCGTACTTTTTAATTTCCTGAAATTGTTTTATTACTAATACTTGTCGAAAGATGGCAGCACCATAATTTATATAATTCTGTATAAAATATTATTTTACCAATGTTTTTAAAATTAAATAATAACGATAGACATGAAAATAATATTTATGCAGTTACTTTAATGCACTTGTAATTTTACAGAAAAATTCCGAATTGGTTTAGTTTAAGTTATGAAACAATACAATTTCATAAACGTTACAAATTTTTAAATAACAAAATATATATTCTAATAAAAATAATAATGAATAAAGTTATACTTAAGGATACCTAATAACTAGGGGAACCCAATAACTCTCCTTTATTTTCCTATATTTTTTTGTCCCATATTTAATTGTGATTGTTATTAAGTTTACTTATATGATTAACTATTTTTTTAATTGTCTGAAATCTACCTCAAGTATGCTTTTTTTTTCCTTACAGGAAACATTGGATTAGAAATGAAACGTCGAGTTGAAAATAATGATGTTGAAATTTTATACGATTTACCCTCAATTATTTCTAGTGTCCTAACAATAAACATAAAATTTACATATATAATAATTATATGCAATGCACGTAATTTCCGAACCATTTTTGTTAAAACTTCAGAAAGCATTTAGTAGATTTATAAGTAGACAGTAATAGAAGGAATATTCTCAAAAATAAATAATTTGATCAATATACCTTTTTTCTTTGTTACAGAAATAATAGATCTAATTGTGAATTTTCATTCATTATTTTTGTTTTCATCATTTAATATTTTTGACTAAAAAGGTTTGGTTGCTATATGTTTCAGTAGATGGCAGCACCAGATTTATACAGATCACTCAAATTCAAGAAATAAACGAAAACGAAAAAATAATAGGCTGTCAGTTAAACACAAAGATTAAACTAATACGTTCCGCTCTAATAACAATATCAAAAGAACAGGATATATAAAGTAAAGGTATGTTTCAGTTTCATTTTATTCATCTTTTCGATTTCAATTTCGAATAGTACGCGCCACTGATTAAGTATGCAAATTACTACAGAAATGTTACATTCCAGATTGAAATATGAACTATTTAATTTAATTTTTTAGTTAAATAAACTCCGCATAATTAAAAATATAATGATATCAAATTTAGCAATCGAGACGTATGAGACACAAAAATGGAACACAGTTTGTGAAACCCTTGAATTCTATTTGAACATTTGTGCAATTTACTACTTTCTGATTTCAATCCACATTCATTTTTAAAAGCTTTCCTAGTGGTTCAAAAATCAAAGGGTAAACACAGATAAAAAGTATGAAGCCATTTTCCAAATCAATAGCTGAATAAGATTTTTTCGTTTTCCACAAAAAGTCATGATTTCTAATTTTCGGATGATTTTTTTAAAGTTAACGTATACTCATTCAATTTAATAGTAAATAAACAATTTAAATTTATTTTAGGGAGCTTACATTTAGTACGTCACGTTATTTTCTATCTTACTCCGAAAGTATCCTTTTGTATCCTACTCCCAAGTATCCTTTTGTATCCTACTCCCTATAAGCCACGCTATTTTTCATTATTTTGTATCCTACTCCCAATGTGTCATGTTTTTTTTATTATTTTGTATACTACTCCCTATAAAATCATTCTTTTGCATCCTACTCCCTTTATTCATGTTATTTTTAATTTTTTTGTATCCTATTCCCTGGATATCACGAAATTTTTCATTCTTTTGTATCTTACTCCATAGATGCCGCTCTATTTTTTTTTTATTTTTGCATATAACTCATTATATATCACGTTGTTTGTCATTCTTTTGTATCCTACTCCCTAGAGGTTACGCTATTTTGTTTTTTTATATAATTTTTAATAGATATCACGCTATTTTGTTTTTTGTATAATTTTTCCTGATATCACACTTTTTTTTATTCTCTTGTATCCTACTCCCTAGACATTACGCTATTTTTTATTTATTTTGTATCCCACTCCTTTGTATCCTACTCCCTAGTCTCCTTTTGTATCCTACTCCTTACTGCTACTCCATATAATCACACATGTTAAACTACCTTCTCCTAGAAAAGGGGCGTTATGTAATAAATGAACTACCTTTTAAAGTTCGTGAAGAAATTAATGAAATTACATAACTTTTTTTTTTTGTTGTACAAGCTGTTGTAAATAGTAATGAATTTATATGGTAGACATCGAAAGGTTGACTATAGATCGGTTAATGTTTGAAAAACCGCTGAAAATATTTTAAATAATTAAAAATAAATAGATTAAGTTTTGTGAAAATTATATAAATCTCTACTATTTATTAGAGGGGCCTGTGTGTGTTTGCTCTAATCAATAAAAACTGATATCCCCATTTTGATGAGAAATGATAAAGCCATACAACTACAAATAACGTTGACCAACTACGAGTTCTAGGCCCAGCAAAGTTGGCCCTGTTTATCTAACACATCCCCACGATTCTCCAATGTTGATCCAATTGCTTTTTAAAACTACCCACTCCCGAAGAATTAACATACTCAGGCAAACTATTCCATAGAAAAAAGGTCTTAAAATCGAAGGTTTTTACGGTAATTTATGACTATAAAGTTGATGTGTGTGTTATTAATATCTATAAAATGTTGTACTGTTAAAAATTATTACAAACTTGCACCAAAATTTGCTACACATTTAGCTGCAAACATTATTTGGACATTAGTTTCACCATTTTATGTCTACCACGGATAATATTTAGTGGTGAAACGTTGCACCAAAATAGCTACCCCCCATTAAAATTAAGATTAGAACAAATATTCTCATATTTTACCCTTCGATCACAAAATCAACACTTTTGTACTTATCTTTGTCACCGCACATACTCGAACTAGTAATCCTCTGATTACCAGGTGAACGCTTCTACCCACTGTGCAACCGAACCACGGTACCCCAGTCTCTGCGGGTTTGTTGATGTAGATTCAAATAAGGTTGCACGATGTTTTTTTTATAAAATCTGTACTCTTCTCGATCAAGGATTTTTGGTTCAACCTAGATTGCACCATAATAACGCAAAAGTTGCTGCTGTGCACCAAGGTATGGTGCAACGTTAAACTGAAATTTTTAACAGTGTTGTTATAACTACTATAACAATGTTTTGGTTAGGTATTTTTCCGAAAAATTGTAAAATTCTTGATTTGTTTTTCATTTGCTAAAGTAATCGCCTAAATATGCTTGCAAAATTCTAGAACTGTATCTATGTTTTTTCATGAGTTATTTGGGATTTTGTGCTGGATGATGCATTTTTTTTTTGGTTTTTGGTTTTTAAAGAACGAAAACTTTAAATCGTTTGTTCTCGGTACTTGGTTATGAGTTTTGATTTTAAGTTTTTCGAAACTCTAAGGGGCTTTTTTATTATTATTAATGAAAAATGTATAATTTTTAAAACATATTGTTCAATATATGTATACTATATATTGGCATGCGAATTTCTTCTATAAGTATTTTTTTTTTAGTAAAGTCAAAAATATTGAGATTTAATAAAAAAAATTGCGTTACGATGAATAAATATTTATATAAATAAGGCACTGGACTGCGGTGTCTTAGAATATGGGTTCGATTCTCAATAATTCTTGGTTGTAATTATAGATATTTATTGAAAGAGATTTATGAAGGCAGCCTACGTAGGCAAACAACTGCACTTTTTATTCATTTTTACTTATTGTAGTCATTTTTGAGTACATGTCTTTTTAAAAAATGAAATATATGTATTCGGAGCTATGATAAGTGTCGAATGTACTCAAAATTGAGTACATTTTACTTGTTTTTGAATAACTATTTTTAACAGTGTGGAGATCCCTGGGCGTATGCATACTTCCTTGAACGAAAGTGGGTTAAAGCTGATGCATTGAGTATTTTAAACTTTTTAATGCCTGAATTAGAAATTTGAGTTAAACTGTTTTTCAGTGGAAAGAACTGTGTAATTATCGATATTTGTTACGAAGTTCAGATAGTTAACGTATGTTTTATACTATTTATAATTCCACAATAGTCAAACACTTTATTAATATTTGTAGAAATAATTGACGAAAACAGCGATTTAACCCTCTAGTGCATGATTATTTCTTTTTCAACTAAATAAATTTTTTTCGTTGTCTTTTTGTTCCTGGACATCTGAAAAAATTTGCTAAAATATGTGTCTATTTAATTAAATATTTAATTAAAACCGTTGTGTAGCGTATGTGCAACATCATGAATAATTACTAAAATATTTTTCAAAAAGTATGAAAATATAGTTAAATACAATCTACACACCTCTGGTATTATCTAGGATTTTTTGTAGAGCAAGTATATACTTATAATTAATTAAACAATCTTTGAAAACTTTCCTTTCAGTTTTAGAGCAACAGACCTCGAAACAACTAATTGCTTATATCACACTCATTTTTATAAAGATTGGGGACCTAGCTGTGGTTATAAGAACTAGAAACGTGGTTCCCTAATACTATAATAGTTAACTTGAAATCAATAGATGTAATTAGCAGTCATTTTAAAGTTGTGTAGCATATATGCTACACTATGCACAAAAGGGTTAAGAATATTTTTTGTTTGATAAGTACTGCTCTCATTAAGCTATTCTATTACAAAAATTACATTACAAGACATAATATTTGTATAAAATATAAATTAAGTTATAAATGAATAATATGTTGTTGTCATACAGATTAAAATAATTATAATATATAACAAAAGCGTTTAGGTCATTTATAATCAAAGAAATACACTCAAACCTGTTTTTGTGCGGTGGATAGGGACCGCATAAAAAAAAGTATCACATAGAAAATAACTCAAAACCTTACGAAATAACTAGGAATTGCTTTTTTAAACGAAATCAAGACACGAGGCTTGACAGCTACTTGGAATCTCGCCAAACATTTTGGAATCTGATTTAGAAAATACACATGCGAACATTTTAAAATATTTTGTTTACATATGTACTTATTTTACACATACAAAACTGTTCAAAACGTATAACCTTTATCCTTCGTAGTCTGACAATACGCGAACTTGGCAAAATCGCTCTATCGTCACTTGAAGATACTACCTCGCACTCGTTTAGAGTTGACTTATTTTCAGTTACCATGTAGTCGGTGATCAGTTTTTGCGACGACTGTTGTTTCACTAGACGCTTGTATATGTCTGGGAAGCCAGATAATCAATTATGTTGAAATTTTATTGAAATTTTCATATACCGCACAAAAAAAATCGCACAAATAAATTCGCACAAAAAAAGACCGCGTACAAAAACAGGTTTGAGCGTATCTAAAAGCAAATATCTGGTTCACCTATATTTAGACTTTGACTCAACTTAAAATAAAAAGTGATAAACGGCAAAGAAAATTACATTTTCGATGTAACGTATAAGAAAATATTCGACGAACCGTTTATTTGTAAGACAAAATAAAAACACAATTTTATACTGTTTAAAAGAGTTTGACTTTTACAGAAAACTCCACTTAGCATTATCCCCAAATCCCAGCACTTTTAAGACACTCTTTTTACACGTCCCCCTTCCTTACAGAAAGCAAAAGAAAACAAGGACCGCAACACGAGAATAGCGCCTGACATCGCAATTCGATTCAAATGCACTTGAAAAATCTAATCAAGAAGCTTTCTTCTTTCCACAAAACTGAAAATCACAGAGCAGCAACACGAAACGCAACACGAAACAAAAAAAAAAGAAGGGAACACAGTCACAGCGTTTTTAACAAGTTTTGACAGTTTCCAGCAACAGCAAAACCCCTAACAGCGTATAAATCGAGAGAGAGAGAGAGAAAAAATATTGATAATAAAGCAGGAGAAAACAATACAACTCAACTTGAAATAAACGAGACGGGAAAGGGGAGGAGTAAGAATGTATCTTTTAAGAAAGTCGTCGAAGGGGAAATGAAAACTTTAGTTTTAAGATGGGAGGAGAGAGAGTGGTTAAGTATATAAAATGTGATTGATGTAATAAAAAAGACATTGGGAGAGATTCAGTCACCCAAATGGTTCGAGATTTAATCCCTAGGGTTGCTTTGTGAAGTTTTAACTGTGATTTTATTTGTACTTTTGGGTTGATTTTGTCGGATGAAGTATGGAATTTAATATTATTGGAGTTGCACTGCTTTGTAATTTTTGTTTCGATTATACTTACATATCGTATCTCTGTATTTATAAATTTAGCTAATATGGCTTTGGTTAATGATTTTGGTAGAAAATATGAGAATACGAAAAATAACCAATTTGATATATTTCTGTCAAATAACTTAGATGATCGAATAACTCAGCTTAATAACTTAATAACTAATCGAATAATTCAGCTTAATAACTTAATAACTAATCGAATAACTTAGTTTAATAACTTAATAACTAATCAAATAACTTAGATCACAAAACAGTATCTTTCTATTAGTGTGGAGTAGAAAAATATTTCTGTTATTTTTATTATTTGAGGTATTTTGATCAACTTTTTAATTTTCGTACATGTTTTATATCTAATTCAAAACGTATCAAATATCAAATGTTAAAGTGTTTTGCTATACCAAACGTATTTAAGCTGAAACCACTAAAAATAAACCGGAATGAATTACTTTTGTTAAAAATTTTAAGATTCTTGTTTCTTCAAAAGTCACATGATTCAATGACGAAAAAATGATCAAAATTGACAATAATAGTCTTCACGATCGCAGAATGATCAAAAATGAGAGTGTTTATATGATCAAATTCACAGTTATATAGAAATACAAAAGTACTTTTCGCTCTAAAGTTAGATATGTACACTGTAAGAAAAAGGTACTTATAAATGAGTACCTGAACCTACTGTTTTTTTTGTGTACAATTGAATGAGCGATGACGTACTCAAATTTAAGTAATCGTACTTTCGCAAAAATGAACAGTGTGATTTAATATTGCTTATCTCAGCTTCTGTTCAAGCCATCTTAACAAAGTGACATGACAAACTTAAATTAATAGTTCAGAAGATGGTGTTCCACATGATTTGATGTCGATTGCTTAAATGGAAACTGAGTTATTAAAATTTAATTATCTTACTTCGCATTCTTAAGGCACGCCTTTTTAACATTACTTCCGTTTATAACTTTTTTACGTCGCCCTGACAATGGATAAGGCACTGGACTGAGGTGCCTGAGGATATGGGTTTGATTCCCGGTAAGTATTGGTTGAAATAGACGTATTTATTGAAAGTGATTCATGAAGGAAGTTTATGTAGGTAAGCAACTACTATTTTATTCATTTTTACCCATTGCACTCACTTTTGAGTACATGTCTTTTTCAGAATTGAAACTTATGTATTCAAAGCTATGATAAGCTTCAAATGTATTCAAAAACGAGTACATTTTACTTATTTTCGAATACCTATTTTTAACAGTGCATTAAATCAAAACACCAATTCACCATAATCAACCCGACACCGACTAATCATCCCGGAGCTCATCATACAATGCAGCTATCCTCACTCCCCAACCAAACACCCAACCAGCGCACTCCCTATCAAAACACCGTCCAAGCACCCCCTAACAATGCAACCTGACATCCGAATAACAATGCTGGCAAGAGAAAAGACCCCATTATGCTCACAAACAAACATTTCCAAAGACCCCTCCCCCCCTTTCCCCAACGAAAATGGAACTCCATGCTAATTGTCGACGACATAAGAATCAATATTTGCTCTTAGAATAATCTCTGCATCACCGGAGAGCGGGATTTAAAGCCAAAATTTAATTACCAGGGCACTAAGCCCCTCGCTGGCGAAGAGAGGCCTTCCCTTGTAGCCAATGCGAAGGGCCCCTTTTAATGGAGCCATGAATGCAGACGATTGCGCGGATTTCATAATGGGATGAGAGAGGTTCGTTTGGCAAGAGGGGCCATGAGGAGGGGGTCGTAATTTGGACGACTATGGAGCCCGAATAAAATGAGTTTTTTTTTTTATGTATTTCAATGATAAAATAAGTTATAATTACACTTTTAAAAATAGGTACTTAAAAATAAGTAATATATACTCATTGAGTACATTCAATGCTTATCATAGCTCCGAATACATAAGTTTCATTTAAAAAAAAAGACATATACTCAAGAATGAGTACAATGAGTAAAAATGAATAAAAAGAGTAGTCGCTTGCCTACATAGGCTACCAAATCGCTTTCAATAAATACTAACAATTACAACCTAGACTTACCGGGAACCTCAGGTACCGCGGCCCAGTGCTTTATCAGTTGTACTACCAGGGAAAAGTGAAAAAGTTATAAAAAGAAGAAATGTTAAAAAGGTGTGCCCAAAAATATGCAAATAAGATAATTAATTTGTAATAACTTTGTTTCCATTTAAGCGATTTGACATCAAATAATGTGGAACTATCTTCTGAACAGCTATTTAAAGTGTGTCAGGTCGCTTTGTTAAGACGGCTTGAACGAATGCTGATATTTCCAATAATAAAATACGTTGATCATTTTGAGAATGTACGATTATTTGAATTTGAGTATGTCACCGCTTATTTACGGCGCAATTGTACTCAAAGAAAAACGAGTATGTTCAGATGCTCATTCGTAACTACATTTTTTTACATATTATTTATTTGCATTTCGTCATTTTGAATATTTTTTATTAGTTTGTATCAGGAAGAGCTGAGATAGCCTGGTGAACACAATACCGGGTGGGAAAGCTTGAAATTACGTCGTACAACGAGCCACACTATGGGCTGTGTGTGTTGGTGATAGTTCATGTCAATTAGTTAACATATTAAGAAAATAACTTAAGTTAGTGTTACTAAAATAAAAAAAGAAAATCTGATAATTAGAATTTAAAAAAAAATCTGAATAATAACATTTGCTCATAGCATTCTTCAAATCCAAATCAAGGATCAGATCTTGTTCTATACTTTTTCTAACTGAGATTGAGCATTACACATAATTTATATTTAAAGTATGTAAGCAATATCTAGTTGAAAAGTCCACTGTGCAGCTGTAGTGTGACGTTTATTCAAGCAACCATGGAAAAATTGGAAAGTGTTTACAACAGCTCATAGGGAAATTATTTCTACAGTTTGCTGAATTGGCCAGATATTCTTTATAATGACTAAAATATAATATCTGAATCCCAGAACTTTAAATGAGCTTTTCTCAAAGATTATCTTCAACTTATAGCCCCATTCACCCACTTATCTCTTTAACTATCAAACCACCTGTGTTCATTGGTAAAGTCACAAAAGGAAAACGCAATTCCCCAGCTAAACATTCAGTTTCCACTGAAATATGATTGTCTTTTTGGGTGAGAGAAAACAACAAGACGCGTCACTTGCAAAAAGTGGAAATCAAGTCCTCAGAAAAAGCTGCTCCCAACACCAATTAGAGTCACAGCACCGACAGATGGCAAACACTATCCACGCCGAAAATTACGGCACCGAGAAAAGCAACTCTGGGAAATTACCGGATGAAGACGCTGCCGAACAAAAGAAATTCCACGTCAACTGCGACGTGCCAGACGGGAGAAAACATTAGAGCAAAGGGTATTAAATGGATTTTTCCAGAGACAGACGGAAAATTACTCATCTAAAACGTCGAGTAATTAGATTCAGCAAACAATTTGGGGGCGGGGTTGGATTAGACGGGGGGGGGCTGAAACCACCCTTTCCCAGTTCTTAGAGGCGGTATGGTTTTTATTTGTCGCTTTTTTTCTTTTATGTCATTTTTTTTGGGGTGTGTGAAATGTAAGAAATTGCTGCTGGTTCTTCACTTGGAACGTTTAGCTTGCGTGAGCATTTGGGTGTAAAGGATTGGTTGTTGTTACAGTCTGCTGCCTCTCTGTGTCTTGAAGTCTGGTTTATTGGGTTGGAGATGTGATGGTAACTAGATAAACATAGTTTTGACTTACTAATGAAAGTTTTTGTTCGCGGATCATAATTTGGATGTCGTGTTTTCGTTCTTAATCTCGTTTTGAAGCTCCTTGACGCCAAAATGTGCTTTTCTGAAATTTTGGCGTTGTGCGTCTGAGCCAAATTAAAATTTAGACAGGTTGTATTGGGAACGCAGCCGGTGGGGCACGTGAAACATTTTTTGCATGCTACAGAGGATTTAGGGACACTAAGGAAAAAGAAATGGTAACGAGAAGACTGATCTGATGGGCCCGCAAGGCTTGGTTCCTGGAACAAGCCTATTGGACTTAAGACGTTTCTTCCCATATCATGCTCTAAGATTAGGGCTCACTCTGCACGAGCCTGTTTATGGATATATAGATTAAGAATATACTAGATCTAAAGGAATGAGGCAAACCAAACACTTCGTTAAGGGGTCCTCTTGCAAATTACAAAAGTTTATGCTTGGGCTGGATAGGAAGTCCAGTTGGTTATGATTGGGTTACTAACGGGCCACACTCTTAACAAACATCTGAAAACTATGGGAGTCTTTGACGATGATAAATGCACGAACTGAAAGAGCTGAACTGAAACAGTTGACGCTTGTCTTTGGCAAGTGTGACACTTATATGAGCTTAACATTAAAATTCGGCGGGACCACAAGCTTCGAATCTGAAGATTTTTGTAATTTTTCACTATCTGACAGTTTGGCTTTTTGCAAGGCCACTTGTGTCTTTTTTTAGAGAGGGACACAAATGGATGTTTTGGCCTATGTGAATCGCCACTTTCCTGCTCTATTCTAATCTGAGGGTACATAAATAACGTAACAATACACTGCTTACATTTAATCATACATTACAAAGCTTACTCGCTTAACTTATCTTACAGCTAGTGGGGGTCTGTATGGAGATGTACGAGTTCCGCCATGGTGAAAAGCATGGGCGAGGATTGGAATTCTTATGTCTTTCTATACGAGTATCTTCAAATAATTTCCGAATCCTGCATGTCGAATGGGGTGGAGGGGCATCATAGCTGAGCCACTGTCAAATTTCTACAACAAATTACGTACTTGTAAACCTTACATCTCCTGATGATCACCGGTTTGAGTTCGGTGGATTATATCTAGTATAGCAGAGTGAGCCCTCTTATTCGAATTAGTTTTCATTCTACACAAGTAATGCGTGTACAGTAACTACACTAAAGTAACTACACTAAAACATTTCAGGCGAATTAAAATACATTTAAAAAAAATCGCATTACAATAATTCTAAAGCAAAAAATAAAAGAAAACACTTTCTAAAAGTTTCGATTAATTTGAATTCACCGTATTCAACTCTTAATTGGTTATGAGAATTAAACAACATAAAATACACTTACAAATATACTTTTACTTTTAAAGTTTTGGAAATTATAAGTTGCAAAATTATTTTTATGTAAAATGGAATATAAATCACTTTGATTAATACTGTATATGACACGAAACATAACAATTCATTAGCATATTAAATACATGTACACTCTGTCTTCAACGTGTGTCACACACAGAATCCAACGATCCCCAATATTTCATAAAAAAGTTAAATTCCCGAAACCATCCAACGCTACAAAGAGATGAAACTTATAATTAAACAAACATTCCCTTTCGCAGACAATCAGCATTCATAACATTGAAAAGAAACTTTCTCCAGGACTATTACATCCCAAGCTCACCACCTTAAAGAGCATCATGCCACCGCAAACTTCGTCTCATCTGTACGAGTATTTGTACAGTGCTGTACGCCCGCGTCCTGGAAGTTGCGGCAGACCTCATTTACATAGGATACGCTCCTGCGGTGGTTCGTTAGCTTCGCGTCCCCGTGTCCCTTAATTTTCCTTGCATTCCGAATAGACAGGGAAAGTTGCAGCGAGCCGGAAATTGTTGGGGCGACTTCTCAGCCTCTGCCACTTTAAGTTCATTAAAAAGGATTGGGACGAGGCTGAGCAATCGAAAAATGAAACAGAATCGTCTCTGCTTTTACCAGGATTCTTCCAATCAAGAAATGAAGCCATGGTAGAAACTCCGAAAGATTTTTATTTTTATAATCTTGTAAAAAGTTTTATCTATCTATCTACCTTCTTACCTACCTATCTATCTATTAACCTACACATATATCTATCTATCTAAATAGATAGATCACTATAGATAGGTAGGTAGGTAGGTAGGTAGGAAGGTAGATATAAAGAGAAAGTAATATATAAATATAGATACAGATATATAGATATATATAGATAGATATAGATAGATAGATAGATAGATAGATAGATAGATAGATAGATAGATAGATAGATAGATAGATAGATAGATAGATAGATAGATAGATAGATAGATAGATAGATAGATAGATAGATAGATAGATAGATAGATAGATAGATAGATAGATAGATAGATAGATAGATAGATAGATAGATAGATAGATAGATAGATAGATAGATAGATAGATAGATAGATAGATAGATAGATAGATAGATAGATAGATAGATAGATAGATAGATAGATAGATAGATAGATAGATAGATAGATAGATAGATAGATAGATAGATAGATAGATAGATAGATAGATAGATAGATAGATAGATAGATAGATAGATAGATAGATAGATAGATAGATAGATAGATAGATAGATAGATAGATAGATAGATAGATAGATAGATAGATAGATAGATAGATAGATAGATAGATAGATAGATAGATAGATAGATAGATAGATAGATAGATAGATAGATAGATAGATAGATAGATAGATAGATAGATAGATAGATAGATAGATAGATAGATAGATAGATAGATAGATAGATAGATAGATAGATAGATAGATAGATAGATAGATAGATAGATAGATAGATAGATAGATAGATAGATAGATAGATAGATAGATAGATAGATAGATAGATAGATAGATAGATAGATAGATAGATAGATAGATAGATAGATAGATAGATAGATAGATAGATAGATAGATAGATAGATAGATAGATAGATAGATAGATAGATAGATAGATAGATAGATAGATAGATAGATAGATAGATAGATAGATAGATAGATAGATAGATAGATAGATAGATAGATAGATAGATAGATAGATAGATAGATAGATAGATAGATAGATAGATAGATAGATAGATAGATAGATAGATAGATAGATAGAGATATATAGATAGATTTAGATAGATATATATATAGATAGATAGATAGATAGGTACGAAGGTAGGTATAAAGAGAGAGTGAGATATATATATAGATAGATATATGGAGATTGAGATATATATATAGATAGATATATGGAGATTGATAGATAGATGCAGATATATAGATAGACAGATAGATTGATAGATTTATCTATCTATCTATCTATCTATCTATCTATCTATCTATCTATCTACCTACCTACCTACCTACCTACCTACCTACCTACCTACCTACCTACCTACCTACATACCTATCTATCTATCTACTCACCTTTTTACATATCTATCTATCTATCTATTTATCCATTTATATATTTATTTATTTATCTCTATATTATATAAGCTTTTTTTTTCTACGCTGCTACGATTTCGTTCAAAATTCGTTAAACAAATTCATCGACGATTCAAATATTTTCAAGTTAAGGGTTCTGCACCGAAGTGTTTTAAAACGACATTAGAATAAAACAAGCTAAACCATTCAAAACTCTTTCCTGCGAAGAAAAGTTTTTTAAAAGAACTCCACCCACTATCTCTAATTCTTCTTAAAAAGTCAAAAAATTAACTGTGGATAGAAAGAGAGAAAAAAAAAAGGAACCTAACAGTCCAGCGCCATTTTTTTCGTCGCATAAAAAGTTAGTAAAAAATGGTAGAAACTCCAATCGAGCGAAGATTTCGAGTGCTGAAATTAAATGCGGAATTAGGCGGCATGGAAAAACACAAGACTTCTGTTTTTACTTTCATTTCGGTGAGGGCAAATAGAATTTTTTATGCAACCATTTTTAACGATAACCTTTTTTATAACAAGTTCTTTTCGCTTCGTTTTCCCTTAAAGAATTCCCGTTGAATTGGCGTTGATGTGGAAAGCGTTGAATTAAAGGGAATTTTAGGGACATTTCCTTCTTTGCGCTCTGAATTCGCCAAAGTCCACTTTTCTTCCTTTTGTTTATGTGAATGCTAAATTGATTTAAACTTTATTAAACTTTCCCGAGTGAATTAAAAGCGATGTTCACGGACACGAACTTGTTCGATTTAACTATATTTTGGAAAACCTTTTTGTAAAAATTTCAGTTTGACGACCGTAATTTTAAACCCAGTCATCCTTTTTGACGCCTATCTTTTTATAAAAAATTCCGTTTGACAACGGTAATTTTACACGCAGTCGCCCTTTTTAACGCCTATCTTTTTATAAAAATTTTAGTTTGACGACCGTATTTTAATACCCAGTCGTATATTTTGACGCCTATCTTTTTATAAAATATTCCGTTTGACGACGGTAATTTTACACCCAGTCTTCAATTTTGGCATATAACTTTTTATAAAAATTTCAATTTGACGATCGTTAATTTTACGCCCAGTCGTCCTTTTTGACGTCTATCTTTTTATAAAAATTTTAGTTTGACGACCGTATTTTAATACCCAGTCGTCTATTTTGACGCCTATCTTTTTATAAAAAATTCCATTTGACGACGGTAATTTTACACCCAGTCGCCCTTTTTAACGCCTATCTTTTTATAAAAATTTCAGTTTGACGACCGTATTTTAATACCCAGTCATCCTTTTTGACGCCTATCTTTTTTATAAAAAATTCCGTTTGACGACGGTAATTTTACACCCAGTCGCCCTTTTTAACGCCTATCTTTTTATAAAAATTTCAGTTTGACGACCGTATTTTAATACCCAGTCGTCTATTTTGGCGCCTAACTTTTTATAAAAAATTCAGTTTGATGATCGTAATTTTACACCCAGTCGCCCTTTTTAACGCCTATCTTTTTATAAAAATTTTAGTTTGACTACCGTATTTTAATACCCAGTCGTATATTTTGACGCCTATCTTTTTATAAAATATTCCGTTTGACGACGGTAATTTTACACCCAGTCGCCCTTTTTAACGCCTATCTTTTTATAAAAAATTCAGTTTGATGATCGTAATTTTACACGCAGTCGTCCTTTTTGGCGTCTATCTTTTTATAAAAATTTCCGTTTGACGACCGTAATTTAATACCCAGTCTTCTATTTTGGCATATAACTTTTTATAAAAATTTCAAAAATTTCAATTCAAAACGTATTGTTTTTTTTGTGCGAGTATTTACTACAAGATACCATATTATTAGTCTGTATCTAAACATAAAAAAAAATAGCAAAAAAAGTTGTTTTTTTATGTATTTTTTCACTTTCTAATTCAAAATGGAGATTAGGTATTTACGAACCAGTCCCTTTTTCCAGAGAAATTATTCAGTGGTAACACAAAGAGCACGCCTGACGACTTTTGTCAGATGGGTTGAAATTATGCCGCCGTAAAAACTCATCATTTGATTTGAGAAACGTTTTTGCCATGTAATGAATTAAAGATTTTTGCCCTCAGCTCTTCCCCTTTTTGTTTGAGATGACGTTTGTCAACCTGAAGAGAAAAAAAACCTCAATTCCTATTCGCTTGAACCGCAAAACGCTGAAGTTTGATTGGATAAAGAAAGCAAATTAAATGAGGGTAAATTGTTTAGATTCAAAAACTCCCCCCCTAGGCCCTTAAGGAAAAACCTTTAAGTGGATTTAGGGTACTGCTTAGAAATAAACTAAGCGTAGGTTTTTTTTTAAAGGTTTTTATTAAAATTATAATTAAATGTTTTAAGCGAAAAGAAATATGACTGTTATTCATTGTGCAAGTACATTTCTTTTATGAAAGTTCATCAAATAGCTGTAAGGAAAATAGTTTTGTAACTCATTTTTTCTCATAAGTTAAATGATAATTTATAAAATATTTACTTTTATTGAGGAAATTACTTTCCTTTAAAAAAAATATTTATTTAATAAAACTTATTCCGGGTTGAAAAGAATTGTTGTGTTAGTAGATTAAAACTTTATTTAAATTTAATAAATCTAAGATGATGAATTGAAAATTGAAAACCTACAGAATTCATTCTTTATTTGATCTTAGTTTAATATGTATAATTATATAATTTAATTAATATTTTATTTATTTATTTTATAATTTAATTAATATTTTTAACTTAAGGTATTAAATAAGTAATTTTTCGTTTTGATATTTTTAGTTATTAATTTTTGGAACAAATTTTTTCTATAAACTCGCTATCTGCTATATTTACAATGCTAAAAAATCTTAATTAAAATGTAAACTTGGATATATTTATGTTTTTTAAGTGAACTGTAAATAAATGTTTGACGTGCTCAAATATGTACATAATTTCTGTTACAAATAAAAAGGTGTTCAATTAATTAAATTTCGTGTTTGGTTTCAAAGTGGCTCAAAGGTCAACGTAATGAAAATCTAAGTAAAAATTTATACTTTGGTGTGTTAAAAATGATACGAGTAATTATTTTTGTTGTTATTATTTAATATTTTCTATTTAAGATTCAAATATGTCTTTCAACATTAAAAAAAACTATATTAATTCATTTTAATGTATTTCGTTTTGACATGCATTATGACGTGTAAATGGTTTTTCATTTAAGTTTTACTTATTACTCAGACATCAAAATATAAATATAATTTTGTCTTATGCGCTGGGCTAATATAGAAACTGGAGTGAGACTCCCGTTTTGGGGGAAAGTGTACTTTACCTGGGCACGCGGATGAATACTGTTCGGAAGACAGAGTAGAAAAATCAAGGTCTTTTGCATCGTCAGTGGTATTGCGGTTGTCTTGAATATTTGATTCATTAATTATTTTTCCTTCTTCTTCTTGTAAGTAAGAAAACAAGTATTGCAAAACATTAAATGTGTAAGATTTAATTTATTTTTGAAAGACAAAATTGTTTCAAAACTAGAATATATGCACTTATCCTATACGAAACACCATACAAAAGGATTAAATTTTTCTACCTTGGCTCAATGGTGTAAAGCAGTTGCGTACGCGCAGTTTGCTCTCCTGTTTCTATTCTAACTCAGTGGTCTTATGAGGTTTACTTATATATAAAGTTGGAAAATAAACTTAAATGCTAATATAAAAACATTAGCTATTATTCTTTTAAAAACCAAACAAACACTGGTACATTGTTTGCAATGGAAGAGTTTCACACCAAGAAGAAGAAGACCGCTGTTACAACGGGACATGGAGAAAAATCCCCGACGCCAAAGAAGTTCCGTTGGATTAGCAGGAACTTCAGTTCTTCCTGTACTATAATTTTAAGTTTTTGTCGTTAAATAATATCTCAATATAAAAACATTTACTTCATACACTGAGATAGATTGTACTAATCGTTTATGAAGCATTTTGTGTGTTGAAATAAAAGTATTTTTCCGTATTTCGTTGTAATTCTAATTACATACATATATAATATAAGTATTTCTGCATTTAAATTTATTCGCATATAGAATAAATATATTTCTTATTTGGAAAAACAAATAATATTAACAAACTTTCCCATAATTACAATTTACCATATTGATACGTCACGTGAAACACCCGCATTGCCTGAATAAAATAGTAAAATAGTAAGGTATTGAAATGTAGGAGCAAGCAAAATGAAATAATGTAATACCAAAAAAAAAAAAGAATCTATATTATTTATATTTTATTTTATTTTAAAATATAACTTACAACTGTTTATAAGGATGGTCACAGTACAACTTCGCAGTTTATGTAGTAATCTGTAATATAAAAAGGTAGTCTTCCAACGAAGGTTTCCAAACGAGAATCTGATAAAAGAGAGCAATCCAATGTCCCATCCATATAAATGTACTTCCATTAATCCATGCCGATATTTTCAACTCCCTGCTACCGAAAAACCTCAACCCCGCACTCTTATTTGCAGAAACAATCCCCTTGACAAAATGACACACTGTACACTTCCACTCACTCGAAACAATTCATGGGGGAGGGGGGAATCCTTACATCACAACTCTGTTATTCCCTCCCACCCATCAGAGTTGTCTTTATTGGCGAAAAGTCGCCAAATTAAAAATTTAGTATGAATTGCCAAAACATTATTTCAATATATACCCGACACAAATTACTGCCTGACACAAATTCTTCATTGTACAACTCTGTGTACAAACCTTATATTATAACTCTGTTATTCCCTCCCACCCCTCAGAGTTGTCTTTATTGGCGAAAAGTCGCCAAATTAAAAATTTAGTATGAATTGCCAAAACATTATTTCAATATATATCCGACACAAATTACTGCCTGACACAAATTCTTCATTGTACAACTCTGTGTACAAACCTTATATTACAACTCTGTTATTCCCTCCCACCCCTCAGAGTTGTCTTTATTGGCGAAAAGTCGCCAAATTAAAAATTTAGTATGAATTGCACAAACATTATTTCAATATATACCCGACACAAATTACTGCCTGGCACAAATTCTTCATTGTACAACTCTGTGTACAAACCTTATATTACAACTCTGTTATTCCCTCCCACCCCTCAGAGTGGTCTTTATTGGCGAAAAGTCGCCAAATTAAAAATTTAGTATGAATTGCAAAAACATTATTTCAATATATTCCCGACACAAATTACTGCCTGACACAAATTCTTCATTGTTGACTTAAACTCATCATAAGAGCATTTCATTGCCAATATCTATTTAATTTTCATTGTGGATATTTTAATCTGCAATAAAAACCTCAGGTAAAAAGGTGTATCGACTAGTATGAAAAAAATAATATTAATTCACAACGCTTTCCAATATTCCCTGACGTAGCATTTCTGTTGAGCAGATGACCAGAACCAGTGTACTGATAACGTGGATTCGAGATTTACCAGAGTTCATTTATTAAATACACATTTTTATTTTTATGCAGTGGCGGATCTAGCTGTAGGGCTTTAGAGGCAATTCTCACCTCCGATATTTTCTAACTTACACTACCTAAAATGATATTTTTTGTTTTAAAAGGATTTTATTTTAAATCAAATTATTCATCACCAAATTTCTATTATAACAAACTTTCGGAAATAGTACTTCCTAACTTAAAGTTACGGATATATTATAGTGCCAATACTTGAGCTATCACCCTATTTTACAAATTTCCACTCCAACTTCAATGTTAGAAAACATTTCTACGGAAGATTACAGGTAAAACAAACTTTCCTACACAAAAATACTAAAAAGTTCATCTTCTCCTTAACTCTGCTATATATTTTTTTTTCTGAATAGCTCGCTAGTAAAAATACATTAAAAAAGAGAATGATATGCTCTTTAAGTGGGACTTAAAAATAATTCCATTATACTCGGGGACAACCTAAGTTGAACATGACGCAGAAGGTATGATATGTATAAATATTCAATTGCTGTAGGCTCAACTTTGGTTGTCCCCGAGTATAGCACTATTTGTATCATAATTATAACTGCAAAATCTGAGTAATTTATAGAATAAACAACGGACAGTTGCATAAAATAAAAAATTATCTGGACTTACATTTCCATGCCTTTATACTTATTACGCGTTTATACTCATATTAACTTCATTTTGTTGCTAATCTTCAATAACATGCTCAATATGGAGCCATTTGGTTCTTTCTTTTCACTAATTTGGCGATTTCAAAATCCCCCAGCCGGCAGTCCTAACCCTTGCAATACACAGGATCCGGTCGAGAAGGGCCTCAAATTCAATTTGTCTCCAGCTCAAATTTGCAAACGCTGAAGAGCCAGTAATTAAATTGTCTCTCTTCTGTTCCCCTATACTCGGGATATATACTTTTCCATCCAGTATATCCCTTATACTATCCCTTCCCAAAGTGCCCCTGTCAGTCAGCCCCCGTGTGTGTCTCCCTGGACAAACCTTGTAACAGCCCCGTTTGTGTGTGTGTGTGCGTCCCGTCTCGTTCTATTTTCGAGACCGTTTTCGGTGCATGCAGCAGAGGTAAAGTTTTCGCAGTGAATGACAATGTGTGCGCTTCTCATTTTCGAGCGACCGGATCGTGGGGGGTTACAGGGATCAGGGGAAATTTCACCCCCCTTTATATATATATGGGGGTACAGATTGGAGTTCGTATCGCCTTTTGGGTGACTGCCAAAATTTATTGTGGATTACCATTCATAACCTACACTATTAAAAATAGGTACTTGAAAATAAGTAAAATGTACTCTTTTTTGACTGAATTCGATGCTTATCATGGTTCCAAACTTTGAGATTGAATGGACTGTAGTAGAGCGAATATGACGTCATAATCGTGAAAACAACATATCAGACCGAATGACCTCAGACACATGACTTCTTTTCAAAATTATGAATTAAAAAATACTCGCGATTGGCTGATGAATTGGGAAATGTGTAACAGTGAAAATTTATGAATGGAAAGACGTAATTAACCACGTGTCTAAGGCCATACATGTTGGCCTCACTTTGATGTTAGCGAGATTATAACATTATGTTTTATCTACTATGAAGGATCCTCGAAGGTCCCAAATACATAACTTTCAAATTTGAAAAGAAAAGGGTACTTAATAATGCGTTCAATGAGTAATTGCTTTTCTACATAGACTGCTCTACTTCATTTTACGAACTTGTCATTGATATATAGTACAATATAAATAATTTTCCATCAATACACTGTAAAAAAAAGTATTTAAAAATGAGTACCTGAACCCTCTCGTTTTTCTTGGTGTAGAATTGCATCGTAAATGACCGATGACGTACTCAAATTAAATTTACCGTACTTTCGTGAAAATGGGCTGTGGGATTTAATATAGCTAATCGCAGTTTCTGTTTAAGCCCCGTTAACAAAGCGACCTGATACACTTAAAGAGTTAATAAAATTTAGTCCACATAATTTAAAATAGTTATTAAAATAGTCCACATTATTTGATGTCGATTGTTTAAATGAAAATTTATTAATGAAAACAACCTATGTAGGTAAAGAACTGCCTTTTTTATTCATTTGACTTATTTTTGAATGAATGTTTTTTTTTTTTTTTCAAAAAGGAAATTTATGTACTCGGAGCTGTGAAGAGCATCGAATGTAATCAATTAACAGCCATTAATTAACAGTTTATATATTTAAAAATATGTTTTCGTTATTTTTTACAGATTAAAATAGAGAAAGATAGACAGTCCGAATGATGCAAATGCCTGTTTGACAAAGGAGAGGACAAAGGAGATCAAAAAGCAATGTTCCGTAGCGTCGCAACATTTCAGAAATTACGCAGTTATAAATTCTTTATGCTGAACATTAAATGCAATGATTGGCTATTTACATAAAAATTTTAATGATTCTGCAAATTAAAGAATTTTATATTATTTACGAGTATTATAGTTAAAATACAAAAATATGTTAATAGTTTAGTTTTTATATTACAAAACGTATTGTCTTTGTATTTTTCTTAAAAATTTGCATTTTACTATTTTTTTTAGAAGAACATTTCTAATATTATTTGTTTTTAATTTTTTATTATAAAAGTTTATTTTCTTCAAATATTACAAATTGTTTGTAACAATGTAATCTATTTTTTAACCGACTGAACAGCGCGCCAACCATAACTCCAAAATAAAAAAACCTCCAGAAATTTTAAATTAAAACCGCCAAATCGCGCGCCAAGACGAAAGGTCGATTGTTATGTATTTTTTTTTATAGAATATAATTAGTTTAATTTCAGAAAGTAGCTCTTCAGATGTTATTACTTTTTCCGAATCATGCCTTTTACTAAAAGTGTTTTAAGTTTTTATAAAAAAAGACAATAACTAATTGAATTAAGTTAAGAAATTTTTTAATATTTTATTTTGTTAATTTTTAAACTAGTGATGTTTTCTCACGCAATTATAATTACTCTCGATCAAGTAAAATGGAGATAAAAATGTTATATTGATTTGCATTTAGAAATACACTTTAAGTGGTTAAATGCATTTAAGATTAGTTTGAGTAACGTTTGGTAACACTTTTTATTTATTTCACATAAAAACGGGAATCTTTTTTAATGGTAACAATAAAAGGGTTTGCATCAAATATTAGCTTAGAATGAAAACCTATATGAACCACAAATTTGGCATCTGAATCGGAAGCTGCTTGGCGACTAAAACCAGTCTGATATTCCGATTTCTTTTTATTTAAATAATTTCACTTTTAAAAGTATATCGCTTGTATTTAGTAGCCAAGCAACAAATGATTTGGATGATAAATCATTGATTTAAATATAGCTGGTTAGCATTAAATCGATGAAATGTAATTAAATGGACGTGAAATCGTATTAAAAAAGGTGCTTAAAAATCAGTACATGAACGTATTCGTTTTTTTCAGTACAATTGCATCGTAAATGAGTGATGACGTACTCAAATTTAAGTAATCGAACTTTCACAAAAATAAGCAGTGTGATTTAATGCTAATCTCAGCTTATGTTCAAGCCATCTTAACAAAGCGACCTGACAAACTTAAAATAGTTGTTCAGAAGATGGTTTTACCATATTATTTGATGTTGATTGCAAAAATGGAAATTCAGTTATTACAACTTCAAATATCTTACTTCCCATTCTTTTGGCACACCTTTTTAACATTACTTCTGTTTATAACTTATTCACGTCGCTGGCAGCTTAACGGATAATACTCTGGACAGCAGTGTCTGCAGATCTGGGCGCAATTCCCGGTATGTCTTGGTTGTAATTGTCGATATTTATTGAAAGTGATATATGAAGAAAGCCTTTATAGGCTAGCATCTGCTCTTTTTATTCATTTTTACTCATTGTACTCATTTTTAAGTACATGAATTTTTCAAAATTGCCATGATAAGCATCGGATATATTCAAAAATGAGTACATTTGACTTATATTTGAATACCTCTTTTTAAAAGTGGTAAAGAAAAAAAATATATAATTTCTTTATTTTTTTCCAAATAATTAATTTATTTTTAACCAATTAACTCAATAACGAAAATAACATTAATTGTTACCCTGCTAGACGAAATCGTTGACTATAACACACAAAGTAATATTCCAATCTCCATATCAACACACAAAATATCATTCTACAAAATATCATCCAACATTCCTCACATCATTTCTCCCCCGATATATCTCACCCTCTCATCCCATCGCATATGTATCATATTCATCGGTCTATCGCTGGGTCAACACGACCCAAATCTAGGTTCCCAAGTCAACGCAGAGAGAACGCCGTAGGGGCCGCAGGTGCCCATGCCGCTCAACTAGCACAGACGCGCGGCATTGTTGACTCCGATATTCCGAAGGATATCTATCGGGTCGGAGAAGAGGTCCAATAAGATACGGTAGGGGGCACGGAAGGGATGTGGGTGTATCAAAGTGTGTTTCGTGTATCGTCTGATGTTGTCATAAATATGCGAGATGGGGGAGGGTTGCTTGTTGAGATTGGGATATGTAATCAAGGGGTTGCTTGGGAGGATGAATTTAACCGCTTTGTGTTGGTTGTAGGTGTCTGGATATTGTTGGTCTTTACTGATTGGGGATCGTGGAAGTTTGTCTTTAGATATGTGAGATGATGGATTTGTTGGGATTTTATGTTTAAAGCACTGGCTTGAAGTTGATTCATTGAAAATAGAGTAGACAATTTTGTGATGATTATTTTTTTTTGAATTTGGTAAATATACCTTTGGTAAAAGATATGTTGGTACAGTATTGTGAAATGATTTAATTATTTCCTACAAAAACAGTTAGTATACAACATTTCAAATGATTTCTATTTAAATAATAGTTATTCGAATACAATGAATTTTAAATATATATTTTATATGTTATACAGTGGAATTCTAATTATCCGGATCAATTGGGACCAGATCCCATCCGGATAACCGAATATCCGGATAATTAGGTAATTCACGAAAAAAAAAATATTTCTTGGTAATTTTTTTTTATTCTAGTATGTAATGTAATTTAATGAATATTAAAAGCAATGTCATTCACCGCTAAGGAATTTTGAAAATGCGAATTTTGCGGATTTTTTTTTCTCAAATCTATCCTGATAATTGACGTTCCGCTTTATTTGATCCGGATAACTGGAGTTCGGATAATTGGATTTTTACTGTAGCACTCAAATGCAATTTATTACTTGACTTAATATCGAAGAGTTATAACTAGATTTATCGGATATAACTCAATTTTTTTTTAAAGAAAACTTTCACATGTCTTGGATATTTTACTGTGGATATATTATATTTATATACATGGTGAGTAAAGTGTTTTATAAGATTATTTAAAAACATTTTAAATAATTTCGGTTAAAAATTATACGAATTAATATTTTATTTGAATAAATTAATATAAACTGTAATTTTGAATATTTCTGTTTACTAAGATACTCTTTGATGCTGTTTAAATATAAATATATGAGCTTAAAATAAGAGTTCATACATTTCTTCGGCTATTAGTTAAGGAAATCGATAAAATAAACTTTAAAACGCTCATTAAACTTCTAAGTAATCGGAAAGTACGGAGTACGGTATAAAATACTTTAGTTATTAACATTATACACAATAAAAATAATTTTAATACTTAAAATTATTTGGGAATTTTTGACCTTAATAGTTTATGCTTAAGGGAGACTGTTGTACCTTATGGATAATTTTTTAAAATCTCTTTAAAATAAATAGTAATGTACCTATTTATCATTGTTTTTTCAATTATTACCCACAAAATCTCATTCTTTCCCTGTATAAGTATTTATAATAAACATTCTTAGTTATTAAACATTTTTAAATATTAAAAAAAAATCCATAATTATCATTGGTAGAAAATTCTCTTGAACCTTGAATCCAATGTACCTTGGATCACTCTTAAAAATTTAAAAAAAAAGAACAATTTTTGATCATTTGGACTACTCAGCCAAACTCCAAATTTTTTAATGATTTAAAATGCCGCATTGAAGTATAAAATTTTACAAGAAAAAAATTACGCGTTTCTATAATAATTGTCATTTTTGCAGTCGATGTTGCTACAGCTTCTATGGCCTTTTTCATATATCAATGGGATCCCCTTTTGTATCCTGTTTTGCTTCTAGGCATTCTCCTGTAAAAAGAAAATTACTAATAATATAATATCAAGTACCTAAGGTCACTGACTCATGGTACGTGATGTTATGTGATCCAAGGATAACCATAGAATGCAGCTTGAAAGGAAAGCTTTCTTTAGGTTAATAATGAGTCATTTAAACAACGTATCAATATACTCATCACTTATTAAGGTATCAAAAAATTTGAGTAAAGACTCATCAACTTGTATTACCGAAGACTGAGAAATCATAAACTAAATGTTTAAGCAGTTGGAATAGTTAGTTTTTAAAACACTCGTATAAATTCAAACAAACAACATGCAGTGACAAAGTAAGTTGAGGGCAACTGCTCTCTGGTGTGTATTGTTTCAACTGGTTTGAGTTTTGGTTGCTACACTATAATCAAAGTACAACTGATTAAAAACAGTATTTTCATTATTTCTACTATGCTTCATAATTTAATATGTTTTACTTAGTACACATCAGACCAATAATTCTTTGAAGTAAGCAATGATAACACATTAAAAAATTTTATATTTTGAGAACCTTATTTATTAAAATGTTCAGTGTTTCACAATCAAGCTCATAAGTTACGGAATAGAGACTATATTCAACTTATAGAATCAGAAAACTTTTTCAATATTGGTATTAATAATTGCAAAAAGGATTAAATTATGGATATAATGGAAGTTACATTGCTTCCGTTTGCAAGTATACTTCGAAGAAATTTTTTTAAGAAATGGACTTACGTAAGTTTAAAGACGAGTAAAACGCGCTTGAGATTCTCGGTAATTCGACAATTCATATCACGTGGGATAATTTCTCGAATCATCGAGAAGCTTACGCGCGTTTTACTCGTTCGTGTGGAATGCGCCTAAAAGTTTTACAAATTCCTCTAAGTAAACCGGAAGCAACAGAAATTCACAGAAGTGATAATTTGACAATCTTTTAAAGAATAATTATTTTTATCTGAAAATAAACTAATTGGTAAGCTTCAAAGTAACTATTGGATGTCCAAAAAACGTTATTTTACAAAACGGTCTGAAAGCTTGCAATTGTCACATCACAGCATTGAAACGTTTTACAAATATAACTTTAAAAGCTTTCAAGAAAAGCCTCGAGTAAAAGGTTTCATAAACTGCAATAGAAGCTATTACTCTTTTTACTCTTTTTCCGTTCATTCTCAGTTAACCCCAAATTACACTTCTGAAACATAACACATGGATCAACTATGTGAAAGGTCGAAACTTGCTTAAAGTTTTTTGACACTTCCCATTTGTATCAAGGGATGTTTCTTTAAACGCATTGATCTTGTTTTCGACGTGAAACCTTTTTTAAAATAAGCTATATGGAGAATCAGGATAGAATCACTATGTTACGCTTTGAGGGTGATTCATTCTGATATTATAAATACTTGACAAATAGCACGATTGTCAGAAATTTAGTCTAATTTGTATTTTCAAGGTCTTGAAATAAAGCAAAACGCATGCGTGGCTTAGATAGGGGCCCACGTACATTCGGACAAACTGATCGTTTTCTTCCTTCTGTTGGTGAGGTTTTGTTGGCGACTAATATTTTTCTTACTGCTAGATTTTTTAGAGAATTAGGTGTTTATTTTTAGAAGAAAAAATTTATTATAAAAGAATGTTAACACATAAATTATATGTCTCAAAAATGTCCGAATGAAGCCTTCCGAAAGGTTTATTAATGATAGTAATTAAAAAATATCTTTTAAAAAAGATTAAACATAACTTTAAGAAAAAACAAACGCTAAAAAGTAAAAAAAATATTAGTATTTACGAACAAGTTGAAAAACTTTAAATATTTAATAACTTTGTGTTTTTTTTTAATCTGTGCTTGGCATCAACTTCAATTTTTTTTAATCAGTATAACATTAATATTAAATATTAACATTTTTAAATTTACAAAAAAAACAGTGCATCTGAGTTTTGTTAGAGCTCAAAAATGATTTAATTTGCAGTATTGGAATACTCTAACGAATTTTTTTTTTTCAAAAAAATTGTTACTTCCAATTCTTTTTGGCACACCTTTTTAAAATTACTTCTTTTTATAACTTCTTCTCTTCGCCCTGGTAGCTTAACGGATAAGAATCTATACATCGGTGCCTGCAGGTGTGGGTTCGACTCCCGGTAAGTCATGGTTGTATTTGTCGATATTTATTTAACGAGATTTATGAAAGTAGCCTATGAACTGCTCTGTTTATTCATTTTTACTCATTGAATTCATTTTTGAGTACATATCTTTTTCAAAAATGAAACTTATGTATGAAGCTATGATAAGCATCGAAGAATGTAATGAGAAATTAGCACATTTTGCTTATACCTGAGTACCTATTTTTAACAGCGTGTGTGCTTCAAAAGGACAGTAAGAAAGTACAATTAAATACACAATTTTTATATTTTTAAACGTTAAATACATATAAATAAAAACTAGGTGTGTCCAAAAGATCACGATCATCCCCCTCCCCCAACACATCTCATATTTAATAAATAACCGAATTACAGATAAAAGAAAACAGTCCCTAAAATCCGAATCCGTCAATTGCCCACTCCAATCCTGGTAAAAAAGCCATCGTCTCCCCCCACAGCGAAAGCAAACATCGACGGGACATTAAAGCGATCTGCAAACAGGCCGGTCGACTAACTCGACAACCTTGAAGGTGTCAAATACGGCGCCAAGAAGCCTTCCCCAAACATCTCTGCCAAAATGAAACGTCTGGGATGCTGCCTAGCCGAAGAATGGAAAGAAAGATCTCGCGGCCCTTGCAATTGGCCACAATGGCTCGAACTGTCCTATGGTGGTTTCTGGTGAGCATTGTTGGTGGTTGTAGATGAAAAAGTTATTGGTTATAGAGTGAAATGGTTGAATGTGAGGAACTGGAATGATTGTTGGGTGATTGTTTCTTTTATGTTTGATTTAATGGTTGCTTGAAGTGAAATCTCGAAAATGACTGCTGTTGAAAAAGGAAATATTTTTTATTTATTTCTTGGATTTGTATCTTATTTCATAAAACTGGTTTGAATGAAATGGATGGTATTAGGTGTAAATTTAAATGAATAATTCGATAAAATCAAAAAATTAAAACAAATAGCTAAAATTTTAAACTAAACGAGAGTTATTATTTTTTTTATAAACCCTCTGACAGAGTTGAATTGTTTAAGTCGTCCATGGACTTCTAGCAATACACATAAACATTTAATTTCGTAAAAATATCCGATGATGAAATATTTTTCAAATCTAAAACAATGGAATGTTTTTTGGAAGCTATATATATTAAAATAAAAAAATATAAAAAAATATATAATGTGCATGCAATGGAAATATAAAGTAAACTATTTTGCAGAGAATACCACTTTACAATTTTGACCTTTTTTTAACCAATCAGAGGGTTAAAATATAAGCACCTGAAGTTTAATACAAACAGAAAGACACACAGCAAACAATTTATTTTTTATTTTTTGAGGTGTTCTTTATTTTAGTGTATTTTGGTTATAATTTAAGGAAATTTTTCATTTTATAATGCGTTACCCAATAAACAAAATGTGAGCCAGACAAATTTCTAATATACATTGAGAAATAAATGAGCATACAAAGAGAAAAATTAAAATCGCGTTTTTAAAAGTTTTTATCTTACTTATAAATTGCATGCTTTCTTTTGTAAAAATAAATTTATCGTTGGATTGTTACATTTCCCGTTTCTTGAGTCCCAGCCACATTTTGATATATAGAAACGAACAAAGATGCTCAAGAAAAGATGAAAAATCATTCTAGTATATCCCCGAAAAATCAAATCACCCACTAAGTTAATATAAAGTTTCTCATGAAATTTCCTTTTTTGTGAATTTGATCAAATTCAAAGATTTAAATGAGTTGTTAACCTCGAGGTTTACCTAAGAATCTAACTAGATCTACCTAGAAGAAAGGTCTAAATAATACCTAAGAATTAGAAACATGTATATTAAATGTATTACTTATCTTATAAATATGAAACTATATAAAGATTTTTAAAAACAATGCTTAAATTTTATAAAAACTTGCAATTATAATAACATATTTGTCAACATATAAGCAATGTTGTTACGATTTATACATAATTAACTAAAAGCTGGGGGCCCCTAAGGTTGACCGCCCTCTGATCTTAATAGAAAATCAGGCCGTGATGTGGCGGTCTTTCTCGGTTCTCGCCAGCGATGTAGACGATTTATGACAGTATATGCTGCATTTATAAGGCTGTTTAATGATAGGAAAAAGTTTAATTATTTAATAAAGTTTGAAATTTAATGTATTCTCAAGTGTTAGAAAAAATGAATTTACTGTAATAAAATTTACATTATTACTTTTAGGTTATATTTGTCAAAAATGAATATAACCAAATGTTATGTTATACTAGAAACAGTTCTATTTTATTAAAAATATCGTGACCTATAAAACGGATGTGCTTTAAAACACATCATATTTCTTTTTTTATTAGAATAAAATATTGTCATTGCATTTGAAGTGCATCATATTTTTCTTTTACATAACATAAAACTAATTTTCAGACACACAAAAGTACAAAGTAATTGTCAATTTCTTTCGATCTGAAATGTTTCTTTTTATATACATTTTTTTTTATTTTCAAAAAGTAGTCTATCAAATCTTTCAACAGCTTTCCGTATCGGCTAAATTAATTTACCTGTCAATGAAATAATTTGACACGTACCAGCGTTCGAATGAAATATAAATTCTACCGGGACATACAATAAAATCACGTAGGTTGGGAAACGCAGTTCATTCCAATAGTCCATTAACCTAACGAAGTGCCAATAGTATCTGCATTCATATCAACTGACAAAAATAACAACCCAACCACATAAAATAAAAATAAAATCCCCAAACTCGAACATAATGCTCTTCGTAATTTGTCCATCACAGCCCAGTTCACTTCTATTGGTTGCCATTTACAATTCCACCAGACAAATGACAACTAGGCATAAATACTGTTAACGAAAAAGACCCCCTCGGGGTCTACTCTACAACAACCAAGAGCAAAAGCATCGTCTGATCAAATCTCCCATTGGATCGACCACTGTGCAAAGCAGTCATGTCCCTTGGCTGAAGACCTATAATTTGGCCCACTATACTATTTCGCGGTTTCCGAGTGCAAACCTGTCAAAATCGAGTAAGAAGTGTCACTCTGGAGGATTGGGCAGGCGGCAATGTCTTTTCTGGAAATTCAATGGTGTGAAAGGTGTTTCAAGGGAGGGGGGGGGCCGTTGATGGGGGGGGGGGCATTGAGAAGGGCCTGGCCCAACGTTTTCTGCACCATCACACACCCTTTTGCAGTTGTCCCTCTCTGACAATGTTAATGGAGGGACACGCTACTTAATAGACGTGGCAAATGTCAGTTCTGGGAAGAGGAGGGGGTGTAGCGTGTAGCTAACCCCCCCCCCCCCTCTTGAAACCCCCAATGAAGAGTGTTTGCTTTTAAATGTGCGATTATACTAAACAGAACTATACTATACAAAAGGGAAGCATGCCATATCGTCTAGGGTTGAGGACTGATCTTACTAGGGATCGGTCAGTTCTAGGTTTTCAAGTGCTAGTGCATTTGAAAATTCTTTTGAATTCACTATCTATGCAGAATATATAGACTAAAGGTAAAATTTCTGAGAAACAACTAGGAGATTTTTGGAGTTGCTATGTATATTCTTTTCTGACAATGTTAACGGATCATAATAAGCCATTTTTTAATGGAAATGGGAATCTTGACTCTCTGTCACGTTAAATAAAGAGACAGACGTTGCGTCATTGTTAAAAATGTTTTCTTCTATATGACGAAAGTTTTCGTTATATTAAGATTTTTTCCGATTACATTTTTTCTTCAAAAATAAGGAGGGTATTCATCAATTATAACATGCTATTTCGTTGTGTGGGGGACAACTAACAAAATATTGTGTCATGTTTAGAAATATGTAATCGGAGCAGAATAGACAAAACCAATTGTAACAGTGCTATATAAATCCTTGAGAAATGTAGGAGTGTTACTGAACTCCCTTTTTGAAATCTCCGTGCTTGTTTTATCATGTGTATTATACTATACTAGGAGGCTCCGCCCCCTGCTCCGTTGACGCTCCGCCTACCAAAATGCGAGCGCAACAGATTTTTGTAAACAATATAACTGTTGCTATTCCGCGTAGAGAAAAACAGCGTTTTTCAATCACCGCGTAAGAGAATTGTATATAAAGACTAGGTATTTCGTTTGTTATAGGTACAATTATCTGCAGTTGAAATTGAGATGTCCCTTTTCAGTTAGGTGTCTAACGACTGTAGTTTTTTACTTGGTAATGTTGTACTTTTGAATTTACTATACATATATACATAATGCATTGAGTAAACACTTAGTATTTAAGTATATGAGTTAAACCTCTTGAGTTGGGCAACTGTACGTCTCTGTCAATGTTATGTAGGTACAAGATAGGTAACACAAGTAAACAGTTCTGATATGTCTTGGAGGAAGATACCACATGACTAAAACCTAATGTTAGAGCTATACAAACAGCGCTCTGTTTAACGTGTAAATTACACTATGCTAAGTATGTCTAGAGTAAGACATGTCCTAGTGTAGATTTTGGAACCGTTGTCTCACGTTTTAGTTAGGGGATTGATAAGTTCAAGTTTTTCACCTGATGGCAGTAAACACATCTAACAATACGTTCGAATTAACTTTCCTATCATAATGATAAAAATCTTTTAAAGGGGAATTGCTTAAGCGTGTACAAATAGGGTAAAAGTTTTGTACTATTACCCATCTTGACTAAACGTTAACATAATTAAATTTATCAAATTTTTTCTTTAGTTTCAAAATTGGACTTTTTAGAAAGTTTTCTTTGTGTTTAGAAATATTCCTTTTTAAAGCTAATATTTTGGTAAAGAAGAATTTTAAATTTTTTCCAACTTTTTTAAATTTACAAAAAAAAATATAATATTTTAATTAGAGAATTTTTTTATAAATTTTGAAATTATACGTATTGCAGAGAAAATTGTTGATAAACGGACATATATTACATGTTCATTTTTCTTAAATGGTATTAGGAGAATTTAGTTTAAATTAACAGATGCAATGTAACATTTGAGGGGCTTGCTGTAGAAAGGAGGTAGCCCCAATTATTCAAGTGTGCAGAAAGCTGTAAAAAACGTTTGAGAATTCAAAATTCCAAGTTGTGTGAAGATATTCGTTTTGATCAATCTTCTTAATTGTTCCTACACATTATGACAGTATTTTCACTCAAAAATATATCTTTCAGATGACGTGGCACGTTGGATAGTTGGAGCTACCTCTTTCTTGCAACCAAATAAATGCTTTGTCTACCTCTATGAAAAATATTTCACAAAAAAATACAATTTACTATAATATTATTTTATTTAAAGAAAACTTCAATTGAAATCTAGCATATAACTTGGCTTTAAAAACAGAAAATTACATTTTTAATCAACACTCTCCCCCTCTGTAACGTCCGGCTCATCTGATGCGTTGTCATCTATTGAGTAACGCGAGAACAAACAGTTGGAACTACATATTTCTGGCACCAAACGAACAAGTTTTTTTTTACCACAAGATAGTACATGTAACTCCAAATTCTCCTAGGTTGGAGCTACATCCTTTTTGCAGCAAACCCTACAATTTTATTTGGTCGCTTTACAATAACATACTCTATATTTAAAAATCAGTATTTATTTAATGATATAAATAATAAATATAATATCTTAGAGTACTGTCAACATAAAACAATTGCACCAGATTAATGAAGAAGATTAATGTCTGAAAACAATTAAACTTAAATTTAACATTAACACATAAATTTATATTATTATGCGAATCAGATATTTATGTCCTATTCCAAAACAAGATGTAATCATTGGACATGGCTGTATGTGTTATTGCTCTTTACTGAACAAGAAACTCTAACGTGCTTCATTCTTCTACCATTTAATACTCATTATATTATGAAAAAATTATTTTTTTCCAATTAATGCGGAAAATACAGCAAAAAATGTGTTAATGGTCATTTGTGTAGTTCAACCTAATTATTCTTTGATATAATATCATTGATTTTGAAGTGTTTTTGATTGTTGAAATTCATAAATATTTGAATAGACAATTTATTGAATAATTATTGAATAATAATATATTATTTCTCCATTAAAAACGTCATTAAATGGTTAACAAAAGCTTTAAATTTAAAAATACTCGTCAGCCATACAAATTTCCTTAAGAGTAAGGGGACCCAATACCAGATACCCAAAAAAGGATTCCCACAAAATTGTAAAATTCTCGAATTTTTTGTTACTAAAATTTTATATTATATATTTGCATTTTGGAATCTTCTAAAGATGCTTGCAAAATTCTAGAACTGTATCTATGGTTTTTAAATGAGTTATTTAAGATTTTAGGCGGGATTCACAAGTAGATATTTTTCACCTAGGTGTTTGGGTTTTTCATTGTGTTTTTATTAATGGAGAAAAGTATACTGTTTTAAACATATTGTTAAATATGTGTATATTAAAAATTAGCTAACGAATTAGCTCTAAGAGTAGTAGTATTTTTTTTAAATTACTGAAATAAAGAATTTAGAGTTTTAATTAAACATTTTGTGTTATTAAGAATAAATATTTATATCAAAATCAAATACATGTTGCACATAAATTTTAATGTAATTTTTTTTGTATTATGGTTTAAAGGATCTGAGAAAAAAAATTTGGTGTAGAAATACAACTATTTAAAAATGTATCAGCATTTTATAAAAAGTTTTTAAATATTTAAAAAGTCGAAATTTTGATAAAAATACAAACAATTGCGGAATTTTTAAGGAAATGTTGGTCTTTTATATAAATTTAAATAATATACATCAAAAGTTTTATTCAAAAAGTAAAAAGTAAAGTTTTTGTGGTAACGTATCCACTTTATTGCATGCAATATAAATTACAAAGTCATTTAATGTTTAACTTAAAGTTTAGGTATTTAATTGGTTTTATTAAAAATACCTCAATTAATAAAAAGGAAAGGCCTAGAATTTAATAAAGATAAGTACTGATGTTCTAAGGTATATTTTGGTGAAAATGTATTAAATTTTGTATCATGAAATGTACAAAATATGTTAAAAAGCAAAATTTAATTAGAAATTATAAAATAGATTGAAACTAAATTATAGTTCTGTACAAATAAAAATGTTTGATTACACACTTTTAAATTTAATTAATATTTAAAAAATGTCTTCCAAAGAAAATTTTCAAGACTTTACGATCAAGTCATCAATCTAATTTAGTTTTTAAAAATTAAAAGCATATTAAACTTAGTAACTTTAAACAATTTGAAATAAGTTAGGCATATTTTATTCCCAAAAGGTGAAACAATATCTGAACTCAATTACTACACTCTTATACTAAAAAACACAGTGTCAAATTAGCCTAAATTTAGAAAAGATTTTTAAAACAAAGAAGAAAATGAACATTTGATTGACAAATTATCTTTTTTAATGAATATTTTAATAATTTTTATTACATTTTGAATTTTAAACAAAACGCTCCGTCAATCATTAAACCATTTCATTACAATTAGGATAATGACTAAAAATACTTACAAATATCTGAGTAGTTCTCCTAAGATTTTTTTTGTAAAAAAATGGGAACGCTTTGATAACTAAAAAATTCCTTTCATACAATTGTATTTTTAAAAATCATGAAATTGTTTTATGAAAAATCATGAAATTGTTTTATGAAAAATCATGAAATTGTTTTATGAAAAATCATGAAATTGTTTTATGAAAAATCATGAAATTGTTTTATGAAAAATCATGAAATTGTTTTATTAAAAATCATGAAATTGTTTTATGAAAAATCATGAAATTGTTTTATGAAAAATCATGAAATTGTTTTATGAAAAATCATGAAATTGTTTTATGAAAAATCATGAAATTGTTTTATGAAAAATCATGAAATTGTTTTATGAAAAATCGTGAAATTGTTTTATGAAAAATCATGAAATTATATTATGAAAAATCATGAAATTGTTTTATGAAAAATAATTTAGAGCTTGTTTGTCGAACCTTTTATTGATATACAGATTATAAATATAAACCCAAAACTTACATTTTACTCTTGATTTCAAGAAACCCACTACTTTCACAAAACATTTTAAATCCTTGTCGAAAATCCAACAAAGACGATAATTCTCTTTAAAAGGATATTACTAAACCTTTCCAAACTTAAAAAATAAAACTCTTTTAAATCCTTTTCTTAGACATGTATTTATTATCTTACGTCAATCCAAAGGAAATACCCCAAACCAAGTAAAAACAATACATAAAAAGACAATGAAAAAAATACTTCCTACTAGTTATACACTCACTCATACGATTTAAAATGGGACTTGATCACCAAACCTCTCAGACAGTCCCATTCCCCACTCAATAAAACTCTTAAAACATCCTCCTGAGGAAAGATTATAAGCCACCCCCATTAAACAACAAAGAAAATGAAGATAACAGCATCCTCCCATCCTCATCTTCTCCTAATCTCCATCCTTTTCTTTAATAAAAAATCACTTGATAACACCAATCCTCTTATACCAAAAGCAAAAACAATGCAAACAGGGATTAAGAAATCATCCCCTTCAAAAGAAATCAAGAGCAGGATGAATGCCCAAGAGAAGAAAGACGATAATAACAATCATAATAATAATAATAAGGAGGAGATGTATTAAATGCTTCTCTCTGTTTTAAATGTTCTTATCCATTGAATCAGAGCGCTCTTGAAATCCATTTGGATTATATGGATGGCGGGATGCTGGAGAGGAAAAGGGGATTTTGGATGGATCGTTTGGTGGATGGGAGATGGGGGGAGGGGGAGAAGGGATTTCTGTCGTCTGCGACGAGGGGGGGAGGTCAAAAGGTCGTTAATGGAGTTGCGCGTTTTGGCCCGCCTATTAGCGTCTCTCAGTTGAGCGTAGGCAAGGTAGGATGCAGGTATTTTTGTTGAGCTTCGTGGTGGAGAGGGGATTTAGTTCGGCGGAAACAGAGAGAGGGGGGGTCGAGGTATAATTGCGGAAATGTAAGTTACAGGTCAGTCAGCATTGACTAATTCTGGATTCCGTTTTAGAAGGGGCTACGGAAAGTGTTGCGAGGCCTCCGTGGCCGAGCGGTTAAAGGCGTCAGCTGGGAATACGAAGATTCGTGGTTCGATGCCAGGCGATGGACTTGACAAAGAAAAGTAAAAAGTAGTGATCTTGTGATCGGAGGGTTGCCAGCTTCTCTGCAAAATACTAGAAAAGTCGTTCAGAACACCCGCAAAAATTAACGGCGTGTATACGGGACTGGTGCACGATAAATCTGATCGGGGTCCAAAGTCCCGACGTCTAATGAAGGTGTTTGGTGCCAGTTCAGGTGTTTTCTCGTCATCTGACCATGGTTTTAAAATAACGAGGTGCATGTATGAATGTGTATGTGTTCCCGGGTCTTTCCTTTTCGAGATAGACCCCGAACCGTCGCCAATAGCCCACTGTGCAGCTCTAGTGCGACGTTAATTAACCAAACCAAACCAAGTTTTGCTCATTAAAAAAAATTGACATATTTTGCAGTGATATCGTTATACATGTATAATTAAATTCCCGTTAAATGGCATACAATATATGGAAGCATAGTTAATAAATAATATGTACTAATAAAAATTAAAAAATTAGCTGTAAAAAGTTAAAAGTGTAAATAAATTGAATTCGTTTCATTAAAAGAGTTTAAGTATTAATACTATTTAATGATCTAAAATCATTTTTAGTGTCCAAGATACTACTAACAAATAATAAAAAAAAATAATGACAAATTATATATATAATAAAATTTAAAAAATATATCTCGATTTTCAAGTGTCATTCCATTTTTGAAAAAACACTACTCAGTTTATTTTTAGTGTTTTAGAAGAAACTCCATGTTTGTTTTAAATGTCCACATAAATAAACTTTGATTTTAAAGCAGACCCTCATTAAAACAACCACTCGATATAACGATACCTTCGTTATAAGGACTGCAACTTAAATTCGCTATTAAATTTGGTTAGTTCAGGGTCCGATTAAGACATCGCCTCTAAATGGGGCTCCCAATGCTCTCAAATAGGTCATGGAACTTTAAATCAAGTTTTCACATGCACTAAAGTCCTTCCCCCGAATCGCATTAAAATGAAACACATTTTAAAAAAAATAATAAAATATATTAATGAGTATTGAGTATTAACAATATTCTATATATTTTGATATTTTTCTAATATTCGAACAAATTTAACACAAGTGGAAATATTTTATATACTAAAGTTTGAAATGCATTTTTCCAAAGATAAATTTAATGGCAAACTAACTATGTTATGGATGTTAAATATATATAAAATGTGTGGTTCAGGAGCCGCGAATTTTTTTTTTATCAACCTGTCTTATACTAAAGTTTGTAAAGGATTTTTGTAAGGTAAATATAGTGGCAAACTAACCATGTTAGGGGTGTGAAATACTTATATAAATTGTGTGATTTGGGAGCCCCTTAAAAAAGTGTATCAAATTGTCTTATACTAAAGTTTGTAATGATTTTTTTAAGTTAAATTTAGTGGCAAACTAGGTATGTTAGGAGTGTAAAAGTTTTATAAAATGTGTGATTTGGGGCCCCTTAAAAAGGTGTATCAATGTTTATACTAAATCGTTTGCATTTGTAATGCATTTCTTAAAGGTAAATTTAGTGACAAACTACCGATGTTAGTTGTGAAATACTTATATAAATTGTGTGATTTGGGGACCCTTCAAAAAAGTGAATCAAAATATCTTATACTAAAGTTTGTAATGCATTTTTTTAAAAGTTAAATTTAGTAGCAAACTAGCTATGTTTGGAATGAATTTTTTTTATAAAATGTGTGATTTGGGGCCCTTTAAAAAGGTGTATCAAAGTTTATACTAAAGTTTGAAATGCATTTCTTAAAGGTAAATTTAGTGACAAACTACCGACGTTAGGTGTGAAATACTTATATAAATTGTGTGATTTGGGCGCCCCTCAAAAAGTATATCAAAGTGTCTTATACTAAAGTTTGTAATCTTTTTTTTTAAAGTTAAATTTAGTGGCAAACTAACTACGTTTGGAATGAAATTTTTTTTATAAAATGTGTGATTTGGGGCCCCTTAAAAAGGTGTATCAAAGTTTATACTAAAGTTTGTAATACATTTCTTAAAGATAAATTTAGTGACAAATTACCGATGTTAGGTGTGAAATACTTATATGAATTGTGTGATTTGGGCGCCCCTCAAAAAATATCAAAGTGTCTTATACTAAAGTTTGTAATATTTTTTTTAAAGTTAAATTTAGTGGCAAACTAGCTATGTTTGGAATGTAAATTCTTTAAAAAATGTGTGGTTTGGGGCCCCTCAAAAAAGTTTATCAAAATGTCTTATACTAAAGTTTGTAATGCATTTTTTTAAAAGTTAAATTTAGTGGCAAACTCTCTATATTTGGAATGTAAATTTTTATAAAATGTGTGATTTGTGGTTCCTTTAAAATGTAGAGTGTACACCTGGGTTTTACAGGTCTAATCATTACGGGTCTGGGTTTTTCGGTAATCATGCCCTGGATTAATTTCTAATGAAATAAGTTTTTTACTTGGTACAACGCCATTTTCGTTAAATCGACCGCTCGTATTGGTCTTGCACGGAGTAGTTATACAGAGGGTCTTCTCTTTAAGCTTACCTAACACTGACATAAATTCACCAAAAATATGTATTCGGCCCCCTGAAAATCGCAGCAAACATCTCTGAGTGTTTTATGCTTTACTTGTTATCCACGTTGTCGCGAGCAACGCTACTCCTGTAAGCTCCAATAGCAGCCAGCCTCGCTGTAAGCATTAATGGATTCCACGAAATCTCCCTGCCATTATTCTTTATTATTATTATCATTGCTTCAGATTTTTTTCCCTTCTCCCATCTTGAAACCACTTTGATTTTTCTCCTCCATTCTTCTGCGCGAGCTTCACATGTAACACCGTGTTTGCAGATGACATTAGTTATATCCCTTGTTTGTTTTCTCAAACTCACTTTCTTCTTCTTCTCAGTACTTCACTTCAGTTCTCCCGTTGACTTCCTCTCCTCTGATTGGATACCCTCTTAATAACAGCTCGTCAATCCCCTTGGCTTTGATACGATGTCTGGTAAGCGGATCTTTTCGGAGAGAATAGATCCCGGATGTAGGATGGCGTCAGTTATGTATTTTCTTTCTTTCTTATGGTTCTACTTTCGCTCTTTTTTTTCTCGTTCTTTGTTGTTGTTGTAGTGAGTGTATCGGGATTTTCTTTTTATCGTGCTGCGATTTCTCGTTGCCATTGTGGTAAAAGTAATAATGGAGAGTGGCGTGGATATTGGGAGTGGAATGGTGTGAATGTAATTCATTAGTGTCACACTTTCGATTCGGGAACTGCGTTCTTTGTGTAATTGTGGGTTAGCTTTTTGCTGGGTTAATATTTGACTTGGGGAAAGGAAGACCCAATGATGCATTTCAATTTTGTCAGTATATCGAATGGAAACAAGCTGACTGATAGAAAAGAGATAATTTCACGGATATTTTCTGGGTATAACACTATTGAGAGATTTACATAGTGATATAATAAACTTCGATAAGGCAATATCTTAAAAAACATAAATAAACCTCAAATATGGAACTTTTCTAAACTTTCTTACAATATTTTCAATAAAAACAATAAACAAATTTTAATATATTTTATAACTTCGATATTTTTCTTCATATCTAATTCGTCGTGATAACTCATTTGGCTACATAGTCCAACTCATTTGGCTACATAGTCCAACTCATTTGGCTACATAGTCCAACTCATTTGGCTACATAGTCAAACTCATTTGGCTACATAGTCCAACTCATTTGGCTACATAGTCCAACTCATTTGGCTACATAGTCCAACTCATTTGGCTACATAGTCCAACTCATTTGGCTACATAGTCCAACTCATTTGGCTACATAGTCCAACTCATTTGGCTACATAGTTCAACTCATTTGGCTACATAGTCCAACCCATTTGGCTACATAGTCCAACTCATTTGGCTACATAGTCCAACTCATTCAGCTACTGGTGTATTAACTTTAAAGTTTTTCAAATTATTAAATGAAACTTTCCTTTATTGTGGCACAATTTTAATTTTTAAATTACGTTGAGCTTTAAAGTATATTTAAAATTGAGTATTAAAAAAGCAATATGTTATGGCTTAATTCAATTACATTCTCATCTATGTATGAATTACAATTCAAAAGTATAGCTTTTAAGTTAAAAATGTAAGTATTTCAACTACCTTTTGATTTTGATCTATATTAATAATAATTCTTTTTTGAAAAAATATTTTTTAAATGCTTTTTTTAAAAGTTTTAGAAATTTAAAATAATTTTTTTAAACTTTTAGACATATGACACAAATACATATACTCCTCTTATTATTATACAATAGTTGTTTAAAGCCTGTATGACTGCAGCTTTATAAAATGTTAAAACTATAAGCCTTTTCACTTTTTATAAATAAAATTTTAATATCATACATCCCATTAAACGGATATGTATGTGGATATTTTAAATTAAAATAAAAATAAAAAATAAAGTAAATTGCTATTTAAATTAAGACGTAAAATATCTTAATAATGATTTAAATATTCATAAGAAAAAAGGCACACTTTCCATTTTTATCGCCAATTTGAAATTTAATTAACATTTTATGGAAATAATTATTTTCAGCATATAAACTGAGAAACAAATTAAATTATTTTTTTTACCAAAATTAATAAGGTATCTAGTACATTCGACTTTCTATGTTTAGTAATAATAATTTGTAATTGTGGAAAACTCGTTGCATCACTTTAAAATTTAAAAATTAATACTTAGCTAATCCGTCAAATTCAAAACAATATGTTTAGTTGAATTAAAAACATTCTTTACACACAATATGAGTTATTATTAAGCATTATATATAAATTTAAAAAAAAGTTCTTATATTCTGTTTGATTACAGGTACTTCTTTGGAGAATGATGTTTCATCAAATTCAAAACATTATGTTTATTTGAAATAATAAACATTCTTTACACACTCAAGATAATGATATGGATTATTGTTAAGCATTTTATATAAATTAAAAAAAAATTCTTATATTCTGTTTGATTACAGGTACTTCCTTGGAGAATGATGTTGCGTCAAATTCAAAACATTATGTTTATTTGAAATAATAAACATTCTTTACACACTCAAGATAATGATATGGATTATTGTTAAGCATTTTATATAAATTAAAAAAAAATTCTTATATTATGTTTGATTACAGGTACTTCTTTAAAGAATGATGTTGCATATTTGAAGAATTCTGAGCACAGCGTAGGATGCCATGATTCATAACATCCCAAAAAATTATAGTTAACAAATATTGTATATATATATGTGAAACATGAAATGAAGAATTGTGTACATAAAAAAGCAATAATAAAACAAATATAAAAACACAGAATATTTTTAGGAAACGTAGAGATTTTACACCTCAATAGACATAGGAAAAGTATGATTTTTGGTTTCCAGTTTTTAAAATTAAATCGAAATGACCTGGAATCCAAAAGAGCATTCTGGGTAACGTTGTAACGTATGTATCACTAATAGATTCTTGTACACTTTTTTACGTTTTTGAAACAAATGTGCAACTAAAAAACCAATGAATATAATTACAATTAAATGTGAAACAGTTTTGCTACAAGAAAAAGTAAGGCAAATTTGATAACTTCTGTGTGTCTTATGTATCATAAATGTACTAAAAAGATGAAGGTCGTATAACACATGTCCGACTTTTCTGTGCTATTTGGCGTGTACTTTTATTTTTTTAGTAACAAGAATTTTTTTTAATAATATTAAAATATTATTTGTGGCAATTGGTTTTAATATTTACAAAATGACTAAATCTTTTGTGATATTTGACGAATTAAAATGTATTTTTATAAATACATTAAACGAATCTTTCGGAAATTTAGAGCGTCCACCATTAAAAGTGATATAATAAATAAAATATATTAATTAATTGGAATGCTGCGAATAATTATAAATACACATTTATACTTAGTTTGATAAATTTTATTACTACTTTTCAATGGTAAATTTATGCACAAGTTACATATATAATTAAACTTATTTTATTTTAAAGCAAATCAGCTGAAATACACGTTTTATACGTATGAGAATAAAATAATACACAATATAGATGCAAATATAATATTTGTAAGGGATAGAAGAAAGGCTTTGATAAGGCTTTAAATTCCTTTTCCTCTTTAAATGTTTAAAATATATAATTATTAGATGGCTGAGTGCTACTGTAATCTCGTTCTCAGATAGGATACTTCAGCTAGAAGACCAAACAAAAATAATTTTTTCTTCTTGAGGTTTAACCCTGCCAAATTTCACATTCCTGAGCTTATACGAAGTAGCAGAATCAGTGAGGAGTGTGTGTCATTGTAATACCATGTAGGGGAACATGTATTTCAGGTAGAAGTTTGAAAATATTATCTTTCCTATTTAAGGTATAAGGAACAACTCCAGTAAATTTCATCGTTCTAAATACATCAGAAGTGGTAGAATGAGTGAATTTTATTTTAACACCGTGCGCAGAACGGATATGTCAGTTTAGAGGTTTGAAAATAGCTTACTTTTGTTATTTAAAGTGTAATAAATAATTCTGCGAAATATCATCTTCCTGGGTACGTGAAAAGTGGGATAATTAGAGATGAGTGCATGAATGAGTCAGTGAGTGAGTGAATGTTGAGGGCTTTCACATGTCTGTATATATATGTCGTACATTCTGTTTTGGAACCTCAACTAATACAAAAGTCGTTATTAGTTAATATAAGAAGGCTGTACAAACTTTAGAAAGTGGAATGAGTTATATATAAAAAAAAGTACCTACTGCATGGCCGATAATTTATTTATTTATTTATTTATTTATTTATTTATTTATTTATTTATTTATTTATTTATTTATTTATTTATTTATTTATTTATTTATTTATTTATTTATTTGTTTATTTATTTATTTATTTATTTATTTATTTATTTATTTATTTATTTATTTATTTATTTATTTATTTATTTATTTATTTATTTATTTATTTATTTATTTATTTATTTATTTATTTATTTATTTATTTATTTATTTATTTATTTATTTATTTGTTTATTTATTTATTTATTTATTTATTTGTTCGTTCGTTTTTTTTTATTTATTTATTTGAAGATTAAAATGATTTATAAAAACGAATTTTAATTGTTTTTTTGCTGTCATTTTGCTGATTAATTTTAATTGTTTTGAAATTCACAAAATCATACCTTTCAAAGAATTTATAAAAAAAATTTTTTTAAGAGATTTGGATTTTTTTTATATCTGTTAAAATATCTTATATGCTACCAATTAAAATAATGTCTTCTTAAAATGATATTTTCTTTATAGAAATTTATATATTTTTTTTTGGCTTTATATATCCTCACCTTAATTTTACTAAAATAAATAAATATACGAATTTAAATTTATACGAATAAAAATTATTAATTATAAAAGAATTATAAAATTGTATTAACAAAGTTATAAAATCTGTGTATTCTAAAAATGAGTATTATTACAAAATTATTTGCCAAAATATTTAAAAAAGTTTTGAATATTTTCTATTTAAAAGTTTATATAAATTTTAAACAGTGTCTGAGTTATTACTCATACAAAAAAAATGCTTCTAACATGACGTTCAATGGATTCTATAAGTCCCCTGAAATAGTTTAAATTATATACAAGTCTTTAATTAGTCAATAATAAAACCAGGCTAAACTTATTCCAAATTAGTTATCCCAACCAACTGGAACTAATAAGACAGCGCCAAGAGCGAAACTATTCCACGCAAACATTAAACAAACCCATAATCGATTCACTAAACATAATTTAAACTTCAAAACCAACTTTCAAATACCAAGCATCAATATTGTCCAAAACCATTTCAACATTCAAAAACGGATAACGCGTAATCTCCTAACAACTAAACATTGTCTTTGATTTCGTTAAGCCCGAGCAAACAAAAAGTCCGCACAGTTCCTGCTCGGCTTCATCCATAATCCTTAATAATAATTACTGAAAATCCATTAATTAAACATTTAAAGCCCCGCAGTGAAAAGAGATTATTCTTAATGTAATTAAAAATTCGCTCAAAGATCGCGCTGAAACCTATTAGATGCAGAAAGATATAAATGGGCGATGGAAGTTAATACTTTAATGAGGGACGAAGATTACGTTCCAGCAGGTTTTGCAAAATGGCTCTTGAGCAAACTAAACGCATTACATCTGCGAAATTAAAGAAAATAATCTTTTCTCCCCGCCTCTGCAGCGGAGTTAAGAAGATCAGGATGTAAGACGGGGGAAGCGCTATTGGAGGAGCAATCTAATAATTTCTTATAATATTTCCCATCCCTTTCTTTTTGGATGTCGGAGAGAGTCCGAAAAATCACTTTAATTCGCTCTTTCAGCGAGCGCAAAGATCACTTGGGGGGAGGGATGAGTGACGTGAAACGAAGACAGGGGACGTATAAATATTGTGCTATTTTGTTCTTAGTAACCATCAGAATAATTTGTAGAGGAATCTCTACTTTTAACAACAATGCCTATAACAATTACAAAATTCTGTGTATACCGTTTAGGTCTTCGAGCATGGATTCCTCATGGCAGATATTTCATAATATTCTAATCTCGCTAACAACAAAGTGAAGCCAACATGTATGGCTTCAAACACGTGGTTCACTACGTCATCAATTCATAATTTTGTTCTAGTTCATTCGTAAAAAATATCCTGTACTTCATGTTACTATTATTTCCAAATCACACGCCAATCGCGAACATTTTTCATCCATCGTTCCGAGATATTTGTATCACGATGATGACGTCATATTCGCTCTACTACAGTCCATTCATGCTCGAAGGTTTAGATACTAAAAATTAAGTAAAATTTACTCATTTTTGGATACATTCGATGCTTATCATAGCTACGAACATATGAGTTTCAATTTTGAGAAAGACATGTACTCAAAAATGAGTACAGTGAATAAAATGTGCAGTTGCTTGACTACATAGGCTGCTTTTATAAATCACTATCAATAAATATAAACAATTATAACCAAGGCATACCGGGAATCGAACCCAGATCTTCAGGTACCGCAGCGCGGTACCTTTATCTCTTGTACTACCAGGGCGAAGAAGTTATAAACAGAAGAAATGTTAAAATGGTGTGCCAAAAAATGGGAAGTAAGATAATTGATTTGTATTAGCTCAGTTTCCATTTAAGCAATCGACATTAACTATAATATTGAAAACCATCTTCCAATCAACTATTTGTTAGATCGCTTGGTTAAGTTGGCTTGAACAGAAGCTGAGATTAGCAATATTAAATCACACTGCTCATTTTTGAGAAAGTACGGTTACTTAAATTTGAGTAAGGCATATCTCATTTATGATCCAATTGTACTCAAAGAAAAACGAATAGGTTCATTTACTCATTTGTGTACCTTTTTTTCCGTGATTTTGTTCTTAGTAACCACCAAAGTCACCGCCAAAAAATGGGAAGTAAGATAATTGAGTTGTATTAGCTCAGTTTCCATTTAAGCAATCGACATCAACTATAATGTTGAAAACCATCTGTGCACTGTAAAAAAAGGTACTTAAAAATCAGTATCTAAACCTATTCAGTTTTCTTTAAGAATAATTGCTAACGGTCGTTTGACATACTCAAATACAAGTAACCGCGCTTTCTCAAAAGCAGAGATTTAATATTGCTAATCTCAGCGTCTGTACAGACGAGTTTAATGGAATCTGTCAAACTGCAAATAGTAGTTCAGAAAGATGGGTTTCCATCTTATATTTGATGACGATTGCTTCAATAGAAACTGAACTATTACAACTCCATTATCTTGCTTCCCATTCTCTTTGTACATTCTTTTAACATTTATTTTGTTTTGAGCGTCCACGAGATAAAAAACAAAGTTAATGCAAGTCACTGTACTTTCTCAAACAGCAGCGGTGTGATTTAATATTGCTAATCTCAGCTTCTATTTAAACGATCTTAATGGAATTTGTCGAATAGTTCAGAAGGTGATTTGCCACATTATTTGACGTCGATTGTTTGCTTAAATAAAACCTCAGTTAACACAACTCAATTATCTTACTTGCCATTCATTTGGTCCACATTTTTTAATACCCGGTATGGCTTGGTTGTAATTGTCGATATTTATTAAAAGTGATTTATGAAGATCAGCCTTCACTACTCATGTTTACTTATTGTATTCATTTTTAGGTACACTTCTTTTTCAAAATTGAAACTCATGTGTTCGGAGCCATGATCGACATCGAATGTAATAAAAAATTTGTACATTTTACTTATTTTCTGGTACATATTTTTAACAGCATACAAGCATTAAGTATACAAGGGAAATGCCATTACAATGAATATAACTTTGTAATATTGTTGTAGAAAGAGTCCCCCAATTGTTTTGAAATGGTCCTATTATGCATAAACAAGTCATTCATTTTCTCAATGAAATATAATATAAAATATTAGTCTTTCATTTTTCAGTTACGAGGAGATTGATTGCTTTACGTAATTGATATGCAAAATACGCGACAACCAAAATAATACATTGTCAGGTTTCAAACAGCCCTTATTGGTCGAGTGTATAGAAGCTTGGACACGGAAAAGAAAGGTCGACCGTTCGAATCACACTTTCTACATTATTTGAAATCGTTCTTATTTTCGTCGAAATAATTTCCATAAATGAAAAAAAAAAACGACAAAATGATTTTCCTCAGCTTGACGAAATATTTAATCGGAGACTATATCAGGCGTCAGTTTCGTCAAACACGACTAAAAATTTCACCAAAAACAACTAAAAATTTCATCAAAAACGACTAAAGATTTCACCAAAAACGACTGAAAATTTCACCAAAAACGAGACTGCATTTCTAAGAGTGTGGCAATGGCCCTAAATGAGCACATCGCCCCTTCTCCGACATCAAAGAAGAGCACAAACTACAGGTAGATTTAATATCGTGATGCATAGCAGCGGTCTACTACTCGGGCAAACTCTATTAAATTACGCTCGCTCATCCCTCGGATCAAAAAGGGAACTGTAACCGGGGCGGGAATAAAATAAAGAAGCGTTCCCGTGCACGCCGTAACCGCCGACGTTCCCGGGCAGATCGAATTATCCTTAAGAGATTGTACAATCACATCTCCTCTCTTTTACCCGGGCGATGGAATAGAGAGAAAAAAATAGCGGTGTTTTAGATGAGTCGTCCCGGAGAAAATGGTCCTGGAGAATGGGAAGATGGTAAAGTGGGGTATTTCTAGTAGGGGGTTGGCGTGTAAAATCTTTCACCTGGAACTGAGGAATGAATTTTAAATGTAGAATTGTATTTGCTGGGATGGAGTTAGTTGGTGAAAGTGGTATCTACATTATTAAAAATAGGTACTAAAAATTAAGTAAAATGTACTCATTGTTGAGTATATTCGATGCTTATCATGGCTCCGAGTTCGTAAGTTTCCATTTTGAAAAACACATATACTCAAAAATAAGTAAAATGGGTATAAATGAATAAAAAGAGCAGATGCTAGCCTACATAGGATAGAAAGGGGATGGCGTGTAAAATCTTTCATCTGAAACTGAGGACTGAATTTTAATTGTAGAAATGTATTTGTGTTAGTAATAGAAATAGAGTTATTTTGTTGAAAGTGGTATCTACATTGTTAAAAATAAGTACTCAAAATTAAGTAAAATGTACTCATTGCTGAGTATATTCGATGCTTATCATAGCGCCGAAAGCATAAGTTTCCATTTTGTAAAATACATGTAGCCAAAAATAAATTCAATGAGTAAAAATGAAATGAATAAAAAGAGCAGATGCCAGCTTACATAGGATAGAAGGGGGTTGAAGTGTAAAATCTTTCATTTGGAACTGAGGACTGAACTTTAATTGTAGAAATGTATTTGCTGGGATAGAGTTAGTTTGTGAAAGTGGTATCTACATTGTTAAAAATATGTACACAAAATTAAGTAAAATGTACTCATTGTTGAGTATATTCGATGCTTATCATGGCTCCGAATTCGTAAGTTTTCATTTTGAAAAACACATATACTCAAAAATAAGTAAAATGGGTATAAATGAATAAAAAGAGCAGATGCTAGCCTACATAGGATAGAAAGGGAATGGCGTGTAAAATCTTTCATCTGGAACTGAGGACTGAATTTTAAATGTAAAAAGGAATTTGCTGGGAAGGAGTTAGTTGGTGAAAGTAGTATCTACATTGTTAAAAATAAGTACTCAAAATTAAGTAAAATGTACTCATTGTTGAGTATATTCGATGCTTATCATGGCTCCGAGTTCGTAAGTTTCCATTTTGAAAAACACATATACTCAAAAATAAGTAAAATGGGTATAAATGAATAAAAAGAGCAGATGCTAGCCTACATAGGATAGAAAGGGGATGGCGTGTAAAATCTTTCATCTGAAACTGAGGACTGAATTTTAATTGTAGAAATGTATTTGTGTTAGTAATAGAAATAGAGTTATTTTGTTGAAAGTGGTATCTACATTGTTAAAAATAAGTACTCAAAATTAAGTAAAATGTACTCATTTTTGAGTATATTCGATGCTTTTCATAGCGCCAAAAGCATAAGTTTCCATTTTGTAAAATACATGTAGCCAAAAATAAATTCAATGAGTAAAAATGAAATGAATAAAAAGAGCAGATGCTAGCTTACATAGGATAGAAGGGGGTTGAAGTGTAAAATCTTTCATTTGGAACTGAGGACTGAATTTTAAATGTAGAAATGTATTTGCTGGGATGGAGTTAGTTGGTGAAAGTAGTGTATACATTGTTAAAAATTGGTACTCACAATTAAGTAATATTTACTCATTGTTGAGTATATTCGACGCTTATCATGACTCTGAATGCATATGCTTCCATTTTGAAAAAGGCATCTACTCAAAAATAAATTCAATGAGTAAAAATGAAATGAATAAAAAGAGCAGATGCTAGCTTACATAGGATAGAAGGGGGTTGAAGTGTAAAATCTTTCATCTGGAACTGAGGAATGAATTTTAATTGTAGAAATGTATTTGCTGGGATAGAGTTAGTTGGTGAAAGTGGTATCTACATTGTTAAAAATAAGTACTCAAAATTAAGTAAAATGTACTCATTGTTGAGTATATTCGATGCTTATCATAGCGCCGAAAGCATAAGTTTCCATTTTGTAAAATACATGTAGCCAAAAATAAATTCAGTGGGTAAAAATGAAATGAATAAAAAGAGCAGGTGCTAGCCTACATAGGATATAAAGGGGTTGACGTGTAAAATCTTTCACCTGGAACTGAGGAATGAATTTTAAATGTTGAAATGTATTTGCTGGGATGGAGTTAGTTGGTGAAAGTGGTATATACATTGTTAAAAATAGGTACTCAAAATTGAGTAAAATGTACTCATTGTTGAGTATATTCTATGCCTATCATGGCTCCGAATACATAAGTTTCCTATTTGCAAAAGACGTACTCAAAAATAAATTCAATGGGTGAAAATGAAATGAATAAAAGGAGCAGATGCTTGCCTACATAGGATAGAAAGTGGATGGCGTGTAAAATCTGTCATCTGGAACTGAGGAATTAATTTAAATGTAGAAATGTATTTGCTGGGATAGAGTTAGTTGATGAAAGTGGTATATACATTGTTAAAAGTAGGAACTCAAAATTAAGTAAAATGTACTCATTGTTGAGTATATTCGATGCTTATCATGGCGCCGAATACATAAGTTTCCATTTTGCAAAATACGTACTCAAAAATAAATTCAATGGTGAAAATGAAATGAATAAAAGGAGCAGATGCTTGCCTACATAGGATAGAAAGGGGATGGCGTGTAAAATCTTTCATTTGGAACTGATCAAATAATTTAAATGTAGAAATGTATTTGCTGGGATAGAGTTACTTGGTGTTAATGATATATACATTATAAAAATAGGTACTCAAAATCAAGTAAAATGTACTAATATTTTAGTATATTCGATGTTCATCATACTCCGTTTAATTTGACTTATTTTTGAATACTTATTTTTAACAATGTATACTTCGAGAAACACCAACATGCCCCACTTTCTCCATCTAAGCAATCTGTCCCACCACACAAAGCGTTATTAAATCCGAAATAGAAACGGAGGGAGTAATGACACGAGCATTAAGAATGGATATGGTGCTTTAAGATGGGGCATTCGCACCTGCGCCGACGCCCTCTGCAAAGCGCCCCGCGCTGAGACGTCGTTTGAAATGATACTAAACGAATCGAATGGCAGCAGCAGGGGGCTAATCAACTGCGGAGTGAGAAATAAATCACGCACACAGTTACCACTCCCGATGTTGTCTCGAGAAAACATCATTGATTGCTATCGGAAAGTTGCAAAAACAGAAATTGCCGTTGATAAGTTCTTTGCATACAATGATTTGCTGACCATACCTGACTAACAATTGTCATGTATAAGAGAATTAATTCAACTATGGTTTTAGAAACATGAATATATTTTATATAATTTTGGAATAGCACAATGTTTGTTACTGCTTCAGTCTATGATTGAACATACAGTATATTTATTATGAGAATAGTATTATATGAGAAAATTTGTACAGGTTATTATTAAGGTAGTATATATTGTGTAGAGTCTTTCTTTTAAATGTTCATCAAAGACACTTACATGATATTTTAATACTTTTCAGTCTGATAAAAGTTAATAAGAAATATGAAATAATTTATAAATACAATACAACGCCAATTTTCCGAATCAATTGAGACCAGATCACATTCGGATAATCGAATTGCCGGATCATTCGATAATTCACGGAAAAAAGATAATTTATTAGTAAATGAATTTTTAGTAATTGAATTTTGATTTAGTATGTAATGTAATTTAGTGACTGTTAAAATAATATAATTCATCATTCATTTTAATTATATAATTAAAAAAACTTAAGATGTATATTTTGCTGATTTTTTCTTCTTCTCAAAACGATCTGTTTAGTTTGATCCGAATAACTGGACTTCTTCTGTACGGTACTACTGTAGTTCGGTACTGGAATACTGTAGTTCTGTTTGGTAGTACTGTAGTTCTGTTTGGTAGTACTGTAGTTCTGTACGAAGGTTTTTTTGCTGATTTTGTTTTGCTGGGATCAAATGTAATAATTTAACTTGAATTTGAGCAGAATTCATAATGTACAGAAACGGATACAAATACACTCCATTTCCCATTTTCGTTAGTGATCAGTCTGTCATCGTATCTCCTATTGTTCTACTTTACTATAAGAGAGTACAGCCAAGTAACTAATATTTGACTTTTGGATCATGATTCCAACAAAAAGCGGACCATCTTCGTTTTTCTCCAGAACTTTCATTCAAAAGTAAAGATGCGATCTTATAAAATCCTAAATTATTTACCATTTCTACTCTATAAACAAATCAACCATAAGGCCATAAGATACGCATAAAACACTTTAATTTGCGATTGCCCAATACTCCCCGACCCATTACCTTAATCGATTTACCGATAGTAAATCCACAGGTGCCTCAATCCACCTTGTAGAAGAAGACCTTCCGCAGCGCTGTGGGTGTTGGAGGTATTGTAATGTGCTCCCCCAGTGACAAACACTTTCTCTTCACAGGGCATCAGGACCCCAGCAGGTGGGTAAGTGTTGTTGTTGAGGCGAAGTGTTAATGGAGCAGCGATTAATGTTCCTAAACTATGGGGAAATGTTAGACAGACATTCAAGTTCTGGTTTTTGTGATTGTTTCAAGTTGGGCAATAATTTATAGAGAAGCATACTTTTTATCTGCACAATAGATATTTTGTGTCTGTACTAAAAACAACTGATATAATAAAAAGGTCAGATTTTATTAATGATTTAAGTGATGGTTGGTGTTATCTTTGATATATATTTCCTGTGATTTTATTTTATATTTTATTTTACTTTACAATATTTTTAGAAAATATAACACTAAAGTAATTTTTAAAAAAATCTAAAAGTGTATTGTATGTATTTTTATTTAAAAGATGTCTTTATATGGTATTTTTAAGGATATACAGATATTTTTTATATATTATTATTTATTTATTTTTTAAAAATTGATGACATATCGTAAAACCGGGTTAATAGAAGTTATTTTGAACTTCACAGTCATGTGAATATTTCCAAGACCGTACACTTAAAATTATCAGGAATACATAATATTTTTTGTGGTATCCTGTACTATAAGCCCTAATGGTAAAAAATAAATGACTTCTACAGCAAAAAATAAATAAATTTATGCACTGATTTTATTCATCCTCAAGTTCGAGTGAGTACAGCAGTCGCCTATTTTCATACTGTTTTGATTCTAAAATCCCGTTAAATGATCTCAAAGGTGATTATTTACTTTTTTAAATACCGTTATAAGACTTCCAAGAAAAAAAAAACATATTAAGAACCTGCAAAATATTATAAAGTTGGTAACAATACATATAACTTATGACATATAACTCATGATTGCGCAATTTCTCCTCTGAAAGAACAAGTTAATTGACGGTTCATTTATTTATTGGAACATTTTCTTCTTTAAAAAAATTTAACAAAGTAGGAACAAAAAAGTATGACTGATTGAGAAATTTTGTAAGTGTTTACAAATTTTTAATTCCTTAAAATAGATACCTTAAGTAAATAGAAGCAATACTTCTATTCATCCGAAAAAATAACTACATATAATTAAAAATTCATAATAAATCAAAGGAAAATGATAAATAGATATACTTGCATATTCTAAAAATTATGAGTTTGGATGAGATCGAGACAAAAATCTAGAAACGTGTTTGATTTAATCTTCGAATGACAGAGATTTAATAGTAATTTTTAATTTTTGAATTCAACAAAATCACGCTATAAGCCACAGCAACTCTTTCCTCGAAACTGTTTCTATTCATCCGATTTCACGGTAATTAAAATAAAATTCATTAAAGAAAATTATATGTATTTTTATTTAAAAGATGTTTTTATGGTAATTTTATTGTTATACAGGTAGTTTAGATAAGTTATTATTTTTTTTGTTTAAAATTAATGACATGCTACTCAAAACTCGTTTTACATTTACCATCCCCTCCCCCAAGTAATATTCTTACATTTATATTCTACACAATATAATGTAATATATGACAATACAAATACATAATACAATACAAATACACAATGCCATACAAATACACAATACAATACAATACAATACAAATACACAATACAATACAATACAATACAAATATACAATACAATACAAATATACAATACAATACAAATATACAATACAATACAAATATACAATACAATACAAATATACAATACAATACAAATATACAATACAATACAAATATACAATACAATACAAATATACAATACAATACAAATATACAATACAATACAAATATACAATACAATACAAATATACAATACAATACAAATATACAATACAATATAATACAAATACACAATACAATACAAATATACAATACAATATAATACAAATACACAATACAATACAATACAAATACACAATACAATACAAATACACGCAATACAATACAAATACACAATACAATACAAATAAGTAAATATTATAATTACCCTTAAAAGTATGATTATGATAGTTTATTTTGTTAAATTTTATTTTTGCTTTACATTATCTAATTTTTGTCTAATACATGCGTAATTTAGTAGAACTCTTACGCTTTAGAAATATAAATTTCTATGCTTTAGACGATATACAAAATTGTAGTCGCATTAAAAAAGTGTTACACAAAAAAAATCGTAGACACAAATTTAAGCAACCGTACTTTCTCAAAAATGAGCAGTGTGATGTGATTTAATATTGCTAGTCTCAGCTTCTGTTCAAGTCAAGATAACAAAACAACCTGACAAACTTAAAATATTTGTTCAGAAGAAGGTTTTCTACATTATTTGATGTCGATTGCTTAAGTGGAAACTCAGTTTTTACAATTCAATTATCTAACTTTCCATTATTTTTGCACACCTTTTTTTACATTTCTTCTATTTATAATTTCTTCACGTTGCCCAGGTAGTACAACGGATAAGGAACTGGACTTCTATGCCTTAGGATCTGGGTTCGATTCCCAGTAAGTATTGGTTGTAATTGTTGATATTTATTGAAAGGGATTTATAAAAACCCTATGTAGGCATCTGTTCTTTTTATTTATTGTGTTTATTATTGGGTACATGTCGTTTTAAAAATTGAAGCTTATATATTCGGAGCCATGATTAGCATCGAATGTAATCAAAAATGAGTACACTTTACTTATTTTTGAGTACTTATTTTTAGCAGTGCAGTTTAATTTGAATTACAAAAACCTAGTATGAAGACAAGCAATAAAAATTAATTATATGGACATAAACGTGAAATTTTCTAATAAAACTAAGGCTGGGATAAATAGATTTGCCTAAATATAGAATTATTTCTCGTATAAGTAAGGTAAGAAATATAAAATAAACCATCTTGGAATGTTATTTGTCATACATTTAAAAAGTCTTCCTGCTTCATCCGCAAAACTATCCATCATTAAAAAATTTACAAGTTGAATTTGGGTTCATAAATATATGAAGATGTCAATCCGAGTGTCTGGAAGATTTTGATACAAAATAACTTCCAAATTAATAACTACTCATTAAAAAGAAGCTTATAAAAATTCCATATTGAACTACAGGCAAAATACAATGACCTTTGCAAAACGGACACAAAATGTCAACGAGACTTGACTCATTCCTAATCCAACCTACAAAACAATGAACCCGTTTTGATGGCATTCAAACTAGACAGCAATTCATCACTGTGCAACAATGATTCAAAAGGGCTATTTTTAATCTTCAGAAAACCGCCGCATCACCTTTAGCCACAGAATTCAATCACACGGACTCTGCTCGCAGGGAATACAACCCCGGAACCGCCAGGAATGTTTTCTCGACAACCCCAACGAGGTTAAATATCTGGCCAACAGCATCCAAAAAAAAAATGCATTCACTGACAACTCATCAAGAATCCTTCAACTCCGGGCATGAAGAATCGGCCTACCCTTTTGTAGAATTGGACTGATTCGAACCGATAAACAGGCATTTCAGGCCTATTAAAGATCTGAGAAATCCAGTTGATTAATATACCTGAGGACCTAACCTCCATAGTTGGGGAATAATAAAAAATGGAAATAAAAAGACCATTTGTGGAAGGCCGTTGCGTGGAACTGTGAAAGAACAAATGTTGCCATTGCGCAACGGGCAAAAGTGATCTGTCTTAACACAGATGGATTATTTCTGGTGTCAAACCGGGACCATCCATCTTGTGCCATGAGATCCTTTTTAATGCCAGCATAGGACCAGTTGTCCATTAGATGCGATAGGGGAGCGTTCATATATTAAGTCACTTAAATTTTCGTCCTTTTTATTCCCTTCTCTCCCATTTCATTTTATGAAATTTTTTCCACAATGCGTTTTGCATATACAAGTATTTATTCAGCCACACAAACTGCCATCGCAATACATAAGATAGTATTGTTCATCTGTAAAAATAACAGAAAGAGTCTGTGTGTGTGTCTGTGGCCCGCAGAGCACTATATCTTCCACTGCTCGGACATGTCTGAAAATCTATATATAGGTACTCTTGTACGTGATATATAGGTAATTATGTACGTGAGGGTCAGAATTTTAAAATGCCATTTAGTTTTTCTTTTATAAACGTATGCCCTAGTAAATCCTTACAGTACAGTGAGGACTCGGTGAAACTGATTTTTTTTCTAGAAAAAAAAATGGTACGTAACGATCTTTTTTCCTTTCGTTCCACGTCACGCTCAGTCATGCAGAATAAATATTCTCCCCTATAGGTGCGTGACGTAGTATATGAACCCTTATACAATATAACATCACAAAGAGAGTTGGTGCCAATGACAAGTGACGGTCTTTCTCACGTCACGCTCAGTAATACACAGAATAGATATATTCCTCTATAAGTGCGTGATGCAGTATATGAACCCCTTATACACTAAACGGTATTTCTTCCTGTCCCCCACGACACGCGCAGTCACGCAGAATAGATCTCTCCCTGCGTGACGTAGTATATGAACGCCCCCTTAAATACAATAACAGCACAAAGGAAGATGGTTCCAATGAAACATCACGATTTTTTCCACATCCCCCTCACGTCACGCAGAATACATCTCCTGCCCAATAGCTGCGTGATGTAGTATATGAACGGCCCCTTAAATATGATGACAACAAAAATAGAGATGGTCACAATGGAACGTGACGATTTTCTCCTTATCCCCCTCACGTCACGTTCAGTCACGCAAAATAGATCTCCTCCCCTATAGGTGCGTAACGTAGTATATGAACCCCTTATATAACATCACAAAGAGATTTAGTGACAATGGTAGAAGACGGTATTTCTTCCTCTTCCCTCATATCACGCTCAATTACGCAAAATAGATCTCCTCCCCTATAGGTGCGTGACGTAGTATATGAACGACCCCTTAGATACAATAACATCACAAAGAGAGATGGTCCAAATGAAACGTGATAATTTTTTCCTCATCCCCGTCACGTCACGCTCAGTCACGCAAAATAGATCTCCTACCTTTAGGTGCGTGACGTAGTATATGAACGACCCCTCAGATACAATAACATCAGAAAGAGAGATGGTGCCAATGACGGGTCGCGATGGCTTTATGTTTGTCCTCAATTTGGTCGGCACCCTGCAGTTTTTAATGGACCAGTTCGTCGGCGAAATTTGGATGCTTTGTTCTGCCGGGGTTTTGTGTTTGGGACTTGATTACTGTCAGGGATTGAGAGATAAATAAAAAGACCTAGATAATCCGTGTTGTAAAGATGTATCCACGGAGGCTTTGTTTGATGGATGGGACGATAATAGGCGTAGTGGAAACTCATCTAAAATTACCCTCGTGATTGATGCTAAAATTAAATCTGCGACGTGAATTGGTAAATTTATAATATCCAATTTGATCTTTTACGGTTCTTTGTGATTGCTTAATTACAAATTAAAATGTGATGTTTTTTGTTATTTATTTAAAAAAATCTATTTAAAGTGTATAGCCTAATTTTTATAAAAGTAAAATATGGAAAGGATATGATGGATATTTGAATAGTTTTGCCTTGGTCGGAATTTTAATATATATAATCTTTAAAGTATATTTTTAAAAAAATAAAAAATACATTTTTAAGTTGTTTCTAAAAGTCCTAATTTTACAAAATAGATAAGAAGTAGCTAATTGTACTATAATATATCGTAATAAAGAAAGCATAATTTATTAGTTCAATGATTAATAACATAAATATACCAGATTTTTTTTATCTAAAGTTTAAATATTGCTCTTTTATAAAAAACGTACAGTTGAGTAATAAAAGTAAATGTTTACGCTTTTTTATATATTTAAAACCTTTACACAAAACATAATTCGATGCAAAACTCATATTTTATCAACAATTCAAAGTATACCTTAACAAATAAATTAATTTTATTTCTTGTGTAAGATTTCAAACAATTTTTATACAAATACAGTTGAACTACAATTTTCCAGATCAACTGAACCATACCACATCAGGATAATCTAATAAATTCTTTATATGGTAATTAAAAAAAGGCTATTAAAGAAAAATAGTGTATTAAAATGTGTCATGACGAATCACTGCTATCGTTACACTAACGATCTATTTTATCATTGACTGATAAAAAAAAACTTTTAAAATGTGGATATTTTACTAATTTCTTTATTTCACTCAAAGCTATCTGGATAACTGGAGTTCGGATAATTGGAGTTCTAGTGAAATGTAATGATGACCAACTGCATGATCGAAACCTAGCAAGGTTGGTACCGCCAAATACTTTCTAACTATTCTTCAGTTGTGAAAATGTTTACTGGAATTTCAAAACTAGTGAAAATATGATTATAAATATTTTAACGATTACGAACAACCACTATATTTGACAATTGGTTATTATATGTTTTGATTGGCGCATGCGTTCTCGACAGGTCTAAACACTTCTTTAAAAAAGTAAGTATACTCTTAAAAAAAGCATGTTTGTTTTTAGAAGAAACTTTCTCCATTTGTGACGAAACAGAATGCTAATTGCTCCAATGAAATATTTCGTCAAACTGAGAATATTTATTTCGCCGTTATGTTTTTCACGAAATTGTTTTTGCCATAAATAAGGACGATCTCGAATAAAATGTGACTGATCGAGTGAACTCAATCCAGCGATCAATTTTTCCGAAATCTGACATGCTTTCGAAACATTCTAGAAAAGATCTTTAGAAATGTGGCCATTACGTACCTAATAAAAATCGAAAATGAAATAAATTAATTAATTTCGTTAATCATTTGAAGATTCTAGTATAATAAAAATTCAAGTGATAAATGATAAACCGATTGTCAAAATAGGCGAAAATAGCATTGACTATCACAGAATGTTCAAAAAAATAATAACGGTGCTTTTCGGAGAGTGCGTTTAGATAAAATCATTTACAACAGTTAAGAACTGCGATAAAATCCTATATTATTGTTCTACTTCTTCGGTACCAATGTCAATCGACAATGAAATAAAAAAATTATTTTCGTTAATCATTTGAAGATTCTAGTTTAATCAAAAGTCAAATGATTCAATGACAAAACGATTGTCAAAATAGGCGAAAATAGCATTGACTATCACAGAATGTTCAAAAAAATAATAACTGTGCTTTTCGGAGTGTGCGTTTAGATAAAATCATTTACAACAGTTAAGAACTGCGATAAAATCCTATATTATTATTCTACTTCTCCGCTACCATCAATGTCATCAGACCTTAAACAAATTAGTTTAGCACAAGAAGGAAATAGTTATACATTTATGTCATAAAAATAATAGTATGCTGTTAATTCATTCCTATATTGTAATAGCAATTGGAACTAATTTTCTCGGCTACAAAAACGAATCCACTGGTGACCAGAATTCTCACTTTTAATTTTTTAGTTTCAGCAAATATCCATATAATAAAATACACTATGCCTGCCATATTGAAATATAGATATAAATAGCATTGTTATTGACCGGGATAGTGAATGAGTTATAATAATGTCTTAAGAAATGGAGTTTTATTTGTAATTATATTCTTTTTTGATTTTCTATAATTTAAGAACATAGAACTTGAAACTTTTTAAGAAAAAAGGTTGGTCACAATAAACTATTTAACAACTATTGTTAAAATTCATCTAAAACCATTATGCCTAATATTTTAGACACCAAATTAAGCCAATAATGTTCGTATACTTTGTTATTTCTCTGTGATTTTAAAAATGTTTTAAATGACATACGTATAAGTATTACTAAAAAATGAATTGATATTTTTGCAGTCTATAACTTTGTACCCCATTAACCCTCTGAAGGATGAAAAAAATATCGATAATAAAGTTAGTTTTCACTGTTGAAGAGTTTAATTTATGTTTCCAAAAACATTCATTTTTTTAACGTAATATTAAAAAAAAAATATTTGGGTATAGAAGGCTTTTAAAAGTTCCCAAAACGCTTAAAGTTTGGAAATGCTTAGAAATAGAGATTTTTATATTATATGTATTACTGAAAAAACTGGCGATAACCGAAAGAATAAATCCACTGATCTCTAACTATAACTTCTGGATTGGGTAAGGCAGTTTGTCAGCATGAAGTCATTGAAGTTTAAAAAACTGCGTCTCACTTCCATTTTTACCTTTATATTTCGTATATTGTTCATGCTAAAATATGTCAATTGTAGTGTGTTTGGCTATTTTTAAAAAAAAATTCATTGAAAACCATTTTGAATGCATATTTTTTTAAATCTATTTAAACTAATAATAAGTGTATAAGCTACAAAAAAACTTTATTTTTGGCGATATATAAATTGGTTCTTGAAAATAGAATATCTAAACATATTTAACATTTCTATAAACTTTTAAGAAGGAAAAAATCATCAAAATAACTTTTATAAAGTAGTTAGGGTACAGTATGGTTTCAATCGTTCCAGAAGTTACAGTTAGAGTTCAGTGAATATATCCCTTAAGGAGTTTTAATAATTTTACACAAAAAAAAGGATTACAATTTATCTTTTTTTTAGGTGGTTTATCCAAAATTCTATGCACTGAATAGTGTGAACCACAGTCATAAAATCTTAACTTACTGATTCTAGGAAAAAGTGCAACAAAGCCTGAATTTCAAGTTTGAAAAATTTAGATGCGTGTTAACTGCATGCATGAATATCCCATACACAATGCCGAATTTAAATATCCGAATAAAATATAAAATATTCAATTTTTTTTTATAGAATCTTTCTCGGAACTGAAACAAACGTGACGTCTCCGAGGGTGAACCTTGGACGCCTCGTTGAATGGAGGAATAATTCCTTTGACCTTCGCACTATTTTATTGCGCGTGGAAGATTTCTTAACATGATGGATGAGCAGCAGTGGTCTGTCGTCAGTCCCGGCGCGGATGAATAAAAAAAAGATTAACGCTGGAATTCCTTGTCATTCAAAATCAATTGTGGTCTTGCGTCAGCGGAACGTCAGCACCAGCACGGTTAAGATTCTTTGTTTTATTTATTTTTTATTCTTATTTTCTTGCACCCCTTGTAAGACGACACAGTTTAAGAATGGGTATTGAATCATTGTATTGGGGTTCCGAATATTAAATGAAGGGTTTTAGAACGTCAACAATATTTTTTGAAGAAGATCTTGAGTTGAGTAAGATTTTCAGCATTAACGTTAGAAGTTGCTCAAATGCATGTTTTGTTATTATAATTTGAGTGACGTAAAGAAATGCTAAATACTTTTATCAATTTATTGGAAGAAATGTTAGACAAAGTTTCTCATTATTTTATTGCCATAAACTACCTTCGTGTCTAAAAACATTGTTAATTAAATATAAAATTAGCTGATAAATAAATTAATCACTTTTCTGACTTTTTTAAATCGTTAAGAAAATATTTCTAACTATAAACTTTTCGTATTTAGACTGACAAAAAAGTTTAATGAAAATATAATCGTTAAGAAGAACAATTGTCACTAAAATATTATTTACATTGTAATATAAACTGGTTTATTACAATGCTATTTCTAACCGAAATTTATATTGTCTATAATTTCAAGTTCCCTAAATATCAGATGTCATCGCTATATAAAACAATTTAAAGACAAATCTGGTGAGTATCATCTTACAGTTTTCTATTAATTGTCATAAAAATCTACGAACCTAGAATAATACGATATTTTTTTTCTAAAAAAATATTCCTCTTTAACTTTTTGCGGCTATTCTAAAATTCTAAAACTGCCTGTGCGTTTTGTCTAAAATTCAGCCTTTAGTTATGTTTTGCATGATGAACTTGGAACTAGATAAAAAAATTGGAGTATTTTTTTCTATCTTTGGAACCCTTTTAGATATTTTCTACGCAGATTTCACTTAACATATATCACAAGAGCACTTTTTAGCAAGTTACCATAACAATTTTGAAGGAAAAAATCTTAGGAAGGACTTCAATTAATTCCGAAAAGACCAAAATAAAGCAATGTCAACCATCCTTTTAGAATGTTCGATTTCGCGGCTAAGTTATAGTTTGGCTCCATCTAAATGACCGATGTGACGTCATATTATGCACTTGCTATAAATAAGCCTATTGGTCGATTTACCCAAACTCATTTGTTGATTGGTAGGAACCATCTTAAACGGATGTTACCCATTCGGCAATTAATTGGAGCCAAACAATACCTGCCCCGTGCTATACACAGCATGAAATTGCATGTTAAATTTGGTCATTGTAGCTATAACAAAAAAAAAATTTGGATTAAACCAAAATAATACAGTAGACGCTCGTTTTTACGAACTCGTAGGGAACAACCAAATTGTTCGTAAAATCGAAAGTTCGTAAAATAGAATATAATAAAAAGTAGGTAAATTGTATGATTATTTTTATTAAACTGTCTTCTCTTTATAAATAAAGCATTATTCAGAGATTACATTAGGAAGTACAGCTATATATAGTTATTCTATATAAGAAACAATTGTAAAATAAAATATTTAAATAAAAAATAATAAGTATACCTTTATTGATGAAAAATCAAGCATTAGAATAATCGCTAGTTTTTCTGTTTTAAAACAACATTTTGGAAAATACATGTTTTAATTTTATCGATGTTTGAAAGCATTTCACTATTCTCCTCAAAAAATAGCCTTAGTCTTGATAACCATTCAGTTTTCTGAAGCTCAAACCATGTCTGGATTTAAATTTTTGCAGCCAACCGTCCGATGCCTTGAAGTGTTTGATGTTGAAGTTTAAAACAAAGCAGTTAAATTTTTAATTAAACACACATTACCATCAATCGGAATGTTCGTTCCTATAATTTTCCTCATTCAAGAAAGCAAAGCTTTTTCCAGTTTGGTATATTTTGCTGGTCTAAAATATTTTCAAGAGAGGCACTCTTGCTGGTTTTGTTTGCATATCCAATGATTTTTTCTCTTGCTCTTAAAATTATCTATAAACTATTCTTTGGAATTCCATATTTTTTAGAGATTTCTGTCTTGCTTAAAATTTTATCTTCTACTTTATTTAATTTTTTTTTGCCTCAGCAGATAAACGAGTGAATTTCTTCTACTGCGACATGACTAAATTTTCTCAACTAAAACTGGCTCAAACTCCCTTTGGACTCACACAAAACTTCGGACATTGTGGGTCCAGATGAAACTAACCAGCTACAAAACATAATCTTATAACAAAGCACCCCTTTCCCCGCTCGACACTGACACATGCTTATTGAATGTAGGGGAGGGTGAAGATTGACGTCAAAGTGCCACACTCCAATCACATACCTGCTACCCACCTGCTGTTGGCCCCTATAATTTTTCTCAGAATGGCTTTGAAATGTTTGTATGTGTTGCTTTGTTACTCCCTAAAGAAATGATATTTTAAACTTTGTCTGATGTCAGGTGAACGCTAGCAAAATATGAAAATGAGTTCGCAAAAAAGAGATTTTTCAAAATTTTAGTTCGTAAATGAGAATTAAAAATATCATTATGCCTATTGGACCATGTTCGGGACCAGACCCTAGTTCGTAAAATCGTGAGTGTTCGTAAATTAGAGGTTCGTAGAAACGAGCGTCCACTGTAATAATAATAATAAAAAAAACATCGAATTTTTGATACGATCTAAACATTTTAATTCTTTGAGCGTTTAGAAAAATATCAAAATCCTAAATTAGTTTTCTTTTGCAAAATAGTTCAGCGCTCAACGCTTCAGATTTGGAAATTTTTCCACATCGAATATTTTTAAGAATATAAAGTTTATGTGTATTTCTAGAAAAACTGGTAATCCAAGAACGACTCAAACCGTTAAGATCCGCTGGAAGGTTAATAATTTTATATTTGATGTAGGGTAACCAATATCAAAATCGCTGAAAATTCATCGAGGGCAGCGTGTGAACCCTCGCACTTGTGTGAAAGGGAGTAAGTAAATATATCCATTAGGAATATTAACATCCACCCATTACCGGCAGACACGGATCGTGGTAATAAGTAACCGAGAAATCGATTGTCTAAGTGGATCCGAAAACGATCTCTGTTTTCCCGCAGTAAACCTATCCCATTTCCTATAGGAAAATATTATCTTTCCTGGTATTAAGAAATGAGGACACGAAGCCTTTGACTAGATGAGTGAATGTATTCAATTTTAAAAGCGAAACAATGCCGAATTTTTTTTATATAGAATAATGGTATATTTTTTCTGTATAAAATTGCCTTATTAAGTATTTAAAAAATATTTGAATGTTTGAGGTTTAATGTCTGATATACATTTGAGTGTATTACAGTTGCTGAAGTACATCCAAGTTTACATTAGAAGTTGAAATTTAAGTATTTTACAGAATGCTTAGTACATGATATTATGTTATATTTATTGAATTTAACTGAAGAGTATTATAAATATTTGATTTACGATGAAAATGAAATTAATTTATTTTCATTTGAATAATAATAATGCTATCAGTTCGGTAAGAAACTAAGATGGATACGCTCAAAACATGTCTAGTTTAAGAAACCATTGATCAGTAAAATGTGCTGATATAATTAACAATGATATAAAAACATATATTTTGTGTTAAAGGTATTTGTGTGTGGGGAGGGAGGGGGGGGTAGTAACGTTAATAAATAAATTTTCGGTGTTTCTTTTGTTATTTAACTTGCCATCAAAATTTTCTTTAAATCTATACAGTTATAAATATTGTTCAGTTTGTTAAAATTATCATATTTACATTGGTAATACCAATTTGTATTTGTTGTCCAAATCTTTATAATAGTATTTGCTTAAAGTAACTACTATTGATTTTAATATCTATCTATCTATCTATATATGTATATATATCTATCTATCTATATATGTATATATATATATATATATATATATATATATATATATATATATATATATATATATATATATATATATATATATATATATATATATATATATATATATATATATATATATATATATATATATATATATATATATATATATATATATATATATATATATATATATATATATGTATATATATATATATATATATATATATATATATATATATATATATATATATATATATATATATATATATATATATATATATATATATATATATATGTATATATATATATATATATGTATATATATATATATATATATACATATATATATATATATATATATATATATATATTAATATCCCGTTCAAAAAATTATACAAATATTATTTTTACCTTACTTATTCGTTAGTTAACTTTTAAAAATCTGCTAAGCACATATATATAATTTTTTAATATAATTAAAATTTACAATTAATGCAATTACAAATTACAAAAAAAATTAATAAAAAAGTACGTACATTCAAAATTAATCTAAGTCCATTTCTCTGAAAATCGTCTAGAAAACCTTGAAAATCTGCTAATTTTTTATTTATCTTAAAAAAAAATTCTGACACTTATGATTGTGCTATTGCAAAATAAATGTTTAAACGATGGTAATTAATGTTAATATTAGAAGTGCATTCCCAAAATTTGCCTTGTTCATCTCAGGTGCTTTCTGGATGTCGATTATTTGACAAGACAAGTTTTAGAAATACACACCTCATTTTTAAAATTAATATACATTTTAGAGTTTACAAGTTTAAAAATCCAAATTGCACTCCTATATAATCGTCATATACTGAATTTGACAAGTAAGTGATATTACGATATAACAGAGGAAGAGAGTCATTTTTAAATATACACACAATACAATGAATGCACAATGATATGGCAGATTTTAAAAGACCACTAATTTGTTCAATTAAAATTTAATTTTATAGATCTAAAACATCAATCGAATAAAAACTTTATTTCTCTGAATTGACGTTTAGAATTCGGAAAGTAAAAATATGGTTTGTTCAAAATATCACTGTATTGGATAAGCAAAGTTTTGGATATCTATAGAATCAATTTTTCTGTAAAACAGTTTTCTCCTGATATACATCCCCATTGCACACAAGTCAGTGCATCGGCGAAAAGACATGTTAAAATTAACTACAGCATGGTTTATCTGAAGAACTCTGTTAGGTTCTTATAAGGTTTGAGTTTAATTTTCGTCCTTTTTAGTAAACGTGCAGTTCGAACTTTCTAACTGCAATAGAGTGTTAGGTTTGCTGCAATTCGCATAAAAATTTAACACATTTGTGCAGAGACATCGATATATTATCCAGCGGAATAGTGACGTCAAATGTAATATCTTACGTGGCCAATAATTATCAATACTTAAATTTTTATGTAAATATTACCTTCTACTTTTTATTTACACGAGATTCCCAGTTGCTTAAAATGACTGCTAGCTCATAATATTTATTGACGAAATAACATTAATAAATAACATGAACGAAATAACATGGATATCAATATCTTTATTGTGTTTATGTTAGGGGGTTTATTAATAAAAAGAACCTGTTAAAATATTAATTTTCATTCAAGTCAAAAGGAATTAATAATAAATTTAAGTATTTAGTTCACTAAACTTGCTGACGTTATAGCTGAAGTCACTACCACTTGGAGAAAATCTAACTGTATAAGAAAACTTCAGCATTTTGAAATATAAAAATTGTAACACACTAAAATGTCTACAGAGTTAAATAAAAATTCTGGACTATGTACATTTAAAACTTTGTTCTAGGAATCATTGCACAGTAGTTTTTACTCAAAAATGCAATTATTTTCAAAATAAGGAAGTAACCTGTTCATTCCAATTTGCCAACAGACAAAGTGTTTTTGCAGGGGTTGCTTCAAGTAACAACCTCCACTAATACAATTAAACGGAGACCGGTGAGCAGACGATAAACACTGATTTCGGGTCATACGGGGAGTGATTCGTGTTATTTTGAGGGAGTGGGCGAAATGTGGTGCGGTTAGAGGGTTAAATGGATGCAGTGCCCCTAAAAGTAGGGGGGGGGGGGGGGGAGGGCAGTGCGCGCGTCCGTGTGTGAACGGAAACACGTGCTGACGGTTCACCCCTTGCACGCGACACCACTTTATGTACATTTCACGGAAATCTGATTTGGATATGGAGTGGGATGAGGGGACAGGGGTTCCATATTTCGGTGTTGATGGCAGAATTGGCGACTCTTTTTAATTATCATTTGTGAAAATAGTTTGGTGCTTTTGTGTGTTTGAAGAGTCGTTAAATATTCAAACATTATTTTTTTTAATATGAAATTGGATGTTTTTTGTTTTGGAAAGAGGTTAAGGTAAGAATTTTGATAATGCATTTGATTTTGCAAACATTTAATACAAAAATTATGGTATTAATATTAAGTGCAATAACGAATTTGAATTTTCGCAGTTATATAGCGTGCAAAATATTATATAGTGCGTCATGGTCAACTAACTGTGTAACTCAGTAATTTTGACGACAGTGCACATTTTGATGGGGAAATGTTTTTATGAAATATTTTTAACGGTTTTTCCCTTGAGAGAGTGATACAAAATAAGAGGAATATGCAAAAAATAAATGAACAGTTTTCAATATATTTGATCACACTGTGTACCCTTATTTTTTATATCATATCTTGTTGGTAAACTTTTTTAACTAGGACATATGCAAGAAAATTAATACTTTTTTGAAACTTAAAACACTGAAGTGTCTTTATTATATCTGTTTAATTAAGTTTGAGGTGTAAAGAAGTTACTGTAAATTAAGAAAATTCTTTTTTAAATACAATTCAAAATCAGTCCTTTGGCAAATCAGTGAAATAAAATCAATAAATGAAAACGAATTATAAATACATGCTTAAAAAATATTGTTTTATTTACCATTATCTGTCTTTAATAAATTTATTTACTTTGAATCAAGCTAAATATATATATTTTTAAAAGGCGACATATTCACTGCACTTGAGAATTATCTAAAATTTAAGAAATAGTTTTAATAATTTATTAATACCATTTGATTATTTCTGTAGCATAACTTAAATTCACAATATAAGCTTATTACATTCAAACAATATACAACAAAGTTATATAGTTACTATCACAATTATTTTGATTTTACAATTATAATTATCTATTTTAACTGATATGTTATAATGTGATTTTTTTTGTCCTCGTATTGCATTTTTAAAATGTTCAGGATAAAAGAAAATGACATTCCATTTAGAGTAAATGTGCAGAAAAAAAAACAGTTTATTTCTTTAATTGACATACAAATGAACAAATATTTTAACTTTTGTTTTACAGACTATTATCGCTCTGCTTGATTCACAGCTTGGCACAACAAAAATGCAACCCTGCAGTAAGCAACTATAAGTAGTCGAGGGCACAATTTCAATAAAAAGTCAACTCTTATTCTCTCCTTGGACTCTTTATTTGTATGGCTATACTATAACGTTTTTTTTTTCTATTTGTTTCAGATAAAAGACTATTTTAAAAAACCCAATTAACTATATTTTTCACAGTTTCAAAATAGGTTTAAAGTTAAATCATTGCAAAGATAATAAAAAAATTTATGTATAAAAAAAATACAAAGTATATAAAAGTACGATCTTATTCGCTCTATCATCAACTCACAGGGTGTTTATGAATTATCTTTACAACTTTGACACTCAATAGAACCTAAAATAAATAAGATAGCTAAGTTCTGTTGCTTATATATGTAACAGAAACATATGAAATTATACTTGTAGTAAGGTTTTTTCAAACCCGTTAACGAACCATTCACCACATCATTCTAAAAACATTAACACACGGAATTTTCTCCTGAGGAAGATGAGTTAATGAGAATTAATAGGGAATAAGATTTAATAGGGTATTATTAAAGGGATTAAGATACATAAGTTATATTACTTGTACTGTAACAGCAACACATATATATTTATTTGTAAACATTAAAAAAATTATAAATTACTGTATAAATAAAACTTCATGTGTTGCTGTTACATCTACAAGCAACATAAATTTGCTATCTTATTTCTTTTAGGTTTTCAACGCGTAAAATTTGCAAATATAAATTTGTAATACTTATCTTAATGAAACTCAGACAAATTTAATCAGAGAAATTCTAATCAAAATGCTCACAGCTCAACCCAGCAAAAAAAGTAAGCATAAAACCTTCATAAATTTTTTGAAATTGAAGGTTTTATGCAGGAAAACTGCAGTTTTTTTGAAGATCTATAAAATTAAAGGTTTTTGTTTCAATATACTTCAAAAAAACTTTATAAAACTTTCATAAAAACCTGCAAAAAACCTTCAATTTTTAATCATGAAGGGGAAAATACAGATGTTTTAAAGGTTTTATGCAAGAAAATTAAAAACTTCAAAAAAACTGCAGTTTTTTTGTTTCAATGTCCTTTATAAAACCTTCAAAAAATCTTCAATTTGAAAATCTTGATGAAGGTTTCATGCTGACTTTTTTTGCTGGGTACTTACTTGATAGATCTTTCAAATCATCACACCATTTATTTCTCAACCAAGAACCTTTAAATTTTCCTACCTTTTTGGCGCGCATTTGGCGACACGGCTGCCCTCCATCGCCCCCTTAGTAACCTCGAGTGTGGAGAGGCGAACCCTTGTCATGAGCCATTGATTAGACACATGAGACCAGTCGCTTAATAAGCGGGTGGGAGGCTACCAGGACCCCTAAATATAGACTAACCCCACCCCCCCCCCCCTTCGCTTCATGCTCGGCCAGTCTCCCCCTGTATGTTGACAGAATTCAATTGCAGCTTTGTTAATAGATTCAATCCCCCCGTTTTCCGAGCTCCGCTGCTGCTTGCGGTGTGAATTTAAAAGACCTCACCTTATATCTATTGCTCATACTCTTCATTGGGAAAGTACGTATGGCGTTGTGGAGGTGGACTCTTAAATAATATTTTGATGTCATCTTTGTATTCTTGTTTTAAGAGTTTTGAAGAAAAAAATATTTAGTTTTACTATGTGAAGTATAATTGCTAGCAAAATTGTGTTTTAGAAAGTGTGTTCTGGAATCAAAGGCTAAAATCGCAAAATATAATAAAGGTTAAATGTAATTTTAAGTGCCAAGAGATATTTTCGCAAACAAGGTTTCTTAAATAATATCGAAAAATATTTTTAAACTGTAATCCACTGACAACCAGGCAATTTTTGTTATTGTTAAGTTGTTTTTACTGATTGGATATTTCAAATATTATTCTGTGCATATTATTATATATTATTTAATTCATTGTAAAGAGATAACTTGTAAGTTGTACCTCAAACCGTTGAATTAAAAAAAAATATTGCATAATGAAGTATTTTTGTGTGTTTAAAAATTGGGTGCCTAACTAGAAAATCTGGAGATCTCTGAACGAATATATATTCAGATTTGAGCATTTGCGTGAAATCCTATCAAGTGTTATGAACCTTTCCAAGTTGACACCGAGTTAGAACCTAAATTAAAAATGAAAGAGAAGTCTTCTTTGTTAAATTCCGAAAGATTACTGTTAAAAAATTAAATTAATGTTCGGTGTCATAAAATTTAATATTATTTCATAGGTATTTATTTTAAGTAGTATTAATCAGTGTTTTTATAAGTAAATATTTGTAATAAATAAAAAAATATTAAACTTTTGCACATAATTCATATGTAAGCTAACAAACAGATGAGTAAAATTTCTTACAATATACAATATATACATTTTTATTAAATATATTCTCAGGCCAAGATCAGTTCCCAAAAATTTAAATACAATAGGACACCAATTATCCGAAATCCAGTTGCCCGAATCAAACAAGGCGTATCGCCAATTATCTAGATAGCTTTTAGGAGGAAAAAAATCACCAATATCCACATTTTAAAATCTGTGAATGATATTGTTTTTAATAGTCATTAAATTACATTACATACTAAAGTTTCTTTTCGAAAATCTAAAGAAGTTCTATTTTTACTAAGAAATAACCATTTTTTCGTGCATTATCTTATTATCCGGCTATTCAAGTATCCGGATGGGATCTGGTTTGTATAATGTGTACTGCTGGAAAAATAAAGATTCACTAGCGGATATAGTCGCTGATATTCCACAGATGTTTAAAAAGTGTATTCATACGAAGAATTGGAGATCTACTGTATTAGAAATTTCTATTTTATCTTTATACTTTATTTCTTTTTTAGCTCCTAAAAGATAGTCCCACTATGAAAATTATGTTTAATTATTTTCAATTTAAATTAAAAGTTCGTGATTATAATAACTACTATTTTCATAACAATACTAACATTTGTGATTTCTTAAATTAAATAAACTATTCTATTTGACTTTAGCCCTCCTATCAGCTATCCCGGATTTGTCTCCCATGGGATCACCAGTTTTTCCAGCATTGTACACCATTTTTAAATTCATTCACATACTTTATATTTCAATTTTTTTTAATTAAATCAAAAGCTATATTTTTAGATATAAACAGGGTTAAAATAAATATTACATTTTCTAAGATTTTAATTTTTAATTTTCCTGCAGAGAAAACAATTTTACCATTTGGGTAATATGCAGGCCGCTTTGGAGAATTTAATAAATTTCAACAAATTATTTAACACATTTAAGATAAAGCAGACTTTATTCATCTACTCTTTTGCTTTAAAACACAATTATATTAATTAATATTTTTTAAAAAACCACACATTATCTTTAAACAATTCCCTATGCACCCTCATCAGATATCGATGTAATTATCGATTCATCAACTATCACTATCAAGGTAATTCAGTCATATCAATTTCGCCACTGCTCCCTGCGTTCCAGATCCGTCCCTTCTGCTTTTTCTCCTGGTCCCTGCGTTTCGTGTGTTGCATGCCACTTGCGCTAGTTGCGTGAGTCATATTCTCCCGGTTAAATGATAATGCGTGCTGCCCACGTCCGCAAGTTTGTGCCATGAGAATGTTGCTTGAGGAAGTTTCATGCTCTGAGGAGAAGCAAATCCGAACCTGCAATCAGAGAAAGGGATGAGGCTCATTTCGTCCCCCAGTTTGAAGGGTTGCTGCTTCCGGATTTCGCGCCAAACGTCATTCAGAAAAAGTAAACTTATAATATTTTCATTTGCAATGCTAGAAATATTTATCTAATTTTTTAAGCACTTCAGTTTGGCTCTCTGGTCATACATTCGAGCATAGATCCTTTGTAGTAGAGGAGACATGATGTCACTCTCGCTAGCAACTAAGTGAAGCCAACATGTATGGCCTCAAACAGGTGGTTAATTACGTCATTCCATTCATAAATTTTCACTTTTGCAGATTTCCCTATTCATCAGCTAATCGCGAGTATTTTTTAATCCATAATTTTGAAGAGATAGCACGTGATATTGGCCTTTCGCTCTGAGATGTGGGCTTCATGATTATGATGTCATATTGTCACTACTATAGTCCATTCATGCTCGAAGGGTCATACAATGTGCACCTTTGTCAACTATTTTAGTACACTGTCAGAAAAATACACTCTCGTTTTTTGAGAATTCTGCAATTGGCAATGATTTCGTCCCTTTTGACGAAACGGGAATACAAAATTAATTTATTCATATTCCATTCAGGTATCAGCTCAATTTCGGTTCTTATATGTATATTGTCACAATTCAAAACAGTTTTTTATGCACGACCAATAGCGTATCTGACTTTGGACTAAGGGATCAGTAGTTCGAGTTTAGCCGTCAATATTTATTTATTTAAAATTTTCCTCATTTTTAACGAAATAAATTTTGTAAAAAAAATTACAAAATGAACTTTCTGAGATTGACGAAATATTTAATCGCAGTATATAGCTGGCGTCTGTTTTGTCAAAAATGAAAAAAGTTTCGTCAAATATGAGAATTCCTTTTTAACTGTGTAATTAAAAAAGAAAGATAAAAAAAATAATTACCCAGCTAGAAATAATCGGATATAAAATATGCCTTTGTTGCATTAGGATTAGTGTAAGTCTATAGCATAATATACGTATCATGTAAAAAAATTCATCTGAGCTACAAATATTTCAGTTGGAAGTTAATTTTGCATTCATGCTTAGCGTGTCAAAAATTGCAAATAAACGTTAACTTTTATAAGTTCTGCAGTTTCAAATCTTCAATTCGAATCTATACCCTTTGGTGCATCGGAGGCATTATATAAAAATGCTTATTTCTACACATAAACTTTAAAGAATTTAATCCGCTGTGAAACATACACTTAAAACCTTCTCATGTTATACAAATAATTCGGTAAATAGCTTCCCAGCAAAAAAAGTCAGCATAAAACCTTTATCAAAATTTTAAAACTGAAGGTTTTATGCAGGAAAACTGCAGGATTTTTAAAGATCTATAAAATTAAAGGTTTTTGTTTCAATGTCCTTCATAAAAACTGCAATTTTTTTTTATCAATTTTTAATCATGAAGGGAAAATGCAGATATTTTAAAGGTTTATGCAGGAAAATTAAAAACTTCAAAAAAACTGCAGTTTTTTGTTTCAATATCCTTTATAAAACCTTCAAACAACCTTCAGTTTGACAATTTTGATGAAGGTTTCATGCTGACGTTTTTTGCTGGGTTGGTAACCAATACTGTGTTTTCTTCAGATGACATTGCATCAAGTGCTATGGGAAATATATATATGGTATTGAGATTGTGTTGCACTAGGTCCAACTACATGAAAACTATCAAATTTCAAAATTAAATCATAATTTATTAGAAATAAACGCACCCAAAACAAAAAATAAATCTCAAATACATACAAATATACGACGTAATGCATATTTTTTACCTGAACAACTTTTCCTCAGTGGGGTGACTTTCCCAATTTCTTGAACCAATCAATAGAGGATTGGGCTGGGTGATAATTAAAGCTTGGTGATGACGCTTGAATGATTGGTTGGTTCAGTAATTTGAAAGTGAGGTTGGCAAAGTTTAACAATTGTGGAAAAACTCTCCTGTAATTATATTGTAAAATATAAATATTAAATCTATCAAAATGTTTTTACATTTTAATTGATGTTTGATAAATAAAAAAACATTCAAGACCTTTTGTAAAGTAATAATTCTATATTATGCCAATCAAGAATTTACAAAGTAAAATTTGAAACAACACCGCAACGAACATCATTTCGAAGGCCTCTCATGAATTTCTGAGTATTGGTCGCTGACGTAATTTGATGACACTTGCATTGTTAATAAGTCGGTTTCACAGTCGTTGAGTTTTTTGACGGATAGGTCAAGATAAAAACATATGTATACTTCCTTAACCTTTCATCCAAAATAAATAAGGAAGAACCGCGGACTTAACGTTTCCACGTTCAAAATTAATTCATGTTGGCATCTTCAGAAGCAGACATCACCTTTTGAAACTATGTATCTAAAATCATTAATTTTCTTATTCAAAATTTATGTTTGATAGATGCGTTGATAATTAAACAGACGTATAAATGTACAGCACTATTTCAATAAATTGTATTTGCATGTGAGTAACCATATGAATGTCTTTTTTATTAACATCATTGACTTTCATAGCGCATTCCGGCTTGAGTAGCAGTTTTAGGCTGCGTAGATTCAGCTTTTTATGCTGATAGTTTTTTTGTTATATGATAGGTATGAAAGTATCATTTACAGAGTGATTTAATTTTAAATAAATTAGAAAAATTACGTAATATAGTTTAAAAACTGCGGATAGATATAATGTTTTTGAAAGATTATTTTGTATACATACATTAATTATATTACTTGGGTAATTTACTGTTATATAATTGTTTAAAAGTTTAGCATAACTGCTGTATAAATAATATAAGGGCATTTTATTTCAATATAACGTCCCGAGATATAAAAGAGGTAGTTACGAGTACAATGAAAAACATAAAAAATATTTTTTTAAAAAAACTTCGGATACTGTTGGATATATAAAAATAAAATTTAACTTTAAAATTTAAGGAGGAAAAAATATTTTCAACAAAATGAATGATTAAAATTTTGCAATGCAATTTTTTATATATAATATTTTATAGGTAATACACTCAAAAGAAAAAGATGAACAATAGAAATGCTAAAATATACATCAAATTCTAAACAGATGAAATTTTATAACTCTTCAATTTAAAATGACGCCAAAAAAGCAATAATTGAGCTGTTGTGGTTTACTGGAAGACATCCGAAAATGTTTTGAGAAACACATAATTTGTAAAAGAACTGCATTTATATAAGATCACATTTCCTTTTCTCGAGAAAACAACCCTGTAATTTGGAACATTTTGAAAGAACCTAAAAGAGTAATTTATCTAGAGAACAAACATGGAAGTTGATGAATTTGCTTGGACAAGATAAAATAATCGGCTTTTTAAAATATTGAAATTACTTTTATTAAACTATTGTAAAATACCTTGTAAAATACCTAATTAAAAATACCTCCTTTTTAATATCTTATAATATATCAGAAGTACCAGCTGTAACTAATTTAAAGTGCCAAATAATTTTAAAACTTTATTTTTAACAAATGTATCTTGAATAATCTTTAAAACAAAAATTTAACAATATTAACTAAATTAATGATGATCAAGTAGACAAGATATTAAGACTGTTACCTTTGATAATAAACTATTTACGTACAAAATTAAAGAAATACGGTAGACCCTTTATTAAAAGTCTCCTTAATGGATCAACAAAAGGCGTTCGTTATATTAAACAAATAATATTCGACTAATATTAATCACCATTAAAAGCTATAAAAAAATTTAATTTTGAAAAGAATACAAACAATTATGGAATTTGTGTGTGAAATATTGTTATATTATATAAATTTAAATAACATACTTTAAAAATTTAATTCAAAAAGCTTTTTTAAAACATTAGATGGTGTATAGCTTCCTTTTAATATGAATAAGTAATTTTTATAAAAATTTCGGATTTCAATGTACTCATAATATTTTTAAAAATACAATGTTTGGTGGTCTTATATGAGTAAAAAAACGAATATTAGTATTATTTGTTTTATTCAACTGATTGAAATATCCACATGTTTTAATTGATGTTTTATTGAAAAATCCATTTTTGTGTGTTTTAACTATTCAATTACATGTGTATTGAAAATTACTTAAGCCAATTTCTAACACTTAGTCAATTAAAAGAATTAATAAAAGTATTATTTTCTCAATAAAGAAAGTATTTATTCTCAGGAATCATCGATTTCCGAAAAACCTTTCGCCATTAGAAGCACTGCTAAATGGATTCCATCCTACCGAGGCAACTAAGTAATGAACCCAGCTTAAAATCAACGGAAAGATTTTTTTTTAAAAAGATTTTTTCTTGCTTTCACAAGAGAAAAAGCTTTTGCGAGATGGTTTTTTATCGACATTACGCTCTGCTTTTATAACGTTTATTCGTCTTATTTTTTCATCCGAAGAAGAATGCCCATTAGTTCTTCGGGTTTTTTGGGATTAAAGATGACATTAAAGATTGGTACAAGCATCAAAGCACCTCTAATTTTCCTTTCTCTTGCCATCCCTCACATTTTCTCATTTTTTTATTTGTATTTTTAATCTTCCATTGCTCTTATAATCACTTTTCCCATTCCCAGCTCTTAGAGAACAAATACTAAAACTTTTTTCTTTTACCTAATGGGTACGTATATAAGTTTCATAAATTAATTTTAGGATAAATTATCTTTAAAACTTATTATTATATACTACATACTATAAATTTATACTATATAGTAAAAAATACTCATGATAAGTTCAAATGGAAACTAATTGATATTTTTTTAAATTTCAGTTAACCCTCCTGTCGGCAAGACGGAGATATCTCGGACACTTTTTTGCGTGGCAAGCGGCAGACCACGAGTATAACCGTGGAACTTTTCTACAAGTCGAGCGGCAAGCCCGAGTATACTCGGGTCTTATCTTTTTTCTGACACTGAGAGCGTTAACGTTAAAAAAAATAGTATTTTAAGGCCAAATCTTTATGGACATTGTTGGAAGCCTGAAATTAATTACGATGTTTGTAAGCACGTGATTTTTAAACCAAATACATTTTATGTTGAATTGGAAATTAAAATTTAAAGCATTAGGTTAATTGGCTATACATATACAAGGTGTAAATATGTTGTAGTGCATTTTTTTTCATTGTATTTTGTATATATCAATTGTTTTTCCGTATGCCAAAACCGGTGGTTTAGCATAATGGTCAATAAATTAGACAAGGTTGTGCTCTATAAAAGTATTAGTTGATCTAAATATAAAATGAACTATTTAAAAATGTATAGTAGTTGCAACAATTTTCTTTTATTTTAAATAGTAAATTGAAAAATATTTTCTTTTCATTTTAATTTTAAAAATTAATATTGCTTGAAAATTTATTTTTTCAATTAACCCTGAAACTTAGTTTTAAAATTGTTATGTTGCTAAAAACTAAACTAAATTATTTTAAAGAATTCAGAATAAGTACAATCTACTAAGGTAAATTTTGAAAGTTTTAAAAAGTTAGTAGATAGTTTATATATTTTTAAAAATTCGGAATAATATGACACATAAATATACAAGTCTATTGAGTCTACAAATCACTAAACGTAAGAAATACCATTGATTTAGTAATTTAAAACTTAGAAAACACCACAATGGACATTTAGACTGATGCAATTTCAACAAAACATAATCCAATCCATGTATTATGCCTTTTAGGGTTAAACTCAAAGACCCATGCATTCACAAATCAACCAACCCATTCCGCCCTGAATGCTTCGGAATCAATTTCTCCGTGGCAATATTTCACACCTGTAGAGCGTGCAGATTTCAATCTCCTTCACCCCCTACAGGCCATCCCTCTCGTTACACAAATGCCCCGAAAAAATCGTCTGTCATGCGAATGCGTCCCAAGATGGATGGACCCCGCACCACCCCGCTGCGAGAAATGCTCCAAGAAAAGGAGATAGATGAACCGCGCGGGGATCGACCCCGGATATGGTAACATTTATCCTATTTTTTTGGATTCACACCTTGTGGTATTGAATTGGGAAAGAGTGCGAATGAGAGTGATAGGGTGAACTGCTAAAAGTCAGTCGGATTGCGAGTGCGGTATGCGTTGCAGAGTTCATTGTCTGATGCTGTATTGTAGGACTGCGTTGTGGGGGGTGTCGAGTTCGATTCCAGGAATGGACAAGTGAAAACTCGTTGTGTAAAGGGGGTTAATGCATGTAAATTTTGTCGTATTTAAATGTAGTATTTTTAAAAAGTGTTTTTGAATGTCTGTACTATTAAGACTTAGTACTCAAAAATAAGTCAATTGTACAAATTTTTTGTGTACATTCGATGATTATCATAGCTCTGAATACATAACATTTATCCTATTTTTTTGGATTCACACCTTGTGGTATTGAATTGGGAAAGAGTGCGAATGAGAGTGATAGGGTGAACTGCTAAAAGTCAGTCGGATTGCGAGTGCGGTATGCGTTGCAGAGTTCATTGTCTGATGCTGTATTGTAGGACTGCGTTGTAGGGGGTGTCGAGTTCGATTCCAGGAATGGACAAGTGAAAACTCGTTGTGTAAAGGGAGTTAAGGGGGTCCGATACCCAAAATTCACAAAAAAAGTCATTTTTTTTTTATATTTAAAAAATAATATTCAAACTTATCTTAATAACTCACAAAAAACTGCTTCAAAAAATTCCTATTACTTTTTTAGTTATGAAGGTTTTAATGATGTGTTCCTATAACATAGTTGTATCATATGTAAACTTTAAAAGCAAATATCTCTGTTCGTGGTTTTGAAATTTAATGACCACTAAAAATGCTAAGGCTTTTTTACTATTATACTTAAAATCATAATTTTTGTGTGTATAGCAAAATAAATATATTTTAAATAGATGTATGCATTCAGATTTCCTATTTTTACCATAATTTGTTTTTTAAAACCACTTAAAATGGAATTTTATTTTTTTTCGTCAATTTTTTTTCCAAAATTTCTAATATATTTTATTTTTTTAAAGTGATGTGTCTGAATCAAAATTTGAATGCATACATCTATTTACATATTATTCAAGATCTTAAATAAAAAAAATTGCTTCAAAATATTGAAAAACAAAAAAGGAGTAGGAATTTTAAAATAGTTAAAAAATTTACTAAAATTTTAATTTAAAAATAAATGTGCAATTTAAAAAAAAAATTGAGTGTCTTAAAATGGATTTTTATGCTTATTTAGAAAGAGAAAAAAAATTGGATTGTACAAGTATAAAAATAAAGAAAAAAATGTCGAAGGTATCGGACCCCCTTAATGCATGTAAATTTTGTCGTATTTAAATGTAGTATTTTTTAATAATGTTTTTGAATGTCTGCACTGTTAAAAATAAGCACTCAAAAATAAGTAAAATGTACTCATTTTTGTGTACAGTCGATGATAATCAAGGGCAATGAATACATAAGTTTCAATTTTGAGAAAGACATGTACTCAAAAATTAGTTCAATAAGTAAACATGAATATAAAGAGCAAATGCTTACCTGCTTAGGCTGCCTTCATAAATCCCTTTCAATAAATATCGACAATTTCAACCAAGACTTACTGGGAATCGAACCCAGATTCTGAGGCACGTCAGTCTAGTGTATTATCTGTTAAACTATCAGAGCGACTTAAAAAAATATAAATGTTAAAAATGTTTGCCCAAAAAAAATGAAATGTTAGCTAATTGTGTTGCAATAACTCAATTTCTATTCATGCAATCTATTTCAAATAACATGGAAAACCAACTTCTGAACACCCATTTTACGTTTGTCAGGTAGCTTTGTTAAGATGGCACGAATGGAAGCTGAGTTAGCAATATTAAATCACACTGCTCATTTTTGAGAAAGTACGATTACTTAAATTTGAGTAAAAATTACTTAAATTTGAGTCATCGTCAAATTTGAGTAACGATTACTTAAATTTGAGTCATCGCTCATTTACGATTCAATAGTACTCAAAGAAAAACCAGTATTTTCAGGTACTCATTTTTAAGTACTTTTTTACAGTATACTTGTTAACATCTATTCTATTTAGATATTTTTTTTAATAAGCTGCTTTTCCAACATGAAAATTTCTTGTGAGAATAGAATTATTATTTAATAATGTCGATTATTTTTATGTACATTTAAGGTACTATAAGCTTGAAATTTTATTTTTAAATTATAGTTTTAAAAACTTAGTTTTTTCTTATATGAAAATATTTAATATTCATAGTGATCGATAAAAAGTACGCTGAATGAAGTCAAATGTTAATTAGTTAATTTTTAAAATTTATTATTTATATCTCTAATATTTAATAATAATATTTAATTTTTATTAGCTAATTAACATATTTTTTAAACACGATTATGTAAGTTGTAAGTGATGGAGAAGCATTATTTGTGTTGGAAATTATTTGTCATTTCATTTTTAATGTTATGAACCTCCAAACAGTTTATAGGATGTAAAAGTTTTTTTTAAATACTTTTTTAGCTAGACAATTCCAAATAAATAATAACAAATAATAACAAATTCGAAAATCAATTCTATTTATTTTTCAAATTTCCACCTTTAGATTTCTATAAAAATTTATATTTTAACGAATCTTTATGATTGAGATCCATTACATACCACAACTAATATGAAGTTGAATGGGAAAAAAAAATCCTGAAAAGTTTAAGGGAACTTTAATTGGAATATGTAAAAAAGGTATATATGCTATAATAAGTCTATGAAACATATCCCCTTTTTACAATCGTCGATTCACTTCAGTTGTCATGTTTGGAAGAAAGAAACATTTGTCACAAATACAATTCTTCAGAAATTGAGTTGGAAGTTTAAAAACATATCTCCATTTCAAACAAGGCCCTAGAACAACGCTTTGTAAATAATAAAGTTTTTGGAATATTTCCAAAGTATTGGTATCATTAAAAAGATAATAAATAGGGAAACATTATAAATCAAAATAAATATTTTGTAATAATTTTTCGTCGATTCCCGCATTTTCTAGCGTGTATGTATACCTTTATAAGATTCCATACAGTATCAAAAAAATACTTCAATTACAACCATAATCAAACGTTTTGCACAAAAATAATTAAAAAAATTCTTACAGTATTGATATGTGTTCTGTCTGATCATACTTGTATAAAGGATAAAATTTAGATGAAAAATAGTGGTATGTAAAGTCCTATTTAAAAAAACAGTGGGATACGACACCTTTGCTTTTCTAAACAACATACATTGTTATTTTATCAAACAACCTTCTTAAAGAAACCCCTAACTTTATCAATAGTACAGAACACTGGGCAAACTTAGATAAGATCTCTCTAAGTTAAATACGGTCTGCTAATCAAGAAGAAGGATTTCGAAATAACATAGGAAATGATCGTGCAAAAAAGTTAGCTATTTTGATTCTGTTCTGTAACCATTTATTGAAGTAAGATTGCAATAAGTATAGAGGCATTATTGTAAACGTATTATTTGATATTGAAATATATATTTTCATGGATAAACAAAATATCGCTATCGTACTTTGATGAAATCGGTCAATCATAGAAATATGTGTTTCTTATCCATTGAAAAGTTGTAAGTTTGTGCATTGGGGAAAAGTATAAATTTAAATATATTAAAATTATAATTAAACAATTGTTAAGTTAATCAGTTACATTATAAGCTTTAAAGACGATTGAAACTTTCCATCTTCGGATTCTTACAATTTCAAATTATTGAACTCTTCTATTTGAACTCTTCTATATTCTAGAGTCCAAATAACCAGCCAAACATAGAAGTATAGAGTAGGCTGATGCATCTTAAATCTGTGGAGGTTCAAATTTTTTCAGATTGGCACTTCTATTGATTTTTCAATTAATTCAATGACATCAATTCAATTGAAATTAAACAATTAATTCAATGCATTGTAATTTAACTGCTGGCATTGTTCAAAACTAAAGAGCGAATCCTTTTAACTTAAAAGGGTCGAGCTAAGGCCATACATACTTTACCAGTTTTTTTTTCAATTTAAATTACTTCATGCAATAACGTATTATTTTTTTGTAAAATAAATGTAACTTTTTATGACGTAGAAATTATTCGATATTTAATTATTAAATTTAAATCAATATTGAGAAGAAAATTGAAGTTACATTTACAATATTTAAAAATATGTATGAAATATTTGTATCAATCTCCATAGTATAAAAATGTTTGTGAAAAACAATTTGTAATTAAACAGCATTTGGAAATATCCGAATTAAATATTTTTAATTAGAAACATACAATGACTATTTAAAAAAATACCAATACCTTTCAATGTATAAGAACAGTTGTACCCAAGATCGATAAGTTTAATCATTATTTATCTAGTATGTTCACAAGTGTCAAGCTATCAGATTAAATCTAAGATCAGATTGTTGATGATATTGTTTATCTACAGAATCTATTCTAGAAGTAAAGTCAAATATTTCAGCACAGTATTAAATATATTTAATGCAAGGTCATTTAATGAGTTTTTATATTACATTTGACCTTGTACCTTACATTATACGACTACGACTGCAGAGTTATTATTTAACTATAATAATTATTTAATCTCTCTCATACTTGAAAACTATCTAAACAATTTATATACATTCGTATTAAAACGATTTCTAATTTTTAGTATCATTTTTATTTTAAAATGCATATTATTTTATAACCATGTCTATTAACTTCTATCGTATTTTTGAGAGAAAAAAGTTAAAATTCGAATTTCATAAAACAATTTTTTTTTTTTAATCTAACAGTAACTATAAATAGTATTTAATCATATATCATGGAATTCCATTACTGCTTAAGTATAGTTATATTTCAAGACAGTACTTTATATATTTTCAGTTAAACCTGGGCTCTCCAACTAATTTCTTCAATGACTTTTTTTTTCTAATATTTATTTTTGCTTCGGCAATCATCACGCAGTCAATTTACTAAGCAAAACTTTATTCAGTTGCTGATTATCTCTGCTAAATGTGAAAACCCTTGGAGAAATCATAAGTATACATTTAAGATACAAAATACAAGGTCATACTTGAAAGATATCAGCTAACATTTATTGTTAGAAACTAATATTTTAAAGTAATATTATGAGCTTAATTTTATATTAAAAAATTGGAAAGTGTGAAAGTTTTTAAACCATATTATCAGCCATGTCCTGATCAGTTGTGCTGTGGAAATGCACATTCTCTGAAGACGATTTAGCAAAGAGTTTTGCAAAATAATCTTATTGTCCTTAATTCAAGTTTATTTAATTACTCAAAAAAGAAATCGTGAACAATTTGCTATTTTTCGAAATAAAATAATATTTAAATAAAAAAAATTAACGTTAGATTCAACACTCTTGAGTTATAGTGAGTATTGGTGGACTTATTTGCTACTTTAAATAGAAATTTCCTGTATTTATTAACATGAGGAGTGAGAAGCCAAGAAGTGCAAGATACTTTTTTTTTATTTAGTACCGTTATGAATAGATAATACATATGAATCATTTGAATCAACGGGATCCATCCAAGTAAATTCCGGTCATGTGTTAAGATCTAATTCACTACTTCAAGAATCAGCTGCTTTGTTTTAAATTTAAACTGCGTCTTCACAAAATGATGAAATTATCCCTTATACACCTTGGCTTATCTCTTCCACTCCTTTTACTAATTTACAATAATTAAAGCCTTTGCGTTAAAAACTTGTGTGAAGTGCAAACAATTTACTGTAATAGGCAATTTGTTAAATAAAAATTTAAATTAAACATTTGTTAATATATTAACCAATTTTTAATTTATTTATTTATTTATTTAGTTATTCATTCATTCATTCATTCATTCATTCATTCATTCATTCATTCATTCATTCATTCATTCATTCATTCATTTATTTATTTATTTATTTATTTATTTATTTATTTATTTATTTATTTATTTATTCATTTATTTATTTATTTATTTATTTATTTATTTATTTATTTATTTATTTATTTATTTAGTTATTTATTCATTCATTCATTCATTCATTCATTCATTCATTCATTCATTCATTCATTCATTTATTTATTTATTTATTTATTTATTTATTCATTTATTTATTTATTTATTTATTTATTTATTTATTTATTTATTTATTTATTTATTTATTTATTTTTATTTGCTACTATTTGGTACTTTGCTACTACTTTTTGATGTTTTTGTATACAAAATCCACATAAAACTTCGAAGAACAAAAACCCACTAATTTTTAAATAAATTGTTTAATAATAAAAACAGTTTATAAATATCTTTTAAATAGTGTACCAGAATAAACTTTCCTTATAAAAAGATATCCATTTCTCACGGTATAGCACACATGGAACTGCGTGAGTCCATTTCTCAAAAGGGTGGTCCTTTACGTCTCCCCATTCCGGCTCCGAGCAGTCACGGGATTTTCCTTTGTGTCTAAGCGATACCTTAACCTCCCGAATGCAAGGTATTATGGTTGACCAATTAAGCGAGTATAAACAAACCGGTGACTGGTCATTCCGGTGGACGTCTGATGCTTATGTCAACGGATGGGGACGCAGGGGGTTGAAGAGAAAGACGCCAAGGGAAACGTCTGATTCCAAATATTGATGCTTCTAAGCCCATGTAAGTTCGTGAGTTATATATATCAAAGCACAAAAAAGCCTTAACTGCTAAAGAGAAAAGGTGGATTTGTCTGAAATCATGCACTTTTTTCCCATAGTCTGGAAAACATAGACATATGCATTTACTATTAGAAATGTCTAGTCAAATTTGACGAGAGCTTCATAAAATGTGTCATGATTCAATTTTTCGTCAAAATAAAAGTAAATTTTAAAATCAGAAAATAATTTGTTATTTGTGAAGAAGTATTTTGTGATTTATTAACGAAAGATTATCTAAATATTCTTCGATTAATTTTTTGTCAACAAATTGTGAATTATTTTAACAGTGTGTCTTAGTTTCTGCAGATGCAACCATTTTTAGATGAACTTTTACGTCCTTCGACGTTTTCAGTTTAATTTTAGTAATTTTAATTACATTAAAAAACCCTAAAGATTCCAAAACCCACCCTTGCCCAAATAACTTCCACCCACTAGTGCGAGCATGTATTTTTGTGAATTATTTGTAATATTTTTATTACGTGTTTCGTTCAACGATTTAAAAAAATCATATTTATATTTGGTATAGTTGTCTTATTTTTTATGTAATGTTTATATTTTGACCACTTGCACCGTAAAACTCACAGTTAATGATTACAATAGAACTAAGAGAACACTCATCCTTATTAAATTATTGAAAGTAAATTTAATTTTCTTGTCAGTATATCGAAAGAAAATAATGTATTGTATTATTGATTTACTTTGAAATTTTCATGAAAAGTTAAATTTAAATTAAATTAAAAAAATTATTATATAAAAAAACCATTAAATTTAAATTTTAAATAATTACGGGAATTACCATTCAACCTCCTTTGTACTCTTAGATCATATCCATGATCTGTGTAGTGTTATCGATATTTGCAACCAAAATCATAAATACATTCCAAATCTCATCTTCTAAAAATTATTTGCAATGAATATAACAATCATCAGGAGGTACACACAGGAAAATGGTCAAATTTTCATTTTTTGACGGATCATATTATTAAGTGGCATACAGCACCCAAGCCGTATGAATACATCCCCAATAGGTTGCCTATTAAATCTTCCAAAAATTAAATTAATTGTCCAATTAAAAATACTGCTTAAATTTTAAATAATTACGGGAGTTACCATTTAATCTTTGTACTATTAGTTTACTTCATATCGATGATTTTTGCAGTGTTCAACTTTTATCCATTTTTATCCAATGAGTACCAATTTTTATCCAAATAGTATCAATTTTTATCCAAATAGTATAAATTTTTTGTAACCAAAGTCATAAATATATTCCAAATCTCATCTTCCAAACATCATTACAATAGATATAACAACCAGCATAAAATAACACACATCACAGGAAAATGGTAGAATTTTTATTTTTCGACGTATTATATTATTTAGTAGAACACAGCAATCAAGTCGTGTGAAAACATTCATAATAGACTACCATTATTTTTTTAATTAAATTAGTTATCCGATTAACAATACAGTTTACATTTTAATTACTGGAGTTACCATTCAACCATCTTTGTACTGTTATTTTACTTCATTATATATTTAAGGATGATATATTAAGGATGATCTGCGTATTGTCATCAATTTTTGCAACCATAATCAAAAACACATTCCAAATCTCATCTTCTAAAAAATCATTTACAATGAATATAACAACCATCAGAAAATAACACACAGAAAAAAGGTCGAGTTTTTATTTTCCGACGGATCATATTATTTAGTAGCACACAGCACCCCGCAGTATGAATGCAACCCCAATAGGCTACCTGTCGTCGCAAATTACTTTAAAATAGCATTTTAACTCAGTGCACCTTCATGACCTTGCATCCTCTTGTCACTGTTATCGTATTAAATATCTTTAGAACCCCGACATCTTCCAAGGATCCTCTCCACCGCCAAATTTAACACAAAAGTACCCCCTCCGATATGAAACATGAGACAAAATTGACCCGTATACCTCTTCAAGTAACTACACCAGCCCCCCTAAACCATTGTGTCCAATTCAAGTAGATATTTCCTCGAGAGAGAAAAAAAAGCAGCGCCCTACTTTGTAGCGAACCCCTGTTTTGGAGATATATCTATTTTAAAAAATATGAAGAGAGAGGAAAGAAGATAGACAATAACAACCTCCTTTTTTCAGGGGAGAGGAAGAATTGTAGAATACTTGTGGCTTCTTGCTCAACAATGAGGACAGACAGCCCAGTATCAACTGAAGTCAATGAAGTAGAATAATCGGTTTTCTTTCATTTCTTTTAGGGGGTTGTTGCAACAGTGGTCCTCTTTCGGGATCGTTGTTCCCGCAGGGGGTCTCCTCTTTCCGCTTGTTCGATGTCCAATCGGGTGTGCGCAAGCGATAGAATGCCTCATTACTCCTGTATGGGATCGTCTGCGGTGGCTGACTTGGGGATTCTACCTACAGCGGAGAAAGGGTCTCGCGAGGGGGACGACGGGATTGCTACTTGCAATCGGTTTTTTCGAATGTCAGATACGATCTGCATTTAAACAAAGACTCCGCCGTGTAACCCCTGCTGAGGTTTTCATCGGTAACTTTTTAACGTCCAATGCCTAAACTATATTTAGTCTTGTCGGCGTTTGAGTTTATGAATGCTCATATGTATTTGCAACCAGAGCCTGATTTGCCGTCAGGCCCGGACATAGGGCCCCGGCTTTAAGGAGCCCAACATTTATTAAATTGTACATAACTTGTACAAAACTTGCTTCTCAAATATATCCTTTTTGAAATGTTTGTAACGTGCAGACATGTCTGATGGGGTATTACATATTTTGTAACAACCACAATTTTTAACCTCTATTTGAATAGGACACAGATAGTAAATATACTAAAACTTTATTTAATTTGCATTTTTAGTGGGATAAAAAAATATCTTTTGCTCAAATTTCATATAATTTTGAAAAAGGCGAGTTGTAATTTTTATATCACAATAAATTTGAAAGTTAACTGTTGCAATAATTCCATTATATATTTTTAAACGAATTAAAACATTAATTAATGATATTTTTGACTTTATTCTTGACTTAAGGGCAAGAAACTCGAAAATGAATTATTTCTAAAAACAGCTACATGCTGAAAAGAATTATTGATGCTATAAGAAAAGTAACACTTATCAATGAAAAAATTAATCATTATTATCAATGAATATACACATACTTTTATTATATTGAGCTTCACATGTATCAATGATATTTGAAAACAAAACACGGTTTTTTAAACAAATTTTATGTAAAAAGTGTGACTTAATTCTTTTTTCTATATCAAACAATCAAAAGTATTGAAAAATTGAGTGAAACTATATGTTTTGAAAGAAAAAATAGCAGCTTTGAATCACAAACAAATAGATATGTGGTGTTAGTCTGAGATAACATTGAATATTTGCATTAGCACATGAACAACTCAGGACGCATTTCCTTTTAAGGTCTTTAATTAGTCTTGATAAATATTTAAAGATTATTTTGAATTCTATACTGTAGATAAAGGAATGTGTGTGTGTGGGGGGGGGGGGGGGGGTACTGAAATTCAACCATAATCTTCTGCACACTAGAAAATTTAACATGATAGTTATTGCTTAAGCATTGATAAAATTTTTATATGTTTGGTTTTAGGCATTCACTTATAATGCACTAAAATTATTATTTTTTTGCAAAATAATATCAATTAATAATTAATATATTAAGGCAGTAAATTAATATCAATTAATCAATACATACATAAATATTTAGTACGTGTTCTATATCATATAAAGTTCAGCTGGTTATTTAAAAACAAACAAAAATCTTATGCCTTATGTACATTTATTCAAATTTTTTAACCAATTTCTTTTAATAATAGTAATTAAAAAAAGTCATCTCTGAGATATTTAACAACGTTTAAATTTAAACTCATTCTTCTAAATTTTTAAACTAAATTTTAATTTCAACAAATTCTTTTAAATATTTATTCTAAATTTTAAATTCAACAAATTCTTTTAAATATTTATTCTAAATTTTAAATCCAACAAATTCTTTTAAATATTCAAACTAAATCGTATAACATTTTATTTCATAGTGACATATCGACACATGAATACAGTTGCACAAAAACAAAATTTAAAAACTTGTAATATAATTATTTTTCAGGACAATATCTAAATAGTTATCTAGTTCACATAATTCAAGTTTTTTTTATCTATTATTAACCAAACTATAAACTTTGACACCTCAAGAGCACCTTTAAACCTTCAGTTGATTTCTCGAACTAACACCTACGCATTGCCGACGTCTGCAATTTGTATATCTGTGCTGATTCTTTGTCACACGTTACAAAATTGATGAATTACTATTCTAAAAAGAAAAACTCGATAAGCAATAAAAATCTTTTTTCTACAGTCTACAAGTGCATACTTCCCTGCAGCTACGTTTTTAATTTTCTAACTTAAATAATTGATTCTTACTTCAGACATATGGAAGACATTCAAATAACCCAATACGCTTTCTATCATCAATCCTCTCCATTTTATGAGTAAAAATTAGACTCGGCGTATAATAAAACGATTTCGTTTCAAACTCAGAAAATATAATATTTTTTTATTATTAGCAAAGTTATTTTTTAAAAGAATAATTGAAATTTTATATAACACATTTATTTATTTATTTATTTATTTATTTATTTATTTATTTATTTATTTATTTATTTATTTATTTATTTATTTATTTATTTATTTATTTATTTATTTATTTATTTATTTATTTATTTATTTATTTATTTATTTATTTATTTATTTATTTATTTATTTATTTATGTTTTAAATACGAAGCAAAGTTACTGAGATATGTTAAAGTGTCTTTAATAAAAATTAGTGTTGAGATAATTAGTTTAAATATTAAACATACATGTCATAATTTTTGTGTTATTATAAAAATCTATTTATATAAAAATCAAATACATATAGTATCCAAACTTTTATTACCTATTTTTATGTATTATAGTTCAAAGCATCTGAGAAAAAAAAAATTGAAAAAAATATAAGTACTTCAAAAAAAACTTAGCGTTTTAAAAAAGGCTTAATATTTTTTTAAGTTTAAATATATTTAAACGATTATGGAAATTCGTGTGAAATATTTTTCTTTTATATAAATTTAAATAATACTAGGAGGCTCCGCCCCCTGCTCCGCTAACGCTCCGCCAACCCCCGGAGGATTGCTACGCAATCCTCATAGGTTTGCTTCGCAAACCACTTCTCGCTTCGCTCGCTAAAAGGTAGGACACAATAACAATGTGTCCTAGTAACAATACATTTTTAATTATATTACTAAAAACTTTAGAAGTTGAAATTGTAAATTTAAATTAATATTCATCTTGGCATCACTGCATTTTTACGCCATGTAAGTCAATATAAAATCAATTAAACTAATTTATTTTTAATTACAAATGAAAACAATGGTACCACTGGCAAGCCTACCATTATTTATTTATTTTCCACGTTATTTCCACACCTTTCCCGCGTTTCAGTTAAATTTCTAACATTATTGGTAGTTTGTTTTGGCCATAAATGACGTTAAGCTTACCATAAATCTTGCCTACCAGAGGTGTGTAATTTACTGAGTTTTTACGTCATAAAAATGAAGCTCATAGAAATCTAGTTTTAAAAATTGTCAACAGATGGCGCCACCCTTATTTTCCCTTCTTTGAAAGTTGGGAAAAGGGTTTTTTAAAACTTCTATTTTTTAATTTATAAGGCTTATATTCTTCCAAATTTAAGCTGACATCATCAAAATAATTATTTACCAATGAATTGAAAGGGTTAATCGTCAAAATAGCTTACATAATGGCAAAATAAAAATGCGGGCGCAACAGAATTTCGTAAACGAACTAACTGTTGCCACTCAGCATACAGAAAAACAGCGTTTTACAATCACCGCGTAAGAGAAATATATATAAAGATACATTAAAATTTTATTTTAAAGTAAAAAAGAATAAGAGTTTAAGTGGTACCATGTCCTCTTAATTGTTAATTATCCATCATCTAATTTGCTGTATATATACCCTGTAAAAAAATACCCATTGATTCTACTACATAATTAACACATCACAGGTTATTTACAAAAACGACAAAAACTCATTTATATGAGAAGTATACAACCTCAGAAAAAAGAACATCCACACAATAATAAGAATGTCCAATCTTCTATACCCCAATCCCAAACGCAATTCATTTCACTTTTTTAATAACTATGATAGGTGTGAATGGTACAGAGACAGAAGATAAATTGCCACAGTGATACAGCTAAATTACCTCAGCCCAAGTCTCTGTAGGAGCTCCATGAGAATGACATGAACCCGGCTTTTATAACGCTATCACTCACTCCGAAATCTCACATTGATGAAGTGGTGAAGATTAATTAAGTTTTTTTTATCTCTCTTTTCTTCTTCTCCTGATGCTTTATTTCACTTATTTATTATTCTTTGATTATTTTCTAACACCCCTCCCATTTTTATCGTCAACGATGAAGGTTCTTTTTCACAGAAGGTCTTCGATCATTCATTGTCGGATATGTTTAATAGCCTTGCCATAATTGGCGATAAATCGTAAATTCAGTGATAGTTATACCGTGTAAAAGTAAAAAGTTTTAGTTAGTTGAGGGCATTAAAGTTGCGCTATAGTCACAAAACGGACGATTTGGGTTCTAGGGAAAGACCCCTAACATATTCATGACTACTTTGGACTATGATAGATTTAACGTGCACCAGTACCTTCCATAATTTTTAAAAAAATCGGTGCGGAAACAGAGTAATGCTAAAAGGATCGCAAAAATATAAAAAAAATTATGTAATATATTAAAATGCTATATAGTTTTAATAAAAACTTATAGCACTTAAATATATCAATTGATCACGATAGATTTAACGTGCAAAAGTACCCTCTACTAATGACATTATTTTTGGGGAGCGAAAGGAGCGAATCAGATTAATGTTAAAAGGATCCCAAAAATATTCATTTTATATGTTATATATTGAAATGTTATATAGTTTTAATAAAAAATTATTAAATTATTTATTTAAATTTATGGTTTTTATTTTTTTTTATTCAATAGCCATTTTTTTATCTATTTGCTTAAAGAAATAAAAATTAAAAATGTAAAATTAATGTTTTATGCTTTATATTTTGTTGCACATGCAATCTTATAGTTGTAGACGTGGGTGCAATAACAAGGCAGCTCCAGTTTTCAAAATTGTACAGGAAGGACGAAAAACATTATACTTTTCTTCCATAGTATAATACAAAAGTACATCTCATTTCCTTTTATATCTCTATAGCTATTGCTTGGAGCTGCCTGGTTCTTGCACTAATCGAAAGAGGATTTTTTTTTTATAGAAATAGGTACAAAATCATAAATTAAAAAAAAGTGAAGCTGAATTGTTCCTGCGATATTATTATTATGACTCAATTATCTTATTTCCCATTTCTTCGCCACGTCTTTTTAACCTTACTTCTGTTTATAACTTATTCCCGTCGCTCTGGTAGTACAACGGATAAGGCCCTGGAATTTGGTGCGGACGACATCAGGTAGACGGATTGAGTACGATTCCCTGTAAGTCATAATTGTAATTGTTGACATTTATTGAACGTGATTTATGTACGCAGCCTATTTAAGCAAGCAACTGTTATTTTTATTTATTTTACTCATTTTTTAGTACATGTCTTTTTCAAAAATCATACTACGTATTCGGAGTTATGATAACAATCGAATTTAATCAAAAATGAGTACATTTTACTTATTTTTAATTACCAATTTTTAACAATGCATATTGCGCGGAATTAGTCAGTAATCTTCCGGCTAGTACAAATTTAAGCATTACTTAAATTAAAGTTAATTTTAAACTAATATTACATTCTAGTTCATGGCTACTTCATCTTCCACCTTGGCGCTTTTTAAAAATTGAGATTTGGCAGTCCTGTTTCCCAACAATGGGGGAATTAACGTCGCCTGGCGAAGTTTGATGCTTTGGCGCGACATTAAAGAGACTCTTTGGGGAAAACACGCGAATCCTTGAAAACTCTTGACAAGCGAATGACGATGAAGTATTACAGATTGAAATAGAAAAAAAACCAGTTGGAGTTGAGACGATCTTTCAAAAACTTACACGATACTTTAAATAAATAGATCAGAAGGAAATTAAAAATCATGAGAATTAAATGGAAGGTAAATTAATATAGGTATAGAAAGTTTAGGCAGGACTTGAAAGGTATTTTGCTGGGTTGAGAAGTTGACTAGAATTAATTATTGTTTTGATGAGTATATCTATCAAGGATTTTTAATGAAAATGTGAATACAAAAAAAGTGCAGTTTTTCTGAGTCTTGAAAATAGTAGTTGGATACTTCTAATTATTTTCGCAGACATTAAACAGCTAGCTGATGTCCAAGTAACAACACTGTAAAACAATGTGCTTAAAAATGAGTACATAGACGTATTTGTTTTTCGTTAAGTGCAATTGCATCGTAAATGACCGATGACGTACTCAAATTTAAGTAATCGTACTTTCGCAAAAATGAGCAGTATAGTTTAACATTGCAAATATCAGCTTCTGTTCAAGCCATCTTAACAAAGCGACCTGGCGAACCTATAATATTTGTTCAGAAGATGGATTTCCACCTTATTTGATGACGATTGCTTAAATGGAAACCGAGTTATTACGACACAATTATCTTACTTCACATTCTTTGCCACGCCTTTTTTACATTGTTTATGTTTATAACTGCTTCCCGTCGCTCTAGTAGTACACCGGATAAGTCCCTGGACTTCTGTACAGACGAAATCAGGTAGACGGATTGGGTTCGATTCCCGGTAAGTCCTGGTTGTAATTTATTTAAAGGGATTTATGAAGGCAGCCTATGTAGGCAAGCAACTGCTCTTTTTATTCATTTTACTCATTTTTGAGTTCATGTCTTTTTCAAAAATGAAACTTATGTATTCGTAGCTATGAATATTTTGGAGCAGCGAATGTAATTAAAAATGAGTACATTTTACTTATTTTTAAGACCCATTTTTAACTGTGTAAAGCAAATTTTCAATATCATTCACATTTTAAAAATACCTCAAATGTTAAGATCAATTTTATTATTTTAAAAATTTTAAATTATGTTGTTATACAAAATTATATATAGCTAAAGGGAAAAGCATTTCAGCAGTAAAAACTTTTATATTTTCGTTCGATACTATCGATATATGATACTTTCAAATTTTTAAAGTTTATTTTATTATTATTATCAGAAACAGACTAAAATATTAAAATATTAAATATTATAAGTTCAAATAAATTATTCAGAAAACGACCATTCTTCTTTTTCTAAGCTATTAATAATAACCACTCTAAAAGTTATAGATATCAAACAAACTCTTTGTTTAAGCGTTAGGTTCTTTTACATCTATAATGATTTAAGATTAGCACAAGACATTCAAAATTTTATTATTATACCAACTAAAGTAATATACAACAGTTGTTTAAAAATATTTATAAATTGAAACACATATGTTTTGTACTCGAATAATTGGCAAATTGATTAAAAAGCATTCTGAAATTACGCACTTCAGAAGGTTTATATATTTATTTCAATGTTTTTTTAGTGTTTACATAAAAAAAAATTAAAATAACTATTCCAAAAATTCCTGAACTATTATATGTTTTGAAGACATATGCAATGTTTTATATAAAACCCAATTTCGAAAGCTGTAAGCAATATCCCCAATAAAACTTTATTAATATCTTGAGAATTTATGTCAACCCTTTTGCGTCAATCGTTTGTCTCCCTAAAATCCATAGCATCAGTTTTTGTTTTTGCTTTTGGCAGCATTATGATTTTATTACTATATAATTAACTACCTACGCAACTGCCTACCCACGCTTTATGCGTCTCTTTTTGTAAGGTCTTACAGGAAATAATTATGTAATTATACATGTAAGAAGTTTTCCGAACTATTTCGAGAGCTTCAAATTAGTTTAATATAAACCTACTCAAATAATTTCTGAACATTCATTTTTGTAAAATGTTTATAACTAAATCTTAATATATAAGGGAATGTCTTACAAAAAAAATTACAGAAAAAGCTAATTTCAAAATGATATTTTATAAAAGTATATTTTGGTTAAATTTATATATGTAGCTAGATGTATAGGTGTAGCTAATATCTAAATTATATGTAGCTAATATCAAAGACGTTTCATGTAAAAAATAACTTCTTAGAAATAATGTTAATTGCAATGGTTTCTACGCTGTTAAAAATTTAGTAAGACCATGCACCAAAATTTGGTACCCATTTAGCTGCAACCATTATTTGGTGCTTAGTTTCACAATTTTATGGTGCTACCATGGATACCATTTTATGGTGAAACATTGAACCAAAATTCGCATTTTCGCTACCACATACTATGGCGAAACGCCAGTATAATTTGTTGGATGTTCTGGAAGATTTTCTAGTATTTTTGTAGCGAATCTGGTAATCCTCCGCTTGCAAGATCACTATTTTTTTTTTCAAGTACACATCACGGGATCGAACTACCAATCCTCTGATTGCCAATTGATCGCCTTTAACCACTGGGCATTATTCCCCGGTTTGTTGATTCAGCGAAGGTTTCGGTTGCAGTTTAGAAGATTGAACCATTTTTTGGTAAAAACTGCTCTATTCTCGATCAACGGTTTTTGTTTCAACCTAGATTGTACCATAATATGGTGTAAGTTGCTGCAGAGCTCCAACGTATGGTGCAACGGTGAACTGAAAATTTTAACAGTGTACATGTAGACATATAATTTATATTTTTAAATTGTAAATATTTTAGCAATGTATGCAAATGCAAAATCTTGAAACCGGTAGTAGTGTAAAAACACCGATACCAGGCCGCGGAGTACGGCGGAGTAATTGAGGAATACGAGGATTTGTGAGGATTTTTGGCGGTGCTCTGTGGATTTTGGTGGTGCTCTGTGAGGATCAGGGCGGATCTCGACTGTCAAGCCGAGGGGGCGTGGCCTAATGGAGATGACCTCAACCAATCAGGTGTCAGTAAGTGACGTCACATGCAGGGGACATGGGAACAGGTGTCGATGACTCATCGCCGCCGATGGGCATGTCACACCGTGTCTCAACGTGTATGTACAGGAACGGACCAATCAGCGTCTTGTTTGAGGATGACCTCATGAACAACCAATCAGGTGTCAGTAAGTGACGTCACACGCTGTCGGGGCAAGCAGAACTAGTTCTGCTTGTAACCGCAAGGCGGCGCTGCATGTAGGGGAACGGACCAATCATATGCTTGTTTAAGAATGACATCATGAAGAACCAATCAGGTGTCAGTAAGTGATGTCTATGGAGTGTCATGTGACATGAAAGTTGCTTTTTTGTTATTTTGCGTTTTTATTTGGGTATTGGTGGAAATTTGCGACGCACAGCATCTACACATTTTTAATTATAAGCTGTGGGTTGTGACATCATAGGTATAATGTTAGGAATGGTTGGTTGTTGAAAAAACTGTGAGCTGTGAAAGTAATGTGAAAAAACTGTGAAAGTAAATAAAATATGATAGAATTAAACTAATATTCTTATTTTAATATTTATTATATTTTAATATTTATTTATATTTTGATATTTATTTGTATTTTATTATTTATATTTTTACATTTATTTTTAATATTTAATTATATTTTAACTTCTATATTTTATTATTCATTTATATTTTAACTTCTATATTTTATTATTCATTTATATTTTATATATATTTTAATATTTATATATATTTTATTATTCATATATTTCATACATATTTTAATATTTATTTATATTTTATTACTCATTTATATTTTACATATATTTTATTTACGTATACATCTGTGCCAAAAAAATTAACTCAGTGAGAGCAATTACGTCCCACTAGAGCTGCACAATGAACTTATGTTAAAGGGAATGACAGTAGTGTATATATTTTAACTATGGTTAGTACAAAAGAAAAGAATTTTGCAAGAATGGTTTTAGAAAAATATATTTTATGTGACCAACTCCAGCATATAATTTCGCAATATAACTCTATGAGGAATCATCCTATGGGGGTAAATAACATACCATCGTGTACAGGAAGGTAGACCAGATTAATAAGTAAAGCTTTTTTTTTACCTTTTGACATGTGTACTAAGGGTATAAAAAATGACAGTCTGGGGTTCTATGAAAATAATGTTTATAACAATATACGTTTAAATTACAATTTATATAACGGAAATCAGTCTCAGTGGATGAAAAAAAAGTAATTAATATGAAAGCTGATACTTTGAAAAAGAACCTTGGGAACCAAAACCTTGTATTACGGTTAATTAAACTTTTTATAAAAGTAATGTGTTCTTTAAATGTTTTTCACATCATACGTAAAATTATTATTTTAAGAGGGAAAATATCATATCGTTATGACTAGAAGGAGGGATCTCACCTTGATCACAATTGGATGCATTAGAATTGCTTACTGTTTAGGAATATGATGTAAAAGTTACTCTATCGCACTGTTTGTTGTGCTGGGCTTGATAAGAGCAGATTTGGGGTTGGTATGTAAGATAATGGATCTATTACTTGTTCTAATACGTGTTGAATAAGGGAATTTGTCTTAGATGTTGCTGTTTTAGGGGTGTTTTATAATTGGTTGTTTGATTGAACGATACAGTGCAGCTATACAAAGGGGTTTATTTATACGCTTGGTACAAGTACACATTTTTTCTTATGTCATAAAATTACACTATAACAAAACGCATAGGTGGATGGTAGAAATGAAGTAGCACCATACAAGGGGAATTATTAGGGCTGGCTGATTAAATTTTCAAAGACTAAGAGGCAACAAGTTCCCATATGAGTACAATTGAGGGTGAATGTGTAGAATTTGGCGACATCAAGTATCCACAAGGGGACAATTTGAGAGGTGTATTCGTAAAATTGGCGACATAAAGTACCCATAGGGAGACGTTTGTAGGCGTATACATAAAATTGGGGTGAAAGCGGGGTTTGTAGTTGTACATTAGACAAGAATAAATGTAAAATGAAAAAGTTTAAGTTTGAAATAAATTATAAAAAGAATAAATGTTAAAAAAAAAAAAGTTAAAATACAATTTAAAAAGCAAAATGTAAAAAAAAAAAAAAAAAGTTTAAAAAGAAAAATGTAAAAATAAAAAAAAGTTTAAGTGTGAATTAAAAACTAAAAGGTTAAGTAAGAAAAAAAAAATAACTAAAAGTGAAAAAAAAATTTTAAAAGTGAAAAAAAATATATATATATTTATATAAAAAATATTTGAAAAAAGTTTAAGTGTGAAATAAATTATAAAACTAATAAATGTAAAATAAAAAGTTTACGTGTGAAATAGATTATAAAAAGTATAAATGTAAAAAAATAAATAAAAAGTTTAAGTGAAAAATATAATGTAAAGATAAAAAAGTTAAAAAACAGTAACTGTAAAATAAAAAAAAAGTTTGTATAAAATGAACTTTTAAAAGAAAAATGAAAAAAAAAGTAAAAACAATATATAAAAAAAAAAGTTTTAAGTGTAAAAATAAAATTAAAAAAAAAAATTAAAAAAAAAAAAAAAAAAGACAAATGTAAAAAAGAAAAACGTAAAAAAAAAATTTAAAATTAAAAAAAAAAAATTTACAAACGAAAAATATGAAAAAAAAAAGAAACGTTAAAAGAAAATTGCTAAATGTAAAAAAGAAATGTGTTAAATGTAAAAGATTAACCATCATAAGTTTTTTACCCGAATCGACCCAAAGCCATATGGTGTTACGGAACGTACTAGCCCCATATAGGCACAGATGCCCGTGGTGAGTTCTGTGAATGGTCTACCCACTAATCAAACGACAAGTACCACAATTACATTAAATAATTAGCAACAAAAAAAGCAGGAAATACTACTATAGATATAAAAAATATTAACAAAGTATCGAAAATAGAACCAAAGGTAACTAATAAATCTGTATAGAATGAGTGTCTATAAATGTATAAGAGAAACCAATGTATATATTTCTACTAAAATGTTGACACATATACTAAATTTTTAACAAATTAAGTCAAATATTTGCGAAATAGAGAAAATAATACATACTTTTTAAAATTGTATCAAATAGTCTATGAATGGATAAAAAAAAATATCATGACATGTATTAAAAAAAAAATTAAAATAATGGACTTACGTGTAACACATTAAGTTAAGAAATTTATACTTATCAAAGAAAGTAACGTAAGTCATATAAAAAAAAAAACCTGTAGTTAAGTACAATTGTTAATTGAATATGCTACAAAATATTGTCAAATTACACCATTTTTAGTGATAGGACAAGCAAACTTGTTAAAATGTCATATAATTATCAAAAATATTATACAAAGTACGAATTTAAAAAAAAAAAAAGTAAATGCAAAAAGAAAAAAAAGTTTAAGTGTAAAATAAAATGTAAAAAAAATAAATGTAAAAAATATAAAAAAAGTTTAATAAAAAAAAAGTTAAAAAATAATAAAAAAAAAATTTAAGTGTAAAATACAATTTAAAAAAAAAATGTAAAAAGAAAAAAGTTTAATAAAAATTACATGTAAAAAGAAAAAAGTAAAAAAAAAAAATAAAAGAAAAAAAGTTAAAAAAGAAAAAAAAAAGTTAAAAAAGAAATAAAAAGTTAAAAAAGAAAAAAAGTTACAAAAGAAAAAAAAAAGTTTAAAAAGAAAAAAAAAAGTTTAAAAAGAAAAAAAAAGTTTAAAAAGAAAAAAAAAATTAAAAAAGAAAAAAAAATTAAAAAAGAAAAAAAAAATTTAAAAAAAAGAAAAAAAATTAAAAAAAAAAAAAAATTAAAAAAGAAAAAAAAAAGAAAAAAAAAGTTTAAAAAAAATAGTTAAAGTGTAAAATACAATTTAAAAAAAAAATGAAAACATAAAAAATTAAAAAAAAAAATGTAAGTGTAAAATTACATTTTAAAAGAAAATGTGAAAATAGAAAAAAAAAGTAAAAAGAAAATTGCTAAAAGTAAAAAAATATAAAGGTGTAAAATGTTAAATAAAAAGACCTTAAGTGTAAAAAATAGAAGAAAAAAGTTTAAGTGTAAAATATTACTCATCATAAGCTTTTTACTCGTATCCACCCAAAGTTATATGGCGTTACGGAGCGTACTAGCCCCATATAGGCGCAGATTCCTTGGTGAGTTCTGTGAATGGTCTACCCACTAATCAAACGATAAGTACAATAATTATATTAAAATATTAGCAAAAAAAAAAAAGCAGAAAATACTAATATAGATATAAAAAATATTATCAAAGTATAGAAAATAGAACCAAGAATAACTAATAAATCTGTATACAATGGGTGTCTATAAATGTATAAGAGAAACCAATGTTTATATCTCTACTAAAATGTTGACACATATACTAAATGTTTAATAAATTAACTCATATATTTGCGAAATAGAAAAAATGGTACATACTTTTTAAAATTGTATCAAATAGTCTATGAATGGATAAAAAAAAAATTGTATATATAATTTTTAATTGTATCTATAAATGGATAAAAAAAATCATGACATGTATTAAAATAATGGACTTACGCGTGACAGTTTAAGTTAAAAAATTTATATTTACCAAAGAAATTAACATAAGTTATTATAAAAAAAAAAAACTGTAATTAAGTATAATTGTTAATTGAATATGCTACAAAATATTGCCAAGTTATTCCATGGTAGTGATTTAACAACCAAACACTTTGTCTTTAAAGATTACGATAACGCAGTTTTAGAAACTAACATAGGGGCAAATGTGTATAATTATCATAAAATACTTCACATTACTGTTAAAATGTCATATAATTATCAAATATATTATACAAAGTAAGAAAAATATTACTTAATATGTTAAAATATTATCAATAGTACATGCCCAACAGATCAAAATGACCTTCAGCACCCTACGACACATGAAAACTTACGGAGATTAACAGCAATCTTGCCTCAAAAAATAAAACCAATAGTGTGCTGCTAAGGATAAAATGTCAAGTACACACCCAGTGTAGGAGATGTATACAAATAATATTGTTGAATTATTAACAAAGTGATTTCATTAATACTAAAATAAGGTCTTTGTTACAATAATATATATATATATGGAAATTAAGTTCTTATTAGTGAAATTTATGTAATATTTTTAGACTGCTTTGTTCAATTTATAATATGTAGGTAGAATTTTTATATAAAAAACCCCTTTGTGTTTATCAAAAATATTTCACAAATTAAGAAGAAGAATACCTAAGGAAGGTCTTTGCACATGATTATAGTACAAAACCATGTGGATTTACATCAATTTTACCAGGAACAAGGGGGTCAGTATACGGCTATGAATGTGGTTTTAAAATTGACTATTTGACTCATAGCCGTATACTGACCCCCTTGTTCCTGGTAAAATTGATGTAAATCCACATGGTTTTGTACTATAATCATGTGCAAAGACCTTCCTTAGGTATTCTTCTTCTTAATTTGTGAAATATTTTTGATAAACACAAAGGGGTTTTTTATGTAAAAATTCTACCTACATATTATAAATTGAACAAAGCAGTCTAAAAATATTACATAAATTTCACTAATAAGAACTTAATTTCCATATATATATATATTATTGTAACAAAGACCTTATTTTAGTATTAATGAAATCACTTTGTTAATAATTCAACAATATTATTTGTATACATCTCCTACACTGGGTGTGTACTTGACATTTTATCCTTAGCAGCACACTATTGGTTTTATTTTTTGAGGCAAGATTGCTGTTAATCTCCGTAAGTTTTCATGTGTCGTAGGGTGCTGAAGGTCATTTTGATCTGTTGGGCATGTACTATTGGTAATATTTTAACATATTAAGTAATATTTTTCTTACTTTGTATAATATATTTGATAATTATATGACATTTTAACAGTAATGTGAAGTATTTTATGATAATTATACACATTTGCCCCTATGTTAGTTTCTAAAACTGCGTTATCGTAATCTTTAAAGACAAAGTGTTTGGTTGTTAAATCACTACCATGGAATAACTTGGCAATATTTTGTAGCATATTCAATTAACAATTATACTTAATTACAGTTTTTTTTTTTTTATAATAACTTATGTTAATTTCTTTGGTAAATATAAATTTTTTAACTTAAACTGTCACGCGTAAGTCCATTATTTTAATACATGTCATGATTTTTTTTATCCATTTATAGATACAATTAAAAATTATATATACAATTTTTTTTTTATCCATTCATAGACTATTTGATACAATTTTAAAAAGTATGTACCATTTTTTCTATTTCGCAAATATATGAGTTAATTTATTAAACATTTAGTATATGTGTCAACATTTTAGTAGAGATATAAACATTGGTTTCTCTTATACATTTATAGACACCCATTGTATACAGATTTATTAGTTATTCTTGGTTCTATTTTCTATACTTTGATAATATTTTTTATATCTATATTAGTATTTTCTGCTTTTTTTTTTTTGCTAATATTTTAATATAATTATTGTACTTATCGTTTGATTAGTGGGTAGACCATTCACAGAACTCACCAAGGAATCTGCGCCTATATGGGGCTAGTACGCTCCGTAACGCCATATAACTTTGGGTGGATACGAGTAAAAAGCTTATGATGAGTAATATTTTACACTTAAACTTTTTTCTTCTATTTTTTACACTTAAGGTCTTTTTATTTAACATTTTACACCTTTATATTTTTTTACTTTTAGCAATTTTCTTTTTACTTTTTTTTTCTATTTTCACATTTTCTTTTAAAATGTAATTTTACACTTACATTTTTTTTTTTAATTTTTTATGTTTTCATTTTTTTTTTAAATTGTATTTTACACTTTAACTATTTTTTTTAAACTTTTTTTTTCTTTTTTTTTTCTTTTTTAATTTTTTTTTTTTTTTAATTTTTTTTCTTTTTTTTAAATTTTTTTTTTCTTTTTTAATTTTTTTTTCTTTTTTAATTTTTTTTTTCTTTTTAAACTTTTTTTTTCTTTTTAAACTTTTTTTTTTCTTTTTAAACTTTTTTTTTTCTTTTGTAACTTTTTTTCTTTTTTAACTTTTTATTTCTTTTTTAACTTTTTTTTTTCTTTTTTAACTTTTTTTCTTTTATTTTTTTTTTTTACTTTTTTCTTTTTACATGTAATTTTTATTAAACTTTTTTCTTTTTACATTTTTTTTTTAAATTGTATTTTACACTTAAATTTTTTTTTTATTATTTTTTAACTTTTTTTTTATTAAACTTTTTTTATATTTTTTACATTTATTTTTTTTACATTTTATTTTACACTTAAACTTTTTTTTCTTTTTGCATTTACTTTTTTTTTTTTTAAATTCGTACTTTGTATAATATTTTTGATAATTATATGACATTTTAACAAGTTTGCTTGTCCTATCACTAAAAATGGTGTAATTTGACAATATTTTGTAGCATATTCAATTAACAATTGTACTTAACTACAGGTTTTTTTTTTTATATGACTTACGTTACTTTCTTTGATAAGTATAAATTTCTTAACTTAATGTGTTACACGTAAGTCCATTATTTTAATTTTTTTTTTAATACATGTCATGATATTTTTTTTTATCCATTCATAGACTATTTGATACAATTTTAAAAAGTATGTATTATTTTCTCTATTTCGCAAATATTTGACTTAATTTGTTAAAAATTTAGTATATGTGTCAACATTTTAGTAGAAATATATACATTGGTTTCTCTTATACATTTATAGACACTCATTCTATACAGATTTATTAGTTACCTTTGGTTCTATTTTCGATACTTTGTTAATATTTTTTATATCTATAGTAGTATTTCCTGCTTTTTTTGTTGCTAATTATTTAATGTAATTGTGGTACTTGTCGTTTGATTAGTGGGTAGACCATTCACAGAACTCACCACGGGCATCTGTGCCTATATGGGGCTAGTACGTTCCGTAACACCATATGGCTTTGGGTCGATTCGGGTAAAAAACTTATGATGGTTAATCTTTTACATTTAACACATTTCTTTTTTACATTTAGCAATTTTCTTTTAACGTTTCTTTTTTTTTTCATATTTTTCGTTTGTAAATTTTTTTTTTTTAATTTTAAATTTTTTTTTTACGTTTTTCTTTTTTACATTTGTCTTTTTTTTTTTTTTTTTTAATTTTTTTTTTTAATTTTATTTTTACACTTAAAACTTTTTTTTTTATATATTGTTTTTACTTTTTTTTTCATTTTTCTTTTAAAAGTTCATTTTATACAAACTTTTTTTTTATTTTACAGTTACTGTTTTTTAACTTTTTTATCTTTACATTATATTTTTCACTTAAACTTTTTATTTATTTTTTTACATTTATACTTTTTATAATCTATTTCACACGTAAACTTTTTATTTTACATTTATTAGTTTTATAATTTATTTCACACTTAAACTTTTTTCAAATATTTTTTATATAAATATATATATATTTTTTTTCACTTTTAAAATTTTTTTTTCACTTTTAGTTATTTTTTTTTTCTTACTTAACCTTTTAGTTTTTAATTCACACTTAAACTTTTTTTTATTTTTACATTTTTCTTTTTAAACTTTTTTTTTTTTTTTTTACATTTTGCTTTTTAAATTGTATTTTAACTTTTTTTTTTTTAACATTTATTCTTTTTATAATTTATTTCAAACTTAAACTTTTTCATTTTACATTTATTCTTGTCTAATGTACAACTACAAACCCCGCTTTCACCCCAATTTTATGTATACGCCTACAAACGTCTCCCTATGGGTACTTTATGTCGCCAATTTTACGAATACACCTCTCAAATTGTCCCCTTGTGGATACTTGATGTCGCCAAATTCTACACATTCACCCTCAATTGTACTCATATGGGAACTTGTTGCCTCTTAGTCTTTGAAAATTTAATCAGCCAGCCCTAATAATTCCCCTTGTATGGTGCTACTTCATTTCTACCATCCACCTATGCGTTTTGTTATAGTGTAATTTTATGACATAAGAAAAAATGTGTACTTGTACCAAGCGTATAAATAAACCCCTTTGTATAGCTGCACTGTATCGTTCAATCAAACAACCAATTATAAAACACCCCTAAAACAGCAACATCTAAGACAAATTCCCTTATTCAACACGTATTAGAACAAGTAATAGATCCATTATCTTACATACCAACCCCAAATCTGCTCTTATCAAGCCCAGCACAACAAACAGTGCGATAGAGTAACTTTTACATCATATTCCTAAACAGTAAGCAATTCTAATGCATCCAATTGTGATCAAGGTGAGATCCCTCCTTCTAGTCATAACGATATGATATTTTCCCTCTTAAAATAATAATTTTACGTATGATGTGAAAAACATTTAAAGAACACATTACTTTTATAAAAAGTTTAATTAACCGTAATACAAGGTTTTGGTTCCCAAGGTTCTTTTTCAAAGTATCAGCTTTCATATTAATTACTTTTTTTTCATCCACTGAGACTGATTTCCGTTATATAAATTGTAATTTAAACGTATATTGTTATAAACATTATTTTCATAGAACCCCAGACTGTCATTTTTTATACCCTTAGTACACATGTCAAAAGGTAAAAAAAAAGCTTTACTTATTAATCTGGTCTACCTTCCTGTACACGATGGTATGTTATTTACCCCCATAGGATGATTCCTCATAGAGTTATATTGCGAAATTATATGCTGGAGTTGGTCACATAAAATATATTTTTCTAAAACCATTCTTGCAAAATTCTTTTCTTTTGTACTAACCATAGTTAAAATATATACACTACTGTCATTCCCTTTAACATAAGTTCATTGTGCAGCTCTAGTGGGACGTAATTGCTCTCACTGAGTTAATTTTTTTGGCACAGATGTATACGTAAATAAAATATATGTAAAATATAAATGAGTAATAAAATATAAATAAATATTAAAATATGTATGAAATATATGAATAATAAAATATATATAAATATTAAAATATATATAAAATATAAATGAATAATAAAATATAGAAGTTAAAATATAAATGAATAATAAAATATAGAAGTTAAAATATAATTAAATATTAAAAATAAATGTAAAAATATAAATAATAAAATACAAATAAATATCAAAATATAAATAAATATTAAAATATAATAAATATTAAAATAAGAATATTAGTTTAATTCTATCATATTTTATTTACTTTCACAGTTTTTTCACATTACTTTCACAGCTCACAGTTTTTTCAACAACCAACCATTCCTAACATTATACCTATGATGTCACAACCCACAGCTTATAATTAAAAATGTGTAGATGCTGTGCGTCGCAAATTTCCACCAATACCCAAATAAAAACGCAAAATAACAAAAAAGCAACTTTCATGTCACATGACACTCCATAGACATCACTTACTGACACCTGATTGGTTCTTCATGATGTCATTCTTAAACAAGCATATGATTGGTCCGTTCCCCTACATGCAGCGCCGCCTTGCGGTTACAAGCAGAACTAGTTCTGCTTGCCCCGACAGCGTGTGACGTCACTTACTGACACCTGATTGGTTGTTCATGAGGTCATCCTCAAACAAGACGCTGATTGGTCCGTTCCTGTACATACACGTTGAGACACGGTGTGACATGCCCATCGGCGGCGATGAGTCATCGACACCTGTTCCCATGTCCCCTGCATGTGACGTCACTTACTGACACCTGATTGGTTGAGGTCATCTCCATTAGGCCACGCCCCCTCGGCTTGACAGTCGAGATCCGCCCTGATCCTCACAGAGCACCACCAAAATCCACAGAGCACCGCCAAAAATCCTCACAAATCCTCGTATTCCTCAATTACTCCGCCGTACTCCGCGGCCTGGTATCGGTGTTTTTACACTACTACCGGTTCTTTAGCTTTAATGGAAAAATCAGTATATACTTAAATGTAAGTATAATTTGGATTTTTGCAATTAAAATATGCTTTAAATGAATATATATTATTTAAAAATAACGTTTCTTTTATTCTAGAGTATAATCATCAAGAACAGAAAAATACTTTCTGAAAAAGATCCTCATATCTTATCTGGACGTGCTCCAACGAGTTAAATGAATATTTATCACTTTTTCCTTAAGTATGACATTCAATCCATGAGATCATGTTTCAAAAGTTTTGTCGGACGAAGGCTGAGAAAACCCAAAGGAAAACTCATTGTATTCACTTTTCATTCATCTACAACTCATCACTTCGTCATATTTTCTTACGAGTTTCCTGCAAATATGAAGATGATTTCATTCCTTCATTCTTTTTTGAGACAGCAGACGAAGCCTTAAAGAAAGCTGCGTGCATTAGATACTGTTTAATATAGAATTAAAAATGCAATCCTTATTGTAAAAGTTCTTGAATTTTTTTTTTGTATTGTTAAGTGTTTTCTGTTTGCTATTTGTATTCTTAGAAATGTAATTGGTTTGAAGTCATTATAGATGTTAAGGTGTTCATATACTTAATAACCGTGAAATTCTGTCCCTTTTTCCTGTTTTCAATGTCTAAGTTGACAAGGACTGTAAAATATAGAAATGGTTTCCTCAAAATGGATTCGAAAGAAAAAGTAGTGCGTCTTATTCGAAATCGGTATGGAAAAATATCAGTTTGCAGTAAGAAGAAGAAAATATTGCCTAAGTAAATATTAATAAACATTTTTCTTATTTAAATTAAATAAAAAAAACATAGGATTAATGAAAATAAAACAGATGTTTGACATATAAACAATATACGAGAATTTTCCACACAAAAAAATCTTAAAATTATATAAACAAAGTAATTAAAAAATATATTTTATAGTGGAGGGTATTATTTTACAATCTATTAGGATATTCATCAAATATCTAAATGTGTGGGAAAATACATATCAATTACTGTAAAATACAGCACACAAAAAATACGCAAAGTAGCTTTTCAACAAATAAATTATTAATTTAACTCAATTACAGTTCTTCTTAAATTTAAATTATAATTCAAAGTAATTTATATTAAAAAAGAGTTACTTTTTGTTTTTACCTTCTTTTTTTTTCTTTATTCATAAGAATAACTAATCAAGAAAATATATTAAACTTTAACACAGGTACATATTTTGTACTTTATAAATTTATGATTAGTTAACTCACGTTATTTATCATAGAACTATGTGTTTTTCTTTAATAACTATGTGTTTTTCTTTAATAACTATGTGTTTTTTAATATGTTGAAAAAATGTGACTATTTGTCAGCAAAAATTCGTATTTAATAAATGAAAAAAATATTAGTTTTTAATTTTTAAACATTACCAAAAGCTTCAGATTTATGAGGTTAAAACCTTGTAATATTATATTTATTGTTGGTTACCAAGTTAATTATACAAAAAGCTTTTTTTAATGTATTGCTGTAATAGGCACATGTTTACTATGTACTGTTTACTATTACACATCACAGTTATGTTTAGACATAACCCAATGGCTGGAGTAACTTTTAACCATTCATACAGGGTTTTTCTTTTAAAAATATGCCCTTAACTTAAGTATTTTGAGCAGGTTAATTAATGACATTTTTTTAGGCAATAATCAATTTCACTTTTATCGAAAATGTTTTAAGATTTAGTAATAAGATGTAGGTAAATAGTAGTAATAGTTAAAGTAGTGCTATAGACCCTTAAAGAGTTCTTTAACAAATTAAAGATACCTCTATTTCTCTCTAAGAAAAAATTTTATAGATCCATGGGTCCTTCTTTCATCCTTTTATAAATATTTCACTATATTTGAAATGGTCTACTTTGATTTCAAATGCACTGTCGTCAAAAAAATTACTTAAATATGAGTACCTGAACCTACTTATTTTTCTTTAAGTACAATTGTATCGTAAGTGAGCGATGAAGTACTCAAATTTAAGTAACTGTACTTTCTCAAAAATGAGCAGGGTGATTTAATATTAGTAATCTCAGCTTCTGTTCAAGCCATGTTAACAAAGTGACCTGACAAACTTAAAGTAGGTGTTCAGAAGATGGTTTTCTACATTACTTGATGTCGATTGCTTAAATGGAATCTGAGTTATTACAACTCATTATTTTACGTCACATTCTTTTGGCACACCTTTTTTTAACATTTCTTATGTTTATAATTTCTTCATGTCTCCCTGGTCGTACAACGGATAAGGTACTGAGCGGCGATTTCTGAGGACCTGGGTTCGATTCCCGGTAAGTATTGGTTGTAATTGTCGATATTTATTGAAAGTGATTTATGAAGATAGCCTATGTAGGCCAGAATCAGCAGTTTTTATTCATTGTGCTAATGTTATAGTACATGTCTTTTTCAAAATTGAAACTTATTTATTCTAAACCATGATAGGCATCGAATTTAATTAAAAGTGAGTACATTTTACTTATTTTCGAATACCTATTTTTAACAGTGTGTAGTTGAATTAAGTGACGATTCCATAAGTCAAATATTCTTGTTTTTAAATTCAGACTAAATTGTAAATAATTTCCATTATAAAATCTACATTTCATTACAAAATACTTTTTAAGTATTTGTTTAAAGTAAGTTAGTTGTGTTTTGGAAAGTTTTAATGTTTCTTACTGAGTTTGTTTACTTGAGGTGTATATTTTTGTCGAATATAATTTTGTTTTAATGATAGAGCAATTAGGTGTATGAAATTATCTACCAACTATACATTATTAGTTTTTTATTATAGTACATACAGTGTATTTTTATGTTGAGTTTTATTGTTAAATTGTATCCGCTTTAGTACTGTAATAGACACGAATAAATGGATAATAATTATACTTAACTCTGAATTGGTCTAATGCTGAGTAGTATAAATATTATCATGCTTATTTGTGTAAGTATTCACTAATATTTGCAAAACTATAATCATTATGAAAAGTGATAGAAATCGCAAAATAATAAAACATCCATGTTGTTTTAAATTATAACTTCTTTATTCTTTGCATCAATTATGAGATTGACAAACAGGAAACGCATTTTTAGCATAATTGGTTGCTAACATATGAAACATTTATATAACAAGTAGTAAGGTAAAAAGCACACACTCTTAATTTCTTGCTTTTAAGACTATTAATTAAGTTAACGATATATTTTTGTCGTATTGTCCCCAAAATTTAATAGAAAATGAAGCATCCATTTTAAACAATTATTTAATTAACATTTTAATAAAATTAAAACAAAAGAGAAAGTATACAATTCTTTTGAAGTTAAATCCAATTTTGATGTTATCGCAACGTATTTTATAAAAAAAATTATTGTTTTGTTATATAACCATTTATGACAAAATAAAAAGCTAATGCAAAATCAAATAAAGAAGATATTAAATTTATCACTATATACATATACACACAAAAGTTCGTCTTTAATATTTTCCATCAGAAAACCGACACATGTAACCACCATATATATAGTATTTGTTTTTTACATATTAACAGAAACATTAAGCGTCCAAAAGGCTTATCATTGTATACCTTTTGTCAATTGCACTTCAAAATGCACGTAAACATGTCCATTAGTCCGTGTCATGTGTCATGATGACACTTCCTAGCATTCAAATGTTACAATGTGATGCCAAAATCCAATTAGAAGAGTTTCTAATTAAACTCCAATCTGAAGTGTCGACTGAAACTTTCAATGTCTATTTTTCTCAGTAACAGATCAATGCAACTTCAGGACGTGGCAAAACTTTAAAAAGTTTACCATTAGTTGAAGTCATTAGAGTTCTCTCATTAGAGCTTGAAAGTTGGAAATCACTTGGTAAGGATAAAATGACATGGTAGCCACCTTGGTTTTGATATCCATTGCAGTGTTGTATATAATTATTTATATGGACAGTGATCGTGTTAATTAGAATTGTTTTCACTAGAAAATGTCAAAAACAACCTTATTCATTAATTGTTTTTTATAGCAGTTATTTCTTTAAAAAAAAGACCGCTTGTTGCGTAAAATTAAAAATATTTATGTGTACTAGTCAAAAATGCGTTCAATCTAATTAAATTCAACTACTAAATTTCAAAAACAAATTTATCTTAATAATTAGTTTTAAAAATGCATTAAAATTGATTTTTTTTCTCAGATCTGGAGAAAACACAATCCTACATATTTCACGTTTAATACGTCGTCTAACGGAGAATATCAATAGATGGTAACGAGGTTGAGACTTTAAGACTTCATCCAAAAACTGTGTGGTTTTAAAAAATATATAGTCTTTGTAAACTTTTAAAAATTCTTCAAAAACAATATGGTGACGAATATTAATTTTTGATTAATTATTTAAAAAAATGAAATAGGATGCATTTTTATTATAACCTATACTCTTGTTGTTTTGCAATTGTATCTCAAATAGTTCTATTCTTGAGATAAATTTTATTACTTAAGAGCGACAATCACTTGTAGATGCAAATTATAAATAAGATAACTACCAACTTTTGAAGAATACTACTAAATAAATGCCTCCTGATGTTTACGATTTTGATTTGTAGTCCTTGAAACATACATAAATTAAAACTAGTATCCACGTAAAGCAACGCAGATTTAAATAGAAATAACTCAAATTATATTACAACTATAGAAATAAATTACAAAATACAATAATATTTAATTAGTTACAGCACATAATTTACTTTTACTAAACTTCTAATTAAGTTATTATAAGGCATAAAATTATGAAGCACCGAAAATATTTCATGGCATGACATGTTAAAGGGACATGTCTACAAATTAATTTTCATCACACTTGCGTAAACAGCAAATAAGTAATCACATTGAATATCCGATTGCACATAAAATAATTGCTGATTGGACAAGAATGATTTTGATGCAAGTTTGGGCAGCCATTAAATTGCTCAATTTTTTTAACTATTTATAACTTTAATTTTGCATATTACAGCATAGAAGCTCCTAAACTTTAAGAGGGACGTATCCTTTATTTGCATATTGATGTAATACTCTGTGTATTCAATTTGAAAGCTTTTTAAAGAAAATATAATTATCTGATAAATTTAAAATAAATTCATACATTGATTAATTGTTGAGGCAAATACGTTATTCTTGCTGTCATAAAATATTTTGATATAAAAAACTAAATAAATAGATAACATGCAATAAAAAAATTATTGGAAGTATAAAAACTGGACTACTTTTGTAGATTTTTTTCGATAATAAATTTTAAATTGTTTTTTAATATTTATTGCTGCAATTTCGAAATTATTAAAATATTTTTTCAAAGACTGCTAATAATATTCTATTACAAATTATAGAAGTATTGCATATACGGTAATACTTTATAGAATATAGAATTGTATACAGACAGACGTATCTCCTAACAGCAGAGTGATATTTTATTTTTTATTGTATTTTCATTTTAAACTACTAGAATAAAACTAATATTGTAAATAAAGATGTTTCAACTTTATGAAACCTAACTTAAAAATCGAACTATTTTGTACGGATAAATATTTACATGTTGGTAACAACAATCACATTCATTACTGAAGCCACTATTTATTGTATTTAAATGCGAAGAAAGTTTGAATCAATGATCTTTCAGCAGATAACAGTACAATTCGAAGCAAATCAGTCTCCAAACCTCTATTCACTATAGAGAATAGTTGAGTTTCTGTTTAAAGTTCCATCGTAGTCTGGTTTCGATCTTCTTTACACAAAAACAACTGTACATTACATTATTTTCAAATCTCAATCAACAAACTTCCTGTAGAGTAGAGTATTAAGTCACACAAATCTATATTACAATTCGAAGCTTCTTTAGTTTTTTCAATGAAAGTCTCATTGGCAGATCTTGGCTCAAATCCATAAACTGGCTTGAGGATGTAAGTAATAGTTCTATCAAACATGCGATGTCCCTTGAATAGAGCTATCGCATTGATGTCATCTTTTGGAGCCATCAAAGCACATATCTCAACCTTTCAAATTATTCCTTACCACAAAAAAAATCGCATTGATTTGCAAGAGCTTGGCGCTGAAACTTTTTGAGACATTATCAAATTTAATGCAGTATGACCAGAGTTACATTAGACCCTACTTTATAGCGACTTTTTTTTTAATGAATGCCACTAAAAGTCCAAATCGATAAAATTGATTTTATGACTCATTATGAATTTATTTAACGCTGTACAACGACCTTTCGTTATAAAGACAACATCGCACAGTCCTGTGCGGGCTCGTTATATGAAGAATTCCACTGTAATTTGGGTAGAGACTTGGTAATTCTTATTAAGAAGTTAAGATGTAACTGAAAGAAAGTTCAAAATTTTAGCCTGCTCTTGCAAAATAATACTCCTTTTTGTAGAAATTGCCATAGCACTTAAGGCCGGTATACGCGAGTGAGTTATGTACAGTTATGGAAGCTTAGAAATTATTCGAAGAAATACGCCAAACGTTTACATAAAAAGCGACTTTTTTTTGTATCAAAACGCATTAATTCAACGTCACAACAATCAGGTAGTTGTTTTCACGGTATGAAAAGCTTCTAATAACTGTCTGACAGTGAAAAACTCGCCAGTGTATACGAAGACTTAGTACTAGAATCAAGGTGAGAAAGCGAAGTATACATACAAACACCAGAAGTCATTTTAAGTCACAGATAACAACCATATACACAGTTAATAAATTCATATTGCAGCCATCAAGGTTATGAGTTCCTAACCACTAACATCATCATCAAGCATGCGGATGCCGGTCCCTATGTAGGATAGAAGCCAGCGGATCGTGCCTGTGGTGATGCTGGCTCAGATTCAGACTCTGCCTCTGCTCCTGGTGATGGAACATCGTCATCGTCGTGTGGTGATTGTTGTTGTTGTTGGAAGACGAGTGACGATGCCTCGGAGACGGGGTCCGACTCGACGATTCGGACGTCGTCGAGACGGGTGCCGGACTGTGGCACCTGGGCGATCCGGGCGGGGAGTCGAAGGAGCCGAAGGATCCGTTGGTGTTGTCGTCTGTGGTCTCGCCTGGACCCCCTCTCGAGGATGACGAGGAGAGCCGGTGGACCACCCCCTGGGTCCGCTGGGAGGACGCGGAGTTGGGGTGCTGGTGGTTGTGCTGCAGCTGCTGTTGCTGCATCTGCTGCTGGAGGAGCCTAGAAAAAGAATTGTAAATGTTAGAGCTGCAAAAACAGTAGATTGCATTTTATAAGCATACATTTTTAACTGAATTTGCTTCCAAATTAGAAGTTGTTGTGAAAATGAAGCAGAAGTAACATCCTTAACGTTAAAGAAAGATCGTTTATGATATAATCTCTGTTTATAAAAATTTGAATTGTTCTGTTTAAACTGATTCCTTATCTAGAGTAATCTGAACCTTGGAAGTGTTTTTTAAACATTTTTAAAACAAACTCACATATCGAATAGCATTGTTCGGACGAACATATAAGCCAATGTACTCGAAACATAATTTTTCTATGTTTGAGGGCATATTAAAAAAAATACTTGAAATATATATATGGAACTTTTTTGATTATTATAGCAACACTTTTAAACACTTTAACACAAGGAATGATATATATTAGATGGAAACTTTTTCCTAAAAATATTATGAAAAATTAGTACATTGTTTGGCTATATATTTAAAATTCATAACTTTGTGATTATTTTTAATTACTATTTCCGTTTTAAAGTCTTTAAAAACTATTGTAATATAGCTCTGTAAAAAATTCAGACTTGTCAAGTATTTTACGACTAAATGAGATCCTCCAAAGTCAGTGAATTTCACATGGGCGTCTATGCGGATGCCTGACTTCCATAAAGTTGTAGACATCATAAAAAAAATCTTGTTTTTCAGATTTAAATAATTAATAACCATTTTATAAATGTGAAAATATTTTTTATTTAGATTATTTTCATGGAAGTTATTAATTAGTTGATATTTAGTAATGACTTGTCAAGTATTGATTGTATGTATTGTATGTATTGATTCCTAATAAAAAATATAATTTATTTTCAAATTATTACTAATAAATGTTGATTTTTTAAAAGTTGTGTACATATCTCACACACCTCATTTAACATGTATTATTATTATGCGAGAAAAGTATATTCTTGTGACTAAAAATATGGTATTATACGTTAGCACAGATGTTTTCAAATTGAGGTATGCGTACCCCTGGGGGTACATAGCGGTCTGGTTGAGGGTGTGCGAAAAAAATATTAGAAATGATGGAAATCACCTAAAAAAATTTAATTAAGTAAAATCAAAAATAAAAGCCTATAAGTGTCATCAATTTCTGTCGTTCAATTAATTGGCCAACTAACCTAATCATTTTTTTTTGCGTAGAGAGATGGGTGAAAATGGTTATTAGAAAAGGGGGGCTCATAAAGGAAAAGTTTTATCAAGGGGTGCGTGAGCAGGCCCGTCAAAAAAAAAAGGGGGGGGGGTATGGGGAGCCTGAAAGTTGGGAATTTCAACGTCTGAAAACCCCGAGTTGGGAAAATTTATGACTGAAGAAAATTTATTTTATTAACAAATGAAAACTAGGGAAGATTAGAAATCGCCCAACTTGTAAAATTACATTTAAATTAGACTTCGGAACGGACACTGCATTGGAATATGGGTACAACAAATTCATGCTTGTGAGATAATTGTTTAATATTGCCTAATATATATATATATATAAAAAAGATGAAAAAGGTTACTAAATTAGAAGTGGGAATTTTCAGCACTGTTGAGTTAGAAATTTCGAATATTTGAATAGAGAATTTCGAATCGTGAAGTTGGAAAATTTCTCGTTTTATCCCTCCAAAATATTTTTTGTGTAACAGCACTGTGCGTGTGAGTAAAAAGGTTAAAAAATCACTGAGTTAGCACATTATGCAAATGAATTCATTTTATTTGTGGAAACCAATACATCTCAATAGTAATGAAGTATAATATTAATTAAAGGTAAAATAAATCAAATTCCGTTGTACGCAAGAAATAAGTCAAAACAAAAAAATTAAAATCCCTAGTAAAATAGGTTTAAAAATATATAAATATCGAATGTAACTCTGAATAAACAAATGCGCAGCTCAGGTAGAATAATCTACCGCTCAGAAACGTTGGCATACAAAGCTAAACAAAACGCCAGAGTTATTTGTATATACTAACTGTAATACAATGATCCATTTATCCAATTATCTCTTTTATCCAAAACCTATTATTTCTCACCTACACCATCATACCCATGTAATCGGGTAAAACCCTCATATCTAAAGCCCAAACATAATAGAAAGTGATTACATTTCCAATGCTTTATATAACCTTGGCGTTATACAAATCTAGAGTTGAAAAATAAAACTATTGTGTTTCTTTACGTATATTCCATGAGTGCGAATTTCATGACAACTACGAGAAATAAAAAAATCTTTTATTATAAGGTAAATAGATTGAGTTGCGTGATGAGTATCAAAAGAATTCTCAACAGAATTTAACGATTTCTTGTCACGCTATGGTTGTGAACAAACCGTACAATTTGCTTTTATCGTATACGAGCACCGCACCACTCGTCTTTGTAAAAAAAGTTGTCACGTCAATTATCTGACTAATCAGGCAAACTTTATTTTTCTATTGATGTCATACAGGTTAAAGATTAAAATTAAATAGACGATGTATGACGTCGACATTTTTAAAACTCATTAATGGATTTTACTCTCTGTTAGAATACGGACATTCTCCGCAAATAGTTCACTTTCTATTTCAAATACATGAATATTATATATTTTTTTATTTTATACTATTGTAATATGTATACACTGTAAAAAAATGTGTTTAAAAATGAGTACATGGACATACTCGTTTATCGTTGAGTATAATTGAATAATAAATGGGCGATGACGTACTCAAATTTAAGTAATCGTACTTTCACAAACATGAGCAGTATGGTTTAATATTGTTAATATCATCTTCTGTTCAAACCGTCTGAACAAAGCGACCTGACAAGCTTAAAATATTTCTTCAGAAGATGGTTTTCCACATTATTTAATGTCTTTTGATTAAATGGAAACCGAGTTATGACAATTAAATTATCTTACTTCTCATTGTTTTGCAATGCCTTTTTAACATTACTTCTGTTTGTAACTTCTTCACGTCGCCCTGGTAATACAGCGGATAAGGCAATGGACTGCGGTGCCCGAGGATATGGGTTAAATTCCCGGTAAGTCTTGGTTGTAATTGTTGAAAATTATGGAAAGTGATTTATGAAGGCAGCCTATGTAGGCAAGCAACTGCTCTTTTTATCCATTGTACTCATTTTTGAGTACATGTTATTTAAAAAAATGAAACTAATGTGTTCAGAGCTAGGATACGCATCGAATGTACTCAAAAATGATTACATTTTATTTATTTTTGAGTACATATTTGTAACAGAGCATTGGTTGATAAAATAGAAATTTTGTAACTGTAAAATTATTAATAAATACACAAAAGAGATTTATGAAAACCTAATTAATAGATGTTCTTGTTACATGGGTATAACATTCTTTTAACTGTATATAAAGGAATTTATTGGTATAAGTTATATTTCTAGAAGATAGATACTCTAGTCCCTTCTTTTCACAAATATCATACAATTACCTAGTTCATACCTTAAGAATAAATAACCAAACACGTGAGAAATACAAATTCAATAAAACATCATTGAATAACACCCAATCGACAAAATAAATTGACCTTGTTCGGGCGAAACCTTATTACACAGCCGTCAAACAGAACATAATATAAATCAAAACAAAACAAAATTTCGGGGAAAGCAGACCCAACACAACGTCCCATCCTGCTTCCCCTCTCCCTGCAACAGCAAACATCCTTAAGGCAAAGAACACAACAGAAATTCATATTCTCGTCGTCTCATCGCAAGTTTGGCGGAAAACTTGGATTTAAATTACTCCCAATCGCTGAGAGATCTCGCCACTAATTGTGTTCGCTAACTCCACTTATAATGAATATTCAGGGTTTGGGGTGAGTATCATCGCTCTCCATCACGTGTTAGTTGTCGTGGATTAGATTGGGCGCGAACGACCATCTATCCCTTACGTGCTGGTCCCTGCGTGATGATACGTTGATTGCGATGCTTATATCGATATCGTTTCGTTAAGGAATCGATATGGGGATGAGTTTGACGCTGATTATGATTGGAGGAATGGCGGGGATTTTAGAGATTTTGCAGAACGTGCTCGTTGTCTAATGAATGAGTATAAAATTTTTGAAATGAAACTTCTGTAGGGTGGCTTGTGAATCTGAATCACCTCGAGATGGAAATCAAATATGAAAAGAAAAGAATGACCAGCGCATGCGTAGAAGTCAACTACAAGTTTAAGTCGGCGTTGATGCGTCAGCTGTTGTGGGCTGCATAATTTTGTAAGGTTTACTTTTTAAAGGATACATTAATAAAGACGAATGATGTTTCACTGCAACCGTGCACTTATGTGTATGTGTGCACACATAAGAGTACAATATTCAAATGGCAAATGGATCAATGAATTAGACAAAGATTTTCGACATTTGTTAGCCTAGCTTTTCCTCACACAAGTATAATTTTGAAATTTCATCAAATTTTTTTCTGAACAACATAAAGGAAAAGAACATACAGGAAAATATTGAATAGAAAAATTTATTATAATCAATTTAATTAGGTGTATTTTAGTAAACTAAATTCATATTATTATTAAATATTTTGTTCATTAGTTTATTAAAAGTAGTATTAAACTACTAGAAGTAGTATTAAAATTAAGTCAAATATACAATTCAATTAAATTGTATTTAATTTTTGATAAAAAAAGAGAGAGAGGAAAAGAGGACATAGAATTATTTTACATAAAGGCTGAAGTGCGAACAGCCGTTTGTCCCACGGAAAATTAAATACAATTTCAATGTTACGGAGCTTTAATTACTGGCAATCCTTTTCCTTCATATCACTAACAAACTACCTCAGAAACTTTTATATTTCAAATTTTAAAACTACAATACAATTTTACAAAAATAATCCCACTTTAATATATACCAAAATACATCGATAAAAAGTTAAACAGTTCAAACCCGACCTTTAGCCATACCATCAAAGAAACAAGTAAACAAAATATTTTTCAATGCCCCTCTACATTTAAACCTACTCAACAAAATCCAGTAACTGAATTTCCACTCTACCCTCCAACAATAAACATTACCCGTTCTAGACCCGAAATTACCACCATTCTTACCCAAACAATACCTCTCGGCACCCTATTATTTACCCGACCCCTGGTATCCCATAACTTTCACGCTACACCATTTACCCCGGAGAGCAGGGCCCATTGACGCACATTGAGCGTGCCCATTGAAGTACATACTTCGACAAAGGCCGGCCTCCAAGGAGAACTTAACCTTTTGTTTGGGGGGGCCACTTTACACTCTGTCTCTGTAATTACCATTAAACAGTTGTCCGGTTTCTCCAGCGATTATTGATTCATGGCAGATTCCCTCTGTGTATTACTATAAGGGAATCGATATACTTGGATATTGATTCTTGTGACCGTTCGAAGGAGGTAGAGGAGTGCCGTTGAAAGTACGGTGTTTGGTCGATCGTGGGGTACTTAAGTTATTTTCTTTCGTGTGATGAGTTTGGGAGACTAAGGTGAATTACTCTGGATGTTTGAGTTAAAAGTATTGGGCGCATTGATGGGTAGGTTCGAAGTGTGGATGTGTTTGAATGATACCCTTTAGACTACTTTTCATGCTTGTAAGTGGTTTATTCAATAAGTAAATATCCGATGTTTCAGTTAAATTACGTGGGGATGCATTAAAATTAAAGAAACTATTCAAATTTCCTATATATTTTTATTATCTTATATACAGTTTTAAAAAATTACTTAAAATGAGTACCTGAACATACTCGTTTTTATTGAAGTACATTTGCATCATAAAAGAGCGATGACTTACTCAAATTTAAGCAAGCGTACTTTCTAAAAAGTGAGCAGTGGGATTTAATATTGTTAATTTCAGCTACTGTTCTAGTCATCTTAAAAAAGCGACCTGATAAACTAAAAATAGTTGATCAGAAGATAATTTTCACATTATCTGATGTCGATTGTTTAAATTGGAACCGAGTTATTACAATTCAATTATCTTACTTTACATTCATTTGGCACACTTTTGTAACATTTATTCTGTTTATAAATTATTCACGTCGCCCTGGTAGTACAATTAATAAGGCGCTGGACTGCGGTCCCTGAGGATATCAGTTCGATTAACGGTAAGTCTTGCTTTTAATTGTCGATATTTATTGAAAGTGATATATGAAGGCAGCCTAAGTAGGCAAGCTACTGCTCTCTGTGTTCATTTTTACTCATTGTACTCATTTTTGAGTACGCCTTTTTCAAAAAGGAAACTTCTGTATTCGAAGCTATGATAAGCATCGAATGTAATTAAAAATAAGTACATTTTACTTATTTTTGTGTACATATTTTTAACCGTGTTTAATTTGTAAATATCCAATATTTTATTTAAATAACGTGAAGATGTTCAAGAATAAAGGAAGCTGTTCAAATTCGCTATATATTTTATTATCTGATATATATTTTTATAGTTAAACTTTAAATTGAATAGCTAAAATAATTCAGAAATTAACCCTTTGATGTTTAAGGCCGTATATTTATATCCAGGGAACTCGAAAATTTTCTAGCAATCACCCAAATTTTAAATTCATAAAAATAACCCTTTTTTTCAATTTAAAGGTTAGAAGTGTAATGTTCAAGATATATATTTACTACTAATTAAAAATATACAATACTATAGTACAATACTTAATATACAATAGTATGGACAAGAAAAATAATTGAAAATTCCAAGCAGTGAAAGCAACTTTACAAGTGCAAAAATCGTGTGGGCTTCAGTGGGTTACAACTGTCATTTCTAAAGAATCAAATTGTTTTACGGTATAATGTTTATTGTACTTAATTTTTTAATAGGTTAAAAAAGATTGAGAATATTTAAATATGACTTTTTCATCGGTTTGATAACATACTTAAAAATTGTAAAAAGTTCTGATTTCGTATTCCAAGTTAACTTCAAATTTATTTAAAATAAAAAGTACATATCATGCTTTTAGGGTTATTTTGCATAAATGTCTTTAATTATATTTCCACATACATTATTTTTTGTAGGATGCAAAGTATAAAATCTTTCGTTTTCAGCAACTTTTGATTAAAAAAAATAGTGTAATAATAGTATGCTACAATAATGTAATTAAGAAAGTAAATTAGTTATTTGATGTTCATTTAACATGACAGCAGAATCAGCAAGAAATCGTACTCGACAAAAAAAAATCAGTCCTTATTGGTATTGCTAAAAAAAAAATTATAAAAATGTTGTTTAAAATTGCTAAACCAATCTAATTTAAAACGTTTTGAACGATTTATATCATTGAAACCTGCTAGACATTTTCCAAAATGATATAAAATTTAAAAGACAATTCTTTTATAAACTACACACAAATTTAAGATATGTTTTTATACTCATTTTCTTTTTACTTTGCCTTTTAAAATACATGCAACTCGTACCTAAAAGAGTGACAATGGAATTTTCCCCAAGAGATATACTATCGCGTCGTGATTCACAATTTCCGTTTTTAGAGATAGACTTCGCAAGTAAAGAGACGCTGATTCCTAAATTGAATTTAAGACCTTTGCGTCAATATCTTTTGCAAGGGGTTTTCAACAAAAAAATATAGTCCTGGTAGAAGAAGTATTGATGGAATTAATAATTCAATTGAATATATGTCTAGTTTTAACACTTGAATAACTTTTTTAATGTTGATCATCTATTTTAAATATATAACTATTATTAAAATGTTATGTTATAAAAATCGCTAAAATAAAATGGTGCATCAATTTAAAATATGAACGGATTTAGCACATCTGACCCAGACATAAAGTTAACATTTTGCTATTATTTTTACTTCTATATTTTCCTGACATTTTATTGATTTATGCTTCTTGTACTACTATTTTTTATTTTACAATATAATAGACATACATAACTGTATTAATTATTTTTAAGTACTGTTTTATTAGACAAAATAAATTAAAAGTCTGCACATAATTGTATAAAAGAAATACAGTATTATATTGTAATACAATGAACACACTAAAATAATGAAGCAATTATTCTAAATCTTTAATATATACTAAGACTGCATTGCGTAAAAGATAAATAAGCAATGAACAAAATTAAAGTAACTTAAAATTCAATAACGGTTATAAAATTTTATGAATTTCAAAGAAAGGATTTAATTCTGGATATGTCGGTTTTAAAAGTCAAATACTTTCTATTTATTAGTAAGTTAAATTATGTATCAGCCCTTATCGTAGCCGTCCTAAATATTTCACTCTTACAATAAAAGAAAAATGACTGATTGATAGAAATCCTAAGTATTGAGTTATAATTACACACACTCATTACTCAAACATGTAGGACAGTTTCCCCGCTACCGCTAAACCTTTAATATCCCTTTCTCTTCTATTGAGGTTTAACAGTTTCGCGATAGCCTATACTTGAATACAAATAGCAAATGCAAACACAACCGTTGTGCAAATACTTTTAGCTGTTGAAGAAACACGCAGATTAGACGCAGGTGTGATGGACAGTTGGGAACTTTTTGTTCCTCGAACCTGCCTGTCTGCTAAGTAGCAGCTCAGTAGAGCGAGTCGGAGAAATGTAGAGTAGACAGGGTTTGCTAAGGACAATGGCTAAGAGACCTAAAAACATAGTTTTGGAAAGGAAAAGGAAAACTTTCCATGTGTAATACCACAGGAGAATTTATCTATATATTAAGGCAAGTAGTTTAAGAGAACCGGAATAAAAGTTGCATCTTATTACAATACATTGTCAGACTATAGCTAGAATCTTATTTTTGCATACCTTGCTGAATGTTTAAATGAGTAAATTAGTATAAATTACATTATAAAAAATTATACTTAAAAATGAGTACCCGAGTATACTTATTTTTCTTTGAGCACAATTACAACGGGAATGAGCGATGACGAACTCAAATTGAAGTAACCGTACTTTCCCAAAAATGAGCAGTGTGATTTTTATATTGCTAATTTCAGCTTCTGTTCCAGCCATCTGAACAAAGAGACCTGATAGCAGATGGTTTTCCCCATTATTTGATGCCGATTTGCTTGTTATTTTAACTCAATTATCTTACTTTCCATTCTTCAACAAAGCGATATGACGAACTTAAAAATATTTGTTCAAAAGATGGTTTTCCAAATTATTTGATGTCGATTGCTTAAATAAAAACTGAGTTATTCAGACTCATTTATCTTACTTCCCAATTTTTCGGCACACCTTTTTAACATTACTTCTGTACCTTTACGTATTTTTAACAGTGTATCCTCACAGCAAACGAAGTAAACTATTGACTCGCATCAAATTATACATATACCTATATCTTAAAATAATACCTGTACCTATTTTTAACAGTGTACCCTCACAGAAAACAAAGTAAACTGTTGACTCTTATCAAATAATACCTATACCTTAGAATAATACCTGTACTTATTTTTAACAGTGTACCCTCACAACAAACGAAGTTTTGACTCACATCAAAGCATACCTATGCCTTAGAATAATACCTGTACCTATTTTTAACAGTGTACCCTCACAGCAAACGAAGTAAACTGTTGACTCACATCAAATAATACCTATACCTATACCTTAGAATAATACCTGTACCTATTTTTAACAGTGTACCCTCACAGAAAACGAAGTAAACTGTTGACTCACACCACGAACCAAACCATCAACCCAAACTTCTAAAGAACCAAATTCAGAACAACTCCCTGTGCTTGTTTACCCAAACTCAATTTCCTACCCTTGATGGTCATTAACTCCCAACAAAGAACAACAGCGCACATCCCAGAGACTCTGGAAAGCGAGTCATCAAAAATAACACAAAAGCGGGGGGGGGGGGGGGGATGAAAGGTATATAAAAAAAGAGTCCATTGTAAAGAGTCATCTGCTGGGATAAATGAAACTCTAAACAGTAAGTAAAACAGGTGATTATTGGGTTAAAATCCAATTGAGGAAGGGCCGGCCACCCCCTACCAGTCACTCAGGGTACACAGTAGAATTGGTTGAGAGATTCGATATTCAATCCAATTTGTCCGTGGGGTCCGTGTGTGTGTTTTCTGTTTTGTTCAAGAGTCTTCACCGTTTCATGCTGTGGATTCGGCAAAGAGAGAAGGTTGTGTTGTTTAGTTTTAGGCTAAAGCTCGGATACAGTTGGTACTACATTAGACTCTAAGTGCCAGTGGCGTAACTCCAGTGGCGTACGCAAAGGGACGTTAACAACTCCTTCCATTTGTCTGTAGGTGTCGAATGATTAGTAAAAATACACTGTTAAAAGTAGGCACTTTAACTAATTTTTATTCATTTTTGAATTCGTTTGATGCTAATATGGCTGTAATCGTTCCTAAGGCTTAAACTTATTGCATAAGTATGTCAATTAAATATTTAGAAGCTTATGCGTCTCATTGCTACTGAGACGTGTTTTTTTTTGTTATTCATCCCTCCTTCCAATAGTATTGGAGGGAGGAATAGAATGTAAAGTCTATAGTTGATTTGCATTCCTTTTTTATGATTATCATACTTTATTTAGTATTAAGAAGCTACTAACTTTCTTATAAGCGAAAGCTACTTAATTTAGACCCTTGGAGAGCCCGAATTTCGACTTAAGTGATGATTTATATAGTGAAATTTACTTCATTCATCCTCACTCCATATACATGATTTAAATTTTGAAAAAGACATGTTCTCAAAAATGAATATAACGAGTAAAAATCATTGCCTGCATACTGCCTTCATGAATAACTTTCAATAATTATCGTCAATTACCGCCCAGGCTCGCCGAGAATCGAATCCAGGCCATCAGCACCGCAGTCCAGTGCTTTATTTGTTAAACTACCAAAGCGACATTAAAAATCTATGAACATATGAAATTTAAAATAAAACATGTGTCCAAAAGAATGGAAAGTGAGATAATTGATTTGTAATAAATCCGATTCTGTTTAAACAGTCAAGATCAAATATTGTAGAAAACCATCTCCTGAATAACTATTTTAAGTTTGTCGGTTTTCATTAAAACAGGAGCTGAGATTAGCAATATTAAATCACATTGCTAATTTTTTAGAAAGTATGGGGATTTGCACTTGAGTACATCATACGCTCGTTTACGATGCATTTATATACTTTAAGAAAAACGAGTAGGTTTAAATACTCATTTTTTAGTATCATATTTATTACAGTGTATATCTTAATATAAAAGGCAAGCACTGATGTATAAATTTCAGTTTTATGGAGGCTTTGGAAAAATTTAATAATCATTTTTTTTTAAAGTATATCCAACATTCATATAATTTAAGTGCTAACAAATAAAGCTGATACGCTACAGTCTGAGGTTTTAACGGTAAATCAAGGCATAATAAGAGGGTTTTAAAGTTATATCCCCCCCCCCCCCCAAAAAAAAAAAAACTCTATTTTAAATTTCCTGCGTCCGCTCTTGATATTACAATCAACCCACACTAGACCAATACGAGATGATTGTGAGAAGATGATTGTCATAGCGAAGAGTCGTTGTAACAAGTTAAATATAATATTACAAATGCCGCAGACATTTTGTAATGCATTATATTATTGGTATAATGATCGGTCACGTGATATAAACGAGAAAGTCATTATAACCAAATTTCTCTGTAAACGGTTATGCGAGATCCAGTTAGGGAACAGGTTAGAAGTTAAATTAGTATCCAATGTTTTAAATCCTTCAATAATGCAGTATTATCAAAAGCAGTCAAATTAACGAAAACGCTGCAATCTCCGGTTTATTTGTCAAAACAGGACAGTTGGATAAAATTAAGTTCATGATTTACTTTACTTGATACTATTCCTAATTGAGAAGTTGCTACATATTATAAATGGCATGTGGCATGTAACATTAAATAGGTTTGAAGAACACTAATTATATCATTTAGGAGACCAAATCATACAGGGTGGTCACAAATTGTTGTGGTTCATTGTTTGGCTGCATTCACACACACGCACACACACATATATATATATATATATATATATATACATACTTTTAAGTAACGTGCTGGCGATAGTTTTTCCTTTGACTGTATTGTATGATAACAAATCTAGAACGTTCGAAATATATATATATATATATATATATATATATTTCGAACGTTCTAGATTTGTTATCATACAATACAGTCGAAGGAAAAACTATCGCCAGCACGTTACTTAAAAGTATGATATTTTTTTTGTAATGTATGTGCTTTTATTTCAAAACACGGATTTGGCGACATTGATTTAGACGTCTTGGCAGAATGCCACCGTATTCTTAAGTTTCTTTTCCTGCATGTGTCTATCTATACTTTATAACTTTATATATATATATATATATATATATATATATATATATATATATATATATATATATATATATATATATATATATATATATATATATATAGGGTTAAAAGGCCAAGCAATGACCATCGTCCAACAATTTGCGGCCACCTACATTTTAAACTAGTCACTTCAGGCAAACAATGACCATCTATCAAGAATTTGCGACCACCCTGTGTTATTTCAATTCGCTGTATGAGTCCAAAAAGTAAAAAAATGTTTAAAAGAATTCAAAAAGTAAATGTTAGTGCGGTATCGAAACAACGCACTAACTCTGTGCACATTTGAATAAAACTTACGCAACAAATCTAATAAATCATCATTCCCTGTGGGAGCCCTAACGCGAACTTCAACGTATTGATCTTTTCAGTGACAAATCTCATACCACCTTGAAAAAAAAGAAATTAATCGTCTCTCTCTCTTTTGCAACGTAAACACAACACAGGACGATTAATTTCTTAGAAGAGACATACTCAAGCAAAACAAAACCAACACTCAGAATGGGGACTAAAGAAATCCGCAGCGAATTGCTGCTGAGCAAATTAATTTATCATCCCCTGCCTCTGACGACAATGATAAATGTAATTTGGTTCCCGATCTTCTGCAAGCCTTTTCCCATTGTCTGCCTGTAACCTGAGGGGCGTAGATCAAAGACGCCGACTTTCGTGGTGACAGACTCAATGTTTGTGAAGAGGATACCAAAAAAAAAAGATGTTCTTAATTTGTGATTAGAGTTCGTTTGATTCTTAAGAGTTTCGTTTGGAACAGAAACTCGAGGAAAAATTCGTTGAGATAATTGGTTAAGGATAATGGTGCACTTGTATTTAAAAGCACATTAATCAGATCTGTTATTGCTGAATTAGGAAAATGTGATTACAGTTATTGCATGTTTGTTACACGAGATGGGAAAATGCCGTGATAAAAAATAATTCAGAAATTTATCTTAGTCATTGATGCGATTTGGGATTGATACTGATAAGTAAATTAAGTTTATTCACTTGGATGTTCTCTAATAGCCTCTCATTGTTGTCATATGTATATATTTCGGAAGAATAATTTTCGTTGGTTGTTCTTTATGCTTATTTTTAACATATTAAGTTTACATCTAATATTGATTCTATATATCGAATAAAATTATATTGGAAGGGGATAAAATATTGGTCTTAAAAGTAGTTTTGTATGTGACTGAAAAATACCATCTGTATGTCGTATAATTTTAGAGATATGTTCGTTACACCTGTATCTTGCCGCTAAGGGGAGCTGTAAGTGGTTTCATGAGTAGTATTAAAAATGCTTCCTCATATTATTGACGAAACAGACGCCTCGATTAAATATTTTGTCAAACTAAAGAAATTCATTTTGTCGTTTTTTAACGAAATTTATTTCTCTATAAATGCTGACAATTTTAAATAATATAGCAGTTCAATATCGACGAACTGACTTGAACCGCAAGCCACTTGTTCCAGAGTAAAACGCTTTATACACTTGACCAAAAAGACTCAACTGATGAGATGATAACCCACAAAAGGGTCGGAAATGAAACTCACTTTTGTTCAAAATGTGAGAATTATTGTTTCGTCAAAAGTCACGTGATTCTATGACGAAACGATTGCCAAATATAACGAAAGTGACCATGGCGATCGCGCAGGATTCTCAAAATTAAAGTGTTATTTCTGAGAGTGAACAGACACACTGTGTGTGTAAGTACATTAATTTTAAAATTCAGTCTGCTAGTTCACTGCTTTTTAAATTAAATAAGTATGTAGATCAATACACTAAAACGAAAAACTAATGTGTCAATTTTTTGTTGTTGATATGTTACAAATTAGCTTACATAGTAAGAAATTTACTTTTTACGACAAATATTTTCATTCGACAATCATTCTTTTAAATAGTGGTTCTTGTTTACCAGTATATAAAACTATATATTAAATACATATACATTATATATTAAATACATGAAGCGACTTGAAAAAAACTTTAAAGTTTACAACAATATGTACAACAATGTGCTTAACATAATTAATTTTATTAAACTTTAATGCTGAGTTAGTACCATTGTCAAATTGATGTAAATCAATTAATTGTATCAAGTCAATTTTTTTTAATGTAAAAATTTTTATTTGTTCAATATATAGATAATTTTAAATAACTTTATAAATAATTTTAAATAACTTTATAAATATTTTTAAATAACTTTATAAATAATTTTAAATAACTTTATAAATAATTTGAATTAATTTTTAAATAATTTGAATTAATTTTTAAATAACTTTATAAATAATTTTAAATAACTTTATAAATAATTTTAAATAACTTTATAAATAATTTTAAATAACTTTATAAATAATTTTAAAAAACATAAACGTCTTTTCACTATATAGGGCTTATAACATTAAAGTCTCTTCACTATAGAGGGCCAATTAAATCGCAACATAGTCATTTAATTATCGTATCTTTTCCCACACGTTCGTTTCAGTTACATCTAATTTCTTGTTATTTTATCTCCAACTTTCCTTATTTTCTTTTATCTTTAACTTGTGTTATTTCAGTTAACTCGCTCTATACCATCACATGACTGACCCCAGAGGTTACACTAACCAAACAACTTACTTTTATTTCCTTTAGGATAATTTCACGTTTCCCTTTCCTCGACCGCGTGTAACCAGTATTTGACACACGTATCCTTTTGATTCATCCTCACTTTTAGCGCAGACTTTCTTTTATGTGGGATTCCCCCTTTTTTTTGTGTGTGTGTGTGTGTGTGTCATCATTACTTTGGTTATAATGCGGAACTCTTATTCATATCATATTTTAGTGATCCGTTGAATTTCCTACGCAGAAACGTTTCAATATTTGTAATGATGATAATTTTAAACTACATTTTGCATAAAGTAAACTGATCAATTAATTTTTTTTTTATATAAAATTGATGACAAATGGAAACAAAATATATCACATTTAATTTAAAGTACATTATGATTTTTGTTAGTAAAATAAGTGAAAATGGTATTTTGTTAACGTGATCTTAGTTATTTTACTTCAAACTTCTAGTCAAATTTTTTTATTTGGTAATAAAAAAAAAATATTTATTTTTGTGGGCCTGATTTGGGAAGTAATTTTATATGTCTATCTTGTAAGAGTATTTTTTTAAAAATATGTTTGTTCTGCATTATATAAAACATAGATTCTAAATCGAACCACTTGTTGCATATTAAAGTTAAAATATATTAAACTGCCGAGGCTTTAAATTTGCACTCTTTTGTTTCATTTAACTAAAATAAAAAACATTTTTAATTGTTTGTTATAAGAATATCAGTAATAAGTTATAATTTATTTTTAATTTATTTTATTGTAAGTTCTTTAAGTGAACTTAAAAAAAAGTATAATTAAAAAAATTATTTCGTACTTCATAGGATAAAAAATTTGGTTTTAAAAATTATACAGCATGCATGTAGAATTAACCTATTTCCAAAGGAACAACGAAATTATACTTCTTTCCTGCTTTATAGCATTTTCTTATTATCTCAAAAAGACTTAATTTATATTTTTCAATAATAATAAATATTTTTTTTTTAAATATTTGTAATAAATAATTCTTAATAAATATTTTTCAATACATATTTTTAATAAATATTTTTAATACATATTTTTTAATAAATATTTTTTAGTAAATATTTTTTAATAAATGTTTTTTAATAACTATTTTAATAATAAATATTTTTTAATAAATATGTAATAAATATTTTTTAATAAATATGTAATAAATATTTTTTAATAAATATTTTTTCTATAAATATGTTTAATAAATATTTTTTCTATAAATATATTTAATAAATATTTTTTCTATAAATATGTTTAATAAATATTTTTTAATAAATGTTAATTTAATAAATATTTTTTTATAAATATTTTTTAATAAATATTTTTAATAGAAACAAGATAATAATCCATACAAGAATTAAGAGGAAGAGTTGTTCCTTAAAATATTAATCAATTATTAGATAACGTTTTTTGTGAGATATTTAAATCCTTATCATGAAAAAAAAAAGGTCTACAGATATGGGTATCGAGTTACGTTTATTAAATATACTTCAAAATAAAAGACAAAGAGCCAACGACCAAAACATTGATATCATTTGCATAAAGTTGTAATACATGAAAACACATTGTATTTAAGTGATTATTTAAAGAAACGATTGTCTGCCTAACGGATCGAATCCCGAATAGGTGTATAAATTGATATAAATATTTAAAAATAAGGAATCAAGACAAGTCATTTGCATATTATTTATGCTTTGTACCCAAGTATTAGTAACAGTTGTAAAATAACGAAAAAATTAACTTTTGGAATTTACAAAAGCGGTGGCTGACTTCAACAAACGCGCAAAAAAATTAAACTAGTCACGTTTTTTAGCATAATCTTGATACAGAGGCCACCAAAATCTAATCAATGTGGAGATAACATCTTTGGTACCATTTTTTTTATTAAAAGGGCAAACATCAAATGCGTGACTGGCTCACTTCTTAATTTAACCATAAGTATTTGATGCTGTCTATAACTATTCTGTTCGAGTTGCTAAACGATCAACACAAGATATTTATAATATTGCCTTCTAATCACTTTAAATACCTGTTAATTTATGAAAACCGACTACTCAAAGACTACATTTCGCGCTCTCACCTTCGCAAAGTCATTCAAATCGCTTCATTTCCTCCAACAATCCCGACGATAATTGCGCAAACGACAGCGTCGAGGACGCTCCGGAAATTATCCAACAAACCCCCTTTTTACACCCAGCAGCATCTGTTCACAGGCAATCTGACTCCCAACTAGTGACGAACTCCCCCCCCCCCCTACTTTCCAGAGGCAGCCCAAAAAGAAAAAACAACAAAATAATAATCACGACAACCCCTCAAAAAAATCCCTCCCCCCCCCCCCTCCCCGACTCCTAAACAATTTCAATGACATCAAAAACCCAAGTGAGCAGAAAATGGTCTTTTCACTACCAGGAACCAGATTAGATACCCGATGGGAAATCAGAGAACCAGTTACCGATATTAATTGAGGTGGGGCTGAACCCCCCCGGGCAAGGGGGTAATAAAAGGATGTTGGTCTGCATCCCTTGTGGTTGAATTTAGGGTGGGATGTAGGGATGAGCCCCTTGGGATGTGGAAGGGGGTGACTGTGAATCCTTTGGAACCCCCCTTCAATCAATCGACACTTCATTTCCTGAGTTACAGAACTTCCCACTTTGAATCCCTCAACCCCTTCTTTGTGTTTGACTATAACATATATTTACCCTATAGTCACACAGTTAAAAATAGGTATTTAAAATAAGTAAATTGTACTCATTTTTGAATACCTATTTTTAACAGTGTAACTATAAAGTAAATAATAAAAATAAGTCAATTGTACTCATTTTTGAATGCATACGATGCTTATCATAGCTCCGAATACATAAGTTTCAATTTTGAAAAAGTTGTTTCAAGAGATGCTAACCTACATAGGCTGCCATCATAAATCACTTTAAATAAATATCAATAAATACAACCTAGACTTACAGGGGCTCGAACCCCACATCTGCAGACACCCCAGCAGCGCCTTATCAGTTAAGCTATCAGGGCGACGTGAAGAAGTTACAAACAGAAGTAATGTTAAAAAGGTGTGCCAAAAGGAAAAATCCTCTTCTGAACAACTATTTTAAGTTTGTCAGGTATCTTTGTTAAGATGGCATGAACGGAACACTGCTCCTTTTTGAGAAAGTACGATTACTTATATTTACTTACATTTACGATGCAATTGTACGCAAAGAAAAACGAGTACGTTCATTTACTCATGTTAAAGCACCTTTTTTTACAGTGCAATATTATCACCAAAAGCTGGTTGCGATGTTATTTTTAACCAACATGCACACTTTTAAAAATTGATACTTGACAATAAGTAAAATGTAGTCATTTTTTATTACATTCACCGAATACATGAGTTTAAATTTTTAAAATGACATGTACTCAAAAATGAGTATATGCTTGCCTACAAAGGCTGCTTTCATAAATCACTTTTAATAAATATCGACAATTACATCCAAGTTTTACCTGTAATCGAACCCAGATGTTTCAGCATCGCAGTCCAGTGCCTCATCCGTAAACTAACAGTTACAACGAGAAAAAAAATGAGTGAAAGCGAGCGGAAAGAATGGAGATGATTGAGTTGTAATAAATCAGTTTCAATATGAAGCGTTCAGAGCTAAAGTGGATCAAGTCCAAGAGTTTAAAAAAAATGTATGTTGCTGATTAATACTTGTTAATGGTGTATATTTTCAAATTATGATTCCATATTAAATTTAGTCTTCATTCCACACTAATAAAAAGAAAATTATCCTCTAAATCACTCTAGTATTCAACTAGTGTTATAAACTTTAACCTTGATTATCACAAAACTATAATTTATGGACTTGATTCACTTTAGCTCTGAAGCAATCGACATCAAATAATGCGGAAAACCATGTTCTAAACAAATATTTTATGTTTGTGAAGATCGCTTAAGCAGAAGAAGATTAGCAATATTAAATAATATTACTATTTTTTTTAAAAAGTACTGTTATTTATTTGCATTTAATTATGTCATACGTTCGTTTATTATACCTTTAAAAAAACGAGTAGACTTAGATACTCATTTTTAAGCACCTCTTTTTTTCACAGTGTAGTTTCTGCATCAAAATTTCAAAAAATAATAACAATTAATTATTTCGTAGGTAATGGTTGTTTAGTTAACATCAGACTAGAGTAATAGTTTCTTAGTTCGTTACAACTTCAAACTCTCAAAAAAGGTTAAACCACATGTCGCGCTGTTCTACTATGGCAGTTTCAATTTCTCTTGGTTGATTTCTCAGAAATGGATCGAACGAACCAGTCCATTGTCTCGGTGAGAAAACGCATCCGCAAAGATGAAAAACGCGAGAACATGTGCTCTACCTTTATATAATACCTGCGACTTTTTGACATCCAAATAATTCTCAAATATTTTGGCATTTTTTGCGGAGAAATTTCGATTTTTACCTAAGTACTTGGCATTGAAATCCTCTCATGGCGAGTGTTACAAATCGTCAAGTAGTATTTTTATGGCGGTACGGAAACAATCAGCGGAACACTGTTTCATAAATTTGAACAACTGTCAGACGAAATGGCTAAAATATGCACTAAACCTATTATTTTATTATATTTTTATTATGCAGCAGCAACTCAATTTTTTAATTGCAATAAACAGTCAAACTATTTTGTGAAAAAGTAACCTTTTCTAATAATCTCTACGCTTCTGCAATGTAACCTTATACAAAACGACTTAAATCGTCTATTGCTTTCCGGTTTTTCTTGCAATACACATAAATTTTAAATTCATAAAAATGCTCGATGTTGAAATATTTTTATATCTAACATGTTGGGTTGTTTCTCGAAAGCTACATCAATTAAAATAATAGAAAATTAAAATATATATAATATACATGTATTGATTGTTTTTTTTTTAACTTGGAGTAGTTTTTCTTATGGAAGAAAAACTTTACAATGTTGCCCTTTCTCTAACAGCTCAGGAGGGTAAATGACAGCCTCATTTAATATGCTCTGATTAATTTTTTTGACAAAAAAAAACAAAATACTTACAAATTCCCAAACTATTTCTTCATTTTGTAGATTTTAGTAAAAATGTTCGCAAAACATTAATTTTAATTTTAATTTTGATCAATTAACGAAAAAGCGATTTTATTCAAAACACAAAAACGATCAATTGGCGTGAGTGTCTTTGACCCCTGTGAACTTATATTAGTGGGAGTTGATTATATAACTATGAACTGAGGCAAAATCAAAATACTTCATAAAAGCTAAAACATATTAAATGGTAAATTACTTAATAACATTTAGTAATTTATTAGAAAGAGGGACAATTCTGTACCTCAGAGACAGACGAGCCCAAGTCACATTTCGGCAACTTTAAAGGAGAGGGAAAAAACAGAATCCTACTCTCAAATAAAATTTTGAACTTTGGCTTTTATAGCTCTTTCTACACTGTTAAAAATAGGTACTTCAAAATAAGTAAAATGTACTTATTTTTGGTTACATTCGATGCTTAACATGGCTCAGAATACATATTTTTTTTTTAAATGTACTCAAAAATGAGTAAAATTAATAAAAAGAGCAGTTGCTTGACTACATAGGCTGCCTTCATAAATCATTTTCAACAATTTCAACCATCACTTACCGGGAATCGAACCCAATCCGTCTACCCGATGTCGTCCGCACAGAAGTCTAGGACCTCATCCGTTGTGCTACCAGAGTCCGACGTGAAGAAGTTATAAACAGAAGTAATGTTAAAAAGGCGTGGCAAAAGAAAGGGAAGTAAGATAATTGAGTCGTATTAACTCAGTTTCCATTGAAGCAATCGACATCAAATAATGTGGAAGACCATCTTCTGAATAAATATTTTAAGTTTGCCAGGTCGCCTTATTAAGTTGGGTTGAATAGAAGCTGATATTAGCAATATTAAACCCTACTGCAAATTTTTGTGAAAGTACGATTACTTAAATTTGAAGACGTCATCGCTCATTTACGATGCAATTGTATTCAAAGAAAAACGAGTCCGTCCATGTACTCATTTTTAAGCAAATTTATTTTTACAGTGTAAAGGCTTAAAAATAAATTTTGAGTGAATTTTGATATTATGATTCGGTAGAAAAAACGAACTTTTAAGACATAATCTGTAATAAAACAAAAATCGCCAAATTTGGACTTAGGCTCGTCTGGATCTGCAGTACAGAATTTTGCTATTATATTTTTAACACATACTCGCAACAATTTAGTCGTCTATATTAAGAAAAGTTATAAATAAATTATTAAAATATTCACAGACATTGGGTTCTTTTAGAAATTTTGATAATAAATTCTAACAGCTATTTTGGTCAATAAATAAACCAAATACCGTTTTATTTAAAGTTAACAAATATTACGTCATTTGTATCATATATTACCCAATCTATTCAAGTTCTGTAAAGGAATGAAATGTCATTCCTTCAACTGATAACTGAACATCCCAGCATTTTTTTTTACTGCATAAAGCCTTTTTTAAAAAAAATCTGCGGTTTAACTTCAATAATTTTAATGCTTCAAATTTGATGGTATTTTTTAAGGACTTTTACTGGTATTTGAAATAATTTGAAACAAAAACTTTTAATTTATTAGATTAAAAAACAAGTTTCCTTGGAATAAAACTGCAATTTTTACAATTTTGATAAAGGCCTTGTGCTGACTTTCGTTGAGATTATTTAATCTTAACCGAATGTAAATCACGACTCTTAATAAGAATTCATTAGAAACCTGATTTCAAATGACTTTAAAGGAATATTTTTATTGAAGTAATATATGTTATTTGCATAACATTATACACATGATAATTATTTTTTTTATTCGCTATTGAATTTTCACTGGGGTTAATTAAGGGGGTCCGATACCTTCGACATTTTTTTCTTTATTTTTATACTTGTACAATCCAATTTTTTTTCTCTTTCTAAATATGCATAAAAAACCATTTTAAGACGCTCAAATTTTTTTTTAAATTGCACAAAAATAAAATTTTAGTAAATTTTTTAACAATTTTAAAATTCCTACTCCTTTTTTGTTTTTCAATATTTTGAAGCAATTTTTTTTATTTAAGATCTTGAATAATATGTAAATAGATGTATGCATTCAAATTTTGATTCAGACACATCACTTTAAAAAAATAAAATATATTAGAAATTTTGGAAAAAAAATTGACGAAAAAAAATAAAATTCCATTTTAAGTGGTTTTAAAAAACAAATTATGGTAAAAATAGGAAATCTGAATGCATACATCTATTTAAAATATATTTATCTTGCTATACACACAAAAATTATGATTTTAAGTATAATAGTAAAAAAGCCTTAGCATTTTTAGTGTTCATTAAATTTCAAAACCACGAACAGAGATATTTGCTTTTAAAGTTTACATATGATACAACTATGTTATAGGAACACATCATTAAAACATTCATAACTAAAAAAGTAATAGGAATTTTTTGAAGCAGTTTTTTTGTGAGTTATTAAGATAAGTTTGAATATTATTTTTTAAATATAAAAAAAAAAAAAAAAATTGCGAATTTTGGGTATTGGACCCCCTTAAGTAAGGACGATAACTTTTTAAATATTTAGAACAATGGTTATTAACCTTTTTTATCTCACGTACACCTTGATAAATTTGTCAAGCATTAGTACCCCCTTTCAACTCATCCATCTATGCAAAAAAAAGTTTCTATTTCTTAGGTATAGTAATGTTCTTAAGTTAGCTAGCAAATTAATCAAATGACTCAAATGCATGACACAGGTTTTTATTTATTATTTTTTATGTTAGATGTTTTCCGCCAATACTAATATTATTTTTGCATACCCACATAACGAACCTCCACGTAACCCGAGGGGTACGCATACCCCAGGTTGCGATTATAACTGATCTAGAATAATAAAATTATTAACTGATTTTTTTTCAATTAATGTTAAACAGTAGTCTAAATATATTTTTATTTTTATTTCAGTGCAGTATTTAAACCATATTATTGTTTTTTTCCCTTTGAGAGGGGAACTTTTGTTCTGTTACAACATTATTTATAGAAAAGATTCAGAATTTGAAAACCCTGGTGAGTTTTTAAAGACTTCCCATACTAAAATCTTAACTTATTAATCAATTGAATATTTTGTCATAAATAAAAATTTAGTTTAAAAACATGTTTTTTTATAACGTATAAGCGTATACTTTCTTAAGTGTGTAAATATAAATGTAAATATGTTCTTACAACAAGGATAAAGTTAACTAATTTGCTTTAAACTTTTTATACTGGAGCTTTTTAAAATACTTTAGAAATGTAATTTTTATTTTATAAAATTAAAAATTCAGGATGCTATCACAACCATTTTAAAATATCTAAAATAATATGACTAAAACATACTACATGTGTACTTCAAAAAAGAGTATACACACCACATACGATAGTAATTTATTCTTAAGAATATTCTTTATAAAAAATATTAGTGTTAAAGTAAAATTTAAATTTTATGTTTGCCTGTATGGTTTGCTAACAAATAACATTACTTATCTAAACTTTTAACGTCCAAAGGGTGATATAGAATAAAGATAGTTTATCTAAATAAATTTGACTTTGAAAAAAAGTTTCTTAAATTTCCTAACTGAAAAAGTAATTTTGCCAGTTTTTATATACATAACTGCTCAATGCATATCTTATTTTATTAAAAGTTTATTGAAAACTATTCCACACTGAAAAAGTTATAGTAGATCAAAAATTCAAATAGTAATAAACATCATTGCGCATTTATTTCGGTAAAGAAGTAACATAATCTAGTTTTGTTATAAAATTTGTTTTTAAAGAAACAGATGAAGTGCTTTTATGTAATAAAACAAACGTATTTATTAAAAATGTTTGCATTATATATGCATTATAAATAAAAGGCAACTATCAACTTTTATAAGAATAACTCTCAACTTTAGAGATCAGTAACTTAATATTTTTAATAATTTATATTCGATATGCATTATCTTTAATTAAAACAATTGAATTTCTAAATTAAATCAAATGTGTCAAAATTTATATCATTGATATAAATGATAATAAATAATTTCTGAAAATACGTATATTTATACCATAATATTAAAATATAGCAAATCATTTTTTTTTATTTTCTCTCCTTTTAACAATAACATTATAATAGCTATTCAAAAACCAATTTTGTGGATATTTAGTTTTTAGTATGTAGTATAAACCATACAAATGTTTCGGTAATCTTTTTTATTATATCAATTATTAGAAAAAAAAGAATACTTTTTAACATATCAAGCCAAAAACTTTAAACATTAAAGTTTCACCAAATAGAAAATAATCCGACCTGTTGCATAGTAGGATCGCAAGTAGGAATTGTAGGTTGTTATCCGAGATAAGCCAATAGTCATTTCGGATATTTATTGTTATTTCAGTGCTTAAACAAGTTAATCAAATTTTTAGAGTAAAATATTATTTTGCTTCGGCTTCTTAGGACTTTTACTAGCAATTCACTATTATAATAACTGTGACGAATAAACACATGGAAGCACAAATAACAATTTAAATATTGCTTGTAAATCGCTTTTTCATAAATCAACAATTTAAAAAAAAAAACTTATTTTAGTGTAGTAAATAAAGTGTACTGTCATCACAAAAAAAAAACAATTTGAAATGATAAAACGTATTAATGTTCAAACAACTTGCTTAAAATACTCAAAAATACTTATTTTTAATAATAAACATTTAAGTAACTCATTCGTGGTTTGATTTCATAATTAAACTACAAATTATTTTTAATAAACAGTTATAAAGTATTTACAATAGTATTGATTACCTAATAATTATTCACAGCATTTAAGAAATCATAGTCTATCAATAACATTTTTTATCAATATTTCTTATCATTACACTCCACGAAAATGTGCTTGTACGATATAAATAAATCAAGACAATAATTTCACATTTCCTCAAATTTTTACAATAATTCCCTAATTCTTGCATATTATTCAAATATATTATTTTTCACACATAAACTGAAATTTAAATCGAACTTAAATCAGTCGTCAAACGAAGCATTTCATTTTAATTTAATACTCACAAATAAGGATTTCTGACAGTTATTTTAATAGCCTATTAATGAGGTCTCCCATCGACCATAATACTAACTTTGAACTTAGATAGATATTTATCAATCAAATTAAAGTCTTTGACATTGAAATCAACTCAGGTTAATTATAATATGAGCATTTAAAGTCACCGCGTAATGTTTTCCTGACATAAACACGTCTTTTAAGAACAATAAATATATTCATCTTCAATTAATAGCTTATCAATTGGTGTCGTGTTATTATTTTATTTACAAATCAAAATAAGACCTTTTGGTAATGAAATCATTTTATAGTGTAGATGATATAAGTATTTAAAGTTACTGCTATTTTTCTGGCATTTAACGAACAAGCAAAGATTCTTACCTGTTTTTAGCGGCCGCCGCTCGGTCCCTCTGCCGCCGGTTCTTGAACCAGTTCCCGACTTGGGTCGGCGTCAGGCCCGTCGCCTGGGCCAGCTCCCTCTTCTTGGTCGGGTTCGGGTACGGATCCTGCAGGTACCACTCCCTCAGCAGGCTCCTGGTCCTCTCCTTGAAACAATGGGTCTTCTGCTCACCATCCCAAATGGTCCTGGGCAACGGGTACTTCTTTCTCACCCTGTACTTGTCCACGGGCCCAAGAGGCCTACCCCTGAGCTTCTCGGCCTCTTGGTAGTGAGCCTCGAGCCACATGGCCTGAAGTTTAGAATGCGACACTTTCGTGAATCTGTGGCTCTCCAGGATCCCGTAGAGTTCTCTGAAGTTGCCGGTGTGGAAGGCAACCAAAGCCCGAGCCCTCAGCACGGACTCGTTCTTGTTGAGTTCTGCACAGTTGGGGTGTGCCACGGGCAGGGACCACAGGAATCGGCCTAGCCTCTCGATGTCCCCTGATTCCTCTAGGGTCTCGCAGACTGCAGCCACCTGGCTGATGGAGAAGTTGAGGGTGGGCAGGAAGACCATGGGGTTGTACCCGGGAATGGGAGTTGGCTGACTCAGTCCCAGAGCCATCTGGTTTCGGTGTTTCATGGGGCAACAGAGTCTATGTGCGTGCGTGAGACGATTTGCATTGGATTGTCCAAAGTCCTTGAGGGAATAGTCCGGATTTTATTGTATATTGAAGGAAAGCATTGCCTGAGAGTCTATGCAATGAGGGATACGATTTCCATTGAAATGTCTGAAATTCTTGATGAAATAGTCTTGGTTTTACAGCACGTTGAAGAAAGGCATTACCTTGTGTTTCATAGATGAGCCAGCTAGAGCTTAATATTTCAATGCCTAGTTATGAGGGTTGTATTCGTCAAGAAAGGAACTGTGCAGGCGTGTTTCTTTGGTAAACTATGTATTCTGTTAGCAAATACATTTTACTTGTCTCAGGTGAAAATGACACAAAGAACTATTTCTGCAAATCTCTTATCTCTCAACTATGGCTTTAAAGATATCTAGATTAGGAAAATCTGTTAATTTTTTCTTATTTATTTTTTCTGTAATATTGAATTAAATTTATGAGCAAGGTATGTTTTTCTCAACAAGTTCAACTTGTCAGCAGAAAAAAAAAGTTATAATGACATATATATTTTTTATTCATTTATGAAAATTTTGTTTTTAAAATTGCAAAACCTTTAAATACCTTTTCTTGAACTTTTAATAACAAAAATCAATAATTTTTTTAAATTATAAAAATTCGATTAGCACAGTATTTTTTTTTAAATAATAAAATAACAAAGCCCGCAGGAACTTCTCAAGTAACTATCTCCACAACCGCATAAACTCATAACAAAGAACTAAAAACAATAACAAAAAATCGTCTACCTTCAAATAGTCAAAGAACAATATCCCACCAAAGGACTAGGCAGGGATAAGAAACCACTAAACGAGCTATCAAAACACAGCACTCTCCTGCACGAACGGAAACCGCTGAATGTGTCTTCCCTACACCAGCGAACTTCAGTCACTGAGAAGTCTACTGATCCCTCATAGGTTACGAAAAGTCTACGACAACGCTATTAACCGTAAACGGGAAAGGGGAGGGAGGAGCCAACAGTCGTATCCATTGCCGAGCGAGTAACGTGATCTCATTTGCTGGCATCGGATGCACGGAGCGATCCGATTGGCCCGTGAAGGACGCCAATCAATGTCTCCATGCCAATCACGGAGTTATGGAGAAGACATTGCTTCCCGTTTCGCAATACCCGGTCTCAGTTTTCGGAGAGGTTCTTTTGAATTGTTTCTTTTTTCGCGCCACTTTTTGGGGTTCGTTTAGCGACTGATCTGAGAAGTTTGGGGGTGAGATAGGGGGGTGGTTAAAACTGTGAATTCTATTTTTTTATTCGTGATTTAGAGAAATTATTAATTGGGATATTTTTTATAGAATATATTTTTTTTGTTTAATCAAGTGGAGATATTTGATATTTCCACTAAATGAAAAAATATAAACATTATTATTAATAATAAAAATATAAATCTACTAATCATCTTTTCCTAATAGTTATAACATATAAAACAGAGCATTCAGAGTGCATTTGCCAATATAAATTTAAATTATGCTAAAAGTAATTTAATGCATACTTTTTTTTTGTAAGATAAAACATTTTACGTTGACTTAAAATAAATATTTTTTTTTATAAGCACATGAATATAATTTGTTATATAAACGTGATCATTTTGCAATTTTTTTTTTAATAACAGCATTAAAAGACGCGAATTAAAAAATTATTTGGTAAACAATTTGAACAATATTTTAGAGTATTAAAGAAATAAAATAAAAAAAATTCAATAAAAAAATACATAATTATTTTATACCGAACACTAAGTCACTTAGTATTTAAACAGTCTTTTTTTTTCTTTCAAATATGTGTTGACAGCAGTTTTTTCTTATAACTTTGTTATTACTTGCGGTATTTCAGTACTTTTTTTTCAGTACTCTCTTTATTAGTAATGGCAAAATACAAATAAGGCATTACGAATACTTTAAACTCAACATTGGAACAAAATTTTTATTATATTATTATTTCAATTCTCGATTCCTAAGACTTTGCAAAAATAAAATTATTTTAATTTAAAAACCTCAAAAATGTAGGGTTCATCACTTAATTAAATACCAAATAATTTTGTGAATTAATTAATAATTATTTAAGCATTTAGATTAGGGCACGTTTATTTATTACGTCACGCTCCCTTGGGGGCGAGAGGGAGTCTATCATGTGTGACTGTAGCGTAACATAAGGGGAAGGTGGGTATTAATGTTTACGTGACGTAACAAAACTTTATAGAAAAAATACTGAAAATACTATTATTTTTTCTATCATTACTTTTTAATGGAATGTTTGTTAATACACAAAATGGTAATTTTGATGACTGTTTTTTAACTGCAAAATTTTAACTTAATGTGACATGGAGAGGGGAGAGTAATGTGACTTATGGGATACAGAGAGGTGAAAAAATTGTGACGTACTGAATGAACGCTTCTTAAGTGCGCTTGCACTAAAACTATTTTAATTTATCCAATGTTTCGAAAGAGTCGTTTAAAAATATTGTTGTTTTCTCCTAGTGTGATTTTATTTTAAGGGTAGATGTACTTTATCATTGCTTTTGTAAAGTTTATAAGGTCCTATTTACATTTATATAATGAGTTAAACGATATAATCTATTTATCGTGTGTTTGAGTAAGATATAGCAACTGAGGATCATTTACGTTGGTAAATAGGATTAATCAGTTCAAAAGAAACGCAGATTTGATAATAGGAATGTGTTCCTTTGCAAATAAAACAGGTTTGTGACTACAAAAAATAAACATAACATGCATAATATTATTTAAAAGAATAACAAACAATTTATCAGAGCGTTAGCCAAAACAATTGAATAATAATTTATTGATAATTTTGTTTTTAACTTCTTAAATTTTATTTTAGTTCGGTTACGAAATACACGTTTTATTCTGTAACCTTTAAAAAAAATATTCTAATTCAATAAGTATTATGAAAAATAATTTTTAATAATTTTATTTTTAAATATTACATTTTATTAAAAAAGTCATGCCATTCCTATTTTGTATGTTAAAATAAATGTTTTCTTAATACTGCCATGGATTTTATATTTATACATATTTAGGAATTTAAAATAATCTATTTAAATTTAATTTATATACATTTAAAAAGTGGAATATAATTAAATAATGTTTATTTATTAAAACCTCAAAAAATGTATGCTCTAATAATAAAATTTCTACTTCTTTAGAATGACTTTTTATCTTTTTCAAAAATGTAACTTTGTCGTAAAAGTTAATTTGCACATTTCAAAACTGCGTGATTTTTAAAGAACCTTCTGCGCGATGATCAGAAAACGATTTACCTTGGATTAAGAAGCGAAAAAAAAAGTAATGTGTACCAAACTTTTGATCCTGACCATCACATTAGACCTAACAATCCTGAAAAAAGACTGAAGTTGATTACTCAGAAAATCAACCAGCGAAATTATTTTTGCTTTGTAATCCTAAAGGTTGACTTGTTACTTTTAACCAATTAATTTTTTCTTTAATATTTCCACTTTATTTCACTCCCAAGTACTTTTAGCTTGATTACTAATCTGACAGACCTATTAATTTACTTTTTATTCTTGAACCGCAATTTTAACTGTGATATTTATATCTGGTCAACGCCCTGACTGTTTACGTCTGTCAAATAGCACTTTCATTTGCCAATTAAATACTCTTTCCATGCAGTAAATGAAATGCTACTGTCATTTAATGTTTAGAAATGGCATATCAAACGGTATATAGATATATCGAGGAAGTGTGCAGTAGATGGGAATAGTTAAGTTATTAATATTTTAAATGTAAATGAAGACGAAAAATAATTGAACAATTATTTCCATACTGTAACTTGTATTGATATTAATAACTGTGCTTTTCGATAAAAATCGGCCCTTGTGTAAGAGTTCAGCAAGTGATTTTGAACAATTTCTCATCTCTGAGACAGTAAAGAATTCTCCTTAAGAACACTTTGACAACATAAGTTATAAATTATTATTTTAAATTAGTTAAATTATTATTTTGAATTAGTTAAAATTCTATATTAGTTAAAATTCTATATTAGTTAAAATTCTAGTTTTTTAGAAAATACTTTCTTGACTTTTATATAAATTAAGAAATGTAAATATTTTGTATTTTTTTAAAATAAAAGTTTTAATTTTTTTTTAAATGTTTGATCATGTCCATCATGTTAATGTAAATGTTTGATCATGTTAATATGTCTTACACACATATGAGGAAACAAATTATAATGATTTCTGCAAAATTAAATAAAAAAATAAAATGCGTCCTATACCCACCCCCTTAACTAAATATACGCAATTGGAGGTGAGATCTATCAATAGGTAAGACTCGGAAGTACTGGCTCGCAATGTTAACCTATAGTCAGGTAGGGAGGATGATACCTAAACCTCTCCTATGCATACAAGCTTAGCAATTTTTTAACCAGGCAAAACGAATCCTACATACATTATAATTACACTACTTGTTTAAAGAGTATTCCAAATCGTTTAGTTATACTTTCATAATTACAATGAAAATGTGTAATACGCATCAATAATTATCAAATAAAGAGCATACTTGCTAAAGCGGACTTAACTTTGATGTTTTGAAATTTGTCGCTACCATTACCTACTTACCCCTTCCTTCATACACCCAGCGGGATCCGAAGCAACTAATAATAGGTGTCCCCTCAATGGGACGTGTCAAATTAGGAAACACATTCCATCAACGCCACCCGAGACAAAAAGTTTCGTATGCCGCGTGTATGCCTTCCGTATGCCAGCCGATTTTTCGTATGCCAGATGTATGCCACATATGCCCTCGAACTGATGACCGCGGAGGTGGTATGCCCGGTGTATGCGAACGGCATATGCTTCTTTTTACGATCCAGAGGCAATAATATTAATATGCCGCGTGTATGCCTTTCGTATGCCAGACTGATTTTTCTCGAGACAAAAATATTAATATGCCGCGTGTATGCCTTTCGTATGCCAGATTGATTTTTCCCGAGACAAAAATATTAATATGCCGCGTGTATGCCTTTCGTATGCCAGACTAATTTTTCCCGAGACAAAAATATTAATATGCCGCGTGTATGCCTTTCGTATGCCAGACTTATTATTAGTATGCGAGAAATATGCCATCGAACTGATGACCGCGGAGGCGTATGCTGTTAGTATGCCAACGGCATATGCTTCCGATTTAGTCCAATTTATTGCGACATTAATGTTTACAACTATATAATTGTGTAAGTGATTTTTTAGTATCTGTAGTTGCATTATACTTCTTTGAAACCATTGCATTATAGTAATAGATTGAGGATGATAAAAATCATAAAAATATTAATATGCCACGTGTATGCACTACGTATGCCAGACCAATTGCTAGTATGCGAGAAATATGCCGAGTATGCTTTCGACCTAGCGAGCGAGGGGGAAGGGGGGGGGGGGGAGTTGAAATAAAAGAAATTTCCCAACTTAACGTTTTGAAATTCCCAACTCAACAGTGCTGAAAATTCCCAGTTCCAACTTATCGACATTTTTCATCTTTTTTTTTTTAATATATTAGAGGTAATATTAAATAGTTCTCTCACAAGCATTCATTTGTTACACCCATATTCAAATGCAGTGTACGTTTTGAGGTCTAATTTAAATGTAATCTTACAAATTTCTAATCTTCTCTAGCTTTCATTTGTTAATAATGTTAATTTCCATCAGGCATAAATTTTCCCAACTCGGGGTTTTTAGAAGTTGAAATTCCCAACTTTCAGGATTTCCAGAAAATTGCCCCCCCCCACCCCCCCCCCCCCCCACCCCCCTCCTCCGTGCGACGGGCCGATACCGGGGAATGGCAGTGGCATATTCAACTAAAGGCATAGTTTTACAACGCTTACGATTTCGATCCAATTTATTGCAACATTAAACGCGATGTTTAAAATTGGATGTATAAGTTGAGTCGTAAATATCCATAGTTTCACTTCCACTTGAAGATCATGAGTTGTAGACATGTGTGGGTGAATTACGCAATGAGAGAAGGAACGCGGAAGTAGGTAGCCATTTTGGACTTCGACTGGATTAGGCTTGGTTGACGTGCAGTACAATGGCTAACGGATTTTTCCATAGTCGAAAACCAAGCAAAAGGATGTTTGTTCCCTGCTAATCTCATTACAGATGAATTAAAATTTTTCCAACTTAGAAAGTAGAAAAGTACGCGAAACCCAAAGTAACGCAGTGTGCCTCCGTAACGCAGTGTGGGCTACGGTCCTACACTTTGTCCGATCGAGCAGTGGTGAACATAAGCCTGTGAATGTATCTTCTGTCACGGCTTTAGAAGAGAGGGTCTCTTAAGAAAATATGCAGCAGTATTGTGTTTTCATGTGAGTTTGGTTATACCGATCTTGCTTTCTACGTTTCATCAGGACACCCAACAAATTCTACATTGAAGGATTTACAAAATTGAAAAGGTTATTTTTGAATTTATTTTTGAACTCCAAAATTGCTACATGTTAACTTTATCTAGGATTTATAATTTTATGAAATAAATGTTTTAAATATGTATTTTATTTAAAAATAAACATTGTTCATTCCAATTTTATGTTTTTTATTTAAAAAATTTTTAAGAATAAATTTTAATTTATTATAAATCAGCATTATTTTTTTCTTCAAAAAAATTAGTTTTGAAGCTAAAATTAAAACAAATGTGTATTATGAGTTTTATCTAAACATAACAATAAAAATGTCTTTATATTTTAAATAAATGAATTTTTATCAGACATTTCATATTGTTAAAATTTGATATCTGAGAAGTAGGCCAATTTAATGTATCGTATGAAGTAAATTTTTAAATATTATTCGAATTTCTCCAAAGCATGAGCACCATTTCAAAATAGTCCACATCAGCTACTTTAAATGTTTAAAAGATCATTTAATGCAAATTATAATTAAAATACTTTAATTAATATTTAAAATTTGCAATAATTACACTTTATTGCATTAACTTTCAATAGTTTGTTTTTTCTGATAAATAATACAATAACTTTCTCTCTCAAAATTATCTTGATAAATTTTCTAAATATTCTTTATATATTATTATGGTACTACAAAAGATTTCTAGAGTTAAAATGTAAAATAAAAATTGCCATCATCCATGAAATAATTCTTCCTGAACAAAATAAGTAACTGTCTATATTCCAAACAGATTGTCTATGTGCTTAAACAATGTTACTATAAAAGTTTTTTTTTAAGTTAATTTCATTTGTGAGCAATAACTATAAAACATTAAAAACTGTAATGTAAATAAAAGTATTCTTACTTTAAATTTATTATCAACAAGTAAGGTGTAACTATAATTTATATGTTCATAGAACTAACTTCTTTACTATATCCCTGAAAACCTATTACAAGGGATAAAAAAAAACTTGATACCTCGTTGTCATATTAAAGCCTTACTTTTTGATGAGTTGAGTCAACACAAAAACACAAAAATTGTGTTCAGTCAAAATGGAATATTTATATAGTAGTGTGTTTCTTGTTAGAATCACTAAACTTTCTATTGAGTGTTATTAGCTATTATTTTGCAATTGATAGAAATGAGTTCCTTGATATCAAAATTTTAATTTATACTACGTAGAGTATTCCTAATACACATTAATTTATAACTCATGTTAAGCCCAGGTGCAGTTTAAAATTTTAAGCAGAAAAAAAAAATATCCATATTTATTATTTTTATTTCACATTTGGTGGACAGTATAATGCTATTTTCTTCTTTTGGAAACAGTAATTACTTATATATAAGTATTTTTAAAAAAGTTTTGTATCATAAAATGTAATAAGAAAAAATATTGGCTAAATAAAAGTTACAAGATTTAAATAAAATCTCAATGTATGACTTTTTAATTTCATATGAATATACATAGCATAGTTTTACATTTATTAAAGTAGAAATTTGAGCTTCAAAGAAATACTTTTTAAGAAATGTCGATATTGAGTTAAAAGAGAGAAAAATTTGTTTTGCTAACTAAAAACTAACATGTCCTAATTATATTCATATGAAATTATAAAGTCATACATTGAGATTATTTTTTAAATCTCGTAAGTAACTTTTAAATCTTGTAAGTAACTTTTATTTAAGCAGTATTTTTTTCTTATTACATTTCATGCCACAAAGCAGTATTTTTTTCTTATTACATTTCATGCCACAAAACTTTTAATAATACTTATATGTGAAATAAAAATAATAATGATATGTTTTTCAAAAGTTAATCTAAACATCGTGGAAAAAAGCCATCATGTAACTTTTACAATGGATAATATGCGATCCGCATACATATCGCATACAGAGGTGATATGCCAGCCGCATACATGTCGCATACGGAGGTGATATGCCAGCCGCATACATGTCGGCATACGGATGTGATATGCCCAGCCACATACATGTCGCATACGGAGGTGATATGCCATCGGCCATACATGTCGCATACGGAGGTGATATGCCAGCGGCATACATGTCGCATACGGAGGTGATATGCCAGCGGCATACATGTCGCATACCACCTCCGTATGCCAGAGTAATATGGGATATTCTCACAGGGCATACGAGGCATACGTATGCCACATGTATGCGGCATATATGCGGCATACTAGAGGCATACACCTTTTTTTTGTCTCGGGCAGACATCGCGCCAACAGAAAAGGGGTTTGTTCAACGGCCCAGGAAACCTTTCTGCCACGTCTATTAGGGCCTTTGGGGGTACAACTCAAACCCCTTTCCTTTGACAAAGAATGGAAAGAAGAAGCAAGAAAGTGGAAGGGAAAAGGGCGAATAAGAGGGGGTGGAAACCTCAAAAGCTCTTTTCTTGGAAAGCGATACGTTTTTGTGAAGGGGTTGGATGGTTGAGATAGGGAGAGGGCTCTTTTTGGAGTCTTTTAAAAGGAGTGATTTGTCAATCGCTGATGGATGGAGAAAGGGTTGGTGTTCCTTGGGGGATTAAGTAATTTGTTTGGGGATGGATAAGGAGCTTATTTGAAAAGGATATTCTGGGCTGTGTTTAAATCTGCCAACTTGAAAGGTTTTCGAGTGTTGCGATGCGTTTGGTATTTATGTGGAAATATGCAAGGGAATGCTTGGTATGGGAAGTGTGAGGGTTAAGTGGAATGGTGATTTGGTGGTGGATTGTTTCAGAATGAGCTTTTAAACTTAAATGTGTTGTTAGGAAAATGTTGAAAATGTTTAGGGATTAAGGTAACTTGTAAATTGGGATCCCTGGTTAGTTTTTGTGCGGAGATTAATCAATTTTGATGGGAAATGAAAGTATTTGAAACCGTTTGAGAATAATTAGGCTTCTCCTGGTAACATTTTATGCTTTTAATCAACTAAACATTTGAATTATTACATTTCATATATTTAAGTACTTGTTATTATTTTATATTTGTATTTAAATGTAAAAAAAACATACTATTCAAAACTGGTATCAACATATAATTCGGCAATTGCACTGTTAAAAATAGGTACTTAAAAATAAGTAAAATGTACTCATTTTTTACTACTGTCTATGCTTATTGTGGGAAATTGTCCACCTTAAACTTAGTGTCCGGGTAAATGTAACAAAGACTGCATCTTTTCAACAAACAACAAAGCGTTTATTTCCTTAGTGGAAGCCTATTATAGAGCACAGGGAGTACCCACCGCTCATATCAAACTTACAAAAGCTTCTCCTTTTGGCCTTGCAGAGCAGTGCTTTCGAAATATACCTACGCATGCGCAGGAAACGTGCGCTTACATTTGCCATATATCCTTAAGTGGAAGTAATAAATTAGACACTCAAACTTAACTTATAGATCCAATTATTTACAACACTTATCATGACTATAAATATATGAGCTTCAATTTTGAAAAAGACATGCACTCAAAAATTAGTACATGTTTTCCTACCTTCATAAATCCCTTCAATAAATATCGACAATTACAACCAGGTTTTAACAGGAATCGAACAAAGATCCTCAGAACCTCAGTCCAATGTAATATTCATTAAACTACCAGGACGACATTACGATGTTGTAAATAGATTTTTTTTTTAAAAGCAGTCTCAAAAGAATGCAAAGTAAGATAACTGAGTTGTAATAAGTCAGTTTCAATTTAAGCAGTCAACATCAAATAATGTGAAAAATCATCTTCTGAAAAGTCATTTTAAGTTAGTCAGGTCGCTTTGTTAAGATGGCACAACAGAAGCTGAGATTAGCAAAATTTAATCACATTGCTCATTTTTGAGAAAGTTCGATTGCTTAAATTTGAGTACGCCATCGCTCATATACGATGCAATTGTACTCAAAGAAAAGAGAGTATGTTCAGGTGCTCATGTTTAAGTACCATTTTGTTTACAGTGCATCAAAGAAGAAACTGCTAAACACAAAAGACACGGACATTGCCAAAAGCAAACACCCCTGTCATTCCATCAATAAACCCCTTGAGAGATTGCACTTGCCACAAGCAGGAAACAATGAGCACCGACCAGTGACCTCACCCTTTGACGAAGAAGACACCAAAACAACGACTTCCAACAAGCCGAAGAAGGTGCGAAATGTCACTGCTCGCGTCAACGCCTTAATGAAGTTCTATTCTGGAACGAATCATCGGTTAATTGCGTGACACTGTTCCGCGGTGTGACATCTTCGCGGGGAGGGGGGTGACCTCGCCCTCCTCGAGGGGGCGCGTGTTGAAGTGTGACACTCGATCTAAATCTTCGTTCTCCTGAGTGACAGACGATGGGTTGAGGTAGCGTGAGCAGATACAATGACATTGTTGTTGTCGGAGAACGTGAACTTCGTAGAATGGGTCGTGGATTGGGGACTCGAATGCCGGTGGTGAAATTGACATTGAATGCATTACCAATGCGTTCATAGGTCGAGTTGGCAGTTTGTGAGATATAAAGTATAGTAAAACTGGTATGAAAAGACACATGGTGATTACAAGAGCATTGTACAACTTTGAAAGTATGTATCCCTACAACTAGAGACCGACTTATACGAATTTAGGGGCCAAAGGGAAAAAAATAAACTTTTCAAAGTAGTCTTTTACTTTTGTAATACCCTGTAGTGTGTTTAAACATTTCTAAAAAAAATATGATGTGTTTCATATCACAGAACTTTATAATTATTGTTGCTGTGTACTATTTTTTTTGTTCACATATCAAACTCGTCTTTAATTTCGATATTTACTAAAGTAAGAGGTTGAATGCAAAATTTTTGTTCCTATACTTAGCAGGACTGATAAGTTGTTTACATATTAATCAGACACTTTAATCTAATCAGAACTTCGTTTTCAAACTTTGAGATGTGATTATTTTTGCATTTTTTTTAAAAATAAATATTCATTTGGTCTTATATTTTAAAAATAAAGATTGTTATTTTTTTAAAGAATAAAGCTCAACCTAAATGAAGCTCAGTCTAAAGCATACCTCTAAATTATTGTTGAATCACATACTCATTTATAAAATGTGATAAGGGAAGTAAGAACGTGCTGATTATTTTTAAAACTTTTTCTTATAGTATCAGGAAGTAAACATTGTAAATAGAAAACATGATGTTATAAATGACCTCTAATCGGATTGATCTGCCCAATTCAATTTTTCCACGTGGCGATAGAATCAATCAATGTCATACCAAGGGCATGATAATAATTTACAATTTCGAAACTGTCAAGATTATTGTTAAAAATTCAAAGTATTTTTATTTGCGGGTATGTGACAAGCACATGTTTCACATGCGCATTTGTTAGTATTTAAAAAAATATTTTGTTATTTTTAAATGTTATTTTTGTACCAAAATCTGAAAAGGAATTAAAATAATCATAATTTCATGGTAATTAGACACGCATTTATTTCTCAACATTACGAGTTCTTCGTGGCATTGGCAGAAGAATTGCCATAAGGTGTTGCAATGAAATTTATATTATGCAACTGAGACTTTCAATTCCAATGAAATTATTTTTTTAATGTGTTCAAGCAGGTGATAGATTACAATGTGACACATATTTAATAAAATTTTAATCTTGTGCATAGGCCAGTCACATCCACACAAAATTGTAGCACACATAAATATAAGTAATCAGAAAACTATGGCTTCATCACACACAAAATTATGCATTATATCAAACTTCATTCATATTGGTGATGAGGTTTTATTAATTTAAATTCGCACTAGAGTAGCATAGGGAGCTATTGGAGACGGTTCGGGGTTCTCGAAGGAAAGACCCGGGAACGATGCCCCGTATTTTTGAACCATGGACAACACCTGAGCTGGCACCCTATGCAACCTTAATAGACGCCAGGACATTGAAATCCAATAACATTTATCATGCGTCAGTACCGTATACACGCCAGTATAATTTATTGGATATTATTTAGACGACTTCCTAGTATTTTAGCAGCGAAGCAAGCAGCTCTCCGATCGCAAGATCATTACATTTTTACTTTTCTTTGTCGACTCCATCATTCGGGCTCGGACTCGAAATCCTCTGATTACTAGTTCCCATAGACGTAGGAAGTAGGCGGGCTGGGGGGTGGGGGCCTTGAGCCACCCAGGAATTATTTATATGGAGCTCAAAGCCCCCCCCCCCCCCCCAAACATTTTACTACTTTTTGCCCTTTTTTCCCAAAATATATTTCATAAACCAATTGTTTTATATAATTATATTATATACATTAAAAAGTTTTTTGCTAAACAAATGATTAAATAAATTTTTGTTGCAAAGCGAAGTTTTGTTAAAGAAAGTTAAATTTAAAAAAAAAATCCTTCAAACAACCACTAATCTAAAAATCAGTACATTTATAAATTCATATTTTTCGTGGTTACTTTATGTATTAAAGGTGTCTAAGCAAAAACAAATACACGTTATTTTTTATTTTATTTTTGAAAGATCAACTGCATGCTATAACTTACGTTATTTTATGATTAGGTATGCTTTTTTTATAACATATTTTCGAAAAGTATATTAACATATCAAATCCGGAACTGAAACAATGAACCAAAAATACAATTCCTACCCCCCAATACTCACTCCTTTTTCGCAGTCTCATTTCACTCAACCTTTTTTTTTTTTTAAAGACAAGTACTACGTCACAAAAAACACAAACCAAGACACCGAACCAGAGGACCCAAGAACTCCGAGTAACTTAATAAGACGAAATAAAAATAATACGCATTCAATCCTAAGCAAAGAGCAGGAAGAACCTGAGAAAAAAAATAAACAAAACAAAATTAAACAAAAAAAATCATTGACACTTCCTTTCCAAATAAAAAAAATACAAAAAAAAAGTATCAATTGTGGAAAAGGTGCTTCTAAATAGGTGCCAGAACCATGATCCTTTAAGTGCTGTTTGTAAAAGTGGCACCAAGTGGATCGAAGTGTCCTACCGAAGAACTCTCAAGCACCACTCTTTTTATCCAGTCCCTTTTATTCAGCGCCCTTTTGAATAGAGGTGGCGATATAATAGACTGTAATGTATATGGGGCTCTTTTTTACAGCGCAGCGGCTGTATTTACAGAGGGAGTTTTTCGGAGGACATTTTTATTCTCGATTTCGGTTGTATTATTCTTTTTTTTAAAGGTGCCCATTCACTGCTTGGATCGGTATCCTTGTTATTTGAGACTGCTGCCAAAGAGAGGGGCGCTGGGAAGGGATGTATATAGCTATACTGTAATTATGGCGGTCGCTCTTTGGGGAGCATAAATAGATAAATGATGGTTTTATATTGAACAGATTTTTTCTAAAGTATGGGAGTTGTAAAAGGATAATCGATTGATCCTTGTGTATGTGGAATTGGGATTTTAAAAAAAATATTGGAAAATGTTTTTGTTCGCAATTGAGATTTTATTGTTGATGATGAGCTGAGTTTACCGTTATTCACTCTACGTAAAGAGTTGTTTTTTTAAATTGAATGTTTTTGTTTTTTAAATGACACTTGGTGGATAGTTTTCTTTAAATAGAGTAACTTTGGTCTTATAAAGTCTTTTGAAAATTTAATTCGAATTTTTTTCGGATATCCTAAGATCTCCCATCATTTTCGCAAACATTTTTTGTATACTTGGAATGTTATTTAAAAAATATCACACAACCATGCAAATAAATACATGAAAAATGTCTACAATCTTTAATATTTATAATTATTTTACAAAATTAATGAAATAACCTTTAAAAATAGTTAAATATAATTCAATAAATAGTAATTAAATTAAAAATATGTATGACAAAGAAGTTAATGTCCAACTATTAAAACCCACACAATGTTTTTTACATTAAACTAAGCTAACCACAAACGCTTTCCAATTTTTTTATATTGAGCTTATAATATGTCAATAGGTGGTGATATTTTATAAACATTTATTGTTCAACAGATTTTCGTTTGATACAGAAATCCCTAAGCCTTGCACTTATAAAGACTAGATGCATTTGTATTTTTTGTATGTTGAAAGGAAAAACAATTATTTTGAAAGTAAATAAAAATAATTCATTTAGAAGCAGAGAGAGAAGAGAGTGACGATTAAAGTAACTGATGTAGTTTGTAATTTAGAAAAAATTAGAAAAAGTGAATACGTTGCATTTTAACATATAGTCATTTTGTATTATAAGCATTAAAACACTAAAGTCATTTTGAAGACAAATTGAATTTTTTTAAAATAATAAACCTTTTATTTCACAGTTTTTAGTGGTGCGTAAATATACCCTTGGCGTTGGGTTATTCTGCCCGGCATCACCGCACGAAAACATAGTGAAATTGAATAAATACAATAAATTTATGTACATTAAAGATACTACACTGTAGCTTAAAGTTCAACTAATGAACTAGTATTAAAAACATGAAAAATAGAGCTATATCTAAAAATGGAAAAATAATATTAAAAAAAACATGTAAACCTGCCCCGGTTTACCCTAAATAGCATCATCCGTTGATTTAGAAGGGGGAAAAAGCTGCACAAATAAATAAGAAATTCGGTTTTTTCGTCGTCAAAGCACCCGGTGATAACCTTAAAGTACAGTAGTGACCTACGACTACACTTATCATCAAATTCTCACATTATCACATGGTATTCAATGCATTGATGGATTGCAGTTTCATAGCTTAACAGGGTCACTTTGAAAAGATCACTTAACTTCATCCAGGACTGGCGTGATCCTCAACGTATCGAAAACAAAAGAAGAGATCAGCAAATATGTAACGACGACATTAGTCACGACAGTCAAAAACTGTCGATCCCCAACACACGCGATTAGGACCGAAATCCGTCTGCGACAAGACGTAATTATCCGACCAGAACCCGACAGATGCCCTGACGAGTGTCACACGAAAAGCAGGCCATTGTGCGGTGGCTTATCCAGGGGTATTAGGACGCCTGAAAGGAGGGATTATCACCCCTTGTGGTATTCATTACACGCGGTCTGTCGCCCATTGCCCACAAGTGAGGCATCAACCAACACCGTGGGCTAGGGGGCTACAGTCCTTAACGGTCATTGGATTACAATGGGCAAGATCCGAGATATCCTCCGCGACTGTGAAAGGCCCTGGAGATGAGAGGTCTTTTGTGTTTGTGGTGAGGGGTATGTCTTCTAAAGTAAACTGGGGTATGTGTGAAATAGGGGATTTGTTTAAATGGTCGTTTAAGCTTTTTCGGTAGGGAAACTTTTGCTGGAAGTGCTTCGGGTCTGCAAGCTGAGATCGGTTGAAATATTTTGGATTATTGTTATTTATAACAATGAGAACTACGTTTAGTGAATCGAACTTTACTTAAGGAATGAACACGTACCAACGGCTCTTCAGACGAGAACTCCAAAGTTTTGTAAATTATGTCTTATTGATTTGGCAAATCAACTTATTCAACTGGAAAATAATAATGTAAAAAGTTAAATCATAAATACGATATTTAGAGGTAAAATAAAAATAATTAAAATATAATGATATTTAAATATTTTTATTTAAAATTATTTTACATTTACTTTTGTGTGGTAAGTTCCTCTCTGTTATGAATATGTATTAAACATTATCAAATAAAAATACGCATTTGGGAAGCTTTTCTTTAATAATTAACTAACAGACGGTTCCGCTGGAACTTATTTTTGAATAGGTATGGTTATAAAGAGAACTAATGCGTTTATAAATTTGGAACATTTTGATACAATCTTTTTAACAACACATTATTTGGAAAATAAAAATTAAAAGTATGGAGCATATTTTTGGTGTATGACAATGCGTGAAAGTATAACAATGGATAATTACGGGAATGTGATATGAGTAACTTTATTTTGGAACAGCTATCGCTATAAGATAAGTGTTAATTTAGAATATAACAGAGCTTAAGTAATGGAAGTAAAAGAAACTCAATGTGAGCCAAAAATTATGTTTTAAAATGGACAATGAAACAAAAATATACGATAAAATTCTTTCAGAGCATATTAAGAATGGCATATCCATATCCATAACTCGAAATTCCGAAATAAAGGAATATATTTGACAAAAAGGAATTTAATTATGAGGGATATAATTGACAAATTTTGGTCAAATCGTCAACGCATGATAGCACAATTTCGAGTTGGGACGTCTTGGGTTTGAAACAAAATAAATGAGTATAGACTTCAACTCTGATTACTGGTTTTATTCTTAGAGTTCGAAATATATATCCGATACATATTACCATGTCAAAGCTGTTTTCTGCATATATATGTCCTCTTCACTTAAAAACTTGATGCCTATGCGGTATATTAATAGAATCATAAGTACAGTCCTCATCTTATCATATGACCGAATCATTTCAATATTTGCCATCTGCTCCACAAATCTTCCTTTATTAAAGAGCAACTCTTCAACCTTTAAAGAAAAAGAATCCCCTGTATATTACGCTAAGTATTCTACCCGATCACGTTACACGTACTCAAATATACCCGTACCCAGCGTGCATACGCGAAGGGATAAAGAATCTGCCCGGAATACCACCATGGGGGGCCGTATATAATATCCTCGCAACACGTACCCTGCTGTTAACTATGAAACGAACCAGTCAACGGATCCAGTTTCGTTCCCATCAGAGAATACGATAGGCTTGCCTCTCACCTATTATGCTCCGATGAAAAGACTATTTTTGAAAATCAGCACGCATGTGCCGTTCGATCAGTTTTTATGTACGCCGATGGTACTTCAGGCTATGGTTGACTTGATCTTAAGTCCTTCCTTTTTTTTATTTAGGGGATCTTTTAATATGTATGAGGTCGAGGGGACAGACAGAACAAAAGTGGCGAGATGGCGAATTTGTATGCATGTATTCCGGTAACTGTTGCTGATATTCTGGGAAGTTGATTGGCGGGATTAGCTTTGGTGAAGTCCCCGTTAACAATGAAAAAATAACCGTATATCGGTGATAATGTTGAGGAGGGATAATGTGAAGTGTGGGATTCTTTTGATAGAATTGGTGGCATCAGTGGTTGGAAATAATATGGTATTGTCGTAATAATTGTTGTGAAATATACATATGAATAAGTATACTAGCTTTGCCAGCGTATAATATTTTTTTATAAAAAATATTGCTTTAAAAGATTTATGTATACATTTTATGTTAATTTCAGCTGAAGAAGCTGAGAAAACAGTAACATAATAAATTGTAAATAGCATTATTTTTAATTCGATTAGTGCAAGAACCAGACAGCTCTAAGCAATGGCTATAGAGATATAAAGGAAATTGAGCTGTACTTTTGTATTATATTATATAAGAGACGTTCAGTGTATTTCATCATTCCTGAACAATTTTGAAAACTAAAGCTGTCTTGTTGTTCTTGCGCCCACATCTTAGGGTGATGATTTAAAGGAATGATCTGGGTGGACATGAGTGCAAGAACAAGATAGTCCTTTTTTACTGATTTACACTTATTCCTGTAAAACAAAATCCTCTATCGATTAGTATAAGAACCAGACAGCTCTAACAAATGTCTGTAGAGATATAAAGGATAAAGAGCTGTACTTTTGTATTATATGATGCAAAAAAGTTCAGTGTATTTCATCCTAACTGAACAATTTTGAAAACTGAAGCCGTTTTTCTGTTCTTGCGCCCACATCTTAGTGATGATTTAGGTAAAAAGGAATGATCTGATAGACATGAATGCAAGAGCAAGACAGTCCTTTTTTTCTGATTTGCACTTATTCCTGTAAAACAAAACCCTCTATTTATTAGTATAAGAAACAAACAGCTCAAAACAATTACTACAAATATATAAAGAAAAAGGAGCTGTACTTTTGTATTATATGATACAAGAAACGTTTATTGTATTTCATCCTTCTTGAACAATTTTGAAAACTCAAGCTGTCTTGTTGTTCTTGTGCCCACATCTTAGTGATGATTTAGGTAAAAAGGAATTATCTTGTAGACATGAGTGCAAGAACAAGATAGTCCTTTTTTCTGATTTACACTTATTCGTGTAAAAAAAATCCTTTATCGGTAAGTTTAAGAACCAGAGAGCTCTAACAAATGGCTATAGAGATATAAAGGAAAATTAGCTGTACTTTTGGATTATATGATACAAGAAACGTTTATTGTATTTCATCCTTCTTGAACAATTTTGAAAACTCAAGCTGTCTTGTTGTTCTTGTGCCCACATCTTAGTGATGATTTAGGTAAAAAGGAATTTTCTGGTAGACATGAGTGCAAGAACAAGATATTCCTTTTTTTCTGATTTACACTTATTCGTGTAAAAAAATCCTTTATCGGTAAGTATAAGAACCAGAGAACTCTAACAAATGGCTATAGAGATATAAAGGAAAAGGAGCTGTACTTTTGCATTATATGATACAAGAAAAGCACAATGTATTTCGTCCTTCCTGAAATTTTTTGAAAACTGAAACTGTCTTGTTGTTCTTGCGCCCACATCTTAGTGATGATTTAGGTAAAAAGGAAGGATCTGATAGACATGAGTGAAAGAACAAGATAGTCCTTTTTTTCTGATTTACACTTATTCTTGTAAAACAAAAATCCTCTATCAATAAGTATAAGAACCAGACAGCTCTAACAAATGGCTATAGCAAATATAAGGAAGAGGATAGATATAAAGGAAAAGGAGCTGTACTTTTGTATTATATGATACAAGAAACGTTCAGTGTATTTCATCCTTCCTGAACAATTTTAAAAACTGGAGCTGTTTTGCTGTTCTTGCTCCCACATCTTAGTGATGATTTAGGTAAAAAGGAATGATCTGGTATACATAAGTGCAAGAACAAGATAGTCCTTTTTTTCTGATTTACACTTATTCTTGTAAAACAAAAATCCTCTATCAATAAGTATAAGAACCTGACAGCTCTAACAAATGGCTATAGAGATATAAAGGAAAATTAGCTGTACTTCTCTATTATGATACAAGAAACGTATAGAGTTTTTCTTCCTTCTTGAATAATTTTAAACACTAGAGCTGCCTTGTTGTTCTTGCAATATCTGGTAGCATTAATATTATAAAAATTGCAATACCGCATTTCACATATACCCCCTTGATAATAACTTTTATTTCTCAATACTTTTTATTAGAACATAAAACACACTCGCAACCCTTTTTAAAAATTATATTTTTCGTCTCGAAACTCATTCTGTATTTTAATTAATTCCCTCATTAACCAACAAAAACTAATTCTCGAAGAGAATTAATAAAACTCTCGCCAAATATCTTTCTTCGAATCCGTTTCGAACACACAAAAAAAACTCGGGCATTGCCTCGAAAAATTAGAAAATTAACCACGCGCTTTGGCCGGACCTTAAAATAATTGAAACTGAAAAGCAAGCTTCTTTCCCTGTTTACTAATCAACCCGAAAGAGGGCGTCTTTCCGCCGAGAGTGATCTAAAAAACAAAGTGATTATCTTTTCAACTCAATAAAGATCGAGGCGGAAAGGGAAAAAAAAGATATATTTTTAATGACAATAGTAATGGGGTTTCGCGGTTTAAAAAAGGATTTCAAGTAAAAAGCACTACAATTCCTAATTGGAATTTGGGGTTCAATGCATATTTATTACCTTTGCCTCTTCATTAGGCATGCCTTGTTTGGTTTCAACTTATTGTCATCATTACTAGGATTTTTATTTTTGTGTGTAAGTGCTTATTACACAATGCTATGTTGATATAAACAATTGATAAAATTTTTACTATTTCAACGCTTATTTTTTTTTATCGGTTGCCTTAATAAGTTAACAAGATTTAGGAGGTTGTGCTAGCAATTATGCGCTGAGGAAATACATCAAATATTTTGTCACTTCTCTGAAGAAAGTGTGCAAACAATGGAAAAACGAAAATCAATTTGTTTCGAGTGCTTTTTATTTGAAGAAACAATCGGACGGTTTTAATTATTTGCTTTTGTGGTGTTGGGGGGGGGGATAATAAAAAGGGGGGAAGTTCCTTGGGGGTGATTATTCGGTGGTCTTTGTTTATTGAGTAATTCTTGAAAATAATTTCGAACACCGGAGCACTTGAGGGTGAATTTAAAAACGATTTTAAAGACGTTGTGGAGTGTGTTTAATCCATTTGTCTTTAATTAATTCGAGCAATTCCGTTTATTAATTAAATAAATATTCGGTACCTTTTGAATAATTTTATTCAAGTTTCTTATTCTTTGGAAGTATGGGGGTTTTGCGGAATATGAGTGAATGTGCATGTTTGTTTTAGAGTTTATAAAAGAACTGAACTTATTGTGTTGTTTTAACCACTTCTGTTTTTACTTAGACATGGGCGTAAATGTATTTTATCTGAATTATAACTTTTTTACGCTAAATTATAGCTTTAAAAATATTTTTTTAAATATTTATTCGCATAAAAGAATTTTTTTTACATCTCCATAGCACTTTCAAACTGAGTAAAATATTTTATTAGATTGATGAAAGTTTCTTTGAATTCAAATTTATTTTAAGTTTGAGTATTTCTACTTTATTCGTTAAAAAGTTGATGACTTATTATAAGAAAAGGTTTTCAAAAATCTCTATTGTCTTTTCTGATATCTTTTAAACTGATGCTACACAATTGTTCAACAAAATACATCTGTTTTTAACTTTCACTGTTAAAAATGGGTACTCAAAAATAATTAAATTGTACATTCGATGCTTGTCCTGGCTCCGAATCCATAAGTTTCAATTAGTTTTAAATAAATGTACTTAAAAATGAGTACAATGGATAAAAATGAATAAAAAGAGCAGATGCTAGCCTACATAGCCTGCCTTCATAAATCCCTTTCAATAAATATCGACAAGTACAAGCAAGACTTACCAAGAATCAAACCTAAATCTGCAGGCACTGCTGTCCAGAGCCTTATCCGTTAAACTACCAGGGCGACGTGAAGAAGTTATAAACAGAAGTCATGTTAAAATGGTGTGTTAAAAGAATGGGAAGTAAGATAATAATCAATAATGTGTAAAACCATCTTCTGAACAACTATTTTAAGTGTGTCAGGTCGCTTTGTTAAGATGGCTAAAACGGAAACTGAGATTAGCAATATTAAATCACACTGCTCAGTTTTTCGCAAGTACAATTACTTAAATTTGAGTATGTCACCTCTCACAAAACACGAGTACGTTCATGCACTCATTTGTAATGAGTTTTTTTTACAATGCAGACACTACAGATTTGGCGTGCATCGGCCAAATCTACACAGTGAGTCAAGCGTTGGCCAAACTAGAAAACTTTCGAATATCGAATCCAGTAACATAATAACCAGGCTATCACGGCCTATTAAAGAAACACACACACACACAAGCAAACAGTCATCACTACAAAATTTAAATCTTCCCAGAACATATTTAAAATTACCACTTAAATTCAAATAAAACAAAACAAATCGCGCAAATTAGTTTCAAGTTGACAAAAAAAAAATAATACATTTGATCCATCTTAGCCTCGGAAATTCAAAATTAGATACAACAAATGCCTGAAATAAAGACCGAACACATCTTATCAAAAAAAATCCATGCATTCCCTAGCTAATTACATTTTTAGTCCCACTAATGAAATTATGGCGAGTATTTGGGCTCTGAGGACGCCAACTGGAGATTGACTTTTAATTTTGTGAGGCTATCACGAAATGCTAAGTAACCTATCAAGACGTGATACGCGATTGGAGGGAACAAGAGGGGAAAAAATACATGAAAAAAAAGCCTTCTTCTCTTTTAATAATTGAATTTTGTGGGAAGATTGTTTTATGTGAGCCCCTTAACTTAATGTGTAGGTTGTATGTGTGGGTTTGTAATGCGGGGGATGAGGACTTTAATCTAAGAGAAGTTCTTGGGTTAAGTCCCCTGGCGTTTATATACATGGTAAATATAAATGATTTTTTTTTAAAAGAATTTTCATCAGAAATATTTTTTTTAAATATTGATCTGTAATTTTTTTTTAATTCTTTTTTAAATGATATATTTTAGATACGGTTATTTATTATTTTTTTTAACTAGTATGTTTTTGCGTGTTTAAAAAATTTGTTGAGTCTTCAATAATCCCAATCAGGCCTAATAAAACGTTTTTCATAGTACAATCATTTATTTATGAGTCGTATTGCTGTGGTTAAAGTTAGAATAGTTTATGCAATTTGATATTTAAATTATTCTTCATTACAAAGTAATTTTAGGCAATATTTTGAAACTAATAATATGAAACTAATAGGGGAAAAAAATTCTAAACTTTATTGAAAAAGTATCTTGAAAAAAAAATTTAAAACAAAATTTTCCATATTATCGCATTTTTTTATTTCAAACGTTTATTTATTTATAATATATATAATATTTACTGGAATAATATCAACATTCATTTTGAATTATTTTTAAGTTTATTACAGAAAAGTAATAATTTTTAAATATATTTTAAAATGTATTTTAGTTTTTATTTTAAAATTCATCTTTTTAATAAAAAAAAAATTGCAAATGCAAAACAGCCTACATTTTTTTTTTTAAATATAAGCTATTAAAATAAAGAAGTTTAGAAACAATTTTTCATTATTTTTTATCCTAAAATATTTCAGGGTTAATCCGTTTCACAGATTTTTTCACTCCGTTAGTTCAGCTGTACCAGCACAAATGGTTTCAACAAATAGATATTTTTTTATCATAGTTTCTATCGTCCGTTGTTAAACAGAGTTTTAGACTTGAGACTTCACAGATACCATGTGTGCAATCAAAGTTAGTTTATCATGAAAGTTACATAGTAATTTTTTTTTAAATAATTCCAAAACATACTTTTATGAAATGAATTAAAAATAGAATATGTTATTGTTGATTAAAAATAAAAATTTGGGGTGCTCATACTATGAACTATTGAAACCGTTTATTTGAGTTCTGTGTTTACCGGTGATTACGTATTTTGATTTACTTTTATCGATAAGAATCGCCATCTGCGGTTTTTTTTAATCCGTTAGATTGCGATTTTATTTATAAAATATATAATTAGTACTTTTTAAATTTAAAATAGTATACCATTATGACAAAAAACCTCTTTATTTTTTACTTAAATTGAAATGAAATAAACAAATAGTTGAGGGTATGGATACATACATTATTTATAAATACTCTAAGTCCAATATCTTATCCACGGCATTGCGTTCAGTAGATAACTCAATCATTGTAACTTTTATCAAGAGAAATTTGCTTGAGTGAACCGTTTCTTTGGTACTTATTTTATGATATTTTACTTTAGAATTATCAGTTTTAATTTGTACATACAGAAAGACCGGCTGACATCCATTCATATGCTTTTTGCAATAAAACTTTTATTTTAAAAAGTGTAACTAATGTTGCTCAAGCTATAAGTAAACATCAATAAAATCAGTTCAATTCTATTATTGATGTCGGTACATTTTTGTTTAGTGTATTGTCCTTTTACTTTTCCTTAAAACAATGCATTTTTTTTTTAAAGTTTCAGTTAAATATGAAATATTATGTCTAGTGCATAAGGATAAATTATTTTTAGTTTTAACCATTGCCATTGTCACTTTTTCAGTTGATGCAGATAAAAGAAATGAAATCTCCAGAATTTTTTTCTCCAGGTTACCAGGGAAAACAAAGATTATCACATACAATTCCAAAAAGATAAACGCCAAAAGCACTCCTATAAATGTTCGATTATGAAATTGGGCTTGCTTTCCCGTCCCATAGGCAATAACAAAGCAACTTAAATATTAAATTCGGTCATTATCTCATATTTCAGCAGAGGCGGACTGGCACTCAAAAACGGCCCAGGAAAATTTTGAATTTTGGACACCAAAAAAGTTTGAAACTGTTGTTTTTATTAAAATAATGTGCCTATAATATGAAAACAAAATAATATCAATATTTATCAATATAAAATTAATTAATAGCTTTTAAAATATATTAAAATATTTTAATATTAATTAACGGATTTTAAAATTTGTTAAAAGTTTTTAAAATTTGTTAAAAGTTTTTAAAATTTGTTAAAAGTTTTTAAAATTTGTTAAAAGTTTTTAAAATTTGTTAAAAGTTTTTTAAATTGATTAATATTTTTTAATTTATTAATATTTGTAATTCTTACATTTGAATTTTCAATACGTTCGGCCGTTTATCAAGAGGAAGTCAGTCGCCAGTGGTCCTGTTCAAAGAAAATTCTACCTTCTTTTACCTAAAAAGCACTCGTCAAAGAAGGAAGTGGGGGCCGGGAAATGCGGTCTCTCTCTCCTTTACATTCTCACGTTTCGACGTCTTTGAAACTGACTTCACGTCGCCCGAAGTTCCATATGCCATAGTGGAACGTAGTTTCAAATAATAGGTAATAATTTCTGGTTTTTAGAGATATCATGGCTTTTTGTTGTCAAATTTAAAACGTTATTGAAAACACTTGTGTTGGCTTTTAATAAATTATATTTTACTCATCTGGCCACATTTTAAAAATATTAACCGGTCACGCGGTAAAATTCCAGATCAACTCTATTGCCAGTCCTCTACTGTATCTCAGATAGATAGATATATCTCAGATATATAGGTATATATATAGACATCTACTAACCATTTTAAAAGCACTTTTTGTTTTAATTCAGGGCAACTAGGAGGACAAATTCTTGACAAATGTGACTATTAAACTACACTTTTTGTTTTATTCAAGGCAACGAGGAGGACAAATTATTGACAAATGTGACTATTAAACTACCCTTTTTATTTTATTCACGGCAACGAGGAGGACAAATTATTGACAAATGGGACTATTAAACTACACTTTTTGTTTTATTCAAGGCAACGAGGAGGACAAATTATTGACAAATGCGACTATTAAACTACACTTTTTGTTTTATTCAAGGCAACGAGGAGGACAAATTATTGACAAATGTGACTATTAAACTACACTTTTTATTTTATTCAGGGCAACGAGGAGGACAAATTATTGACAAATGTGACTATTAAACTACACTTTTTAGTTATACACCTTTTACCTATATTTAATATAAGTACCCTATATTCCACACAGAAGGCAATCTAAAGTTAAAAATAACGCAAGTGCAGAAAATTGCCCTAGAAAAACCCATTTCAGCTAACACAAACAAACATTCTATGTCAGATTCTGAACAACGGGAAACACAATCCCAGCCCAGTCCTTCGGAATTTAATGCAATTTCTTTCGCCGTCTCTTTAACATCCAAGACCCTATCCGGCGGATTGCTTAAAAGCTATATCGGCACCCTTCCCATTACTAGCGAGTCGGTCACGCTCAATACCTGCTTTTAGGGGCTCCATTAAACATTATTGTCGGCAAGTGCTCGATCCCGGGTCGTGTAATGAAGTTAACACGGGATGGCATCATAGAAAGCGAGATTATAGGATTACCTACGGACGACGGATTGAAAGCTACTTTCTGGGTGTTTCTGAGAAGGGCTGCGTAGCGCCATCTAGTGGGAGTTGTGCACATTTAGGTTCCTTTGATGAAGTAATTTAATTCTTTTGTGATTTCTTATAACTTTTTTTTGTAATTGTTTGGAGTGTATGTCTTCGGAGAGCCCTCCGGCAAATGTTAGAAAATATATTTCGGTGACCAGGTGCATGACATATTATTCAGCTGAATGATTTTATCATATAATGAGATACAACAAAAACACCCTAGAGAATTATTACTAGATTCTTCAAATTCTTAAAACTAAGTGGTATTTTTATTAATACAATCCCACAACAATATGTTTTTCTTTTTTAAAAATTTTCTAAATACATTTGTACTGTTTTAAATCTTATAAATTTACAACTATAAATTATATTTATGATTATTTTTATAAACCTACATTATATTTCTGTACGTTGGAGGATACACTAAATCCATTTTTTTTTCAGGTTAAACTTGCGATGTTATATCTTTTTAAACAGAGGTATTAAACATTATATGGATTATCAACTCATACGTTATTTTTTAAAGAACTTTATGTCCATAGAAACCTACAAGCTCATAAAACTTTGATAAGCTCTCCTGTGAAATAATAAAAATGGACATAGTGTCGTTTACATGTCCTACTATCGTTTTACTAAAGCATTTTACTTATACATGAAATGAGACATATAGTTTAAACATATATTAGATAGTCAAATTAAATAAATATTAAAAAAGATGCTTTCTAATTCTTACCTCTGTTTTCCAGTACTTTCAAGAGTATTGTCACTTTTGTTAACACAAAACATTTATAGAGAGTTTATTATTTAAAAAAAAATTATTTTATTATTAGAGAAAAAGGTTGCTAGTATATAATATAAAAATGTATGCATAAAATGCTGCCACGTGGCTACACAAAGACAATTCAATAATAAACAAAGACATTCCATTTCGAAATCTCAAGCACTCCCACTCAAATGAAGTCTAATACTAATAACAATATAGAACATACTTTTAAAAAATACAATCAATCTCTCCTAAATAAACTCCACTGATTACACCATAATCTTAATTTCTAATATAAAACCCAAACACTCAATTTCAATGCCGCATCACAAAACTTTTAAAAAAATCTCCCCAACGTTACACCAAATCAAATTAAACGACCCTATCCGGGACTCCAACGAGCGTCTCCACAAAGCGACTCGTGAAAAAATAAGCTCTCCATCCTCTTCCATCATCCCATCCCCCCATCTTCCTAAAGCAATCTCTGCACAGGAATAATGTAATTACGACAAGAACCATCTCTCTAAGAGACTCAATAAATCTCCTCCTCAGCATCCCTCCTCGGAGTCCTGCATCGACAGATGAAATAAGATAAGAGATAAAAAATCTTTTTCCCGGATATTTCCTATATCACCCCATATATGCCCCTTTTTTTTCCCGTTTTCACCTTTAGCCCTGGGAAAAGATTTCCAGGCCCTATATTTTTTTATGCGATTCTTCAGGCAGCTTACAGGCCATAGCCGAAGCAGTGACTTCTATATATGCGCATTTCTATTGATTTATATAAGGTACTTTTGTATTGGGGGGGATGGGAAGAGAAAAAATGTCATTTTGTCGCTACCGACGCTTTTGCCCGAGATGTACTGAAAGCATTCCGGAATTTGTAACTCCTTTTCTTTTCCCGTCTTATCCTGGAAGCTTTTCCGTTTCCAGTTTTTTTTTATCCTTTTTCTTTTATCCGATATGGAAGTTGGGGAATATATCTCGAATATATCGCCACCAACCATATGCGTTTGAAAGTAATATGAATCTTGGATGTTCTTGTTGGGGAAACCTAGTGTAATGCAAAATAGTGTTATGGATTTTATTGTGATTCAGATGGTTCTGGAGGTGTGGCATTGCTTTTTGAAATATTAAATGTGAGGCTAAATTGTGTCGAATTCTTATGTAAAACGTATGTGGTAAAAAAAAAATTATATAATTTATGTCGAAATAATTTTTTATCTTTTTAACAAATGTTTGTTCGTTGGTTAGTATGTTTTGCCTTATAAGCAGTCAATGATATTTCATAAATTTGGTCACTTCCTTGTTACGCATTTTTTCTAAATTTACACGTTTCTCAATTTCTACATCAATGATATTTCATAAATTTGGTATCTTCTTTGTTGCGCATTTTTTCTAAATTTATACGTTTCTCAATTGCTACATCAATGATATTTCATAAATTTGGTATCTTCCTTCTTACGCATTTTTTCTAAATTTACACGTTTCTCAATTTCCACATAAATTTGGTAACTTCTTTATTACTCTTTATTACACATTTTTCTAAATTCACACGTTTCTTAATTTCCACATCAGTGATATTTCATAAATTTGGTCCCTTCTTTCTTACTCCTTTTTTCTAAATTTACACGTTTCTTAATTTCCACATAAATTTGGTAACTTCTTTATTACTCTTTATTACACATTTTTCTAAATTCACACGTTTCTTAATTTCCACATCAGTGATATTTCATAAATTTGGTCCCTTCTTTCTTACTCCTTTTTTCTAAATTTACACGTTTCTTAATTTCCACATAAATTTGGTAACTTCTTTATTACTCTTTATTACACATTTTTTCTAAATTTACACGTTTCTCAATTTCCACATCAGTGATATTTCATAAATTTGGTCCCTTCTTTCTTACTCCTTTTTTCTAAATTTACACGTTTCTTAATTTCCACATAAATTTGGTAACTTCTTTATTACTCTTTATTACACATTTTTTCTAAATTTACACGTTTCTCAATTTCCACATAAATTTAGTAACTTCTTTATTACTCTTTATTACACATTTTTCTAAATTCACACGTTTCTTAATTTCCACATCAGTGATATTTCATAAATTTGGTCCCTTCTTTCTTACTCCTTTTTTCTAAATTTACACGTTTCTTAATTTCCACATAAATTTGGTAACTTCTTTATTACTCTTTATTACACATTTTTTCTAAATTTACACGTTTCTCAATTTCCACATAAATTTGGTAACTTCTTTATTACTCTTTATTACACATTTTTCTAAATTCACACGTTTCTTAATTTCCACATCAGTGATATTTCATAAATTTGGTCCCTTCTTTCTTACTCCTTTTTTCTAAATTTACACGTTTCTTAATTTCCACATAAATTTGGTAACTTCTTTATTACTCTTTATTACACATTTTTCTAAATTCACACGTTTCTTAATTTCCACATCAGTGATATTTCATAAATTTGGTCCCTTCTTTCTTACTCCTTTTTTCTAAATTCACACGTTTCTTAATTTCCACATCAGTGATATTTCATAAATTTGGTCCCTTCTTTCTTACTCCTTTTTTCTAAATTTACACGTTTCTTAATTTCCACATAAATTTGGTAACTTATTTATTACTCTTTATTACACATTTTTTCTAAATTTACACGTTTCTCAATTTCCACATAAATTTGGTAACTTCTTTATTACTCTTTATTACACATTTTTTCTAAATTCACACTTTTCTTAATTTCCACATAAATTTGGTAACTTCTTTATTACTCTTTATTACACATTTTTCTAAATTCACACGTTTCTTAATTTCCACATCAGTGATATTTCATAAATTTGGTCCCTTCTTTCTTACTCCTTTTTTCTAAATTTACACGTTTCTTAATTTCCACATAAATTTGGTCCCTTCTTTCTTACTCCTTTTTTCTAAATTTACACGTTTCTTAATTTCCACATAAATTTGGTAACTTCTTTATTACTCTTTATTACACATTTTTCTAAATTCACACGTTTCTTAATTTCCACATCAGTGATATTTCATAAATTTGGTCCCTTCTTTCTTACTCCTTTTTTCTAAATTTACACGTTTCTTAATTTCCACATAAATTTGGTAACTTCTTTATTACTCTTTATTACACATTTTTCTAAATTCACACGTTTCTTAATTTCCACATCAGTGATATTTCATAAATTTGGTCCCTTCTTTCTTACTCCTTTTTTCTAAATTTACACGTTTCTTAATTTCCACATAAATTTGGTAACTTCTTTATTACTCTTTATTACACATTTTTTCTAAATTTACACGTTTCTCAATTTCCACATAAATTTAGTAACTTCTTTATTACTCTTTATTACACATTTTTTCTAAATTCACACTTTTCTTAATTTCCACATCAATGATATTTCATAAATTTGGATCCTTCCTAATTACACCTTTTTTCTGAATTAACACGTTTCTCAATTTCCACGTTCCCAATCGACGTTTCTCCATATCCGTAAAACAATAACTTTGGGATGTTAGAATTAAAAAGAAAATTAAGTTAAAGAATAGAACTAATATAATAATTTAAATTATGTACAGGTGATGGTTTAAAGCCATTAAGGTTTTTTTCGTAACCCCGACGCCCATGAACGTTATATCACGTTCAGTTTTTTGAGTTTTTCTCCAGTTTTTCGAGGGTTTTTTCAGTTTTTCGAGTTTTTCTCCAGTTTTTCGAGCACTGCACCCAACTTTTAAATTCACTAAACTACTTAATTTTACAGTAATGTTTTTAATTTAATAAAGGTTTGAGGTACAACTTGCTAGCCATCTCTTTACAGTTAATTAAACAAATTTAAAGAATATAAAGTAGCATACCCGAGAACATTTATTTAATATTCCATGCTATGAAAACAACTTTACATTTTTAAAAATAGTGTGAGCTTCAGAAGATTAAGGAATAATTTCTTTTGCTGCAATCATAAAACTATTACTAATATACTTTCTGAACGTTTGCTTCTAATTCAGGTTTTGCTCATGAACCTCATTCCAGTCCAAAGTTTGGGATTACTTTACCCCACTAGTTAAATTGAAGTAAACATTACAATAACAAATAAACCTTAGTAGAAAAACCTTAATGTTCTACTAGTAAATTTACTAGTCAAGTAATTCCCGGTAAGACTTGGTTGTAATTGTCGATATTTATTGAAAGTGATTTATAAAGGCAGCCTATGTACGCTAGCATCTGCGCTTTTAATTCATTTTTACTCATTCTAATAATTTTTGAGTACATATCTTTATCAAAATTGAAACTTATTTATTCGCAGACATAATAAGCATCGAATATACTCAAAAATTAGTACATTTTACTTATTTTTTTAACAGTGTTCCAAAACGTTATAACTTCTATTTTTTTAATGAATAATTAGGACGGGAATTAATTTACTTAACTTAATTTTGTGATGAAAATTTTTTCAGAAAAGGTGGCAACATCAGTGCTATTGTGCCTATAGTATTGCATTTTTTTTTAATTTGGCCCTGAGCAGACTGGTTGTCAGCTGAACCACATACTTCAGTACACACTGTAAACAAAATGTACTTAAAAATGAGTTCCTGAAAATAATAACTTTTCTTTGAGTACAATTGCTTCGTAAAAAAGCGAGGACGTACTCAAATTTAAGTAATCGTACTCTCTCAAAAATGAACATTGTGATACTATAATATTACTGATGTCAGTTTCTGTTCAAGTCATCTTAACAAAGCGACCTGACAAACTTAAAATAATTGTTCAGGGGATGGTTTTGTACTCAAATTTAAGTAATCGTACTGTCTCAAAAATGAACATTGTGATACTATAATATTACTGATGTCAGTTTCTGTTCAAGTCATCTTAACAAAGCGACCTGACAAACTTAAAATAATTGTTCAGAGGATGGTTTTGTACTCAAATTTAAGTAATCGTACTCTCTCAAAAATGAGCATTGTGATATAATATTACTGATGTCAGTTTCTGTTAAAGTCATCTTAACAAAACGACCTGACAAACTTAAAATAATTGTTCAGAGGATGGTTTTGTACTCAAATTTAAGTAATCGTACTCTCTCAAAAATGAACATTGTGATACTATAATATTACTGATGTCAGTTTCTGTTCAAGTCATCTTAACAAAGCGACCTGACAAACTTAAAATAATTGTTCAGAGGATGGTTTTGTACTCAAATTTAAGTAATCGTACTCTCTCAAAAATGAACATTGTGATACTATAATATTACTGATGTCAGTTTCTGTTCAAGTCATCTTAACAAAGCGACCTGACAAACTTAAAATAATTGTTCAGGGGATGGTTTTGTACTCAAATTTAAGTAATCGTACTGTCTCAAAAATGAACATTGTGATACTATAATATTACTGATGTCAGTTTCTGTTCAAGTCATCTTAACAAAGCGACCTGACAAACTTAAAATAATTGTTCAGAGGATGGTTTTGTACTCAAATTTAAGTAATCGTACTCTCTCAAAAATGAGCATTGTGATATAATATTACTGATGTCAGTTTCTGTTAAAGTCATCTTAACAAAACGACCTGACAAACTTAAAATAATTGTTCAGAGGATGGTTTTGTACTCAAATTTAAGTAATCGTACTCTCTCAAAAATGAACATTGTGATACTATAATATTACTGATGTCAGTTTCTGTTCAAGTCATCTTAACAAAGCGACCTGACAAACTTAAAATAATTGTTCAGAGGATGGTTTTGTACTCAAATTTAAGTAATCGTACTCTCTCAAAAATGAACATTGTGATACTATAATATTACTGATGTCAGTTTCTGTTCAAGTCATCTTAACAAAGCGACCTGACAAACTTAAAATAATTGTTCAGGGGATGGTTTTGTACTCAAATTTAAGTAATCGTACTGTCTCAAAAATGAACATTGTGATACTATAATATTACTGATGTCAGTTTCTGTTCAAGTCATCTTAACAAAGCGACCTGACAAACTTAAAATAATTGTTCAGAGGATGGTTTTGTACTCAAATTTAAGTAATCGTACTCTCGCAAAAATGAGCATTGTGATATAATATTACTGATGTCAGTTTCTTTTAAAGTCATCTTAACAAAACGACCTGACAAACTTAAAATAATTGTTCAGAGGATGGTTTTGTACTCAAATTTAAGTAATCGTACTCTCTCAAAAATGAACATTGTGATACTATAATATTACTGATGTCAGTTTCTGTTCAAGTCATCTTAACAAAGCGACCTGACAAACTTAAAATAATTGTTCAGAGGATGGTTTTGTACTCAAATTTAAGTAATCGTACTCTCTCAAAATTGAACATTGTGATACTATAATATTACTGATGTCAGTTTCTGTTCAAGTCATCTTAACAAAGCGACCTGACAAACTTAAAATAATTGTTCAGGGGATGGTTTTGTACTCAAATTTAAGTAATCGTACTGTCTCAAAAATGAACATTGTGATACTATAATATTACTGATGTCAGTTTCTGTTCAAGTCATCTTAACAAAGCGACCTGACAAACTTAAAATAATTGTTCAGAGGATGGTTTTGTACTCAAATTTAAGTAATCGTACTCTCGCAAAAATGAGCATTGTGATATAATATTACTGATGTCAGTTTCTGTTCAAGTCATCTTAACAAAGCGACCTGACAAACTTAAAATAATTGTTCAGAGGATGGTTTTGTACTCAAATTTAAGTAATCGTACTCTCTCAAAAATGAACATTGTGATACTATAATATTACTGATGTCAGTTTCTGTTCAAGTCATCTTAACAAAGCGACCTGACAAACTTAAAATAATTGTTCAGAGGATGGTTTTGTACTCAAATTTAAGTAATCGTACTCTCTCAAAATTGAACATTGTGATACTATAATATTACTGATGTCAGTTTCTGTTCAAGTCATCTTAACAAAGCGACCTGACAAATTTAAAATAATTGTTCAGAGGATGATTTTCCACATTTTTTATGAAGGATTGCTTAAATAAAAATCTAATTATTACAACACTCAGTTATCTTACCTCGCATTCTTTTAGCACGCCTTTTTAACATTTTTTCTGTTTCTAACTTCTTCACGTCGCCCTTGCAATACAACCTTGCAATGCAATGGTGGTTAAGGCATTGTGCTGCGATGCCTGAGAATGTAGGTTCGATTCCCGGCAAGTCTTTGTTTTAATTGTTGATATTTATTGAAAGTGATTTATGAAGGCAATCAATGTAGGCAAGCCAATCCTCCTTTTATTCATTTTACTCGTTTTTTAGTACATGTATTTTCAAAAATAAAATTTATATATTCGGAACTATTATAAACATCAAATGTACCGAAAATTGAGTACATTTTACTTATTTTGTAGTTCCTATTTTTACCAGTATAGTTGAAAACCACTACCAGCGCCAGTAGCGGACTGGCCATAGAGTTGATCTGGAATTTTCCCACGTGGCCGGTTAATATTTTAAAATGTGGCCAAATGAGTAAAATATAATTTATTAAAAACCAACACAGGTGTTTTCAATAAAGTTTTAAATTTGACAACAAGAAGCCATGATATCTCTAAAAACCTGAAATTATTACCTATTATTTGAAACTACGTTCCACGATGGCATATGGGACTGCGGGCGACGTGAAGCCAGTTTCAAAGACGTCGAAACGTGAGAACGTAAACGAGAGAGAGACCGCATGGCCCGGCCCCCACTTCCTTCTTTTGACGAGTGCTTTTTGGGTAAAAGAAGGTAGAATTTTCTTTGAAAAGGCCATTGGCCACTGACTTCCTCTTGAGAAACGGCCGAACGTATTAAAAATTCAAATGAGATAATTAAAAATATTAATAAATTTTAAAATATTAATAAATTTAAAAATATTAGTAAATTAAAGAATATTAGTAAATTAAAAAATATTAATAAATTAAAAAATATTAATAAATTAAAAAATATTAATGAATTAAAAAATATTAATAAATTAAAAAATATTAATAAATTAAAAAATATTAATAAATTTAAAAATATTAATAAATTAAAAAATATTAATAAATTAAAAAATATTAATGAATTAAAAAATATTAATAAATTAAAAAATATTAATAAATTAAAAAATATTAATAAATTAAAAAATATTAATAAATTAAAAAATATTAATAAATTAAAAAATATTAATAAATTAAAAAATATTAATCAATTAAAAAATCTTTAAATTTTTTTTTAAATTCTTCAATTAATATTTAAATATTTTAATAAATTTTAAAAGATATTAATACAATTTATATAAAGAGTTAAATATTGATATGATTTGGTTTTCAAATTATAGGCACATTATTTTAATAAAAATATCAGTTTCAAAATTTTTTTGGTGTCCAAAATTCAAAATTTTCTTGGGCCGTTTTTGAGTGCCAGTCCGCCTCTGCTACCAGCAACCATAACCCCAAACGAATTTCACGCTGACAGCGCTTTTTAGGCGCCCCCTCCTCCAACTAAACGAATGCATCCCAAATGCAAATTCGAATCGAGGCCCGGTGATAGCATTTCCCGCGACACTCCTCATTCCACACTCCCGAAACCCCAAAACGAGACACAAGAGTCGCGCTACGTTACAAATTGGGTTTAGCGAGTAGGGGACGAGCCCAATTGCTTTTAAAACACGACAAATTGCCAGACAACCGCTACACACACGCACGCCCGCTCAGCCCCGGGGGCCACAGCAAGGAGCGGGAGAAAAAAAAGTAACAGAGATGGATATATACCGTCGCGATTCTGATTGCGAATTATCTATTGAATAGCGCTTTGATAGGTTTCAATGTGCTTGAGCCGACGGGCCCTGAGGGGGGGAAAGGGGGGGGGCTACGGAGATAGCGATATATATTCTTTTTAGCCCAGGGCTGAACTGTGGCCGCGTAATGTCGTTATGGAACTGTAGCGGAGCCCACAACAGATTGAGAGGTTGTCGCCTAACGTCAACCGCCGAGATGGGTGGTTATTGTTATGCAAATGATTGGGGGGGGGGTCGGTTTTTATATCTTTTCTTGTGAGATAGGTTTTTTTTAGGGAATTCTTTTCGATTTTTGATTTAGTTTTTCCCATTTCTTTTTCTCTGTGATATGGGAGGATGGAGAGAAACAGAAGATTTTTCGCTCGGCACTGGAGGGCTTTGTTCTTTTTTTATAGGGGGGGGGGAGGTTGAAGATGAGTGAGAAGACATCTATGGACTGTTATGTTAGATAGGGTATTTGAAGTGGTTTTTTTTAAAGATACGTTACATTGCGTTAATTGCATTTGAATATTTTATGCTGGATTTGTAGGGATTTTCTCTTATGAAAAGTAATAAATTTAAGTAATCGTTTTGAATTAAAGTTTAAACAATCGCTCTCTAGATATTCATATTAAGAAATATTTCATTTAAGTGGATTAATCCCTTTCGTATTATATTTCTCTTATAAAAGATGTCCTGAAAAAGTGCCTTTAAATTTTATATTCAGTAGTCATGTGCATTTCTTATGAAATTGTGATTTGATTTGAGATAGTTTAATGGCTAAAATTGAAAATTCTCCTTATTTTAAGTGACCAAGTTTTAAAATGGGGCCAAACTGAAAAAGAAGTAATTTTATATAAAAAAAAAATTATAATTATTATTCACTTTGTGACCAAAAGGAATACAAAAGGGATACGCGGGAAATAAGAATACAGTTTTAATTAAAAATATTTTCAACCTAGGGAAAAGGAGAACCATGGAATAACTTTTAGCTGGAAATAGATTTTACATAAGTCCGGAAGATTTACATAATAAGATTGAAATATAACATACAGCAGCAATTAAAGGAACTCTAAGAAATACATGAAAAATTATCTGTAAATATTACCACTGGATTTACTGAGTATGTTCAAATAAAAGATGGAAAGATAATCAATCACAAGGAGCAATTTCCATTTCTAAGGATCCCTAGCTAATGTCTTTGAAGCTCACATTGTAAGGAACGGATATTTGGAACCCACGTTTCCTGGAATTTGTTGGTAAAGGCAAAACAACTGAAAAAAAAACATTTCAGATTATTTTTCATACGTCAGTTGATGCTAAAGTGTTATATGATTAGATTGATATCAAATGATGTAGAAAATTGCAGTCTTGACATTTTTGTAATATTTTTAAATTGTAAATAACCAATATATTTTATATTCTTTCCAGATGGTGCAACTTCTGACAAGGTTTAACAGAGGTTACATATACAGCCATTTGTAGGTAATCGGAAATTTTTATCGCCATCGGTTCTTCTCCAACATATCTACTCAAGCATCCTTATTTCAACATATTACGCATGCGAAAAACACATTATTTTCCTGTAAAGCAAAATAAAATAGAAACTGTTCGGTCATTTCAATGAAAAAAATAAGTTTTGTGTTCATGGAATAGAACAAATATATATTCCAAGAACGGAATATGAACAATAATCGGTTATTTTTAACAACATCGGTTGTGTTCCAACATATCTACTCAACCATCCTTATTTCAACATATTACGCATGCGAAAAACACATTATTTTCCTGTAAAGCAAAATAAAATAGAAACTGTTCGGTCATTTCAATGAAAAAAATAAGTTTTGTGTTCATGGAATAGAACAAATATATATTCCAAGAACAGAATATGGACAATAATCGGATATTTTTAACATCGGTTGTGCTCCAACATATCTACTCAAGCATCCTTATTACAACATATTACGCATGCGAAAAACACATTATTTTCCTGTAAAGCAAAATAAAATGGAAACTGTTCGGTCATTTCAATGAAAACAATAAGTTTTGTGTTCATGGAATAGAACAAATATATATTCCAAGAACGGAATATGAACAATAATCGGATATTTTTAACAACATCGGTTGTGTTCCAACATATCTACTCAAGCATCCTTATTTCAACATATTACGCATGCGAAAAACACATTATTTTCTTGTAAAGCAAAATAAAATGGAAACTGTTCGGTCATTTCAATGAAAAAAATAAGTTTTTTGTTCATGGAATAGAACAAATATATATTCCAAGAACGGAATATGAACAATAATCGGATATTTTTAACAACATCGGTTGTGTTCCAACATATCTACTCAAGCATCCTTATTTCAACATATTACGCATGCGAAAAACACATTATTTTCTTGTAAAGCAAAATAAAATGGAAACTGTTCGGTCATTTCAATGAAAAAAATAAGTTTTTTGTTCATGGAATAGAACAAATATATATTCCAAGAACGGAATATGGACAATAATCGGATATTTTTAACAACATCGGTTGTGCTCCAACATATCTACTCAAGCATCCTTATTTCAATAAATAAAAAAAAACCCAAAAATATACGCCATGGTTGCATAGAGGATGAGATAGAAGAATGCTTAAGAGCAAACGATATATAGAATCGTAGACGATACCGATAGAACGCTCTCCCCTCATTGGGCGTGACAGCCGCGAGCGACTAAAAGCATCCATAAGGGTCTTTTCCTCATCCGTAACGCCTTTTTCCGAAGGGGTAGGGGCCTAACTCCATCCGACATCGCATGCTTTTTAGGGGGTTCTTCTGTCTCACCCTCTTCCCATTCAGGAGGGATGGGGGGGAAGGTTTTAAAAATCGAATAAATGGAGTGTGACAGACGATTTTTTTTTCTTCGTGTTTGTCTTTTGGTCGTTTTATCTTCCAAGAGGGGGGGAACTTGAAGAAGAGAGGAGGAGGAGAGAAAAAAATGATTCTTAATACCGCGTTTTTATATAAGTTGGGAGTGATTTTTTTTTTCGACCCCCCCTCTTCATCGATGTTGATGATGAAAATAATGAATAAAAAATGTCGTTGCTTAGGGAGGCGTGGGAGGATATGCAAAACAGATTCGATTCTTGAGGGGGGGAGAAGGATGGGGCTGGGGGGGAGTGTGTTTTGCGTTTATAAAACGAGTTTATCTAAGGTGAAGCGGCGCTTAAAAAAGTCCCCGGGGTTTTTTTTTCTGTTGTATTTGTTAAATAGTTCAGTGAATGAAAGAAAATACCCTTTTTGCCTATTTACTCACTGTATATGTTATTCACATTTTCGTGAATATTTCTGTACAGGATTTAGTGTATATAATGATTCAGTGTAACTGATATACATGATTCGCTGTAAATGATATTTTAATGTGCCTTATTTAGGAAAGTAAAGAACGTAATTAATTATCCTATCGCTAACTAATTCATAAACCCATAAGGTTTAAAAATATTTTACTTTAAATAAGAACCTAAATCCAACGTCAGTGCTTTGTTATTTTTTTTTCTTTACCCTGTGCAGAGAGTAACAATGAAGCGTCACCAATGTATTCCTCTTAAGATTCCCATCCATGAGTTTACCTTATCGGATAAGGAAAATAGAATAAAACGACACTCGTCCTATTCATCTGTGAAAACATGACAAAAATAACTAAAAGTTTCCAAATATTTGACAAAAAATGTAATCTTACATACTTTAAACCTTGAGCGTGCAACACTTCAAAATTTATCAACTTCAGCCAGTATTGGGTATGGTATGACCCTATATTGGTTGGTTATGTCCTGCACACGTGCTAAAATGTAAAAAAAAATATTTTTTTAACAATGGGTGCTAAATTTAATTCGCTAGTTGTTCTATACCACCTTGCATTAGGACCAAGGATCTCATTACTCCTAGGAAATGTAGATTCAATAAAAAAGTCAGCATAAAATGGTCATCAAAATTGTCAAATTGAAAGTTTTATAAAGGATATTATTATTATTTTTTATTTTTTTTATTTTTTAATTTTCTCGCATAAAACCTTTAAAATATTTGCGTTATCCGACTTCAAAATTAAAGATTTTTTGCAGGCTTTTTTTTTACAGTTACAGTTAAAACAGAAAAGTTTTTTACAGTTTTTATGAAGGATATTGAAACAAAAACAGTTAATTTCATAGATCTTCAAAAAAAATTAATTTACCAGCAAAAAATCTTCAATTTTAAAATGTTGATGAAGGTTTAATACTGACTTTTTTGCCAGGGATAAGTAAATAAATTCACAAAATAAAATGTTTAAAATTTTTTGTTCATTTTATTCAATAAATACGATTTCCATTGGAATCCAGTCACATTACTACTATAAAAATTCGTGAATTAAAAGCATAAATTTTAAACTTAACTTTTCTGTACGCGGAAATGAAATTAATTTTACACAAAAAAGTATTTTGATTATAAAATGGACCTAAAGGATTTATGCCAAAAATTTATAAACTTCATTAGACAATTGCAAAATCCATAAATACAATTCCATTAAACAAAAATTGAAACATTTTCAAGAACGAGCTGGGCAAAAGCTCTCCCCAAACGTGAACAACGAACCATCATCTGCGGTAAATACACCAGTTTCTGCATTAAGTGTTGTAGTGTGGGTTTGAATAGGATACTTCTCCTTAATAGATTCCAAGTGTTGCTCATATTCCTTGAAAACAGGAGTTAAATCGAAAATCCCATCATTCGATAAATGCAGTTCAATATAATCTAAAACACTCTGATTTAGTCTCTTTACCTCGTCGCAATATTCCACTGCTCGACCCTCGTGATGCCATTTGAGCACGGAGTCTCTTGACAGATTGGCTCCTGTAGCATCTCCTGAAGCCCCGTTTTCGTCTTTGTCCATTTCCTCATAGGGGTTTGTATTATTTGGGATTTCATCGGAGTCTGTTTTAGATGTAAAAATGGCGGATCGTGTGATGTCTTTGGTGAGAGTATCCTCCTGGGACATTGGGGTTTCATCAACGTCTTTCTTGGGTGTAGCGATGACAGAATGACAGATGTCTTTGCTATTTGTCATCGCTTGGAACATTGGGGTTTCATCTGTGTTTTCATGAGGTGCAGGAAAGTATTCCGTTCCTTGGCTCTCGCAAAAAAAATTGCGCACCGAATTCCTTAAAAGTGTTTTGAGCAATACACCGGATTCCGAAGCATCTCCTGAAGGTCTGTTTTCTTCTTTGTCCATTTCCTCATCGGGATTTGCATTATTTGGGGTATCTGCGCCTGTTTTGAATGTAAGAATAGTGGATCTCGTGATATCCATGCTGTGAGTCTCTTCCTGGGACATTGGGATTTCATCAACGTCTTTCTTGTCCGAAGAAATCACAGAATGACAGATGTCTTTGCTGTTATTCATCTCTTGAGACATTGGGGTTTCATCTTCGTTTTTCTTGTATGCAGGAAAGTATTCCGTACCTCGATCTTTGTAAAACGATTTGAACACCGAGTCCCTTGAAAGAGTAGTGGGCGATACACCGGATCCCGTAACATCACATGAAGCATCTGTTTCGTCTTTGTTCATTTCCTCATAGGGGTTTGTATTATTTAGGATTCCATTGGCGTCTGTTTTGGATGTAAAAATGGCGGATCTCGTGACGTCCTTGGTGTGAATCTCTTCCAGGGACATTGAGGTTTCATCAACGTCTTTCTTGGCTGAAGAAATCACAGAATGATAGATGTCTTCGCCATTGGTCATCACTTGAAATATTGGAGTCTCATTTGTGTTTTCTTTGGGTGCAGGAAAATATTCCGTTCCTCGACCCTTAGAAAACGATTTGAACACCGAGTCCCTTGAAAGAGTAGTGGGCGATACACCGGATCCCGTAGCATCACCTGAAGCATCTTCTTCGTCTTTGTCCATTTCCTCATCGGGGTTTGAATTATTTTTTGTTTTATCTGCGTCGGTTTTGGATGTAAAAATGGCGGATCTCGTGAAGTCCTTGTTGTGAGTCTCTTCCAGCGACATTGGGGTTTCACTAATGTCTTTCTTGGGTGGAGAAATGACAGAATGATAGATGTCTTCGCCATTGGTCATCACTTGAAATATTGGAGTCTCATTTGTGTTTTCTTTGGGTGCAGGAAAATATTCCGTTCCTTGACCCTTAGAAAACGATTTGAACACCGAGTCCCTTGAAAGAGTAGCGGACCATACACCGGATCCCATAGCATCATGGCCTGAAGCATCTTTTTGGTCTTTGTGCACGTCCTCATCAGGTTTAGTTTTTGGGGTTTCACAGTCGTTTGTCTCGGTTGTAAAAACGAACATTGAAGTTTCCTCAGCCTCTTGTTTGGGTGCAGGAAGCACGGAAATTGTATCTTTGCTGTTAATCTCCGCGTGGGATATAAAGCATGGACGTTTGGCTGCATTTTCAGTTGTTGAGCTGGTTGCCTGTCAATTGAAGTATGTTTTAAAAAAGCACTGGAATGCACGAAAAAAGAAACACTTATATGAGGAGTACCGTTCCAAAACTTGGCTTGTCCATGTCAGGTATTTTCAAGATTTTAATAGGAACATCGTTATTTTAGATAAGAAGAGTTTTGGAACTTCACTCTTTATTATTAAAATTAATATATAATTTTTTTTTGGAGAAGTCAAGTTTGGAAACACAACTACTTCTACCTGTCCTGTTGTACGATAAATGCTTGTCTAGTTCAGTATGTAACCATCTTATATATATGATGGTTACATATTGAACTGGACAAGCATTTATAAAATACAACGTGACAGATAAAAATAAAAAATTTCAAACTTACAAGGCATGAGATAGTATTTGGAACAACCATTAACATTTTCGATTCAATTCGAATAGGATACAACCAAATATATAAATAACACTTTATGTTATTGAAATCACGTTTGTATTATGGGGACGCGTTACCATCTAAACTTTTATTTTTTTTTATTTTTTGAATCAAAATTGTAATGTATATTATTTAAATTTATATTACAAAAAATATTTTACAAAATAATTCCATAATTGTTATTTGGAATTTTTTTCAAAATTTAAACATTTAAAATTTTTTTAAGCTGTTTTTTCAACTCTAAGGCTTTTTTTAAATTTAAAAAATATTTATATTTTTCGCCAAACTTTTTTATTTGTTTCTATGAACTATAATACATAAGAATTGGTATTAAAATGTTGTCTATTACGTGTATTTGATTTTCACAAAAATAATTATTTACAAAAACTCAAAAAATTTCTTAAAACTCAAATTTTGGAAATTTAGTAATTTTTTAAAAATACCTACTTCCCATACAACTAATTCGCATGCCAAATTTATAATATACATATATTTCACACGCAAAAAGATTAAAAAAAACACTGAGAAAAAACGATTTAAAGTTTTTGTTCCTTGAAAAACATATCTGTCGTCCAGCATAAAATCTCAAATAACTAATTAAAAATCATATAGATACAGTTTTAGTTAATTTAAGTATATTTAGAAGATTTCAAACTATAATGTTGTCAAATTAAAAAAAAAATAGCGAATTTTACAATTTTTTGGGTACTGTAATAACATAAAATAGTAAAATAATTTTGCTCAAAATATGTTATTTTAGATTGAATAAATTTTGGAATCGCCCTGTTCATATATTGGATTTCTGGCCGAAAAGTCATTTCAAGTATAGAGTATTTAATGTCAAATCAATACCAAAACTAAAATGACTAAAGGTCATTTACGATAAGACTTCATCTTAGCAACGGGGAAATAATAGTTTTTTGTTAATTGCAAAGTTGATGTTTCAGCAGGGATTTATACATTCATATAAATCATTTTAACGCTTCCAGTCAGCCCGCGTATCAAAATATTTTTTTAATTTAATTTAATTGAAATATAAAGGATAATTTATTGATTAAAAAACAACTTGTCTGATATATGTCTGTTGATCTAAAATATATCAAAGTCTGCATTTATATGACCTTATATTTTGTGCAATCGATTCATGATTAGAGAAAATGATTATAACAAAATCCCAAAATTAACATAAACAGTTTTATTCAAATATTTATAAAATATCTGGACCATTTTTTTAGTTAGAAGATAGCTGATTCTTTAGAAATAAAACGTATCACTGTCTAATTGTTTTTTTAATGAAACTTTAGAAAAATATTTTAAAGCATAAAAAGATAAGCCGAACTAGGAAGTAAAATTTTATTTTTGTTAAAATAAATCGTAACAGTTGAAGGTTACATGGTAAAAAAAAACAACGGTCTACATTATGTCGAAATAAAAATCTCCATATCTTATATCAACAACAGTGATGTACTTCCACTGAAAAAGTCTGGCTCCGATTAATTGGCGGTAGGGTACACCCATCAATAACGTTTTTAGCGAATCATCAAACGAGAGTCAGCGAGCTGACCAATCAGCTTATCGCAATAATGTACACATACTGACGTCACAGAGGCCATTTAGCCAAAGTCAAACTATATCAAGTTGTGAATCGGTAACAGCATTGATATCGGTTTAAAAATAACACTAAAAGCAAAACATTGTGAATGTCTATAATACATGAAATTTTGCTTTGTTATTTCTATAACATTGCTCCCGACCGTAATCGTTCTTCCTGTTGGACCCTTCATTTAAAAAAAACATTGCATTTAAGCACAAGTAAAATGTTTACATACCATACACGAACTACTATTGTTGTTCTTTGTGGAGAACGGCGATAAAATGGAAAACAATGGCGAACGACTGGGCAGTTCAGGGATACTTTCCATATCTACATCCTGTAATGTATCCTGAAATGTAAGCATAACAAACACGTATAAAGTAAAAACAATCTACATTAATATTAATTGTCAAAGTACAATTAATAGTTTATACTTACTAAAGCGGAACTACTGCTGTTATTTGTGTTCCTATATGAGGTGAATGAAAGAAATCCAGAATTATGTGGTAAAGTACTGGAACCAACTGAGCTGCTTTCAACAACAGGACACTAAAAATATAGTTATATCAAGCTATTGTGTTTCTGATATATAGCCGCTGCTTCAGGCCACACTTTACAGTAATGTAAGGTTCGTGAGCAATTTGAGTCCCACGCGGTATAAAGGTCAAATGTCAAAGATTAATTTATTTTCATTCTTCATTAATATATATTGAATCAAAGTACAATTAATAGTTTACTAGGGGAGGAAATTGTAAAATTTCATAGGCAGAAATAAGAATGTAAATAAAAAGCATGATCGAATCGTGAGTTGCATAATTACATGGCAAGTTTGTAATTGTCATGCTCCGTCGACAGAGCTAATTGTATAAAAAAATATTAATATGTGTTAAATTATATTGGCATGGTATATTGGTATATATATATATATATATATATATATATATACCAATATACCATGCCAATATGATTTAACACATATTATTATTTTTATATATTTTTATATATATATAAAGTATAGATAGACACATGCAGGAAATGAAACTTAAGAATACGGTTGCATTCTGCCAAGACGTCTAAATCATCCGTGTTTTGAAATAAAAGCACATAAATTACAAAACAAAATATCATACTTTTAAATAACGAGCTGGCGATAGTTTTTCCTTTGACTGTATTGTATGATAACAAATCCGTTAACAAATCTAGAATGTTCGATAAATTTGCCAGACGAACTTTCCCATTATGTCAGCATTGCGAACACTTTCCGGAGTAAATCTTTTCGTCAAAAGGATAGACCTCTCAAAAATAACAAACTTCACTCCTGCACCCGAAATTAAGTACTTTAAATTCAACAAAGCGACAATCGTCTCTGATGAACGCTTGAATTTACACCGTTATTACGCTTTGCTTCGTTCGATCTTTGAAGACGCTTACACAATCGTAAAATCAAAATGGCGACCGCGACGGTATATTTGTAAACAAAGATTCCTGTTGCCAACCCATGAAAAGAAATACTCCGGGTTTTTTTAATCATCATGTAAGATAATTATATATAGATACTTACTAAACAGGGACTACTGATATTTGCATTCATATCTGAAGGGAATAATGGAAATCCAGAATTTTGTGGAAAAGTAATGGAGCCAACTGGGCTGCTTTCAACAGTAGGTCTCTAAAAATAAAATTATAAGGGATAATAATCGGCTTAATCGACGCAATCTACCTTCTTCTACACGATGGTATGCCATTTACCTTAATAGGATTGTTACACATGGAGTTATAAGTATTTGACAAGTGTCATTATTTGGTATACAACTCAGTGCGGTGAGGTACCTCATACCGATTTTACAAACTAATAAGTTCAAATAATAAAGTAAGTTAATCTAATAAGTTCCATTAATAATTTATAAAAACTTTAGAAGAAAGTTAGTACTTAAAAATATTAGTAGAAATTCAATATTAGTCATAAATAACATATGTAGAATTTTTTTTTAAATACCTTATTTAATTAAAATAATTAAAAAAATAAACTATTATTGTTAACTGACTACAAAATTAGTGTGAGGAACTTAAATACAATAAGCAAAATAATTTAAGTATAAGTATTTAACAATAAGAATTTTAAAAATAAGAATTAAATTCAAATCAATTTTCTTAACAGAATTTTGACACCTCTTTGGATCGTTCATTTCAACTTTCACTTTTACGAATTTTCTCTTACGCCAGAAAATATAAAATTGTGTAATTGTAATATTATACTGAAACTAACAAAACTTTTTTACTACATGTTCATTGCCAAAATCCGTTAAGAACAACTTTGACAATAAAAATATAACAAAGCAAAGAAGTTATTTTTTAATCAATGATCTAAAAAACACCTAAATTTATATTATATAGCAATCTAATAAAGCCTTCATTCGTTTCAAAGAAAGATTCGGCACGCAATTAAATTGAAATATTTGTTAAAACTTAATGCAATAACATGTATAAATGTATACATACGAATAACATGTTGTTGTTGTTTCCAGAAGTCGAGAAAGGAAATCCTTGAAATGGGGCGCAAGAACTGAAAATCCCCTGGATGTTTTCCCCAGTAGAGTGCTGGTAACAAAGCATAAATAACATGATAATACTTGTAACTAAACCAATATGATTGATTATATTTTTTTTTAAAATTATTCAGCATTGTGATCCGATAGATTTTTTTTCCTTAATCAAAATTAACTTTAATATCAAGAAAATGGATTTAACCTGTCGAATTTAATTGGAAATTTGTAATAATATTGCTGTTGTGGGTGTACTATAAATGCGACATAAAACGAAATGTGTGGAAAATTTCAGTTCGAATTTGCGCCAAAAATTAAGATTTAATATTTCCTTCATATTTGAATATTTTTTCCTTTCTATGCATTTTTGTTAGAATTTAGTTATCTTGTTAGAAGAAAATTTAATTGACCGAATTTCTTTAACCAGTTGAACACCGTTGTCGCCTCTGAGGTGACAACATAACGACTTGTTCTTTTGTTTCCCTGTTCTTTAAAATAAACGAGAACAGTTCTTGAGTTTAAAAAACATTGATTTTTTTTCTTCAATTTGTTCTCTTGCCAGATACAAAACCGATTATTATTTTGACCTCTTTCAGCATAAAAAATACTGGTAAAAAGAACAGAAAAATAAGTAACTGTTCCGTAGAAATAACGCAAATATCAAACATGTCCTTGGAGTTCTAAGAGTTAATTGATCAATGCATATTGCAAAGAGTTAATTGGAAGAAATATTAACTTTAAAAAATGATTTAACTTCAAATTTAGCATCATGTTAATTGATTTAAAATAATACCAAGTACACATTTTAGTAACTAAAAAATATTTAATTAAAAATTAATTAAACTTTAAAAAAAAGGAAAAAGAAACTTTAGGAAAAGAACATATAATATGTGGTTTCACACACTGTAAAAAAAAGGTACTTAAATATGAGTATATGAACCTACTCGTTTTTCTTTGAGCAAAATGAATCAGAAATGAGCGATGACGAACTCAAATTTAAATAACAATAGTTTCTCAAAAATGAACAGTGTGAAAATATTGTTAATCTCAGCTTCTGTTCAAACCATATTAACAAAGCGACCTAACAAACTCAAAATAGTTGTTCTAAAGATGGTTTTCTACATTATTTGATGGCGATTCCTTGAATAGAAACTGAGTTGTTACAACTCTATTATCTTACTTCCCATTCTTTTGGCACACCTTTTTAACATTTCTTCTGTTTATAACTTCTTCACGTCGCTCTGGTAGTACAACGTAGCTATTACAACAAATTTTCGGACTTCCTATTCTTTTTGATCTGGGTTCGATTCCCGGTAACGGTAATTCTTTATTGTAATTGCTGTTATTTATTGGAAGTGTTTTATAAAGGCAGCCTATGTAGACAACAATCCGCTATTTTTATTTATTTTTGCTCATTGTATTCATTTATGAGTACATGTCTTTTTCAAAATTGAAACTTATTTATTCGGAGCCATGATAAGCATCAAATGTACTCAAAAGTGAGTAAATGTTACTAATTTTGTAATTATTTTTACTAAATTGTAATTATTTTTACTAAATTGTAATTATTTTTACTAAATTGTAATTATTTTTACTAAATTGTAATTGTTTTTACTAAATTGTAATTATTTTTACTAAATTGTAATTATCTTTACTAAATTGTAATTATTTTTACTAAATTGTAATTATTTACTCAAAAATGAGTAAATTTTACTCATTTTTGAGTACCTATTTCAAACAGCGCAATACAATAAAATTTTTTAATAAAATGATATTATTTTTAATATTAGATACTATATTTGAAATATAAGATACTAACAGAAATGCCTGTTTTTCGCACAAAGTGAATCCTTTATTCATAAGTCTAGCAAATTTGTGCTTTCAACATTTGGTTACGATTTAATAACTTATGAGTATAAAACATACTTTCTGTATTACTATTATGGAATATTTTATGATTATTAACACGATTTATAATTAAGACTAAAATATAACTACGTCTATGTAAATTGCATGACATTCAAAAAGCAACAAACAAATATTTAGTATTTACACTTTTTTACTTTATTACCTTTTTTTTAACTTACTTTTTTAAGTTAATTTTTAGTTTTATGTGCATTATTTTTTTACTAAAATTTATATCTCTTTTCAAATAACTTATATTTTTAATTTCAGTTAAAACACGTGATTTAGCTTGAGGAAGGCAGCAGGGGATATTGATACACTCCAAGTTAATTTTAAAGAGTCATTTGTAGCTTATAAAAAAATTGCATAATTCAAAAAAATATACAACTTTATGTAAATGAAATTTTAAATTTCTTTTCGAAGTAAGATTTTTACTTATATAGTTAATGCTGCATTGCGTTTGAAATTTTCTGGAAATGTATACATACTAAGAGAGGATTGCTATTCTTTTTCGCATTTGGGAAGTATGAAGAAAATCCGGAAAACTTCTTGAAAGGACTGGGACCCTCTTTTCTCCCACCGGGTGGCTAAAATTATAATTACGTCAAATAATAACGTTATTATTTTTCTGATAAATATATTTTAGTACATTTCAAATAAAAATCAGAATTTTAAAAAAATGTATGAAAAATATGTTACCTAAAGTGAGTACTACCAACAAAACTAACAAAAAAGGTTGCCTATGGATAACTAGACACTATTCCATACTCCACGAAGATGTAAAGTTTCCTACAAAGCCAGTCTTACATTCCAAGGCAGAATTTTAATATCCTTGCTATTATTGTTATTTTTAAATTTTTTATCTTTAGTACAACGAGCTTCAAAGTAAGCCTGAATACTGGAATTTTTTCACTTTTCCAGTCAAGCAAAATTGCTGAAATGGTTTCTTACTGCATGAATATTTCTCTCCTCAGTACACAGTTAAAAACAGAAACTCAAAAATAAGTAAAAATTACTCATTTTTGAGTACATTCAGTGCTTATCATATCTTCGAAAACATTAGTTCCATGTTTGAAAAAGACATGAACTCAAAAGTGAGTACAATGAGTAAAAATTATTAAAAAGAGCAGTTGCTTGCGTACATAGGCTGCCTTCATAAATCACTTTCAATAAATATCAACATTTACAACCAAAACTTACCGGGAAGCCAACCCAGATCCTCAGGCACCCCAGCCCATTGTCTTATACATTGTACTACCAGAGCGACGCGAAGAAGTTATAAACAGAAGAAATGTTAAAAAGGCGTGCCAAATAAATAAGGATTAAGGTATTGAAGTTGTAATAAGGATGGGAAGTAAGATACGTTAAACTGTAATAACTCGGTTTCCATTTAAGCAATCGACATCAAATAATGTGTAAAACCATCTTCTGCCCAACTATTTTAGCTTATCAGATCGCTTTGATAAGATGGTTTGAACAGAAGCTGAGATTGCAATATTAAATCACACTGCTGATTTTTGAGAAAGTACGGCTACATAAATTGGCGTACGTCATCGTTCATTTACGATGCAATGGAACTCAAAGAAAAGCGAGAATGTTCAGTTACTCATTTTTAAGTGCTTTTTTTTTTGACAGAGTAGCAGTATCTGTTAGTATAAATTCACTATCATATAATCTGTCAATTTTTTATTTTTTTGTACACCCCTTCTCTCCTTATTATGCATCATCATGTTAGTCTCCCCTCCCCCCCCCCCCCTCCTCTATGTCATGTCACGATAAATGTATCCAATTTAAAAAAACGGTCATTTGAACTTTCACTGAACAAATTTTAGCAAATTTGTTTGGGGAACTTTTTTACACAACCACTGAGACTCTCATCCTCCATGTCACGCTATAATAAAGCATTTTAGACCCTCCTTCCTCCAAAGGTAATATAATAAATGAACTACCCTTATTAGACGTTTTTGTGTTCTACCCAACACGGAGCCATGCAAATATTTTCATATTTAATGTATTAGTTTTGACGGGACATGACGCAAGTATGACGTAAAAAGTAATAGTTCGGCTCCGATTAAATGGCGGCTATGACGTCACATTTTTTTCTCACTTTTCATATATTCCCATAATTTGCATAAACTCCCTTGTTAACGCGATGAAACCCACTTATAGGAACGTAACCCATTTGAGAATTAACCGGAGACAGACTATGACGCTCTATATTTTAGCTATTATACTTCTAATTACTCACCTTCAAAACTCTTTTAGCTTTCCGGATGACGCGATTGTTCGAAGTGAAACGATTTCCAGTGCCCGGTTCGTTTTGCGGTATGAAGCTTACAGGTTGCTTTTCAGGTACTTCTTCAGGTTCATCTTCACCTTCAGCTGCATTGGGATTGTTATCCGGATTGGGATTGGAGCCATCAGCTCTTCTTTTGGGCATTTTTGTTCTATGACGGATCAAAGTTATTAAACAAAAACGGATAATTCAGTAAAACTTAAGAATAACGGGACATTCCGCAGGCCATTTCCAACACCGTGTATAGAAGTAAGTGGGTGCTACTTGTTGTAGATTAAACCGATAGGAATATTCATTTATTGACTCTGTGTCTTGTCATTTGCCCCCGTGTCATTTGCGCCCATCGTAACATTAGTGCCATTTCTGCCCAACACCTGTAAAGCACCTGTTTGCCCTTCTCCCTCTAACTCGTGGTTACAGGGTTGTCGTCTGGCAGTATCTCATATTACATTTTTAAAAATTTGGCAGGTTTGGGTAAATTGTAATAATTGAGTTCCACAGCAATAAATCGGCAAAAAATAACGTGGATAACCTTCTGAACTACTATTTTAAGTTTGGAAGCTTACTTGTGAGTGATCCAGCCGAGATAAAGCTGAACAAAATTTGATTTTTGCTTGAAATTTAGAAAAAAAAATATATTAATTATATATATTGGTATAACTCAACTTCTAAGTAAAATATTAAAACAAGGCTAAAAGTTAATTCTTCTTTCGAGTGGAAATTATGATTTAAAAATATCATTAAAAGCGTTTCATTAGTTTCCTAAATTTATATTTCGACAAAAAAACAAATTCCACCTTTAATTTTAGTACTACATTTTAAATTTTATTTAGCGACAAACTAATATGTAAATAATGCCAAATACTAAAATCAATAACCTTTAATGCGTAAGATTTAATCAAATCAATAACCTTTAATTAGTTTTAATAATCTTCAATAATATTTACAGTTTTTCAATAATCTTTCAAATGATTTTGGTCTACAAATCCGGTCTATCCAAAATGGTTGACAAAAAGTCAATCTGGCGAACAACTGGTGTATAGTGAGATCGACACGTGTTCTACCATACTTTTCTTTCTTGATTAATCACCACCCAAAGTTTCAGCGCAAGTGACACTACTATTATTATGGGCGCAAATGACGCACATTCGTCCGAGTCGGTCGCAAAAGGTATGCGCATTTGAAATGAATTGAACTGAAATTTTCACTTCCAATTGAAAAATGTAACCGCCAATTTGAATTGAAATCGTATTTGGCGACATTAATTTTGACGTTTTTTATGAATTCCCTGGTTATTCTTATATCTAATCGAAATTTGTAACTGCCCATCCAACAGAATTACAAAATAAATAAGGAGAACAAGTTTGTAGATTTAGTAAATTTATTATTCATACACACATTAACAAAATTAATACTTTTACAAACTATTTTTTTTTATAAAAGTGAAGAAAAGAACTACAAAATATATAATTATCAATATATACATTTTTCTACATATAGAAAAAAAATGAAGAAATAAAAATACTAAGTTTATCACTAAGAATATCAACTTGGTGTCATCAAGGATTTATTATACCTTGTGGTTTAAGATAAATCTAGGCCTAACATGACTTCTTCATAGAAATCGAGATACATTTACTTCTTTGGCAAAGTTAATAGTCGCCAATACGCCAAAAGGTTCGAAACTTATAAATTTTAGGATTAAATTTATGCATAAAAGAGCGTCTAGGGGGTCTAAATAATTATCGTCAAAGGCGATTTCTGATAAATTATTCAATCTATACAATAATTAGATGATACAATGATTAAACAAAGTTTCATAACGTGAAAAATGAAAAATATTTTTGAACGAGAAAATGGCTGGATCATATTTGTTATAAAATTTTAAAACGAGGGTATTTTTTAATAGTACTACTTACATTATGAGTAATTATTTAGTTTAATTTGTAATGTTACTTGTAAATACATAAAAAAAAAATATTTAAGTGAAAGTATGTAAGATCAAAAGTTTCAGTTCAAGTCGTCTTGGCGATTATTTTAAGAAAGTCGCGAAACGATCAAGTGCGGTATCGGCGCCTAATCGTTTTCGCCTATCAAAATGGTTGTCTTAGTTTTCATATTTGGATATGAATATCTTGGAAGTTTATGGCGAACCTTGAATCACAACCATACAGTTATATACCAATTATGGTTATATACCAATTATGGCGACTTTTTTGAAAAATCGATATTCGCAATTCTAACACGTTCTTGGCAATAAAAACCGGTTTGGTTGCCATTCAAAGAACTCCTCCAATTTCTTAGCGCCGGGTTACCAGATGTAAAGAAAAATCAGGTGTGCCGTTAAATACATTCTAACCCATTTAATGTCATATAATTAGTCTTGGCGATAGTTTTTTTGTTGTTTATACTATTAATTTTATATGCAGAATACCGACTTTTATTCCTCATGAAACAGATTAGTTGGAACTTTATTGCGAGCTGACAATAATTTGAATTTAGAACTCACTGACAAGGATTTGAAATTAGCATTAGTAACGATATAATCAATTTAATACATACCTGCAAAATGAAGAACTAGGTTTCTTGTCAAAATTCGATTATTTCTTATTTCTGATGCCTTCTACGTTGTTTAGTGAGAAAATAGCTACCTATATAGCAAAATTAAAAAGTAAACCAACAATCAAGATTAATTTAATTATTCAAACGTAAAGAATGATACTACATTGATTTTTCGTAGAGTTAATGTAGTAATTTCTCATAAATTTTAATATCACTCGCGACAAAAAAAAAATATTAATAATAATAATATTATAAATTTTTTCTTAAAAAAATTATTTTTGTTTGATTTTTTAAAAAAAATTCAATAAATGTTGTTTGAAAAAATTCTATTCACTAAAAAATCTTGAGAAGGATCAAGACAAATAGAAATTTTTTAATGTGGATGTGTAAAAACATGATCAGAAGAGCTATATGGCAAACGTCATTTCCAAAAAGTACAGAAATAGGAATTCGTTGGCAACCGAAAACTTAACAAGTCAAATAAAAAAAAAGAGATAAACAAGCTATTACGTCTTCCAAATGAACTCTAAATTTGACATATCCGAAGGAATTCTGGGTCAGGTTTACTGTACGGTCACCCTTGGCGCGATTTTTCCGCATTTGGCGATAATTTTTTTTAAATGGCAACCCCTCTCCGAAATGACAAGGAATTGCAGCAACCCTATTGGACAACAGTCGCCAAAATGGCGATTTTTGGCGATATTTTGAAAAAGTCGCCAAGGGTGACCGTACAGTAAACCATTACAGGAATTCTTTTTATTTCAAGATTTCACATGCATCGGCACCTGTTTTCCTATCAAACTAGACAAAATTATGTCAATCGAGCTATTTATTAAAACGAGTCAATGAGAGTTGTTATAATGTCTAAAAGGGAGAAAAAAAAATACAGCATAACATGATGTTTCAATCCTAAAATGCAGTGTAAAAAGAAAGGATCGAATATAAAATATGATAATGCCTCACAATAGTAACAATCAAACTTATAACATTCGTATTTGATAATTAAATTATATTAAAAAAAATAAGTTAAATTTAGAAATTATATGAAGTTATTCTACTTCAGAAACGAGTATCTGTGATCATATAAATATTTTGGTTTATAATTAGTTATTTGGTTTGCTATTGAATAACTATGGTTTAGATGCTAAATAATTGTTTGCTGCAAAAACTTTGTTCAAATACAATACAATACGATAACAGCGCACTAGTGATATTAGCTTCTAAATAAATTTTCAGTGGCTGACAATTCGCTTAGTATTTCAGCTAAGGCATCAGTGGTGCCACCTATTGCGCAGTTTTAGAAAACAGAAATAAGAGATAGCTTTTTAAACACAAATTATTCCGATAGATGGCGATACGAACAATTTACACGACTAATCAAGTTTTACAACAAATATATAAAAATATTATAAGTCTCCGAAGTCTCCATTATAAGTCTATAAAAATATTATTAGAAAAATTTAAAATTATTATTGATCTTTCTCTTTTTCCGAAAATAAAATTAATTTTTTTTTAATACCTTATTTAGTAAATGATATTTAAAAAACATTAAGATAAATAAGTTATACACTTAAAAGATTTTACTTTATCTTAAATTTTCATTACAAATATGAATTTAAATAAAAATTAATAAGCATAAATGTGACATGTCATGCTTTTTAAATATATAAAGATTCAAAATTCTAATTTCTAAAGCAAACATAATAATTTTATTACGAGTATTTCAAAACCGAATAATTTAAAATATAGTTAAACTATGTCGATATTTTTAATTAAATAAAAGAAAGCTACTTGAATATTTTTTTGTTTACTAATTTGTGTTATGACTAATTTAAAATAAGGGATTTAAGACACAATAAAGAAAATTTTATTGCTTGATACAGATAATAGGTCTGCTTATCAAGAAATTTTTTAAAAATTACTTTCAATTCCTATTATTTTACATTGTAAAATATTTTAAAGTTGAGCCATATCCTTAAAAATAACAGACACAAATAAGAAAACTAACTAATATATTTGTATTTTTTTAATGTTTTTGAATGACTTCATTCGCGATTTTAATTCGTTATAACTTAGTTTAGTTTAAGGAGAGTGCAATTGAATTTGATTGTGGATTTTATATAAAAATTATTAGAAAGGTTTTTTCATTAGAAAAACCTATCAATTTTTAATTTTTTTAAAATTAATTAAATTAATGTCATATTTTGTTTTTAGTATTATTTTGAAATGGCTCCAATTATGCACCCATGCGTGTGAAATATTTTTTAAAAAAGCTAAAAAAAATCCGGCATCGGCAGAACATGTTGTTTATCTTTCTTCTGTTGGCCAGGTTTCCAACCTTTTTCAATCAATTCCTTCGATCAAATTCTTTTTCTAAAAAATCGAAATGACGTTTCAAGTAAAACCTTTTTGTCTGTCATTGCCTTAATGAAATGAAAAAACACTATTAATAGGTTTTATTTTTCAGATTTTTGTCTTCGGAAAGTTCTGAATTTTTATAAAAACTCTATGAGATTAAACAAGCATGAGATCGACCTCAATAACTTGGAAAGGTGTAAACAATAAAAATTCCCCAAAACATAAATGAAGTGTGCCAAATAATGGGAAGTAAGGAAAGCAATTTGTAATATACCTGTCATCTCAGTTATATTTCAACTTATGAATAAATGAAATAGAGAAAAATATTCTCCTAAACTACTTTTTTAACTTTGTCTAGTTTCAATAAAGGTGGTTCGACACATGCTGTGATTTGAAAATTTGACTGTTGCAGTTGCATCTTCTCGTAGTGAAAATGTATATGAAAATATTTTTATACATATAATTCCTTTTATTTAAGATTAAAAAAAAATACTCGACGTTAAAGCCCCTTCCTGTCTACGAATTATGTTTTTCTTAAATCATATCAAAATCTGAGCATTAGCTTCTAATATATGAGCAAAAATACACAGACAAACTTTCAATTTTAATGGTGCATATTATATAATTTATTACTAATTAGTATAACTGATTTTTTTTTAATTTAAGATGCAGACTTTCAGTAGCCTAACTATAAACTTTTAAAAATGGGGATATAAAAACACTAAAACCTTCCAGTGTTATTGTAATTCCGTTCTTCATTTAAGCCTAAGAAATTCTTAGAGCTACAGCGACTTAATTTATCTGTATCTGTTTTCCTAATCAGGTAACCATGCAGCAAAAGACATAATTAAAAAATATTTTCAAAAAATTAAATAAAGAAAAAAAATCACTCGTATTTCATTAAAACTATTGTATAAAGCCTAAATAATGGCGCTACTTGAATTGCACTAAATGGGACCAAAAAAAAACTCAACACGCAAAAAAAGACATCAACTTCTTTATCCGATAACAAGCTTATGAATGTTCCATGTTCTTAGTATCATGTCATCGTCACTTTCCCCGTAAATAAAAATAAATCATATTACTGTCAGCAGATGGCGACACCAGCAGTTGCATGCGCGGTGCTGATTGTTTGTTCGGTCATTCATCATTGGTTGCGTGGTCATGGCCATTAATTCTGTCATGTCTTCCCCCATTAAAAATGATTTAGAAAAGGCTTGTGGGAACGTCTCGGAACCGGAGAGCGTAGAACTAACAGTAGTTTTCGACTCGTTAGCTGAGTAAATGAAAAATAAGTAAATAGAGATAAATCAGAAGTTGTAGACAAAGAGGACTTTATGAGAGTGTCGTTCGGAGAAGTAAATGCGTAAATTTTGTTTCAGACAGCAGACTTGAAAAGATCTTAAAACGCAATTTGAACTTGTAGTTATGTAAAGAACGAAATGGGTTTTTCTAGAAATACTACACTATTAACGTAAGCTTTTTAATTTTGTTTCAGCAAAGAAACTGCTATGTGTAAGCTTTTTATTTCTTTTACTTGTATATTTATATAAGAAACCGACATTTTGTTGCCATACTAGTGTATATTTTGTATCAGTTATTTGGTTGTGGCAAGGGTTAAACTTATTAAGAAATATTTTTTAAAACAATCCTACATGCACCACAGAATTTACATTTTTACGAATTTACTAATTACTTCTTGAACTGTGATATTTAAAAAAAAAATTCTTTTCGTATATTTCTTTTACTGTAACACTGTGTTTTTTCAAAGAAGTTGGTGATCAAACAATTATTTTGCATAGTGTTCCTATATCTTAGACTTCGCTAACTTTTCTTTGTTGGTTTAGGTGTATGGAGAAAGAGCTAGCATGGTTATGCTGCTCCATTTTTTTTTGTATTCGAATATTTGAATTCAATTTTCAAATATAATGTTTTAACAAGGTGGCTTTTTTGATGATTTTTAGATTTTCAATGTCACTAAACACTTGAAAAAGTTTATAACAACAGTATAAATACGCTTTACGGTACCTGAAATTTATCTTGTATTTTAAAATATACGTATATTTATTCTAGTATATTTTAATTAAAAAATAATTAAATTCTTTAAAAAAAACTTTTAACACCATTTAAAGACAAGTAACTGTTTTGAGTTTGCACAGCGCAAGTTTAGATTCGAGAAAATATCTTTAAAAAATAATCTTTTAAATTAAATATTAATTATAAAATGTCAGGCACCTTCCATGCTTATTGCCACATAACCAAGAAAAAAGCCAGATTCTAACATATGCTAATTTTCAAGAAGATATAATTTTAATTCCCAAACACCATAAATATGAGTGTTAGAAACAAAGTTTATCAATGATTCGAATATATGATAATTCTCTAAATTAGTTATTACATCACTGAATCATTTCAAAGTTTAAAACATTTTTTTCCAGGATCTCAAAGTACGTTTCGTCTAGGAGTTTTTTTTTAACAATTACTATATTCCTCAAATTTATCAATCCAAATCCACTGGAAAAAAACAATATTATTTCAAAATATATTTTTATTGCATAACATTAAGTTTTCCTAAAATGCTTGAAATACACTTAACACAAGGGAGGGTTTACATTGGGGATTTGTAGTAACTAAAGATAAAAGGTAAACTAAGAAACTAAGTCGGTAAACTAAGAAAAAATAAACTAAAATTAATCAGCTGATCAATGATATTGAAAGACATCTTGTGCATAGAAAGGTTGTGTTTTATATAGAGACGTGTTGTGATTTTTCATGTTAAAGATGTCAACTGTGCAATGCTATAATAAACAAGATACTCAAACGAACTGAACGAGGTGAGTTCTTTTGTTCAAGAAAATATATTATTGTATATCGATTAATGGTATTAAATTCTCACTGGATAACAGGAACTATAGCCCTTCCTTTCGACCTAAATTTAATAAATATAAAAAACATATTATAGATGTTACAATAAATAAGTTTAAATACATTCTTATATATGTAGATAAAAAATTCTCATGTGTGTTATGAATTAAATAGAATCTCCTATGTGTTCTGTATATTTAATAAATTCTCAGATAATTTAAATAAACTCTCATATGTGTTCCATATATGTAATAAATTCTCATATAGTTTAAACAAATTTTATATGTGTTCTTTACAGCAATACATTCTCATATAGTTTAAATAAATTCTCATATGTGTTCTATATATGTAATAAATTCTCATATAGTTTAAATAAATTTTTAAATGTGTTCTAAATTCTAATTTTTAATACAGTTTTCTCATACATGTTTCTCATACATATTCTAAATTATCATACAGTTTACAATAATTCTCATATAAAAGTCTTAGTAAGTAATTGGAAACCTAGAGAAAACAAAATATGTGGGAATATTTTGAAATTTTTCATAGCGGAAAAACTGTTTTACAAAGAATAACTATCTTATATAAAAATTTAAATGTATTTCAATAAAACTAAAGTCCGATGTTAGTAAATAATTTTAACTTTTCTAAAACATTACATTTGAAAACGGTAATAGAATCTTTAAACCAAAATCCAATATCCGTCACTTCTTAAACATTACTTTTTATGGCAAATGAACTTACAAAAAAAATCAAGGAACTTATTAAGTTCTTTGATTTTTTTTGTAAGTTCATTTGCCATAAAAAGTAATGTTTAAGAAGCTTTTTTCCCAATTGTAACTGAAAAGTATAGTGCCAAAACTTTGTAGGTCACACTTTGGCTTGGCCACATTGAATTAAAATGTGTATCGCAAGCTTGAAATATAGAAGCACATTTGTGCATATATAGAAGGTAAGAACAACGTAAAACTCCCCTTTGGGTGCGTCCAATTACTTCATTAACATATAGTTTTCTCTTTTACTGAAAAACTTTTTTAATGTACATACGCGATATCTCTTAAATTATGTATAAAATATATGGTAATATAATATACATGGCACTGCAATAAAAAAACTAAATGTAAAACTTAAGGTAAGAAAGTCAGTTGCTCTGTCAGTAGTGTAAAAACACCGATACCAGGCCGCGGTGCTGTGAGGAGTTATGAGGATTTTGGTGGTGCTGTGAGGAGTAAATGAGGATTTTTGGCGGTGCTCTGTCGATTTTGGCGGTGCTGTGAGGAGTTATGAGGATTTTGGTGGTGCTGTGAGGAGTAAATGAGGATTTTTGGCGGTGCTGTGTGGATTTTGGTGGATTTTGGCGGTGCTCTGTGGATTTTTGGCGGTGCTCTGTGGATTTTGGCGGTGCTCTGTGGAGTTTGGTGGTGCTGTGAGAATCAGGGCGGATCTCGTCTGTCAAGCCGAGGGGGCGTGGCCTAATGGAGATGACCTCAACCAATCAGGTGTCAGTAAGTGACGTCACATGCAGGGGACATGGGAGCAGGTGTCGATGACTCATCGCAGCGCTGCCGATGGGCATGTCCCACCGTGTCTCAACGTGTATGTACGGGAACGGACCAATCAGGTTCTTGTGTGAGGATGACCTCATGAACAACCAATCAGGTGTCAGTAAGTGACGTCACACGCAGGTGGGGGAAGGTTTTACTAGTTCTGCTTGTAACCGCAAGACAACGCTGCATGTAGGGGAACGGACCAATCATATGCTTGTTTAAGAATGACATCATGAAGAACCAATCAGGTGTCAGTAAGTGATGTCTATGGAGTGTCATGTGACATGAAAGTTGCTTTTTTGTTATTTTGCGTTTTTATTTGGGTATTGGTGGAAATTTGCGACGCACAGCATCTACACATTTTTAATTATAAGCTGTGGGTTGTGACATCATAGGTATAATGTTAGGAATGGTTGGTTGTTGAAAAAACTGTGAGCTATGAAAGTAATGTGAAAAAACTGTGAAAGTAAATAAAATATGATAGAATTAAACTAATATTCTTATTTTAATATTTATTATATTTTAATATTTATTTATATTTTGATATTTATTTGTATTTTATTATTTATATTTTTACATTTATTTTTAATATTTAATTATATTTTAACTTCTATATTTTATTATTCATTTATATTTTAACTTCTATATTTTATTATTCATTTATATTTTATATATATTTTAATATTTATATATATTTTATTATTCATATATTTCATACATATTTTAATATTTATTTATATTTTATTACTCATTTATATTTTACATATATTTTATTTACGTATACATCTGTGCCAAAAAAATTAACTCAGTGAGAGCAATTACGTCCCACTAGAGCTGCACAATGAACTTATGTTAAAGGGAATGACAGTAGTGTATATATTTTAACTATGGTTAGTACAAAAGAAAAGAATTTTGCAAGAATGGTTTTAGAAAAATATATTTTATGTGACCAACTCCAGCATATAATTTCGCAATATAACTCTATGAGGAATCATCCTATGGGGGTAAATAACATACCATCGTGTACAGGAAGGTAGACCAGATTAATAAGTAAAGCTTTTTTTACCTTTTGACATGTGTACTAAGGGTATAAAAAATGACAGTCTGGGGTTCTATGAAAATAATGTTTATAACAATATACGTTTAAATTACAATTTATATAACGGAAATCAGTCTCAGTGGATGAAAAAAAAGTAATTAATATGAAAGCTGATACTTTGAAAAAGAACCTTGGGAACCAAAACCTTGTATTACGGTTAATTAAACTTTTTATAAAAGTAATGTGTTCTTTAAATGTTTTTCACATCATACGTAAAATTATTATTTTAAGAGGGAAAATATCATATCGTTATGACTAGAAGGAGGGATCTCACCTTGATCACAATTGGATGCATTAGAATTGCTTACTGTTTAGGAATATGATGTAAAAGTTACTCTATCGCACTGTTTGGTGTGCTGGGCTTGATAAGAGCAGATTTGGGGTTGGTATGTAAGATAATGGATCTATTACTTGTTCTAATACGTGTTGAATAAGGGAATTTGTCTTAGATGTTGCTGTTTTAGGGGTGTTTTATAATTGGTTGTTTGATTGAACGATACAGTGCAGCTATACAAAGGGGTTTATTTATACGCTTGGTACAAGTACACATTTTTTCTTATGTCATAAAATTACACTATAACAAAACGCATAGGTGGATGGTAGAAATGAAGTAGCACCATACAAGGGGAATTATTATGGCTGGCTGATTAAATTTTCAAAGACTAAGAGGCAACAAGTTCCCATATGAGTACAATTGAGGGTGAATGTGTAGAATTTGGCGACATCAAGTATCCACAAGGGGACAATTTGAGAGGTGTATTCGTAAAATTGGCGACATAAAGTACTCATAGGGAGACGTTTGTAGGCGTATACATAAAATTGGGGAGAAAGCGGGGTTTGTAGTTGTACATTAGACAAGAATAAATGAAAAAGTTTAAGTTTGAAATAAATTATAAAAAGAATAAATGTTAAAAAAAAAAGTTAAAATACAATTTAAAAAGCAAAATATAAAAAAAAAAAAAAAGTTTAAAAAGAAAAATGTAAAAATAAAAAAAAGTTTAAGTGTGAATTAAAAACTAAAAGGTTAAGTAAGAAAAAAAAAATAACTAAAAGTGAAAAAAAAAATTTAAAAGTGAAAAAAAATATATATATATTTATATAAAAAATATTTGAAAAAAGTTTAAGTGTGAAATAAATTATAAAACTAATAAATGTAAAATAAAAAGTTTACGTGTGAAATAGATTATAAAAAGTATAAATGTAAAAAAATAAATAAAAAGTTTAAGTGAAAAATATAATGTAAAGATAAAAAAGTTAAAAAACAGTAACTGTAAAATAAAAAAAAAGTTTGTATAAAATGAACTTTTAAAAGAAAAATGAAAAAAAAAAGTAAAAACAATATATATAAAAAAAGTTTTAAGTGTAAAAATAAAATTAAAAAAAAAAAAATTAAAAAAAAAAAAATTAAAAAAAAAAAAAAAAAGACAAATGTAAAAAAGAAAAACGTAAAAAAAAATTTAAAATTAAAAAAAAAAAATTTACAAACGAAAAATATGAAAAAAAAAAAGAAACGTTAAAAGAAAATTGCTAAATGTAAAAAAGAAATGTGTTAAATGTAAAAGATTAACCATCATAAGTTTTTTACCCGAATCGACCCAAAGCCATATGGTGTTACGGAACGTACTAGCCCCATATAGGCACAGATGCCCGTGGTGAGTTCTGTGAATGGTCTACCCACTAATCAAACGACAAGTACCACAATTACATTAAATAATTAGCAACAAAAAAAGCAGGAAATACTACTATAGATATAAAAAATATTAACAAAGTATCGAAAATAGAACCAAAGGTAACTAATAAATCTGTATAGAATGAGTGTCTATAAATGTATAAGAGAAACCAATGTATATATTTCTACTAAAATGTTGACACATATACTAAATTTTTAACAAATTAAGTCAAATATTTGCGAAATAGAGAAAATAATACATACTTTTTAAAATTGTATCAAATAGTCTATGAATGGATAAAAAAAAATATCATGACATGTATTAAAAAAAAAATTAAAATAATGGACTTACGTGTAACACATTAAGTTAAGAAATTTATACTTATCAAAGAAAGTAACGTAAGTCATATAAAAAAAAAAAACCTGTAGTTAAGTACAATTGTTAATTGAATATGCTACAAAATATTGTCAAATTACACCATTTTTAGTGATAGGACAAGCAAACTTGTTAAAATGTCATATAATTATCAAAAATATTATACAAAGTACGAATTTAAAAAAAAAAAGTAAATGCAAAAAGAAAAAAAAGTTTAAGTGTAAAATAAAATGTAAAAAAAAAATAAATGTAAAAAATAAAAAAAAAGTTTAATAAAAAAAAAAGTTAAAAAATAATAAAAAAAAAATTTAAGTGTAAAATACAATTTTAAAAAAAATGTAAAAAGAAAAAAGTTTAATAAAAATTACATGTAAAAAGAAAAAAGTAAAAAAAAAAAGAAAAGAAAAAAAGTTAAAAAAGAAAAAAAAAAGTTAAAAAAGAAATAAAAAGTTAAAAAAGAAAAAAAGTTAAAAAAGAAAAGAAAAAGTTTAAAAAGAAAAAAAAAAGTTTAAAAAGAAAAAAAAAGTTTAAAAAGAAAAAAAAAATTAAAAAAGAAAAAAAAATTAAAAAAGAAAAAAAAATTTAAAAAGAAAAAAAAATTAAAAAAAAGAAAAAAAATTTAAAAAAAAAAAGTTAAAAAAGAAAAAAAAAAAAGAAAAAAAAAGTTTAAAAAAAATAGTTAAAGTGTAAAATACAATTTAAAAAAAAAAATGAAAACATAAAAAATTAAAAAAAAAATGTAAGTGTAAAATTACATTTTAAAAGAAAATGTGAAAATAGAAAAAAAAGTAAAAAGAAAATTGCTAAAAGTAAAAAAAAAATAAAGGTGTAAAATGTTAAATAAAAAGACCTTAAGTGTAAAAAATAGAAGAAAAAAGTTTAAGTGTAAAAGATTAACCATCATAAGTTTTTTACCCGAATCGACCCAAAGCCATATGGTGTTACGGAACGTACTAGCCCCATATAGGCACAGATGCCCGTGGTGAGTTCTGTGAATGGTCTACCCACTAATCAAACGACAAGTACCACAATTACATTAAATAATTAGCAACAAAAAAAGCAGGAAATACTACTATAGATATAAAAAATATTAACAAAGTATCGAAAATAGAACCAAAGGTAACTAATAAATCTGTATAGAATGAGTGTCTATAAATGTATAAGAGAAACCAATGTTTATATCTCTACTAAAATGTTGACACATATACTAAATGTTTAATAAATTAACTCATATATTTGCGAAATAGAAAAAATGGTACATACTTTTTAAAATTGTATCAAATAGTCTATGAATGGATAAAAAAAAATTGTATATATAATTTTTAATTGTATCTATAAATGGATAAAAAAAATCATGACATGTATTAAAATAATGGACTTACGCGTGACAGTTTAAGTTAAAAAATTTATATTTACCAAAGAAATTAACATAAGTTATTATAAAAAAAAAAACTGTAATTAAGTATAATTGTTAATTGAATATGCTACAAAATATTGCCAAGTTATTCCATGGTAGTGATTTAACAACCAAACACTTTGTCTTTAAAGATTACGATAACGCAGTTTTAGAAACTAACATAGGGGCAAATGTGTATAATTATCATAAAATACTTCACATTACTGTTAAAATGTCATATAATTATCAAATATATTATACAAAGTAAGAAAAATATTACTTAATATGTTAAAATATTACCAATAGTACATGCCCAACAGATCAAAATGACCTTCAGCACCCTACGACACATGAAAACTTACGGAGATTAACAGCAATCTTGCCTCAAAAAATAAAACCAATAGTGTGCTGCTAAGGATAAAATGTCAAGTACACACCCCGTGTAGGAGATGTATACAAATAATATTGTTGAATTATTAACAAAGTGATTTCATTAATACTAAAATAAGGTCTTTGTTACAATAATATATATATATATATGGAAATTAAGTTCTTATTAGTGAAATTTATGTAATATTTTTAGATTGCTTTGTTCAATTATAATATGTAGGTAGAATTTTTACATAAAAAAACCCCTTTGTGTTTATCAAAAATATTTCACAAATTAAGAAGAAGAATACCTAAGGAAGGTCTTTGCACATGATTATAGTACAAAACCATGTGGATTTACATCAATTTTACCAGGAACAAGGGGGTCAGTATACGGCTATGAGTCAAATAGTCAATTTTAAAACCACATTCAGGCATTAATAACACAAATGCCTGAATGTGGTGAAAAATTGACTATTTGACTCATAGCCGTATACTGACCCCCTTGTTCCTGGTAAAATTGATGTAAATCCACATGGTTTTGTACTATAATCATGTGCAAAGACCTTCCTTAGGTATTCTTCTTCTTAATTTGTGAAATATTTTTGATAAACACAAAGGGGTTTTTTTATGTAAAAATTCTACCTACATATTATAATTGAACAAAGCAATCTAAAAATATTACATAAATTTCACTAATAAGAACTTAATTTCCATATATATATATATATTATTGTAACAAAGACCTTATTTTAGTATTAATGAAATCACTTTGTTAATAATTCAACAATATTATTTGTATACATCTCCTACACGGGGTGTGTACTTGACATTTTATCCTTAGCAGCACACTATTGGTTTTATTTTTTGAGGCAAGATTGCTGTTAATCTCCGTAAGTTTTCATGTGTCGTAGGGTGCTGAAGGTCATTTTGATCTGTTGGGCATGTACTATTGGTAATATTTTAACATATTAAGTAATATTTTTCTTACTTTGTATAATATATTTGATAATTATATGACATTTTAACAGTAATGTGAAGTATTTTATGATAATTATACACATTTGCCCCTATGTTAGTTTCTAAAACTGCGTTATCGTAATCTTTAAAGACAAAGTGTTTGGTTGTTAAATCACTACCATGGAATAACTTGGCAATATTTTGTAGCATATTCAATTAACAATTATACTTAATTACAGTTTTTTTTTTTATAATAACTTATGTTAATTTCTTTGGTAAATATAAATTTTTTAACTTAAACTGTCACGCGTAAGTCCATTATTTTAATACATGTCATGATTTTTTTTATCCATTTATAGATACAATTAAAAATTATATATACAATTTTTTTTTATCCATTCATAGACTATTTGATACAATTTTAAAAAGTATGTACCATTTTTTCTATTTCGCAAATATATGAGTTAATTTATTAAACATTTAGTATATGTGTCAACATTTTAGTAGAGATATAAACATTGGTTTCTCTTATACATTTATAGACACTCATTCTATACAGATTTATTAGTTACCTTTGGTTCTATTTTCGATACTTTGTTAATATTTTTTATATCTATAGTAGTATTTCCTGCTTTTTTTGTTGCTAATTATTTAATGTAATTGTGGTACTTGTCGTTTGATTAGTGGGTAGACCATTCACAGAACTCACCACGGGCATCTGTGCCTATATGGGGCTAGTACGTTCCGTAACACCATATGGCTTTGGGTCGATTCGGGTAAAAAACTTATGATGGTTAATCTTTTACACTTAAACTTTTTTCTTCTATTTTTTACACTTAAGGTCTTTTTATTTAACATTTTACACCTTTATTTTTTTTTTACTTTTAGCAATTTTCTTTTTACTTTTTTTTCTATTTTCACATTTTCTTTTAAAATGTAATTTTACACTTACATTTTTTTTTTAATTTTTTATGTTTTCATTTTTTTTTTTAAATTGTATTTTACACTTTAACTATTTTTTTTAAACTTTTTTTTTCTTTTTTTTTTTTCTTTTTTAACTTTTTTTTTTTAAATTTTTTTTCTTTTTTTTAATTTTTTTTTCTTTTTAAATTTTTTTTTCTTTTTTAATTTTTTTTTCTTTTTTAATTTTTTTTTTCTTTTTAAACTTTTTTTTTCTTTTTAAACTTTTTTTTTTCTTTTTAAACTTTTTCTTTTCTTTTTTAACTTTTTTTCTTTTTTAACTTTTTATTTCTTTTTTAACTTTTTTTTTTCTTTTTTAACTTTTTTTCTTTTCTTTTTTTTTTTACTTTTTTCTTTTTACATGTAATTTTTATTAAACTTTTTTCTTTTTACATTTTTTTTAAAATTGTATTTTACACTTAAATTTTTTTTTTATTATTTTTTAACTTTTTTTTTTATTAAACTTTTTTTTTATTTTTTACATTTATTTTTTTTTTACATTTTATTTTACACTTAAACTTTTTTTTCTTTTTGCATTTACTTTTTTTTTTTAAATTCGTACTTTGTATAATATTTTTGATAATTATATGACATTTTAACAAGTTTGCTTGTCCTATCACTAAAAATGGTGTAATTTGACAATATTTTGTAGCATATTCAATTAACAATTGTACTTAACTACAGGTTTTTTTTTTTTATATGACTTACGTTACTTTCTTTGATAAGTATAAATTTCTTAACTTAATGTGTTACACGTAAGTCCATTATTTTAATTTTTTTTTTAATACATGTCATGATATTTTTTTTTATCCATTCATAGACTATTTGATACAATTTTAAAAAGTATGTATTATTTTCTCTATTTCGCAAATATTTGACTTAATTTGTTAAAAATTTAGTATATGTGTCAACATTTTAGTAGAAATATATACATTGGTTTCTCTTATACATTTATAGACACTCATTCTATACAGATTTATTAGTTACCTTTGGTTCTATTTTCGATACTTTGTTAATATTTTTTATATCTATAGTAGTATTTCCTGCTTTTTTTGTTGCTAATTATTTAATGTAATTGTGGTACTTGTCGTTTGATTAGTGGGTAGACCATTCACAGAACTCACCACGGGCATCTGTGCCTATATGGGGCTAGTACGTTCCGTAACACCATATGGCTTTGGGTCGATTCGGGTAAAAAACTTATGATGGTTAATCTTTTACATTTAACACATTTCTTTTTTACATTTAGCAATTTTCTTTTAACGTTTCTTTTTTTTTTTCATATTTTTCGTTTGTAAATTTTTTTTTTTTAATTTTAAATTTTTTTTTACGTTTTTCTTTTTTACATTTGTCTTTTTTTTTTTTTTTTTAATTTTTTTTTTTTTAATTTTTTTTTTTTTAATTTTATTTTTACACTTAAAACTTTTTTTATATATATTGTTTTTACTTTTTTTTTTCATTTTTCTTTTAAAAGTTCATTTTATACAAACTTTTTTTTTATTTTACAGTTACTGTTTTTTAACTTTTTTATCTTTACATTATATTTTTCACTTAAACTTTTTATTTATTTTTTTACATTTATACTTTTTATAATCTATTTCACACGTAAACTTTTTATTTTACATTTATTAGTTTTATAATTTATTTCACACTTAAACTTTTTTCAAATATTTTTTATATAAATATATATATATTTTTTTTCACTTTTAAATTTTTTTTTTCACTTTTAGTTATTTTTTTTTTCTTACTTAACCTTTTAGTTTTTAATTCACACTTAAACTTTTTTTTATTTTTACATTTTTCTTTTTAAACTTTTTTTTTTTTTTTATATTTTGCTTTTTAAATTGTATTTTAACTTTTTTTTTTAACATTTATTCTTTTTATAATTTATTTCAAACTTAAACTTTTTCATTTATTCTTGTCTAATGTACAACTACAAACCCCGCTTTCTCCCCAATTTTATGTATACGCCTACAAACGTCTCCCTATGAGTACTTTATGTCGCCAATTTTACGAATACACCTCTCAAATTGTCCCCTTGTGGATACTTGATGTCGCCAAATTCTACACATTCACCCTCAATTGTACTCATATGGGAACTTGTTGCCTCTTAGTCTTTGAAAATTTAATCAGCCAGCCATAATAATTCCCCTTGTATGGTGCTACTTCATTTCTACCATCCACCTATGCGTTTTGTTATAGTGTAATTTTATGACATAAGAAAAAATGTGTACTTGTACCAAGCGTATAAATAAACCCCTTTGTATAGCTGCACTGTATCGTTCAATCAAACAACCAATTATAAAACACCCCTAAAACAGCAACATCTAAGACAAATTCCCTTATTCAACACGTATTAGAACAAGTAATAGATCCATTATCTTACATACCAACCCCAAATCTGCTCTTATCAAGCCCAGCACACCAAACAGTGCGATAGAGTAACTTTTACATCATATTCCTAAACAGTAAGCAATTCTAATGCATCCAATTGTGATCAAGGTGAGATCCCTCCTTCTAGTCATAACGATATGATATTTTCCCTCTTAAAATAATAATTTTACGTATGATGTGAAAAACATTTAAAGAACACATTACTTTTATAAAAAGTTTAATTAACCGTAATACAAGGTTTTGGTTCCCAAGGTTCTTTTTCAAAGTATCAGCTTTCATATTAATTACTTTTTTTTCATCCACTGAGACTGATTTCCGTTATATAAATTGTAATTTAAACGTATATTGTTATAAACATTATTTTCATAGAACCCCAGACTGTCATTTTTTATACCCTTAGTACACATGTCAAAAGGTAAAAAAAGCTTTACTTATTAATCTGGTCTACCTTCCTGTACACGATGGTATGTTATTTACCCCCATAGGATGATTCCTCATAGAGTTATATTGCGAAATTATATGCTGGAGTTGGTCACATAAAATATATTTTTCTAAAACCATTCTTGCAAAATTCTTTTCTTTTGTACTAACCATAGTTAAAATATATACACTACTGTCATTCCCTTTAACATAAGTTCATTGTGCAGCTCTAGTGGGACGTAATTGCTCTCACTGAGTTAATTTTTTTGGCACAGATGTATACGTAAATAAAATATATGTAAAATATAAATGAGTAATAAAATATAAATAAATATTAAAATATGTATGAAATATATGAATAATAAAATATATATAAATATTAAAATATATATAAAATATAAATGAATAATAAAATATAGAAGTTAAAATATAAATGAATAATAAAATATAGAAGTTAAAATATAATTAAATATTAAAAATAAATGTAAAAATATAAATAATAAAATACAAATAAATATCAAAATATAAATAAATATTAAAATATAATAAATATTAAAATAAGAATATTAGTTTAATTCTATCATATTTTATTTACTTTCACAGTTTTTTCACATTACTTTCATAGCTCACAGTTTTTTCAACAACCAACCATTCCTAACATTATACCTATGATGTCACAACCCACAGCTTATAATTAAAAATGTGTAGATGCTGTGCGTCGCAAATTTCCACCAATACCCAAATAAAAACGCAAAATAACAAAAAAGCAACTTTCATGTCACATGACACTCCATAGACATCACTTACTGACACCTGATTGGTTCTTCATGATGTCATTCTTAAACAAGCATATGATTGGTCCGTTCCCCTACATGCAGCGTTGTCTTGCGGTTACAAGCAGAACTAGTAAAACCTTCCCCCACCTGCGTGTGACGTCACTTACTGACACCTGATTGGTTGTTCATGAGGTCATCCTCACACAAGAACCTGATTGGTCCGTTCCCGTACATACACGTTGAGACACGGTGGGACATGCCCATCGGCAGCGCTGCGATGAGTCATCGACACCTGCTCCCATGTCCCCTGCATGTGACGTCACTTACTGACACCTGATTGGTTGAGGTCATCTCCATTAGGCCACGCCCCCTCGGCTTGACAGACGAGATCCGCCCTGATTCTCACAGCACCACCAAACTCCACAGAGCACCGCCAAAATCCACAGAGCACCGCCAAAAATCCACAGAGCACCGCCAAAATCCACCAAAATCCACACAGCACCGCCAAAAATCCTCATTTACTCCTCACAGCACCACCAAAATCCTCATAACTCCTCACAGCACCGCCAAAATCGACAGAGCACCGCCAAAAATCCTCATTTACTCCTCACAGCACCACCAAAATCCTCATAACTCCTCACAGCACCGCGGCCTGGTATCGGTGTTTTTACACTACTTCTGTCACTGACGATTGTTGTTTTCTATTTCTTATAATAACGACATAAACATTAAAAAGGCTGTCCTGGGGCATTTTTACGAATTACTAAATTCTTAAAATTAATTAAATCCAAAGCCAATAAAAATAAACATTACTTCGTATTACATTTCTATTCCATAACATGAGTTTTCCCCCCAAATATTTCAAATACCCTTGAAACATAACCTTTTACTCATATACTATTACTTTTTATGACAAATGAATGCTCAAGAATTCCTAAAAAAACTCATTTAAAGTTGTCATTTATATTCAAGTAAAACATGTTCCCGGTGGCAGCTGGGGGCATGAGAATAAACAAAGCTCGCGAGGGAATGCGAAACAGGCCTTAAATATCATCCCTGAAATAATCAGTAAGGGAAGCCGGGGATCGGGTTTCTGTGACATGTTTTTTGTGTCAGCGAGTGACTGACGTTAAGAGATCATTAAAAGAACGGAGAGTGGCAGTTACAGTTGCGGAAAAAATGGGGTTCCGAGGACGAACCTTATCTTTGAAAATACGTCATTAAAGTATTTTGTTGTCCGTGTATGTGAGTAATGTATTTTGTGAAGATAAGAGATGTGCTATGATGTTTTATCAAATGTTTTTAATTTTTTAAAAATTATTGAGGTGATTGAGTCAGTGCCGTCACGAAAAATTTATTTGTGGGGTTGTTGAAATAAGAAATTTCCCAACTTAGCGAATCGAAATGCTAAACTCATCAGTGATGAAAATTCTCATTTCCTGCTTATCATCAGGTTTTTTTTCAGGTTTTATTCAAGTTTTTTTTTATATATTAGGTAACATTAAACAATTATCTCAGAGGCATTTATTTATTGCACGCATGTTACAATGCAGTGTTCGTTCTGAGGTCCAATTTAAATGTAATCTTATAAGTTGGGCAATTTCTAATATTCCCTAACTTTCATTTGCTAATAATATTAATTTTCTTCAAGCATAACTTTCCCAACTCGGAGAATCATAAAACTTGATATTATAAACTTTTAGGGTTTCTAGATTATTTAAAACGACTCCAGTTTTCGTTTCATCTATTGCCCATAGATGGCGCTATTTTAAATTTCTTTTCGAGTACATGGACCTCAATTTCTCTCTCAAAAAATAAACCATTAGCCCAGAAGCAAAAGCAGATATATGGTACTTTTAATATATATATATATATAAATAAATAAATATATATATATATATATATATATATATATATATATATATATATATATATATATATATATATATATATATATATATATATATATATATATATATATATATATATATATATATATATATATAGGGTATATATATATATATATAGGGTATATATATATATATATATATATATATATATATATATATATATATATATATATATATATATATATATATATATATATATATATATATATATATATATATATATATATATATATATATATATATATATATATATATATATATATATATATATATATATATATATATATATATATATATATATATCCCAATGAATGCAGTTGAAAAAAAGTCTATTTAAAAAAAATCTACACATATATTCGATTTTTCATTGTTATATATTAGTTAATTAAATGTGCTTGACAATAGCATAGTTATTATTGTCAATATATGAGATATGTGCATGGTCAATATGGAATAATTAGGTTTTCCTACAAAATCAAAATTGTAAACCTAATTGGGAAAGTCAATATACCCACTCTGGATCGTTTAACTATATAGTTTGACAGATAAAACTTTTTAAGCGAAAAAATAGTTATTTCACAAAACTTAATTAATCAGTACTCTAAAATTGACAACAATTCAATTTTCAGATTTTTCTTTTACTGCACTTCAGTAGGAAATTTTTCAATCTTAAACACAAATTAACCAAAATATGCATTTACCACTTATCCGCACTATCAAATTGATATATTTGAACCAAAAATTCATCGCTACAGGTCAATCGTTTAATTGAATACCTAAAAATATTTCAGATGGCAATATTCCTGTAATTTTGTATTATTTATTTTTTCATTCACAAAGTGTATATTTGATGTGGGTCGCAAATGGCTAAAAACCTTTCATATGTGTAAATACAAAGTTAACAGAGGAGATATACCCTAAACACACACTTGGCAAGAGAGGCGGTAGGAAACCACCCCTAATGTCCTCACCAGTACATAGGCTTGTGTCAATAACATTCACCGTTTTACTCCCGTTCACTTTGACGGCAGCTGTGCTTCCTATCTTTTCAGCCAGAATGAAATTATTATAATAGATTCAATGTTAGGGCATTGGTTGGTTGAGGTGACGTAGTACTGGAGCTACAGATAGGACTATTGGAGACGATTCGGTTTCTTTTCGGAAGAAAAGACCCGAGGACACTCCATCGTAATTTTACAGGGCGGGTGGCCGATATTTCGGCCAAAATCCCATGTTAAAATCAAAAATCCGACTTCTAAAGGTTCTATGCTCAGGTGAGGAAGACAACACCTTGTTATTCATACGCTTTTGATGAAGCTGACCATAAAGTTTGACTATTGAGATTAATACTTTTCTATACTTTGTCATTGACATTGGTAACCCCTTTTGTGCAGTCCTTATTCATTGCATTCCTAACCTAACCAGCAATGATGCAAGATGTGTCTCTGCGTTCTCGGCGTTTTAGCAGCTATCTTTAACAGAAGCATGATAAACAAATTCCATCCTTAACGGAAGCATGATAAACAAATTGCATCCTTAACAGAAGCAGGATAAATAATTTTAAAAACTAATAATACAGATCCTGAAGTTTATCAGAGAATTTTTAAGCATAATTTTCTTGTAAAGTATAAGAACCAAACACGAGATCAAGGCTCCAATAAAGGCCGAAAAGGAAAAGGGTTTGTAGTAAATTACTTTCGTAAAAATTTGAGGAGTCTTGTTTTGTCAAAAGTCACGTGATCCAATGACGTAACGAATGATAAATATAACTAAAATAGCCTTGACGATTGCAGAATTCTCAAAAATGAGATCGTTACTTATAAGAGTGGCATTAAACTTTATAATGAAAGAAAAGTATTGATAACCATCTTTGGTGGTATCAATATGCAATGCACATGCAAGAAGAAGATGCAATTTCGAGCATTACAAAATGTACAGAGAACCAGACATTCCTAAATGTATAAATATTCAGAGGATCAAATGGGTTGTTCATGTAATTCGAATGTATGAAGACAGAATTTTTTTTAACAATATTCATTTTCAAAATAATGCTAACTTTCCCCTAATGTAAGAGGCAATGGGCCTAGAGGCCGCTCTAAAATACGATGGATTGATAGTGTTGACACTGATTTTAAGATCTTGAAGATCAAAACCATTATTGCCAGATCAGAAAAAAGATAGAAAAGCTCTTTGAGAAAACCAGTAAATAAGCCCCATAAAGCCCTGTCGAGTCAATAATGATGATAAAACTTTATGGAAAATAAGAACGAGGAATGCTAAATTACTCTAGGTGGACATCTAACTTTGATATGTATGTTGAGCTCTTGTCAAGAAGTGTGAAAGGTGTTTCATAACTGTGTATTCTCTGGAAAGATCCAAGTCGGAAGAGTGTCGAGAATTAAATTTTCTTCTTGAGAAGAGTAGTAAATCCGTAATCAGAAGTTTGCGAGTTCGCGTTATTTCTGATGTGCTCTTTTCAGTACTACACTGTTAGAAATTTGGTACGATCTTGCATCAAATTTTTGTACCCATTTAGCTGCAACCATTATTTGGTGCTTAGTTTCACCATTTTATGGTTGCAATCACGGATACCATTTAGTGGTGAAACGGTGCAAATAACTCATATTTTCGCTTCACCATTTTATGGTGAAACGTTGAACCATAATTCGCGTTTTTGCTTCCCCATATTATGGCGAAACGCCGGTATAATTTATTGGGTATTCTGGACGATTTTTTAGTATTTTTGTAGGGAAGCCGGCAACCCTCCGATCGTAAGATCACTACATTATTACTCTTCTTTGTTCAGCCCAACGCACGGGTTCGAACTAGCAATCCTTTGATTACCAGCTAAACGCCTTTATCCACAGGGCAACAGGCCCCTAATGCAAGAGGATTGAGGGGATTCCCCGGTTTGTAGATTCAGCGATTGTTTCGGTTGCAGTTTAGGAGATTTCGCTATTTTTTTGGTTAAAGCTGCGCTATTCTCGATCAAATTTCTGGTTCAACCCAGATTGCACCATGGTGTAAGTTGCTGCAGAGGACCAAGATACGGTGCAACGTTGAACCGAAATTTTTAACAGTCTACCAAACTCTTCACAGACCAAACCACAAAACACCTCATGTCTCCCGCCTCCACAACACCCCCCCCCCCCCCTCCAGAACCGAAAAGGAGCATTCCACCTCCCAATCCAACCAATTACCCCCACGTTGCAACAACCCTTTTTGCTCCAGTAATGCTCCATCCACCTTCCACACATTTCCCATTATAACAGTGGGAGCTGTCATCGGGTGCTGTGTGTGCGTCTGGGAGCAGAGAAGCAGAGCAGCAGAGAGAGTGGCGCGAAATTCGATCCTTGGCGAGCGCTTCCCTTCAATTTCCGGAATAATAGTTTCGGATGTCTCCGGGATATCGGGTGTCTCGGGCCCCGATCGAGGACCTGCGCCCGAGCACAGAGGGACCTGCAGAAGGGAACCAGGGAAGAGTTTTTGCCGGTTACAGGGTTTGTTAGTGGTTAACGAAAGAAAGTAAAAGGTCTTTGGAATGAGATAAATGGGGTATCAAGATTGAAATATGTTTCTATATGATTTTAGAAGGATCTGTTCCGACCACAGAGTAAAGAAGAAGGTGGAGGTGATTTGGCGAGATTTCACGGGAAGTAAGACAGCAACCTTAAAGTAGGTACAAACAAACCCAGCTGACAGTGCGTATTCAACGAAGACTGCGTTAAACACACAATTTTAAATATAAAAACTCAAAAAATAACAATTGTAATATCCTGTACAAGCTCCATATCAATAAAGGTTGCTATTATTTCCGTTTCACATGTAAATTAAATAATCGCCAAGTACTAGCACAAAGTAGTGCTGTGGAATAGCGCCGAATACTTCGCCAGCACTTACTTTTTAAGCGATTGTTTACGTCACATTGCGAACTGGTTTTTGACTTGATCGCACCTCCACCTTCTTCTTTCCTCCGTGGTTCCGACACTATAACTCCTTGATATATAGAATGATTGGCATATACAGGACGGTGCGAAATTCCCTGATAACTTTCAAAATGTAATTCAAAATCTGGTATTTGGCTTAGAGTGCAGTTCGGACTAAGGGCGCTTATATACACTGTTAAAAATAGATACTTGAAAATAAGTAAACTGTACCTTTTTTTGATAATATTCGATGCTTATCATGGCACCGGATACATAAATTTCAATTTAAAAATAAAAATTTACTCAAAAACAAATACAATGAGTAAAAAGGAGTAGATGCTAGCCTACGTATACTGCCTTCATAAATCCCTTTCAATAAATATCAAACAAGACTTACCGGAAATCGAACCCAGAACTTCGGGCACTGCAGTACAGTTCCTCATCCGTTATACTACCAGGGCGACTTGAAGAAGTTATAAGCAGAAGAAATGTTAAAAAGGTGTGAAAAAAAATGGAAAGTAGGATGATGGAATTGTAATAACTCAGTTTCCATTTAAGCAATCGATATCAAATAATGGGGAAAGCCATCTTCATAACAACTATTTTAAGTGTGTCAGATCGCTTTGTTAAGATGGCTTGAACAGAAGCTGATATTTGCAATATTAAATCACACTGCCCATTTTTGCGAAAGTACGATTAGTTAAATTTGAGTACGTCATCGCTCATTTACGATGCAATTGCACTAAAAAAAAACGTCCGAGTACGTCCAAGTACTCATTTTTAAGCACATTCTTTACAGTGCATGTGGCGTGAGCAGATGTAAAAACATGCGCGGGCTCCGCTTCCGAACAAACAGGTTTTGTACATTAGGTTTAAATAGGGGTGTTCGCGGATATTTCCACGATGCGGGTCCGGGTTGGTACTCGCCCGCAGTTACAGTGACAGTCTCGCCTCGGTCGAGTGCAGAACTTGTGACTTTACTTGTTACTGTACTTGCGGTTGTTTTGAGAATGAGTGATGAGATTGATGTTGAACACCTGATTTCGCTAGTGTCCCGAAATCCCAGTATTTGGGATAAAACTTTAGAAGCGTACCATTCACGAGCAGCAACGATTGAGGCATGGAGGATCGTGTGTAGTGAATTAAATGCACAGTTTGGTGAACTATTACACAAAGAAAAACACATTTATGGTAGGTCAAACATCTTTATTACAATGTTATTTGGCAAATATACTAGAGTGCTATGTAATTAATTTGATGGTTGCATGATACTTTAGTTTTAAAGAATAATGAAGGTAGTAAGTGATAATAATTGTCTTATAATAATATTTTAACAAAGGATAAAGTTGCAAAATCATAATTTTTTTTTTGTAATCCCACCTTATTTTTTTATATCTTGTCCAGCTGGTATTCAATGGAACCTTGTTTATTCATGAAAAAGTTTGCAAATTCGATTCTGATTGACTTTTCCTTCATCTTCTTTTTGTTCTTTTATCCACGAGTTGTCTGTTGTGCAAGCCACTTCTATTACCACTGTCTTAAAGCTTTATACACTGAAACAAAAGGTATTTAAAAATGAGTACTTGAACCTACACGTTTTTATTTGTGTACAATTGCGTTATAAATCAAAGATTTACTCAAATTTAAGGTAGAAAATGGAGAAATCTGTGCTTCGCAATATGCTTTATACAAAACATCTGGATATTTTTTTTTAATTTACCATAACTAAGAAAAGAAAAAAAAAACAGCCACTTACAAATTCGCCAAATATACAAATGAGGTGGGTTAGGGCCCAAGCAACACAAGCGGCCAATTGGTGTGCCACACTAAGAAACTCTAAATTTGAAGACAAAAAATAAATTATTTAAGTTGGAAATTTGTATAGATTTGTATAAATTTAAATGTTTTTCTCAATTAAATTATATATTTAATTAAATTATATATTTAATTAAATTATATATTTAATTAAATTATATATTTAATTAAATTATATATTTAATTAAAATATATATTTCATTAAAATATATATTTTAATTAAATTATATATTTTAATTAAATTATATATTTTAATTAAATTATATATTTCATTAAAATATATATTTTAATTAAATTATATATTTTAATTAAAGGTTATATTTTAATTAAATTATATATTTTGATATAAATTTATTAAATTACTTCTACCTGTATTCTTCATAGAGGTTAAATTGTTTTTTAAGTTTTATTTTAATTTTTTAATATATGGTGTCGCCCACGCCTCTGTTAACACGGTTGCCTCTTCCACCAATTCAGCCAGTCTGGCAAGACAGTTCAATGTTCAGTTCGGTAAAAGTGAACAAAGTTGTATTATTTTAAACTTATCAAAACCTATTTACGTTCGACTCTCTGTTAGGAAAGACTTTCGGACGTTGCAATTATATCAATTAAAAACGATATTGCACAACGTATAAACTATTCCAGTATAATACAGACGTTTAACAGTGCTAAATCGAGCATGTTGTGCCCGTGAAGTATGTTGATTTTAATTATATAATTGAAATATGCTGTTTAATAAAAACTTATCAAATAAAGGTTGGTTCACAGTAATAAAAAGGTATTGCGAAATGAGTATCTGAACCTACTCGTTTTTCTTTAAGTATAATTACATCGTAAATGAGCAATAACATACTCAAATTAAAGTAACCGTATTTTCTCAAAAATGAGCAATGTGGTTTAATATTGCTAATCTCAGCTTCTGTTCACGAGATCGTAATAAAACCTGACAAACTTAAAATAGTAGTTCAGAAGATGGTTCTTCACATTATTTTATGCCGATTTTGCTTAAATAGAAATTGAGTTATTATATTACTTTCCATTTTTTTTTGGCACACCTTATCTAACATCTTCTGTTTAAAACTTCTTATTGTCTCTTTGGTAGTTTAACAGGTAAGGTTCTGTGGTACTGAGGGTATGGGTTCAATTCCCGGCATCATTTGATTGTAATTGTCGATAATTATTGAAAACGATTTATGAAAACAACCTGTGTACTCATTGTAATTATTTTTTAGTCCATCCATTTTTCAAAATTGGAACTTATGTATTTGGGGCCAATATGAGCATCGAATGTACTCAAAAATGAGTAGGTTTTACTTATTTTCGAGTTCCTTTTTTTTAACAGTGTTTCTGTAGCCGAAACAATTATCATAATTTTTCTACTAATAAACAAAACGTTTCTTGTTTCAATTAATCGGTTAGCCTACTTCGTAGGTAGAAAGTGTTCTGTTATCTCTTATGGGAGGGGGGTGGGGGATTCAACTAGGAGATATCGCACTACCTAGAAATTTTATAGGACCGTCACTGATACTCACCAGGACCAGATGTAGGCATAGGCTACATAAGATTACAGCCTAGGGGTTCTCACCACACACACAAATTAAAAACTTGCGGGAAAAATTATTTGGAAAATCCTAATTAAATGCAAATCCTAATGAAAATAGTATACTACAATTTTATGATGGAGAAAAATTATATTTTTCTTAGCAGATTTGTACAATGTAAATATATGCTAATACTTTTACGTTCTTTTTTAAAAACACATGTTTAAATTGTGATAATTGCAACGAATGAAAAGCAATTTTTTGGAAATCTGTTGTTTTTACTGTTCTTACCTTGGTATTTTACTTAGAGTCATTTGAAGGTAATACAAAGGACGAGTGCAATATTTTATTAACATTTTCATAGATTCCAGAATGCCGTTGCTCCTTGAAATCATTGACATTTGTAACATAGTATTGGAAATTTAAAAAAAAAAAACAGTCTAATCTTATTGCATTTGTACATTTAAAAATCATTTAATTTGCAGTTCTGGAATATACATTTAAACACATTAACACCCCATACCTCGGGATATTCCATTTCCGTCTATAGTTAAGTGGCCCGCACTACATATTCAGTGTAGGGGCCCACTAACAATAAATCCTGTTCTGACTCTCACATTGATTTTTACGTGTTTGTTGTAGGTAAAGCTGTCATAAAGAAATGGCGCAGTATCAGAGACCAGTGGATGAAAACGACCAAGAAAACGAGCAGTCAAAAGAAATCTGGAACCATTTCCAAGCGTTATATCTACCATGAACAGCTGTGGTTTCTAGAAAAAACTACTGCTGAAAATGAAACAGATGTGGTAGACGAAACTGAATCACTTGCTTCCCCGGTGGACAATGCCCCGGACCAAAGAGATACTCGGGAACCTAGTCAGACAAGGAAGACTCCCCTAACCCCTTCTGAAAAGAATGGCGCTAGAAAGAAAGGAAAACTAGATTTAGAGAAACATATTTTAGACACTCCACAAGAAGAAGATCCAAAGATGTTATTCTTTAAAGCGATTGCCTCCAGTATGGAAGATTTCTCAGACGATGAAAATCTTCAGTTTCAATGTTGTGTATTGAACTTAATTCAAAATATAAGAAAAAACCGCGTGTATCAAGCAGTGGCAAAGGGTCCAGTCATCGGTAGATTCGTCGATGACCCCTGAAATTTTTTTTAAAAATTAAAAAAATTCAACTAAAAATATTTAATTTTTTTTCTATATTTTATCAATTTAAAAAAGTTTTTAAATACAATTGTTTATTATATATAATTTTTATTTTCTTGAAACGTTTAAAATATCCCAAAAAATGAACCCATTTAATCAATTCAAACTGAAAACGGTCAGAATCAAAATTCCATTTTTGGGGGAACTACAAGAATAATTAACGTCTTAAAGCTTTCTCGATGGGGGGGGGGGGGGGAGAGCACTTACTGTTCGGGGCGATGACCATCACAAAAAATCACGCCTCGCCACTGGTATCAAGAGATTCATTTCAGAATGAATTCGACTCCTGTTATCACACAGCAACAGGGATTCATTAAGTTCTTTATTTGATTTGGATTTTGGAAATGTGACAAAAATAACAAGTATTAATTATTTTACCTTTCTTTCTAAGAAAATATATGTTAATACTGCTAATCAGTACCGGAACTGGTAAACGTCTTTTTCAACTATTATTATTCACTCATTATTATTGTAAAAGAAAAATATTCTTTTAAAAAAAAAGAAAAACCGAAATTAAGAAAAATGCGTTAAAAAGTTTTAAAAAAATTACGATCAAGTTGAAAAAATTTAAATATTTCATATTAATTTTATACTTATTACAACATTTAGAAATCATCTCCAAAATTTAGGTATGTTCTTTCGTAAATTGGCACCAACTTCAAAAAGTTGTAATAAGTATAAAATTTAAATTAAATAATTCAATTTTTTCAACTTGTTCGTAAAATTAAAAATTATTTTTTACTTTTTATCGCATTTTTCTTAAACTTAGTTTTTCTTTTTTTTTTAATATAATTTTATTTGTCCCTGTTTAGTTTTTAATGTAGTGGAAGACTTCGCCCCCTTCTTTATCCTTCAAGAAATTCAAGTTGCAGATCACATTTCTACACGTCTTGAACCCCGCGTAATAAATACCGTGTAAACGAAACTATATTGTCTCATCAATATAAATGTATATTGTAAAACAATTGCCATTTAATAAATGCCAAGTAAACGAAATTCCATTGTTGCACAATCTTTATTCATTAAAATATTTTTAAATCTGAGAAAATATTTAGAAAAAGTCCGGTTGATCGATATTTCCGAATATATAACAACCGGAAAACATATTTATTTTTTGCAAAACTGGATTATCTATTTCACAAAAAATATTTTCGTCTGAAAATTATGTTGTTACTATGTCTCATCGATATCGGATTATATATGTTTCTCATATATAATCAAACAAACATAGCTATTTCCCCCACCCTGGATATTCATTAGCACAAATTTATTTATCCTAATTTCATATATTGAGAAAACATAAGAATTAAACTTTAAAAAGTTCATTCAAGTAGTATGATTTTATTTAATGAATGAACTAGAACAAATATTAGGAAGGATTAATTTTCATTATTATTTAATAATGCAACCTTTTGTAGCAACCACTCCCATTACACTTGATTTCCTTGACTCCATCAGTTAGAAACGTGGTTCTTTTCAGGAAAACCCATCCATCCTTTGTGTGTGGTCTGGTAATGCGATTGAATTAAAGTATCGGAAAGTCTTCAGTGGTAGTGCTCGTGGCATACAAATCGAACGCCAGTAAAACTAGATATCCTTTTATTTTTGTTACTATCTAGTTTATAATAGAAACAAAATTGAATACAATATGATAAAATGTTTGAAATTTAATTTAAATTTATCTATAATTGTTACATTAGTTGTGTATTTAAGAAATTCCTTCATCTTTCTATCTCTCCCCTTTCTTTATATACAATATAGGCTCAGAAAACAGAAGAAAAAACTATATAAGCTCTCAAATAATATTTGATAAGAAAAGAGATCTTAGCTCATAATCCGCCAAAGCAGGAAGCTTGCCTTAATATAAAAATTAAAGAAACTGTATTAAAACTACACATAACAAAGGATTTGAATTAAGTTTATTAAAAAACTATTTTTAAATTGTGTTACTCTAATAATTATGACTAATTTCTATGTGTATAACATATTGATACGATAAGAAGTATTATAGTTTCTAGATCATTCAAAATTGACTTAGTTTTCTTAATTCATTAAAAAAATAAAAAAAAAATAAAAAATAACTATTTTAGTTTATTTAAACTATTTTTAAATAATTATAATGAATTATTAATTTTATAACATATTGGTACAATAAGAAGAGCAATGCTTTCTAGAAAATATTACATTTTTTAAAACTATCACTTAAAGGTAAAAATAATTCAAACCGAATTCTGCATTACTTATTAAAATAACTTCATTAAATTGTATTTTAACTATAACGAGTAAAACAAAAAAAATTAATGAAATAAAATGGTATTATTTCAAATTTACAGATGTTGCAAAAAAAAAAATCAACTCCAATTTAACTCTTTTCTGTTTAAAGTATTGTACACCACTGACCTCCTGAAAAACATTTACATAAACACAATGCATTGATTCAATGTGTAGCTTAATCTGTTCGTATATAAGGAAAGTTGAACTTTTATGATTACAAAAGGTTAGGAATACTCAATAGTTTTTAATATTTTCAATACATTTTTAAATGCAAAAGTTCTATTTGATGTTCCAAGAGCTATCTTAGAGCAATAGGGCATTTGAAAGCGGGCTTACCTTGCTTTAAAGGGGTAATCAGGCCCTGTCTATTGCGGCATTAACTCAATCAAATGTTCACTATAAATATTTATTTTAAGCAAAAGTGGTGTTTTTATATTGTATGTAATTGGTAATTCATGTGGAACTAATTTTAGTTTGTCGTCGAGAAATGCATTGTTAAAAATAGGTACTCAAAAATAGGTAAAACGCACTCATTTTTGAGTACATTAAATGCTTATCATAGCTTTGAATACATAAATTTCATTTTTGAAAAATAGATGTTCTCAATATGAGTAAAAATGAATAAAAAGAGCTTTTGCTTGCCTACATAGGATACCTCAATAAATCACTTGAAATAAATATCGACAATTACAAGACTTACCGGGAATCGAACCCAGATCATCAGGCTTCACAGCCCAGTGTTAAAAAGTTGTGCTAAAAGAATGGAAAGTACAATAATTGAGTTATAATAGCTCAATACCCATTTAAGCAATCGACTTTAAAGGATGTGGAAAACCATCTTCTGAACAACTATTTTAAGTTTGTTAGGGCGATGTCTTAAGATTGCTTGAACAGAAGCTCAGATGAGCAATGTAAAATCACACTGCTCATTTTTAAGAAAGTACGGTTACTTAAATTTCAGTACGTCATCGCTCATTTACGATGCAATTGTCCTCAACGAAAAACGAGTATTTTCAGGTAATCATTTTAAAGTACCTTTTTTTTACGGTGTGTAATCTATACATACACGCTTACAAACAAATTCTTATCCATCCCATTTTAAAGGAAACAACTTCGCCAAAATTCGTTCTGAATTCTGAATTTCGCTCTACCTTATCGCACTGTCGGGTGCGACACTTGTCAAGAGCGGTGGAAAGTGCATCGACGTGAAAGAATATCCGTCTGAGAGTTGCCGATCAGAAATCGACGGAAGACAGTGATGAAGCACGTGGTGAATCTCTACTGCAGGCCTGATGCTTATCGCCAATGCCACCCGTACTTTCAAAGTGGTTCTTTTTTGTTTCTCAAAAGAGATCACTTCCAAAGCAGCGCAAGATAATATGTATATTCATCAGGGTTCGAAATTAGCAGTCGTTAGTCGTATTTTGAACCTAAAAATTTAGGTTTGACGACCGTAATTATATATATATATATATATATATATATATATATATATATATATATATATATATATATATATATATATATATATATATATATATATATATATATATATATATATATATATATATATATATATATATATATATATATATATATATATATATATATATATATATATATATATATATATATATATATATATATATATATTTATATATATATATATATATATATATATATATATATATATATATATATATATATTTATATATATATATATATATTTATATATATATATATTTATATATATATATATATATATATATATATATATATATATATATATATATATATATATATATATATATATATATATATATATATATATATATATATATATATATATATATATATATATATATATATATATATATATATATATATATATATAGGATAATATCAAAATATGTCCAATATAAAAGAGAGCAAATATAATAATTTATCCAAAATAAAATACTCCAAAAGTTCATGAAAAAAGTTTATGAAATATAACTTTATAAAGTTTAGGAAAATAACCAATAATGAAACATAGCATTTATAAAATAAAACTCTTTAACAAAATTATATAGCTATAGATATAGGATAATATAAAAATATATCCAAAATAAAAGAGAGTAAATATAATAACTTATCCAAAATAAAAGAGAGTAAATATAACAATTTATCCAAAATAAAATACCCCAACAGTTTAAAAGGATAATCAAATATAGCATTTATATAAATAAAACCTTTAACAAAAATATATAACTGTAGATATATGATATCAAAATATATTCAAAATAAAAGAAAGTAAAAATTATAATTTCATATAAGAATTAGTCCTTAGCTTATAACTTATTTTTATTAGCTCTTGATAACTTATTTTTTCTAAGAAGAAAATGTGATGTGTTATTAACAAATTATTCGCAGTTCTGTGGATTTTCTATGCACCTTGTGTAAAAATAAGGGTTAATGCTCAAAATATTTTTTTCGCGATTTTGGACTTCGGTCTTTTTTTACCCAAGGTATGGATAATTTACTGCATATTGCCTGAAGTTCTGCCATAGGTTTACCATTTTCCAATATAAACTCAATCTTTATGGAAATTATGTATTTTCATTTATTTCTCAAGTCATTTTGACATAGCTAATCCAAATTTTTCTACAAAGAAACTCTTATGGTTTGTCTATTTTGGAATCACGAATGTATAGCTATAAAAATATAAATAATTATCTTCCTTTAACTGACTAAAATTCCCTTTGTATATTCTTTCGCAGTATTAATTTCTAAAAATAGCTTAAAAACATAATGTTATCGCATTCAATAATTCATATATCCAATACATACATTCACCCCATCAAATTTTGGCATTAGTATCAGATTCAACGCTCCTATTATTCTTAATCCATAATTTTTGGATGCCATGTCATACAAAATGGGACCCTCATAAAAGAACTAATAGACCAACTTAAAAATCTGATCCCTAAAAATACTAAAAGCACATCGCCATTTCACTTCAACCCCTGTCACCCGACACTCAATTTCTTGTTGGGCCAACACAAATCTGAAAACGCACTCTTCTCGTTTTCAAAAAGTCATCTAAGTCATTTTTCAATTTTTAGATCAATGCTGCCAGGATTGGCAAAGTATCGTCCAGTTTGGCCATTTTAACAAATTGAACGCAATCAATTTTATATAAAATGGTTTAAAAGCGATATCTGTTTTGATGTGCAACGTCTTTAATATCTGGTCCCGGTAAGTGGCATGTAGTCGAAAAAATCTAACGGACGTATGCAACGGAAATGGTTCTACTTCACGCATATCCAGAAAAATGAAATTCGACAGAGTGATTCCTTCTAACTTAATTTTTTGAAGAAAAAAAAACTATTCACGAACTTCTAGCTGAAATACCCGTTCTTCGCACGGAATTAAAATAAATGTGCCTCATCACTCATTATCATGCTTCCTTTATACCCAGGAAGATAAAAATTGGCTGGGTAATTTTTTATTTCCTGAAATGAAAAAAATTCATCAACGAACGTTGAAGGTATTTGATAAGCACATTTTGTAAATTAATTAAATTTGTATATTAGTTGATAGATTTAAGTTAGTTGAATTTGTGAATTTGTAAATTAATTCAATATGGAAATTAATTCAATTTGGAAATTAGTTCAATTTGTAAATCAATTGCATTTGGAAATTAATTCAATTTGGAAATTAATTGAATTTGTAAATTATTAAATTGTAAATTCATTAAATATGTAAATTCATTAAATATGTAAATTCATTAAATATGTAAATTCATTAAACTTGTAAACTAATTAAATTTGATCTTTACTTATACATAATTTCACATAATGAATTTGGAATGGAAGCTCACAATTTCTCAGGAGTGTTGGCTCTATATTTTGAAAATTTCCCGATTTTTGAGTTGGCAACCCTGTTACGTCGGCCGGTGAATGAATCCCATTCAAAAAGAGCATTCAGAGTGGGTCGAGGGGTACAATAAACGCATTTACGGGTGAGGATCTCTTCTTTTAGAAGCACTGTAACTCGAGTGTTTGGAGTTTATTTTATACCGTCATAGAATAGGGGGATGTCTCCCTAAAATGCCCGGATTGAAAGTCATCCTTTTGTCCTCGATTTTATGCTTTTTTTTATATACCCTTGTTATATATCTTTCAGCAGTGGCATGGTTGTTGTGTTCACCTGAAATTGAAGCCGGAAACCTGTTTCGAATAGTACCTAAGCGAATCTTTGAATGTTAGTCTCTTTGGAACTATAACTGTAATGTATTTTTTAATTTCCTATACCAAGATAGTTTCGTTGGTGTGGTAGAAGACTTGTCATTGAAAGGTCTTGAGTTTATTCTAGACATTTCGGCAGACATCCAGAGTAGAAAAGAAGCCAGGGTCTGTGTACTAAATACAATGTTAAAAATATGTACTTAAAAATGAGTGAAATGTACTCATTTTTGATTACATTCGATGCCTAACATACCTCCGAATATATAAGTTTTATTTTTGAAAAAGAGAAAAATGAATAAAAAGAGCACCTACATAGGCTTCCTCCATAAATCACTTTCAATAAATGTCAATAATTACAACCAGAACTTATATCTAATAGAACCCAATCCGTCTACCAGATGTCGTCCATCGAAGACCAGGGTCTTATCCATTGTACTACCAGAACGAAGTGAAGAAATTATAAAGGCGTGTCACAAGAATGGAAAATAAGATAATTAAGTTGTAATAACTCAGTTTCGATTTAAGCAATTGACATCAAATAATGTATAAAACCATCTTCTGAACAAATATGTTAAGTTTGACAGGTTGCTTTGTTAGGATGGCTTGAACTGAAGCTGGTATTAGCAATATTAAACCATACCGCTACCTTTTACGATATTTTACTTAAATTTGAGTACGTCATCGCTCCTTTTCGATGCAATTATACTCAAAGAAAAACGAATACGTTCATGTACTCACTTTTAAGCCCCTTTTTTTACCGTGTGATCTCACAGATGAATAAAATTACTTCCATTCATTACACATCACGAAAAAAAACACCAATATCCCACCCCCACACTACTGACCGCAACCGTAAACAACAACACCCCCAAGTCACAACAACAGAGGCCTTCAATTTCACGAAAAAGCCCCCCCAAAAAACACAATAAAACAGTTAAACTACCCTAAATCATCCAGCACCTTTTCAAAACGGACCAACCTCCCCTACGGAACCACCCAAAAACTCCTCCTACAAGACCCTCACAAAGGCCGGGACAGACCCGAGATATTGAGCAACTTTTGTGTCCACTGAATGGGAGATATTTTTTCTCAATACAACCACGCGAGTGAATATCAGGACGGATTGAAGTGGTTACCCAGGTAGCTCACAAGGGAAGCTTGACACCTATGGCCTCTTGTTCGAGGTTGATTTATGGTGCAGCAGTTGTGTTAGTGGCTTCAAAAAGCGGATCCGACAGCCATGCAATTGATGGCGGAACGGTGGGGAACCGCAGATCAACCGCGGTAACTTCCTCCCCCCTTTGGATTTTTTTTTTCATCTTTCGTTTATTACTTTCGTAGCTGTAAGATCACTCCCCCCTTTTCCATCTACCTAATGTACCTGTGCCGGCAGCTTATTTACCATCCCTTGATGAATGCTGCGATTGGATTTGAAGGTTTTGTTTGTCGGGCAACACCTATTTGCGGGATGGTTTAGAGGTGATATTTGATTGAAAAGGGTTTAATTGGTGTTTAGGGTGGTGACTTTAGTGAAATACGTTTGATGGTGTAAGGCGGGGTAAAATGGGTGGGTATTTGCTGTTGTTATTTATTAAAAAAAAATTATTTTAAATAGGTATTTAATTTCTTGCATATATTTTACATTCATATTTTTTGCATATATTTTACATTCATATTTTTTACATTAATATTTTTTGCATATATTTTACAATAATATTTTTTGCATATATTTTACATTCATATTTTTTGCATATATTTTACATTCATATTTTTTGCATATATTTTACATTCATATTTTTTGCATATATTTTACATTCATATTTCTTACATATATTTTACATTCATATTTTTTGCATATATTTTTCATTCATATTTTTTGCATAGATTTTACATTTATATATTTTGCATAGATTTTACATTCATATTTTTGCATATATTTTACATTAATATTTTTGCATATATTTTACATTCATATTTTGTGCATATATTTTACATTCATATTTTTTGCAAATATTTTGCATTCATATTTTTTGCATATATTTTACATTCATAGTTTTTGCACATATTTTACATTCATATTGCTTGCATATACTTTACATTCATATTGTTTTTATATATTTTACATTCATATTGTTTTTATATATTTTACATTCATATTGTTTTTATATATTTTACATTCATATTGTTTTTATATATTTTACATTCATATTGTTTTTATATATTTTACATTCATATTGTTTTATATATTTTACATTCATATTGTTTTTATATATTTTACATTCATATTGTTTTTATATATTATATATTTTACATTCATATTTTTCGCAGACATTAGTTGGCAACATTTTTATTCATGGAAATGTCCATATGTTGCATCTGGCAACAAAACATTATTCTAGTAATTTCCTGTTCAAAAGAAGCATGCTTGTTTTCGAGCTCCTGAAAACTTTGAAAAAACCAAAACATTGCTGAAAATTTAATTACCTATGTCTCTATTCATGTTTTAGTGGGGGGAGGTAAAATAGTTATAGTTATTCTAAACCAGGTATTTAAAAATTTTACTTTGGATAGGCCTAGACTAATAATTTTGTATAATAAACTATTTAAAATAAATTTTTGTCTAGAAATAAATTTCTTTTTAGAAAATGTTGAAGTAATTATAAGACAGCCAGCTGTTAAAAAGCTACTAAAATGGCAAAAACATATCCTAATTTTTGAATTTATATTTAACTTTTATTCAACTTCTGTTTTGCATTCTCTCATGCTGTTTTTGTAGCATTTGACGGCACTGACGAAAACGTTGAAAGGATTGCATTTTTTTAAGCAAGTGGGTATCGAATGCACCTATACCTGTATCGAATGCACCTGTACTTTTAAACGAAATTAATTTCTCCTTCTGCAATCGAAAATTGTCCATTCCAAATTGACTTTAAAATTAGTATTATTGTACCTATAATAAAACAAGGGGGAACTAACAGAAAATGTACAAATTAGTATGTGCTTTTGCTATTTTGCAAACTTTTAACTTATTGTCTATCATACAATTATTTCCAGATTTAAAAAAAAGGATATATTTTATTTCTAGATTGCAAAGATTTAACAAAATTTGCAAATTTAATTCTACAAAAATATTAGCCTATGCTAATCTGATGTAAAATTTTATAATGATTGGTTAAGCCTAACTATTATATCCAGTTTACACCATCACACTAAAAACATAAATAGAAACAAGGGCAATTAAAAGAATGTTTACGTGTTTAAGGAAAACAGTTGTCCAGAACCTTTGTCAGTTGAAATGAAAGACAGCAATATTAAATTTCATTTATTAGTTTTCTGGTTTGGTTTGGTTTGGTTAATTAACGTCACCCTAGATCTGCACAGTGGGCTATTGGCGGCGGTTCGGGGTCTATCTCGAAGGAAAGACCCGGGAACACATACACATTCACACACACATTCATTCATACCTGCACCTCGTTATTTTAGAACCATGGTCAGATGACGAGGAAACACCTGAACTGGCACCCAACGCCTTCAATAGACGTCGGGACTTTGGACCCCGATCAGATTTATCGTGCACCAGTCCCGTATACACGCCAGTATAATTTGTTGGCTATTCTAGACGACTTTCTAGTATTTTTGTAGCGAAGCTGGCAACCCTCCGATCGCAAGATCACTACTTTTGTAACTTTTCTATGTCAAGTCCATTGCACGGATTCGAACCACCAACTGACTCTGATTAGTAGCTGAACGCCTTACCAACTGAGAAACTGGGGCTCTATCAGTTTTCAGGAGCAGCAAAAGAAAGTATGAGTCAAGTAAACAGAAATGGATAATGTGATGTTGCCAGATGCAAAAATTTAAATATCCTTTTAAAATAATGTTTTTTTTTGTGTGTGTGGGGGGGGGGGGGGATAAAAGACAAATATCTACCCATTTTACCCTACCTGTGGTAGAAAGCGGACACAAAAAACCCTATATATGAAACATTCAAATGTGATATCCAGTAAATATATTAATTTTTTTTAAATGCAAAAAATAGATTATTCCTTCAAATAGCACAAAATCTAAAACCATTTACGTTCTGACTGAAATTTTGCCTGGAAAATCATAGCATTATGAACCTTTCTTTAACGTAATAAACTGTATTTTTACACTGTAAATCTAAAGAAGGACCCATTGTACACAAAATGGATTTCATTTCAAACCCATCATCGGCCAAACAAGGAAATCCCCTGCCACCGGTCAACACAGGGCTATAGAATAGCCAAAATTTCCAAAGATTCTGGTCAACACACGAGTCAAAATGGACTGTTTGAGGGACTTCGGCCCCTGACTTCATTCAAACCACCCCTTCCATTCGAAAAAGGGTGTGAGCGTAGCCACCCTTCTTCAAACCCCCATTGTGAGGCCGACTTCCTTTCAATGTGTGGCCCTTTTCAACTAACCTCGTAAAAATAAAAAATAAATGGGAACCATAACATTGGGGCACTTGAACCAGCAGAAAGATTTTGTATTGGGGGAGGGAAAGATCTGTTTCCGTTGCTATTATTGGCATGTCCAAAGGATGTTCCGCTTTGTCGGGTTTTGTAGGGGGGGGGGGGGGGGGATAAGAGGAATGCATCTTTCAAGTGGTTGAAGATGAGTGGTGTTCTTTTTTTCGGTAGTCCTGGAAGAAGTTATCCGCGAAGGGGACTAATAATGGTATTTATTAAATACTACGAGTCCCTATTTTTGAAAAAAAAAATTATTATTTGGCACTTGCGGAAAATTGGAAATATGTGTACACGCTGTTAAAAATGCATTCTCATATTTGATGAAACGTTTGTCGTTTGTGACGAAAGAGACGCAAGCTATATGCTCCGATTAAAAATTTCGTCAAATTGAAGAAATTTATTTTGTCGGTTTTGTTTTAATTAAATTTATTTTGTTAAATAAAGCGACATACCCTTGTATTTATCATCCGTCATCGTGAGGATATCGTCCCCGTATCTACCGAAAATTATTTCGTTATTAAACATGACATTTCATCATGTATATCGTATGTCATCGTGAGAACATAGTCCCCATACCTAACGAAAATTATTTCGTTATTAAACATGACATTTCATCATGTATATCGTATGTCATCGTGAGAACATAGTCCCCATACCTAACGAAAATTATTTCGTTATTAAACATAACATTTCATCATGTATATCGTATGTCATCGTGAGAACATAGTCCCCATACCTAACGAAAATTATTTCGTTATTAAACATGACATTTCATCATGTATATCGTATGTCATCGTGAGAACATAGTCCCCATACCTAACGAAAATTATTTCGTTATTAAACATAACATTTCATCATGTATATCGTATGTCATCGTGAGAACATAGTCCCCATACCTAACGAAAATTATTTCGTTATTAAACATGACATTTCATCATGTATATCGTATGTCATCGTGAGAACATAGTCCCCATACCTAACGAAAATTATTTCGTTATTAAACATGACATTTCATCATGTATATCGTATGTCATCGTGAGAACATAGTCCCCATACCTAACGAAAATTATTTCGTTATTAAACATGACATTTCATCATGTATATCGTATGTCATCGTGAGAACATAGTCCCCATACCTAACGAAAATTATTTCGTTATTAAACATGACATTTCATCATGTATATCGTATGTCATCGTGAGAACATAGTCCCCATACCTAACGAAAATTATTTCGTTATTAAACATGACATTTCATCATGTATATCGTATGTCATCGTGAGAACATAGTCCCCATACCTAACGAAAATTATTTCGTTAAATATTAGGACGATTTCAAATAAGACAATAATTCAATATGTACAAGCTGACTCGACCGCAGACCTCTCGTTGCACAGTCCAATATGTCATATAAGATACAAGAACCAAATAGGAGTTGGTGACCCTGAATAGGCCCAAGGAAAAGGGATTTGAGTAAATGATTTTCATTCAAAATTTAAAGATTCTTGTTTCGCCAAAAGTTTTCGCCAACAGTCACGTGAGCGTGACTCAGTGACGAAAGTATTGCCAAATATAACGTAATAGTAGCTTTGACAATCGCCAAATTCTCAAAATTTTTAGTGTTATTTCTGAGAGTGGCAATACTTACGTCCACGAGGAAATATATATTTCAAGGAAAGTACCTACCTCAACGACCGTACACTAAATATAAAATCTAATTATTCAAATACTTTTTGCTTTAAAAAAAACTTATTGTAAAGCCCCATAAATGTCCAATTTTGCAACAAAAAAAAGTAAAGACCACCTTTTTCAAAAACAAGAAATTGTAATCATTTTCAAAATCGAATGATTGTTGCTATGCAGCTCATAAATAAACAAAGAACTTTCAGTGGATGTATTTTGACGCTTCCGCAATTCGCAATGGCCGACAGCAATGAACAAGCGCCTTGTACGCGCAGTCTCCGACGCCAGACAACTGTGCATTATCGTCGACATCTACAGCCCGGAGAAGCATTTCTCCAAGCAAAAACGGAGGGAAAGAAAAGGTAATATGTAACTCAAAATAAAAAAAAAATAGCTGGGTTTAGAGAACTGTAGATTTGAGTAAGAGACAAGCTATTACGTTTTCACGCCATGTTAAGTGCGCTTTGCGAGGGCATTGTCAAGCAGAACAGAGTCGGTTTTGTTGGTTCGAATCCGGACTTTGACGTCTCGGGAGCTTTGGATTTTTCTTCTGAGGGATGGGTTCCTTAGAGGGAGAGCGAACCACGAATGCTTGGGATTGTGATTTACTTCTCGTTTTTTTTGCAAGAAGTCGGCACTACAAAGTTGGCAGTGTTAAGAAGTGTTCCCAACTGAATCAAATTTTTACCTTCAATGCCTTATACACATGTTGGAGCCCCAGTTGCTCAGTTGGTAAGGCGTTCAGCTACTAATCAGAGGATTGGTGGTTCGATTCCGTGAAATAGACTTGACATAGAAAAGTAAAAAAGTAGTGATCTTGCTATCGGGGGGTTGAAAGCTTCGCTACAAAAATACTAGAAAGTCGTCCAGAATATCCAACAAATTATACTGGCGTGTATACAGGACTGGTGCACGATAAATCTGATCGGGGTCCAAAGTCCCGACGTCTATTGAAGGCGTTGGGTGCCAGTTCAGGTGTTTCCTCGTCATCTGACCATGGTTCTAAAATAACGAGGTGCATGTATGAATGTGTGTGTGAATATGTATGTGTTCCCGGGTCTTTCCTTCGAGATTGACCCCGAACCGTCGCCAATAGCCCACTGTGCAACTCTAGTGCGACGTCAATTAACAAACCAACCAAACCAACCAACTATACACATGTTGGTAAAAGAGAAGTTTTTAAGTTCCTAAATCGCATAAATCCTGAGAATAACACTCTTGGCCTCTAAAGCCTGGAAGTTTTAATAAACCCTCCACCTTACTAAGCCCCTAACGTTCAAACTTCAACTGATCTGGTATTTCTGAAAGGGAAAATCAGAGCCTTCCTTACACGCCGAATGTTTACACCAGAGATGAAAGCATTATATAACTTTCAACCTTCCAAAATCATAGCAATCGGATAGCTGTCTTCAATATAAGAATAACTTTCTACAACTGTAGGAGAGTGAAATACGACGACGTAAATTTCGCCGACATCAGCTTTTGTTACAATGTTTGCCGAAATTACGTAATGTAAATATTAATGACTTGTTAAGCAGCGATCAAAATGAACTGGCATTTCAAATTTTAACTGAGGATGAAATTATTTCTCATATTCGGAAGGAAAATGTTGAAGTTGTAAAGGAAAGCGATAACGAGGTGGAAGAAAACGACCTGTGCTACTACATAAGTAAAGTTGAGTCTGTTGACTGTTTTTCGAAAAGACTGGAGTGATTGGAACAGGAATCAGATTCAGATAAAAATTAACTTTTCTTTTAAAAAGGCTTTGGGAAGAGCCGCGAAAAAGCTGTCATTTTAAACAGTCATCTTAAAAGTCAGTCCGTTATTTCTTACAGAAAACATCAATTACTAGTATAACAGTTTTAATTGGCAATTCTCGATTTTCCGGAATTTTCAATTAAACGACCTGCCTTCGGTCCGAATTAGGTCGGATAATCGAGGCTCTACTATACAAAATATGTTCACGAACATAGCCAATGAAATCATGGTTATTTCTCACGGATTTCATTTAGGCTATCCTGATCGTATTTCAACAACAAAAAATCTTAGTCGAAAAAACAGTTGCATTCCTAAAATTAACGACAAAAATGCAACAAATAATTAAAAAAACATAAACCTCAACACTGAGATGGTAAAAATACCGTAAAACCCATAAAAAAAAGGTAATGAGCCTTCATTATTCAAGCTCAGTTTTCAATTGCACGCTTGAAGCCCTACACCCATCCCCCCCCCCCCCCCCCCCCCTAAAAATAAAAATAAACCCAAAATATTACCAGAAAATTACCGTTAATTATCCCGCACTGCGTTTCCTGCAGCCCGAAATAAACGCGAAAACGCATCCAGCGCGCCCTTCAAGCAAACCGCTTTCTGAAGCTCGGCTGAGTGATCGGGAGGATGAGGATTTATCAGAAACAAGTTGTTGTCAGCTACTCCTAAAAGGACGGTGGGGACGATTTTTTGATGCACGTGTCAGCGTCGGGGGACACCTGATACCTCGCAACTTATCCCTTTCGCCCCCCCCTTCCTTCATCTGTTATCCTATTTTTATTTTTTGTTATTATGCCTCTTGCTGGTTTGGGGTAGTGTGGGGGATGTTTTATTATCTATTTAGTTTTTTTTTTCTCTCAGTTTCTTTTTTTCACAAGGGGGTGTAATATAGATGTTATCAACGTTTTGGATGTAGTAGGCAATAGTTATGCGTCTTGGATATTAATGGGGTCAGCTGTGAAAATAAGAAGGTTGTGTATATTTCTGTAACTGATTTCTTGTACTAGGGGACAAGCTAGCCTGGTCCTAAGCATTTATGCCGTAAATATGAACCTTCCGCCTAAAAAATAGAGTTATCAAAAAAGTAAAGGAAGTAGATCCGATGCAATGGACGATGAACAAAAGAAATTCGTTGGAATTTGAATATATTGGTGATTAACTATCGGATGAAATAAGGTCTGCTTTAACGAATAAAAAGTTCCAGATCATCGGTGTCCAGTAGCTATTGAATTTGGGGCTAGGGTATAGTTTAAAGTTTAGGGGGGAGAGGGAATGTAAGAAAGTATACGGCAGCGATAAAGATGCCAAATATGACTGATACATACTCATTTCTCGTTCGTTTTTAAAAGCAACAGATGAATCACTTTTAGCCAATTAAAACCATAGATTTTACAGATCATAGCCTTTGCTTTAGGGTCTAGTTAGATTGTCCTGGAGTATATGAGTTTACCTAAATTATTGCACCCATAATATTGCACATTAGATTTTCATAAGTATACATGTGAACCTCGGTAGGAAAAAGACCGTATTCACAACTGATGCGCAATGCTCGTCAATTACTTGAAAACTTGAAATAATGAAAGTTTTAAAAGGGAAATGGCCAATTTTCGCCAGTTAATTATATTTCGAGTATATACTTTTTTTAAAAAAAAAAGGCTAACGTCAATAGTATACAATATCAAGTAATTACTGGGCATAATTCAAAACCAGTGATTTTGGTGATTGGCCCTTTTTCTATTAAGGTACAAATACGTATCTTTTAAATTGGAAACTGAAAAAGAAACTAACTAATGTCAATGGCCGTACAGGTAATACTCTTATTCTACTGATAAAGTTCGTAAACTATTCTGAAAGGTGGCAACAATTACTGAGGTAAAATACCTCGTACCGTCGTCATGCCCAGTTGCCCCGAGCCTTTAGTTCCATGTATTTTGCCTGGTTTTCCGTCTTGTTCCTTGTCCTGCTGCACCATCTTTGCTACCCTAAATTGTTAATTTACCATAATATCGCCATCTTTATTCAATTCCTGGTAATTTCATGGATTGTATTAAATTTATAAATTTTGAGTTTCTTTACATTTGAATAAGTACTGTTTTGATTTGTACATTAAAAAAAATCACATTTTTTTTAATGAAAATTGTAAAATTTATGAAGATCTATAAAATTAAAGGTTTTTGTTTCAATATCCTTCAGAAAAACTTTAAAAAACTTTCATAAAAAAAACCTTCAATTTTAAATCATGAAGGGAAAATGCAGATATTTTAAAGGATTTATGCAGAAAATTAAAAACTTAAATAAAACTGCAGTTTTTTGTTTCAATATCCTTTATAAAACCTTCAAAAAACCTTCAGTTTGACAATTTTGATGAAGGTTTCATGCTGACTTTTTTTGCTGGGTAACTATAAAACATGCCTGTTATTTGAGACTTATGTAAGAACAATGAGTGTTCTTCAACTTCTGCAACTAAATGTCACAAAAGTAGTCTAAAATCAACGATATTTATAAAAATTTATACTTGCAGTATCGTTTTCATCAGTAAATAATTTAATATTATGTTTTATTCAATGACGGTATATACGGTTGACAAGCTCTCAAAACCGGCACACAATCATTTATCAAGAATAAAACGCCACAATAGCTTTTGAGTCATTATTTTAAAAGGCCACGACTACCGTTTGTCACTCCGCAAACCAGGCCACAACCACGAATCCGAAACTCGCGACCTAAAACTCAAATTGAAAGGCCGTTGTTTCCCTCCTTTCTTCCCACACTTTTTTTCCAATCTGTTTAATTCCCTTTGCCTTCATCCAATTCGTGATTCGCGCAGGAAGCAACGCTGTATCTAATCTCCAGTTGTTTGGTCACGCCGCAGTGATAATGATCCCTCCGAAGTATGGTTGGGTTTTGCAAGAGCCAATGACTTTCCCGATATCAGAGCCGCCGACGAATGAAATCTAAGTGGGGTGTTATTTTCATCGAGGACGCACGCTTTTTTCCGAGTTTATCCATTCATCAGGTTGATGGTTCGTTGCGCATGGGAATTGCTTCTGTGACCGAAGAGTTGATGCGTGTGTTGAGGTTGCAAGGCTTCCTCCAGGATAGTGGTGTGGCGGAATCCAAGAAATCTGTCATTGCAAGAATTTAAGCGAGGAAGTTTTTCGAAATAATAATTTTTGAAAGAGGACAAGTGCCTTGAAGTGAAACGAGCTTAAGCCTTGTATGCAAGAAAGAGTATTGTTTTGTAAAAAAAACGAGGTTAAAATTAAAACATTTCATGTTTTGTATAGATGATTTATGATAAAGATTTTATCTATGAGTAAAAATGTCTTTTTTTCTGTAAAACTCATATGTTTCAACTGTCCAAAAACGCTTACGCATACAGCAAATATTTTTTTATGCCTATGAGTTTTGCATTTAAATTATAAAACCATTAGTCATTTCTTTTTTTATTCCTTAGTAAAAACTTTCTAAAATTAGATCACATTTTAAACAACAATTGAAAGGGCAAGTAAAAGAAGTGGTTAACTACCATTTTTGAAAAAAAAAGTTGCTAATTTTGATGTAGATGAAAAGTTTAAGTACATATATGTCTTCCCTCAAAATTGTATGGCTCTGCTTGATTTATTTAGGCAGATATATAGCAGTAAAAAGTATATGTTTCAATTTTAATGGTTCAATTTCATTAAGCAAACCTAAATGCCAAATGTGTGAGAACGCGCCAATTTTGTTAATCTGCCATCACTAATCACTAATCACTCACGGTAATAGGAAAAAGTATCTCGCCAATTTTTTCATTGGCAACAAAAATTGGATGGTCAACGGAAAGAAACCCTTTTTTTTCTTAAAGATTGTTGTCAGTGGAAAGGTTTAACGTAGAAAGTGATTTTTGTCAGTCTACACCTTCTTCCAATTGCCAATATATATATATATATATATATATGTGTGTGTGTGTGTGTTTTTTTGTTTTTAATGATGATTTCTCTCTCTTAAATTTTATTACCTTCACATTCGGATTTAATATCTTATTTTCCTATAGGCTCATTTTATTTATCTGAAGGAAATAGATTGGTCTTTTAAAAAATAGATTGGTTTTCAAATTTAGAAACAAATTTTGACTAGAACTGAAATACCACACATTTAGGTTTTATATGTGCATATCCTTAAAAAAACCAATGGAAAAAAATTATAAATGTCACAAATGTTTGAAAATTTGCACAAATAAAAAAAATTCCAAAATTTAATATGCAATGTATGTGTAGTTAAATAAAAGTTGGGTGCCTCAAAACTGAAAGACCTTACATTTAACTCTAATATGCAGCCTAAACAGTTTAATGGAAATTATATAAAAAAAATCTTAAAAAGGTAAGGCACAAATTTTAACATTAATTTCAGAACGATATAAGAACAATTGCGATGATTAATGATGCTTATTCATGGTACTCGGATTCAAAACATATTGACTGCAAGATTAGCTTCGATTAACACCACCCAACCGTAAAAACAAAACATCCGCAAAAACACAGCCTGTAAAAAGAAAGATAAAAAAAAATCATTTACTATTAGTATAATTGCTCTTCCAATTCCCCATACCCATTTCGCAAATAGATAACAATGCGACTACACCTTTCATGGTCTGGCTGGTAGCAAATTGCCAAAATCGGAATTCGTTCCGGTCTTCGCCATTTATTCTCTGGAGGTAAAGTTCAGGGAGTCCCCCAACTAACAAGACAGCGGGATTTTTTTCCAATGCATACCTTTACACCTGAAGGCGTTAGGTCCAATCAGAGGCCGGTGTGTAACAGCTCACTCGTTGCTGACAAATGACCTGCAGGAAAGTGATTTGCATGCGTCAAAAAGATCGGGCGTGGTGGCCATTTTGCGAATATTCCCTGTCCGTTACAGTTACAGCGAGGTGAATAATTGCTGGCAATTCCGAGAGGCGTCGTTTTTCAATTGTTTTATGGAGGGTTAGATGAGGTCACATATTACATTTGATAGCGTTAGGCTTAAATGTGATTGTTCTTTGCTTTGTTTTTATCTTGTTAGTCAAGTCTTTATACAATCAAGAATGGCTAAGAGTGGGTGAATGATTGGCATCATTGCGTTTCTCAATACAGGTTTATGTTTTATATGGGTGTATTCGATTTCCATAAGTAAATAGTTCAATGCTTACAAGTAATATGTGTGTTTTTGAATTGTTATTCCGATTCTAAATCTTATATTCTATTAAATAAATGTTTTTTCTCTTAACTCTTCAATGCTCATATTCTTTTTTCTTTATGGATGCAATAGTATGAACGCAAAACAACTTCCAATGAAATTTTTTTTTAATATTTGACAACAAAAATTAAGACAGACTTTGCAGGGAACATTGTGAACCGCTCCAGAAAGACAATTGAACACCCATTTCTCCTGAAACAAACGTAACGGTTTATGTTTTAACCTCTGAACGCCCCGATTTGAATCCATATAAAGTAAAGCTTCATTGTAGACGACATATGATCTCCCATATGAAATTGGACTAAAACCAGGCTGCATTGACTTTTGAAATCGCATTCAAACTTAATTTGAAGGTCTACATGAATAAAATGGGGTCCACTTCTATTGACATCGAAATCTCTTCCTGAAAAGAATAGTTGGAATGTCATCGATTTTCCCTTATATCATTCATTTTTATAGATTTTATTCGGTCTTATTTAAAGCATATCTTTTCAATTCAGGAATTTAAACAGAGCGCAACGATTGCAACAGCTCAATTCCGAGATTCATTGCGGATAAGCGGCATTTCGAAATCGAGTCCAACACCCCAACCAGTGTTTCGATCTACCTGCTTCAGTTGTTGCTTACTTTTTTCGACAGCCAGACGACAAGAGCTGCTAAGTAAAGTAGTGACAGAGACGCAGAAAGTGCGAAATAAAAGAAACAAGGAGAAGAAAATTCCCGATGATTCCATCCCAGCAGACAAGGCGGACCTCTGTGCCAACACATCGTGTCTCCTCAAAGAAGTCTCCTGTTCTCCAGAATTCTAGGATACATTCTCAGCGCTCCCATCCGAAACCTGACACCGCCGAGGAACGAACTGTTTGCCATGCAAAACGGATATTGCCTTTCTCCTAAGCATTCTTTTTTTGCTTGCTTTTCTTCTAGAATTGCTTTCTGCTTTTTTTTTTAACGTACGGCTTTGGCATCTTTTTTTTATTATTATTTTCTGAGAGTGTGGTTTTTTTTCTTCTTCTGGCTGGTTCTCAACCCTGGTAGAGTGAGTGCCCCCCCCCCCCTTTTTGCGGATCCTCTTTCAGTTTTGGATTTTATTTTGGTGTGCTTTTTCGGCGAGTGAAAGTTATAGGAGTTAAATTGGGTTAGTGATTTTTCTCCTACTTTTCCTCCCCTACTGAATTTTCTTGATGAAAATGGCAGCAAGGCTTTGGAAGAATACTGTTAGGAGTGTGGTGGAAATGGCCATCATCTAAAATACGTTCATGTGAAATGGAATTTAAATTTCGCACACTGTTAAAAATGAGTACTTAAAAATAAGTAAAATTTACTCATTTTTTATTACATTAGGTGCTTATCGTAGTTCCAAATAAATGAGTTAAATTTTTGAACAAAACATGTACTCAAAAATTAGTACAATTAATAAAAATGAATAAAAGGAGCAGTAGCTTGCCTATTTAGACAGTCTTCATAAATCACTTTCAATAAATATCGACAATTTCAACCACGACTTATCGGGAATCGAACCCAGGGATATGTGAAAAACTTTTAAACAGAAGAAAGATTAAAAGGTATGCTAAAAAAAATTGGGAAGAAAGATAATTGAGTTGTAATAACGCAGTTTCCATTTACGCAATATACATCAAATAATGTGGAAAACCATCTTCTGAAGAACTATTTTGAGTTTGTCAGGTCACTTTGTTAAGATGGCTTGAACAGAAGCTGAATTTATAAATATTAAATCACTCATTTTTGAGAAAGTACGGTTACTTAAATTTGAGTACGTCATGGCTCATTTACAATGCAATTGTACTCAAAGAAAAACGAGTATGTCCATGTACTCATTTTTAAGCACCACATTTTTTTTACAGTTTAGAGATACACAACATGCTACTGGCAATGATTTTGAATTCATCAAGATGAAAATACCTGGGAGCACTACCTGGTAATTTTAAACCATGGTCAGATGACGAAGACAGCACCAGAGATGGCACCGTACTGTCCAATTTACCACACCACGGCCTATGTGAGGTTAATTGAACAACGACAAATTTAACATGAATCAGCTCCTTAGACGGGAAAACTCGTTAACTTTCTCTTACGAACTACCTGCTCTTCTCAAGATGGGGTTCGTGTACCTAACCCAACTAATGTATTCGGAGCCATGATAAGCATCGAATGTAATCAAATAATAGTAAATTTTCCATATTTTCAAGTACCTATTTTCATAGAGCCCCAGTTGCTCAGTTGGTAAGGCGTTCAGCTACTAATCAGAGGATTGGTGGTTCGAATCCGGGCAATGGACTTGACATAGAAATGTAAAAAAGTAGTGATCTTGCGATCGGAGGGTTGCCAGCTTCGCTACAAAAATACTAGAAAGTCTTCCAGAATATCCAACAAATTATACTGGCGTATATACGGGACTGGTGCACGATAAATCTGATCGGGGTCCAAAGTCCCGACGTCTATTGAAGGCGTTGGGTGCCAGTTCAGGTGTTTCCTCGTCATCTGACCATGGTTCTAAAATAACGAGGTGCATGTATGAATGTGTGTGTGAATGTGTATGTGTTCCCGGGTATTTCCTTCGAGATTGACCCCGAACCGTCGCCAATAGCCCACTGTGCAGCTCTAGTGCGACGTTTTTTAACAAAACCAAAACAACCTATTTTCATATTGAAACAAGCTAATTTATTACTTCATGCATTACACGTTAATTAACTAAAGTACGTTAATGAATACAACAAATATGCATAAACGAAACAAACCGCAAGCTACGGCAAGCAATCTAAAAAACATACCACTTCAAATAATAATAATAAAAACTACCAACACAGACACAGCTAAATTGTGTTTCACAACACACAAAGAACCCGTTGTCTCAAGAACCCATGCAGAGTTCCATCAACGGCGTTTCATTCAACGAGCGAGATCTAACATTATGAGATCGCTGGTCTCACACTAAAGCTGATAGCCATCGAGTGTCAGCTGCTTAATTTTAGACACGACTACTGTTCCTTTAATTACGTGTTCACAGTCTGTGATTTCTGCTTTTTTTTTCATATATATATATTCAATTTCTCCTTCTGTACTGAATCAGAGACACATCTTCTCCCTTGCTGAAAATGAAAGAGTCTCGAGGGAGAGATATAGAGACTGCTTGTGTCTCTAGAAGTCTCCCGCTGTAGAGATTGTAATGAAAAGGGAAGTTAAGAGAGATTCGAGTATTAGGACACAAAGTGCTTATTAAGTTTCTTGGGAGGATGGATGGGTCGTGTTTATCAGTTTATCAAGTCGTTGGAATAAGGGTGCTATTAAAGATTTGTAAGAACGTTTGATGTTTAGATTGGAGATAAAAGATTCAGGGAACAATTATTGTTATTGTAAGACATTTAATGGGGAGGAGCCTTCTAAGTAATTTTTATAATATTTGGAGTGTTAAAAATAACCTACTTAGAAATGAGAAAAGAAAGTGAAGCGACTTTTTCGTATGTAATGTATATTATGTTGTAATATAACGTAACTATATATAAGTAATCCAGATACAAAGACAGCTATATGCACAAATAACTTTTTTTAGTAAATCGCGAAAAAGAGTTAAAACTTATCTATTATTGATACAATAATAATAATTGTTATTATTATTTTGCAAAAATGAAGAAAAAGTTCACTAAAATATTTATGTTTTCAAAGTACTGATATAACTTTTAATCTAAATTTCAATTTTCACACACCTTTTTTTTTACATCTGGATGGAGGCTTTCAACTGATTTTGCAACTGGATGTGTCTTCATCTTGTTTTTGTTCGAGAAGCAGCTATATGCACAAATAACTTTTTTTAGTAAATCACGAAAAAGTGTTAAAACTTAGCTTTCTTATTAATAGAGTAACAATAATAATAATTATTATTTTGCAAAAATGAAGAAGAAAAAATCACTAAAATATTTATGTTCTCAAAGTACTGATATAATTTTTAATCTAAATTTCAATTTTCACACACCTTTTTTTTACATCTGGAAGGAAACTTTTAACTGGTTTTGCAACTGGATATGTCGTCATCTTGTTTTTGTTCAAGAAGCAGAAATAACTTTTCTATATGCACAAATAATTTTTTATAGTAAATCACAAAAAAGTGTTAAAACTTATTCATTATTAATAGAGTTACAATAGTAATTATTATTATTTTGCAAAAATGAAGAAAAGAAATCATTAAAATATTTATGTTCTCAAATTACTGATATAATTTATAATTTCAATTTGAATTTTCACACAACTTTTTTAGCATCTCAATGGTGGCTTTTAACTGGTTTTGCAAACGGATGTATCGTCACCTTGTTTTTGTTCAAGAAGGAGCTATATGCACAAATAACTTTTTTTAGTAAATCACGAAAAAATGTTAAAACTTAGTTTTATTATTAATATAGTAACAATAATAATTATTATTAATTTTCAAAAATAAAGAGAAAAAAATCACTAAAATATTAATGTTCTCAAATTACTGATACAAATTGTAATCTAAATTTCAATTTTCACGCAACTTTTTTTGCATCTGGATTGAGGTTTTTAACCGGTTTCTTAACTGGGTACGTGGCCATCTTGTTTTTTGTCCAAGAAACAAAATTCCGCTTCACATTCTAGCCAATCAGAAATCGCTATAGCTATAAAAAAATACTGGCTTCTGCGTTGCCAGTATTTCTTTAAAATGATAAATTTCTGAAAGTGTAGGTCAAAAACACACAAATATACTCAGATCAAACTAACCACTTCTATTCTAGAATGAGCACTCGGCCTCTTCTGAATATTTGGACGATATTCCAATTGCCGTTTTTCCTGAACATGCACGCTTTGCTTTTAGCCGACGTTTTCGGCAGATCCAAAACTTCTGTCATGCACACCCAGGCTATTATCCATTAGCGTGCCCGAGTTCTTCACTGAGCAATCCAAAGCCGAACTGCATATGCAGAAACGAGCATTCTTCTCTTGCTCCCTTAAATTCCTCTCTACAAAATAGCGTGCCGAGCGCGAATCGGCCACAACAAAGCAATCCGAAAAGCGTCTTCCCTAATAAATAGCAGAACAACCATCCCCTGCGATAACAAGGCTGGGAAAGCGTGTGGAACAATCGTCCAGAAATTGTTTCAACAACTCATTTCGTATTCATCAGCGAATAATACAGGGGTAATAATTCTGAGCAGGGGAATTGAAATGTTCAGCTGGTGCTATCCCAACGCCATGTTAATACAATCAGCTAGACCCTTGTATGTCTGTTATCCACGTTTTGGAATGGTGAATGAGTTTCCTGGACAAATTACGTTTTAATGGTATTGAGACGCGTCTGGGATCACGCCATAGAACTCGTTGTCTTTGAGAAGAGAATTATCAATGCTTGGAGGAAGGATTTAGATGTATTTCCCCTTTCTTAAATTTTTATTTAATGTAATTGATTTGAAAGGGGTATCTCAATATTAAAAGTACTTAAGTTTTTTAAGGTTGTTATTTAAATTTTTAATAGGATAATGGCACTGAAAGAGGAGGGAATGAAAGAGATAGAGAAAGAGGAAGAAAATGGAACGCTTTATGATTGTTTGGATATTAAGTAGATCTACATTAGGGGGAGTAAATTTAAACCAATCCATTGTAATGAAATGGAATAAGTATTCGCTCGGTTACTACAGCAATCTAGTATGAGCATTGTAGAACTTCTGTTGGCAAGATCAACAAAAACTGCAGCGAAGTGATATATGTAAAACAAAAAACATTTTTAAAAATATATAAAATCTGACTACGTTTTGTTTAAATTATTTCAATGATTTATCTGCAATGCTCATGAGTAAAAAAAATAATCAACTCAAGTTGTTATGTAATTTAAATATTTAAACTACTATGTTAAACTGTCTTGTAACATATACACTTTTAAGGTAGATTTAATTAAAAATATTAAGAAAGCATAAGATTTTTTTTAAGAAGCTTAAAAAATATTTTTACATAATTCATGCAGTTAAAATTTTTTAGAGTTTAAGATTATTATGATTGTTTAAGATATTTGGCGTAATATGGCTATTTAAAAAATTTGGCTTTAATTAGTTTAGGGTTAGAAATTACTGGGTGCACAGTGTACTTTTTTGCAGTGTACCTAAATGTTTTATTTGAGTGCACGCAGTGCACCTAACTTTTTCTGAAATACTCCGATTTTATTTGCCATTCTAAAATACTCAACTATTTAAGAATCCGATTTCCCATGGTGCGAGCTATTATGGATAACGAACACGGAATTTGCTTGCAAATCATTTGACCAATCTGCGTGCCCCTTCTGCGTGCAGTAGATCACCGGATCGTAGTCAGGTTTTACATGTAATCCCTTGTAGGAACGGCAATACTTCCAACTACTACGGATTGTCTGTAGCTTCTATGAATTGCGATACCAAACTATGGCGTTACATAAACCTTATTTAAAAACTATGGGTAATGTGTCAATTTATGTATTACCCGAAACATTTAAGTCAAAAATGTCATCAAAACTGGGGAAAGCGTCGGCTTATGTGACTCATTAAAAATTCGAATGTAAGATGCTTGGTATGAGAAGATAGATTCAAGTTAAACCGCTGCAATCTCATTGCACAATCCGGTTTCGACTCTGGGATGTTTTTTGAGCCCCCATATAACGTTCAGTGTACCTAAGTTTATAACATGGGATCACTTAGAAGAGTTTATTTCGACCCCTGAATCAGTTTTATTTAAATTTATAAAATAGTTGCCTCATGTTTCTAACATTAAACACACTTGGTCATAGAACTTATATTCGTAGACTTAAGTCTAGTTTAGTTAGTTTATGAGAATAATATAATTTGGTTAGTAGTTAAAACAATTCAAAAGAGCATATACCGCACAATTAACAAAACACTTTGAAGAAATGTGAAGTTCATAAAAATATTTAAAATGGAAACAACCATTTTCGATGTTCCGTTTAGATTATGACTTTTCCATTCCTCAACTCTACAAAAAATACCAATGTGTAAAATTTAAAAAAAAAATCAAAATCCACAATTTTGACAAAAAATACATAAAAAAACGCATATATCTTTAACCAAAAGCACACAAGAAGTATAAAAAATCCCAATCCTAACCATAGAAGTCTGCACACAGTGACACTCTGCGAGTAGAGAATGGCAGGACACAAAAATGATTGAATGAATACCATGAATAGCCCTGAAAACGGACGTGGTTTCGGAAAAGAGGGAGGGAGTGATACGGGTAATTCTCCCACCGTGTGGAGCTATAGTCGCACCACAAACAGCTTCATCAACCCCCTATTGTGGGGACCCAGCCCCCGATTCAACAGGGGCGCGAGCTACCAACAGTAGTTTCACGGATAACCTTTTATTTGTGGGACACTGTAAACATTGTCGTCACGATTACACAGAGCTCTCAGTGAAAAGGGAACCAGAACATTGAATGTGCCTCCTTGAATATATTTATACGCCTCTCCATTGAAAAGAGAGGGAAAATAGAGTGAATGGGAAAGAAAGCTTTTACACAAGTTGAAAGTTAGCAGAGGTTAATCTGGACTTTCACCCGAAGACTTGGGAAATGTAACCCATGTCTTGACTCTTGAATGAAATTATTGGTGAATGGTCGCGGTTAGGGAAAGGGTGCAGGTGGAGTTGTAAGTCAGGCTGTAGCTACTCATGCAGATATGTCCATGGTTCTACATGGGCGAACTTTCACACATGCCAAGCTACTTGAATGATTTTTGAGTCGACATGGGTATAACACGGATCTTATTTATGATGTATGCCAATGAGTTTCCTAACTTGCAGCGTCTTTAAAATCGGTTCTGGAAAAGAGGGTGAAAATTATTGTAACGTAAACGTGCGTAACGGAAACAGCAGCCAGGAACCAACGTTGGCACAGTTGCGCTTATTTCGCTGTGCGATTACTGAAATTGTGTACGTCATCGCTCATTTACGATACAATTGTACTCAAAGAAAAAAGAGTACGTTCATGTACTAATTTTTAAGCAAATTATTTTACAATGTTTACAAACTAGCGATTGTCTAACTTAGCCTTCACTGTTACTTTTAACAGAAATTAATGGCAATTGAAATACAGGAATGTTATATAGACGCTATATTATATATATATATATATATTAAATTCAATAGTATTGTTGCTTAGAATATACTTATTTTTAATAAATATTATACTTCATACAATCGAAAAGAAAGAAAAAATATCGGTGTCAAATGTCAATCTACCCCAAACTGAAATAACCAATATATACAAACAGGGATAACCAAAAAATCAACTCTTTTTCACAGCGTCCAAACCGTAGAAACTGTTTCACTGCTTTTGTATTTCTTCGACTGAGAAACCAACATTCTATACCTAATTGGGAAAAAATACTCAACCGAAAAACCATAGCAACCACCAAGAGATATAAGTTTAAGATTTAAAACAGGTTTACATTCAGGTTTCGTTTGTTTTCTAAATAACGCAAAGAAAAAAAATCTTATTTCATTTAATAATGAAAATACATTAAATATGTATTCCTATTTTTTTTAACAATCTACTTTGAAACCAAGTTGTGTGAAAGAATTAGAAGAGGGTATCCCGAATTTAAAAACTGTTTTAAGAACAAAGTGTTTCAGTTGAAAGAGCATAATCTTCAAGAATTTTTTTATTTTTTTATTCTTTATTTATTAATGTATATTTGATATTGGAAAGCTATTGTGGATCCATATAAAAAAAATGCACTAATTATTTTTCCTTCGGGAAAAAGAAGATACGAAAGAAATTATTTAAAAAAAATTGCATTCAAACATTTATACACTTAAAATGTTTCTTTACACTATAAAAAAAAAGGTGCTTAAAAATAAGTATATGAACGTACTCGTTTTTTTTAATAAAATTGCATCGTAAATGAGCGATGGCGTACTCAAATTTAAGTAACCGTACATTTTTAAAAATGAGCAGTGTGATTTAGTATTGCTACTTTCAGCTTCTGTTCAAGCCATCTTAACAAAGCGACCTTACAAACTTAAAATATTTGTTCAGAAGATGGTTTCCTACATTTTTTTTTATGTCGATTGCTTTTAAGGAAACATAGTTATTACAATTCAATTATCTTACTTCCCATCTCTTGGTACACCTTTTTAACATGTCTTCTGTTTATAACTTCTTCGCGTCGCCCTGGTAGCTTAACGAATAAGACTCTCAATAGCAGTGCCTGCAAATCTGGGTTCGAATGCCGGTAAGTCTTGGTTGTAATTGTCGATATTTATTGGAAGTGATTTATGATTGCAGCACATATGTAGGTTAGCATCTGCTCTTTTTACTCATTATACTCATTTTTGACTACATGTCTTTTAAAAAAAAATGAAACTTATGCATTCGGAGCATCGAATGTAATCAAAAATGAGTACATTTTATTTATTTTTGAGTACCTATTTTTAACAGTATACTAACACGGGACAAAACAGCTAGTATTTCTATAAATACGAAAAAACTCATCAAGTACAATATATCATTTTTCAGACAAACTACCACATGCCATTCATTCCGTCCGGTTACTCGATAAAGCTATCATTTCGATCACGCAACATATTTACCCCGTCCCCACACTACGCGATTGGCCCTTACCAATTTCCCCTCATAAAAACAGCGCACCTAATTCATAACCCCGGCTTCATGCAATACCACAGGGCCCTTTTTCTGCCGTGTACGCTCTCCTCTGAACTGTAATGGGCAGAGTACATACACAACACAGTGGGGCGTGCGGCTTTTGTTAGGCCGTGGAGTGGTAGGCCTATTGTGGTAGGCCTTTTGATAATGTTCCAGGCCCACTGTACCGTGGCAGGGGGATGTAAAGCCCTCGATGGTTGTCAAATGAGGGGGATAGGTCGCGTTGATAAGCGAAAGGTCCTCGTCTGGAGTAGGGTTGCCGAGTTAGAAGTTTAAAAATCGCCAAAGTGTTTGAAAAAAGTCGCCAAACTTTACATATTTCATATCTTAGAGAATTTATATGTGCAGTTTGTGAAGATAAAGAAATTGTAAACACTAAAAACTAAATAATGTCAAAATTAATAAAATTTTTGGTCGTTAAACTTTAAAAAAAAAAAAAAATTATAGTATTGTAAGTAGCCAATTTGGCGATTTTTCGCCATATTGTCAGCTTTGATGTTGGGAAAGTCTCTGAATTCGTACTGCCCGTTTGGGGAGATATGGGAAACTCATTGGGAGACGTTCGATGACAGGAAAATGATTTGAGAAGTATTGTGGAGACAAGAACATTTTGGTAGGGTTTTAAAAGATAAAGATCGACCGATGAGAGTGAACGGAGAAGGAAGTAAAGACTTTTTTGTGGTCAAAGGGTTCGGAAAATGTTAAAATGTTGTCGTTGAAAGGACATTATATTGTCAACAACTTTTTTTGGATTGGTATTGAAATATTTTTTTATACTCTCACCAAAACCTTTTTTATTATCTAATTATTATTGTACCTCTTTAGCTGAAAAACTTAAATATATTGTTTATGTTATTTCAAAAGATCATTTTTGTAAGAAAGTCTTAACACTTTTATCTGTTTTGCTGTATATTTCATCTGCATAGCGATGCCAGAAGAATAATATCGGTGACTTTTAATGCTAAAATCAATGTTCGCCCTTTGACTTGATTTAAGTAATTTATTTTCTACTTTAATTAATAAATATTGAATTTACATTGGCAATATCATACACACTATTATTTGGAAATATATTAATAAACTATCAAATTGGCAGGTAGAATCAGTTCATCATTGGGTTTAGTAAATACTATACAGTAAATATTTTGTAATATGTACTTCACTATATAAATACTATACTTACTGCAATAAATAACTTACTGCTTGAATACTGCATTATATGTTACATTTATGAATTTGGAATTATAAAAATAGAAAAAAAGGGCATTGTCTAATGCATCGTATTTGAAAAGTGTTTTAAAAATGATTCTTTAGAATCTTGTTAAGAATACAACATTTAGATTAAAACTTGATTTATAACTGTAATTGTGCAAATACTGAGTAGAAGCTGTATTTTAAATACACTTACAAATGTACATTTCTAAATTTTACTGATTAAATAAAAGAAAATTGGTAATTAACAAAAATACCCCTATGTAGGGCTTGAATAAAATCTGAATTAGGATCCACTATCCATCAAAGTCTACAATACGTCACCTACCTCCCAAATACAGGTGTGTTGATAACACCAGTCATATAAAATTTGATTTTTTTTATTATACGGCAGACGTATTTCTAGAAATATTCCCCAATAATGTATATTCTTGGTGTATCATATAACTCGCATGTTGCTATTACTGCATTGCGACTACAAACATCAATTACTTGAACATGAATCTACAAAAAAAAAGACCCAACATGGTGCCCACAACGTCTACATTTTACTGTTCAAAGAAAATATATTTGTTAAATATCAAACAATATTCCTAGGTATTACTTAAATAAAATGTGAATTAGAATCCACTATCTATCAAAGCCTACAATACGTCACCTACCTCCCAAATACAGGTGTGTTGATAACACCAGTCATATTAAATTTGATTTTTTTATATTATACGGCAGACGTATTTCTAGAAATATTCCCCAATAATGTATATTCTTAGTGTATCATATAACTCGCATGTTGCAATTACTGCATTGCGACTACAAACATCAATTACTTGAACATGCATCCACATAAAGACACAACATGGTGCCCACAACGTCTAAATTTTACTGTTCAAATAAAATATATTTGTTAAATAACAAACAATATTCCTATGTATTACTTAAATAAAATGTGAATTAAGGTCCACTATCTACCAAAGCCTACAATACGTCACCTACCTCCCAAATACAGGTGTGTTGATAACACCAGTCATATTAAATTTGATTTTTTTTATATTATACGGCAGACGTATTTCTAGAAATATTCCCCAATAATGTATATTCTTAGTGTATCATATAACACGCATGTTGCTATTACTGCATTGCGACTACAAACATCAATTACTTGAACATGCATCCACATAAAGACACAACATGGTGCCCACAACGTCTAAATTTTACTGTTCAAATAAAATATATTTGTTAAATAACAAACAATATTCCTAGGTATTACTTAAATAAAATGTGAATTAGGGTCCACTATCTACCAAAGCCTACAATACGTCACCTACCTCCCAAATACAGGTGTGTTGATAACACCAGTCATATTAAATTTGATTTTTTTTATATTATACGGCAGACGTATTTCTAGAAATATTCCCCAATAATGTATATTCTTAGTGTATCATATAACACGCATGTTACTATTACTGCATTGCGACTACAAACATCAATTACTTGAACATGCATCCCCATAAGGACCCAACATGGTGCACACAAGGTCTAAATTTTACTGTTTAAATAAAATATGTTTGTTAAATAACAAAAAATATTCCTAGGAATGGCTTAAATATAATGTGAATTAGGATCCACTATCCATCAAAGCCTACAATACGTCACCTACCTCCCAAATACAGGTGTGTTTATAATTCCAGTCAATATAAAATTTGATATCTTATTATACGGCAGACGTATTTTTAGAAATATTTTCCAATAATATAGACTCTTAGTGTATCATATAACACGCATGTTGCTATTACTGCATTGCGACTACAAACATCAATTACTTGAACATGCATCCGCATAAAGACCCAACATGGCACACACAGGTCTAAATTTAACTGTTTATATAAAAAAAATTGTTAAATAACAAAAATATCCTTAGATAGGGCTTGATTATAAGGTGAATTAGGATCCACTATCCATCAAAGCCTACAATACGTCACCTACCTCCCAAATACAGGTGTGTTGATAATAGCAGTCATACAAAATTTTATATTTTTTTATTATACGGCAGACGTATTTCTAGACATATTTTCCAATAATGTAGATTCTTAGTGTATCATATAACTCGCATGTTGCTATTACTGCATTGCGACTACAAACATCAATTACTTGAACATGCATCCGCATAAAGACCCAACATGGCGCACACGAGGTGATGCTAAAGTGATACCCGCTCTCCAATTTCATAGCCTGAAACGGGATCCACCAGGCACTTCAACTTACAATAACTCACTAACTCGCGAGGGGGGGAAGCACCAGTAAAAAGTCAAAAGACTTCGTGCCCAGAGTTGCCACAGTCGCCCCCCTCCTCCTTGCTTTCGGATATCCGCAGTCAGCAGGCAGTGCTTGAAGATGCGGCGTAATGATCTCCATTCTGAAGACTCTAAAAAGTCCATAGCGGGAAATTCTAGACATGCCACAAGAATGGGAAGGGGAGGGGGATTAGCACCTGAAAAAACAGTCGTCTGGAGAGCGGAGATCGTCTGGGAACTTGTCAGGGGGCCGACCCCCTCGCGTTTTTTGTGTGGGGTCCGTGGGTGGTGACCCGTTGAGATTTTTTTGGTGATTTTGGCGGGAGAACTTTGTGGACGATGTTTTTCTTCGTAAGGTTGCGTTATTGTGTACTTGCAGTAAAGTAACCCGTGAAGGGCAATAGAATGTTTTAAAAGTGTATGTATCGTAGCTTATGATGCAACCCTCTAGAAATATTGAGATTATGAGTGCAAAAACACAAATTCCATTTTTTTCCAGTTTCCAGTTTTTACACTATTACTCATACGGGCACTATTACTCGAAAATAAGTAAAATACACACAGTTTTGAGTACATTCGACGTTCATCATGACTCGCATTGCATAAGTTTCATTAATGAAAAAGGCATCTACTCAAAAATAAGTACAATGAGTAAAAAATGAATAAAAAGAGCAGTTGTTTGCCTACATAGGGTTGCCGTCATAAATCACTTTCAATATATATCAAGAATCACAACCAACACTTTCCAGGAATCGAACCCAGATCCTCAGGCACCGCATTCCCATGTCTTATTCGTTAAACTACCAGGACGACTTGAATAAATTAAAAACAGAAGAAATGTTAAAAAAAAAAAAGGCGAGCGCCAAACAAAATGGAAGTAAAATAATTGAATTGTAATAACTCAGTTTTCATTTATGCAATTTACATCAAATAAAGTAGTAAACCATCTTCTGAACAACTATTTCAGTTTGTCAGGTTCCATTAAGATCGAATAAACAGAAAATGAGATTAGCAACATTAAATCACACTGCTAATTTTTTTTCGAAAGTATGGTTATTTAAATTTGAGTACATCATCGCTCATTTACTATGCAATTGTACTAAAAGAAGACCGAATAGGATCAGCTACTTATTTATGTCTCAAATATGTTAGAAATTGATATACTTAATTTAAAGTTATTTACTGAACAACTATATTTTTATTATATTACTGCACATATAAATATTTACAATATATTAATTACTCCTTTGATTTGATGCAGAAGTGCTATTGATATAAATAAGCATACAAATATTAAGCAATATAAAAATTGTTTGATGGCTCTTAATATGATGATAAAATCATTATTATTTTAAATATTTGAAAATTAGTATGTGAAATAAACTGATTTTGTTCTCTAAATCTATCAAATTTATTTGAAACTATACATTAAGTTAATATGTTTAGTAGTTAGTATGGATATATCGTAATTTGAAACAATAAACCTGTCATAGGGTTTTGCTATAAAAAATATTTATTTTTAAAATAATATATATATATATATATATATATATATATATATATATATATAAAATAATATTTAAATAAAAATATTTTTAAAATAATATTTTTAAAATATTATTTTTAAAATAATATTTTTAAAATATTATTTTTAAAATAATATTTTTAAAATAATATTTTTTAAATAATATTTTTAAAATAATATTTTTAAAATAATGTTTTTAAAATAATATTTTTAAAATAATATTTTTAAAATAATATTTTTAAAATAATATTTTTAAAATAATATTTTTAAAATAATATTTTTTAAATAATAATATTTTTAAAATAATATTTTTAAAATAATAATATTTTTAAAATAATATTTTTAAAATAATATTTTTAAAATAATATTTTTAAAATAATATTTTTAAAATAATATTTTTAAAATAATATTTTTTAAATAATAATATTTTTTAAATAATAATATTTTTTAAATATTATTTTTTAAATAATAATATTTTTTAAATAATATTTTTTAAATAATAATATTTTTTAAATAATAATGTTTTTTAAATAATATTTTTTAAATAATATTTTTAAAATATTATTTTTAAAATAATAATATTTTTTAAATAATATTTTTTAAATATTATTTTTAAAATATTATTTTTAAAATATTATTTTTTAAATAATAATATTTTTTAATTAATAATATTTTTTAAATAATATTTTTTAAATAATATTTTTAAAATATTATTTTTAAAATAATAATATTTTTTGAATAATATTTTTTAAATATTATTTTTAAAATATTATTTTTAAAATATTATTTTTTAAATATTATTTTTAAAATAATATTTTTTAAATAATATTGTTTTAAATAAGATTTTTTAAATAATTTTTTTAAATAATTTTTTTAAATAATATTTTTTTCTATATGCAGTATTTATTAAGTTTTATATTTGTAGAATTTTTTATTGGAGAAAATGGCTAATTTTTGCAGAATCAAAAACTATCCTTTTTAAACAAGTACATGATCGACAAATAAAAATAATAAAATAAATGACAGCAAAAATTAATTTAGTTTATATAATCAAACAAGTACATTTTTACCATATATTTGAAAAAACGAAAACACATAAACCTGAAATTACTTGCTTCCAAAATGTTTCATTTAAAGCGGCGCTTCAGATTCCAATTCGCATACCCTCACCCAACCAGACAACAATAGGCACAATACACAGTACAAAAAAAATCCACAACAATTTGAAAGGCCCCCCGACATAGATTTGATCTCTAAATCCGAGCTAATCTTCCTTTTGAAGGCCCTTGCAAAATGTTAACTCCCACCACGCATTGGAGAAGGGTAGCGGGGGGAAAAAAGTGTTCGTACACAGACAGATTTGGTACGTAGCTTTCTCTGTAACAGATGTTAGTTTCGGCAGAAGATCCTGTCCTGTGATAAGGTGTTATTGGACTTTTTTTTCATTTTTGTATGGATTAGCCAGTGTAGATTGTATTGTGATGCAATAGACTATTGGCAATAGTGGCCCTACAACATCTGGGAGAGAGTCGAAGTAATGAGATTGCTGTAGAATGGTGAAGTTGTGAAGAGTTTGTGAGAATCACACACACATTTTGAACAACAATTTGAAATAAACTAAATTTCTACAGCCGAACTATAATATTAAAAAAATCTTATATAAAATTTAAGAAAATTAAAGAGTGTTGATAAAAGAACTATTTTTATTTGTAATGGCAAATTATGTAGAAATTTAAATTCTGATATTATATGGTTAAGCAACGGTCACGGTAATAGAGGTGAGTTAGACACCTCTATAATATATGTTCCTGCTACTTTCCTTCCACAAAACAACTAAATAAATTTATTTAAAAAAACATATCAAATTTGCGAAACAATTAATTATCTCAAGTAGTTAATATCAGAGATAATAAGGGAGAGTTAAACGAATTTCTTCTCAGTCAGTACTTAGTCGCTTCCAAATGACATCAATATACAAATAAAAAATAATTACAAATAAAATGATAACAATAAACACATTTAATAGTTGTATAAGCATGATTATGAAACATTCGTATAAAATCCCTCACCTAATCTAAATTATATTTTAACATGTTTTATTAGCGCAGAAGTTCAATTATCATTTCTTCTTATACTATATATAATTCTTATAATATTTAATTGCTCTTCGAAAATACCTTCAGTGATGTAAACCCGCTTTGGAAGAATTTTTTAAAGTTTTTATAGTGATTAGTTTACTCAGTTATGATAAGAAAGTATTGTGAAAAAGTGAAGTAAATGATTTTTAATACTCACCTGTTCCTTGCCGTGAGTTAATTTTAATGCGCAGTTTACTTTTATTGATAAATATTGAAATTCCACTACCAAAGTAATGCCTAATTGAGAAGTATATTTAATAGGCTATCAAATTTTTAGGTGAATTTGCTTTGTCGGTTTGTTGAATGTACTACTTATAATATGTTACAATGTTATCGTTTATCGTATGATAACAATTGTGTATACATGATAGAACAGATAAATATCTTTGCAATATCTTTTTGTCTTTAAGCAAATAATTGATCCCTGTTAACCCTTAGCAGATGTTTGATATTTATGTTCTTTTTATAGAACAGTTATATTTCCCCGTTCCTGTTCTTTTCCCCAATCAATTACCCGATTTTTGTACCGACAATAGCAAGTAATGTTATAAATTGAAATGGAGTTATTGTAGATAAAGAACTCATTTAAAACTTTTAAAGAAGTAAGATTTAAGCGAAAGAAATTACAGGAAAAAAAATGTTCAAGAACGTGCAGTTCTTGTTCCATTTAAATAACATAAAAAAATAACAGTTTGTTATTTTGGTTACGGAGGGTCACCTCTTGATCGCAAGTAATATTTCCTTTTCTTTTTTTAAAATTTTCTTGAAAATGTTTTATTTGAGATGATGACTTGAGGACTTGGCTCATTGTTAAAAGCTAAAATTAAATACACTATCCTAAACGTAGTGGCTAATGGGGATATAACGGGTCATGATCGGAAAGCTTGCGCACCGGGGTCGGAATTTTGTAGTACTACAACCCTGCTTTATAGCAGTTTACCACATTGCTAAAATTATAATATTGGATGGAATAAGTCTTAAAAACACTATAAAGTGACGTATTGTCAATGCCAGTTACAACATCCCTTGTCTTCTTTTAGTAGGAGTTAGATGAAAAAAAAAATAGAATCGAAAAACCCTGTTGTCTAATTCTGTATTTAATGTTGAACTTCCGAAACTATTTTTCCATACCATCTTGAAAACATCTCCAAAACTTAAAAAAAAATGACTGATCGTATAATTCTTTCTAAAAACTTTCACACCCATTTCACTGTCAATCCCAATTCTCCACCCGCACTTAACAAAATATCACTACACTCCCCCCCCCCCCCCACAGCAAAATAAATTTTAAAATCTCAAAATCCCCTTTATTTACTTACTTAAAAACACTAAAAGGAACACCGTCCTGAGAGCCCAGTTCTTTTATATTTCCACAGCGCCACTTGCAAGCGGGGGAGTAGAAAGAAGTCCTCAGCTGGGGTCGGTTTCAGGTTTCCCCCCTTGGACTAACAATAACCCATGGGTTATCCTATACGTCTAATACAAGGGGGGAGGGCAGAGGAAGTCACTACTACCCCCTCCCCCCCTTGCCGTTTATGTCGGGATGGTCTTTTTCTTTCTGGAGGGTTTGTGTAGGTCAACTCAATGTTTTTTATGACTCTAGTGCGTAATTTAAATTAAAACGAACCAACATACCAACCAACCGAAAACTGACAGAGTTGGTTGGTTGAAAAAATTTCGCACTAGAACTGCACAGTGGACTGTTGGAGACAATTAAGTGTCTATCTAGTAGGAAAGACCCGATAACACTGCTCGTATTTTTGAACCATGATCATATGACTAGGTCAACACTTGAGCTGGCACTCAATATACGTCAGAACATGAGATATCGATCAGATTTAACGCCCACTAAACCTTTATACATCCAAGGGGGTGCTAAGGATGTTGAAGCATCGCCATTGTAAATTCCATAAACACTTTGTTCCTCAAACATTAATACTCTGCATTCGTTTGTAAATCTCCATTGAAGTACATTACTTCAAAAAAAATATTAAAAAATGAAAATGAAGCTTATTGGTACTTTTAATTTCAAAAGATCTTCAACTTTTTTTCAAATAATATTCTGGTGTTTACATTGAGCAATAGTTATAGTAGATTGCATTAAAAATTGTGCTGTCTATATAAACATTATCTAGTAGTTAAAAGCCAAATACGTAATAAACTAATTGATTGTATTTTATAATGTTGGCATCTCTGCATTTCACTCCTTTTTAAATGACACCTTGATTATAAAAATTGATAATATACCTAGTTTAGGAAGTGTGATTGTCAGAATATATGGTCTTGCCTATTAAATATATATATTTCATATCGTAGAAAAACATGGATGATCTTGGAGTATGTTTTAAAGTTTTTGTAGCATGCCTATCCTTTTTTTTTATATGATTTTATATGTATTTGGTTGTTTACATTCTTTCCCTATACTTAAATTAAGAAATTATTCAAAAGCGAAATATAATTACTTGTTGACTTTGAATTACTTGTTGTGTAATGTCGATAAGAGATAAAATTTAAATATTCGGTATAAATAATATAGTCCTTTAAAGCAATTTGATTTAGTTCTTATAATGATTAATATATTATTAACCCTTTGCACTCCAAGAATGCGATTTATGTTATTTCTATGGAACAGTTATTCCTCTGTAAGTTCTTTTCTACAAATTTCTACAGATACTCATAAAGGGGAAAAAATCCTAATCTGTTTTGTATTTGCAAGAGAACAAGTTGAAAAAAAGATTGATGTTCTAAACACAAGATCACGCTGTTCTCGTTTATTTTAAATAACAGGGAAACAAAAGAACTGGTCGTTATATTGGCGTCTGAGGGGCAACATCAGAGTGCAAAGGGTTAAAGCAAAAAATGTTTTCTTGTATTTTTAACAAGAAAATTAAGTTTTAATTAAATCATATGTAAAGATAAAATCAACATAATTCGTCTGTTATTCCTAAATACCTCTAGAAATATACAACTTGCAATTTCAAAAAAGGCTTATTTATTGTAGTTTCTTTACGGACCAATATATTAAAAACAATTTTTTCAATGTCCTAAGAAAGCTAAATTAATCTGCGTTGAAAAGGAATTTATTTTTCAAGTTCGTTGTTAGATTCCTGTATCAGACCAGGAGCTTTTTAAAAAATGAAAGATGTTACCTACATGCTACTAAGTAAAAATGAGTTATGTCAAAGAATATAAAATTCACTTCAGTCTATGACAGTGCTATTAAGATTTTTAAACGAAGAACATTTGTAACACTGCTCGAACACTTCACAACTATTAACAACACATTCCATTTTATCAGCACGGCATCTCAAAATCATTCCAAAAAAAGAACCTCACGTTGTTAGTTTATGGAAAGAATGTATTTCGGAACATGGACCAGCCATTGGGGGCATTCGCAGATATATCTGGGCATTCACGATCTTGGGCACTTCCTGCTCCAAATCGTCCCGAGAGATAGTTTCTCGCGGCAAAAAAGCAATCAGGGCTCGTCACGCGGGCTTAATTGACCACACACACCTTTTCGACGCGTGACAATCGTGTGCGGCGCAAATGGAAGTTGGGTGAGTAAACATCGCTACTACACCCCTTTTGGAGAGGTAAACAAATAGGGAAGGAGTTATGGACAGCCTTTTAGGGCATATTGACCCGCCAAATAGTGCGGTGATTTTCCAGGTTCAGGGATTCACCCCAAATTGAGAACATTGGATGTATCTGTGGTAACATTGTAGAGCTCGCGCTGTACCTAAGAGGCTACAAGGCAAATTAAATTGGAGATGGAACGAAATTGAAAAAATAAGAACTAGTATTGATTATTCTTTGTTAAAGGCAGCGCGCGTCAGACTCGTTACTCCACGCTGCGCTATTTGATCCTTTGAGCATGAATAGACTGTAGTAGAGAGAATATGACGTCATAATCGTGAAGCCCACATCTCAGAGCAAAAGGCCCATATCACGTGCCATCTCTTCCAAATTATGAATGAAAAATACTCGCGATTGGATTGTGAAATGTGTAACTGTGAAAAATTATGAATGGAATGACGTAGTTAACCACGTATCTTTGGGACATACATGTTGGCTTCACTTTGATGTTAGCGAGGGTGACATCATGACCTCCTCTACTACAAAGGATACATGCTCGAAGATTTGATCCGTTGTCTTACCAAGGACCAGCACACCTAGAGTAAAATAACAAAAACGTTTACCTTAACAAATAAATACACGGTAAAAAAAGGTACTTAAAATGAGTACCTGAACATACTCGTTTTTCTTTGAGTACAATTGCATCGTACTTTAAGTTTACATCGTAAATGAGCGATGATGCACTAAAATGTAAGTAATCGTACTTTTTTAAGAATGAGCATTGGGATTTAATATTGCTAATCTCAGCTTCTGTTCATGCCATCTTAACAAAGCGACCTGACAAACTTAAAATATTCGCTCAGAAGATGATTTTCCACGTGATTTGAAATCCATTGCTTAAATGGAAACTCGGTTATTACAACTCAATTATCTTACTTCCCATTCTTTTGGCACACTTTTTTAACATTTCCTCTGTTTATAATCGCCTTTGTAGTACAAAGGATAATGCACCGATAACGAATCAAAGAAATGTTATACATATAATACAAACAAATTTGGTCCTATACATAATTAAGAACATTTTCCATAGTTTTACAAAACAAATACCTATATTTTTATATGTATTTTTTTCTTTTAGCATAATAACTTATAACGTTAGCTAATAACTGGCTAACGTTATAAGTTATGACGCTAACAGAAATACGTTAGCATAATAACTGAGCCACAAGGCCGAGTAACCTCAGCCATGTACGCCTATAAAAAAATACAGAATGGTGCATTAGTCCTTTAAATCTGATAAAAACAGCAAACTACTGCACAATGCAATGAAATATAACTTCAGTACAAAAACACCTATGAAATCTAGTTAAAATATATTTATATTACGGTAACTTGAATATTTCTTAAAACAAGCTTTTTGTAGTATCTTGTTGACAAGAAAAATCTGTCAGCAATCTTCAAATGTCTTTATAAACCTCAAAATAATTCCAACATCCTATAGTTGCCATTTTTTGTTTTCTAGAAAAGATATTTTTTGTTTATGTGATTTATTCAAGAGATTTTTTCTTGGATATTAGATATCTGGTATCGGTGCAAAATGAAAAGAAAAATAGTTTTGTCCCCATTTTAAAACAATGGGCTTCTCTTGACAGCTGAAGGTTACGGAATTAAAAATAACATAACAATGAGTTGACAAATAATGAAGAAAGAATTTTTAAGTAAGAACCATAGCTTTGAGTAGGATGAAATACAATTGTTTTAATCAATTTCGAATTTGCTCATCATGTGCCTGCTTGTTTTTAAAATAACGAGAGGCTGATATATCCTGGTAGTTATGTCACCAGATCTTTGATCGGGGGGGGGGGGGGGGGGGTCACGAGTTTGAATCCCGATTCGGCCAGCCGATTATACTTACCGTTTAAAAGGGTCTAGTGCAAGTGAAATTTATGTTGGATTACATTTCCTCATTTTTGTCGTGGCATGGATGTTTAAAGTGTAGGGTACCAACTCAGGTGTATACTTGTCATCTGATCAAGGATCATAATACCGATGTAGTGTTACCGGGTCTTTCTTTCCGGATAGATCCCGAATAGTCGACGATAATTTATCAAGTGCGACATGAATTCAAGTAACCTGCCATATCCAACCACCTACAACTAATGCAGAAAATAAAGTAGGCTGTGGTCCTAAAGGTTGTAGTCTACCAACTGTAGGGGCAACTTAAAAATGAAAAAAAAAATGACATTATTGCCTTATAAAGATATTTATTATTACAATTTTATAATTCGTAGTTTGTGAAAATTAATTATTGAAGCATGGTCACATTTTGAAATATTTTGGAAGATTAACTATATTAAAATACTGTTGTTAATAACTTGGTATAAAAATATTTTCTTTAAGATGTCTTAAAAATAAATTATTTTAATTTAACTGAAACTTATGTAAATTTTTATTCATATTAATTATATTAAAACACATATTAAAGATTCATGCCATTTAGCTGATCCATGCCATTCATGCTGATCCAAATAATTAAATAAACATTGGAAAATTTATTAGTTTAGATACTTATTTCAATGCATTTACATAACTACTGATACCTTGTGTATTAATTGTTCACAATTCTAACAATCAATCAAATTTGTACTTATTAAAACTATAGATTTCTCTATCGCACTCCCTCTTTTATTAAAGCTAAAATACCTTTCTTTAATAGAGGTATTTTGAGTATTTTTCTAAAATTTAAATACTGTATCTCAAAACATTTAAGTGTTCAAAATATCTTATTTTAAAATACTTTATAATATTTATATAAAAATAACTTAAAATAGCAAAATGTTCAGTCTCATATTTTAAAGTTTTTAAAATTTAACAAATACATTATTACAGCTGTTTTTGTCTTACCGATTGTATTACCGCTCAATAATTTATTGTGAATTAGAAACTTAAATTAGAAGAAAATTTTAACTTTTTTAAAAATAAAAGTTCATGTGCTGATATTTTTATGTTATGATATTTTTTAGTTTTAAAATATTTAAATGCGTATCCTTTTATAGCAAATACATGGCTTTAAAAAATTGAGGATTTAGTGACATAACGGATGTTAATGGAGTATATTGATATTAAAAAATATAATTTTAAGTAATTCCTGTACTAAAAAAAATAAAACTTTCAAATTAAAGAGAAGCAAATAAAGTGCACCATTTTCAAAAACAATACAGTTATAAAATAATATTTTTTCCCCTGATTTATATACAATTGTCTCCTTGATCAGTTTTGTAATAAATTAGTATTTTTGATCTTTAATTTTTGATTAACTTATTTAGTTTAAAGTGTAAGCATTTTTAAATGAATTTAATATTATCAATTCATAATCAGCCTGTCCAGAATTTCTGTAGAAGGTATAAATAAAATGTTAAATAATATTGTCGATATAAGTTTTAAGCTAAAAATAATCTTAATTTATTTATTGTATATTTTAAATACGAAACTGTTGAGAGTATTTCTTTTAAAAAAAATTGATAATTTGATTAATAAGGAGAAATAGCTTTTACAGATTTCATAATACATATATATATTTTATTTTAAGAGTATATAAAAATATATTACGCAAAACAAATTACAAACACATAACGAAAGTTTGGACTTAGACAACGCAATTGTTTTTGTTCAGTATTAAAGCTTAAACAACACGAACATGGCAAATAAGAAATACCTTTCCTCACACACTCAAGATCTTTCACCTTTCGTATTAAGTGTAAAACCAAAGAATAGAATGATTAAATAAATATTTCCTTACACCGGATCCAACATTACTTCCAATGCTCACACAAAGCGCGGAGGCCCTAAGAGCAGAGAGAGAGAGAGAAAAAAAAAAGTAAACAGAGAAACCGCATCCAGCGGTTAACAATCCAAGGAACATTCACTGTCAGCATCTCCAAGGGAGGCGGGGCTTACGGCCGGCTTGATTGGCAGCGTCGTCATGGCAACGCCCCAGTCTGCCATCGCTACCGTCAGCCAATAAACGGTCAGGAAATCCCTTCCCATAACAAAACTGAAGCGCTGATGGTAAACGATAACATCAATTTGAATCAGCTGCTCGCAGACTTCAAACCACGGCGACTTTTCTTCCCTGCAGTAGCACTCGGTGGGACGGCAGGAAAAGGGAAAGACTCTTCGCTTCGCGCGAATAAGACGGCATTTGGCGAGTTTTTCCGTTGTGGTCAGACAACTTTTTTTTTAAAACTCGTCATCGACTGGTTTCTTTTGAAGGCTCTTTAGCAAGCACGCCATCGAGTTTAGAATGATTGATTGATCGTGATAATCATGTGAATACAATTTAGGCTGACTTGCAACAAGCATCGTGTTTAGTAACAGCAAACAACGTTCGTTCGAAAATAGTTTGTTACGATGTTTATGTGACTAAGAATACTTACAATATTCGAGGAAAGAATTGTGACTTGGCACCTATTCAAAGTATCTTAAATTCAAGATATATGGACATGATGAAGGTTGACAATGGAATTCTACCCTGCGCTGCGTTGTGTTTAGATTTACGTTAACAAACTGAATACTTCACATTGCAAATAAGTTCTTTTAATGACTGTCTCATCGAAGTAGAAGCTACAGAATGGAGTGAGGATGGCAGATTAATTCAAGAACAAACCAACTCTTCTTCAAGCTGGCTTCCCGCTTCCTTCTGCGTCCAGTCTGCGGGTTGCAGGATCGGGACTGGGACCGAGTCAACTACTGCCACCATCACCCCCTGACCCAGGGCGTGACCCCCACCGGACACTTAGTGGACGATACCAAAACGGCCTCCGACCTCATGATCGTCAGCCACATGGCCGAGTCCGCGGCCCTCGCGGCCGCCCAGCTCCCATCCATGAGCATGATCCCGACACCGACCCCCTGTCCGACCGTCAATCCGGCCAGCCCCAGCAGCACCATGCTGCCCTCCTTCGGGTTCACACAGGAACAGGTGGCGTGTGTATGCGAGGTCCTTCAGCAGTCCGGGAACATAGAGAGGCTGGGCCGGTTCTTGTGGTCGCTGCCGGCCTGCGAGCACCTCCAGAAGAACGAGTCGGTGCTGAAGGCCAAATCGCTGGTGGCCTTCCACAGGGGGAACTTCAAAGAACTCTACAGGATCTTAGAGAGCCACAACTTCAGTCCGGCCTCGCACCCGAAGCTGCAGGCCCTGTGGTTGAAGGCCCACTACATAGAGGCTGAAAGACTAAGGGGTAGGCCTTTAGGGGCCGTGGGCAAGTACAGGATCAGGAGGAAGTTTCCGCTGCCGAGAACCATATGGGACGGGGAAGAGACGAGCTACTGCTTCAAGGAAAAATCCAGGAACATCTTGAGGGAGTGGTACGCCCACAACCCGTACCCATCACCGAGGGAGAAGAGGGAACTGGCCGAGGGGACTGGACTGACCACAACCCAGGTCAGCAACTGGTTTAAAAACAGGAGGCAGAGGGACAGGGCGGCTGAAGCCAAAGACAGGTAAGAGAACGAGTTAAATATAATTTATATTATTATTATTTAATGACAGTGATTGATGGTATGATGAAAAATTTTACGCCAGCATGCAAAAATTTAAACCCTTTTTCTCATAAATTTTATATTCGTCATCTGACCATGGTTCAAATTCACGATTTTGAATAATATTTCGCACTAAAAAACAGCTCTAGTGAAACGTTTTTTCACCCAACCATGGACATTTTGTGACAATATTTTCTCTGATTGTTGACACCTAATTATCGCCAGTGTCAACATGGCTGTTATAGAATACATCGTTAGTGAACTACATGTGGAGTCTTACCCACAATTAATATAATGAACAAAATTATTTTAATTATTCGAATATAAATGGAAATTCCGCAAAGTAAGGTTTTAATTCAATAACATATTGTGTCTTATGAAAATTGAATTAAAAATATTAGATTTTGTTCTAAATTCTGTCTAATACAAAAAACATTGGTTATTCGAAAACTATACTGTTGAACTCTCTTTTTTATTATACTATCAATGATAGTACATTTTAGAATATAACCATTATAAAAAAGTAGTTTATTTAAAATAATAGACTCCAAAATCAGTATTATATTTTTTTTAAGAAAGAGAGAGGAATCGAAAATTGTCTTATCCAAAACAATAGTACTCGAATTGATATTTACAAAACAACTGACATTTTCTGGAACCGCACTCCTCATACGATGGATACATAATCAAAAATAATGTGGGTTACCTTTTTGTACAAATGAAGATCTCTACACCTTATTTTAGGGCTACAGAACTGTAATTTCAATGCATGCAAGTTGTGAAAAGTGAACAAAGATAATAGAATGTCAAAAAACGATAAAATATCGGAATAGTGTGTGATTGTGTATGAGATATGAAATTTTCTGAATAACCACTCCGACTGGACTTTCATCCTTCTTTTCTTAGACCGCTTCAATTTCTATTAATAATCAGTTGCAGTGATTAATGATATAGTAATAGGTTTAGAAGTATACAAAACTTGAACATAAATTACAAATAATCTGTTGCTACAATATTTTTTCTCATTGTTAATTCCTAACCATTTCCTTTATCACCATTGATATTGTAAACTATGTAGTTTGAGTAAAATTTTTATAGTTGAGCTTTAAGAATCTATTTAGATTTGTTAAATCGGCCAGGGTAATACTAATACAAATTTATTCTTGTTTGCAGCATGTAAAAACTACTGACTTGCAATCGAAGTTAACTGTGTTAGTTTTCATGAATTCTTTAACAATAATATAAACCTTCTATTATTTTGCATTTAAAATTACTGCGTCTAAACTGCTTTTTTTATAACATACAAAAACTATTCAATATAAACTTTTCTATATGATATACACGAATTTAAAACGTAGTTATAAATAAGGGGAAATTTTGGTAAAAATATGTGACCACTCGAGCCTTTCCTTATTATTTCAAGTAAATTCTTTAACATAGTTGTTTTATGGCAACTATGAATGGGGTGCTAAGGATGAAACAATATATTTTTAACCTAAGCAGTAAATATTTTAATACGATACAAAGTTGTAACAGTATTGAAATATTTTTTTTTAAATAATTTTGAAAATTTTTGAAGCTTATTCTAAAATTTCTAGTTACTAGTGAATTAGTTTTCAATACATTTACTATAAAGATTTCTCTATGTTTAATTTCCTTTATTTTTCTCAAATTTAAAAAATAAAGTATATAGATATAACTAAATATTCATTATCATACATATATGTTATTTTAAGATAAGCAACGCATTTTGTGAATTTAATTTTTTTAAATTATTATTGCAGTACAAAAGAATTACTTTGACAATGTTATTTTGTTTTGTAAAAGTTGAATTATCTTAACAACATTTGTTTAAACTAATATTAATATTGTTGAATATTAGTAAAAAGTTGTTAAATTTAACCTTAAAATTGACCGAAAATGATTGTTGAAATATATGATGTTACAATGTTTATTATAAGATAATAACGAAACTTGCAAGTAAAAAAAATATCGCGATGAAAAGTTCGCAAAATGAAATATTTCACATAAGGGGTTTTAGTTAAGGGTATAAAAACATTAACTTTTTCATTGAGAACACAGTTATTTATTTATATATAAATCTGAAGTGTATAAATATTAAAAACAAATATTTTCTCTTCGATTCTTTTTTGATTGAAAGGTGGGAAAAATGGGTAAATTTTCGAATTACAGAATGTTTCGCGTGAAAATACATTATCAAAAAAATTTAGTTAAATAAGTAATTTGAAAAAATAAAATAAATAACAACCATCAACTCTTAAAAAATGAGTACATTTAATTAATAAGGGACTATTTTTGTAAAAATATTTATAAAACCTGTATATAATCCACCATTTTTAAAAGCAGTTTTTTTTTAATTTATTATATTCGCAAAATAACACATGCTTACTTAATTTGTGGTTTATTTTGATTCAAGAATCTATGCTGTAGTTAATTTTTAGTTTGTTCTACCCATTTGTTTGTGTCCTAACCGTTCCAGTAAATGACGTATATTTGGTTTTTAAAATATGTTCTTCTTGTTGACTGTTTATTAATAGGCATGTAACTTCATTACATATTAACATATAAACAGTGTTAAATATATTGAAGTCAATTCTTGGCATTTATTTGCTACGAAAATCGCATTTTTGTAGAACATTGCAATTTTTTCGAAAATTGTTACATTTTACCAAATTTTCTATTCTTTAGCATTATTAATTCGGTTACACATTTTCTCAAGTTTGTAAATTATTGAAGACAAAAAAATCGTTATAAAACAGAATTTTTTTAAATTTTTAAATGAAATGAATTAAAATGCTTATTTTTAATACAAAACCCAGAGATATTGGTAAATAATTCGATTTTTCTAATTTATATAATAGAAGTTTTCATTCATCAAATATAAGTTAAACAATGTGTAATTTCATTTCAAAATACCCATTTTACCTCACTTTACCTTAGCACACATTTCCATTCATTCATTATGTAAAACATTGTAATTTTAACACACCAATGAACGAGTATTATAATAACAAATATTATTGACTCCTTCACAGCCTTTTCATTAAATTTAATAAAGTAAATAAAATTTTGTCAGTTAAAAATAACATTTATTTATAATATCAAAAATTCTTATATTCTTGTTTATATAGTTATATTTGTAGTAAATTTACATTATACGTTTCAAAGACTTTAATATATCTAGTTTAGTATTCAAAGTTCAAAGAACTCAAATTCATATTTAGTTATTTTTTTATATTTAACAAATATTTATGTGTATAAATTAAAAAAGTATATATAACTTTCTCATAATGGCGGTTTATAGGCTTATTAACTTATAAAGCTTATAAACTTATTAAGCGCAGAATAAATGAAGACTAATTTATAAAAACTCTCATTTTGATGTATAGCCATTTTAAACCAATTTTGAATGCAAATTATTAGTTTATTTCAACTGTAAATTAAAAAAAATTCAGGGAATTTGAATTATCAAATCATAATTGTTACATTTCTTCTGTCATCAATTACAAAATATATATATTACTGGTTTATAGTTGTATATAATACGTAAATGAAACTAAGATTGTATGTAAACAATGCATAAATGACCACAAAAACCGACTGTCTATATTTAAAAATACATTATTCACTTTTGTCGAAAGTAAAATGAAATATAAATTATATTTCTTGTCAAAAATAATTAAACTAGTTTAGTTAAAAAGTATAATTAAATTAGTTCGTAAACTCTATAAATATTAATCTTTTCATAAGTTTTCTAAAAAAATATAGCAGATATGAATAACTCAAATGCAATAGCAGTTATACCCGAAAATTCGAAAAATAAGATTTTGGTATCAATAGTTACTTTATAACTTTGGCTTCAATTTTAAAATATAATGAAAAAGTAAAATCTCTTATTTAATAAGAAAAATTTAGGAAGATACTAAGTAGCAAAATTAACTATATATATATGCCAATCAAACTTTATACAGATGGAACAACAGTTATATCCATCAAACTTGAAGAAGAGCGAACCGGTTTTCTGATTGATTAAAATATGAATATATCTTATTTTGCCTCTTGAAATAACTTTAATTGAAATAGTCCTTAAATTGGACCAGCCTTCTTCAATTCTATAGTAATGATTTTGTAATTATGTTTCTTATTTCATTATATTTTAAAGTACTTTTCATCAATTCTTTTATTTCGAATTTTCTCAAAAACATTTAATTTAAAAATTCTTTTATTTTTGTATAATTGTAAGGCTACATCTGACTACTTTCACCATTTTGCGCAAAATAAAATCCCACTTTTGAGGTACTCCAATCTTCACATTAATTGTTTAAAATTAATTTAAGTTTTAATTCTCAATTTGTATATTGTCACATAACCACTATATATATTATTGTAAATAGTAACTAAAATGAAACTTTATATTAAATATTAGTACATCTCATCTAAAGGACTCTTCAATCTAGGCTTATGTGACGATGACATTTCGCAGTCGCCATTAGTCGCCAGTCATTCATCGATATTTTCCGATTAATCGATATCTCCGATAAATCGATATGCCTAATATATCAATATTTTCAATAAATACTGTTGCTATTTCGATATTTTTGATAAATACTGTTCACGTATCGATATTTTCGATAAATGCTGTTAATATTTCGATATTTTCACTAAATACTGTGGATATATCGACATTTTCGATAAATACTGTTGACAAATCGATATTTTCCATAAATATTGTTAAAATACCGATATTTTCGATATATTGATATTTTATGATTAGAAAGTATAATAGCATAAAGTAAACAAAAGGATGGAAATCGTAAACTAAAGTTTCGAAACTGGATTGTTTTCAAAACAAGGATAATACCATTTTTTTTCGTTTTATTATTAATAATATAGATACTTTGACACTTTTATGGCATTACATTATTTAAAAACAAATGCCATTTTTCTGGAGTAGACTTTTGACATCCCGAGTGTTCTTCGGGGCTTGAGTTAATTCGTACTTCCGAATGCACTTTCGATTGCTCACAAAATGCGATGTTTTTTCCTTCCGGAATTTCGATACACATCGAATCATTTCCCAAACCTACCTTCAACGACACCCAGTAATTAACCCTCGAACAATATTTACTCAATTTTTTTTCACGTCCCTTCTAAACACCTACTTACATCCCATCTTCCCCCAAAGACTTCATTGCCAGACTCTCACCTACTTCTTCCCTGCAAGAGAGAGAGAGAGACATTACTTAAGCACGGCTAATTTCCAACAAACTATTTTCGGAAAGGTATCTCCTCTCTACCCCCCCAAAGTTTCGCCATCCCCCCCCCCCCCCCCCCTCCTCTTCCTGTAAATAAGAATAATTACTCGGGCCCGAAAAGAGCTCCCGGATTGTCCTTATCTTCCGGTGGTAATGTTCTGTGAAACGATTATCTTTATTTAAAGTAATATTCGCAGGGCTTAATAAATTTCGAACAAGGTAGGGGGAGGAGGGATGCTAGTTGAGTGTTATCTTGGGGTTCCTTCCTCAAGAATAGAGTCGTGCTCGAGCAGATGAGGGCGATGCTCTGTAATATGTTAAATGTTGTTTGTGTCAGGGTTTATAGGCCGGAAAGCGTAATTGAGGTGGAATGCGTGAAAAAAAATAGAGAGATCACGTTTAAAATTAAAATGTCGGCTTGTGTTTGATAATGTTGATAAAGAAAGTATGTGTGTTTAAGCACATAATTAGTTCGACAGTGTTTGAATTTTTGTTTTTAATATTTTTGTGAATATTAATAGTAAATAAAACTTGATATAGGGAGCTTTTGATTTTTAAGTTTATTTTTAAAGTGATCTTAACTTTAAAACTGCAATTATTGTGAATACCTGAGAATAATTGAATAGCCATTTTTTTCCAGGTGTAAAATATATACCATATTCAATTTTTTTTTTGTATTTAGTAGTCTTTATAATAAAAAATAAAAAATAATTTATGTGTCGTTAATTTAACTAAAGTATTTTATTTTAATACGAAGGCAATAACTTAATTTAAATAACAACCGAAAACGTTGGAAAGAGTAATAAGGTTTGGTTCGGTTACAGTTCCGGCTGCCTGTTTCTGTCTTCGTAATTGAGACGTATCGCAGCCACATACACAGTCACACACATATTCATACATGAACCTCGTTATTTTAGAACCATGGTCAAATGACGAGAAAGAGTAATAAGCAATATACGCAAAACAACATTTAGTTTAACGAATCGTTGTGACTTATCAACTAATTATAGAAACAAGATTTGAAAAGTTTTATTCTTAGGTCATGCAGTTCATATTTGCTAATACTCATTTGTCACGCCAAACTATTTTTCTTCCTTTTGTGCGCCCTCTATTCCTCTGTCACGCAATGTCACGTTAGCCTTACACCTCCCCCCTCTCCCCTATGTTACCTTACGATAAATTTTGCTGCTAAATATTAGTCATAAAAACTTTTCATTTGGTTTACTTTATCATAACGCACTATTACAAAGATAGTGGTTTCTATAAAATGTTACTTATATCAAAGTTTGTGGAAGAAATTTCAACATTTTTTCCTACAAAGTTTTGATACGCAAGACAAAATACCGAGACCCTCCTCCCCTATGTCACACCACAGTCCCCCTCCCATGGTGCGTGATGTAATAAATAAACGACCCCAAATAAGTAAATTTTAATCTTTTAAAATATATTACTCGAAGCAGAGAACGGTATAGTAACCAAGATACAAAAAAAAGGGAAATAAAAAGCAACTGACCAAACCAGATTAAATTTTTCTATTATGTCGAGACTTATCGAAGAATAGTCATAGGAAAACTAGCCTTAAAATAGAAGAAAACTAATTTATAGAAAAATAAAATTGATGTGTTGACAACAGTGTTGCCAGACATGGTATTATTCCCAATTATACATCCAACTCGTCAATAAGCAGCTTTCAATGCCAATTTGACAGCCTATTAATAACTTATGCAACCGTGCGCGATTTTGGCTGCGCATTTTTGGTTTTTAAGTCTTGTAGTATAAGTGAAGACATTGACAGTAAAATCACTCAAGGCAAATATATGGTGTTTAAGAATTGTCTTTCAACTTTGACACTCAATAAAACCTTAAATAAATAAGATAGCAAAGTTAAATAAATAAGATAGCAAAGTTAAATAAATAAGATAGCAAAGTTAAATAAATAAGATAGCAAAGTTAAATAAATAAGATAGCAAAGTTAAATAAATAAGATAGCAAAGTTAAATAAATAAGATAGCAAAGTTAAATAAATAAGATAGCAAAGTTAAATAAATAAGAGACCAAAGTTATGTGGGTTATACATGTACAAACAAACACAAGTTATATTTCTATGCAGTTTCTTTCTTTTTTTTATTCAAGTTTGTTTTACAAAGTCACTTTTTAAAGGAATTTAACAACCTAAGAAAAAGGAGGAATACAATATTATTTAAATAAAACTTTATTTACAAATAACAACGTACAGAGTCCCAAACATTCATTTAACATGTGCAGTTACGAGTAAGATATCCAAGCGATAGTCCAATTCTTCCATATGCGCTGTAGCATATCTATAAGGAAATGTTTGCCATTTTAAATGTGATTATTGTCTTCAAATCTTTGAGTGCGTACAAGCGTACAAGTAAAACTTCATGTGTTGTTTTTACATGCACAAGAAACATAACTTGTCTATCTTATATCTTTAAGGTTTTACTGTGTGTCAAAGTTGTAAAGATAATTCTTAAACACTCTGTTTAAGACACGTGTTAAAAGCCACATTGTTGTATTTTCCTAGTGTTAATGATTGAACAATTGGGTTGCCATAAGTTTTGCTTTCTTGATTTGAATAGTACCTTTTCTTAAAAAATCATTATATACAGTACACTGTAAAAAAAGTACTTAAAAATGAATATCTGTACCTACTCGTTTTTCTTTGAGTACAATTGCATTTGAGCAATGACGTACTCAAATTTAAGTAAACATACTTTCTTAAAAATGAGCAGTGTGATTTAGTATTGTTAATCTCAGCTTCTGCTCAAGCCATCTGAACAAAGCGACCTGACAAACTTAATATAATTGTTCAGAAGATGGTTACATCATTTGATGTCGATTGCTTAAACGGAAACTGAGTTATTACAACTCAATTTCCTTACGATTCTTTTGGCATACCATTTTAACATTTATTCTGTTTATAACTTCATGTCATCCTGGTAGTTTAAAGGATATGACTCAAAGGTATTGAACGGGATTTATGAAGGCAGCCTATGTGGGCTAGCATCTTCTCTTTTTATTCATTATATTCCTTTTTGCGTACATGTCCTTTTCAAAATTGAATCTTATGTATTCTTAGCCATGATAAGCATCGGATATATTTAAAAATGAGTACATTTGACTTATTTTGAGTATCTATTTTTTAAAGTGTATTGAGTACATGGCAATGGAAATGCTCAGGCCAATTTTCTGTTCAAACAGCATTTGTTTTATTGAAGAATTTAATACACCTGTACAAAAGTATCCCACAATTCGACAAAGTTTAAAAGTAAACTTCCATTAGTCTGCCACCAAAAACAATCTCACGAGAAGAACGAACATCGAAATGGCCCTAACTATTATACGAAATTATTATTGATTGTTCAATCATCTTTTCCTCTTGACCATGATTGAAACGGAAGCTGGAAATTACGCGTATGTCGAATCACTGTGGCCGGCCGAACTCAAACAATGGTTTTTGTGGGTTGGTCTCTTCTTACTGCGGCTGATTGTTTTCTTAGGTGACTGTCATATCAGATTGTTTAGTTTTTTTTTCGCACATTATTACTGGATTCAGGAAGCGGTGGGTGGGCGGTCCCGTTTACGTCACTCAAGCTGTCTCGCCAATGAAATTGGGGTCTGAAAGCTTATTAGATACGCTGTTATTATTTTGATCTGACTTGAAGGGAAGGATTTCCGTTTGTTGATATTAATTTGTGTCTGTCAACGTAATTTGAAATGGCTATTGTTATTTTTTTAGTATTGATGCACTTGTTCAAAGGATTTGTAAAATCAATTTTTTTAATATTTAAATAATTTTTTCAATTACGAGAAGTAAGTTTTTTAAACAGTCATAAGCCCTAAAATAAATTTTAATAGTTTCTTATTTTTATTTGTTTAATTAAATATATAAACAATCAGCACATTGAATTTTAACAAAAATCTAATTTAAGAAATTGTGCTAAAAATGAGTAATATATATTTTTTAATTAGTATTTTAAAAAAAGATACTTTTTGCAGGTGAAATGGAGTAATAATGAATTATATTTTTCTTCAATTTCTAACTTTTAAACCCTCTTACGGAACTTAACGGCTTAAGTCATCTAGGGATGTCCAGTTTTTCTAGCAATACACGCAAACTTTATATATTCATAAAAATAATCGTTGCTAGAAATTTTTTCTAATTTAAAGCATTGAAGTTTTTTTTTAAAGCTATAATTATTAAAATAACAAAAATTCAGAAATATATATATAATTTGCTTTGGAAATATATAATAATTCATTTTAAAGGAGAAAAAAGAACTTTACAATTTCGACATTTTCAAAAATGCTCTGAGGGTGTTAAACGTTTGTGACTACTTCGATATAAAAAATCCATTTAAGTATTTTCAATTTAGCAAATTTTCTTATATCACCATTTTCCTATTACTTATTTAAAAAATAACATTTCAATTCCTTTTTTTTATAAATAACGATTCAAAAATTCTTACTTTTTACAAACGTCTGTAAGCAACGGAATCTCGGAGTCTTTAATCTTTTAAACCATCGTGAAATATAGTTTCACAAATACGATCATAATATTTTGATCCAAATATGTTGGCCAGTCTAACTAATTAAAAAAAATCATTAATTTGAAAAAAAAAGTTTTAAAAATATCTTAAAATATACTTTATTTAAAAAAAAAAAGAACTCACTCCTCTCTTAGAAAATAGTAACACCATTCAGACAAGATGTATATCCCTACCATCCTCCTAATCCCCGCAAGATTTAAAGGTGTATCAGCTACCACCTCTTTGAGGGTGCCTTAAAAAATGGCGTTAACAGCTGCCGCGGAAAAGACATTACAGTAGCTGCCGCAGATGTGATTTATTCCAGAAGCAACCTTTCGAAGCTGTTTATGTTTCAGACCAATCCATTATCTAAAGCATGATCTCCAGCGCAGATAGCAATTCCTTTTGATGAATCGTCACATGAGCTAGACGCAAAATTGGAATACGCAGATCCCTGCAGAAGATACGGGCGCGTGCCACTCGTACTGCACTCGTACATCGTATGTTTGCAGCAACGAGAACGCTGCTTGTAATCAGAGGATTGATAGTTCGAACCCATGCAATGGACTTGGCAAAGAAAAGTAATAAAGTAGTGATCTTACGATCGGAGGGTTGACAGCTTCTCCACAAAAATACTAGAAAGTCGTGCAAAACATCCAACAAATTATACTGGCGTGTATACGGGACTGGGGCACGATGAATCTGATCGGGGTCCAATGTCCTGATGCCTATTGAGTTTGCGTCAGGTGCCAGCTCAGGTGTTGTCCTCGTCATCTGACCATGGGTCAAAAATACGAAGTAACTTTCCCGGGTCTTTCCGTCGAGATAGGTCTCGTCGCCAATTGTCAAATGTGCAGCTCTAGTGCAACGTTCACCAAACCAATCACCGTCAATCTGAAGAAAATCATTTTGTCGCTTTTTTAAACGAAATTTATTTCGTCCAAAATGAGGATGATTTTAAATAACATAATAATTCAATATCGGCGAGCTAATTTGAACCGCGGACTTCTCGTTCCGGAGTCAGACGCTCTATGCACTCGGCCAAGAAGACATGATCGAATACTGACAATATGACTTTAAGAACCAAGCATGAGCTGATAACCCAGAAAAGAGCCGAAAAGGCATCTGAGTAAATGACTTTTGTTCAAAATTTGAGGATTCTTGTTTCGTCAAAAGTCATGTGATTCAATGACGAAACTATTGTCAAATAAAGTATAGCCTTCATGATAGCAGAATCCTCAAAAATTATTGCGTTATTTCTGAGAGTAAAGAAAGTAAGAAGCAACCTTCAGACTTTGAGGACAGAATATCAGCTAATGGTTGATACGAGATCTTTTAAAAAATCAAAACTTTAGACACATAAAAAATCTATTTTCTAAATTATGAGACAAAACATTATTTTTATACCGTGACAGTAACACTGCCAACATAATTTAAAAAGCTCCAACTACAAGTTTTTTTTTCTAGACTCCCTGATTTGTCATTAAAATATACCTAGGAATTTATTTGATTTAAGGACATTAAAAATCCTTAAATCAAATAAATTAATGAATCATAGTGAAACTTATATTGACCCTAACTCCATTTCGATGCGGGTTTGGATAAAATACGGCTTATTATGACATGTAAATGCTAAAATCGCCCTGTACTTACTAAAATCGCCCTACACTTACTAAAATCGCCATATGCTTACTAAAATCGCCCTATACTTTCTAAAATTGCCCTATACTTACTAAAATCCCCCTATACTTACTAAAATTTCCCTATATTTACTAAAACCGCCCTAAATCCATGAAGAGTAAACAACATATGGTAGAAGAAAATATAACTACCACCAAAATAAAATTTTGTATATACAAACAACTACTTTTATACATACAATAAAAGGCTTTTAATGTATCAAAACTTTGATGCAAGTGATAAGTTTGTTTTAACTTGCCTTTTTTGCCTGTAAAGTTTTTTTTATTTGGGGATATTACTATCTTTGGCAAAGCTTATACTGTATGAATAGTTTTCTTGATTTTTCTAAAAATTGCTAAAAGTGCATAATAACTGCTTTTGCATCTAGGCACACTGTTAAAAATGGACGCTCATTTTTGAAGAACATTTCTTAATTTTTAAAGTAGCAGTTGTCTGCGAATGCTCCGATTAAATATATTGGCAAACTAAGGAAATTTATGTTCTTCAAAAATAAGGACGATTTCAAATAAAAACCGACGGCTTAACTCCAACCAGGAATTTCTTGTTCCGAAGACGTGCGCTCTATCGATAGAGCCAGAAACTAATTTGAATTGTGGCAATATACATTTCAGAACCAAAATTAGAAACGAATGAGTTGATGCCACCGAAAAGGAATAGAAGTAAATTTCTTTCATTAAAAATTTGAAGATTTTTGTTTCGTCTGACTGAAGTAACTGTCTAAAGTAGCTTTGGTGATCGGAGAATGCTAAGATATGTGAATGTTATTTCTGAGGAGTTCTACTCAATTAGTTCTGTATGTATTTATATTTTGTAAAGAATTATTCTTAAAAGGAAATGTTAGTAGAATCTTAGACTCTTAAACTAACCTTAGCCCTAACAAATCAGATACCAGCGTTGAAATGTCTCTGATTTATTTAATGCATCAGTACACCCTTGAAATGTTAACAGACTCCCGAGAATTTTTTTTCGTTAGATTTTTTGTGTTTTTCTTAACGTTCCGAAAAGGAATTCGGTGTCGTATGCGCTTCTAAATCGCACACAATGCATGAATGGATGTTACCTTGTTGTCATTCCCATTGTTTCTCCAGGCAGCCATACAATTTCCTCAATTATCACAATCTCAGTGTGACACCAGGGATTCGCTAGGGATTTTTTCTGCTCTTCTTTTCCCTACTTCTTCAAAAGTCGGACAGTGTTGCTAGGTTTGGCAAAAAATTGCTAAATTGGCGATATTCAACTTTCACTGATTCATGTTTATTTTTATTCTACCAAGAATATTTAAGTTCTTCTAAATCCTTGTTGAAAGGTTTTTATTCAAATTTGATTAATATTTAGTGATTAAATTTAACCCTAGTTATTTTTATCAAAATAGTTAGTCTAGTTATCTAGTTATTTTTATCAAAATAATGAAAGTTTTATAGAGAAATTAATTCGGCGAATATTACAAACTAGTTGGCTGTTTCTTAAAAAACACTTTAAATTCTGGCAATACATTCAATTCTGGGTTTATTTTCATTTTGTTTGGGACACAGACTTCTACATTTTTTCTGATGAAAGGAAATGTATATCCCGAAACACGTATAGATTTTGTGTATTTTTATTGCATTGTTTTGACGTTGTATTTGTATTTTAATATTCTCTACGAAATATTCTGTAACACGAGTTTTTATCTTATTTTCCATGATATTCATTTCAATGTTATATATATAAAAAGCATAGCTTTTATTTCATATTGGTTTAATTAAAATACTGCTGAAATGAATTTTTTTTAAAGAAATAAAGAAAGGACTAAAATTTTTCCTTTTATTATTTTATAAACTTCCTATCATTAATTTCTTTGCATTTTTCAATGTTAGTGTTTCCAAAATATACATAAAACTACTTAATGTCCTATCAATATACAGATCTTTATTTGGTTGAGACCCCTAGATTTGGTAATTTTTCTTAATCTTGGCGATTAATAATTTTTATATTCGGCAACCCTTCATCCTCGTGACGATTCCACGACTCAGCTCCACTCTGCGGCGACGTGTCACTTACCCGGCGTGACAGGTCACGCTAGACGTTCCGCGTCACGAACCAAGTGACGAAATCTGGCTTGCAATCGGTATTTACACTCTAGAGAAAGAAATGTTGATTAAAAAAATTTGCTTCTCTCGTCAACGCACGCAGTGTGAGCACACTTTGGTGATGGAATGGATTTTTGCGTGCGTTACGTACCAAAACTCTGGTTGTCAGTGTCGGTTGTTCGACGACACCGCTGAACAAGGGTTTTAACAGCTGAAAACAACGAATTAACGCCTTTGCGGGACACTAATTTCCGCTTTCACAGGAAATTGTTCGTGTGGGTCTGCCCCCTCCCCCACCCCCATGTGCATCTCATTAACATTCCGTTCTGATAATGAAATTGATTGTTTTGGCTGGGTTTGTTATATATTAACATGATATTATATATTTCCGAACACTGTTAAAATAGATGATCAATTTTGAAGAACATTGTGTCGTTTTTGAGGACAATTTTATTTTTGAAGAAAATTTCATGATTTTCGAAAAAAAAATCGTCATTTTTGAAGAAAATTTTATCACTTTTGAAGAAAATTTTGTCATTTTGAAGAAAATTGCATCTTTTTTGAAGAAAATTGCATCACTTTTGAAGCAAATTTGATCACTTTGAAGCAAATTTCATCACTTTAGACAAAATGTCGTCATTTTTGAAGAAAATGTCATCATTTTTGTACAAAATTTCATCATTTTTGTACAAAATTTAATCATTTTTGAAGAAATTTTCATCATTTTTGAAGAAATTGTTTTTTGAAGAATTGAAATTTTTTTTAATAAAACGAATTTTTTTTTGACAAAAGAGTTGTGTATAAAAATGCTACTATTACATTTTCGTCAAATTAAAGAAATCTATTTATTTTTCTTCACGAACTTTATTTCTTCAAAACTAAGGACGATTTCAAATAAAATTTGACAGCCCGAGCAGCAACCTTTTGGTCCAAAGTCGATCGTATTATACAGTTCGTTCAGTATTTTTACACGCATGAAATAACCGAATGAGATGATACCACCGGAAAGTTGATACCAGGTCTTTTTGTTAGTTTTGTTAAAATTTTTATTAATGTTTCGCACTTTACCATTTTAAAATGTATATTGAAATGCAAACTTTTTTCAAAATCGGTCGAAGTTTTCTTGATGCTTCGAGGCAAAGACAACTTTTTAAAAATATTTACAATGTTTATTGAAATACAAAAACAATAGGTTTTCTTAATGTTATAAGGCAAGTACAACTTCACAAAGCTTGCAATTTTTATTGAAATACACAAATTAAAAAAGTGTGGAGGCAAAGATAACTTCACTAATTTGTAACATTTTTTTTAAATACTTAATATTTATTTTAAATCATTTTTTTATGTATACTTAACGTTGAGCAGCAACTTCGCCAATTTAAAAATTTCTGTTCAAATTTTAAACTAAAAGAAATAATTTAACATTTGCTTAAAATTCTGAGCAGAAAAAGTGGTAACTTTATTTAATTGGGTTTAGTCACATTTTTTTATATTCTTCGAATATTTTTCAATTAAAATGCATCAGAATAGTTGTATTTAAATGTTGGTCACATTTTTTATAATAATATCTTCAACTACAATTATTGAAATGAAAATTTGCAACAAATAATAAAAACAAATTAAAAATTACCCATTATTCCAAAGGCAAAACAAACAACTCTTTACCCAAGTTTGTTAATTGAAAAACCCTGACTTTCTCCAATCCCACTACAATTTCACCTTCAATTACCCTCCAACCAACCCTTATTAATTACAACACCCAAAGCATTATCACCACCGGCATTCACACTAAACACCCTTTCTGGGAAGATAAAACATCACGCAAACACGAAAAACAAAACTCTTCTCCAACGAACTCTCTCCAACAGCAAAAATCGAAGGCCAAGCCAAAACCCAATTAAGTACAACGCCTTCCGCCCAGCTTCAGGGGTTTGACTGGAGCAGCACAAAAGGCCGTTCGTGATCCCGTGCAAATCAAACATTTATAGGGAGAGAGCTCATTTTTGAAACTGGAGTGATGATTGTTTGTGGAAGAATACTTTTCCCATTAGTTTTGAGAGGAGAAGGAAGGGGGGGGGGGGAGGTGTCTTTAGTTTTAAAGATCTTGAAAATGTGATAATGGGGAGGTTTTCTTTTTATGTTTCGTCTCATTTCGGGAGGTTGCGTGATGGAGGTTAACGTCGAAAATAGAGTGAGGTAATCCATAAATCGAGAAGCATTATCTATCCCCCCTTCTTATTTTAAAGTTTATTTATGTTTATTTTTTGAGTGGGGAATAGGGAATTTTAAATTAGGATTAGAAGTTTATTGTAAGTGAAATAAATAAGTAGGTTAGAATCATAACTCACAATAGCTGTTTTCAAATCTAGAAATATGTGATAAAATAATTGTCTGGGTAGAAATGTTAAAAGAATGCTCCTTTATGCACACGGTATACGTGGTTTTCACTGCCAATATATCATATTTCATTGGTCAAGGTTTAAATTTCAAACACAATTAAGGAATTGTTTAATTGACTACTAAACGAAAAGATTTAAACGCGTGTAATTAGCGAATTTTAGTTGTTTGAAAACATTGCATCTGGAATTGTGATGCCAGGAGAATAATATACGGTGAATTTAATCATTTGCCTCATGAACATCTTGAGTTTATTTTAACACTAAGGTTTTTATTTTAATTAGAAAATAACGAAATTCCATCGTTAAAAGCATGATTGGGTGTGAATCTATTAATTAGTTAACAAATCGGCAGGTATTACGTAGAGCTAAAAATACTACGTTTTAAGACACTGACTTGGCAACACTGTTTCTGTGCAAGGTATGTCTGACTTTAATGTCAAACACGTCATATTTTAAATTCAGACAATTTGGAAAATGCCCAGACATAACGATAAATACGAATAAAAAAAAGCATGTAACAATTGCACTGTTGTATTAAAATAATTACATTTGTAAATTTTAAAATTTGTATCTTTTGTACAATTATAAATTTATACTTCTTGTACAATTACAAATTTGTACTTCCTGTACAATTATAAATTTTTACTTCTTGTACAATTATAAATTTGAACGTTTTATCAGCAAGTGTCATTTTTAACAAAAAATACTATTTTTTAAAACAATGGCTTGGCAACACTGTTTCTGGACATTCCATGGTATGTTTGACTTTATCGTCAGATATATCATATTTTAAATTCAGACAATTTGTGTAGTGCCCAGATAGAACAAAAAAAAAGTACAAAAAAAAACATGTAAAAAATAGTAACGTTGTATTCACAATATTTACATTTGTAAATTATAAAATTTGTATCTTTTGTATAATTGCAAATTTGTACTTCCTGTACAATTATAAATTTGTTCTTCTTGTACAATTACACATTTGTACTTCGTGTACAATTATAAATTTTTACTTCTTGTACAATTATAAATTTGAACGTTTTATCAACAAGTGTCATTTTTAAATAATAATACTACTTTTTAAAACAATGGCTTGGCAACACTGTTTCTGGACATTCCATGATATGTCTGACTTTATCGTCAGATATATCATATTTTAAAATTCAGACAATTTGTGTAGTGCCCAGACAGAACGAAGAAAAAGTACAGAAAAACACATGTAAAAAATAGTAACGTTGTATTCACAATATTTACATTTGTAAATTATAAAATTTGCATCTTTTGTATAATTACAAATTTGTACTTCCTGTACAATTATAAATTTGTACTTCTTGTACAATTATAAATTTTTACTTCATGTACAATTATAAATTTTAACGTTTTATCAGCAAGTGTCATTTTTAACAAAAAATACTACTTTTTAAAACAATGGCTTGGCAACACTGTTTCTGGACATTCCATGGTATGTCTGACTTTATCGTCAGATATATCATATTTTAAGATCAGACAGTTTGTGTAGTGCCCAGGCAGAACGAAAAAAAAGTACAGAAAAACACATGTAAAAATAGTAACGTTGTATTCACAATATTTACATTTATAAATTATAAAATTTGTATATTTTGTACAATTACAAATTTATATTTCCTGTACAATTATAAATTTGTTCTTCTTGTACAATTATAAATTTGAACGTTTTATCAGTAAATGTCATTTTGAACTAAAAATACTACTTATTTAAACAATGGCTTGGCAACACAGTTTCTGGACATTCCATGGTATGTCTGACTTTATCGTCAGATATATCATATTTTAAATTCAGACAATTTGTGTAGTGCCCAGTCAGAACGAAAAAAAAGTACAAAAAAAACATGTAAAAAAAAGTAACGTTGTATTCACAATATTTTTATTTGTAAATTATAAAATTTGTATCTATTATACAATTACAAATTTGTACTTCCTGTACAATTATAAATTTGTTCTTCTTGTACAATTACAAATTTGTACTTCGTGTACAATTATAAATTTTTACTTCTTGTACAATTATAAATTTGTACTTCTTGTAAAATTATAAATTTGTACTTCTTGTACAATTATAAATTTGCACTTTTTGTACAATTATAAATTTGCACTTTTTGTACAATTATAAATTTGTACTTCTTGTACAATTGCAAATTTGTATTTCGTGTACAATTATAAATTTGTACTTCTTGTAAAATTATAAATTTGTACTTCTTGTAAAATTATAAATTTGTACTTCTTGTACAATTATAAATTTGTACTTCTTGTAAAATTATAAATTTGTACTTCATGTACAATTATAAATTTGCAGTTCTTGTACAATTATAAATTTGTATTTCTTGTACAATTACAAAATTTTGTATATCTAAACTTTTGATTCGTAAATAAATTTCTATTTTAGCCAGATATAAGAATACGTTATATATTTTTGCTTTTCCGTTAAGGTCCTACAAATGACCTTATGCCTCTCCTCCTTCCCACCCGCAATATTCTGTCTCGACCTTTGTTTTAATTACTACTACTTCCCCCAAAACAACGACATATATATTATATTAAATCTAACCAACCTATGTGATCGTAATAAGGTCAAGAAACTAATAACTTACCATGATAATATTGAAGGAGACTTTTAATATTTTTTCTGATCAAACCCACAAATCGTGAAGTAGTGGCGAAGAATAATGGAACCTAATGAGGCGTGAAAATTAATTAAGCATCGACCAATCACAGGTGCTAGGCGAACGCGTGAATTTGATTGGATGAATGTGATAATCGCGTGCTTATTTTATTGACGAAATAGCCGGGAAGAGGGAGGGAAATGGTTTTGAGTGGGGTGGCACCCCACAACGACTATTCAAAATAACATACGGAAAGCGCAAAAGCGAATAAAAGTATGGTGGCACGGAGAAGTTGGATGTCGTTTCGGATGATTTATTGTTTATAGTTAAAAATATTCAGGATATTTTTGGCGTCATACTGTGTCTGTAAATCTAAGATTATAAACTAAATTACTTTAGATTTGTTTGAATGTAAAATTCGCCTTACTGATATTTTGTGTTTTTATATTTTTTATTGAATTTAAGATTTATTTTTAAAAGTGACTTTTATTTTTTTTAAAGTATGCATTTTATTTGTATTTGCTGTTTCACTTCATTTTCAGTGTTTCATAACAGTTAAAAAAGGAGGATCTGTTAGAGGATGTGCTAACCCAGCAAAAAACGCCAGCGTAAAGCCTTCTTCAAAATTGTCAAATTGAAGGTTTTATAAACTATATTAAAACAAAAAAATAGATTTTTTTAAAAGTTTTTAATTTTCCTGCATAAACCCATTAAAATATTTCCATTTTCCTATCATAATAAAATTTCAAAATTTCCTTCATTTAAAATTTTTTTTGCAGGATTTTTTTAAAGTTTTTTTTACAGTTTTTATGAAGGATATTGAAACAAAACCTTTAATTTCACAGATTTTTATAAAAATTGCTGTTTTCCTGCATAAAACTTCAATTTCAAAATTTTGATGGAGGTTTTATGTTGATTTTTTTTGCTGGGAAGTTACTTGCCCTTTTAAGTAACATGACTTTTACCCCGCTGTCATAAAATACTGACGTATACTCTCAACGAATTTAATGCTGTTTTCAGCAATTTGTAAATATATGTATGTGTTAAGATGATCGATTATACTTTTGTCGAATATGTGCTGGAGATTGGCAGGGTTTAATAAAAAAGAAAGCGGATCAAATATCGATGTATGGCGTAATAAGTGACGACCCCTAACTAGAATATATTACCCCAGTCCTTATTTTCCAAATTAGTCCCACCTCCAATTCGTTTCACCTATATTGAGTTTCTCAGACACAGCGCGACCTCAGCAAAGTAAAAAAAAAACACGTTATCAAAATTACTGAAATATTATTAATAGGGAGGAAATTAGTTTTTGGGGAATTTTTATAGGGATTTGTGTATGATATCAATTTTGTCCCACAAATAAAATTTTATTTTTGAGACATAATACCTTTTTAGATTTGCGATTAAATTTGCAAAAATTCCTTTGGATGACACGTTATTTTAAATATATATTTTTAATAAAATTTCTAATTTTAAATTTTAACTGAAACATTAAATTTTTTAACACATTTGTAAAGATTTGCCTTTTTTACTGAATTTTAACTGAAATATATATTTAGTTCATTTTCAGACTTATAATAGAAATTAAAAATCTAAATTCGAGGTCATCGACCTTCTTCCTTGTTTATCATTTTTCTCCCCTTCAACAAATCTAATGATTTCTCTTCAATTCTATTTCTGCCATTTTGTGCTTTCAAAAAATCGTCCCTTCTTTCCCGCCTTCTCGTTAGAAGGAACAGGGAAGGGAGTGGGTGCAGCTGAAATCTTGCCGATTCAGCAGAAGGTGTTGAATTTCGAATTTCGGCGCTGTTTTGTTGCGAGGCTCGTGCCAAGAACAGGGTCGTTTTAAGCAGGGCTGCCGGTTCTGAAAAGTTAGAAATCGCCAAACTGGAGCTAAGAGATTTGCCAACTAATTTTTTAATGTCACAAATCTTATGCATATTGAAGAAAGTGAAAATTTCGTATATTTTAAAACTATCGGAACGTTGAATATTCCTATATTTTGCTCTAAAGATGAGATATTTAAAAAAAAAGGGATAGCCTCACTTATAAAAATTGGCATATTATTGTATAATTTATATAAACATTAGGGAAATATAAGTTTTATTTTAGGAAAAAACATTTAACATGTTACTAAAATCCAATAACTGATTATTTCACACTTTAATAACATAAAGAACTGGTGTTTTGTTTGCTTAGCCATTGTGATATTACAAACCCATCCGTACAAAGAATCTCCAAACATCTATATTTAGTTATATTTTCTTAGACCTTTAGCTCTAATGATCAGATATTTAAAAAAAATGAATCGCTAAAATTATAAGAATCAACAGAATATTGTATAATTTAAGTTTTATAAACCAAAATATAAGTTTTATTTTATGAAAAAATATTAGCATGTTATCAAAATTTAAAAACTAATAGCTTCAGACATAAAATAACATGTGTTTGAAAAAAGCTATCAAAACAATTGCCAAATATATCTACATTTGGTTAAACGTTCTTATATGTTTTTTTTTGTATATACATATAAAAAAGGTAGGTTTTAAAAAAGGTTTTTTTTGTATATACTTGTGAAAAAGGTTGATTATTAATTTTAAAAACATTGAAACATATCAGAATATTAATTTTAAAAACATTGAAACATATCAGAATATTAATTTTAAAAACATTGAAACATATCAGAATATTAATTTTAAAAACATTGAAACATATCAGAATATTAATTTTAAAAACATTGAAACATATCAGAATATTAATTTTAAAAACATTGAAACATATCAGAATATTAATTTTAAAAACATTGAAACATATAAGAATATTAATTTTAAAAACATTGAAACATATCAGAATATTAATTTTAAAAACATTGAAACATATCAGAATATTAATTTTAAAAACATTGAAACATATCAGAATATTAATTTTAAAAACATTGAAACATATCAGAATATTAATTTTAAAAACAGAAACATATCAGAATATTAATTTTAAAAACATTGAAACATATCAGAATATTAATTTTAAAAACATTGAAACATATCAGAATATTAATTTTAAAAACATTGAAACATATCAGAATATTAATTTTAAAAACATTGAAACATATCAGAATATTAATTTTAAAAACATTGAAACATATCAGAATATTAATTTTAAAAACATTGAAACATATCAGAATATTAATTTTAAAAACATTGAAACATATCAGAATATTAATTTAAAAAACATCGAAACATATCAGAATATTAATTTAAAAAACATTGAAACATATCAGAATATTATTTTTAAAAAAAACATCAATTACAAAAGCTTAAAACCAACCTTACACCATCGCCAAACTGGCGACATTTCCACACACTTGGCACCACCGTGCTCATAGCTAAGGAGGTATCGCGTGTAGCGAAATGTCGCGATTCACGATGGATAGTAATGTATTGTGGGTGTATTTTGTCCTCTCCGTTGACAGGTGCTGTGGTAAGAGCCGGCGCTGCCAGAAAATTAAGATTTTAGTTTGTAATTACACGGCCCCGACTGCGGCGGACCGTGATGCTGTATACACTTTACTTATCCTAACCGAAACGGATCGCTGGAATATGACTACCTAAAAATATACCGTGATGGAGGGGGCTATAAATATACACCAAATCCATGTCTAATCGTTTTCCTACACTGGAAAGAGAATACGCGTGGTACTCTTTGTGGCTCGGTTTATTTAATTTGAAGGTATAGAGTTCCTTTTTGAAGACTTTGGGGATTTTTTTTTGTGTGGTTTTACATTGTGGAAGTTACGCGTTCAATCAAATTGCACTGTCTTGGTTCTTGTGTTGCATCTAAAAAATTGTAGATAGCACTGGGGGGGGGGGGGGGAGGGGGAGGGTTGACGCGTGTTTCGATTTAAACAAGCTGAGCCACCCTCACAGAACAAGGAATCGCAGTTATTGAAGTAACTGTCGCGATGTCTCATTTGCACTGTGACATCTTTGTGACATTGGACATACCCATAAAATTTCTATGTGTCTACAGTGGCCTATGAGTGAGATAACCTAAAAATATGTCATTACCTAAGAAGTGGCATTCCTCAAATTGGGAGTAAATTTAGAATTAAATAGAACGCTGTTGAAAAAAGGTATTCAAAAATAAGTAAAATGCACTTCTTTTTTAATACATTCGATGCTTATCGTGGCTCTAAATACCCATACAATTTCTATGTGTCTGCAGTGGCCTAATAGTGAGATAACTAAAAATATGTCACTACCTAAGAAGTGGTACCCCTAAAACTGGGAGTAAATTTAGAATTAAATAGTACGCTGTTAAAAATAGGTATTTAAAAATAAGTAAAATGCACTCCTTTTTGAATACATTCGATGCTTATCATGGCTCCAAATACATAAATGTCAATTTTGAAAAAGACATGTACTTAAAAATGAGTACAAATGAATAAAACCAGCAGATCCTATCCTACATAGGCTGCCTTCATAAATCAGTTTCAATAACTATCGACAACTACAACCAATACCTACAGGGAATCGAACCCAGATCTACAGGCAGCGATGTCCAGAGTCTGATCCGTTTCGCCAAGCCGACGTAAAAAGGTTATAAACAGAAATAATGTTTGAAAGATGTACCAAAAGAATGGGATGTAAGATAATTGAATTGCAATAACTCAATTTACGTTTAAACAATCGACATCAAATAATGTGGGAAACCATCTTCTGAACAAATATTTTAAGTTTGCCAGGCCACTTTGTTAAGACGGCTTGAACAGACGCTGAGATTAGCAATATTAAATCACACTGCTCATTTTTGAGAAAGTTCAATTACTTTATTTGAGTACGTCATTACTTATTTACGATGCAATTGTATTAAAACAAAAACGTGTACGTTCATATACTCCTTTTTAAGCACCTTTTTTAGAGTGTAGTTGCAAATATTAGTCACAAATACACCACCATAGTTACAAATACACCACCATAATCACAAATACACCACCATAGTCACAAATATAATATCGCATATCCATTGTTCAGGTCTCATGAAACGAATATAAAAGTATACTTTTCGTAGCATATTGTATATTTGGCAGTAACGGCAATTAAGCCTTGCTTGGACTCAAACAAAAATTTTTTAACTCACTCCTGGGCCTTTTGTCATGAAAATATAGACTTGATCCACCAGTGTAAATTTGGGTTAGAAAATTCCCATAAAATTAATTTATTACAACATTGACTTAAATTACAAAAGAAACAAATAACATTTACATTTCATTTAATACCGAAAAAACTAATAAATTTTTTTATGTTTATTATTAGAAGACCAATATACCATTCGCAAGTTTGGAAGTCGCCAGTTTCCAATTCCCCCTACTAGATATGATAAAAACACCACAAAAAGCAATTTTCACTTTCGGTAGCTTCCATACAACTAACGTACACATACAGGCAGATAGGACTAAACAAAAAATAGCACACTAGAAAGAAATACATATTCCATTATAATAGCTCTTCTCAACTGTAGGGCTTGGGAAAATAAAAATGATCCCTTGGCGTGAAACAATTTTCGATTTGGCTAAATAATCGAGCTGCTCATTTGAGCGCTGTGCATAATTTAGAATACTGGGGGGATTTCCCACCTTGCGTGTAAAAGGTGCAGGGGTCGAGGGGGGGGGGGGGGGGGGGTTGAAGAATAATGGTTGGACGTTATGGAGTGTGGCAATAGGAAACAATCTTCCTCTCCAGGGGGAATAACTTGCAGTGTGAAAAAATGGGTGTAATATTATTTACTGCGGTTTGTGATAGGGTGGATAGAATACTGATCATCGGAGAATGGGTGGAAAATCAAAGGGGGCAAGGGCGCCATTTTTGTCCTGTACACACTGGCGTAACTAGAAGAGTGATGCAAATAGAATGGGGTCCAGAGGAACTGCACTGTTGAAAATAAGTTCTCGAAAATAAGTAAAATGTACTCAATTTTGAGTACATTCGATGTTTATCGGGTGCCAAATACATGACTTTCAATTTGAAAAAGACAAGTAGTACTCAAAAATGAGTACAATAAGTAAAAATAAATTAAAAAAAAGCAGATGCTTACCAACATAGGCTGCCTTCGTAAACCACTTTCAATAAATATCGACAATTACAACAAACACTTAATGACAATCGACCCCACATCCTCAAACATCGCAGTCCAAAGCCTTATTTGTCAAACTACCAGGGCGAGTTGCAGAAGTTATAAAGAGAAGACATGTTAAAAAGGTGTGGCAAAAGAAAGGGAAGTCATATAATTGAGTTGTATTAACTCAGTTTCCATTTAAGCAATCGACATAAACTAATATGGGTAACCATCTTCTGAACAACTACTTAAAGTTTGCCAGGTCGTTTTGTTAAGATGGTTTGAACAAAAGCTGAGAATATCAATATTAAATCACACTGCTCATTTTTAAAAAAATACGATTACTTAAATTTGAGTACGTCATCTCTCATTGACGATGTAATTGTACTCAAATAAAAACAAGTAGGTTCAGGTACTCATAGTTAAGTACCTTTTTTCTACATTGTGGACGACATATTTCGATTTAGTAGGTAGGTCCAGTCCCAGTAACATTCAATTTTTACCTGTCAACACTGTTAAAAATAAGTACTCAAAAGTAAATTATACTCATTTTGTAGTACATTCGATGCTTATCCTTTATTTTTTTTTTTTTTTGGTCGCTTGGTCATCTCTTAATAGATTTACTAACTATTATAAATTAAATATGTAAAATGTTAATAATCCCAAAGTTGTATTACATTGATTTTAATAATTTATCAGCATAATAATAATTACAATGTTAATCATATAAAAAGTATTAAGATATTTAAAATCCATATATATAATGTATCAACAAAGCAAATGCCTATCTTCAAAACTCAATTTCCGTCCACTCCTTTATTTTCCATATTCTTCCAACAGATCCGTGTCCAAAGATGGCGAGATTTCCATCTCTGCTCTAACATCTCAGGAAATAATTACCTGACACATTCCCTTACGAAACGCATTGTTTTTCCGAAGTCAGGAAAACAAAGAGGAATCAACAAACAAAAAGGAAACGGGGGTTAGGGGGGGGGGGGAATTAGACAAATAGACACCGATACTCTGAGACCGCTTAAGAGAAAGATTGAAGAAAAGAGAAGAAGAAAAAAGTAAACACAAACTTTAAAAAAAAAAATCACCCAATCTCATATGCATTATTATTATTCTCTTTTTCCCACTACAAATCGTGGCGTATAGTTAATGAATCGCCGCGCCAGAGCCGATGTTAATAGTTTCGAGGTCATAATTGTGTTTTAAAAGCGAGCGTGAAGTCGGTGGGAAGAAATGGCGTGAGTGATTTATTTACCAAAACTTTAGACGAATTTGAACCCTTGGCTAATTAAAAAGTAGCCCCCGACCTGGTTTTAAGGAGGATTAATCGCCTGTTGTGGGGGGATTCCCAGAAACGTGTCGGGTTACCAATGAGTCTTTTTGAACGGAGTGTTTCAATTATATTTATCCAAAATGGAAGATATTGGTCACGATGCGAGTCCAATGAATCAGGTTTAATTAGAGAATATAAGGGAATTCGTTATAAAATAATAATGGGAGTTTCTGTGGTTCTCATTATTCAACGTTAAACCATGATATTGTTTTCTTTGTAAATGAATGTGGGTAATGAATGAAGCATGAAATACGATAATGACTTTGACGGGACTTATTTAAACGAATATGACCTCAATGCATTTTTTTAAAAGTCTTTAGTTAGAAGCATTTATTTAAAGGGACTATGCGCTCTGTTATATAAATAATTGTAGTTCCAAATTTAATAAAATTAATATTATACAATATGCTCTTTATCTATTTTCTTAACTTTAAATAATTTTCTTAATTAATTATTTATTTAGCTCAGTAAAATATATTTTAATATAAGCATGAAATACGATAATGACTTTGACGGGAATTATTTTAACGAATATGACCTCAATGCATTTTTTTAAACGTCTTTAGTTAGAAGCATTTATTTGTAAGGAAATATATGCTCTGTTATATAAATAATTGTAGTTTCAAATTTAATAAAATTAGTATTATACATTATGCTCTTTATCCATTTTCTTAACTTTAAATAATTTTTTTAATTACTTATTTATTTAGCTCGGTGAAATACTATTTAATATTTTATAATTCGAGACCATTTAATATTTTATAATTCGAAACAGTTTAATATTTTTATAATTCGAAACAATTTAATATTTTATAATCCGAAACAATTTAATATTTTGTAATTCGAAACAATATAATATTTTTTTAATTTGAAACAAAATTAAATAATTTTTAATTCGAAACAATTTAATATTTTATACTTCAAAACAATGTAATATTTTATAATTCGAAACAATTTAATATTTTTTATAATTCGAAACAATGTAATATTTTATAATTCGAAACAATTTAATATTTTTATAATTCGAAACAATTTAATATTTTATAATTCGAAACAATTTATTATTGTATAATTCGAAACAATTTAATATTTTTATAATTCGAAACAATTTAATATTTTATAATTCGAAACACTTTAATATTTTATAATTCGAAACAATTTAATATTTTATAATTCGAAACAATGTAATATTTTATAATTCTTAACAATTTAATATTTTATAATTCTTAAACATTTAATATTTTATAATTCGAAACAATTTAAAATTTTATAATTCGAAACAATTTAATATTTTATAATTCGAAACAATTTAATATTTTATAATTCTTAACAATTTAATATTTTATAATTCTTAACAATTTAATATTTTATAATTCTTAACAATTTAATATTTTATAATTCTTAACAATTTAATATTTTATAATTCGAAACAATATAATATTTTATAATTCGAAACAATATAATATTTTTTAATTGGAAGCAATTTAATATTTTATAATTCGAAACATTTTATTATTTTATAATTCGGAACAATATAATATTTTATAATTCGAAACAATTTAATATTTGTAAAAAATTCATACCTTTAATTTTTAAATTATATTAACATCAGTAGCCTTAAACAATATACTTTCGCATAACTTTTAACGTAAGTAACCTTACAAACACCGATCAACCCCAAAACAAATGCTTCCCTAACATCCAACCCCAATTATCCCCATGTGCTTATCAAATATCCCTTAAGCACCCTTGTTAACATTTTTTCCCTCAATAATCCCCCTCATCACAAATTGCAGTCAGATCCCGTCTCTCGCAATCCCTGTCTCTCAATCTTTTCCCCATCCAAAGCATCCCTTCCACCTCAATCAACCGACATTTCGTTTATCCGTTCTAATTATACTCACTTATCCGGGGGAGAAGATGGTTTTTGAATTTTATTTTTACTTTTGGGGTTGGCATCGTTTGCGCGAATGTTGGTGTAGGTCTTTTTGAGGAGTGCTGTGTGACATTTTTTTTCTTCTTCTTTTCTTTCAAAGAGCACCGTGCTGTCAGCCCGATTGACATCGGGTCTGTCTGTTTCGGTGGGGGCTGTACCTGCTGAAAGAATTTTTTTTCTATCGCCATTTCTCGTTTGCGTAAGGGTGAGAGATGTAGTAGGGTTTGAGTACTATAAAAATGCGTGCTCATTTTTGAAGAAACTGTCGTCATTTTTGACGAAACATACGCCTACTAAATAATCCAATTAAATATTTCGTCCAACTGGGAAAAATTATTTCGTCGTTTATTTTCAGGAAATTTATTTCGTCAAAAACGAGAACAATTTCACTGTAAAAAATATACTTAAAAAGTTTACTTACAAGTACCTGTAATAAAAAAGTACATAAAGAGTACCAGAACATACTCGTTTTTCTTTTAGTACAATTGCACCGTACATATTAAGTAACCGTACTTTCTCACAAATGAGCAGTGTGATTTCATATTGCTAATATCAGCTTCTATTCAACCCATCTTAAAAAAGCAATTTAACAAACTAAAAATGGTTGCTTAGAAGATGGTTTTCCACATGATTTGATTTAATGTCGATTGCATGAATGGAAACCGAGCTATTACAATTCAATTATCTTACTTCCCATTCTTTTGGCACTCCTTTTTAACATGTCTTCTATTAACCTTCTTCAAGTCACCCAGTTTAATGGATAAGGCTCTAGACTGTTATGCCTGAGAATCTTGGTTCGATTCCCAGTAAGTATTGGTTGTAACCGTCGATATTTATTATAAGTGATTTATGAAGGCAACCCATGTCGCCTATCATCAGCTCTTTTTATTCATTTTTACTCATTATGCTCATTTTTAAGGACATGTCTTTTTCAAAATTGAAAGGTATGTTTTCGGAGCCATAATATACTAAAAATGAGTACATTTTACTTATTTTTGAGTACCTATTTTTAACAGTGTAAAAGCTCCGATTAAATATTTTCTCAAACTGAGGAAAATTATTTCGTCGTTTCTTTTCACAACATTTATTTCGTCAAAAACGAGGACGATTTCAAATAATAACCGAAGGCTTGACTGGAATCATGGTTGGTTTGTTATATGGTGTTTACTGGCACAATAGCCAGAAATGGCCAAGCTGCGCCAAACACAAGGTTACTGGAATCATGAAACTCTTGGTACAAAGTAACGCCTGTCATCCAGTGAGCCAGAAAATCTCTTTGGAATTGAGTCAAGATACATATAAGAACGAAAATTATAACTGAATCAGTTGATACTATTGAAAAAGAATTTGAGTAAATTACTTTCGTTAAAAATGTGAAGATTATTGTTCCGTCAAAAGTCAACGGATTCAATGACGAAATGATTCGCAAAATGCTAAAAAATGTGAGAGAAATTTTTAAAATAGTAGTATTTGAGAATGAGGGCAAAAGAAGGAAAATTAATACTATTGTAGGTGAAATATGGATACTTATGTAACATGACAATATTGTTTATCCGGATTATTATTAAAAAATTTTGACTGGAAATCGGATACTTATTACATGCTTTACATAATAGGTCACACCTGAGTTCGACCAAGGCGACATGAAAAACTTCAAAATAGAAGAATTTTTTAAAAAAAAAAGGTGTTCCAAAATAAGGAGAAGTAAGATAACTGAAGTGTAATAACTCAGTTTCAATTTAAGCAATCCACATCAAATAATATGGGGAAACATCTTCTGAACAACTATTTTAAGTTTGTCAAGTTTCATTAAGATCTGAGATAGAAGCTGAGATTAGTAATAATAAATCACATAGCTAATTTTTCAGAAAGTACAGTAACTTGTATTTGAGTATGTTACAGCCGTTTACGATTCAATTATACTTAAAGAAAAACGAGTAGGTTCAGATACTTATTGTTAAGTATTTATTTTTTTATGAAAGCGAAAACTTATCTAATAAATCGATAAAGTAAAGGAATCTGAGTTGAAACTACTTTTGAAAATTCAATAATTTTTTTAACAATTTGAAATATGATATTTATTTTTATGTATAAAATTACTTAAACTTAGTAATTGCTCATTATATTAATTTGTTTGAAACCAAAACATTTATTTATGCTATTTAATTTAAAATCTGGACAACATGTCCACTGTAGTTGTATAGTCAAAAAAGGAAAAATTTTGCTGATTTTTACAGTTCTTTTTTATTATTGTACACTTTTAAAAAAAAGTACTCAAAAATCAGTAAAATGTACTCCTTTTTTAATACATTCGATGCTTATCATGGCTCTAAATACATAAGTAAGCTCTAATACATACCGCTGTCCAGAGTCTTATCCGTTAAGCTACCGGGACAACGCGAAGAAGTTATAAACAGAAGACATGTTAAATGGGTGTGCCAAAAGAATGAAAAGAAAGATAATGGAGTTGCAATAACTCAGTTTCCAGTTAAGCAATCGTCATCAAATTATGTGGAAAATCATCTTCTGAACAACTATTTCAAGTTTGTCAGGTCGCTTTGTTAAAATGGCTTAAACAGAAGCTGAGATTAGCAATATTAAATCACACTCCTCCTTACTTAAATTTAAGTACAAGATCGCTCATTTACAATTCAATTGTACTCAATTGTAATTGTTCGAGTACGTTCATGTACTCATTTTTAATCACTTTTTTGTATACATTGAATGCTTAATAAATGTTAAAAGTTTATAAATAACAATAAAAAATTTGGTAGAAACCAAGTCAAGTACAGATTTTTTTTAAAAATATGGAATACTATTTTATTTCTGAGAAATGACAAGACATCCCTTTGTATGCCTTTTTTTATTTTTACTTCTGCATCCTGCATGCCTCATTATGCTCCGGTTTCAATCCTTCCTCTCACTTTGTCTTCCCGAAACCACAGTCGTACACCTTCCATCCCTGCCAGGAGAACTTCCACACAAAGCCCCCATGCTTCTTACCTCATGGGCTGTGTAACACGGGCAGGGACGACACCTTTCAACTCCCATTCCAAAATAAAGAACGAGACTCAAACAAATAACTCGCAGCTGTTCTCCGAGCAAGGCGAACACAAGTCTCACTCGCTTGGCACCAACAAAAAGCGCTGCAAAGATAAATTCGCCAAATAAAAAGCAGGGGAAAAAAGGGGGGCGCCTTTTCGATCCGGCATTCACCACTCGTTACGCAGTATAAACAGTTCTCGGGTCTTCCTGAGATGTTGCCGAATGCCTCAAAAGTAACCTGATCGTTTTCTGGAATGGAGTCAGGAGGATGGAAAGGGGTTTTGCTTGCTGGCTGCCAGGGAAGCTGGATTAATGGTCCTTTGGGAACAATTTATAGGCTTGTGATTAATATTTGGGGAGATGGCGGTTGGCTTTGTTGGATGTGTCACAATGTTGGTTTCGGGCTATCGGGGAGAGGGATCAATTTGTGTTGGCGAAATGAATTGGTTTCGTTTCGGTGGAAATGTCATGCGTTTGAGGGATCGCTGCTTTAAAAAATGCGAAACTCACACAAAATGGTGTAATCGTTTGTTTGTAAATGATCCGGGAGCTATTATTCAAGGCTGAATTCTGAATATTTACTGATTAGATTATGCCACGTAAAAATCGGGCCTGACTGTGTCGAAACACGGCCAGAAATGTTACGCGATTGCAGCAGATTATAGCACCATGAATTGGTCTCCAACAAAGAAAGATAAACAAGCTATTCGTCAAACATAACGTGATCTCATCTATACTCTGTATAAGATTTGAGTTGTTTTACGACAATATTTTACGCATATCACAGTCATGGTTGCAAATAGTTGTCTTTTTTTATAAAAAGGTTAGTTCAACTAGCTTTTATTATAAAAGACTTGCCCTTTTATTAAAAAAAGTCTATTTTTTATTTGATTTAATAAAAATTTCTAACTTATAAAATGTATTATATCAATATGCCTATTTATCAATTTTATAAACCAGATATATAAATACCTAAAATGTTTGTAGTATAAAATCATACTATTAATATTATTTTAATACCCAAAAAACATTGAAAAAATTTAACTATTTTTTTTTTATATATTTATTCTACCCTTCCCTGAAATACATTTTTATCTTTGGGAAAGCAAATTTACCATTATTATCCTGTAATATAAAACATTCTAAGACACTAGTGTTTAAGATTTTCTTGTTACTAAAATTAGAACTAAACATTTTGTTACACTGAAGAAATCACTAAGATACAACAATTAGGGTTATAAGGAAACTTCCTTAATGTAAACCCTCGTGCCCTGGATTCTTGTTCATGTATCACCATAATTGTTTGATAAATAAAGTTTTAATATACATAATTAATCGTACATTTCTGTATTAGCCCATTAAATATTACCAAACATGCATTTTTTTTAATTAAAATATCCAGTATGTGTGTAATTAAAATTGTCATTTAAATTCTTTTTAAAAAATAATGGCTTTTTTAACAGTTAACCCCCCCCCCCCCCCAAAAAAAAAACCAGCCGACAAGCTTTTTTATCCTGGTTAAAAGCCAGCATCTCTTATCAGCACCTAATACCCTATCTTACGAGACCAAATTTATCACATTCGTGCTATTTGTTCTAAGACTTTTCACTTCAAATTAACGAAACTTTAACAAAATAGTATATCGTCGTCTTAATTCACAAACCACATAATTCCAAACCAAGTATTTCGGCAGCCGTAACAAAAGCTACTTGGCGACGAAATTCTAGCTAGAATATCACATAAATCATTAAGATCCAACCCCTCAAAAACAATTAAATATCAGGTGTTCCGATTACTTCTGGTTTTATACAGTTCTACATTTAGAAGTTAATTGATTTGAATTGTAATTTTTATTATATATATATATTAATTTCTTTCGTTTTATCGTTTTTATAAAATGTCTTACGTTTAAAGAAATATACTTACATGAAGTTAATATTTAGTGATAAAAAAAGAAACTGTACTCTTTACTATACATGGAAGTACATAAATTGTGACGTTCTTTTCAAGAAAAGATACTTAAAATTATATTTTCAATTATTTGTTTTTTAATATTATTTAAAATTTATCTTTTTCTCTGGATTTAGCAGGGCATATGAAACTTTCACATTTGAATTAAATAAAAATAACTGTGAATGTCTTCATAAATTTCTATTAATACATAGAATGTTTAATATATAAAAGTTTAAATAGCTATTGTATATAATTATTGAAGCTTTCTTTAGACTTGTATTGAGTAAAATTTCTCTAACTAGGGCAACTTATGTGTACTAAGATAAAGATATGCTCTTGAAATTACTCTTTCTATTTTGTAGGCGTTATGAAATATAGGATAATAGACTATTAATAAGTTTTCTTTCAAAATACGCTGCAAAATTTTATATTTTTAAATGAGAATCTTGTATACCTTCTATAGATATACGACCTTTTTTACTTTGCAAGCAATTCAGGAGGGGAACGATGGGGTCTAGATACAATAAAGGTCAAGCTTCTTGCCTTTCTTTGAGAACTTCACAATAAGAATACAATAGAAAATAAAATTGAATTCAAATTACAACCACATTATATTGCCATACAAAACACCTTTTCACTAAATTTATATATTTGCAATTAATTATAAAAATAAATACTGTTATGGGTAAGCTGGATTCTACATTTAAACTTTTGCACTTCTCTTAATTGAGCAGAGCTCACATTTTTTTTTAATTAAGAGGTAACTGATACAAACATATCATGTGAATAAACACTATAAATAACATTTTATTTTATAAATAAAGTAGAAAAATATAATTGGATGTGAATGATGGACAAATGGAAAAATATTTATATAGGTAAGTATTAATAACTTGTAGAACATCAATCGCGTTTTTCTCAAAACAAGAATTTTGTTTACATCTAAATTAACTCACTCTGTACCCAATCACCTAATATAAAAATATATATAATTACTTAAAAGTATATTTTTGTTTATGTTGTATAAATTGGGTCTCATGTCATCATATTTATTTGCGCAGGGAACCCGGTGACAAACCCAAGACCCCCAACTCCACGGGCAGCACGAAACAGGACAGCAGCCCCCCCGACAAGCACCGCCCCTCCTCCTCGGACAACCCCCACGGCCCCCACGGTCACAATCTCGACTCGGACAACGGCCCCCTCGGCTGCTCGAGCGACAGCTCCAACGGCATCTTCAGCGGCTCCGAGATGACGAAGCTCGGCGGCAGCCCCACGCCGCACCATCCACACTTCGTCACGGCGTCGCAGCCGCCGACTCCCGGCACCGGTCACTCCGCTGCCGCCCTGGCCGCGGCGGCAGCGGCAGGGTTCCGCCTCGGGCCCATCGGCGACCTGTCGGTGGCCCTTCCGAACAACTTCATCTCCAGCCACCTGAACGACCTCAGCCTAGGCCTAACGTCGGAGTACCACCATCAGCCCTTATGACAACAAACGGCCGGCGGGGGGACAGGGTCGTTGGCCGCTCACCATCAAGCGACCAGCGCGGTGACCACCGCCGGTAGTGCTGCTACCAACCCGATGTGTGTGATAGTGACCAGTGAGGGACTTTTGCCGTACCGGAACTCTTTGGCCACACAGCCGAGTCTCATGATGCAGAAGTACGGCGAAACGTCTCCCTTTATATCGAACTACTTGTGAACAATCGAGTAGAAATATGCACCTTCGCAAGGTAAAGAGTATTATGTCCAATTTGTTTATGAAAAAACCGGTTATTGATTATTTTTAAGTTCTCGGTAGAGTTGAGTTATAAGCACTTGGCGATTTTTCAGAGAATTTGGCGACTTTCTTATTAGAACAGATATTTATATAGTTGGGTTCTAAGATATTCTTTCAACGATCATATTGCTTATAACAGCTTGGTAAAAAAAGTCTCAACCAAATGTTTACTTTTTTTTAATGTGCCAGCATATTACTAGTACTACTAAAAAATATAAGTGTGGCTGATAAATACATATTGAGACATACTCATTTTCGTATTGAGATAAACTCATTTTGTTTGGCTCTATCAGAACAAAAATCCTAATATCTCAAAACAACATTTTGTGACTTATTGAGGTTTTTTACGAAACCCACGACATAACATATTAAATTCAGAAAACTATATCTTAATGTAAATTTCAAGCTATAACAAGTATATCAAAGCCATTTTCAGATTTTTATCACCACATTTGGCATTGTTAACAAAGTTTTATCTCTTAAGAAAGGTCTATACAATTCAACGACTCACCTGTAAGTGGCTTAATTTAATATTTTTTGGGTTTTAATTGAAGATTCTGCGATCCACTGTTTAGAAAATCTTTCGATTTAACAGGTCTAGTTCCACAGGACATATCATTTTGCCATACTTATGAAGACATTTCGATATGTCTACAAAACACTATAATAAAATTAATTAACAGGAAAATTTTAAAATGCATCGGCTATTAACATTCTAAAACACAACCACATACAAGTAAAATATCACTCTGTTTGAAGATCTCAATGGGCTGTTATAAATGTATTTGTAATAATTAAACATTTGTCGCCAAATAAAGTTTCTTCTGAAAAAATAAACAAGTGCTTATAAAGCAAATGGTCTAGCACCGTGATTCCTTATAATATGTACAAGAAACCGTTTTATTTCTCCTGGTAAATATTATATGTGTGACATAGTATCCTTTACCTTCGAGGAGCAGAAATAGAACTACAAATAGAACTATTCACTCTTTTCCCACTGAACTTCTCAATAAATGAAGGGAAGAGCAACTCTTCATCCTTTTCAGAGTATTTTCTAATCTTCGTGTGTTTCCTGTGAATCTCTATTGGTAATTAAGCGTGAGAATTATTATTAGAAAAAATAATTTAATACTTACACTTACCTCAGCTTGACCACAAAGGCAATATTTACACTGAAGACTTCACACTTCTTATGTACACTTTCGAAATTTTCTTCGGATAACTAGGAATATGGTTGAGGAATTTTAATGACTTGTGATGGTAATCAAAAACATCGCAATCGCTGTCTATAAATAAGCATCTAATGCACACTTTTAATAATTACACTGTGCCCATGGACTAATATGAATAATTTCATAATCATCAAAGCAATAATTTGCTTTAAATAAAACTTTTTTATCAAAGGAGTAATTAAAATTAATTGTCTTGGGTTATACATAGAGAAAATAAATAATTTATATTAATTATTTGTATTATGTTTACCTTCCATAGAAATAGGTGGATGTAAAAATGTAAATAGCTATACATAAAAAGAAATTGTAACTTAATTCAATGTTTTTGACTAAAACGTGAAATTATTCAAATACCGACATTCAATCCAAGCTCAAACATCGTCATTAAAAGCACTTTGCTAAAATCCTGATCAATTAAAGTTTGTGTTGATAGAATATAATAATATAATTATTCCGCACTTTCATTTTACTATGATCCCTCAAAGTAATTATAGAATAAAAAATGCGTTTTGTTCAAAGATAAAATCAATATATTTATTTATGTTATATATCAGTCTATCGCTAATTCATTTATTTGACTTTCAAATTAAATGGGTATTCCACACTATATAATAATCCCTTGATGTACGATGTTTTTTCAAAAACAATTTATACTGATTTTTTTTTATTTTTGAGAAGTTTATCATTCATTTATGCATCAATTCAATTTTAAATCATTTCAATATATCACAATTTTAAATCTTTAAAGATAACGTAGTTGCATGCGTTTCCGTATACTGGTGAATTTGCAGATATTTAATTAAATATTTCAATTGTTAATAAAGAAAAAATATTTTATATGAATTTAACAAACAGCTTAGAGTTATTCTTTAATAATTTAATATTCTTTATTATTCTTTAATTATTCTTTAGTAATTTAATAATTCTTCAATAATTTAATATTCGAAAATATTCTAAACAAATATTCAGAAAATATTAACTATATTTATTTCCGAAATGAAAATACGATTTTGTAAAAAATATGTTACAGCGTCCATTTACCCTCGATAAATAATTAGAATACGAAGGAACGAAAAATCCAAACAACAATAATTTTTATAAACAATCACTTCAATGGATAATAATAGTTTCTTTACAATAATAATTTATTTAAAAAAAGACGAAATTTATCAAAAAAATATTTAATACGTGTTTAGAATCTTAGAAGAAACTTTAATTCCCGTCTGAAATAAATCGAATATAATATAAAAACCCTGAAATAGGTTATTTTGCCTATCAGAGTTCGCCATTTTTGTTCTATTGGCAACTCGCCAATTGCGAAAGCAAAGTTTATCGCATATTGGAAAGTGTCCTGGGTATCTTACAATACAGAAGTGTGAAAATATGATACCGATGCTTTAAAATTGGATAAAACGGCGCTTATCTGAACGGCAAAGTTTCAGTAAACGATTAAGTATTTTTCTTTAAGATAAGGCGCCCATTCATATTTCTTCCAGAAAATCGGATAATATAATGTTTTATACTTATCACGTAAATATATAATAAGGTTTGAGATTGAAGTTTCTACGAAATTCAATTGATAATGGAAAAGGTATATTATGTATGTTATTGGTTTAGAATAATTTTAATCAATTTTCAACAATAAATAATAACTCTATATTTATTAAGATTAAAATGAAGATATAAAAGGTATATCAGTAAGTTTTTTTTTTAATTTAAGATTACTTAAAAATGGAAAGAACCAAGGTTAAAATTAAACGAATGCTTGAAACAATTTTTACCTATGAAAAACAAATTTAATGAAAAACTGTGAAACACTAGTTTTTACAGCAAAATTTAAATAAATAATTGAATATATTATAAAAATTTAAAATAAAACATTAAACATTAAATAATAATTTTATTATTAATTAATTAATTAATTAAAATAATTTATTTTAAATAATGATTGACCACTTTTAGTCTTCGATTTTTTACATAACCTTAAATGTAAAATTTTAAAATGCCTTTAAACTTTTGAAGTTAACTAATTAATGAATATGATATAAATTTTAAATAATTAAAAAAAAACAATAAATAAAGATTCTTAAAACATATTAAATACTGGAAGATTTTCACTTTTGAATACACTGAAATAAAGAATGTATATAACCCTGTCATCCATTTTTAATATATTTCAAATAAAAAAGTTATTGTCAAAAATTATGTTTCAATTTTAAACTGATTTAGATGACTGGTTACAAAAATCATAAACAGGCAATAATTGGCCTTAAAAAAATAACACTTCGGAATAGTTTTTAGCAATTAACCGCCATTACCAATTAGTCACTTAAATGCCTTCTTCACTTCAACTCTTATATTCGTTGCTAATGTAAAAATTATTTACGAGAAAAATTAAGTACACGTGCACTGACACTTTGTTGAAGTCTTATATAATTGAAAAAAATAAAAATATCATAACTTTCATCACCTTGAACTTTTCGAAAAGAAAAAAATCTGTAGAATTTTTGTTGTATAAAAAAATCCATCTTGTATTCAAATTTCTTCTCATGAAAGTCTTCTTGCTACATTCCAAATATTAAAAATATTGATTGTGTATAGCTAGTCAAATGCAATCTAAGTGGATTTTGGAATGCACAGGAATTCGATTCTTATGTGATAAAAGATTTAACTCGTTTATCATGTAATTGTACAAAAATTGATTTGATGAAATAAAATTTCGTGATAGAATATTATGCTTGTCTCATTTATTATTTATTATTTCATATATTTAAAAAAATGCATTGATATCGTTCAGTACTGAACATCATTCAGTAATTACTTTTCATTCACTAATTATTTTAAATTAATATTTGTTTTAAATTATTATAAAATATTTAGTTATTATTTATTTTAAAGTAATTATTGTTTTAAATTATATTTTTTATATAAAATTGTTATTTCTTTTAAATTATTCTAACATATTTAGTTATTATTTATTTTAAAGTAATTATTGTTTTTTTATTTTAAATTATTAATTATTTAAAAATATTTATTATTTTAAATTATTAATTATTTAAAAATATTTATTATTTTAAATTATTAATTAATTATTTAAAAATATTTATTATTTTAAATTATTAATTAATTATTAAAAAAATATTTATTATTTTAAATTATTAATTAATTATTTAAAATATTTATTATTTTAAATTATTAATTAATTATATAAAAATATTTATTATTTTAAATTATTAATTAATTATTTTAAAATATTTATTATTTTGAATCATTAATTATTTAAAAATAGTTATTATTTTAAATTATTATTTATTTTATGTTATTACTAATTCTAAATTATTATATATTTTAAGTTATTATTCATTTTAAATTGTTATTTATTTTAAATAATTACTTATTTTCAAATATTATTTATGTTACAATTTTATTTAATTGATATTAATACTCATTTTTAAATAATTTGAATGGGTTGTACACCAAAAAATTCTCAAAAGAAATGTTATTTCTCTCGAAAGCCCTACTGAAGAATTACATTTTCAGGAAATAATTTGCAGAAAGAAAATCAGATTTAGAAGTGGTATTCTTAAGGAAATAAATTTCTTACAAATATTCATAATAAATAATATCAAATTATTTCTAGTATAATATCAAAGACAATAATATATTTACAGACATAAGAGAAAAATTGTAAGGGATTTTATTGACTCTTGACAAAGTGTTTCAACGTGTGATTTGACGCTATCAATAACAATAAAGAATTTTAAAACATTTGCTAAAGTTACGTTACATGCATTTAAATTGAAGTTATAGCAACTTAAAATGTGGCATAAACATGACATATAGGTAACAATATACTTCAACTGGGCTCTAGTAACGCTTTGTCACAGTGCTTATGAATATCAATCTACAATAATATAAACTAAACTTCCTAGAAACATGGGCCTCTTTAAAAAAAACTTTAATACAAGCAAAAAGTGAATATTAATTTGTTTTTCCTATAACCATAAATTGGTGATAGTTTGTCAAAAAATTTGGACATCCTGGTGCCACTTTCAAAGACTGTTTAAATGCATAACATTTATAATATTTACATGTACTTTTCCAGTAAATAAATATTAATTTGTCTAATTATCGTATTTTCTTGATGTAAATTTTTGTAAATATTTTTTAATGTTATAAATGTAGGTGTGAAACAATGATATTTACACATAAAGATATATCATATATTTGACAAATTAAAAATTATAGAAATTCGAAAGGCAAATTAACGCCAAAATCTATGTGGTATAGAATCTAGCAACTGAAAGGGAAAGTGGAAAAAGGGATAACTGACAAAAACCAATTTTCGAGATAAGCAGTTTTTTCACTGACAACAATCTTCAAGGAAATGTCGCTTTCCGTTGAGTATCCACTATTTGACGCCAAGGAAAAATGGGCATCATACTTTTTCTTATTCATATATGTGATCAGTGGTGTTAGGTTAACAAAATTGGCACGTTTTCGCACATTTGGCATTTAGGTTCGCTTAATGAAATCGAACCATTATAAGTGAAGCATATACTTCTTATTACACTGTCTCTGCCTAAATAAATCAAGTAGAGTCATACAATTTTAATCCTATGAGGAAAACCAAAATTTCAAATATGCTGGTTTGTTTTCACTGCAGAAGAGTTTAATTAATATTTCCAACACATTTTTTTTATATAAGTAGAAAAGATTTTCAAAAGTCCCCTACTTTCTACCTGCTTTTTTTATGCAGCATTCATCATTTATTCAAAATCAATTATTTGAATTTTGATCACGTTTAAAACGCTAAGACTTTGTAAACAATTTACTTAAAACTAAACTGTTAATAGCTTTTGAAGCTTTAATATTTGTTTGATAAACGTACGAATCAGAATTTTTAATTAAAATATAAATTATTTTCTTACGAATAAATGAATATAAAAATTTGAATGTTTTTTAGGGTATGAACTTAAAATAAGTTTTTGAAAACAATTCAAACACAAATCTGCAGAAATCTTTTCATACGTCTACAGACGTATATATACGACGTAATTTAATCAATTTAATTTTTTTTAATATTAAAAATTGAAGAACAAGTAGCCTTTTATAAAAAAATATTTAGGCTTAATAAACACACAAAACAAAATACTAAAATATTATTTTCTTCTTTGACCAGAAGAAGATGTTCTCATAAAACAAACAAAATTGTATTTCTGAATTCCTTAATAAAGAAATTAAATTTTTGGACTCGGATCTCCCTTAAAAAACATAAAAGAAAATGGGCTTATTTCTTTATATTTTATCCCATATGTTATCTCAAACAGATCCCGCCGATAAAATAACCAGGAACGTTTTGTTCAAAAAATATCCATAACAATCCAATATATTCAACAGAAATGCAAACTATAATCGAGAACAAGAGAAGTTCGAGACAATAGTGAACGAAACCCTTGTTCTTAACACAGACGAGATGGGGCGATTATTTTGCTTCAAGTCACGGAAAAGCCTGGAAATAGTCACATCTGAGCATCAATCAATTATGCGTTTGCGAGTTTCTTTGAAAGGGTTAATGGTCGGTGTTTGATGGTAGATACATTGTTCAAAACAGACTATTATAAATAGGAACCAATAGGAATTCCTGTGTCGTTAACGAATGTATGGAGCACTCATGAGATATTGATAGAGAAATAGAGATTGAGAAAGAGATAGGGAAATGGATTGAGAGAAAGAGAGGAGATTGGCAGAGTGAGATGGATTTAAAGAAATAGAGAAGTATATGTTAAAGAGAGAGAGAGAGAGAGAGGGGAATTGAGAGAAAGAGAGATATATATTAAAAGAGAAATATTGAGTGAAAGAGAGAAGTATAGATTAAAAGAGAGAGAGAGAGAGATTGAGAGAAAAAGAGATATATAAATTAAAAGGGGGAGATTAAGAGAAAGATAGAAATAAATATTAAGAGATAGATATTGAGATATTGTGCGAAAGAGATAAGTATGGATTAATAACAAGAAATTGAGAGAAATAGAGAAGTATATGTTGAAGAGAAAAATAGAGATATATATTAAAAGAGAAATATTGAGTGAAAGAGAGAAGTATAGATTAAAAGAGAGAGAGAGAGATTGAGAGACAAAGATATGTATAAATTAAAAGGTGGAGATTGAGAGAAAGATAGAAATAAATATTAAGAGATATATTGAGATATTGTGCGAAATGGATAAGTATGGATTAATTGAAAGAAATTGAGAGAAATAGAGAAGTATATGTTGAAGAGAAAAATAGAGATATATATTAAAAGAGAAATATTGAGTGAAAGAGAGAAGTATAGATTAAAAGAGAGAGAGAGAGATTGAGAGACAAAGATATGTATAAATTAAAAGGTGGAGATTGAGAGAAAGATAGAAATAAATATTAAGAGATATATTGAGATATTGTGAGAAAGGGGTAAGTATGGATTAATTGAAAGAAATTGAGGCTGAGAAAAAAATAAGAAAAGAAAAATAAGATAAGAAGAAGAGAAAAAAGTAAGAATTGAGTGATTGTGAGAAATAGATATGTATAGATTAATAGAGAATATTTTGAGATTATGGGAAAGAGAGAGGAAGACAATAAGAGAGAGAGAGAGCAATCGTGAGATTAAGAGAGAGAGATAGAGCAATCGAGAGAATCAGAGAGAGATATTAAGAGAGAGAGAGAGAGCAATCGAGCAATCGAGAAATTCAGAGAGATAGATTAAGAGAGAGAGAGAGAGAGAGATTAAGAGAGAGAGATTCAGAGAGATAGATTAAGAGAGAGAGAGATTAAGAGAGAGAGATTCAGAGAGATTAAGAGAGAGAGAAATCGAGATATTCAGAGAGGGATATTAAGAGAGAGAGAAATAGAGAGATTCAGAGAGAGAGGTAGATATAAAGATAGAGAGAAATCGATAGATCCAGAGGGAGAGATTTAGATATTAAGGGAGATAGATATGTATAGATTAATAGAGAATATTTTGTGATTATGGGAAAGAGAGAGGAAGACATTAAGAGAGATAGGGAGAGGTAGAGAGATAAAGATAGAGAGAAATCGATAGATTCAGAGAGAGTGAGGTAGATATTAAGGGAGAAATAGATATGTATAGATTAAGAGAGATAGGGAGAGGTAGAGAGATAAAGATAGAGAGAAATCGATAGATTCAGAGAGAGTGAGGTAGATATTAAGGGAGAAATAGATATGTATAGATTAATAGAGAATATTTTGAGATTATGGGAAAGAGAGAGGAAGACATTAAGTGAGAGAGAGAGCAATCGTGAGATTAAGAGAGACAGAGCAATCGAGAGATTCAGAGAGAGAGCAATCGAGAAATTCAGAGAGAGAGAGGGAATAATTGAGGGAGAGAGATGTATATATTAATAGACAAATTTAGTGATTGTGAGAAAGATACATATTAAGAAAGATAAATTGAGAGAGTCAGATGTAAATATTAAGAAAGAGAAATTGATAGATTAAGAGGTAGAGATTGATATAGAAAAGTTGATAAATTAAGTCAGAGATAGATTTAAAAAAAGATAAATTAAGTGAGAGAGAGAGATAGAGATAATCCTAAACTTTACAAATCTTTTAAAGTAGCAGGACATAAGCTAGCAAATAACCCCACCTATATGAATCAATCATACACGTGCCCGGGAGTCGGCCTGAAAGGGTTAATGAGCGAGTTCGATGCCGCTATATATAACGGATAATTGAAAGGAAGGTTCGGGTTTTACGATCGAGGGCCCGAAGCCGTAAATTTACCGCGATATCGTCGTAAAAGTATAATTCCCGACGTTACTTTCTGGTATGGAGCATAGGGGATCGGATATCCAGAATAGCGTCAATCAACATTTTATTATGAAAATTTATATATGTTTTCAATGATTGTATAGAATTGGGTGAATGGATTTCAAAATATATATATAAAGAGATTTTAGGCCGTGCTTGTGTAACTTATAGAAGTATGACTACCTGATTCAAAGGAATTATTTTTTTTGAATAATTATATAAGGTTGAAAAACGTTTGTGGGCATGGCAAAAATATTTCAAGTAAAGGTTGTGAAAGTAAACAACTATCACTATCTTTTAAAAGAATTGGGATTAACTGATGATATATTTTTTTAATAAATTACATGAACTGTCGAATATATTTATTTTATGTTTATAAATATAAGTTATTTTACAGATTATTATTAAAATTTGTATATTTATTCAAGAGAAAATTTAAATATGTTTCTATAAAATATGAGCTATTTTTGTCAAATTGAACTTAATTCTGCTGGATCGGATTCAATAGTTTTTTTTATAAACTAAACTAGAGCAGGACATTCCACAATCTCTCTCTCTCAATATACAAAAAAAACATATTTTACTTCATCTTGAACAATTTTTAGTTTAAATATAAAAATATTACAAGATTTTGCTAGCAACCTGATCATATTTCTGTTATCTGACGCAGAAAAACCCGTTTTTCTTTGTGTCATTTTTATATAGTTTTATTTTGAACATCGGTTAGTTACTTATAGAGTTCTAACATCAGCGGCACGGTAGTCTAGTAGAAAAGTTTACGGTAAAAGTATATGGAAATTGTAGAAGAAATGTTACTCTTATAAGCATCTCTTAGCACTTTTTAATCCTATAATTATATATTCCTTAAATGGATTACTAGTTTTTAAAATTAATAACAGTTTTATTTAGTTTAAAATGAACAACGAAGGTGCGACTCAAACTCTTGTATCCTAATATACTCTAAAATACTCCCAATTATACTTTAAATGTTCAAGCTTAAACTATTATAGTCTTTATGAAGTCGTCATTACAAACGATGTTTACTTAAGCACACGATAACACTCGTTAAAAAACATGCTATAATCGAAATTTTATACATCAATTGACATTCTTTATTAATAACTATAAGATAATAATAAAATAATTATAGGAACTAAATGTCAAATTGAAATGGGCGTTGCTTAAGTATTCCAAATTTAAAGGGGATATAACATTTAGAATAGGGTTACAATTGAATTACAGTATTTTATGATAAAGCTTCAAAGTGAGCTACAAAAATTACAGCTGTTACCCGCGATTTAACGAGCGTTAAAAAACGTTCTCCATTGATTTGTTCTCCCATTTTATTTCCCGAAGGCAAAGTAAATGATCTATTGTTCGGGCATCTCCGGGTACATCTCCGAATGTTAGCTTTTCCGTTAGTTTTTCCAGTTGATGCATAATTGTCAAAAAAGATTATTTCGCGAATGCAATTTTTGATCGCCAACTTTCAATTGTTTAACACAATAAACATATATTAATTTATTTTAAAGTATTTAATTGTTGTCAAGAACTTCTGATATTATAATACTGTGATTTTATAACAATGTAAATACTATATTTAATGACCATTTAAAAAAAAACTTCCAAAACCTTTATAAACGGAAAACTAAACGTAATTTTAAAATTTGAAGCCTCCGTCAGGTACACAATTGAAAATTGCATGCAAAATTAAAGGATTAGTAACTATATATACATTTTCAGACATATCTGAGTAGTGAAAATAAATGTATTTCATACCACAGACACACAGACATACACTTTCTTTTATTATTATAGATTTGATCTGTTTCCATTGAAATAGAAAACACTCTATAAAAAAATAAAAAATACATAATGGTCGAATCTATAACCTCTCGACTTGGCGGTTTTAATTTAAAATTTCTGGCGGTTTTATTTTGGAGTTTTGGTGGGCGCGCTGTTCAGTCGGTTAAAAATTAAACTAATATAGATTATTTCCTAGACAGCTCTAGGGTAGGTCTATAGCTAATATTTATAAAAACAAAAAAAAAATCATAAATCATGAAACACGCATTACCATTTAAGTTAAAATTTTTCACAAAAATAATTTTTAACTGAGTTCCAACAGCGACCCAACTCTCCCAGTATCCCAGCAAGAAAAGGGACACTTAAAGTTCCTGCGACATTTACGAGCAGTTAGCGAGAGCCAATTTTCTCCATTTTGGATGTTACTGCCCGCAGTTGTTAAGCAACCGGAGTAGCACCCTCAGAGTAACGGAAGGCGTCGGAGTTTTAGTGACACGTTGACATCCTCGAGTTTCAGCGAAGGGCTGATTTTATTACCGAGTCGGAAATTTAGTGCTCGTATTTTGTTGCGCATCTACCAAATGAGATGGTGATGGACGATAAAAATGGGCTCGCTGATTGAGGTTTCGGTTGGAGTTTTTGGTTTTTAAACTCTTAAATTATGTGTTATGTGATCGGGGGGTATAGTCTTATTTGCGTAATGGTTGTGTAGTCTAAAAGGATATTGTGATTACTATTAAGGGGACATAAAATAAATACAAAGTAAAGAATATAGGGTAATGTGGGGGGGGGGGAGAATGGGTATATTAGATTTATAATAATATAATATATGTAGCTTAAATGGTAATACGTGTTTCATGATTTATTATTTTTTTAGGAAATAATCTGTGTTAGTTTAATTTCATAGTGTGTCTTCTGTTTCATAGAAAACCTTTCAAATCTATGATAATAAAAGACAGTGTATGTCTATAACTGTGGCACGTAAAACCATTGCGCTGGCATTTCTGAAAAATTATTTATAGATTCTAGACAAATGATTCACTTTGACGAGACATGGAAAATTAAAATTTATAGTTTCCAATCATAATAATCTTTTAAAGCCCAGGTTTTTGTATCTTAATTGGAAGTTATCATCTTATCATCTCTAAAAACTTTATTATCTGTGTATTTTCCCTATTTATGTAAAATCCTATTTTGTAGACGATAATATCAACTTATGTTTGACTTATCCTAATGAAACTTGGAAAGCTTTAAATGGTAGTCTGTAAAACAGTTTCCCACTATAATGTATGTAGATATATTAAAAAAAAAATAACGAGTAATATATAAAAAAAATAATGAGTTATTATAACTTACTTCTCTTCGATCCCATTATTTGACAAACTATTTTGTTTGTTAGAACACAACCCCTTCCTCTGCTTAGCTATTTTCTGTTTTTAACGATAAAGTTCGATCTTTTAGAGATCTTATCTCAAAGTGTTTTTAAATATAATTATTTAAAAGAAATTAAATTTCGAAAATCTATTATTATTAAGTCTTTTTTTTCCATTTAGTTAAAGCATAAACTTATTTATTTTTCTAGATTATAGTTAATTTCCAATTACAAATAAAGAGTAATATCCCTAGCTATAGCCCTATAGCTACCCCAATAAACTGATTGCCCATCCACAGAATTCTTTCAACTCTTCCTGGTTCTAGCAAGGGATTACCGAAAACGTCAATCATAGGGTTGTTAATAAGACATGAGAAAAGAAGATTTAGCTCCCACGTTTATGCAAATTACTCTCTTAATTGTCAATCACTTTATGAAGGATCCAGACGTGTAACTTTCCACTCATTCTGTATAGTTATTTTCTTTAAGGAGAATACTTTGAAGCAATATAGTTTCAACTATTATAATTGATGGTTGTATTTTTACGTTGATGCTTTATCAAAAGGGGTAATATTTTTAGGGGGAATTTGTAAGAAAAAAATGGTTTTGTAGAAAATTAGAATTATTGAAATTCAAGTAAAATATTTTTTAATCCTTTACAGGGCGGGTGGCCGATATTTCGACAAAATTCTCATTTTAAAATCAAAGACATAGACTGTTTGAAATATTAATTATTCTACCAATATTACATTAAAAATATTCTTTAATTAATGAAAACGATCTTACATCTTATTTTATTGAAATATGTTATTCTTTAGTAGTAGTTATTCATATAAGAGCAATGTGATCCATGTTATGTATACATTTTAGCAGGAAATTTTATGATAGATAGATATTATATATTATATTGATAAAAATAGATATAATTATATAACGTAGTATTACTTAAAACTAAATTACAAATTTATATGTTATGATATTTTTTATAAAAATGACAACTCCCTCCTTTCTCTTTTGCTAATTTTTATCTTTAGTTTGACAGCTTAACTTAAAGAATTGAGGTGACTTAGGTTTATTAATAATATCAGAAGGTTGTTTACATGAAGTTTATAACGGAGCTTCGCTTGCTTACCGATCGAGGCGAGATCCAAGCTCGAAGTGCTATTCCTCCTAGAGGTAACCCCGTGGGTGCGAAGACAGACTTGGCGAATTATCGCCCAGTCGGCGCACACCACAGAGTATCCCCCCAGTGAGGAAGCCCGAACGATACATAACAATGAAGCATATGCATAACATCACACTGTATACAAATATAGCAACGTGTAACAATTCAATTCGAAAATGTCTAACATAATTGCACTAGTATATTATCAATGTTAACAATAGAAAATGAAGTTAATATGTCTATAAAATGACAAAACTTAAGTATAGGTTAGTCTATTTGGAAAATGAACTCTGCGACCGCTTTTGGTTGTAGTATGCTTAGAGTTACTCAGTGATGGCTGATCAGATACTTTTTCCGAAGCATTTGAGTCAGTGGCAAGTGGCTCTGTGTCGTCATGCAAAAGAAATGCTGGTTTTACACGATCTAGTGAAACTGTGCATTGACGACCTTTTACATCAATTATGATGGTTTTATTGGATCTCTGAAACACTTTATGGGGTCCAGTGTATGGTTGACTTAAAGGAGGTTGATGGCAGTCAGTGCGTAAGAACACATGAGTGCATGATTTTAAGTCAGGATGCACAAAAATAGAGCTTTGTCCATGACGTGAAACACTAATAGGATTCAGCCTTCTCATTTCTTCTTTTAAATTGGATACGAATGTGGTATCCAACGATTGTTTGTTGTCCGATAAGTTAAACATATCGGCTGGTAACGTGAGAGTTTTTCCGTAGACCAGTTCGGCGCTTGTCGCTTGTAAGTCATTCTTGAAAGCAGTTCGAATACCAAGTAAGGTGATGGGCAAGGTGTCCGTCCATCTTGGATTTTCGTGAGCTTTCAAGGAGCTCTTCATATGTCGATGAAAACGCTCGATTATACCATTTGCAATTGGATGGTAAGCTGTGGTACGAATTCGATTGGTACCAGTTAGAATTTGAAGTTCGTGGAATAATGCAGATTCCAGTTGTCTACCCTGGTCAGTTGTGATGATAGATGGACAACCGAAACGTGATATCCACACCGAAAATAGGGCTTTACACACAGTTAGAGCTTTTGAATCAGGGATGGCAATTGCCTCTGGCCATCTGGTAAAACGGTCTATGATTGTTAGACAGTAAGTGTTACCATCGCAAGGTGGAAGAGGGCCAACTAGATCCAGATGAATATGTGAAAAGCGTGAATCAGGCAATGAAAATGTGCCTAGTGGAGTTTTCGTGTGTTTGTGAACTTTCGATCGTTGACATGGAACACAACATCTGACTTGTTCCTGGATGTATTTGTACATGTTGGGCCAAACATAACGTGCACTGATCAGCTTTTTTGTTGCAGAAATTCCTGGATGGGAAAGTCCGTGAAGTTGATCGAAAATAATACGTCGATATGACTCAGGAACAAAAGGACGAGGTTGTCCTGTGGACATGTCACAGAAGAGTTTCACGTTTAGAATAGGAATAAATGTTGATTCCAGTTTTAGTGATGAGTTTCCTTGAATTAGTGATTTTAATTCAGAATCGTGTTCCTGGTCGATTGCAAATTGTTCGAAGTTTAATATAGTCGAAGACACACTATCAATTTCGATGCGTGACAATGTGTCTGCTACTTGGTTATCTGTACCCTTCGTATGTCGAATGTCAGTAGAAAACTGCGAGATGTAGTCTAAGTGGCGTAGTTGACGAGGTGAACATTTGTCTGACTTTTGCTTAAAGGCGTAAATTAGTGGATTTTGATCGGTATAGATTGTAAAGTCACGACCTTCGAGCATATGACGAAAACGTTTTACAGATGTGTAAATGGCCAACAGTTCTCGATCATAGGTGGACCATTTTTTTTTACTCTTTGTGAGTTTAACTGACATGAAAGCTATAGGTTCCCATTTATTTTGGTTGAGTTGTTGAAGAGAACCACCGACGGCTAAATCACTGGCATCAACATACACGCTTAATTTTGCGCTAGGAATTGGATGATGCAGAAGAGTGGCTGAAGCTAGTGCTTGCTTAGCATCAGTAAATGACTGCTCCGCTGCCTCATTCCATTGAAGTAAATCCCCAGGTTTGATTTTTGTTGAACGTTTAGATTTTTGATTTTTAATCCCTTCTAAAAGTTTAACCATAGGAGAAAGTATATGCGCAGCTTTGGAAACACAACGTCTATAGAAATTGAACATTCCTAAAAATCGACGAAGTTGAGTTAACGTTGTAGGTTGAGGAAAGTTAAGGATACATTTAACTCTGTCTGAGAGTGGTTCTATCCCGTTCCCTGAAAGTTTAAATCCCAGAAAATCGATTTCTTTTTTGCCAAAAGTACATTTGTCAACATTAATACAAAGTCCATAATTTTGAAGTTTTTCAAACAATGCCTTTAAATGTTGAATATGTTCATCTGCATCTTTAGATGCAATTAATATATCGTCTACGAAAGCATATACTCCCTCTAATCCTCGCGTGACTTCATCAATAAACCGTTGGAAGGTTGATGCTGCGTTGCACAACCCAAATTGCATGCGAGTGCTTTCGAACAAACCAAAAGGTGTGCATATAGCAGTTTTGTGTATGTCATCAGGATTTATGGGGATTTGATGGTATGCCTTGATAAGATCAATATGGCTGAAAATTTGGGTACCATGCAATTCAGCAGTAAAATCGGGTACACATGGAATTGGATATTTTTCTTTTACAGTTTGAGAATTTAAAGATCGAAAATCTCCCACTGGTCTCCACTGTAAAGTCCCCTTTTTGGGTACCATGTGCAGTGGGGAAGCATAATTACTTTTTGACGGTCTTAAATGACCCAATTGCATCATATTTTGAAATTCTGATTTTGCAATTTTAAGTCTGTCAGGTGCAAGCCTTCTAGGTTTTGCTGCTACCGGAGGACCTACTGTGTTAATGAAATGCACAGTATTATGCATTACCGGTTTATTTGGATCAGGTAATTTGGTGATCGAAGGAAATTTCGACAAAAGTTTGTGGTAATTTGAATCGGATTCATTAATCACGGCTTTTACCGAATGAATACTAGCTGTTTTCATTTGACCAATACTTTGCATTTTAGTTTTTAGATCTAACAGACATTTGTTTCTTAGATCTGGTACCAATTCGAAATAATGGAGAAAATCGGCTCCAAGAATTGGCGTTGTTACATTTGCAATTAGAAATGTCCATAAAAAACTTCTGCGCAATTTAAAATCAACAGCAAGACTCTTTTGTCCGTAGACATGTATGGGAGATGAATTTGCAGCACTTAAGGTTTGAATTGGTTGATTTCGTTTTTGGAAATTATTTGCCGGAAGAATTGAAACGTCAGAGCCAGTGTCGACCAAAAAGGATACATTTGTTGTCCGGTCGCGAATAAATAGGCGACGTGAAATTTTAGGCAAAGAATTCGCCGCATCTACTCCTTGCCGTTTGCATTTCCCTGAAAGTTGCAGGGCGGAATGCATTTTTCGGGCAAACACTTTTCCCCAAATCGGCGATGATACCAACACATATCAACATCCCCATTAAAAGATTTACTCCGCCGCCTAAACCTTGTGTTTACATTGCGGTTAGGAGCCCTACTTCGGGACATATTGTCAATACGCAAATTTAATTTTTTTATTTCTCCCAATAACGTAGCTTCAATGGAACTTAGAGAAGGAGCAGAGCAAGCACTTACCGCTACTGGCGTGATATCCAACATTTTGTCGGCTATTTCAGCTGCTTTATCTACCGTGAGTGGTGTAATAGCCGCTAGCACTGTTTGCACTTGCGCCGGCATATGTTGCAAGAATAATTCCAACATGAGGTCTGCAGGAACCTTTTGGTTTTCAGCACGGCGCTGCATGGTTCGAAGCAACTCGCTCGGCTTCCTATCGCCAAGTTGTTCACCAGTGAGCAGTTTTCGGATGGCCTGCTGCGATGATTCACCGGTTCTCTTTATTAGTTCATTTTTTAAATGAATATATGGGTCCTCTTCCTTAGGTTTCATTAACACGTCACGAACTAGTGACGCTGTTTCCGGTGGTAAATGTGCCACCACGTAGTTGAATTTCGTTTTGGAATCCGTAATTGCCTTGGGTGTTCCCAGTTCGAAAGTGCTCTCGACCATGATAAACCATAACGAAGGATCACCATGATTATATGGCGGTATTCTCACCGCGTTAACAGTTCCTTCAGTCATTTCGAATTTGTTTGTGGTGAATGATCAATATAATTGATGAATAAATCAATACATCAGTTTATGCACTCCACAAACATCTGAACACAACATCAATTTCATATACACATAGGATTACCGGTGGTTAGTTCCATTTTTCTGTTGCATCGCTTCTTGAATCGAACTGAACTCTTTCCTTTCTTTCAGAATTGTTGCCCCGTAGAACGGCTTCTAAAACTCTGCTTAGAACTCCGTTGAATCGTTGATTTTTTTTTTCTCAATCAGGATTCGCTTTTTCCTTTTTAATTTAATTCACATCACGTCCGGGTCGCCAATGAGGTGACTTAGGTTTATTAATAATATCAGAAGGTTGTTTACATGAAGTTTATAACGGAGCTTCGCTTGCTTACCGATCGAGGCGAGATCCAAGCTCGAAGTGCTATTCCTCCTAGAGGTAACCCCGTGGGTGCGAAGACAGACTTGGCGAATTATCGCCCAGTCGGCGCACACCACAGAATAATCATTTTTAAGTAATTCCGCAGTTTTCTGTTGAATGCTTTTCATAAAGGTTCAAAAATGCACACATATTTGTAAATTGATAAAAATTAGTTATTAATCAATCTGGATAGTTACATTAGTAATCTGGATACAGTTAGTAATTAATTGATTAATATTATAGTTTTGAATAGAAAAATAGATTTTAAGGTCATTACTCAAATCTTTGGTAAAATATCAATATATTATATTTTAGTGTCAAAAGGCTTTGAACTATAACTGTAATTTTAATATACATTTATAGTTTAGACACCTGTGTACAAGAAAACTAGCAAGTACATGTCGGCATTGTTGCATTAGAAAAAATACTAGTTTGTTTCTATAAAAAAAATAACTTCGGCATCTATTAAAAACTATTTCAGGTGTTCAGAAGTGACCACATCTAAAAGTCAGCTGTAATATCATTCTCTTTTAATAGACGGCCACTCCTAGCAAACTCAACAATATTTTGTATAGAGTATTAAACACGTTCATTTTTTTTAAAAGAATATTCAAAATAAATATAAATACTGGATTATGTAACCTTAATTTGAATGAAGCAAAACAATTAAACTAGACCAATCAATACTTTGTTTGAAACTAGAGTAAATTGATACGCTAATGAATTGAATTGATACCAAATAGATAAGATAGAACAATCAAATTACGTTGTTGGTTTTAAATTATATTGTATTATATAAACAAAAAGACTGGAAAGATACAAAGTGATGGATTGTTTGTAAGATTGCAAAGACTTTGAATTTTATTTGCCTTCTAAACTTACTAATTTTTTTCTTCTTCAATGAAATGTCTTATTGCCTTTCAATACATATTTGATTACTCTTAAGATAATGCATTCTGCAAATATTTTATAAGCAGGTCGATGATCTAAATAATTTATTAATTAAATTTTTACTTTTATTAAAGTAGAGGTTATTATAGAATTGCTGATTATTATTATTTAAGGAAAATCAAGTATTTAATTCACAATCTTAATTTTTCAAAAAATGTCGCAGACTTGCACTTTATATATAGTGAAGGATCTTTTGATCAGACTATTTAAATGTCATGCTTAAAGTTAGAAGTCACATTTATTAGGGCTTCTTTCACATCAGAGTCTGAGAAAGATACAGATATCCGATATGGTTTAAATTACTATTCATTATACCAAATCGGTGTGTCTATACGACAGTTTCCCACTTTACAATGTGTTTTCTATTAAAATATTACTGTTCTAAAACTTGACTTGAAATTGAGAGAACACTGTTAAAAATAGGTATTTAAAAATAAGTCACATTTACTCATTTTTGATTACATTCTTTGCTTATCATAGCTTTGATTACATAAGTTTCATTTTTGAAAAAGACATGTACTCAAAAATGAGTGAAATGAATAAAAAGAGCAGTTGCTTGAAGACATTGCAAGACAATTACAACCAGAACTTACCGGGAATAGAACCCAAGCTATCTATCTGATATCGTCCGCGCCGAAGTCCAGGCTCTTATCCCTTGTACTACCAGAGCCACGTGAAGAAGTTATAAACAGATGTAATATTAAAAAGGATGGCAAAAGAATGGTAAGTAAGCTTTTTTTTACAGTGAAGAGGGAGTAAGGCACAGGTAAACGGTACAGAAAGGCTAGTGCACATTATAGTTTTGGATATAATCTTTTAATACTTCGAGTGATATTTATATTTTGAGAGTAGGTGGAGTTCAGGTGTTGTCTTTGTAAAGCAGTACGTGTAAGTATTTTGATTACTTAGAATATATAGTATATATAGCAAGTATTTGATAACTTGTTTCAATCAGATTTAATTTGTTTTTTAACAAAATTCATGGAAAAAGTTTAGAATACATAAAAAACAACAGATGCATACATATTTTATAAAAATAATTTGATTTCAATTGAAGTACCTCAAACCTGTTATGAACCAAATATTCTCAAGTTGGTTCTAGTGTGAAAGTAAAAATGTGAAGCAGTGTACCAGTTCATGTGTTGCCATTGTCATATGACCGTAGTTCTAAATTACACTGTAAAAAAGTACTTAAAAATTAGTACATGAACAAACTCATTTTTCTTTGAGTACAATTGTATCGTATAATTACGATGACGTACCCAAATTAAATTAATCGTACTTTATCAAAAATGAGCAGTGTGATTTAATATTGCTAATCCCAGCTTTTGTTCAAGCCATCTTAATAAAGCAACCTGCCAAACATAAAATAGTTGTTCATAAGATTGTTTTCCACATTATTTGATGTTGATTGCTTAAATGAAAACTAAGTTATTACAACTCAATTATCTTACTTTCCATTCTTTTGGCAAAACTTTTTAACATTTATTCTGTTTATAACTTCTTCGAGTTGCCCTGGTAGTACAACCGAGAAGGTGTTTTACTATATTAACACAGGATCTGGGTTCAATTCCCGGTAAGTCTTGGTTGTAATTTTTGTTATTTATTGAAAATTGAACTGCCCTTTTTATTCATTTTTACACATTTTTGAGTACATGTCTTTTTTAAAAATAAAACTTATGTATTCGGAGCTATAATAAACATAGAATGCACTCAAAAATGAGTACATTTTAATTACTTTAAGTACTTATTTTTAACAGTGTGCATCATAAAGTTAATTCAACCAACCTCCTCTAAAATATAAAATTTAAAAAGTCTTTTTATTAAAATATATTACTTTATGCATGTAAATAAACATATATTCCACATCAAGCAAAAACATATTTTATAAAACAGGCATTTTCATTTGGATATATTAGATATTAACCACTAATAGCATAAAAGCAACCATTAGCTTTCCCCGCATTTTGTTATAGACAATAGTCAAATAATACAATAATATAAGTAAACGTCCCTCTGCCTTCATCAAGATAGACATCCTATTTCCAGACAGTGCGCCCGTTAAAAGGAATAAAACTCCCCCACGAAGCGAAAGTGTAAATGTGGTGCAAAACGCATAACAATCCCACTCAGTAATCTACGGCCATCATTTAAAGGCAGATATAAAGGCCGCTTTTGTTCTTCCCCCCTAATTACTTATCTCCTTTTGTGTAATGGGAAGGGAAGACAGTAAAACGGAGAAGGGGCGTAAAAAACGCAGACATGGGCCGTAAATTCTGTTGCCTAGACGGGATTTGTAAGAAGACATACCCCTGGTGATGTTAAGTCTTAGCATAAAGAAAAGATTATTTAATTTTGAAATTCAATTTTTTGTTAACTTCAGGATTAAAATTGAATTTTATTATTTCAGATTTTTACTTATCGCAAAGTTATTTTATCATTTTCTAGTTGGTTTAATGGTTTTGTATCTTGTTTATATGTGGAAGTATACTTGTTATTGATTGTTAATTGTTTAAAACCTCTGATAATGATGGAATTTCAGTAAAATATCCATTATGTCCTTTAATAAATTATTATTTGTTCTACAATTGAAGGGTTTGCTGCAAAAAAGGATGTAGCTCCATCCTAGGGGAATTTGGAGTTACATGCAAGGGTGGATCCAGGTAGGGGGTAAAGGGGAAATTACCCCCCCCCCCCTAACATCTAAATTATATTTTCAAAAGTCACCTTAGGCAATGAAAAATTTTAAACTAAGAATTTTTTTTTTTTGCGAATTGTGATATGTATGCATTACTTAACGCTCTTTAAAACTTCCCAATACTATTTTATCATTTTCCAGTTAGTTTAATGGTTTTGTATTTTATTTGTATGTGGAGGTATACTTGTTATTGATTGTTAACTGTTTAAAACCTCTATAATGATGGTATTTTAGTAAAAAATCCGTTATGTTCTTTAATAAATTATTATTTGTTCTTATTTGTTCTACAATTGAAGGGTTTGCTGCAAAAAGAATGTAGCTCCATCCTAGGGGAATTTGGAGTTACATGTATTTTCTTGTGGTAAAAAAAACTTGTTCGTTTGGTACCAAAAAGATGTGGCTCCAATCGTTAGTTCTCGCGTTACTCAAGAAATGGAGCTGTGTGTCTCATTAGTTTGTTGCAATATAAAGGTAGCTCCTGGAGCTACCACCATTTTCCCTCAAACGACTGACGTGCTTTGCTTACAGGAAGGTTATATAGCACTTACATACAATAGAATTTTTGGTTCTTTTACGTTTTGTGGTTCTACGATGGACTACAACCAGACAACGCAGCAGATCAGCAGGACGTTACAGAGTAGGAATGTGATTATTAAAAATTTAATTTTATGTTTTTAAAGCCAAGTTATATGCTATATTTTAATTGAAGTTTTCTTTAAATAAAATAATATTATAGTAAATTGTTTTTTTTTGTGTGAATTTTTTTGTTAGAGGTAGACAGAGCATCTATTTGATTGCAAGAACGAGGTAGCTCCAACAATCCAACATGTGCCAGTCACCTGGAAGATATATTTTTGAGTGAAAATACTGTCATAAAATGTAGGAATATTTAAGAAGAGTGATCCAAAGAATATCTTCACTCAACTTGGAATTTTGAATTTTCAAACGGTTTTTAAGGTTTTCTGCAAACTTGAATAATTTGAGCTACCTCCTTTTTACAGAAAACTCCTCAACTGTTATTACGTTTTCCTTCGACTTTATGTAAATTTATTAATTCTAGAATTGAATTCGCATACTTCATTATCAATTAATATTTTCTTTTCCGCAGTCGCCTACAAAGTATAATATTATGTCGAATATCACCAGAACTATGGTTAGGTTATTTAAGAATTGTCACTTAATATACAAACGATTAGGTTAAAGAAATGTAGAAGAAAAGTGAAATAAGCATGTTGTAAATATAAAAAAAACAATAGATCAAAATTTCTTTTAATAACTTAAACTCATCTAATGTCTTATTTCCTACATTAATCCTAAAAACTAAAAACGGCCACTAAATTTCTTGCAATTCCAAGTTTGGGATATAACATTAGCATTTCTTGATATATCAATTCGTTAAATCACACATAGATTAATTACTATAGACCCCTTCATTGGACAAAAAATGCACTGGCAAAATATTCTACCAAACAATAAAAACTTAAATTGAAATTGCAATTAAAAACCAAACTTTTATAAACCTATATTTCATGTTGGAAAATAGCAGTAATAAAAGATCGATCGATTTTACAAAACTAGAAATACCACAACCCATATAATGATATTTTTTAGAACTGTACTTAAAGTAATAAATTGTACGGTATGGAAGCATAAAAATATTTATCAAATTTTAGGAACAATAAAAATTGTATGCTTTACTACAATCAACGTTTCACAGTATTGTTCCAGTATTCAAGGAAAAGATCGTTTTACAGCGATTGGTATTCCTTAACTGATATTATCTCAGCAACTTTAAAGGATGAACCGAGAATGATCAAATCGTAATGGTATTTAAGTTTTTAGCCTGTGTGTGTGTGTGTGTGTGTGTGTGTGTGTGTGTGTGTGTGTGTGTGTGTGTGTGTGTGTGTGTGTGTGTGTGTGTGTGTGTGTGTGTGTGTGTGTGTGTGTGTGTGTGTGTGTGTGTGTGTGTGTGTGTGCGTGCGTGCGTGCGTGCGTGCGTGCGTGCGTGCGTGCGAGTGAGTGAGTGAGTGAGTGAGTGAGTGAGTGAGTGAGTGAGTGAGTGAGTGAGTGAGCGAGTGAGTGAGTGAGTGAGTGAGTGAGTGAGTGAGTGAGTGAGCGAGTGAGTGAGTGAGTGAGTGAGCGAGTGAGTGAGTGAGTGAGTGAGTGAGCGAGCGAGTGAGCGAGTGAGTGAGTGAGTGAGTGAGTATGCGTGAGTGTGCGAATATTTGAGAATTATTTAGGTATCTAAATGAATTCCTGAAAATACGTGAAGGTAGCGAATTAATTCTTGACAAAAAATCACGACTTTAACAACGACGTATAAGACATTCAATATCTTAATAAATATCCAAACATATTTTATTACTTTAAAATAACATATTTATTTTGAATGTAACGACAGCAAACTTATATTTCGATGTTTAGTAAAACTAATTATTTTTAAAATAAATATTAAGCTTTGGCACAAGATTACCTGAATTTGTAACTTCGAACTCATTTTTCTCAGTGATGATTTTTGTCTTGTTTTATCAAGTTTAAATTTATATAAGTTCAGATCTATTTGAAAAAAACTGCATCTTATTTGCTACAATGTATTTTTACACGTATAACTTTAATTTGTGCTTAGGGATTAGTAATAAAAAAAATAATATTTTTAAAGCATTTTTTAAAAACAGTTTAGTAGGAGAAATTAATAATTTTTTTTCAATTTTTTTTTTTAATTCTTTTGTAAATAACAAAATTTTAAAAAATTAGTTTGTTTCAATATTTTTTTGGTTATGAAAATGCAAAATTTTAGTTCTTCAAAAAATATTTTCTCAACTTCTATCGAAAATAAGAAATGTCACTTTTTAAACTTTTTAATTTTTTTTAGCAATTATAATTTTTTTAATTGCTTGACTAAGTGATTATGTTAATATACTTTGTATATATGCGCCAAAAATATTGTAAATATATCTACAAAATGTTTTTTTTAAGTCTAATATGTCGAATATGTTTGTAATGATGTGTTTGATTTATCCGTATACTAAATGTGCAAAAAATATTGTAAATATATCCACAAAATGTTTTTTTTAAGTCGAATATCTCCAATATGCGTATAATGATGTGTTTGACTTGTCCATATGCCGAATGTGCAAAAAATATTGTAAACATATTCACGAAATGTTTTTTTTAATGTCGAATATGTTTGTAATGATGTGTTCGATTTGTTGGTATGCCGAATGTGCAGTTTAGTAGTTGGCTTCTTTCTTGTTTATTTATGTTCTTCTAGTTGTAAAAACAATAAAAGTTATATTATAGTTTCTCTGAGAAAATTTCGCACAAAAAGGTTTTTTTTATTTGCGGGACGTGCCCCTTTGATCCATTGAAGTGTTTGAACGATTCCTGGCCGGTACCGTATGCTGAGAACTTCCACCTGCAGCCAGAACCCGATTAAGACATTGAAGGAAGGGAAGCCCACCTTTATATGTGGGTCCCATTCTTGGAAATAGACTCTGAAACATCAAATCCAACTTTAACTTCAACATGCATTTAACTCCTTCCTCTGAATGGCATTAAAATGAAACACATTATAAATAATATAAATTGATTAATAAATAATGAGTATTCCTAATAATCTGCATGTTTTGATTATTTTCTTTTTCAATATTTGAACAAAATTAATGATTGTTAATTTTTTTATATAAAATGTGTGATTTTAGGGCCTTTTATAAATGTAAAGTGAAAGCCTGGGCGTCACGGGCCTATTCAGTAATAAAGACCTACCTGTGGGGGGAGGAAAGAGGCAAAGTTGATGTATAACGTACAAATTATAAAAAAAATATTGATATATAAGAATTTATAAAATTTAATAATATACTATTAACAGCAATAAAACCTTAATATAAAACACGCATTATACCTACGCCACACAAGATAGTTTAACAAGGTAATTAAATGTGTTTTTGAAAGCCCAGCACAAACACACATATAAAATTTTCCAGAAAGATCAGCATTTTAACCCACTCACTCTCCCAAAGAAAAGTTCCGAGTATCACTCACTCCAAGTCGGCAGAAGTCAAAACAAATAAATCTCCTCGTCTTCTGAAGTGACGGGACTTCAAAAGTCTCGTCTTCGGAAGGAATTTCGGCCTGTCTCATTACTCGCAATTCTAACGAGTACGAATGGAAAGGGGCATGTCGAACCTCCCTTTTTGTCGAGATGAGCTCTCTTGGCAGGGGATATGCGCACCTGCTACCATCAGTTGGAGTTCACGCAAGTGATGCTAATTGAGGCTCAAACTCTCCAGTCTGTGAATGGTTTAATTCTATTCGGATATGAAAATACATAATATTTTAACACTAGGACGACGAAGTGGGTCAATTTGACCCAAATCTAAATTCGTTTCTGTTTTCTCAAAAACTTACAAGCAGAATTAAATTAAATCCCTTGACTTTTCACAAAATTTTTCATATAATAGCTTAGGAAAATGAGATTCGTCAGGCAGTTATTATGGTTTGTGTTTTGAACGCTTATACCTAGAACGACTGAATGGGACTTTCTGTGACCCAAACACCCTCCTCGAATGCAGAAAGCAGATCACAACGATTTATAGAACTAAAACACATTGCATTCATTTCGGGAGCATTTGGCTTGCCTTGGCCAGTGACCTTGATCTATGTATTCTCTGTCATTGGTCGAATAATACTGGATTTTTTTTTGATTTGTTCAAACTGGGTTTGTGATAAGAAAAGCGCAGATGACATTTTTTTCTTGGTGGAGACAGGACTGCAACTTTATGAGTATAGGTAAGATAACTCATGAATAAAATACCTGGGAAACTTACTGCTAGCGACAGCTTTTCACACTTGCTGAAATAAAGAAGTGAGTGCAAGGACAAGGAAGCGCCATTTTTTTCTGATTTACACTTTTTCACTTATTCCTATAATGAAAAAAGTCTTCTATCGATTAGGGTAAGAACCAAACAGCTCTAAGCAATTGCAATAGAGATATAAAAGAAAAGGAGATGTACGTTGTGTTCCGTGTTTTTCGTCCTTCCTGAAAAATGTGGAGAGCAAGGGCTAAAAGTGGGGGAGAAAGGGCTGAAAGTTAGTAAACCAGATCTAAAAGTGTATAATCAAGGGCTCAAAGTAAGGGAGCAAGGGCTGAAAGTTAGTAAGCAAGATCTAAAAATGTGAAGAGCAAGGGCTAAAAGTGGAGGAGCAAGGGCTGAAAGTTAGTAAACCAGATCTAAAAGTGTATACTCAAGGGCTCAAAGTAAGGGAGCAAGGGCTGAAAGTTAGTAAGCAAGATCTAAAAATGTGAAGAGCAAGGGCTAAAAGTGGAGGAGCAAGGGCTGAAAGTTAGTAAACCAGATCTAAAAGTGTATAATCAAGGGCTCAAAGTAAGGGAGCAAGGGCTGAAAGTTAGTAAGCAAGATCTAAAAATGTGAAGAGCAAGGGCTAAAAGTGGGGGAGCAAGGGCTGAAAGTTAGTAAGCAAGATCTAAAAATGTGAAGATCAAGGGCTAAAAGTGGAGTAGCAAGGGCTGAAAGTTAGTAAACCAGATCTAAAAGTGTATAATCAAGGGCTCAAAGTAAGGGAGCAAGGGCTGAAAGTTAGTAAGCAAGATCTAAAAATGTGAAGAGCAAGGGCTAAAAGTGGGGGAGCAAGGGCTGAAAGTTAGTAAACCAGATCAAAAAGTGTATAATCAAGGGCTAAAAGTAAAGGAGCAAGGGCTGAAAGTTAGTAAGCAAGATCTAAAAGTGTGTAATCTAGGGCTAAAAGTAGGGAAGCAATGGCTAAAAGGGCTAAAAGTGAGGGAGCAAAGGCATTAAAATTAGAGCATTAATTTCAATGCTTTTTTTCCATTGAAATATGTATATATTTTCAAAAAGTGGGCGGTATTTACTCCTACTCTAACCACCGCTATTCTTATAAAAAGAAATTAATATAATCTTGAAAAGTAGTGCTATGCATTTATTACAATAACTCAAATATCCTGTAAAATGAAAAAAAATATATAGAAAAACCTAACTGGTAGACAAAAGAAAAGCAGTTATTGCATGTTTAATCCGCCTTTTAATGCTTCTAATTTAATTACATAAAAATAGAGTAGAACAAAAAGACCAAAAAAAAAATGTAATAAAAAACATGGAATACATCTGCAACAAATTTTTCCAAGGATATTCTCTCCTAGTTGTTGTACATCTTAAACAATAAATTTTAAAAATGGATCCCCAATGTTAAAAAAAAAAATCTCTTTTGATGCATTACGTATTACTCCAAGAATGGGGTAACACATAAACGCTAATCTACCAACATAATTCACATCGCACCACCTCTTATGTTATTAACACGATTCAAATTTTTTATCCGCGCTTGTTCTTCGCGGGGCGTTATTTATTACAAACAGCCTCCTTTATTGCCGCAGCTATAATAAGGCAAGAGCAAAAATGGAAAGGCAAAAAGCCAGGCGCGAATACCCGAACGCGAGGGGTTGAAATTCAAACGTATACACTCTTTGAGGGAAAGTGGGAAAAAAAAGGGTGCGGAAAAAATTACTGTTATCTCTAAACATTGTTAGGAAGGTATGGGATTTATTGGGAATGGGGTATGGCAACGCTTGGGTGCTCGCGCGGTTGCAGTTATAAGCAAATTAAGGGGGAATGTGCGGTTGTATATTTCGTTTTGAAGGGAATTTGCGATGTAGGAGGGAGGATATGGAACGATATATAAAATGGCATTTTTTATATATTATTCCAAATATAAAGTTTTGTGGTTGAGTGGTATAAACTATAATCAATACTGTTATTGATAGCCAGGAAATATGCAAGGACAATTGATTGATTTGATTAAAAATTGTTTTCCTACACTGTAATAAAAGGTACTTAAAAATGAGTACCTGAACATACTCGCCTTTCTTTGAGTATAATTGCATCGTAAAAGAGCAATGGCGTACTCAAATTTAAGTAACCGTACTTTCTCAACAATGAGCAGTGTGATTTGATATTGATAATATCAGCTTGATTCCAGCCATCTTAAAAAAGCGACTTAACCAACTTAAAAAAGTTGTTCGGAAGACAGTTTTCTACATGATTTAATGTCGATGGTTTCAATTGAAACCGAGTAATTACAACTCAATTATCTTACTTCCCATTCTTTTGGTACACCTTTATAACTTGTATTTTATTAATAACTTCTTCAAGCCGCCCTTGTTGGACACTGTTAAAAAAGGTACTTAAAAATGAGTACTTTAACATACTCGCCTTTCTTTGAGTACAATTGCACCGTAAACAAGCAATGGCGTACTCAACTTTATGTAACCGTACTTTCTCAACAATGAGAAGTGTAATTTAGTATTGCGAATTTCAGCTTCTGTTCGAGCTATTTTATCAAAGCGACCTGACAATCTTAAAATGGTTGTTCAGAAGATAGTTTTCGCATTATATGATGTCAATTGCATGAATGTAAACTGAGTTATTACAATTAAATTATCTTACTTCCCATTCTTTTGGCACACCTTTTTAATATTTATTTTGTTTATAACTTCTTCACGTCGCCCTGGTAACACAACGGTTAAGGCACTGGACCGCGGTGCCTAAGGATTTGGGTTCGATTACTGGTAAGTCTCGGTTGTAATTGTTGATTTTTATTGACTTAAGTTTGGATAATAGGAGCTTTACTGCACGTTCAAACCTGTTAATTTCAGTCTTTATATATCCTATTTAATAAAGGACGTTTAAATTGGTTTTTTTTTCGTGTATAACGCACTATTTCAACTACAGAAGAATTTACAAAATCAGGTAGAATAATTTAAATATACATTTAATTGAGACTTATAGTTGATTGAATGCAGGAAAACTGACTTTTTTAAAGACTGTTATTTAAGAAAGCCTTTCCGCAATTTTTTTTTTAATTGATGTAAATGATCAAAATATACGTTTAATTGTGATTCTGCGAAACTAAATGTAAAATATCCAAACATTTATTGCATTTATTTTACAAATTAAAATAATATAATAACTTACAAATTTATTGTAAATATTAAACTCTTTTGGTATCAATATTATTCACCCGAACAAATAATATAAGTGGCACGAAAATAATTTTAAGATGCAATATTTTTTGGGGGTATATTTGAATATTTATATTTGTTGTTGTTTATTGAAATCATAAAATGTTCGAAGTAAAAAGTCCCTAATATTCCCTACATGATGTATCAAGATGTAATTTTAATATAAGGGTTCCATTGCGTCATTATTACTCTGTTATAAATAGCTCAGTTAACATATATTTGATCTCGATATATAAGAAATTAGGCTGATATGTATAACATCTTGAATTAAAGCAAAACATGGTCAAGGAGTGGACGAAAACCTGCGTTTTTATACATATGTGTCTGTGTTTAGTTGGTCACCAAAACTCGTTCCCAGGTAAAAAACGGAAGGTGGACAATGGGGATACATCTGCGCTATTACATATTAAACAAAAATATAAATATATATCAGAAACATGGATTTATAGGAAAATATCGATATTTGACTGGCGATTAATCCCTTCAAGCATGGATCCTTCATAGTAGAGAAAACATAATGTTATAATCTCTCTAACATCAAAGTGAGGCCAACATGTATGGCCTCAGACACACGTGGTTAATTACGTTATGCCATTCATAAATTTTCACTGTTACACATTTCCCAATTCATCAGCCAATCGCGAGTATTTTTTAATTCATAGTTTTGACAAAAAGTCGCGTGTCTGAGGCCATTCGGTCTGAGATGTTGGTTTTGCAAATATGACGTCATATTAGCTCTACTACAGTCCATTAATGATCGAATACTATTTCAGTTTACTGGATTTAACTGTTGTGTGCCAGATTAATCCCGATGGAAAAATGCCCACATCGTCCAAGCCTAAGTGCCACCTCCTACTTTTTGTTAATGGATTATAAAAAACAGGAGTTATCTGGTCTTAGAATTTCTGATATTTTTCTTGATTTAAAAAAAATAATACTTAAAATAAGTATATCTTAATAATATTTATTTTGCTGTAAATTTCAAACTGCCTTCTTTTATTGTATCTAAAGCTTTTATAATTGTTCTGAGACAAAATAAATTAGGAAATATTATTAAATAAGTCACATTTTAAGAATAAGAAATACAAATACAATGTAAAAATATGCAATTAAAATATCTAAAATCAACATGCAGAATGAAAATAAATCAGACAATTAAAATAATGCCAAAGTGCAAAAATTATTTCAGTTTTTTTAATTTAACTGTTGTGTGCCAGATTAATCCCGATGGAAAAATGCGCACATCGTCCAAGCCTACGTGCCACCTCCTACTTTTTGTTAATGGATTATAAAAAACTGGAGTTATCTTAAAACTTGCTCATCATCCATAAGCTCCTATGTTCTCTTTTTTTCTCTACCACCTCCAAACAATACTCTAAAAATAAACACCTCCGTGGGCATACAACTTTTTCGAATCGGGAAAAGAGAGAGAGAGTGACAGGTTAGAAACAAGGATCCCGTATCCACCGTATATTTTCACTTAAAATAATATTTCCCCCTTCACCCAGCAAAGAAACAACTGCGTTCGAAACAAAGGCGGGTGAAGCGTTTGTCTGTATCGAAAACTCGAAGGTATTTATTTTTAAATCCTGACTTCGCTTTTCGAAATCCAAAACCTTCTTCCTCGCTGCTGGCTGTTATTGTTGAGCGTTCTTTTCTAGTGCCCCCTCCCCCCCCCCCTTTCCCCCTGCAACTTTTAACCGATCTGTTATTTTTACATTTCGTGGTGGCATATGCGAGTGCGACATTTCGTTCAGCTGAGCAATTGTGGTGTGCGTTTCTTCAGCGCTTTTTTCTTGATACTTTTTTTGTGGCACAATCGTTGATAGCGTGTTTTTGGATTGGGATGTCTTCTATTTTTTTCGAAACACATCAGGGAGTATTCACAAAGGAGTGTTTGATTTGAAAGGGGTTCGACGACCAAGTCCGTTGTTGGTTTGATGGAGAAGAACAAGGAAGTGGTTCTTGAGTTGAGTTGAAAAGCAAATTGTTATTAGAACCTCCTTAAGAAAATACCGTTGTTCCGAGTTATTCCACGGTTATAAATGAATTTGCGTGACAGTCAGTCCTTCTTGGCAAACGGGTTATGTGAGGCGTACGAATGTATATATTCTTTCGGGTATCGCCAAGTTTCCTGACAATAAAAAATAACAATAAATAAAAAATATTAATAATTTTTTAAAAAATGATTAAAAAAATTTAAATAAATAATTAGAATATTTTTGTTTAAAAATGATAATAATTTTTTAAAAATAATAATAATTGATAATCAAAATTATACAAATATAATAATTAAAATATATTTATAAATTATAAAATAACGATAATAATTGATAATCAAAATTATACAAATATAATAATTAAAATATATTTATAAATTATAAAATAATAATAATAATTGATAATCAAAATGTTACAAAAATATTAATAATATATATATATATATATATATATATATATATATATATATATATATATATATATATATATATATATATATATATATATATATATATATATATATATATATATATATATATATATATATATATATATATATATATATATATATATATATATATATATAATATGTGTCATAAAAAATAATAATAATTGATAAAAAAATTATACAAAAATAATAAAAATATATATATATATATGAATTATAATATTTTTTTATTAACACTTAATGCATTGGAAATGCTTACTTAATGCACTTAATGCATTTCGATATTTTGCTTATTCTTCAGATGGTTAATTTAAAATTTGGCTGCATTTCTGGATTTCAATGGCACAATTTTTCTATTCTCATAATAGCAAACTATCATCGCTATCCTATTATTTGTCATCCTGCAAAACTTTTATTAAAATTTATATGTATTAGTAAAATAGCCAGCCTAATGGCAGTATTAAAAAATATTTTAGGTTTAGGCTAGCACAAGTTTTTATTCATAAAAAATGCATTTTAAATTGTTTGATATATTTTTATATTTCAATAAACTATTTTTAAATTTAAATTAAAAACAAATTCAAAATAAAATATATACTACCAAATCATAACTTTTCAAGTTTATCAACAATGGTGTAGATTTCCTGTGACTTTAAGAGATTATTAAGTCTCCACTTTACAATTTGGGCAAAGCATTTCATCTGGAAACAGTTGAATCCAGGCATTATCCTTCAAACGAAATCTAATCCGATTCTATCTACATCTACGAGAATTGAGTTGCTTATCGTCTCGGATTTCTCTCCTGACCGGGAACTCAATATGTGAGGGTGGAAATTGTTCCAAATAGAGTAAATAAAAATTACCCCTCAGGGGTAGGAAATCAGTTCCCATATTTCAAACCAGCTCAAATTTGTCGCCAATAAGGGTTGCTGTTCGATGTTTCGGCCTGAAAAGTTTTAAAGAAATTCTTAGCACTTTCTGATCTTAGAATTTCTGATTCTTTTGTTGATTTAAAAAAAATACTTAAAATAAGTATATCTTAATAATATTTATTATTGATGAAAATTTCAAACTGGCTTCTTTTATTGTATCTAAAGCTTTTATAACTGTTTTAAGACAAAGTAAATTCAGAAATATTGTTAAATAAGTCACATTTTAAGAATGAAAAATACAATTACAACGTAAAAATACGCAATTAAAATATTTAAAATCAACATGCAGAATGAAAATAAATCAAAAAATTAAAATGTTGACAAATTGCAAAAATTATTTCAATTTATTGGATTTAACTGTTGTGTGCCATCAAGGGGGAAAAGTTGGAATGGCAAAGATCTCGTTAACTAACGAATCAATATTTCTAAATCGTAGGGAGATGTTTATTGTGAAACATGTCGAGATTTTATATATTTTAATTGTGTATTTTTACTTTATATTTGTATTTCATATTCTTAACGTACTGTTCTATATGACAAGTTTTTATCTTATCAAGCCTCTTTTAGCAACAAAAAAACGTTTCAAATAGGAACTTTTTTTTAACTACAATTATTATTTATTGGAAACAAAAACTTACCCAGATTTACAATAAAATATACAAATAATTCAATAACAAAAAGAACAACAAAAATCACAAAAAAAACTTTGTATAATTATGACCGAAACTAGTTTTTTAAATAAGTGTTTGAGTCAAGATTATATTATGCATCTATAATTTTACAATCTATATTTTTTAAACAAAAAATAAAATTTCATAGATTATTTGTGTGGAATTTGCGATCGAAGACCGCTCGGGCTTTAAAATATTTTTAAAATATTTTATTTTATTAATTTCAAGCAAATTCGGAATTTTAAATTTCCTCAATAAATATCACCAAAAAACAGGTCAGATTATGAGTCATGTAAAAATGTTGAAATATATATTTTCATTAGATAACTAAGAATATATATTTCCTTGTAACTCTACTGTAAATTTCGGAGACGGTTCTTTCCTTTGCTACGCCACTGATGCTTAACATCCATTTCAAAATAAAATTTATTCGCCAAATATAGCAATAAATTGATCATTTCGGCACACCTGACATCAAACACTGGCAATAATCGTGTTAACGTGCCCAACAGACCACACATCCACATCTTTCTAGGTGACGTCACGAGGTCACGTGTCCGATGGGAGGTTGGGGGAGGGGGTTGGCGGCCATTTGTAATGCTAATCAAGCAGCCCCGTATCAAATTCCAATAATCCCACTTAAGCTGGTGATAAGAGGCCATGGGTTACTTTATCGCAATCCGATTACTAGGAGGGGTTTTGATCCCTATACATATGAGAAAATCCGTAAGAAAAGAGTTTCAATTTTGGTGCCAAATAAATTTGACATTGTTTTCGAATATATTGGAAATAATGCATTGTTTCCATGTTGTTTGTGTTTTGTTTTATTTTATGTGATGTTTTAGTGTTATTCATTGGATGTATTCCGTAACTGAAATGACCGTATATTTTTTTGTTATGTATATTGCATCTTTAATCGAGCATCTCTGATTTTAACTTAAATATTACATCTGAAAATGAACATTGCTGTTTTGAATTTTGATTGAAGAATACTAGCATTGTTTTTTCATTGTGAAGATGTAAGCGAAGATGTTCAGTTTTCTTTGACTTAGCTGCAGTAACTATACTAATAAAATTGAAACCTATTGTAAAATCTATTGTAATGGGAAATCACGTGATTTGTATTCTTCAATCACAGAGCCATCTTCAAAAGATAACGCATGAAATTAACGTCCGTGGAGAATCGGCCTTACTTTCCACTCTTTGGCACACCGGTTTGTTTATTCAAAATAAATTTTAACTAAATATATCATCTTCGATATTTTGTTTTAATGGTTAGAAGTGACACAATGTATTTGACTAAATATAAACAGGTCAAACGGAAAATTGTGAGATTTAAATTTTGATGATATTTATCCTTACCTGTTTATTTGATATTTTAATAAATAACGGATAATTTTAAAATTGGCTTACAAATACCATTTTATTCTGGCAAATTAAGGGTTTTTTGGCAGTTTTAATTCATATTTCACATTTGAATGACAAATAACAATAACTGTTAGACTAGTGAAACAATAACAGTTAGACTAGTGAAATTAATATATTGAAATTGAACAAAAAAAAAATTTAAATCGATTTCAGTCTGTAATTTATCATCAAAGTACATTTAATAAAATATGTTATATAATAATAGTATGTTTTTGTATTCGCTTTATTTCAATGTTATTAATTAATACTAATAAGTATTTCAAGTCAAAATGGCTACATAGTATATAAAAGTTTTTAAATTATTGATTCCGTTTTTCTATAAAAAAATACGCATTACTTTGAATAATTATAATACAAACATTTAGAATATGATATTTATTTGGGATAAGGTTAATCTGTCTTATCATAATTTGTACCAGTTAATCCATATAAACCGCTGAATGAAAATTTAATCGTGTGTGAAGTCAAGAGCTCATTTAATTTTCAACTTATTTAAATATTGTAATTTTTAATTTAAATTTTATTTGTAAGTTATTTATTTAAATTTTATCCATTGACCCTTCTGAAATACTGTCAATTTTTATATTCGTAAAATATGTCATTTTAATTTATTTTATAAACCATCGCTAATATGTCTATTTTAAAGGGTAACTTAATAATTTATAATATTTGAATAAATTTTAATTACACTTTTAAGGAAAAAAATAGTGTTTAAATCATGCATTGAAAGTAACTTTACAAGTATATAAATTTTGTTAGCTGTCGATTGATTATAAACATAAAAGATTAAAAATCCCAATATTCACGAGCGATAAAAGATACAAAATACCTAATTCACGGGGAATAAAAGTTTAAAATCCCTAATTCAAGGGGATAAAAGACTAAAAATCCCTAATTCACGGGGAATAAAAGTTTAAAATCCCTAATTCAAGGGGATAAAAGACTAAAAATCCCTAATTCACGAGGGATAAAAGATTTAAAATCCCTAATTCCCGGGGGGGGGGGGGGTAAAAGTTTCAATATCCCTAATTCACGGGGGGATAAAAGATACAAAATCCCTAATTCACGGAGGATAAAAGATAAAAAAATCCCTAATTCACGGGGATAAAAGATTCAAAATCCCTAATTCACGGAGAATAAAAGATTCAAAATCCCTAATTCACGGGGGATAAAAGATTCAAAATCCCTAATTCACGGGGGATAAAAGATTCAAAATCCCTAATTCACGGGGGATAAAAGATTCAAAATCCCTAATTCACGGGGGATAAAAGATTCAAAATCCCTAATTCACGGGGGATAAAAGATTCAAAATCCCTAATTCACGGGGGATAAAAGATTAAAAATCCCTAATTCACGGGGGATAAAAGATTCAAAATCCCTAATTCACGGGGGATAAAAGATTCAAAATCCCTAATTCACGGGGGATAAAAGATTAAAATTCCCTAATTCACGGGGGATAAAAGATACAAAATTCCTAATTCACGGAGGATAAAAGATTCAAAATCCCTAATTCACGGGGGATAAAAGATTCAAAATCCCTAATTCACGGGGGATAAAAGATTCAAAATCCCTAATTCACGGGGGATAAAAGATTCAAAATCCCTAATTCACGGGGGATAAAAGATTAAAATTCCCTAATTCACGGGGGATAAAAGATACAAAATTCCTAATTCAAGGGGGATAAAAGATTAAAAATCCCTAATTCATGAAAGTCCATATCTCCGAATAAAATGTTGTGTACGTCCTTGCTTAGAATTGAAGGATACTACACCCTTCAAATCACAATAAGCTTTTGAAAATATGGTAGTAATGAGACAACAATACAACGAAATAAGTTTCAAATGTCCTTTGCAGCAAACAGGAGAAGAAACCGTAGAAGATAGACAGGATACAACAGGTGCAAGTGATCTCATGCATTCAGGAACTAATATATGGTGGAAGTAAAAGAAACTACATGTGTTGAAAGAGTAAAGTGGTTTTGTTTCAGGACTAGTTAACAACTGAGATTTACCAAATCTTAGGAAATTGATAAGTTACAGTAACGGGTCTGCTTGTGTCCTGTAGGGAGGTACTTGGATCCAAATAAAAAAACTCCTTCCCTTTTGAGTTCAAGTAACCTCCAGGGTTCAAGTAACGCCAAGTAGCGGTAACTTAAATAATGAATAGTAGCATAAAATTTTTATTAAACTACTCATTTTTTTAAAAAATTTAATAAGATAATTATAAAAATCCAAAGTTGGATATTTCGTGATTTATTTTGAGTAAATTTAGTTGTGCAAAAGAATTTGATATTTTGATCAAATCTTTGATAAATAATCAAAAATTTTGATAAATAATCAAAATCTTGATACTTTGATAAAATCTTTGTAAAAAATTATAAATTATATTAATATTTTCTAGAATTTCGATATTGCTCTTACACAAGTAATTATTTTCATGGCTAACATCACTAAGCACTAAGTATTACAACACCAAATAACTACACTAAGTAATTATTTAGCTGCTTCAAAACGGACTCAAAGTAAGGACTTTAAGTGAAATTGGAAAACAAGGTTAAAGTTTTCTCTTAAAAAATTCTTAAAAATTATTAAAAATTTGTATGTGCTTATAGTGTATTTTTTAGATTTGAGACAGCCTTAAACTCAAAAAGGGGATAATAAATATTGATATAGAAGTTTTAATGATCCTTTAAAAATCGTTTTTGTCTGTTTTAAATTCCAATAAATTTAATTTAAAAATGCATATATGATCCAAAACCAAATTTCGTTTACTTGCTGCCTTCATAAATCACCTTCAATAAATATCAACAATTACAACCAAGACTTATCGGGAATCCAACCCAGATCCTCAGGTACCTAAGCCCAGTGCCTTATCCGTTGTACTAACTACCAGGGTGACGCGCGAAGAAATTAAACAGAAAAAATATTAAAAAGATGCGCCAAAAAAATGGGTAGTAAGATAATTCAGTTGTAATAACTCAATTTCCATTTAAGCAATCCACATCAAATAATGTGGAAAAAGCATCTTCTGAACAACTATTTTAAGATGATCAGGTCGCTTTGTTAAGAAGGCTGAACAGAAGATGGTATTATCAATAATAAATCACACTGCTAATTTTTGAGAAAGTACAATTACTTAAATTAGAGTATAACATCGCTCATTTACGATCTAATTGTACTCAAAGAAAAACGAGTATTTTCAGGTACTCATTTTTAAGTATGTTTTTTTACAGTGTAGTTACCACGAAAACATATTTCTTGAGTTTTATGATATTTATTGTCAAACATTTTACAAAACCCCTGCTTCAGTAGTGCATAATATAAAGTCCCCCCTAAAAAAAACTCTAACATAGAAATTTCCCACACCATTCACTAAAACATGCCAAACACCATTTAAACCCCCTTTGACCAACCAGTTAGTGTCGTTTACAAGTCTCGACACCGTTCACGCTATCAGGGGTCCTTCAAAGGGAATCTCCCAATTTGTCAGGAGTCCGGGACCATTAATCATGGACATGTTGTGGTCCAAGAAAGTGATGAATTATACATCAAGAGAGCGCCCCGAAGATATCCCACCTACTACCTTCTGCGTCTATTATTTCCTTCGAAAATATCCACTCAGGATAACAGCGGGATTTCAAGTGCTCGGGTTGGCGAGTTTGATGTTTATTAATCGCCAAGGTATGCAAAGTAACCAAATTTTAATAAAAATATCGTGTCTATTAAAATTAAGAAAGGTTAACAGTTTTAGAATGGTGTTTATACAAATCAACACTGTAACCAAAAAGGTACTTGAAAATTAATACATGAACCTACTCGTTTATGTTTGAGTACGATAATCGTAAATGAGAGATGACGTACTCAAATTTAAGCAATCGTACTTTCTCAAAAATGAATAGTGTAGTTTGATTTTTCTAATTGTTTGGCGTTTAAAAATGTGTACATGAACGTACTCGTTTTTCTTTGAGTACAATTGCACCGTAAACGAGCGATGACGTACTAAAATTTAAGCAACCGTACTTTCTCAAAAATGAATAGTGTAGTTTGATTTTTCTAATTGTTTGGCGTTTAAAAATGTGTACATGAACGTACTCGTTTTTCTTTGAGTACAATTGCACCGTAAACGAGCGATGACGTACTAAAATTTAAGCAACCGTACTTTCTCAAAAATGAATAGTGTAGTTTGATTTTTCTAATTGTTTGGCGTTTAAAAATGTGTACATGAACGTACTCGTTTTTCTTTGAGTACAATTGCACCGTAAACGAGCGATGACGTACTCAAATTTAAGCAATCGTACTTTCTCAAAAATGAATAGTGTAGTTTGATTTTTCTAATTGTTTGGCGTTTAAAAATGTGTACATGAACGTACTCGTTTTTCTTTGAGTACAATTGCACCGTAAACGAGCGATGACGTACTAAAATTTAAGCAATCGTACTTTCTCAAAAATGAATAGTGTAGTTTGATTTTTCTAATTGTTTGGCGTTTAAAAATGTGTACATGAACCTACTCGTTTTTCTTTGAGTACAATTGCATCGTAAACGAGCGATGACGTACTCAAATTTAAGTAATCGTACTTTCTCAAAAATGAATAGTGTAGTTTGATTTTTCTAATTGTTTGGCGTTTAAAAATGTGCACATGAACGTACTCGTTTTTATTTGAGTACAATTGCACCGTAAACGAGCGATGACGTACTCAAATTTAAGTAATCGTACTTTCGCAAAAATGAGCAGTGTGGTTTGGTATTGCTAATCCCAGCATCTGTTCAAGCAAGTTAATTTAGAAGTTTTGCTGGATATCTGCTGATAATAAAAAATAAATTGTGTTTATTGTATGTTGTAAAATTTATAAATATAAATTATTAACTCAATTTTTTAAATTTGAGGTTAGTAAAGACAAATTTTGAAGAAGTGTCTGAATTTCTACTAGTAGTTCCGGAATCTATAGACCTCGCTACCGAAATATATATATAAAAACAACAACATATTCGTCCATTTTAATGACTTCAAGGATCATTCACGCCAAATTTGGAGAAAATCAAACAACGAGTAAATGTGTCGTAAATGTGTGAAAACAAATTTACAGACAGACAAAATGCTGAAAAGTTGAGTTAAAACAGGGACCTCGCTAACGCTCTGCAAATTAGAAATATCTAAGGAATATTATCAGCTATTAAATAGATTTGTTGCATTTGAATAAACAAACATCAGGGCTAATATACCGAAAAAATTGTATACTAAATTTAAAGAGATAATTAGGTAAGAAAACAACCCTATTTAAATTTAGAGACCCTTAAATATTTCGAATTAGCAATTTCTCGCCAAATCTGGCACCACTACTCACTCATGGTATATTTAGAAAGCAATGAATGAATATAGAAAAGAGATAAGAAAAGAAGAAAATGAAGAATATATATATAAAAAACCCTACTACATATCCCAGTCTTTTCTTTCCAAGAACAGAATAATTCTAAAACGGGTAAGGAATAATAGAATAACCCCAACAAAGGGAAAGGGGGCTTTTCAGAGAGCATCCCTACTCTAGAAGAAAGCCTACAATGTTGGGTGATTGTACTGGGTGCTCGCTGCAAACGATAATGACGGTTTTGGGTGTTTTTTTCACCCCTCCCCTCCTTTAGAACATTGTAAAGAAGATTCCACTATCTGTTGAATTCAGAGACATTATCCACAAATTAATAATTTCGAATGATTGATAGTGAAGATGATACGGATTTTTTCTTTTCATTGTTGGGATTTTTTTGTGTGTATCCGTTCTGTGTTATTGATTGTATTTTTAATTGCCGTGTTGTATTGGTTTTTGCGTGATGAGTTTTTTTTTTTTTTTTATAATTAAAGCCTTTGTAATCGATTAAGGAATACCAAATGAATGAAGTGAATGTATTGAATGAGTTTTATTCGTTCTTTGACGATGTAAAATATTTTCTTTTACTTTCGTTAATTACTATTGTTCTAAATTTTTTAAATAATTATTTATATCGAAGTTAATTTGGCTCTTAGCAGTGACCCAATTTCGTATCATTATCACTTTAAAATTTAAAAACTAAGTTCCATACATAACTAAAACGTATTTGGGAGTAAACTTATAGGTAATTTATTCTCTTCTTTTACTAGTTTACTAGTTATCAAATAAAAATTATTAAATTTTAATAACAAAATTTCGTTTGTGCAATATAATTTTATTATGCACTTACAGAAAAAAAGCTATTTCAATAGGCCGACAACTTATTCTTACATGGTAACGTACAACAGGATATGGAGATATTACTTTTGATCTTACAGGTAACAGTTTAAATTTCCTCGTAAATTTGGAAGCAGGAAAATGTGAAAAAGGTAGATGTAATTAATAGCAAATAAATATTATACATTAAAGCTTTAGGAATACCTTGAGTAAATAATAATTTTGAATGTTTATGAAAAACATTAATCTTATTTTTAAAAATATTATGCATCTTTTACAATTCTATCATTTTATGCAATAGAATTAGTGCCAGTTGCAATTTTTTTTGAGGAATTTAGTTTCACATGACCAAGGTTTGCCTATTATATATGTAATGGTTTGTGTAAACTGCAATTCATAAACAAAACTTAAAAAATGGCAGTATTTTATAATATTTAAAATAATCATTCTTGGAAGGGATATAATTAAAATTATGAGTAAACACAAAACTCAGTCTAAATATTGTAGTTTCATTCCTGGTTATGGTTTTATTCTATGTTTTTTTCTACCAAACGAATTTCCTGAAACAGGTATTGTAATTAATTGGTATGTATCAATAACCGCATTAATAGCGATTGCTTATTAAAATTCAATTATATTTGAAGCTGAAATTAAATTATTTTGAGTCACAATAAAGTTAAATCCCAATTTTAAATATGAGATTTTTTGCTTATAGGAAACACATAAAATTTCGTTGATAGTAGTTTATTAGGCAATTAAATTTTCGAGGTAGGATGAAACATTGTTAACGCAAAGCCGATGGAAATAAATTAAATTGATGTTTAAGCTTACTTATGTTTAGTTAGCTACTACTTAAAATACTCTCTACTTAAGATATTACAATTGCATGTAACAAATTACGTTACAGTTAGCCGAATTACATTTCTCAAATTGTTTTCGAACAAAAAATAAAAATGGTTACAATTATATAATGCATGCGCATTTTGTAACGCATACGCATATACTCTAAGCAGCTTTACTCTAGCCATAAATTTGTATTCATGCTAACATGCTTTTTTAACGTAACAAACTTGATATTTCTGCTATAATAATGTATGAGGTGGAAAATAATACCAAATTTAATAGTTTAAATTTTTTAGTTGACACATTAACTATTAAAATATATTAGTGCCAAAACCGCGTTATTCCATTTTTTTAAGTTATCTAGTAGGAGGTGTTGTTACTAGATTTTAGATTAGCAAGCTGTCAAAATTCAAATAATTTAGACCTTCTAAAAAGGGTCATGAATATTTCTTAAATTTTGAATATTTTTCACAAGTGTACTTTTTTATTTCAAGGTTAAATTTCTCATTTTAACGCGATTTATCTGAAATTGAATTTAGTTTTGTGACTAAATTCGGAAATCAGAAAATCAAAATTTCCTGATATGTTCCTAGTACACTGTTAAACATAGGTCTTTAAAAGTAAATTAAATATACTCATTTTTGAATACATTGAGGCTTATCGGCTCCGAATACATAAGTTTCAATTTTGATACATACATGTATTTAAAAATGAGTACAATGAGTAAAAATGAATAAAAACGCAGATGCTAGCCTACATTAGCTGCCTTCATAAATCACTTTCAATAAATATCCACAATTAAAATCAAGACTTACAGGAATAGAATCCAGATCTGCAGACACTGCTGTCCAGAACCTACAAGGGTGACGTGATGAAGTTATAAACAGATGTAATGTTAGTGCTTAAAGAATGGGAAGTAAGATTATTGAATTGTATTAGCTCAGTTTACAGTTAAGCAATTGACATCAAATAATTTGGAAAACCATCTTCTGTACAAATATTTTAATTCGTCAAGTCGCTTTGATAAGATGGCTTGCACAGAAGCTGAGATTAGCAATATAAAATCACATTACTCATTTTTGTGGAATTACGTTTACTTAAATTTGAGTACGTCATCGCTCATTTACGATGTAATTCTGCTCAAAGAAAAACGAGTAAGTTCCAATACTCATTTTTAAGTACCTTATTTCACAGTATATTCATTAAAAATATTGCATTCTTTAAAGCTATCGCTATTGTAATAAATTATTTATCATTTCAACTGATAATTTTTAAAACCAATAAATCAATCATAATATAAATACATTTATTTAACGTAAAATAATTCCTACCGTAGTAGTGTATCCATGCCCAACAATGTTTAAGTTTAATACACATTCCCGCAAAATATCAGTACATTATATTCTGAAATTTTTTGGAAGAATAGCAATGGACCTAAACCTTACGAAAAACAACTACAATGCCCTCCCCGAAGGAACGATTTTGGGGCCATGTTTCAGGTATAGTTACAGAAACATTTTTATGCCCTCTCCGCTTGCAAATCAAATAACTGCCTGGAAAACTATAACAACGCTGGTGTAGGAATTTGAAAAATATGTGAGACCCACGAAACGCATACGGAACAATAAAATAAGGCGGGAAAAAAAGACAAAGAAACCTTATGGAATACAAAATACTTTCCATTCCCGTATTCTTAAAGTATACTTCTTTCGTGTAATACTCTTTTTCTATACGTTTTGTTGGTGGAAAATAGGATACGAGTGGGGGGAGCTTAATGTTTCGTAGTATGGCGGTGGTTGAAACAATTTTTCTCACATAAATTCCTTTCAAAACTAATGCGATATTTTTGGAGCACTATTTGAGATGGGAAATACTAGAAGAGAATGAGTTTTGTTTGTTTTTGTATCAATATCGGGTTAAGATGACAGTTTGATTTTTTTTAATGTATTGAAGTTTTCCATTTTTAATTTTCGTATTTTTTTTTTGCTGCATGAAAAATTCATTTATTTAAATTTGTTGTCCGAACCGCAATTAAAATTAACAATTTTACTTCACCGCAAAAAATGGCTACGGTACGGTATCCAAAAATAATAGAGATAGAAAATTTCTCACATAAATTCTTTTCATAACTAATGCGATATATTTGGAACACTATTTGTGATGAGAAATACTAGAAGAGAATGAGTTTTGTTTGTTTTTTGATTCAATATCATGTTAAGATGATAGTGTTTTTTTTAATGTATTAAAGCTTTCCATTTTTAATGTTCGTGTTTTTTTGCTACATGAAAAATGCATTTATTTACAATGTTAACAATTACAATTAGCGATTTTACTTCACCGCAAATAATGGCTACAGTACGGTATTCAAGTACAATAGAGCTAGAAGGGAAAAAACATTCTTTTTTTAACATAACTTTATTCTTTTTAATGGATTGATTGTAGGTCAGTTTACTTTGTGAAATATAATAATTTGATGTTAATTTAATATAATGATCACTAAGCCAATGAAAATAAATTTTTGTCTTATTTTGTTTCTCTCATATGAATTAAACAATAATTTAATCTGAAAAAGACAACCATGTGTATTAGCATATAAACTGAATATATTTCTACTTATAATTGATTACCACCATAATGACTTATGTAATTATTTTTGTTATTAAAATTAAAATGTGTTAAATCTCTATAAAAATGTATTTAAAGCAATTTAACATCCTATGTAAATTGTATATATTTTTACAGGATTTTAGTGTATATAGATTAGATTCGTAATCCTCATGGTTTTAACTCATATATTTATAAAAATTTCATTGTCTATTATAAATAAATTATTAAATTTTTTACTTATTATTTATTAATTTGTTATTCACAAGAGAAAATAATAAAAAAATTATGAATACGTAAATTTTGTAGAGTTTCTGCAATTGTTTTAATTGTTATTTTTCTCTGTAAATATTTTATTATGTGTAACAGCTTTCGAATGTTCAAATTGTTTTAAATGGCGAAATTATTTTATATTCAAACAAATTATATAATTGAAATGAATAAAACTTTATCAATTGAATTAAAAAGTTTTCTGGTTCGTTATCCGACATATTTTAAAACAAATATTTACTTCGAATCAATAAATTGTTAAAAAGAGAAGACATCAGAAAATCTAAATATATTTGAAAGTTATAAAAATGTCAAATTAATGGACCAAACTATTTTGAATTGAAATATTTCATTTTAAAATTTACCATAAAGCATATAGAACAACAAATACCGTAATAATTTTGTAAAATATAAAGTTTTTAATTTTAAAATGATAAAACCAAATTTAATTATCAAATTAATAGGAATAAAATTTTTAACTAATTTCTACTGGTGTTTTTAATTTATTAATAATTAAATGCATATTTTAAGCTAGAGATATTGGAAATTTGCATTAGAAAATCATTATTGGGTTAAAAAAAATCATATAAAAATGGTGTCCAATGCTTTAGATTATAGCTTTCTAAAAAAGCTTGTATAATATAAAACGTTAAAAAATATCACCAGCCTTTATTCTTTATTAATAATTTATTAAAAACTGTTGGCGAAAAAACACTAATAAGACACCCGAAAGCAAACATTTTCAGTTTAAAAACACATTTCCTACAATTCCTCGATAAGCCAATGCATTTTTCGTTAACTTCTTTGATTAAAACTAATTTTTGCCTATAAACCCTCGCCAAAAAACCCCGAATGAAAAATAGGAACTTCGAGAATTAAAAAAAACTCGATATTTTTTTTTATCACGATAAAACTTTTTTTACTCTTCGCCAAAGATTAAAAAAAATCCGCCAATTAACGAGCGAAATATCGCCATTAAAAAGAAATGAGCCATACTTAAGATCGAGCCTTACTGGGAAACGCATGCGTAAATAATACCGGCTCTGTCACAAAAGAGGTGGGGGGGGGGGGGGGTATCATAATATCGATTGATGTTTTCGATATTTCCACCAACCACGCAATCTGGCATCGGCCACGATCCGGAATAGCTGCTTCCTATTGGCTGATGAAGAGTCATTACGTATTATTACGTCGTGACTGCTGAACAGCTTGATACTTTAAACAAGGCTTCAGTAAGTTTACTTAGTAACGAGTTTCAACGCTTTTTTTTATCTTAGATACAACACATTACCGAAATTTCTAATCGTCTTTTTGGCGAAAAAAAACAATTTTTTTATGGGAGGTTTGTTTTGCCCGTTTTAGTTTGTTGGTAAATGAAGAGAAAAATAAAAACAAGCATATGCGTGTGTGATTAATAAACTATTAACACGCTTGATTATTAGTGAATGTTAGAAAAAAAGTTGTCTGTTTTTTTTATAAACGTATCGACTTTATACTAAATAATGGTTTATAAATATTGCCATTTTTTTATAATTAATTCAAGATAGACCATCTTGTGCATGAGTATTCAGTTTTCACTTTCTCTAGATAAAAATGCTGGTTCAAAAAAGTCGTCAGTCCATATTTTTTATACTGTTAAAAATAAATTTGATCTATATGCTATAGTGACAACTAAAAATTGTTGCGTGCAAACTGATAGAGGCAAACTGATCATTTCCATTTCATAAAATGAACTAAATGCTATTAATTCTTCAGGCTTTCATGGAACCATATTTAATATTACTTCTAATTGCAATTATCCAAAGCAACTAAAGCACGTCAGTCTGTGCATAACAAACATTATATTTTAGGTAGCACTTGTATATACTTTTTATAGCACATTATTAAACTTTATATAGTTCTTGATGATAATTTTACATCTGTAGGAGTTTGAAAATAGTTATTTTTAAGAGATATATAGTTAAAAATAAAAACAATGAAATCCTCCAACGCTGCAAATAAAAATTATTTTAAATTTAAACAATATATAGTTATTTAAAAATAATAGTTATCTAAAAATAATAGTTATCTAAAAATAATAGTTACCTAATGTAGGTGTTTTAGCAAAGAAATAAACACACGAGGGTAGACAGGACATTATTGAAATATATTTAAACTTTAGGTTCAAGCTAAACTAATATTTAAAACGGAACATTTAAGTGGATGCCTACGATATTGACCCACTGAGACGAATACAGGACCGATCACATGAAGATTGTAAACATGAATGATTAGGGTGTTGCCACCACTAGGTTACAAGTTATATGCTTGGGCTGTTCCATTACAAATAAGCAGGGGTGATGGGAAAATGGGCATTGATATCCAACAATTCCCCTTTACAATGGTTATTTTTACAGAAACAAATACATATAAACAATAGAATATTACACAATTATGTAATAATTAAAAATTGAAATCTGACAATCCAATCAATTTACAGCAATTCCTGTGTTTAGGAACACTTAATCCTTTTGTCAACACATCAGCTGGCATATTTTCTGAGCACAAATATTTTACATCGATATCTCCACGCTCATAAATTTCTCGAACAAAATGATACCTTATGTCGATGTGTTTAGTCTTGTTATGAAAGACAGGATTTTTGACTAATTTTTGAGCTGACTGATTATCAGACATCACAATCGTGGGTGTAGACACATATTTCGGTGACAGTTCACCCAGAAATTTTCTTAGATGAACGATCTCCTTTGAGACCTCGGACAGTGCGATGTATTCTGATTCCGTCGTTGACAATGCCACAGAGCGCTGTTTTCGGGATTCCCAACTGATTGGCCCTCCGGACAATTGTAGGACAAAACCGGTGTAGGATTTTCGGTCATTTACATCTGATGCCCAGTCTGCATCGACGAACGCCTTGAGATGTTCACCATTTTTCTTGAAAATTATCGATTGATGTTGAGTGCCTTTTAAGTACCTTAAGATTCTTTTTGCAGCTATCCAGTGATCTTTTCCTGGGTTGTTATTAAATTGGCTCAAAAAGTTCACTGCATGAGTGATGTCGGGCCTCGTGGCTACCGACAGGTACATTAATGAGCCAATGAGAGATCGATATGGTATATCTCTCATTTCCGCAACTTCATCATCATTTTGAGGGCACATATCCTTCGTGAGTTTCTTGCTGCAATCCATTGGACACGCAACTGGTTTAGCATCTTGCATTTTGAATTTATGCAATGTGTCTTCAACATATTTTCGTTGAGACATTATGATGCTATCTTTGCATTGCTTAAATTCGATTCCTAAGCAATAATACAATGGACCTAAGTCCTTCATTTTGAATGCTGCAGACAGGTCATCTCTGACTTTCTCATAGGAAGATTTGCTTGAAGATAAGACAATCAAGTCATCTACATACACAATGATGATCACTTCCTCAGTGGCGGTTTTTAGACGATAAACGCATTTATCGGAGATGAGCGGTTTGAAATGTAAAGCGTTTAACTTCTCATCTAATTTGTTGTACCACTGTCTTCCAGATTGTTTCAATCCATAGAGCGATCTCTTGAGTAAACAAACTTTGTCTTCTTCATACAATTCCTTGAAATTTTCAGGTAATTCCATGTACACAGTCTCTTTTAAATCTCCATTGATGTATGCCATCACAAAATCCAGTTGATGAGCAATTAAATCATTTTCAACCGCATATGACAAAACAGTTCGAATTGAACTTAATCTGGTGACGGGAGAAAAATTTTCTTCAAAGTCAATGCCAGGTTTCTGTGTACAACCTAAGGCTACCAATCGCGCCTTTAATTTTTCTACACTTCCATCTGAATTGAACTTTGTCTTCAAAACAAATTTAGAGGGGATGACCTTTTTATTTTTAGGTCTATCAACAAGAATCCACGCAGATTCATTTTCGAGCGAAAAGAATTCTTCCTCCATGGCCTTGACCCATTTATCCCTTTGGTCACTATTTAGTGCTTGCGAAACACTTGGAGATGAAATAAAACAGCTGTTTGGCTCAGCTGATTTAGCGTAATGAAATTCCTTGCTAGGACGGCCGCGCCTTCCAGTATGAATCATTCTTGGGCGCCCAGCGAGTCTCTTTCGAAGGATAGGCTCATAAATCTCCGCATCTGAGAGATATTCATCATTTTCCAAAACATCAGGAGGATCTGCCGAGGGAAAATCGGAATCCTCATCTTGTGACGCATCAGGCATTGAAGGTCGAGGGGAGAGAGCTCCATCTGGCGTCCATTCCCCATTTCGCTGTGAGACTTCAGGAATAAAAACCCTCTCTGGATCTTCGCCGGTAGATGTATCAGTCGAATCGCCACTAATCGGGAAAAAGTATTCCAGCTCTTTTTCGTTAGATTCAATGTTTGAATTGAACTCTTGTACGAATCTCGCGTCGCGCGAGACAATGACTGATCTCGTCGGTTCGTGCCAGAACCTATATGCCTTTGAAACTTCAGAATAACCTATGAAGACGCACATTTCAGATCGTGCATCGAATTTGGCTTTATAGTGCTTGTTCAAGACGAATGCTTTCTGTCCAAAAACTTTGAAATATGATGCAGTTGGTTTTCTTCCAAAAAATATTTCAAATGGGGTTCTTTTCTGCATAACGCTTCGTGAAGGGCATCTATTTCGTAAATAGGCGCTGGTTCGAATCGCTTCAGCCCAGAACTTCACATCCAAATTTGCTTGGATTAGTAAACAACGCGCCATTTCGACGAGTGTTCTATTTGCGCGTTCTGCGACGCCATTTTGTTCTGGTGAGTAAGGGGCCGATTTTTCTCGGCGTATTCCTTGTTCTTGTAAGAATTTTTCGAATTCTTTTCCAGTGTACTCAAGGCCATTATCTGTACGAAGAACTTTTATTTTCTTTCCTGTACGATTTTCTACGCAGGCCTTGTATTTCACGAATGCGTCTTTTGCTTCGTCTTTAGTTTTCAGAAAGAATATTTCGATATAGCGAGATTTGTTGTCGATAAAAGTCACAAAATAACGTGATCCGCCAAGCGATGGAATTTTCATTGGTCCGCATAAATCAGAATGTACCAGGTCGAGTAAATCTGTACTCACAAATTTTGACTTCTTCGGATAAGGAGTAGCGGTTTGTTTACCTTGAATACAAACTTGACAGTCCTTCAAAGAGTCACTGTTGTTGAACGATAATCCTCGTACCATTTCTTCTGTTTTCAATTTCTTTAAGTCGTTTTCATTTAAGTGGCCAAATTTTTGATGCCACATTTGAAATTCTGTTACGACAGCAGCGGTTTCTATGCTTGGTTCGACATAATATAAATCTCCAATGCGTTTTGCGCGCAACATGACAGATCCATCTTCTTCTATTATTTTTGCTTCTCGAGCATCGAAAACAACAGTACGGTTGTTTCGTGTGTATTTTGCAGTTGAAATTAAATTCGTTTGCAGTTCGGGAACACATAACACATTTTCAAGACGAACTGTTTTCGTACCTTGTACGTCGGGAACTGTTATTCGGACGGATCCTTTTCCAGTGATGTTAGCAGTTTTGTCGACTGCCAGTTTGATGTAGGAGTTCGTTTGTTTGTGAAATTCGAAGAAGAGATCTGCATTGTTTACCATATGGGACGACGCGCCACTATCGAATAAGAACATTGCCTTGTTTTCTTCGCTTGCGTCCATGCAAATGGCTGTTGTCGCGCTTTCGTTACGCTGTGTCACGCATTTTCTTTCTGGTCTTGCAGATTTGTTTTCCGCTATTTTCTTGAAACAGGATTCAGTTTTATGTCCCTTTTTCTTGCAAAATCCGCAGATTATATTTTGAAATTGCTTGTTTTGCGATTTCTTGTTTTGATTTTCACCATGCCAGTTCGATTTTTGCTGATTTCTTCTAGAAGTAAAATACGCGTTTTGGACGTGGATTTCTTGATTTTCTTTTCCTTGTCTTGACTCGTATTCTTCCAAAAGTTTTATTTTCAGAGCTTCTGGCTTGGGTAGTTCGTCTCTCGATTCTATTGCGCACCGGAAATTTTCGAAGTTGTCCGGGATGCTATATAGTATTAAAATTGAGAGGAGGTCATCTGCGATCGCTATTTCCATTTGAAGTAATTTATCCACTGTGTCGAAAAAGGAGTTTAGATGATCGGACATACTTTCAGTAGCCATTTTACGAAATAGAAGATGTTTCAACAACGTGGCTTTTTTAGCCGGACCTTTAGACTCGTATATTGATTTTAATTTATCCCATACTTCATTTGAAGTTTTGCAGTGTTTTATGTTGCAAAGTTCACTTGGGCACATAGATAAAATAATATCCGCACGGGCCTTTTGATCTTCTGTTGTCCATTTCGTGATCTTCACTTCGTCATCCGTAGGTTTCGGTTTCGTTCCGTTGACAAAATTCCAATGATCATTTTTCACCAAAATAGCTTCAATTTGAAGCTTCCAAGTATCATAGTTTTCCTTGCCCAGTCTTTCGATGTTGCTCATGGCGTTCGAAGACATCTTTTTGAGGAGGAATCACGATTTCTTGATGCGAGAACGAAAAAATTTCAAAATGGCTGCCCCGTTAGGGCTAACGCTACTGCTCGCTGTTCTTGACGCAGTGGAAATGCGACCTGGGCTCCATTACCAATGTAGGTGTTTTAGCAAAGAAATAAACACACGAGGGTAGACAGGACATTATTGAAATATATTTAAACTTTAGGTTCAAGCTAAACTAATATTTAAAACGGAACATTTAAGTGGATGCCTACGATATTGACCCACTGAGACGAATACAGGACCGATCACATGAAGATTGTAAACATGAATGATTAGGGTGTTGCCACCACTAGGTTACAAGTTATATGCTTGGGCTGTTCCATTACAAATAAGCAGGGGTAATGGGAAAATGGGCATTGATATCCAACACCTAAAGATAATAGTTATCAAAAAATAATAGTTGTCTTAAAATAATAGTTACCTAAAAATAATAGTTATTTTGATACAAAGTGAGTGATCAGTTATTTAAATTATGAAATTAAAACACGCCAATGTAAAGAATTTGGATATTATTATATGTAACAAACAAAAACAATTACTGAATTTCTAAAATCTTTTGTATTTCTTTTATAAATATAAAAAAAAATATTTTAAATATTTATAAAAAAAATTTGTAATAATATTAGTTTTAATTCAAAAGGTTTATCTGTATTTTGTTTATGTAATTTGAGAAATTACAAAAAACGTACTTTAACAAACCAATATACATATTTTGGAATTTATAGGCAAAGTACGTTTGAAAATAGAACATTATACTAGAAAATTCGAAGTTGAAATATATATCTACAATATTCATACAATTTCATAACACATAAAATAATCATATTCAGGACTCTTATAACTGAGCCTAGAAAATTATTTTTAAGACTTCGTTAACAAATTCAAAAAGTTGAAACTTAAAGTTTTGCAGTCTAGATTCCAAAACTTTAAACAAAAGCAGCAAAAATTATGAAGAATGATTTCTGTTGAAAATTCACTTAAATGTAAGTATGAATTTTCAAAATGTTATTTCACTAAAAGAACTTAGCAGAGCCAAGCATTCAAAAAACTATCCTAAGGTCTTCTCAAGAAAGTGATAAATTATACCTTATTTATGATCTGCACTTTTAGCAGCATGAACTCAGGGATTAAAAAGCGTTACTGAAAACTTTCGCTTGCATACTTTAAAAACCTGCACCAGATGTTTGGTTCTGTGGATGTTCCTGAAATTCTGCCAGATGTTGTAGCTTTGTGTAATTTCATTCTTCGTAATCTAACATAGAAGGGAAGGACTTCAAAGAAACATTGCCTTTTGACTAAAATAAATGTTTAGTGAAGAAGTTAATCTCTTTTATTTAGGATGGAACTATATTTTCTAACATATATGACTTTGGATATTAAATATCGAAATTTCACTCTTTAAATATTAAAGTGCCCTTATCGTTTTTCTGATGATTTTTTTTTAATTTCACACTATAGAAAAAGGTGCTTAAAAGTGTGTATCCAAACCTACTCGTTTTTCTTTTAGTGCAATTACATCGTGAATGAGCGATGACGTATTCAAATTTAAGTACCGTACTTCATCAAAAATGAGCAGTGCGATTTAATATTGCTAATCTCAGCTTCTGTTCAAGCCATCTTAACAAACCGACCTGACACAAATGTTTGTTCATAAGCTGGTTTTCCACATTATTTGATGTCGGTTACTTAAATGGAAACCGAGTTATTACAATTCAACTTATCTTACTTCCCATTCTTTTGGCACACCTTTTTAACAGTACTTCTTGACGTCTCCCTGGTAGCTTAACTGATAAGGCTCTGGACAGAGGTGCCAGCAGATGTTTGTTCGATTCCCGGTAAGTCTTGGTTGTAATTGTAGATATTTATTAAAAGTGATTTTTAAAGGCAGCCTATACAATCTAGCATCTGCTCTTTTTGTTCATTTTTACCCATTATACTCAACTTTAAGTACATGACTTTTTCAAAATTCAAATATGTATTCGGAGCCAGGATAAGCACCGAATGTATTAAAAAATGAGTACATTTGACTTATTTTTGAATACCTATTTTTAACAGTGCAAAGTACAAGCTTGTGTGCATTTGGACTATTCTTGACTGAGGTCGAAAAGGTTTTGTTGTGTTTTACTTTTTTGTCATAATTGTATACGAAATATTATAATTTATTTGGAAAATATTAAGAGGTCACACAAAGAATCCAAAGCATGGCAGATATTAAGACTTTGTGGGGATTATAAGAAGCCTGCACAAAAATGACGATTGATATAAGTATAATTTCTATGGATCTTTTAAAATGCACATTTAATACTAACATTAGCAACAATGATAAAAAAAAAACTATTTTAAATTATCCACATACATGGTTTATTAACATATTAAAATAGGAAATTCTGAGGTTTTATATGTATTCAATTGACCTTATTGAAATTATAAAACCTAACCTAACCAAGCAAGCTTTTGCCCAAAGCTATCATCATTTACCTCTTAGAAGTCATAGTCATAGTTACCTCTTAGAAGTAATAGAAGTGTGAATCTTAAATAGTTAGTATAGATTTTAATTAATCATTTTTAAATATAATTAGTAAACCAAATTAAATATGTAACCTTTTTATAATATACCAATTACCGGACCCAAAATCTGTTAATAGTACTCGGGTTGGTTGGATCGCCTTTCTTAAATATTGGGAATATTAAAATATCAATCCAGCCAGATGGATAGGAACCAGAGTTGAAAACTTTATTAAAACCTTTTGCAAGGATTTGAATTGACACATGGTCCAAATATTTTTTTTAAATCTGGTTTTAAGCCAACAACACTAGGGGGTTTGCCATTTTTTAATTTATGTAGTACAGGCTCCAAATCATAAGATGTGATATCTTTTATCACATCTTATTAATTGGAGTCAGTACATGTCTTATATTGGAATCTAAATTGGAGTCTGCACATGTCTTATGGGTCAAGAATAGAATCAAAGTGTAGGAAGATACGTGTGACACAGAAATCAATTGAGGGATTTGAGGGACTAATCTGAAATTTACTGAAATTGGGGTTAAAATATTAAATGGTTACAAAATGAAACTTGCTTTTTAGGATTAGTCCGTTAGGATATATTAAAAAATAAATATTTTTTTCTTATTGTTTGGGCGTACATTTTATACAAAAATGAATGTTGGTAATGGTTTTTTTATGTATGGTTTATATGGTTTTTATTCTTCATTAAACAAGCACTCTCATTTTTTAGAGAAATATATAGATGAACTTGCCATTAATAAAATATTCAAATACCAATAATTTTGTAATATTTATGAGAATTGTATTAAACTTTTCTGTTTGTCGTCTTCCAAGCTAAACTCGTGTCGATCCTTTCAATGGTTCCAACCCTACAAGTTGGAGCAATTAATTTATAAATTTATTTTTAGTTTCTTATTTTTAATCCAAGATAACAACAATTTCGACCCTGTCATCGGCAATCTCGAGAAAAAACATTCACGCACGGAAAGTAAAATTTCTAATACTAGGCTCCATTTAAATCTAACTAAAACATCAAAACAAAGCAACGCTCCTCTACGTCCCTGATACAAAGAAGCAAATGTGACAAACCACCTAAACGAAATTAACTGACATTTCAGTCTTTGGAAGCATAAAACCTTCCCAGAGTTTAAAAAAAAAACAATGAAACCGCCAACCCTTACCCAAGACCAAACAACCCCAAAGAACAAACCCTTAAAAACACTTCACCACGCATCCTTGAACCCCATACATTAGCATGATCCCCTATTCCCACCACCCAATGATGAATCCAAAGTTCACGTGCTGAAAATCTCTTAGCGCGAGTAATCTGCCCCCTTTTTTATATGGAACTCCACAACATAAAAGACTTGTGGAAGTTTCCATGATGAAGTCTGAGACAGCATATATCCCCCCCCCCCCCCTCACTGGCACGCATAATGCCCTCCCCCATGGTTTATGTGACCACTCAGAGGCCGTTTAGCCGAATCTCGCGACATTGCGTGCATGTTCGAGATGGGATATGCACTTTGGAATGTCGCTCCCATGTGCACGCGATCCAACCACAATGGTGCATTTTGACCCTTCAGTGGGCTTATGGGGGAACCTTGCATGCGAATCTTCTGTAATGGACGGTCAGTTTACTGCTCAGAGATGGAAGGGGTTATGATATCCTAGGGACTCGGTCGGGGACCAATGAAAAATTAACCTATGTATATATAATTCAATAACGTAGTTCTATCATCGTAGATATCTATGAACAGGAACACACATCTCCTTCTGGAATGGGAAAATCTGAAATCCGGTTGATGTTCTTAGACCAAAGTCTATAATTATACAGTTGCATAAATGTACCTCTTTCTGTTCCTTGGAAAAATAGTTCTATAGGTTAATAAATAAGAAACTGTTTCAGATATTGAACTTAAAATGTTTAATTAGAAAATCAAGCATTATTTCGAGATAGGTTATGCACTTTGGAATGTCGCTCCCATGTGCACGCGATCCAACTACAATAGTGCATTTTGACCCTTCAGTGGGCTTATGGGGGAACATTGCATGCGAATCTTCCGTAATGGACGGTCAGCTTACTCCTCAGAGATGGAAGGGGTTATGATATCCTAGGGACTCGGTCGGGGACCAATGAAAAATTAACCTATGTATATATAATTCAATAACGTAGTTCTATCATCGTAGATATCTATGAACATGACCACACATCTATTCTAAAATGGGATAACCTGAAATTTGGTAGATGTTTTTAGACCGAAGTCTATAATTATGCTGTTGCATAAATGTACCTCTTTCTGTTCCTTGGAAAAATAGTTCAATAGTTACTTATGAATAAGAAACTGTTTCATATATTGAACTTAAAATGTTTACTTGGAAAATCAAGTATTCTTTCGAGATGGGTTATGCACTTTGAAAGGTCGCTTCTACTTGCAGGAGCGAACTTTCCTCTAGTTGCATTTAAGGATAACTCTTCAGTGGGCATTTAGAAGGGGACAGCCATATACGCAAATATTTCGAAATGGACGGTCAGTTTACTCCTCAAAGATTTAAGGGTTTATGATATCCTGAGGATTCGTTAAGAGAAAAATGACAAATTAACTCATGCCTATCATTTAGTAGTTAAGGGTGTTCAAAATGTTGACTTGTTGTGCATTACGGCCATCTCCAGACATTACTCCACAGACATTATTGTATCTTTGGGTAGAAAGTTTTATTAAGTAACCTGTCCACTCCCGAAAGATATTCAGGTGTATTAATGTGACTTAGCCTCAACGACAGCAACCCCCCTCAGTCGAACGATTATTTCAAGGCTTTATAAACTTTGTAAGAGTGAGAGGTTTTTCCGTGACATGTAGACTGCACATTACAAATCGTTTACAATGTTTTTTAAACACCCTTCTTTGGGTATATGTTAAATATCAGATACATGTGATAGCTGTTAAATGTGTTAAATGTGTTTCATGTGTAGTATCATCAGTTCTACATAAATCTCATCGATTCGAGTTATATTTTGATAATGCAAAATAGATTCTCCAATTTTCAATAATATAGTTTGACATAGATTTTATTCTGCATGATCTTGGCAAAAGAATGTCTATGTTATACAAAAAAAAATCCATTTTGTTAAACAATCAGAGAAAATCCCTTGACATTTAAATGAGTTTATGGTGATTCCCTGGCCGAACTGTATAGCAATAAACGTAACACGGTTTAAGTAATATTATTTCAGTGTAACCTTTGTAAGGAATTACTACAGATATTGATATGAACACATTTGTGTGAATTCGAACATTCCAAATACGTTAACATCTGTACTCTAATTGAGGTGAAATGTTTATTTTTACCAAAAATGGCAATTGCAACATCTCTAGACATTTAAAGTAGTATTACTTTTTATTTATACAAATTTTGATAACAAAATCGTTCTGAATTCAGAACGATTTTGTTGCAAAATTTCCGGCCTAGATGAGTAACCCCCAGATGGGCCCAGTTGAGTAATCCCACATGGGCCCATGTGGGGACAACCCAAATGTTCCAGTATAAAACAAAAGGGGGTTGTTTCTTTCTGGATCCGCATGGGCTGCCCATCATGGACCACATGGATAACCTGTTACCAACCCAAGTGGGCACATATTGTTGTACTACTTGGAAAGAAATTTAGAGATATTTTTAAGTTTAAAAAGCATAATCGGTTGTTTTTTGGTTTGGTTTTTGTTAATTAACGTCGCACTAGAGCTGCACAGTGGGCTATTGGCGACGGTTCGGGGTCTATTTCGAAGGAAAGACCCAGGAACACATACACATTCACACACACATTCATTCATACTTGCACCTCGTTATTTTAGAACCATGGTCAGATGACGAGGAAACACCTGAACTGGCACCCAACGCCTTCAATAGACGTCGGGACTTTGTACCCCGATCAGATTTATCGTGCACCAGTCCCGTATACACGCCAGTATAATTTGTTGATATTCTGGACGACATTCTAGTACTTTTGTAGCGAAGCTGACAACCCTCCAATCGCAAGATCACTACTTTTTTACTTTTCTATGTCAAGTCCATTACACGGATTCGAACCACCAATCCTCTGATAAGTAGCTGAACGCCTTACCAAACCTCGAGCATGGATCCCTCATAGTAGAGGAAACATCGGGATATCATCTCGCTGACATCAAAGTGAGGTCAACATGTATCGCTACAAACACGTGACTAATGACGTTATTCCATTCATAAAATTTCACTGTTACACATTTCCCAAATCATCAGCCAATCGCGAGTACTTTTTAATTCATAATTTTGAAAATAAGTCACGTGTTTGTAGCGATTTGGTCTGAGATATTTGCCTCACGATTATGACGTCATATTCTCTCTACTACTGGCCATTCATGCTCGAAGTTACCAACTGAGCAACTGGGGCTCCATAATCGGTTGTCAAGATAAACAAATTATCCTTCTAATCTCTAAATCTCGAATCCCTAGGAAAACCAAGTCGTTGAATACACTACAAACGTTCTATATTAATAAAGTATAAATATATACAAATCCCACTTTTCGCAATATGAAAACGACCCCCTTCACACTATTGGACATTTTAATAGAACACATATTGTGGGTGGGAATGTATAGGTCTGCTCTCCACCCCAACCGGGCAATAAAAAAAAAGCCCGAATTCTTCCAAAAGTAATCAAATAGGGCGCCATTTTTGGCAACTACGATTTCAGATCTAAGTGAATTCTAGGCTTTCCAAAGCTATCCGGGGAAAACAGGGTGGGAGAATGTTCCGTGGAGGTATATATTATATATAATATCGGAATCGAGCTCCAGGGGGAGAGGGAGTGTCTGTTGTAGCACGAGCCTCCGCTATTCCGGGGCACTGATGAGGGTTTCTCGTGATTCCGCGCTGCCCGCCATGGGAGTCGAAACAGTTGGAACATCTCACATTTGGGAAATGGCGGGAATGGGGTTTTGTGAAGGGGCTTTATAAAACAATCAGGGGCATCTTTCCTGAGAAATCAGATTTTCCTGTTTTTCGTAACGAACTCGGTGTGCGGATCGTCGTTGTTTTGGTTTCTTTTTTTTGTGGTGTGTTTGTCTTTGTTTTCGCGTTTTTTTTTGTCTGTAAAGTGGAAGTGTGCTTCTATGTGGAATGACGAGGCAATGGAAGTCTGCAAATGATGGGGGACTTTTCTTGAAATGTGAAAAAAAAATTGTTTTTGTTTGTTGGAAGGCAGATATATTCTCGATATGAACTTTGATGGGACAGTGACAAATGTCATGTGCTCAGTGTGGAGTTTAAAAAAATAGTCTATGTTTCTTGTTTTGGAGTTAAATAATGCTATAATTAAAATTCGGGTTAGAGTGATATTTATTTCTTGAAAAAAAGTGTTGGTGATTTTTGCTGAATATTATTAATTTTTTAACTAAAAATAATATTGAGAAATAAGAAACATTTTTTAGCTTGAAAATTTGATGATTTGAGCCATAAAAATAGAAAATACATAATATATGGCTATTTATACGTCTACTTTTTAAAAATTACTGAATTTCTTGGTGAGCCCTTTAAAATTCAGTTTTATGTTTCTTATAGTGATTCGAAATAATTTCAATTATCACATCAGAAAAAAACACAATATGGAACTATTTTGAATAAAGTAAACGTCAGGTCTGTAAACATTATTTACAAAAACAATTTTACATATAATAAAAAGTATACATACAAAATCACAACTAATATAATTTACCTCTTTTACATGAAAATGTTATACAAATTGTTTGATATACATATTTGCAAACAAATATATTTTTTTCTGTTTAAATGAGGATAGTTACATTTTTCAATATACGATAATATTATATATAGATATATAAGTTTGTTGTAGTGGGCCGCATAGCCCATTTACAAAGGTTGACAACATAATTTAGCAAAGGCGGATACAAAATTAGATAAACAACACAAAATACAAGAAAATAAATTTTTTAAAAATTAAAACACACTTTGAACAAATATTAAAAAAGGTAAAAAATAACATGGGCAATTGGAATTATAGGGTTTTAATAAGTTATTTCGTGTCAAGTTCACTGATCAACTCCAATGGTCATTCTAATTCAACATGCCACACTTATAATTTACATTTTATATAAATAAGTATTTATAAATAAATCGTCGAATTCAAACGATCACAAAAACGGAAAAAGTCAACACAAAAAAAACAAATTCAAAAGCATTTTGCCGCGTTCAGTCTCCGCGAAAACGCCCACGCCTAAAAGTTCATCTGACAATCTTCAGACATGGCAGAACTCTCGCACGGAGGATGCAGATGAATTTAGAACCCGACTCCTTCCAAGCTTATCACATTTCGGCGATCCATTGCTGTGAGAGCCTTAACATCAACATCAGCCAAGCACCAGTTCGAGGGGATACAGTTTCACCTTTTAGTCGCGGAATGTCAAGAGATTATTCATTGTGTGGGGAGATTTTAAATTAGGTTTTGGGGTTAAGTTTGAAGTCTGGCTGCGACTCAAGAAGCTTGGAGTCGGAAAATTATAAGAAAGGAGACTATGCGTCATATGCATATGTCATCCAAACGTGAACAAATTTCTGTTAAAAATTTAATTAAGAAATTTTGTAAATATAAAAGGTTCAGAAAATTTCAAATAAAATTACTTGTGATTTTCTGTTGCTTATATAAAATTTAACTTTTTAACCTAATACTGATAGCTATCTATTTGTCTGAAAATGTTAATAATAGTTTCTGATATTTTCCTTCGTTTATTTAAGAATGAATATATATATATATATATATATATATATATATATATATATATATATATATATATATATATATATATATATATATATATATATCACCTAACGTCTGAATAAATATTATTTGTTTAGTGTTTATATATCTAATTACTTACCTTTGCAACAATTTCAAAGCGTTAAATGAACTGTCTTCTGTAACGAAAACAAAATAGAACATTTACTTCACTTTTTATCTGTAATTCTCGTATAAATTATTCATAAAATCGACTTTAAAACTCACGCAATTTTCGGGTACAAAAATTTATATTAGATTTTAAATCATCTCTTAACAAAAGAACACCTGTAAATTTTAATATAAAACCTTTAAAAGATTCCAAATTCCACACAAGAATGTAAAAAATTTAGCACGTACCATGAAAAGCTTGCCCAAAAGAAATCCAGATGTCTGAAGCCTCAAACACATACAGTAGTCTCATAACTGAGCAACTATTATCTCTCAAACTAAAAACCCTTTGTGTCAAACAACATTTGGCACAACTATTTCACACCTGCATTTCTCTTCAAAAATGTATTCACGTCCAACTGATATCTTCACAACGAACAAAGACCACGTGCTTTCCGCTTTTTGAACCCCACACATTCCTGGCGAATAAACGGAAAACTCTCTTGGAAAGTACCCCTAAAACGGCCCTTTTTCAGTTTCCTTTTCCGGTGTTCCTCGATTTATCTTCCTGCAATTCCGTTTGCCGCTGATGCAAAGAGAATGTGGAGAATTTTTGGGAGCCGCCATCTTTTTTTTGCAGTCTCTGTTCTGTTGGGAATGTACGATATTTATTTTACTGTGTTTTAAAAGGCAAACGCGAAATGCAATTTCATGCCTGTTTAGTTTGAAAGGCACACGCTTGCGTCTGGAATACTTCACAAACCGCGACAGTTTGGGGGTGGCACAATTTATTGTCACTTGTTTCGATGGGACCACATTTTCAACACATCGTAGTGCAGACATTTTTTTAGAACTCTATCAAGTACAATATAACTCCAATTATCCGAATTTCATTTATCCGTAGCAAACAAAGTGAATAGTCAATTATCCGGATCCTAATCGCTTTGTAAGGAAATAAGGAAAATCCATATTTAAAAAAATTCTTATCCGTGAATGAGATTGATTTTATTAGCCATTAAATTACGTTACATGCTAAAGCAAAATTCGATTTTTTTTTAACTAAGGAATAACCTGTGTTTCGTGAATTATCCATATATTCGATTATCCAGATGGTATATGATTCCTAATGATACGGATAATTGGAGTTCTACTGTATAATTAGATCAATGTGCAGTAAGACATGATTACATTTGTATATTACAAGGCATATGTACTACATTTTAAATAATTTGTACCAATTCTCCGTATTTCTGTTTGATATGTAATTTTTTTTTGGATTTTTTTATGTGATGTGGTCTACTAAATACAATTTTTATACGTGCCATTTCTACATTAGTATTTTACATATGTTAATTTAATAGATTTTTTTACATATGCCTTTTCAAAAGAATAATTTTGTTTGTGCTTAAAATATTTGTCTTTATTTTTTTTCTAATTTTTTTTTGTATGCGTTTGACACATACATATTGTTACATGCACCTTTTCCAAGTATGTTTTTGAAAATGCTTAATACATCAATTATTTCACACTTTACACACGATTTATTTCCTCAAATAAAATAAACAATAAATGATATTTCACTAATTTTTCAGGACAATTAGTAGTTGTTTTCATGAAGATAAATGAAAGGTGTTTTTTAAAAAAACTATACAAGAAAGGTTTTTTTTTTAGTTTTACGTTATCACTCATTGCATTTACTTTGTTATTTTTTCTTCTTTGAAATGTATTAAAAGGTAAGTTGGTAACACATTATTATTGATAAATATTTTGACATTTCCAGTATATATAGAAGTTTTCATGGATCACAATATCACAAGTTTTTTTTGCAAACTCAAATCAATTAACTGTTGAACTTGATTTAAATCACCCAAAAATTTAATTTTTTGCTGAAATGCAATTCATTAAACGAAATGTTGTTTTAAAAAAGAACAAGATCAACAAATAAGTTTAAAAATGTGTAAATAATATTTAATTTCCAATATACCCCACATTACCCTACTTATTAAACATATGCACAAATATATGCATAAATTAAATTAATTATATCACCTTTGACACTAAGAAAAAATAATTTTACATAAACCAATTCACTTGTATTGGATACTACTTATAATCCCTGAGTACGAACCTCAAATCCACGCTGAGTTAAATATCATTTATTAATGCTAAAAAGATCCTCCCAACCTCTAAATACAGCTGTTTATCAGTATCTCCATCCATAACAATAAATACCTATAATAAATAACACACATCACCCCACCTGGAAAACGAGAAAAATAAATGGTCCCACCTTTGCATTTCTCGCTGGCAGTTGAAAAGTCGATAAAAGAAACATCATTAGCCCCTTCCCCCTCATAAGAAACAAACATTAATTACGGAATAACCCCCTCCGCACCTTCATGGAAGACACCCAGAAGTCAAGAAATACCTTTTCTTGAGATATTACCCTATCAGGTGGAATGAATGAAAGAATATTAGGAAGTAATAAACAAAAAACGCATCGGGAAGCGGAGTCTTGAAGGAAATAAAAACACGCGATTTTCTGGAGCGTGTTTCCAAAGGTGGCGAAAGATGTTTTGGATGGCGTCTTCGGGTGTAATTGGTGGAGGGTTGCGTCTTCTCTCCTGGTGCATTGGTAAATGATGGTGATGGGTAATGATGATGATGGGGGAAGCGAGCATGATGGGGGGATGAGGGGCAAATTGAAACTGAGCAATGGATAGAAGTGGTCGATTTGTGGGGTTGGGTTTGGAAGATGGAGAAGAGGGCCTTTTTAATAGCGCACAGTAAAGAAATCGTACTTAAAAATTAGTATCTAAACCTACTCGTATTTTATTAAGTGTGATTGTATTGTAAACACACTGTTAAAAATAGGTACTTAAAAATAAGTAAAATGCACACATTTTTGATTGCGTTCGATTATTATCTAGTTCCGGATACATAAGTTTCAATTTTGAAAAAGACATCTACTCAAAATTGAGTAAAAATGAATAAAAAAGCAGTTGCTTGCCTACATAGACTGCTTTCATGAATCACTTTCAATAATTACAGCTAGGTCTTACCGGGAATTGAAACTGAGCAATGGATATAAGTGGTCGATTTGTAGGCTTGGGTTTGGAAGATGGAAAAGAGGGCATTTTTAATAGCACACAGTAAAGAAATTGAACTTAAAAATGAGTATCTAAACCTACTCGTTTTTCATTAAATGTAATTGTATCTTAAGCACACTGTTAAAAATAGGAACTTAAAAATAATTAAAATGTACTCATTATTGATTATATTCGATTCTTATCATAGCTCCGAATACATAAGTTTCATTTTTGAATGAATGAAAAATGTCAAAAATGGGAAAAATGAATAAAAAAGTAGTTGCTTGCCTACATTGGCTGCCTTCATGAATCACTTTCAATTTATTTCAAGAATTACAATTAGGACATACCGGGAATCCAGGGGCATATCCGTTGTACTACGAGAGCTACGTGAAGAAGTTATAAACAGAAGTAATGTTAAAAAGGAATGGCAAAATAAAGTAAGATAATTGAGCAGTAATAACTCAATTTCCACATCATTCGACATCAAATAATGTGGAAAACCATCTTTTGAACAAATGTTTTAAGTTTTCGAGGTCACTTTGTTATGATGGCTTGAACAGAAGCTGATATTAGCAATATTAAAACATACTGCTCATTTTTGAGAAAGTACGATTGCTTAAATTTGAGTACGTCATTGTTCATTTATGATACAATTGTACTCAAAGACAAATTAGTACATCCATGTACTCGTTTTTAAGCACATTTCTTTTTACAGTGCAGGTGTATGACACACTCAAATGCAAGTAATGTTTTCTCAATACGTAACAATGTAATTTATATTGCTATTCTCAGCTTCTGTTCAAGCGATCTTAATACAACATGCCATACTACTTAAAATGGTAATTTAGAAGATGGTTTTCCGCATCGTTTGATGTTGATTGCTAAAATAGAAACTGAAGTAATACAATTCAATTATCTTACTTTTCATTCTTTTGGCACACCTTTTTTTCAGGTTTCTTCTATTTATAACTTCTTAATGTCGCCCTGGTAGTTTAAATAAAAACTAAAAACATTGAACATATTTTCTGAAGTATAAACCTGGTGATCAGTGGTTTGTTTCTATTATCAGTCTTCCATGTAACATGCAATAATTAATATTATGTACAAAAATAATTGACTCAATTATACACTATAAAAATGAGCTTGAAAATGAATACATGTACGTACTCGTTTTCTTTGAGCACAATTGCATCGTAAATGAGTGATGACGTATTCAAATTTAAGTAATCGTACTTTCGCAAAAATTATCAGTATGGTTTAATATTGCTAATACAAGTTTCTGTTTAAGCCATCTTAACAAAGCGACCTGGCAAACTTAAAATATTTGTTCGGAAGATGGTTTTCAACATTATTTGATGTCGATTGTTTAAATGTAAACTGAGTTATTACGACTCAATTATTTTACTTTCCATTCTTTTTGGCACACCTATTTAACATTACTTCTGTTTATAACTTCTTCACGTCGGACTCTGGTAGTATACACTGGACTTCGGTGCGGACGACATCATGTAAACGGATTGGGTTCGATTCCCGATAAGTCCTGGTTGTAATTGTTGAACTTTATTGAAAGTTATTTATGAAGGCAGCATATGTAGGCAAACAACTGCTCTTTTTATTCATTGTACTCATTTTTTTTAGAACATGTCTTTTTCAAAAATGAAACTTATGTATTTGGAGCTATGATAAGCATCGAATGTAATCAAAAATGAATACATTTTACTTATTATTAAGCACCTATTTTTATAGTTTAGAGTTACAGAAACATCCAACCATCCGGTCACCTAACCCTAAACAACTCCAAACACTCATTTATCGAAGAGATACCATAATAAACACCTGTCAATACCCTTCAACAGCATCTTTACTCACTTCGCATGTGAGCGTCAAGAGCAATCCCTTCTGAATTATTATCCCCTACTGGAAACAAAGAGAGCCCACGATCTCATTCATTCAATTAATCTGCAAGAATCCATTGGATAAGAAGACGAAGAAGAAAACTTTTACCGCAGCCACCCCCCGCGAGCATGGAATCATCATCGGTTCCTGCAATATCCATTCCAAGCGCCTTTAGGGTGTAACCTCTCACCACCCTCCTTTCACAGACGATGTTTAATTAATGAATATCGTTTGGGATTAATGCCAGATTCGCTGGCCTGCCCCCCTTCCCCTTAATGGGGGATCAAATGGATGAGATATATTAACCCTTAGCACGCAGTTGTGCGAATCTAGAATCTTGTTCTCTGATTGGAGGGCTGGTTTGAGTGCAGGTGTTTGTTTTGAGGTTCGGGGTTGTGTTGAGAACCAGTTTTTTGGTGTATCGTATCGAAAAAGGAATGTTTTTAATCGGGTTGTGTTTTTAATTAAGGACAAGTTAACTTGAAATTCGCCACACGATTTACAGTTGTTCTTGTAATTGGTAATAATTATATTTTAGCAGCATGTGCTTTAGAATATATTCTAAATTAATTCTGTAATTAAGCGGTGCGTTAATTGAGGTTTATATTAAAGATTTGTCATTAGAACGTTTTTAATTAATGTATTAATTATCATTGGTTCTGATACAATTGCTACTTAATTAAAGAAAGTAGCGAATTCTTCATTTTATTAGTTTTTGTATTCTTGTTATTGGGTTTTAGTAAAGTCCGTAATATGGTCATGAAATCAGCCCTTATATGGTCAAAAATAGTGTAACTTAATATTTTACCCAATAGTATTCTTCTTAATTAATTCAATGTAATTGAGAAGTTGAATCGATTTCCTGCTCATTGTGACTAACAATTATATATCAAAATTTACAACTGAGCCCTTAGCTTTTAAGTGCGATAATCTTAAAAGAGTAAACGTTTCTGAAATAAGTTTTGGGTTACCATATTTTTTAAAAACAGTCATCTGTTTTATCGTTCTGAATTACGGTTGACAACATGTCTTAACAATTTACTATAAATTGTATAGTATTTGTACTATACTTGTATTATAATTGTTATAGAACTGTTAGTAGTTACTTTACTTGTACTATAATACTATACCTGTATAGTCAGGGCTCGATTTAGACATTAACGCCAGGGAAGCCCGCCTTTAAATGGGGGCCCCATTGCTCTGAAACAGACCTTGTAACATTAAATACAATATTTACATGCACTAAAATCCTTGCTCCTGAAAGATATTAAAACGAAACATACTATAAATAATGTAACAAAATAAAATAATAAGTAATGACTTCCTAATATTTTGTTTATTTTTAATTTTTTTTTCTCAATATTTTAACAAATTTACCACAAGCGGTAACTTTTTTTTTTATTAAAGTTTGGAATGGAATTTTCTTTTAAGGTAAGTTATGTTAGGGGTATTAAATATTATATAAAATATGTGATTTGAGAGCCCCTCAACAATATAAAGTATAAGCCTGGGCTTCACGGGCCTATTCGGTAATCAGACCCTGTGTATAGTATTTCTTATACCTTTCCACTTTTAAGTGTATTGTCCGGCTGCGACTAATTGGCTATTGGGTAACATCCCTCACAATTAGTTTTATTCAATCAACATACAAGTTTAGCAAGTTGACCAATCAGCTTTTCTAAACCATATAAACAACATGACGTCACAAATGCCATTTAGCCAGGGCCGAACTGTAGTTGTTATTTTAAAACACTATAAACACAAAATTAGCTCTTCTTAGTATTGTGCAACCTGTTCAATTATGCAACTTAAAACCACTTCTTCGTTTATAAATAAAAACGAACTTTTGTTGTAACCAGGAATAGTATATGAATATTTTCTCTGCCATTTTTCGATACAATTCTAATATTTAACACACTAAACACGATAATATTCAACATTAACAACGACGACTATTAGTGAATTACACTTAATAAAAAGTTGCAAAAAAACACCAGACACAAAATTGAAAAAGGGAGAAAAAAAATCACAACCCAACAAGTAAATAAAACCATCTCCACAGATCATCAACCCCTCATATTTACACCCCAGCCCACAAACTGTAAACGCCCATGATAACTGATCATCAATCAAGGGGAAAGGGGGGTGAGAGAATATTAGAACCGCAGAAAAAAAACAGAAACCATAATGAAGAAAAAGGGGGCGCTACGGAAGGAAATATATGAGTGTCATGCCACAAAAACGCCCCCTTCCTTTGGCCCGAACAGCCCCCTAATGCTCGCAGCATTGATTCCAGAAAAAGAACATTTTTGCTGAAGACCCTCTTATCCTGTTAGTCTTCTATTTTTTCCGTTTTATCCCAGATTCCACTCACCCCTTTTGGGCTTTGTGTGTGTTGTTTGATGGAATCGCCCCCCTTTTCACCCCGTTCGTGTTTGAGTATCTCATTTGTGTGAGTTTCTCGTGTGAATGAAGGGGTGAATGAGTGAAATTCGTTTTTGATTAGGTTGCGAAAGAATTTTTTTTTGTGGGGGAATTCTATTAATCATGCATTTTTTTTCTCGGGGATTTTGGGATTTGGGATTTTTCAATGGGAAAAGAATGGATTCCGAGACAGACCAAAAACAATGGAAGGTATATCATTTGGAAATGTCCTCAGGAGTGTTTTTTATCTTTTGTAATAAAATTCATGAAGAAAAAAGTATAAATTGAATCATTTATCAACGATTGTCAATTTTTTTGCAATGGGAGAGTTTCACGTGACGCATCAACATGGTAACTTACTCGTAGTTTCGATTTCTTCCCTACAGCAGACAACTTTACTTTTGTTTGTTTAGTCGTTACGCTTGCAATTATGGGAAAGTTTGTTTATAACACTTGTTTTTTCCAAATAAATAATATTTTTATTCCATATATGAATAAATTTAAGTACAGAAATATTTATATTATATTTATATATAATTAGAATTACAACAAAATACGGAAAAACACTTTTATTTCAACACAAAAATACTTGATAAACGATGACTACAATCTATCTCAGTGTGTGTAGTAAATATTTCTATATTGAGGTATTATTTAAAGACCTAAAACTTAAAATTATAGTACGGGAGCTAATGCTAACCCTATGGAACTTCTTCGGCGTCGGGACATTTTCTCCTTGTTCCATTGGAACAGCGGTCTTCTTCTCGGCGTGAAACTAACCCATTGTACACTGTTAAAAATAGATACTCAAAAATAAGTAAACTGCGCTTATTTTTGAGTACATTCGATGGTTATCATGGCTCAGAATTAATAAGTTTCAATTCTTAAAAAGACATGTACTCAAAAATAAACACAATGAATAAAAAGAACTGATGCTACATAGGTTACCTTCATAAATCACTTTCAATAAATATCAACAATTGCAACCAAGACTTACCGGAAATCGAACAAGATCCTCAGGCATCGCAGTCCAGTTCCTTATTCGTTGTACTACCAGGGTGAGGTGAATAATTTATAAACAGAAGAAATGTTAAAAATGTGCGCTAAAAGAATGGAAAGTAAAATAATTGAGTTGTAATAACCCAGTTTCCATTGAAGCAATCGACATCAAATAATGTGGAAAACCACTTTCTGAACATCTATTTTAAGTTTGCCAGGTCGCTTTGTTAAGATGATATTAGCAATATTAAATCACACTGCTCATTTTTAAGAAAATACGGTTGCTTAAATTTGAGTACGTCGTCGCCCATTTACGATGCAATTGTACTCAAAGAAAACCGAGTAAGTTCAAGTAATCATTTTTAGGTTTCTTTTTTTACAGTGTAATAGTGGTCGGAACAGAGCCAAACGTATATATATTAGATGATTTTAGTCTTACAATTAGCCATCCCCATCCATACACAATAAGTTGGGACTAAATCAGTAAATAATTTAAATTGCATTTTAACAATTTAGAATATTAGAATTAATGCGGGTCTAAATAATCAATAGAGATAATTCAAGTAAATGGTAATGTTTATCCGAGGAATTAAGTTGGATCCTTGACTCCAAGGAATTTAAGTTTATTGATGCTAAAAGATGGGAAAAGATTAACTATATTCTTAAGCCATCTAAAATTGTATTCATTTGATATTAATAACGTTAATTTATTTTTTGACAATAATAATTTTAAATGTAAAATTTTCGAATGTGTTTTTTTAATGTAATATTTTAAGATTATATTTTTAATGTATTTTTAATTTTTTTAATGTTACATTGTAATTTTAATGTTACATTGTAATTTTAATGTTACATTGTAATTTTAATGTTATATTGTAATTTTAATGAAACATTGTAATTTTAATGTTTCAATGTAGTTAAAATGTGTGTGTTTTTGTAATGTTTTTTTAATGTAATTTTTTTATATATATTTTATGTATCTGCAGCTTGGGTGGAGCAAGTGTTCTTTTGGTCGTCTTCCTTGTATTCTTTTTTCAATAAACAATAATTATATGCTAAATATTTGCACTAAATGAGAAAAAAGAGAGTAGATATTGCCAGAAAGCATCAGTTTAAATTGAGAACATCATTTTCCCCCCCTTAAAATTGCATCATAAAAGAGTCCACGACGTGCTCAAATATAAGTATCCCACACTTCTGCAAACATAAGTATTATAGTGAGCTTGTAATAGAATAGTTAATATTCGGATACTAAGAGTTGTTGTAAGTGAAAAAAGTACGCACAAGTTAAAAAAAATTTAAGCGAGTTTGCTATTTTGCATTAAATCGAATAAAACTGATTTTTTTTATCACACAAAATATCAGTGGAGGTTGTTAATTCCTTATAATTTAGAAAGCATGTAAAAATGCAATTAAAAATTATATAATTCGATAGGATTTTAATTATGCAGATAGTAACTACTCAAATATTCCCTATTGTATTAAATATTAAGAAATAGTTAAACTTTTACTTTGCTTACTATATTAACGAATTTGATTATTAAGTGGCTGTCCAAAACTTATACCACACCCTTCCTCCATATTTTTTAACCCCCCCCCCCCCTTCCCCGTATCTATCACATGTCACTGTCATTAGTATGTAATAAATTATATACATATATACTAGAAGTTTAATACAAAACACTAAGTTATAGATGGTACTTGAAATTTTATTTCACAACTGCAACTATAACGCAGTACATTGGTTTACAACATCACTTCAGTTCACTTTAAAAATCGATTAAAACGCTTTATTTTTCTGAATTTTTTTTTTATTATTTGTTTTGGTATTCTGTTGATTTGCAATGTTTTTTAGACAATGTGTGGGATGTCAAATTTCTTGTAATCCCCCTCCCCCTTTGTCACATAATGTCTCAGCTTCATGATACCCCCTTCCTAGCGTGACAACATTTGTGGACGGTCCCTAATATGAAATTACTAATTAAGTATTAAAGTATTAATCTATGTGGTAATAATTTTTAATCCTTAATATTAAAATATGTAAGAACAATTTAACAATTCTCGTAGTTATTCTCCTAATCTAACAATTCGTAAAGCTTTAATCTATTCTCGTAATCTAACAATTCATAAAGCCTTAATCTATTCTCGTAATCTAACAATTCGTAAAGCCTTAATCCATTCTCGTAATCTAACAATAAGTAAAGCTTTAATCTATTCTCCTAATCTAACAATTCGTAAAGCTTTAATCTATTCTCGTAATCTAACAATTCATAAAGCCTTAATCTATTCTCGTAATCTAACAATTCGTAAAGCCTTAATCCATTCTCGTAATCTAACAATAAGTAAAGCTTTAATCTATTCTCGTAATCTAACAATTCGTAAAGCTTTAATCTATTCTCGTAATCTAACAATTCGTAAAACCTTAATATATTCTCGTAATCTAACAATTCGTAAAGCCTTATTCAAAATTTTCTTTAAATGTGTACACGTACCCCTTTGGTTCACGCGAAATAAAAAAATAGTAATGACAAACAACGCCTAAAAAATTAATAAATGTAATAGTAACATCTAAAAAAAAACTATAAGTCAATTTGAGTCGTTTTATTAACTTGCCAGCTAACCTAACAATGCTGTCTAACAACTTACTTTTGTACACTTTTGTACTTACTTTTTTTGGATTAGAGGGGTGGGTGAGAAGGGGAATGAGAGAAAGGGTTACTCATAAATAAAAAGTTTTATCCAGGGGTTGCGAGAGAGAAAAAAAAAGTCTAATAAATGCGTTAGTTCTACAAAATCTTGAAAAACTAAAGCCCCCATCATGTAACTTCTCTCAATTGAAACTATATCTAATTCAAACACTGTATCATTTCTAGAAACTATCTAGCAATCTACAACAAAAACTTTTTTCAAAAATATACTTCTAATACCAAAGCATCAAGTTCAAAAGAAAATCCTTCCATGTGTACAGAAACTCAGCATCCGTTCGTGGCCGATACGCACAAAAAATAAAAGCTATTTATCGATTTATATACCACAAAAATGGGAAATAACACACCAAGTCACAAAAAAAACACATCCAAAGGAATCACAAACACAAAAACTGTCATTACTCCAGCCAAACCATTAGTTTTTGTGAAAAAGGGGGGGCTTCGCCACACCACAAACACAAGAGAGACCTTCCGGAGGTTGAAAAGACGAAAATATCGGTCTCATCCGCTCGCGCCCCCTGCCGATCTCCACTGCAGGGATCATTAGAGGCAGGAGGAAGGATGCCCGAGATGAAAAAGATGCGGCGGCATCCAGAGAAAATGATGCGGGCATCCTTCCCTTTTGTGTCGGCTGACTGTTTTCTCTTTCTGAGAAGTCTTTCAGATGGGTTTTTGCGGGGAGGCGAACACCGACCCCCTAGGGTTGAATGGGGAATGGTTGTCCGTTATTTCAGTGGGGATATTTCAAGTTGCAAATGGATATTTCAAATGGATATTTCACGTTGCGTATCGTTTTTAAAGAGAAGGTTTTGTTGTTGTGACTCAACTTTTGAAAAGGACGTGGTTTTTTTTCTTTTTCCCCTGAAATGCGTTTTTAGGAGAAATAGCATATACTCTGGGTATTTGCTTGGGATAACATTCTCCATTACTGGGTACGGAAAGTGATATTTTGAAGATTTGAATGATCAACTTTTTTTTAAAATATATACTTCTATGGTGTAAAGTTGTGGGATCGTTTTCGTTGAAAGCGATGAAGATTTTAGCTGTGAAAGTGTTATGTGTTTGTCCATCTTTGCGAAAGTAGTTTTTACTTAGATGGATATATATTTTAGGTCGCATATCGTGTTCTCGACGGAAGAGGTTTTATGTAACTGAAATTTTATGGGGAAATGTGTTTTCTTTCAAATGTGTTTTGTTGGAAATGACAGTCTCAATCTTGAATTTTTTTTTATTACCAGAGAAACTTTATCAAACAAAAATTATATTTTTAAGTCATTTGACTGATCGGTCTCCATTTAGGCGCGACCACGGGCGGACTAGACATTGAAAGAGCTGGGTCAATTCAGACATATCATAGGGCTGCTACGATGTTATTTGTATCCCCTATCCCCCCCCCCCCTCAAACACTCTTGCACTGTAAAAAGATATACTTAAAAATGAGTGCATGAATCTACTCGTTTTCTTCGAATCATTGGACCGTAAAAATTCGCAAGGCCGGTTTATTATCCCAGTACGTCCTTGAACGCGATTTTTTTATTTAAGTATTTTTATCATTTCTCAATTAGCCATGAGGTTTTTAATTGTAAAAACTGAATGATAAGTCTATTATTTTTTCTCAGATATTTGTTCAGATGACGATTTAAAGTTGAATTTCGTATGTAGAAGATAAATTAATCATAACTGAGTAGTTTTTACGTTATTTTTTTTTCTACAGATATGTTTGTGTAGGAAATGGCATATATTATTTACTTTTAAAGAACAAATTTCTCATTTCCGAATGCTGTAGATGAAGTAATTGATATACTGCAATGAGAGAGGAAATGATATTTCGAGTCATACATTATTTTTAATGAAACTTCTTAAGTTGCTTTATTAATGTTTTTTCTAAAATTCAAATTTATTTATTGCATGCTAAATATCAGTTATAAAAAAGCTGGAATCTACGATAAGAGCAATCATGTTTTTATGCACCTTCTTTAATGCTAATGAAATAAAAACAACATTTCAGAAATTTAAATAAAATTCATTGCGGAGGACTTCTAAACGTTTAAACTTATCCTTTCCTACAATAAATATTGATATTTAAGATCATGAAATTATATTCACAAAATTTACATGAAAAATATGCATAATTTTGTTTAAATTTAATTTTTTTTCTGAAGTTAGATGCAATATTGCTCTTATTAGTTATATCTGTTATTAATCTAAAATAAATACTGCTCTTATTAATCAGCAGAAACAGGATATTTTACGAATCTTATGAATAAGACTCCTATAATTGAATGATCTCTTATTAAAATTGCTCTTATTAATCAGCAGAAACAGGATATTTTACGGATCTTATGAATAAGACTCCTATAATTGAATGATATCTTATTAATATTGCTCTTATTAATCAGCAGAAACAGGATATTTTACGGATCTAATGAATAAGACTCCTATAATTGAATGATATCTTATTAATATTGCTCTTATTAATCAGCAGAAACAGGATATTTTACGGATCTAATGAATAAGACTCCTATAATTGAATGATCTCTTATTAAAATTGCTCTTATTAATCAGCAGAAACAGGATATTTTACGGATCTTATGAATAAGACTCCTATAATTGAATGATCTCTTATAAGTATTGCTCTTATTAATCAGCAGAAACAGGATATTTTACGGATCTAATGAATAAGACTCCTATAATTGAATGATCTCTTATTAATATCGCTCTTATTAATCAGCAGAAACAGGATATTTTACGGATCTTATGAATAAGACTCCTATAATTGAATGATCTCTTATAAGTATTGCTCTTATTAATCAGCAGAAACAGGATATTTTACGGATCTTATGAATGACTCCTATAATTGAATGATATCTTATTAATATTGCTCTTATTAATCAGCAGAAACAGGATATTTTACGGATTTTATGAATAAGACCTATAATTGAATGATCTCTTATTAATATTGCTCTTATTAATCAGCAGAAACAGGATATTTTACGGATCTAATGAATAAGACTCCTATAATTGAATGATCTCTTATAAGTATTACTCTTATTAATAAGCAGAAACAGGATATTTTACGGATTTTATGAATAAGACTTCTATAATTGAATGATCTCTTATTAATATTGCTCTTATTAATCAGCAGAAACAGGATATTTTTCGGATTTTTTTAATAAGACTTCTAAAATTGAATGATTTCTTATTAATATTGTTCTTATTAATTAGCAGAAACAGGATATTTTACAGAGTTTATGAATAAGACTCCTTATTTGAACTTTGTGGAATGAGGATAGAAATTATTATAGTAATAATTATATAAAAACATTATTTAAAATACGCATAATCAGATACAACTTGTAAATACTAGTATGCTACACGCCTATAAATGGGATTTCAACTTCTTCTTTTAAAGCAGTATCCACTGTTTCTACCACATAAATTAAATTTTACTAGTTTAATCGATTCAATACATGTCGCTTAATATTTTTAATGATAAAAAGTAAATAAATTTTTTTATATACAAATTAAAACATGTGTACAAATATTCCTTTATAGGCGCACAATTAAAAAAAAGTTTGATCAAAATTGAAATAATCTAACCTAATCAATATTAATTAAAAACCCACTCGCGACATATACATTTAAAGTCGCATCTTTTTATTCACATTTAGAACATTTTCCAATTTCAAGAATGCATTCCACCATGTTAAAATCCAGACACTCTTTTTCCCCAAACTCTGCAAAATATCCCATTTCTGTCTACGCACAATCCCCAGCGTCTACACTATCAATGGTTGAGTAAAAGGATACCCTAAGTGCATTTCAGTGGCGAACCGTCCTTCTTTGTCTGCGGGGAGGGGGACAGGGGCGTCGGGTGTCGGCCTCACGTCTCTGATCCGCAGCCATAGAAAGAAAGCGAAACTCGAGCCCTTATTGGACAGAAGAAAAAGAACATTGGATTCAAAGGTAGGGAGATGGATTCACGTACATTCCTCAATTTCGTTTTTCTCCGAACGAGAAATGAAACTGGTAAGGTTAGACGACGAATCCTTATTGAATAATCCTTCCTTTGGAGAAATGGGGGGGAGGGAGGTGTAGAGGCTTTGCTTGTGTTCTTTCTATGTGTGTCAGATGAGATATTTGATAAGGTTCCGAACTATTTAATGGTCTTAAAGTGTCACCGAACCCTAAAATTCACTCATTTTTTTTTTAATTATGAAATGTTTTTTATTGCATAAAATAATATCTTACATACTGAAGAAAACCCATGCGAAGTTTCAAAATTCTACGAGTTTAATAAACGTTAATTTTTTTTCAGTTTAAAAAACCCCTTCTTAAGTTAGACCTGCAGAACAATTACTGTTTTTTTATTTCTTGTATTATAATTATAAAACTTATTATGCAATTAAAGTACCCTTATACTAGCATTATTCGGTAAAAAAAATTGTTTGCACTGGTACTTTTTTTTAATTTAACTTTTTTTTTTAATTTAACTTTTTTTTTTAATTTAACTTTTTTTTTTAATTTAACTTTTGTTTTTAATTTAACATTTGTTTTAAAATTTAACTTTTTTTTTTAAATTTAACTTTTTTTTTATTTAACTTTTTTTTTTAGTTTAACATTTTTTTTAAATTTAACATTTTTTTTTAATTTAACTTTTTTTATTATTTAACATTTTTTTTTAATTTAACTTTTTTTTTTAATTTAACTTTTTTTTTAATTTAACTTTTTTTTTTAAATAAAGATTTTTAAAGTTTACTTTTTTTTAAGTTACAGCTTTGACATTTCTTGTTTAGAAACAGTATATTGTTGACAAAAAATATCGTGCCCCTAAAAATATCATGAAAATATCCGATCCTTAAAGTTATTAAGAATTAATCAATACTGCTTACAAAAAAAATTTATGAACAAAATTAAAATCAAATCAGTAAAACAAGATCGATTTGAAAAATTCCTTAAATCTTCAAAAAAGTTAATTTTTGAAACAGCGTAAAAGCAGTTCACATTTTTTTTTCTTTTAAATGTTTTTTCCTGGATCTTTCTCATCAAACCATCAAAAAAATATTTATTTTTATGTCAAATTATAGAAACTAAATTTTGGGTACCAAGTCCCCTTTAATTGCGACGTTTGTGTCGATTTGCTTACATTTCTTTTGAAATATATATAATCTTTAAAAAACATTGTTATTCATTAACAAAAACCTGCAATTCTGAGAGGCGAAAATAAAAAAAATCTACACTGTTAAAAATAGGTATTCAAAAATAAGTAAAATGTACTCATTTTTGATTACATTCGAACTTATCATTGCTCCGAACACATGAGTTTCAATTTTAAAAAAGACATGTGCTACAAATGAGTACAATGTGTAAAAATTAATAAAAAGAGCAGATACTAGCCTGCATAGTCTAAACTTCATAAATAACTCTCTATAAATATCCACAATTACAACCAAGTCTTACCGGGAATCGAACCCAGAACCTACGGAACCGCAGTCCAGTTCCTTATCCGTTGTACTACCAAGACGACGTGAAGAAGTAATAAACAGAAGATTTGTTTAAACGGTGTGCCAAAAGAATGGGAAGTAAGATAATTAAGATGTCATAACTCAGTTTCTATTTAAGCAATCGACATCAAATAATGTGGAAAACTATCTTCTGAACAACCATTTTAAGTTTGTCAGGTCGCTTTAATTCAGATGGCTTGAACGAAAGCTGATATTAGTGATAATAAACCACCCTCCTCATGTTTGCCAAAGTACTGTTGCTTAAGGGGGTCCGATACCCAAAATTCGCAAAAAAAGTCATTTTTTTTTTTATATTTAAAAAATAATATTCAAACTTATCGTAATAACTCACAAAAAACTGCTTCAAAAAATTCCTATTACTTTTTTAGTTATGAATGTGTTAACGATGTGTTCCTATAACATAGTTGTATCATATGTAAACTTTAAAAGCAAATATCTCTGTTCGTGGTTTTGAAATTTAATGAACACTAAAAATGCTAAGGCTTTTTTACTATTATACTTAAAATCATAATTTTTGTGTGTATAGCAAGATAAATATATTTTAAATAGATGTATGCATTCAGATTTCCTATTTTTACCATAATTTGTTTTTTAAAACCACTTAAAATGGAATTTTATTTTTTTTCGTCAATTTTTTTTCCAAAATTTCTAATATATTTTATTTTTTTAAAGTGATGTGGCTGAATCAAAATTTGAATGCATACATCTATTGACATATTATTCAAGATCTTAAATAAAAAAAATTGCTTCAAAATATTGAAAAACAAAAAAGGAGTAGGAATTTTAAAATTGTTAAAAAATTTACTAAAATTTTAATTTAAAAATAAATGTGCAATTTAAAAAAAAATTGAGCGTCTTAAAATGGTTTTTTATGCATATTTAGAAAGAGAAAAAAAATTGGATTGTACAAGTATAAAAATAAAGAAAAAAATGTCGAAGGTATCGGACCCCCTTAAATTTGAGTACGTCGTCGCTCATTTGCGATGCAATTGAACTCAAAGAAAAAAGAGCAGGTTCAGGTACTCATTTTTAAGTACCTTTTTTATACAGTGTATAGTACCCATACAAGCGACTTCACGTGAGTATTCAAACATATTAACAGAAACTACCAACAACAAATGTGTTTAACTTAGCCATTAAACCACACCTATGACTTTAAAAAAAATTAATTTTAAATTTAAAAAGTTACGGACTTCGTTAACAATCAATTCACTCACCTCACCTCTACCCAAACCTATTTCCACATTCCTAAAAAAGAAAATACATAAAGAAATAATTCCGATCACCTAACACAAAGCATTACTTTCATATCACGTCACAATGATTTACGGATCACAAAACCTCACACACATAAAAAAAAAGGGGGGGGGGTAAAATAGCGAGGTGTGAAGGGTAGAAGGGCATAACGTGGCAAGGATCCAATCACAACAAAACCCCTCGTCACCAGGCAACGCTTAATATTTTAAAAGGCTAACCAATGACGACGGAGAAAGGGGGGGGGGGATCGATTTAATATTCACTCCCAACACTAAAAGGCGATCAGAACAGAGGGGATTACACTGGTATCAATGGGAAATTCACACGAAACGTGTGAAGGGGGTAATGATATGGCTTTTAATAGAGGAGAGACGATCAATGGAATATTTGGAACATTTTTTTTTTACAATGTCGAATCCGGTTACAGTTAAAATTGATTTCAATATGGATGGAATGTTTTGTTGTTGTAGAAATCCATTGCTTGTGTAACATATTCGTGTAAAGAAAGACCAGAGTCCGAAATCCTAATATTTTTGTTAATGAATTCAGAAATACCAATTTTTTTTATACCATTCTAACATTGCTATCTGAACAATAATCAATAAAAAAATTAAATTTATTTGTGTTTTTTTAAGTATAAAAATGTTTCTATTATAGCACTATTCCTCCGTTAATTTTTACATTTAAAAAAAATGTAATTGATTAAATAATGGAAGAGTACATACTACAGACCTAATGAGAGATTTTTGCAAATTTGTGTTTTAGTAGTTTTTGGAAATATTCTTTATGTTCACAACATAAGAAATATTCACATTTTTATGTTCATTTATTTATTCTCAAAATAATAATTTATAATTTAATTTAAAAAAATCTATTTCTACATTTATAAAACAAATATTAAAGTTTGAAAAACTATTAACAGTTTAATTTTAAGTACAGTGTTTACAAAGCTTTAGCATTTTAAACATGGCCAAACCTCCAAAAAACATTTGAGTAAATGGCGAATATTGCAGACGAAAAGTAGGTAGACAGATACTAAATGATATACAAACATTCAAAAACACATATATTCTTTTTCTTCTACTGCTTTAAAATTGTGTACACATCTTCTTAAATATGTATAGAATCGTATGGCATCATATCATATAGCATCATATCATATAGCATCATATCATATAGCATCATATCATATAGCATCATATCATACAGCATCATATCATATAGTATCATATAGCAAAACAAATTTAGCATTTTTTTTTCGGAATTTCAGGCTTGAGGCTTCTTTAATTAAATTTTTGTGATTTTGATCCAAGAGGATTTCCAGCAATAAACATGTGTAGTATTATTTCAAAACATCTAGATTTTGTGAAACTATTATTTTTTTTATATTTGTATCCGACCAAGATGTGCCAGCTATAAAATCTACGGTTTCACTCTACTTTTAATTGGTGACAAACTTTGTGATAAATATAATACATAATTTGATTTAGTCTTATTTTTCTGTGTAAGCGCGCTTCAAATAGGCTCAATTGATATCTTTATCTTTACTTTTACCAACCTGAATGTAATATCAACTGTTTAGCATTTATACGATAAAGGAAATAAAAGGATGTCTTGCAAATGCACATTAAATTAAGGAATAAGTTCGAAAAACGCTGAGCTCAGAATTTTATTTAGTAAGCATAAGAGAAAACAATTCCAATACCTTTTAAATGTTATTTTTAGTAAATTATCTACATTTAATAACTTTTAATGAAATTAGATTCTATTGGTGGGAGAAGAGTGGATGAAAATGTAGGATTAATGTGTTCTCACTTATAGTTGCACAAAGAAACTGTTAATCAAACTTCTAGAGAAAAATGCACATTGCCTCATTTCCAATTTTTGTCTACTATTGACCCCAAAATATTTTAAATTTGAGTACCAAGTCTTTATTATACAAGTAACTCAGACGGAGAATTTATTTCAACAAAAAAATACATAAAAACTCTTTAAAACTCAAACATCAACAATTAACCAAACGCACGTTCCAACCCAAAACGATCGAATGGCCTAAAAAATGATTCACCCAACCGACCCTACAGAACCAAACGACTGTATCACACCCCCGCCATGTCTCCACCCTCCCACAAATCCGGCCACCAATGCGTGTCAAAACGACTTTCATTGGACCCAAAAGAATTGAAGTTTCCATGAAGTTTCTGGGATCCATGCTCGCTGTACCGGACACACAGTCTTGCATTCATTAGCCAAGGGGTGATGAATACAAGTTGGGGCAGTGGAGCGTCTGACAGCCTTGGTGAGCATTGGATGATGTAACGACATCCAGTAGCCGCCCGTGTGTGTCTGATGAGTGGGGAATTTTCTATTGGATGCATTGGGTTTTCGCGACGTGGGGAAAATTAGGGAAAGGGTTGGATAATTAAATTCCAGGAGATGGAGTTGGTCAGCCCTTGAATGTCTTCCAGAAGTTAATGATCGTTTCTGAATGTTTGATGATAATGCATGCTATTATGACAAGCGTGATATTAACTGAGTTATATTTTTTAAAAATTGGAGTTGAGGGGTTTTGCTGTAAAAAGGAGGTAGCTCCAATTATTCAAGTTTGCAGAAAACCGTAAAAAACGTTTGAAAATTCGAAATTCAATGTTGTGTGAAGATATTCTTTTTGATCAATCTTCTTAATTGTTCCTACATATTATGACAGTATTTTCACTCAAAAATATGTCTTCCAGATGACGCATGTTGGATTGTTGGAGCTACCTCTTTCTTGCAACCAAATAGATGCTCTGTCTACTTCTATGAAAAATATTTCATAAAAAAATACAATTTACTATAATATTATTTTATTTAAAGAAAACCTCAATTGAAATATAGCATATAACTTTGCTTTAAAAACAGAAAATTACATTTTTTATCATCACACTCCCCCTCTGTAACGTCCGGCTCATCTGCTGCGTTGTCTGGTTGTAATTCGTCGTAGAACCACAAAACGTAAAAGAACCAAAAAATCTACTGTTTATAAGTGATGTATAACCTTCCTGTAAGCAAAGCACGTCAGTCGTTTGTGAAAAAATGGCGGTAGCTCCAGGAGCTACCTCTATATTATAACAAACTAATGAGACAGACAGCTCAATTTCTTGAGTGACGCGAGAACTAACGATTGGAGCTACATCTTTTTGGTACCAAACGAACAAGTTTTTTTTACCATAAAATAGTACATGTAACTCTAAGTTCCCCTATATTGGAGTTACATCCTTTTTGTAGCAAACCCTTCAGTTGTATTTTGGTATATTTTATAGCATACTAGCTGTTACCAACGGTTTGACAAGTGGTAATTTTTTTATCCCATTGGATCGTTCTTTCCACTTTTATTCCTTCTCTGTTATTTTCTCGATGACAAAATAACTGGTATATTGTTCAGACATCTTCGAATGTTTCATTTTCCGTTAGTTCTCCCGTTGAAACATCATTTCCAGAAATAGTTATTTCGCCAAATCAATTTTTGATTGCCAACTTTCAATTGTTTAAAACAATATATATTAATTTATTTTAAAGTATTTCATTGTTACCATGATCTTTCGATTTTATGACAATGTAGATACTAATTCTTTAAATGGCCATTTAAAAAAATAGCTTCTAAAACCGTTACAAAAGTTTTAGAAGCTATTTTATGGAATTTTAAAATTCCGTTTTTTTCGTTTAAAATTTGTTAGCAAAAACAAAAAATACTCAACGGTTATTTCATAGTATAATACAAAAGTATAGCTATTTTTTATTAGCTTAAGAGATTGCTTATGTTCTTGCACTAATTGATGGAAGATTTTTTTTCTTTATAGAAATAAGTAAAAAAGTATAAATAATAAAAAGACGAGCTAACTTGCGCTTGCAAACACGTCTTCAATTGTAAAATTAGTTATTTCTTCAAATTACAATTTGTTTGGTTTTATTTCATAATATTAAAAACAGTGCTTTTAAAATACCATAAATCTAAATAAAGTAACATATTCTTCATCAAATATGTATGAGGCACTACTTTTAAAATATACCTATATTTTTTTTAGGAATATTCAGAACGATTTTGAAATAGCAAAGCTCTTTTGTTTCCAAATGCTCATCGGAAAACACCACTACAGTTTTATTGAACGATTTGAAAACGATTTGATATTTTTCGTTTCAATTCATCAAATATACCTACACTCCGAAAACTACCCCAATTTCAAAAATGGCCGCATTACCAAACCACAACCCCGACAACCAAATAATCACCAAATCTCAGGCAACAAACACTACACACGCCTTTTATATATCCATAAATACAACATCGCATCAAAAGCCCATTCCTCTCCGAAATGATTGAGTCAAAACCCTTCCCTTAAAAAGAGCACTAAACTATTCATATCTCACTCTTCAACACCTCCACATGATCACTCCTAATGATCCAATCCCATTCGAGGAGTAAATGCCCTCTCTTGAGGGAAGAGACACAATCGGGGAGAGAGAGAGAGAGATAACTGGGTTATTTAAAAATTAAAAAACGGGAAAGATCCTTTGGTGGGGAGAGATATAGGTGTCCGGATATTTCCCCCTATCGCGGGTGTTGTCTCATTTACTTGACAATTTTAGCACCTGAGGTGATTTTTATTTCGGGTTTGGTGGAACGTTATCTCTTGTCTTCTCCGGACTTTAATGGGGAAGAGAATCTCAAAGGATTGGGGAAAGGGACCGTGGACAAATTGCAATAATATAGGGATGTAGATATTAGGGAGATGTGAGATTTTTTATTTTTTTTATGACGTACTAGCTGGTACCCGCGGTTTCACATGCGTCAATTTTTTTTTTTACCTATTGGTTCGTTCTCCCTGTTTTTCTTTCTCTTTTATTTTCTTGGAGGCGAAATAATTGGTCTATTGTACAGACAACTCTGGGTAGATCTCCGAATGTCAGCTTTTCAGTTAGTTTCTCACTGAAGAGAGTCAGAAAGAGTTATTTAGCCAAAACAATTTTTGATCGCCAACTATCTATTGTGAAAAACTATATATATATATATATATATATATATATATATATATATGAAGATAGTTTTTGTTGTTAGCAATAAAAGTTCAACTATAAATAAATGTGCATTGTGAACTTACAATTAACACTATTTGCACAAATTTGACGAATACTTCGTTGAATATCTTCCACTCAAACTTTTCAAATGCAAATTAAAATTTTGACGACTAACCACAAACTCAAAGTCCAAGAAAGTTAATTATGAAGGAAGTATATATTTTTTTAATTGGTTTATTGTTATGAATGAAGGCGGTATGTGCTGGGCTGTTTTTCGACACCAACAGCAGCACTACAGAAGTCTTATTAATATAGATACTAGTGTTACGAAGGGGGTATGTGACCACAACAAAATACGAAACGAACCCTTTAAGGGTCAAATATCACAAAATTTTATTACATACTTCCTTTATCCACTTATCCTTTCAATTATGAAACAATGACATATTATTATTAGGAAATTAAAAAAAAAAATATTATGGGAGCATATTTCATAAAGGTTTTGTCATATTACACTGTAAAAAAAAGATACTTAAAACTGAGTACCTGAACCTAGTCGTTTTTCTTTGAGTACAATTGTAATGTAAATGAGCGACGACGTACTCAAATTTAAGCAACCGTACTTTCGAAAACAATTAGCAGTGTAATTTAATATTGGTAATATCAGCTTCTGTTTAAGTCATCTTAACAAAGCGACCTCACAAACTTAAAATGGTTATTCAGAAGATGGTTTTCCACATTGTCTGATGTCGATTGCTTAAATAGAAACTGAGTTATTACAACTCAATTATATTACTTTCCATTCTTTTAGCACACCTTTTAAACACGTTTTATGTTTATAACTGGTCGCCCTGGTAGTACAACGGATGAAGAACTGGATTGTAGTGCCTTAGGATCTGGGTTCGATTCTCTGTAAGTCTTAGTTGTAAATGTCGAAATTTATTTATTGGAAGCGATTTATGAAGGCAACCTAATAAGCAAGCAACTGCTATTTTTCTTCATTTTTACTCATTGTACTCATTTTTGAGTACATGTCTTTTTCGAAAATAAAACTTATGTAATCAAAAATGAGTACATTTTACTCATTTTTGAGTGCTTAGTGTCAGTGCAGTGTCATGAAGGAGTATGTGACCACAACAAACTTTAAGGTCAAATATCACGAAACTTTTCAACGACAAAAAAAATTATGGGCGCATATTTCACAAAGGTTTTGTAATATTAGGGTAACCATAGCAACAGTGATTTAAAAAGATATACTCTCCAACCCAAACCGGTACGACAACAAAATCATCAGAAGCGCACGATCCATCCCTTTCGGAAACCCAACCATAATTGCCCCCCCCCCCCAGATTTGATTTAAGAGTTGTGAAAACTTTTATCGTGTCTCTCTATCTCGCAGAAAAGGACGTCTCAATTAGAAATGAGGAATAGCGTTTTGTTGAAAGGATTGAAGCAGCATCGCCGATAGCATCTTTTCAAAGCCTCCATCCAGGCCGATAAAGAAGGCAGCAGCGTTGGTGGAGCCGTCACAAGGCGGCTCATTGTGGTAATGAACGAGTTTCATTAGTCGGAAGAATACTGATGGGGGGATGGGGTGGGGGGGGGGTGACAACTGGAATGGAATTGTTGATGGATTTTTGCTGCGCAGTTGAGATCTGATGGACGGATGAAACCGTGGATTTTGGAGATTCTCATTACTTGAGAGGTTAGTTGAAGAGTACAGTTCCAGAGCCTGGTCTTGTGCGTGTTTCAAACTTGGGAAAATCCCTTAGGATAATTCCTGTGTTTACCTTAAACTAATTATCGTTCAGAAAGATTATGCATAACCTGTAAATTCGAAACATTCATATCAGAAATATTTGAAAATAAATACGGAACGTCTATTTCAGATTGGACAAGTTTCGGAATAGTACGCGATAAAACTTACCGTACTTTCAAAATGAAATTTTATCATTAATAAAATTATTTCGTTATTTAAGATAAAAACTCGTCCCATAGAACATTGTGTTAAGAATATTAAAATACAAATGCAACGTTAAAACTACGAAATAAAATTTATTTCGTAGTTTTAACGTTGCACTTGTATTTTAATATTGTTACATTATTTACTGTATACTACGATTTTATTTTGCTTAGTTTTCATAAATATGGATAAAACAAGTTTTGGCTATGCACTTCTACAAAAGTTGACTTAAAGATTGATGCAAATTTAATAAAGAAAAGTGGATACATTCTTATTTTTCATAAAATGCGTATTGAAATAAAAGTATTTTTTTTAATTATGGATAACAGTTTTAAATTAGAAAAATGTTTAGCTCAATATTGGCAATCACATCTAACTTGCCACGCATTGTTAATGCTGTAGTACCTTTATTTAAAAAAATTGTATAAACAAATATAATATCATTATTCTAGGATTTTACAATTTTATAAAACATTTTAGTATAAAATGAGAGAGAATTTACTCCAAGGGGTCGTTGATTTATTACATCACGCACCTTTCGGAAGAAGGGGGTCTATTATCCGTGACTGTGTCGTGACAAAGGGGAGGGGATCTCAGAGGTTGCGTAATGTAGCAAATCTTAATAGAAAAAAGACTGTAATTTCTTTCGCAAACTTTGATATATGTCAATTTTTTCACAATATTTAAAACAGGATAATCTTTTACTATCGTTAGAATAAGGTGTTTGAAATACACTGAACAGCAGTTTTAATAACTGTTTTTTTTTCAACTACAAAAATTTATCGTCTTGATATGGGGAAGGGAAGTTAAGGATAAAGTGGAAATCCTTGACTTTGGGAGAGGGGGACGTCCAAAAGAATACAAAATATCGTGACATAATAAACGAGCACTCCATAAAAGAGATTGAATTTTTTTAGTTTCCTCTACACTGTAGAAATGCAAATACGTTGTTGAATGTTGAATTATTAATTACTTTAGAAGGGAGTGATCGCTAAACTGTTAGACCCATAATACATAAAATCTCAAGACCTTGAATTCATTTGAAACATTGAACGAAAAAGCAGTAGTAGATTCTCTATATCCAACACCAACATTCCTCAATTTTTTTTTCTCCACGCACCTGTTAAGCAGAAGCAATGTCTTAAGAGAAAACAAATGATCATATCCGTCTCCCAACCCCCAAACTCAGTTATCTAATTGGATACATCTCCGACTGCCCTTCCCGAAAAGAGCCCCTTGACACCGGCACTGGAAAGAACAGCCTGGACCTGCTGCGTGCTCACAGTGTTAGACAAAATGGCAATTTGTCTCCGGAGCGTTGTTCCTCCCCCGGCCACCAGGGGTCCGTGTGGCACCCCGGACGGCTCGCACCGTTTTTCGCACTTTTCTTCCGTATCGATGGCAACCGGGCGCGCTATTCATCATGATCGTCTGTCAGGAACGGCTGACCCCCGCAAAGCAGGTCGTGCTTTTCCAGGTGGACGCTCACCTAAGGGTGGGTTATTTATTGGAGGTAGGTTTTCCCTGGCGGTTCGGTATTTACTTTAAAAAGAAAATTAACCTGGGAGGATCACACAAGGAAAATGTAGTTAAATAAAACAAAAAATTCACTAAGGCACCCAGAACCAGCATGTAGGGAAAGAATGCTTTGCGAAACGCACACAGTAAAAATATGTATTTGAAAATAAGTAAAATTTATTCACTTTTTATTACATTTGATGCTTATCAAGGCTCTGAGTGCATGAGTTTCAATTTTGAGTAACATGTATTCAAAAATGAGTACAATGTGTAAAAATAAGTAGATGCTTGCCTACATAGGATGCCTTCATAAATCACTTCCAATAAATATCGACAATTACAACAAAGTCTTACCAGGAATCGAACCCAGATCCTCATTATTGCAGTCCAATTCTTATCCACTAATCTACCAGGGCGACGTGAAGAAGTTATAAACAGAATTTTTTTTTTAAAAAAGCGGGATAAAATAATGTGAAGTAAGGTAATTAAGTTGTAATAATTCAGTTTCTTATTTAATAAATCGATATCAAATAATGTGAAAAAATTTCTTAACTACTATATTAAATTTGCCATGTTTCATTAAGATCGCTTGAACAGAAGCTGAGATTAGTAATATTAAATCACATTCCTACTTTTTGAGAAAATACGGTTACATGCATTTGAGTGCGTCATACGCCCGTTTACGATGCAATTATATTTAAAGAAAAACGAATAGGTTTAGATAAATTATAATTTTAAATACCTTTTTATAATATAATTTTAAATACAGTGCAATATGAAAGGCTGAAAATACAAATAGACCAACAAACAACATTCGTTTTTCAGTAAACCTCAGAATTTTGAGTTTGTCATACGACGACACATTGATCTGTTTGCATTATGTATATTTTTGTTTCCTAATTCGATAGCCACAAAAAGTTATTTGAGATACAGCTCGTCAAACTTTACCCATAGATATCTATTACTTAAAACAGAAGGAAAATGTATTGTATTCTCACTTCTCCATTCGTTTTGTGTATGAGTAATATTTTATAATTTGGCTGTAAAATGTTTCCTAATATTTGCAAGCAATATTTCCTTTTAAAATGCACCTCAAAACCAAATATTTTGTTACACTTTTTGAAGGACTTTTCTCCATCAAAAGATCTGCAAGAAATACGTTATCCACCTATTACCGAATATATGTTTAACATTTAATAAATTACCTTATTAATTATTTTCATGTAATTGTAAATTAATAAATATTTTAAACATTTGTTTCATTACAATGGAGTTATTTATTGTAAGGCAATGAAGGTTTGGTAAAATAAAAATAAGAAAAACGTTTACTGGATATAGAAGTAATCGCGTAATGGCAACTTTTTTTTCCATATTAAAAACAAACTTATATACTATCAAAAGTACTAATTCCAAGCAGTTTATATGAGAAACCTACCGAGTTTCATCCATTCTACTGTTACCATTTTATAAAGGATGGTAGAGGGTAAAGAAATTTATTATTTATTGCTATTTATTATTTCATGTTATTTTTTATCTACAGTAATTGGGTAATTAATATGTTGAAGAAACCAAGTCCAAAATTCGTCTTTTATAAAACAGAAACATTTAAATTAGAAGTGTTTGCAAAGGAAGAACATGTAGTTAAAATTTAGATACCGAATTCGTAGCATTACAAAAATAATAGAAGGCACTTTTAAACATTTATAATGATAACATTTAGAAGTTCAGCCGTTAAAAAATTCTAAATTTTAGTAACAGTAATTATAAAACATCTTGCGCATTCTAAGTCAATACACTCAACGTACTTTAACACATGTATATTAACACATTGATGTGTGTGTGTGTGTGTGTGTGTGTGTGTGTGTGTGTGTGTGTGTGTGTGTGTGTGTGTGTGTGTGTGTGTGTGTGTGTGTGTGTGTGTGTGTGTGTGTGTGTGTGTGTGTGTGTGTGTGTGTGTGTGTGTGTGTGTGTGTGTGTGTGTGTGTGTGTGTGTGTGTGTGTGTGTGTGTGTGTGTGTGTGTGTGTGTGTGTGTGTGTGTGTGTGTGTGTGTGTGTGTGTGTGTGTGCGTGCGTGCGTGCGTGCGTGCGTGTACGTGTGCGTGCGTGTACGTGTGCGTGCGTGTACGTGTGCGTGCGTGTACGTGTGCGTGCGTGTACGTGTGCGTGCGTGCGTGCGTGCGTGCGTGCGTGTGTGTGTGCGTGCGTGTGTGTGTGCGTGCGTGCGTGTGTGTGTACACGTCCCTCGATCAATTTTAACGTTCAAAATCACATCCTTGGTCAATTTTATTTTTCAAAACCACGCCCTTTGTTACCTTTCAAAACTTGCATATATAAAACATCAAATTTCAAAAACATGACTTAGTATTACATACCAAAATTCAAAACTTCCATCTGTAAAAATTTTACTTTTCAAAACTTACATATGTATAAAATATTACTTTTCCAATCTTACATGTCTCATAGTTTTATTAATATATTGTATTTTATTTGATACACTCTTATAAAATACTCTATTCCGAAAACATCCACCTGTCTTCCCCCGCAAAAAAACAAATGAACTTCAAATCCATCTGTGCAACCAACTCCAACCCATAACCAGCATCCCTAATTGAATATCAAACACCGGAGACAGATCTTTTTACCTTTTCATTTTTCTATTCCACTCAGAAACAACACGAAGAAAAAAAAATCCAAAGAGACCCACACATTTTTACAGCGACTCTAACGCGGCGGAATCTCAGGTGTAACGTGTTCGCTCACAGCGGGCAGTCTCCGGCGAGGGTGTGAAACAGGTAAAACAAACTCTAGGAGTTCCGCCTAACCACAGTAGGGGGGCCCAACGGAGCGGGGGGGCATGCACATAATCCTGCAAACATTTCCCTGGCTGACCCGACCCTGGAATGGGTTTTTAACGTGGTGTGAGGAACATTTTTTTACGTGGAGCTGGCTCCCCTACCACCTTAACCCCAGTTTCAGAAAACGATGCTTTGGATAGCTGGCTCATCTTCCTGCGTTTGACCTCGGCCCATTGTGAATCTATTTTTTTAGAGGGAGGGAGTGGGGGCGCTTTCTTTTTAGTGTGGTTTGGAATGGTAAGTTATTAGCTCTCCGGTTGACTGTGAGATATTACGCGTTTACGTTTTGCTCCACCCCGTTGGTAATTTGGCGGTTTTGTTTTTAATTTGGTTTGTTTTTGTGTGTGTGTGCTGTTGCCCAAAGTGTTATTCCTTATTCGGATCAAAGAAAATTAATACTATCTACTTTAAATTGAATCTGGAATTTCAACTCTGTGGCGGGTGACATGAACAACGTTAAAAACGTTACAACAACGTTAAAAATATGTACTAGAAAATACGAAAAATTTGCTTATTTTTTAGTACATTCTAGGCTTATCATCATGCTCTGAATACATGATTTTCAATTCTAAAACAGACATGTACTCAAAAATGAGTTTAATGAATAAGTAGATGCTTTCCTTCATAAGCAGCCTTCATAAATCACTTTCAATAAATATCAAGAATTACAACCAAGACTTTTTCGGAATCGAACGCAGATCCTAAGGCATCGCACTCGTATGACTTATCCGTTTTACTACCAGGGAGACACGAAGAAGTTATAAACATAGGAAATTAAAAAACAGGTGTTCCAAAAGAATGGGAAGTAAGATAATTGAATTGTAATAACTCAGTTTCCGTTAAAGCAATCGACATCAAATAATGTGGAAAACCATTTTCTGAACAGCTATTTTAAGTTTGTCATGTCGCTTTGTTATGATCGCATGAACAGATGCTAGATCAGAAATATTAAATCACATTGCTACTTTTTGAGAAAGTACGGTTATTTCATTTGAGTATGTCATACGCTTGTTTGAGATGCAATTATATTGAAAGAAAAACGAATTGATTTAGATACTAATCATTACTTTTTTTATTTACAGTGTAGCTTGTTTCTAGAAGTTAAAACAAGAAAACATTTTACATTACTTGGTAATTAGTGAAACTTGAAAAAGTTTTTATATCAGGCCAAGAATAAAGAATTTGTACGTTGATGTTAAATGGGAGGATATTTATTTTTTTATGTTTCAAATATAACATGTAAGATGCACTCCTGCAATAAAAAATACTACTTGTAAACAAATGTAGTAAACTTAAATGGTACAATGGATTAAATTTACTCTCAATTTAAAAATTTCTTTCAATGCAATTAGTAAATTGATATCTGACCTTTTCCCAGGTTTTTAATCAGAGTTCGCCAGTATCAGAGTTTAAAATGTGTTTTAACTTGCTATTTATTGTAGCCATAAAAGATATAACTTACTTTTAAAACATTTAAACAGCAAGTTTAAGCTGTCTTGATCAAAATCTTTTAAACCAACCAATAAAATTATTGAGCTCAATTATGATAAAGCATTTACTCCACAAGCTAAAGTGACCCGAAAACTTTTTTATTCATCAAGCCAATCACAAAAACCATTAAAAAAGGCTGACATAAGAGTTCCGCTTTCCATTTAACTACACCCAAAAAACAAAAACAGCATCCATACCTTATCACTCTTCACACGCATATTATGTAAATTACAATCCCATAGAAAATCCCATTGTAGTCATGAGTCTTATAAATCTCTTATAAATGATGCATCTGAACCCATCCTACGAGCACGCGAACCATTTAATACGTCATTTTATTAATGACCCATCTCACATATGAAAGCCAAGATAACCAAAATAGAAACTCATTCCAAAGGTGTACAATACACCCGACCGCAGAGGGTCAATATGATGTTTATCTTAACAAGATCTTAAGTTAGTTCCGCGTTTCCATATCACAGCGTAGGCGACGCCCCGCCCTCCGTAGTATCACCTATCAGGAAAACTGTTATTAAGAGCCCTCTTCGTAAACGGATACTGTTTTTATAGCCTCTATTAAGGACTGTGAGAGGGTGAGGATAGCGACAAGTTTCCCCCTTCATTAGCACACCTTCGTGAAGATTTTGCTCACCTTCTTGAAACCGAAAGGATGTTGTTCTGAAGTGGGCTGGGGTTGATGAAAAGAATGAAGGTTAGTTCTAATTGGATAATGGGAGGAGCTGTTTGAGGGTGTAGTTTAATCATGGCAATTTGCGAGCCTGGCACTGGAGGGTATTTGATACTTTTGGAAGGCATAACTCAGATTTTATTTAAGGTAGACCCAAGCCCCAAATTACAAAAAAATTGCTGAAAAATATTTTATGAATAAAAAGATCCTACACATATTTAAAAAGAAAAGATGTGTATAAAATTTAAAGTAGTAGAAGAAACAGAACATATGTTTTTTTACGTTTATATACCAATTATCAATCTGCCTACCTACTTTTCATCTGAAACATTTGTCATTAACTCAATTTCTTTTTTTTTTTAATTTTGGTCGTGTTTAAAATTTGAAAGCTGTGTGTAAAAAAATTTACCTAAACTAAACTGTTAGTAGTTTTAGAAATTTTAATATTTGTTTTATTAACATTGGCTATACATATTTAAAAAGGTGTTTACAAAATGTTAAAGCAGTAGAAGTAACAGAACACCATGTTTTTTACGTTTATATACCAATTATCAATCTGCCTACCTACTTTACATCTAAAACGTTCGATATTTACTCCAATTTTTTTTTATTTTGTTCATGTTTAAAATTCTAAAACTGTGTGTCAAAAAATTACTTAAACTGTTAATAGTTTCGGAAATTTTAATATTTGTTTTATTAACATTGGTTATGCATATTTAAAAAGGTGTGTACAAAATTTTAAAGCAGTAGAAGAAACAGAACATATGTTTTTTTACGTTTATTTACCAATTATCAATCTGCCTACCTACTTTACATCTGAAACGTTCGCTATTTGCCCAAAATATATTTTTTTAATTTTGATCATGTTTAAAATTCTGAAGCTGTGTGTAAAAAAATTACTTAAACAAACTTTTAATAGTGTCTGAAATTTTAATATTTGTTTTATTAACATTGGCTATACATATTTAAAAAGGTGTTTACAAAATGTTAAAGCAGTAGAAGTAACAGAACACCATGTTTTTTACGTTTATATACCAATTATCAATCTGCCTACATACTTTACATCTGAAACGTTCGTTATTTGCCCCAAATATATTTTTTTAATTTTAGTCATGTTTAAAATTCTAAAGCTGTGTGTAAAAAAATTACTTAAACTAAACTGTTAATAGGTTCTGAAATTTTAATATTTGTTTTATTAACATTGGATATACATATTTAAAAAGGTTTGTAACAATTTTAAAGCAGTAGAAGAAACAAAACATATGTTTTTACATTTATATATCAATTATCAATCTGCTTACCTACTTTACATCTGAAACGTTCGTATTTACCCCCAATTTTTTTTTTAATTTTGGTCATGTTTTAAATTCTAAAGCTGTGTGTCAAAAAATTACTTAAACTGTTAATAGTTTCGGAAATTTTAATATTTGTTTTATTAACATTAGTTATGCATATTTAAAAATGTGTGTACAAAATTTTAAAGCAGTAGAAGAAACAGAACATATGTTTTTTTTACGTTTATTTACAAATTATCAATCAGCCTACCTACTATACGTCTGAAACGGTCGTTATTTGCCCCAAATTTTTTTTTTAATTTTGGTCATGTTTAAAATTCTAAAGCTGGGTGTCAAAAAATTTACTTAAACTAAACTGTAAATAGTTTGTGAAAATTTAATATTTGCTTTATTAACGTTGGAAGCGCTTTTTTTAAACGAAGTTTTATATTTTTTTACGAATTAACATAAAAAATTAACTTTTTAGGATACGAACTTAAAATAAGTTTTTGAAAACAATTTAAACACAAATTTTCAAAAATCTCTTTCTACCTCTGTATACATTTGACGTTATTAATTAATTTTTTTTAATATTAAAAATTGAAGGATAAGGATTGATTTTTTAAAAAAGAATATTCAGGCTTAAAAAGCGAAAACAACAAGAATACATTTTTCTTTCTTTGATTGTTGTTCAGCAAGAAATGTTCTAATAATACAAAAAAACTAATAAAAACAATAAGATTTGGGGATAGAGTTTCTTCCTTTCATAAGAGAGTGTGAAGCATTTAAGCCAAAAGCGTCCAATTGTGTCTGATTCGGGTCTTCCTCAACAGAATAGCTTAACTCCCTAAACAGCGAGAAAAGTATCGAAGTTTTAATTTTGTTTTTAATGGAAGACAATTTAGTTTAATGTGTTCAACACATTCCCCACCACATACTCCTTCAAAATATTCTTTTAATCATCTTAATAGAATTTTTTTTATTATAATTCCTCATCTCCAGCCCCTTCCTCTAACCAATAATATTAAAAAAAATTCAACAGATATAATGAATTTAAATTTAATGTGTATTGTTAGAAAAACTGGTCATACACGGACAAATGTACGAGTTTCTACTCTTCAGATTAAAAAACTCCAACAATAAAAGTCAGTATAAAAATTTCATCAAAGTTATGAATTTAAAGTGTTAAGCAGGAAAGCTGCAGTCAATGAAGATTTTGTTCCAAATTCCTTCATAAAACCAAAAAAAAAATTCGATTTTGAAGCACTGAAATTATTGAAGGAAAGAAAATGCGAAAACTACAAAAAAAAATTGCAGTTTTTTTTATATATAATTTTGTGTAAAATCTTCATAATAAAAACTTCAATTTTACATCTTTGATAAAGTTTTTAAGCTAAATATTTTGGTTAGGAGTAACTCCAAAGCATATGATAATAAATTTTTAATGATAAATTGATAATAAATAAATTTTTGATAATAATTTGATAATAAATTTTATACTTTTGAGCACCCTCTTAAAAAAATTATGTATATGCCATTTACATCTTCCTTCAGTTAGCGAAGTTTCCGTTACTGTTCTGTAAATCTATTTCCTATTTCTTTTATCTGGATAAATGAAGTTTCACTTAAAACCCTTCTAGCCATGTTCCGACACAGCTCCACCCGATATTTTTTTAGATATAAATGCTTCGACGGATCTCAAGCAACACAGACCCAATTAAATGGTGCTAAAACTCATTTCAATGATCAGAAGTATGGCAGGAAATAAAACTGACGTATTTATTATTTGACATTTGATATTTTTTTTCTGGGATCCTATATTATTTGGATGATAGTTGGAATGGAAGTCGCCATACCTGCCATATCGGTTCCGGCTCCAATGACCCAAGCAGATACTTCTAAATATTTCAATAGTTTTAATTAATGTTGCATGTACCATTTAAATGCCTTCTCAGTAACTTATATTTCTGTTTTTATCTTCCATCAACTTCCGAATCACTTGAAAACAAACCTCCCGCCCTTTTTTCAATCGAATCGTGACAAATCGAACGGAACACTCGTTGCCAAAAATAATCGAATCGAATAAATAAATAACCGAGCAAATGACCGCGCAACTAGAACAAGAAAAAAAAAGAGGGGAGTAAACGAAAAAAAATATGGTCTGCCCCACCCCCTTACCAAAAGGACCGTGAATGAATCTTTCGGAATTCCTTTTCGACGAATCCATTTCCAATCAGAGGGCGATCTGAGGGTGTTCCATGGAAGGAAATGAGTTGTCATCGAAATGCATTAATCTCGAACCCAGTGATGCTGATTAATGACGGCAGGGACTGTGTGGGTTTGAGATTACTTTTGGTATCATGGTGATCGTTTCGTTTCATTTCACTTCATCTTTTTGTGGGACTTTTTTTTATTATTATTGTTGTCAAGTCTCTATTTAGTTCAACGCTTCCTTCTCATTAACTCTATTAGTAGCTACTTTGGAACGTTTGTTTAGTATTCAGATATCTGGAGTGATTAATGGGGTTTCGTGTGGGATGATGCGTTTAAAAAATTAAATTGTAATTAATGTATTTTTTTTAAAATTATAGTCATGGATATTTGCTTCTTTTAGACAGCACTGTAACCAACGGCAAATTTAGTCTTTGGGCAATATCGGCAAATGCTTCCTCAAAATTTTTCTAACCTGCACACATTGTCGTATGCCGTATTTAAAAGAGTGCCCAGAGGCCTCAGTGGCCGAGCGGTTAAAGGCGTCAGCTGGGAATACGAAGGTCCCTTGTTTGATGCCAAGCGAAGGACTTGACAAAGAAAAGTAAAAAGTAGTGATCTTGTGATCGGAGGGTTGCCATCTTTGCTACAAAATACTAGAAAAGTCATCCAGAACATCCGCAAAAATTAACGGCGTGTATACGGGACTGGTGCACGATCAATCTGATCGGGGTCCAAAGTCCCGACGTCAATTGAAGGCGTTGGGTGCCAGTTCAGCTGTTTCCTCGTCATCTGACCATGGTTCAAAAATACGAGGCATCGTTACCGGGTCTTTCCTCCGAGATAGGCCCCGAACTGTCGCCAATAGCCCACTGTGCAGCTCTAGTGCGACGTTAATTAATAAAAAACACAAAAATAACCAAGGGTGCTCAGGATGGTAGTTGCAAAATATATGGGCAACAAATTGTTTTATAATAATGATATTCAAAAGAAGTATCAAATTGATTGGAATATTTCCTTCCGACTTCCATCTTACATATATTATATATAAAAATAATGTGTGTTTGTATTTTTTTTATACAAATCTACATTTTTATCCCGAGCTTGATGAAATTTTGCACATTTGACCTTCAAAATAAGAAGAAGGACATTGTCTACATGAGATTTTTAAAAAAACGCACACTGTTATTTCGTCAGAGTATTTTGGCATAAAAAGGAAAACATTATATTTTTATACATAAACGCCAATTTTTTTTATATTGCTCCAGCACTTTTTTTAAATTGCACTTTTTAAAAAGTAATTATAAATAACAATTTTTACTGCATCTCGTAAATTTCGTACCCCTAACCCCTCCATGCCAAAATGAACCTATATCCCTGTATTTACTGAATTTGATTTAGACAATGCAGTACAATTTCTGAGGAAACCGAGGATAGTTTGAAAATGAAGGTTTATCTGTGAACCCAAACTACGCAAAAGTTTTTAAACAAGGCAAAGTTGAGTAATACTTCCAGATTTTCTTATTTATCCAGATTTTTCTTATTTAATATAAATCTTTATAAAAATATAAGTCAATGATATTAAAAAATTTAACAATAAAAACAAAATTTAGGATTTTTTTTAAAAAACTTTAATTGATTATACCTATTATTAATTACTTTTAAAAAATTGAATCAACAAAAAAAAATTTATCCTCGAATATTTAGAATTATAGTTTGCAATCTTGATTGCTAATTACGCATAGAAAATTTTTCAAAACAAAAAAATTCTTCTAGTAAAAAATGTTTTCCCTTTGACCTTGCCCCCTCACTCTTAGCACAAAATCGCCGCCACTGACCACGGGAGCACGGACCACTGATACTATCAAAATATTTTTTTAATGTTTGTATAAAAACTTTAAAAATTTAACAAGAAATCTACAGCGCCATCATAGCATTTAAAACAACAACAGAAGCAACACACATCAATACATTCACTACAAAAACTGATAAAGTGGAATTCCGGGACATGCTCCCATTCATCATAGACATACCTAGACTCACGGAAGAAATAATAGTCTATTGTTGAAAATGAAAAAGCAAAATGAAAACAAAAACTAATTAATATTTTGATTCTTCTAAAGCTCTACGGACCCTTTCGCAGACCACCACGGGTGCACGGACCACAGATTGCGGACCACTGATACCTTCAAAATAATTTTTAAACGTTTGTATAAAAAAATTAAATCTTTAACAAGAAATCTATAGCGCCATCATAGCATTTAAAACAACAACAGAGGCAACACATCAATACATTCACTACAAAAACTGATAAAGTGGAATTCCGGGACATGCTCCCATTCATCATAGACATACCTAGACTCACGGAAGAAATAATAGTCTATAGTTGAAAATGAAAAAGAAAAATGAAAACAAAAGAAAATGAAAACAAAAACTGAAAACCACTCTACAGCAGCTCGAATTGGGAGAGGAGTCAAGTCTCTAAATCAAACCCGGTAGCGCCGGCTTTCGAGGCAGAAATAGTAGAGATATATATTTTCTAGATTTATAGAGAGCTGGAATTGGCCGAGTGAATTCGTGCTACCGGGATCGGGGCTCGAGCCGAATTACTCTATCAATGTCTTCAAGGGGAAAAGAATGGGATATATTTCAGAATCTTACGAGAAAATGTAATATAGTATTTGTTGTTTTATTTTTAGAATGCAATCCTTTATATTGTGATGTAAGTAATATTTTATTTAATAGTTATATTAAAAAAATTCAATTAATTTTAAGATATCGTAATATAATTCACCGAATACGAGGGTATTTTTTTAAAAATTTATATATATATTTTTAAGATTTCAAAAAGAAATAAAATACTTTTATTATTTTTTTTTACTTATTGGAGCATCGATATATATTTAAACTTAGGAATACATTGAAAGAGAACGGATGTTCAAAAAATGTTTAATGAGTTTTTGAGACCAAATGGTATTTATAAATTTAAAATTTTTCATTATTGAAAAAAATTATACTTTTTGCTTTTTTCTTATGAGTTGAATTTGGATGTTTCAAGTGGAATTTGAAATAACTCTTAGGATATGTTAAATGAAAACAAAAGAATATCTATATTTTTTAATGCACTTCTCATTGATATTTAAAATGCTTATTTTTTATTTCGAAACTTAATCATTATACAGATTTAACTAAAACAACTACAGATGTTTTTGAAGGAAGTAAGAAATGCTTGAAATAATTTTCGAAATTAATTTTTTTTTCAGCGCCGCAATGCTTTACGACATTTAAAAACATCTTTTGTAAAACAAATGATAGACAACCTTGTTTTAACTAAATGGACTTATAAAACATATCTTTAAAAATATTAACAAGCATTTTGTAACACCTGCAATGTGTCAGAAGATTGCACTAGATTACCTCATTAAATTTGAGAAATTTCATTGTCTCCGGAACGCATGATATATCATAAAGCAATACCTTAGTACTTCATTTTGACTTAAATGCAGTTTTTAAATGTGCTCGGTTTTTTTAATATACCCTTGAGTGACTGTATAAATTTTTCATTTGTTTTACAACTCATACTAAATTCTTCTGTTTCATTTCATTCATGTACTTGATATGATTTTTAATTGAAATAACATAATTGAAATACCACTAAATGGAAATAATTACATGCATATATCTTTAAAGAGAAAATGTGCGTTAAAATTAATTTATACTATACAATTATTAATTGTATTAAACATTATGATTGAATATCAGGCAATTAAATAATTTCCTTCTCCGAAGCACACAAAGAATGTAAATAAAGTTTTTAATAATAATAAATAATATATTATTAAAATACAAATGTAACGTTAAAACTACGCAATAAAAATACATAAAATCTAAACATGTTTCAGAACATACATCCCTTCTTCAGTAAAAATAAAAAAGTATGTATGCACAACATAATTAAAATAAATCCAGTATTGAAAGTGTTGACCAAGAACAAAAACTATCTCAATCGCTTGAAGTTAAGTATGGTGGATTCCAGTATTTCCCACAAACAGGAAATACTGGAATAGCAAAGGTTTCATTAATAATCGAATCAATTGCTAAAATATATTGACTCTATAAAGTTTAGTTTGTCAATGAAACCTTTGCTCTTTCGGTATTTCCCGCCTGTTGACACACAATAGTTATCTCCAACCGATTGAGATAGTTTTTGTTCTTTGACAACACTCTCAATTCTGTGTTTATTTTTATTTTGTTGTGTACACAGACTTTTTCATTTTTGCTGATGAAAATAGATGTATCTCCCGAAACATATATAGATTTTTTTTGTATTTTTATTGCGTAGTTTTAATGTTGCATTTAAATTTTAATATTCTTAAAGCAATGTTCTATAAGAAGAGTTTTTATCTTATGACTAGTATAATAACTAAACTTTTTTTAATTAGTTCTGGTTAATGAATATTTATTTTTTATTATTGTAATATATTTTAGAAAGAAATATATAATTATCATTTTCGACTGCAATTAAATACTGGAAAAAATAAGAAGTTCATGAGAGTAATTAATTTTTCCATAATGATATCTGTTAATGAGCGATAACAATTAATTTTTTGCATTACTTAATTGTAAAATGTTCTAAAATAATTATACATGATTTTTTTTGTAAAATTTATCAGTATTTAATTACTTTACATCTATTTTTTTTTCTTTTCACTTCATTAAATGTTTAAAGATTAATATAAGCCATTTGTAAGATATACCAAATGGCGCGTTATAAAAAAATATATTATCGAATCAAATAACAATTAAACGGTCTGAACACCGGAAAACGAAGTGTCTTGAATTGTGGATCATTATAATCAGAACTGTTTTACCATGTGCGATATCCGAAAATCATTAGAATGTTTTTTAATAATTTTTCTTTCATTACTGGAACAGGAAAAAAATTAAACCTAAGTGCTCCCGCTATTTTCTTTTCCCGCGCTTTCTTCACTGATAGATAAGAAGTAAAATTATTTTTCTTGCTCATAATGGCGAAAAGTATTTGATTTGGCGAGCATAGAAAAAAAAATATCCGAATGCAAATGCGATTTTTGAATTTTCCATGGCTTAATTACGGAAGAAAAATATACTGCAATTTGCATTGGGGGAAAAGCGTACTTCTTGAATGGATCGCCTGTAAAAAGAACAGGGAAAATCCGAAAAGAAAATGTAATTATTGGTAAAATGATTTTCCCTGTTTTCCCCTTGCCAAACCCGTCAGACGATTTCTGTCATTAGCGGCAAAGAAAAGCTCCGTGGAATATTCTTTTTCCCCTCATCATCTCCACGCGTTCATCATAATCGGAATCGTTACGTACCTTTTCTTCTGATTGAAATAAAAGAGCGAAAAGAACACACAAAGAACAAAACGAACAACTCTCTTTCCTACAGGACCAACAACTAAGTTTTCTTTCACAGCAGAAATCGTGAAAGATTAGCTGTTTTTCTTTCCCCCCTATTCTCCGCCATTTTTTTTATTATTGTTCCATTCCTCATTCCACTTCACTTCAGCAGATGTGCCCGTTCGTTTGATTAGTTTTTAATGGTTGAACGGATATGAATTAACGTGATGAGAGAGCGAATATAAATCTTTCCCCTTACAAAAGACGTACCGCAAATAGGAAAAACTTTGAGGTGTAATCCCTTTTTTAAGTAATTTCATTTTCTTTTTCTTTTTTTCCCGATTGCAATTGTATCGGAAACCGATCTATTAAATGTAATTACCATTTCGAATAACGTCTCCTTTTTATTTTTAAAAGAAAAAACTGGATTTAAATTACTCTTTCGTGTTGAAATAATCATCCAATTAAGAGAATGGAGATCGTAATGGTCTTAATTAAGTTAAAACGATATGTCTGATAATGTATTTTTAAGTTAATAATGAAAGGCAAATCATGAAATTCAAATTTAAGTGTTGATGTATTTTCAGTCAAACAATCTTGTAGATAAAAATTAGCCTTCTTCATGTCCCTATTGAAAATGCCGAGAAATTTATGCTGAAAGCATAAAATTAATATGCATGTAAGATGCATACATTTTAAATAGAAAATATTTAAATATATCAAAATAAAATATATAATTTTGCTTCCGATTCTTTGTTTCGTTACGTTCTATTTGGCACACGTCAGAGTAGGATTAACAAGGACGATTCAAAGATTTTTTCGAACACAAGTGGAGATGATTTCGGCAGTCCGATTTGAACAAATAATTGTTTAATGCAGTTTTACTTATTAATTCAATATTGGACTTTTCTAACTTTTGTCAACTAAAAACACCTATATTCAATTCCCTAACGTAAAAGAGAAATCAATAGTTTTCAGGGTCGAAAGGGGGAGTTTTCTGTTAATTAACTAAAATCTAAGCTATTTAACTTTTATAAGGTAGAAATAAAGTAATAAATGCATCTCAAATTATTAATTTAATTGTAATATATAAATTACTTTAAAATCTATTTATCTAATTTAATGGAATTCTCTAACTTTTGTCAACTAAAAATACCTATATGCAATTCCCTAAGGTTGGTAAACAATCTGGAGAAATATCTAGTTTTCTGTGTCGAAAGAGGGAGTTTTCTGATAATAAAATCAAATCTAAGCTATATAACTTTTACAAGGTAATACGCAAGTAGAAAGGAAGTAATAAAAGCATCTAAAAATAATTAATTTAATTTAAATGTATAATTTACTTCAAAATATATTTATCTAATCTAATGGAATTCTCTAACTTTTTTCAACTAAAAATACCTATATTCAATTCCCTAAGGTGAAAAATCTGGAGAAATCATTAGTTTTCAGGGTCGAAAGAGGGAGTTTTCTGATAATAAAATTAAATATAAGCTATATAACTTTTATAAGGTAATACGCAGTTAGAAATGAAGTAATAAAAGCATCTCAAAATAATTAATTTAATTGTAATGTATAATTTACTTCAAAATCTATTTATCTACTCTAATGGAATTCTTTAATTTTTGTGAACTAAAAATACCTATATTCAATTCCCTAAGGTAAAAACTCTGGAGAAATCTCTAGTTTTCAGGGTCGAAAGAGGGAGTTTTCTGATAATAAAATAAAATCTAAGCTATATAACTTTTATAAAGAAATACACAGGTAGAAATGAAGTAATAAATGCATCTCAAAATAATTAATTTAATTGTAATGTATAATTTACTTTAAAATCTATTTATCTAAACTAATGGAATTTTCTAATTTTCGTTAACCTAAAAAACCTATATTCAATTCCCTAAGGTGAAAAATCTGGAGAAATAACTAGTTTTCAGGGGGGTCGAAAGAGGGAGTTTTCTGATAATAAAATAAAATCTAAGCTATATAACTTTTATAAGGTAATATACTTTATAAGGTAGAAATAAAGTAAAAAAAATTATAAGGTAGAAATAAAGTAATACTTTTATAAGGTAGAAATAAAGTAATACTTTTATAAGGTAGAAATAAAGTAATACTTTTATAAGGTAGAAATGAAGTAATAAATGCATCTCAAAATAATTAATTTATTTGAAATCTAAAATTTACTTTAAAATCTATTTATCTAATCTAATGTAATTTTCTAACTTTTGTCAATTAAAAATACCTATATTCAATTCCCTAAGGTGACATATCTGGAGAAATCGTTAGTTTTCAGGGTCGAAAGAGGGAATTTTCTGATAATAAAATAAAATCTAAGCTATATAACTTTTATAAGGTAATACGCAGATAGAAATGAAGTAATACAAGCATCTCAAAATAATTAATTTAATTGTAATGTATAATTTACTTCAAAATCTATTTATCTACTGTATTGGAATTCTTTAACTTTTGTGAACTAAAAATACCTATATTTAATTCCCTAAGGTGAAAAATCTGGAGAAATCACTAGTTTTCAGTGTCGAAAGAGGGAGTTTTCTGAAAATAAAATAAAAGCTATGCTATATAACTTTAATAAGGTAATACGCAAGTGGAAATGAAGTAATACAAGCATCTCAAAATAATTAATTTAATTGTAATGTATAATTTACTTCAAAATCTATTTATCTAATCTTTGGAATTCTCAAACTTTTGTCAACTAAAAATACCTACTTTCAATTCCCTAAGGTAATCTGGGAGAAATCACTAGTTTTTGTTTAATGCGTTTGTTGATAATAAAATAAAATACATGTTATATAATCTCTATAAAGTAATATGCAGGTAGACATGAAGTAATAAATGAATATCAAAATAATTAATTTTATTGTAACATATAATTTATTTAAAAAATCGATATAATCTAATAGAATTTTCTAACTTTTGTCAGTTAATAAAACCTGTATTAAATTCCCTAGTGTGTAAAATCTAGACTGCAGGGACACCAGAGAGCGTTTTCTGATAATAAAATAAAATCTAAGATATATCACCTCTATAAAGTAATATACAGAGAGAAATGAAGCAATAAAAGCAACTCAAAATAATTCATTTAATTATAATATATAATTTATTTAAAAATATAAACATAGAAAAATATCCAATGTTGACAACAAATTCCCATTTCAAAATCGCATTTATGTTTTCCCTTTTTCATTAAAATTTGGCACCCTCCTTAGTCCGGTCGCTTGGGCCTTTATGCCACCCCTGAGGTTTATTTAGGTCAGGAAAAGTTTTTCATATAAGTAACGTAGCTCATTGAGCAAACTATTGTATCTTGTTTAAAACATGGCATTACAGTATGATATGTACATTCCTTTAAAATACATTCCTTAAAAACGTATATTTTCGTTCGTGTTTTGTTAGTTTTTCTAGCAATACCCATAAGTTAAAAGCTTAGAAAACTGTATCTTTTTACTTTGTTAGATTTAAATTAGTGAGAGAACTCTTGAAGTTCTTCTGTACTGTAATAATTAAAAAAAAATAAACGTGAATGTGTGAGATATATATTATGTGATTCGATATTTTTCTCATCTCTCAGAAGATTAATTGTTTTCTCATACAGAAAAACCGCAAGATTTTTTATTTTTATTTTAAAGATTCCTTCAAATCTTCCAAGAAGAATCGCATATTCCGGAAATTTAACACATTCAGAACTCACTAGAACCAAATAAATACAAATAAAGGTATTTAAGGAATAATCGTTTTCCTCTGAGTACAATTGCATCGTAAATGAGCGATGGCGCACTCAAATTTAAGTAACCGTACTTTATCTCAAAAATGAGCTGTGTGATTTTATATTACTAATATCAGCTTCTGTTCAAGCCATCTTAACAAAGCGACCTGACAATCTAAAAATACTTGTTCAGAAGATGGTTTTCCACATTATTTGATGTCGATTGCTTAAATGGAAACTGAGTTATTACATTTAATTATCTTACTTCCCATTCTTTTGGCACACTTTTGTAACATTTCTTTTGCTTATAACTTCTTAGTTTAGAGGATAAGGCTCTAGACTTCTGTGCTGGAGTACCTGGGATTGATTTCCGGTATGTCTTGATTGTAATTGTCAATATTTATTGAAAGTGATTTATAATGGCAGCCTATCTAAGGCTAGCATTTACTCGTTTTAATCATTGTACTCATTTTTGAAAACGTCTTTTTAAAAATTTTAACTTATGTATTTTGAGCCACGATAAGCATCAAATGTACTCATTTTTGAGTACATTTTACTTACTTTTGAGTACCTATTTTTAATATTACTTGTACTGATAGCTGCATACGAAAATATTACTTTAGAACTAATCATACAAGAAGGAAAATACCGTTTTAAACTAATTGAAACCTGTATATAATGAATGAATTTTCCATTTCAACGTGTAAACGTCATGAGGCAAAATATTGGAAGGAAATTTCGATAGTTAAACAAGTTCGTAAGCAAATTATATAAATTCAATTTAATCAAACAAACGTAACTTCCAGTGTTGAAGATAGAAAATTGTTCTCAACAATTCAAAAATGGCGATCACTTTAAATAACCGATACGATACTACGATCTCAGAGATCCTTTAGTGTTTGGTAAAATAGGCAACTATATGGTACGAAAGGTCTAGGGTTCAAACTTTAGCGCACACAGCGTTTAAAAGGCGGAATAGAAGAATAATAGTAACTATAGCCAAATATTCCGCCAAGTTTTATTACCTAAATTCATGAAGTTTTGCGAAAGATGTGACGCTATTTTAGGAAAAAGATGTTAGAAATGGAAGAGTTGAGTTATTTGGTCAACGTAATATATTTAAATAATGTGAAAACTGAAACCTGGAGCTTTTCCCTTGACAAGCCATTTACTTACATTCTTTAAAAGCGTTGTTCTCAATAGATATTAAAAGTGGCAACACTAAAAAGATTTATTTGATTATAAACACTTTAATTATTCTATTTTAAAAAACATATATCTAATAACTTTCTAAATATAATTTACTAGACATTATAATTATCTATTTGTGCTTATTAACGCATAAAAATTTGGTATTTTGTCATTAATTTTTTTTAAAAAATTCGTTCAGTGTTAGAACAATATGAACTTTTGTCCTAAAACAATATCAATAAATTTATCCCGTAGACCTAACAAATCATCAGGTTCAAAGTAACCAAACCTCGCACATTTTCCTTTTGACCTTCCGCAAATAGTATTTTATGGCACAATAAAAAAAACCAAGACATCGACAAGAAATATAATCGAATCCAACAAACCGCAATTCCTCTGTCTGCAATTAAGTCGGTTCAACCTCAGTCACTTGAAAGTATCTTGACAGCTCGTACAATTTAATACGCAGTCAAGGAAACTGAGTAGTAACACCTGTGGCCACCGGAGGTCAGGCTAGTCGGCGACCCAAACACTTATTGGCCGTGATGCCAGATTCGTCAACTTTTCTCAGCGTGTCATGGAGGATCGTGGCACTTTTTGACACCTCAGAGCCAGAGCTTTCTCGTTAAGTCAATGGCTCTAATATTTCTGTCATCTACGCTCTAAAGGGAGCTTGAGGGCTTTAATTTTTTTTATTATTTTAGAATACGATAACTAGTTTTTTAATCATTTCATTCATTCAGAAGCGTTTTTTTTTTGTAGTACTTCATTCATATATCGTTCTTGAATGTATGAAAGATTGCTTTAATTAATGGTCTTTTGATGTTGAAGGAAAATGTATTCAATGAAACTTCTATTTGACTTTGGAAACAGATTATCATTTAGAGTAATAAATACAATGTGATGTAAACTTACTTTCAAAACAAGTTTAGTTTTCTATAATAGCATGAATGAATAGGCTTACGGTGAAATAGCTTTCTTCGTATCTAAATTAAGATTGTTTTGTGATAAATAGTATTTTTTCATCCAAAGTAAAGTATACAAATAAATGCATACTACATTTTAGTTTACCCCTTGCGTAGAACGGGTAGTTTTTCTAGTGTTGAATATACTTTAGTATTTGACTCATGAACAACAATATAAGAAAATATATATTTTAAAAAAATATGTAATGAATATTTGAGTATTATAATTTAAAAGCTGTTTATTTTCAGTATCACTATGTTTAAGCAAACTAAAATATATCTTGAAAGATTTTTTTTAATATTTTCTGCTTTTCTAGGGCGCAAATAAAATTTTTTGGGGGGAGGAGGGTTAAGTACATAGAAATTTACCAGACACTGATTCAAAACTTTTTAAATCCGACTGTAGCGTATACCCATTATGTCCATTCAATTCAACCCCCACATCAAAATTCGTTATATAATTAAGTACTTGATGCACTTGATTTGGCTGCAAAACTCGTTAAATCACCGATCTTTTTACCCCTGTTTTTTTCAGTATTACCCTTCGAGCATGAATGGACTGTAGTAGAGTGAATATGCCGTCATCATCGTGATGCAAACATCTCAGACCTGATGTCACCAGACACGTGACTTCCTTTCAAAATTTATGAATGAAAAAAACATTCGCGATTGACTTGTGATTTGGAAATAATAGTAAATGTGTTACTTCATGAAGTACTGGATTTTTTTATGAATGAACTAGAAAAAATGTATGAATGGATGACGTAGTAACCACGTGTCTGAGGTCATACATGCTGGCCTCACTTTGATGTTAGCGAGATTATAACCTTATGATTTCTCTACTATGAGGGATCCATGCTCGAAGGTATTATCAGCCTCCTATCAATAGTTCACTTATTTTTGTGTAAGAGAATGGTAACACTGTTTTACGTAAGGGAAATATTGCTTCATATTGCTGCAAAATTTAATAAATCCTTCAAACAGCGGCAAAACTCTGAAAATACAAAAATGATTGTCAAATGAATCGAAAACGATACCAAATTGAGGAAAAATTCTTATGAAATCGGTATCAAAACGAACTTTTGCTTTAAAATGCCAAATTTCAAACAGTTATCTCGAAAATTAAACTATACAAGAGTTTTTTTCGCACTCTGTAAAAAAAATCTGGATGGCGCTTCAGGAATTTTTTCAAAACTGGACGACATAATATTGCAAATATTCCATCTAATCCATTCCATCTTCCAACCCTTCCGGCCATTATCACCACAACCAGAACGATTCCGCATCAAAACATTTGATCAATCCGATCCAAGACTCAAAACTGACATCAAAACCCAAAGAATTTATGAATCCATATCTCCTGGACAAAAGCAGAATCTTTTTTTTGTGTGTGTGCAAATTATTCGAAGGGGGGGTTTGATGAATCGAACGTCGTTGGAGGCACACTTGAGATATTTATTCGAATCCGCGGAATCATTCAGGATCTGTAAAAATCGCCTCATAATTCTCGATGCGGCCGCCCCGAATCCTGTCATCCGACGTACAATGAGGAGATGAATGGGGAAGCCATTTATAATGTAAACGGAATGCATTTCTCACGTACAAATAAATGTTGAGGATTTATTCCCCAAATGTGATCTGAACTATGGATTGTGTTATCTAGCTCGAGTCGTCTGTTTTCTAGGAATGGATAACAGATTAAATGTCTTGCAGTGGAGTAGGCAAAGGAAATAGAAATACATATTTCCCTAAGCTTTGATATTGAAGAAAATACACCATTCAGTTTATGAAAATAGGGTGAATGTACCAATAACCGACCAGTTGAGACCAATTTCCGACCAGTAAAGGCGAATTTCCGACCAGTAACCAGTAAAGACCAATTTCCGACCAGTAACCAGTAAAGACCAATTTCAGACCAGTAACCAGTAAAGACCAATTTCCGACAAGTTAAGACCAATTTCCGACAAGTTAAGACCAATTTCCGACAAGTTAAGACCAATTTCCGACCAGTAAAGTCCAATTCCCGACCATTTAACACTAATGTTCGACCAGTTAGGACCAATTTCCGATCAGTTAGGACCAATTTCCGACAAGTTAAGACCAATTTCCGACCAGGTCGAACGTGTGACTATTGAACTCACATGAGACAGTAGAATAAAATGTACCTAAATTTTAAAATCCTTTGAGTAACATTGTTTGAACCGACTTTTGAAAACGTAATGATATGCAGGTAATTTTTAATTAGTTTTCCAAAATGGTCAATAACTGCTGCATACACTTTGCATATAATTTATAGTACTAAACATGAAAGTGCAATATTATTAGTTACTACCACTATGTATATATAGTATTTCTATAGTAAAGATCACCTTTACAGCTCTTGTACTTAATGGATATTAACACATGATGTATCCAAAGAAAAATAATTTTCAAGAACAGTGATGAATCGTACGTTCATCTCCTAAATATCAATATTTTTTTTAATCATTTTAAAATAATTAATTTAAACGTGTTTAAAAGAAACGTTGATGATGCTGCCATCTATGAATGAGCAGATGCGTTAAATTTTTATGATTTTTTTGGCTATAAGAAATATGTATTATATTTTGCCTTTACAACGAATGGGTGTGTGTAGAAGTGATGGGGGTTCATGCAATTATTATTGCACGGGCATGATAATTAAAATAATTTATGTTTTAATTTGAATATTATTTCATATCTTAATTATCATTTATTACTCGATGTTGTGTAATCAGTATTTATGTTTCAATTTGAAAAAATTTGCATAATCGATATTGTGCAAATGCTTGATAATACAGCTTTAATAATAATCCAAGCAAACAAATGAAATTTTAATAATGATATTCTAGCAAATAAAATGTTATCTCTTTTATTAAAAAAACATTTTTATTTCCAATATAGATTTTTTAAGTTATAAACTGAATATTGCTCTTAACACACTTGTGTTTAGTTGGAAAAAGCAAAGCGAAAACATCTTGCTGATTGGGTATTAGCCTTTTCAAACATTTTGAATTTTTTTAGAGACTATCGGTAGTTTACGGGTTGGGATCCTTGTCTTTGAATTAAAACGCCGAACTTATTGAACATTACATATCAATATAGTTTAAACTGTTAAGAAATCATACAAAATATAAAGTAAGATATATGTGAACATATGTTAAATCACAAAACACACAGAGAAAAGCCAACAAATACATGGCTGTAATGTGTCAAATAATATTGAATATAGTGTTAGAATATAGGAAAGGAACGATACGATACAAGAGGAAAGACTTTTAGAATTCCTTTCTTATTTAGATATCGTTTTTTGATTCCTCAACCGATTTCTTTCTGCAAATGGGGTGGGTTTCTTCCGCAAATCCTTTGATCAATCGAGAATGTTTTATTTATTCCGTACAAAAACGCGTTGCGACATATCGCGGATGATGAATGGAAAATATTTTAAGAAGACGGCTTTGTGCATTAGCGACATCGAGTGAAACCATTTTTTTTACTTGTTAAACATGCAGATGCATAGAAAATGCAAAATACATGTCAAATGTAAAAATTGGCATCGCTTTTGGCGGAGTCAGAAAAAAAATCGAGTGTGCAGCATCGAAAAGGTTTTGCTTTTTGCATTGTGGAGGAAAATATTTTTTAGTGAATTTTAAATGTAAAGTGCTTTGAATTTTAGAATGTGAAATATCACTGAATAAAATATGTTTTTTTTTCTATTTTTAACATCGTAGCGGGTGGCCTTCGCAATAAAATGTCAACTAAAAGTTTTGTGATTTACAAGATATTTTTGAAAATATGTTAGCAAAATCTCGCGATGTAATAAATTCTCCAAATTTACAATGAGAATTTATTTATTGTGAAATATAAAAAAAAGATTTGATAAAATTTTAGTATTCATTTTATAAAATCTATACTGCTTATTTTTATTTAAAATAACATTATTTGTAAAGTCATAAGTACAAAGTCATTAGTACATTAAGTCATAAGTACAAAGTCATTAGTACATTAAGTCATAAGTCATAAGTACAAAGTCATTAGTACATTAAGTCATAAGTACAAAGTCATTAGTACATTAAGTCATAAGTCATAAGTACAAAGTCATTAGTACATTAAGTCATAAGTCATAAGTACAAGTCAAAATATATATAGGAAATAGGCATTTTTTCTATTACTTTAAATTATATGTTTGCGCTAAGCTTATAGTTCAATCTTATATGAGTACAAATTATAATTATAAAATAAAGAGTCTGTCTTATAGACATCAAAACGACTCATAGCACAACAAATAGAAATCCGAAACTTCAAACATAGATACTATTCAACGTAATTTAATGTCTATAAACGACTTAATTTTAAAAATGTAGTTATTTTTTTAAAAAAAATTGGGTTATAAAGAAATATCTTTGAGCCATGAAACAATAATGTACAAAGTTACGAAAACCTTTTAAGACATATATATTTTTTAATAATATGTCGTGCTTATATCTATTTAGAAAATCGTTTTATTTGTGCGATTTTGAAATATTCACTTTTGTTTATAATTTATGATTAATAAAGTATTATTCAAGAGTCCTCTTTAGAAAAAAAATGAATATAGTATTTAAAGGATTACTGAAAAATAATATACTAAAGTATATAACTGGAAAGTGGAGCTTTCTGTAGATGTTAGACCTATAAATATTTATTTAAAAAATGTATATGCTTCGACGGGTCCTTGACAACATAAATACTTTAGGGACACGTAAATACTTTATTTAATAAAACAAATGTATTTTACATTATTTGTTAATATAAGTAGCATTTTATATTATTTTTTTAATGTGTAGAATGTTACATTATTTTAAAGTTTGTTTTAAATTAAAAATAATACGAATACACTGCAGAAAAACAGCATAAGTAGTTAGCATATTACAGGTAAAAAATATAAATTATCTTTCATCAATTTGTCACATTTATTTAGAAACATCAATAAATTAACAGTAATAAAAAAGTAATAAAAAAATAACTTAAATATGACAATAGAATTGCACTCTAAATAAGCCAACTAATTTCGAGAGATGAATACAAAACTAATTGTATTCATCTCTAAGATGTAACATAACAATAAACATCTCTTAACGCTACAGTGTAAATAACACACTTCGAAAATAAAACAGACATCACTGTGATTTTCTACATCGTCCATTGTTACGTATTCAATTTATAGGTTAATTTAGCTGCACAACTCTCAACACAATTGAGAAAAATAATACTTATTTATCTCAATCATATTTTCACATGACAAAAGCTTATTTCACGAACAATGGATCTAAATATATGATTCAATAGAAACATCTTCTAAAATTCCCACACCATTATTTGGAAACGGGACAGGAAACCGTGTAATTTAAAAATAATGAATGAACCAGACAAGTTCCAAAGTTGTCTTAAATAAAAGGACAGGATAATTAAAGATGTCAGAATTTCTGATCTTTTTCCACGCCTTTCATCCATACACTTAAACTCCACTGCGTTATAACTTTCATGATTACTGCGCATGCGTTATATAGTTTCCAAACATTGCGCATGCGTTGTGGTTTTTACGATCACTGCGCATGCGTCGTAGTTTACGTCAACAGCAGAAGATCGAGATTGAATTAGAGACGATATTAAGGTTATCATATTGTTTTCAAAAGTTCCGATAAGTATCTTAAAAAGAGGACCTGCCAATCAGAAAACAAATTGAGGAAAAAAATAAGAGTAAATTGTGTAAGAGTAGTAGTAGGTCTAACGAAGAGTAAAAAAAATGGGTATTGGAGTAGTTAGTTATAAGGGTAAAAAATGTGGTAGGAAGGAAAGAAAAAGAAGATTCGTTTGGAAAACCAATTCCTCTTCTACTATAACTCGGATTGTAATTGCTGTTTTTAGCATTGGGTGTGTCCGCTTTCTCACATTTGAGATGGAACTAGGTGTTTGCACTTAGCAGTTCGATAGTAGGGGGTTGTATAAGCTGACACATAATATTATTTATTGGTAATGGACTTACACCCTTGAAAGGTTATGTTTCTCTGCAGAGTAGATACTAAGGAAATATGTGGGTTGATTTCTTTTGACTCGGAAAAAGGGCCGGGCTCTCCGAAAATTTGAACTTTTGTCACAAAAATATCTTAAAAGTATAGTTAGTTATAAAAACTATATTCTAAAAACTATTCTTTTTCTACATTTTCTTGGTAAAATTTCTTTAGGTAATATGAATGTAAGAAATATTTCTGACTATGAGTAAAATCTTTTATTATTTTAAACAAACCTGTGAGGAATGTTCATTGAAAGGAATCATTGTCTTTTAAATTGCGAAGAATAAATGTTAGAAAACAACAGCAATTCAAATTTAATAACAGTGAAAAATTTAATTAAGATGAATGTACCAGTTACCTACCAATTTTTAAATATATTTAAAAGTAAGAGCAATTCATTAGGATTTTAAAAGTCCTTTCAATCAATGTTACTCAAAGACTTTTGAAATTTAGATAAATTTCATTTTACACTCTAATATGATTTGAATATTGACTTTTATGGCACTATCGGAAATTGGTCTTAATTGATTGAAAATTGGTACATTCATCCTTTTATAATGTTTTCAATTTGCAGATTTGTCAAACGATCATTTTTAAAAGAACTTAAAATGATTTGTGAAATGATCGTCTTATGATTTAACTTATGAGACTTCAATGTGTTTATAATGCTACCACAGACTATAAATTTACTAATTAAATATTACGTTTAAGACTAAAAACTATTACATTTATGTGGTCTCAAAATGTTGGGAAATAACCATTGTTTGGTTGTTTAACTACACATAACAAACAACACTTTTATGTCATACTTTAATTACTTCGTTTTTTCCATTTAAGTAAATCGACTTGTTCAAAATATTAGCGAAGTAGTTCTGAAAAAATATTTCTGTATTATGATAATAAAGCTAAATGGGATACAGCCAAATAATGACCATTGCCCAAAACATTTTTGCCCCAAAATTTTTTATATCACCCTGTATATTCATATTTTTCTTATAGATATTATACCAACACTGCAAAGAAAGAATGAAGAAAAATATGAATATACAGGGTGATATAAAAATTTTATTATAATATTGGTTAGAGATTATTTTAAAGAAATTGAGTACCTTTAAAAAAAGGGAAAACAGCTAGTAAAATGAATTAAATATTAAAGTTGGACTGTCAACTAGCTGCTTAAATTTTATTTGATATTGTTCCAAAAATGATTAAAACACTAAGTCGATTTAAAGTACTTTTATTCATATGTAACTTAGATTGTGGACTTTTGAAACAAAAAAAACAATCACAGCTCTTGAGTTGAATTTCGGTATTATTTTTTTTATCTAGGATTACTTGTCATAAAATTAAATTAAAATAACTTTGAAAATAAAAATTAAGTCACGTTTATAAAATAAGTAAATTATGGGTTAGCGATTATTTTAGAAAATTTTAGTAGCTTTAAAATCGTGAAAAAAGTTAGTAGAAATGAATTAAATATTAAAATTGGGTTGTCTACTAGCTGCTTAAATTTTATTTTATGTTGTTCCAAAAATGATTAAAAAACCTTATCGATTTAAAATATTTATATTTTAGTGTCATTTCTTGTATTATAATTATATATATTCATTTAAAATGTTATAATAAATTAAAAGGCCCTTTACGATATTTTTACCCTGAAAGAAGAATGTAAAGAGCTAAGATATTTATAAGCGTATATACAAATTTCATTTACGCTTATAAATATCTAGATAAATTAAAATTAATAACTGTTTTTTGTTGCAGACAAGTATAGTTACTTATGCGTAATTATAATTAAAATACATTATTAATCAAAATGATTAAGATTGTCGTTTTCATAGAAAGTTTTCTGTACATGATATTTAATTAATTTTTAATTGTGTTTTTATAATCTGTGTTATTTCCATGTTAGATATAAAATTTATACATATAAACTTAGATATAAACAAACGAAAACTTTTGTAATCTGTTAAGGTAATTTCTTATACAAGACATATACAGATAAAAACATCAAACTAATCCGATATACTGCCAAAGCGACGCGAAATAGTTGTAAACAGAAGTTATGTTAAAAAGGTGTGCCAAAAGAATGGGAAGTAAGATAACTGAGTTGCAATAACTCATTTTCCATTTAAGCTATCGGTATCAAATAATGTGAAAAACATCTTTTGAACAAATATTTTAAGTTTGTCCGGGAGATTTGTCAAGATTACTGGAACAGAAGCTGAGATTAGCAATACTAAATCACACTGCTTATTTTTGATAGTGTACGATTACTTAAATTTGAGTTCGTCATTGCTCATTTACGATTCAATTGTACTTTAAAAAAACAAGTACGTCCATGTACTTATTTTTAAGCACTTTTTTACAGTGTATTTGTATTATTGTATAATATTCAATTAAATACAAACTTCAAAATTATATAATATACTACAATGATTAAAATAATGTAAAACGCTACATACATAAACAAATAATATAAAATATGTTTGTTTTGTTTTAATTTTTTTGTTCTCATTTTAAAGCACAGTTTCTTACAGTGTACTTGAAGTTATAAGTATTTGACAGGTGTCATTTTTTTAATATACGACTCCGTGGGGAGATCTGCACAATATATAGGCATATATGGTACAGATATAGATGATTTATAGACATATTCAAATCAAATCATGTGGAAATAAAATAATCTTTCTGGAAAAAAGGAAAACCGACTTTAAGGAAAATGCTCTAAAAAGTAAAAAATAATTTTTAATGTTTTTTTCCAGAAAGATTATTTTATTTTTCCCTTTTTAGTTTTTAATTTAGCAGGGGGCTTCGTCTCCTATTATTATTCACCAAGAAATTCAAGCAGGAACCTGTGTCCAACAATGTATACCGTAAAATAATCACTATCAATGCCAATAAATGCTGGTTAAACGATATGTCATTGTTGTACAACTTCTGTTAAACAATGAAAATGTTATGAAATCGGATAAATTGTTTAAATAAAAAATCCTGTTAATCGACATTTCCGGATATGTAACAGCCGGATAATTTACAGATTGTGCCTAAGTAGCTTTTTCTCTATTCAACAAAAACAGAATTTTCAAAATCGGACAATATTTTTTTTTAAACAGTCTGGTTAATTGATAATTCCGGATAGTTAAATGCCGGATAAACAGATATTTTTTTTAATGCTCCCAAGTGAAACATCCCCTATCCAACAAAAAAACAATTGTGCAAATATCTGAAGTAGAACCGAAATCCCGCGCGAACCTACATAAAAAAAATACATAACGATTGAATTGACAACCTCTCGACTTGGCGGTTTGAATTTAAAGTTTATGGCGGTTTTATTTTGGAGTTTGGGTTAGTGCGCTGTTCAGTCGGTTAAAAAAGGAGGCATGACCCCGTTTTAAAATAAAACTATAAATAATAAAAAGTCATCATATTTCGACTCAAAGAAATCAATTCTTCGAAGAAGCTGTTCAAGTCAAACGGAGAACTAGTGACTTCTTAAAAAGAAACCAAATCTCCGTTGAAGGGCCGAAAGAGGAAACTAATTACCACGCAGGTCCATAACAGGTGTTGTTACCCTGACACCCAATGTGTCATTTCGAGGGCCCTCATTATCATGACGTGAGCGTTGAAGGGGCCCACAATGGACGTCTGATGGCTAACGAGCATTGTTGGGATCGCAATTAACCACCGCCAATTTTCGCCGCCAACAAAGGGCCCGTGAGCACAAACGTGTCAAATTTTTATTATGCGATTCTTTTCATCCTGCGCGAGATTTCCATTTCGTTTTGATTATTTATAGGGTTTTATTTTTCTTTCCTGGTCACCAGATGTTACTTCTTGGTTGGGTCGAAGAGTGGATGGGATGTAAGAAAAGAATTTGATGCTACCTGTCTCAAGTGGCTGGCCGTGTTATGATGATTGCTGGCAATTGTTTCATTGTGTTTCTGAAGGGGAAATGTTGTTGAAAAGGAAGCTTTAATTTCGGTTTTTAATCTATCTCAAGTGCTCGCAGTAATTTGAACTGGTTGCTTACATGGTTCATTGGGGGATTTAATAATTGTATTAGGTGGAACGAACAATATCAACTTTCTTGGGGTTTTAGAAAAGTACTAACCTACATAGAGAATGGCAGGAGGAACCAAAAAAAAAACATGTGGTTCCAAACCCATGGATCAGCGAGAAAACCCGAAGTTGTCAATGGGTTGTTCATTCATAAATAGATTATTTGTTTTCACATAAAAGCATTATTTGAGATGTATACTATTTAAAAAAATCTATATGTCAAATAAAAATTTATTAAGAATTGAAAAAAATATTTTTTGGAACTTTCATGTTTGATTTGATTATCAAGATCAGAACCAGACGTGAATTATTTTTTTATTTCTTCGGATAAAATATTGTTTTTTTTAAATACAAATACAACGTTAAAATACGCAATAAAAATCCATCAATCTGGACATGTTTCGGAAGATACATCTCCCTCCATGAGCAGAAAATGAAAAGTCTGTGTGCATTAGAATATAAATAAACCCAGAATTGAAAGTGTTGCCAAAAAACAAAAAACTATCTCAATCGGTTGGAGTTAACTATTGTGTGCCAACAAGCGGGAAATACTGGGACTCCAAATGTTTCATTGACAATCGAATCAATATTGCTAAATATATGAAACGCCTCCAGGAAGTCAAGTTCAACTGGAGATTCGGGTTTGCAAATTAAATGTGGGTTAGAAATGTTAAATATATGATCATGTTCCCAAGAGTGCTTGGCAATGGAGGACTTCTTTATTTCTTGTTTAACAGTATGTGTTGGTGCTCCTTAATACGAAATCTTAATGCTCTCTTTGTTTGACCGATATATGATATACCACATTGACATAAAATACTGTATATGCCCCAGATATTAAGGTCGTCAATAGGGTCTTTAAGTTTTGTGAAGGTGATCTTATTGATATATATATTGAAGTTGGAGTGCATGGGATAGGACAGAGCAGCTTATTTGTGCTGTTTTCTTATTGGCGACCAAGCCCTATTTCACGTAAATTTAATCTGGGCCTACACCGACATAGACTCGAATGTTTTGTGATCAAGTTTTAGCTGGATATGCCGTCTAAACTTTTTTTAACCAAAGAAACAATTCCCATAAATTAAAAATCGCCAAACAGACACCATGCGGCGATAACAATTCCCATTACCACCCAATTTAGCCATTCCAGCAGAGCGTCGGAAGAAGCCCAATCTGCAATTATAGCCACTTCCCACGGGATAATTCGAACCGATTCCTCGGTGTCCCAACAGCCAGCAATTTGGTACCGAGGAAGTGAAAAGGCATCACAGACAAAAGAGAAGAGCGAACAGTGATGTCTTGACGCGCGTATCCTGGGGATGTGATGGGCCACATCAGTGATAATAATCGCACGCCGGAAACTTTGGTTACCTTTTACCGGGGTTATTAATTCAACCCCGTTCGCCGAATGCCACTCTGCAACGGTTTGGCAGAACCGGAGATGTGATTTGATGTTGCTTTTTGTTTTTGTGTTGAGGAACACTGACTGAGCGTCTTGCAGTGGTTGGTTTTGTTTTGTTAAATAACGTCGCACTAGAGCTTTATAGTGGGCTATTGGCGACGGTTCGGGGCCTATCTCGAAGGAAAGACCCGGGAACGATGCCTCGTATTTTTGAACCATGGTCAGATGACGAGGACAACATCTGAACTGGCACCCAACGCCTTCAATAGTTGTCGGGACTTTGGACCCCGATCAGATGTATCGTGCACCAGTCCCGTATACACGCTGTTAATTTTTTGTGGATGTTCTGGACAACATTCTAGTATTTTAGTAGCGAAGTTGGCAACCCTCCGATCGCAATATCACTACTTTTTACTATTATTTAGTCTAGTCAGCGCAAAGGTTCGAACCGGAGACCCTTTGGATTCCCAGTTGACGCCTTAATCCACTCGGCCACGGAGGCCCTCTGCAATGGTTAGAGTTAGTTTTATATGTCAATAAAATATTTTGAGAGGGTTATGAAAATTTAATAAGAAAGTACTAAAGTAATCTTGATAAAAGTTCGGAAATAACGATAGTATGCTGTAAAAAAAAGGTGCTTTAAAATGACTACATGAACATACTCGTTTTTTTAGTACGATTGCATATTAAATAACATATAACGTACTCAAATTTAATTAATCGTACTTTCGCAAAAATGAGTAGTGTGATATTGTTAATCTCAGCTTCTGTTCAAACCATCTTAACAAAGCGACCCGACAAACTTAAAATAGTTGTTCAGAAGATGGTTTTCCATATTATTTGATGTCGATTGCTTAAATGGAAACTGAGTTATTATAAACCAATTGTCTTACTTCCCATTCTTTTGACACACCTTTTAAACATTACTTTTGTTTATAAGTTCTTCACTTCGCCCTGGTAGCTTAAAGGATAAGACTCTGGGAAGCGGTGCCTTCAGATCTGCGTTCGATTCCCGGTAAATCTTGGTTTCAATTGCCGATATTTATTAAAACTTATTTATGAAGGCAACCTATGTGGGCAAGCTACTGCTCTTTTTATTCATTTTTAATCATTTTTTAGTAAATATCTTTTTCGAAAATGAAACTTATGTATTCGGAGCTATGATAAGCATCGAATGTAATCAAAAATGAGTACATTTTACTTATTTTTGAATACCTATTTTTAACAGTGTAAATAGTGAAGAAACAGAAACAATATATTGTTTCAATATATATTGTAAAATATATATATATTGTGGGGAATAGAATAATTAATAAGAATCAGAAGAAGAATTTACTAGAAAGAATGTGCAATGTATGAAATAAATAAAATATAAATTTATATCACCAATTGGCAAAAAAAGTAATACTGAATGCGATATCCGTTTTAAACTTAAAAATGTACATATGCGACATATTTTATTTTCATAAATTTTGCATATATCATTATAACTTTTTTTCATATATGTGTGCAAATCCTATTAACGTGCTCATGATCAAACATGTGAATAATTTTTTTAAGAAAGAATTACAAAATGTTAAATTTTTCTATTTTGATACGAGTCAAAAACATATTTTATGAAAAACTTTTATTTTTAATAAACAAAATAATGTTTTCATCAAACTGTCTATACAAATTTATGTTATTTAAAAAGAATTTATTTTAAATAATTGAAAAAAATCACTAATTTTACTGGTTAAACTTTAAAAATAAATACTAAAAATATATATTGTATATATTACTTATTATTAGCTAAAAAAAATTTCCGAGTTGCACCATGTAGTATCCAGCTCTTTAGTAGTCACAACTTTCCAATATATACTGCGAAATTTATATCTTTTTAAATTTCAACAAACTTTTACAAGTTCGCATAATGAAATGCCTAAAACATTTAGCTGCAGAAAAGTTTCATTAACAAAATATCTATCATTTGTGTGAAAATAATCAAAAAAGGTATAAGATTTGTTATGTTACTGTTCCTGCTTTTTCCGACGACCATGGCAATGTAAAAATTGCCAAAAAGAAAAGTGCCGTCCATATTTCTATTTAAGAATGCGTCATTTCCATTACTTTTATTCACCACTGAAATGAAAATAAGTTTTTCACCGAATTCAGATATCTATGCACTTGACATTTAAACGAATTCCCAGAAACTCGTAGATTGTGGATATGAAAAAATATTAATACTTTTCGATATTAGAAATATCTCAACAGTTTCATTTAAAATGTATCATATTTAATTTAAAAAATTGAGATACATTATTGAAAAAATAAAACTTGTAAACTGATTTTTTTTTAAATACATCAGTCTCAAGTTAAATGAGTTCTGGGAATAGTAGACCGTTGGTTTGAATGCAGGAAACATTTATGTCAAATTCGAAGAAAATTAAACAACGCGTTTGGTCGTAACTACGTAACAAACAAATTTACAAACAATCGAAATGCCGAAAGTTCAAATTAAAACAGGATCTCACTAACGATCGGTCAATTAATTTATCTTGAAATTTTAAATTTATTTGTTGTATAATTTCATTAAGAATATGAACCATTATCAGATTTCTATTCTCCTAAAATAGTAGTTAAGGAAACAGTAGACCTCGCAACCAAACAATAAATAATTTTAAAAAATTAAATATTTAAAAAAACATATACGCTGCTTTTAATGACTACATCAAACATTCATGTCAAATTTGAAGAAAATCGAACAACGCGTTTGGTCGTAACTGCGTAACAAACAAATTTACAAACAAACGAAATGCAGAAAGGTCGAGATAAAACAGAAGACCTCGCTAACACTGTATCAATGAATATGCAATTTTTAAAGAAAGGCACATTTTACTTGAAAACAAGCATCAGCTATACATTCCACTTAAATAAAACGAATTTCAACTGAGATTTCATGGCATATCATATTGGAACAATGTTTACATGAACTATCGTAGTTGATACATCAAATTTCTTATCACGCAACCGAAAAGTGGTCATCATAACTAGAAAAATTCCACACTCCTCTTCTTTCTTTCCACCTCTTTAACTGTTTCTACATTTCGCTGGCATTTGGAATGACAGATGGCCGCCATCAAGCAACCTCAACTTCACACCTTGGGCGCAAACTAATTTTAAGCTAAATAAGCTCCAATATCATTCTCCATGAGGGACAGTTTAAAAATTGCCAAGCTTGTATCTCAGCCTTGCAGTCCTTTAGTACCTTTTGGATAGTTGCTATGGCATACTTGAAATGCGATTCTACTGTACAACAATATTACAATAGTAATTGCATTTTAGATTTAAAGTTGTTTGTCAATTGTTTTAATTACCATTCTTCTTTTAATAAATCACACTGTTAAAAATAGGAACTCAAAAATAAATATAAGGTACTCATTTTTGAGTACATTCGATGGTTAGTCTCAGAATACATAAGTTTTATTTTTGATAAAGAAATATATTCAAAAATAAGTTAAATGAATAAAAAGAGCAGTTGCTTGCAATGTATTTTAGTTTTAAAGTTTTTTTCTCTGTTGTTTTAGTTACCATTCGTTTTTTTTCCATAATTCATAATATTCGCACAATTTTGTTTTCAGATAATCCGAAATTTAACATATGCTCGTTATTTTTTTAAGTTAAAATTTCGCTGTACACTTTCAGAACACACTTTAAGATTATTTTTAATTCTACCAAAGATTTGCAAAACTGCACATTTAATTTCACAACTACTTTCACAAAACATTGAAAAACGATACCAAATAAGTACAGTACATTTAAACTTCAACCCAGAAAAATTAATAAATGTTGGAAAATTAGTGTAGGTAAGGTGCTTTCGAATTAAAATAGGAATTTCTAAAAAATCCCCTTGGCCAATTTCGGTCATCTTTAAAAACGACGCCATATTGGATTTTTTGTTTTAAATAACAAAATATCCTAGGATCATAACTTTTCTTCGACTTTATTGTATATGTTTCTTTTACCACAAACAATTGTAAAATAATTGTTTTATATTATTTAAATGAATTTTTTTTAAGAAAACTGAAAACAAATTGAAGGATTGCGTTTTGTTATATTATAATATTTAACTCTCTGAGTGGTTAGAAAAAGTGCAAAATTGTAAAACTGTTTTCTCGACAAAATAGTTTAATTTATATTTCCAATGAATACATATTATATATATTTAATTTTTATAATATTTTACCCCAATGCTTTAATTTTGGAAAATATTTCAACATCGAACGTTTTTGTAAATTTAAAGTTTACGTGCTTTGTTAGAAAAACTGAAATTCCATAGACGACATAAGACGTTAAGCTCCGTCAGAGGATTAATAATTACTTGTTAATTTGATTTATTACTTTTGAAAATCTAAATATACAATGAATTAAACTGTATTTTTTACTCCTAGAAAAACAAATTCGGTTGTTTGATAAGGTTTTTGTCAACCACACAAGAAAATTTTAACGCGTTTCATTTTAATTTTTATTAATCTTACGAAAATAAGTACCCTACATACATATAAAGTGCTTAAAAGCACACTATTTCTTGGGCATTAACATATCTTTTGTGTATCGAAAATATATTCCCTACTCTTTCAGCTTGAGATATAGATGTACTTTCTGTGTACCAAACATTTTTATAATGCATTTATTCGGAGCAGCGGTCATTGTAGTAAATAAATAACACATGTAATAAATCTCACCAAGCCATACAGAGTCCTTTATATCTTTATTCTACTATATAATTCTATCAAAATAATTTAAGACGCCTTTTACATTCTCGTCCCACCTCTAAATCAAAAATCTTCTTAATTCTTCGAAATCAATGAAGACATACAAGACATTAAGTCTTCTTTATGATTCAATTCCAACAAAAAGTATTAAAGCCGATTTATATAAAATGAATGAAATACCTCTTCGAGATAACAAATGGCAATATAAATTTACTGCTCCAAAGAACTTCAACTTGCTTCCGTTTCGCAGCGTTTTCGGCGACTTGCGCGGCATTTGAAAACAACCCATACCTGCATTTCCACAGTATAAACGATTGAAATGGGGCATTCCAGTGGCGAAGTGTCCAGTCATCGGTACATTCGCCCGGGGCGATGACCATCGCAAAAAGTCACGCCTCGCCACTGGAGCATTCATATATTATTTTGTAACCAATCCCTTATTTTTCTGGTTTGATTTGGCGTGAACTCTGATCCGAAGCCGTTCCTTCAGGGGCTGTCAGGCCGTACGCCTATCTCATTTCCAGCAACTGATGGAAGACGTTCGATGCGTCTGGTTTCTGCGTTGTTATTGCCAACTGTTTAATTCGCTCTTAATCCGAGTGCGAATTGGATTTGTATTTCGGAGATGGAAGAAATATCAAAGCGATTACATGGTGTACATTTTAATTACTTTGCTGCGTTGAATGTCTTTATCGGATTCGTAACTTCTTGATATGGAGCATCGAAGATAGCCTTTGAGAGATTTAGTGATAAATTCACGAGGAAAGTTGTAGCTGCTCCGGTTTGTTGTTCTTTGACTGCATTTGATTGATCGTTTCGTACAGAGATGTGATTTTTGTGAACGTCTACTTATAACATTAGGGTAGGGATTCCCAAACTTTAGATCTTCACGGTCTGCAAATCAGAAATTTCATTCGGCCTACTACCTCTTAATGACACTAAAACTAAAATACCAAATAAAATTCAGGTACTATTGACTTTGTTAATAAATTTATTAATCAAATAAATGTATATTCGACTTACAATTATTAAAGATGACATTTCAAACTAATAAATTTTCGCGCCTTTGTTTTGCTTCAAATAATAAAAGGGATATTTGCGTTTGCTTATGTTTCAACAACTTTGATATTCTTGGAAATAAAAATACATTTGAATATAAAGAGGGAAATTAACACTTTGATTGGAAAATATCTCCGTGGACCACTTTGTCTGGTCCTTGAACCACCAGTGGTCCAAGAATCACGAGTTGGGAACCAATGCATTAGAGTGTCAGGCTCTCGGAAATAATTAAAGTTTATATCAATGGATTGAATACTTGAACAGTCAATAAGCTAAAATGAAGGGAATTTTGAAAATTATTTTTCTTTATATTTTCAATACATGTAATTTTAATAAATAAAACTATCAAAATCATTTGAAATGTAATTCAACATGGAATATTTTTATGGAATTAAAGTTTATGTTTATGTAGAGAAACCTGGAGATCCATGGTCGTCTATGGAAATCCAAACCCCTAGGTGAGTTAAACAATTAGCAGTCCGTCTATAAATTAGCAAAACTTAAAAAGAAATTTTATAACTGTTTTTTTGGTTAACCTAGACCCTACCTTTCTCAATCCTCCGCTCAACAACGCTACCTAAAAACTTTAAGTAAAGTTTTAAGTTTTAGTTAAACTATAGGTACGTTAAATAAAACTGGATATCATACTTAATAACGATATTATTTAGTGATAAAATTAAATTGTAAGGTATCTATCAAATTAAGTCATAACAATAACTGACAAACATTAATGTGAACAAATTAAATGGCGTTGCATCTCCATTGAAAGTTTGGGTAAGTCAAGTTTGTATGTCATTTTTTTAAGACTGTATGAATGCGCCCACACGTGGTATTTTGTGGAAGCGCCACACTCACAAGAAGCCAAAGAGCCGCATGCGGCTCGCGAGCCTCGGTTTGCCAACCACTGACCTACACCAATTTACCATAATATAGCTAAAATAATCACCACTTATTGTAGGTACAATGTTACCGTAACAACTAAGTATAAATAAAATTATTATAATATTAATATTTGATGTAGCCTGTATTTTTCTCTTCCAGATTGGATTGGATCTACTTTTAGTGAGAATTTTGCTTTTATTTAGGAATTAAAGAAGGCAACAACAAACTAGAAGAAACAAAAATACAAGTCAACATATTTATAATTTTTAAACACAAAACTGTTAAAACTAGGTACCTGAAAATAAGTAAAATGTACTCATATTTGATTACATTCTATGCTTATCATGGCTTTGTATACATGAATTTCAATTTTGAAAACGACGTGTACTCAACAATAAATAGGTGCTTGCCTACATAGGCTGCCTTTGTAAATCATTTTCAATAAACATCGACAATCACAACCAAGTCTTCCGAGAATCGAACCCAGATTCTCAGCACCGCATTCAATTTCCTTATCCGTTAGCATACCAGGATGATGTTAAGAAGTTTTAAACAGAAGAAATATTAAAAAAGTTGTGCCAAAAGAATGGGAAGTAAGATAATTGAGTTGTAATAACTCGGTTTGTATTTAAGCAATCGACATCAAATAATTCGGAAAACCATATTCTGAACTACAAGTTTGGCAGATATATTTAAAATCGCTTGAACAGAAGCTGTGATTAGTAATATTAAATCACATTGATACTTTTTAAGAAAGTATGGTTATTCGAATTTGATTACGTCATACTCTCGTTTACAGTGGAATTGTACTTAAAGAAATTAGAAAATACTTAGAAATTAATTTTTAATTATATTTTTCTACAGTGAAATTGCGTCGAAAGGAACAATTGTGTTAATATTTCTGAATTTTAAATTAATGACTGCCTTAAATGTTAAATTGGTGAAAAACTAATTTAATTAAATACCAAAACAATTTTTTGCAAAGGTAATAGCTTTACATCAGCTTCCCTCCATACGTAAGTTGTTGATTTGAAATCAAGTTGATTGAGTTTGATTGTAGTCGAGTTGTTGATTTGAATCAAGAAATTAAGTTTTGAATTTTGAAACTGAAATCGATATTTAAGAGGTTTAGAAATTCAATTCCACACATATCATTAACATTCTGAACTCCAGCTTTCCTTTCCCTTTTACAACCACAGAAAAACAGGTGTCACTCGTGGGTGTTGCTCTAACAAGCCCATAAACGCCCCCATAAAAACTTAAAACAAAACTAAAACACCTCAAATTGGCGTGAAAAGCAGTATGTACAATGCACCTAACACCACAAAGGCGCCCCGTGGAGCCAAATCTCCAGTGCCAGTGATAAACCGCTTCGCCATTCCCAAACTTCGTAACCCATGGCCTCTGTGCGCAACTCCTCAAATACAGGTAAGAGAGTTCAGAGTTCTTCCAAATTTATAGTATATTTTTTTGCTTATCCTTATTGAAGATAAGTCATAAATTTGTCCCGTGGTCTTCTTGCGTGTGTGGTGTAAATGAAAATGGATAACGATGATAAACGGGGAGTAGGTGAGTGTATTCGATTTCTTTTTTGAGTTAGGAGTTTGAACAACTGCCGCTACTGAAGCTTGAAGAAATATGGGGTATTTATGGGTTGTTTGAGATGTATAGTTCGATAAGCATTCTTTGAAAAGGGTATTCGTCAGGTGCTATTTCCACAGAGCAGGTATTAGTGAATTCGACTTCATGTATCAGACTTCAAGTTTCTAAACCAGATAGATCACCTTTGACAAATGTTTCAAGAGACACAAAAAATATGTAATTACATTGTTTATTTAAGAATTTTATCTTTTTTCATATACAAATTGGTATTAGATAGACACAGGTCGTAACCACATTATAGCTCTGTATAGGTATTACTTTGAGGGAGAGAACAATTTTGGATTTATCTTGTTCTGCAACCAAGCTATAGGATCTATCTGATTTAGCAAGAAAACTGTGGAATGTAGCTCGACTTCTTCGCTACAATCGGTGTGCAGTAGCCTTGGTTCATCTGGTTTTGAAACTGATGTCTTTATACTTGGCTACTGATGAATTTGTAGGACTAAAAGCAAATTACAAAATAAGAAAATCAAAAAAAGGGATTTATCTGGTGTTAAAGCTATAGGGCTCATATTTGAAAATAGTAAATTCCTTTTGTTGTTTCTTTAGAATTAAATTATATTAATACATATTATATTTTACTTTAATTTTATAAAGATATCTATCTATTTGATTATACGTTTAATGTTTTGTATATAAATCAACAGATTTAATTTAAGAAGAGGCTCAAGTTTAGTCCAATGATATCAATGACTGCAATACTTTACACTTTAAAAATAAAATAATCATAACCAGAATTTTTTTCTATGAAAATATAGAAAAATCATGATACAGATTAACAAAATATAAATGAACTTTAATATTGGTTTTTAAGACACCGAACTATATTTCTAAAATATCCATTCAAAACTTTAATAGTAGGTACTAATTAGTTTTAAAGTTTGACAAAATTATAATCAAATATGCACAAAATTAATTTCCAGAAAACTGTCAAAATGAATACATGACTTTTCAAAATTCAAACAGTTAATTGTTTACGTCCCAATATTACGTAATTGAAAGTTTTAACATTTTACTAATAATCGGTCTCTATTACTTTTTACATATTACTCGAAGCCATTTAAAACTTCGAAAGCTACATCGATACATCCAAACATGTAAAGTACACAGAAATTACTACTTTTCATTTATTTCTCAGTTCCGCTAGTTCATCTTCAAACTCAACTTAAGCCGTAGGCTATAAGTGAGAAAACTTAAGTATTTATCACTCACTGTTAACCAAAGGTACTTGAAAATAAGTAAAATTTAATCATTTTTGATTACATTCTATGCGTATCACGGCTCCGAATACATGAAAAAAACGTACTCAAAAATGAGTACAATGGAATAGATGCTTGCCTACACATGCTGCATTCATAAATCAAGTTCAATAAATATTGACAATTACAACCAAGTCTTACCGGAAATTGAACCCAGATCCACAGCAATCCAGTGCTTTGTCCGTTAAAATACCAGGGAGACATTAAGAAGTTGTAAATAGAAGAAATGTTAAAAAAAAGGTATGCCAAAAGAATGGGAAGTAACATAATTAATTTGCAATAACTCGGTTTCTATTTAAGCAATCGACATCAAATAATGTATAAAACCATCTTCTGAACTTCTATTTTAAGTTTGTCACGTTTCATTAAGATCACTGTGATTAGATATATTAAATCACATTATTACTTTTTGAGGCAATACGTTTACTTGCATTTGAGTATGTCATACGCTCGTTTACGATACAATTATACTTAAAGAAAAACGAGAAAATTTAGATACTCATTTTTAAGTACCATTTTTAGGGTGTTTAGTACATTCAATTAGTAAGCTATTGTTTAAAGAAATAAAAACTACCCTTAGCTCAAAAATGCCCAACAGAAACACAAATTATTCATTACGAAATTGCTATGTCCTATTTTTACCATAAGGAATATTTTTGCATTTTATGTTCTTGTATTTTACAAAGTTGGCAAACCATAATTGTGTTACCAAATTACCAACTCCGAATTCTTTTCTGAAAGAAAATCGAAAGTGTCAATGACATGCTCCATTCCCATCAAAGAATTCGTTTAACGAAATCTCGTATAAAATCACCTTCCTCCCAAGGTGGCCCAACACCTCTGCTCCAAGAAGAGGCATTCACAGGTGGTAATGATACATCGAACATGGTCATCTATAAAACATGAAACCGTCACTTTTCAAAGCATCTTGCAATAAAATTGACACTAATAATCATTGAATAATAATCTTCTGATGGTGAAGTACAAAGGCGAAAGGTGTTTTCGCAGCCGAAATGACAAGATGCTGACATAACATCACCGGCTTTGATTTTCGTCTAACACATTAATTGATACCTTTTGCTGTTGTCAACGACATTCCAGTTCTGAAGAGGTGGTCTTATGTAGAATATTTTCTAATAAGTGTTTTTTCTTACAGGTATTCCTGCTCATATTCTTGCCCACACGTGTTATCCACACCTTTTGGGTTGACACTGATACGTGAAGGGAGTTCGGGATTACCAAATTGGCGATACTTTTCGAAGAAAATATTTTAATAATTTTCTTGGCGTTCCTTTAATTTTAACGTAATTTGACACAACCACAAACATTGATACAGCATCTGTTCAACCTTATCATATATCTAACTATATCTAACCATACTTTTAAGGTAGATTTTTAACAATATATAGAGTGGTTACAAATTGTTGGCGAAGGTCATTGTTTGGCTGTATCACATTTAGCTGCATTGGCATAATAAAACATCATTATTCCCTAACTACTTCACTTATATAATAAACCAGCAGAAATATCCGTTCTTCGAATGAGGTTAAATGAAACGATATACTGCAGGGATTAATAAAATTATTATTGTTTCAACCAAAGTCTAGAAATGCATATACACTGAAGAGCCAGAAAAACTGGCACACCTATCTAATATAGTGTAGGTCCTCCTCGAGCACGCAGAACTGCTGCAACAAGACATGGCATCTGACTGTGACGTGTGACGTGGCATGTGGCATGGCATGGCATGTGGCAAGACTCCACTGATGTGTGAAGGTATCCTGAAAGCAATGCCCACTACGATTCTTGTATCACATAAGTCCACAATTCCAGAACAGTCCGAGTATGGTACCTTCGAGAATGGATCCTTTGTAGTAGTAGAGGAGTCGTGACGTCACTCTCGTTAACATCAAAGTGAAGCCAACATGTTTAGCTCCAGTCACGTGATTAAACTACGTCATTCCATTCACGAATTTTTTCTAGTTCATTCATGAAAATTATCCTGTACTTAATGAATGAATATTATATGATGCAACTGTTTTTTGTAGTAATTTTCGAAATGATATTTTTCGTGTAAAAGTTGTATTGTATACTATGAGGTGGAAGTGGATTTTCGAGATATTGGAATAAGAATAATAGTCCATTCCTGCTAAAAGGTTATAACAATGTTGATATTTCTTTAAAAGGAAATGTTAAAATTGGCTTTTAAAACCATTATAAACTCATTTAAAAACTAAATGGGTTTTAAAATGAATAGTCTCAAGTGCACATCTTGAGGATGTAGTATCTATATATGAATTTGTAACCGTTTATACGTAGAAGTAAATGTTTTGCAATCCACAAATAGAATCTATTTTATTATTATGAACAAATCGTTTAACTTTATTAGCCTCACAAATAAATACGTTAAACCACAGCTAAAAGAATAGCTTATTATGTGTAGTTAAATCAACCAAACATTGACCATCTCGCAACATTTTATGACCCCCCCTCCCCCCTCCCTTTATAAGTTTATGCAGTGGCGGCGATTCGGGGGGGGGGGGGTTGCCCCCGCGCTTTTTTGGATTTTGCCCCGCACTTTTTTCAGCACTTTTTAAAAAGTAATAATTAGTAAACATTTTTACTGCATTGCCAAAACATGGTACCCCAACCCCCTCCATGTCAAAATGAACCTATATCCCTGTATGTACTGAATTTGATTTATACAATGCAGTACAATTTTTGAGGAAACCGTGGATAGTTTGAAAATAAAAGTTTATACTGTGGACCCAAACTACACAAAAGTTTTTTAACAAGGCAATAGTAAGCAGAGTAATACTTCCAGATTTTCTTATTTATCCAGATTATTCTTATTTAATCTAAATCTTTATTAAAAAAAAATAAGTCTATTTTATTACAAAATTTAACAATAAAAACAAATTTGCGGGATTTTTTTTATCTTGAACTAACCTGTTATTAATTTTTCTCAAAAATTAAATCAGCAAAAAAAAATTGACTCTTAAATATTTAGAATTATAGTTTGCAACCTTGATTGCTAATTACGCATAGAAATTTTTTCAAAACAAAAAAATTCTTCTACTAAAACATTTTCTCCCCTCTTTGACCTTGCCCCCTCACTTTTAGCACCCAATGTCCGCCACTGAGTTTATGAGCATGTTTCTTCCCACTGATCCATCGTAGTATAAAACACTAAAATTATATTACTTATCAATACAATAAAAACATGCGTTAAATTTTATATATTTTTACAAAGATGTTTCCAACATCCAAAAGTATCAAACGGTCTAAATATAAAATCGCTCCTATAAATGGCTTCTTGGCACGACAATTGGCGAAACACAGCAGCCATTCTTGTAATGGAAACCCACCAGATATAACACAAAAATAACACGTTGTTCGAGGTGAATAACTGTTATTACTCCAGCAATTTGATTGGTTGATTACAGGGTAAGGGCATGCAGCAATATCTTGTTCCATGCATTAATGATTACTGATTAAATTTCATTGCAGTCGTGCGCTTCTTTAAGTGGAAACCTGTCCAAAGGAATGAGGCAGGAACGCCCGTTTCTTTTTCTTTGCGCCGTCGCTATCAAAAATTACATTCTTTTTTTTAGTTCGAAACCCAGGTTCATTTTCGTACATGTGTCAATCAAACATTCATGAGAAGAGTAAAGTAAGTCTCGGAAAGTAGCAATGTGTAAATGCATATAGCTGTACTTGAGGTTTTGCTATGGTTGATTTCGTATATCATACTTATTATCTATACTTATTAAATATTGGCGTCAAAATTTAGGTATGATTTTTGTAAATTGGCTCCAACTTCAAAAAGTTGTAATGAATATAAAATTTATTTTAAATAATTAAATTTTTTCAACTCTTCCGTAAAATTTAAAATATTTAAAATATTTTTTTTTTTTTACTTTTTATCGCATTTTATTTAAAGTTGGTTTTCCTGGGTTTTTTTAAGATTATTTTATTTTTACATTTTAGTTTACACATATGCTCACATTTCGACAATGTCTTTATAATTGGTGAATAAAACCAGTGGCGTAGGAACTTCTTTTTTTCAGGGGGGGCTGAATTTTTTTTTAAATATATTGTTATACAATATAAAATAGTACGGAGTTGCGAGCTATTAAACAATTAAAAAACAATCAATGTTTTAAATTTTTACAAACAAGTGTTCGTATTGTACGCTAAAATATGAATTTTTTCAGATTTGAGGAATTCGTCTCTATTTAACTTTCTTTAACAAAATTTTAACTTTCTAAAAGAAGAAATTTCAACTATATAAGCAGTTTAGAAAATAGTGCATGAATCTGATGGTTTATTATTTGAAAGGGAATAAATTACGGGATATACGATTATAATTTATGAAATGTCCACAAATAATATTTTTTTTATTTAAAAGCGTATTTTTTACATTATTCTTAAAATTACTCTTTAAAGCTTTAGCGTTGTAGCTTTCAAAGCAAATTCCCCCCACTTTAAAGCACGTTTAGAATAAATAAGGGACGCTTCCTTTCGAATGCCTCTTTGTAGGAATTCTCTATTTCTACAATTTGTTTTTTAAGTATTTAAAAAAAATAGTATAATATTAGGGGGGGGGGGGGCTGAGCCCCTTCAAAATAATTCCTGGGGGGGCTCGAGCCCCCCAGCCCCCCTACTTCCTACGCCTATGAATAAAACGCACCTTCTCCAATCACAGAGGCATCTTTGAAGCACGTGCTTTTGTTTATCAACGCTATTTAATCTTGACACCAGGTTTTGCATAGGGTCCATTCCATTCCCGGTGCCTTTTCATCTTTTCCCAAAACACCTTTTCCTGTGTTTTTCTCAAAGTATTAGAACAGTTTTTTTTTTTAAATTGGGTGACGCTTTTTCTAGTTTTTTGTTATAAAAGATTACTTTTCTTTGTAATTTGGACTTTCTTCTGTATTAAAATAGAGTAATTGCATATTTTTAAAATTCGTATTCCTCATTACATTTTCCTATAAGAAAACAATTTCTGAAAAAATAAAAATGATTTTAAAAATGCAATGATATTGCTTAATTTAATTTAAAGGATTTAAAATTGACAAAAAATACAACATATTTATTTTATTTTTATTAAAAATATTATTTTTATTATTATTATTTAAAAATTTGCAAAAGTTAAGTACAATTTCGAACTGGTAAAGTTAATTATTAATTATCAATAATTTGTTAATTATTATCAATAATTGGTTAATTATTAGTTATCTATAATTTGTTAATTATTAATTATCAATAATTTGTTAATTATTAATTATCAATAATTTGTTAATTATTAATTATCAATAGTTTGTTAATTATTAATTATCAATAATTTGTTAATTATTAATTATCAATAATTTGTTAATTATTAATTATCGATAATTTGTTAATTATTAATTATCAATAATTATCAATAACGTTAATTATTAATTATCAATAATTGGTTAATAATTAATAATTTGTTAATTATTAATTATCAATATTTGCTAATTATTAATTATCAATTATTTGTTAATTATTAATTATTAATAACTTGTTAATTATTAATTATCAATAATTTGCTAATTATTAATTATCAATTATGTGTTAATTATTAATTATTAATAATTTGTTAATTTCTAATTATCAATAATTTGCTAATTATTAATTATCAATTATTTGTTAATTAGTAAATATTAATAATTTTTAAATTATCTAAATATTTGCACACATTTCTTAAGAAATTAACAATTTTGTTAATATTTAAAATTAGAATTAACATAATTGTCATAAACTTTAGGGAGGGGTGCCTTGATCCCCCTGAGCCCCTCCCTTTCCTCGCCTATGGATATTACATATGTGACCGCTAAACAAAAGTGGCTCCAAAGATCTAGCCTCAACCTAAAATCTTATCCGGTAGCTTAGTTCACGATACAAAACCAAGCAGAGCAAAGAACTTAATTCTTTAACTCCAAATACACATTTATAACCGCTATCGTGTTTCTTGACACGTCTTAAAAAAAAAAGATAAGCAACGTACTCATGAGAAAAACATTCAAAACCAGCCCATTTTTAAAATCGAATACTAAAATCGTCTGCGCCCAGTCGTTTCCTTTCTGCTTTTATGTTCTGAAAGAAGAACACAAACGCAACAAACAAACAAAAAAAGAAGAACGGAGCAGCAGAAAACTTGAGGAATTCCTAACCCTAAGGTTGGAAACGAATTAAGCATCAACTTGTATCGTTTCCGAGTATCTTTTTAAAGCCAGTGTTCATTTTCTGTTAATTAGAAATTCTCCGCACGCACGTAATTCGAAGAAAGTCACGTGTTTTGTACGGAGAGTGGAAGACGTTTCTGTTGGGCTCTTCCCCCGTCTCTCGGAGATATGCATCCCTCCTTTTGTTGTGGGGATTCGCTTTTTGCTGGTGTTTTGCTGGCAGACGATAAAGAGGAACTACTTAAGCAGGGAGGTGAGAAGGGGGGGGGGGGGGAGGAGGTAAGAACGAAACTTAGTTACTTTAGGGGGTTGTTGCGGGAAAAAAAAGGAAAACTAAGAAAACTATATAATGCTTACATTATGCCATTTAGCACTATACATTTAGTTATAATTATCTTTATACTTCAAGTGTAACGTTTTTAAATTGAAACAAAAATATATATATAATAATTATGAATCATTTACCAACTAATTTTAAAGATGTGTAACCAAAAGGTATAAGGAAAGGTTTTATTAAATAAATGTACGGAACTTAACTCTCTACTTCGGTTATATAATTATTAAAAAATAGTAGGGAATTAACCCTAATATTCCTAATAGAACGTTAACAACTTTTAAAAACTACTTCCCATACAGAGGTGCGGATACATGTGATGTGATATGAGTCCTTTAGTTTCAAACCAAGAAAGATCCACTTTTTCGCATAATGTTTTTTTTTTTTTTTCATATAAGTAATATCCCTAATCTCAAGTAATATTCCAAATAAGATCTTAAAAGCAAAAATATATATACATATATTTATGAAAATGTTGTTAATCCTAATTTTAAATAATAAGAATTAATTAACAGGTTATTAATAATTAACAACTATTTACAGAAGTAGATTTAATTACTAATTAACACAACAGCTCATTAGAGTTTATATATTTTTTATTGGTAAATGAGGAGTAAACGTTAAAAAAGTGTTTTGTCACATTGAGACCATCCGTGGGAAAACAGAAATAACTTTTCTTAAATGCATCTGGAGACGATTTCAGCGATATATGAACCTCATTTTTTTTCTTCAATATTGAACAAAATACCTTTTGAATATTGGCGTAGGAAATGTGGCAGGGAGACAGCTCAGGAAGCTCAAGCCCCCCCCCCCCCCCCTTAAACCCCCCCCCCTTCCCCCCCCCCCCCCCCCCCCCCCGCCCTCCAGTCAATATTTTCTTCCAAAAATTGGGAATATTTTAAGAAATTGATGCAATTTGCTCAGTAATTAACAAATTATAAGTAATTAACAACTATTTGTTAATTATTAACTAATTACTAATTAGATATTAACATAACATGCTAATTAGAGTTTATTTTTTTTTATATTGGTAAATAATCTGGGAATGGTACTAGTTGAGCTCTCCTCATAATTTTTTAACTTCTACGTCATTGCTTTTGAATGTTTGTTTCTCAACTGTTATGGGTATGGAACTAGTTGCAGCTTCCCCCCCCCCCCTTCCTGCCCAAATATTTAATAATTCATATACTTTTGAGATTTTAATTGTATTCTTCTTCAACTTATTGATTCGGTCCTTGCATTTCAAACAAATCACGAGGGATGTGTTCCTTTTAAAATAAAATCCAAGAACGTTGTAATTATGGATTCTTAACTGTCTATTCAAATGGTTTTTTCAAGTGAAGTCATATTATATATAGGAAAAGACGTGCAAAATAAAACCCGGGGAACTGTAAACAGCCCCACTTCACTTGGCATACCCGCCCTTGTGTGCAGAACCAAAAGAAGCAAAGGGGGCAAAACTTGTGTTCTGCATCCACGGGGGGTGATATCTGTCACGTTTGTAATAAGGATTCTGTCCGAGATGGCAGCCGAAGATAGTTTTCATTTGCTCGCCATGATTGATAATCATCGCCCCTATTTTATGCCGTAATTAAAGATCCCGCCCTCTGGAGTGTTAATTGAACCGGTGCTCGGTTACTCCAGTGCCATTTGCTAACCAGACACAGACAGCTTTTTTTCTACCCCCCCCCCCCCCTACCCTTCAATTACCGTATTGGAATGTGAAGACGTTTGAATAGATGTTTTGGCCATCGCTAAGAAAATGTGAGCTCTCAGGCAGTGAGAACTACTTTGCGATTCAGCTGTTTTACCTTTTCTTCAGAGGGTAGAATATAACTTTTTTAAAAATTATTTCAGCGTATTAATATTTTTTTTACTATTCCAAGTTCTTTGAATCAATTAAAAATATTTCAATTAATTAAAAACTTATGTATATATATAAATTACAACATTCATATACACTAGGGGGAACCTCCCCACCCCCACTCTCTAACGCTCGCCAACCCCCGGAGGATTTCTTTGCAAATTAATTACCGCTTTGATTGCGTTAATTTCATTCCTTTCTTGCGTTTCAGTTGAATTTAGCCCGTTTAAAAAAAGTCATTTACTGTTGTTCAAATTTTAAAATGTAGATGTCGCCACGATGATAACTTTTCGTTTTTTTTAAAGCGTAATAAACTCATTTATTTATTAATATTTTATAGTTTTGACAAGTTTTTGGCACATCTACAGTTTACTCCGCTTCAAATGGCACCTTGATCACAAAAATTGGTTATATAGTTTTGGAGGAGTGATTTCGACAATATACGGTATTGCCTATTAAATATATAGATTTGGTTTTTAAAATCATATATTCCGGAAAAAAAATATTTATTAAAAAAGGACAGGATTATAATGTATTACAAACAGTAGCAATTATAATGTATTATTTACAGGATTATAATGTATTAAAAATCAGGACATACTAATTTTAATAATTAATGAAATCTCAAAAAAGTGATTTTCTATTGATGAACTAGCCATTGAAAAATAGAAAGTGTATTTTATTGTTTTCTAAAAGATATAAACTAATTTATAGCTGAGCGAAAAATGGGTATATTTTAAAGTGTACGACAATATAAAATTGAAATTTTGAATAAATCTTAACAAACTTTTAAATAAAGCCCAGTTTCTCAGCACTAATGCTGTTTAACTACATGTTTTGAAATTTTCTCAGCATCTTGTTCAAGAAATTATTAGTTTCTCGAAAGAATTTACAACTATGCGTGATGTGCGTTCGAATATTTCGATTATTTTAATGTTTTCCATTGACTTAACATGAATGAAAATGCCACAAACATCGTCTGACAGTTTTAAATTTTATTGAACCTCAAACATTATTACATGAATTCTGTTATGAGTGGCTTATTTCGACATTAAGTGTATTAACTTAACGTTGACGAAAATAATAATAAAAAAAATAACCTTCAAAGTCATTTCTCATTTGCAAAACGAAATGAAATGAAGAAACCGAATTCGTTTTCTGATTTATCATTCTACTTCGTGAAATGATCAGCTCTCCATCTGTCGCCTTCAAAGATTTTTATTAAGATAAAGAAGAGGCTGATGATAACTACTATCGTCAGAGAAAGACAGATGGCATACACGATAATATGTTATGTTCGGTAACACCTTTCGTTCACTTTGACAGCCTTGTAGTATGAGCTTTTATTATTAACACCTTTTAACTTTTCCTGTCTTTGAACCTGATTTCTTCTATTTCATTACCTCTCTTTCTCACCGACTGAAAGTGCGCAGAACAATCGCCTAATCAGAGACCGGTTATTAATTCGACGGTTATGTATTTTTTTTATGTATGTTTGATAAAGATTTCTGTTAATAGAAATTTCAGCATCCATTGTATTCTAACTTAAACTGAAATGGCAAAGCAAACCTGTTATTTGAATGTCAAACCTGTTATTTTAGTGTACAGAAATACAAAATGGCGTCTGATAACTTTTCAGTTGAAGCAAATTGCACATGTTACACAGGATCGAGTCTTGGAGGTGTCCAGTTTTACCAAAATTAAAATAAAATTCGTTATTAATTAGCATTTATTAGTATGACCAAATATTCAGGGCCCGATTAAAACATTAATGCAAGGGAAGCCGCCTTTAAATGGGCTAAAATTCGAAACAATTTAAGGCAAGTTTATTTTTTACTAAAGTTTGTAATACAATTTTTGTAAGGCAAATTTAGTAGCAAACTATGTTAGGGGTGTTAATTTTTTGTATAAAATGTGTGATTTGAGGGCAAATTTTGACTGCAAATATTGAATCGTCACCGGGATTCCGCTACTAAGCCAAGTTTCAAGTCTATAGGACATTTGGAAGAAGATTTAAATTCATATTTAAGGATACAGAGTGAATAAAATTAAAAGCTCGCACAAGAAGAAAGAAAAAAACAGAACAAGAAGCATTCCCAAACCACGGTTCAGGTAACCTGGATCCCCATCCCAGACAAGAAGAAAAACTCATGAACGAAAGCGCAGAAGACAATGAAGGAGTGTGTAACTCAGGTGTCCCCGGTGTCGCGTTTCAGGGCGGCGGCAGGCCCGTAGGATGCTGTCGGGTGGGCCCGACATGTCGCGGTGCTGTCGGGCGGCTAATGTGGTCCGACAGCGATGCTGTTGGCCTGGACCTGTCATCGCTCGGAAAAGTCGATTGTCTTGAGGGCTTGGAAGTCGACGTTTACCCACTGAGAGGTGTACCTGGATGTGTACCTCTCGGTAAAGGTTGGATGAAGAAATAATGTTGAGACCCGATTTCACTGTTAAAAATAGATTCAGTAAAACTCCAATTATCCACACTGTTAAAAAAATGGTACTTAAATATCAGTACCTGAACATACACTGTTAAAAATTATTACCACCTTGACCAAATTTGGTACCTATTTAGCTACAACCAACATTTGGTGCATAGTTTCACCATTTTACGGCGCTACCATGGATACCATTTAGTGGTGAAACATTGTTTAGTGGTGAAACATTGCTCCAAAACTCTTAACGTTGGATTATGTAATAAAAAAGCATGTGTTGTCTCCATTTATTTCAACGGCCTCCATGGCCGAGCTATTAAACGGGTCAGCTGGGAATCCGAGGATTCCTGTATCGATCCTAGGCGATGGACTTGACAAAAAAAAGAAGAAGAAAAAAAAGGAGTGATCTTGTGATCGGAGAGTTGCCAGATTCGCTACAAAATACTAGAAAAGTCGGCCAGAAAATCTGTAAAAAATTAACGGCGTGCATACGGGACTGGTGCACTATACATCTGATCGGGGTCCAAAGTCCCGACGTCTATTGAAGGCGTTGGGTGCCAGTTCAGGTGTTTCCCCGTCATCTGACCATGGTTCTAAAATTACGAGGTGCATGTATGAATGTGTGAATGTGTATGTGTTCCCGGGTCTTTCCTTTTTCAGATAGACCCCAAACCGTCGCCAATAGCCCACTGTGCAGCTCTAGTGCGAAGTTAATTAACCAAACCAAAACTTTTTCAGATTAACATACAACGAGCTCGCGCTTAGCCTTAGGGCTCCCAACTTTTTAATTTAGTAACTTGTTAGTTAAACTTAAAACCCGTTAACGTTATCCTATTTTCTAGGCTTCTTTAGTTGAAGGTGTAAGGACCTCCGGTCGACCCACCGTAACGTTAATTCCGATTTCTAATGCATAAGCGTTGATGTAGCGACAGCGAAAATTTCGGTTGCAGTTAAAGAGGTTGAACCAATTATAGTTGAAACCTTCACTTTTTTCTGATAAAGGATTTTTGGTACAACCTAGATTCCACCATAATATAGTGTAATTTGCTGCACATCTCTGTTTTGCACCAACATATGGTACATCGTTGAACTGAAATTTTTAACAATGTACTCGTTTTTCTTTGAGCACAACTGCATCGTAAATGAGCGATGACTCACATTTCAGTAATCGTACTTTCTCAAAAATGAGCAGTGTGGTTTAATACTCCTAATCTCGGCCTCTGTCCAAGCCTTCTTAACAAAGCGTCCTGGCAAACTTAAAATAGTTGTTCAGAAGTTCTGTTTTTCACTTTATTTGATGTCGATGGCTTAAATGGAAACTGAGTTATTTCAACTCAGTTATTTTACTTCGCATTCTTTTGGGACACCTTTTTTAACATTACTTTTGTTTATAACTTCTTCACTTCGCCCTGGTAGCTTAATGGATAAGGCTCTGGACAGCAGTGTTTGCAGATCTGGGTTCGATTCCCGGTAAATCTTGGCTGTAAATGTCGATATTTATTGAAACTGATTTAATTTATGAAGGAAGCCTATGTAGGCTAGCTTATGTATCCATTTTATTCATTTTTACCCATTAAACTCATTTTCATGTACATGTCTTTTTCAAAATTGAAACTTATGTATTCGGAGCCATGATAAGCAATGAATATATTAAAAAAATGAGTGTAATTTACTTATTTTTGAATACCTATGTTTAACAGTTCAGTTATTCAGATAAAAAAAAAAGCGGATCTCCAATAATCCAGATCCGGATGACTTTAAGAAAAAAAAATCAGCAAATCCACATTTAAAAAGTTTCTTATTGGTGAATTATGTTGTTTTTATTAATCTCATTAAATTACATTACATACTAAAGCAATTCTTTAAGCAATTTACTAAGAAATAAAATTATTTTGAGGAATTGGAATTCTATTGTACTGGAAATTAAGTAAAATGTACTAAATTTTTTAACATTCGACGTTTATCTTGATTCTATATAGATGAATTTCAATTTTGATAAAGATATGTACTGAAAAATTTGTAAAAATATGTATATACTGGCCTACATAGAGTGCCTTCATAAATTACTCTAAATAATTATCGACAATTACAGTCAAGTCTTACCGAAAAATAAAAAAAATAAAAAATGTATTCAGTCGAATTGATAACCTCTCTCTTTTCAGCCCGCTTATGAAATTGGTTGGCGTGCTTTTAAATCAGTTAAAAATAATATTTTCATGCAAGCTAGAAACGTGCAGTATTTGTGGTCCATTCCGAACTATTTTGAAAACTGGAGCTGTCTGGTTCATACAACGACATCTTCAATTCTATCCGTTAGAAAGTTAAAGATATTTAAATGATTAATAAAGCATATTCGAAGTATAAAATTGATACTTTTTAAACTTTCGTAAAAATAGTACTTAGATTTTGTTTTAAAAAAATATCAAAATTGGTCTAGCAGATGTCCATAATTACAATTGAAGCCTATTTCTTATATATAGAAGGGATAACAAAGTAATTAAAACCTTACATATAATATTCGTTTTTTTTTATTTAAAACCCATATCCCTTAAACTTATTTGTACCACTCTAATAATCGTTAATAAATCTAACTAAACTATTGAACAAATGGGGCGTAATTTTGGGACCTTATGGAGGATTACATCTTATAGCAGACCTATTACAATATTTTTAATACTATTTGTGCTAATGTTGGGTACTATAGCGCCCCCATAAAAATTTCCACAGCAAAAAAATTACTCAATTTTTTTCTATATTTCCAAACAATTTTTGGTTTTAAAATTCTATCGGTTGTTTTGCTAAAATCCTGAAAATAAATATTTTTTGGGATTTTACTAATTCGATGATCTAAAGTGACACATTTGTAGAGCATTAATTTTAATTTTATTTTTCATTTTGTAGAGCAATGTTCATCGTTTGTATTCTGGAACTATATAAGATTTAGTTTTTATTAGTTTTCTGTGACTTATGATTTTTCTAGAAGTCATTAAATGTTCGTAAGCAGATTATCATTAAGAATTTTAACAAAAGAAAATTCACTGTAAAAGATATGATTAAAAATGTATTTTATTTTTTAATTGTAAATACTCTACATTCTTTAGAAATTACTTTCTCATAAGTTTAGTTCTTACTTCAAAATATAATTTTACAAATATTTATATAAAAATTTCGATATTTATAAAATTGCAAGTGTATGTGTAATTTAAAGGAAACACTATGAGGGCTTACGCCCTTTATCCCTTTTTTTTGGGGGGGGAGCTCCCTCCCCCCATTGTAAAGTTTTGGCTACATCTATGCATTTCTACTGACCGATTTAAACTGTAATTGAAGGCAAGAATATCATAATGCAAAAGCGATGTATTTCGTTATTACTTTGCTAAACAATAGTAATCAATATATCTCCAGAAATACTATACAATGGAAATTATTCTATTGTAATAATGATTATTATTTAATCCCATAGCAGTTTTCAGACATATGAAAAATTACTACTTCAAACTAATTTAATTATTATATTTTTAATTAAAACTATTCTAAATTCTGTGGGTTATGAAAATATATCAAAGTAATATTTAAAAAATTAATTTAAAAATGGTAAACTAATGTATAAAAAGAAATTCTAAAGGAAATCCGCCATGTTTGTATTCAATCAATATAATGCAAATATTAAAAATATCTCAATAATTAGTTTTTTTTTAATTTCAATAGATGGCGCCACCACAAAATAAAACCCGTAATAAGGCCTTCCATTGGGAAAAAAATTATATCCTGATTGTAAGGAAGGCACAAACTACAGTTTAAACTATAACTTGAAAATAATTCGAATATTTTGTAATGTTTATATTATTTTATTTAATTCATGTATTTGAGTTTCGATGTTTGTTATGCAGTGGCGTAGGAACTTCTTTTTTTCAGGGGGGGCTGAATTTTTTTTTTCAATCTATTTACAATATAAAATAGTACGGAGTTGCGAGCTATTAAACAATTAAAAAAGAATCAATGCTTTAATTTTTTACAAACAAGTGTTTAACTTGTTAAATGTTTTAACTTGTATCCGTTTTTGTTTGGATAGCTTTAGAACATAATGTAACCAGGAAAAATTTATTAATAATTTCAAATGTCCGTTTTGTACGCTACAATATGATTTTTTTCAGATTTGAGGAATTCGTCTCTATTTAACTTTCTTTAACAAAATGTAATTTTCTAAACGAAGAAATTTCAACTATATTAACTATTAGAAAATAGTGCATGAATCTGATGGCTTTTATTACTTCAAAGGGAATAAATTATGGGAAATACGATTATAATTTATGAAATGTCCATAATAATATTTTTTTTTATTTAAAAACGCATTTTTACATTATTCTTAAAATTACTCTTTAAAGCTTTAGCGTTGTAGATATTTATGTAAATACTTTAAATTACGTTTATATTTTAGCTGTGTAAATTGATAAATTTATAAATAGTTTTCAAACTAAACTATCATATTTATGCTTTTCTGACATTTAAGAAAGGACGTAATATATAAAAAAATAAAAATAAGCCAGAGTATACTGAGTACAAAAAAAAATTAGATATTATTGTGAAAACATATAAATTTGTCAGTTCAAATATTACTGAAATGAAATAAACCATAACTAGTATTCTATTGATGCAATAAAATAATTAACAATTTAGACTTTATGTAAATACACATTTTTCTTACACTAATTCTACAATGACTTACATACAATACTTATCAATGAATACAATACTTAATGTTATTCACTTAATAGTGTATAACAAAACTAAACATCATTATAATTAGAGTTACTGCCAATTTATATAAGCATAATTACATTTATCGTTAGAAAAGATGGTATTACTTTTAATTGACTTTTAGAATGCAGAAAAAATTACTTAACTGACAACACAGAGGAATATGCTGACAGAAGAAATCTACTACAATTCGTTTGTAAAAAGAAATGCTTCCTAAAATTGCTGTCTTTACACTAAAAAAAGAAACTGTAATGCGGTTGTAAGATCTCACCAGGGATTTCTTTTTTGTTGCTTCCATAACTTCGGCCAATAGGGGAAAAGCCTATATAGAAAACTGTCTACGCAAGCATACATTGTCATTCACAATGGGGAGATCATCAATCAGCTAAAATCGACTAAAGGGTGAGAGCCAGTAAATTACAAACAAATGGGGACGAACTATACAATTCCCAGCTTTGGTGGCCATTCACATGTCTTGAAGAACACCGTGCTACCCAGGGTGCTACCGACATGGCTGGTGGAATAACCAGATGGCGGTAGCATTTTGCAAACGAAGTACAGCTGTTGACGGCAAACAGATAATTTTCTGGTGTTTCTCACAAAAGGTGACATATGACTAATGACACGCATCAAGCTAGACTTTTTAACGGAAATCCCATTTGCCCTTTTGACCAAGAACAAGGAGACACTCGACACTACACTTATCACTGTGGGGAATATGAACATCACAGATTCAATCTTCTACCACTAAATTTCGCAGCTCTCGACATGAAAACTCTCTTACTGAATAAGAACAATGTACACTTCTTCCAAATCATAGTGCAGTCCCTGTTGGAAAAGATGAACATTTAAATTGAACTGTTACATATATGTTTTTCCAGAACTTTACCTTCCAGGGCTCTTGTGCACGATCTCTCCAGGGTGACATTCTAAATATTTCAACCTTTCACAAATTGAACAAATACATATAGGACAATGGATTATGATTTCTCGAACTCTTTCAAATATGAAAAATGTCACTCACCAATTGACTTTTTTTTTGTGCGTGTTTTTTTTTCTTCTTTTTCTTTTTAGTTTTATTTTGTTTTCCCTCTGAGAGTTTTACTCCCAATACTGAGATATATGTAAAAGTTGATTGATACTTTATGTGAAACCTCCAAGAGGAGCGTGTTGCTCATTTCCCACTTGGAGTGTGTAAACAACCAATGTAATACCATTCTATGGAGTGTAATTTGTCACTCTGTCGTGACGATGGAGTCAAAATTGGCCACCTGTATATCCCTCGGGAGTGGGCAGGAAATAAAAACTTATATGACTAATGACATGTACAAGTCGCCTTCGATTGTAAACAGTTGAGAAAGGAACTCATTGTCCTCGCCTGTACCTTTCAAAGCAAATTCCCCCCCCCCCCCCACTGTAAAACACGTTTAGAATAAATAAGGGGCGCTTCTTTTCGAATGCCTCTTTGTAGGAATTCTCTATTTCACCGATTGGTTTTTTAAGTATTTTTTTTAAGTATAATATTAGGGGGGGCTGAGCCCCTTCAAAATAATTCCTGGGGGGGCTCGAGCACCCCCAGCCCCCCTACTTCCTACGCCTATGTTGTTAAGGAAGAGAAATGGAAAATCGGCATAATTCGAATAAGATTTACTATAATAAACTTTCCAGTAGATGGCGACACCTAGTTTAAACCAGACACTATACCAATATAATAATACTAATACCTATATAATAATATTTCTATCTATTTGTCTTAATGGAAGGAACACCATAAAAATATTCGATATAAATTATTCCTCTTTGTAGTGAAAAAATATTTGTGACTTTTTCAGTATTATTGTTGCAATATTTTCATAATGTTCTTGTAAATGTCAAAAGTTTTTTTTCTTTCGTGATTACATTTGAATTCGATAAATTCGGATCCATGATTATATAAGTTCTAAAAAATTTTAATTCTTGTTGAACATATTTTTCTGCATGTAAAAATAGTGTTTTATTAGAAATAATTTCTACTGTCTCACAAAATAATTCATATAAATTTTCTCAAAATTTCCCACACAAATTTATTTATATATATATATATATATATATATATATAATGGAAGGAACCGTAGTAGCAATTCATCATTGGCCAATGACTGGCTTTTTATCGATTACGGCCGAAACGGGGAGATACCGATCATCGTTTTTCCATCCAAAACTGTTCTTTTCATCGGCGATTTTTTGCGAAATGTCCGCTCGGCCGATGGTCGGGCCGATCATCGGCATTCGATGAGTTACGTTGAAATTCAACGAGAATACGATTAATAAGGATTCCTTTCGCCGATGAGTATCGCATGAAAATAAGATGAATATTAATCGGCAACTGATCTAAATATATACTATCGATCAATTTACGATAGCGGTACGTTGAAAAACTCATGCATTTAAAAAATATTGTGTTTCTTTGTATTGTACATTTAAGAAATATTTTATATAGTTTTCCAAATCAAAAATATGGAAATTATATTAACATGAATTTGCAAAAGGCAATCCTTAAAAATAATACTTAACATAAAAGTATAAAGAAAATTTATGAGGCTACACTTTATCTTATTACTACTTACTAATAAATTGCATAAATGCTAAAATATTGCAAACTAAGCGGAAATTCTTTTCTAAAAAAATGCAAGCAGATTATCTGTTTAAATTGTTAAAAACACATGCTTTATTTTTTCACTTAAATTAACCTTTTTATTAGCACATAAATAGGTATTACATGAATAATAACATTATTGAAGTATAAAATCCTCAGACAGGAGGAATGATACATGTATAAAAGCAGCCGTAGTCGATACTTAAATACAGGCAATCAGAACATTAAACAACACAGTGTTTTGTGTGTCAGATTGTATAGGTCAGCAGTCCATACAAAGTCTTGGAGCAATTGACCATTGTGGCGTAGTCACGATACATCAGTTTAAATATAGTTTATATATATATTTATATATATATATATATATATATATATATATATGTATATATATATATATATATATATATATATATATATATATATATATATATATATATATATACATATAATTTCAAAAGAATTTTATTAAAAAAACCTACTTTAAGAAAATTTGAAAAATAACATATAAATATATTTTTAATTTTAAGTACAAGTTGAAAAAATTGAATTATTATTAATTTTTATTTTATTTTTCAAAGTTTTGAAATCGGCGACAAATGCAATTTTTTTTACTTGTTTCGTAAAATTAAAAATTATTTTTTTTACTTTTCATCGCATTTTTCTTAAAGCAGATTTTTCTTTTTTTGTATATACATTATTTAATTTTTTTTAGTTTATAATTTAGCAGAGGGCTTCGCTCCCGGCTTTCATTCACCAAGAAGTCTAGTTCTTATTAACTTTTTACCATACAACGAATAGTATATATTTTGAGAATATCCGGTTTAATGCAGGGGGAACAGAATAAAAGCCGGATAGCCAATTATATTTTTTACAATTTTGCTAGCGTTGATACTTCTCTATTCAACTAAAAAAATAATTTGGTAGTCTTTTCTCCTTTGACGCGCTTTTAAGTGGGTTAAAACTACTTTACTTCTCAAATGTAAATAGTCTACATTTTATAGTAAATAAATACTCGTAAGTATAGTTTTTATTTCATAGGATAATTTTACAAACTTCTATATTTATCTATTTACTTACAATTAAAATTTTAAAAATTTCAAAATTTTAAGTGAGTAATATCAAAAACTTTAAATGACGCCAATGCACATGTTATAGCTCTAGTGCGTATTGAAAATTAAAACGAACAAGCATAGCATCCAGCCGAAAAATTGCCACATTAATTGTAGTTGGTTGGGGCTAAACTAGATCCCCTCGCAGTGGCTTATCTAATTTAGCCTTGGTTGGATTAACGTCGCAATAGTTATATACAGTTGTCTATTCGAGACGATCTATCTCATAGGAAAAAGACCCGAAAACACAGTAAATTAGTGCTCAACTGACGATGTCAACTCCAGACCTGGCACCCGACGCAACCTCAATTAGCGTCAGAATATTTGAACCACGATCACATTTAACGTGCACCAAATATAGATACACAATGGATATTTTTTGGGAAAACGAATTTGACAATCCTCCGATTACATAAGCTCCTGCCAGTGTTAAGGGTCTCAAATGTATTGTGAAGTTCAATTTGGAGAGTGGGATGCTACTATAAGTGTTGTTTTTAATTTTCTAATTTCATGATTCACGATTGCAAAGATTTTTCCAAGTTTCTAAATCTGGAAAAACTCTAAATCATGTCTAACGGAGGCTATGCGCAACCTGGTTTCGTAAACAAACTTTTTACAAAAAAAAAAAAAAAAAACGAAGTGGTTTCTACATCCCAAAAATATTACATCCCTTATGCCTCGAAATGACGTCATCTGTAATTTCAAATTTTTTTTTCACTGTGTCCGTATCAAGAGCGTGCGTCATACAATAATATCAACAAAGATGTCGCGTTTGATTGTTCGCAAAGCGTTTGAATTATTAGATGATGATTTAAAAGGTGGTAAGTGTATAAATTAAGTATATGCTGCATTTAATAATGTTTTAAAAGCAGAATTCAACTTCTTTTAGGGTAGTTTCTTATATTTGAAGTTCCCACGTGATGGGTATAATTTTACTTCCCTTTTGTTCGGGTAGAATATTTAAAAAGTTTCGTTTGGTTTAAATAATATGAATAAGGCCAAAACTTAGAAAAGGGAGGCATTCCGTTATTTTTATTATCGAATTAGTCGAATATTTTTTGTAGTGTTACATTTTCTAAGCACAAATAAATTCATGTAATGTAAAAATGTGAGTTTAATTATTTTCTAGTCTTAGCAATCGGACTATATTTATACTTATTAGTACACTACTGTGGTGATGTTTTCTTTTAAAATCGGTATTTTTGAATAGTTATTTTTCCTAAAGTAAAGGAATATAACAATTTAAACTACCTATTTCTTAAAACTTAAACTTTACAGAACCAAAAGTAACTGGGTTCATCTATGTTTGCTCATGCGTGTAACTAATTTGGCAAAATGTTCCATTATAATTTAATTATAATGAGTGCACTCCACTAACTCTGTTTTTATCGCCAACTATGGCATGAGGATCTTAGGTTTACCATTTTTAACTCTAAAATATCAATGTTACGTAAATAAGTCCAGAAGAATGCCATTATCAAAACTTCTATTAAATGTGGGTTAATTCCTAGTGTACGGTGCCAAATGTGGGTAAAGGTTTATTGTACGGTCACCCTTGGCGACTTTTTCAAAATCTCGCCAAAAGTCGCCATTTTGGCGACTGTTGTCCAATAGGGTTGCTGCAATTCCTTGTCGTTTCGGAGGGGGGGTAGCCATTTGTAGTCAAATCCAAGATGGCCGCCTTTTGAGAAAAATGGCTAATTTTCAAATTACTATATCTCGGCTTGTAGTCAATAAAATTAAAAAATATTTTTAATTTGGTGGTTTGAATGTGATATCCAACAGTGGTATAAATTTTATAAAGATCGGTGACTATGGAGCAACACCTGTTGGGTGATTTCACATGGAATGGTCCCATATGCAAGCATTTAACACATACTCATTAGTTGTACAATTTCGCGAAAGATTCAACTTATCATATAATTTTGGCAACATGTTTGCTGGCTACGATAACCAGTTAAATACAGCACAATTTAAAAATAATTTTATTTAGGACATTTGGATATTGCTTCCTAGTTGTTTTATGCACTTGAAATATTATTTAATGGAATAATATGTTAAAGTTTTGGAAGATAGTTCAATTTCAGTGTTGTATGGGTATTATTTTAATATTACTGTTTATTTATAAAATATTATGCTTAATTTATTTTATTACAATTTTGGAGGTAAATACCATCAATTTCCTGTTGGTATGTCTAGAAGAGGATACTTCAAGAATATGTGACATTAGCGCACAATATGTGGTTGCACTTAAAAATGTGGGCGAATATTTATGCTCTATCCTTCCCGCGTTCGAACCTTGTTATTACGTAATAACATACCGAGAGCTTGAATCCCGGCATAAACAGTAAAACTTAAAATTAAGTAATAATTCCTTTAAAAAGATGTACTTTCATATTTAAAAATTTTAATTTTTAAAAAATCATACTACATACTTCCGTTTTGTACAGGCTGTTCTTCGTTAATTAATATTTTAATGTTTTTAACAAGGTTTCCTTTTTCCTTCAAGCGCTGACTTGTGACTGATTTACTTATAGTTTTCCCTGTCGTAGAAGAATGGAGAATTTACATGATATGGAGTCTTACTTAAATATGTTTAGAAGTAAGCAATGAAACTTTGAACATTGTACAAAAGCAAAAGTTTTAAAAAAAGACTTATTTCATCATTCGATGCCATATGTGTGAAAACTAAGCAACTTTTAACATCTCATTTTCATATTTAAAAGAAGCTTCAAGTGAAAAGTTATGGCGAAACTTCTTCAGTGTTTATTATTATTATAAAGTAGATTAATTAATTTACAGTTATTTGCATACATATAAATAGCTTCGCATAAATTATATATCGCTTTGATAAATACAAATAGTATTTTTTTATAATTAAAATTTAAATATGAGCGTACCTCTTCATAACATTTAAAAATTGAAGTTCTATAAAATGAAATGTTTCGGTTTCTGCTCATGCTGCCAGTTTAGTGTTTTTTATTTAGAAGTTTTATTTTAATTGGATTTGTACTCATTTAAAACAAGGGCAAAACTCATATGTTCTAAATAATCGATCAAAATTTCAATATTAATGTTTTTTATTTATTAAAAGTATATACGTATAAATGACTAAAGAAATTACACCTAGTTGTATTCAAAGTAAGCAGTTAATTTTTTTTTAATTAAACGTGAAAAAAAATTACCTGAAACTCAAATAGTTCAAGGTTAACTTTTTTTCAAACGACAACACAACCCACTTGAAAACCTTGCTTGGTGCAGGAATGTGCACTCTTCCATTTCAGTTTCTCACGGCACATTCATTATGTTACCTCCATCTGGGTTCAATGAGACGCGAAGGCGTGCGTTTTGAGGGGTTGAAAGCAGGTAGCCGGCTATAGTCCTAAACTTCTGTTTCGTAAATTAAATTATATTTTCGAAAAATTTAATGCAACTTTGTTATGTAGTGCAAATTAAATCATGATGAAATAGAAAGTAGTGAAGTATAAACATTTATTTATTAGATGCAAAAAGATTTTAAGTCTGTCAAAAGAGATTGAGTTTAGTGAATTTCTACAATTTTAATGTTTTCATGAATGAAAAAATTCTTAAAAGAATGTTATCTGGAAGTTTCATTCGCAGAGGCAAACGAAATTAGAGTTATAACCATCTGAAATTTTCGTGTGATATTCCAGTTTGACGAAGATCGCAAATATTCAGACAAAAGGGATAAAATGTTCACTATTTTTCTTACGCAAAGATTGATTCTAGGGTTGGGCTCCTTCAAAAAAGGGGGGTGGGGAAATCCATTCGTATTGTGAAGGAGCGAAGAGGTTCACAATTATGGGCGTTCATTTTTTTACAGGAGTCATTCACAATCCTTTCTTGGAAATTATCTTCCTTCAAAGTAAGCAATTTTTGGATTGATGCATTGTGAATTCCTGCTCAACTGCTGCCCCATTTCAAGTGTTAAGAAAAGTAATCCTTTACAACCTATAATTATCTTTTATGTCGCCAACTGAATGCTTATAGATCTCAGAAAGGCCTCTTTACTTTAACTACACTGTTCAGCAAATGTCACGTGGGTTGAGGGTATGATTGAGATACCAAGGTAATCCTATAGACCTACATTTTTGTGGGGGGAATATGTTTTTTTTTAATTACGGGCACAAAGAAGATACTGAAAAAAAAGGCAGGGCACATTTTTCACTTCTAAAAAGGGCAGGGCGCATCGACACTTACAAAAAACAGGGCTGGGCCCGGTGCCCTTTGAAAAACGCATAACAGGAACACTAGACAACTTAATACCTATAGAACTCAGAAAGGCCTCTACTTTAACTCTGTTGTTCAGCAAATGACACATGGGTTGAGATACCAAGACAATCCTACAGACCTACATTCTTTCCGAATTTTTTTTTTGCTTAATTGCAGAGCGGAAAAGAGATACTGAAAAAAAGGTAGGGCACATTGTTTACTTTTAATAAGGGCAGGGCGCATCGGCACTTACAAAAAAAAGGACATGGTGTGGTGCCCTTTGAAAATGCATAACAGGCACACTAATCTCAATAGGAGAGCTATTGAGATTAGTGTGCCTGTTATGCGTTTTTCAAAGTCCCTCTTCTATTGTGTCCCTTTTTGCAAAAATTTCACCCCTTTGCTTTTTTAAGTTAAGCACAAATATCCTTGTTTTCCTAGCTGTATTTAAAAAAGTCATTGATTTAAGATTTTTAAGTGTCAATCGGAATTAATTAGTGCAGAATTATTATAACTGCAGAAAAACAAAACTTTTTTTTAACTGTACATGTTGCACAATCACAAAGAGGAGAAGATAGTTTGTGGTGAGGTTTCCAGATCAGGCATTTTATTACTGCATTTTGGATTTAAGTAGCATTTTTATCAGTTTTGTATGGGGTCTAATTAGGGATTACTCATCTATTTGGTTTTTATCAAAAAAATTAATGTTTTGTCATCAAATTTTGTATTTTAAGTAGTATCTAAATCGACGGGTAATTCCACGTCAAATCAAGCAATTAAAATATAATTTTTGAAGTCAACATTTTAGATTGTAATGATTTTTTGCCTATTGTATTTAACTCCAATATGAAAACAGTGAAGTTTCAATATTTTTAGACAATTCATTTAAGAGTTATGAATTTTTTAAATTTCATTAATTTTTCTGAATTTTATCAGCTTTAAATGGCTGTAACTCGAGAACTATTTGGCTTACTGAGCTGCAATTTGTGTCGTGTTGTCCTAACTATTGGAAGCCCTGTTGCATATTACATTAAATATAGCAATATTTAGTGTTCCTGTTATGCGTTTTTCAAAGGGCGCCCTGCCCTTTTTTTTGTAAGTGCCGATGCGCCCTGCCCTTTTAGAAGTGAAAATGTGCCCTGCCTTTTATTCTATAACTTCTTTGCGCCCTGTAATTATAAAAATATATTTTTCCACAAAAACGTAGGTCTGTAGGATTGCCTTGGTATCCCAATCATACCCTTTGCCCTTTTACATAACAAAAAGTGCCCTTTTACTTAACAAAAAGTGCCCTTTTACATAACAAAAAGTGCCCTTTTACATAATACAGTGTTCACTCTCGAAATAAAAAGGGGCAGGGCGCTGTTGGCGATAAAAGGGCACCTTGTTTTTGAAAAAGGCACTTCTTGTTTTTAAAAGGGCACTTTTAAATAAAAAAGTTTGGGATGGGCGTGTCCACCCATTGGCACATCGTACACGTGCCCAAACAAAAAAAGTTCCAATGTTGGTTGACATTGCGCTAGAGCTGCATATTGTGCTGTTGTTGACGGTTTGGGGTCTATCTCGAAAGACAGACCCATACAAAATTGATGTCCCTTTATAAATATACTACTTAAAATAAAAAAAAATTAACATTAGTAAATTAATTTTTTCCTTAAAAATCAAATATGTAAAGTGCCCTAATCAGACCGCTTACAAAACTAATGAAAAGTCTACTTAAATCCAAAATTTGGTAATAAAATGCCTAATCTTGTAACCTCTTCTCTTTAAATCATCTTCTCTAAAAAAAAACACAGAAAAAACCTAAGCATTTCATATGCAAGCACAGGCAATCAATAGGATTTCTGGAATACCCCGTGCTCGAAATTAAAGCGGAATCGTTGCGATTGCACAACACGCGCAGTATAAAAGGAGTTCGTTTTTATATTGTCATAATTCACTTAATTCCAATTTACACAAAAAAAAAATCAATACCTCTGTAGGCAGCTAGGGAAACAAGGACGCTTGTGTTGATTGAAAAGCGCAAGAGGTTGGAATTTTTTCTAAAAGAGGGAGGCATTTTTGAAAAAGGGGCATGAGGGCGCTATCAAGATGAAAAAAGGGCGGTCAGGGCGGACCGCCCTTCAAAAAACGCATAGAGTGAACACTGCATAATAAAAAGTGCCCTTTTTGACAAATCCCCCTGCCCTTTTTTAAAACTGTGAACACTAGCAATATTTCTCTAAGCTGATGCTTACCGTCTATTATTCTTTTGCAGCAGTAGTGAAGATAAAGAAGAGGAAGCATGTTGAGGTTCATCCAAAGACCAGGGCAGTCGTCAAGAAGAGGCCAAAAAAGGAAATTACCATTCCTGAGCTGAAGAAATTTGATATTATTTCTTTTCCAACAAATAACAAATCTTCCATTGGTAAAATTTTTATTAATGCATATATTTTATTTAACCCTTCAACAATTTCAATTGCTCATTTTTTTTTTCTGTGCACACGTAAATAAGATACTTATAATAATCAGTGGCATAAAAAGTGGAATTTCCTTAATTATGTTCTTTTATTGATTCTTAGAAATTAATAATTTTAAAATCTAAAGTCTTTTTCATTGCTCTTAAAAAAAACTTGATAAATTTGTGAATTTCAATCAATAACCGATTTTTTGTAAAATTTAAGAAAGTATCTTACAAATTGATGCTTGTAATAAAAATGTTTTATTGATAATCAAAGGGTAGAAAGGTGCAATATTGCCAAAAATAAGTTTCTCATGCTATATAATAGCATCTGAAGAGAACTTATTACACTGTAGTTTCATTTTCGGGATAAATGCGTTGTGTCAAGTGTAAAGGTTTACTATACTGAGGAAGAAGGCACATTGTTAACAATAAGCACTTGTTTTTTTAAAGAATTATTTTAGTTGACAATGGGCCTTTATCCCCATACCTTTAAATTGGTGGTGCATAAACTCGGAATTTTAAAAAATGCAGATTTAAACAATAATTTATTTATAGTTTGTAAACTTACTTTAAATGTATAAACTTAAAATCAAATATAGACTTTTATAGTCATGGAATGAATTTTATTAAACAAAAGGAAAGGTTATTGATAAATATGTATTATCCTGATGTACCAGAATGCTTTTGATATGTTAATTATTATCTTTAGCATTAAATACTTTTATCTGGTCTATAAAAATAGATTTTTTTTTATAACATTTCAATTTGCATTTATTATATATTGCCATACTTTATAAATGTTGAAAAATTGTTATTGTAAAAATCATTAACAATGTCAATTATTTATTTACAAATATTGTCTAAGTTAACCGGAACTATGTATTCTCATGTATTCAAGTTGAGGTAGTGGCATTGTAAATGAAGTTTTATGTGATATAATCTATAATTCTGAAATATGCTTAGACATTGATCAAGTTTTTGGATCTTTTGAACCTAAGTTCAAGCAAACCAAATTCTTTCGATCGAGTCTTTCCGCTAAAGTCATACAATCTTAGATGTGAAGTGATTTTTTTTGTTATGTCATAGGCAATTGGCGAAATATAAAAGCGAGCATATCACGAACCCGGTATTGTTTTTTTTACAATCGTTACTTAGTGGTTCTAGTTCGTTGTTGTCTGGCTGCAGCTATTAATTTCATTACAAAATGTAATTGAATATTTTATAGGAGCTTTTTATTGCTCTTATTTTTTGTTAGTCTTGTACGTCTGTATTGTTTACTTTTTATATAAATTAAAGAATTTCTATATTTTCAAGAATTTATCTTTATTGAACAAACAAGGCGCTTACATACGAGATGAAGATATTAAACATCCGACTACAAACATCATATGCACTTTTGATCTATGTTTATAGTAAGAGGTTTGTCAGTTTTATATTTGTGTTTTTGTTGCTATAAATGTTTTTTTTTTTCGCTTACAGAAGAATATAAAGCTAACCAAGTGGTAGACAGAACCGAAGAAAACCTGAAAATTCTTCTGCAGTCTGAACAGTTAAAGCCTAAGTCTGATGCCGCACAAAAGGTATTAAGTAGTAATAATAAAGTAAAACCTGTGTATGATGTATCATGTAAACATAAGAGATTGTCTTCACTGTATCAATGTTTGTAAAAAGGGCCAAGCCTTCTTTAGTTACTACATTCCTTGCTTAGCTGTTTCCGTATAAATAAGTTCGGTATTACATCTTTGAAATTCAGATGAGTTAATAACTGATCACCATAGAAACATATGTTTGTGCATAAAATATTCACCAATTCTCTTGAGTGCCACCATAAATCATCATTTGAATTTAGTGCCCAGTAATCTTGCCAAACTTCTAAAGAAATCTTTCCATTCCCTATTGATGATTGTATAAGAAGTTTAAGTGGAGCAGATCGTATCGGTTCACATATTTTCCCATTCGACCTAAAATGGATACGAGTCTGTTTTTTATCAGATATATAACAGACACTGTTTATAGCTAACTGCTGTACTTTCAGTAAAGTACATACACCCTGTTGCACATAATACAACTATAAGAATTATGTGTTATACACCTGACTTTCATTAAAATGGACAACCTTTAGTCGCTAGTAGTCTGTTGTAATGAGGTTCTACTTTATTCAATAATTAAAATTTAGTTTTTTTATCCCGTAACAGTGAATAATAAAGTAAGATATTAACTTGATATTCTAAAAGTACCCATTTATTATCCTTTTCCCGAATGTAAAGCACGTTTTTAAATCTTTGTTTTGTGAATATTTTTCTTTATTTTGATAGTATTCTCATACTTTTGCTCTTTATCAATATCCTCTGTGCTCTCTGTTGGTAACTATCGATAAGCCTTTTTTTTTCCTCGAGAGAAACTGGAGTATACTGGTTTTATTACATGTCAATTAAACAAGTGAGAAGCAAATATTGGTAAAAAATTTCAATTACAATTCTGAGGATATTGACCATTTTAACTTTTATCCTTAAAAAGTTAGAAACTCAAAGTATAAAATTGTATTATTTATATAAGTAAATAAGCATTTTTATTATAGCTGTTCTTAAACTATTTTAATACAATTTCAAAAAACCATTTTAATGTAATTTCTGCTTTTTGTCACATAAATTTTAAAAATTCAAGTTCCTTTTGTTGTTTGAAATTTTTCATTCATAAAATAACAAATAATACAATTATTTTAATTTATTGCTATAACATTTTGATTGTAGACTTATGTAATCAATTTTTCCAAAATGCTATGTATTTTTTTATATTATCATTACAATTTTTATATTATAGAATTTTGTCATTATTATAGATTTCCTTATGCAACTCCTTTTTATGTATTTTAATGTATTAATTTTCAATATTTTTTTAGAATACACCCAAAAAATCAATTTTTAAATTTATTCGAAGTAACAAGTATATTCCCCGACACACTTTTTAGTTGTTTTTTTTATAGTAGTTTTGATTAATTTTAGTTTTAGATATTTTTTTATCTGATTGCACATCAGAAAATAATGCTTCCAGTGCATTTATGATATATCAATTCCTCTAAAATTTGTTGCTTGAAAACAAAGGACAACTAATTCAATTAGAAACCTATAATGAATGTAGAGTGAAAATTGCATTTTTTTTTTTAAAGGAAAAAAAATTGTCTGTTTCCTACTAACTATTACTTAATCCATTCATTTAACCAATCTTTAAAATGTCTATTTTCGTCGACATTGTGACATCACAACTTCCAATAAGTAAAAGCAATTACATTTTTGCTGGAAGTGAATAGTTATGAAAAAACAGTACTGTTTCTTTTTGTAGTGAAGTAATGTGTTATTTGTAAAAACTAATTAATCCTTCATTCTGGAATCATTTTTCAGAATTTCACTTTTGTCAGCTTTTCTTTTAAAATATATATTTTGCATAAGTTTTATTATTTATGATTAATGATAACTTAAGAATATTACATTGAAATTTGAATATTAACTGTAGGATATCATTGCCCATTTTCCCATCACCCTTGCTTGTTTGTAATAGAACAACCCATGCATATAAACCTGTAACTTAGTGGTGGCATCATTCTATTCATGTTGAAAAGCTTCATGTAATCAGTCCTGTGTTGTCCCAGTGGGTCAATCCTGTAGGCACCCACTTAAATGTTCCTATCTTTAAATATTATCTTATCTTGAACCTAAAGTTTAAATATATTTCAATAATGTCTTGTCTACCTTCTTGTACTCCTTTCTCTGCCAAAACACCACATTAACATATAACAAACTTTTAATCAAACAGACAAACTGTTGTGCTATAATTTATTTGTTGTTTTTAATCCTTTGATATGTTTTTACCAATAGTGCATTTTTAAACTGTTTTATCATTAATTTTTTTAAGCTGACTTAACAATTTTTTATCTTAAGGATTTAAAATATATTTTATTTATTTTTTGTTGTTCACTTCAGCATAAGGCTTTGCTGTCACTAATTTCTTCTAATTAGCATTCATTGACGATAATTATTTTAAAAAATTAATATTTTGTCCATTATTATTGTAAAACCATGTACCGAGACTATTTTTAATTCCAGATCCTGGAATTCCATGACAAAGAACAGAAAAAGCGCGAAATCGAAGAACCCGAGGTTGAAGCCCCTGAACCAGAGTCTGTTCTGTTTCCAGAGTTAAACCAACCCAAGAAGAAAAAGAAGCAAGATGAGTGATGCAATGTATTTATTATTGTATAATTGTAAATAAATCGTTTTTTTAATACTCATTATCATTTTTCTTTTGTGCTGATTTTATGACAATTACAAATAGCTGTTAATAATCTTTTCTTCAATCTGTAGCATTACAGGGTGGTAACATATCCTGGAAATCAGGGAAATTTTCGGATTTGGATCACTAAAATGGCAATTAACGTCTATTGTGCCCTCTATTCTGGGTAATTTAGTTGTCAATATTTCCTTTTAGTTCTGAAAATGAATTTAAAAAAACCCGCATGGTTATGTGCAATTTCATATTTTGAGTTTTATTTTTTTTATAACATTAACCACTGCTAGAGGGAGAAGCAAAGTACGTTGGACCTTGAATTGAAAACAACATGTGAGGGGCTAATGAATATGGTATTTATTGAAAATTGGAATAAGAAATGTGAAGCATATAAAACATTTAAAATTATCTACAAAAGAAATAATTTGAAAAAACTGGCTCTTTTTTTGCATTATTTGCTTACAAAGAACATGTTTAATTAGTATTATGCCTGTTGCAATTGCGTAATTTGTGTTGTACCCATAAATTATTATTTTAATTGTCAATAATTATTATATTTATTGGATCATTGTAGCGGGGATACTTTGTTTCTATACAAAACATATATTGCAACATTTCTTAAGGTAATTTTAAAATCAGCGAAATTTTTTTCCAGAATGTTGCCACTCTGCATTAAGATCAACTTTTTTTACTTATTTGCTTCTTGCTCAATTAATGACCCATTTTTCAGCTTTTTGTATGGGTGTTTATTTAATTTAGAAAATCTTGGCATTTGACATTTCAACAAGAAATATACTAATAAAATTCACAGTAAGGTCTATTTTTTTTACTAGTATCTTGAGAACGATTTCAAATTCAATTTTGATGACACTTGGGTAAAATCATAGTTTCCACTCAGATGAAGGTTTCGACTTCAATGTTTTTTTAACCATATTTCTCCTAATTAGAAAATTAGTTAAAATTACCATTTTTTTCTTATGGTGTTATCTAATCTATATAAAAGACAAATTTGTTTCGCAATTATCTTTGCAGAAATATGACATGTTTGAAATCGTAGTAACTCGGGAAAAAGTTTTTCACTTTATTTTGTACCAGTGCCGATAGCCCATTATGTAGTTTTAGTTCGACTTTCTTTTGCGTAAAGGGAAAATGGACAGCTGAGATATAACTTGATTCTACTACTTCTCATTTTCTTTAGAACACCTTTTCTGCCTGCCTTATTATTATTAGACACACAATGTTGTCAAGGAGCCCCAAGGTCCGTCCAGACAACGCAATAAAACTACACATACAATAAAATAATAAATTACATTTTAAAAACTACATGCATAATAAAATATATGCATTTTTAAAACTACATATATAATAAAATACATATTTCGTAAGTACAGATATACACAAAATAAAAACAATGACAAGTAAGTCCAACAGAATGTCCATTTCATCAACAAATATATTACTTCAACATTTTAAAAAAAGTTGTTTGGACAGTATAAAATTATATTACAGATTTCAATAGGGATTCTTTATCAATATTTAAAATATATTTCTTGATCTCTCTTTTAAATTTATTTTCTATACATACTATTTGTTCTAGCATAACTTTTTACTCTGTAAACATATTCATATAATTTGTTTTTAAATAAATGGCAATCCATAGTTCCTCCCATAGATTTGTCATGAAAATCCGAATTTTTTTTTCCAATAAAAATTATAATTTAAAAAAATGTATTAAGATATTTTTTGAAGACATCTGAATGAATATTATTCATTCGTGGACTATTTTTTTAAACAAATTAATAAATATAGCGTGATATTCTCATAAACAACGAATGTTTAATTGACAATTGTTTCTTGCAATTGGTTATTTTGGCTTAAATGAGAAATTTATTAGAAAATCAATTATTTTTAATTTTCTAATGAATTTTCCGTATAAATGTTTATTAGTAAATTATATTTTCTCTTGTCTATAGCATAGAAAACGTGCACAAAATTTCGGTTTATACACTGTGTGGTTAAAATATTATAACCATATTCATATCCAGATCCTTGATTAAAATATACATGAATGAGCTGCACTGTTGGCTTTCGGTTGTTCCTTACAAACCTGGTCATTATTATTTCCGCTCTATTTTATTCATTAGCCGCTGACGACCGCAGGATGCACGTTCAGACACAATTTATTGGTTTAACAGTAACGGTCCAGTCTTTAAATATTTTCGCTACAGCTGCTCTTGGAGATTTCACAAATGCAGCGATTTTGTGGTGTTCCTCACTCCTTACAATAACACTTTCTACAATTAAAAATTGCAACAATTTTCCCGATAGCTTATAAAATACCTATTTATGTTTCATTATCTCCCTTTACATTTTAGTTAGTACTATCTTCAATAGATGGCGCCATCAACAATTGATTGGATAAAATGGAATTTAGAAATGATAATTTTCGGAAGTATTTATTAGCAATTTTAGGGGAGAGGGTGTTGAGGGCATTTCCAGTACCTCATTACAAATTCTACACTCTTTTTACTCGAATTTGTTTTTAATTGTTATTTTTTTTATTATTAATTTATAATAAAAGAAAGCCAAATGTGAATCAAATGTAATAAATTTAATTCAAATTAATTTTTAATTCATTGTATTATAGGGATATCATCAAGAAAATTGAAGAAAAAAAAGTCCATTATAAAAGTTATGCTCTCAAAAAAATTATTTCTCAAATGTTCTACATTCTTTAATACATCTTTACTCATAACATAAATATATATAGTTCTCTTTCAGAAAATAATCTTACAAACCTTTATATTTATCATATTGTTTTTAGGCATTCTATAAAAGGAATAAAGCCAAAATGCAAATATCACAAAAGAATATGTGGTATTTGCATATCTTTAAGAATATGTGACAAAAACGTACACGTGATATTTAGACATTATATAGAATTCGTAAATATCACGTGTGCTATACAATGCTTAGGAAAATATACTAAAATAATTCGTTTATTTCATACTTTGCTTTAAAATGACGAGCAGGGGGGGGGGGGGGGGGGGATGATTATTAAAATATCTGCCCTTACTGTTACATGAAAAACACATATCGTAACATACTTAAATATTCACACTAATTTAAGAATAAAAATACAAGCTAGTAGACAAATTTGGACGAGATTATGAACCAAAAATTAAGATTTCACTTATACAGTTCGAGTGTTATAATATACAAGTAAAGAGACTATAAGTAATTAAATTTCTGAGTGTTATTGTTTGTTTGTAAATTTGTGTGTGGAATTAAAATAAATTATAGTTTTCTTCCATTTGTTTTTCAACAAACAAAATTGAAATGTATACTTGCACAGAAAGCAGGAGGACTTCCATGAGTAGATATAATAAAGGGGGTTTCTATTTTAATTTTAGCTAGAGGTTCGTGGCTTAATGCCAATTGGGAACCGCTGTTCTACAGAATGCATGGATTTCACATTTTCCCGGTAACTTGTACACCACTAAAAATAATAATTTTTATTTATGCGATTTTAATTTAGTTCACTTTTTGCTACATATATAAACGAAATATCAATAATTGTTGTAATTTATTATAGGGACATTTAAATTATTTTTTTGAATATTTTAGTGTTTATTTTTTTAAATATTTTTGTTAAATTTTATGTATTACATTAACATAAACTGTTTTTTTTTTCTTTGCTGACATTTTCATTAAAATCTCTTTGTTTTATAGATATGTTGTACTTTTCAGTTTGAAAAAAAGCACCCTGGACGAGGGATTTCACCCGAATTTTAAAATGTCCCCTAATATAACCAATAATATATTTTTAGTTGACAAAATTTAAAAAAAAAAATAATAATAATATTGCAGAATATTACTTATTTCACCAGATTTCCAGTGAAATGTTGATGTTCGAAAATTGGAGCACTATAATAGTGTTTGCTTGTGTCAAGAAAAGTTGATTCACAAATGTTTGCTTATAAAAACTCATATTTTTTTTAAAAATCTGTATCGTATTTTATGGGATTGAAGAGAACGTATCCAACGAAAAAACTGACTGAAAAAGAAGATTTTACATGAACCCGGAAATATAACTGCCACATAAAATAAAATAAAAACTACAGTTAAAAATACATATTTAATTTACTTAAAAATGTAAGTATCCCCGATAAAATAACCTGTATAAGATATAAATAAAAGATTATTAGTAATGTCAAAAAAGCCTTTAAACCTATTTTTAAAGTCTAAATATTTATTACCGTGCAATGAAGATAAATACCGGACAGGTGTCTTTCATCCCACCGTAATCCATCTTAAAGATAATAAGATAAAACCGAATCCGTAATTGAGGAGCTTCAAACTTTCGCTTCTTCACAGAAAGTTCTCTATAATAGAACAGGTATGTCATTCTTTAGTTTATTGCTAGGCATCACTGTAGCGGTGGTATGCAAAGCAGTATCTGAGGAATACCACCCTGTATACCCCAGCGAAAATTGCAAGTTTTGTTTTTTCAATATTTAAATATCTTTTGTGAATTATTCCCACCTGATTTGATTATTGAACTATGTAACAAATTGATTTAAATTTGTTGGCATTTTTTTTTTTTTTTCGATTTATTAATTTTATTGTACGGCATAAAAAGTGTCAGTACTTTCTGCGTTCTAAAGTTCAAATATTTTTAATTAAAAAAAAACCTAATATTACAATCTTTAAAAATTTCTGTATTATACATCAGAGAAAATTGCAGTTTGCTTTACTTAAAAACAATTGAATTCTTTTTCGTGAAATATTCTATCTGATTTGGTAATAAATGTGCCAAATAGGTATAAATAAGTTGGAAATTTTCGATTTAATAACATTAAAAAATTTAGTACTTATTTCATTCTATGGAGATAAAATATTTTTAATTAAAGAATGTGTAAATTTATTCTGTATTCTATAAATTTAATATTTTAATTAAAATTATATTTAGTTTTTTTTTTTCATTTTTATTCCCCACCGAAAATTTTAAGTTTATTTTTTTAACTTTTTTATAGTTAACATTTACATTTTTTTTTAATGCTCGATCTGATTTGATTAAACATTGTAACGAATAGGTGTAAATTTGTTAATAATTGATCTTATTAATAATATTATTTTGCGACATTGTAGAGTATCATTACTTACTTCATTCTAGAGACATTGAATTCAGTAGAACTCCAATTATCCGGAGCAATTCATCCGGAAAATCGAATATCCCGATAATTGGATAGTTCACGAAAAAAAGATTATTTTTTAATTAAAAAAACAATTTTTGCTTTGGTATGTAATGAAATTTAATGATTATTAAAAACAATATCATTCACCAATAAGAAACTTTTAAAATATGGATTTTGCTGATTTTATTTTTTATCTCAAAGCGATCCGGGTAATTGGCGATCCGCTTTGTTTGATCCATATAACTGGAGTTCGGATAATTGAAGTCCAAAAATTCGAATATCCCGATAATTGGATAGTTCACGAAAAAAAGACTATTTTTTAATCAAAAAAACAATTTTTGCTTTGGTATGTAATGAAATTTAATGATTATTAAAAACAATATAATTCACCAATAAGAAACTTTTAAAATATGGATTTTGCTGATTTTATTTATCTTAAAGCGATCCGGGTAATTGGCGATCCGCTTTGTTTGATCCATATAACTGGAGTTCGGATAATTGAAGTCCAAAAATTCGAATATCCCGATAATTGGATAGTTCACGAAAAAAAGACTATTTTTTAATCAAAAAAACAATTTTTGCTTTGGTATGTAATGAAATTTAATGATTATTAAAAACAATATCATTCACCAATAAGAAACTTTTAAAATATGGATTTTGCTGGTTTTTTTTTTATCTCAAAGCGATCCGGAGAATTGGCGATCCGCTTTGTTTGATCCATATAACTGGAGTTCGGATAATTGAAGTTCTTCTGTACTTTTAATTCGAAAAATCTGTTTATCATTTTTTATAGATGGGGAGTTTTTCCAAGGTGACATTCTTTTGCGAAATGGATCGTTGACAATGGTAAGAATATAACAATAAATTAGATAGAAAAAGCTTGTCATAATTTCAGTTATATTACAAATTTAAAGCTCATTATATTTTTAAGCATTACATTTGTAGTCGCGTTATTCGGTAAGTGTATTATAATTTTGCAAAAATATACAGGATGTATGAGAATTATCTTTACAACTGGATATCCAACTTGGCCACTTAGTGGACCGCCATGGCCAAATGTGTCTCAAAGTTGAAAAGGTAATCCTCACACATCCTGTAATTTTAGTCTATTTTCAGAATGTCTTTGTGTATGGTGTGATAACATATTTCAAGTATACTTTTAGACATAAGTTAATAATTCATTAAAATTTAAGAACGTAGCGAATGAATACAGTGAGATAAATTCTACTAGTAAAAGTAAAGTTAAAAGTACTCTGTGAATAGTTTTAAAGGTTTTTACGTAAGAAATGTTTTAAAACGAAATCCGATTGCGGGGAATTATATATAAAGTATAGAAGTAAAATATTTAGAGCGAAAAAAGTTTATTCGGTAAGAAGTAACAAATTTTAAAGACTATTTCAATCTATTTTGTAAGAAACAGAAGTTTTTGGTTGATATGAACCAAAAAGATCCGTTACTAATTTTTATATTACAAAAGTTTTAAAAAGAATAATTAAGATGGTTTATAATACCAATATAGTCTTTTCGTTACACATTTCAATAATTTTGGCTCATGGTGTGCTTCAAGGTAGTTTTGCTAAGTCTTCAGTGTTTTTTCATCCAAACGTAAAAGTTAACATAAACGTTAAAGTAGTTATTTATATCCATTAAATTTCTGCATAATATAAGAGTATTATAAAACAAAATCACAACGCAGGTTTTATACGATATTATGTACAATTTTTTTATTATTATTAGGATAGGTTTGCTACCACTCGCAAAGCTGTTAGATGGCCAAATTCAATCGTACCATACATTATGGATGAAATATATTGTAAGTTTCATGTATTTCAAAATATTTATGACTTGATTTTTATTTAGAGAAATAGGGCCTATTCTAAGCAAAATTTTATTACATAAAATTTATAACTGTCATCGAAATAGCAAATTTAATAGCAGCATTAGAAATGGTAATCGTTATACCCATTACACACGCTTTTATTTTATTTAACATTTTAGCTTTTATCATACATTTTTTATTGTGTTATATAGACGCTAGAATCTATTCATATTAGATACATTTAATAAATCTCCAATTAATATAAATTTGCTAATGTTGCTCATAATAATTTCGCATCCCAGTTGCTTTAAAAAAAAAATTATAAACACAAACTTATGAAATAATACAACTGCCCATTTCATTATTACGACTGTCCATTTTTAACTTATGACTGCCCAATTAAACAACAACCCGCTAGAATAGGTCTTGTTGAGGAGTGTTTGTAGGAACATCGCGATGTGAAAATATACAAAGTATTTATATCTCTATCACTTGTGTAATTTATACATTGTTGAGAAAATGGCATTTCGGCAGTTTTTCAAAATCAATCAAAAACATTATCATCAATTAATTTCAATCACACTATTGAAAGAATTGAAGTTGCATATATTTTTTACAACTTAAACGGACAGTTACACTTTTTTGAATTTTTTTTTTTTTGGTACAAAAGATTTGCTAATGTCTTTCACCCTTATACGACGAATGGGTGTGGAGGGGGGTGGGGGGTTCATACGATAATTATAGCACATTTCAATTTAGACACAAAATTGACATACGCAATTTTGGCACAAAACTCTTAAATTAATCACATATGGATCACCATAAAATCTCGATTATGACTGTGGTATAATGCACTAAATTCTACTTTCTTCGCGTTCCATGATATAATGCTCTAAATTCTACTTTCTTCGCGTTCCAAGATATAATGCTCTAAATTCTACTTTCTTCGCGTTTCATGATATAATGCTTTAAATTATACTTTCTTCGCGTTCCATTAAATATTGCTTTAAGTAAGTTCTACTTTCTTCGCGTTCCATAATATAATGCTCTAAATTCTACTTCCTTCGCGTTCCATGATATAATGCTTTAAATTATATTTTCTTCGCGTTCCATGATATAATGCTCTAAATTCTACTTTCTTCGCGTTTCATGATATAATGCTTTAAATTATACTTTCTTCGCGTTCCATTAAATATTGCTTTAAGTAAGTTCTACTTTCTTCGCGTTCCATAATATAATGCTCTAAATTCTACTTTCTTCGTGTTCCGTGATATAATGGTTTAAATTCTACTTTCTTCGCGTTCCACGATATAATGCCCAAAATTCTACTTTCTTCGCGTGCCATGATATAATGCTTTAAATTCTACTTTCTTCGCGTTCCAAGATATAATGCTCTAAATTCTATTTACATGATTTTACTTACATGATTTTCAAATACATTCAATTGTAACAGAAAGACATGGGCTATTTTAAGAAATTTTTTCAATACATTATCCCAATTCCAATTCCAAATATATTTACCTTAGAAAATTCCCTCGGTCCTTTGGTGTTTTATTTTTAGCTGACGATGAAAAAGAGTTGATTCGTTCCGCAATGGATGAATTCGAAAAAGAGACTTGTATCAAATGGGTGGAGAGAACAGATGAAGATTTTTATGTGGAGATATTGGTTGAAATGGGGTAAATATTTCGCGATTCTCAATTTAACTTTGCGTTGTCAAATTACAAAGCTATTTATTTTTGTATTGCCTACAAAACAAATCGCCCAAGAAAAGCCACAGAAAAGAAAGAGGGTTTTCGGTCATTTTTTGAAATTGTCTAATTCCTGTGCAAATAATAATGATTTTCTTTTTATTGATTTATACGTATCGTGCCAAAACAATTACTAAATCATCAAGTTATTACCAGAACACCTGATTGGGTACAGAAGTCGATGATAAATATCTTACTTTCAATTCTTAATACACTGTAAAGATAACAGTTCTTAAAAATGAGTGCCTGAACCTCCTCGTTTTTATTTGAGTATAATTTAAATTTAAATGAGCGATAGCATATTAAAATTTAAGTTACCTTGCTTTCTCAAAAATGAGCAGTGTGGTTTAATATTGCTAATCTCAGCTTCTGTCCAAGCCATCGTAACAAAACGTCCTGACAAACTTAAAATAGTTGTTCAGAAGATGGTTTTCCACACTATTTGATGTCGATTGGTTCAATAGAAACTGAGTTATTATAACTCAATTGTCTTACTTCCCATTTTTTGCGAACACTTTTTTAACATTTCTTTTGTTTATAACTTCATCCCGTAATGGTAGTACAGCAAGAAAGGCACTGGACTGCGGTGCCTGAGGATCTGGATTCGATTCCGGTATGTCTTGGCTGTAATTGTTGATATTTATTGAAAGTGATTTAGAAAGGCAGCCTATGTAGGACATCTGCTCTTTTTATTCATTGTACTCATTTTTTAGTACATGTTTGTTTCAAAATTGAAACTTATGTATTTGAAGCCATGATAAGCATCGAATGTACTCAATAATGAGTAGATTTTACTTATTTTTAGTTACATAATTTTAACATTGACTATCTATGAAGTGCATTCTGAAAATGCATGTCACGCCTTTTTTTATATTTTTTAAGCGGTTTCTAAATGAAAATGTAATTTATATGTAAACACATTTATATGTATATATAAAGACTGCACATTTATACTTATTAGTATGAAAATGAATTTAAAATTAAATTCTTGTTATTTTATTTTAAATATAAGTATAGTTTTGTTTAACAAACGTCTTATTAATAAATATAATGGTTTCCGGACTACGGCACTGAGTTCTTTCTAATAAAAATTTGACTTAATAGAATAACAAATTTTATTTGATATAGAATAACAAATTTTATTTGATTAAGGGGGAAGATCAAATTTCTTATTGAAATGTTGTCTCGAAAGCATTTAATATACATACATTTCTGATATATTTTATTTGCATAAATATGACTATGAACATGAACATAAATTAAATCATTGAACATGAATTATCTGTATCATTTACGTTATAAATACAAATGACAGCTATTATTTTTGGTTTGCTTTAAACATTTATTTTTTTTAGTTATTTGTCAACGTACATTTTTGAAGATGCTATACTTTAGTACTTAAATACAGATTAAAAATAACCTTGACGAAATGTTCATGATATTGTAAACTGTTTCATAAAAAAGTTTATCTGGCTACATAAAAAATGTGCTTATTTGTGACTTACAGATAAACATGCTTTATCATTTAAAAAAAATTTAGTGTTCCGTATATACAAAAGGGCAAAAATATATTATATTCTATATAAAGATTTACATTCTTTTTCACTTACAACATATAACCTTAAATAATTTAGTTTTTAACTAATACTAAATCGTCAAATGAAAGTTTATATTGTTTTAGTCTATTTAAAAAAACCTAAACGACGCAAAAGAAATTTATTTTGAAAATAAAATTCAAGGTATTTAATTGGATTTTTAAGTTTTTGTAGGCGCTATACAAACTTAAAAATTCTAATCTACCGGAGTGTTTTAATGCTTTGGTTGTTTTACCATATTATCCCCAGATCAGCCATAAAATTGCTAAAATTTTCGGTAAATTCGACATACGTTCCATTTTTTCACCTATCAATAAGACCACCTTCATACAACTTAACCTGGGACATATATAGTATCTTATGTCAGTTTTGCATGTCAGATATCGGTCAAACAAAGAGAGCATTAAGATTTCGCCTTAAGAAGCACCAAGCACATATTGTCAAACTAGAAATAAAGAAGTCCTCCATTGCCAAGCACTCCTTGGGATCTTTAATTTTTCTAACCCACATTTAATTTGCAAACCTAAATCTCTAATCGAACTTGACTTCCTGGAGGCGTTTCATATATTTAGCAATATTGATTCCATTGTCAATGAAACATTCGTGGTTCCGATATATCCCGCTTGTTGGCACACAATAGTTAACTCCAACCGATTAAGATAGTTTTTGTTGTTTGGCAATACTTTCGATTGTTTATTTTTATTTTAATGTGCACACAAACTTTTCATTTCTGCTGATCAACGGAGACGTTAGACGTATCTCCCGAAACATGTCTAGTTTTCATGTATTTTTATTGTGTAGTTTTAACGTTGTATTTGTATTTTAATATTCTTAACGCAATGTCCTAATAGACAATTTTTTTCTCACATACCTTCATCATTCACTTATCTGTTCAATTTATATACTGAGTTCTTTATAAGCGACTAGCTAATATCGTTTTATGAAATCGTTCATAAAAATGAGTATTCTCATTAGTGATATAACATCTATTAAATAAATAACACTTAAAATCTAGGTACAAATGTAGTATAGGACATTTGGCGCGCGAGTTTTTTTTTTTGGCGTGTTTTATAGAGGCGATAAATTTATAGTATGACACCTGACATTGTTTGTATTTCCGATTCTTGTGGCGACTTTCAATCTGGTAACCCTATGACGTCATAGCGCTGTGTAACGGCAATTTTTCGTCGCCAAAAAGAAAAACGCGCCAAATGTCCTATACTACATCTGTTCCAAAATCTATAACGTTTATCTCTTTTGTCGCCTTCAGTTGCTGGTCTGAGCTTGGAAAGGTGGGCGGAGTGCAGACTCTGTCTCTGGAGTCCCCCAACTGCATGAAGAAAGGCGTCATCATGCATGAAATGATGCATGCCTTGGGATTCCTACATGAGCAGTCACGAACCGACAGAGACGACTACGTTGATGTTATCTGGAACAACGTTGTGGAAGGTACTGTCATAACTTCATTGTATTTTAAAGGACTTAAAGAGCGCCAACCAATGTTACAAAGCGCGCCAACCAATATTACAAGGCGCGCCAACCAATATTACAATAGCGCGCCAACCAATATTACAAAGCGCGCCAAAGGAAAGAGGTTATCAATTTGACAATTATTTTTATTTTTGTATGTATATTCTATCAAGATTTCTATTCTAATTCAGATATTTGGACAATTTTTTTTTGTTGGATAAAGGATACTTTACTTCAGCAATTTTTGAAAAATATATCCGCATTTAACTATCCGGAATTCTCATTTAAGATTAATGTTTTTGTTTTTTTTAATATTGTTCGATTTCGAAAATTCTTCTTTTTTTTGTATAGCAAGAAATCCACTTTGGCAAATAAATGCATAATAAAAAAATATTATGTGGTTGTTATATTTTCGGAAATATCGATTAACCAGTCTTTTTTTAAACATTTTATCCGGTTTCAAAACATTTCCATTGTTGGATAAAGATTGTACCCGGCATTTATTAAACCGATATTCTCAAAATATACTATCTGGGGGCGAGGGAAAAAATTCTCCTTCTGCTAAATAAAAACTAAAAATATAGTATTGAAAATGAAAATTAATATTCGTTTAAATAAAGCTCAATATAAAAAAAATGGTAAAATTTAAAAAAAGGTGTTTATTTGCCCAAATTTTTTTATCAATTGCATTAAAATTTAACATTGCTTATTTCAACTAAATATTATAAGTCCTACTAACTATAGTATTTCTAAATTTGAATTACTCACATATATTACAAATTGCTTAAAAATAAATAGACTTGATTTTACAAGTTCTGAAAGTAAAATAAAGGTTGTTCGTATATAATATGTAGAATTATAAAAAATGTGTATCATATAAACTTTTTTTAGGAATTGGCCATTTGTAGGCACTAGAACAGAACTAGTCCAATGAGACCTCATTGTATTTGTACACTGTTAAAAATATGTACTCAAAAATAAGTAAAATTTACTCATTTTTTACTTGTTTAACTTATTTAAAGGGTGTGACGACTTTAAAGGGTGTAACTTATTTAAAGGGTGTAATAACTCAGTTTCCATTTAAGCAATCGAATCAAATAATGTCACAAGCCATCTTCTAAATGATTATTTTAAGCTTGTCTGGTCGCTTTGATAACATGCCGTGAACAGAAGCTGAGATTAGCAATATTAAACCACACTGCTCATTTTTGAGAAAGCAAGGTTACTTAAATTTTAATATGCTATCGCTCATTTAAATTTCAATTGTACTCAAAAAGAAAAACGAGGAGGTTCAGGCACTCATTTTTAAGAACTGTTATTTTTACAGTGTATTAAGAATTGAAAGTAAGATATTTATCATCGACTTCTGTACCCAATCAGGTTAATTAATTTGATAATTTTTGTGATAGGACGGTTGCTTAAATGTTAGTACGACATCGTCGCTCATTTACGATTAAAAGAAAAATGAGTTGGATCAGGTACTCATTTTTAAGTACCTTTTTTTTACAGTGTTCTGTTCTTGTTATCACCAAAATTCAAGTTTTCATTAAGATATATTCTTTTGTAGTTTTAAATACTAATTCCATGATATTCATAATGAGTCTGTTACCTACAAAATTTATTTATCCCCAGAAAATATCCTTTTATTTTTTTTTACTAGGAATGGAACCAAATTTCGAAAAGCTGTCACCAATAGAGATCGATCCTTTAGGCCTGGATTACGACTACCACTCTGTAATGCACTACGGGGCCTGGATGTTCTCAATCGACAGGAAGAAGCCAACCTTGAGGCCAAGTCAGCGTCAGGTGTCCATTGGTGAGCTAGGTGAGGGGCAAGCAAAAGGATATTTCACCGATCTGGATGTACAAAAGATCAATAAGTTTTATGAGTGTCCCGGAAGTTAAGTTTGTATGAACTTTTGAGATTTTTAAGATTGTATTTCATTCTTTCGTAAATTATGTAGTTTGTAAAAATAATTATGTAAATATATTGTTTAATTTTAATTTCTCCTCAGTTTAAAAAATACACTTAAAAAAACTGATAAAAAATAAAATTAACCTTAATTTATGTGGTTTTGTGTTGGAAATTATTTGTGTTAGATATTTTCATTTCATGTCAGAGAGCTATGAATTTTTTTAAAAAGAATTTGATTTTATGAATAACTTATTTGTGTGTGTTTATTCCTTCGAGCATGAATGAACTGTAGTAGAGCGAATATGACGTCATCATCGTGATGCAAACATCTCAGACCTGATGGCACCAGACACATGACTTCCTTTCAAAATTTATGAATGAAAAAATGTTCGCGATTGACTTGTGATTTGGAAATAATAGTAAATGTCTTACTTCATGAAGTACAGGATATTTTTATTAATGAACTAGAAAAAATTTATGAATGGATAACCTAGAAAACCACGTGTCTGAGGCCATACATGTTGGCCTCACTTTGACGTTAGCGAGATTATAACATTATGACAGTAGAGATACTATGAGGGATCCATGCTCGAAGGTTCTTCTTCGATTTTAATATTAAAAAAGAAATTATAATATTTTTTAAATGACACTTGGTAATATTTATGAAAATAGGAAAAAAATTAATATTTTTTAGCGATTTCGACAATTTTTATCGTTATTTTCATTTATATAAACATATACATAAACTCAAGGCATTGATCAATTTGAATGTATTGTGAACCCGAATTTAAAGACTGAATGGAATTGTGAAAACCATTATAAAAGTACAATTATTTACAGCACAAAAGATATTTCTAAATATAAAAACCTTCAATTTATTTACATTCAAGAAGTGTATTATAATATAGTGCTAGTTTATTTTTTTAATAACCCTTGCATTCATATAACGAATTAATTTTTCGTTTATCCGTTTCAGTCAGGGTTCCGACTTTCTTCGCCCGTCCTAAATCTCTTATCCGCACTTGAGGCTTCTTTGGCTTCATTGTTGGCAGCATTGGCGATTTGGAGAAGGCGAATGCGTCGTAATGCATCACAGACTGATAATCGTAAGGGAAGGACAAAAAGTTCGATGCCTCTGGAAAGTGCTTAGCGAAATTCACCTGCTTTTCTAAGAAAGAGATAAATAAATTTAATAAATAAATCGCATAAAGAATTATTGAACAAATATAAAAATCAAAGAATAATGATATAACTATATATTTTTTTTATTTCGTCTTTATGCATCGAATTTATAGTCTATTAAAATTTTCCGATTTCGACGAATATCATCTTTTGATTTAATCAAATATGAATTTTTATTAATGTTGGAAGAATAAAAGATTTTATTATTTTGCAATATCTGGTCATGTGTTTCCAACTATTAAAAATTTCGAAATTATTTAACAATAGCGGTTTTACGCGCGTTAATTTTTTTTTATCCTATTGGTTCGTTCTCTCCATTTATTCCCTTTCTTTTATTTTTTCGAAGGCAAAATAACTGGTTTGTTATTCAAACATCTCCGAATGTTAGCTTTTCCGTTAGTTTCCTCTATGAAGCATTGTCAGAAAGAGTTATTTCGCCAAAGTAATTTTTGATCGCCAACTTTCAATTGTTTAAAACAATTAATTTATTTATTTTAAAGTATTTCATTGTTGTCAAGACCTTACGATTTTATAACAATGTAGATACTACTTTATTTAAATTGTCGATTAAAAAATATCTTCTAAAACCTTTATAAAAGGATATTATAAAACTAACTAAACAGAATTTTAAAATTCCTATCCTCAGGTGTACAATTAGAAGTTGAATAAGTATCTATATATAAATAAATTTTCAGACGTATCCAAGCAGTAAAAGATCATGTTTTGCGTGTCACATATATACACTTTATTTTATTATTATAGATTTAAAATTTCTACATTGATACAAAATAATCAAATTGACGATAATTCCAAAAATACTGAACATTATTTTTTTAACGTTAAATATTATATTAATTCACGAAAAAAGATAATATATCGTTAAAAAGGTTCTCTGCGAGTAAAACGGATATATACCTTCAACCGAATATACTTTCAACCGATTTTTCGTTCAATTAGAGAAATTTAGATTTCATAAATTTCTTTTCCAAGCTAATGTATTTTTCATTTATTTAAATATGTTAAAAATATATTTGAAGCGGTAGGATATGAATTCGTATCTCAGCTTGCTAAATATTATCTCTCGACTACGTTTTCAGGTGGAAATCAGGACAAATTTAAATCACTCCTCCCCATGTATAATAATTGCTTATCTTACTAGCCTACAAAATAATGTAGATGCTTTGTAGAGTAGTAATTAAGATGGAAAAAAAAGTGTTCGGTTTTGGGTCAGTACAACATTTATACTTTGGAAATATTTATTTGTGTACGTTATTTAATACTAAAAACTGATTTGTTTTGATTTAAATTACGTTTCAACTTTGGGAAAAATTGAAAGAAAAATATTTAATTAAAGGGTGTCCCAAAATTAACGCAGGATTTGAATTAAATGAAAAACACGGTTTTTTTCTTGAAATTGTGATTTTTTTATGGAATCGTAAAGTACACAGAATAGGGTTATATATGGAATAACACATCGGGAAAATGACCTCCACGGCTTTGCTGTCACATACGCATTCTTTTGTCGAAATTTTTCATGACCATTTTGCATAAATGTGGCTGAATTTCGTTGATGTAGCGTTGAATTTCCTCCTTCAATGCACGCGTGCTTGTGGGCTTGTTGACATTGACCTTTGAATTCAAATAACCCCATAAAAAGAAATCCAATGGTGTTAAATTACACAATATAGGGGGCCAATTCTTATCACCGAAACGATAGAGTACACGGCCAGGAAATGTCTCATGAAGTAATTGAATTGTTTCGCGGCCTGTATGGCATGCGGCACCGTCTTGTTGAAACCATTTTTACTAACCCTAAACTATCAGCTGTCAAGTGGTTTTTAATAGGGTTGCCAACACTTTACGGCAATAATGGTGGAACATTCAAATCTTGCGTTAATTTTGGGACACCCTTTATAAATATGAATTTTCAATAAAATATTCAAAGGAGGGGAGGGGGGATGTAAGGTGTATGATAATAATACGAATATCTTATCAAATATATCAGAACAAGCGATTTTGAAATGTTGTTTCTACCTTCATTCACAACATTATTCCATAAAATGTCGATATATTCGTCCCTGTCTGAACGGGAATGCTCGTGCCATAATCCTAAGGCATGCAGAAACTCATGAATGACCGTCCCTTTGTTGATGCATTGAGGTACAGCCAGAGACAGCGACTGCCCAGAGCCTTTTCGACCAACGTAGGACCAGCAACTACGCTTTGAAAAGAAAACTTCTATTAATCTCCTTGTCCTTAATAAAAATATATATGAGGGTGTCATGATGTTTCAAAACATATTAACGAAATGTCAATCCAGGTAACTTTTGAAACGTGGTAACAGATTCAAGATCACCTTTCATTTCCATGTAACTCTCATAAATTCTAGAATTTACTTAACTTATTTTCATTGCATAACTTATTTTCATTGCATAAGGATTTAATTTTACTTTACCCGAAAAATTGTGAAACTCAGTCAAAGTTTCTTTATTTTATTTCCTCCAATTGTCAAAAGCTATGTTTCACTTTCTATATGAATCCCTTAATTAGGTTTTAAATTACCTTTTTCTTTGGAAATTACAGGTGCAATTATTGCTTAATATAATCAAATACAACTAGTTATTCGTATTTAGTGTGTCTCCCAACGTTACTCTGACAAAATGCCAACGTACTATCACATTAAAGACTTTTTCTACGTATTCCTCCTAAGTAACACTAGTTAATTATATAGTTTTGTAAATTTAAAATAGTTAATAGACATAAAATATTTTAACATTCTGAAAAACTTATCTATTTGAATAACTTAGAAACGTTTATCAACCTACTGAAAATTATTGTCAACTTTAAACAGGATTTTACAACCGAATTTAAAACCAATTCATAATTAAAAGAATTGAAATAAGCAATACAATGGGACAATACACACATTAAAAACTGAACAAGAAAATTAAGGAATTTTTTTTATACAAATTGCGTACTTATTTAGTAATAACGTATTTAGTAATAATACGTATATACGTACGTATTTAGTAATAAAACAAAAATACTTAAAATACAATTTATATGTAACTGTTTTGTGTTAAATCAATTGCACTTACCCTCCTAGAGGAGTTATGTAAATGTAGTCTTTTTCATCTGTTCTTTGTACAAACTTGACACATGTATATTTTTGTATTTCATTCAAAGCTTCTTGAATTACATACAAGTCATATAGGGCTACAAGAGATAGAAATTTACTGTCTTGACAATCCATGAACAGCAATAAATGCATTCTGCTTTATAAAACAGTTTAATTAGACTTTGAGTGAGCTCCCTGATTATATTCCATTAACAACAGAAACTTTCACACATGAAGACATAGCAATACGTAAAACAATAGTGTAAGTCCTTAAATGGCGCATACACTCTCTTTAAAATCATCGCCATCTCAACAATTGTTTATATTCCAATCCAAATCTTCCAAAATAGTGGTTGACAAAACCAAAAATAAGTGAAATATCTTTTAATGAAATATATTTAACTTGATCCTTGATGCATATTTAGATATATGAAATATCTTTTAATGAAATATATTTAGCTTTATGCTTGATACATATTTAGAAAAATTAAATATCTTTTAATGAAATATATTTAGTTTGATGCATATTTAGATAAATGAAATATCTTTTGATGAAATATATTTAGCTTTATACTTGATGCATATTTAGATAAATTTAATATCTTTTAATGAAATATATTTAGCTTGATGCATATTTAGATAAAAGAAATATCTTTTGATGAGAATTATTAGCTTGATGCCTTATGCATATTTAGATAAATGAAATATATTTAGCTTAATTCTTGATGCATTTTCACATAAATGAAATATTCTTAGCATTTCAAGTCACGCACATTATATCCAGCTGATATTCAATGCCTTAAAGTATTTTTTTTTAAAAAAGCCCTATAAATAAAGATTTTATTATTTTTACAGATAAAGTTTGAATTATATTTCCTTTTTAAAATTGTAATAAAAACTGCTTTCTCGAATATATGTTTCCAAAAAATAATAACCTGTAGATATACAGCTATAATAATGTTGCATAGCATAAAAATATTGAATATTCAAAATAATTAGTTTCATAATAATCCATTCTTGGTTAGACATTTTTTTTCTGATTTTCTTTCCAAAAAATCCATTTTTTCTTTATTATTAAAAATAAGTGTTTGTTCTATTCTGAATTCTAATTGTCTTTTTTTTAATACTCAAGACATGCCCAACTCAGCTTAAAAAGCAGTAGAGTTATCTAATTGTCTGATTGTAGGTATCTGTTCTAACCTACTAATCCTCTATCTGTTCTATCCTGTGTTTATCTAGCCCGAAAGGTCTCCTCGCGACTTACGGATCGAACAATACTAAATGTATGACATGCAACGCTGACCAATAAGGGGTAATACAAATAAAAAGAGGAAACAAATATAAACTTACTATACACAGTTCCATTGACATCAAAGGGCACGATTGCAGTTGGCCATCTTCTCAACGACATATCTACAAGTGGTCCGTGTTGACGATCCTTTGAACAATCGATGAAAAATATTAATTTATTAGAACCTTTTCTAACCTTTATAATTTGAGTTTGAGAAAAAAAAAGATAGATGCAAGTTAAAGAAAATCGCAGTTAATATTTCTCGAGATATAATTTGATACAGATAGTCCTTACTTAAAGCAATAGAGAAACTATACGTACTTAAGGCTAGCAGCGCACTGGCAACTATCGAACATGTAACTAAACTATTTAGTAACCCCCAATTGGAAAACTTAAATTGTATACTTTTACACTTAGCAACTTCTTGTTGGGTTAAATATCACTTCGCTCTCTATCAGCTAACGGATTTGGCAAATTGTCTGTTATTTGCCAAAACGTTAGCTGATACGCTGTTAAAACTTATTACGACCTTGCACCAAACTTTGGTACCCATTTAGCTGCAACCAACAATTAGTGCTAAGTTTCACTATTTTACGGTGCTACCACGGATGGTTTAGTGGTGAAACGTTGCACCAAAACTCATAACGTTGCATAAAACTTAACATATCTTGTTTTTTTAGTATTGTAGTAATAGTATTTTTGTAGGCAACCCTCCGATCGCAAATGCCAACTTGTCACCGATCGGGCGCAGACTAGGAATCCTCAGATTCATAGCCGAACATCTTTATCCACTGAGCCTCGGAGACCCATGTTTGTCGTTGTCTTTCTTGGAGGTACTTGTTGATGTAGCGACAGCTAAAATTTCGGATGCAGTTAAAGAGGCTGAACCAATTATCGATGAAACATTCGCTTTTTTTATAAAGGATGTTTGGTTCACCTAGATTCCACCATAGGTATAGACCTCTGTTTTGCACCAAGATATGGTACATAGTTGAACAGAAATTTCTAACAGTGTAGCAAGAAAAGAACGTCGTATTTCACCTACCCAATTTTACCACACCTACAATCTGAGGATTCAAATTAACTGTTCATCTCAAATTCCCTATAAATGCCCTTAACACATTTCTGCAATAACACATATTACAATAATATTTTCTATTTACTTACCCACGGATCGTTATGTTCATCAACCATGATATCTCCATCGATTAAAACTGTAAACACAAAAATAATAAGAAAACCTTCTTGAATATTACAAAACATTCGATTTTTCTCCGAAATAATCATTTCCTTACTCGTCTTTCCAAAACATTACATACATATTTTCTTTCTATTATGAAGTTCTCTGACAGCTTTCTAATTTTTAATTGTTCGTTGAAAATTTTAATCAAATACTGTATAAGTTGTCTTAAAATATTACATATTTTTCATCTGTTTCTCAAAGAAACCCTACCAAGTATGTTTTGTTTAACAAATTCATTGTTTACAATTATTAAATCTACTTTTAATTTGAAATATAAAAAATATTGGTAAATATGGAAGTGTCATTTAAGTTTCAAATTCTTAAAATGTATAATTGACGTTCAAGCGAATTTATTCTTAAATTTTAAGGTTCTGCTCTTGAAATGTGTAAGACCGTTTTTGTTTCTACAGAATCTAATAATTCCACATCAAAATAAACTTACTTTGTTTCAATTAAATTGACTCTAAACAAAAGTAGTATACAAAAATGTTGAGGGAATATGGAAAAAGTCAGTAAATAAGTATGGAAAAAAAATTTAAATTAAAGGGGTGAAATTGACTGTTTAATTGCATTTAAATTTCGTGACTTAGGCACAAGTTAGTGTTTTAATGTACTGATAACTTTATCATACATACTATTAAAAGTCTTGTTTACATTAATTGATATATTATATTCATAAACAATACTTACGTCCTGGTAAAGATTCAGAATCTGCAAGTATACCAAAACATATCAATCCAATTGATGCAATCCAAACGGCCCACATGAATCTTGTCATACTTGTAGGTGACAAAAATTATAGTATTTAGTCAGTATTCCTTCATTTAACATTAGTCTGAGTGTTAGCTCTCAAAAGTATTATTATCTTTCATTTTTTCAGGTAACTTTTCTTTGTTTATCAGCTGTAAGCAGCAGTCAGCTGCACTAAGTTGATAAAAATTGCGCATTGTGAACCGAGAGGATGAATTATTCATTCTGATAAAAACAATCGCTGTAATGCGATAAATTTGTTGTTAGAGGAATCACCATGACTACCATATTTATGCTCTTATCTGACGTATTGATGTATTTAACATATTTATTGAGGCGATATTGCTAAACAAAACAGATAATATTGTTAAATGTATCTGTTAAGGTAAATTGTCGATTACTTGACTTATTGCTTGATGTGACAAAATTTCATGTGGTATACATAAAATAAATAAAAGGAAATTGCATGTGGCTGTGACATCTTAATCACATTTATGTTGGTCTTATGTGGAAGTTTGGAAAGTGAGATTACTTTTCGCATCAAGCAATAAGTCAAGTAATCGACAATTTACCTTAACAGATACATTTAACAATATTATCTATTTTGTTTAGCAATATCGCCGCAATAAATATGTTAAATACATCAACACGTCAGATAAGAGCATAAATATGGTAGTCATGGTGATACCAGGTGCTGTCCTAGTCATCTGACTTTGTTTAAAATTACAAATACAAATAATGTCAACCAACAACAAGCTCTAGGCCCAGCAAGGTTGTCCATGCCTATCTAGCAGATCCTCACGATTTCCCAATGCTGATCCAATTGCTTTTTATAACTACCCACTCCCGAAGAATTAACAACTACTCAGGAAAACTGTTATATTTGCCTATCACCCTATTAAAACCATAATGCTTTTCAACGTCCCGATTAAACTGCGATTTGAAAAATTTGAATCCATGACCTCTAGTTACATTGACAATAATAAATTCCAACTTTAGCAGATCCTAAGCAGTCATCAAAGCTTATTCCGTAGCTTGTGACGCTAAATCTACCAACCTAGTTATTCATACATGAGGAAGTATTTCACTCTCAAAGAGTTATTGGAAGCTATTATTTTCATTAAAACAACTATCCGACTGATGTGACCTTTGAAAGACGAACCATATTTTTTTTCTGTATTAAATCTCCCTTTTACGGTCCTTTCACTCAATGGATCTTAACACATGCGGTATCAAAAGAAAGATAATTTTCAGAAACTATGACGAATCGTATGTTCATCTCATAAATATCAATATTTTATTTATTAAAAAAATGACTTTAAAATAATTCATTAAAACTTGTTTTATTTTTAACAAACCGTTGATTATGCTGCCATCTATGAATGGGCAAAAGCGTTAAACTTTTATGATGTTTTGGCTATAAGAAATAAGCTAATATATTTCGCCCTTACAATGAATGGATGTGGGAGGGGCGTTATTCGTGCTATAGTTATCACACTGGCATGCTAGTATTATGTAATGAATAACTGAATCGCCTTTATTAAAGTGTGGCATGTTTCTGCGGATAATTTCCCGTGTGTACATACCTTAAATATAAAGAGTTTGATAAGGAATATACAAGAAGAGAACACCAAGTAGGGAGTCGTCCATTGCTTTAAAGACTCATAAATAAATTTTAAAACCAACTCCTCATTGAATTTCATATCCTACAGGTTTCCTAGAACTGATCAATACTTCAAATCGCTTATAGAATATTCAAATAGTTCTCTTTTTATAAGTTACAACATTCTAAAACAAACTACCATTACGGGAGGAGGCTGTAAACTTTTTTTTTATACTTTTTAACATCAATGTTGTTGCTATGACTTTCTCCATGAAATAGTTTTGTAAAAAGTTTGAGAATTTTTTTTTTATAAATTATCGAAAGAGATCATTACAGAATTACCTTCAGAATGATAGAATACCTTCGATTAATAGAATAATAGAACAGAATATTAATATAATTACCTTCACTTCCGATTTGTTTTCAGTTGTTGATGTCGCCATCTATCGAGGATTATGCTAACTAAAATGTGATGAAAGAATATAAGAACCACAAATAAGTTTATTTTTAACTATAAATAATAATTCAAATAAATTTACTATGGAAAGTGTTTCGTAAAAACTCACCCTTCATCATGTTTAAAAATATAACATAATAAATCGTATTTTACAAGATAGAACTGCGGAACAACGTTTATCAAATTTTAATACTAGCATATTAAAATTTGATATTTAGTAAAGAAAGTATTAAAAATATAATTATCGAATGACTTGCTATAAAGAATAATTTTGTCTATTGTGATACTCCAAATAAGTATATTAGTATCGTATATATTTTTACTATAGTTATAGATCCCATTTACACCTCTTACATACGGTCGATCTTAACAAGCGAGGTTATCAAAAGAAAGATAATTTACCGGGGCACTGAGGAATCATACGTTCCTCTAAAAAATATCAACGATTTGTTTAGAAAATTCAGAACTTAGTTTAAAAGAATTACATAAAGAAACATTTTTTTTTTAAATATCCAAGATCTAGTTAGACTGTTCCTTTGTAGCTTGGTCGGTACTTCGGAACTATAGATATGTCATTTACTTGATTGTCATTTTGATTGTCACTTACTTTTGTTTCTAATGCAGATAATTTAACGGTTTCCTCAAGAACACGGAGCCAAACAGCTAGTTACCAATTTAATGTAAACACAGGGTCTATTCATATAGACAAGTCATTAAAAATGCCATCGACTTTTTATCTCCAAGAAAATATCCCTTAAATATACGCATTTCTATTTAAAATCAGTCAAGAAACTCTTTTCTCTTTTTGTTATTTTAAATTATATTTTATGGTTATAGCTCGACGTCATCTACAAAATTCAAGTCGCTTCTGCTTGACGTAAATGCACACCTACATGAATCAACTGGAACAAAAAGTGAGGCATGAAAACATATTTTCTTATTACATTGCCATTCATATTATGTTTAGTATGTTATTTTCCCAAATATCGTGCTGAAGCGATTATCCCCCCCCCCCTTAAAAATTATTTACAAACCCTAATAATAGCATCCCCAGGAAGTTACAGAACTGACATATCAACCCCCCTTTCAACTCAAACTGTCATAATCCTGTTATTTATAGTCCCACACATATGAATTTTTCATTGTTTATACAAGCCGCCATAACCGGCTGAGCACTTGGCTTGTATATTAAGATGACCCTTTTCTGTGTTCCTTGGCGAAAGTGGAAACCTTTCCCCTGTGCCTTTTGCTTTCTTTTGACATCGTTTGTGTTGACCTCTTGCTAACACGCTTCAACCTTTTATTTTTTTTCTTCTTGTAGAAAGGGACTCGAGACGTTTATCTTGTATAAATGTGGTTGACTGTTTAGTAGCTTCTTTCGTTTAAATAAAGACGCTGCTCTGTTTTGTTCTGCTGGATAATATGCAATAACAGAAACTCATTTGGTGGAGCGTCGCACACTTGACACAGATGGCTTAAGATAAGTTTCTGACGCGCAATTTATTTTAATTTAATTTATTTAATTTAGATGACTGGAGTTTAAAAATAGCTGTTGAAGAGGGGTAGCTAGCTCCTTTGCAAATGCAGACGTTTTAAATTCTAGATGTGGCAAAGATTAGCGGTTAAAATTTTTTTACCTGGATGAACTCATTGACCCTATTGTAATGAATTGTACAAAGTGTATTTTAAGCTTAGGATTAATTCTTTTCACAACATTAAATACTTATAGTTCTGCTTAATTTAGAGTAAATACTCTTTAAACTATTTTCTTTTATTAATATCTATTTAAAAGAAACACTAACTATTTGAAGCTCGCTTATTATTAGTAGCGTAAAAAATGGATTGTAATCAGTATAATTAAAGATGTGGGTGTGAGAATCAAACAGCTCCAGTTTTTTAAATCAGTCAGGAAGGGCGAAAAGCACTGCACGTTTCTTGTATCGCATAAAGCAAAAGTACATCTCCTTTTCCTTTATATGTCCTTTTCCGTTATTTCTATAACCATTGCTCAGAGATGTCTGGTTCTTTCACCAATCGAAATAATTTTTTTCTTTATAGGACCTCCAGTTGCCCAGTAGATAAAGGCGTTCAACTAGTAATCAGAGGATTGCTAGTTCGTACCTTCGAGCATGAATGGTCTGGTAGAGAGAAAATGACGTCATAATCGTGAAGCCCACATCTCAGAGTGAAAGGCCCATAATACGTGCCATCTCTTCAAAATTATGAATTAAAAAATACTCCCGATTGGCTGATGAATTGGGAAATGTGTAACAGTGAAAATGTATGAATGGAAAGACGTAATTAACCACGAGTTTGAGGCCATACATGTTGGCTTCACTTTGATGTTAGCAAGAGTAACGTCGTGACTCTTCTACTACAAAGGATCCATGCTTGAGGGTTCAGACTTGGCAAAGAAAAGTAAAAAGCCGATCGGAGGGTTGCCAGCTTTGATATAAAAATACTAGAAATTCATCCAGAACATCCAACAAATTATACTATCGTGTATACAGAGATGGTGCACGACTAATCCGATATTGGTCCAATGTCCTAACGCCTATTGAGGTTGCGGTGGGGTGACAGATCAGGTGTTGCCCTCGTCATCTGATCATGGTTAAAAAATACGAGGCATCGTTCCTGGGTATTTCCTTCAAGATAGACCTCGAAACGTCGCCATTAGCCAACTGTGCAGTTCTATTGCGACGTTAATTAACCAAAGTAAACCTTTATAGGAATAAGTGAATAAGTGTAAATCGGAAAAAAGTGGAGCTGTCTGGTTCTTACACCCACGTCTTCAATCCTAAATATTTTCCTAAATCGATTCAAATCAATATGTTTCTCGATATTATACCTCCATAAATTCTCTACACGACTAATTTATGTGTAATTTTAATTTTATAACTAAAATAATTTACATTTTATAACTAAAATATATTTAGAATTTTTTTTTTGCCCAGTTTAGTTTTCAAGGAACTTTGTTAGCACCACGCAATACCCATTTACAAGATTCGGCATCCAATTTAAAATTGAATAAATTTGAGAATAAAATATAATTAACTTATATTTTTATAAAATATATCAATATACTCGGACATTAACTTAAAAAAATTATATTAAACTTTAAAGAAGTTTATAATTTCAAAAAATTAAAGCGTGCTTGCAAATTAGACTCTACAACAACTCGATGATGCGTACTAAGAGTACCAATTAAATATTTATCAAAAGTGTTTGATACACAATATAAAGGAAGCAGTTTTTAAAATTGTAAAATTGCATTTTCTTTGAATAACTAGCTTTAAATTAAAAAATATGTTAATTATTTTTTTTAAATGATAGATTTCAATTCCTCTAACCTTCTAACCTATAAATTTGGAAAAGGTTGTGTAAAGAAATATTTTAATTTATTTACATATTGACGATTAACAAATTGGCGACAAAGCCTTTAAAATGTTCTTAAATATTTATTTTTATTTTTATGTTAAGTGATTTAAAATTCCTTGACTATCTTACCTAGTTGGCGAATTTCATTACTCAAATCGAAATAAACCCCATAGTCAACTTTTTACACAGATTGCCTAATATATGTTTGACCTGGGCGTACTAATGACATTATCATCATTTACATAATGTGATAATTTTCTGATGTACTTTAAACTCTAAATAGATATGCATTAGCAAAAAGCATCCTTGACTCATTGATTTCTAACGCTCAGACCATTAAGATTGGCTATACTACTAGACTATTAGCTTGCTTCTAAAGATGATAGAGAATGATAATTTTTATAGATGATTCACTTGCTACTGCATGCTTCAAGGTAAAATGTCTGTAGATATCCATTAACTCAGGATTATTCTGAATGATGTGTAATCCCTTAACACAATAATTTTGACTTTCTGGCAATGACATTTGATTTTTAACATAAGTTAGCTCATTTAATCAAGTATTTTTTGTATCAATGATTAAGTGCTATGCATTAGAGAATAAATTATTTGAATGTGTGAGGAAATTGTTACAACGTTTGTTAACAATTAGAATATTGCTCCGTGTATATAAAAAGTTGATTATCCATTTTCTTTTTTGCTAAATTTATGTGTGACTTTATAAAGTCACACTTAAACTTTGTACAATGCTCAATTTAAAAAAAGGCCAATAAATTATAGAGTCGTAACATTATGTAACAAAAGGTGTTTCAATTGAATTTAACCATTTTTATTTTATCTTTATTTAATCCTCAATGCTAGACAATTTTATTTTTCTCATTGCTAGTTTTCAATTAGTTTATAAGAAGCATCGTAATAAAATTACTTTTACGACCATTTAGGCATAAAACATCTTTTAAAACCCTTTGTTGGATCTGAAAGATTTATGTTTTAATTGAATTTCCAGTTTTTCTAGCAAAACATATGAACTTTATAATTCGTAAAAATATACGTTGTTGAAATATTTTTCAAATCTAAAGCATTGTTGGAATGTTTCTTGCAATATTCCAAATAAGATCTTCGACACAAAAAAAAGTTTAATACAATTTATGAAAATTATGGTAATCCTAATTTTAAATAATAACATTCTTTTTTAATTTTTTACGAGATGTATGCGCAATTAACTAGGTATTTAACAAATTATTAATAATTGATAATTAACAACTAATTGTTATGTAATGGCTAATTACTAGTTAGCTTAATTCATAGTTATTGTTTGTTTTCTTTATCGGTAAATGTTCTTGTTATGCAACTAGTTGAGACCCACCCGCCCCAATATTTTTAAATTGTTACGCGACTGATTATACTATTTACACATGCGCCATGGAAACGAGGACTATGTTTGAAAAACAAAACCCTATTGAGAGAATAGTAGAACGTGAAAAAGGGAAATTATGTTTCCGTAAAAATGAAGATTCTTATGCTTAATTGCGCAATATCAAATGCATATTCTTTATTATAAATATTTACATCTAGATACTAAATCACAATTATTTCTTAAAACGTACAGAAAATATTTGTATTTATTTTTTCCACTATCTAATATCATTTTTAAAAACTGTTTATTTTGATAAAAATAATGTTGAAATTTTATAAAAAAGGTTTTGAATTTTAAAGGTATTTTGGTTGATTCGATTGTATAAATATTACTATCTGTCTAAAGTTAAGTATTTCCAAGCATATGTAAACGTTTTGGAAAGAAATTTAGTTATATGACTATTTTATAAGCACATAAAGAAAAGTCATTAAAACTTATCTATATACAAAATAATGATACATACATTTTATAATACAATACATTTTTATTACATATTTTTACATTTACGAAAATTGTATATTGTAAAAATTTACAATCAAGAGACATATATTGGCTAACATATTTACATTTAAGAATAAATGAGAAAGCTTGATAATCTTTACTATTATACAGTTGACGTTTCCTTTTATAATCATTAACAAGGTAGTTAGATATAGTTCATGAAATTTCCTTTAAAACTAGTCGTAATAGGTATTCAATAAAATTTAATAAAAAATAATATTTAAAGTAGAAAACTATTTTAATAAATAAATCAAAGACAAATTATTGACATTTTACGTTAAGTTTAATTAAATGGGATTGAAGAATATATTTTTTTATTCTTGACTATTATTGACTTTTTTTACTTCCTATGTTCAATGAACAATTGGTAACACGCCTTTTTATAAGTAGTATGTCATTTTTTTAAGTGCATGACCCTATTGCTTCACCCGTTTTACATCAATATACAATAATCCAGCGCGATTAAGTCGGAGATTGATTTTCATTTGTTTTAGAAACCGTTTATCTTTCTTAATATCAAAAATCTTATTAATTATTGTACCCATTTTCTGATGAGAGTTTTTAATATTCCATTAGATTGATTTATTGTAATGCTTGAAGCAAATCGTGTCATTTAATGCAATTTTTTTCGTTCGATTCGGAATCTATTCGTGCATATTAAATGTTGTTGAACTTTAAATTCGTGTATTGTTATAAACAATATATTTTTTTTTTAGATCACGTTCCCGGTTTTATGTAAGATAGAATTGAAGAGAGTTTTGTTTAATTTATTCAAAGAAAGTTTCGCGAAAGTAATTTGATACATGGCTCACCGTTTTCGCTGAGATAAAATCGATGGATGCTCAAATTATTTGGAAATTGAACTAGTTTTCTTAAATTAATTTGTGTGGTTTAAACTAGCGTTTTTGAGTGAAAAATGAAAATATAAAGAGAGCTTCAAAATGTCTAAAATATAATATTTAATTACATGTATTCTACAAAAACAATAACAAAATATTAAAAATGAAAAACATAATTTCAAAACAAAATATGACTGCATGGGGTAGGTTTGACATCAACGACATCATAAAAATGTATAATCTTTTGTTTTAACTACTAATCTAGAATATAATATAACTATAAGCACTGAAGGGAGGACTCCCATTGATTACTTTACCTTAACTAAAAAATTTGTTTCAATAATGCCTTTTTATATAACACATTTCATGTTTTCCATTGACTGTTTTCCCATTGAAACCATCCATGTTTTCCCATTGACTACCCACTTAACCACATCTGTGGTTAAAAAAAAAATTTGAAACTAATAATTTTAGAAATTTAAAATTAAAAAATATATATGAAAATTTTTCAAAGGTTATGTTAAGGCACCCATTGCATAAATACATTAAAAAAAGTTTCCTATTAATAACCTTTTGAAAGCACTGAGCTAAAATAATAATTGACACTGGAAAGAGGACTTTCATTGAGTGACAATGTACATTACCGAGCCGCGCGGATGCATTCAATTCGGAAGAAAGGTTGAGAAAACATTCATCCTTGACTATGCGGGTATCTTACGTGACGTCACAGAAATGTTTAAACTGTTTTTTTGTGCCTTTTATCTTCTTTTTCTTGTAAGTAAGTATTGAAAACATTTAATGTTTAAATGTGTAACATTTAATGTATTTTTGAAAGCCAGAAAGCGTTTTTAAATCTACGCAAACCTATGCCAAAGGACTATTTTTTCTATCTTCGCTCAAAAAGACGTAAAGTGGTCAGCGACGCTTCGTATTCTCTCCAATACTTATAGTTATATTTTTCTACCTCAGTGGTTTTAAGAGAGTACTTTCTTCACACTTTTCACTAAGGAAAATAAACCTTTAGCACAGTCGACTTACATTATTTTGGTATTATTCCATTTGAGACAAAATGCATTCTTCTAGTCTATGTCTAATAAGAAAATGTCGGACACTGTTTGTTTAAAATTGAAAAGAAAAAAAAAGTTAAAACCCCATTGCAAAAAGTCTTTTACGTTACGAAAAGTGGGTATGTACATCTGGCAGAATAAAAAATCATATTATCTAAGTATTACAGTACACACAATCAAGCTTTTCTCCATTTGGCAGTGCATTGTTAACAGCACTAGAAAAATACACAAAATATCAAAATCACAGCAATAAACAACTAAAATGAATCCATTACAAAAGGCTTTTTCATTCCTATCTATATTACAAAAAACGAGCATTTTTTTTTATTTGAAGCGAAACTCTGTATAAGGGACATAGCGAGCAGTAAACTGCAGTTTGTCCATTATGCAAAGTCCGCCATTTGGCAGGATTATGAACATGCTCATTCGAAGCATCTGTACACTAAGTAAATCATGTCTGTCGCCAAAGTGGGACAAATGTCCTAGGGACCAGCTTATACAAAGTTCCTGATTAATTCCTAATCGAAATATGAAAAGATATTAAAATTATCACATCTTTTAACTATTGCAGTAAACTAACATTTTGGAATTCGAAAACTTAAAGAACATGTTAATTAGCATAAATGAGTTTATCCTAATTACCTGAAACTAATTTACTTAATCATGTTGGAATTTTTCCAAGAGGTTTTGAACTTTAAATAGGTTCCTGGCTTTGTTATAAAACTCGTCCTAAGGACACGAATATCCTCTTTTGGCTGGCTTGACGTGAAAATGAGCACGAGCTACGTCATTGCTTCTCCATTCCTACGTCATTCTCACTTCCACACAAAAGTAAATAGTATTATTAAAATTTTCGAATTTGAGTTTATTTGTATTCATAAATTCACATTCAGTGCTTTTTACGAGAATGCTTCTGTTGGCACATTTAAAGTGGGTCAAATGTTTTGTAGGGCTTCATGATAAACAGTTACAAAAAATAGTGAAATTGTTACTGTTGTAATCTTTAATGACTTTATATTACTTAAAGAATGGTTAATATACCTCAAATCGACCGAAATGCGTAAAGTACTCACCAAAATACTGTTAAAAAATACTAGTATTTAAGAAAAAAAATTATTTAATCAGGTTTTTTTTCAGGATATATACTTTTCTCCTATCTACATTAAAAACAATTTAACATTAAATTAAAATGGTAATGGAAGGACAAATTTTCTTTTTACTTTGAATTATACAAACTCTTTTTTAATATTTTTATATATAAATTTTTAATAATTAACATAAAAAGCAAACCAAAACCGTTTTATATTGAACACTAGTAAACCACCAAACAATTATTAGGATATTCAATTGTGATTTTGATTTGCTTTTTTTTACAATTTCCTTTCTTCAAATACTAGAACAAAAAGAAACGTAGGGATTTCTTGTAATTCAAAGAAGCAACTCCAAAATCTTTACTTTTTATAAAAAATTAAATTGAAAATTGACAAAAATAATTTAATTTGTTATAAGCCTGATTAAATTAATAAAAAAAATCCTGCACATTTGTTGTACTCTACATCCAGCTCGCACTCATTTCATGTAATGTATAGACCGCTTCAGAGTTTTTCTTCAAAACTACAGATTTATTTTCTGTATATTTCCATCAAAGTTCGAATCCTCTATCGTCTGATTTTGATCTGTTCCAGATTGTTGTCGTTCCTCCTGATAGGGTCCACTCTGCATGAACAGCCAGCAGGGAACTTGAAGAGGGCCACCACCGGACTGCGGTTGGGATCGTGAGGGTAGACTGCCAGCAGTCTGTGAAGACTGTATCTCTGCTGGCACGTGGAATCGTAATAGGGAGATATGAAAGAGCAGGGTTCATTTGGACGTCTGTAAGTAGATAAAAACATTATGCTTATCTTTACAGAACTGCCAGTATTATTTTCAGACTTTATGTGTAAAAGAATATCAAGCAGAAATGCATCAATTGAAGATTACTTCAAGCATCCAAAACACCATTGAAAACCATCTATATCAATTTTAAAATTTCAAAAAAATACTCATCTCATTACAACATCAATTTTTTCCATATAAAAATACACTTTAATCATCACGTCGGTATCACCTATTATAGCCTAAGTTGATTAACGAGACTTTAATAAACAAACTAATACGTTAACGCCTATTGAAGTTTATTATGTAACTCATAGGAAACATGCAGATAAGCATGAATGCAAATTTAGCTCCTAATTAGATAATCTAACCTATATTTCATTATTGAACAGTTAATTTGGTTTTAGCATTATTGCAACAAATAGATTCAATATAATTTAACCCTTTGCACTCAGAGCAAGTTTTAGTATGACCTTTCAGCAACTCCGAATGGTTTCTACTATAAGCTACCAGCTGCACCAGGAGTTTGCAAATTTGATTACATATGTCGCCGAAGAGGGGACAACGGATTTATCAGCTTATAACAAGACGTTTAAGATTATTTTTACAACTTTGACACGATATAAAACCTAAAATAAATAATATATAAAGATTATGTTGCTTGTATATGCAAGAGCAACATATGAAGTTTTGTTTGTATGTAATTTTTTCCAAAACCCTTAACAAATATTCCCATAAGTATGGGAATTACAACTTTGACACACTATAAAACCTAAAATAAATAAGATTGTTAAGTTATGTTATTTGTATATACAAGAACAACACATGAAGTTTTGTTTGTATGGAATTTTTTTCCCAAAACCATTAACTACCCATTCAACGCACGATTCCAAAACCATTTAACGCACTGAGATTTCTCATAAGTATGGGTATATGGAAATTATCTTTACAACTTTGACACGAAATGAAACCTAAAAGAAAGAAGATACATTGCTTGTGCATGTACAGCAACACCTGAAGTATTATTTGAAAAAAAAATATTTTAAAATATTTTTTAATTTAAAAAAATCCTTTTTAAAAACTCAGTACAAATAAATTCCATGTGTCGCTGTTACATGTACAAGCAACATGACTTAGCTATCTTATTTCATTTAGGTTTTACTGCTTGTCAACGTTTTAAGATACAACTTTTACATAATTCTTTAAACCAACGACGACAGTAGAGTGCAAATGGTTAAATATTTAAATTTGTGTAATATGAAAATCAAAATACACAGGTTAAGTACTCACGTGCAACTTTCTGTTCTGACTTTCTGCGGGAATAGATCCGTGTTGATGATCACCATCCAATCTCCGGATATACTCTCCTGTGCCCAACCCGGTCTCATCACATTGGCCTCTGTCTCGCAAGCAAAGCTGCCTCTGGCTGCAGCACTGTTGCCGTAGTGGTTCTTGAATAACTCAGGATCGGCCACCGTCTGCAGTTCTTCGTACATGATGCGCACCTTGGTCATGCTCTTGTCCACCACGCGGTTCACGAAATCTCTGTAAAAATTGTAACATTTTCATACAGTATAGAATATATAATGATTTGTTAGTATATTAAATATATTTAAAAGCAGGACTCGATCTTGTTATTAAAATAATTCGTAAACGTATAATTCAAAATTATGTTTATTTTAAAGAATGTTCCTCTTGTTGTTACTGACATGTTCAAAATGTTCTACGTATTCTAAACTTAGAAATATATTATATTAAAAAGTAATTGGAACTTTCTTACAGAAGATCCCAGTGGAAGAAAATGTAAGAGATAATGTATTGGAAAATGATAGTTTGATTATATATTTTCTCTTTTTCTTGTTTTTTCAGAAAGAAAAACTTGTCATCAAAATTATAAGTTCAAAATATTCAATCACACATAACTCGATTTTCATCTGAACGAAAATAAAATATTTTTGTGTTGACTCTATTAGTCATATATAGTATATGAGATGTTTAGAAAGTATATGAGTTGTTTGGTTTTCTTTCTTGTTAGACTTACAAAAGTTGTCACAGTTAAATCATTCGTTTAAAATGTTATTTAATTTTAAAAATGTTTGTATCTTCTGCATTTATAGAACATTTCAGCAGTTTTCTAATGTCAAGGCATATGGCATATGTATGAAGTAGAAGAATGCATATTACTTACGCTGGATAGTCATCAGTTAGAATGCAGAAATTTTTGCCGCTCAATGCACATGCCGGCATAGAGCCATCCGGCCTTGGTCGATCTGGCCTTGGCACTTTTTGGGGAGGTCCGATTTCCTCGCAGTCTTCGTCAGTTGTCGGCGGTCTCGATGGTGGTGTGGGTCTTGTTGGTGGGCGAGGTGGTGAAGTTGGTCTTGTTGGTGGTCGTGGTGGTGGCGTTGCTCGTGTTGTTGGTGGTGGTGGTCTTGTTGGTGGACGAGTTGGTGGCGTTGCTCGTGTTGGCGGTGGCGTACCGCGTGTTGGTGGTCTAGGTGGCGGAGTTGCGCGTGTAGGTGGTGGTGTACCGCGTGTTGGTGGTGGTCGTGGTGGTGGTGTTGCTCGAGTAGGTGGTAATGGTGGAGGTGTTGGCCTTGTAGGAGGCCGTGGTGGCGGTGTTGCACGCGTAGGTGGTAGAGTTGCTCGTGTTGGTGGTCTTGGTGGAGGAGTTGGCCTTGTGGGTGGTCTTGGTGGTGGCGTTGCACGAGTAGGTGGAAGTGGAGGTGGAGTTCCACGTGTTGGCGGTCTGGGTGGAGGTGTAGCTCGTGTGGGTGGAGGTGGTGGGGGAGTTCCACGTGTTGGGGGTCTAGGAGGTAGTGTTGCACGTGTAGGTGGTAATGGTGGTGGGGTTGGTCTTGTAGGTGGACGGGGAGGTGGTGTTTTAATTGATGGTGGGCGAGTTGGAGGTGGTGGTGTTGGTCTAGTAGGTGGACGCGGTGGTGGTGTTGCACGTGTTGGTGGTAGAGTTGCACGTGTTGGTGGTAGTGTTGCACGTGTAGGGGGTGGGGTTGGTCTTGTCGGTGGACGTGTTGGTGGTGTTTTTATTGAAGGGGGACGTGTTGGTGGTAAAGGCGGAGGAGTTTGTCTTGTGGGTGGACGTGGTGGTGGTGTTGCGCGAGTAGGCGGAAGTGGTGGAGGCGTGCCACGTGTTGGGGGTCGTGGGGGAGGTGTGGGTCTTGTAGGTGGTCGGGGTGGGGGAGTTTTTATTGATGGTGGACGAGTTGGGGGGAACGGCGGTGGAGTTGCTCTAGTTGGTGGACGTGTTGGTGGGAATGGTGGTGGAGTTGCTCTAGTTGGTGGGCGTGTTGGTGGAAATGGTGGAGGAGTTGCTCTAGTTGGGGGTCGTGTTGGTGGGAATGGTGGAGGAGTTGCCCTAGTTGGGGGGCGTGGTGGTGGCGTCGCGCGTGTGGGAGGTAAAGGTGGCGGTGTCCCGCGTGTAGGTGGTCGTGGAGGTGGCGTCGCACGTGTTGGGGGTGGTGTTCCTCGTGTGGGTGGTCGCGGTGGTGGAGTTTTTATTGATGGTGGACGCGTTGGAGGAAATGGAGGTGGTGTACCGCGAGTAGGGGGCCTCGGAGGTGGCGTCGCACGTGTTGGGGGTGGTGTTCCTCGTGTGGGTGGTCGCGGTGGTGGAGTTTTTATTGATGGTGGACGTGTTGGGGGTCTCGGAGGGGGCGTTGCTCGTGTTGGAGGAGGGAAGGGTGGTGGTGTTCCTCGTGTTGGTGGGGGGAAGGGTGGCGGTGTTCCTCTTGTTGGAGGAGGGAAGGGTGGTGGTGTTCCTCGTGTTGGAGGAGGGAAGGGTGGCGGTGTTCCTCGTGTTGGAGGGGGTCGTGGGGGTGGAGTTCCCCGTGTAGGTGGCCTCGTTACAGGTGGAATTTGAGTAGTACCTGGCAGAAGACACGGACATGGGACTCTGTTCCCGTATTCATCAGTTGGGAAAATGATAGGTCGCGCTGTTGGGTCTGTTACTTCACCTATGTATTTTTGCCACCATTCTTTCCACCATTCACCCGAATTGTTATCAACTTGGTTAGTGTTTATATTGGACGACCCTGTTGACTTTCGTCCACCTTTCACAGCACGTTTTTCTCTCTCAACTTCTTTTCCATGAATTAGTGTTGAACACCATAGAACGGAAATTAGCAGGACTGCTATATTCCATTTCTGTATAAATAAATAAAAATATTGAACTTTGTGAAGAGTGCTAAAATAAAAATACAAATTAATATAAATTTATTACTTTTAATTTTATTATTTAATGTATTTACTTATTAGAAAATAATTTACTTAGTTGGAAACTAACGATGTGTACTCAACGACTTAAATAGCAACTCTGAAACACGGACTTCGGCGATCGTTTTTGCCGAGATGGCACGGGCACCATGCTGTCGATGATGAGGTAGCGAGTTCGGACCCAGTTCGAAACGCGACACCTCATCTGATGACCCGGACTATATACACACACAACCATCAAACGACCAGGGGAGCCATCTATACTCAGCCATCCCAAGAACTACCCACGTGATCAGCATATCACGGGCACAACAACCGAGACAACACGTGACAACTTGTTACACAATATGTCACTAATGAACTCGTAACCACTGCTATCCCACGTGACAACACATTTATTGATGTGACGGGTCATCATAACCGCTTGACGGTAAGAAGAGTGTGCGGGGGTGTACTCGACGACTTAAATAGCAACTATGAACTCCCGACTATCGGTGGTCGTTTTGGCCGAGAGGGCAAGAGCGACTTGTTATAGATCATGAGGCAGCTAGTTCAGGCCATTCTCGTAGCACGACATCTCAATGAGAGATCTAGGAGGCCAACTGTGCAACACCAAGTTATTTGACCGATTGTGACCAATCTAACTACGATGTTAGTAAATTATATGATCACAAGGTTCTAAGTACATATGAAGTTAGGTAAAACTATACATCAAATAGATTCGATTTTTACTTTATTTTAACCTATTTTCTGTTTGCTTTTCATTAAAATAATCCATGTTTTCCTTGTAAGTTTTACTTCAACTTGATAGGTCAGAAATTAAAATAAAAGGAATTGAATGTAAACAAGATCTAGGGACAATAAAAAAATCCTTTAAAAATGAAGGCCAAATAGTAAAAAGAAGAAATATTTGGGACGTCGTGTTTTCAGCAAAGGTCAGGAGATTCAAGGTAACCCCACAGTTACCGTTAAAAGCCGTGATTTATCAAGAAAGTGTAATGAAGATTCCATTAATCTAACCAAAGACACACTTTGATGTAAGCAAAACATCGATGACCCTCACTTTGTATAAGGTTTTCAAAAGCATACATTCAAATGTAAACTCTATTTAAACAAACAATATTTATTTTACTTATTCTACTTCTTATTACTTAGTAATATTTCCAAGTGCATAAACGAATCGTTCTAGGTTACATGAGCTGTCTAGTGTTTAAAAAAGATAGATTACTTTTGACAAATTTTTCAAGAGAAACAATAAAACCAATTAATTACATTATTTATGGAAGAATTTTATCTTTTTTTTTTTACAAATTGGTATTAGATAGACATTGATTTTAACTAAATTATAGCTATGTGTAGTTTGAGCTATAGAAAATAACTCTTTTAGATATCTGGTTTAGCAATCAAGCTATGGGATCTATTTGGTTTTGCGACAAAGCTGTAGGCTGTAGTTTAACTGCTTCGCTACGATCAGTGCGCAGTTTAAGAGCAGTGGGTTTAATTAAGAGCATCTTATCTATATGTGCTTCTGAAACTGATTTCTTTACTTATCTGATTTCTTGTAGTAAACGAAAACTAAATGAGATAATATGAAAAAAAATAAAACTGGATCAATCTGGTTTTGAAACTATACAGCTCACAAAGTATATAGAAAATCTTTACAACATCGAATTCAATAAAAGTATTTTAATACCTGTAAATTTTTTATAAGTTTTAAGGTACCATTCAATTAAGTCAATTTAAGTAGTATTTAATTTTTTTCAGTTGCCAAATATTTCTTACTTTTTATTTTAATTAAAAAAATCGTTGATGCTTTAAAATTATTTTAAAGTCTAGTGTTTTGCTTGCAATATACAATATTGAATGTTATGTTTCAAATAAAAATTTCGATAAACGATTATTTACTATTTGTAAAAAACTTTAAGTATTGACAAGTTATTTTCAAATGTATGAACTGTATTAAAAAAACTAAGTACTCAAAAATGACAAGAAACACGCCAACTCTTGAAATGTTTCAAATTAAAACGCTTTTGTACACTTGTCAGATAGCGCTTGGAAAAATAATTTACATGAAATGATTGAAAATAAAATTCAGCATTTCTATAAATGAAATTACAACAATATGAATTAGGCTTATAAATATTTTAAAGGGTTGGGAATAAATAATTCCTCATAAATTCTGTTACAGATTTCTCCCCAAAAAAGTAAAACAATACCATTGCAATTATCGCAAATTAAAAATGTTTTTTAAAGAACATAAAAGTTATAAGGTGCATTTAATTTGTACAAATTTGTTAAGAGAAAAAAAATTATCCATCATAAAAAGGTTCTAGTATACTCTTTTTGGGGGTGTAGGGGCCCCTAGGCTGCAGCCTATGTAGCCTATGCCGACCCTGGTTATAAGATACGTAATAAAGAAAAATTATCAAGGATATGGGATAGCTTTAGGGGTGATGATTATAGGTTAACGTTATCTTCCTAATAATCTGATATTATAAAATAGACTAAAAGTGCACTTAAGCTATCCATAACTCAATGCAACAAGTTGTTATCCCTTATAAGTAGATAACGGTCACTTAAAAACACCTACGCAACCACAAGCAAAAACGGATTTTAGGTAACGGAATTTTATGTCTGGAGGGTTTGTCCCGTGATCATTACGTCTAAAAAACTTGATTAATTGACGTATTTCCATTCGACCACAACGCATCACGGGGTAATGATTATAAGACAAGCAAAATATATATTAGGTAAACAAGTGAGCCTTGGCCTATTTGTGATGATCTAAGCCTTTTGTATCAAGGATCATCCTGGACTATGGATGGGTGCGAAAGTGCACAAAAAACTGATGAAGGTTATCGAAAGTAAAATCCTGGAGATAATCAGGGTTACTGGAGTCAAGTGCTGGAGGGTGTGGGGAATTTTTATTTGGAAGGTATGTTTTTTCGAATCCTACAGATCTTACGCTGTGCCTGAGATGCGCAAACCAAGGCGAATCAAATTGTAGGTGGGGCGAAATTGAAAAAATAAGTACTAGGATAACGTATTATCTTATTAAGGGTCAGGCACGTAGTTAAGGGTGTGGTTCAGGGTTTTCAAATCCTCCTCCCATTGAAAGTCAAGAAAAAAAATTAAAAATCGAATTACTGTAAAAATACTTTAAAAAACTAGAAAAATTTTACTTTATATTTCTTGTAAAGTTGATATTTTCCGGGGGTCCTGCCCGGTTTTCAAACATTTTTCAAAAAGCTTCAAAAACATGTTTTTAGTCAATTTTTATCTCAAACTAAGCTTCGAAAGACATCATCGGGTTCATTTTCTAGCATTTGGATTTCGGCGATAAAGGGAAGAGATCGTCAAACGGGGCCGTATACACAAGATGCTCCAAAACCATATATTATTCTACACAAGGATTCTCAAAACAAAAATTTCTTCCCTAAATTTATTTCATAATTAGTGAGTGGTATTTACTAATTTGAAAAATAGGTAATGACTGATATTGGTAACGATTTCATGAAAAATAAATGATAACTGTTGCTGTTACGGTATTTACCTGTCAACGAATTGCTGTTTACTTTTTTAAATAAAATTAATAAGTTGTTGTTTTTTTAAAGTGGAGGAGTGTATTGATTTTGGGGAGGATTTACCTCTACTCTTGTTGAGGGGGGAGGGAATAAGTAACCTAAAGAAATTCGTTGCTCCGTCACTGAACCCCTCCCATGCAAAATCTATACCTACGTGCCTGTTAAATGTCGTCACTTATTACGTCATGCATTACGGTTTGGTCCACTTTTGTGTTTTTTATTGAACCCTGCCAATGACCAGCACACATTCGACAAGGAATTCATCTTAACACATAAATATATTTACATATTGCACAGCAGAAAGCTATTGTCTAATTTTTATAAATATTTCTTCTCGAAGTAAAATGATTTTGTTTTCTTACCCGAAGCGGTACAATAACATTAAGAAAATAAACGAGCAACCACTCGAACTTTGGTCACCCTTTTATCCCTATAAGCAAAATCACCTGAAGAATAGATCATTTGTTACTTCTTGCAAATTGTAACTTCTGTTTTATTGTTTACAGCTATATCAATATTCATATAAAAGAACATTGTGAAAAATTTCAATTTAAAAATAAAAGCATGTAAAAGGATAATTGCTTCAGGTTATACGCGTCATGTATTTCCATATAAAGCAATAAATTTCAAGGTCAACGTAGATGGTGTAAACTAATGGCCACATGTCGACATTTTTAAAATATCATAAAAATAGTTTGCTTAAAAACACTAAAATTTACTTTTTTTAATTTGAATGCTTTTGCACTTGCATTGTGCTGAATTTTAATGATGTTGAAGAATTACAACAGCTATTTATGATTCCTAATTTTAAATTCTCTAATTAAATTATTCAAAAAAATTATACTTTATACTTAATACTCTAGTAAATCAACTGATAAAAAAAGTAATATTTAAATCAAACTAATCGAAACAAAGGAGTGATTTTGTCTAAGCCTAATCAAGCAGAAAAAGAACTCAAAAAATATAAAAAGAACTATAAAAGTGAATTTTGATGGTAAAACTCGATAGAAAACGAACTTTTTTTAATACAAAATCTCCAATAAAACCAAAATCGACAAATTTGGGCTCTGAGGTATATAATTAGTTTATTTAATAATTTGAGGATTCCTGTTTCGTCAAAAGTCACGTGATTCAATTTCAAAACGAGTGTCAAATATGACGAAAGTAGCCATGGCGATCGCAAAATTCTCAAAACTGAGTGTAAGTCAAGCTCGAATTGCAAGCTTTGATAATAAAACTACAACAGAGTTATATGAATAAATAACATAATGACAAAAAAAATAGTTGTTTTCCTAAAAATACAATCCATGCTTTTACACTATAACCTCCAGAGCCACGGCGGGGGGTTTTTATAATATAATTAAAATCATAAAAGTCTTTAACTCTCTGTTTTTAAAAATAAACACTTCCCCCCATATCTCATCGCATTAAGTGGGGCATAAAGACGCAGACGAAAAGAGATCCTTGGAGACAATGACATTTATTGCACAGTGCCCCCAGACAGCTGAGCAGACTGTGAGAGGGACGGTTGAGTACCTGTGACAAGATGTTCATGGTCGTAGGAAGTCGGGTTGCGCGAACTCTCACGACTCTAACTACATCCCCCCTGTGATTCCAATTGAGGAAAAGGTTACAAGGTCCAGCGTATCTGAATAATTTTAGTATTACTTTTTGAAATACATACTTGAAAAGAAAAAGATTTTTTTAAAAATGTGCTTAATTTAAATGAATATTTAAACATTAAGTCTCTAAAAACATTAGCGTAGTCTTCTTTCTATGTGCCTTTTATTCCAGGTTATTTTAATAAATGCAAATTTTTTTAGCTATTCTTTCATTAAAGCATAATTTTCTTCATATTTGAAGAAAGTTTTTTAGGTCGAAGCAGAAGTTATAAATTCTCTTTGTAAAATAAAAAAAGTATAAATTGAAAAAAAAATATTAGAATAATAATCTGAATAATTTTGCAACATTTTGAAATATATACTTTTAAAGAATTTTTTTTTAAGAAATGTACTTGAATGTAAATGAATATTTAAACATAAAGTCTCTAATAACATTAGTCTAATATTTTTTATAAGTGCTTTTTATTCTAGGTATAAATATGATTAGGTTATTTTAATAAACGTTAATTTTTTTTGTTATTATTTATTTAGTGTGTTTTAAATCTTAAGTATCTCTCCATATTTGAAAAAAATAATATTTTGCGTTTAAGTAGAAATGATAAACTCCTTTTGTAATTCGCATTTCATTTGACTCTCGTCGGACGAATTCCTACAGTTTGTATCAGGAAGCATTGCATCGTAAATTCACATATTATGATCATGCGATTTATACGAATTAGCTACTGGTTTTAAGATAAAAACAAATACATTTTTTGCCAAGCAAGAAGATAATAAGACAACTATATATTCAAAAACCGAGTGTGGCTGTGTCGGAACACGGTTAGAAGAATTTAACGTTTAGTCAGAGCAGCCGCTTATAAAAATAAGAATTAATCTCCAAAAGAAGGAAGATTAACAAGCTATTTTGTCTGAACTTTGGAATCTCTATCCGTATCGTGTAAGTGTTTTGTTTTATATCAAAACTTTAAACACATTATTACTTAATTTTTTATCAAATGATACCAAATTTATGTCAATCATGATATTTGTCACGTTATATCAATTTATAACGTCAAGTTATAGTTTCGGAATAGATCATCCTAAATAAGTAATTTGTTATTTTGTACCTGGTACTTGTGATTTTGAAGACATTTCACGTGAAAATATTATATGAATTTTTGTAATAAGCTAAATAAAAATTTTATATTTTTCCTCGAGCACAATCTTTTTTAGTAGATTTGGATATATGAATCAAAACTTTATTAAAAATAGAATTTAAAAAAAATAGTTTTAAATAAATATTCTTCATATATATCAGCAACTTTAAATGAAAATTATAGCGTCTTGAAAAGTAATTGAATGGTTAAATTTTATATAGAAGCCTACCACATATTCATTACAAAAATCTATTTGCAACTGGAGAGCGACTTTATTTATAACTTCATATTTGGCATAGTAGCATATTTTTAGGCTCGTTTAAGATTAAATTTAGTTAAACTAGAGTTTAAACAGTATAAATGATACAAACGTTTAAAAAAGCTAGTCAAACCGATGCAGCAGTTTTAGAGAAATAAAAAAAAAAATCAATTATTTAAAAAAAAGAATATTATTTTGTAAGCCAATATTTTCAAGTTTCTAGTCCATTTGCAACCGATACCAAATTAAAATCTGAACAAAAGCACCTTTAGTTTACGTCAAATAGATAGAAGTATTTCAAAGCAAACCAGATTTTTCTTCAGGGTATATTTAAAGTAAAAGATTGCGACTATGAAATAAAAAAAAATGCTTTATTGCATGTCGACTTTACATAAAAACAACAGTAATTTATGTAACGTTATTCGTGAAAATTCTAACAACAAGAACAATTTAAAACAATATCCCAAGAAAACATATTATCTTTTCTTTCCCACTATTTTTTTTTAAACTTTTTGTGCATTTCACCTTTTGGTTTTAATAAAACAAATTTGACATATTCATCAACACATTTAACAAAATAAACACACTTATTTCAAAGAATGTTTAACTGTTGGAAAAGAAGTTACTGATACGGTATATTTATTTTCTCTCTCTCTCTCTCTCTCTCTCTCTCTTTCTCTCTCTCTCTCTCTCTCTCTCTCTCTCTTCTCTCTCTCTCTCTCTCTCTCATACATTTCCTTTCGGCTCTTAAATATTAATAAAAACTTGTTAAAATTAAAAAAAAAACTTTTTATAAAAATTAAAAAAACTAAAAAAAACTTTTAAAGTTAAAAAATTAAAAAAAAACTAAAAAAAACTTTTAAAATTAAAAAATTAAAAAAAACTATAAAAAAACTTTTAAAATTAAAAAATTAAAAAAAACTACAAAAAACTTTTAAAATTAAAAAATTAAAAAAACTAAAACAAACTTTTAAAATTAAAAAATTAAAAAACTAAAAAAACTTTTAAAATTAAAAAATTAAAAACTTTTTCGAGATTCAACAGAAACGAGCTTTTGCCCCACCACCTTACTCATAAATACATTAAAAAACGTTATTATAACGTTTACTCTTGAACCCTGTGTACTTTTAAAATAAATTTTCCATGCTCATTTTGCATTTTATTTTCCATGAAAGTTATAAAACGGTAACATCATACAATGCCATCGAAGGTCCATTCCTAGTATACGGTACGGTCGCCAAATACGACATTTGGAGAACGATAAAGTTTATATATTGGCAACCATAATATATGACGTTTAATATTTTTTATTTTGTAATATTTTAATTGGTATAATTATCGAACCTGAACGAGCTCTAATGTAACTTTATTTAATGAACCAACCAGCCATAATGGTTTCCCCTTTTTGACTTAGTAACTAACGAAATACACGTCATTCTGGCTTGGCTCCAATATCAATATTCAGAATCGCGCCAAATCGCACCATATACTAGGAATTTACCCCGATCAAAATCCTCAATATCTTCCCTTTCTCTTTCATATCATCATATTTCTCATCATAAATTCAACACATGTATTCAATATACGTATTATATAATTTAAATGACAATAGAATAGGTGACATATAATTGAAAACAACACATAAAGTTCAAACACGATCTTCTTCCTTCGTATACGTGCCGTGAATGGCCGCACGTGCGTCTGTCGTGTGTTAAACGATTCTGCGACCAAAACAAAATGTTCTTCCTGCATTCAGTCTGGCGATTGTTTATGCCGCACGTGCGGACTTGTTGGTGGTTCCGCTTGAATGCGAGATGTACGGAAATAGATTTATTTATAGTTTAAGGGATTTAGGAAGCCATTATTATTAAAACTATTCTCTGCCGTCTTGTAGAGAGTTCGTTAGAATGTAAAATTTCCCTGTTATTAATGGTTGAGCATTCGTGTAATCCTCAGAAGAAGAAAAAACTAAATATCGAAATTTTAAAGATGTTTCCTCTGCAAAAGAGCTCCTGATGCACGTTAAAGAGTTTAATTTATGATTCCAACGTATGCCTTTTTAAATAATAAAATTTACTCATTATGTTAATAGAAACTAGCTGAAGTGCTAAAATTTGCTCGAGAAAAACTGGATAACATTTTTACATATATGATCATATTTGAGTTATTTGACGATATTTTTAGTCATTTGGCGAAATTTTAGCGGTCTTTACTCATCAGTCAATTAGAATGCATCGTTTACCATTCTCATAACTAACTATTTATGATATGTTTACATTGTTAAAATATTGCATTGTTACAGTATTTCATTATTATAATTAGGTGAAAGTCAAAGAAGTTAAGCGAGTTAAAGGGTATAAAAGGGGAATGGGGGGATTTTTCGAAATTTCATGTAGACAGTGACTTTCTCTTGCTTTGAAGGTCAAGTGTTCAAAATTTCATAAATCTTTTAAGATAAATTAAGATCGGAATAAAACTGTAGATTTGTATAAAAAACAACAAAACAACACTTTTATTTCATTTGGTTGGGGTCCAAGTAACGCCAAGTTACGGTAATTGTATACTTGCTATTTGCTATTCAAACCCTACTAAAAAGATCATATCAATTATTTGAAAATATCTAAAACGCCTTCCAAATAAAACCCATGATATCTCAAAACGCACACGTATGACTTAGTAAGTTTTTTCGCCGTTCCCACAAGATGTTTAGATACGTTTTTAATTCGTAGAATTTAATTAAAAAAATTCGTGAAAATAATCCGGGTTTAATTTGCTTCTTAATTTTTGGAATAATTTTTTTCTTGTTCAATTTGGGGATTGAGAAAATTATTTCCAAGTTGGATTTCTCTGATAAATTTTTTTTCGCAATTCACAGCAAATAAATGGAGAGTATATTTGGAACGTTATCGTTCCAATCCTTTATTTGATACTAAACAACATAAAGTTTAAATAAAAATTAACTGTAAAATTACCTTCCAAACACCTAATAATTTATTTTAAAAAAAAACTTTTATTTTTGGGGTTAATGATCCAAATATCAAGTAAGAAGGGAATGAAAATTTCGTCAAAACTCTGGTCTTATTTGTTAAACACATATAAAAAATATATTTTGTTTTGAGGTGCGAAAAGTTAAAAAAAAAAGTTAACAAAGTATATTTTAAATAGTTTAAACCTACGTTAAAATGAATATACAGATAGTATTATATAAGTAATCATACATATGGAATCTTATAAAAAAAAGTTAATGACTAATATGAAAATTACCTTAAATACGTCGCGAAAAACGCGCGCGATTTACATAGAATCTTAATTACCAAAATCGAAAGCCATTTGTTTTCCTTTTTTTTTCTTACTCATGTTTAGTCTTTACATTTTAGAATAAATTATATTTCAAACACTCATCTACTTTATTCTTCCGACGATATTTAAATAATTATTTTATTTTTTTTAAATATTAAAAACAACGTGTTTTACATTTTGACAATAATTTCAAAAAAATTTAATGCTTTTTTAATGTTCTTTTTTAATGTTCTTTTTTAATAAATTTAATGGTTTGTTTTCTACGATAATAAAATATATTTATTTATAGTTGTATCTTTTGAAACACATTAACCATTTATGAGAATTTTTATTAACTGAAGTTTATATTTAATACCATTATCGCCATAAACTTTTATTTATTATAATATATGAAAAACTAAATCGTAATGAAATGAGTAACTAAGCATTAAATATTATATTAATAAATTATTTTTTTAAATATACAATTAACATAAATTTAAAAAAATCCGAGCATCATAAATAACAACAAATTAATTTTAAGAAAATTAATTCTAAGAAGATTACGCCATTTTGAAAATGAAGAACGTTAATACGCAGAGAAACATTGAAAACAACATAAAATTGAGAAAATTAAAATAAATATGATAATAATTAAAGTTGTAAACTACTTTTTTAACACTTTCATAACCTTTATTTATTTTCTTTTGTTTTCTGGAAATTTATTATTTAAAAAATTATTATTATTCATATTATTCATGTTCAGAATTAGGCCAGAACAATAACGCTGTTTAAAAACAATTACTATGATTACACTTGTGAAGTGTAGATTAAGAATATGGAAAACATTAAAATTGAGTAATAATAACAAATTACGAACAAATATATTGACTAATAGATTTGTATTTTTTTTTAATTTTGCAAATCAAGTCCAAAGCACTACATTTAAAGAAAATGCTGTAATTTTTATGGCAATTATAATGTGAACAATTTTATAAAATGTTAATAATAATATTATTATATTTTAATAATATGTTTAAGGCACCGTTTGGAAATAAATTTCATTTTTTAAAGGAAAGAGCACTTACATTTTTTCTGTTACCTGATTTTATATCAAATACCATAGTTACAAAACAATATTTTTCAAAAAATTATTAACTAAACTTCGTAAAATTTTTATAAAAATTTATTAGACTTCAGGCATTAAAAATATTTTAATTTGTTATTGTGTCATTTAAATTTTAGAATTTTTTTGAAAAATTAATTCTAATTTTTGTAATAAACTGCAAGGGTTATTTACCAATCGTTCGAATTTTTTTTTTAAATTATCAACTGAAAAACTGGTCAATCATTCAAACAAATTGTAAGATTTTAAAGATTTTTTTTTTCAAAATAATCAATAAAAATTATTTAAAATAACTAATAAAAATTATTCAAAGTAATAAAAAAATATTTAAATTATTTGTATAACTATTTTAAAGCAGTGAAATGTATAAAGCACTCAACGAGTTACACGATCATTCACTCTAAGCAGAGGGAAATAATTTTTTCCTCGAATATTTGATAATTGCCTTTTAAAGTTGTTTCGTTCTTTATTGATATTATATATCACGCCTTAGAAAGACGTTTAAATCAAAAAGTTAAATTCATTTAAAAAAACTAAGTACATTATTATACAGCTTATAAAGATATTAATGAAATATTAAGGCAGATATATAAGAGATTAATTCAAATTTCATTTAAGAAAAATACATTTCTTTTCAGAAAGTTCCATTGTTACAAAATAAATTTGAAAGAAAAGTGATATTTAGGGTGACATTTTCATAACCGTAAAACAATTAATGAGTATTATAAACTAAAAACTGTGTTATATTGAGAGGTTTTCAAATTTGTAAGACAACATTTAAAAATGAAATTTAAATTGTTCAGAATCGAATCAATTATAGAATATAAAACGATGTAAGCACTGTTAAATACAAGTTTCTAAAATATGTTTTATGGCTTAATTTCTCTGCACATAGCATTTGCTTTCTATATAACTTCTTTTCAATTTCAAAAATTATTCAAAAGTTCATTTTAAGTAAAGATTTTTTTTTTTTTTTGTAATAGAAAATTATTTAAAAATAAGATGAATGGCAAAGACAAAGTCATAAAGTTATCATTCATATCGTCATTTACTGAATTGTATTTAAGTTGTTTTTATAAAACAATGTTTCATAGTAAACTATGAGCAATATTATACATTTTAATTCTTGTTTTCTTCAAGATAAATAAAATTTTAAATATATTTATAACAATAGGAAACTATCAAATTAAAATTTTAAATATTTCTATTGTTAATTTGCACAAAGTATATTACTCTTAAATTACAGCTTAAAAAAATTATTCAGTTTATAAAAGAAAAAAATTACAATACGTTTGTACATTAGTTGACTTCACAAACACCGGCATAAATTTTGAAACATATCAATCTAACAATTAGATAAAATATCTGTTTAAATATAAAAGTTTTGTTAAAAATTTACGATTTTTTTATACAAAAGAGAAAGTATGCCAATCAATGTTAAATAGTAATTTGTATAGAAATCTTAAAATTATATTTTTCTATTAAATCAATGAAGGTATTTTTTATATATTGAACCTAATAACAAATACATATATGTAACAAAAAAATGCATATATAATTCTGTAATGCAAATGTAAATAAGAAGTATCTCGAATAAGTTTTAAGGTTTCACATTTGCATTTATATCCGATAAATTGTCGACATATTAATGCGAATAACGATTTCGGAATATCTAAAAAATATTAACCAGTTAAATAAAACTTAGCAAATCCGTTTGGGCTGTTTTATATAAAAAAAAATTAATAACTCTTAAGTATGGAAATTCAATAAATGCAAAAAATTTATAATTACATGTTTTTTAAATAATAAATTATTAATATTAATTAAAAATAATTTTTCTGTACGTTCGAGTATTGTTTCACTGTTAATTTAAAACATTCAAAAACATCGTGTCTAAACAAATTTGTAAAATTATTTAATCTTTTATGAAATTATAATAAATATTTTTGATTTAAAAAGTAGAATTATATTAAAGGATTTTCAGAGTGTTAATATGTACAAGATGTGTGTTCGATGTGATTATTCGAGTTAAAATATATAATCTAGCATATTTGTTATTAGTTAAATATTTTTTAAAATTCGAAAGTATTGAAATTGTTTTTCTTGATCTTGCAGTTTTAATTTAGAAGTATATATTTCGATTAATTTAAACTAATACAATCAATTCAATGAATAAATTTCTGAATAACTTACAATATGTATGGACATTTTATAAAATTTTGAAAGGGTATATCCATATGAGACATGTATTATATTGTGCTTTTATGCAAAGGACATCATCAGTTTTTATATATATAGGGTGAATTTAAATATATAATGCATAAACAATTCTCCAAATAATCAAAAATCTAATGAACCACCACCAAAGTCCCACTCAGATATCTCAAAAACAACACAAACTCACATTCATGGCTACTACTCCCTCGCTCGGCCACCAGACTTTAAATATCAAAACCGACCAGCAACAGGCACTCTAAGACTGCTCATCCATGTCCAGCCAAAAGTCCGAGAAGCACTCAACAGGAAGCAACACTGCGGTCTCTCCGACAGACAATACCCGAGTGCGAGACAGAAATAAAAGCAGAAATCCAGCGACAGGACACACAACTTGATCAAGGTGTATGGAAATTGTTTTTAGCTGGTCCACACGCGAGGGGACGGCTTTTAATACTTAAGGTAAGAGGTCACAGGTGAGGACGAGCGGACAGGAAGGAACGGGTCATCTCTCCGAGACTCCGAGAGGTGGCCTATCGCGGCCCGGGGAAATGGGTCAGCACTTTTTACTTTCCCCCTTTTTTTTTTGATGTTCCCATCTCTACTTGAAATACGGACGATCTTTTTTTTTTTGGTTTTGCCGCGAAAAGGGGTTGTAGAGGTTCCCTTTCGTTCGGCCGACCACTTTCTTCTTCTTCTTACGAGATAAGATCGAAGGCGTGACTGGAAGGATTTTTATGGACGATCGTTGGGGGATGGGGCCTGATTAATGTAGCAGAAGGGGTGATGGTGACGACAGTAGAGATTGCGATGTATTTAAGAGGGAGGGGGGTTTAGGTGTATTGTACATGAGATGAATATGGAATTAACGTGAATTGTGATGTATTTTAGTAGGGGATAGTCTAACACAGGGGAAAGAGATTAATGAAAGATGGATCGAAATAAAAATTAATTCATTGATAAAATCCAGGTAATTGGGTTTGACCGTGAAGACAGTTAAATGTATCGTTAATAAAGAACTTCAAATATATTAGTGCATCCGTAGACATAAACTTGTATTTTGGATCATGGACCCGAGCCGTCCTCCCCCAATACTTCGTAAAACTGGCTCAACTTTCATAAAGTTTATGCCTTTTTTTTAATTTAGAGTCATGAGTCCTCACTATAATTTCGGAAAACTTTACACCGATGAGTGCATCAGACATATTATAATTATACAATGTAAATAATAATTAAAGAGTTTGCTGCAAAAAGGATGTAGCTCCAACCTAGGGGAATTTGGAGTTACATGTACTATCTTGTGGTAAAAAAAACTTGTTCGTTTGGTACCAAAAAGATGTAGCTCCAATCGTTAGTTCTCGCGTTACTCAAAAAATGGAGCTGTCTGTCTCATTAGTTTGTTGCAATATAGCGGTAGCTCCTGGAGCTACCGCCATTTCCCCCCAAAGACTGACGTGCTTTGCTTACAGGAAGGTTATACAGCACTTATAAACAGTAGAGTTTTTGGTTCTTTTATGTTTTGTGGTTCTACGATGGACTACAACCAGACAACACAGCAGATGAGCCTGGTATGTTACAGAGGGGGAGTGTGATGATTAAAAATGTAATTTTCTGTTTTTAAAGCCAAGTTATATGCTATATTTCAATTGAAGTTTTCTTTAAATAAATTAATATTATAGTAAATTGTATTTTTTGTGATATATTTTTTATAGAGGTAGACAGAGCATCTATTTGGTTGCAAAAAATAGGTAGCTCCAACAATCCAACATGTGCCACGTCATCTGGAAGATATATTTTTGAGTGAAAATACTGTCATAACAAGTAGTAACAATTAAGAAGATTGATCAACAAGAATATCTTCATACAACTTCGAATTTTGAATTTTCAAACGTTTTTTACGGTTTTCTGCAAACGTGAATAATCGGAGCTACCTCCTTTTTACAGCAAACCCCTCAATTTGCTTCAAGTGTCTAGGTAATCGTGCTTGAGCGCGAAAACTATTAAATGATTCTTTAATAAAGAGTTTAAAATATATTAGTGCATTACACATATTGTAATTATACAGTGCCATAAGAATTTACTGATATTGTCAAGGAAATCGGGCTGGACAGTGAAGGCTATTAGATGTATCGTTATTAAAGAACTTTAAATATATTAGTGCATGTGACATATTGTAATTATGCAGTGTGAATAAGATTTTACTGTTAATGTCTAGGTAATTGCGCTTGAACGTGATTACATATTGTTACATATTATTACATATTTTAATTATTACATATTGTAATTATTACATATTGTAATTATTACATATTGTAATTATTACATATTGTAATTATTACATATTGTAATTATTACATATTGTAATTATTACATATTGTAATTATTACATATTGTAATTATTACATATTGTAATTATTACATATTGTAATTATTACATATTGTAATTATTACATATTGCAATTATTACATATTGCAATTATTACATATTGCAATTATTACATATTGCAATTATTACATATTGTAATTATTACATATTGTAATTATTACATATTGCAATTATTACAGATTGTAATTATTACAGATTGTAATTATTACGTATTGTAATTATTACGTATTGTAATTATTACATATTGTAATTATTACATATTGCAATTATTACATATTGCAATTATTACATATTGCAATTATTACATATTGTAATTATTACATATTGTAATTATTACATATTGCAATTATTACATATTGCAATTATTACATATTGCAATTTTTACATATTGTAATTATTACATATTGTAATTATTACATATTGTAATTATTACATAGGGCATATTGTAATTATACAGTGTGAATAATAATTTACTGTTAATATCCAGGTAATTGGGCTTGACCGAGAATACAGATGTATCGTTAATGAAGAGCTTAAAATATATTAGTACATCAGGCATATTGCAATTATACAATATGAATAAGAATTTATTGTAGTGTCTAGGTAATTGCGCTTGAACGTGAAAACAGTTAGATGAATTGCTAATAAATAACTTCAAATATATTAGTACTTCAGACTTATTGTAATTATACAGTGTAAATAATAATTGGAAAAGCTTTTGAATATGTATCTAGTTCTTTTTAACGCTTTGGATTCACCAACTATAATGCACAGAATAAGGTCAAAACTAGGCGGTAGTTAAAAGTTTGCAAAGATAGAGCAGATGGAGAATTTTTCGAATTTATCTTTATTTAAATATTTTATTTGTAGAGTGACGAGGAAAAAATAAATGATTGGATATAAATCTGCATATTGCACGATGTTCAAATAATGATAAAAATAAATAAGGATTTAGATATCTATAAAACCTGTTCAGTGATCTTTTAATGGATTTTCTCTCGTTAAAATCCTAAAAGAGGGCAATTACCAGCCAACTTTAGGAAATACTTAAATAGCGCATGAAGAAACATTTCAACACAATACATGGCAATTATATTGATTTGGTTAGAAAAAAGTATTTTTCTATTTCCTGTTGTTTTCTTTGAAAGAGTGTTTAATTATATTTTGAGACATATCTTAAAAACGTTTATTATTATAATAGAGATATATTTAAAACACAGTATCCCAATGCTGTAAATTTGAAAATTGTTTCAACATAGAATATTTTTTAATATTCTTTTTTTTTTGCCATTCATTACAAATCTGAAAATCTACAGGCAGATAAATGCATCGCTGTCCCTCAGAACTTTAAATATCTGTATGTCCTATATGTATATTCAGATTTGGTTTTGAAATGTTAATTGAAATTGAAATTACACTTGTGCAATATTTATATAAAACAAACACTCTAGTAAAGAACCAAACTAAAAAACGTATTTCAATAAAAATGTGTAACGTTTTCAATGTATCCCCATAGGCAAAATATTACTTCAGAAAATATAACCGTTTTGAAATAACTAGTAATGAAAACAAAAAAAATATAATGTACAAAAAGTAAAATTTTAATATAGTAAAATTTATTATAGTTAGAAAATATGTTAAACTGCAATTTTATTACAGAAAAATAAGATAAATGGTTAAACTAAAATAAGATATAAGGGTATATTTAAATAATTAATAACTATTTTTTTAATATTAAATTTACTGTTTTTTTTTTCGTGAAAGAATGCAGACTCTCTATAAAAAATACATTATGTAGTAATGAGACAGCTAAGGCGATACTTTAATTATTTATCAGTTTTTCTTATCAAATAAAAAAACACGTCAATAATTTTGCAAAATTAACAAATTTTAATAAATTTAATATAAAAATACGTATGAATTACATTTTTTAGTTTTAACATAATTAATGTATTTTTTAAACAAAAAATATTTCTTGACATATATTTATAAAAATGTTTGAACGTTTATTATACTACATAAAAAATCATGTTAATTTATGAATGTTTCAATTCCTTAATAAAAATAGTTAATTCAATAACTTTTCTATATGGAAAGACTTTTATGCTTTTTTTTAGGTTATGCATTTTTTATGTTTTCTAAAAAGATAAATAAAATAGCTTTAAAGATTTTTTGCCAGAATCTGCAGTATTTTTTAACAAATTCTTTTATTTCTAAATTGTTAATCATTATGCTGCTAAAACACTTTTGCGTTCCATAAGTATTGTATTTCCCTTATAAAACATTTAATATGCTTGAAAAATCTTTTTAAAAAGTTATCACATTTTCTTTTTAACTTTTAAGGAATTAAAGGTTATAGGGTTTAGGAAGAAATATAACTGAATCTATTTCTAAATTCTTTTACTTCGAGAAGGACAGTTATATTTAAACACTATTTGTATATAAAACAGTTAATGCTCATTCAAAATAATAATTTAGTTGTCAAAAAATTGGATATTACTTAGTGTCACTTAATGAAGCATTTTTTATTTCAAAATAAAACTCGAAATGCAGGGTAAATGCTACTTTTTTTATTTTAGATTTTGCTTACTTATAGAATATATACGAGGAACTACACATCATTTATTAAACGTTCACACTTAATACTAACGAATGTGTCAGAATATTAACTCAAAATATTTCTATCTTTTGAATGAAATTAAAAAAATGAAGTAACATTACGCCACTTTAAACTTTTAATTTTATATTTTGACATTCCACAATTCAAACAGAAGAATCACCTTTTAAAAAGACAAATTCATTCCCTTTTTTGTACGAGTGTTCTTTTTGGTGATAAACAATAAGGAAGTAGCATTTTATAAACTTTTAATGCGTTCGTTTATTTAAATTCACAACAGCCACAAACAAAGAAATCGACCGAATACCTTAAGCAAAAAAGGTAATTCGCAATCGCGACCTATCAACAAAAGCATAAAGATGTAAAAAACACGATACATATGGAGAAATGCTAGTCAAACACATTAATTGAATTTGTTGCTTCATCAAAAATAAGAACACCTATATCCACAAAAACACATAAATTAAAACGTCCTTTTTGTTTATGAAGAATTTGGAGCACTGCCTTAGGAATGGAAACAAAACATAAATTTTTATTCAACAAATATTACTAAATCAAACCACTAAATAATTGAAAAAAAAAAGTACTGTATAAAGAAATAACATCTAAAATTTGCAAAGGGCAACAATAATTCGTCAAACTTAAATAAAAACATTCGATTCATTTAAATGCATTCGATTAATTCGTCAAACTTAAATAAAAACATTCGACTAATTTAGGTACAATATGTGTCTGCATGCAAAGGATGTGTATTTTGAATTAATTTAGTTCATAAGCGTAATTCTATTAAAACTAGTATTTCAGAAATAACTTTTAATTGGAAAAATACTCAAGTAATTATTGAATTGTCATTGACCAAAAGCTAAAAATAAATAATTGGCATTAAGAAGACACGGTACCACTGCAGCTTTTTTTTATCTTTTTGAATCAAACTTTTAATGTATATTATTTAAATTTGTATAAAAGAACAATATCTCGTAAGAAAATTCCATAATTGTTTGTATTTTTTCAAAATTTAAAATTTTTCAAAGGAACTTTTAAAAGATACTGCTATTTTAAATAATTATATTTTTTCACCAAACTTTTTTCTCATATGCTTTGAACTATAAAAAAAAAGTATTGTATACTACTTGCACTTAACTTTTATATTAATATTTATTCAAATTAACACAAAAACATTTCTTAAAACTCAGTTTTATACTTTTAGTAATTAAAAAAACTGCTACTCGTAGAGCTAACCTTAACAATTTATATATAATGTAGAAATATTTTACAATATGCTTTTAAAAAAATATACTTTTCTCCATTAATACTAAAAACGAATTAGCATTTCGAAAGATCTAATATCAAGGAAAACAACAAAAAATAAAGAAAAAACGATTTAAACCATTCGTTTCTATAAAAACACACCTGTCATCCAGCATAAAATCTTAAATAACTCATTAAAAAAATAAAGTTCTAGAATTTATCAAGCAAATTTAAAAGATTTTAAACTATAATTTTATCAAAAAAAAAAACCGTGAATTTTACAATTTTAGGGTTATGTGTCCCTTTTAATTTAAAATGAAGTTTTTTTTTCGTGGATTTTTTTGGTTTTTAATTTCAAACATTATTACGCTTTTAAAATTACTTTTATCATATTAAAAAACATATACCGTTTAGATCGCTAAAAAAGCTATTGTGCATTTATTTAAAAAAAATATACAAAGCATGAATTGTTCAATCACTTTAAATAAAATCAAATTCAGAATGTCTATACATCGTTTTGTTCAAATTATCAATAAATAACAAGTCATTGATAGATTTGACAATTCTAAATGTACCTAAAAGAGTTTTCATGTACATTTCTTTTCTGGCAGGTTAAAACTCTTAAAATTATAAATGACGTGAGAATTTAAAAAGTCGTACTACAAGCTTGTGAATAAGGTTTTGTTTATTTATCATATGTTTAGTAAAGACAAGCTGTCAAGTTATTTCTCATTTTTATTTATGTAGATTTTTAAAAGCTTTGTTGTGTCGATTCAAGTGTGTTTGACTTTAGGGTCAATATCTTTGAGATTCTTTCATTGTGTATAATGGAAAATCGAAGAATGATATATCTTGTTTGACGTTTAATAAATGAATAAAACTTAATTGTATTCGAAACCTGAAAAGTGAAGAAAAATCGCCTTGTTATCATTATGTAAAATAAAAAAATATTTTTGGATGTATTATTTTCAATAAAATTTCTCTATAACGTCTCTCAAAACGATTCGAATTATTTTTAGCCGGTTAATTTCGAAATGAATTGAATAATAACTTTTAATTTAAATTAAATATTTTTCTATAGTTGAGTAACGCAGAAATTAAGTGTTTATCTCTTAAAAAGTCAAAACTTGGAAAAAAGGCCTGGATTTTCTTTGCATAATTGAAAACTCAGCATATTGTAAAAGTAGGCTATTTGTATCACTCTTAAGTTCTAATATATTAGACTATGCACATCGTAAGATTGTGGTGTTTAAATTTTCATTTTTATTTGTGGAATTTTCGGAAAAAAATTTAAAGGAAAAACATTTGTTAGTTTACGTTAATTAACCAAACCAAACTAAGAATTTTAAAGTGTTTTATTTAAAAGTTATTTATGTATATTAACAAAAAACAATATCCAAACCATATTAGTTGATTTTAAACCACATACAACTTCAAATGGAAATATTTGTAAGAAAACAACTGTTCAATTTACTTCTAACAACATTCTTAAAACCGTTAAAATCATTGTCTGAATTTTGGATTGACTTTTTTTTATATTTTATTTTCAGTATGTGACGGACCATATATATATATATATATATATATATATATATATATATATATATATATATATATATATATATATATATATTTATTTATGAGAAAAAGTTATTTTTTACATGGATGGGATGGAATAGATTAATGGATTTCTTCACCTCATTATCCAATTAGAAATATACGAAACTGCAAACTTTATCTTTTAACGCGCAACCATCCCTGAACAAAACTACAATCATTGCTGACAACCTCATATTTAGGAGAAGGAAAAAAAAATAAACAAAACGTTTTAACTGAAAATCTTATCACATTACCGCTTAAAGGCAACATTATCGTAAATATTTCCAAACTAAATTTTTTTAAACCAAACCGAAAATGGTCCCTTTTATAACTTTATTGCCGCCATCTCACTTTCTTCACAAGCAGTCGAACTCTTGAGAAATTGAACGAATGTTCCATAACTCAGCTTGTTTTACCAATTCTTTCCTCAAAAAGTCGATCCCCAATAATCTGAAGATAAAACAGCAGATGAGAACCATGTGAGAGAGATCTGAAAGTTTCCAAACGTTACTTCCTTCACACCTATGACATACCGAAGCTTTCTTCATCGTCATTTGATATCGGTATTTATGTGAAAGTGTAATCGGCCGTTCACACTATCGGTCGTTCAAACCACCTTCATGGTTCACACATCCAAAGCTCTGGTTATGTCGACATCCTATCTTCTTGAAAAATGCCGAGAACGTTCATTTCAATTTCTATTATCAATTTCTAATATTAAGATCACGAAATTGTTTTCTATAGAGTTTTTTCGAGATTTTAGTATAAAGCTTGGAATTTCTATAGAGATATATACACAGAATTTACCTTTCTTATATGCAATGGTGTCTATCAACTTCGACTGATTATGCTTACATAGACATTTTAAAAATAAAAAGAAAAAAAATTTGAAAATTTTGTGGACAAAAACGTAATCAAATAATTGTCTATCATCTTAGGATTATTTAAGAAATACGGGGAAAACTTTAAAAGGACCACAGGACATGCAAGGCTCTTATTTTGTAGTTTTTAAATTGATCATAAAAGTTTTTATACATTATTCTATTCAATTTCTTAAAGAAAATTAAGGTACGGTTAATTAAGTTTTAGATCATTCTTTCATGTTTTAACTTTACAAAATAAAAATCAGTAAGCTACTTAAAATGTTCATTTTTTATCAATATTGAAAACGGTTTCACACATACACTTTTCGACAATTTTTAATATAATCTTAAAAGAATCCAAATACACGTTACCATAGAAGCTGATATTTACAAACATTTTAGGAGGAATGGGAGAGTTTCACGTGACGTATTAACATGGTAATTTAGCAGTAGTTTCGGTTTCTTCCCTACAGCAGGCAACTTTGCTTTTGTTTGTTTAGTCGCTACGCTTGCAATTATGGGAAAGTGTGTTTATACTATTTGTTTTTTTTCCAAATAAGTAATATTTTTATTCTATATATGATAAAATTTAAATACAGAAATACTTATATTATATTTGTATATAATTAGAATTACAACAAAACACGGAAAAATACTTTTATTTCTACACACAAATACTTCCTAAACGATGAGTACAATCTATCTCAGAGTATGTAGCAAATATTTCTATATTGAGGTATTATTTAAAGACTAAAACTTAAAATTATAGTACAGGAGCTAAAGCTCCATGCTAACCCTACGGAACTTCTTCGGCGTCGCGAAATTTTCTCCATATTCCGTTGGAACAGCGGTCTTCTTCTTCTCGGCGTGAAACTCCCCCATTTCAAGCTATAACTAAAATTCGAATCTTACAAAGGTAGACACTTTTTCAAAAGCATACATTTGGAGAGACGTTTGCTTACATCTTTACAAATTTGGTTATTTTATTATAAGATAAATTTTATTTCCAGACACATAGAGCAATTTAAAAAAAAAACTTTCGTTTGGATTCATATGACCTAAAAACATGAAGAAACATTCCTAAAAGTGCACCAACATAATTTTGACACCGAAAACAATACTTTCATTACCCTATATTTCCCAAAAGGTTGTGAAAAGCAATGACAAAGTACATCTCCATGGGAATTTATTAAGTACTTAACGATACGCTTCTTCCATTGATACAATACACTCAAATGTTCCTCGTCCTTTTCTGTAAATGAACAAATGCATTAGGGCTCGCATTCATGGGAACCAATGGGAGGACGTCGTAATAAGATTGAAACTAAGCTGCAGTCACAAAAGTGTGGTTAATCTCTTTGTTCTCTCATCAAGGGCCTCGCGTGTTGGACAATACAAATGACAAGTCTAAAGAATTACCCTCTCCGAAAGATCGCTCCTGAGTTTATCTCGACACTGTTGCAGTGCAGCCGTGCTTTTGTTATGAAACAAAAGTTTATCTGAGCGTCCTTCGGTGGTGTAGGGTAAACAATGTTATTTGTGAAGTTTTAGAATTTCGGATGCCCTCGTGTGTAAATTTTCAGCCATAAATTGACTAAATGAATGAAATTATGTCATTTTCCTTCAATCGTTTCTGCTTATTTTGGAAATTTATTAGTAAATAGACTCTTGATATTAAAATCCTTCACACTACAAGTGTGAGTTATCCTTGTAACGAAAATGTCGTTGTAACAGATAAAAAAAACTAATTACACTTGAAACCGCTGAGATAAAATAAACGTTGGATTGATGACTTCCATTGGATAAAAATGTACTTTACCTTGGCGAGCAGAATGATAACGTTCAGAAGACCAGGTTGATAAAACATTCTTGGCTTTTTCGCAATTAGTCGTGTTACTTCAGTCTTGAGTATTTGATTAATTTATTATTTTTCTTGTAAATAAGAAAGCAAGTATAGCAAAACTTTAAATATGTAACATTTATGCGTTTTTGAAAGCCAGAAGTGTGGTTTTAAAACTGGCATATATGCACTTCATCCTAGGCCTAACACCATGCGAAAGGACTATTTTTCTCAATCGTATCTCAAAAGGGAGTAAAGCGGTCGCACACGCTTAGTCTTCCCTCCAGTGATTATTTTAGCTCAATGTTTGAAAGTGATTAATCGATTGACTGTTTAAGGAAGGTGTAACTATATCAAAGGGGCCGGCCTATGGGCGTTGTAATTGGTTCTACTAAGTATCACAGTTTTTATTTAATATTAAATAGTTTAAATTAAGTGGTTACATTTTGAAATCGTTCTAATTGAATTTAGATACATAAGACATTGATATCTAACGTAATAAATTAAAATATGTTATAACTTCATTATTTTCGATAATGACTAATTTAAAGTGTTAATTTATGTTGCTGAAAGCATAATAATTTATTTATGCAAATTAATAGAGGAGAGATAACAAAAACTTTAGCTAAAAATATGCTTTAATTAGCATTTATTAAAATGAGTTTTTTAATATTTTTTTTACTCACAATGAAAATGGTAACCTTTACTAATTAATCCCTTAATTAAATCTTTTATGGTTTTAAAATAGCATATGGACATTTAAATCTAATATGACAAAAAAAAATATTATATGAAATAAAATTTCTAGATTGAATTTTGACAATTTGTTCATCACAAAAATCAACTAATATTCTGATAAACCTTGTTGTCGCGACATGTTTTATTCTACACGATCAAATAAACGAACTCTTTGTTACAAGATACAAAATTATGTCTTCGGATATGTTACAAGATACAAAATACACATTCCCGATTATCTCCCAGCTTATCAACACGACCAATAAATACAATCTCACATCAAAATCGATTAAATCTCGAAGCTTTTGTGATCACAACATGCGATTTAAAAATCAATGTACTGATACCACAACTTTACATTTATTCTGGTGACAAAAATAGAGCGTCTGTGATTTGGGATATAAATAACTTATATTTTGACCCAGAGAGCTGTAAACATGGGGTCACTGCAATTACTGATTTCACTTTAAGCTCCATTGTTCTTCGAAAGATTTCGTGTATTCAATGAAAAGGATATAATTTCGACGATTGTATCGGATGAATTGTTTTGCAAGATAAGAGTTAAATTACATACTTGATCCTGATTAAAATAAGTTTTTACCATGTTTATATGAAAGTCATAAGTTCATTTTCTTTTATCTATTAATTCATAAATACGATTTTTATATAAAGTAGGAAATAGAATAAATATCATAATTCCTACTATTCAAAAAGATAAATGTTATGGCATGATATTTTATTAAAATATTTTTAGATTTATATGAATTATACTATTTTTAAAAATCAAAAGTTTCAGAATGTGTGAATTTTAAAATTTGGCTTTAATAAAATTTTCGGACATTATAAAATTTTGAAATTTGTAATTATTATCTATTAATAAAATGTAATCCTTACTATTCAAAAAGATAAATGTTGTGGCATGACATTTTATTGAAATAATTTTAGATTGATAGGAATTAAATTATTTTAATAAATCGAAAGTTTCAGAATATGTGAATTTTAAAATTTAGCTTTAATAAAATTTTTAGACATTATAAAATTTTGAAATTTGTAAGAGTTGCTAATTAATAAATTATAATACTTACTATTTAGAAATATAAATGCATGACATTTTATTGAAATATTTTTAGATTGATATGAATTAAATTATTTTAATAAATCAAAAGTTTCAGAAAGTTTGATTTTTGAAATTTAATTCAACGGAATTTTCAGACATTACAAAATTTTGCAATTTGTAATTGTTGTTAAATTTATTTCATTCTATTTTGAATTCGCCAGTAACAAGAATTGTTTTAAGTAAATCAATAATAAATATGAGATATGTTAAATATGAGAAGTACACATATTCAATATATTCGGTTAATATTTGAATGTTTTTTAATTTATTTATATTGTTATTTATGGAGAATATAATTTCATGATCTTGAAAGAAGATTATTTTATTAAAAAACACATAAATATTTTGGACAAAGTATAAAACATATTTTATAATTTATTAAATATTGTGTAATTAAACTTCTTTTTTGCATTGTTATACAATGTACAGATTTTTGTGTTTCGAATTAGATCAAACCTCATGTGTCAAATTATATCAGAAAATATTTAAGTCATTACTTAAAATAATTTTATTTAAAAAAATATATACAAATTAAGTAAACATCACAAGTATTCATATAAGCATATACAAATTAACACCCCAACATACACTACACACAATAGTTAGATAAACTCAAAGAATATTCCTAATCACAAAAAGAAGAAAAAACTTTTACATTATCGCAAATCTGACTTCTTATCAAACCACCGATTCTATCAACCCTGTTACACGAATTCAATCATTGCACCACGCAAAATTATTTAATAAATCTACAACCTTTTTAGAGATATCCGATAGCCAAAATTACCCTTCATTGTTCCAAGATTCACATTAATAATGGTTTACTACTGGCTTACGCGTTGCTACCATTGTCAGACTAATGGTCGTTTAATGACGTTTAATGATATCCATTTGTTCCGCAACTGATAGAAAAATGGTAGGCATCATTTTCGCTTCCTCGTGTTATCCACGTTTTCCTTTCCACGTTTGTATCCGATATTTCTTACCTATTAATTCCGTTTATTTTCTATCTTTTTATCCGTAGCGGTTGATAAAACTTTTTTGATATGAGTAGAAAATTTTTAATTTATTTTTAAGAAAAAGGTATATTTATGTAAACAGATTCCAAGATCTCCAATAGTTGTATAGTATTTTTATGTTTCTTTAATTTTACGCTAATGTCTAATTTATTTTCATATTGTCTGTTCGTGTAATCTGATTGGATGAGAATAGCAGCTGTTAAAAATCCATTCTTATATTTAAAGAAACTTTTGTTATTTTTTACGAAACAGATGCTGGCTATATGTTCGGATTTTTTCGTTTTTAACGAAATTTATTTCGTCGAAAATGAGGACGAATTTAAATAATAGGATAATTCAATATCGACGAAAGACTCAAACCGCGGACCTCCCGTTGCAGAATTCTACGCCTCATCCGTTTGAATTCTGACAATACAAGTATGAGAATCAAACATGAGCTGATGACCCAGAAAAAGGCCGAAAAGAATATGAGTAAATGACCCTTTCGAATGAAATTCTTGCTTCGCCAAAAGTCCCAATAATTCACTGACGAAACGATTTTCAAATGTAACGAAAGTAGCATAGACGATCGCAGGATTCTCAAAAATAGGAGTGTTATTTAGTGAGAGCTTGCAATTAGAAGGTTAGGAGTTCTATCCTCGTCTTTCAATCGAATATTGTCATGTAGAACGTTATATTGCACATTATATCTGTCGTAGTTAAAATGTTCTGACGTTGATGGTGGTGTGGAAGTTTGGAGATTGTGATACCAGCTCAGGTGTTTTTTCTCGTCCGTGTTTAAGAGCCTAAGGCACATTCTACACGAACAAGTAAAACTCGCGTGAGCTTCTCTGTGATTCGAGGATTCATACCAAGTGGTGCGAAAATTGTCCAATTACCAAGAAGCTCATGCGCGTTTCACTCGTTCGTGTAGAATGGGCCTTAGTTTAAGTTCTACATCTTTGTGTTTAAAATAAAAACTCGTCTTATAGAACATTGCGTTAAAAATATTAAAATACAAATGAAACGTTAATGTATTTTTATTGCGTAGTTTTAACATTGCATTTGTATTTTAATATCTTTGAGTTTACTTATATCTACTGTATTTATTCTACTCATAAAATATCTATATATCGGAAATATCAATATACCAACAGTAAGTATATATCAAATATATCGATTCACTAAAATATTGAGTAAGCGGCAATAGCGATTAACCAGAAATATAAGTAAATCGGAAATATCGATTAAAATATACAAATTAATTGGAAATATCGATTAATCTAAAATATTGAATAACCAGATATATAAGTTAATTGGTAACATCTATTAATCGGAAATATCGATTAATCCAAAATATCGATTAATCTAAAATATTGAATAACCAGATATATAAGTTAATTGGTAACATCTATTAATCGGAAATATCGATTAATCCAAAATATCGATTAATCGGAAAATATCGACATTGGCTGGCGATTAATTATGATGACAAAATGTCATCATCATGACAAAATGTCATCATCGCCCAAGTATACATTCAATTACAAGTAAATATGTGTCTAAGTAATGTTGTTAAAATATTGTCCTACACGTAAAAGTTACAAGTAAAAATACTGTCGACATAAAAATGTATATTTTTCTAAGATACTTATTAGCAGCATACGAATGGTGTAATGGTATTTTTGAAAGGCCTTAAGGGATTTTCATTATTTTTCACACTCTCTCGTTAGCGGGGACGACACGTTGCTAATTTTGCATAATAACTGTGTTCCTTCTGAGAATAAAACCAGAAGGGTCAAAAAACGAAAATTTCTAATTTGCATCTCAATGAGATGGAAAAATCCTTCCTTGAAAGTGGGACGAAAGCAATTTAAACAGTTTTAGAAACTTATCTCCCAGTGAAGTCTCTACATCGTGACAAGGCAATATTTAAGAAAACGAAAAGCACATCAATAGTTCGCGTGTAAAGTTTCCAGGGACGGTTCAAGGAATTTTTGTAACACATAACTGATGTGATTTTGGCGCCCAAACCATTTTATATGGCAATTTTAAAACTTTATTCATATTTTAAAAATTGGAATTTTTTAAGTTTGTCAAATAAAAAAACCTTTATTCGAATTAGTAATGTGCAAACTTTGGGGGAAATCACTAGTCTGCACCCTGTAAAAAAATGTACTTAAAAATGAGTACATGGACGTAGTCGTTTTCCTTCGAGTACAATTACATCATAAATGAGCGATGACGTACTTAAATTTAAGCGATCGCACTTTCGCAAAAATGTGCAGTATGATTTAATGTTGCTGTACCTAATGTCAGCAAACTTAAGATCAATATTTGTTTAAGTAGCAAGATTTTTGAAAAAAATATATATTAATCGATAGTCATATAAAATATTAAATGTTATACAAAAAACATTACTTAAATGTATATAATATAAATTAATGTTTTCCTTTTTAATTAATAGCTTCTCTGTAAATAAAACTCTGATGTTTCTTAAAGAATATTCGAGGTTTGAATTTCTAAAATCCCATAAATTTCTCCCCTAACAAAACAAATAGGGGAATATTTATACAATAACCAAATCCCCTAAATGGGTTGAAAACCCAGTAAAGTTTTTTTTTTCACATGATTTAACCATTAAGTAACTTTAATCTGAAAGCACTAAACCAAATAAACCGGAATTAATCTTAACAAACCATTAAACCGTATAAACCCTGACCCTAGTTAACGATTACTCTCCCATTAAAATCTGTAGTCTATATAAATTACAAAAGATGCACATGTAGAATAGTAAAACCACTGCCGGAAGAACATTGAGATCAAAGTCATTACGGAAGATGAAAGCGTCCATCTGTTCACATTTTACTTTTATTCTTTGACCAGTACTTGCAGGTAAATTAAACGGGAGAAACAACTTCAAAGTAATTAAAAAAATCAATTACCTATTGTTTTTTTAATCATTTAGGAAATCTAGCACTACCTGATTTTGTAAATTATGATAAGCCATGTTAAAATAAATTATCGAATTATAACTGATGTGGAATCGTTGTTAAAGAACATTGGATACATCCTCTTGAAAATCGCATTATTTATTCTCATGGTGCCATGACATGTTTATTTTTCTAAGAAATAAGTATGAACAAACATTTATTTTCATTTCATTTAAAAATAAGTTTATCGTTATTTTACCAATTAATGGCAACAAAAGTGTCCCATGAAGCAGGATTAAAAGAATTTTAAATTGCAAAACTATGGTAAATTTCAAAAGTTTCAAAACTATTACGAAAATCGGTTAAAATGAAAATAACCATATTGCCGAACAGTTAAAAAACGTTCGAAATTTTTTCTCGCAAGCTTGAAAAAAATAATCAAAAGTAACAGTTTATTCTAATCTTTACATTGATCTATTATATTTCATTCTTTATTTATCTTTCATTATTTATCTTTCATTATTTATCTTTCATTATTTACATTTGTTCATTACATTTCCAATCAAATAGACTCACCATTTATACTAAAAACTAATTAAAAATGAAAAGTTGATTCATCAGAAATGGCTGATTACAAGTAGTTGATAAAAAAGACTGTTTCAAAACAATTTCTCAACAACCAAAACGAATATAAATGTGTTTATTATGTGTTACATGATAAAACTTACCAAAATAACCATATGATTAAATTTAATAAATGGAATAAAATATTGTCTATTGAATTTTTTGACATTATTTTTGCATCCTCATAATGCATCATTTTTTATATATATATATATATATATATATATATATATATATATATATATATATATATATATATATATATATATATATATATATATATATATATATATATATATATATATATATATATATATATATATATATATATATATATATATATATATATATATATATATATATATATATATTTATTTATTTATTTATTTATTTATATATAAATAAATAAATAAATAAATATATATATATATATATATATATATATATATATATATATATATATATATATATATATATATATATATATTTATTTATATATATATATATATATATAAATAAATAAATAAATAAATAAATATATATATATATATATATATATATATATATATATATATATATATATATATATATATATATATATATATATATATATATATATATATATATATATATATATTTATATATATATATATATATATATATATATAAATAAATAAATATATATATATATATTTATTTATATATATATATATATATAAATAAATAAATAAATATATATATATATATATATATATATATATATATATATATATATATATATATATATATATATATATATATATATATATATATATTTATTTATATATATATATATATATAAATAAATAAATAAATAAATATATATATATATATATATATATATATATATATATATATATATATATATATATATATATATATATATATAAATAAATAAATAAATAAATAAATATATATATATATATATATATATATATATATATATATATATATATATATATATATATATATATATATATATATATATATATAAATATATATATATATATATATATATATATATATATATATATATATATATATATATATATATATATATATATATATATATATATATATATATATTTATTTATATATATATATATATATAAATAAATAAATAAATAAATATATATATATATATATATATATATATATATATATATATATATATATATATATATATATATATATATATATATATATATATATATATATATATATATATATAAATAAATAAATAAATAAATATATATATATATATATATATATATATATATATATATATATATATATATATATATATATATATATATATATATATATATATATATATATATTTATTTATATATATATATATATATATATATATATATATATGTTGTTGTTTTTTTACTTTAACCTTAATATTAAATGGGTTTCATCAGAAAAATAATTTTCTATTTTTATTTTCACAGAGAAATCAAACTGTTAACTGCAACAAACGCCTTATTTACTAATTGCTCCCAACACACCCTGAGTAACCTTATGATGATATTATATTATAACTTTTGGGATAATGTTCTTATGTAGTATAATAAAAGTAGTAATATAAAAAATGTACAACTTAAATTATTTCCGTTTAACATACTATTAAAACTACACAAATAAGGAAGCACTTGATTATCGTTAGAATTAGTTAATAGAATAGTTAAAAATATTTAAAAAGAATTCAGAGCATGTATGTTTCTTTTAATTGGGAAAAAGATATTGTGTTTCACTAAATAGTGTACAACGTAATCTCTGCGGGCATCTTTACTAACAACGAGGAAGGATACGAAATACAGCTAATAGGACGATAAAACGGGACAAAAACGTTGAAACAAGAGAAAATGGCTAAAAACTGAAGAAAACGCACCTTTCTTCCTACACAATCCACATATTTTCTAAACAAGGAAACATTTTTTTTTTTTTTTTTTTTTTTGTGAAAGCTTCATAAAGCATTCCATTCAACAAACACAGCCTGAAAACTTTCGCTCTTTTACTTGTTTCCCCCCAAATTTAAAACGACCTTTGTTCAAAACGAAATTTTGCCTTTTTTGGACAACGTTTCCGCCGCGGTAGTTTGTGTGTGTGGGGGATGGGGGGGGAGCAGATCAAAAAGGCAAAGAAAGGTCAGACAGGGTCAATCAGTCTGTGTAATCTACAAAAGGAGGTCAGTATTCGGAATCGTTACAGAAGAGGACCACAAAGAGAGGGCGAAAATAAGTGGACATATTTATAGACCAGGTCGCTTTCGCTTTCTGCAAACTACTGTTTTCTTTTGGCTGGATCATCAGACACACCTAAAAGTGGCGGTTTAATCGGATTTCTTTCTTGTCTTGGAAAAGGGAGGCGGTTTGTTCCCTTCCGTTCTGTATATCGGACTCGGAAGAGGAAGTGTTTGTAATAACTTTTGGGATAATAAACTGCTTTCGTTTTCTTAGAAAGTCATTGCTTTCTTTTCTCGAAGATGATAAGGAGATGTGATATTTTGATAGCAGAAATTATGCTATTATACAATGTGTTTAACGATAAAATTTGCCAGTACTTCGATTCTGCACTGCTTAAAATAGATACTCAAATGTAAGTAAAATGTACTCATTTTTGAGTACTTTCGATGCTTATCATAACTCCGAATGCATAAGTTACATTTTTGAAAAAGTCATGTTATCAAAACTGAGTAAAGTGAATAAAAAGAGCAGTTGGTTGCCCAAGAGTGTTTAATATTCCTAATCACAGCTTCTGTTCAAACCACATTAACAAAGCGATTTGGCAAACTTAAAGCCATAGGCTGTCTTCATGAATAACTTTCAATAAATATCAACAATTACAACGAAGACTTACCGTTATCGAGTCCAGATCTTTAGACACCGCAGTTCAGTGCCTTATCCGTTATACTTACAGGATGACGTGAAAAAGTTATAAACAGAAGAAATGTTAAAAAAAAGTGCCAAAAGAATGGGAAGCAAAATAATTAAGTTGTAATAGCTCAGTTTCCATTTAAGCAATCGACGTCAAATAATGTGTGAAAACCATCTTCTGAAAAACTATTTTAAGTGTGTCAGGTCGCTTTGTTAAGGTGACATGAACCGAAAATTAAATTATTAATATTAAATCACACTGCTCATTTTTCAGAAAGTACAGTTGCTTAAATTTGAGTACGTCATCGCTCATTCACGATGCAATTGTACTCAACGAGTATGTTCAGGTACTCATTTTTATGTACCTTTTTTTTACAATATATACTTAAAATGTTTTACATCATATATTTTCTATAATATTTTATTAATACATTTTAAATATAACTAGGTAATGATCATTACACGATATTTGTCCTTGATTTGTCTCCTCCGCAACTTTTTGTTATTATTTTATAATATTTTAATTAACATCAAATAACCCCATTTTTTTTATTGGGTTTAGATAGTTTTCAGTTTAGTTAGATTTTTTTTAATTGAGTTTATTTTACGTTAATTAACATATAATAAAATAATAACAAAAAGTTGTGAAGAAGACAAATGACAAACAAATGCCATAAAATAGCCCCTATATCATTATTAGTATATATTAGATATGTTTTAAATGCAACTTATGGATTTTAGATTTTGCTATAATAATAATATTTAAAAATAATACTTCTTGATAATTCCTTTTAGATAAAAATGTTTTTTTTTTATTTCCCTGAAACTAAATTTAAAATATAAAATCCTTACAAAATACTGTTCTTTTTGCTTATTTTTTGTATAAATATGCTTAAAATAAATAATTCAATAAAAATTTAGTCTATGAAAGTAAATCGTAATTAATGTTAATTTTATGTACTAAAATTTTAAATAATAAATTTCTATTAAAGCACGCTTTAAAAAGTTGCTTTATTTAATAATACAAACATTTGTATGGAACTAAAATCTAATTTCTATAACTTAAGTAAATGTTAGTCATATTTGCGTTAAAAACATTGCTTTTATTTTTCCGGTTATCCACTTCCGACAGAATTTTGAAATATTTTTGCAGCTAAATTTTTTTTTCTTTAAAATCTGATTATCTATGGTAATAAAAGTAATTAATAAAAAATTTAGAAAATTTAAATCAAAATTCTAAAAGTAAAAATTACCAAAAAAATCTCAAATCTTACAATTTTACTTTTAATGTATTCATTCCTTCAAAATTCAAAATACACTTTAAAAATTACAAAAACAAAATATTTATTAATATTTAAACAATATTTTACACTTGCCAACATCATGCTTGCAAAACATCAACAATATCTCAGTGTTGCCCGATTCTAAACTAAAATACTTTTATAAAAGACTATATTACAAAAAGTAGAGAATCAATTAGTACAAAAAGTAGAAAATCAATTAGTACAAAAAGTAGAGAATCAATTAGTACAAAAAGTAGAGAATCAATTAGTACAAAAAGTAGAGAATCAATTAGTACAAAAAGTAGAGAATCAATTAGTACAAAAAGTAGAGAATCAATCAATACAAAAGTAGAGAATCAATTAGTACAAAAAGTAGAGAATCAATTAGTACAAAAAGTAGAGAATCAATTAGTACAAAAAGTAGAGAATGAATTAGTACAAAAAGTAGAGAATCAATCAATACAAAAAGTAGAGAATCAATTAGTACAAAAAGTAGAGAATCAATTAGTACAAAAAGTAGAGAATCAATCAGTACAAAAAGTAGAGAATCAATTAGTACAAAAAGTAGAGAATCAATCAATACAAAAGTAGAGAATCAATTAGTACAAAAAGTAGAGAATCAATTAGTACAAAAAGTAGAGAATCAATTAGTACAAAAAGTAGAGAATCAATCAATACAAAAGTAGAGAATCAATTAGTACAAAAAGTAGAGAATCAATTAGTACAAAAAGTAGAGAATCAATTAGTACAAAAAGTAGAGAATGAATTAGTACAAAAAGTAGAGAATCAATCAATACAAAAAGTAGAGAATCAATTAGTACAAAAAGTAGAGAATCAATTAGTACAAAAAGTAGAGAATCAATCAGTACAAAAAGTAGAGAATCAATTAGTACAAAAAGTAGAGAATCAATTAGTACAAAAAGTAGAGAATCAATTAGTACAAACACTAGAGACTCAATTAGTACAAAAAGTAGAGAATCAATTAGTACAAAAAGTAGAAAATCATGTTCATCCGATTGTAAAGTGTAGAGGTCGAAAGTTGATGTCCGGTTGCACGAGACGCCAAGTCTGAAGGGGTTGTATAATTTTTACGAAGAAAAAGAGACAATAATAATTTAATGCAAAGGTTAATATAAAAAAAAATCCATGTTTCATGACCAAATAACCACATAACTTATAATCTCTAAGTGACTTATCACGGCTACTACCACCATGATAAATGTTTACAAAATCATTTTCAGTACCCCACAAGTAGCAATACAGAACAATCAATTTCTTAAGAACCGCGCATTTGCATATACTTTTCAGAATATTAATCGCCCGAGTTCTACCAAACCATTCAAACACACCACACAGTGCAATATTTCGTGTTCCAAACGAATCTAATGGCAGACGGAACAAGATATTTCCACCGCCACTCCTTAGGTTTCACGTATGAGCGATGAGAATTCGCCAACCGCAAAGAACGTTTTGCTTTCATGCTGGAAGGGATCAAGGGGTCAGGCAAACTCATAATCGAATAGGGCGCATCTTCACTTTCACTTCCCCCTTTCGAAGATAATTAGCATTTTTTTTATTCCACGGGGTATGAAGGATGTTCTGAGACACGATGTACTTTTCCGCGGGAGATTTGGGTTGCTTGCTGCGAGATGGAAGTAGGTTGTGGTTGCTTGAAAGGAAAGTGTTCGGGAATCCCACACGTGCAAGGTTCATTATACCAGAATCTTCGTTTCTGAACTGTAAAAAAAATATGGTTAAAAATGAGAGCATGAATGTACTCGTTTTTCTTTGAGTACATTTGCATCGTAAATGAGCGATGACGTACTCAAATTTAAGTTACCTTACTTTCGTCAAAATGAGCAATGCAATTTAATATTGTTAATTCCATCGAGCATGAATGGACTATAGTAGAGCGAATATGACGTCATAATCGTGAAACCAACATCTCAGACCGAATGGCCTCAGACACGTGATTTCTTTTCAAAATTATGAATTAAAAAATACTCGCGATTGGCTGATGAATTGGGAAATGTGTAACAGTGAAAATTTATGAATGGAATGACGTAATTAACACGTGTCTGAGGCCATACATGTTGGCCTCACTTTGATGTTAGCAGGATTATAACATTATGTTTTCTCTCTATGAAGGATCCACGCTCGAAGGTTAATTCCAGCTTCTGTTATGGCCATCTTAACCCCAGCTTCCGTTCAAGCCATCTTAATTCCAGCTTCTGTTCAAGCCATTCAGTGAAAGTTTACTAATGAATCTAACAAATGATAGCTTCTGTCCTTTTTTTATATGTACATTATGCAATATATGTTTATTAGATATTTCTAGTAGTAAATTTTAGCCGTAATATCTTTTGTGAGAAGTTTGTCAAGTTAATCAACTAAGTTTTCAGAAATAAAAGATATTTTTAATATGCATGTGTTTTCAATAAACAATAGACAATATCATCAAAAACATTAGCATTCTTCACGTCATTTTACTTAATAAATTGTGAGTCATGACTTGTCATTAGGTATTTTTATTGTTACCGACTTTACATGATATTTTGGAAACTTTTTTTGTTTGTTTTTAAATCTTAAAAAGTTGTTTAAAAAGTAAATAATTACTTTTTAAATCTGCTAGCAACTTTAGCTACACTGTAAATAAAGTATTTAAAAAAAGTACCTGAACCTACTCGTTTTTCTTTGAGTACATTTGCATCGTAAATGAGCGATGGCGTACTCAAATTTAAGTAACCTTACTTTCGTCAAAATGAGCAGGGCGATTTAATATTGCTCATATCAGCTTCTGTTCAAGCCATCTTAATCACATGACAAACTTAAAAAAACTTGTTCAGAAGATGGGTTTTCCACATTATTTGACATCGATTGCTTAAATGGTAAAACTGAATTATTACAATTCAATTATATTACTTCCCATTCTTTTGGCACACCTTTTTAACGTTACTTCTGTTTATAACTTATTCGCGTCTCGCTGGTAGTTTAACGGATAAGGCTCTGGACAGCGATGCATGCAGATGTGAGTTCGATTCCAGGTAAGTTTTGGTTGTAATTGTCGATATTTATTGAAAGTGATTTATGAAGGCAGCCTACGTAGGCTAGCATCTACTTATTTTTATTCATTTTTATCCATTGTACTCATTTTTAAGTACTTTTCTTTTCTGAAATTGAAACTTACATATTCGGAGCCATGATAAGCATCGAAAGTATTAAAAAATGAGTACAATTTACTTATTTTTGAATACCTATTTTTAACAGTGTGGTATGACATCAGTTTGCTCTGTAAACATAATGGGTTATGTCAGTTTTTGTCATTTTGATAACAACTTTTTTCGTTTCTTTATCAATATTCAATTTGTATTTCAAATTAAAGCTGCAATTAAATCGTGAACTAATATATTTAAACTCTAAAGAAACCCAATAATTTATAGATTTGGTGAGATTACATTTGTTGTTTTAAATTCTAACGTATACTCTTAAGAAGAAAGTAGATAAAATATAATAAACATATTTATTTTTAAATCTCACTTCTCTTTTTCTCTCTTTTTTTTATCTCTTACTTTTCTTTCTCTCTAACTATTTTGGTTTCTCGTTTTTTTTTTAGTTTTTACTTTATGTTGTTTGTTCTGTTTGTTCTCTTAAAATATCAGTAGATAAAATACAACAAAACGTCTTTATTTTTGTTATCAAATTATTTATACTACAATCTAAATTCTATTAAAATATATTAGAAAATACTTTAGTTACTACTTCCAAAATATTAGTATCGAACTTTAGAAATCAGCTAGCTTCAAATATTGATTGCATAATTCACATCAGAATTATTTTAAATTACTCCAATCCCTATAAAATTTGAAAATCTTTAATTTTTTCATAGAGTATTGAAACAGGAAATATATAAAATAATTATTTGGATATTCTTATGTCTACTTATTCTCTAATAGTAGTTCTTCCCTTTTATAAAATAAGATATTCTTATTTTCAACTAATCATACCCAAAATTATTAAATATTTTACAAAATAAGTTTTTGTTACAAAAAAAACGGAAGGATTCGCTCTACCTTTTTGAAAGATCACTTAGAGGAAGGTACATAATAGTTAAAGTTTGGTGGCATTTTATAACTACTAAATGAAATGATAATTATTTTTTTACGAAAAAAATATTATTAGTTTTAATTTACATAATCTTTTATTTTTCACACAAAACACACGCATTAATAACATCACTCACGACATTTTCACAAGAGTTATAAACCCACCATCCACAATCATTGCACCAAATCCATCCCTCCTTTGAATAATAATGACAGCAGAGTTATTTCTCGTCTTCTTCAAATTTTTCACTAAACTAGTGAAAAACTAACTAGTACTGAGTAAACTAAATGTCACTAGATACCTCTTGTTTAGTATTGTTCTCAAAGCTGCGTTCTTAAGTTTCGGGGATTAGGCTTAAGGTTATTTTATTGATAACAAAAACAAATGGTGTTTTTTTTAGTTTAAAAATACATACAATAATATGGTATAAGTAAAACTTCGGAGTAGCAATCATACATACAATTAAAACACAAAATATTAATTTGAAGTATTATAAAACAGTGTAAAAAATACACCTAGGAATGATGTCAATGGTCGTAGTGGTAACACTCCAAGTGTAATGATAAAGTTAGTTCCGAAAATTTATAATTAATTACATAAATATAAAAAAATTGTTCATAGTTAATGTTTCTAAAACAGTTCAATGTTAAATTGTTTTATAAATTTCAATTAGTATACAAAAAACTTTTTTGTTTTTGTAATTTTCTTAACAAGAGGAAATATTTTCAATCAGTTTTATCAATATTTATTGCATTTAAATGATCTTTTCAGTGCTTCAATTTCAATTACTATAATTAAACTATTCATAAATCTCTAAAAAAAAATTTCAAAAAATATATTTTAAAGTTTTAACAAGATTAAATGTGTCAAACACTCTTAAGATTCAAATTAACATGTTTTACAAAACCATTTCCGCAAAAAAATAACTTTATGATTTAACGCACTTATTACGTCTATTTTATTCCAATTTGTCTCGTCGACTTCCTTATTTCTCACAAAACAATTATTCCATTAAAAATGACAGAAAAAAAGCAAAATCTGTGTGTTTTCTGCCTGTTTTTGCTTTCCACTCACATCCATAAGTTAGTCCTAAGGGCAGATGGTATCTTCAATGAATTCGAAACATCAGGAAAAGAACTACTCAACTCGAGGTCATCGAAGGTCTTCTTAAATATTGGTCAATGTGTTACTGAATTCCGATTGGCTGTCAATGAAGTGGTTGTTAATAGATTATTAATTAGATATAAAGAGATACGGAAGCAAAGGCGGTGATGAATTGGTTTCATTGTCTTCGTTGGCCCAATCAAGATGTGCAGTTTGTCAAAATGGCTATTGTAAAGAAATGGGTTTTGATGAGCGATAATTAGTGGTTTTCTTTAGAATCTGGAGGTTATTGTTGATTTAGGTTTTGGCCTCGAATGTTCTCCTCATGAACCTAGAATTTTTTGGTTATTGGTGTCATTTAGATACAAGTGTAGATAAAACTAACAATTCTCACGAGGAGTAAAAATGTTTCTCAACAAATAATTATAGTAAATTGTATGAGAAGTTATAACTTGCAAAGAAAGTTTCTTAATATTAAAGCGTGTTATTCAACTCTGTTTCATTGTCATTTAGGGTTGTTTCTTGAAAGTTAATGTTTCTAAAATGATTGAATAGTGATGATTGAGGTGTGTGAAAAAGTGTTTAATGTTTAATATGACCACAAAATTAATAACATTAAAGTTCACATAAGTATTTTAGTTATTCTTTAACTCAGTCATTTTTTTAATAATTTATATCTCGTTAATCCATAGAATCTATACATACCACAAAGCAGTCAAAATTATATGTACTATTTACAACGCAAAAAATATTTCTTATAATATATTTTTCTATCCATATAGAATACATCTATATTCGATATATTATTCACTTAATAGCGTTTAATAAAATGTGGAAATATACAGTGTAGTATTATATGAGTCGTGGTTAATTATATTAGTATAATTGGTTTAAAATACCATAGAAAGTCTACATATTAAACATTTTCAACTTATGTACGTTTTCATACATTAAAAGTAGGTATTTGCAAAACAAAACTTTTTAAAACGTTGAGAATATGCTCAGGCCCCGATTAAGACATTGACGCAAGGGAAGCTCGCCTTTAAATGGGGCCCCCATTGCTCTCAAATAGACCTTGTAACAATAAATCGTACATTTACATGCACTAAAATCATTGACCCTGAATGATATTAAAATAAAACATATTATAAATAATGTAACAAATATATTAATAAGTATTCCTAATCTGTTTGTTTTGATTTTTTTACAATATTTTAACAAATGTAACACAAGCAGCAACTTTTTTTTTTATTAAAGTCTGGAATGAAATTTTCTTTTAAGGGAAATTATATTGTATAAAATATGTGATTTGGGTGCCCCTCAAAAATCTAAAGTATAAGCCTGGGCTTCACGGGCCTATTCGCTAATCAGGCCCTGCATTTGCTCACTAAATATTCTATGAACTTTTTCTACATTCTTCCTATTTTATTTTACGGGACTTTCCTAAAATTATTCAGCGTTACAAAATTAATAGTAGCAATCTGCCCAAAGGTTATGGAGGGGGAAAGATAAGCACTAGTACATGCGCAGTAGCGCGCAAAAGAAGTTCTCAGAGCAATGCATCTTGGGATACTGTCAACAGTTTCGCTATGCGCAGAGCTTGAAAACTGTTCGGACCGTACAAAAAAACACATCTGCGCAATGCATCTTAGTATACAGATTTCTGCGCAGAACCGGGCGGCAATACTTTATATTCTGCCACTGATAGAGCTTCTTCTTTCCCCTCTCTTCTCCCGGAATCTGCCTCAGATAGCAATACTAAGAATTCACGAGCAGGTGCAAAATAAAAACTTTGTTATTGACACTTACACTTGAAGTAGTTGACACTTGAAAAATATTACTCTCCCCTCTAATCACCTGTTAAGGATCCAAATAACATTCTTTTTCTCTTAACTGCCACTTAAAGTGTTAGGATTATTAATTGCGCCCCTCACACCTGAGCACGGCAGTCATCCATTCCGCGAAATAACACATCAGTGCCACAGATTTTTCTCTTCTTAAAAAACCGAACACTTTCCAACCCTTGACACTCGTAACCTCACGGAAGGACACGTTTTATGAGATTGATATTCCGTCTTGTGATTGGGAATAACACAATCTCTGAACTCCCTTGTCTGCATCTGGCTAATGCAGGACGATCAAGAATGCAAGGGTGCAAACTAATGTGCTGAATGAAGATGATTTCATGATTAGGGTCCTTTTGCACTCTAATCACATGCGATTTGTAATGATCTTGCATGTGTTAGGAGGTAAAAGGTTGCTATTAGAGTCTTGGAATTGTGAGTGGTGACTATATTGGAGTGATTGAATATGAAAGTAATTGGTGAAACTGGTGAGGAATTGCCTTATTATATTTTTGCCATTTGATCTATTGGATATATATTTTAGTAAATGCAGAAATGTAACTTCCTGATTTTTAAGGAGTTGTACATCAATCAGTGAAAAATATTTCGTATTCAATTACCATCAATGTTAAAATTTAATTCTCATATTTGACGAAATTTGTTTCATTTTTCACGAAACAAACGCATGCTATATGCTCCGATTAAACATTTCGTCAAACTGGGAAAATTCTTTTTGTCGATTTTTTCAAGAAATTTATATCGTCGAAAATTATGACGTATATAAATAATATAAGTATATGAACCAAACATGAGCTGAGATGCCCTAAAAGGGCCGAAAAGGAATCTGAGTAAATGACTTCCGTCCAAAATTTAAGTATTCTGGTTTCGTCAAAAATCACGTGGTTCAATGACAAAAAGATTGTCAAATATAACGAAAGTGGCCCTGAGAATTCTCAAGAATGATATTGATATTTCTGAGAGTGTAAACATAGGACATTTTTATAAAAATTATCAAAGGAGTTATCGAGATAATATCAAAAATTATAAAATGAAACAAAGATAAGCAGCTAATCCCCCTTCCTGTAATGCCAAGTTGTATTAACGCAAGTAAGTTATCTTATCAAAGAATTATCTTTTTTTGATCTGCTTGACTCACAGTCACATATATCAATTATTAAAAATATTTTATAACTAAATATATTGTATGGAAACTGTTGAACACAAAAATTCCAATTTTCACCAAAAGCATAATTTTATTATCATATATTTTTAATTTTAGTAAAATAGAAAGTAAAATAAATAAAGTTTCGAGTTGAAGAATGAAATATTTAAAACTTTTTCACGTAAAGAATTTGTATCGAATGATGAAAATGCAATATCTCAATATCAACCACAGAAAAATATAATGTGTGGTCACAAAATGTTAGGCTATTCTTTAACTGTTTAACTACTCAAACCATTATTTTTATATACTGTAAATACTTTGGTTATTGCTTGATATATGCTTGTTTAAAATATAAGCGAAATAGTTGGGCAGAAATATTGTTTTATTATGCTAATACAGCTAAAAGTGACATATCCAAACAATGATCATCGCCAAACAGTTTGTAACCACCCTGTATAATAATTAATTTTAACCAATTATATTTTTAAATGCATATCAACGTAAAAAGAATGTTTACCAATTACAGTAATTTTAATTGTATGGATATTCAAACAGGTATTTTTACCTTTTAGGGGAATAGAGTCAAAATATAAAGAAAAATATATTTTAGGAAGCTATTAATATTTAATCAAAATTATATAGATATCAGATTATAATATAAAGCAAATAAAACACTTTCTTAAAATATTTTTGATGCATTTAATTTTAAACTTCATTAAAATACAAATTACAATCTTCCTTAAAAAAATTATAGGCGTTATTTTCTTGAAATATGAGTATCCTCTTTAAAAAAAATCCAAATGCTTTATGATAATGAACTTAAATCTTAGCTCAATTTTGCTCATATTAATCACATAACAAATTAGTAAGGTTAATTATTCTTGTTTAAAAAGCACGATTAACATTCTCTTAGGGAAAACACTCCCAGAATGAAGGGTGCGACTTTCACCCAATGTATTCAAATTACCTTGTTCCTTATTTTTTTTACCCTTGGCTTTTAATTTACATTGAGTCGTTACCACCCACGTGTTCTTATAAATCACCCTTACCCCGTCACATCTAAGTCATAGAGTAATGATAAAAATAGAGGAATAAAAATGCTGATTTCCGTGTGTCCGTCATTGAAACCACGTGATATGTGGAAATGCCAATTCATTCATGCGCCAATATTACTTGGCAGGCCTTGGCGACTTTCAGAACTAAGCGAGATCGAAGTATTGTAATATGGTTTTGTGTTTAATTTTGTATTTAAATATCGTTTTTTTAACGAGTGGCACAATTTAAGGGAATTTAACAAATATATTAAAGATATTTTTCTTACTTTGTACTTTTGAAATAATTGCGTTACGTTTTTATGTAAAACATTTACCATAAGCGAAGTTCTTTCAATAGTTATTTTGTATACTTCAATAAAAAAATATGAACAATAAAACCTGAGAAATATAAATAGTTTCGCTTCTTTGTGTATTGAACACAAATAAAATATTTTCGTTTCGTTAATGAAGAGGAAATATTTAGCGCATATTGTTTGAAAATTAGTAAATACATACATATATGTTAAGAACTTGAATACAGACAGAACTCCTTATCACCAAAAAAGTAGAAAGTGCGCCAAATTTGAAACTCCTGCAGATGTCTGAACGCCAAATGTGGCAGCGCTATAGCCACGTGATGTTGGTTTTTCTTTTCAATGTTGACACCGCGGCCTTACGAGAGTCTGGTATTGAAGGCGCTCTCTATTTAATATTACAACTCTCTGATCTAAGTCCTTTAACTGCGCCTGCTAATATTGAAACATCATTTACATCTAAATATCTATCCTGTCAAAGTGATAACAACAAGGATCTACACCGAGGTTTATCAAATTTCTGTCAAACACAATTTACAGGCGCCTCTTTCTTTTGCCTATTCGCTTTAACACCATCAATGGAAAGAGTGTTAAGATGAACATAATATGAAACGCGAAAGACTGTTCAAAGGAAAGAAGAAAGCCATAAAAAGTTTCCCATTTAAATTTATCTGCAGGTACCATTAAACTTATCGCCATGACCCATTAACCTTGAAAAGGATTTAGCTCTTTTTATTAAATTAAGGAAAAATGTTTCCAAAGCTAGAATTTATCTTCCTTTTCTGCTGATAAAAGAAAAATAATTTATAAGTCGTTATCATTCGGCGTAATTTAGTTTTCAGCGTGGTTATATTTTTAAGTAGTCAATCCATCTTGTAACAGCAAACAATAGTTTTTCAAGCTCATCGATTTGGGGGTTAACACGACTTTCCCTCCTTTTCTTCATTGTATCAGAAAATACATAAATCACACTTCTCACTACTTTTTAGTTCCTGAGACACCTGACCGCGCGGAAGATTATGATCACAAAAGACGATAAAATATATACACGTAAAGACTTGTTCCATTTTCACGTGTTGCATATGTCTACCTTTCCTCGAACTGGTGCTTGTAACTGTTTTGTATAATATTTTATATAATTATAATACTTTTTTAAAACTTCGGCAAAATTGTCATGAATTAATGCTCAAAATCTATACTAATAAAAGTGTGTCGGTTTTATGGTTTCGTATCACTAAAAGTAATCATCCGATAATGAAAAGATTGGTAAAATCATAGATTCTACTCAGACTATGGTTTTACAGTTCATTTTTTAATATCATAATCTATTCTAATAAAATTACAGTTCTGTCTGTTTTGTGGTACTAAAAGTAAACATCCGATATTGAAAAGATTGTTAAATTCATAGAGTCTATTCAGAATAAAGTTTTACAATTTATTTTTTAATATTATAATATATATTAATAAAATGACAGTTGTGTCTGTTTTGTTGTCTCGAATCACTAAAAGCAATCATCCGATATTGAAAAGATTGGTAAAATTATAGTATCTATTCAGAATATGGTTTTAGAGTCCATATTTTAATATCATAATCTATACTAATAAAATTGCAGTTGTGTCTGTTTTGTGGTCTCATATCATTAAAATCAATCATCCGATATTGAAAAGATTGGTAAAATCATAGTTTCTATTCAGAATATGATTTTAGAGTTCATTTTTTAATATCATAATCTTTACTAATAAAATTACAGTTGTGTCTGTTTTGTGGTCTCGTATTATTAAAAGTAATCATCCAATAGTGAAAATATTGGCAAAATCATAGTTTCTATTCAGAATATGTTTTTAAAGTTCATTTTTTAATATCATAATCTATACTAATAAAATTGCAATTGTGTCTATTGGGTTGGAGGGAAAGTTCTGTCGTATTTTAAATAGGCAGGTGATTTTGCTTGTAAATAAAAAGTACATCTATAATTATTTTCTAATTTACTATTCAGTTTCAACTGCGCATTGATCCCACGCAAATCACATTCTATTCTTCTGAGCTATGTTTTCAATAACTTAGTTTTTAATCCTTATATGATCACTGGTATCCGCCTGAATCTAAACTTTGCAATTCTTCTTAAATCAGTGTATTACTAACCCAATCATCAAATATTTAAGATGATGTCTCTGCGTCCCGGCTTTTTAACAGCGTCCTCCAACAGAAGCATAATCAACCTTCTTGAACACTGTAATACGGATTCTGAACTTTATATATCGTCGAAGTCAATATCGTAATTTCTTATACTTAAAACAAAATTTTATATGTATTCACCAAAACATTACACAAATTACCCCCCGCTTAATATTTTATTGTAGATATTTTATAATTCTTTTAAAGTCATTAAAAAATTGTAACTTTCCAAAATTAAACACAAAACCTAAAAAATGAAAAATTCACGAAAATCCAATTTTACCCTTCGCTTAATATTTTACTACAATAATTAACCTCCGCTACCATTAATTAACGATTGACTCACCACTAGTGAGTCAATCGATTTTTTTTTTGTTTTTTTAGACTGCTGTATAATATAAAAGGTGCCCTTTTTTACCGTTCATCATTTACTTGTGATATTTAAAGTGAAAAACATGTCAGTAGATAAAGTGCATTTACGACACTGCATTTTATATGAATTCCAAAAAGGAAGCAATGCATCGGTTGCATGTAAAAATTTATGTGCGGTATTTGGAAAAGATATTGTAAATGTTCGTACTTGTCAAAGATGGTTTATCAAATTTCGTTCCGGGAATCTGAGCCTCAAAGAAAATGATCGATCTGGACGACCATCCAAGCTCGATAATGATGTTTTGCGATCCATGTTGGAAAATAATCCACATTTAACAAGTCGAGAAATTGCAGAAGAGTTTGGCATTCATCATACAAATGTTGTAAATCACATTAAATCCGTTGGGTTTGTGTTAAAGCAAAGTGTTTGGGTTCCACTTGAATTAACGGAAAAGAATTTGTCTGATCGTGTAAGAATGTGTTCATGACATCTGATTAGACACAATGTGGAGCCGTTTTTGGACAGGCTGGTTACTGGAGATGAAAAGTGGATTCTTTACGAGAATATTAAGAGAAAAAAATCTTACTGCAAAATTATCTAACGGGAAAAAAAATTCACGTCTTTTGAAAGTGTTTCTAAGGCAGTTGCTGACTATTTAACTCCAAGGATGAGAAAAAACAGGAAAAACAGGAATTCACAGGTTACCTGAAATATGGCAACAGGTTGTAACAAATAACGGAGCATATATAATTGATTAATATTAAACACATATTTTTATAAATGAATCCAAATATTTTCTTTAAAATACGACAGAACTTTCCCTCCAACCCAATATTTTATGTTCTCGTATCACTAAAAACAATCATCCGATATTGAAAAGATTGGTAAAATCATAGTTTCTATTCAGAATATGGTTTTAGAGTTCATTTTTTAATATCATCTATACTAATAAAATTACAGTTGTGTGTATTTTGTGGTCTCATATCACTAAAAGCAAACATCCGATATTGAAAAGATTGGTAAAATCATAGTTTCTATTCAGAATATGATTATAGAGTTCATTTTTTAATATCATAATCTATACTAATAAAATTACAGTTATGTCTGTTTTGTGGTCTCATATCACTAAAAGCAATCATCCGATATTGAAAAGATTGGTAAAATCATAGTTTCTATTCAGAATATGATTATAGAGTTCATTTTTTAATATCAAAATCTATACTAATAAAATTGCAGTTGTGTCTGTTTTGTGGTCTCATATCATTAAAATCAATCATCCGATATTGAAAAGACTGGTAAAATCATAGTTTCTATTCAGAATATGGTTTTAGAGTTAATTTTTTAATATCTTAATCGTTACAAATAAAATTACAGTTGTGTCTGTTTTGTGTTCTCGTATCATTAAAAGTAATCATCCAATAGTGAAAAGATTGATAAAATCATAGAATCTATTCAGAATGTGGTTTTTAACGAAAAATTTTTTAAATCATTATTATAAAATTAGTTATTACTATAAAAATGTTTTCCCTGTGTATTTTTCTAGTTTCAAAAGTTAAATGTTTTCGGTACTAATTTCTGTTGAACTCTGAAACCTTATAAGTTTAAACTAGAAAAGCAGAAAAAGGTTTTTCATTTAATTTTAATCGATACGTTAGAAAGAAACTGAGTTATTATAATGTATTTCTCTTACTCCCCATACTTTACTACATCCTTTCATGTTTGATCATAGCTTTTTACTGTATGAACCTATATTAATAATTTTATAAATGATAGAAAACAAAACTATTTTTATTCAATCGCATATGTTTTTTATGAAAACCAAAGTTTTTACAGGAAAAATAAAAATATATTAAAACCTCTAAAAAAGTTATTAATAAGTCTTTTTTATTTATTTATTTATTTATTTATTTATTTATTTATTTATTTATTTATTTATTTATTTATTTATTTATTTATTTATTCATTCATTCATTCATTCATTCATTCATTCGCTCATTTATTTATTTATTTATTTATTTATTTATTTATTTATTTATTTATTTATTTATTTATTTATTTATTCATTTATTTATTTAATGAGAATAGAAGCTTATTTAATTTGCTGGTTCGTTGCTTTCAGTAACTTCGATCGAAGAACGAATATTTTTGTTTATATGGAAATATTTTTTTTTTTTTTTAAACTTCATATTGAAATGAAAAATTCATTTTAATCTTACATATTTTAAACAGACACTAACATTGTTTATGTATACAGTAATTGAGTTGCGGAGTACTTAATTAACTCATATATTATAATGAACCGAATTCTATTAATGCTTTTCTTTACAAAGTATTATGTTTAAATCAATTTAAGCTACATTGTCTAACTAACTGAGTTGCATCTTCTTAGATTAATTACATTACGATCATTTTTATTTTGTCTTCTTTTCTTTACTTACATTTCTTCAAATCGATAAGATAAATTACATACATTGTAAACAAAACAACTGCAATAAATTGTTTTCTTTTTTATATTTTCGGACAGAAACAGGAATCGTTGTGACACACATGCGTTACAGAAGATTAAAACTTGGCTCCCGTTGAGATGCGTTCTCGATACATAACTTTTAATACGTGATTGCAGAAATCCATTTGTCTTAAATTCAAACGAAATTCGATTGGAAATACTTCTATTAATCTGCAATCCATTCTCATCAAACACTTTCATTTATGTTTAAGTGTTATAACTGTATTTTTCCAAATTCAAGCGCTCAAATATTTTAGTAAAATTAGTAAAAGCGGATAACACACTGTGCGGCCAAAATATTATGACCATCTGACGTTTCCAAGTAAATGAGCGATGACGTCACACCGTTTTCGCCAGATGTGAGGGAAAAGTGTTTTCTTACAACGTTAGTAAAAGTGTTTTGTTCAAACGGTAATAGGTAAAAGACGCGATTTGAAAGACTTTGAAAGAGGGGTAATTGTGTGCGCTCGTAATCACGATCAGTGAAACCGCTACATTTGTGAAATGTTCAAAAGCAGCTGTAGTGAAAGTATTAAAGGCTGGACTGTTTGCCGAAAAACTTGAGCCTCAACGTGAATAGGGGTCCGTGAGCCCATCTCCTCTCCCATACCGATCCACTTATTTTTTTTCTCTATGTAATGTAAAACTTAAGTAGGTAAAACAAAAATTAGAACAGTTTTCGTCTTAATATACAAAACCAGGAAATCAAGCCATTAACAACCTTTGGAAAACAACCACTAAAATAATGTATCATGCAGGATCTCTCTCTCCTCTGAAATAATCACACTATCACAACAACTTTACATAAATCCCTCCCCCCCTCCCTATACGGTAGCGAAGACCATCAAGATTTGGGGTAGATAGGCCGGCTTGCATCAGTCACGTCTTTACAATAGGATGAATGACCACTTGGTATTTTTTAGTGATTTTTTATGACCTTTGCTTGACTAATAATTTTCTAAATTGACAATTCCGTATTTACAAAAGACAAATACCCGGTCAAGTTTAAATTTATTTAAATGAGTTAGGGTGGGAGAAATTTAATAAAATTATTAATTAATAAGACTATTAATAATTAATAAAATTATTAATTAATAAGACTATTAATAATTAATAAGACTATTAATAATTAATAAGACTATTAATAATTAATAAGACTATTAATAATTAATAAGACTATTAATAATTAATAAGACTATTAATAATTAATAAGACTATTAATAATTAATAAGACCATTAATAATTTATAAGACTATTAATAATTAATAAGACTATTAATAATTAATAAGACTATTAATTAATAAGACTATTAATAATTAATAGGACTATTAATTAATAAGACTATTAATAATTAATAAGACTATTAATAAATAATAAGACTATTATTAATTAATAAGACTTTTAATAATTAATAAGACTATTATTAATTAATAAGACTATTAATAATTAATAAGACTATTAATAATTAATAAGACTATTAATTAATAAGACTATTAATAATTAATAAGACTATTAATAATTATTAAGACTATTAATAATTCATAAGACTATTAATAATTAATAAGACTATTAATAATTAATAAGACTATTAATAATTAATAAGACTATTAATAATTAATAAGACTATTAATAATTAATAGGACTATTAATAATTAATAGGACTATTAATAATTAATAAGACTATTAATAATTAATAAGACTATTAATAATTAATAAGACTATTCATTAATATCATTATTAATAATTAATAAAACTATTGATTATTAATTTAATCGACCCAGGCCACATTACTAGTTAGGCAAACCCGCCTTCAAATGAGTTCTAATATTCGTCGCTGGATGGGTTAAAGTAACCCGTGTTTACGATAACTAGATTCAAATCGTATTAAAAATATTCTAGTTCATTGAATTTACCGAGAGTTGAAGAAAAATAAAATTTAAACATCTCTTATGAAAACCGATCCTGAAATCGTGAACGAAAAGATTTGCTCAGTTATATTCATAGCGGAAATAAAGAGAATCATAATCGATTATTTCCTTGTTATATCTTGAATCGAAATAAAAGATTACCATTATAATTGTACAAAACACCACTGTCCCTTTTCTTGCAAACACGTGCCCCCATATCCAAACACCGTCGCTTTTGTTCTTGAATAAAAAGAAACATTCAATCAACCATTTTGAAAGACTGATTTCACAAAACGTTCTCCTCAATTACCATTATGAAGGCGCGTTAACACTGACCTACAAGTTAGTGATTAAAAAGAAGAATACCCCTAATATTTGCATACGGCATTTCTTTTCCGTTGCAAAGGAAGTTTATTGTTGACGTTCTGCTAACAATGAAGGGATTCTACGGTTGGCGTAAAGACATCCGGGGAAATAAATATAAATTCGCCAAGCAGAAAGATGGCGCCTTTTGTTAATTCCATTCTCCGTCACCCTTTCTTTGTGTAGGGTTGTTGAAGACTATGTTCATGGTGTAATTACATTGAACCATTTTAATTGGCTTTTGGGTTTTATAGTCTTTCTGCTGGAAAACGCTTTGTAGACAAGGAAGGTTTTAAAGAGGATTAAAGCTTCCGCAAAGAATCTGGTGATTTCAAATGCCATGAGTTTCTAATTTTTCAGATCTGTTTTTGTTTAAAAAGTTTTTTTACATATTGTCTTAAAAATATTTCATATAATTAAATAAACAAATGTTTTATAATGCGAATTAAAAATTCGTTATTTTTTATTTTCGTAAAAATTAATATCACAAGTTTTTTTATCGCATTATAAATTAGGTCTATCATAATTAAGATTTTTAAGGTTATTATTAATTTTAAAAATTTAGCTGTTTAGTAATATATCCTTTTTAGGGAGACCCGGACTCCAAATTCTAATTTTTTAAAAAACACTACTCCTTCTCCAATTTTCAAAGTTTAAAAAAAAATTGATTACATTACGTCAAAGTATATACTACAGACTTTTGCAGATCTTGTTTCAATTGTTTTCATAAACTTATTTGAAGTTCGCAACCTAAAAAATATTCAAACTTTTATGTTTAATCGTTCGTAAAAAAATATTTGTAACTTCATTCAAAGAGGATTCATACATTTATTAAACAAATATTAAAGCTTCAAAAACTATTAGCAGTTTAGTTTTAAGGTATTTTTTTATAAAGCCTTAACATTTTAAACCTGACCAACATTCAGAAAAAAGTATTTTGAGTAAATGACGAATGCTGCATACGAAAGTTATGCAGAAAAATGATAAAAGAACATATGTCCTTCTTCTTTTACTGTTTTGAAATTTTGTACACACCTTCTTAAGTATGTATAGCATCGTTTTATGACAAAAAATGCTTTTTTTTCGAAATTTAAGGCTCGGGTCTCCCTTAATCAGCAGGATTTTCTCTTATAAACTTCTTCTCAATACAAGTTTATTAATTGTAACTGAAATATTATAGAATATGGAGGGGAATCATGTACATTAAAAGTGAAACATAAAAGTATTGCTTCACAAAATATTTTCAAAAAGAACTTAAACCTCATATAAAATTCTTATTACATTTAAGTAAAGTATAAAACTCTCAATCCCCAGAATGATTGTGAAAAGAATCGCAGACTAGAATAAATAAATATATTAATTTTGAAAACATAAAATAAGTTGAAAATAATTTTAACTTTTAATATATCTGTATAATAGGTATGTGCAACATACCTATTAACATAAAATAATCTTTAAAGGCTAAAAAAAGGCTAAAAAGTTTTTTTTTTAAATATATTTAATTTTAGGAACAGGTGGAAAAAAAATATTTAATACTAATTTTTTACTTATTACAATTTTTTTTAATGCAGATATATTTTTTGTAAATTACCAACAACTTTAAAAAGTTGTAATAAGTATAAAATTAATATTAAATATTTAATTTTTTTCACTTGTTCCCAACATTAAAAATTATTTTTTACTTTTTAAAGATTTTTTCTTAGAGATTTTTTTTAGAGATTTTTTTTAAAGATTATTTTATTTTCCCTTTTTAATTTTTAATTTAGAATAGCGCTCGCTCACTGCTATTAATCACCAGTAAACTAGAGTTGTTGCTCACTTTTTTTCCACACCCCGGATAGTGTATTTTGATATTTTCCGGCCTAATAAATGCCCGGTAAATGAAATTATCTCTCTATTTTAAAAAAAAGTAAGCCCCAGGGGGAAAAAGTAAGCACTAGGGAGAATTTTCAGTTCTTTCAATGTTATTCAGATCGTATCTCAAAATGTAAAAGTCTTAAAATTACGATATTAAGTGAATTTGTTAAGAAATGTTTGGTAAATAAGAAGAATATATTTTTGTTTTAATACTGTTATTAGTTTATAAGTTATTTAATATTAAAGTCGTCGTTGATAAAATTTCGCTTACAAGTAATTTTGTCCGTCGATTTTCTGAAACACTATTAAGAGGAGAGATCCAATTTTTTTAAGGAGTGTACAAATAGGTTTGAACTGGAAATCTAAGTAAGCATTTTTTTAAATTCGAATTAGTTTTGGATTTATAAATTTTTTAAACATTTAAACACGCTCCACTTTTTGAAGTTTTTTCACCCTCATTTTTGAAACGTGATTTCTAAATTGCTATAAGTCATTTAAAATTACATATTTTCTTATTCAAAAAAATATATTAATGTTCGTTAAAACTTCCTCTTTTCGATGTTATAAAAGTTATATTTCTATCTTTACAATTAAATTAGATATGGTCACTTAAGATATGTATAAAAAATAGCGAAGAAGGATAAAAATGTCGGATATTTCGAGCAAATTTTAATTTGCGACTTTTTGTCTCATTGTTCCGCTTGCATCTCAAAAGGTAAATGTTCTAAAATTATGAAATTATGCCAGTTTATTAAGAAATGTTTGGGAAATAAGGTGAATATATTTGTTTTTTAATACGATTAGTATAATAGACGTTATTTTATGTTAAAGTCATAATTTTAAAAAATTTCGAACACAATTCATACATTTTTAAATACTTGTCTTCCAATTTTCAACAAAAAAATAAATAAAAAATTAGGGATACAGATTAAACTATTGGCTACAAATGATCCAGAGCGTTTGTGAAAATTCGATTTAGTTTTGTAGTTATTAATTTTTAAATAATTGACGAAATGTCTGAAAAAATCGTCAATTTTACGCGTAAAAGTTTAAGTGATAAATTAAAACTGCTCTAAGTAGTTCAAAAGTATACTCTTTCCCCGTTAAAAAAATATAGTTATGTTCATAAAATCTTTCTTTCTTGAATGGTATCAATACTGAAATTCTATCTTAAAAAATAAATTAGATGTAACTATTTATGTGAAGTACTATAAATATTATTAAAAGATACTTCGGAACGAAATACCAACATTGGCAAAATGCCAACATGTATGTAAATCTAAATCCTGTAGCTTAATATATATTTTAACGGGAAATTGTTATTAACGCCAATTCTCAATAATCTTACTTTATATAAATAAAAGTTGGCGGATTAGGCTTATTTAAAATTAGCGCGTTTATGCTGCTGTTTGTTTACACATGTTTCGCTTTTCAATGAGTAGAAACAATTGCGTTGAAGCAGTTCTACAGTTCAGCTTTTCCAGTTATCAGGCCCACCACAACGGCGGCAACGTGGGGGGGGGGGGGGGGGGGCCTGTAAACTTGAAACCTTAAAAGTTAGGGATTTCGAGTTATAAAAATCCCTGAGTTGGGAAAATTTATGCCTCAGGAAATTAATATTATTAGCAAATGAAAGCGATGGAAGACTAGAAATTGCCCAGCTTGTATTAAGATGAAACTTAAATTAGACCTCAAAACAGAACACTGCATTGGAACATGCGTGCAATAAATCAATACTTTCGAGATAACTGTTTAATATTACCTATAAAAAGGCTGACAAATGTCTATAAGTTGGAACTGGGAATTTTTTAGCACTGTTGCGTTGTGAATTTCGAATCGTTAACTGTGGTCTGGTTAATTAACGTCGCACTAGAGCTGCACATTGAACTACTGGCGTTGGTTCGAACAAAGCGCCCTTGATTGGTTATTGGTACGTATTTACTTACTACATCAAGGACGCTTTGGTTCGAGGCCTTTCTTGAAGAATAGACCCGGGAACGATGTCTCATATTTTTAACAATGGTCAGATAACGAGGACAACACTAGAGTTGGTACCTGACGTCCTTAAGTTGGGAATTTTGAATCGTTCACGTTCGAAATTTCGGATCGTTAAGTTGGGAAATTTCTTGTCTCAACATCCCAAAAATAAATTTGTGTGACGACACTGCCAGTAATAATTTATATAACTAAAAAAAGTATTGTTGTTAGGACACATTGTCATTGTCTACAGTGTATGAAGCCGGTATTGTTTGCGAAGCAAACTAAAGAGGATTGCGTAGCAATCCTCCGGTGGTTGGCGAAGCGTTAGCGGAGCAGGGGGCGGAGCCCCCTAGTATATTAAACAATTCATTTCCAACATCGAAAAAAAATTAATCGATTAACGTGTCAGAAAAAGTTTCGTTAATCGATATTTTCAGATAAATAAAAGCCGGATAAAAATATTTTTACTAAGTGAATTTTAATATATCCAACAAAAAAAAAGAATTTTCGAAATCGGACAATACTCTTTTTCAAACGGTCCGGTTAATTGTGATAACAAAGCTTTTAATGGTTATCAACAAAACTATATTTCATTTTAAGATTAAGTATCTTTAAGCTTTAAGTGCTAAGCACTTTATGAAATTTAAAAGTATGACTATTAAAAACATATAGCTGTTTTTATTTACATCTGTAGCGTGTATCCAATTTTCCAGTTACGAAGTAGACTACCGCAAAACCTTTCTCAATCGAAAATGATTACACGCATCTTTAATTGCTGTTTCCCCATTTCATCCAAATTAATCCTCTTTGTGTGCGACTCCAGCGTTCATTTGCATAAGCATCATCTTCTTTTCAAAGAAATGCTCCAACGAACATCGTAAAAACAACAACGTTCGAATAAAATATAGCATTAGGAAAGGAAACTGAATCAAAGGAGCAGAATCCTCAATAACCCGGAGCGTCTTTGCGTTCATATTCAAAGTAACTTCTGGACTAATGAAAAAGAGAGAAAATCTAAGAGATAATAACCCGGAAGTAGAGGAAACAAAGCCTTCTTCCATTTATCACCTTTGGTTTTCTAACCTGCCACCAGGAAGAACTGGCTCCAGTGCTGGAGAATCAGTAGTAGTCCTGTCTTTGAGTGTGTGCGATTCAATCCAAAGACTGGTTCTGCTACTAAAATCCGCACGTTTCATCAATAATTTTCGGGAGAGATATGAGAGGTAATGTCACGGGGGAAACATTAGTTCTGACTTCCATTAGCATTGGGCCAGTTATTTGATGATAAATTATGGGGCAGCATTAAGAAACGGTGTGAAGATTTTGATGGAAAACATATTAGATACTCCCACACAAACAAACGACTGATACTCTTAAATTAGGGGTTTCGAAAGGATGATTACTATGTTAACTTTACTATCAAATTAGAAATTGTTGAACAAAGCACTCTTTCTTGCTATACTATTTTCTACGACTAACACAATCTGTTTGGCATACATTTCACATATTTCTGTCTAAATTTAAAAAGTTACTCGAATTTCTGTATTCCTAAAATTTTCTTATCTAGAAATTATTCCAGGTAATATTTATGACACTTTTCATTTTTACATAATGATTAGTTATTGCTTCTGATTCTTGTTTTAATAAGTATGCTAATTTACGGTGAAAAATTCATTTAATTCTCACGACTCATAACTGCATTTTTTTCCCTTTCGTACATGATGATAAATGTTTATCGGTATTAACCTCTTTGCTTTAACGTTAGAAGGAAAAAATATTCTTCCGAATTCCATCTTATTTAGTGTTTAATAAAATGATTTAAAGCCTTAGAGACAAACCGATGACGGTCCATTTTAAAAACCGAAAACTAGGATTATTTATTTACTCCAAACCATAAATGACTATAAATTTGATTGCTACTTTTCGTTTGACCTCTTTATGTGACTTAGAAGGTTCGGGTTCGAATCTCAATCATGTTACTAAAGACTGTCTAGGAAAAATGGTGTATCGTGGTTTAAATGGCTTCGTGTCGATCATGGAATGAGATAGTGGAGAAGGGCATCCGAGTATCATTCTCGTTATCTGACCCTTATCTTATTACTTTATCTTATATTGCTCCCCTTACCTTACGTTATTTACCTTCCCTTACGTTATATTGCTTCTCAAAATATTAGGACAAACTTCCCATGTATCATTCGGTGAATCAACACTTTAAATAACATAACATACAAACAAATATCAATAGCACTTTACTCACATAAAAATACTTTTTTTTAAAGTATTTTGTAAAATTATTGTTGTTAAAATTGTGTATTTAGTAAAAGTTTGAAATTGATAGTAATTCATAGATGTATTAGCAATTAAAATCCTCAATTTTAAAACATGGCAGTTTGGAGCTATACTTGTTGTAAATAAGCAATAGTACTTTGTATGGGACACCAGGTTGCTAATAGGTAATCTTAACAAGAGATACTTGAAAAGTGTTTTCAATTAAATTCGCACAGTATAAATATATATACATTCTTTTTTACAAAAAATAGACAAATTTTTCCAAGAAATTGTAGTCCATAACCCCTTTGGTACGTCCCTTGGTCACCTCTACATTTTATTGTAGATTTTAGTGTACATAAGACTATCTTTTATGTTTAGTTAATAATTTGATTACTTTCCTTGAAACAAACTAATCAATTCCTTTCTGATGAATTTACTTGTGTTTTTTTTCAAACCGTAGAAGAACAACATCTAAATTCTTTTTCATTTGATAATCATTGAATTATAATGAAACCATAAATTATGTATTATAATTACTTTATTATTTTAGCTCTTTTTCAATGGCGAATAAATCATCATGAACTTCCCTTTACTTTACCTTGACAAATTTTAACTCACAGGGCATAAATTGTTCAACGGTTAAATATTCGGTAACCAAAAAATAAAACCACCTAATCAGAAAGCTAGAAGATGGTAAAGCAGGGCTGTCAACTACATCTCTTTTGAAATACACACGTATGCAAATTCTACAAATTCAAAAAAGATCATGCCAAAACCGTAAATCTAAATACCGTCGTCGAACGTGATTGGATTAAGTGTTGGGGACCGACAAAAGCATTGTTAGAAAAGAAAAGTTCCCCAGCAGCTGTAAGGCAAAAGTGCCAAGGTCTTACAATCAATCAAGGTTACTGGATAGCTGCATTTTGCAGCAGAAGGATTCCCTTTTTGTTGCCTTGGTGCAGCAGTCGAATGCTACAGAACGTGGGATTTGGTTTTGCATTCAGAGGGAAAGGTGAAAATTCTAACCTCTGATCCTCGTACCAGTCAAGAACTGCGTGATGTGTATCTAATCATCGCGGTTTTTGCCGAATGTAGGTCTCTCCCCATGCCATGATCGAATGCTAGACTATGGAATTACTTTGGATTGCGAAAATCGAGGTTTGTTTAATTGGGGTTTGGGATGGGATGTTTCGCAACTTGAATTGAGTTTACTAAACGGGAATTACGGATTAATGTGATGGTTTCGTTTTGTTTTTATTTCTCGTGTGATTTATAGCTTAACACACTTCAAACTTGCAAATATTTTCGTTTCATCATTTTACATTTTTTAAATTTTTTATTAGCAAGCTTTTTAACACAGGCTTTCGCTTTTATACAAAAACTATAAGAGTTTTGCTTAACAAGTTATCAGTACATCGTTTATGTTATTTAAAACCCCAACATTTTTATAGAAATTGATTTTTAAAGGTTTTTTTTTACATTCCCAAAAATGTAACGCACTATAAAAAGTTACTTAAATGGCTGAGTTAAGATAATTTGTAAACGACATGTCCGGTAAATTTTTTTTGAAATGCTCTTAAAATTAGTTGGGTATTAAAATAAATAACTGTTAAGCAGAAGTTAAATAACTAAAGCTTAAAATAATAAATATTAACTGTATTGTATGAACTGAAGCATATTATATTAAGTTTATCAAAACCGGCAAATCGGTCATTTTATTCATAACTTAAGAATGCATAATTTAAATATGCTCTATTAAAGTTTCTCTTCGTCGAATGCTTTTAATAAATACCAAGAAAGCAAACTATTTTTGTACTTCCTAGGAAAGAAAATAAACTAAAAATAAAGCTTCCTCTCGCTCAATGCGAATATAAAAAAAAATATTTTAATTTGTATTTCAATTATAATAGAGTTGTATATAAAATAAGTTAAAACAAATAATAATCAATTACACAAATTATGCATTTTAATGATAATTTTCCCTCTTTGGTAGATCGAAATGGAGTTGTTTCTATTTCCATCCCACCTTTCAAGAATATACAATTTGCAATCAATCAATCAATATCCATTACGCTTCAACCTTTCCTGTAACTTGAGCAGGTCATCATTTTTAGTGGGTTAATTAATAGGATGTGTTTCATGCGTGGAAGTCGTGTTTCTTTTTGCATAAATGATACCCCATTAGTCATTCAGTGAAAGTTTACTAATGAATCTAACAAATGATAATTCATTTCCTTTTTTTATATGCACACTATGCAATGTATGTCTAGTAGATTTTTTTCTAGTTGTAAATTTTAGCAGTAATATTTTTTGGGGGAAGTTTATCAGGTTAGTCAACTTAGTTTTCAGAAATAAAAAATATTTTTAATAGGTATGTGTTTTTAATAAACAATAAAAAGTATCACTCTTCATATCATTTACCTTAATAAATCATGACTCATGACTTGTCATTGGATATTTCTATTGTTACCAACTTTATAATATTTTGTAGGTACCTACTCTTTTTTTAACCGACAGAACAGCGCGCCGACCAAAATTCCAAAATAAAACCGCCAGAAACTTTAAATTAAAACCGACAAATCGCGCGAAAAGGAGAGAGGTTACCAATTCGACTGTTATGTATTTTTTTATGTCTTCGTGCAAGATTTCTGTTCTAATTCCGATATTTGGACAATTTTTTGTTGTTAGATAGGGAATGTTACACTTGGGCACCTTTTGAAAAAATATCCTGATATCCGGCATTTAACTATCCTGAATTCTCAAATAACCGGACGGTTTGATTATCCGATTTCGAAAATTCTTTTTTTGTTGGATAGAGAAAAATCTACTTATGCAAAAATTGCAAAAAAAATAAGTTATCCTTTTGTTACATATCCGGAAATATCGAATAACCAGAGTTTTTTTAAACAATTTATCCTATTTCAAAATATTTTCATTGTTGAACAAAACTCGTACAACAATGATATTTCATTCATCCAGCATTTATTAGCATGGATAAGGATTGTTTAACGATATACATTGTGCAGACAAAACATGAGCACAAGTTGTTACTTAAATTTCTTGGGAATAATAGCAGGGTAATATAAAAGCACGCTAAAATAAAAACAAAAAAAGGGGAAAATAAAATAATCTAAAACCGACTTTAAGAAAATGCGCTAAAAAGTAATTTTTAATTTTACGTACAATCTGAAAAAATTTAATTATTTAATATCAATTTTATACTTATTACAACTTTTTGAAGTTGGTGTCAATTTACAAAAATCATGCCTAAATTTTGGCGGCGATTTCAAAAAGTTTTAATAAGCATAAAATGAATATTAAATAATTTAATTTTTTCAACTCGTTTGTAAAATTTTAAAATATATATACTTTTTCGCACATTTTCTTAAAGTCGGTTTTCTTCTTTTTTTTTTAAGATTATTTTATTGGTTTTTTAAATCTTAAAAATTTTATTTAAAAAGTAAATAATTACTTTTTAAATCGACTAGCAACTTCAACTTGTGAAATTTCATAATCGAAAAAAAGAGGACTTCTTCTGTCTACTCGTACTTGCAGGTAATTAGAAGCAGCACTCATAAATATTTTTTATGTCCTCAAAGTAAAAAAAAATGTTTTTTAATTACCATGAAGGCTTTTACTACAGGCCCCCAGCCAACTTTTAAAATATTATTCATAATTTTAAGTGTACAATAAAAAAGTTTTAAGGTTAGGAATTTCAAAACTGCTTTTATTGACCCGATTCCATATTATCACTCTTAAGATAACTAACTACATTGAAAATCTTATATTGAAACACACTCGGCTTATTTATTTCTTTTATTTTGTATTAATTTTTAACCTTTTTTAAATTACCGATTTCACCATCGTCAAAATCGAAGCTTGAATAAATTCGACTGTGAAATACTGTACTTTTACTCTCATTTAGCCATTTTTATTATGCGGAACGTTTAATACAAAACGTGTTCAACTTTAAAGCACTGAGTATCATTAAATGCCAAAGATCGTGCAATTCACTTTTGATTCGCGAAGTGTGGATCACGTTGTGGCTTTGCAATTATTTTTTTCAAACGAGGCTTTACACAAGTCACGATCATTTATCACATACAGCCTCCTTGCATAAAATTTTAAGAAATAGGATAACTTTGCGATATTTAGCTGTTCTACAGAGTTTATGTAGCAACTGCGAAAATTATAATGTCACTAGCTATTAAATGTGTTAGCAATTGGACATACATATATTTCGTGTATGTTACTGCTAGTAGCAGATAGTAGATCAATAAAAAAATACAAGTGCATTTAAAATAGAAGTATTTTATTTTGATATAAAAATAACTTTAAAAAAGTCTATAATCGTATTATAAACAAACTAGCATGCCCGTGCGATAATTAAAAGTTTAACTGTCTGCATATAGATGGCAGCAGTATCAACGGCTTGTTTAAAAAAACATTAAAATGAAACTTTTAAACGCATTTTTTAAAAAATAAACGTTGATATTTATGACATGAAAGTACGATTCGTCATTTTCGAAATTTTCTTTATTTTGATACAAAATATGTCAAAGTTATTTCATTTCTTCATTAAGATCATTTTCTTCATTTACTTTAACATTTAAATTATGCGCCGTTATGTATTCCATTCAAATTATATGTGGCCCTATCAAATATTAGTAGTTAATACAAAATTGGATTAGTTTTTCAAAAATATGAAAATTTATTCATGCATTTGTGTGTATATTAAAAAGGGCCCGCTACTAAGTTGTCACAGGGCCACAGGTCTGCTAAGAAAAGCCCTGAGTTATTATTACCCTTAGTTACCCTAATAATTAGCCCTGAGTTATCCTTACCCTCTGATTATTACTCTTCTTTATTTGTACACTGTTAAAAATAGGTATTCAAAAATAAGTAACATGTACTCATTTTTGAATACATTCGATGCTTATCATGGCTCCAAATACATAAGTTTCAATTTTGAAAAACACGTACTTAAAACTGAGTGCAATGGGTAAAAATGAATAAAAAGAACAAATGCTATCCTACATAGGCTGACTTCATAAATCACTTTTAATAAATATCGACAATTACAACCAAGACTTAAAGGGAATCGAACTCAGATCTGTCCTGAGCCTTATCCGTTAAGCTACCAGGGTGACGTGAAGAAGTTATAAACAGAAGTAATGTTAAAAAGGTGTGCAAAGGCATGGCAAATAAGGTAATTGAATTGTTCAGAATCAGTTTACATTTAAGCAATCAACATCAAATAATGTGGAAAACCATTTTCTGAACAAATACTTTTTTTTATCGCTTTGTTAAGACGGCTTGAACAGAATCTGAGATTAGCAATATTAAATCACACTGCTCATTTTTGCGAAAGTACGATTACTTAAACTTGAGTACATCATTGCTCATTTACGATGTAATTGCTCTCAAAGAAAAACGAGTACTTCATGTACTCATTTTTAAACACCTTTTTTTATAGTGTACGGGAGGACTTTCTACAAACACGGTTCCACGCAGCAAAATGAGCCGATCGAAGACAATTTTGCGATTTATGAACAAAAAATTAAAAAAAAAATTAAAATCTGTTCACACATTTTATTTTCACACGTCATTTGACTAAAAAAGAAATGATACCTTAGAATTAGCAATTAATGTTAAAATACATAGTTAAGATTTCATTCACGGTTAACAAGCTTGATGCAACATATTTCCCCAATAAAATAAGTTATTCGAAAAAATGATCTCATGTCTGTATTTCCCCTTTTTATTGCAATCGATGGAAGTGTTATTGAGTAGGCATTGAAAATGGGGCTCGAATCCAGTTTCATAGTGTTCCATGACCTTGCAATTCATTATTCGTGTTCAGGGGAAAGAGGTCAAGGAAATTTCCCTCTGAAGATTCTCAACAAAAAAAAACTTGTAAGATACCACATAATGGGCAACAAATTCACTTTTTAAAAAGTAACTGTAAACAAAAAAGACTAATAGCTGTTTTATGGTAATTATTTTTTATAAATACAGAGTTGATGTGTTATATAAATGGTCCAAATTTCAATGTGTTACATTGTATTGTAAAAAACAAAATTTACTATGGATACGTGGTGCACAACATTACAAAAATCTCTACAGTAAAATTAAATAGCAAATAAACTCATTAATTGATATCGAATTCAGAAATACGACCTTTCACTTTAATTATAGGTACTTCTTTCTACAACTTCATCAATTTTAATATGTTTGTTATATAGATGTTCTTTTGGTTGGAATTTAAAATGGCGCGTATTGTAAAATTGAATGTATTCTATACAAATTCGAGAACTATAGATTGTCAGGAAATATAGAATTTTCAAACTTTTAACAATTTAGTTAACAGTTATGACTAACTAAAGCAAATTTTTTTCGAACAAAATATCCTGAATTTTTTTTAATGAGATCATTTACATTATAAATTTTAATGAGATAATTTACATTACAATTTTTAATGAGATAATTTACATTAAAATTTTTAATGACATATTTTACATTATAATTTTTAATGAGATAATTTACATTACAATTTTTAATGACATATTTTACTTTATAATTTTTAATGAGTTAATTTACATTATAATTTGTAACGTGATAATTTACATTATATTTTTAATGAGATAATTTACATTATAATTTTATTAATGAGATAATTTATATTATAATTTTTAATGAGATAATTTACATTATATTTTTAATTATATAATTTACTTTATAATTTTATTAATGAGATAATTTACATTATATGTTTAATGATATAATTTACATTATATGTTTAATGATATAATTTACTTTATAAATTTGGTAATAACATAGTTTACGCCCTTTCAGCGTATGCAAAACATCAAGCTTTTCTATAAATGATTGCGATTTTTCCATGTAAAGCATTGCCATGTTTTCTTATACAAATGTCAAAATGTAGTCAGTTGTGTAGTGAAATATTCTCAAAGAAATAAAAACGTAGAAGAGCAGTAAAGAAGTGTCAGCATTCAAATGCGTATGAAAACTTTTTGGGAATGATAATCAAATGGAAAAATTATTGACTGCAATGCCATGTTGAAAAGTCGGTGACAAGTTCAAGCCTATTGTTAAAACGTAGTCAAATGACTGTACTAATCCACATTAAATACTTATAGTTGTTATACTACCACACCTAAACCAGTTTCGCACCTTCCCTTTCAACTTTGAAAAAAATTCGATAAAATTTTACATCCAGAGGCGCAAAAAATTTAGCAGTTGATAATGTTTGAAGAATCACCAACAAAGTTTAGTAAATTCCAATGAAAAATGAAAAGTCAAGAAGTCAGACAAAAAAAATCAATATTTTCATAGGCCATTTGTATCTTTCAACAATGCTAAAAATACGTGCTTTTAAAATAATCCATATGTACTTATTTTTGATTACATTCTATGCTTATCATGCCGCCTCCGAATACAGTTTCAATTTTGAAAGAGATATGTACTCAAACATGAAAACAATGAATAAAAATTAATAGACTCTTACCTACATAGGCTGCCCTCATCAATTGAGGGGCTGACATGGGGAAGACAGTAAGTCACAAATTTCGAGTTTTTCGTTTTTTTTTCACGGAAAAAACAGTAAACGTTCAAGCCAATGGAATGGAATAAACAGTAAGTCAATCGGCAAAATGGTTTAGTTTTTACGAGCGACGGAAAATGGCACTTGCATGTAGTCCACGATACTTGGCCTGGAGAACAAATGCTTCCCCTGTAAAATTTACTTTTTGTGACTTACTGTCTTCCCCATGTCAGCGCCTCAATTGCTTTCAATAAATATTGACAATTACAACCAAATTATACAGGTAATGAAAACCCAGATCCTCAGCACCGCAGTCCAGTGCCTTACCCGTTATAAGCAGAAGAAATGTTGAAAAAGGTGTTCCAAGAGAAATAAGAAGTAAGTTAATTGAGATGTAATAACTCAATTTCTATTTAAGCAATTGACATCAAATAATGTAGAAAAACATCTCCAAAAATACTATTACTGTTTTAATTGCATCGGTTTCATAGAGGTAGCTTGAACGGAATCTGATATTAGCAATATTATATCACATTGCTACTTTTTGAGAAAGTATGGTTACTTACATTTGAGTGTACCATACGCCCGTTTACAATGCAATTATACTTAAAGTAATACGAGTAAGTGTGTGTTTTGATGCACGTTTTATGTAAATTTTTTAGAGTGAAGAACGATTTATTGATAAATAGTCCCAAAGAATTTTAAAGTTATTATCTTGTTGAATGGCTGATTCTTCAAGAAATTCCCTTACAACATTTCAAGGGCGCCAAAAGATCTATATTCCCACACAAAAAATTCAACTTAGATTCATATCTACCGAACAATCATAAATCCCGTATCCTTCCATAGGTAACATCTGCCTTTAATGCCATCGTTAGGACGAGAATTATCGCTCCATTATACTTTATTCTTGTCTTTTAGAAAAAATAATGTATAAACGGGTACATTTATAACCCAGACATGTATCTAGGACATCAAGGTACCCAAAATCTTACAAATCAAGTGTAGAAAACGATAGATCACAGCGGATTAATGCCTAAGGTCTTTGGGACTCGACCTCTTATTTGATTTCAGTTAGGCATTCAATGTTTCTTCCAATACGAAACATATATTTTGTTCGTGTTTTTTAGGAGAAATGTACCTTGCTTACGGTATATTGGATTACTGCTTTACATGCCGGCATATTTTACTAAGATTTATTGCGGAATATGTCATTTTAACACATTTGTCACTTTCTGGATTCTGAAAAAAATGGCATGTCTTCTAGCTTTTAAAAAAAAGTAAGAATTTCATCTTGTACAGTTACTCGAAAGCAATTTTGATTCAATGTATATAGCTAAGGCGGATTACATGAAAATAGTCTATACCGATATTGATAATTTTATGCCAAGTAATATATAGTAATTTAAGTTGCAAGTTCTCTTTAAAAAATGAATTCCCAAAACTTACTTAAATACTTATAATGGTAAAACACCGGTTTTTATTTTGTTTGGCTTTCGCAAGACTATAAAGTCGCTGAACATTACATTTCAACGATTGCACACGTGTACCACGACCAATACGCCCAAAATGATCTTGCTTCAATGAAATATAGTGTTAACCTCTAACAGTATAAATATATCAAAAACTCACATTTAATCGAAGCCTATGTAATTTCAAATATAGATATCACTATAAAAAGAATTATTATACAAATTCGTTGCAATCAATCTCGTATATTTTTTAAATGAATAGCTTTCGAAATTTTTCCTAATAATTCCTGTAAATTTTGTAACACAACAGAAAATGAAACCTGGGATCATGTATTTTTAGTCTGTCCAATTTACGATGCATTCAGACGAAAATACTTATCATCAATTGAATCCAGTAACATTTCAACCATCCTAAAATTTTACAAACAAGAATATTTTTGTTTTTATAATTACGCAATCTCTGTTTTAAAATTCCGGGAGGACTTGATCAGTGAACTTGTGCAGGAATAACATATTAAAACCCTAATTCTAATTGCTCATGTAATTTATTTTTGTCTTTTTTTCTATATTTGTTCAAATTGTGTTTTAATTTTTTTTAAATATATTATTTTGTATTTTGTGTTATTTAATTTTGTATCCGCTTTTGTTAAATTATGTTGCCAACCTTTGTAATGGACTACGACCCACTACAATAAACTTATCTATCTATCTATCTAATACTTATATGGAAAAGAGATAGTAGAAATATTTGTATATACTTTATTTATAAATTTAGTTATTAACATCAACACCTAAAGTCTTAAAATTTTGCAGGCAAAATTGTAATGTGGTTTTCTCTGAAAAGATGTTTAATTTATATTTCTACTACATGTCGGTTATATATATATATTTTGATTTTATTATTTTAATATTTAGAGCTTCTAAGAAACACTCCAACACTTTATAATAAAAAAAATATTTCATCATCGAATATTTTAAGAATTCATGCTAGAAAAAATAGAATTCCATGGATTACTTAAGTTTTTCAGCTCCGTCAGAGAGTTATATAATATTGTACCAAATAAAATTTCACTTCTACTACTCCACATTAAATTATTAATTTTTTTATGTTTAAGGTAAATATCTATTAACATAAAAATAAAATTTACTAATTCAGACATTTGATTTACACGTATGATGAAATTTTTCAAGTAACTTTCGTTAAATGATACTTTTCTTAAAAACTAATTTTGAGATATCTTAAAGAAATTTTGTTTTAGGAAATATGCATTAAATTATTTTGAATTAATATAAAAATGAAATTTAATGAATTATTAAATTTAGTTTAATATTTATACAACACAATATAATGCATATTTCCAGTAAATATTTTTTATATTCTTTGTTAAATAGATATATCTTAAAATTATCTTATTTTATATTAACTTGTTATGATATATCATAAAAACGTAAACTTAAAATGGCTTTACAGAGCAAGTGTTACATCAATTCGAAAAAAATCTATAAATACGCATAAAAATTAAACTCTAGTCTTGGGATTTGATGTAAAACGTCCAATTGAAAATGAAAAACCCAATACAAATGTATTTTTTACAAAAGCTTAAACTAGGTAATTTAATCATCCATCTACACTGTTAAAAAGTGGCATAAAAAATAAGTAAAATGTACTCATTGTTGAATACGTTAGATGCTTATCATGGCTCCGAATACAATTTTGAAAAATATATGTACTTAAAAAGTAGTACAATGGGTAAAAATGAATAAAAAGAACAGATGATATCCTACATAGGCTGATTTCATAAATTACTTTAAATAAATATCGACAATTACAAACAAGATTTACCGGGAATCGAACCCAGACCCTCGGGCAATGCAAACCAGTGTCCGTTGCACTACCAGGGCGACGTAAAGCAGTTATAAACAGAAGGAATGTTAAAAAAGAGTACCAAAAGAATGGGAATTAAGATAATTGAACTGCAATAACTCAGTTTCCATTTAAGCAATAGACGTCAAATAATGTGTATAACCATCTTCTGAACAATTAATTTTTTTAAGATTGTCAGGTCGCTTTGTTAAGATGGCTTGAACAGAAGCTGAGATTAGCAATATGAAATCACTCTGCTCATTTTTGAGAAAGTACGATTACTGAAATTTTAGTACGTCGTCGCTCATTTACGATGCAATTGTACTCAAAGAAAAACGAGTACATTCATGTACTCATTTTTAAGGCCCTTTTTTTAAACAGTGTACCACCCAAATAATGATATCACAAAATTAAATTCCACAAAATACTATAAACTCATTTTAAAACGGGTCTTATAACAGAAAGTAGTTACAACTCACACATGAATATTTCATCTCTCCAAAAAAAAAAAACATTAAAAAGACTTTCCATTGTAAGAAAACAAAACGAGTTTTCACCCCTTTTTTTCAATTTCCGTCCATAATAACAGTTTAGCCATAGCAAATCTCATCTCACGCTATTCACCCATTCAGATCTCCCAACAAAGGATCTCCTGCTTAGAAAGACATTCAGGCAAAAGATGAAATTGGTGTCACTCTGACAGGAAAGGAAGACGTTTCGAAGCCGTATTTTCGGGTTAAAGTGGCAATAATCACGATTCGCGCATCCTTTTCTAGAATTCAAAGCGTCTGGTAAGATGTGGATTGGAACATTGGAGACTTTGTTTCCGGATTTCTGCACAATTACCACCTGTCTCCGCGATGAATATTATATTGCAGAAACAGTCTGATGAGGTTTTCAAAACTGGGGTCTTGTCATTTCTGTTCAATGTAATGTCTATTCAAATATGATTGAATGCAATAATCTGTTGGACGGGATATAATTAAAAAGGGTGTTCTGAAGATTTAAAGCTTTGAACTTTTAGCATCGTTGGTTAACCTTATTTAAGGGAAACTTTATTAGAAGTTTTAAAAAATACTTAGAAAACTAATATGATGTTTGTCGTCTTGAAAACTTTAGTTTGTTTTTAAAAATATTTTTTGTTGTCTGTTTTATTTCCTTCAATTTAAATATAATACACTATCTACAAGGGCTATTATGAAATAATTAGAAATTGGCATTAGTAAAACTATTATCCTAATGAAATATCCAATACTATAAAACATCTTTTATAATCAGAAATACTAAATTAAATTCGGTAATGAATTTGATTTTAAAACAAAAAATTTTAAGCAAATTTATTTAACTTCACCCACTAAAAAGCACGATATAAAATTCAATAATTATAAAGAATTTAATTTTGAAAGTAAACATTCAGTTCCCATAGTGATGTAGAATGCAAATTAAAAAAATTTACACTTACAATTTTAATTCGTTTTGAGAAATATATCGATCGGCTTTCGATTAATTTTTCATTATCAGATCATTATTTTTACAGCAATACATATGATTTTTAACCTAAATAAAATATTCTATATTACATTACTTTCCCAATCTATTTTAAAAAGATCTTAAAGACTCTCTAGATTAAACTAAACAAAAAAAATTGAAAACTAATATATTTTACTTAACCCACTGAAAAGCACGATATAAAATTTAATAATTATAAAGAATTTAATTTTGAAAATAAACATTGAGTTCCCACAGTGATGTAGAATGCAAATTAAAAAAAATTACACTTACATTTCAATTCGTTTTGAGAAATATATCGATCGGCTTTCGATTAATTTTTCATTGTCAGATCACTATTTTTACAGCAATACATACGATTTTTAACCTAATTAAAATATTCTATATTACATTACTTTCCTAATCTATTTTAAAAAGATATTAAAGACTATCTCTATTAAACTAAACAAAAAAAATTGAAAACAATTTAATTTCAAGGTTATTTAGCTATTAGAAAAACACATTAGAAATAATTTTCAAAGAACATTAGCGAATACAAATATAATTTTAACCCCCTTTTCAGAGAAAACAACTTTGCAATTTCTTTATTTTACTAGATACTAAAAAGGTTAATGTTATTCACACTATAATAGGTATTTATTTTTTGTTATATTTTAGCACTTATATAAATATTTTTGATGTTTTGAGAAAGAGACCACTTTTAAATATATTGAAACAAACAACGGTGTGTTACTGTAATGAATTATCAATGTATACAACTAAAAGGTTATTTTTTAATATTCTGGAATTAACAATAACATTGTGTTAGAAAAAATCGTAAATTTATTACTAGTAAAATACTTGTAATCTTACAATAGCAAAATACCTTTTCACTTTTTTTATATCACTAGTAACATACCTTTTGACTTTTTTTTAAATATTTAATAAAATACCGTTTGGCTTTTTTTAAATCACTAGATAAATTTCTTATGACTTTTTTTAAGTAAGTCACTAATAAAAAAAACTATTTGGCTTTTCTTAAATCACTAGTAAAACATATTTTAAATCGTTTCTGTATGGGTCAAATAAAATTACATTAATATTAAAACAATTTAAAATCGTAAAGCTATCACAGGATATAATATAAAATATAAAATCAGAATATAAAATTGTATACTCGTGGACAACCTAAGTTGAACCTGAAGCGGAAGCTATGATAGGATATATTCAATATCGGCACAACTTAGGTTGTCTCCGAGTATAGTATACGTTGTTTTTAGGAAAGTAAATAGATTCATTTTGTTTATGATATATAAGCACTAGATAACATTATCAAAAAAATATAATATATCTATGTAAAATATTGATTTTTAAATTATTTACAACATTTTAGAAAATAGTAAAAAACTTTTATTCAAATGGAAATTTTAAAAATGCTTCTAAAAAACGTTAGAACATAATTTGTAAAAACTAAATAATTCTTTTAATTTACGCTCTCAGGTGAAAGTCTTTAAGTTTAATAGTACCTAAGTATAAAATTTCACGTTCAGGAGCAAGGTCGGATTTAGGCATAGTCTACATAGGCTAGCCTAGGGACCCACACCACACACGAAAAATAATGTAGATCATTGAAAATAAATGGGTGCATCACAATTGTGACAAGACCTGTTATAAGATAAATCACTCAAACAAAAAGACAAAAAAATTATAAGTGCTAAACAGATTTTTTTTTAGTGGAAAACTCGTAATGGTGAAGTAATAAAATGCTCAAAGGTGTTTGTTTCATCGAGTAATGGAAATGTATGCCGTTTTGTATATTCTGTTCAGGGCTACTTCACTGTTAAAAATAGGTATTCAAAAATAAGTAAAATGTACTCCTCTTTGAATACATGTGATGCTTATCATGGCTCCGAATACATAAGTTTCAATTTTGAAATAAACATGTACTAAATGAATGAATTAAAAGAGCAGATGCTAGCCTACATAGCCTGCCTTTATAAATCACTTTCAATGAATGTCGACAAATTCAACCAAGGCTTACCAGAAATCGAACACACATCTGCAGGGACCGCCGTCCAGAGCCTTATTCGTTAAGCTACCAGAGCGATGTGAAGAAATTATAAACAGAAGTAATGTTAAAAAGGCGTACGAAAATAATGGAAAGTAAGATAACGGATTTGTAATAACTCAGTTTCCATTTAACCGATCTGCATCAACTAATGTGGAAAACCATCTTCTGAACAACAATTTTAAGCGTGTCAGGTCGCATTGTGACTTGATGACTTGAAAAGAAGCTGAGATTAGCAATATTAAATCACAATGCTCATTTGTGAGAAAATAAGATTACTTAAATTTGAATACGTCATCGCTCATTTACGATGCAATATACCTTAATATTCTAATGGAGTAATCTAGTTGTACTAATCCAATTATAAGTTTATAATATAATTAAAAATAGCATATCAAATTATAGCCTAACTGCTAAATATTCTGTTGATTGAGATATCCTAAAATCCTTGAATTCGATATTATGGTTGTATGTTGGATTTGCTGTACGTCGAATAGATGTATATAAACTCTTTTAGACTATAATAAGATATACTGAACATCTAATTAACATCTACAATATCTAAGAATGGGCCATTCCGTATCTAATTTGTAGATATTACGTACGTCTTTTGGATGTTTAATAGCCGAAAATCACCGGAACATTTTGCAATCCATAAGACGTCTATTAATGGTAAACACATACTCTCATGGATATCCAGTTTATCCGAAGGGATATGCTATAGATATCTTTTGGATATGGTTTGGCTATGTGGAATTGTACTCAAAGAAAATCGAGTCAGGTACTCATTTTTAAGTATAATTTTTTTACACTGTATCTTCAAGTGTTTTAGAACACTCAAATACATTTGAAGGTCACTTACAAAAAATGTCAATGAACGGACGAAAGGTACTTGTACAATCTCGCCAAACAAAGACAAGAGCAGGTGACTACAGGCAATAATGAAGAGATTTTGATTCAACGCACAGTTTCACTCATAAAACGTTGCTTTTAAGATAATACGGCGACAAAGAGTAATTTTATGTGCAGTCATAAATCCCGTCAAAGAAAAGCTTCAGGGCTTACAAAAGGGCAGTTTTTACGGAATATTAGTTAAGATTTAGTACAGAATTTTGGAGAATTCCAAAATAAAGTTAAATTAACTGAGTGCACAAAGTACGTGAATCAATCTCTCAGCATGTAATTTTATAACTTAACCGCTTAACTGACTAACCCGTGATAACTAGTGTTGTTATTTATGGCCAATACATGTTATACGAACAAATTGTTAAGGAAGGGAATAAGAGAACTAAAAGACCAAAATTCATATATCTATTAAACCTTCGAGCATGGATCCTTTGTAGTAGAGGAGACATAATATCACTCTTGCTAACATAAAAGTGAAGCCAACATGTATGGCCTCAGACATGTAGTTAATTACGTCATTCCATTTATAAATTTTCACTGTTACAGATTTCCCAATTCATCAGCGCGAGTATTTTTTAATTCATAATTTTGAAGAGATGGCACATGATATGGGCCTTTCGCTCTGAGATGTGGGCTTCACGATTATGACGTCATATTCTCTCTACTACAGACCATTCATGCTCGAAGTATTAAACACCATCCATAATAGAGATACGTCGACTCCGCGTGCTATGTTCGGTTGAAGGACAAGGCCTGAACTCGCAAACCTCCGATTACGAGCTCGTTCCTCTTTCAACCAGGCCACGCTGCCGCAGTAATTAACCCTCAAACGCTCAAAGCCGTATATATACGTCCAGAGATCCCCGGTTTATCTAATCATGCACATCATTTTTAAATTCATAAAAATACTTCATTTTGAAATATTTTTTTTAATTCAAAGGGTTGAGGTACAACTTACAAGCTTTCTCTTCATAATTAATTTTAAAAAAATAAATAATAAAAAATAACACGACTAAGGAAAATTATTTAAATTTCAAGCAGTAAAAGCAACTTTACTATTGCAAAAATTGATTGAGCGTCAGTGGCTTATGGAAAAATTATAAAGCATAAAGCAATAAGTATCAAGGTATTAATTTTTACAATACTAAGACGTAAAATTCCTCTGCAGTTTTCGGATTATTCATCGACTTTAGAATGTTACATTTTCGTAGGTTATTAACTTAAAAATAAAAATTTATATCATTCCACTTACAATCTTAAAGTGAACTGCTAATATAGTACTTAAACATTGATATTTTAAGTTTAATACTAGCTTTTATCAATCGTTCATTCATGACCGAAAACTTAGTTTTAATTAATTGCTTATAAAATTAAAAATATCTTATTTCGTAATGTAATTTATAATTAAAAGTACCATCAAGATACGTTTAGTAGTATTCAAATGATTGACAAATATATTACCAAATTAACAAATAAGTTACCATACCCAAATAAAAAATAAACACTTGGACAAACATACCCAAATTCTAATAACCGCTTTTTTGGCTTCTAAACCATTCAAACAATGTCCATATATAGAGCTTATAAAGTAGAGATAGGATCGCCTAAAATGCTTTATAAAAAATATGGTTAGTAAACACATAAACCGAGTGCTGTTTGTTTACAAAAAAATATTAAATATGATTTTTTTATTAAAAAATATTATTTCCTATACAAGTATTTATCTACGTGGAATGAGTTAAATTGAAAATATTGTTTTAAAATTATAACATGAAAGGAGGTGGGAGAACTAAAATCGGTTGCATTTCGGGTTTTAATTTAATCCTATTTTTAAAGCTATATTTTCCTTTTTACTTGTTTTAATTATATTTTTAATAAATCTCTGGATCTGCCTTAGAAGTCAGCAATTCATCATCCTGTCTCTCGATTTGGGATGCCTGTTTGAAAACACTAAATTGTTTTGCTGGTCCAAAGCAAAAAAAAACAGTTTGGAAAACCTGTTGTGACATATAAATCCTTGAATTACTACAGTCTTGGTTTATAATGATAAATAATGCAGTTCGTAAAAATTCATTCTACTGATAATTTATAGATGGAACTGCATTTTAAACGATTGTTAATGCCAATTCTTAATTTACATTTGTTGTTTCCTGCTGAGTCAAAAGTAAAAAAAAAAAAAAAAAAAAATGATAGATGGCTCATCGTTCTATTTCGTAAGAAGCAACTAAGAATGACAATGGCCAAACAAGTTCAAATATAAATTACAGTAAGCATCCGATATAACGGCGGAACCAGTACAAAATGGTCTTTATAACGAAAGATCGTTGTAATGAGTTCAAAAAAGTATTACATACAAACTAAATAAACCGATTGGGACTTTGAAATAGCGGTCGTTTTAAGAAAGGATGTGTCGCTATATCGTTTTGTCGTGGTAATAAGAAGGGTATACTGGATTAGTTTCTTACTGCAGTTCATATTTTATTATCTTATTAATGCTTTGTTAATTAGATCTGTATACTTCATTTTTTTCTCAATGCTCATAAGTTTTAAATGGATATAGATCCTCGATATAACGACCCTTCAAGAAAACATAAAGAAAGGTCGTTATAATAAAAAAAATCGTTGTAACGAGTATTAAAATTTTTTGCATTAGAAACTAATTTATCGATTTGGACTTTAAGTGGGGGTTGTTACAAGAAAAGAGTCTCTATATTCAGGGGTCGTTGTAAAACGGGTGTGACATAATTTTCTGAAGTCCCGCTCCATAACGAGTAAGCTACAAAAGCACGTTCTAGACTCCTCGAAATATTTTTTCTATGTGTTTTTTATGCAAGATTTCTAAATTTGTTAAATTAATTTTTTTTTAAAACTAATTTAAATTTTACAAATCGAACTTTCAGGTGTACATCTTGATGATGAATAGTAGTAAAATATAAATTTTAAGCTTTTTATATGCAGAAGAAGTAAGTATTTACTATCCATAGACAGGCTTACTTTTATTATTATAGATTTACAGTTAAATTGAGTTTTGCAATTTTGTTCAGAGACTTCAACACAAGATGACAAGATAGCCATCATCAAAGTAGAAAACTTTAAATCTTAATAATTACTTTTTAATAATTTAAATAATTAATTAATTTCATTATAATTAATGTTTTGTTATGACTGTCACTGTTAAAAATAGGTAGACAAATATAAGTAAAATCTACTAATTTTGAATTATATTCGATGCTTATCATAGCTCCGAATACATAAGTTTCATTTTTGAAAAAGACATGTACTCAAAAATGACTAAAAATGCATAAAGAGCTTGCTTACATAGGCTGCCTTCATAAATCACTTTCTATAAATACTGACAATTACAACCAAGACTTAAGGGGAATCGAACCCCTATCCTCAACATCGCAGTCCATGGCCTTATCCGTCGTACTTACAGGGCGACGTGAAGAAGTTATAAACAGAAGGCATGTTAAAAAGGTGTTCCAAAAGAATGGGAAGCAAGATAATTGAGTTGTAATAACTCCGTTTCCATTTAAGCAATCAACATCAAATAATGTGAAAAACCATCTTCTGAAGACCTATATTAAATTTGTCAGGTCGCTTTGTTAAGATCGCTTGAACAGAAGCTGAAATCAGCAATATTGCTCGTTTTTCATAGAAAGTACGATTGCTTAAATTTGAATACGTCATCGCTCATTTACAAATACAAATACAAATACAAATACAAATATTGACGACCAACAACAGGCTCAAGGCCCAACAAGGTTGGTCCATCTAGTACCTCTTAACTATCCCCCAATGCATAACTAACTTCTTCTTAAAATCCGTTACTCCTTTACAATTAACAATATTCACTGGCAAGTTGTTCCATTTGTCTATTACCCTATTATAGAAATAGTGTTTTCTCCCTTCCCGATTAAAATAGGATTTGTTTAACTTAAACCCATGACCTCTCGTTCTATCACTCATATTAAAATCTAAACCCTCCACATCTCCTTGTTTGATAAATTTGAACAGTTGAATCAAATCTCCCCTAACCCTTCTTTCTTCCAGAGTATACATATTCAAATTTCTTAATCTATCTTCATAATTCATGCCTGAGAACCCTTGAACCATTTTAGTAGCCCTGTGCTGAATTTTCTCTAACAATGCAATGTCTTTTTTAAGATATGGTGACCAGAACTGTACAGCATACTCAAGATGTGGCCTTACTAAACCTCTGTACAATGGCAAGATAATATCCTTAGATTTTGATGAAACACTTTTAGCACAGGGCTACTAAAATGGTGATTGTACTCAAAGAAAAACAAGTAGGCTCATGTACTCATCTTTAAGTAATTTTTTTACTGTGTAACTTAAAAAAAATAGAAAGAGTTACTAATTTCTTTAAGTAACCCCCTTTCCTTTCCCTCCCCTACCAATAAGCTTTAATACAAAACTAACACAGTTTTTATTTACTTCCTCAGATTGTGTATGAATGTTCAAGAAAAAAATTATTTATTTATTTTTTAACCAGTGATTCTCCAAATTCCAGGTTTAAATTTCAAATTCAATTCCGATCACGTACCAATGTAAACAAAACGGTAACGTGATACGTATAAATCAGTGTCATCCCAAGGAAGTGGAATGGCTTGTCAGAATCGGATGGGATATGGGTAGGCGTTAGAGCTGTCTGGTTATGTAATTGCGGTAAAACTGAAATGCAAAGAATATTTTATGCTTTTAAATTATGGAATTGGGATAAAAGGAGAAGAGGGAAAGATTTTTTAGTGCATCCCTAACTGTCTGAATGCATTATGTATTATGCACGCAGACTCTCCGAATAATTGTTTTCTTAAATGTAAACAAAAACTATAGTAATGGCTTTAAACTTTAATCATTCACTTTTCCTAAGTCAGAATATTTTTCTCTTGATGTCAAATAACTGACGCAGACCTGTAAATTGGTAAGGGCATCATAAAATATGTAATTATATAAAATGTATTGGTATTTAATATATTAACAACTTCTTAAGTTATCGGTTATGCAAACAAGTAATTTAAGAACGTTAAAAAATTTCCGAAATAAAAAAAAAGTCCGCCATTTTAAATTTTATAAGATCCAAATTTTAAAACATATGTCTGAATTTCTTTTTCGGAACAGTAAGGTGGTAAATCTCGTCTGATCCCTTCCTAAAATAAAGTCATGGTTGTACCTAACCTGGAAAAAGGGGAGGGGGTATAACTTTACATTTACAATGTTATAGTGATAACATTGACTGTTAGAATAGTAAGACTGTTAGATAAGTAAAGACTCATATAAGTCGACAATTCAGTTTAAAAGTATATGATTTAAGAAAATATTGGGAAGTAGTAGCGTGATTAAAACATGGTCGAGTATTTTTAAATATTTTTAATAAAAATGATCCGACGAAAATACACTTATAAATACAGCTTAAAATACACTTATATATACATCAGAAAATACACTTATAAATATAGTCAACGAGGTTTTTATATAACAATGTACCAAGCGAAAACTTCTTCCGAAGTCGTTCCGAAATATTCAAAAGTTCAAAACAACAGCACGCAGACTGCCACTTTTTCAAAGCACGAGTCCAGATTTTATTTCTGAATCTAACAAAACTCATGTCGCGAGTCTTTTTTACCGATATCAGCTTTCATCGAGACGAGAAGTACATTCAGTTAAGTTTTTACAATATGTTTCTTCAATTAGGTAAAGATACACGCCGAATCAAAAGAAGGAATTTCGAAAAAGAAGGTATCTCTTTCTTATATTTACCTTTATATCACGAAATGTTTCGTTCAATCTTCATTGAAAAATTATACGTGAATATTGAAAGTGAAGCCTATTTATTTCACTTTTAACGTGATTGGGATGCATCAAATATGACACCATATCTACAATGCATTTGCTTCTAATGTGTAATTATCTTTAGAAAGTAATCCAATATATTTTACGTTTGAAAGTGACTGACGCATAAGTAACTTTTGCATTAAGAACTAGTACAAGCTAAGAGTTGTATCTTGAAGAAGGATTATAATGATTTTAACCGACGTGACCCACAAACTGGTTATTAAAATCACTCTCATAAAAAAAATCGGCAAAGTTTTCAGTGTTTAGCTGGAGGGAAGTAGTAATAATTTGGAAGAGGTTTCAACTAGTATAATGCAATTGGTAAAATACAATTGGCCAAAAAAAATTACAATTATTTGAAACATAACAAAATGAAAACCGCTATTTTTTTCGATTTATAAATGGAAAAAAAAATATTCTAATATTTCTATTTCCGTTAATTTTTACTATATATTTTGAACACTAAAATAATATCACAAATAAAATGTGCGATACTGAATGCGGTATCAACTAACTCGTTAACAATTAAGATAATTTATATTATTATTTTGTTTTTAACTAACTTAAGTGCGTCAACCAATACCAGAAAGCGCGCCAAAGAAGAGGTTATCAATCGACTAGTATATTTTTATACGTATGTTCATGCATTATTTTCGTTCTAATTCAGATATTTGGATTAAAATTACGGATAGGGATGTATCACTTAGGCATATAAATAACAAATATTCGGTTATCTGGCATTTAACTATCCGGAATTCACAATTGTCAGGACTGTTTGAAACAAATATTGTCCGATATCGAAAATTATTTTTATATATAGAGAGAAAAATCCACTTTGGTCAAGAATTCAAAACAAATTGTTTATTCGGCTTGTATTTATCCGGAAAAATCGATTAAACGAACTTTTTTTTTAACATTTTCTCCGATTTAAATATCATTTAATTGTTGGATAGAGATTATCCAACGAAAGTTCTTTTTATTTTGTTTCATAGGGATTGTTTTAACAGTACATTGTTGGGACAATATAATTGCGGTATTTATTAAACCGAATATTCTCAAACTATACTATTTGGAGCATGAAGAAAAGTTAGCAACAACTTGAGCATTCTGATGAAAAATAGCAGGGGGGCCCTTACTAAACTAAAAACTGAAAAGAGGAAAATCTTTTTTAAAAAGGGAAAAGCAACTTTAAGGAATAAAAGCTCTAAAAAGTAAAAAATAATTTAAATTTGACAAGCAAGTTGAAAGAATTTAAATATTTAATAATACATTTATACTTATTACACACTTTTGAAGTTGGTGCCAATTTGCAAAAATCTTACCTAAATTTTGGCGCTTATTTCAAAAAGTTGTATTAAGTATAAAATTAATATTAAAGTTTTAAATTGTTTCAACTTGTTCATTAAATAAAAAATTACATTTTAGAGCTTTTATTCCTTAAAGTTTTTTTTAAAGTTTATTTAATGTATTTTAATTCATTTTTATAAGTAATTATGTTCATATGTAACTAACTGATTGGTAATCATCCAAGTTACGGTACTTTGATAAGAGATTGTGCAAAGCCTAATTTCGGCACTTGATTTATTTTTAATTCTGTAATATAAAAACAGATTGTTACAACGATGCTGTTACATGTTGTTGCGAAAGAAAACAAATTAATTGTTAAAATACAAACCATATTTATGATATCAATTCATCAGTAATTGCAACAATGTTTGATAATATTATGTTGAAACACTGAATTTTATTAAGTTAAATCCTTTGTTGAAATTTTTCTCCTTTGGACGCTTATTCGAAGTTTCGGAAGCATCTTTGAAAGCATAAAATTATTCCGTTTTCAAGCATTTAAAACTTCATTAAAACATATTTTTTTACTTAAGTAAGTAACACTCTTTAATATATATATATATATATATATATATATATATATATATATATATATATATATATATATATATATATATATATATATATAATCTAAGAAGTTTTGGCGAGTAAATATTGAGATAGTTTAATAAGCTACTTAACACTGACTTTCTTACCTACATCGTTATATGCTACTTTTATTTTGTTAAGAATACCTCTTCTGTTTTCATATCCGTTTAATGTACCTTCAATTCTCATTTAATAATATTTTAATTTATATTTCATTTTATTTCAGTATTTTTATAACAATTATACAATTTTTCGATTGTAGAAATGTCCATAAAACTATATAAGACTTTTACTTGAATTTACCATTGAAATTAATATAAACGTTTATCGCATATAAGTCATAAAATGCTCAACGAAAATTTGATGCAGCTACTTATTTACGCTTCGACAATATTATGAATACAAGGAGTAAATAAATCAGATACACATATATTTGGATTGCTAAAGCATGGAATTTCTGCGAATAGGAAAATCTCGAAATTTTGATAACCTAAATCTAACGATATGTAGTTTTCCCCTAAAATCACATGTTTTAAAATAAATTATTATATTTTGAAATGTTACAGGTAAAAATTTCTTTTAATACTTTTTCTAAGACTAAAGTTTAAAAGTTATTGCACTTAAAGTATATTAGGACACAAAAATATTTTTGTATTATTGAAAAACTTTTCGACGAAATACTCCAATGCGCTACGATATGTTTAGTTATTTTGTTCGTGACATTTATGTTATATAAGAATCTTCTTGCAATATAAATATATTTTTGATTCATCAAAACAGAAGGTAAGTTTAAATAATATTTTGTGTTCAATACTATTATTTTTTATGTCAAATAACATACTTTTATTTCAGGTCGAGATCAAGAGAAGATTGTAAGAGAAAAAATGCAATTTCTCATTGTGGCGAAGGAAAAATTAGATGTTTCACTTTTTCATCACGGAAGACAAGGCCTCAGGAAGTATTTCATCAATGCAAAGAGTAAATTTTAATAAAGATTTGTTTTAAATGATATTTTTACTAGTATTAAATAGCATACTTTAATTTCAAGTCGATATGGGGAAACGAGGGCAGAAAAGAAGTTAAATTTCTCTTTGTAATGAAGGGAAAATGAGATATTTCGCTTCTTCATCATAACAAGAAGGCAGGACATAACTATTTCATCGATATAAAAAGTTTGAAAAAGAAGTTATTTTCAATGCTATTATTCTACGTATCAAATGACAATCTTTTATTTCAGGTCGAGATTGAGAAACAATTGCAAGAGAATAAATACAATTTCTCATTCTAATGATGCGATAATGAGAAATTCCCCTTCTTCGCCGTTATAAGGAAACACGATCTCAAAAAGTTTTTCATCAATGCAAAAGTAAGTTTGAATAAGAATTTGTGTTCAATACTATTATTCCTAGTATCATAAAACATATGTACTTTTATTTCTGGTCGAGATGAAGATTCTACCGCAAAACGATTGTAAGAGAAGAGGTGCAATTTCTCATTGTAATGAACGGAAGGGATAATGAGAAATTTCGCTTATTCATCACAATTAGAAAACAGAACATCGAAAAGTAATTCATCAATGCCGACAGGAAGTTTAAATAGATATTTGTTTTTATTATTATTATTATTTCTAATGTCAAATGACTACCTTTTATTGCAGGGCGAGATGAAGGAACTATTTAAAAAGAAGAAGTCAAATATCTCATTGTAATAAAGGGAAAATGAGAAATTTCGCTTTTTCATCACAACAGACAGGACATCAAAAAGTATTTCACCAATGCAAAAAGTAAGTTTTAAAAAGAATTTGTTTTCCGTGACATTATTCCAAGTATCAAATAACAACCTTTTATTTCAGGTCGATATGGAGAAAAGATTGCAAGAGAAGAAGTGCAATTTCTCATTGTAATGAAGTGATAATGAGAAATTTCCTATCTTTACCATCAGAAGGTAACAAGATATCAAAATGTATTTCATCAATGCAAAAAGTAAGTTTTAATAATAATTTTTGTTCAATGCTATTATTCCTAGTATCACATAACATATATACTTTTATTTCAGGTCGAGATGAAGATTCGGCAGCAAAACGATTGCAAGAGAAGAAGTGCAATTTCTCATTGTAATGAAGGGATAATGAGAAATTTCGCTTCTTCATCACAACAAGCAGAAAAGACATCAAAAAGTATTTCATCAATGCAAAAAGTAAGTTTGAATAATAATTTTTGTTCAATGCTATTATTCCTAGTATCACGTAACATATATACTTTTATTTTAGGTCGAGATGAAGATTCGGTAGCAAGACGATTGCAAGAGAAGAAGTGCAATTTCTCATTGTAATGAAGGGGTAATGAGAAATTTCCCTTCTTCAGCACAACAAGCAGAAAAGACATCAAAAAGTATTTCATCAATGCAAAAAGTAAGTTTGAATAATAATTTTTGTTCAATGCTATTATTCCTAGTATCACGTAACATATATACTTTTATTTCAGGTCGAGATGAAGATTCGGCAGCAAGACGATTGCAAGAGAAGAAGTGCAATTTCACATTGTAATGAAGGGGTAATGAGAAATTTCCCTTCTTCAGCACAACAAGCAGAAAAGACATCAAAAAGTATTTCATCAATGCAAAAAGTAAGTTTGAATAATAATTTTTGTTCAATGCTATTATTCCTAGTATCACGTAACATATATACTTTTATTTCAGGTCGAGATGAAGATTCGGCAGCAAGACGATTGCAAGAGAAGAAGTGCAATTTCACATTGTAATGAAGGGGTAATGAGAAATTTCCCTTCTTCAGCACAACAAGCAGAAAAGACATCAAAAAGTATTTCATCAATGCAAAAAGTAAGTTTGAATAATAATTTTTGTTCAATGCTATTATTCCTAGTATCACGTAACATATATACTTTTATTTCAGGTCGAGATGAAGATTCGGCAGCAAGACGATTGCAAGAGAAGAAGTGCAATTTCTCATTGTAATGAAGGGATAATGAGAAATTTCGCTTCTTCAGCACAACAAGCAGAAAGGACATCAAAAAGTATTTCATCAATGCGAAAAGTAAGTTTGAATAAGAATTTATTTTCAATATATTGGTTTTCAACCATTTTTCTTTCGCGTACCCCGCGATACTTTTCATTTTAAGTACCCTCTCTTTTCTCATGGCCCTTCCCACTCAAACCCCCTCTACGTAAAAAGACAGTTGGTTTTCCTTAGGCAATAATGTTCTTAAATTAGCTGGATAATTAATGAAACTGTTTAAATTGATGACACTTGTAGACTTTTATTTGAAATTGTATTGCTTATTACATCCGACAGAACTAATACTATTTTCGAGTTACCCCTAACTAGACTGTCAAGTACCCCCAGGGGAACGGGTACCACAGGTTGAGAACCGCTAATTTATATTATCAAGTAACAATTTTATTTCAGGTCGAGGTGGAAATAGGATTGCAAGAAAAGTGCAATTTTTTAATTGGACTTTTGATTACAAAAAGAAGGCAACGCGTCAAAAATTGATTAATTAATGCCAAAATTAAGTTTGAAATGAGAAGTGTTTTAACCGAAGAATTAACTTAACTAACAAACTCTTTTCCCTAGCAAAAATGTCAAGCTATTATTATATTGAGTGGTCGAATTATTTAATTTGAAACCTGTATCAATCAATAAAATAAACACGCTGTATAAATATGTAGCAATTAATTATGTGTTTATTTATATAAATTTTATTGTCGTTATTTTTTTAATTAAAAAACATAACCAAGTAATTTAATCTGAATACAATTAAATTATATATAAAAACTTTTTTTAAGTGTCTCTTGTCAGCTCGGACCCCATTTAAAGTGCAAGGACCCTGTGCGGATGCACCTTTGGTACACCCCTAATTATGACTCTTTCTATCCTGAAATGCAGTTAAGAACAAATGAGAAACGTGCATACAAAAACAAACATCATGTCATAAATTCGCAAATCGAGGAAACCTCAAAAACGTTTGGTAGATGTATGCAAATCGAGGAAATTTCTATGGACCTCCAGATTTTCAAGTTATAAATTAAAAGTGATATTTTTAGAAATATTTAAAAAAAATTTGCAAAAACGGATAGGGATAATCCATTTTTTTATATATATAAAATTCGATGTTTATCCAGGGTCTCATTACCGAATATGCTCATGAAACTCAGGCTTACACGTTACATTTTTGAGGGGCCCCAAGCCACACATTTTATATAAATATTTAACATTCCTAACATAGTTTATATTAAATTTATCTTTAAAAAATTACATTACCAGCTATAGTAAAAGTAAACTTGAAGCGTGTTAAATTTGTTCGAATTTTGGAGACAAAAAATCAAAATATACAGCATATAAAGAATCTCATGACTTATAAAATATATTTTGTTAATTACTTATAATGTGATTCATTTAAATGCCATTCAAGAGCAAGGATTTTAGTCCATGTAAAAGCTCGATTTGATGTTCCAGGGTCTATTTGAGAGCAATGGGGCCCGCCCCCTTTGAAAGGCGGGATTCCCTTGCTTCAATGTCTTAATCGGGCCCTGTGCTTACTCGTTGTTGTTTTTTTGCATGTTTGGTTTTTTTATACAGGCTCCTTAAATACTTCAGCTATGATTCTGATATTCCTGAAACCTAACCACCATGCAACCATGTACACAGCAAGCAATATTTATATTCTTTTTCACCTAGTATGAGACATTGGCTGACACAATATTTATATTCTTTTTCACCTAGTATGAGACATTGGCTGACACATGCAGCCACTGGGTAATCTTACTACACAAGAAACGTTACTTTCAGTATGCGTCAATGTCAGGTCAAAGATCACAGAAACGACGGCAATAACAATTAATAAGAAATTCGAGAAGAAATATAACTGGCGGGAGAAGAAAATGTCCCTTATATTGGTCAAGGATTTCTTCCAACATTTGTTATTATTCGGCCGTATACGCTTGCATTCCCTCGGGATTTAAATTTACTTCAATATCCATACTGTCAAAATCATGCTGGGATCCCTACTGAATCATTTCCAGATGGTGTGTGCTTGGAATGGGAATTCCAGATGTTCTCAAACTTCAACCTCGTTATCTATCTTATCGAGAAGAATATTTTTTCGCTTGTGTGATACCCTTTTCTTGTAACGTCGTGTCAGAAAGTTTTGAAATGGTCATTCGTTATACGCATCGGATTTCTAAGTGAAAACTTGTAAAACTCCACCGAAATCTATCTTATGGTTGCTAAATATATTTATCATAACATACTTTTAAGAAAGGGTGCGGAATTATGTAAAAAGTGGCTGAGGTTTGTTGTGATTCAATCTGGGTAGAACTTCGAGCATGGATCCTTTGTAGTAGAGGAGTCATGACGTCACTCTCGCTAACATCAAAGTGAAGCCAACATATATGGCTTGAGACACGTGGTTAATTACGTCATTCCATTCATAAATTTTCACGGTTACACATTTCCCAATTCATCAGCCAATCGCGAGTATTTTTTAATTCATAATTTTGAAAAGAAGTCACGTGGCTGAGGCCATTCGGTCTGAGATGTTGGTTTCACGATTATGACCTCATAATCGCTCTACTACAGTCCATTCATGCTCGAAGGGGTAGAATGAGTAGGAGAGGGGAGTGCATGAAGGTTATTGGATTGTTCACTCAACTAAATCCTAGAGTTGTACCTTTAATCCAAGGCCGCCCTGAGGGGTGTGCCACAGGTGCCTTCGCACAGATACCCATGTTTTGGTGGCCCCCGAAATGACAAGAAAACGTAGGTACGTGGATAGGACGCCAGGATACAAGATATAAACGCTATGTTACTCTTTTATGGCGATCTAGTCCGACATTATAACTCCATGACGAATAGCTCGATTGACATAAATTTGGCTCGCTCTATTGAAAATTAAGATTCGATGAGTATACAATTTTGAAATAAAACAATACAAGTACGGAGCGTTGACAGGAACTGGCGGCGTTAGTAGAATTATCTCGCCGTTCTGTAGACCTGTTACCAGGGCATGATTTACCATTAGACACGATAGGCCTAGGGACCCCTACTTTTATTAAATTATCAATCCTTAAAATCTAGTTTAAGAGGCCCCGTAAATTTCTGAGCACAATCGAATCTTATAAGGGCGGACCTGCTTTTATCAGCAAGAACAACTGCACTTTTTGCAGTGGCGGCCCGTGGTCGAAAATGTTAGTGCAGCCGAAATCATGTGAATACCCCCCTTCCCCCCCCCCCCCCCTCCCCCCTATTTACCAAAAACCAGACATGAACGGAAATTCTTTATTATTCTCTACTCAAATCAAAGTTTCCTTTCAATTTTTACGAAATGATAACATGCGAAAAAAATAGAAAACACTTACTTATTTTTTTGAAAAATAAAGCAATCCTGCTTTCTTTTAAACATGCGAATCGGTCAATTTTAATATTAACTTAAATAACGAAACAACAGCAGGAGCATGTCCTGAAACAACAGCACACAGTAAATGTATCACGAAAACCATTTCAGTTTGGAGATATTCTCGTAAGTTCTCGTTTCATCCACAAGCCAATCAGCATATCGAACCTCAAGTACAGCTAAAACAAGAAAATTCATTTCGGCTGTACCTTCTCACAAATGCAGTGCATTAGCATGGGGGGAATCTCCATACTATGTAGAGGTTGCCATGGCAACAATGCAGCCGATCTCGAATTTCGCTTTTTAGCTGCGTTTTGATTGAATGGAATTTTTTCCCCTCCTGAATTATGCATTACGGTAATAGGCTTGTTATTTATCGGAGATTTTGTTTACTACAGTAGAAATTTCCTTTTCAATTCTAATCTTCATTTAAGAAAATTAGTAAAATATCTGATTTTAGTTTTAAAATACTGAATTTAGTTGCAGCCCGGCTGTACTTGCTGTAGTGGGCGAGCCGCCACTGACTTTTTGACTGGTAAAAATTAAATATTTAAAGCAACAACAGATTATAAGAGATTGTAATTATACAACAGGTTGATAATGTCTATGACATTAAGCATGAGAACAATATTTTATAATTCCCCCCTCCATATTTGTCATTTGGAGTTAGTCTAGCCAATTACATTGTGAAATAACCCAATGGCTTTATACAAAATATGCATTTGTTTAATATTTATTAAAATTCAGTTTCAATAAAAATACAAATTATAGGAAACACCCATTAGTAATATAGGCAATTTTAATCACGGTTTTAAAAACAAATGAGGTGAAAAAAATTCAAAAATGGTCAAAAGTACACCTTCCCCTACACATTTTTTTTAAACAAATCACAGCCTATAAATTATAATAGCTCATTATTTTACTTCAGTGGTTTATTTTTAAACATTTACTTAAATGCAGTCATTGGATCAACAATTGGATAAAAGGTTGATCTTCTCCAAGAGCTGCACACAACATTTCACTTCATTTTTTTCCATAATATAAATAATTAATTAAATAAAAAAATATTTAAGACAGTTATATTCCACAAAAATTACCATGCAATTGAGAAATTCAATAAAATTCGAGGCTGTAATAAAAGTATATGGTTAATTTGATACTACTATTTAAATAAATCGAATTAATCAGACAATTTTAAATTAAGCATTCTTGTAGTTCACTTATATGCATATTTTGTTATATCCATGTACCACTTTTGCACTTATCTTATATTATCCTATGGTTCAAGCAATGCTGGTTAGGAAAAGTATTTAAAATTTATATTCCAAATTAACAAAAGATTCAATATATATTTTTTTTCAAACTTCTAATCCTATTTTGAAATCTATTAAACAAATTTACCACACTATAGATTATGCAATTTAGTTTTATCTCTGTCCCTCTCTGTGTACATATAGTATTCACTTTCATTATTTTATTATGGCATACTTTTATTTCACTCAAAAAGTGATCACCCCTCAACAAATATTTATAACTTATAAATAATAGTAATGAATATAAATAATATATTATAGTAAAACTAGATTTTGAATACCGCTTTATGGTTTCAAATCTACTTTGCAGTAATACATTCATATCTCATAGGGGTCCTGTGACCAGGATAAGAGATTTTTTTTATTCGACCTCATTGATATCAATCAGATGAAATCTCATTATTATCAAACATAAACAAACATGCAAATATATATTTTGCAAACTGCTTTTTGGCTTCTAAACATTCCTAATAATGATCGATGCAGAAATTTCAAAAAAAAAAAATCAGATACATTGTATTTCACATTTGTTAATGCCAAATCCGCCCAACCCTTTTGTTTCAAAAGTTGCGAATCTTTGTTAAACTCTCTTAATAAGTTAACTAACAAAACTTTATAGACAATTTTAGATGTACAAAATAGCTTAAAACAAAAATGGGAGGGAATTATTCGCAAAAAACATTTGAAGTAATAAAACATTCAAGAGTCTTCATGCCTAACTAAAATACTACATTAAAGAAATAATTATTTAGTTCATGTATTTCATATAAATTAAGCTTGGAAATTAAGACTTTTCAATGTTATATTGCTTATGTGGCAACATAAATTGTTTAACCACCCCATTTAGCATAGAAGTACATAAAGTTCACAGACAAAAAAAAATTGTTCAGAGCGTGTGTTACGAACATATCGTAGCTTTTTCAACAATACAGAAGTATTACAAGAGATATAAAGTAGTCTCTTCATAAAGTAAGGTTACTAAAATAGTTGACAGTCTTCTACGGTTTATAGTAGGTATCACATTTTAGTTCCATGGGAAGACCCGAGTAAAGAATTTTATCACTTTTATGTTAGATTTCTGCATTTCAATCTTTAAAAAAAATATTTAAAAAAAAAGTTACAAGTTTTTAAAAATAATTTTTTGAAAAAACAATCAAACGAATATTTTGAAAAAAGCAACAAAGCGGAATTCCGCCGAAAAGCAAAAAGATCTCATTCTTGGAGGTTGACACTAATTAGTGTTGCAAAGAGAAAGGCATAGTTATACAGCCAAACACATACAAGCAACTTGTGTCCTTCCCGTATACAATTTTAGAAATGTTAAACATATATATTATCTTATAGATCAAATTTACTTCTTCATATGAGGTAGTTAAAGTTATAGTGATGCAAGTCCATTTTGACTCACGCCACTATTACGTTCACAGCAATCTGAAAATCTCCCAAAATGTGTCCGGATATCAGTTAGTGGTGAAAGTAATAATAGTGCAAGTCGAAATGAACTTACATCATTAATACTTTACAAGCCCCATATATTAGATATGAAAATTAATTATAATAATTCTTAAATAATTAATATTTCAAAAAGATATTACTTATTGCTGATTAATAATGTAATAATATCAAAATAGTGAAGTTTCATCCAAATCATCTTTTTAACTTCAACTTAAAATATATCTAAGGAATAATTTTTACTTTTAAAATGTATAAAGTTTTAGGCCGAAAATGCCATTTTAGGTTTAACCATGAAATATGTAAAGCAAAATGTAATTTTGTGGAAAAACTCAAACATTTAATTTAACATACATCTTAATACTGCCTAGTAAGAGCATAATTTTTTTTTAATTTATTCCATTCTTGGGAAATTTATAAAAAGATTGAAATTAATTCTAAAACTGAAAACTTTCAACTCTATTCTGCCTCAACAAAACCCTCTCATCCAAGTTGTTGAAATTGAAATAAAAACACACAATTACAGCGGCTGCACTAAAATTATATAAAATAAACTACTGTTACTACGAAAGTCAAAAATAAACTTCAAGCAGTAGTAAATTTAAGCAATATCTGACGATATTTTCTTAAAAAAAACTTCTAAATGTAGAGATTTAAATCAAATTTTTATCTGAAAAAAGGTAAAAAAAATCAAATTATGTGCAAATTAATGCCATTAACAAATGCAGTTAATGATCACATCGAAATCAAAACTAATAGTAGGATTATACCAATATATTCCATTAAGATAAAAACTCGTCTTATAGAACATTGAGTTAAAAATATCAAAATATCAAAATACAACGTTGAAATATGCAATAAATATCCATCAAATCTGGACATGTTTCGGGAGATACATCTCCCTTCATCAGCAGAAAATGAAAAATCTGTGTGCAATAAAATAGAAATAAACCCAGAATTGAAAAAAAAATGGCTGCTTTTTACAGTTTTGTTAACCGTGCTCTTAACATCTGTTCTTCACCAGATTCACTCCAGGCTGAACTTCATTATTTGAGAGCTGTCGCCGTGGATCGAGATTTTTTCACCGAAAGTCGTTGACAAGGCCTTACTTAAACTTAAAAATTCTAGTCTATCTGAGTGCTCTAATGCTTTGGTTGTTTTACAATATTATGTTAAATAACTACTGTGTTAAATAAGAAATAAAGAAATCCTCCATTGCCAAACACTCTTGGGAACATGGTCATAAATTTAATTTTTCTAACCCACATTTAATTTGCAAACCTAAATTTGCAGTTGAACTTGACTTCCTGGAAGAGTTTCATATTTTTAGTAATATTGATTCGATTGTCAATGAAACATTTGCAATCCCAGTATTTCCCGCTTTATCCCTCATTAGTATCAATGTTTAATATGAATGATGTGTACCGAAAAAACAACACTACGTTCAAACATTAAACAAGTTTAATTCCATTTGATAGAATTTCAAGGCTAACTACAACACTTTTATAATAATACACTCTTTTTGTTGCGTTCGAACACAAAATATCCAATTTGTGAATAAAACACGAATACTCATATGTACAGAAAAAAAATTTACACCAGATGCATTAACACACATGACTGAACAACAATAAACATCTTTAGCAGGGAATGCGAACGTTTGGTATGCTTTTAAGTATGAAGAGGGCGAATCTGGCATCTGAAAAAAATGGGATTAATTAAATATTAATTAAAATTAAAGTGAAACTCAAATTATTTAAGTTAAATTAACTTTTTTCTATCAACTAAAAATATAATCTATTTTTTAAATACCAGTTAAGGTTTCAAATTAAAGCAACTCTATAAATATGGAGATAAAAAAAATATCTAACAAAGCAATTTAGTCATTTCTACTGTGAAAACACTTAAACAGTTTTACATGTATTATAATGTATTTATATGAATTAATAATGTACAAATAGTTATAAAAAAGAAGAAACCTTTAATATTAACAATGATGATTCAAACCATTTGAAAAATTGCAAAAGATACATAAGAACAAAAAAAAATTATGCATTATAATAAGGAAATGTAACAAATTTATAAATCAAACTTTGAAACATATTTTGAAATATATAAATAAAAATTTAATAATTAGCATTACATCAATCAAAATAAAACATTGCGACAAAAAAGGGAATTTTTTTTAAAGTATGTGAACTGTGAAAGAATAGAATAAGTTACCAGACAATACAATAAAATGCAATGAAACAAGCAAATTTTAAAAATTTAATCAATCCAAAGTTAATTTTGAAAAAGTTAAAATTTTTAAGCAGTGTGATATATTTAGAGAGTTTTATTATTTGCACAGAAGAGAAGATTTAAAATATATTATATTAACATATCATGTCATATTATTTATTTATATACGTTATTAATATGTTGATTGCATAGTTAATTTATAAACTAAAAATTGAAATCTAGGAGTCAAAAATACAATTTCTTTAAATAAAGAACAGGGATTAATATATCTTTTCAAACAGTTAAAAAGCAATAAACACACAACATGTGTTTTGAAATGTAGAAGTAAAGTCAAATCACTTGAGAGTCAATTAAAAAAATATGTTATGCAATATTTATATATTTTTATTTTTACCCCCTCCCTATATAAACTAATCCATGATATAAAGTTCTACAAAGATGTAACCCTTAGCAACAAATACCCAAAAAATATAATAAACAAAGTAACATTTTTCAAATTAAAACAATGAAGCAAATATAAAGTTGTCTTTAAATATATTATTAATAATTTTGTTTTAGTTTCTAGGTCAATATGTGCTGCTGAGAATAATAAAAAGGTAAAGGAAGTTAAGCAAAGTAGAAATAAACATTTGGAACATATAAAAATATTTTTTTTTATCATTAATTCCAACATAATTTAAAATTTAGATAGAAAATAAGATAATGGTGAGAAACTCAGAAGTGTCATTCATTTAAAAAAAATTATACTAAAAAAATTAAATTATGTGGAAAAATAAGTTACAACATATAAATTTCTCAAAATGTGCAAATTTAATTAATTGCCTTCGAACGAAAAAATTAACAAATTTAGGTTAGCAAATTAGTTTAATTTCAGAAGCATGTCATTGTTAGAAATTTTAAAAACTTGAATTATTTGTTTAGGAACTAGCTTTTAAAATTACTCCATGAAGCAAAATACATTTTTTTTAGGCGGAACACACAGGAAAGGCGTTCCGGTACCTCTCTTTAGGAAAAAAATTTTTAGATTCTAGACTTTGGTTTGATGACTGATGCATTACAAAGCTCCCAGACTGCTCAGTAAAAAAAGACTTTGAGTTTGCTGATAACATCAGAATAATGAATGAAAAAAATGCCCACAAAATGTCTCAATAACGTTTGGGGAAAATGAAATGTAGAAACTTGCCTCCAAGTGCAAACTCAATGAAAGGCAACTAATTACAGGATACCAAGAGTATTCTCCACTCTAGAGTGTTCCCGGAAAGTCTCACCCCATCGAAATAGTCAATCAATTCAATATCCATATTGTTTAGTGAATGTGAAAGAGGTTTTCACAGATGAACCTCATTATCACACCATTGAGATAATCACTGTAACAGTTTCTAGCCTGTTGTTTGTAAAGATCAATGGACCTCCTCCTCTACTCTTTAACCCATCTAAACATGCTAACTCTTCGCTTGTGTCTGGACATCACTCAGCATTACTCGTCAATGGTAAGAAGAGTTCAAGAGACAAGTATGATGAAAACATGTTGAAGTTTTGGACAATCTTTTAAGAAGGGCAGACAACTTAAACAATCATGAAAATTTGCTTTTATCACTTTAATAATAACACATTTTTGTACTTGTTTTTCAAAATAAAATTTGGAATTAAATAAAATTTTCCAAGTTTTCTTATAACCAAAGATTTCTTTTTTCAGGCCAATAATTTGGAATACTCCCATACCCTACAAAAGATTACATTTTCGGCACCTCTATTTCTAGAAATCGAGCTGTGTATATATATAATATATATAGTAAAAAAAAACTAAAATTTTTTCTATTTAACCCACATATATATATATATGGGTTAAATAGAAAAAATGTTAGTTTTTTTTACTTGTTAAAATTAACTCATATAAATTATGTTAAATAGATAGTGCTCATAACTTAACCTTTTTCAACACTGTAATAACTCAATTTAAAGAAAACACAACCTACAAAATTTAGATTTATGAAATTCTTCAAATTAACTCAATTTTTTCAAAATATGACTCACTCAATTTCAACCCTAAACTTTTCGATTATAATGCATAATTTCATTCAAGAAAAATGATGATAATCAAACATTTCTACAAAACTTACCCAAGATATCCATAGCCACTCCACTCGTCCGGAACGAGAATCAACGGCACGACTTTGTCGCTCCTCAAAACACTCACATGGATCGGCTTCTGAAATGAGAAAATAATTATGAAGCAGTACTTTATATTATATAATAATAAATGATATTTCAAATTAAAAATAAGTAAGATGATGCCGTTTTTCTACGAGTTTGATTTTTATTGCTTCTTCTTACTCGGCCGTCGCCGTAATTATTTTCTGGGTCTCGTAATTATTTTTTTTCTGGAGTTCTTCGAGATTAGCAGTACTGTCTTTGCCCATGTGTTTTTCGCAAGTATTCCTGACGACATCCGAAACTGGATTTTCCCTCGTGCCAGACCAGAACAATACTCCTCTCGACAAATTACAGAGTCCGAGTTTTTATCTTGCCTTCCGTTGTGCATCACGACCACTTCGATCGGTTCAAGATACAAGGTGCCTGCAAAGGCGGTCATTATTGGTCCAGTCCCGCGACGAGATTATATCCCTCATCGACAAGATTGTGTGATCTTCAAAGTTTCCATTTTTCAAGTTTTTATGCAGTTTTTCAAGTTTGTGCCACTCCTACGCGAGTCAGTGTTTTAATATTGCCACTCCCATGTGTGCTGTTTCTTTTTTTATATCGCCACTGTATAGTGAGCTGTAGCCAATCGATCACCAAGTGTGATTAGGTTTTTATAATGTAATTCTGCCTATCATCATTTTCTTTTTGTGCAGCGAGTTCATACCAGCCTAATTAAATTTAAAATTGTGTCAAACCCAAGTCTGCCTGAGAAGCATCAGCCCTGATCAAAAGTTTTTCAAGAAAATAATAAATCGTAATTCATCCGGAATTCCCGTCTCTAGACTGCATCATTTCGGTTAAGTAAGTACACTCTTCTTTTTAATTGTATTATATATGTTTTTTATTCCAGGCAGCTCTTCAACTTGAAGTTATTTAATGTAAAAGTAATTAAATTTGAATTAAGGATGATTTTATAATTTTAACATAACGCTACATCTAATTTTAATTTAATAATATGTTTAAAGATTAATTGTTTAATATTCCAAATTTAACAGAGATGAGATGGGTCATGTAGGTGTTTGTTTACATGTGTCCCTTTGGTTAACTAACAAATCTGGAAATGTAAATGTAATAGTTTATTCGGGTTATCCAACATTTGTACCCCACTTTACGAATATCATGTGCCCCTCTCTTTAACTGTTATTTGTTTGTTTTGAATTTGATAACATAAGATTAATTAAATTATCTTTTCCCCCAAGCTTAAAACTTTTCATTATGACAATAGAGTTTGTCGAAAGAAACCTAGATAAACCTATGATATTTAAAAATATATACTGATATAAATAAGAATGAAATATTCAATACAACACTTTCAATATCATAATTATGTTTTTGAAAGTGTTGCACTGAATATTTATTACATATACATTATTTAAATATTATTTCAATATAATAATTTTGATCTACAAAATTGTTGTAATTCTATTTTTAAATTAAAAAACAGAAGACAATCATAATTTTTGTTTATATATAAATTACAATTTTAAAAAAATAACTATGATTATCTTCTGTTTTTTAATTTAATAATAGAATTACAACAATTTTGCAGATCCCTTACTTACAAATACGTTTTTTTACAATACACAAACAATTTAATAAACATGTAAATAAATTCATCTTAATTAAATATATAAAAAACAGAAAAATTATCCATACTCTCAGGTTTTCAAATACAAGCTTCGAAAGAGCAGACAAATGTTCGAAATTCCTGTACTTTAAACTGCCAAACTTAACCAAAAAATCACCCACTCTCAGATCCTAGAAAAGAACAGAATACAAATTAAATGTAAAAGAAATTGCTGTAATACATGCAATCAGTTATTTCATGCACACTTGTACAATATTTAAATGCAAAGAAACAAACTCTGTGCTATATTAATATTATTAATACTTCCTCAGTCCTAATTACAACCACAGTAAATTACAGATATAGTTAAATATACTAACATTTAAAAATACAACATTATCAAACATAAACAACTACTAAAACTCCAAGAAAATACAATATGGGAAAATGATTTTAGTTTTAGGGTAATGTTCTAGAAGTCAATAGCAGGAAATGACAATTTTGTTCCCTTCAATGAAAAGAGGATGTCAAGATGGTTTCAAGAGTTAAAACGCTATATTCTCGTTAACTAATGTTACTATAATGCATGAACAAAACACTACTACACAAAAAATAAAAAACAATTTGATCAAAGGATTTTAAGAAAAAGTTTTTTAGAAACACTTTATACAGTAAAACCATAAAGCATACAGAAAGTGCGAAAATCATAATTGAAAATGTTGCCTAAAACCCTATTTCTTTTTTTACCAGGTTGATACATATTTTTGCAGTGGAATAGCTACCATCAAAACCCCCATATCAAAAACCGTTTTACTATGTTTTAATAACCACAACCTTTTACTTCAATTATGTCTGGTTCTCTTTGAAACTACTGCATCCATTTTTAACTTGATTTTGGTATTGAGACTTTTTTTATACATGGGATATTTTCGGTAAAAATGAAAAGCTAGCTTATATACAAAAAAGTAGTTTGTAAACATTCTTCTTCTAATTTTAATTTTAAGAGCACATAAAAACTTGTTATCATACAAATTGTAAACTAAATTAATTGAGAAAAAAAAATTATATATTGACAATCATATTATTGAATATTAAATTTGGAAATCAATTACCAGTAATATCTTACAAACACAAGTGCTTATATACTACCGTATATACTCGCGTATAAGCCGAGAAATTTAAGTCAAAATTTTCATCAAAAAGTAAGGGGGTCGGCTTATACGCGGGTCATTAAAATTTCTAATATAATTTTCCTAAAATGGGAAAAGGAGAGAAGTTGAAATTAGCGGATTCTTCTGAAATCGCGCCGACACATTTCCGAGATCGAGAATGTGCGCCACGTGCTGACTGAAGACCGTTCTGCGCATTGCGGCGTAATCTTTACGCAAAAATTTAACTACTCACATAAATAATCAGTTTAACTTAATAAAAAGTATATATTTTGATAAATATTTCATTGGTTTGTAGAATTTATGAAGCTAGTAAACGCTACTTTAAAAGAATTTCGGATGGAAGACTAAGAAGTTGACATCGTGCGTAGCGAATGACACCACTTTAAAGTCAAATACAAATATTGACGACCAACAACAGGCTCAAGGCCCAACAAGGTTTGTCCATCTAGTACCTCTTAACTATCCCCCAATGCATATCTAACTTCTTCTTAAAATCAGTTACTCCTTAAGTCAATGTCTTTCTTGCTCGATTGCAATAACTAAACAAAAATTATTTCCCCAATGCAGATTTTATTCCTTGATAATATTATGTACAGATATTAATAGTTGTTTTATTAGTATTTTGGATGGAATTGGCTTGCAAGCGGTAAAATCGGGGTTGCTTATCGGCGAATTCAAGTTCTACTTTCAAGTCATTTATCTCGTAATTCAAAACTAAATATTTTAATAAGAAGTATATATTCATCCATAAAGTAGTAGTATTTCCTTCCGAGATGAATAAAAAAAATGCTCATCCGTATTTAATAGCGACAGTAGTCAACGATGTAGACAGAAAATAGTTGACGTTTTCTAAGTTTTTAAATCTTTACAAAACGATGTCAAGGACTATAAATTGCACATTTTGGTATTTAAGTTTGTGTTTTAAAATATTTTATTTGATAATAAGGGAGATTTAATTTAAGAAGTCCGATGGAGGTTTGAAAGGCACCAGAACATCGCGAGTGGTACATACTTTTAAGCCCGATGAATCGTCACGAATTTCGAGAAAGGCCGTTTCTCCAGCCACTTTCTTTAAACTTTTAATTTCTAGGCTTAGATATTTATTTTTCTAATTAATATTTCACGCTTTTGTAGAGGATTTGCCGATTTTAATCGGAATTTTTCATGTACGAAAATACAACTCGGCTTATACGCGAGTTTCCGATTTTTGACAAAAAATCAACCTAAAATTAGGGGGTCGGCTTATACGCGAGTATATACGGTAAATTTGATTATTATAGCATCTACCTTTCTTTCTTAATTTTGCGCAGTTACATGCTGATATTAATTTATTAACATCACTCTTTTGAACATAGCGGACTTCAAATTATGCATACACAACAAAACAAAACTTTGAAATGTTTTGCCTGTAAAATATTTTCTTTTTTCTGTATGACAGTTTCAAGGGGCAAATGCTGAAGGCTCACTTTTTCTTGAAATCAAGATCTTAATGTCACTTATACTACACACAGTCTGTACTTCCTTTGCACCAAGTTGTGAAAAAGGAAAAACAATGATAGTCCATACAAACATGTTAAAAGATCAGAATGATGTTTATGTCTACGAGACATACATTTTGGTTTTCGGCACATTCACTTTGGATAGACCATCGGTATTAACCCCCTTGACCTTTCATATATTGGGATTACAAAAAAATTATAAAACTCAAACTACAATGCATAGTAAGATAAAAACTCGTCTTATAGAACAGTGCGTTAAGAATATTAAAATTACAAATACAACATTAAAATACGCAATAAAAATCCATGAGATCTGGACATGCTTCGGGAGATACATCTCCCTACAAGGAAGGGAGATGTGTTCCTCGAAACATGTCCAGATTTCATGGATTTTTATTGCGTATTGTAACGTATATTTTAATATAATGCATAGTGTTTTTTCCCTTTACATGCAATTCCAAATTAATAAAAAGTACTTAATTAATAAAAGTGGCCATATAAGTTAAATGGCAAATTAAGAAATTAAAATTTAAATAAAGTTCATTAATAAAGATTTGCTAATATAATATCTCGTAACATAAAAAAAACATTAAAAACTAAATTACTGCTTTCTGTGCAGGAGAATTCTCATCTACCAAATCCACTTTAGCAAAAGGCTTAAAATAGACTTCTCGAGCATTCAAGCAAGAAGTGGTAGGAACAATTTTCTCTTCCGCATGAAGAGCGTACAAATCCTCTTCAATTTTCTTGGTCAGATCTTTGCAATCATTTTGCTTACCTGTGAAAAAAAATACATTTTTTTTTTACCAATTCAATAACTTTCAAATTTTATGTTTGTTATTCAAGCATGATTAAAAATTCAACATTTAATACCAATTTACAAAAATAAAACCTACATATAGAAATAAAAATATGTATTATTGTAATCTTTACGAAATAAATAACTCACTTGTATTAGGTAATAAAAATTTAATTTAACTCTACAAATTTATGCAATACTTATATATTTGAATTAAAAAAGTAAATGTGAAACTATATACATTTTTTTTATATTGCTACTTCTTTTTTATTGCTACTTGCTACTTTTAAAACTAAATATAACTTTTATATTAAAACTATTAATATTAATACAAAACACAGCTCTTAAACCAGGGTTCAAATGAATTTTCTGAAATAGAAATTAGGAGTTTTTTTAAGAACTTTTTAAATACATTAAAAAGAAATTAAGGACCTTATTTTTAATGCGAATTTTTTTTATATACATTTGTAACTAAAAGCTAGTTCCAAAGTTGCAAGTATATATAAAAAAATATTTAAGCTTATAAAAATTAATATTGAAAAAAATTAATAAAATAATATAACAGCGGAAAATAGATGTTATAAGCTAAAAGCTATTGGGTGTAAAGAAATCGTGGGTGTTCTACTTAGATACAAAGTTGTGTTTTAATTCACATTAAGATAAAAAAAATTGTACAATTTTATAAAAAAAATTAATACAAGAATAGTAAAACTATTTAAATGACAGTCATTTAAAGACTTTCTAAGAGCCTTCAATAACTTAAAAGTTTATAAGGACCCTTTGAAAAAAAATAAGAGTTTTTTTAAGTACTTTATAAAAGCCCTTATGACTATGAACCAATAATAATTAGCTTCTAAAGACTGTATGAACACTGTAAACCTAAGCCATATTACAGATCAATAATAAACTACAATATTAATCAATATTATTTTTTCAAAAGCAAAGTATTTTTTTTAGTATAAAAAAAATCCTCTTGTAGGAGAGCAATGTAACTTTAACCTCAACGTAAAAAAAAGAAATCTTTTATTTCACATTTAGTGATGATAAACTTGTTATTATAATATATTTCAATACAAGAAAAAATACCACATGAAAAAATACTAGAAAAACAAAACATGTACATGTCAAATTAATAAATTCCTCTATTTTGGTGTTTGAAAAAGGTTAAAAAAAGAAGGTTGTTCTTGAACAGCTTTGTTAGACAATTCAAGTAATTAGATTATCAAAATATTGCTTCTTGTAAATTTTCAACAACAGTTGCTTTGGGAAAGAGAAGAAGTATTTATCTAAAAAAAAATTTATCAAGTTATGAAGATGGATATAACTTTTTCTTAACTCCCTAAGTGGTTAGAAAAAGAGTAAAAATGTGCAAAGTCGTATTCTCAGTAAAATAGTTAATTTAATATTTCCAATTCATGTATATTATAACTTTTTAAATGTTTATTCCTTTAATAGAAAAAGCTTCCAAAATATCTGACAATGCTTCAGATTCAATATCGAATATTTTTATGAATTTGAAGCTGATGTATATTCTTAGAAAACTGAAAATGCATGAGCGACTTAAGTCATTCAGCTCCGTCAGAGGGTTAATATTAGAATCCTCAATAAAACAAATAGCAACATTGTTTAAGTCAAATATATACAATAAAATCAAACTCATGTGTAGTATTAATTTTTGATTGGATATTTACATTAATTTCACACATATAAAAATATTCCATTAAAATTTAAACAACAAATACATTTAAAATACCAATAACATTTTATAATATCATTTTCCAGCAAAGTATACCTATTAATTTTTAGATATGAAAAATATAATTACAAATAATTTCGTGTCTGATATGACGAATAGCAGCAACATCAATATCACTTCGAGGATATCCCTCATCATCAACTAATGATTCTGTCATCGACACATTTTGCTGGGAGGGAGAAATTAAAGATAGAATTTTTATATAATTTTATAAATTATTGACAAAAGAGTTCACTACACAAGAAGTGTAGTAGAAAATATCAAGGGTTACAGGAAGGTCAGCAATTTACACAGTGGACAATAATGGACAGGGGGGCAAAATTGTAAAGTAAAAGAGCAGGAAGCACTTCAAAAATGTCTAGAGCACTGATTAAACTAGCATTTCAAATTATTGAAAAATTATGACTCTCTCTTCAAAAGGTGCAAGTGTCAGAATTCTATTTACATTTTCTTTTCCATCAGCAAAGTTTTAATCCTTAAACATATCAGTGTAAATAATGGTTTAGTTCTCAAAAAGAGAAAAAAATACATTCTGAATTAAAAACAACTCTCTCTCTCATCTCCGTGTCATTGCCAGAATCAAAGCAAACATTGAAAGTTGTTCAAAGTGCAGACTCCAAAACAAGAAAATTTGTTGATTGTAGCAAAAAAGTTTTGATAAAAGATAGATATTTTTTATTATTAGGGATGAACCGGATAGTGGTTTTTTTGCCGGATACCTGATATCCGGCGCACATTTCAAACCGGATATCCGAACTGGCTTTTGACGGATATCCAGCAGTTTATTTTTTATGAAAATAACTTCTCATACACACTAAAAAAAAGGAAATCGGTCTAAAATTGAAAAATATTTTTTTATTCTGTAATATTTCCCAATTCCTTATCTTTAAAGTGATACCAAAATTGAATAAACATTCAAAAAACTTTTTTATTTACAAAGGGTTATTCTAGGGTGCTGCCTAGCAATGGTCGTATGTTTTGTACATTTTACACTTATTTTCTGAATAATTGGAATTTTACCATATGCCTTTTCATTCCAAACATGAAAACTCAAGTTTGCTTAAACTTTTGAGAAATTTATATTTTTATCCAACTTTATATTAGATGTAAGATGTGATGACCCTTCACCATAACAATTCGTTAAAAATATAATTTTAAAGTAAAAAATTTGAAAAAAAGTTGTTGTTTTTTAAAGTCTTTATTGATTAAAGGGAGAATCTGCACTCTGTGAATACATTGGTAGAATTTTCAGGAAAATACTTAAAGCAAGAACAAAGAAAATTAATCGACAAAAAAAATCTTCGATGTTTTATTCATCCGGATATCCGGCATGGAAAATCGGATATCCAGCATGGAAAATCGGATATCCGGCACTTTACTTCCGAATATCGGATAGTTACCGGATAGTTAAAAAGCAGCCAGATAGGTCGGATATCCGTTTCATCCCTATTTATTATAGAAAAAAGTGCAATGAAAACCTCTTTGTGATTTAACGACAGTTACTAAGTTACATATTTTAAAGTTTGAAGCTGATTTGATTGATTCTTTTTCCAAAATTTAATACTTGTGTACTATTATAACCTTTCATATAAAAAATTATATTTTTATGTTTAACTCAAAACCATATTTAGCCTGAAAGGAAACCAAATAGTCGCCAAACTGATAATAAAATATGAAACTCTCAGCGGAACAATTTCTAGAAACTATTCCATTACACACTTAACATCTTAGTTAGATTCAAGCACTTGATTCATACAACAAAAACTTAAATTAACAAATTAAATTTATTTGTACTTTTTTGTAATAATAAATGTTTTTGCAAATTTTAAATGTCTAAATTGTGGATAAACTTAAAAAAAGTAAAATAGGAAGCAATGCATCTCTTAGGGCAAAAAAAATATCACATTTTTAAGGTAGGGATCAACATCTGCATGCAATCCCTTGGTGATTTGATATCCCATTTTTGCTACTATTTCCAGAATTTTAAAAAGGGGCAGATTAACAACATGGTGTTGATGTTATTTTTTTTTTATTATTTGGTATTATAACTTACATAGCACCTTATTTTCCTGAAGTAAATATGATCACAACGTAATAGGCATACTTCTCCATTTTTTTTATAAAAATGGTTTCGTAAAATAAGCAAAATTGTCATTAAAATAAATTTATATTCTGTTTATTACAAGAATATAAAAATATCATGAACATGATAATTACTTAGGGTACAAATGTATTATCACGGGGCACCGAAAAATTGAAATTTAGAAATGCATAGAAGTCGCCAATATGGCTATTAACGGCCAACGATGGGCAACGGCGATAGGTTGATGTATGATGCCAGTTTCTTAGGTTTAAAATCGGGCCTCGGTGGCTCCGATGAAAAGTTCGATGATTAAACGCGATTGGTTGGATGGAATGCACAGTAGACTGTTACAACGTTGTACAATGGGCTATTGCACGTACACATTTGAAAAGTAATTGACATTTATTAATTGTTTAAGTAACTTTGTTTTGGTTTAGTTAAGGCAATATTTGAGCCACACAATGGGGTATTAAAGACGATCCAATGTTATTATGTAACGAATGGTTTATTGAATAAGCGTCGCATTAGGGCTGCGCAATGGGCTATTGGAAATGGTTCCGGATCTATCCCGATTGGTTTAGTTTTGTTAAAAACGTCGCACTAGAGCTGCACAGTTGGATCTATCCCGAGAAAATGTGAAATTATTTTAAAATGACGGACCTGTGGTTTCACCCCACTCTCTAAACTTTTGCTCCACTTTGATTGACTTGAGAATTACTGGGATAATTTTATCGTCTGCGATTTTTTTTCGTATCGTCTGGGAGCTTTGTTGCTATACGAGCTCTTCTTTTGTTTTGTTATATTTTGCATGGCTATTTTTTACAAATTGCATGGCTTTTTTTTTACAAATTGCATGACTTTTTTAATCCTGATGACGCTCTTTGAAAATTTCCGTTTGGTCTAAAGTAGCCTCTTTTTAGTTGCTGGCGAATTGTTTCAACTAAATATGGTAATGTATCTGTTTGAAATTTTCATTTGTATGTCTAATTTTTTCATTTTATATTCTATGTATAACTATAGTTTTATATTAGAATATTATGCTTTATATTGAGGTGTGATGCCCCAAACGACTGCCCGAAGGGCAGTCGTTTAAGAGTGCTGTCGAAATGCCCCAAACGACTGCCCGAAGGATTGCCTGTAAGCACCATGATCGACTGCCCGGAGGGGGTCATGGATGTGATCCTGAGTAGTCGGAGGCCGAAGGCCGGAGACCCCAAAATCGACGTAAGGAGTCTGTGACATTAGCGCGCGGTACGCGTGTGCGCTTAAGAGTGCCGTCGAAATGCCCCAAACGACTGCCCGAAGGATTGACTGTAAGCACCATGATCGCGGAGGCCGAAGACCACATATACCCGGAAACATAAATCGACGTTAGGAGTATGTGCGTGCGCTTAAAACCGTGTATGGCATTCGTGATGTCCACATGACTTGAAAAGAATAATCAACAGCGGATCAACTGATCGCGAGTTCTAATCGCAACATTTGCTTTTAAACGCATTAACTTAATGTCAGTTATTTGTATATTTCCGATATTCGTCGATCTATAAAATATTATCTGACCAGGATGCTAAATTACGATGCAGTATTTCCTTCTATATAGATCTCGAACATTAACTTTCCATTAGAAATAGCAACATCCGTCCTTTAATCATGGTTCAAAAATACGAGACAGATTTCCCGGGTCCTTGTTTCAAGATATATGCGAACCGTTTACAATAGCCCAAAGTGCAGTTCTAGTGTGCGCTAACCAATCAATCGCGAAAGCAACCAACAAGGCAATCACCGACCATCCATTTTAAAGCAAAATGTTTGGTTTGGATAATAAACATGATCTAGAACTGCACATTGGGCTATTTAATACAAATGTAAATAAAAGTATTACTCTTATCAAAGTGAAGTGAACTGGCAACGATAAAAATTTATTTCGTATTCGAAAGTTTGTTTATATTTTTAAAACGGCGATAGTTTGCTCTTATTACATTAATTTGTTACTAAAATATCAGAAATTACGAAAAAATAACATTCTGGTATTAAATCAGTAAATTATAACATTTATAAATATAATATTTAGCATCGTTCCACTGTACTACGACTGTATAATCGAGGGTTACCGTCTCGTTTGGCGGGATTAACAAACGCGTCACAGAATTGGCGACTTAATTTTGTTGAAAATTCGGTGCCCCGTGATAGTACATTAGTTCCTTACTTAGTTTAGAAAATTAAAGCATTATTACCAATGAGCAAAAAATTAAAAATGGATGGGAGAAAAAATGCAGATAATGAGTCATCAAGGTGTAAAAGGTTAATAAAAACTATATATTTCATTATAGAGCAGCAGCAAACTAAGTTCCAATCATATGAAACAATTATTATAGCAATAAAATCAAACCTTTCTCAGCTCAGTATGGAGATTTAAGATCTCAGCTTCCAGTACATCTCGTTGGCTAATTAATTTAGCCAAGGAAGTCAGATTCGTACGAACTTCGGGATTACTAGCCATTGTCAACTAAATACTATAACCAACTAAAACTACTATTATATTTCAATTTAGACCATACAATTCTCTAACAAAAATAATATTTCAATAGATTTAGGAAAATGAAGTTTCAGTCCTTCTGTTTTTGTTATTATTAGAAGTTAAAGAGTTGAGAAGTAAAATGCAGTTTTTTATTTTAAAAAAATAAATAATTTTGTTTAAATAATATAAAAGATTTTTTGTCCATGAAGAGTCAAATAAAAAGTTATAATAAAAGTGTAAAAATAAAGAGAAGTAATTTTGTAAACGTTTTAAATTTTCAAATTTGAAACGTGTAACAAAATCAATAAACTTGATTTAACCGTCAGAAATTTAACTGTGACCACCTGTTCCATTCATATACACATGGTGGTTGCAAACGGTTATCTTAATTAAAATTCCCTGTAAAATAATCGAAAAAGATATAAATATATACATTTAATTTCGGGAGAAATAGTTTTTCCTTAATCCATCCTTGATTAATGAGTCAGAAAATCGAGAAACCCACACTTTCGGGTCAGCGAATCAAGACCCGCAAACGCGACGAGAAGGAAAAGTATGATCCTTCGAGTTTTCGAGACGCAGTTCTACAAGGCCTCAACGATACTGGATCTGATTTGGAACAAGTTTCTAAATTCCTCGACACTGCTGGATCTAAATTAGATTATCGCCGCTACGGTGAGACTCTTTTCGATATTCTGCTCGCTGGGGGTATCCTAGCCCCGGGAGGTACCCTCGCTCCGGATCTTGACCCCTTGAAAACCTCCAGGAGTGAGGTGTGCGTCTTCGCCGCTGACAACGATCTCGAAAGCCTGAAGAATTACGCCCAGGTCATCACCAAATTGATCAGGCGATACAAGTATTTAGAGAAGACCCTTGATGATGAGTTCAAGAAGGTGTTTATGTTTTTGAAGGGCTTCACACCTGAGCAACGCGCCAAGTTGGCAAAGGTCACTGCCATTTTGCTGTCCGGTGGCCAGATAACGGCTGGGGTCTTGATCAAAATTCTTCAAGACCATCTTGTGAAGGATGGCATTGCGATTGAGTTTATCATTGAGGTCTTCAAGACTTGGCTTGGGGAAAAGGATAGCAATGCAGTGTGGGCTTCCCTCCGCAAATCCGGCATCGACACCAAGCTCTTGGAGTTTTTGCCAGTCAGCAAGAGATCCATCGAGAATCTGTCTGAGATCTTCAAGTCTAACGGGCTCACTCAGCTGACCGATTACCTGAAGGCGCAAGAGAACAAAAATGTCAAGAAAGAGCTTCAGCTGCAGGTTGCAGAACACTTGAAAGATAACATGCCACTTGATGAAATCATCGCCTACGTCAAGGAACAAATGAAGAAGAGCGCTCTTCTGGATTACGAAGTTGCCGTCTTGCTGTGGACCACACTGATGTCCATCGTCGACTGGAACAAGCGCCAGGAACTGGTGCAGGAGCAGGCGATCAAGCATCTGCGCCAGTACACCTCGATACTGTCCGCCTTCACTTCCAGCACAAAGGCCGAGTTGGCCCTGTTGGTAAAAGTACAGGAGTACTGCTACGACAACATCGCCTTTATGAAAGTATTCGAGAAGATTGTCGTGCTGTTTTACCGAACTGATGTCTTGAGCGAAGACTCCGTTTTGAAGTGGTACAAGGATGCCCACTCATCCAAGGGAAAGAATATTTTCCTGGACCAGATGAGGAAGTTCGTCGAATGGCTGCAGAACGCTGAAGAGGAATCCGAGGATGAAGATTGATGCGTTTCGGACAATAAGTGACTCTAATTTCATAATGCAGCCGTATAACATAATAAATTTAATACTTGGATACCTGTAATGGTGCTACTCCTTTTTTATTAAGGTTTTAGCCTTTTATAGTTATCGGATTGCACAGTGTAGAGTTATTTTTCTATTGGAATGTATAATATCCTTATCAGAGTTATACATTTTGGTTGATTGTGATTCTTCTATAATTTAGATATAAAACCAATTGAATGATTGATGTTGTGTATTTATCCAATTATGACGACTAAAAAATAGCTTTGAATACTCATACTTAAATAGGTTCCAGTCATTTATATCATTCATGCTGGAAGTGAAACAGTTTTTATGGTACACGATCAACATTCTTATTTTTGTATTACATTGTTCTTTTTAAATTATCCTAAGTTCATGCAGGGTTTGGTAAATGTATTGTCTATTATATTTTTAATATTTCTTTTCGTGTATGTGTGTAAAAAAAGCACTTCGCTTTTATAATTGTAGTTAAAATGGAATAAAATATTAGATACATTTTTTTACGTTTTATTTTTGTTGAAAACAAGTTTAATACCTTTTTTTTTTTCGAATAATCTCAATGTTTCTCTTTTTACACCAGCTATTTTAACATTGCTTTGAATTATAAAAATAAGAGCTGAGAAGAGGTATGTTTTTGCATTAATTTATGATATAAGAATGTTTTCAATATTAATTCATAAACTACAATGTTTACAGTCATTCTGTAATTCTTCATACCAGGGTTCCCACGCACCTAGAATTGTCAGGGAAAATGGACATTTTTAGTTTTGGGAAATTTTCTATAAGTGTTAGCTATAAAGTGCCGGTCATATTCTTTTTATTGTCATTGATGTTAAATTTTTGATTTTGCTTATTTTGTTAGGTTATTATTTACAAGCACTTTATTTTTTCCAGCTTCAAAAATATGTGAAAAAATAATTTAATTCTTGGTCTGGAATTTTTTGAAAACCTTCTGGAAAGGTCAGGAAATTTGGATCTAAATATTGAGTGAGAACGCTGTCAAACTTCTGAAAATATATATTGCCACTTTTTCGTCCTAAACTATACACCTTTAATACTTTATAAACTACTTTTCTATGTAGAATATGTATGAGCTTATAGATGCAAAAAAGAAGCTAATGTAAATTAACAGGAGAGTTACAGCATATTACATAAACAAAACACTTAGTAATTGCATACACTGTAGACATAAAATAAAAGATAACATCCCATTAGTAACGTCCTGCTTCCAATGTAAGTACCTATCTGTTAATGCCCTACCAAATTTAAGAATATTATGAGTACAACAATATATTTTTTCAGGTAAGAAAATTAATTATTTTTTTACATTTTGTAAATGTAGATAAAAACATTGAACTGTAACAAACTCAGTGCTCCTCTTGGAAATTGAGCATGAATCTGAAATTCTGTTCAGATTCTTTAGAGCTGTAGGTGCTAATTAACAAGTTATGTAAATGATTTTTGATGTATTTGCTAAGGATGCCTCTGCTTTCTTCATATTTAAATGTTTATAATTGACGAAGGAAAACAAAAATACGAAGTCACCAAGGTTGTTTCAAATTTTTATAAATATTTAGGTAAGTGGTTTACAATATTTAAAAAATTGCTTACTACAAATAATTTAGATATCTAAAAGATTTTGTATGTTGGCTAAAAGAAAAACTACTTTCTCAGCATAAGTGTCTGAAACTTAATACATGGTACTATTCAAATGTCATTTCCAACTCAAAGTTCAAATTTTAAATGCCTATGAATACAGAAGCATTTTCATTTGAAAAGAGATTTCTGTAAGTTAACTTTGGAATTTTAAATATTTTTTTATATAATTATTAAATTTGTATATTTGATGCTTGTACACATAGATAAAATGAATTAATTTACTTTTTGAAAATTAAACTTTTTTTTTGTAGAGATTTGGTATTGGTCAGGGTTGTCGATATTTTTTTTTTTAAATTATTAACTTGAATTAAATCACGATTTTATTGAATTTTTTAACAAAATATATATTTTTGGACAACTTTTCAAAAAGTTTCCAAATAAGGTCCCTTTTACAAAACATAAATTTTAGATATAGGTCTTATGGTCAAGCAAATGAAAAGCGAAGCTCCTTTTCTCACATGACCTGCATCCTGAAAAAAATTTCACTATTTTTTTTATGTTGAAGGGAGGATTTACTATGCGGCTTATAAGATATTTATTCAAAACTTAAATTTTCTGTACATGCATTATCAAAAATAAAGATAATTACATTACTAAATACTTAATTAAATTACTTAGATACTAAAAGAAATTCTGTAGCTTACATTACTAGAAATTATGTAGCTTGCATGTAATTAGCAACACGTTTTATTTGTATGCAGTTGCAAAAAAAAATTGCCTATTAATAAATTTGTGTTGCTGCTACATGTACAAGCAACATAACTTGCCTATCTCATTTCCTTTAGGTTTTATTGTGTGTCCGAGTTTAAGGATCATTCTCATACACCCATCCTCAGGAGGAAGTTCAGTTGGTTAATTGTACATTAGTGCATTAATGGTTTTGGAAAACTACGTACAAATAAAACTTCATGTTGCTATTACATGTACAAGCCACATAACATAGCTATCTTATTTCTTTTACGTTTAAAATTAAATATCTTTTTAAAGCTACATAAATAATTTCGATTTGATTAAAACAGGTTATTTTTTATATATTAACTAAATTGACTTAAATCACTACAACTGTAGTATTAGTAGATATTAGTCTTTTCATAATCAAATGTAGAAAGAACAATATTTTACATATTAAGTTATAATTCATTTCAAATCAAGAATGGCATTTTAATGTACTTAATGAAACCTCAAAATTGTTCAAAAGGCAAATTTTCAAAGTATGGAGAAAAAACTATTGTCCTAAATGAAATATTTAATTAGATTTTAATTTAAAAAAATCAAATTTATAATCCTTAAAATATCGACTGGCAATGTTGTTATCAGAAAGGAAAGAACTAAATATACCAAACTTATTTCGGATTAATTATTATAGAAATTAAAAGGGGCGTGGTATAAAGCAAAAAAAGTCAACAATGAAGAAAAATAGTACAAAAAAATTATGATTTTTTTCTTAATAGAGAAAGCATATATGTGCAGCACATTTTCTTCTTTGACTTAAACCAATCGGCTCGTATCGCCCTTTTTATATTTAATTCTAAAAATCAAATGTCTGAGCATTTTTTTTACATTTCGTTAATAAATCGTTTTATTACTCTTCGAGTTTTGCTCAGGTCGACCCCAGTAATCCGGAAACCTTAAAAGTTGGGAATTTCGAGTTCATCCCTTATTTTGAATAATTTAAGCACCAAGAAAATTAATATTATTAGCAAATGCAAGCGAGGAAAGATTAGAAATTGCCTAACTTGCAAGATTAAACTTAAATTAGACCTCCGACGGACACTACATTAGACGTCACACTAGGGCTACGACGACGGTTTGGGGTCAATCTCGAAGGAAAGACCCAGGAACAATAGTCATGTGACAAGAAAACACCCGAGCTCGCGCCGTTTTAGGCAAGAAATTTTTTGTGACAATTCCGGAATTTAAAAATTTCATGATAACTCCCCGATTTCTAGTTTATGTTGCCACCTTGAATTAAGAAACATTTATCATTAAGCAAGCAAGTTTGAATTTACCAACCTTATAACCGATTACTTCAACCTATAGCAATAATATTTTTTAAAAATAAATGTAAACTTGAATCGTAACAATTCTTTAAAATAATTTTTTTAAGCATTCATTGAAATGGGAAATATTTTTATTTTAAATCTGAACAAGTTAGTAGGAGTGCGAAATAGATAAAAAAACAAACATAAAAACTGCAATTGTATTTAAAAATTATATACAACTAGGAATTTACGATTTCTTTATATTGAAAAATAACCATATTAAACAAGATCTTAAAGGTAAACTAAATAATCAGAAAAACAACATATTTTAATGAATTTTCATTACATGAAAAAAAAAATGTTCAACAAAAGCTGAAAACGTTGTCCAAAGTCCAATTGTAGAATCCTTTGACGAGAGCAATTTTAATGGAATTCTTTCGCATTTGATACGCTTCTGAAATTAAAAACCGAAAATTATAGGGGCATTATTATATGACACGATCATTACACAGTTGAGAGCCCCCAAATAGCACCTTCAACTGCCAAATACAAAATAAAAACAAGCCCCAAAATAGTTAATATAAACACTAAATCAATAGAAGGCTATTACTTTCATATTACATTCTTTATAAATTAGTAATAAGCAAGTGCACACAAACTTTAAAAAAAAGAGTTTTATTATTTATATATTTTATGAAACTCTTACCTTTTATGTGTATGGCAAAGTTTAAATTGTTATTTTAGCTGAATTAGAAGTATTTTAAATATTTTCTTTAACATTGTATTGTATACACTAAAAATGCATATCCCCATTTTCTCAAAACTGTGTTTAGCCACATTTTTTCCAAAACCTACTTGTTCAATTACCATAAAACTTTGCAAACTTAACAATTACATAAATTAACTCATGGATTTATGCATAAAATAGTTTGAAGCAGTTTTAGGCTATATACACTGCTAGAATTTTAATGTTTTTGAAAAAAAGTATATGCACTTGAAAAAAATAAATAAACCTAGAATCCTTAGGTTAAAATGTGCATAACACTACAAGTAATACATAAAAAGGCATTGTTTGTTCAAGTTTAGATACACATTAAAAATATACTATTAAAGACAAAAAACATAGTTTTGAGAAAATGAGGATATAATAAACAAATTCTGTATGTTTAGTGCATACCATACAACGTTAAAAAAAATATTTAAAATACTTCTAATTTAGCTACAACAAAAATGTAAACAGTGCTGTATGCAAAAAAGGTCAGAGTTGTAGAAAATATATAAATCTCAAAATCCATTTTTTTTTTTAAATATTGCGTGTACCTCCCAATCCTCCAATCTATTAAAGGTACAATCTATTCTTAATATAATTTTTTTAAATATCATAAATAAATAATAAAGTTGTTAATAATTTTCTAAGTAACAATTTTTTTAACAAAAATTTATAGATAGAAAATAAAATACACTTAAAAGCAATACAATATTAACCACAGTCACTGAGGGAACACAAAATTTAGACTGACTATATAAAAAATAAATGTTTTGAGTATTTTCTGAAAGTAAATTTAAAGCTAAATATTACTAATGCATTAGTACAAAAAGTAATCTGTTAACAAAAGTATAAACATAATGTACTTGCAAGTATGCTATATGTTTTTTCCGCTATTTACAGATATATTACACTCTTGTGAATTTCAACTTTGAAGTTGCTTAGCATATCGGTAATATGTTTACTCAAAATAAGTTTTATGAACCAATTCAGCAACTGAGAGAAAATAAAGAAAACCGAAGAAAACTAATATTTATTAAGTCTTTTTACAGGAAACTAATCTTTTCATGCAAAGCCAGCTGACTTCTCGTAAGTTGAGCTAAGTAAACAACCATCAACAAATCCTGAAATAGAAGAGGAATTATCATTTTAGTAATATATATATATATATATATATATATATATACTCAAATAATTAAAAAAATTAGTGTAAAAAGGTAATAAAATTATTTCTTGAAAAAGAAATCAATTCTCCTAATAATTTGTAATATATCTGGTAATTATAATTTAGATGCTTACATTAAGTATTTTATATCTTTGTAACTTCTATAGAATTTTGATTTATTATTTCTAACATAAAAAAAATGCAAATACAATTTTTAAAAACAAAAATATTTTTCAGCTATTTTATTAAAATATTTATAAAAGCAGAGATGTAACCTTTCAGGGGCGGGCGGCCGATATTTCGACAAGAATCCAATGTTAAAATCAACCTCTAAAGGTTCATGTATCCAAACTATATTTTTGATTAAACTATTAAAATTTTTACACACATAATATAAATTTCGAAAAATACAAAATTGACTATATAACAGGCAGTGCAAAGAGATGGAATAATTGAAAGTGTTGAGTGTCCTAAATTATCTATAATAATAAAAAATAGATAATCAAATGGAAAAAAAATTAACACACATAAGTTAATTCATACCTTCATATTGGAATTCAACATATCTTGAAATTCTTCAGGGGTCATTTGTGGAACTCTCTGAACTGTATCCATCAAAGTACGGCCCACAGAGTTATCAGCAGGTTTTCGATTAGCCTAAAAATGTGTTATAGAGACTTAGAACATAAAACTTGCATAAGTTGATATTTATTATTTCTTCCATACTTAATTTATCCTATAAACATCTAAGAATATTATTAACAGTAGAAGTAAAGAAATATTTTATTTTGCTAATAAGGTTAAAATATGTAAATATTCTTCTTAGCGTCAAAAACACATTTAAAAACATGACTTACACGAGTTATGTTTTTTAAAACATGACTTAGAAGAGTCAAATATGACTATAAATTTAATTGCATTCATATTAGATTATTCCATATATATTTATTACAACAAAAAATCTTTAAATAATGCAGCATTCAAAATTCTATAGTGTGTTTTAGGAAACCTTAAATATATACAATTTTTTTTTGTCCATTTGCAATGGAAAAAAAATTACATTTTATTTAAATAAGTAAATTGCCAACTATCATCCATGGATCTCCAATTTATCCAACAATTCATATACATTTTTAATTTAGAAAAATACCCAATATTGAAACATTTTTCAATTCAAAAACATTAGGGAACTTTTTTTTAAAGCTATTAATATTGATTTTTTTTTTCAAAAGACTAAACAATTTTGCAATGAACAACTATTACTTAACAATTTTGATATTTTCTTTCATGCTTAGAGGATTAAATATATATATATTTCAGATTAAGTTATAGTTTTAAATATTCCAATTAACGAAAAGAATTGTTAATATTTTAATAAAATAATATTTCTTAAAATTTTGCTTAAAAAGCAAACATACCTTAACAAAGCAGGAGATAAATGAAAGGAGTAAAAGTTAAATAATATGGCCCATGATGACAAACAAATATGCCACAGCTGCATTAAAAATCATTTCCAAATATTTTTGTATTAAAAAACAAATTCTGTGATGCATAGTTTGGTGGTAACACTAAATATTAATTTATCAGGTATTTAATTGCCTCAGTCAAAAAATGGTTCTATGTTTTGGAAACATTTAACAACTTGACATGCATAAGCTTTGAAGATTAAAAATCCAAATTTTCTTGTAATAGTTTTAAATATATATTTAAAATTTTTATGAAGTTTAAAAGATTTTGGATTATTTGTTGCAAACTTAAGAATATGATTTTAAAATAAGACCTTAAAGACACTAGGATTTCCCAGGAAGTGAAGTTGCAATGAATGTAAAATATAAAGTGTTACTCATACTCTTTACTTTGCACTTGTATGAGAGACACATAGTAAATTGCAACACTGAAATACACATAGCAATTAAACCAAGCTATTCAATCCTTAAGATATAAATAAAGAATCGAATATTTGAAGCTATGGCACATAAAAATTATTTGTAAAATATGCCATTGCACTTTAAAAAGCAGAAAATAAATATTATTAACACACATATTTTTCTCAATTTTCAACTTAACCATTAAAAATAAAATAAAAATTATTTTTTTATTGCAAAAATTAAAAAGTCAAAAAAATATGCAGAAAAAATATATGGTACATAGATGTATAAATTTTAGACATATTAATTGCATATTACTAATTTAAAAAAACATACCAACACATCATCAATATATGCTATCACTACATCAGACAATTCCAGCATATCACGAATTGAGTTGTTAATTAAATCCAAATCAGGCACAATCTCTACACTTCTCTGCTTGTTGTGCTTGGTCTGTTGGGCAAGTTTCACTAAAAGCACAATTTATATAAGTTACTGAAATTAAAAAACAGATAAATATATAAAAATTCTTTTTTATTTTAATATATATACAAAACATATACTTTAAATCATTTTTGAGTTTTAATTTAGAACATTTCATTTTGATTAAGGTAAAAATTTAGCCAAAAGTTTTTAAGTAAGAAAAATAAAATAGTCGTTAAAAAATTATGCATATATGTATTTAAATTTTAGCATTGGTTATAATTTTACAACTGTAATTGTACTCCACAATCTGTTATGAATTGGACAAATTCAATTTTAAACTTTACCAATTTATATAAAAAACAACATAAAATTTTAACTTATGTAAAATCTACAAAATATCATTCAATTGCATTAGCAGATAAATTGGATAATAAAGGATTAAAAAAAAAATTTAATGTAAAACATTTGTTATGGGAATTGTACTAAATATAATATAAATTATACTAAAAAATGCTTATTTCCAATAAGACTTTAAAGTGCTATATTTTACACACTATTTTATTCACTTAAAAACGATAAACTCAAGACTAAACTTTTAACATAAAATGGGTTCAGAAATTTCAAAACACAGAATAGGATCTGAAGGAGCATCATCCCTGTTTTTACTTAGCCATACAAAAACACGTGGTAATTTTTAAACATTTGAACCGAAGCTCGACATAATTTACGTTTGGGTAAATTGCAAATGCAATAAACAATAGGGGCTGCACCTGATAATGTTGTTTAATTAATAAGTGCTGGAGAAACTTTTATATTAAAATTTATAATTTAATAAAAGGAACTCTGAATATGCTTGTTTCCCAGCTAACACAAAACAAAATTATCAACTACACTATATGCATATTTAAAAAAGAATTGCAGAAATTATGAACAATTGTTACGAAAAGTATTAAAAACTGCTACAAATTATAAAGTTGTCTTAAACAATTAAATATATTGGAAACATGTTAAATAATTTAAAATAGTACAATTGGTTGTCCATTTAGTATATTTTGAGGTGATCATTTCTGTGAGGATAACATACAAAATATGTAGATTAGGTTTTTGCTATCAGACATTCATCGGTTTTTAAAAATTTACTTGATTTGTTGAGTGCTTATTTTGTAATTAACTTTTACTATCTACTGTAATTTTAAGTCAATAACATTACCTCCTCTTTTAATGTATAAAAAAGTGCTTACTTCCAACAAGTTCAGGTTCATAACCCACAATTTCTACTTTGCAAGGTGTAAACATAGTTCCAGTGTTTTTACCAGGAACTCCAAAGGAGGTACTGCAAAAAAAGTACCTTATATAAAAAACATAAATAACTGAGCAATTATATGTTTACCTATCATTCATATTTCTAAATATTAAAATTTAAATGCAGCTTTAACATTATATAGCTCTCAAGTGGATTGGTGATAGGTATATCAATAAGTATCACTTGCTATAAAACAACAACACCAAGAATAATCCAAAATTGCAATCAAGAACAAAGAATAGTTTTTTAAAGAAAATGTGTTATTGACAAAATAATATTTTTCGATTCAATATCCAACAAACAATGACAAAGTTGTATTCAAAAATAGTTTTAATAAATATGCTAACATCCCTAAGGTAATTTTAGTGGTTAAAAAACAAAAAAGATTCATTCCAAAAAGTTGTAAAAAATTAAGGAAAAAAAAATTGCACAAACTAAATTTGTAAAGCAAATTATAAAATGTAAAATTCAAATACTTATAATTCATAAAATTCAATAAAAAATACAACAGCTACGAGATGTTTTTAAATAATTAGGATTCATAAAACTATCAGCCTCACAAAGAAATGAAGACTGAAAAACTACCTTATTAAACGAAGTATTTAAAGTACAAATTGATATTTTAAAAATTACTGGAATGCAAAGTATTACTGGAAAGAAAGTATAGAAATGAAGAATGGATAATTTTTTCTTCCTTCAAATGGTCTATTCTTAATATAAAAAAGTTAAATTATACATATTATAGAGTTAAATGAATCTTTTTTTCAATGTAAAATAATAGAAAATACATTAAATAAAAAATAACTATTCCGAAATAAATATGCAAATAATGTTTTATTACAATTTCAATGTCAAACATTTATATAATTAAAAAGTTTACTTTAATTGTAAATTATCATACATCCTCTTCAACTCCTTGGACAATGATAATATCATATTGCAATTTTATTTCAAAATCAAACCCAGTTACAAACTTGACTGTCTAGACAGTATGTAGAATTCAATAAATGACATTTTAGCGATGCATTTACATATAAATATACCAGCAAGAACTTAATCAACTTGCAGACATAATATTTCCTTTAGCAAATATAACTTTATATTTACTTTCAATATCATACTATGTTATGAACATTGCATAAAAACTTATCAATTGCTCTTAACATTAACTTTATTTCCATACCAATTAAAACGATTGTTTACCTTGTAAAAGCTTTCCAAGAGAGAGCGCCTTCAGACAGTGAGGTGTCCACAGTCAGATGAACAGGATTATTAGCTTCCCGGCTGTAATAATCATGGATAAGGACAGAATGTCCGGTTACATCTGCTCCGGTGGCATACCTGAAAATAAAATAAATCTTTAGGTATAGAGTAAATATGGCAAACATAAATTACACTAAGGCAATACTTTGCTAATCAACTGCAGCTTGTGGAAAAAAATTATTCAAATCTATAATGGAATAAAAAATACGTATAAATCCCCAAAATTCCTTATCTAGTTGTGTTTATCATTATAAAAAAAAAGTAGTATTAGTAAATAACAACCAATGTTCTATATCTTCAAATTCATACTTAATCAGCTCAAATAAAAATAACTAGGTTTATTACCTGAAAACAAATGTTTGGAACAGATGTAGCGCAGGACATTTGGCGCAGTTTTCTTTGGCGCCGAAAAAATGCCGTTAAACATAGCATAGGGTTGTCATATTGAAAATCGCCACAAGAATCGGAGATACAGATGTAGTATAAGACATTTAGCGTGCAAGGTTTTTTTTTGGCGTGTTTTATAGGGTGATAAATTTATAGTATGGCAACCCACCTGACATTATTGGAATTTTCCGATTGTTGTGGCGACTTTCAACCTGACAACCCTATGCTATGTAATGGGGTTAAGTCCTACTAAATTAGGTTTTAGGGTTAACCACCTATATATTTTTATAATTTACAGAAGTAGCCTAGTTCCAGAAAAATTTTTATTATGTGGATAGAGATAGAAGTTAATAAATAGCCTTGTAATATCTTCAATTTTCTTTATTAACAATGAAGGTGATATGTACAATCTTGAGAACAATATTTACAATTTTGAATTATAGAAGTAACAGAACATTCTTACGTGGTATGGAGAAACATAGCAGGTTTCCCTTCAACGATTGTGTTGACACTTTCTTTAACACTTGTTGAACAAAAAGATTTAAAAAGATGAACTAGTCAGGCAGCTAGTTATCGCAGCCAGTTATTAGGAAGTTACTACATAGTTACAGAGTTTCTACATTGCTACAGAATGATAACTCGCTGAAACATCGCCTTAAATAGACCTAAGCTATCCTAAAATTAGCATAAGGCACCGGGCCGACAAAGAATAATAAAAGTCTTGATGAAGTCCCGCACGGAGTAGGTCCGCATACGGAAACACCCATCCGATGCGTACGACGCATCAACCCGATGACGTCATAATAGTCCGCGAGCTCGTGGAGCCAAAACGTAAATAAACACATAGGCGTCTCGCCGAAAAGGATCGTGGTAAGACTTTGTGAGAAGGTAGGTTTTCCCAACAATTGGCCCGCCTCTCACAATATCTTAGCACAAAGACATTTTTTTAAAAAAATTCTAATAAAAATTTACTTTGCCTAAACAACTCGTTGAAATGAGATTACAATCATTTAATGCAAAACGTAAATATTTTCAATACAAAGAAATTTATAAATTCATAATTTTAAATTTGACAAAAATTCTTTAAAATTTACATCCATCAAAAATTAGCAAATTGATTATCATTATACAAAAATTCTATCACAAAATCCTTTTAAATTCAATTTACTGTGAGGTTTAGTAAAGTAATCAGCTGGATTATTTTTCGTATTAATATACTTAAGATCAAAGAGGTTTTCTAAAACTAAATTTCTAAGAAAATGGTAACGAACATGTATGTGTTTAGTACGATGATTTTCAATAGAAGATTTAGAAAAATTGATTGCTGACTCGTTATCACAAAATAGGGTTGGGATACAGTCATTTACAATTACATTATGATGAAAACACTCTTTAAAAATTCTAATAATCCAAATGAGTTCTTTAGCTGCATCAGTCAGAGCCATGAATTCAGCCTCCATCGTAGAAAGGGCGACGCTCTTCTGCTTGTGGGTCTGCCATAGGATTGGAGCTTGGTCAAGGTATAGGATGTAGACTCCAAGTGAAACACGGTCGTCCCGATTGGCTGCAAAGTCGGCGTCTGCGAAACACTTCAGCTGTAGATCTTGAACCCCAGATAGGTTCAACTTGAAATCTTGGCTTTGTTGAAGATATCCCAGAAGTTTCAGAAGTGCGCTCCAGTATGCCATCCCCGGGTTGGTCTGGAATTGCGAGAGTATGTTGACTGCATGGGTGATGTCCGGTCGGGTTCGACTAACAATGAATGACAGGCATCCCAAGACGTTTTTGTACGGAAAACATTCCATCTCCTTCCTTTCAGCTTCTGTGTTTGGTCACTGTAATTTCGATAATACTGTCCCTTGGGCTATTGGAAGAGATGATATTGGCATTTTATATTTTTTATACATTTCACAGATTTTCTGAATGTAAGTACGTTGATGAATATATAAAGTGGACTTCGTTTCTTCAAATTCTACACCTAATAATTTTCGGGTCCTTCCCAAAATCTTCAAATCGAATTTTTTTTCTAATTTAGAAATCATGGACTTTATATATTCTTCCTTTTTCCCAAACAGAATTATGTCGTCAACATATAATAATAATACAATATTATTTTCATAAACGTAAACGCAATTAACCTAGTCTAACTTTTTTAATTTAAGATCTTCTAGGGTTTTATGAATCTCATGGAACCACTCGTGTCCACTTTGATGTAATCCGTATAAAGCTTTATTGACGCGACACACGTAATTTAATTTTTCTTCAACTTCAAAACCTTGTGGCTGTTTCATATAGATTAACTCTGATATAGGGGCATACAAATACGCACATTTTATGTCCAGTTGACAGTGTTCCCATTTATAAAATGATACTAATATTGAGAAAAATAGTCTTACGACTGAAAAGTTCACTACCGGACTAAAAACTTCTTCATAATGTATCCCTTTCAATTGATCAAAACCTTGAGCCACTAGTCTAGCTTTAAAACGAACTATTTCATTATTTTCATTTCTTTTGGTTGTGAAAACCCAGCGATTACCTAAAACTTTAACATTTCCCGGATTTTCTACAAGGTACCAGACGTTTCGATTTTGTATTACGTCAAATTCCTCCTGCATAGCACTATGCCACTCATTTGCTTGAGGTGTTTGTAATGCTGAATTAAAATTATGTGGAATTTTGACATCTACTGTTAGTCATGCATCAATGCTTGAACATTCTAGTTCTTTGCTTACAATACCAGAATAAGTATTATTTCCAGAAAAATTAAAATCACTGGGATCATACTTTATATTGTGCACCCTACAGTACTCTTCCACATCATTTTTTGATCGAAGCCTTGCCTTTTCTCCTTGTATCCGATAATAAATGTCCACTCTGGATTTGTCTTTCCTTGGTACCGCCTCCCTTGACCATATAACTTCTTTTAAGTTAGGGTTTTCTGAAATGGTAGGAGTTTCTGTAGTTTCCGAAATACTAGGGGTTACTGAAATGCTAGGAGTCGTTGTTTTAACTACTTCCCTTTCCCCATCACTTTCGGTTTCTTCTTCGGATTCCTCTAAATAAGGGTTAATAAAAGTTATTGGTTTTTGGGTATCCACGTTGTGTTTCATTTCATCGAAATTTATATTTATAGTTTCGATGATCTTTCTTTGATCGGGTAACCATATCCTGTATCGTCTGGTTTTCATAGCGTAACCCATCATGATACCATGCTTAGCCCTCATGTGAAACTTTTTTCTTTGTTGTTTGGGTGTTCCTACATATACAGGTGTACCAAAAGTTTTAAGATGCTTGATTGACGGTTTTCGACCTCCGTAAAGTTCAAAAGGCGTTTTGCTTTGATTGCCGTGGCACAATTTGTTCCACGCGTAAGTAAAACAAAGTAAAGCTTCTGACCAAAATTTATCTTCTAGGCCGCTGTCTTTAAGATTAGTTCTGATAGCATCTACTGCGGTGTAGTTAAATCTTTCGGCAACTCCGTTTTGTTCAGGACTATAGGTATTCGTCCTCTCAGCCTTGATACCTTGATCTTCAAAAAAACTGTTAAATTCTGCATTGCAAAATTAGAGACCGTTGTCTGTACGCACATTTAAAACTTTCTGGTTAGTAAATCGCTCAGCACGCTTTTGGAATCTGGTAAAATAATTAAAAACTTCAGTTTTGTCACGCAAAGGGTATACAGTGACTTTCCTTGAGTAATCGTCGATTATAGACAAAAAGTACTTATGACCTTCATGAGATTGGATTGGAAAAGGTCCGCACAGATCCATGTGCAAAAGTTCCAAGGGTCTTTGGGATCTAATTTTACCAATCGGTTTAAAGATTTTTCTTTTAGACTTACCCAATTTACAAGGTTCACAATTTACGTATTTATCTTCAAAATTTGGCATTCCTACTACACTTTCTTTTGATTTTAATATGTATTTGGTATTAACATGACAAAATTTTTGATGCCAATCAAACAAACTTTCCTTTTTAGTCGTTCTTAATCCCTCTAACTTTTTAGGATAAGTAGGATGACAATAATATAATCCGTTTTCTTTCTTAGCAATAAAAAGTTTTCTACCTTCAGTTGAAAATACTTCTATTTTTCCTTTACGTCCAACGAAACTTCCACCTGCTTGATCTATTAAAGGGCCCGCCATCAAATTACGTCTCAGTTTTGGTGAATACATAACATTATTAAGATTAACAATTTCTTCATTATTCTTATTTTTAAATTGTAATTTTACAGTCCCTATTCCTTCAATCGGACAGGATACGCCCTCAACTGCAACAAACATGTTTGTATTCGTAACTGGTTTAAGATCAATAAACAAATCTTTGTTACCGCAAAAATGAGCACTAGCGGCGGTGTCCACGATCCAAGCATTACGGTTAATATTTTCGTTAAGATTTGCCTCTATAACAAAATTCGATTCTTTATTTATATTCTTTAGAATCTTAGTTCGGCATTCAGCAGATTTATGACCGATTTTGCCACATTTAAAACACTTAATTCTTTTAGTTTTCGAGATATTTGGGTTATTTCTCGGTTTCCTTACATAGGGATCAGTTGAACCTTTAGTTTGAAGGGCAACAATTTCTTGATCACTGTGGGCTTGCTTTAATCTTGCTTCTTCAGCGAGCAATTCTTTGACTACTTTATCAAAAATAAAGTCCCCGTCCTCCCATCGGTATGTTGTTTGGACAATACTGTTATATTCTACTGGTAGGTATCTAATCGTTTGGAAACTCTTTAACCATTCCTCCAGTGGTAATTTAACATCCCTTAGCTGACTAGTTATTTTTTGTAACCTAGCAGCATATAAACCAATTGGTTCCCCTTCGTTTATTCTGCAGTTAAAAAATTCATCTGTAAGTCCCATGGCTCTAGCTCTCGATTCAGGACGAAAATGGGTTTGGAGGGTTTCCCAAGAATTTTTAGGGTCTTCTGTATCCGATATTAAGGGCCTATATTCTTTTTCGATACTTAAATAAATTGTGCTATATGCACGATCCGACCTTAATTGGAAATCTCTGCTTTTAGCGGTTTCATCTCCCTCGGGCTTAACTTCTGTACCAATTGTAATCCTCCATGCGTTCTTATCCATTAATAGAACTTTAACATCTTCCACCCATGTCCCGTAGTTATATCGGCCTAACCTCTCAATAGAATTCGGGTTCTGAAATTCCATTGTCAAAAATATTTGTTTACTACTTGAAAAATATTCAACGAAAATTCTCAAAAATATTTACAACTCTCCACATTGAAATTTGACTTGAACTGGGCTGGCTGGGCCCATAACTCTTAATGGGGTTAAGTCCTAATAAATTAGGTTTTAGGGTTAACCACCAATATATTTTTATAATTTACAGAAGTAGCCTAGTTCCAGAAAAATGTTTATTATGTGGAGAGAGATAGAAGTTAATAAATAGCCTTGTAATATCTTCAATTTTCTTTATTAACAATGAAGGTGATATGTACAATCTTGAGAACAATATTTACAATGTTGAATTATAGAAGTAACAGAACATTCTTACGTGGTATGGAGAAACATAGCAGGTTTCCCTTCAACGATTGTGTTGACACTTTCTTTAACACTTGTTGAACAAAAAGATTTAAAAAGATGAACTAGTCAGGCAGCTAGTTATCCCAGCCAGTTATTAGGAAGTTACTACATAGTTACAGTTTCTACATTGCTACAGAATGATAACTCGCTGAAACATCGCCTTAAATAGACCTAAGCTATCCTAAAATTAGCGTAAGGCACCGGGCCGACAAAGAATAATAAAAGTCTCGATGAAGTCCCGCACGGAGTAGGTCCGCATACGGAAACACCCATTCGATGCGTATGACGCATCAACCCGATGACGTCATAATAGTCCTCGAGCTCGTGGAGCCAAAACGTAAATAAACACATAGGCGTCTCGCCGGAAAGGATCGTGGTAAGACTTTGTGAGAAGGTAGGTTTTCCCAACACTATGTTTAACGGCAATTTTTCGTCGCAAAATCAAACCAGCCAAATGTCCTATACTACATCTGTTCCGAATCGGAACATACCAACAATCTCAAGTGGGGTTGCCATACTATAAATTTATCGCCCCTATAAAACACCCCAAAAAATAACCTCGTGTGCCAAATGTCCTATACTACATCTGTACCAAATGTTTTAATATAAACACATTTTACAGCTGCATTATTATTTCTATATACAACAGCATATAATTGTCAAATTCTACATACCTCAAATCATATTTTCATATTAATTTTTTAATTAACAACCAACTGAAAATATATTGTTTCATTTATTTAAAAAATTATACATAATTAAAAGATGTAAAACTTTCAAGACTTTTTCATCTTCTTTTAGTCAAAAAAATATTAGTAACAAATACTAATATTTTTATTCATATTAAGTCAATAAAATGCATTATAATTATTCTAATGCATTTCATTCAATAAAATGCATTATTATTCAATAAATGTTCTGTCAATAAAATGCATTAGAATAATTCTAATGTATTTTATTGACTTAAATATATGAAAATTTCACAAATATAACATGAAAATATGATATTTTAAATGAACTTTAATGAATTTATATTATAATTTCATCAACAAAAAGTATATGTAAAAAAATCTTCTAACTAAACTATAAGAATAACAATAAAATTAATAAATGTAGTGTTTGTACCCAGACAAAGAAAAATTAAGTTTACTTTTTACAAAAACCTCATATTCTGCACAAAAATTAATAATAATAGCTCAAAGTTTTGATACAATTATCCTTATATTTGCACTTGATGATACTGAAAACACGTTTAATATTTATTAGTCACATATATTATAATATTTTAAGGCATTTTCAATATGCTACAATAAAAATACAATATATTGAATACTTCAAATAAACTAAATATGCAGAAAATTATATGAATAGTTTCTGGAATTTAAAAATTTAAATCATTTTATTCAATATTAAATAACAGTCAACATAATCATTCACAACACAAAAAGCTATTCAAGATATGCTGAAATAATGTAACATAAATACCTAGCATAAATCTAAATCAAATCTGAAAATTACGAAATTTTATACTTTAAATAGTTTATACTTCTTAAATGAAAAATAATATAAAAACCGGTAAATTCCTAGTGGACGGTGCCCCGTTGTCGCCAAGTCCAAAAATTGGCGCCAAGACCAGAAATGACAAGTTTTGTTTGTCGCCAAATCAAAATGGAGGACATTGCGTTGGTCGCACTTGAGCTCCACAATGGGCTAATGGCAACGGTTTAGAATTGATTCCGAAGCTTTGTTTTGGTTAATTAACATCGCACTAGAGTTTATATTGGGCTGTTGGCGGCAGTTAGGCGCCTATCTCGAAGGTAACAATGTCCCCCGGGCAGTCGATCATGGTACTTACAGGCAGTCGTTTGGGGCACTTCGACAACACTCTTAAGCGCACACGCGTACAGCACGCTAAAGTCACAGACTCCTTACGTCGATTTTGTGGTCTCCGGCCTCCGACTACTCATGATGATATCCATGACCCACTCCGGGCAGTCGATCATGGTGCTTACAGGCAATCCTCCGGGCAGTCGTTTTGACAGCAGTCTTAAGCACACACGCATAACGCGCGCTAAATCACACAGACTCCTGACGTCGATTTTGTAGTCTCCGACCTCCGACTACTCAGGATCACATCCATGAAACCCTCCGGGCAGTCAATCATTTGCTGCATAATGTACCCATGGTTCGACCCATAAACCCATTCCACAGTGAATTGCAGCGAGGCCCTTCCATGCAGCTTCCGCATACCTTGCACGTTTGCTTGTTACACAACAATCCGGCACCCATGCACCAATCCATCACGGAACGTTTACCTTTCATTTCCAACTCCCACAAATACCTACTATTTAAATAAACGTCGTCCGCGTATACATCGTTAGCTCAGAAAAATCAAATTCACAACCACGCGAGCCGACAACGATTGAAAAATGTCAGAAATACGTGAAACCAAGGCTAAAATTGATGCGTGTGCGTCGATGCGCGCGCGTAGTGTCAACGCTTGCGCATCTAGTTTAGCGTCATCTAACTAGATGCATCTCGCGTCATCAAGTAGGGTTGCCAAAATATAAACTTTATCGCCAAATCCCATTTGGCGAGGGCACAAGACACTAGGAATATACCTAAAAACCAATAAATCACAACTCAGGTCTTTAGTGTATTCAGGTAAAAATTAACCATTTAGTCAAAATTAGAAAAAAATTATTATCTCTGGCTAATCAATTTCAATTTCCCTGATCATTCCAAGTCTTACATATTTTCCAAATAGCAACATCATAGAATAAAAAAAATAGAATTCAGCTGCCATGTCTTTGAAGTGAGCAAATCACAAAGCAAAAGGATCAATCAAAAAGCATTCTCAAATATACAGAAAATAATTCTTAAATACACAGAATAAAAATCAATAAGTAAAATTTTACTGACCATCCAACAATTACTTCGCTGGGATTAACTTTTTTATGCAACTCGTACATGGCTTTAGCAAATTCCATATCAACAGCCACCTAAAAATAAAAAACTTATTAATTCCAAAAACTAAAAGAAATTATCAAATAGCAATAATTTTGATAGTGTTAAGTGTTCACCTCATCTTCAGATTCATTATGTGGAATACATAAGCAATTAGTTACTTCAACTGCTCCTTTTTCATGAATACCTGTATAAAAGGAAATAAATTATACCATTTAATTTTACATATAAAACTTGAAATTTTACAAATATAAATTGAAACGAAAAAAATTCCTTTCAGTTTTCCAATGGATAAAGGATTACGTTAGTGGTTCAGACTTTTGCCATTAATGTCTAGTTTTGTTAATTAACGTCGCACTAGAGCTGCACAGTGGGCTATTGGCGACTGCATTAATGTCTAGAACCCATATTTACAAAACCAATTTAAACGCTTCTTCAAGTATATAATGTAAGCTTTTACATAACAAGTATTACCTTTAGAAGGCGGGTGTTTGATTTTAACATGGGATTTTGGCCGAAATATCAGTCACCCGCCCGGTAAAGATTAAATAAAATATTGCTTTCTTTGTTTTACTTGAAAACAATCTGGATTCTACCAAACCTAATTAAGAAAAGTTATGATAGGAAGTAAAAAGCAGAAGTGAAGGGAAAATAAAATAAAAATATGACTGCACAGATTTTTTTTTAAGGAACCGGAAAGAGTAGTTGGTTGAAGTAGGATAGAAAAGCCATTTTTCTTTTTTTGCCAAATGATTTTATGCAGCAACTTGTGTTATACAGTGCAAAATGGCTGTCTTAATTTCCACATTTAAATGTCAAACATCAAGAAAATTGTTCACAAGCATCATAACTACACACATATAAATCGCTACGTTTCGGCTTTGTGTTCAAATCCCTACCTTATAGCATTGCATAGACCCTATAAATAATCTGAAAACAAGTTACACAATACAAAATCTGCGGGTTTCTTGTGCTGTTTTACTGTCATTATGCTACAGTGAATGGTAACACTATGCAACTTGCAGCGTACTGGAGTTCATTTACCTATCTTTCTCTTCCAAGTAATCCCTGGAAAGAATGTCCACTTGGATGGTGTTTATAACCAAGAGCCAATAGCACAGCTCAAACGCATGAGGCCCAGGCAGGGAACGAGCCGAATGCGATAAACACTATCGAAGAGGAACTCATTCCCAGACATTCCTTCCAACTCTCAACAGCACATCTCTTGTGCTCTTCAACTAATTGTAATGCCATAGATAACCATTAAATGTAAATACTTAACTTTTATATTTGCATCATTAAATATCTTTTATTCTCTCAATACTATGGCTATCATCAATTTATCCAACAACACTAAATTTAAACCTTTTGATATGGAGTCAACTATAACGTGGCCTCACCACAGCAACTCCGGCCGCAACAAACTTTTATTAAATTTTGCGAGAATGATTACGCTAACCTGCATTTGACACAAAAAAAAAGTACAAAATAAGGAGGCAATCCACATCAACTTTCATCGACAACTTTTTCATGGAAGGCATAGGGTTTCCAACACCAAGATATCGATGTCAAGTAAACAAGTGAGTGAAGCAACTGGCTGTAGATTAAACCAATGAGACACAAAATGGAAAACTTACTTGACGTCTTTTGCCAATGATTTATAATGGTCAAATTAGAGTAATAACTAATTTGGCAGATGCTTGTAAAATATATCACACAATTATTTTAACATGTGTGTAAAACATATTACACAAGTATTGCACAGGGTTGCCAATATGAACTGAAGTCATATTTGGCGACATTAACTTTGATGCCTTTGCAGACTGCCTTTATATTGTTATCTTAAACACGACAGAGGTCTCGTTTTCTCCCTGCAAGGTTGCCGATGAGAGTCAGCAGATTTGGCAAGAAGTCAAGGTTATAGCTCAATGCATTTTAACCAATTCGTGTTAAGTGACTCCTTAAAACTGCAGTGTTCTCTCTGTACCTGCCAATCCAAGACGAATTAAATTGAAGGAGGGATGGAATTTGAAAGATAAGGACTGGGATAATGTATTCTTGTCAGGAACCGTCAATTATTAAACCATACATTGCAATTTGATCTGCGTATGGTTTTTAATTAAACCCGGACAAGGACTAGCACACATTTGACTAAAGTATAATTAGACATGCTCATCTTTCTCGTAAATATAATTACATATTGCACAGCGGATAGCTATTTTCTAATTTCTATAAATGTTTTTACTTGATGTAAAACAATTTTCTTTCTTACTTTCCCCAGCAGTACAATAACATTAAAGAAATTAAACAAGCAACCACTCAAACCTTTGTTCACCCTTTTTATTGTGTGCAAAATCATCTGGTCAAATAGACAATTTGTTAGTTCTTGCAAGCCTCTCATGCATAATATGTGACGGTCCCTAATAGTAAGTGATGTCATTCCAGTAAGAAACTTTCCAATTAGTCTCATCTCCAATTCAATTCAACTTGCATCAAGGAGCACAACCTCTGCATGGTTAAAAAAGATATGTACTAACCATATGGCGAGTGGTATCTTTTAACTCCTAACTTTAATTTGGTTATATTTTTCATTAAGTTTTAAACACTTAATACCGATCTTTTGCACAATAATAGCTTACTTTTCATTGTAAGTTTTAGAAGTGACAACCAAACTTATAATTTACTTAAAAATTCATATTACCTATAAAAATTATATATAGTCATATGGCATAGGGTCAGGTGGGGTAAAGTGGTCATACTCTAATAAATGTTGTAGTTTTTCCTCCCTATTTTTTATTTTTATCGTAAAGGTTTTACATATTTTTGTTTTAGTTTACAGTGAAGAGGAGCAATGTTTTTCACACAAAATTATAATTTTAGCAACACATTGAATGCCAATAAATAGCCATTTTATTTTTGTATGTTTCAGTACAATATTTGATTTTCTAATGAACTTCTCTCCTACATTTTGTTTAATCAAAATCTTAATATATTAGTTATACAGGAGGCTTCAAACATATCTCAAGAACACATTTCCATTGATAGGCAAGTTGTGTTTATTAATTTTTTTATTTTATAGTGTTTTTAGTAACATGGGGTAAAGTGGTCATATGACTAAGTTTAACGTATTCATGGTAACAATGAGTTTATTTAGGCCTAATATTTAAAGATTGATTATTAAATATTAATTTAGAATAATAAAGATTATATTAATTTATCATAGTTTATAACATAAGATAAAGTAAACAGCATTAGGCTTAACTTTTACATTGCTTGGAATGACTTTATTAAGACCTAATATTCAGTGATTAAAATTTGGATAAACTTGTATAATAAAATCATTTTTATTGTCTTATTTTTTTCCCTTTTTTTATGTAATAAACATGCCGAGAAAATATGTTAGGAAGATTGTACCAAATTACTCTGATGCCAGTCTACAATTAGTTATGCTGGCAAGGCTAATTAGCTATGCTGGCAAGGCCAGTTAGCTATGCTGGTTAAAAAGGGCATATGGGAACGTCCACCAAAAATGAAACTTTTTACTGAAATTAAAATTTTAACCAAACTGTAAGTGTGGTATATCAATTTAATCCTAGAAAGTTGCTCGATATGAATTTGTAAGGTATTATTTCATAAGAATAATAGTCTGCAGTGAAATTGTTCTGAAAGTTGACTTATTTCTTCACTTTTATTGGGGCCAAAAATGTCACTTCGATAATAGTATATTATTTTCTTAATTTTGTTCATTAATTGAAATCATTATATATACAAATTCATAATCCCTTTACATATTTATCATATATATATAGTTGAAATATTTTAGATTAGCCTTTGAATAAAATTTAACTCTATTTAATAGTGATGTTTAATTGTCACAAGAGTAACAAAAAACATATAAAAGTTTCAAATTTGTAAAAACTACTTAACATTTTTACTTGAAACCTTTTAATCTCTGATTTGGTGGAATAAGACATATTTTACACCATTTATTTTTTGTGTGTCATGCATAGAACATCCTCTGTTATGTTGTCACAAGAGTAACAAATGACTGTGTCACAAGAGTAACACATAACATTTCTGGCAAGTAAATCAAATAGGTTGTCTTCAAACCAAAACAAAAACAATATTTTAAGTTTATTTGGCTTTGCCCTTTTTAAGAATAAGTTCTTGAGTAGTTTTTTCCATAATTAATTATATTAATAATTAATTTAAAACAAATTAATTTGCATTCATTCATGTTTTTAAAATGAATGAACTTAATTTTTTATTTACTTTAAAATTACAGAACAATTATGACAGCAGGTCCTCAGAATGTGTGTATTTGTGGTTTTCATAAAAACTTTCAAAGTAATTCATAGGACAGTTGCAGATTTATTTTCTCCATTCCTAAAGATTTATTGATTTAGAGTGCTGTGTAGGCCCGTTGCACCCGGCGGAGCCCGGCCCCACTATAATCTGGAAACCCTGAAAGTTGGGAATTTCTACTTCTAAAAATCCCCAATTTGAGAAAATTTATGCCTGAAGAAAATTAATATTATTAGCAAATGAAAGCTAGAGCAGATTAGAAATGGCCTAACTTGTATCATTACATTTAAATTAGACCTCAGAACGGACATTGCATTGGAATATGGGTGCAACAAATCAATTCTTTTGAGAGAACTGTTTAATATTACCTAAAATGTATATAAAAAAAAGATGAAAAATGCTGATAAGTTGGAACTGGGAATTTTCAGCACTGTTGAGTTGGGAATTTCGAATCGTTAAGTTGGGAAATTTGTTGTTTCAAGCCTGTTGTTTCAATTTTGTTATGTCCCTGGTGCTTTGATATTTTACTTGAATGTTGGTAGACATTTAGAATGTGCATTTTGAAAAGATATCATAGAACGACTATTATATAATACAAGACAGATTTTCTGTAAATGTGTTTGCACAATATTTTAATGCAGAATCTCCAAGAAAATACATCGGTCAAAAGGGTATCCAGTTTTTTCTGAGGGTTGCACAGGCCAATTTAAACAAAAATATAATTTTGTAAACATGTCAGCACTTAAATATTAACAGTTTTCATGGACATTTTTTTTCCAACAGCTTATGATACGAGTGCTGTAGATGGAATCGGTGCTGTTTTTCTTTTTTTAAGTGATGTCTATGAAATGAAGTGCATGGTAAAAAGCAATTATACAAAAAGCTGCTGATTTTGCAGAACTTGTTCATGGTGCAACAAAGGTAAACATACTTTATGTACCAAATGAAGAAATCATAGCCAAAGAATTCATTTGCGTATTGCTCTTGGAGAAATTGTATAGTGAAGGGCACACAAAAACACACTTTGTCGAAGCTACCAAAAATACCAGTATCTACCATTGACCATAACACACGATAATTCCTACAAAGAGTTCATATTTTATAAAGGAAACAGCAATAAAACTGCAAGTGAAACCGATGATGAAGACGAAGAGCAATTCTGCTCAGTAACAGAACGCAAAGGAGCCGAGAAATTGCAATATAACCAGTAGGTGAATGTAAACTATGTTGTGGTCCGTTAATTCTAACAGTATATGATGAATATCAAATAAGGTGCTTTAATACACACAAAAGTAAAAATAATTCAAAAGTTTGAACCTTATGATCATGCTATTTGATACAAAAGAAACCAAATTGTGGCTAATTTTGTTGCTCTTATATTTGTAAAATATTTTTTTAGTAAACTATTTTTTAATATAATAATTCTATACCCTTTTAAGCAATTTTAGACTCCTATCAATGTTTAAAACTGTTGTATATAAAAAAAATCACGAATTTACTCATATATTAATGATTTTTTGAGGTTTTTAAGCAGAAATTCAATTGTGGACAAAATGTCACAAGAGTAACGTCACAAGAGTAACGCTTAGCCTTTTACTTAAAACAATGCCATTAATTCAGATTTTGTCAAAGAGATTCAAAAGTTTTTCCCTTTTGAAGAGATATAATTGCTCTATTATATTTGTAAATTTGAGTTTTGTATTCTCATATAATTCACAGGAATTCTACCTTAAAAACACTTTTTGTATTTTGCCTTTTCCAGTGGTCACAAGAGTAACAAAATTTTGATTTATTTCCTAGACAACAAAAATATACTAAATTACATATTAGATATGTTTTATGAAGCGGAATGACATGAACTTTTAAATAGTAATTTTGAATTTTATCCTAAATATGTTTAGTATTGTAAAAAATGTACGTTTTTATGAAAATTTTCTCTGACCGTCACAAGAGTAACAATGGACGTTCCCATATCCATTTATGCTGTAGCTCAGAAATTACCCGACTTTAAGAAGATGGGTCATTAACAAGTCCAGGCATAATGGTCCTAAGGAGAATCATGGCTTCGAAGAAGAATCTTGCATCATTAAAAGCTTCAGATTCATTGCCCATGTTGGGCATTCATTCGATTGTTCTATTATATCAAATTTAATCCAAATGTATCTTAAATATCCTAATAGCAGAAAAAGTCCATTGGTTGATAAGACCTGATTACCAGAATTTGTGAAAACTGTCAACAAACAAATTGACCAAACATAACAATGTCCGTACCGAAATTACAGAATTGCCCATTGACTTCACCAGATCAACAAATAGATATTCATCAGAATTCAGAACCATCAACATCTGATATATGCAATTTAAATTTTAAAAGTACAAAAGTGTCAAATATGGCTAATACAACAAGTGTATATCCACTGAAGGACTTTAAGCTAATACTGACAACAATATCTCCACCAGTGTCAATTGTACATAGAATGGCTATACATAACTCTAAAGATGAAAACAGAAAAAACAGTTGCACTTTGTCTACAAAAAAAACAAGGGATGCCAAAAAAAAGCTAAAAAAACAGAAAATTATCAAGTCAAAAATTCTTTTGAGCCAATTTGTGCCACAGATATACAAATTTGACAAATCATATTTGTGGGATGTTAGTAAAATATTAAGGGAAGAAATCAATTAAACGGTTTATTGGACAAGATTGAGATAGTAATTAATGGGACACTTCATTAAATATCTAGAAAAATCCTAAATTAGTGACTACTACACATTTTCAGAATATAACGATATTGAAAAAACAGAGAGTCGGAAGTTATTAAAATATCTTTTTAAAAAAAACTTTTTACCATAGAGAACACTATAAATTTATAATTTAATAATAATATTATTTAAATTTAAATAATAGTTCACAAGTATAGAAGTTGTGTAAAATATTTTTAAGTAATAAAATGGCACTGTTTACTTATAATTTCCTTTTTATGTCATATTTCTTCAATATGACCACTTTACCCCACTCATGGGGTAAAGTGGTCATAAAAACATGACAAAAAAAAGATGTCATTAAAAGGTGTTACTCTCAAAACATATTTTTAAAGTGTATTCTAATGTACTCTAGAACAATGTAATGTAAAATAAAATCCAAAACAATAATATTTTTTAGAAAATTTCTCATATTTATATTCCTGCAAAGTTAAAAATGCCTGTTTTTATGACCACTTTCCCCCACCTGACCCTACTAAATTTCCCCAACTTAATAATACAAAACTAACATAATATTTTCTTAGACTAGAAAAGCAATCGGTAAAAATATAAAAATTTTAGTCTCACCCAAAAGTGTGCCGATCACTCTGTGCTGACAATCATTTCGACGTTCATATGAATCAATAATAGCGACCAATACTACAGGATGAATTTTTACAGTTATATTTGGAGAAACGCCGGATGAAGCCATTTTTATTTTCTGTTTTTCACTAGTAATAAATAGTTTTAATAAAATAAAAACAATTAAAATTACACGAGACAGAATGTGATGGCAATAACACTAAACATTGACATATTAGTTACGGTTACGATTTTTTGCTGATTTGACTTTTCTAATGAAATGAACTCTTCACACGTGACGTCATCAATAGGATAAGCAAAAGCTCTTGATATTTTTTTATTTCGATCAAATATAAAAAATATCGTCTGAAGAACAATTAAACGTAACATTTAAATTTTTTAAAGTCAGAAATCCGTTTTTAAACCTACAGAAACCTATGAAGAACTATTTTTTCTACCTTCGCTCAAAAAAGAGTAATTAAAGTAGTTGGTCCCCTAAATTCTTCACTATGGAAATAACTGGAGAAAAATATTGACCAGATGACGATCCCCTTCCCTTCACACGACAATCTTCAATTACGAGCTATATGTCAACATTTTCGATTTGATCATCTGACATATTTGTTTTGGCTTTGACGTACCTATCAGTGGATGCCCAATAGAATTTTTCTACCTCATTAAAAAGATTGTAGTATACTATTTTCAATAGGATTTGGATTATCTTTTTTAATAATTTTTTTTACGCAATTTAACTTTTTTTTTTGGTGTGTGGTGCAGGCCCCTTAGAGACTTGTCTTTTCTCATTTACATGACAGACATTTAAAGTTGTCATGTTCAAAGGAGCGCGACTTTCTAAACCAAATTGATAAATCAAACATTTATATATTAATTATATATACGACTTTCACAAAAACTTCAATCAACTTTTTTTTTTTACAGAAGATTTTTTTTATTTGCCGTCAAAACGAAAACGTTTTGTTTTGATAAACGTCACAAAGTTAAAATATTGTACAATAGTTTGTACACAAGTACATAGTTAATATTGTACACAAGTTTATAGTCCATTAGGAGGAGGAATCCATAGGATTACACCCCCACTAATCAATTAAAAGTTATTCTTAATTAGTTAAATAAAGAACAGCTACCAAACGAATTTCTAGAAAACGTTTTTAAACTTCTTAATTTTCAGGAAATTTATGATTCCATCATCAAATTTCTAATTTATATTTCATTCAAGTGTACAAGCCTAATTTATAATTAATTATCGAAGTTTATTAAAAATAATATAATTCATACATATTTTTGAATTTCTTAAAAATAAAATTTATTTTCATATAAAAAATTTATTATCAAAAACTATATTTTTTCTTCCTAAGCTTTAACAAATGTATCTATAGCATCGTTATAATTCATTATTAATAATAAATCACCATTACATGATCACATTCGATACATTAAGGACATATCACTAATTTTATTTTAATAAAAATTACTTTTTATATAGTTCTTTCTTTGGCTTTTTTTAAGACTGTAGGAGAAAATGCAGTACTTGTAATTGCAATGGACTTAATCAAAATAACTTTAAAATTGTTCTACGTTTGGAAAATGGGACCATAATCGTAGGCCTATTCTAATGGGCAGACATGGCTTATTTGAGCAGTCGTAAATGAAAAATGAGCAAATTTGAAATGGGCAGCCCTGAAAAATGAATGCCTACATAATCTACCTTTTCAGAAATTATATAAAATTTCCGCTTATACTAAAGGTATGAAACTTTTAAGTTAATTTCCAGAGGAAAAGAAATTGCAGAAGTGTTTTTAATAGCGTGGAAAACTTTCCTTTGGTAATTAAAAGTCACACGCTGAAAAAAAAATGCCATCGGTCAATGTTTGACTTTTGCGGATCGCGGTCAAGGTTTTGAAAATTTTAAAATTTTACCCATTTTGGGTCGATTTTCGACAAAAAGTCAGCTGAACAGGAATAAATTGCAACAGAATTTTTTTTAACGGCTTTTGCCTCTATTGGTGCGTTGCCCCAAGTAAATCAGTTTACACGATTTTGACTACGGAAGTGGTTTTAATAATTAATTTCTGATAACAGACATTTGAATATGTATTATAACTTTATACTTTTAAAAACAATACTGGATCTTTTAAAAATTTCATTTTTACCAGAATTACACGCCTGTCACGTAAAAATAAAAGAAAGTGAAAATACTTTATTTGAAAATGTATATGTAAAGACAAATGTATAATATTAATTGGTAGAGAAATAAAATGGCTGGTAATATTTAGGGTTTGGAATGCATTGGCTTAGGTTGTACGTCCAACAATGCAAGCAAACATTTGGAAATTATTCTGACTGTTCCATCTAATCTAATTACTATTAAACGGGCTATGTTTCTATTTGTTTGCACAATTTCGAAATCCGCTCTAACGATTTTCACGAAAATTGATGTATTGTCAATTTTTGGCGTAAAAATTCGATTGGGATAGGCTTCATCTTCGAAAAATGGCATTTAGAGGGTAAAATAAGCAGATTAAAAGTTCGATTTCCTTCTTTTCATTGCAAATTATTCATCGCGTATGAGTTAATAGGTAATACTGCAATAACAGTCAAACGTTATTTAATTCAAAACGTGTAAAATATTTTTATTCTAAAATGAAGTATTTTTTTCTCATAAGCAACCGAAGAAAACGTGAGTAAATTTTAAAAAAATCGTTTGCGTTTTCAAATAAAGGAAAAACACATTTTAATCTCGTAACTTTTTCATCAACTAAATATTATAAGTTTTCTAATAAATATTTAAAAAAGAACTTGAACAAAAATCGTTTGCATTAAAAATACTCAAAGTTTGAAAAAAGTTGAACAAATTTAATCCTGGGATTTTTATGCATGTGACGTTATAAGTGAGCAACAGCATTTTTCTAAAATTCCGTATAAGAAAATATCGTTTGGAAAACCACAGTTTATTTTTCTTTCATGTAAAATGGATTATGTATTTCTACAAATAGAACATGCGAATTTTCAAAACAAAATATGTTTGATTAGAAAAGATTTCGTTTGTTTTGCTAAGTATTTATATTCCAATGGAATCGACTGAATGAGGTTTTATTAAATTAATGTTACGTGTTATTTATAATATATATATTTAAAATTAAACTTTGTTCCACATTGTTATTTGATAAGTTTTATTTTAGCAATTATTTATAAATACTTTTTTCAGCTTTTTTATTTTAATGGATTAATTAAAAGAAGTTTTATTAAATTAAATTTACGTAATATTTATAAAAATAATTTTTGTTTTATACATTTAAAAAACCCTTTTGTTTTCTACATCATCGTTATTTGATAGGTTTAATTTTTCCAATTGTTTATAAATACACCCATTTCTGATAGAATTAAACAAGAAACAGAAAAAAAAATTGAGTTTTCCAGTTTTGAAGATATGTTTTACAAATTGTAAAAAAACGGTCTTTCCAAAAATTCGCATTAGTTTATCATGGACAATTTGCCCTGCTTTGTACTGAAATTCACATGACATCATTTCAAGGTGACTTCATGCGCATTTGTTATTGGTTAATAGAAACCACATGGTTTGTTATTTACCAATCACATCAGGCTAATCGACCATGCGTTTTTGTTAATCCATTAAAATTGTAATCTCGAGACTATGTCTTGCATAGTGTCTATAAAAATGGTTTGTTATTTATTCCACATTTGCATGAGTAAATAATTACTGAAAAATTTAAATAGTTTCAAATGCTAATTTTTTTTTAATTAATACGGACATTTCAAAACATTTGCATTTAATTCGATTCATTAGAAATATTATGAAGTAATAAAATATGGGAGCGAGCTGGGCTCAGTCCCCCTTGTACTGACATTCTTATATGAGCTCCAGATCATATGTAATCCAATGAGTAGCTAAGTAATATAAATTTACAACTTTGCAAAGCAACAACTAATAAATATCCCACAGGGCAATGTTTTGGTCTTTTGACCCAGAAGCAAATACGGATTTATGTTCATCAACAGATACTGGGCAGTATGCCAGACAGTGAACAGCAAGTTCGTGAAACTTTAACACTGCTAATGGTCGCAAATTCGTCCAACTGAACACTCTGACATTAAAATCCAGTCCAGCTGAAATAACTATCTTCCCGTCATCTCGTATCTTAACTGCATTGACTCCCCGATTAATTATTTCGATTGTCTTTACTTTGACTAGTTCCAGGTCTTCCGAAATCCACCATGTTTCAAGATATTTATCCACTGATCCACTCATTCCCATGTTCTTGTATTGAGAATCAAAATCCATGCAGATTACTGGTTCTTCGTGACATTTGAGGTGACATAATTCCTTTTCGACTTCAACATCCCACATCCTAATGCAGCCATTTTCAAAGCCAGCCAATAGAAACATTTTCCCTTTCATGTGAAATGCTTTCATGCACATGCACATGCCAAAATCGGCCTTAAACTTGAGGTCCTTCACTTTGCTTCCAGTTGCAATGTCATGACTGTAAAGTAAGTGTTTGTCTTCATTTAGTAGCATTAAGTGTGCAGTGTCTTCGACTGGGACTAATAATGCAGAACAAAATCCTACACTTGTACTGTATGAAGGAGCCCTTTCTGAAATTAACAAAATAAATAAATAATTAACTTGAGATTAATAAAAGCCTGCATGATATTTTTTAGAATAAATTTTCTTAAATTGTTAGGTAACATTTAAAAAAATAATAATAATAAAACTTGCAGTTTAAATGGTATTAAATATGAAATTGTTCATTAATTGTTTAATTACTAAATTGATATTTCATTTATATCCCAACCTTACTTTATAAATTGCAGAAAAACAGTTAAAAAAGCATTTTAAGGAACCGAAAAATTTAAATAATAGAATTTAAACAACAAATATGGTTTTGGTAGTCACAATATAACATTTTAACAATATAACAAACTTTTTTGGAATCCATATAATTTTACATACAACCACACACATTGGTTAAAACCCAAACATTCAAAAGCTGTTTTTAGCATACAAAAATATACATATTGTTAACATTTAATAAAAAAAAAATTTACATAAGTGCATATTTATTATTATTTTTTAAGTTATGACAAGTATAAAAGGTAAAATTTTAATTGTGAAATTATTTTGTTAATTATTATTAGTATTTTCTTTAAAAATGATGCTTTAAAAGTTTTTGTTCTCATGTAATTAATTTAAAAAAAAAAACATAACTTTACTCTAAGCATTTTTATGCTCTGCACAATAAATTACTACTAGGAGGCTCCGCCCCCTGCTCTGCTAACGCTCCGCCAACCCCCGGAGGATTGCTACGCAATCCTCATAGGTTTGCTCCGCAAACCACTTCTCGCTTCGCTCGCTAAAAGGTAGGACACAATAACAATGTGTCCTAGTAACAATACTTTTTTTAATTATATTACCAAAAACTTTAAACGTTGAAACTAAATTTAAATTATAATTCATCTTGGCATCAATACATTTTTTGTCATGTAAATCAATATAAAATCATTTAATTTCTTTTAAACTACAAATGAAAACAATGGAACCACTGGCAAGCCATTATTTATTATTTTATTTCAACCATTATTTATAATTTTATTTGTACCATTATTTATTATTTTCCACGTTATTTTCACACCTTTCCTGCGTTTTAGTTTAATTTTTAACATTATTGGTAGTTTGTTTTGGCATAATTGACGTTAAGCTTAACATACTCTTGCCTACCAGAAGTGTGTACGTAACTAAGTTAATACGTCATAAAAATGAAGGTCATGGAAATCTAGTTTTTAAAATTGCCAATAGATGGCGTCACATCAATGTTCCGCTCATTTGAAAACTCAAAAGCGTTTTTCAAAACTTCTATTTTTAATGTAATAGGGTTTATATTCTTCCTAATTTAAGCTGACATCAACAAAATAATTATTTACTAATGAATTGAAGGGGCTAATCGTCAAAATGGCTTACATAATGGCAAAATAAAAATACGGGCACAACAGAATTTCGTAAACAAACTAACTGTCGCCACTCAGCGTATAGAAAAACAGCGTTTTTCAATCACCGCGTAAGAGAAATATATATATTTACTATTATAATGTTAATGTAAATATAGAAAAATTCTTGTGATCATAAGAGGTTAAAACAATAGAAGAATTATGCCAACACACCAAACAAATCAAATGTGAGAAAATCTTAATAGACACTCCAAAAAATGTCCATGTGTAAGAAACAGGGAAAGCAGCATAAAATGTAATATAGCACTTGAACCAAGTGCTGTAAAATGATAAAATCTACATGTTGAAATTGTAACCGAGTTAAATTAACATATATAAGAAAGGTCTTTCTACGTTAAAAATCAACTGTGTTACATATTTTAAGTATTTTGTATAGAAAGTATGCATTTTGTTTTTTGAAAAGTGTAGTCAAAATGACCCACTTTTCATATATTTTAGTTAATAAATTTTAGATTAACCTATAGACTGAAGAGTAAATGAATCAATTATCAAAAGCTTTAAGCTATCTTTGAGGCCATCCATATTTTTTACATATGAAAAACCCAATAAAGAAAACATATTTTAAATAAAAAACACTTACTTATAAGTATCCATTGTTGCTGAATATAACCCCATATATTAACAACACCATCTCTACCTTGGCTTACAAGTTCAGACTTATAACAATGTAAAAACATTATCATTTTATTTTCATGTCCACTGAACCTGTTTTCTGTCCGATATGTCTGCAAAACACATTTCGAATAATTTAATCAATATTAATATAAAAATCATTAATATTATGTAAAAAAAATTCTTTATATATATCACTAAAATATTTTACTTAAAAACTTACAAATCACATAAACAATAGTAGGAATTTTTTTGTTTTGTTTAATTAACGTCGCACTAGAGCTGCACAGTGGGCAATAGGCGAAGGTTCGGGGCCTATCTCGAAGGAAAGACCCGGGAACGATGCCTCGTATTTTTTAACCATGGTCAGATGATGAGGACAACACCTGAGCTGGCACCCGACGCAACCTCAATAGGCGTCAGGACATTGGACCCCGATCAGATTTATTGTGCACCAGTCCCGTATACACACCAGTATAATTTGTTGGATGTTCTGGACGACTTTCTAGTATTTTTGTAGCGAAGCTGGCAACCCTCCGATCGCAAGATCACTACATTTTTACTTTTATTTGTCAAGTCCATCGCACGGATTCGAACCACCAATCCACTGATTTAGCTGAACGCCTTATCCACTGAGCAACTGGGGCTCCAGGAATTTTGGGGAAAATTCAGTTTTATCCTTATATAATAATAATATAATGAAAAGTCCCAGATTTGTATCAGATATCAGACTGTAATGGGTGAAAAATATTTTTTTTTTTAACAAATACAAATAACAACTAACTGCATGCTCTAAGTCTAGTGTTAGGTAGGTTCTGTTAAAAACATCTTAATAATACACCAAGGTTAATTTATTCTTTAAAATTATGCACCCCTGCCAAATTAACTACCTTTTTAGGTAAACAACTGTTCCATTTATCTATTACTATTATAAAAATAACACTTCCTGTCTTCCTGATTTAAGTGTGATTTGCATAACTTTTATCCAGGATCTCCCGTCTAGTTGGCAGTATTAAATTTCATACCCTCAACATCCCCTAATTTGAAACATTTAAATAGCTGAATAATATCTTAAATGGCCGTTGATTTTTCGGTTAATTCCTAGTGTACGATGCCCCCGCCAAATGTAATTTGGCGACAATTGGTCAAGGATAAATTATATATTTTGGCAACCCTTTTTCAAGACGTTTTAAGCACTGTTATGATGTACGGCAACCCTATATATTTCCCCCCACGCACCGTTTCACGTTGTTTGCCAAGAGTTGGCGTTGCAGTGGAACAAGAGAGCTTAAACAATATTTCTAAAGAACAAAAAGGCATTAAAAAACATTAAAATTACTTTGAGGTTCCATACGAATATTTCTCCAATGTCACTTCCTGAAATAAGAACGGGTTGAAATGACATATGATCCAGTTCAGTCGTAAAATGGAGTGCAGAAATATGTCCTTTATGGCCTCTCAGTAAGAAAAAGGGAAGTGGAGGTTGTTTTTGCATTTTTGAAAGATTTATTTCGTAAACAGTGCAGCATGACACCAACAAATATTTAAAAACAAATAAAGCTAGCAACCAGAAAGCTATGTTAGCTTGCAGTTACAGTTTAAATAATACATTTTAAGACTTAATTATTTAATGGACCATAAAATTGACGAACTGGGTCGAGATTATAATTTTGGAATTAAAACTGACGCACATTTCAGTAACTCTGCTCTATTATTAGTGAATATACACCACGTGGTTCCTATGCACCGATCACGAAAGCCTCTTTGAAAAATGTGCTTCTGTTTTTCTCTTAGAATTGTAGTCTCGACTCAAGCTGAAAAAAAATATCCATTGAAATATCACATAAAGTAAATGTCTTCTTAAGAAAGTCAAAAAGTACTATACTTAATTTATATAATGAATTTAAATTATTTTTTCTTTGACAAATTAATTCGCCAAAAATGTGAGCAGTTAAATCGTTAAACCGTAATCTTTATTTACATTTCACACCTTAAATTCTTGATGAGTCTATGCGAAGTATTGTTTTATAAATTGTAAGAAGATATGTTTTAAGAATAAAATAATGTGAAAATAGTATTTAAATTTTGCTGATGTGTTTTTAATTGTAAGATTTTCTTTTATAAAATGTATTTTTCCCCAGTACAAAATTAATTAGAACAAGGCGTATAAGTTTTTCTAACTAGGCAACTTCTCTAAAATATAATTTGGTGAATAGTGTTGTAATCAAAGTATTAAGTTCTAAAAGTTTGAACACAATTCATTACTTCATTTAAAATTCTGTATGGTATGAAATCGTGATTTGGCAATAAATCAGGGTAACCGTTCAATGCATTTAAACCTTTAATATTCTTTATCATAAACTAAAAATCTTTTATATCTGTTATAAAGTATAAATTAAACGACTTTTGATATTCGTAAAAGTAAAATAAATTGTTTGGATGATCTTTTAACTATTTTACACCTCTAAAAGTTTATTTAGTTTTGAGAAATGAACTTATTATATACAATAACACTCGGTTATGTAATTAGAGCAATTCTTTAGCTGGCATTCTCTAACCATCCTGATTTTTTAACCATGAGCATTTAAAATGTGCTCGTCTATTGCGCATGAGCATGTTCTAAGTTTTATAATGGATGACTCGGGTCTTTTTTTTTCAGTGGTAACACTTATAATGTAAACATTTGTTCTTGCGTTTATACTTGGGGAATTGAAATAGTTTTAATAGAAAAGTATCAACTTTAATTTCTATTAACTGTATTTTATAGATTAATATAATTTTATGTGATTAACACTTTATGTTGAAATTAAGCTTTTATTTTCTTGCTGAATATCATTTTATTTAATGTTTATTTTTGGTAATAGATCCCATTTAATTAAACATGAGCAACAAAGCTACTTCAGCTCTTAGCGACACTGCTGCTAAATCTTCTGGTGGAGCAGAGGCAGCACTGGAAGTATTATCGGGACAATACTTCGTTACAGATGTCTGTGCGAACTTAACAAACAAGAAATATGCCAGGGATTTGGATGGTGTCATACAAAGAGCAAAGAATGCTGGTAATTATGTAAATTGTGCTTTAAAAAATATTGAAGTTTCTAATATTTATTTTATATCAGAAGATCCATGTTTAATCATATTTCATAAACTAAAAACGGATTTGGATGAGACTAAGAAAAGGGTTTTAACGTTGAGTTTTTTTTTACATCTTAATTAGAAAATAGTTATGACTATCATAATGTTTTTAATTGTTATATGAAATTTAATATTATATGTTAATTAACATCATATAAATCTAATTTTTTTAGGGGTTTAGTTAGTTTTTAAAAAATTTGGTTTATTTTACGTTAATTTACATATAAAATAAAAACAAAATATTGCAGAGGGGACACATCACAGACCGTTAATGGCCCAGTGGCTAATATATATATTTTACTTTAAATATGTAATAAATTCTTATTTTTAATTAGGGTCATTCCATGTCAAATCAACACAAGAAATGGCATTTTTTTCCCTCACCATCTCCGATTTTTATAAAATTTGGTAAACTTGTTATACCTACTAAGAATGTAAAAAATGCAAAATTTTAACCTCCTCTGCCTATTAGTTTTTTAGTTATTTGCATTTCAAAATGGCTAAAAACGTAAATTTGCCCTCCGATGGCTGCATTTAAATTACCATAACTCCTCTTCTAATTAACATATAGAAATAAAATTGGTATCGTTTTAAAGCTCTTGAAATGACTTTTAAAATGATATGAAACACATGAAAGTTTAGTGAAAAATATTTCAAGGTCATATTATTTGACTTTTGACCTTGAATTCCCAAAAAACGAATTTCTTAATTTTCACTACATTTTTTCCCTGAATACTACAACATTGGAACTACATGTATACCAATTTTCAGAGTGGGACAACAATGGGATCATATATTAAAAAAAATTAGAAACAAAAATATGCACTATATTAGGGTCATTTCATGTCAAATCAACAAAAGTGTGGGAAAAAAATGCACAAGAAAATGCATTTTTTTTTCGCACCATCTCCGATTTTTATGAAATTTGGTGAACTTGTTATACCTACTAATAATGTAAAAAGTGCAAAATTTTAACCTCTTTGGCCTATTAGTTTTTTAGTTATTTGCATTTCAAAATTGCTAATTTTTGAAATTTTTTTTTAGTGTATGATCCCATTGTTGTCCCACTCTGAAAATTTGTATACATGTAGTTCAAATGTTGTAGTATTCAGGGAAAAAATATAGTGAAAATTAAGAAATTCGTTTTTTGGTAATTCAAGGTCAAAGGTCAAATAATATGACCTTGAAATATTTTTCACCAAACCTTCATGTGTTTCATATCATTTTAAAAGTCATTTAAAGAGCTTTAAAACTATACCAATTTTATTTCTATATGTTAATTAGAACAGGAGTTAGGGTAATTTAAATGCATCCATCGGAGGGCAAATTTACGTTTTTAGCCAATTTGAAATGCAAATAACTAAAAAACTAATAGGCCTAAGAGGTTAAAATTTTGCATTTTTTACATTCTTAGTAGGTATAACAAGTTCACCAAATTTCATAAAAATTGGAGATGGTGAGGAAAATGACTGTGTTGAGTTGACATGGAATGACCCGATAACATAAATATATGAAAAGCTAATATAAGTGTTATTATTAAAATTATTCTCATTGTTCATATAGGTTTCATTGTTGATGGTTTTCTTGTTTTTTTCCGCTAGATTTCTTTTTACTAGATTTTCTTTGATATTTAGTTTTTGCTTAAATCAAAATAGCTATTTTCATAAATTACATTTCAACAGACATATTATATTTCAGGGGTGAAGAAAATTATTGTTTCTGGAACTAATATTCAGTCAAGTAAAGAAGCTCTTCGTCTAACTCGCCTTTATCCAGACTACATTTACTGTGCTGCAGGTAATTTTTAATAGTCATTTCATTTACTGGCCTACAACGGCATGGTCAGAAGAGTACCTAGCTCACAATCAGATAATTCTAAGTTTGATAATTGTCTTTAAAGAGCAACAAGCTTTTTTTACTATTCAGAGGGTTGCAAGTTCGATCCTTGTCATGGGCTAAATATCCCCTGCTTAGAAAGGGTGGTGCTTATTAAATCTGTAGTATAAATGTCCTTACATAAGTCATGGTGCAGAAGTTTAAAAATTTAGGTCCTAATTTCTTGACGTCGACAATAGCTCAAAATTATGAGAGTGTTCTCTGGTCTTTCACATGTGCTAAATACCAAACAGTCATCAATAGCCAATTGTGTAGTCAAGTGCGATGTTAATTCAACCAACAATATAATATTTATAATAATTAACATAAACCAGATCTAATACCAAAAATACAGTAAAATATTTCTTAAAACATATCCTGTAGAGATCTTCAGATCTTGATATCACGTCCATGACCGTTAGTGGGTTAAATATATATAATTCTATTCCACAAATTAAATTTGTATTTTAGTGCAGCCTGTCTTATCTATGTAATAATTACAATATCCTAAGTAATATATTTATTATAAAGGTGTCCACCCTAACGAAGCTAAAACCTGGGATGAAGACGTGGATTCGGCTTTAAGAGGAATGTTGTCAAATCCCGAATGCATTGCAGTGGGTCAGTGTGGGTTGGATTACACCAAAAACTTATCCGAGCCAGCTGAACAAAAAGATGTCTTGAGTAAACAGGTATGTTTCGACATGAAAATAAGGATAATTGTATAAGGCTTGTTATAAAATACAAAAAGCCATTACAGATTCTAATATGATTATATTTATCTGGATGAAATATAAAAAAATAATTTATAAATTGCATTGTAAAATAACCAAACAGGTTTATTTTGGTTATAGCTCTATTTTTTTTTTAATGTTTAGCATGTTGACTGCTACAGTATATTTAAACTCCATGCTAATACTATGAGATATCTCTTTGTTGTCAGTGAACATGTTAACTTACAAAATTCTACATAGTTTTATAAAATGTATGCTTAAATATTTCTTGAATATTGTTACTAATTGCAATTTTTATCATATTTTTTCTGTAAGCTACATTGGCTACAATGAATTTTTTAACATGCATTTTTATTAATGTAATTTAAAAAATAGAACATAACAGAATTTATTGCATATACTTTTCTTTTTATCTTGATAGTCTTTAAATAAAATTTAAATTTTGTAAATATCATAACTTAATTTAAAAATTACTATTATTAATAAACCAATTTTTGTTTTTATGACCACAAATGTTATATATATTTTTTATTTATAAGTACATTTGAAACAAATTTACTATTTGAATTTTTTTCACTATATTAAAGCTTCATAATTTTTTTTTAATATTGTGTAGCTAAACATTGCAGCAGAATTAAAAATGCCCATTTTTATCTGTGAAAGAGAAGCTCACAATGACTTAGTTGAAATCTTGAAGAACAACGTCCACAATCTACCAGAAATTGTTATCCACTCCTTTTGTGGGAAGGTTGATGAACTGAAAACATTTTTATCACTCGGCTGTTATATAGGTTTAACTGGTAAGTCGTATCTGCTATTTGATTTAAGGTAAATTCCAATTAAGTTTAATCTCTTTCTAAAACTTGTTTTAAATTTGTATAAAATAAAACAAAGTATTAAAAATGTGTAATATATTTTCTGTCTGTGTCCGAATTTTTTTATTAGATACAAGTTGTTTAATTTATATGTCTGCCTACAAATGAAATCTACAATATAGCGTGAAAGATTATATTGCAGACAAGAAAAAAAAATGCATACTTATAAGTTTCACTGTTTTTTAACTCAAACACTGATAAATGTAAAGAAGTTTTTGTAATTTTTACTAATTAACTTCAACATATTTAAGTTGAAGTTCTTTGTGGTGCAGACTAAACAGCTTCTAATAATTTCAACATTTCTTAATTTTTGAACATTATATATACTATGCCACATATATTCAAATGTAAGGTTGTTAAACGTAGTGCATACATTATAATTATAAAGAAATACTTGCTACAAATACACTACTGATAAAAATTATATTAGGCATTACAATTTTTATTCAACATAAACAACTATATTTTGATAATATTTCCTAAAAAGTATATTTATAATTATTGCAAGTTACATTTTTGATAAATGTATATAAATTGTCAAATAAAGAAGAATATTTTATAGAATTTTTTTACGTAATATCCAAACTAAACACAAAGGTAACAGTATATATAATAATTTTATTTTATTAGTAAAGCTTATTTTATTTAAACATATGATGATTCTTGCAACATATGGACGATGTTGATTTGTCCATATGTTGCAACAAGCACATACTGTTAAACAAGAAATAAAGAAGTCCTCCATTGCCAAGCACTCTTGGGAACATGGTCATATATTTAATTTTTCTAACTCACATTTAATTTGCAAACCTAAATCTCCATTTGAACTTGACTTCCTGGAGGCGTTTCATATTTTTAGTAATATTGATTCGGTTGTCAATGAAACGTTTGCGGTCCCAATGTTTCCCGCTTGTTGGCACACAATAGTTAACTCCAACCGTTTGTAATAGTTTTTTTTAGTCTTTGGCAACATTTTAGATTGCTTGGGTTTATTATATTTCATTACACACAGACTTTACATTTTCCGCTGATGAAGGGTGATGTATCTCCCGAAACATGTCCGGATTATTACGGACTTTTATTGCGTATTTTAACGTTGCATTTGTATTTTAATATTCTTAACGCAATGTTCTATAAGACGAGTTTTTATCTTATATGGACGATATTTGATAACATGATTCAATGCTATTCTCATACAATCTAAAAGTTTATTAATATATGTAGTTTGTGCTTATCTAGTTATATTGAAATACAAATTAATAATTGATATAAGTATTAAAAATGCAAAAATCCATCTACAAAGAAGGAAATAATTAAACAGATATTTAAAATTTGAGTCAATAGTTCAAATTGCAGAATGCTTGGATTGTCATTCTAGCTTAAGCTGTGAATTTATTTAACTCTTAATGTTCATGAATTGTTCAAATAATCAACATCCTAAAGAATAACATTTTAAATGTTATTAATTTATAGATACTTTAAAACAACCAAGAGCCTAAAATAATATATTAAAACCTTGCAGTAAAGTTGTTTTTAATTGTAATCATTTAATGGGAATTTTTAATTATAAATTTATGCACAACATCTCTATGTAATGTGATATGGAAGCTTTAAGACATAATTAATGAGACTCTCTGCGACTCCTTTTTAGGTAAAATATTTCATGCAGGGACCATCCCTCCATTGCTTTATGAACAATGGCCCTAAAAGTCTACTGTAGACTTCACCTTAAGGGGGGAGGGTAGGGTGTTGAGCATCAATTTTAAATTTATCATAATTATGCTTCTACTACTCAAAAGTTAACACAATTTTTATGATATATATATTATGTTATTATTGATAACTTTTGAAATTTTTGAAACACAATCTCTATTTGGAGTTGAGTTGTAGCAATTTTAACATTTGAAATTAAAAAAGTTTAAGGTACACTTTTCTAGTTAACTATTATGAATATAAATATTTTTTTTTCTGAAATACAAAATAGACCACGTGTTCAACTTATGGAACCTCAAAAAATATACAATATGTATACTTAATGTTTTTAAAAAATTTAATTTACTTTTGTTTACATAAAAATTTTTAGTTATAAAATGTATATATTTTTTAAATATATTTACCCATACAAAAATATAAATTTTGTTGGTTCCACAAGTTGAACATGCAGTCTAATTTGTATTTCAGAAGAAAAAAATTGTTTATATTTATAATAGTTTATTAGAAAAGTGTAAATTAAATTTTTAAAATTTTAAATGTTAAAATTGTTACAACTCAACTCTAAATAGAGATTGTGTTTCAAAAATTTCAAAAGTTATCAATAATAACATAATAAATATATCATAAAAATTGTGTTAACTTTTGTGTAGTAGAAGCATTATTATGATAAATTTAAAATTGATGCTCAACACCCTACCCTCCCCCCTTAAGAAAATTACCTTGATAGTAGGTTCCCTTCCTTATTTCCACCTACCATCACACTTTTGTTCAAATGTCCCCTCAAGCATTTGGTGCTTAAAGGCAGCTTTTTAACCTTCAGTATAGTACAGGGGGCCATGACTGCAGTAACCTGTAACGATCGTTTTAAATCCCCACTGGAAGTATGACCCTCCTACAAAACCAGATGGACCCTCCCTGACTAGCACTATATTCTAATAGGGATAAGGGTCCATCTAATTTTGAAATTACCATTATTAGGAGTGGTCTTAGTTAAGGTCTTATACCTGTTAACCTTCAGTATAGTACAGGGGGCCATGACTGCAGTAACCTGTAACGACCGTTTTAAATCCCCACTAGTATGACCCTCCTACAAAACCAGATGGACCCTCCCTGACTAGCACTATATTCTAATAGGGATAAGGGTCCATCTAATTTTGAAATTACCATTATTAGGAGTGGTCTTAGTTAAGGTCTTATACCTGTTAACCTTCAGTATAGTACAGGGGGCCAAGACTGCAGTAACCTGTAACGACCGTTTTAAATCCCCACTGGAAGTATGACCCTCCTACAAAACCAGATGGACCCTCCCTGACTAGCACTATATTCTAATAGGGATAAGGGTCCATCTAATTTTGAAATTACCATTATTAGGAGTGGTCTTAGTTAAGGTCTTATACCTGTTAACCTTCAGTATAGTACAGGGGGCCATGACTGCAGTAACCTGTAACGATCGTTTTAAATCCCCACTGGAAGTATGACCCTCCTACAAAACCAGATGAACCCTCCCTGACTAGCACTATATTCTAATGGGGATAGGGGTCCATCTAATTTTGAAATTACCATTATTAGGAGTGGTCTTAGTTAATGTCTTATACCTGTTAACCATCAGTATAGTACAGGGGGCCATGACTGCAGTAACCTGTAACGACTGTTTTAAATCCCCACTGGAAGTATGACCCTCCTACAAAACCAGATGGACCCTCCCTGACTAGCACTATATTCTAATGGGGATAGGGGTCCATCTAATTTTGAAATTACCATTATTAGGAGTGGTCTTAGTTAAGGTCTTATACCTGTTAACCTTCAGTATAGTACAGGGGGCCATGACTGCAGTAACCTGTAACGACCGTTTTAAATCCCCACTGGAAGTATGACCCTCCTACAAAACCAGATGGACCCTCCCTGACTAGCACTATATTCTAATGGGGATAGGGGTCCATCTAATTTTGAAATTACCATTATTAGGAGTGGTCTTAGTTAAGGTCTTATACCTGTTAACCTTCAGTATAGTACAGGGGGCCATGACTGCAGTAACCTGTAACGACTGTTTTAAATCCCCACTAGTATGACCCTCCTACAAAACCAGATGGACCCTCCCTGACTAGCACTATATTCTAATAGGGATAAGGGTCCATCTAATTTTGAAATTACCATTATTAGGAGTGGTCTTAGTTAAGGTCTTATACCTGTTAACCTTCAGTATAGTACAGGGGGCCATGACTGCAGTAACCTGTAACGACCGTTTTAAATCCCCACTGGAAGTATGACCCTCCTACAAAACCAGATGGACCCTCCCTGAGTAGCACTATATTCTACTGGGGATAAGGGTCCATCTAATTTTGAAATTACCATTATTAGGAGTGGTCTTATAACATTTAACAACTCTTTTAAAAAGTAAAAAAAATGCTAGACTTTCTTTAAATAAAAATGGATGTAACTATGTTGCACAGACATTTAACCATGCATGAAATACATCCATAAACGGACATTATTTATCAATATTTTTTAATTAAGTGACATTACTATTTAATTATTATTTCTACACTTAACTATCATTACTCTATTTAACCAAATCTATTATTACCAAATTGTCGATATAACTTAATTGTCAATAACTGTATTTATTTTTAGTGTCAAACCTATTTGTCATTAATTTTAATGTTATTTTTCTCGAATTATATTTCGTAGTTAAGGTCTTATACTTGTTAACCTTCAGTATAGTACAGGGGACCATGACTACAGTAACCTGTAACGGCTGTTTTAAATCCCCATTAAATGAAACCCACTACGATAGAGCATTGGGCAACATTGCCTACACTCTTCAAAAGGGAATGTCATTTTTATGTTATGTTACAATAAAACTAAATGTACTTAATTTTTTAATTTTGCATATCTTAAATGTAAATCTTACTTTGAAGGTACTGTTTGGAAAGACAAATCCGAGGAGACGAACGAAATTGTCATTCCAAATCCGAAAGACAAACCGAATTGTCATTATAATTTATTGACATTATTACTTAATTGTCATTAACTGTATTTATTTTTAGTGTCAAACCTATTTGTCATTAACTTTAATGTTATTTTCCCCAAATTATAATTATAGTTTGTAGTCATGGCCTTCCACCTGTTAACCTTCGGTATAGCTCAGGGGGCCATGACTGCATTAACTTGTAACGTCTGTTTTAAATCATCATTAAATGATACCCACTGGCAATAGAACATTGGGCAACATTGCCTGCACCCTTCCCCTTTAGACACAATTGGTTATGTTGCAATAAAATTAAATGTACTTAATTTTTTAATTTTGTAAATCTTACCTTGAAGGTTCTGTTTGGAAAGACAAATCTGAGGACAGCCTAAAGAAAATTCTTGAAGACCGTCTCATCCCCCTGGATCGCCTTCTCTTAGAAAGCGACTCCCCCTACATGTACCCCAACACGAGGGCCAGTCAAATACCAGTCAGCATCAAAGAGACTCTCACGGACAAGTCTCTTAGCTTCTTGAACAGGTACTGTACTTTCCAACGAAACGAGCCCTGTTCGCTCCCTGTGACGATTGAACTGATCGCTGCACACTATCAGACGAAACCTGACGAGGTGGCTTTACAGACGACTTTTAGTGCTATGAAATTGTTCGGTTTAAATTAGAAATGTTGATTATGTTATTAGAAATGACTTATGTTTAACTCTTTGTTAATCGCTGCTCCGGATTAGTCTGGTTTAGTTGCAGTAATTTATCAGATCAAAGTTATGTGGTTGCTGAATTGTATGTATGGATTTTAGTTGTTTTTTAAAGCTGTTTTTTTAATATCTCAAGGTATTTTTTTAATGAAAGTTTAGATCTAGGGCGCACCACACGATAAGTGCCCATAAAAATATAAGGTTAAATATTTAAAAATGTTTTAGTATTTTTTTTTACTTTTTAAATAACATTATTCCTTCTTGTTTTTTTTATTGAAATTGTTTAAAAAAGTTATTGTTTATAAATTATTTTTTAATTACTATCTAATATTGCTTATAGGCCTTTACTATGTATGATGGTTAATAGTAAGTTTTATTTTAGAAATTAAAAAAAAAACTTTTAAAGAAAAAGTTTTTTTTTTTATAAATGTTTTTATTTTTGTGATTATTTTATCACATTGTTTTATGATATTGCTTATGTGTAATGCATAAATATAAATTTGTACTTATTATAATTTTCAAAATTTAGTAGATATACATTTATTTGAAAAGTTTCAAAGTAATTTGAAAATTCTAATTATTTTTATTCAACAAGAACTACCAAATTTCGTTAATTATTAATAAAATATGCAGTAATTATCATTACTGCAAGTTACTTTTTTGATAAATTTATATAAATTTTAAAAAAATATTTAAAAACTGTATTTATTATAAATTTTTAATTCAATATCAAAACTAAAAACAAGGTTAACAGGATACATAATAATTTTATTTTTATTAGTTAATCAGCTTAATTTCTTTTAAATATGGTGATTTCTGCAAAATATTTGTATTTCAGCATAAGTATTACTATATTGTGTTTAAATTTAGTTTTTCTTTCTCCTATTTATCACTGTATAAATGTATTTGAAAGATTTAGTAAATATTGAATTGTATAAATAATCATTAGTTGTTGTTTTTTTCTCAAGTAATTATACAAATCATGTAGCATGTATTAAAATTTTTTAACATTTAAACTATTTTAGATGTTTTACAGCTTTTTTTATGAAATACTATTATTGATATTTAGTTTTTGTCTTTGTATGTATTAAATTGCACATTAGAGGCAGCTAAACCCCATTTAAAATGTAATTGAAAAATTATTTAAGTTTCATAAAATATCAAAATAAATTAAATCAAATTATTCTCTTGAAAAATTAATTAAATTGGTCACATTTTTTTAATAATAGAAATGTAAAAGTTTTGATAATTTTAAATGTGTTCATCATATATATTATTTATGTAGTAAAGATCCTGCAACGAATGTTAGCACACGGTATCAAAAGAAAGTGAATTTAATGACCAGTAACGAGTCCTACTTTCATCTGATAAATATCACATTTATTTAAAAATTCGTTCAAAATAATTCATTTTAACAGTGTTTTTTTAAACTAGCCATTAATAATGCTGCCATCTATAAGTTAAGACTGTTATTATTTTTTTATTTTTTTTGGCTCTAACCAATGGATGGGGAGGGTTCTTGTTCAAGTGATAATTATCGCATAGGCATGGTAGTATCTTATGTTGTTGAATATCAATGTTTTTTCTATTTAATGACATGGTGAAATATTGACCTTGGGTGTTAAGAAAATCAAAATTTATATTCGAAGCAGCTAATTCTTTTATCAAATTACAAATTTCATAGTATATATAAGTGTTGAATTGTTATGGTATTGATAGTCTTTCTATAAATTTTATTTAAAAAATATTACAATGTAAGAACAGTAGGTAAATTCTATTCATTATCTTTATGTTCTATAACATATCATAAAAAAAAAACAATTATATAATTAAGTGTTTATTAAGTTGGTAATAATACAATTGTATCACATAAAACTTAATTTTTGTTGTTGTACCTTTTCTATTTATCGCAGCTTAGCCATAACTGGCTCTTGCGCCATTAAACATCAACCAACCAACCTTTTCTATTTATAAAAGTAGTTCTCAACTTATGCTTCAAAGTTTTTGAATAGTAGATATATTTAAAACTTTTCGAATATTTTAGCCTATTAACCCTTACTAATCCACCAAAGCTGAAATGAATGTTATAATTGTAAAGTGGTTTTTACAGCTTAATACTTTTTCTTGAGCATGCTTTTATTTATATATATTTTTAAATTGTGCCTAAAACCATTCAATTTGTAAAATGGAGAATTTTTATGAATTTAAAATTTGGGTGTATTGCAGAAAAACTAGAGATCCCAGCATGTGATATCATGGCCTTGACCATCAATAGGCAGCTAAAGTAGTTTTCTTTTAGAATATTTACCTGGGAATCGAGATGTTGACTAGTTTCAATTACTGCTATTTTATTTTACAATATATTGCAATATACATTGCATTTCCTGGGCTAGAAAATGTGGTGTGTAACTTGTGTTATATCATCCAACAAGAGCTTAAGTATAATTATTATAAATTGAATATAATTGTAAATTATATTTATAGATTATCATATTAATATACAATTTTGAATATCTTCCTTTGATTAACGATTATTAAATATTTATATGTGTATGCTATATTACCCATGCTTAACATTTACTATTTTTTTAGTACTATGTTAAGCACTGAGTGGCCAAAATATTATGACCATACCCATATCCCATAAGCTGAAGTGTACAGCGAATAGTGTTTAGAGATCCTTCAAGAGGGTCATCGATTAAAATCTGCTGTAATTTGTTGCCCTTCTGTTGACTTTTACAAACTAGAACAGTTGACTTTTCGTTTAAGCATTCAACAGCTGCTGACTCAGGATTCATGTTGAGACTTTTTGGCAAACAGGGCAGTCTTTAAACACTTTCACTGCAGCTGCTCTTGAACATTTCACAAATGCAGTGGTTTTGCTGATGCTCCCTCTATGACTCCGAGCACCCACAATCACAGTCCTTCAAATTGTTTTTTACCCATACCTGTTTGAACAAAATGATTATACTAAAATTGTATGAAAACACATTTCGATTCCTCTCTCACCTCCTGGCGTAAACGGTGTGACGCGATAGCTCATTTACTTGAAAACGTCAGGTGGTGATAATATTTTGGTCGCTCAGTGTACAAGTATCTTTGAGATTGCTAAGTCATCAAATGTTTTGCACATAATGATGTAACTTTACAAATAATTCCATATTAATCAAGTGTTTTTTTTCTCAATTTGTTGAAATTTATAGGTTAATGAATAAAAGTTATTGAAAATTAACTTAGTTTTAAAAACAAATCACAATTTTATTCATTATATGCATTTATTCACCAATGATTAAGGTATTAAAATTTTAACTATGCATGCTTTTTGTATATTCTATTATGAGATTAATAAGCGATTCCACTCAATTGTATTGAAACGTCAAACTATTTTATAAATATGAATTATTTTAATAAAATGTAAAAAGCAATTTACATTTAGAATCCTGTATTAAAATGTACCAAACACGTTCTCAAATAAAGCTAAAAAGTATTTTATACTTTTGTTATGTAATATTTTTATACAGGCATGATACATATTATAAATTTATTGCCAAATCTTTTTTTAATTGAAGAGTTGTATCTGAAGACATTACTAACACTTATTTATTGAAGAGAAGTTAAAATAATTTTCAGTTCCATATAACTTTAATTATATAGCAAAGTTTCCAAAGTGGAACTGCTATAAAACTTAATTGGTCTAAGCTGTGCTTGTATGTAGCAGTAAAGATAGACCTATCAGTTGTGTTATTCTGGTCATTCTTGCAACCCTAGTAAAATGCCTCATTCTTGCAACCCAAGCCTTGTAATGTTTATGCTATTACAGCTGGCTTAGTCATTATCATTAATCAATCATAACAATAAAACTGAAGGTAGAGATATTTCATTTTTATTTCATTCACGGAAAAATAAAGAAATTATATTGTCTTACATTTTGTATTTACACCAAAAGCAATTTTACAATAAATAGGATGAACATTCAAAAACAGACGATTCAAAAATTTACGTGACACCAAAGTATGTTAAGTTTATATTTAATGAAAAATTATTCAAAGCCTTATGCTTGTCATCTGACACCTTATTTAATATGACTAGATGCCATATGTGCTGATAAATATTTCTATAACTATTGATAAACAATAAAAGACAATCTTAGAAAGGCCTAATCAACATTATTAATAGTTTCAGTTTCATTATCTAATCTACTATAAAAATATTCATACAACATGTGTGAATAATAAATTTACACCAATTTGTATCCTTCTTATCAAAGTTTAAGACTTGAAATTACTTTTAGTGTGAAAATTGCAAATGTCAATGACAAATTAGTTTTAATGATAGATAGCACTTGCATAAGACATAGGTTCATTTTATACACAAATAAAACTAAGACAATGAAAATTTCCTATTTATAACACAATATTCACTATAGAGTCCTTTATATAAATGATACAACTGTTTTATAACAAAACCAGCATACAGTTATGTAAATTAACTTTTCAGTAATACTAAGAGTTCTTATTTACGAGCAAAAACAAAAAACACAATGAATAAGAAAAAAGGTAAATGCACTATTCTCCGTATTACTGAAAGACATGCTTCAAAACGTCAGACTTATGTTCTTTGAGAATATATTATGGTGAAACTAAACTACAAGGTAGAAGTATACCATCAAAATATTTTGAGCCAAGTTTGCATAATGTAGGAGAAAAACAAATAATACAGAGTAATTATTCACAAACCTCTGGTGTGAATTACATTATGAAAAAGCCATTTTGCTTATTTCACAACATAAGCCATTAGTTAGCAAATAACTATAGTAAGTTAAAAGTCTAATGTTCAAACAATGGGTAACTAAATAGTTATGACCTCTAGGAATTTTTTCTATTTCTCTGGACTCTATGGGAGCTTTGAACACTGAACAACATCACAGATATAATACCTTTTAATATAAGTGAGAAGCTGCCTTTATTTCATGTTTAATCCCATGCTTTTTTTTTCTATTCTTGTAGTTTTGCATGCTTTGTAGTAAAGCGAAGTCAGCTCCTAAACTTAAAAGTTATCTAGGCGAACTGTTCTTTATGAAGAAGTTGTATTTACATGTTGCATAAACATGTAGAAATTACTTTGCTATTTTTGTAAGTTTTATACAGGTACAAGAGACAGTCAAGTGTCTTACTAAGGTAAAAGTAGCACATTTGATTAATAAGACTCAAATGCAGCATTTAGTAGAAAACCATATGGGTGTTATTCGCTTTGATTTTTATTTTTCAAACCAAATTATTACTACACAACATTTAAAAATAATTGAATTTGTATTTTTCAGAGATAATTTGTTTGATTTTTGTTTTACCTTGAATTGAAATGTTTTCGATATGCCTTTGTTTATTTTAAAGTTAGATGCGCTTTAATATAAGCACGAAAGGTTGAAAATTTAGTTACAGGAATAATATACACTTAACTAAGCAAAAGTAAAAAAAGAGATAAGTACACAATTTAATGTACAAAAGGGGGAAAAGGTTCGTAATACATATCAAAACTTCTAACTCAAATGAAATGAAATAAATGAACATATATTTACACTTGAAGCTTATAATACAAAAGAAAATCCGGAAAAGCGTACATAGAGAAAATGAAAATGTACACATACACTAAAGACGATTTTATATAAATTGCTTTATTACTTAACTAAAATATTAATTTAAAAATTAAATTGCATTGTTAAATTGATTTGAATTTTAAAAAAAACTAAATTGAAATTAAATGTACAAAAACGAAACTTGCTATTTAGTTGAAAAGAAATTTAATTAGCCTGAGAAGAGAAAATTTTCATGTAAACACATTTACAATAAAGTGATTTTTGTGATGCAGTACCTCATAGTAATATCAATATAAAAGTGCAACACACATGCAATTAAAAAATATATATATTAAAAAAAGAAGAGTTGTACATGTCAAATGTTTTCTGAGAATAGTGGTAATCAAATCAGTTTTACATAAAAATTTTTTTTGCATAATATCAAGAATAATTTTTCAGATTCTAAAAGATTGCATATAAAAATGAGCCAATTTTTTAATTGAATTTTTTTTGTGATGATTTACTAGAATTTCAGGGCACCTTGGCCTAACTAAAAAAGCAATTTTATAGAGACTTTTAAAGGCAATAAATTATGGCAGTGATTTTGTTACATCTCTAATTGTTGACATATGCACAGATTTTAGACAATTATCGCATGATATTTATTCTAGTTTACGAAATATACATGATAAATAATAATAATAAAACAAATTAACTGTTTGCAATGAACTTTAACATATTTCTATACTTTTATATGTATATCCAGAAATGAATATATTAAATATTGTTTATATAATAAAGAATACAATACGAGTAGGAATATTACATAAAGATAATTATTTTCAATTTTAAACTTTTTTTTTTATTGTTTAATGTGTTTACTTTGACTACTTCGATAGTCTTAGAAAACTGGTGGGTACAGATGTAGTATAGGACATTTGGCGCAGGAGTTTTTTTTTTGGCGTTTTTTATAGGGGCAATAAATTTATAGTATGGTAACCCCACCTGACATTGTTTATTCTCGTGGCGACTTTCAATCCGGCAACCCTATGACGTCATAGTGCTGATAAACGACAATTTTTCGTCGCCAAAAACAAAAACGCGCCAAATGTCCTATACTACATCTGTTCCAATTGGTGAAAACTCCTACAAAGTAGATTATTAAACATGTGTGCAAAAAGTATTTTAATAAAGCATTTCTATTTTAATTATGAGTAAATTTGAGTGTTGATTTCATGCAATTTTCAATTATATATGCAGATGGAATGAAAGGAAAACAGTCATCAAAGTAAAACTGGAAATGACTACATAAAGCAATGGAATGTATAAAGCAATTTTGAAGATGCTTGCTTCTAGGTAAATAATAAAGCGAAGTGATACAGGTCTATGCTATGTTTATCATAGATTTTCAAAATATGTATGCATGCTAACATGATGGAGTTCGTTATAAATATATGTAATGTATGTGAGAATGAGCTCTATTTTTTGGTATGCATATAATGAATATTTAAATTTTACATAAAAAAATTATTAAAAAAATTACATTTAACCAATTTAGTTTTCAAATGTATTATTTTCTTTGTGATTAAAAAAAATTTATTTCGGGTTATTATATTTCACACAAAGTCTTATAAAATGTTCCAAATCTTTAAATAAATATATACACCAAACTGAGGTAATGCATGGCCATTCGCACTCACACACATACAAAAAGAAAAATCTAAATTTTCGAAAGATTCAAAAGCATCAAAGGTATTGAGATTGACACGTGATAAAATGTATGTTACCCTAGAACACTGTAGTACATTTATATGTAAAAAAAGAACCTGTTGGAGCACAAATCAATTTTAAAGTTCAAAATGAAAATTCTGATGAGAGATAGTATCCAGCCAGCTGAATGGTCCGCCTCACATATCTGCCAACACTTGTATTTTCAAATTCGTACAATTTTTCGGTACAAAGAATATAATTTGCTTTGAAAAATCCCAAACCTTTCACTTCAATATGATATCCACACATCAATAATCTGAATATCTGTATCTAATCAAAGTCACCTATTTTTAATAAGGAAACATTTACCCAGTTTTCCCTTTTCAACATCCAATTTGAACCAAAAATTTGTTGCATATCGCTGAAAACAAACTTTAAGGTCTAATTATTTCTTATTTCCTAAGGAATGTTTTTAATATACAACAATAATTTAGTAAGCTTAAACGTTTTCAAATAAGAATTGACTAAAGAAATTCCTCCTTGTATCTAAAAGTACTTGTTTGTTCAAAATCTTATGAGATTTTTAATAGCAAAAAAAAAAAAAATTGACAAATTGTATGCCCGAGCCTTTTAATTATAAGGAATTATAAATTTCCTTTCGAAAAATAAGTGTTTAAAATACTCTAAAAATTCTGAATATAGTATAAGTTTCAGTTAAACATACTTGTAATTGTATATTCATCTTATTATTACATGTGTATGCCTTATTCACATGTCTTATATTATTCTCAAAAATATTATTTCCCCCAAGCTTTTTCTAAAAAACTTCCCCCAATCTCGCTTTTCAACAAAACCCCCTTTCTTTGCCTTTAAAACCAATTCAAATTCTTTGCACACACATAACTGCACGAAAAATCGCACACAGTCCATACAAGTTGACAGATATGGCCATGGGTAACATAATTTCATCTCCCAATTCGTTTCCTCCTTGTTTCCTTCCCACATTCGCATTAGAGCAGCAGCACGAAGAGGAGGAGGGTCGAGGCGAAGGGGACCAGCGACGTGGCCACGGCGTTGGAGTCGCTGGAGATGACCGAAGCCGTCCGCAGAGAGTGCGTCTTGTACGGGAACTCGTCCGAGAAGTTGCTGTAGCCCGCCGCGTTGTGGGCCGCGGCTCGCAGGACGTACTCGGAGTTGAAAGACATGTTCTTCAGTTCGTAGGATTCGCCTGCATAAACAACCGCATTTAAGTACATTGGAAGATAAGAAACTAGTACGTTGTATATAGAAGAAGAGAACTTATGTGGAATTATAAAATGAAAAATTATTATGAAATGTACGAAGTAGACGACGGTTTGGTTTTATTAATTAACGTCGCACTAGAGCTGCACAGTGGGATATTGGCGACGGTTCGGGGCCTATCTCGAAGGAAAGACCCAGGAACGATGCCTCGTATTTTAGAACCATGGTCAGATGACGAAGAAACACCTGAACTGGCACTCAACGCCTTCAATAGACGTCGGGACTCTGGACCCCGATCAGATTTATCGTGCACCAGTCCCGTATACACGCCGTTAATTTTTGCGGATGTTCTGGACGACTTTTCTAGTATTTTGTAGCGAAGCTGACAACCCTCCGATCACAAGATCACTACTTTTTTACTTTTCTTTGTCAAGTCCATCGCGTGGCATCGAACCGAGAACCTTCGCATTCCCAGCTGACGCCTTTAACCGCACGGCCACAGAGGCCCCGAAGTAGACGACGGGGTGTTTAAGTTTAAAAGGGAAAAAGAGGCATAGTTAACCACTTTTGAACTTGAATGTTCTTCAGAGCCCTGAGTGGACAGGACAAGAGATAGAGCGAATGGTCTCTGGATGGGGAAAATTGCCATTTAAACTAGGGAAATTTAGGAATGATTATCATCGAGCATGAATGGACTGTAGTAGAGCGAATATGACGTCATCATCGTGATGCAAACATCTCAGACTTGATGGCACCAGACACGTGACTTCCTTTCAAAATGTATGAATTAAAAAACGTTGGCGATTGGCTTGTGATTTGGAAATAATAGTAAATGTATTACTTCATGAAGTACAGGTGGTTTTTTTTTAATGAACTAGAAAACATTAATGTCCTAATATGAAAACCAAATCTTTCCTTACCAATCTGAAAGTCCTGAGCAATAGCTGAATCCCATGTTTCAGATGAAAAGATGTATTCAACTTTGAATCCAGTTACTTTAAGTTCCTCCCCGACATGTTTGTCTTCGTGGGTCTTGATGTTCAATTTCACGATTCCCTGATCCTGTCCGGCCACAGAGAGTTCGGGAGCAAGTGGGGTGTCTGTTAAAATAAAAACGTATAAGTACTTCCGACTTAGAAATATTAAGAAACAATTAAGTTAGGACGCACAAATGTCAAATGCTCGTTCTCATTCAAAATTCTAAAAGGTTGTTTGTGTGATTTATTATCTTTTATTATTAATTAATTTCAACTAACAGTTTAATAAAATTGTTAGCCTAAAACTTATTAAAAATTTAATACTGGAACCAAAATATATGAAAATATTTTCTTTCAATAAACTTGCTTACTGGAAAATATTTTCTTTCAAAGAACAATTAAATGTTCCATTTCAGAGCCCAAGCGGCTAAAATTAGACTTGTTTCCACATGTCTACGGCAATCATAAGCTTTTTCTCTTTGAGAAAAAATGCATCAAACGTCACAATTGAAATTATATTTTGGTTATGAAGAGAAGTCCTGAATTTTAGAAAAAATCAAACAGAAAAACGGACGTTATCTTAATTTAAATAGAACTTTAAAAAGGGTATTTTTGAAAATTATACGATAAATTATTTAATTTTAAATATTTCATTCCTTTTAATTTGTAAGATATACGATGTTTCAGAATTTTTTTGCATTTCTTTGTAGATAGTTGTGCTACTATTAAATATTATTCTCCTCCCTCCCATACACATTTTCTGTTCCTACTTATATACTAGTAAAAGTTTAAAAAAAAAAATATTTTTTGGATATTTATTAATTAAAAGGTTGCATACCTCCTTCCTTCAAATCAATGATAACTTCCTTTTGTCCTAGAGGATTGTTAGCACGGCAAGTGTACTCTCCTAAACGATCTTCATCATCAACGACCAGCTGTTAAAACAAAATCGAACATCAATAATTTAAGCAAATGTACTAAACATCAGTGTTGCTAATTAATATCAAAATCAAATTTAAAACTGCCAGTTGTAATATAAACCAACACAGGTGAGATACACCCAATCCATTATTTCGACCACTTCATTTAAAATAGAGTTGGTTCATTGCTGAAGATACCGAGGATCCTACGTTTATTTTCACATAAAATCTTCCACTCACTTGTAGAGTGCTGGTGTTTTCTGTGTTGTAAATCACAAAGCTTTCCGTGTTGTTGTAAATGATCATGTCGTCATGCAGCCACTCGAACAAGGGGACTGGGTCAGCAGTTACTGTGCATGTGAGGTTCTTCTTCATGCCTATGCTGGCATAGGACACAACCTTGTGCTCTCCAATCACTTCAGGAATATCTAAGAAACAGGCAAGGTACGTAAATACAAGAACCAAAAATCTCTACAATTTTTTAGCCTGGGCTTGAATACATATCCAAATCAAAATTTTATTATTCTAAAAAACATAAAAAAGATGTAGACATCCATTTATAGTAGTGGCGAAGCTTCCAGTCATCAATAGATTCGCCGATGACCACGCAAAAAAAAAAGTTTAAAAGAAAATAATTTAATTTAAAAAAAAAAAATCGATATTTTATCAATTAAAAAAATCTACACGACAACTGACGGTCGCAAAGCTATTACCTCGGGGTGGGGACACAGGCCGTTCGGGTCGATGACCACCGCAAAAAGTCGCCCCTCGCCACTGATTTATACAGAATCAAAAAATTCATAATTATACTTCTTTTTACATTACTGAACTTATTTTATATAAAGGTAATAATAAAGTTAAATTTTCTAAACCCAAGTAGTGTCACCATTGCTTATATATATATATATATATATATATATATATATATATATATATATATATATACATATATATATATATATATATGACCAACAGAGTGGCCATCCGTTACTTAAATTTGCTGTCGTGGAATTAAATCAAGGTCGAGCCGAGCAGTAACAAACCGATTTATTACTCATAGCCAGCACATCTACACATGGCAAGAGCAAAGAAAGGAATGACATTACATAAGGATTTGGAAGAAAGTATAGTATGGAAATAAGTATACTACAATCTTTTTTACAATAGAGAAAATTTCTATTTTTCTTAACAGATTTGTACAATGTAAATATAACCTAATACATGGTTCATAGATATTTTCAAAAGTAAAAATTAAGTAGTTCTTAAGCAGTAGTTATAAGCAATTAGAAATAAGCGAAACTTACATTGAACGTGCAGTTTGATGTCGAAATCCTTGACTTGTGAGCTAAGAGGAGTAATGACGAAAGCCTTGCACTTATATTCGCCGGCATCCATTCGAGACAGGTTTTGGATTTTCAGACTGTGGTTGTCTGGATGTATCTTGTACTTCGGATCTAGAAATAAATAAATACTACATTGTAAATATAAATATATATATATATATATATATATATATATATATATATATATATATATATTAAAAAGGCAACTGTTCTACGAAAAACAGAGTTGAATCAATTAAGAGTAAAATTCGAAGAAGATACAGGGTGTACAATAATTATCTTTACAACTTTGATATGCAATAACACACTGTAAAAAAAAAGGTACTTAAAAATGAGTAACTGAACCTTGTAATTGCATCGCAAATGAGCGATGCCGAACTCAAATTTAAGTAAGAGTACTTTCTAAAAAATCAGCAATGCGATTTAATATATCTCATCTCGGCTTCTGTTCAAGCAATCTTTAAAACATGCCAAAAACTTAAAATAGTTGTTCAGTAGATGGTTTTCCACGTTATTTGATGTTGATCGCTAAAATGGAAACTGAGTTATTACAACTCAATTACCGTATATACTCGCGTATAAGCCGAGAAATTTAAGTCAAAATTTTCATCAAAAAGTAGGGGGGTCGGCTTATACGCGGGTCATTAAAATTTCTAATATAATTTGCCAAAAATGGGAAAAGGAGAGAAGTTGAAATTAGCGGATTCTTCTGAAATCGCGCCGACACATTTCAGAGATCGAGAAAGTGCGTCACGTGATAACTGGAGACCGTTATGCGCATCGTGGCGTAAACGTAACGCAAAATTTAACTACTCACATAAATAATCAGTTTAACTTAATAAAAAGTATATATTTTGATAAATATTTAATTGGTTTGAAAGACACCAGAACATCGCGAGTGGTACATACTTTCAAGCCTGATGAATCGTCACGAACTTCGAGGAAGGCCGTTTCTCCAGCCACTTTCTTTAAACTTTTAATTTCTAGGCTTAAATATTTATTTTTCTAATTAAAATTCCACTAATTTGTCGAGGATTTGCCGATTTTAATCGGAATTTTTCATATACGAAAATACAACTCGGCTTATACGCGAGTTTCCGATTTTGGACAAAAAATCGGCCTAAAATTAGGGGGTCGGCTTATACGCGAGTATATACGGTATCTTACTTTCCATTATTTTGGCATATTAAAAAAAAAAAAAAAAAAAACATTTCTTCTTTTTATAACTTCTTAATGTCGCTCTAATAGTTTAAGATATAATACATGGAACTGCGGGTCTGGTTTCAACTCCCGGTAAGACTTGCTTGTAATTGTCGATATTTATTAAAAAGTGATATATTAAAGTAGCCTATACGTAGGCAAGCATCTTCTCATTGTACTCATTTTTGAATACATCTCTCTTTTAAAATTGAAACTTGTGTATTTGGAGCCATTATAAGCATCGAATGTACTAAAAAATGAGTACATTTTATTTATTTTCGAGTACCTATTTTAAACAGTGCATCTAAAAGAAATACGATAGCTAAGTTATGTTGCTTCATGGAACCCAAAACCAAAGTTTTAATGTCACAAGAGACGCAGACAACATTTGAATATTTATTTCATCGTCGAAAAAGACTGTGAAAGTTTTCTCTGACTACCGGGGACGATTTGAAGACAAGAATCACAGTTGAGAGCGCAAACATATGCTAGAGCGTTCCTAGGAAGAATTGCACTGCCGCTTGGACATATTACGCATTAGTAATGGCGCCCATCTTGATGACTGTTGTTATTTGTAAATAATTTCATTTAAATAATTGTCTTCTCTCTCTTGCTTAAATTGGAAGATTTCTTTTAGAGTGACGTTGTAAAACACAGTACAAATGAAATTTCATGTATTGCTGTTGCATGTACTAGCAACATAACAAGGCTATCTTATTTATTTAAGGTTTCATTTCGTGTCAAAGTTATAAAGGTAATTCTCATGCATCGGAGTATTAATAAATCTGGTTCCGTGATATTCGGATTTCTTACCTGTCTTTCTGCCGGAAATCTTGTTTCCTTCGAAGTACCAGTTGATAACTGGCTTCGAATCCGACTTGACGTTGCACAGCACGGTGCCAGTTTCGCCTTCTGGTGCATGCTGAACACTTGGGGTGTCACTGAAGCTCACAGCTCCTGGGGGGAAAAAAGTTCTTTCAGCTTCAGCAGATTATAGAAATAGGGATTGGTCGCCGACAAAAACCTTTCTAACAGAAGGAGGATAAAAAAGCTATTACGTTTGACGACGCAGGACCTCAAAAACGTACCCAAGGAAAAGCGTTAAATTGGTACATAATATACGTTTTTTTTTTTTTTCATAAACACCCTTAACAGTAGACAAAGTGCATCTCTTTTTGAAATAGAATATCAATATATAAGAAAAAAAAATTGTGTATGTTTGTGTGTGGTTTGACTTGCTTGTTATACAAACCTACAGTTTAATTTCGATCTTGATGAAATTTTGCACACTTGACCTTCAAAGCTAGGGGAAGGTCACTGTCTACATAAAATTTCGAACAACCACCCCCCTTAACCCCTTTAACTTTTTACTAAAACCTAATTATAATATCGCGATACTGTAACAATGCAATATTTAAACATTATAACAATATCTTACATAGCTATGAGGATGGATAAAAGATGCATTATGACTTGGATAATGAGTAAATATCGCCAATATACCGCCAAATAAATAAACATATCGCCAACTGAACTAAATATGATATTTATAATTTTATTCAGAGCTTGATGAAATTTTGCACACTTGACCTTCAAAATAAGTCAAAGATCATTGTCTACAAGAGATTTAGAAAAACCATACCCATCCCCCTTAAAGCAGGATTACTTCTTACTAAAGCCGCCAGATGTCGTCACGGCGAAGGAATCGGACAGCACTACGCAAAGCTATATATGTAAAAAGAGTGTCTGCATGTTTATTTTTCATACAAATATACAATTTTATTTCGAGGAAACAGTTTGTTCCTGGGCAACGCCGGGCACTTCAGCTAGTTAATTAATAAATTTAAAAATAGCGAGTAAACTTTTGCAAATTGTATGAATTAAATATTACAATGAATTAGACATTTTTTTGTATTTGAAATTTATAGAATTTTTTTAGAAAATTTGATTGGGTGAATAGAAATTCCATATTTTTTTTGCAAATGTTTCCTGCTGAATGTTGCACCAATTAAAAAAACAAGTTCTGTAAAAAAAAAAATCTTCTGTTTCTCATTTCTAAAGTTCAGACAGTATTTAAATGTGAACTTTAGATTAAAAGCAGTTGGTGTTGACAAAAGGTTACGTTATTTCATGCAAATTAAAAGAGAAACGGAAAAAACAAACAACTTGTTTATACGTATTTGAATTAAATTATTCTCTCCCCTCGCGACTTTTCACTACTGCCCAAGAGCAGACTCATGTCCTCACAGACTTCGATTTTGGTTGATTAAAAAAAAAAATCAAGAAATCCACTCCTCAAGATAAATTGCCTTTTACTCTGTTTCTTTCCTTTTTTATGTTTTACTCCCACCAGGTTCATAAAAAAGGAGGAGCAAAATAGTTAATTAAAAAAATATATCTATTTGACTTTTATTTCTTGGTTCAACCAGCAAAGTGTAAACGATATGTATAAATGCAGTATACATGCAATGAAAATCGCACCTCTAAGCTCTAAAAGCTGTTTTAGAAAGAGAGAGAAAAAAAATAACGTTTATGTATATTTTCTGGATATAAGTTATGGAAGAAGTATTTTATTGCCAGTTACTTTTTATTATTAATGACAGAAAAATTGTGCATTTTTTGTGCATAATTAATTATAATTTTTTTTTAGTGTACTAGGGGGCTCCGCCCCCCGCTCCGCTGACGCTTCGCCAACCCCCGGAGGATTGCTACGCAATCCTCTTTAGTTTGCTTCGCAAACAATACCGGCTTCATACACTGTAGACAATGACAATGTGTCCTAACAACAATACTTTTTTTAGTTATATAAATTATTACTGGCAGTGCCGTCACACAAATTTATTTTTGGGATGTTGAGACAAGAAATTTCCCAACTTAACGATCCGAAATTCCGAAAGTGAACGATTCAAAATTCCCAACTTAAGGACGTCAGGTACCAACTCTAGTGTTGTCCTCGTTATCTGACCATTATTAAAAATATGAGACATCGTTCCCGGGTCTATTCTTCAAGAAAGGCCTCGAACCAAAGCGTCCTTGATGTAGTAAATAAATACGTACCAATAACCAATCAAGGACGCTTTGTTCGAACCAACGCCAGTAGTTCAATGTGCAGCTCTAGTGCGACGTTAATTAACCAGACCACACTTAACGATTCGAAATTCAAAACGCAACAGTGCTAAAAAATTCCCAGTTCCAACTTATAGACATTTGTCAGCTTTTTTATAGGTAATATTAAACAGTTATCTCGAAAGTATTGATTTATTGCTCGCATGTTCCAATGCAGTGTTCTGTTTTGAGGTCTAATTTAAGTTTCATCTTAATACAAGCTGGGCAATTTCTAGTCTTCCATCGCTTTCATTTGCTAATAATATTAACTTTCCTGAGGCATAAATTTTCTCAACTCAGGGATTTTTAAAACTCGAAATTCCCAACTTTTAAGGTATAAAAGTTTACAGCCCCCCCCCCCCCCCCAAAAGCAAAAAATCTCAACTGCTTCAACGCAATTGTTTCTACTCATTGAAAAGCGAAACATGTGTAAACAAACAGTAGCATAAACGCGCCAATCTTAAATCAGTCTAATTCGCCAACTTTTATTTATATAAAGTAAGATTATTGAGAATTGGCGTTAATAATAATTTCCCGTTAAAATATATAATAAGCTACAGGATTTAGATTTACATACATGTTGGCATTTTGCCAACGTTGGCATTTTGCTCCGAAATATCTTTTAATAATAATTATAGTACTTCACATAAATAGTTACATCTAATTTATTTTTTAAGATAGAATTTCAGTATTGATACCATTCAAGAAAGGAAGATTTTACGAATATAACTATATTTTTTTAACGGGAAAAAAGTATATATTTGAACTACTTAGAGCAGTTTTAATTTATCCTTTAAAATTTTACGCGTAAAATTGACGATTATTTCAGACATTTCGTCAATTATTTAAAAATTTATAACTACAAAACTAAATCGAAATTTGACAAACGCTCTGGATCATTTGTAGCCAATAGTTTAATCTATACCCCTAATTTTTTATTTATTTTTTTTGTTGAAAATTGGAAGACAAGTATACAAAAATGTATGAATTATTTTCAAAATGTTCTAAAATCATGAATTTAACATAAAATAACGTACAATATACTAATCGTATTGAAAAACAAAAATATTCATCTTATTACCCAAACATTTCTTAATAAACTGGCATTATTTCATAATTTTAGGACATTTACTTTTTGAGATGCAAGCGGAACAATGAGACAAAAATTCGCAAATTAAAATTTTCTCGAAATATCCGACATTTTTCCTTTCTTCACTATTTTTTATACCTATCTTAATTGACCACATCTAATTTAATTGTAAAGATAGAACTATAATCTTTATAACATCGGAAAGATGAAGTTTTAACGAACATTAATATATTTTTTTTAATAAGAAAATATGTAATTTTAAATGACTTATAGCAATTTAGAAATCACGTTTCAAAAATGAGGGCGAAAAAACTTTAAAAAGTGGAGCGTGTTCAAAGGTTTAAAAAAATTATAAATCCAAAACTAATTCGAATTTTAAAAAATGCTTACTTGGATTTCCAGTTCAAAACTATTTGTACACTCCCTAAAAAAATTGGATCTCTCCACTAAATAGTGTTTCAGAAACTCGACGGACAAAATTACTTGTAAGCGAAATTTTATCAACGACGACTTTAATATTAAATAACTTATAAACTAATAACAGTATTGAAACAAAAATATATTCTTCTTATTTATCAAACATTTCTTAACAAATTCACTTAATTTCGTAATTTTAGGACTTTAACATTTTGAGATACGATCTGAATAACATTGAAAGAACTGAAAATTCCCCCTAGGGCCGACTTTTTCTCCCTAGGGCTTACTTTTTTTTAAAATAGAGAGATTAGGATGAAGTTTATTTTGAGATTTACAACGCAGCAGACGAAATTATTTGAAGTGGGTGTGATATGAAAACTTGGCACCCTCCCCATTTTTTAATGTCAAACAAACGAAAGGTAGCAGAATGTTTACATTTTATTGCGTTTTATTTATAAGATATTTTCACATATAACAGTTGAATCTATTGCTTATAGAAAAACGGCACCACTTCATTTAAAAAAAAAAAACTTTTGAATAAAATATTAAATGTATATTATTTAAATTTATATAATAGAACTATATTTCACACAAAAAATCCATAATTGTTTGTATATATATATTTTCAAAATTAATTTTTTCAATTTTTTAAGGCTTTTTTTAAATCTCTAAAGCTTTTATAAATAATAATACATAAGAATTGGCATTAAAATTTTGTATACTACATGTACTTGATTATATATAAATAGTTATTCATAAAAACCAAATTATTTCTTTAAAATTCAATTTTTTTTTATTTTAGTAATTAAATAAAATACTACTCAACATAAGCTAATTCGCATGCTGATTTATAATATACACATATTTTACAATAAGCTTTACAAATTATACATTTATCTCTTAATAATATAAAACCCCTCTTCTTCAGCTTCATTAATTAAAGAGCCTTTAATTTAAGATCAAGTAAAACTGAAATGCCTGAATGTGCTAAAATCAGGGCCTGCTTGACAAACAATCACTGCCACTGTTGTTGTTAAATATTATGGTGATACGTTGAATCAAAATTCGCATTTTCGCTACCCCATTTTATTGTGAAACGCCGGTATAATTTGTTGGGATGTTCTGGACGTTTTTCTAGTATTTTTGTAGCGAAGTTGACAACCCTTCGATCGCAAGATCACTACTTTTTTTGTCAAGTGCACCGCACGGGCTCGAACTAACAATCCTCTGATTACCAGCTGTACGCCTTTATCCACTGGGCAACCGGGCCCCGAATGCAAGAGGATTGAGGGGATTCCCCGGTTTGTAGATTCAACGGTTGCAGTTTAGAAGATTGAACCATTTTTTTGGCAAGAGCTGCGCTATTCTCGATCAAGGATTTTTGGTTCAACCTAGATTGCACGTTAATATGGTGTAAGTTGCTGTAGAGCACCAATATATGGTGCAACGTTGAACAAAAATTTAAACAGTGTACAGGCCTACATTATGCAGACGTAATTTATCCAGCACTTTTATAACGGGGTCGTAATTTTTGCTTAGAATAAGCCCCGTTATAAAAGTGCTGGATATATTCCTTTCTGTTTATGACTAATCAGGTGAAGTCGCCAAAGGTCCCGTGCCCGGATTTGAGTCAGCTATCCGGCGTCAGTCCGGCACACGCATTCCGCCGAGACCGTCGCCACCTCAGATCGATCATTCAAATTGTTCTGTTTGGTTCCCATAGGAACTAATGACCCACTGCCTCTGATTTGGCGGATGGAACCAATGTTACGGAAAGGAACCCGTTGACGAGGCAAGTAGACGGCGATTGGAAGCGACAAGGGGTCGTGTATTGTGACTTTGGCGATTGATTTTATACTTTATGATGCGTCTATGTGAAATATAGAGTGATGGAAAAATTGGTTTTGCGGGGGTCGTAAATTACATATCGTAGTTTTGGTGTTACTGTACATTTTGAGAACCCCTAAGTCTTATACATGCTTTTTTTTAAATAATTGAGTGGATGAAAGTTCTTACCAACATGTAAATTTAAAATAGTATTTTAAGATATATTAAATTATGCGGATCGACACAATTTTTCTATTTATTGATACATTTATTTTCAAGACAACAAAACTGAAAAAAAAAAATATTTTCGCAATTAAAACTATCTTTGTTTTATCTGGCAGTTGAAAGAAACAAGTAATTCGATTTTGTAGTCCTGACTAATACTTCCACAAAATTAACTTTCAATAAATTAATATTTTTTTAAATAAGAAACGTTCAAATAATTCATCAAAAAATGTAATGATAAAAAAATATATATTAAGGAATTATTTGACGATTAGCACTGCTTAACACAAGAGAAGACATTTTTTATACTGTATAATAATTTATAAAAACTATTTTAAGTAAAAACCGTGGGTAACAGCTAGTTTTAAATAAAAAAAAATCTAAATGTGAAATGTCCAATTTTTTTAAAGAGATCGATAATAACTTTCTTTGTCTTTTGGCTTTGTTTCAATGTGCTTGAATAATGTAACAAAATATGTAAAATATTCTCTCGTCGCAAAAAAAAGAATAACAGGACAAAAACTACATTTATCAGTAACAGTATTGTGCATCTGACGGTTTTTGACTTTATAAAAGCACACACACACGAAAAAAAAACCCAGAAAAGTTTTAAAATACATGTTATTTTTAATTTCAAACGAAATGTATATTGCAATTTATCCAAGTTTTTTTATTATTTCGAATGTCATAAAATGTTTCAAAAGCTACAAAAATACATTTTTATTTACAAACATCTGATAAGTTTACGGTTCAATTGATAATCTTTTTTAAAAAAAGACAAATAATTGTATCGCTTCGAATTACATAGAAGCAATTAACAAAAAAAAATCCAGTTAATTGACTGCAAAGGGAATTGAATTACTCTGCGTACAAAGTTTTATTACTATTTTTGAAAAGTGATTTAATTTAAGAAGAAATGCGTTTTTGTTTACTTTTAGATATTCCCTAGAGAACTTAAACTCGTTTATGAAGATCGAGCAATTTAATTGAATAGAAGAATACGTTTTTTAAGTTATACGTATTTACTAGGAAACACAATTGGAGATAATAAAAAAAGAGGAAATTGAATTCATCAGGAAAATAATGCATTGATTAATTTAAAGTATCCCTTACTTAGATGTAAGAATGTAGTTAGGGATTATATATGAAGACGGATATGGTTAGTATTTGCAAACTCAGTCATTCATTTTATATAATTACTTAAAAAAATAATTTTAAGTTTCCTTGGTATCAGAAGTCAATTATCACATTATATGTGTCAATAAAAATATCATTAAAATAAAACTTTATAGACATTGATATTTGCAGAAACACAGTGTAAGATATTCACATTGAAAACTAATTAAAGAACTACTTGTGTAGAAAATATAGAGTGAAAAATTGAAAAGGTGATTTGAGGGGGAAAAAACTACTACCAGAACATTATGAATTCTAATACTTCAGACCTAACATTTAACAAAATATCATAACTAACTATTTTCTCTCAGATACTAATTAAGAAAACTATTTTGCCCTCTCACTAAATCTTAATAACAGATTCTTGGGGGATAATTTCACTGTTTTATACTAAAAAGCAGACAAAAGAATATCTCGTTACCATGGGCAGTATAGCGATTTGAATTCGAGATCTGACGCTTACGAGTCCATCATCATAGTTTGCAGAGGCAACATTTCGTCTCCACCGTTTTTAATGAAAAGTGTGTTGATGAGTTCATACGATGATTTCAATGAACAGTTCATACGAGAAGTTTCTATACTCGGAGACAACCTAAGTTGAACCTGAAGCGGAAGTTATGATATGTATAAATATTCAATTGCTTTAGGCTCAACTTAGGTTGTCCCCGAGTATAGTGAACTTACAAATTTTATTACTGTTTTGAATGACATTTGCTAATTAATAGATTTACTAGAAAATATTTTACGAGTGCCCGACGATCGTATAAGGCAGCCATCTTGCTTTGATATGAAATCCGTGGTGTATACCACAGACATCGGCAGAGTATACCGAGCTTTAAATTCTAGTGGTTTCGACAGTAAGTTGAAGTACTGACACTTTTATAAGTTACCATCATAGCGGCCAATGAAATAACGAAGTGGTTCAGGGTTCGTACGCATTTGCAGAAAATAAAAATAAGGAATTTCTAAAAGAGTTTTTCAAGAGAATTAAAAGCAACTTATAAAAACCTTATTTTTACAACAATGTTTTTAAAAAAAATTATTTGCAATAAAAATGTATACATTTAAATATAAAAGATGATAATTGCGGCAATTGGCTAAAAGCCATTGGATGCAAAGAGACCTGAATTTTCTATTGGGATACAAAATTGCATCGAATTAACATTAAGATCAAATATTTTTTAAAGAGGTTTAGTAAAATGGTTTAAATGTAAGTCGTTTTGACTTTCTAACAGTATTCAGTAACTATCAGAAAGTTTCTAATGACTCTTTATGCAGAAAAAGGAGTTTCTAAAACCTTCTAAGGACCGTACGAAATATTGTTTGACATTTTGTATATTTCTATGCTATCCTATACTTTATAATTCTGCTCATATTTAAAAAAAAAAAAAAGATGCTTTTAAGGTTCTTAAAAAGTCTTTAGAAACTCCTTATTTATATTTTCTGCAAAAGGATATGAACTTTGCACAACTTTGCTACTTCTTTGGCCGCTCAGAAGTAATTATAGCAAAGCAGATGAATTATTTAGCAGAGAATTCAGCAGTATATAAAAAATATATGGGTTCTTGAAAAGTACTTGAATTTTTTCTAAGTAAAAGAGTGGGAACTATGTAAACTAAGGTCCGTATAAATTGCTTTTAAGGTTCTTAAAAAAGTCTTCAAAAACTCCTTATTTTTATTTTCTGCAAAAGCGTACGAACTCTGAACAACTTTGTTATTTCGTTGGCCGCTCAGAAGTAATTTACTATCTATAGGTGATTCCGCTCAGAAGGTTCTGTATTTAATATGCATTCAATATCAATAAAGACCAAACTGTGATACAACACAAGACAGAAAAAGGCGCTACAAGCATTCAGCAGTCTTATTAACATGCAGATATAGAAGAGAACAGTTCTACTGTGGACTTAAAAAGCGTGAGTCGAACAGGATAAGGCAAAGGCTAATAAAGGAAGCAGTGATTTAGAATGAGTTGAGGAAGTTGCAGATCATCACTCCAGATTAAGTGTCATCAGTGATTGGGATACTCGATAAGGATTTAAAATTCTAGATTGTCATGCATAAACTGATAGGGTAATAGAAGCGAAGAAATTGAATTTCACGAGAGAAAAAAAATCCTTCAGGGGGGACACAAAATCGTGGAAAAAAATTTCCCTGATGGTGTCACAAAAATTTCCACGATGGTCACGCAAAAATTTCTCTGATATTTCCATGATGATGTTACAAAAATTTCCCTGATTTTACACTTACATTAAGAAAGGTTGCAATATATGTTTTGTATAGAAACAAAGTATCCATGCTACAATAATACCAAAAAAATATTGGAATATAAATGAAAATTATGAGTAATACTTATATTCAGTTAAAATAATAATTTATGGATATATCACAAAATTATACAAGTGCGACAGGCATAATAGTAATTAAATTATGTGCTCCGGAAGCAGAGAATGCAAAAAAGCAGTGAAATATTTATAGATATATCTCTTCTGTGATGAAGCATGATGAACATACATTTCTTCATCTGAAATTAGTGATTTTAAGCAAGTTTTTTCAAATTATTTCTTTTGCAGATAATTTTAATTTTTTATATGTTTCCTATTCTAATCTTCAATAATTGGATATTCATTAAACGTTCACATAGTCCAACATGATTTGCTTTCATTTGCCATGCAAACATACTTAAAAAAAATGTTATTTTTTCTCAGAACTAAAAGGAAATATGTATGAACAACTAAACTATTGCAACTAAACTATTGCAACTAAACTATTGCAACTAACTATTGCAACTAAAGTATTTGCAGAATAGACGATAATAATTGCCGTTTTAGCGATCCAAACTTGAAAATTTCCCTGATTTTTTGTGAAATTTTCCCTGACATTTCCAGAATTAAAAAAATTCCCTGATTTCTCGGTTTTCCAGGTTATGTTGCCATTCTGTCCTTAATATCCATTATAAGATTTAAACAAGGGGAATCCAAAATGGTGAGTTTCAATAAAATTTTCTTTAAAATATTCGTTATTAGTCGTAAAAAGAATATACTTTCATGGAGTACACCTCTAAAAAAAGGTTTTAATACTTTTTATGTTTTAGTAAATAAATAATGCAAATAACAAAAATCCTAAAAAGATCATTATAAATAAATCTTCTTTAAACTCAAAAACTTGGTTTATTTTTTAATTATAAGAAAAATAAATAATATGTTTAAGGTAAAGCTGATATATTTAGTGCCACCTAAGTACGAATTCCATTTGTAATCTCTTTTAAATTGAAACTCGAAAACACTAGAATATTTAATGAATTTCAAAAAGCTCCACAACGTGAAAATTAAAAATCCCACCCCTCACTTTTTTCCAATTAAAATTCCTATGCAAACTTTAAAGTTCAATAAGTAAAAAAAAAAAACTGCAACGTATTTCAAAAAAGAGAACCACCCGAATCTGCAACAGGAAAACACATTAGAAGATAAAGCATTGGATTTCTGACAACAACAAAAACGGAACAAACAGCACGAAACACAAAAATACAGATATATACAAACCATTAAATCCCAAAACTGACTCAACCCTGCGAAGGGTGCATTTTTATGAAAATAATAGATTTTGCCCGATTGCCTCCGGTTCTACCCCAAACAGATTTTCCCGAGATAAATTCTTTTCCCCCTTTTGTGTACATTATTTCAATCGAACATTCGAAAAGAACCACATGTTGTATTCGGTCTCTAACCCTGGCAAAAGATCTGCAATCCAGTAAAAGGGAGTTGAAGTTTAATATATCTATTGACTGGATTATTTTTTATCCTTGGATAGATGCATTACTTAATAGGAATTCGAATAGATTTTAGATTCACAATGGAAAAGCTACATAAAGTATTTTATATCGAAGTAGAATATTTCATGTTGGTAAAACTTCCATTTTGGTGTGTTTGTATTCTAGAAACTAAAATGTTGAGTAGCTTAGCCCTGCAGAGCTCGCGCTCCTAAATACAAGGTGAATCGAATTGGAGGTAAGACAAATTGGAAAGATTCTTACTGGAAATACATCACTTATTATTAGGGACCGTCAGGGCCCGATTAAGACATTGAAGCAAGGGAAGCTCGCCTTTAAATGGGGGCCCTATTGCTCTCAAATAGACCCTGGAACATTAAATCGAGATTTTACATGCACTAAAATCCTTGTCTCTGAATAGCATTAAAACGAAACACATTATAAATATATTAAAAAACATTAATAAGTAATAAATATTTCTAATATTCTGTATGTTTTTGATTTTTTTTTCTAATATTCGAACAATTTTAACACAAGTAGCTACTTTTATTTTGCTAAAGTTAGTAATGCCGCTTTTTAAGGTAATTTAGTAGCAAAAAATGTTAAGAGTGTTAAATATTTATATAAAATGTGAGATTTGGGGCCCCCCACAAAAATGTTAAAGCGTGGGCTTCCTGGACCTATTCAGTAATCAGGTCCTGGGGACCATCACTTATTGCAAATGGATAGAATGGATTGCTTAAGACAGAATAGACCAGATGATTTCGCTAATAGGGAGAAAAGGATGACCAGATATAGTAGTTGTTGGCTTAATTTCTTTAATGTTATTATTATTTTAATTTCTTTATATTGTACCGTTCGGGAAAGTAAGAAAAATTTAAATGTTTTACCTCGAGTGAAATGATTTAAAAAAATTAAACAATACTGCAATATGTAAATATATTTATGTGTTAAGATTATCTTTTCTTATTATACTCTAGTCGAATGTGTTACTGGTCCTTGGATGAGAAAATAAAATGGTGTTTAATGAGAAAATAAAATCAAATGCGTGGCGTAGTAAGTGATGACACCCAACAAGAATACGATACGATACCCCAGTCTTTATTTTCCCAATTTCGTCCCACCTTCAGTTCGATTCGCCTTGGAATGCGCCTCTCAGACACAGCACGAGCTAAAGGTAGTGGCTAAACGTGACATTTAAGTTGTGAACACATTAATAGGGGTGCTATTGAAAGGTGCTTACTTATGCGCTGAGTGATCAAGTATTATGAATACTTGACGATTTCAAGTAAATGAACTATGACGTCACTCTCTTTCAGGGGGCTAGAGAGGTACAGAAAAGGAAAGGTATTTGCTTACAACGTTAGTAGAAGAGTTTTGTTGGAACAGGTCATAATATTCTGGGCACTCAGCGTAAAACGCAATAATTTGGGAAAACGATCCGGATAATGGAACATAGCGAAAATGCTTATTATTATCTATATTAGTGTAGTAAGTGAGTTTACTACGTTATTGTGAAATGTTTACTACATTGCGCTTGTTTTGGAAAGCCTTACCACTAGCACTAAATATATTTCAAAATAACCATTTTTAACTGTTAATGTAATGGGGGTAATTTTCTAATTATCAAGAATAGAGATATAATAATATATATTAAATTTAAGATTTGTTTCTGCTTGAAAGATGACAGTGATTAAAATATCGAAAACCAGCTACTAAGATATATAATATTGGGTCGTTGTCTTATAAGAATGGGAGAGAGTCAATAAAAAAAAATCAAATGAAACGCATGTTTTGGATTAAAATAATCAGAAACAGATTTTAAAATTTTGAGCTTGCACTAGTATTTCCTATAGTAGTGTTTTAAAATATAAAATTACAGAATTCAAGAACGAGATCTTTAATAACGCTAATCGCAAAACGTTAAACAAGGGCGGGAAAGTTAAAATCAAGTTGTTCTTTACATGCTTTTGATAACATAGCTTGCAAATGTGAATTAAGAAAAGAATAAAAGGAATGAAGAAACAAAACGTGAATTTTTTTAACTAAAAAAAGGGAAACCTCAAAAGCTTTGCCGAAATATATCAATAACTTTAAATTGTATGAAATTAAATGAAACACAAAGGATAACAATTTCTAATAAACAACACTAACCAGCTCAACAAACCGACTTCAAGCACCACAGCACTTCGAAATAAATTGATATGGTTTCGCGAAGACACTAAACTTCGATAAATTCGATTGAGCATCAAGATCTGCAGTATCTCCAAGAAGAGGAGGCAATAAATCAAATGAAAGGAGCCGAAAGAGAAGGAACAAACTCTTCAAGGGCAGACCAAAGACCGATTCCAAGAACTTGGGAAAAGAGAAAATATATCAAGCTCCGAAGAAAATAATCCGAAGTCTTCCCAAAGATAAAAAGCATGACTTGAAGCAATCCACCTCCAGGATTTGAGAGAGAAAAAACTTGAGCCAAAAACAAAGGATGACAAAAGTATTTGATGTTTGGCGGGGAAAAGCTAGAAAGACGAAAACTAAGTGTAGTTTAGCATTGAGCGATGGCAGTTCTTGCTAAAACAATGATTGCTTTACTCGGGGTGTTTGATAAAACTAACTGCTTTATTATTCAATTGACAGAATTCAATAACATTGCAATGAAGGCCAAGGAAGGATGAAATTGATGTGTTGAAGTTCGAACTGTCGTCTATTTTGATTGAAACGAATGTTATAGTGATACATTTTATCATCGTATTCCTGATATATTATTCAGAGTATTATTCAGAGTTGATTTTGTATAAATTAAATACACAAGTGCGGTATTTTAAACTTAAACGTTAAATATCTAACTCAGCATTTTAAATGTACACGGATCACTGTTAAAAATAGGTACTTTAAAATAAATAAAATGTTCTCATTTTGAGTACATTCGATGCTTAACCATGAGTACAATAAATAAAAAAATACAGTAGATACTAGCCAACATAGGCTGCCTTCATAAATGACTTTCAATAAATATTGATAATTACAACCAAGACTTACCGGGAATCGAACACAGATCCTGAGGCACGGCAGTCCACAGCCTTGTTCGTTAAACTACCAAGGCGATTTGAAAAAGATATAAACAGAAGAAATGTTAGAAAGGTGTGCCAATAGATTGCAAAGTAAGATAATTGAATTGTAATAACTCAGTTTCCATTTAAGCAATCGACACCAAATAACCTGGAAAACCATTTTCTGAACAACTATTTTAAGTTTCTCAGGTCGCTTTGTTAAGATGGCTTGAAGATAATCTGAGATTAGAAATATTAAATCACGCTGCTCATTTTTGAGAAAGTATGGTTACTTATATTTGAGTACGTTATAGCTTATTTACGATGCAATTGTACTCAAAGAAAAATGAGTAGGTTCAGGTACCCATTTTTAAGTACCTTTTTTTTACAGTGATGCATTTTTAATTTTTGTAAATTGAAATACCGTAAAGCAAGTTATTTTAATTAGTGATGATCGAAATTCTTCAATTTTTGTATAACCAACTAACATTAATTATAAAAATATCACCATTTTCTGAACAACTATTTTAAGTTTCTCAGGTCGCTTTGTTAAGATGGCTTGAGCAGAAGTTGAGATTAGAAATATTAAATCACACCGCTCATTTTTGAAAAAGTATGGTTATTTAAATTTGAATACGTTATAGCTTATTTACGATGCTATTGTACTCAAAGAAAAATGAGTTGGTTCAGGTACCCATTTTTAAGCACCTTTTTTTTACAGTAATGCATTTTTAATTTTTGTAAATTGAAATACCGTAAGAAAAGTTATTTTAGTTAGTGATGATCAAAATTCTTCAATTTTTTGTATAACCAACTAACATTAATTATAAAAATATCACCATTTTCTGAACAACTATTTTAAGTTTCTCAGGTCGCTTTGTTAAGATGGCTTGAAGATAATCTGAGATTAGAAATATTAAATCACGCTGCTCATTTTTGAGAAAGTATGGTTACTTATATTTGAGTACGTTATAGCTTATTTACGATGCAATTGTACTCAAAGAAAAATGAGTAGGTTCAGGTACCCATTTTTAAGTACCTTTTTTTTACAGTAATGCATTTTTAATTTTTGTAAATTGAAATACCGTAAGAAAAGTTATTTTAGTTAGTGATGATCAAAATTCTTCAATTTTTGTATAACCAACTAACATTAATTATAAAAATATCACCATTTTCTGAACAACTATTTTAAGTTTCTCAGGTCGCTTTGTTAAGATGGCTTGAGCAGAAGTTGAGATTAGAAATATTAAATCACACCGCTCATTTTTGAGAAAGTATGGTTATTTAAATTTGAGTACGTTATAGCTTATTTACGATGCTATTGTACTCAAAGAAAAATGAGTTGGTTCAGGTACCCATTTTTAAGCACCTTTTTTTTACAGTAATGCATTTTTAATTTTTGTAAATTGAAATACCGTAAGAAAAGTTATTTTAGTTAGTGATGATCAAAATTCTTCAATTTTTGTATAACCAACTAACATTAATTATAAAAATATCACCATTTTCTGAACAACTATTTTAAGTTTCTCAGGTCGCTTTGTTAAGATGGCTTGAAGATAATCTGAGATTAGAAATATTAAATCACGCTGCTCATTTTTGAGAAAGTATGGTTACTTATATTTGAGTACGTTATAGCTTATTTACGATGCAATTGTACTCAAAGAAAAATGAGTTGGTTCAGGTACTTATTTTAAGTACTGTTTTTTTTACAGTGATGCATTTTTAATTTTTGTAAATTGAAATACCGTAAGAAAAGTTATTTTAGTTAGTGATGATCGAAATTCTTCAATTTTTGTATAACCAACTAACGTTAATTATAAAAATATCTTATCATAAAGTATAATGTTACAGCAATAACAGGCAAAGTGTTCCTATTTCAGGAAAAGTTCCCTATTTCATGCTACAAAAACTTCGCCAGCTAAATTGTACTTTATTAAATAAAATTAATGATCAAAAAATGTCTGGATAGACGGAACTTAGAATATACATAATTCCAAATTAACTTAAAAAGATAGATTATAAAACCAATATTATGTAAAATATTGAAGGAATAGTAACATCGGAATTGTATTTTCTTTCTTTCTTTTTTAATATTAAAACTAACTTGCCTTATATAATAAGAGAAAAAAAAATCCACAGCTGCTATCTCACTGCACCGGAAATAATTTGAGGTATCCAATAAAGTGGAAGATGAAACTGATGGAATAAGATTAGAGAAGGGTTTAATCAGCGAATTTCTTCAACGCGCACTTTTCGTATTTATGTTCCAGGAAAGGGTCATTTCACTTCAAAATCGTGGAGATAAATAAGTAACGAGCAGACGATATTGCAGCTTCTTCGAAATTCTAGATAAAATATTATTTTAGTAAAACCCCGGGTACTTCAAAGGAAATTGAAAGTTCTCTCTCTCTTTTTTTTTTTTTGCTTAAAAATAACTGAAAGGGAGATATTTCTATATATTATGTGTTCTTAGAGGATATAAAAGTTTTCCCAGAAATGGAGCAGAAAAGAATCAAGGATTATATAAGGAATTTCTGAGAATAATCATTTCAAATTAATCGGAGAAGAAAACTGAAAGATACACTGTTAAAAATAGTATTTTGAAAAAGACATGTACTCAAAATAAGTGCAATGGGTAAAAATGAATAAAAAAGAGCAGATGCTAGTGTACATAGGCTGCCTTGATAAAACACTTTCAATAAATATCTACAATTAATCGCAGACCAATGCCTTATCCATTATACTACCAGGGCAACGTGGAGAAGTTATAAACAGAATAAATGTTAAAACGGTGTGTCAAAAGAATAGGAAGTCAGATATTTGAATTGTAATAACTCAGTTTTCATTTAAGTAATCGACATCTAATAAAGTGGAAAACCATCTCTTGAACACCTATTTTAAGTTTGTCAGGTCGCTTTGTTTAAGATGGCTTGAACAGAAGCAAAGATTAGCAATATTAAATCACACTGCTCATTTTTGATTAAGTACGGTTACTTAAATTTGAGAACGTCATCGTTCATTTACGATGCAATTGTACTCAAAGAAAAATAAGTAGGTTCATTTTTAAGTACAATTTTTTTACAGTATACCTTTTTTAAAAAAATACATATTATTGGCTCCTATTGAAAACGGTTCGGAAAACATTCTGAATGAAAGACCCGGGAACAATGCCACGTAATTTTGAATCATGGTCATATGACAAGTATAACACCCAGCATCTCAACTACCAACGTGAGACCATTTAGCATTCACAAGCTCCCTTTACACAATGAATGTTTGACGGAAGACGAGAATCAAATTCGAAATCGAGCTAATTTTTTCCCCGATTCCGGAAGCTAAACTCATTACAGAACAAAAACTCATAACGAAAATGTAGCAGTTGAAGAAAATAATTAACTGCTCATACAACATATCTTAGTATTAACGTATACAAAATATATACTACAACAAAAGAACTCATAAACAAAAACTCATAACACACATGGCAATGATTATTTTTATAATTCCTTTCTAAATCCATACTATAAGCCGAATAGACGAAAGGATTGATTCTCTAAACGTTGAATAAACTTTCTATTTTCGGTTCTTAACGGTAGCAAATGAAACATATGTTAGGTAAGCCGATCAACCTGCAGAAGTATTCCGGTTTGGCGAGTGGTCACCAAGAAAAGCTGTTTATCCTTTTTTTTTTATGTAGAGGATTAACAGCTTACAAGTAGTTAGCTGACCTCCCGTTTTGATTTGAAATATCCTTCTTCGTATATCGCGTGTATATATAATACCTGAGCTATAATAAATTTTTCGGGGTATTATCTTTGGCTTGTACCGTTGTAAAAATACAATGAGTTCAAAAGTTTTCGTAAAAAAAAATTATCGAATGTTTATATTTCGCATACTACAAATAGGAGTGGCAGACAATTTTTCGAAGTAAGATATATAATTCTTTTTTGTTTTTGGAACATTATCATTTATAATTGCCGGCTTGGCGGGACCACTGTGTTTTATCCATTCACAAGACATACTGGTATGTATTATGTTTTGTACCGACCCAATGTCAATCCTAATTATTACATACATATATTATTAATTATATATTACATACATATATAAATTTTTTACATATATATATATATATTATTAATTATTATACGAATATTAAAAAAAAAATAATAAATTTTTCCTAATTTAACCTTTTCTCTAATTTAATTGCGTTGCAGTATTCTTTCCCCGTGTCTAATTAATTATTTTTACCATCCCACATAACTTATCCATTAGATACATGTTTTTTTCTTTAATGCAATAGAGGTCCCACAGATATCTCGCTGACGACTTCAATTCCCAGCTTATTTTATTCATAACAACTTTCTACGCGCAAAAAACTCACACAAAAGCAATTCTTTTTTTTGTTGTTCCGGGCTTCTTTTGCTTCCGGATTCTGGTGACCATTTTTTTTTGTTTAAAAAAATTCGCTCTAATTTAGGGTTGCCATTGGGTCGGTACAAAACATAATACATACCAGTACTTCTGGTGAATGATAATACAAAGTGGTCACGCCAAACCAGACCAGCAATTTGTGACTATCATGTATTTACCATTCCAAATATAAAAATAACCCCCACACAAAAAAACATTCATTTCAGTTTCATAACCTTTTATCCACTATTTTGATATCCTCCAACGCATCAATCGATAACGCATCGACCCTTGGTATCCATTAGAATAAAAAATTAAAGCAACTTTGCTGGATGGATAGCTTATGCTTAAAATCATCAGAGTGCATCATCAATTATTGAAGCCGAAAGGGGATGAGAGGTATCCATTTACGATTGGGACAACGCGTTAACTAATTACAGGGGCTTTTCGCTACACAACCTAATAAATAGGCGGCCTCGGGGGGGATATTTATCATGCGAAGGGGGTTAGGGGTGCTTTGAACTCAAATGCTGGTGATTATGAAACTTTCAAAGGGAGCAAAAGAATTGGGTAATAGAAAAGTAAATTAAAATGATGTTATTTAAAGATTTTATTAAAAAGCAAATACGAAAAATCGATTTTGCGTATATGCCAATGATTATAAATTTTAAAGGAATAAATAAAACTGATTGAAATAAGTGTTGAATTAATATTTATCAATCACAATTTTAATGAAAATAATGGACGAGTAGAATGACCACGCCTACGGTGACGTCAGAGCCAGTTTGTTTTTGGGATAGTTAGAATTTTCCTCAGAATGACTTAAATATTGAAAAGCTCGATGATGTTTTTTTTTTAGAATATGGTGTTAAAACACAAGTTCAACGTAATTAATGCAAAATTTCAACATAAAGAAGAGATATTATTGTTTGTTTATCAGTAATCGGCAACTTGTCCGATATCCTACAAACAAGGCTAAACTCCGCCCCGTTCTAGTTGTCCATTCTGTACATCATACCCAGAGGAGCCTAAGTTCAAATTTGGCGATTCTTGTTTTATTGCAGATTATTCTTAAAAGTTCCGTTTTCTATCGAATAATACTATCAAAATTCATTAAAACATTTTTAAAGCAATTAGTGAGCCCAAGTCCAAAACTTTAATTGAGAGTAGAATTAATATTTTTCCCTCTCTTGTAAAGTTGCCCAAATGTGACTTAGGCTCGTCTGGCTCCAAGGTACATAATTTTTAAATTTTATATAGTAAAATCGCAGTAATTCAAACTATTGCTATATCTGAGAAAAATATTAGAAACTATCCCCATCGTTTATATATTTTTACAAAACACAATAACCCCCCCCCCCCCCCCCCCCTTTGTTAAAACGACTGCCACTGAAAGATCGAATCGGTGGTTAGTTTTGTATATTTAAAATATTTTTTAATCATTATATCGTAATCGTAAGGGGTCGTTATATCGATTTTATATTGTTGTACAAATATAATGGAATTATAAGCAAGCAATTTCTATTACGACAATCATATAAAAAGCTTTCGCAGTCTACTTATTATTTATATGAAAAATGAGCCGTCTAGTTTCAAAACCAGATAGATCCATTTTTATAAATTTTATAGGGGACGCCGAAAATGATTGGTAGACACGTACTTTTGGATCTAAACCCCATGACTTTGAATACATTTTTAGACTGGATTCAGACACTTTTGGTCAGAATACATTTTTAGACTGGATTCAGACACTTTTGGTAAATACCGCTTTGCAATGGGATGCAGCATTGAGAACTTCTAAAAAAGTATAAGAGAAATGTTTTTTTAAAAAATTTGGATGTATCTGGTTTTGAAACTAGACGGCTCATATACACTTTTTTGACGTTCCCTGAGTAAATTAATGTTTTTTTAAAATGTGTCCTTGTCTGTGAACAAAACTATTTTAAGAACCAACAATGCTGCGATGAAAAATTTTAGTAACCAAGCTTCTGATTCGTTGAGAGGAATGACAGCAATATTTAGTCTTAAAATAGTGATTGGCAATGTTCTATTTAAATTTTTTTTAATTAAGATATAAAATATCAATAAATTACGATTCAGAAACATTTAATTAACGTTTTACTATAACTAATTCTTACAACAATAACTCAAAAAGCTAAATGTTAGATTAATAAACAAATGTCGAATTTTTCTTTATTAAAGAATGAGCAGTTCATTATTACTTGTTCCTAAATTTATCAATAAAAAAAAGACGTTGACATCTCACACGGCCTATTTTATCTCAATCCTAACGTTTAAAAAAGATAAATTACTCGAAAGCCATTCATTGCCGTGTTTAATAAACATACAAGAAAAATATCTCCAATTTCCTTTTGAAATAGATTGAAAATCACACACATAGCTAATTCTCCAATATTACCCGAATCCATTTTTCAAACGCATATTCACTCCATTTCTAAAACCGACTTCCATTTGTGACACCCAAACAAATAAAAAAAAAAATCTTCGCAAGCGACAACCATTTCGTCGACTCCGAAGCTCCGGAATTCATTAGCAAAGATGAAACATAGAGAAAATTCGCGTTGGCTTTCCACCATGGCCATTTTTATTTTCCCGTTTTATTTTCCAGGACCTGGAGCGAGTCGACAATCGATTTTCGTCGCAGAAAAGGGGAAGGAAGGCTTGGTACGGCATCCCGACCAATGGGCGCGCTGGAAATGATAGAGGAGTGGTGCGCGTGCCAGCTGCATGGAATGGGGCGTCTGGCTTGTCTCCTGATATTCCTGAGAGAAAAGATCTCGACAAAACCACATCTGCCGAACAAAAGCGATTTTTAGGAACAAAGTATGGAATAAAATCTTCGGGTAAACAGAGTATACTTGTGACGTTGATAGATATACTAGGACGCGCCTTGCTTTTCGTGTGTGTGCGGGGGTGGGGGGAGTATGATGGAAGATTTGTCTTCGAATTCATTGAATTTATTTTCCAGCAGATGTCACATTTTGATGATTCAGATAAAAATAGGTTTATTCTATTGGTTTTTTAATGTTTGTGGTATTGTCTGTGTCAGAAATATAAAATGTAATATTTCAGTAGAGGCCGACTTGCCTAAATTTTAATTTGCAAGAAAAATTCTGGAAAATTTATCCGCTAAAGTCCTTCTTATAGGCAGCTTTGAAATATCTTTGAAATAAGAATCAGACTAATGACGATTTTTTTTTTAAATTAATGTTATTGTCGTTCGTTAATTTAAAACACGAGCAGTTGCTTTCCATAAATAGTGATTAAAAAAAATAAGGCGTAACTTATGCAGTTTAAAAAAATCTTATTTAGAAAAAAAAAATGAACGATTAGAACTATCACACATACAGTGATGTCAGAGCTGGTTTGTTTGTGGTATCTTTTTAGAATGTCCTCTAAACTACTAATATATTGTAAAACTCGAAGACATTTTCTTAAAATATGGTGACAAAAGCTAACTTAAATGTAATTATCGCAAAATTTGAACTCAAAGAAGTGATATTATTATTTGATTACATGAAAACATTTGCTCGAAATCCCATAGACAAGGCTAAATTCTGCCCCGTTCTAGTCGTCCATTAAGACTAACTTTCAGCGATAAAAAAAATATATATATTTTATTATGGCTGAGTTTTAAAATGACCTTTGCATTAAATATATCAATTAAGAGCAAAATGCCAAATAATTATTATAACTTTTAAGTAAATTAAATAAATAACTAATTAACAGTTCAAAAATAAGTTTACACTGTACTGAAACAATCAAGATAAAGCACAATGCTTTAAGAAATATAGATTTATGAAAATGAAAAATTTTATGGTATTTAAGAACAAGTTTCTAAAAAAAAAAATTATTATTTACCTACAAGTTGCTTTATTCCTACAAATACAATTTAATATTTTGCTTTATTACTCCTCCTCCACAAAAAAATCGATATGGGAGGGCCAGGAATAGAACCGCATAATTAACGCATAGATTATGAGGTATTTTGGGCAATCTTCCAGTATCTGTTGAAAGCCCTCCACGCTGCCAATATAGTCATTCTCCAGAGAAAGATTCGCATTAAAAGACGAAAACTTCACGCGAATTCATACGCGAGCATATAAAAAACAACTTCCAAGTCACGAAGGAAAATAAATGAGTCACGTTTCTAAAAATCCGGAGGCAACGAAACTCACAACTCGGTAATTCAATGAGCGGTTTTTATTGCCTCAAAAGAGGGTCGAGCAAAATGAAGCAGCCATGCATTGTTTATAGAACTCAAAGAGTGATAATAATAGAAACTCAGCCAAGACAAAACGAAGCTGAACCGAAGTTCAAAGGCGTATCAATGAGTCATCAGTGTAATGCGCCTTATCAACACCTTCATCTTCTTTGTTTTGAGGTGGCTCATCAGCAGCAACACCACGCGCTCTGAAACCCGAATCAAAGATGTCCCCGAATACGCAATAATGACGTGCCTAATACCCCATGAAATGGAAGCTGTTAGGTCCACCGAATTATCTCCATCTGCCAATGCGTCCAGTGCCATCAGTGGCCTTATTTACCGTTGCGTCTTCTGGGACTCCATATAGATGGAGGGAGTTCCTCTGGTGATTGCGAAAAGAAGCGGGTTTTGTATCGACATATGAAGAGATGAGGGGTGATATTTGCTGGAGAAACTCATAAAAATGCTCCAGATGGACCAGCGGATCTGTTCCTCCCGGGTTCTGGCAATATCGTATCTGTTGTAGGGTGCGTGATCGGAATAGGGGAACGGTTATTGGGTTGTAGTTTGTTCTTTTTTCGTATGTAGAAGATTTGACCAACAACTGATGGAGTTTAGTGCCAGAGCCTGCGAAAGGCCGTTTCAGCAGTTTTCAAGTATCGAACATTATTTCTTTGCCGAAGATAATTTTAATCCCGTTATGAAATATATATTTTTTTGTATATATACTACAAAGCAGGGCCGAAACTAGGATTGTTTCTCGGGAAGGGCAATTATTAGTAAATATTTTTCTAATATTGGAATATTAGGTGTTTAATTATCAGTGTTCTAGAGTTCAGGAGACATTAATTAGATTTTATGATTAATTTATATTTACCATTAATTATTGCAATTAAATTATTCATATATTAGTTTAGTTAAATAGTTATGGTGCATATAGAACAAAAGAAATTATTTATGAATCACTTTAACAGTATTTTATTCTATTTTTCGAAAATATTTGCACAATAGCGAGCTATCCAGAAGAGAACATAAAAAGGAAAATATTTAAATATTCGTTAGTAATTACTGTGTGGAGGGGATCGATGCATATTTAATATGTCATTGTCATTTGACCTCACGATGAATGTGTTGTGCAAGTTTTTAAAATAAAGTGACATACGTATTGTTCATGTCATCTATTACATGTATTATCCCTAAATTAGGAAACAGTAATTATAAGAATGTTTCCGTATGCAATTAGGGTTCGGAATTTCGAATCATTATGTGTAGGAAATCAATCACCATTTTGACATCACCCCTGCTTGTCTGTAATAGAACAATCCACTACATATAAACAATCTGTAACCTGGTGGTGGCAACATTCATGATGAAATCCTTATTGTAATAGTCCCTGTGTGTCTATAACATAGGGACCCACTTAATTGTTATTTTTCAATAATTCTTACCCTAACTTGAACCTAAAGTTTAAATATATTCAATAGTGTTTTGTCTACCTAGTCGTATTCCATCCCTGCCACAAAACCACATGTGATATATTTAAGATTTGTCAAAATAGACTAACCAGATATTTTGGAAAAGGTAAACATTTCTGAAGGATCTTTTTATTCCGGTATGCTACTATTTTGTGAATAATCAATTTTAGACTTGGAGTTTTGTGGAAGGTCCTATTAAGAACCTAACCTACAGTTTTAGACTAAATGTTTCACAATTCAGCCACCATTGAAAAAAATCCCATATTTATATTGTAAATGTGTGCTGAAACGAGAGACACTTACGGTACACTGTGAGGTCAAAGTTGACGCTGTCTTGGTCATCGCTGCAGGTGTAAGTCCCAGCGTCTTCAGTTTCAACGTTGGTGAAGACTAGCCTCAGACCCAGCTGTGCGCCCTCCGCTGGCTGAGCGTGGATTCTGAAAAGAAAAATACATTTTAATTTAGAAATTTAAAACAAGAATCCTGCATACTTTTAATTAGTTGTTATAAATAGTGTAATAAATATATATTTTTTAATCTTAAATCTTTTCTTAGTTAGTCGAAAGTGGAAATCAAGGATACAGTAGATAATTTAAATTCTTAATTTTCTTCCCCTAAAGTTATAGTTCTTTAAAAAAAATGAATTTCTTATGAAAATAGAACTTTCAATGTTAAAAAGGTAGTATTTAAAATTCTAGTAAAAGGGAAAAAGAAAATAACAGAAAGTTACATATCGTCACCTCAGAGCAACAGTAAGATATCTAAAAAAAACAGCAAATGAGTTTTCGGTCTTGCTAATATTACCAAATGTGCCTTTATTTAGTGGAACACTCGGACATTTTTATGTCTTCTTTGAAATCCCTGAACTACAGCCTTAGATATTCAGCATTGAAAAAACAGCAAATTTTAAAATCAATTTTATAACAACTCTGTTTTTACTCATATCCTACTGTTTCTCTGAGGCGACGATATTATTTGTCTTCAAAATACAGGGTGGTCACAAATTGTTGAGGATGGTAATTGTTTGGCTGTATCATTGGCATAATAAAACATCATTTTTGTCGAACTAATTCTCTTAATTTGAAACAAGTCGTTTAACTTTAGTAGCATCAAAAAAAGTAGCTAAAGCATAGTAAAGACAACGATTTATTATGCGTAGCTAAACAGTTAAATAGTGATTGTTGAATAAAAAACCACGCGGTCGGACGAATACTACACTAAGATTATCTAAGACTGACGTCAATTATACTATAAAATGACGTCACGTCCACAGAGTCCGTTATTCAAAAACACAAAAACTTTCTAGTTATTGTTTCAATTAGCTAATTTAACCCAAATTAATTAAAGAATTAAACATATAAAACTAATACTACAGTTACAAAAATTTACTTTGATACTACTTCAACATTTCAAATAATCAATTTCAATGAAGTCGAGTAACCAATTCAAAAATCTTATAGAAGAAAAATCTCAGTAATCGGACTAATTAACTTAGAATCGCAGCTCCACACACGAAATTAAATAGACAGCACACAATAACCATACTTTTTATCAATGGAACCGATACCACATCCGATTATTGGTTGCAAAACTCGATACTTCTATTTTCCGATAATTTCTAGTCCAATAAATGTACAACTCATTTTCCCGATTTCAACCACTACGTAAGAAAAATCAATACGAAAATTGTTTTTGGCCATAAAGTAGATATGTCCGTAAGAGGTATTGTATGGTGAAGGGTATACTAAACACAGAAAAATGTAATCAATAAGTGACAAGTCAATCTGTTTTCGCCGTTCATCAGAACGCGGATCGATATTTAGGAAGTAATCCAGGGTTTGAAATATCAAGGTATTAAAAGAATTCCGTAATACAAATTATTAACGGGCTTTGTTAGATTAATAGAAGAAAGCAATTAAGATACTTTACGGCTATAGTTGTTATATTGATCAGTATTTTTAGGAAATTATGTGTCTAAGCTTTTTGGGTATATTATCGTGAATTCACTTTTATTATACAGTTGATTTTCATAACATCTTAACTGACTCCTGAAGAAAAGGTTAGCATAAAATAAGCCGAACTTGTTTATGAATATTAAATCACATAAATTTATCGATTGCTTACATGACAATTCCATTGTGAATTGGTTAGTGTATAGATCTTAAATCATAAGTTCACAATTTTATTTTAAGTTATTGAAAAATCAAAATTAAAACAGACTTTAGCAGAGTCTTTTATCCTTTTCCTGGCACTTTTAACTTTGAAAAAATCATAACAAATGCTCATGCAATTTGGTAGGATTTTATTACGCAGTAGGAAGTTTGACAAAAGAAAAAAAATTATAGTAACAGTAAATAGGAAGTACAGCCCTTTTGTTGCTAGACGAACTAATGGCTTTTATTAGATTTAGTTCATATTCATAATAAATTTCGTGCAAAATTTAGATAATTCTTTTTTTAAAGGTAATGATTTCGTGTCTTCATACTATTAATTGGAAAATAACTATATAAAACTGATTTCCTAGAAGATGTTTTTTATAACACAGGTAATCAAACTATTGTTCCAATGATAATATTGTACTGATAATTCAAACATGAATTGCAATGTGCAATAACGCACATCAAGCTCCGCTAAATGCATTTTCACTAGCTTAATAAACCTTCCAAATTGAATTATGTTATACTATATATTTTTAGTGTAATACTATGCATATGTGTTTATCGTTTGTATCGTTTGGCTACTTCACTAGGGGATACTTTGTGATGAATCCACGTAACGAACTGCATTATTCGAAATTAACAGTATGTAGAGCTTTATCGCCACCATAAAGATTTACCGCCAATTGTAATAGCGTGTCAGTCGTCAAATATTATTTCCACGCCAAGCGTTTTGGGAGAACGAATTAGGATTGATTGCAAAGTTATATATTATTTGTTACTAAAAGTACCACTGCAAATAAAATACTCTATAATTCACCACCACACGTCCAAACCCAATGCTGACAGGTACACAAATCCTACAAATTAACCCCTACTTCCCCCCAAAAAAACATCCTCGAACCAATTCACCCGAAAGGAAATATCGCCAATTAACTGTCGCGTGACAGCATCCCGAAACGCGATACGCCCCCTCTACGTGTCACCGGATTTATTTGCCTAAAAAGTCGCCCCGCAATCAGCCCTATCGCGGACCTACAAAAAAAAGGGGGGGATTCGGGGATACGATACGACGATATATCGATTTAGGAAAATAATGCGAATGAATCATTGACGGGGGAGGCAGGAAACTCATTGCCCACACCAGGAGGGGAATTATAATAATATTTAAAAAAAAAAAAAAAAACATTCGAACTCGGTCCACACAATGGAAAAGAGGGAGCTCTTTGACCTGAAGATCGTTGATACAGGGCGAGGTACGGTTGGTGGTCACTGGAGCCCGAATCGTTGGACATACGCTTGAGGAATTACTCCTTGTTGGTTGAGGATAATGAGTTTGGTTGTGACACTCCCAGGAAATGTTATCACGTCACTGGTGTTTTTCAGAAAATAGAAATATATTCTTTTTTTAGAGTCGTCCCTTCGCTAAGTTTAAGTGCTTTCTGCTTCCGGTAAGGCACGCCCTTCTTAGCATGAGTTCACGAAGACGGTAATATAACGTTGAAGTAGGAATGACTGCTGTAGAGTATCGAAAAATATCGATGGACAACAGTGTTGAGTATTGCCCGTTCATTGTTATTTCTATCAAAGATGAGCAAATAATTTTTTGACCATTCAGATAAGAATAAATGGTTCTCAATATTTTTTTCTCTCTCGTACCCCTTGATAAAACTTTTCAATTAAGAGTACTAACATGGCCCATGCCAGTCACCCCTCTACGCAAAAAAAAGTTTTTTTTATAGGCAGTAATGTTCTTAGAGTTAGTTTGCAAATTGTCAAACGACTCAAATATATGACATCTATAGACTTCTATTTTAGATGTTACCAATACAATATAGACATTACTAATATTATTTTCAAGTACCCCCAACCGGACCACCACGTACCCCCAGGGGTGCACGTACCACACTGAAATAAATCATCAACACTGCAAAATGATGGGTACTTTCATTGGAATAACATTGGCGAGTGGAAGATGTTACTAATGTAGTGTTAAGCTACAGTACACACTGTAATATAACACATCGACGCTACATTTACAAATTCGTTTTATAGATTCCATTTAATAAGCTAGCGCAAATAACTTGGCGCATAATACATTCATTCGATTTGCGGGCAAATATTGACTTCAGACAGTTAGTAGATCATTTCGTTTAGTTTAATTATCGTCACAGTAATGCTCTGTAATTGGCTATTGACGGAGGTGACGTTTGGGGATTTATTCAGAGAGAAAAAGCCGCGAACACTGCTTCGAAATTTAGAATAAATATTAGATAATGAGGTTAACACGTGATCTGCTAAACAAAACTTCTATTCCACTAACAACATAGGGACATTTCAGTAACGGCAGATTTAACGTGCACCTTACCCACTACATGGCGAGTCTTCGGTCAGTCGCATAGGTTCAACTAATTAATTATTCTATAGATAGTACAATACCATGCCCGTTAGCAGTATAAATGAAGCAATGTGTTGATTAGGAACGTTCTTGCAATAATTTATAGCATTATTTCGTTAAGAATCAAGAACTAGAGTCAGTCACTTAAAAATAAAATAAATTGATGTTTTTGACAAACACAAATTTATATTAGAATACTTACAAACTGGAACATAATGATATGTAGATAAATTTGATCTACATCTAATTATGTAACCTCTTTAAAGAATTAAAATGTGGAGCAATAAAGCCTTAAAGAAAAAAGATGGCTTAAATTGCGACTCCACTGGCAAAATTTTAAATCGTGGTGGTAATTTTGATTTAAAAAAATAACACAGAATTTATTGAACATCCCAATCACATTCATAGCCTTATAAAAAAGAAACCTTACTAAAAAATGGATACATCTCTAAAAATTAAATCGAAAATGCAACAACTAATAACATTTTATAAAAGAGACAAAGATGCAATAAAATATCCTCTCTCTCCCAGCCCATAAATATCGACCAATCTCTTGGCAGAGATGAATGCCCTGGCGAAGCGGAAATCGAACAGGGACAAAAAGGCCTCAACAAGGCGCGCTCTATTATGCGAAGTATTTGAAAAATAAAGAGTTTAAACCGTCCGGCAATGCGTCGCTTCGGAAATTAGAAAAGGAATGGGATTATTTAAGGCACTTTGTTTCTCCTGTTGCGAACCTGACAGTGATGGATGATAAGAGGGAGGGTGGGGAGCACGCGTCCCTGTGTACCTGTTAAAAGGAATGGCTTCAGAGTATCTGTGTGGTAATCCCTGGTGAGGATTACTCTACCTCCTCTATTCTTCTTTTAAAAAGTATATGTGTAGCTTTTGTTCTTAACTGTGTCCGTTCATTAGCAGAGGACAAAGAATGTGATTTGGAAGTGATTTAAAAAGGTCAGAAAACGAAAACGGTTATTTATTTATATTGAATTTATTTTTAAAGATTCTGTATTGGTTTATATTGATATCAATGAGTAAATATTACTCATTTTCATTCGTTGATTTAATATGGCATCATACTTAACTTTAGTATTTCATGTTTCAGGTCAAAGAAGAATACTCTATTGCATTATTTCAGACACGTTTTCATGCTTAATCCGGCAGTAATAAAGGCCATTTATTTTCGACACTACGTATACAATGCAGAATAAACGAAAAACTTTAATTAATTGAATTTGAATTTCCGAAAGACTATAAATGACTACAATGAATAAATGTAAATTGTAAGTTTTACGATTTATTATGCATTTATTTACACATGTTTTTTATTTTTTAAAATTTTTCATTTAAATTATTAAAAAAAAATGATTACAAATAAAACTTTATGTGTTGCTTTTACATGCACAAGCAACATAAAGTAGCTATCTTATTTCCTTTAGATTTTATTACGTGTAAAAGTTATAAATATAAAATACTTTTATATTTTTAGATTAATATTGTGGGACTTGAATACCCACAATATTAATATAATCTTAAAATATAAAAGTATTTTTAAATAGTAACGATCTACATATAGAATCAAATTTTTACTTAAGAAAAAGAAATTAATGTTCTGAAAAGTGTAAATATTATGAATAATAATGAATTATTATGGAGATTCATAAAAATCCTTTTGAGAACATTAATTTATTAGGTATAAACTTGATTCTATATGTAGATAATTACAATTTAATAATACTTATATATTTTAACATTTTATTAATATCGTGGTTATTCATATGTTTCTTTCTTAAAATATTATAAATTTTCAAATATAATTTAAAAATATAAATGCATAATAAATCATAAAACTTATAATTTGCGTTTATATCCATTGAATTCATTTTTAGTCTTTAGGAAATTAAAATTCATTTAATTAAAGTTTTTCGTTTCCCATATACCTATGCTCAGGAGAAATCTCAGTGTGTTGAATGGTTTGTTAATTGTTTTAGGGGAAAAAACTGAGTACAAATAAACTTCAGGAGTTGCTCTTGCACATAGAAACAACATAACTTTTACTATCTTATTTATTTTAGGTTTCATTGCGTCTCAAATTTGTAAAACACCATGTATTGCTAAAACAAAAAACCATTTAACTTATAAAATCCGTCTTAAACCTTAAAAGATTACACTATCAACCTAATATTACTAAAAATATGGCGTCAAATGAAAGATTATTTTTTCTCGAAATTCATATTTGAAAAATACGGAAACACGACAAAAGCCATTCATATAACCTATTCCTTTTAACAAATTCCGTCCTGAAGATCATAGAGAAGATCTCTTTATTTGAAAATTTCAGGAAGGGAAAGATTCGTTCCATCAAAGCTGGATTGCAAAATCGATTTCGGAGACGAAATCCAGGAGAAAAAACTAGATTGGGATTTGTCGCTCGAAATTGAAGACTCTTCTCTTGAAAAAGGATATTAAAGAAAATTCTTTAGGAAAATTCGTTATCGCTCTGAAGAGCGGAAATACACTTTCATCTTATTTTTTTTATTATTATTCCAAATACTTCGAGGTATTTAATTCGTAAAAAAATAACACCGATGGCGACGTAAAGAAATTACTTTCTTTCCAACTATTTTCCAATCAAGCCGAAACTAAGTTGAAAAGAAGTGTAAATATTTAACTTAAGTGCATGCTTATAAATTTAACCAATACTTTGACATTAAAAGTTTTTCAATTTTCGTTTCGGAAAAAAAAAAATTATAACAGAAAATATGTAGTTGGGAATTTTATATGTATGAATAAAAGTATATTCGTGTATTTGTTCTGAGGGAAAGGCATTGGAATCTAAAATTAATACTTCCGTTTGACAATTTAATATTACTAAATGAAATGTTATAAAAAATTAGAGAAAAAGTGTTGCAATGTAATTGATATGAAAGTATGACTTTTTGTTTGTTAAACTGCTATTCCAATATTATTGGCATCAATGAAAATAATTAATCCTCTAAAACAGTGGTTCCCAAACTATTTTGGTCGTGGATCCCCAAAATTTGTTGCCAATATCGCGGAACCCTGAATATTTTTTAATCAACGACTTTTCAAAATTTAATATCTGATATTAAATGAAACAAGTATTATTTTGGTATTTTTAAATTTTATTGAATTAAGCAAAACTCAAAAAAAAAATCATAATAGAAATTATTAATAAAAATACAAAACAAACTAAAATAAATGGAAAATCTTTCATGTGAAGAATGCATCTGCTTCTTTGATTCCAAGATTCTCTTAAAATTGGGCGTTAGGTTTGATAACTGAACTCGCATATCTGGTGCAGCATCAAGTCTGATACGATATTTGGTTTTTGTCGCAACATATTTTGAAAACCCAGCTTCACACAAATAAGTGGTTGCAAACGGCAATAGAATTCGAATAGCCTGTTTTGCTAAATTTGGATATTCATCGAATACATCTGACCAGAATATTGTTAATGAAACTTTTCTAAATTTGGCTTCTAATTGTGTATCCGAACTCAATTCAATCAAATTTTCATAATCCATAAAATGAAATCCTTTTAGTTTTTCTTTTATTTTAAAAGGATTTTGTACCCAGTAATTATCTTGATTCTCTAGGTTTGGAAAATAATCACCGAGTGATTGCTGTAAACTGGACAGATGTGTTTTTATACCATCACGGATTTCCATATCTAAATCCACTTCATATTCTTCGAGAAAATCACTAAGCGTCTGGAAACACTCGAAGTTATTTTGCTCCACAGCTGAAATCCAATATTGTATTTGAAAAGGCAACCAATTTATCTTTTGTTTGCAATATGTTGACTTGTTTTCCTTGCAGAGCCAAACATAATTCGCTCAATTTTCCAAATATATCAGCAAGGTATGCAAGTGTAGATAGCCAAGCCATATTATTTAATATGTCTGATAATTCAAATTTATGACCAATAAAATAAGCGATATCAAAAAAAATTACATAAATTTTGGGGGTCGATTGTAAACTTTCCGAGGAAAATGTGAATAAATTAAACAACATTCTTATTTTTTTTAATCAAATAAAATTTGTCACGCGGAACCCCTAAATTTTTTTGTGGAACCCACTTTGGAAACCACTGCTCTATATTATAAAATGAATATATTTGATAAAATTAGTTTTTATTAATTAACCCAAAAAAGTACAACTGATATTTGTTTATTAAAAAAATTTCCTATATCGTCAGGGTTCGAAATTAGCTGGTCACAGATACACAGTGCACCTAATTTTTCTGTTAAATTTTTTGAAAATCGGCAATTTGTCACCGCGATCGCTCCGATTTTAATGGCGGTAAATTGTTTTTGTAGACTTATTGCCATTTAGTAACGTTATATGCTTGAAATAAATTTGTCAGGAATATTTCTGAAAATTATGATTTTTGGTTCTACAACTGGAATATCTTATTATCCGTTCAATAATTAATATTTTTTTAATATTTGATTTGACTGAATAAAATTTTTTTAAAAATCAATTTGAATGATTGGCATTAAATGCATTTATCAAAGTAATATGCATTAAAATAACTTGTAAATTTTACTTTCAGCTTCGTGAATTTTTTTTTTGCATCCAAAAAATATTCAGTGCACCTATAAAATTTGTGTGCACTGGTGCACCTATAAAACTTGGGTGCACTGGTGCACCTGCTTTGAAAAGTTAATTTGGACAACCGATAAAAGTTTCTTGATGTCAAATTGAATTTAAATCTGTTTAGCTAAACACAAAGAAATGGGAAAAACATAACCCTGAAAGACATTAACACCATTTTTTTAACGTATAGTTCCAACTCATTTATACATAACACCATCCAATTTAAAATATCCCTAACGATTCCACATACGTGACAAAACACCATCACAAAAAAAAACACATTTCCATACTTTCCAACAAAAGCTGTCACGGTTCAACAGCAACCCATAACGAACTGCGCCAGTAGACCACTATTAGGAAAGATCGAACAACCGATAGTTCGAACTCGTACATTCAATTACAAGAAATCATCTTCTGCACAGGATGGAAAATCGCCATTCTCTCAGGTCGCTCACATCAGCAGAAATTTCGAAGAGATAACCGGCGAGAAAACAATAAAAATCAAGAAAAGACGCCATTACGAAGTCATGTGACGAGGAAGGATGCCGGGGATCAGTGCACGCTATTCTCCCATTCATTTACAAGGATCGCATCAAAATGGGTCTTTGAATAATGAATATACGAGACAAATGTAACTATTTTCCACATAAACGTGCATTTGACTTCATGGTGGACTCGGGATTGAAGGGTCTTGAGTTCAATTCCTGATAAGGTCAACCGAAGATTTTTAAATACTAGCTTGGTTCGTTTTTCCCGTTTATTCCTATTGTTTTATTTTCTCAAAGGCAAAATAACTTGTCTACTGTTCAGACATCTCCGGGAAAATATTATATATATATATATATAATATATATGTATGTATGTATATATATATATATATATATATATATATATATATATATATATATATATATATATATATATATATATATATATATATATATATATATATATATATAGTTTATTGTAGTGGGCTGTAGCCCATTTACAAAGGTTGGCAACATAATTTAACAAAGGCAGATACAAAATTAGATAAACAACACAAAATACAAGAGAACAAATTTTTAAAAATTTAAACATAGCTTGAACAAATATACAAAAATAAATTACAACGGCAATTAGAATTAGGGTTTTAATCTGTCTCCGGGTAAATATCCGAATATGGTTGACGAAGATCGAATTTCCAACCTTCCGATTAAAAACTTGTCCCTCTTCCAACTAAACCATGCGGGGCCCTGTATATAGGGAATTTGGCATAGCTAAAATATCCTTACAATGGTCGTGGTGTGGAAGTATGAGAACGGGGTGACAGCTCAGGTATTGTTCTGTTCAATGAGACTCCGGTTCAAAATTACGAGACAGTGTTCTGGGGTCTTCCCTTCCGGATAGATTCCGAACTGCGCCCATTGTTTAGTTCGGGTGCGATGTTAATTCAACTTACCAGTCTATTCAATGGATTCTACAAATACGGTAAACGCTGTTAAAAATACATCCTCACAATTGACGAAACTTCTTCACTTCTGATGAAACAGACGCTTGCTATATGTTCCGATTAAATATTTCCACAAACTGAGGAAATTCATTTTGTCGTTATTTTTTAACGCAATTTATTTCGTCAAAAATGAAAACTATCTTCAATAATATAATACTTTAATAGCAACGAGCTGTCTCGAACCACGGACCCCTTGTTCCAGAGTGCAAATCTCTATCCACTCAACCAAGAAGACTCGATTGAATTCTGACAATATAAGTATAAGAACAGTAGCCGATGACTCAAAAAAGGGGCAAAAAGGAATCTAGGTGAATGATTTTCGCTCAAAATTTAAGGATTCTTGTTTCGTCAAAAGTAACGTTATTAAATGACGAAACGATTGTCAAATATAACGAAAGTAGCCTTGACGATCGCAGAATTCTCAAAAATGATAGTATTATTTCTGAGAGTGTATGTTCGAAGGATTTGCAGTTTCAGCTAAGAATTTGCACACAAAAATATCTGCCTGTTAATAAACACTCAAACCGGGTATTTTTATCAGTTTCCCAATCGAATGCAGTGAAATAAAACAGATATTTACATACACATCACGTCAACACGTTTCAGTATATATAACCAAGAATAATCCAACAAAAAAACCTTGTTCAAACACCAAGTTCCTGACAGTAACAAATTTGTATTCTGGTTGTTACAGATAGACATAGTCCTAAAAAGTAAAAACCAAAAAAAAGGGAAAGAAATACAAGATGGAACACACAGGCGTAACATAAACGAGCACTTAGGGGAACCTCAAAATAACTTCAGCAATATCAGTCCTAAAAAGAATTCTTATTTTTACCCCCACAACAGGCTTTTCCAGGGAGAAATTCCCTTTTTTATATTCCCAAGAGGGGAAAAAGAATAATAGCAGATAAATAAAGCTGAAAATGTTAGAAAAATAGGGAAGGAGCGAGAGTCTGAGGCATGATATATTGTTTAAAGCGAACTACTTTTAGGAAATTATGAAAAGAAAAGAAACATTAAAGCTCGCCCCCGCAAGAAAAATGAAACAATTGCAGTGGCCCGAGAAATTTAAAAGAAAATTTAAAGAAAGGGGAAAAAAAGGAGGGGGAAGGTTTTAAAGCTTCTAATCATCCCCATAAGGCTGCAGAAGCGTTTATTCTGTTCTCGTCCGGAATAAGTGGAAATATTTTAATTGTGAATTTTTCATTTTAATTCTCCATAATGGCGGAACAGAAAGAAAGAGCCTTTTCTAAAAATAAAAAGGATAAGGATTGAAATAAAAAGGATAGCACTAATTTTCTCTTTTAGTATTTAAATATAATGAGACCATCGCGACTTTGTATTTCTTTAGAAACATTCTACTTTAACAATTCAATCAAGTTTTTTCCAACTAGCAAAAATACATGTTCTTTGCCAGGGTATATTTAAAATGGCGCGCGATAGAAATAAAGGAGACAAAGCTCTATTTAAAGAGGGAATAAACAACTTGTCATAAGATATTTTAAATCTGAATATTTTTTTACAGAAAAATCTAAATTTTCCTTAAAAAAAATCAATGGGATAGGATCACAATGTTATCGCCCTATATCACCTTTAAAAAAATTACAAAAGAAGTGTAACAAAATTTGGGAAGTAAGGAGTAATAACTCCATTCCTTTCTAACATATCTGCAAAAAATAAAGTGGAAAACCTTCTTCGGAAATACTATTTTAAAATAGTCAAGTTTTATTGATATTCTGTCTTTCAAATGCTGAGATTTGTGCAAAGAAATTTTTACTTTTACTTCAAATGGAAAAATACATCGGGAGAACGTTTTTATAATAACTCATTTAATTGAAATTTCGAGAAAACAATTCGGTTAATTTATTATAATATCGATTTTGAAGTCGAATTGTTTTCCCCAAATCTCAATTAAATGAGTTAATAATTATAAAAACGTACTATGTTATACACATGGGCGTGTGAGTATACTTTTTACAAAACTGTTTGTGCTCTGAAAATGGAATTCTAAACTAATTAAACCGGAAGTAAAGTTAACTTTATTAGCGACCTCATTTGCTTAAGTGCTTTCAGAAATAAACAACATACTTCGTTGAAAAAGTCCATTTTATTAATTATGTAATGCTTCAAAAATCCCCAAACGTTTTATTTACATTAAGCAAACCATTTTGCTAACGAAACAATGATTAAGCAAACGATGAAGGAACATTCTATGTTCTAAAAACCTGTTTAAATGTTCATTCCTTCGTTACAAGCTACGGTGACCGAACGGGGAATAGTTAAAACAAAAAAAAATCGAGGTTCAAAGGATTTTTAAAAATTACTAATAAATCTACATATTGATAACAGATAAAGAATCTGTATTTAATTTTAAACAATGATAATCTTTCTACACTGTAATCAAACAAACAGTTAAATCGATCAGTGACTTTCATATTCATGTTTACTTTCCAGGAACATGAAATAATCCCCAAAGTTCCTAATTATGCCAGTGGATAAGCATGGATTGTTTCGAAAGGATGGTAATTCGCAAATAAGGTTGGGAATGTTTAAGATTATCGCAAGTAGATATGACAAGTTCAGTGTGTTATAAGTCAAGATTCATAAAAATTAATACTTAATGCATGAACAGGTCTTTTCTAACGACTTCTCCGATTGGTTCTTACTAATACAATTATCAGTGGACCATTTCGAAAAAGATTAACGCATATTTTGAGCTCCGCATTGCAGTCGTCAATTTATTTGTCGGATTAAAATTCATAAATGCTAGTATTCATATAATAGGAATTTCTAATTCGTTTCTCTCTCTCTTTTGCTAACTTTTAATATTTTAAAACATAAAGCATGAGCTATATTATGATATCGGTATACAAGGTGATCACTAACCGTTGGACGATGGTATTGTTTGGTTATGTCAAATTTATCTGTATTGAGTTAGTAAAATATTAGTTTTGTCCAACTACTTCGCTTATATTTTAAACAAGTCACTTGGTAGGAACGAACAATGTAGTTAAAGCATAAGATTTTTTTTATTATTACGTGTAGCCAAGAAATGTTACGTTCTTCTTTACCCACATTTTTTTAAATAGGTAAAAGCAGGTTGTTCGCATTGTTTTTAAACATCAATAGAGCTTAAAATTTTATAACAATTTAACATTAGGATATGAATCTGAGCAAAATGTGTAGAATAGCAATTCAATACATTCGAAAACAAATATTTTCTTACGGCAATTTTTTTAATTAATTATCTTTTAATATTTTTTTTTTTACTAAATAACAGTCTTACAGTCACAAATGAGTACTTGATGAACTTGTGAATGAGTGTTATCATTTTGTTCTTGTGTATCGATCAAGTCAAATTTAAGATATTTTATGATGATTTATATCCACATTAAGCTTTAGATCATAACTTAATAAACTGTCATCATATATAAAATAGTTATTGAGCAAATTAACTGACAATCAAAAATTCTTCATTTTTTTTAATGTGTTAGTTTTTTCTTATTTTCTTGAAAAGTCTGTAAACAATAAACATGTTAAAATACAATACAACTAGGAAAAAAATTATCTTCCATTCGAAATAAAATCGGTTCACATGTCTAAAAATTCTTGGTTATATATTCAAGTAAAAAAAAAATATCGGAAAGATTATAACACTTGATGGAATAAGAAAAAACTTAGAATCGAAAATCAATGTTGTACAGTTCAAAAACTTTAAGAGATGATTAGTATAAATCGCCTCCTTCACGCGAAAAATCAATTTACCCCAAAACGCCCAACATGCTCTTCAATCTAATAAAAACTTTTAAAGAAATTTACGATGCGCTAAACACCCCTCCCCATTGATTGAACAAGTTGCTCCCCTCTCTTCTTTTTAAAATCATTTTCTACGAAAACAAGGGAATCTCAAAACGAACTGGCGAAAAATAAAGCATACTGAAAGAGGTCAAACAAGCGATGTTCTGATTTGTTCAGTCCTTTTCTCTTTGTTTTCGGCATTGCCTACATTTTGACTTAATGGATTCTTTGATTGGTCCACCAACCCAAAGACCTCGAGTGACTCATAAAAATCGGGTATGGCTGCTTCGGAGCACAGCTAGAAGGGTTTTACATGATACATTTCTGAATCTTGCACACTGTAAAATAAAAGATACTTAAAAATGAGTATCTGAACGTACTCGTTTTTCTTTGAGTACAATTGCATCGTAATGATTGACGGCGTAGTCAAATTTAAATAATCGTACTTTCCCAAAATTGAGTAGTGTGATTTACTATTGCTAACCTCAGCTTCTGCTCAAGCCATCTTAACAAAGCGACCTGACAGACTTAAAATAGTTGTTCATTATATGGTTTTCCATATAATTTGATGTCGATTTCTTAAATGGAAACGTTAGTTATTATAACTCAATTGTCTTACTTACTATTCATTTGTTTTGGAATACCTTTTTAACATTTCTTCTATTTATAACTTCTTCCCGTCACCGTGGTAGTACAACGGATAAGGCATTGGGCTGCTGTGCCTTAGGATATGGGATCGATTTCCCGGTAAGTCTTGGTTGTAATTGTTGATATATTTTTGAAAGTGGTTTATGAAGGCACCCTACGTAGGAAAGCAACTGCTCTTTTTACTCATTGCACTAATTTTTTACTAGAAATTAGTAAATTTTACTTATTTTTGAGTACCTATTTTAACAGCGTATAAATAGTATTTGATCTTCAAAAACACCTCGCAAGTAAAAGGACTATATAAGGTTAGCCAAGTACAACCGATAATTGCACTGCGACTTTTAATCAACTGAAAATCACTCTGCAACTGCCCGGTGATTATTTTAATTGCATTCGAATCAGGCCTGCCAAGTTTCAGATTTCGAAATCGCTAAAGTAATAATGAAAAATCGCCAAACTTGTATTATCACAATCCATACAAAATCGCCAAATTGTCAATCGTTTTTCAAAGTTATAGGCGAAGTATCGAGCGCAAGGATATTTTGTCCGATAATTGTATGTCCGATATTTTCTAAGTGATTGGATACAATTTGAGTTTTTCAGTTGCATGCAACTAAATAGTTCAGTTGCTTATCCGATAGTTGCCAGTGCAAACCTTATAAACGTTATTATGTCTAACTCTGCGACCCCCCCCCCCCCCTCCCCACCTTCTTTCCACGCCCCGTACGGCTTTGCTTAATTTCAAGATTTGAAAAGCATCGGCGCTAAATTTCCAATCAAAAGAAACCAAATTCAATCATGTCCATCGTGCTATTTTCCACGGTATTTTAGTGACAGAAAGGATCTCTCTAAAAGAGTAATGTGGTGTATCTTACGACTTTTAGGATGATCTATTCCGACACTATAACTCGTGGAAAATAGTACGAATGACATGAATTTGGTCCCGTTTTTCTATCCGGATACCAACAAGTAGCTGATTTTAAAGACGTTAATAAGCACTAAAAGGACAAAGAGGTCATTCAAACGATGTTCTGATTTGCCCTGTCCATTTTCCTTTGTCTTTTGTCCCCATTCTGACATCATGGGTTCTTTATTATTAGTCCACAAACCCAGAGCAGAGTCACGAGTGTCATATATAAAACCCCTCAACGCTCAGAGGACCCTTGGACAAAAGAAATATTATTCCCACAGAGCCCCTGACTCCACCAAAAAACAACCAAAGTCCATAAATATCCCCTGAGAATTTGTGTGTGCAGAAATAATAAAAGACTACCAAAAAAAAAAAAGATGAAAGAGAAAGAAAAAGTTCTCAAAAGAAGAGTGAATGAGAATCCCATTATTAAGATAGATCAAGGTTTTTAAAAAAAACGAGAGGAAAAATTTGCCTCTAATGGTGCATAAGTGAGCCAATTTAGAGACCGGCCAGGAATAATAGCGTATAAAACTGAATCACGACGGGCGGTTGTATAAGAATCGCCTCCCTTTAAATAAAGGAGTGAATCACTCTATCAGGAACTTTAATGAATCGCTTCGAGTAATCGCCCGTGTCATCGATTGTAACGGGTATTCGGCTTGTGATCCAGGCCATGAATTTCTAGAGCCGTTTCAGTGATTATTATTCGGTAGTATAAACTGTTACCTGAGATAACTCAATGCACCACACCCACCTATGTTACGGATACATTTTATACGCACAATGGGTATTAAAATTAATTACATTATGTTCTGAAAGTCCAGTCAATTTACATCATATTATGCTTTAGAAAACTACACTGTTTAAAATAGGTATTAAAAAATAAGTTAAATGTAACTCATTTTTTAATATATTCGATGCTTATCATGGCATGCATAAGTTTTAACTATGAAAAAGACATGTACTCAAAAATGAGTACAATGAATAAAAATAGCAGATTCTAACCTACATAAATCCCTTTCAATAAAAATCGAAAATTGCAACCAAGACTTACCCGGAATCGAACCCAGACCCTCATGCACCGCAGTTAGTCTTATTCGTTAAACTATCAGGGCGAAGAAGTTATAAACAGAATAAATGTTAAAATGGTGTGCCAAAAGAAGGGGAAGAAAGGTCGAAGATAGCTCAGTTTCCATTTAAGCAATTGACATCAAATAATGTGGAAGACCATCTTCTGAACAACTATTTTAAGTTTGTCAGGAGGTCGCTTTGTTAAGATGGCTTGAACAGAAGCTGAGAATAGCAATATTAAATCACACTCCTCGTTTTGCGAAAGTGTGATTACTTAAATTTGAGTTCGTCATCGCTCATTTACAATGCAATAATACTAAAAAGAAACGAGTACGTTTATGTACTCAATTTTAAGCACCTCTTTTTTTTACAGTATAGAGTTATTGTAAACCTATTCATTAGAAGTATTTCTAATAACAAAAGAAAGAGTCTGTACGTGAGTTTGTGGTACGCAAAACACTATCTTCCAATGCTCAGATATTTCAAAAAATTTATATAAGATACTATTTAAACTCTAATTGTGCAGTGGAGGATTGAAATTTTATAAATAAATTTTAGTTTTCCGTTTATAATGGTTTTATAAGCTATTTTTTATATGAACATTTAAACTTTCATTGTTATAAAATTACATTGCCATAAAATCATAAGATCTTGACAATAATGATATACTTTAATATAAATTAATATATATTTACTTTTTTAAAACAATTGAAAGGAGTCGAAAGTTTAGTATATGCTTTTACTCATTATATTTTAAAATAATATATACCAAAAGAAATTTCGATACACTTGCAAAAATTAAATAAACATAACAAGGAAGGTTTTTCGAGGAATCTAATTTTTCTTAATCCACCAAAAAATAATCATTAATATATTAAATTGTGTGGCAGTAATTTCAGAAAATTAAAACAAATCATTGTAAACAAAGAAAAATGTAACGTGACACATACAAATGCTCTACAAATAGAAGAAAAAAAACAGATCCCGCTTTGAAAAGAAGTAAAAAACTGCGCGCATTATTTCTATAAATATTTTCGGCAGCATTCTTTTATTTTCACACCACATGGGTTATACATAGCTCCACGCCCAGTAAAACAAGCCATTGAAAGTTTACTCCACCGGAACATACGGTAATTTATTTAGTTTTACATGCTGGGTTCTAAGAACAATAAACGGAAAGATCCTTTGTTTTCTCTTGAATGTAACGAAGGTTATACAACTATTTGTATAACCTTTATTTATTAAAATACAAATACAACGTTAAAAATACACATGTTTTGGGTTGGGAGATACCTCTCCCTTCATCAGTAGAAATGAAAAGTCTGAAAAAGTTCAGACTTTTCATTTCTGCTGATGAAGGGAGTATCTCCTGAAACATGTCTAGATTTCGTGTATTTTTAATGTTGCATTTGTATTTCAATATTCTTAATGCAATGTCCTATAAAACGAATTTTTAGCTTGTAACTTTTATTTGTTTGTTATGTGGCTTTAATAGAGTAACATCTTAACATCTTAAATCCTGAAATGTTTATATAAAATCTTACTTACATATAATTTTGTTTTAAATAACCATTAAATATTATTATTAGATTTTTTTTTTAATGCATATTTGGTTGCCACCCGGAATGCAACCCGAAACTTTGTGCCCGTCCCGGTCACCAATGTGGAACTTCAAGCGCTACGTGGTAATAAATGGCATTCTCTAAAAAACTAACTTTACTTAAAATACATTAAAACCAGCTTCTACAATCTACAACCACTTATTCACAGCAACTGGTATATCTGCATCCACGTGACACGCTTCACGGGTGCTCTTCATTCGTTCCCCTGTCCGACTCACTGAGAAGGCGGATACAATGGTTGTCACTTCATATACCCGACGCCATATATATACGCCCACTTGGGCTCGAGTAATTACTGTAGCCCGATTGGTAGACTATCGGCGTAGCATGCACTATGTCCCGGGTTCGATTCCGGGTCACATACAAAATCACTGCGCTAGACATTTACAGAAACAGGGATAAAGAGATTTTAAAATCCTTCAAAAGGAATATTGATCATTTTCTATTTTGCCATTTTAAGTAATATATTAAATATACATACATTTTATAAGTTAACGCTCATTCTTTTTCTAAGATTTATTTGAATATTTTTAATATCGAGCATCAAAATTCGTTCAAATAGATATTAAATATGAAATATATTTAATAATTTTTTCCATTTTTAAAAATTAAAAAAAAATTCTCAACAAAATTGTTGGAGTTTGAGGTTAACAAATAAAAAATAATTAAATTTATTCCCGCTATTAACTAAAATCAATTATAATATTATAACTTTTATAAAAGTTAAATGTATCTAATTGATTACAAAACAAATGTAACACCTTTAACAAACAAAATAGGCAATTAAATCAAAATCCCACTTCCTTTAAAACAAATATACAGAGACAAAAATTCCTGTAATTAATTTTAACTCAAACGAATGGATCCATAACTAGATCGAGAATATAAGAAAATTCCCTTTTGCAACACCATTACTGCAAAGATAATTTTAATTAAATTCTCTTATCGCTAGGAAGTGATAAAATAATTTCCATCCCAATAAAAATAGATATTTTTACAGCATTGGAGATATAATCTTTTAACAATTAGTAAACGAAAGATTTCACTGTTAACGGAATAATTAATGAGTAGATCATTGTTATCCAGTGTTAAAAAAGAGCGATTGGGTTATGAAATGTTTCTTTACCATGCGAAATGTAGAAATGTATTGCTTCATTGTTCTCAGTGTCGATGTAATGTCAGCAGATGGCAATTAGGAATTGATTTGATTGACGAAACAATATTTTTTAACGAAAGATTGACGTAATTCGAAAATTGGACATTCCACTATCACTAAATACAGTTGTTAAAACATATATTACAGTGTTTTTCAGTTTGATGGTTGCGTTTTTTTATGTTGGAGATAGTAAAAGTACTCGTTCTAATACTAACTTAATAACAGTTACTTAATAACACTTATTTTTACCCTTTTTCATTTTTCCTGGAAAAAACTACAAGTATTCATAAAAAAAAACTATGGAATGCCTAGAAAAATAGTCAACATAAAACTTTCATCAAAAATTTTGTAATTGAAGGTTTTATATACAGGAAAACTGATGTTTTTTTAAAGTTCTATTAAATCAAAGGTTTTTCCTTCAAATTCCTTCATTAAACATGCAAAAAACCTTCGAACCTTGAAATTATGAAATAAAAATCTATGCTTTTTAAAGGTTTCATGTAAGAAAATTTAAAACTTTTGCTGATTTTTTTGCTGGGTGGGACCACCATGGAATTTCTATCTATCATTAAAAATACATCAAAATCACACAGCAAACAGGTTCGTCCATACAAATAAAAACATGTGCGTTTTTTAATAAGAAGTAACAGTGTCAATTACACTCGGTTAATTTTTAATATAGCTATACAAAAATAAATTCTTCTGAACTACTATTTTAAGTTTGTCAGGTCGCTTGATCAGAAGCTGAGATTAGCATTATAAAATCCCACTGCTCATTTTTGAGGAAGTACAATTACTTAAATTTGGGTTCGTTATTGCTCATTTACGATGCAATTGTACTCAAAGAAAAACGAATATGTTCAGGTACTCCTTTTTAAGTACCCTTTTTTTTCATGGAGGTAAGACCTCCATGGTTACCTCCATGTTTTTTTCAGTGTACAAACGAAGCGATATTTGCTACTTGTAATTTTCTTTAATATGCGAATACGAACCTAACATTAAAAAATACAATAGCATTATGGCTATTTATAATGTAATCTGTTTATTATTATGCATTTTTACACTTTTAAGTAGTATAAACAGCATTATGTATTTGTCCGATCACAAAATCTTGAACTTTAAATATAGTAAATTATCTCTGGAATTCACCTTAATCATCAACTGTAGAATGATTTAATAAATGAAAACTTATTCACTCATAAAATAAAACGGACGCCATTGAAGTTTATGAAGAAATAAGAAGCTTTAACTTTATTCAAAACCAACCGACATTTCCAAATCTCAACGAATTCTGACAAATTCAAAAATCAGAGATTCCAATCTATACAGTGTTACCACTTAGCAAAATTAACAAAACAATAATTCATGTGGCAGTGTCGTTAACATACTTAATTCATATAAGTTCACCTGTGATTTTTAGAATTCCAGTTGCTCAGTGGATAAGGCGTTCAGCTACTAATCAGAGGATTGGTGGTTCGAATCCGTGCGATGGATTTGACAAAGAAAAGTAAAAAAGTAGTGATCTTGAGATCGGAGGGTTGCTAGCTTCGCTACAAAAATACTAGAAAGTCGTTCAGAATATCCAACAAATTATAATGGCGTGTATACGGGACTGGTGCACGATAAATCTGATCGGGGTCCAATGTCCTGACGCCTATTGAGGTTGTGTCGGGTGCCAGGTGTTGTCCTTGTCATCTGACAATGGTTCAAAAATACGAGGCATCGTTTCCGGGTCTTTCCTTCGAGATAGGCCTCGAACCGTCGCCAATAGCCCACTGTGCAGCTCTAGTGCGACGTTTATTAAACCAACCAATCATCTGTGATTTAACATCATGGAATTGTAAAACAAATTCCCTATCAAAGAACAACCCTGATCCATCAAAACCATGAGTTTAAAGTGGTTTTTTTTAGATATCATGTAAACTTATTTTATACACCGTGGTGCCCTTCAAGGCGTAGATTTCCTTGCAACCCATAATACGCCAACCGCCAATTCAATTTTACGAAACTGCAACTCGGAATCGCTCCGAGCGCCAAACCACCTACAAAACTGCGGTTTACAGGTGACTATTCCCGCCAAGTTCCCGGAAAATAACCGAAGCGAACGCGGAAAACGACTTGCAACCCTCCCCCACCCCTTCTAAACCACTCCCCACCCACGCACCAAAGTGTCGGAAATTTTCAATTACGTCCACGGTACCATGTCTCTATATACGGCCGAAATCTTCACCCTTCCACCCCTCTCTCAAAATCACGTGTTGATAACGATTTTCGAAAAGCCCTTCGTTTTGCATTATATGAATTCGCGGGCGTGCAATGGCCGACATTGGACTCGCCCGGCTTCTCTCTCGTAAGGCAATGACAGCCATTTCTCTCTCTTTTCTCGGGTAACCATGGCGACCGCGGGATTAGCTCAAGAGCGGAGTAGGGATGGAAGAGGAAGGAGAGCTCTCGCTCTCCATCTTCCCGTAGGAAAATGATGCGGATCGCTCTGATGCTTCGGAGAAAAGCATGGCAAGAAGAGAGAGATACCAGAAAGAGATGTATTTAAGGAAGGAGAACTTAAGCGAAAGGAGAACGTATAAAAAAATACTGGCAAAAAATCCTTTTGTATTTTAGAGAGGAAGGGACTTTGAGAACAATCGGGAAGATTACTTGTAGGTAGATGTTACGAACGTATCACTCAATATAGAGGTTGGCTGATGTTCTTGAAAAACCTTCATTTGAAAAATGTTCTGGCTGAGAGTTGTATTAAAAATATGTCATATTATCACAAATTAATGTTGAAATATATTCAAATGAATTACGTAACTGCAAATAGTAACTTAGTAAAGTAATACAAATCAGGAAAGGAACAACTTTTTATAAACTGTTTTGTTGTATAAAAAATAACAGGAATGGAGTGAGTGGAAAATTATATATTATAATAAATTGGTATTTTTAAAAGAAGAAAAAAGTCACTAGTTTTTCTTCAAAATACAATGACTTTTTTGGGTTACCCTCAAGATTCTAGATTTCCTCTGCGTATTAGATTTTCTGAAGTACTAGATTTTGAAGTTTTTACTTTTAGTAGAAGTTGTCTATAGACATTTTTATATAAAAAAAATTAAATGTTAATACTTAACTTTAGACTTTTTCAGTAAAAAACGCGATATAAAATACAATTTTAAGTAAAAATTATTCTATGTAACAAAAAATAGTTCTAGTTAATTTGACAAGGGTATTAAAATAATACTTTAAATAAGTTCCAACTTGATTATCTAAATTTTATAAATAAAAAAATTAATAATTTGCCATTTTTATCATAAAAAGTTTATGAATCGTTGATGAATTGACGCATACATTGTTTCACCCTTTGCACACCAAGAACACCTTTGACATTTGCGTTCTTTCACCGGAACAGTTATTCCTCTGTCTGTTCTTTTCACAGAATTTTTTTGCTAATTTAATAAAAAAAAAAAAATTGTTTTGGATCTGCAAGAGAACAAGTTGAAAAAAAATGTATATGTTTATGTAACCCAGGATTATGTTGTTCTCATTTAATTTAAAGAACATGGAATCAAAAGATTATGTTGTTCTCGTTTATTTTAAAGAACATGGAACCAAAAGATTATGTTGTTCTCGTTTATTTTAAAGAACAGGAAACCAAAAGATTATGTTGTTCTCGTTTATTTTAAAGAACAGGAAACCAAAAGATTATGTAGCTCTCGTTTATTTTAAAGAACATGGAACTAAAAGATTATGTTGTTCTCGTTTATTTTAAAGAACAGGAAACCAAAAGATTATGTTGTTCTCGTTTATTTTAAAGAACATGGAACCAAAAGATTATGTTGTTCTCGTTTATTTTAAAGAACAGGGAACCAAAATAACTGGTTAAAAGAGTTACACTTCGATTGAAGGAGTGTAAAATATATAGTTATGTGCCACACACACAAAAAAAAATATTCTGAGTATCGTATTTTTATCCAGAATTGTGCATTTAAACCCCACATGAAAATAGTTATGCTCTGCTAAGGTAATCAATTGGCTTGTAGTGGCAATTAATTTGGAAGGAAGCCATAATGTGCTTCTAGAATATACGAGATTGAGTGCCACAGATAAAAGACAGAATGCATCGTGTGTAGTTATTCTGCTAATCTGTCGTAAGTGCAGTTTTCATCCTTCCATTTTCTTTTCTCTCTGAACAAAAGGTAAGTCAGATAACTTCCCAGAAGCGAAAAGTGATAAGTAGGCTTAGTACAAAAATATCTTTAAACTAAAATAGTAGACTGCCTCTTATAAACTGTGTGTTGATTTCTTAACAGGTATTAATGGTGCAATTGTTCGAATTTGCATTTTGAGTTTTAATTTGAATGGCTTTACTCAAATGCGTTATCTTATATAATCAACACTTTTGTTTAATTTTAAATGTATTTAATTTAAACACCTCCCTGTATAATCAGAGATTATATTAATTTAATGTGATCATTGAGAAAGCTTTTTTATTTAATTTGTAAATGGACTCAACTATTGATTCCGAGTAGTGTGTTTAAAGAAAAGGTAAAAAAAATATTCCAGAAAAATCGCTGCAGAAACTACTTTCAATTAATATCAGGTTCATACAAAAAATTTGTACTGAATTGTTAAAATAGTTATTTAACTATTTCCTGTTCATTCAGAATTCCATATCTTTTACTTCTATACTCCCAGGCAACTAGGAGTTAAAAAGGCAAATATCTTAGTTATAAAGAACGTAGAATAAAAGAAAAACTATTTTCTACTCTTTCTCTCAAAAAATATTCTAAAAAGACAAATATCTTAGTTATAAATAACGTAGAATAAAAGGAAAGCAATTTTCTACTCTTTTCCCCCAAAAAAATATTCTTTATCTAACAAAGATCGGAGTTACAAAAAATTTATATGGTTGCCTAGGTTACACGTAATAGAAGATTCTTGTAGAAATCATATAATTGAAACTCTTAATATTTTATAGGAATCTACAATCCAATCCACATCTTCCCTTATGTATTAAACAATATTGGCACAAAATTTGAACTATTAGATTTTTTTCTCTCGTATTTTCTAAGGTGCACTGAATGTATATTTGAAATTCTATACATTTAATCTTATTTCATTATGATTAATTACGCACTAGAGGTGTTTAGGTACAAGGTATTAACGATGGTTCTGGATATAGTATTACAAAGAGAAAAGATACGAGAATAAAAATGGCAACAGTCCATTATTGACTTCAAATGCTTTGATTGGGGGGTAACTGAGTTTGAATATTGAAATTCTGATTATGAATCCGTTATCCAAGCACCAATTGGGACATAAGCACCTAGTTTTTAGATATCTTCTAAGCACCACATGGTGTCAGAAACATTATTTCGTTTTTGTACGCGCTAGTTTTATTAATAAAAAAAATGTATTAAGTATTGAGAAGAGAATAGTAAAAAAGTGTTTTATAGTCCGATTAATTGGTGGATAGTTAACGCCCCTGCTTCTTCTAACGAATCAACAAACGAGTTTGGTCCAGTTGACCAATTGACGTACATAAACTATGAAAACAATGTGACGTCAGAACGGCCATTTAGCCAGAGCCGAAATATACTTAAGACATTGTAAATGCAGCTCATTGCAATGGAAATAATGCATAAGATAATGCAAAGAAAAAGAGGTTATATGGTAAAAAAAATATTCCAATAACACCCTTTTTTACACAAAAATGGCATTTGTACATAGAAACGAGGCCTTGTTTGTATAAATTAATGACGAATACAGTATGGTTGCGAATAATTGGCTGATTGGCCCAAGGTTCTAAAGCGAATCTGAACGAGTTAGGGCGATTTAACAAAACTGGCTTGTATAAATCTTGTTAACAATGTCACACAATAGTCATTTAACCAGAGCCAACTACATATCCCAGATTCCCTTAGTGTGGCTCTAAATAGTTGGTGATGAGGTGACACCCCTCAAAACTGGTTTCAGCGAACCCAGCAAAAATAGTCAACATAAAACCTTCATCAAAATTGCCAAATTGAAGGTTTATAAAGGACATTGAAACAAAAAAATGCATTTTTTAGGTTTTCAATTTTTCTGCATAAATTTTTTTTAAATATCTGCATTTTCCCTTCATGTTTAAAAATTGAAGGTTTTTTGAAAGATTTTTGAAGGACATTTAAACAAAAACCTTTAATTTCATAGATCTTCAAAAAAAAAAACTGCAGATTTCCTACATAAACAATTATAATTCGAAAACTTCTTTGCTGGATATCGACAAACAAGTTCTGAATAGTTTACGAATTGGCATATAGAAACCCTGTATACAATAAAACGTCATAGCGGCCATTTCGCCAGAGCCTACACATATCGGATCGGCACTCACCTCCCTTCTTTCGTGCTGATGGGGTTGCTCTCGAAGTCCGTCCACGTGAGCTTGTCGATGTTCTCGTCTGTCGTGAAGCAGGTGACAAAGAAGTTGTCGCCAGTGAAGTAGGCATGGTCGTTCTTCACGGGCTGCAGGTACAGCTGGCTGGATTGAGCATCTGGAAGGACATAATAGTTTAGAAACAATGTTCATTTCGCATTATTTTATATTTCTGTTTCTCATGTTACTAGATGATAACGCTTATTATTAAACAATGTACAAAACAGGGAAATGCGTTCATTATAAAAATATAGAAAAAATAAACACTTTTCTGTGTATGACAACACTTAACAAAAATAAAATCTAATAGCATTTCCTAAAATTGAGAGCCACAATTTTGCTCTTTTATAGTGGATCAGAAAATGCGAAAAACTCACGATTAATAAATCTGACACATTTTAATCGCAAATTATCTGTTAAGTAAACAATACTAAAATTTCAAGACTTCATCAAATTTATAATAAATTTAGTTTGTTTACACTTAACAGATAAAATAAGTTAACAGTTTCCCCCGAACATAGAAACATAAAAAAGTTACTTACAAAAAGTGACCTTTAAAAAAGAGAGTCACATTAAAGTATACTATAGTACCTGGTCCAAAACGGCAGTCACAAGAAAACATCAAATCCTTTTAACTTTAATGTGCATACATATTAAAAATAATTTCCTTGCTGTCTTTTAATGTAATTACGTTTAATAAAATCGTTATAAAATGCACCGATAAAGTTCAATCAGTATTTTCAAACAATAAAAACATATTTTAAAACAAAACCTCATGAATGTTTAAATACCTTGTATATATTTGAAACGAGACAAATTACGCACCGATAAAAGAAAGTATTCATTAAAAATTAAAACTCAATATACAGCCAGACAACAAACTAATTCAAAGGGATAAAAATTAAATTAATACTCCAAGCAGCACATTAATGAAAGCAATATTATTAATGAAAGCAGTATTCTCAGCAATATTATTAATGAAAGCAATCTTCCCTAAAAGCGGATGAAACGTAAACATAGTTTCTATCAAAAGACAAAAGCCGCGATATTGTTGCAGCATCGTCTAATTGTTCTGGCTAAGGGCTTCCATCGATCCATTGGACATGTCTTGCCAAATAACAATTTGCTCCACTCAGCAAAATTGAATCCAACTGAATACAATGGAAAGAGACGCCTGATTCCTTTCAACGTATTAATGAAAAACCAATTATTTGGTAATTATTACTATTTAAATCTGTCTGAGAAGTAGTGCTGAATTAATATTGACTCTTTAATAAACAACATATCATATACGATACCATATGAGACCATTTAATATCGCGATTAATCGCCAGACAATAATCGATATTTTCCGATTAATCGAAATTCCCGATATATTGATATTTCTAAGATATCGATATTTTCATTAACATAATTATTGTTGATAAATCGATATTACCGATATTTTATGATTAGAATAAGTACAGTAGCATTAACGAAAACGCCAAGATGTATACCTTAAACTTACCGTTTCGGAAATGAATTGCTTTTAAATCAAGGACTAGTTCAACTTTGTTTTCCTCTTTATTATTAAAAATATAGATACTTTGTCGCTTTCGTCAAAGCTTTACTATTCTTACGTTTGTTTATAAACAAATGCAATTATTCTGGAGTAGATTTTTGGCATTCTCAGTGTTGTTCCGGACTTGAGTTCTTCCGTACTTCTAACTAATCGTCAAATCGAAAATTACAAAATTGAAATGATTTTTTTTACTCCTGGAACTTCGATATCTAATCGTCGCATCTAATCGTTGGCATCCTCAGTGTTGTTCCGGACTTGAGTTCTTCCGTACTTCTAACTAATCGTCAAATCAAAAATTACAAAATCGAAATGATTTTTTTTACTCCTGGAACTTCGATATCTGATCGTCGCACAAGCCTAAGTTTCGGCATTATTATTTAACACGAAAATTAAAGAATATTTTGCTTTTATATAATTTGATCAATATATTGAAAAGTGCCTTTCGAAAACTTCCTATCCCCAATTATGATAGTCAGAGAAAAATGTATTTTAACTATCCCAATACAAATGGGAATTCAGTAAAATATAGTTTTAGTTCATTAACAGATTATATACTATTAGAATTAAATTGAAATTTATAGTAATCGTTTCAAATCTTATCGTAGCATGCATTGTTTGTTCGAAAAATGATCATTGTCGAAGCTATATTGTACTACTCTAATGCTTGAAGGATTATATATGTAACAATAAAATAAAATGGTTGTATTTTCTAACTTTTCAATCTCAAAAAAAAAAAAAAAAAAAAAAAAAAAAATGAAGAGTGCATTTTCATAACTTGCCTTATAACAGATAATATTTCTATAGATTTCTAGAAAATAGATGACATGGACAGAGCAATTTCTAGAACTGTACTTTTCAAATGTTTGGTCGAAAGATTGTAGTACAATTACTGAAAAAGGGACTTTATAATGAGCAATAAACTAATTTAAATATCCATAGAAATATTTCTATGGATAGCACTTCCTTTACCGATATTTCTTTGAATTTTGGTACACATTTATTCAATGCATGATAAGTAATGTTAGTTTCACAACGAGTATAAAACATTTATGTTTGTTATATAATATTTAAATTGAGAAGTGAGAGAAAATTCAAATAGCAGAAACGCTATCAACCGAAAGATAAAATAGTTTTAAAAAAAAACCTATTTAATTTTATTTTAATTGATCTAAAAAAATTAACATTCTAAACAAACAATTATTCCCGGATATTTTTTTTTACTAAACATAAAAGAATTAAAATTGTTTTATTCAATTTATTCGTTAACGAACTTTTAATGCAAATAAAATTAAAATATCTTCATTAAAAAGTGTAGATTGCACGCATATTTCCAGCATATATTTTTTGTTCATTTTTTACCTTACCTTTTTTTTATCAAAAAACCAATTAACATAATTAGAAATTCAATAACCAACAAATACAAAGCCCCAGACCGGCAATAATGATCCAATTAATGTGAATTTAGATTGGTCGCGATTAAATTAATTGAAGATGTCTTAGTGAACTAGATTGCTTTTCATTAGAACTGATTAATGAGTCATTGAAATAGTTTAGGGAGGTAGAAAATCAATGATGCGTATTCAGTTTAATTAAATGAGTTCAATCAACATTGTCATTGCATTATTTAATGTGAATTTGCGTGCCAAAGTAAGCAAAACTTTTCAAGTAGAGAACATGAAACAAATGTAGGTTAAATTATATTTTTGTTGATATAGGTCGACACATTGCTGAAAAAACTTTATAAATGTTATATTAAAAATGCATAAATAACGAATGTTCTTAATTTGTGATTTTGTTGTAACTTTGAAAGAACCATCCCACGCCTAACACTTTTTATGGAAATTTGTTACTAGTTTTACTCTGATTCGACGAAATGTTGATTTATATAATAGCTCGCATATTCGTATTAAATGGGTTAAATCAAAACCGGCTTTATGTAAAATTTCAAACACGCAGTTAAACTTTTAAGTTTATGTGATATTTTAAGCTATAATATATATATAAATATATTATATATCTATCTTATATATATAAGATCGATTTTGATTTTTTAAAAATGCTTTTCGAACACTTTTTACTCTTCTTATGACTAATAATTACAAAAAAAAAAAAAACCACGGAAGGTCAAAAGCCATGTCGAACTCTTCTTCGAAACGCACATTTACACAACAAACACGATCCGAGAGATGACATAGTTTATTAGAATCGAGCTTTTGTTCGGAAGTTCGCGCTCATTTGTTCTCTGGTGTACTCGTTCGTGCACAACCACCTTTTCCCAACAATTGGAGAGGACAGAGAGGTCAAATGCAGAACAAAGTGGCCACAAATTAATGAAGTTAATTGTACGAGCAAAACTGCTAAAGCGAAGCTCGATAAAGTTGTAAATAGATTCTGCTAAACAAATTTACAAAGAACTCATATAACCTTTAACCGCTAAAAATATTATATAAACCGCTATAAATAATAATAATAATATATGTTATATTATATATACTATTTTTCCTTTGTTATGTTATATTATATAAAAAAATATTGATTTAATTTTGTGTAAAATGCCGTGGTTAATTAAGCAAAAGTTCTGGATCCATTGTAGCTTTTCCTATGAGTTATTTCTATTATAGTAAAATGGGGAAAAAATTGGCTAAAAGCCGAAGACGAAGGAACACCTATTACGTCTTTAGTGGTTGGGTTAGGAATATACTAAGTGAGGAAGGATTGCGCAAGAGTGTTAAATTCACACGGATACCAGTGACCATATAAGGATTGAACTGGGTTGTTGCAGACATAGCTCAGAAGAATTGAATGTGACTGTCGTGGGATCGATGCGCAGTTAAACTGAATAGTAATTTAGAAGATCATTTCCAAATAATATATATATAATATATATAAATAATAAATAAATATATATATATATATATATATATTATACACATTTTTAGTTTGATTTAAAAACTTTCGTAAAAAAATGTCACCCCTTTTAAAATCTTAATTATAATAAACACTTTGGATTTAAAAATTTATAAAGAAACATAAGACATATTCTGCCGCGTTCCAACTATTAACAATTTCAAGAAAAAAAGTAATATTGAAAACGTTGTTTACTTATAAAAAATTTACTTGTTGCTGTTCCTTTCTTTTATAAAATAAATAAAATAAAACATATATTCATTTATTTTTGTATAAAAATCAAATGTTTCCACATTCCATTGCCATTTTTCCCCCTTTAAGATATAATTACAAATACTATCCTTTGCTTTTTTTTTAGTCAAAAACATACCTGCTTGAATTTTCCCAAATCAAATTTAAAACTTTTTTTACAAGTGTAATGGCTGTGTTAGCGCTGCTTCAGCAAGTGCTACACAAATAAAACTTAATTGAGACAAATAAAGTCAACAGAAAATACATATCCAATATAAATAAAATTAGAAACTACACTCGCGTCGATTTCATTTTTACTACCTCGAACTTAACGACTTAATATTCACAGAGCATACTTGTCTCATTGGCAGCTAACTAGCACATCAAATAAAAGGAGAAGGGACTTTCGAAGAAAAGAAAATTTGCATATAAAGATGGGGGAAAGCAGTCATTAGCATAAAGCGGTCCAAAGAATTTCCGAAGAATAAAATAGGGGGAGGGGGATGGAAGAAAACGCATTAAAAAATCGATGCATTGGTCGTTAAATTTGATCCACCATGTTAATCTGCCAGTTGCCGCGGTGCTGTTGCCAGATTATCAGAACTTAGGTGTGGTTTTATTATCGCTTCAGCAGACGATTCAACAAGGGTTGTATCTTAGGTAAGAATCTCGACTAATTGATATGCCCCCCCCCCCCCCTAATGAACGGAATTCGACGAAGCGGGTAATTATTTAAAAGTCGAGAATCTTCAATATGCTTTTAACGTCTTTCCATTTTCGGTTATGGTGTATTATAATTATGCTTGAAATTGCCTTTTAGTTCGAATGGTTGTAATTGAATGTAGGTTCGAAAATATTAAGTTAGGGATACGAGAGATTTCATTTAAATGAGCAAATTTGCTTTTATTGTTTGATAATATTTATTTTTATGTTCACATTTTAAAACTCAAACTGCACATTATCGTTAAAATATTATTCAAAAACTGTCGACAAGCAAATATTAACATGTGTTCTATATTAAGGGCTCTAGGTATAAAAGTTTATTTCAAAAATTTAATTTTATTAATTTATTGCCACTTATATTAATATTAAGATATAGAAAATAAAATGTAACTAAAAAGTTAAGTTCACAACTTTATAACTTGCTAATTCAAAAAACATGTCATTGTATACCAATGTGTTTTTCATACTATTAAGGTGATTTTAAAGTAAAAAGCGAATTTGATCTAATATGCCCTTTCACAGTTATTTTAACTATTTTAGTAAATACCTTCCAAATATAAGAAAACTCGGGTTTGTTAGGAAAATTTTCATATAAAATTATTTTGCCTGTATGGAAGTTTTCCACATAAAATTGTACGAAAGAAATTCCAGTCCTGGCCACACCGCTTAGCAAAATAATAAATTTAGCTGTCCAGTAATGAAAAACCGTATTAGTTCAATTTATGATTTTTTTTGTGATTTATAATACTCAGCAGCCAAGTCGCGAAATTGCTACTAAGGAAGATCATTACCAACTTTATTATTTACCAATAAAAATTTATTATTTCATACAGTGGCGTAGGAACTTCTTTTTTTCAGGGGGGGGCTGAATTTTTTTTTTTCAATCTATTCACAATATAAAATAGTACGGAGTTGCGAGCTATTAAACAATTAAAAAACAATCAATGCTTTATTTTTTACAAACAAGTGTTTAACTTGTTAAATGTTTTAACTTGTATCCGTTTTTGTTTGGATAGCTTCAAAACATAATGTAACCAGGAAAATGTTATTAATAATTTCAAATGTCCGTTTTGTACGCTAAAATATGATTTTTTTTTTCAGATTTGAGGAATTCGTCTCTATTTAACTTTCTTTAACAAAATGTAATTTTCTAAACGAAGAAATTTCAACTATATAAGCAGTTTAGAAAATAGTGCATGAATCTGATGGCTTTAATTACTTCAAATGGAATAAATTATGGGAAACACGATTATAATTTATGAAATGTCCATAATAATATTTTCTTTTATTTAAAAACGCATTTTTACATTATTCTTAAAATTACTCTTTAAAGCTTTAGCGTTGTAGACATTTATGTAAATACTTGAAATTACGTTTATATTTTAGCTGTGTAAATGGATAAATTTATAAGTAGTTTTCAAACTAAACTATCATATTTATGCTTTTCTGACATTTAAGAAAGGACGTAATATATAAAAAAATAAAAATAAGCCATGGTATACTGAGTACAAAAAAAAAATTAGATATTATTGTGAAAAAATATAAATTTGTCAGTTCAAATATTACTGAAATTAAATAAACCATAACTAGTATTCTATTGATGCAATAAAATAATTAACAATTTAGACTTTATGTAAATACACATTTTCCTTACACTAATTCTACAATGACTTACATACAATACTTATCAATGAATACAATACTTAATGTTATTCACTTAATAGTGTATAACAAAACTAAACATCATTATAATTAGAGTTACTGCCAATTTATATAAGCATAATTACATTTATCGTTAGAAAAGATGGCATTACTTTTAATTGACTTTTAGAATGCAGAAAAAATTACTTAACTGACAACACAGAGGAATATGCTGACAGAAGAAATTTACTACCATTCGTTTGTAAAAAGAAATGCTTCCTAAAATTGCTGTCTTTACACTAAAAAAAGAAACTGTAATGCGGTTGTAAGATCTCACCAGGGATTTCTTTTTTGTTGCTTCCATGACTTCGGCCAATAGGGGAAAAGCCTATATAGAAAACTGTCTACGCAAGCATACATTGTCATTCACAATGGGGAGATAATCAATCAGCTAAAATCGACTAAAGGGTGAGAGCCAGTAAATTACAAACAAATGGGGACGAACTATACAATTCCCAGCTTTGGTGGCCATTCACATGTCTTGAAGAAGACCGTGCTACCCAGGGTGTTACCGACATGGCTGGTCGAGTGACCAGATGGCTGTAGCATTTTGCAAACGAAGTACAGCTGCTGACGGCAAACAGGTAATTTTCTGGTGTTTCTCACAAAAGGTGACATATGACTAATGACATGTACAAGTCGTCTTCGATTGGAAACAGTTGAGAAAGGAACTCATTGTCCTCGCCTGTACCTTTCAAAGCAAATTCCCCCCACTTTAAAACACGTTTAGAATAAATAAGGGGCGCTTCTTTTCGAATGCCTCTTTGTAGGAATTCTCTATTTCACCGATTGGTTTTTTAAGTATTTTTTTAAGTATAATATTAGGGGGGGCTGAGCCCCTTCAAAATAATTTCTGGGGGGGCTCGAGCACCCCCAGCCACCCTACTTCCTACGCCTATGATTTCATACCAATAACTCTAAATAAAATTGTTATTGACTTTATACTGTAAAAAAAGGTACTTCAAAATGAGTATCTGAACATACTCGTTTTTCTGAGTACAATAGCCTCGTAAATGAGCGATGACGGTACTCTAATTTAAGTATCCGTACTTTCTCTAAGATGAGCAGTGTGCTCTAATACTGCTAATCTCAGCTTCTGTTAACTATACTGTCAATAAACTATACTAAATACAAAATTTTATAAAATAATTTTAGTACATTGTAACCTTTGATAATATTATTTTGCTTCATATTTGCGAAATAGTTTCAATATATATATTCTGCTGTAATTTGATATTCTTTGATATTCTACCAAATTTGTTAAAGTTGTTGGAAAAATCGTTCTGAAAAATTAAAAGCACGAATCAAATAGAAAATTAGGTCTAATTTTAAATTGAACTAATTTATATAATTAATGCCATCTACACATACGTTATACTACATACGGTACACTGCAAAAATTGGTACTTAAAAAATGACTACCTGAACATACTCGTTTTACTTTGAGTATAATTGCATCGTAAACGAGCGTTGATGTACTCAAATTTAAATTACTCCACTTTCCCAAAAATGAGCATTGTGATTTCATATTGATAATCTCAGCTTGTGTTCAAGCCATCTTAACAAATCGACCTGACAAACTTAAAATAGTTGTTCATAAGATGTTTTTCCACATTATTTTATGTCGATTGCTGAAATGGAAATTGAGTTATTACAACTCAATTATCTTACTTCCTATTCCTTTGGTACACCTTTTTAAAATTTCTTCAGTTTATTATTTCTTCCTGTCGCCCTGGTAGTACAACGGATAAGTCACTGAACTACGGTTCTTGAGGATATGGGTTCGATTCCCGATAAGCCTTGGTTGTAATTAAGATAAAAACTCGTCTTATAAAACATTGAGTTAAGAATATTAAAATACAAATACAACGTTAAAACTACACAATAAAAATACATGAAATCTATAAGTCATTAATCTATCATGTATTTTTATTGCGTAGTTTTACAGTTGTATTTTTATATTTGGTTGTAATTGTTGATATGTATTGAAAGTGATTTATGAAGGCAGCCTATATAGCCAAGCTATTGCTGTTTTTATTCATTGTACTCATTTTTGAGTACTTGTCTTTTTCAAAAATGAAACTTATGTATTCGCAGCTATGGTAAGCATCGAATGCAATTAAAAATGAGTACATTTTTGAGTACCTATTTTAACAGTGTACCAATAATAAACCGTAAATAAAATTTTCACAGGCTTTACAATACAACAAAAACAACTCTCCAGTAGAAAAACAAAACAAAGACCGCTCATTGCACTGCCTTTCCCAAGAAACACCCCATCAATTGACTTAATCTCAACAATCTCAGAATCATCCAATCAAAACCCAATAAAGCCGAGGCTCCCCATCCCATTCAAAACCAGAATGATGCAATACCTCTATTTTTAGCAGGCGTGCCGAATCAAAGAGGAAGCCGGAGAACGGTTAATGATCCGCAATTCAATGACTCGCAGTTCTTTTGATTAAAAAAGAAAAAGGGGGGGGGGGGGAGATTAACCCGGCCCAAATTAAAGGCCGGTCGATTTCACCCCCCCAACTGTGAATGGGATCGCACACTAAAGCCTTAATCAGAAAGTTCCATCCAATGGTCTTTAACTAGTTCCTTGCTAAAGAGATGGGGAACCCTGCTTTAGTTAAAAGTCCAGGGACACAAAGAATAGTGGATAGAGTCTGCTACACGTTCCGTGGTGCTATGGAAATGACTCGTACGTGTTTTGGTTGTTCTAAAATGTAATCTAAAAGGCTTTTAGAGATTTTATCACAGTTAATCAGACCATATCGTGATAAAAAGTGTTGTTAGTAGATAAACAACAAAATTCCAACACATAAGTATTTTTTTTTTTAAATGATAGTTTTTCTAATCCGAGCAACAACAAAAATATATAATAATATTTATTTCAGTATATTATGAACGCGTACACTTCATAAAATGAATCCTGAATCAATGCAAACGAAGTTTTGCTCAAAGTGACATAGAATCAATAATTCAATTCTACTAGGCCATTAAAAATATTTTATTTTGACATGAATGGACAAAAATGCTTGAATATTGACAATTTAAATACGAATGAACTTAAATACAAAACTTGTCAAAGAATTTTCTATTTCGTGCCAAACGATATTTTCTCCTACTTTGTTTCTTTTTTTTTTTATAATTTTTATCATTAAACGACTATAATACACATTTCTAAAATATACGCAGAAAAATCATTCCAGGATGAAATAAAATATACAATTTCGCGACTAAGTAGATAATTCTAGATAAGAAAGTTGTTTATTAAAAATAATAAATATCTGCATAGTTCTGCCTTGTTAATATGTGACTAAACTCATTTCAGAAGCGTCCATCGTCTTTGAAATGTAATTAAAATGTTTTATTTCACCTTCAAAAAAAATTCTAAAAAAATCTTAAATAAATTATCCTAAAATATCGTATTTAAGAAGAAAAAAAATAAGCAGTACAGTGAAAGGATACTTTTTAAACTAAATTAAAAAATTATACTTCAGAATATACTATAGTTTAAGAAAAATATTTTTTTATTTAAATTTTTTATATGTATATTTCTATGTTTATAAAAGAAGAACCAGTCTTCATTTTGAAAACTTAGAGTTTTATTTACAATTATCTTCAAAACAAACAAACTAAGCAAAAGCAAAACGTTTTTGTCATTATTATTATTTTAAAGACAGTTAAGACTTCAAGTAAAACATTCGTCAAAATGATGATTGGCTCTATTACCAAAAAAAATTATGTTTAATTAGAATGTATTTGTTATAATTTAATGTTTTTTTTATTCAAAAATTAATTTAGTTTCTGAAAAAAATGTACAAACGATGATCATTAAAGAGATATTTCAAAAACCGCGGCTCTAAAAAAGTAGCTACTAATACGCACTAAAACCACCAAAAATTATGTTAAATATTTATTAATTCCCACCTTCGAAACAAATGGCCTAAAATTTAAAATAAATGTCGCATAACATCTGCATCGCATTTCTCATCTTTCACACATTATCGATAAATCTCCGTAAAACTTTCTTTCTTACCGAACCGAAGAGAAAGCGAATGTCGAGAGGGGAAAAACAGAACAAAAAGAAGCGCAGTGACGATAAGGGAGGGAAAAAATTCCCTACGGTAATCCTTTCACCAAGCTGTCCAAACAATCTGCGAAGTGCAGCACTCATGAAAGCACAATAGATGGGTTATAGAAGAAAAAATATGAAATACATTCACATCTTTAGGGCTCAAAAAATATATCAGAAGATATGAATTAAATCACGTCATCAGAAGGAATATGGAGGGATAAAAGATGACTTGTATCTTTATCGCACTGGGTATATACTGGGTAGCATCATTATCTGGATGATGAACTAATTGATTGAAAACACTAAAGAAAATAATGATCGTTAGGTCGGTTTCGCTGTCATAAATGGACGATTGCAGCAAAACCTGTTTTAGGGATTTTTATATATCTAAGCTAAATCTTTTCTTTGAGATCTAATTTTATTTTGAACTCTCTCGAATGAAGACCTCAGTTCAAGGATCCAGGCGAAAAACGACAAGAGTCCACACTTTTTATTAAAATCGCGATTTTATTCGGATATAAAAACTATCACCTGCAAATATCTGAAGTTTATTTTTAAAAAATTACTTGGAAGAAACAAAATATAGTTCGAATGAGGGAAATCAATTTTGTTTGTTTTGTAGAACTTAAAAAAAAATTATAGAAACTGTTGTCATTACAGAAGTAGGTAAGCCAAATTAAATTTACTTGAGCAATGTTGAAAAAAAAAAGGCTAGGGCTTTTTTAAAAGCTACTGAATAGTAAATTTATAAGGGATGTTAACTTCTATAATCTTTTAATATTAAATTATGCACTTTAGATTTGGTATAATATTATGCTTTAAGTAATTATTTTATATAGTTAATATATTTTAATTTTCAGAATCTGTTTGGTTTTCTTTTAGTTTCTTCCATTCATTCCTGTTCTTCCGGATTTTTCCAGTTTCATCCACTGTCCACCAGTTTATTCCGGAAGAAATCCAATCCACAATGGATTAGAAAATAAATTAGGAATTGGAAGTGTTAATTTAACATCAGAAGCGAAAATAAATCAGATAACTACTTGATTTTTTATTAACCTAAAAAAAAGTATTTTTTTTAACTCATCTATACCTTTAGCCTACTTCGGACAAAACTAGATTACGTGGTAAAATTACAGTTTCTAAACCCTGTGACAAATGATTGACCATCATTACATTCCACTTATTCTATATTTGTCGATTCAGAGAGTTTTTTTTATATATATCTATCTTTTTTTTTATGGTTGACTTTACAGGTACTTGTTATTATGACATTTACAACATTCATAAATCATTGAATACTCATGTAATATTTCCGAACTCTTATGGGTTCCAACATGTACTCGAAGTGTCAAGTGTTACATGGAACATTCCATTTTTTTATTATTTCCTTATTTTTTACTAGTATTAGCAAAAAAAAATCAATGAAAACACGATAATAAACGTTTACCTACTACCATCAAGGATTGTAAAGGTAGGTTAGGCAACCATTGGTGGTCTATTTTTACAAGGCAAAGAGATAAGTATCAGAAATAAATGTGCATAAAACAATTTTTAATGTGAAAATATCGTGACCCTTTCCAAATTGATAATTAGGAGTCAAGCTGATAAATAAATTATTTTATATTTATTGTAAAATCTGTTTAATTTGTTATGTTACTTATAAATGTATAAGAAACTACATAAGTGCAAATAAATACACTGTTAAAAATAGGTACTCAAATATATGTAAAATGTACTCATTTTTGAGTACATTCGATGTTTATCATAGCTCCGAATACATAAGTTTCATTTTTGAAAAAGATATGTACTCAAAAATGAGTAAACATTAATAAGAAGAGCAGTTGCTTGCCTACGTAGGGCTGCCTTCATAAATCCCTTTCAATAAATATCAACAATTACAACCAAGACTTACTGGGAATCGAACCCATATCCTAAAGCACCGCAGTCCAGTACCTTATCCGTTGTAATACCAGGACGATGTGAAGAAGTTATAAACAGAAGAATTGTTAAAAAGTGTGCCAAGAGAATGGGAAGTAAGATAATTGAGTTGTAATAACTCAGTTTTCATTTAAGAAATCGACATCAAATGATGTGGAAAACCATCTTCTGAAAAACTATTTTACACTTGTCAGGTCGATTTGTTAAGATGACTTGAACAGAAGCTGAGATTAGCAATATGAAATTACACTGATTTTACGAAAAATTGTGAAAAAAATCATAATTTTTTTTTAGTACGATTACTTAAATTTGAGTACGTCATCACTCATTTACGATAAAATTGTACTCAAAGCAAAACGAGTATGTTCAGGTATTCATTTTTAAGTACCTATTTTTGCAGTGTACCGTATGTAGTATAACGTATGTGTAGATGGCATTAATTATATAAATTAGTTCAATTTAAAATTAGACCTAATTTTCTATTTGTTTCGTGCTTTTAATTTTTCAGAACGATTTTTCCAACAACTTTAAAAAATTTGGTTGAATATCAAATTACAGCAGAATATATATATAACCTATTTCGCAAATATGAAGCAAAATAATATTATGAAAGGTTACAATGTACTAAAATTATTTTATAAAATTTTATATTCCATATAATCTATTTTTACTTTTATTTAAAACCAAAAAACTCCTCTAGATAACCTGTAATACATGATACAAAAAATACTATAAAAGTTGTCTGTAGATTATATTACACTCAGCTCAGTTTATGAGTTAAAAAAGCTGTATTGAGGATTTATTGGCTGATGAAATTAATACAAATAAATGTTATGTCGTACTGAGGTATGAGAAAGATTTAAGGATTTTATCGTAAAATAGCTAACCTCATTTTTGATTGCGAAATGATAAGCTTCCAGATGGTAAAAAAAATACTAAAATCTAAAAATGTATCAATAAAATGGTACTTCTTATTTCCTTAATCTTCTCCAATACATAAGAAAATATTATCTAGTAGATCTTTATTAAACTTAGGGAGAAGTTAATATTATAAATATTATACAAAATAAATTATCTTTGTTTACTAAGAAATTCAATTTAATTAAAGTTATTATTAATAATAAATTAAATGAAGGTTATTTAGATGTCTTTTATCTCGGTTTTGACCATTAAGACTTTCGAGCATGGATCCCTCATAGTAGAGAAATCATAAGGTTATAATCTCGCTAACGTCAAAGTGATGCCAACATGTATGGCCTCAGACACGTGGTTTAATACGTCATCCATTCATAAATTGTTTCTAGTTCATTCATAAAAATATCCTGTACTTCATGAAGTAACACATTTACTATTATTTCCAAATCAGAAGTCAATCGCGAACATTTTTCCATTCATAAATTTTGAAAGGAAGTCACGTGTCTGGGGCCATCAGGTCTGAGATGTTTGCAACACGATGAGGACGTCATATTCGCTCTACTACAGTCCATTCATGCTCGAAGATAAAGACTAAGTATATCAAAGAAATGAAATTTATACAATAACAAAAGTCAAGATTAAATACGACATTTTTTTATTCGGTCTATTTTGTTTGATAAAACTTACCGACAGTTTTTTTTTTAATTCAGCTTAAAGTTAAAATGTGATCATCAGAAAACATTAACTTTTATAAAAACTAAAACAAACCAAAACTTAACAAAATAAATCCTACCAAAGTATTCGTATAAAATCATGGCTCTGTTTCTGTATAATGTTTTTTTTACTGTATAAAATTCCAGAGTTGAAACAGAAACTCATTCGCTATCTTAAATATCAGAAACGTTCGGTAACTTAAACACTTCAAAGTAGTTCACGTTACAATGTGTTCAACAATTTTAAAAGTCGACATTTCGTAAATTAAACCAGGAATAGTTAAACGATAACAGCCAACGAAATGGTCTGCCTTTTGGACCATTGTCCTGTTGGAAAGGACAAAGCGGAAGTACCTATTTTATTGCGTATGCTACAACCTTTAGTAAACGTGACCCACTTTTCAAATTGCGGAAGCTTTTAGCCCAAACACCTAAACTCCACTCATCCGTTTCATTTTGAAATACAGGTGACATCACGCGAGAAAAAATTCATTAACTAACAAAACAAAAAAAAAATCCAAATTCGAACGTCACGTCCATCGCACTATCTACCACACACTTTCCCTAACCACAATACCATGCCATAAAGTATAACACCCCATGAATGGCTTCATTATGGAAAAGGGACAACTTTTAATTGCGAAGCCACACCCAAAGCGACGGTAAAACGAAGGTCGAAGTTTGTTCAGAAGTCTCGCTCCAAGGGATCTTTGACGTTAAGGCCCAAAAGCAGCCTTGCCCTAGTTAGAGGTCGAGATCTGGATCATCTTCTTCCACCGATGATCATCGCTCTGCAATCGGTTGATCGATATCAGTCCCCGCCCTTTCATATGCTCAATTGATGCTTCAACTACCATCACTGAGTTCGTTTAGATCAGTGACTACGATCAAAGTGGATATCATTTTTCTTTCACCCTTTCTTCGGAAAGTTTTAAAACTTTTCTGAGCAATAGATAGTTTCATGTTGTACTTGCATTCCTATAAAATTATATTATTTTCCAAACGTTTTATGCTATGGTTAAGTAGTTTTTATATTGGTTTATTATAGCAAATGGGCTGAATTCAAATCTTGAATGAGGATAATTTCTTACAATTCAAACACCCTGTACAAATACTGGTGGGGTTATATTTATTCGTCATTACATATAAAAAAACCGATCAAGGGTTAAAAAACATTACATTCCTTTATCAGTTAAAAAATGAAACTCAAGGTTAAACTCAGTAATTAATAAAAAACTTGTAAAATAATAATTTAATTATTGCTATTCGTAATTTACATTAAACGAGTAAACGTCATTATACCAAATATAAAATCGAAACAAGGTTAAATTACTATTTTGTTTTTACAAAATATAATTACTTGTTGCTATACATTCACTCTAACAATTAGATAAAATAAAAAAAAAAATAATGGTTCTTGAATAATTATTAATTAATTATAAAAATTCATAAAAAGGTAATAATATGTCACATTTAAACAATTTGCAGAGGAAATAAAACATTTACGCAGTTGCAAAACAACATAACTTTTTTCTCATTTTACTGCAAAAAACCTGAGCTAGGGTTCAACCTTTTTTATTCAATTTGTTTTTAGAACGAGTGAAGAACATTCATCGCGTAGATTCCAACTCAAACTTGACCGGGTTTCATTCACTCGCTGGGTCACTCTAAAATGAATATTTACCCCTAATTGTCGGTTGGCCGACATAAATATAAAAGAAAACTCGGCAATTCCATCTCTCCACAACGCAAATTAGGACGTTTTACGTCGATTCGTTCCGTTGTGCTCTCTTAGTAACTTATTTGTGTGTCCCTGAGTAACCAGTTTTTCTTGAATTAAATAATGACTCGCTTCCTCTTCCAATTCTGAAGGGAGGTTTCCAAAAGGAGTCACTCACTTTGTCTTTTTACAACCGAGGGTGAAATAGAGACCCCGGGAATTACAATTCAAGCCGGTTTTTTCACTTTCCTAAGGTCAGTGGCAATAAGCATTAGCGCGAGATTTGATATTTCCTAATGGCTATTCATTGCGTTCGATAAGTGCTTAAGTTTCCCTGATAATAATTTCATTTTCAATAGAGTTCAGTATGTTGGCAGCATTTGTGTTGTATGGATGGAAATTGAGGGTAATTTATGTTTATTATCTTTTGAATATATGAGCCTTCAAATTTCAAAAACATATAGATTAACTTTTAACAAATTTTTTCAAGAGAAACAAAAAAAAACTAATTAATTGCATTATCAATCGAAGAATTTATCTTCTTTTTTTTTTTTAACAAATTGGTATTAGATAGACACAGGTCTTAACCAATTTTTAACTCTCTATAAGTATTACTTTGAGATATTCTTTTCCCGGATCTATCCGGTTTTACAACCAAGCTATGGGATTTATCTGGTTTTGCAACTGACTACTGACCTGCGATTGGTGCGCAGTAATCTACGCGCATCTTGATCTATCTCCTTTTGAAACTGATTCCTTTACTTATCTGGGTTTTACAAACAACTGCCACTTTCACAATGTAAAATAAATATTATCTAGCTGCTTTGGACTGTTATGACTTAGCCTACAGATAGATCTCTGTAGGAAAACTAAAAATAAATGTCTTAATCGGAATATCGAAAGAAAGAAAAAATATCAATCTAGTTTAAAACTAGAAGGATCATATGCAAATTGGAAGGTAATATCACTATTGCAAGGCCAATACTATGTTATCTTTTGTGACTGTATACTTTGGGAAAGTGTTGGCTGGAGGAAAATCGAACAATGACACCTACTTAGATAGAAATCTTTTGTTTTGTAGTCTTATTAAAGTCAGATTTTAAAGTTCTATACAAATTTATCCCATACGCATGACAATAGTTCACGAAACACAGTTGATGCTAAATTATGTATTTATGTACGTTACACGTAAATGAAAGTTTTGAACGCAAACTCTACAATTGTTTACATTGATCTACCATCAGTTTGATTTCAACTTATGGCCATCCATATACATGTAAATTATTTCGAAATAGACTTCAATATATCCTTTGTATTGGCTTATAACTTTAGAAGGCAGGTGTCCTTGCATGAGGAAAAAGCGTAGGGAAAAAGTGCTAACTCTATGGCATTTTCGTGCTGGAATGTTCCTCATCATAAGCAAACATCAATTAATGAAAAAAGTTCATCCGCTTCACCGTTACAAAAAACATCGGCGGAAGAGGATACCGAGCACAAATGCAATGAATGGACCCATCATTTTTATTTCTCTCCCTTGTGTCGTTTAAGTTAATACCGCATTCTTGTCACTTCATTGATCGTTGTGAGACGAGAAGTACGTGATTCCACGCTGTCCAAACTGATCACGCAATAATTCTTTTCGAAGAATCAAACTGGCATTGGATTGTGTTGCGTTGTCACTTCCTCTGTTGAAGTGTCGTGTTAAACAGCGGGGACAAAGCTTCACGGAAGGTTATATCATGGAATGAGATTGAACTCATTGAAAAATGCACGTAAAATTATTGGCAGTTCATTTATATGTTCGCATTTCGATATTTTATTCACTGTTAGTGTGCTTATAGTTGGCGCCGAATGGCAAATGTCTGTCCTGAAAATGTGTTGAAAGCAATAGAGCCGATTTATTCTTTTAAAAAAAAAACGTTGTTATTCATATACAATATATTACATAGCAATGGTTATTATATGGGAAATAAACTACATACCCAAAATTCCGAAAACAGAACTGGAAAATGTACGAACAATCAAAACTGTCAACTTATTTGATGAGAATATGATGTACAAGAACCGTTTAATTTATTTTTCTTTGAAGAAAATCTAATTTATATCTCGATTAGCACGGTTTAAAAATTTTACGGGATTTGTAATTTAATTTAATGGTGGCATGTACTAATACGAAGTTTTATGCATAAAATCTTTAGAGCGAAAATTTTATAAAAGATAACTTAAGAAGCAATATTTGTTTGAATATGATGTTTAAGAACTGTTTCATTTATTTTTCTTTGAAGAAAATCTCATTTATATCACGATTACTGGTTTAAAATGTTTACGGTATTCATAATTTAATTTAATAGTGGTATATACCACTGCGAAGTTTTATGCATAAAATCTTTAGAGCTAAACTCTAATAAAAGATAACTTAAGAAGCAGTATTTGTTTCATAGAATTGGTTTTCATTAGACAATAATAATGCACTACTTTTATTTTGAGGTTTTTGCTTAACTAAGATACTGTCGTTAGTTATTGTATTTTTAATAAAACAAATAATTAAAATGTTCTCTCAAAAAATATTTAACTTAATATTTTCACTTTCTCCGATTTAAATTACAATACTACAAATAATTTTTTTTAGATCACAGTTGTTATCCAAGTTACTAACTTTTTATGTTTCAAACAGACATAAAGTATAAATGATATTTATGTCTATCATTGTGAAATATACATTAAAATGAAGGATCGACCTTAAAACTGCAACAAAGAAGTTAAAAAGACAAAGAAAATTTTTACAGTGAATATATAAAATGAAATATAAAATTGAGATAGGGACTGGAATAAAATATAAAAATTTCACAACTTCATTTCCGAATCAATTATATTACAAGTTGTCACGCAAGAAAGATGTTAGCCTATTTCTCGATGAACGTACTGATATCATTAAAAGTCTGAAAGTTACGCCCAGTCAAAAAGTATTTTTAGAAATTTGTCAACTTTTGTCCAAGATATATAAAATCTAATTCAATAACGTAACATAATTATTTGATACTGACCTTTGGATGTTCACAGAGTTAAAAGTTACATAAAGAGTGTACCAGTAGCTTTGAATAACACTAAATAAAATTCAGGTGACAAATATTGTAATGCTAAGTATAATTCAAGTATCAACTGTTATATTTTTTGAAAATAAATTTATTAATAACACCGAAATTGAATCGTATTTAACTTAAATTATTAAGGTAACATTTCAAATTAATGATTGGCTCTATGTTCAAATAATAGATATTTGAATGAACGCTTGTGCACCAGTTTCAGCAACTTCGATACTTTGTAGTAAAAGTACGGGAGTAGAAATGAAATATCCCTTCCCGCAAGTGGAAGAATAGAATTACAAAAATCTTCACGTACCAGTTTGAACCTCACAAAGACCACCAGTGGTATCAGCTAAACCACGATTTCTAAAAAATCTTATTACCACTTTGAGTCACAAAGTGGTAAGTTATAGGTTCCAAATTAGTATAGTTGAGTACATAGTTGGGGATTAGATCTATAAAGAAGATTGAAAGTGTTTCCAGGGGAATCAACAAGCAAGCACGAAAAATGGATCTTTTGCCAAATGGATCTGACAGGCATAGGTATCGATACTTAGGTGGTATCGATGTTCAGAAAATAAATTGTACTTTTCATTAGTTTGGGTATCACATTTAAACCTGTACAACTCTGGACGAATTCTGAACTGTCAGCAAACGTTTCGAGTATAAAGCCACAGCCGGCCGACCAGGCGTTATCAGCTTACACAAACATTTGCATAAATATGAATGTGTCTTTTTTGGAATTGTTTAAGGGGTAATATCAGAAAGAGAAATAAATAGTATAAAATTTATAAAATAAAAATCCGAATTCGAAGTGTATTTCATTGAATCCCGAAAAACCAAAAGGCAATACGCAAAAGGTTTGGTAGCCAATTTGCTTAGTGTAATCGCCGATCCATTAGAACATATATAAACATCATTAACAACAACAAAAAATAACGTGTCAATAAAGTGGTTTTCCCAACTTCTTCTGCCTAATTCAACAACGACCTTTGAAAGAAAAACATTAGTAAAGTAAATGCACATTTGACTGTAGAACTAATTATTAGTCGACCCACTAATCCTGGGTCATTTAAGGTTATGGCCCATAAAACATCATTGACCTAAAATACAGGAATGTAAAAATACAGGAAAAGTGCTTTATTCGTTACTTTTAACCAAATATCCAACTCTACACAGGTTACATAATTGCTCTACTCAATTACTGTCGGTTCATACTAATTAAACAGACATCATTATGATACAATGCCCTCTCAAAAAATTCTTCCTAAGCCAGTCAGGCTATCATCATCTACCCTTGGAGCGTGGAAATTCCTGGTGCGCAATGAGTAATTTTGAAGGCACGGAGAGCGGGAGCGTAGGCGGGCCGTGAAGACCCACAGGATGGCGGCACGCGCGGGTGTCTTCATGCGTTGACGGAACACCGGCGGAAAAAAGAAAAATCAACGAAAACGAACTGGAAGATTTTTTTTTTCAGCGACATTTAATTGTGTTTTTTTATTGAATGTGTTGAAGGAAATGGATGAGAATGTCAAAATATTTAGCTGTGGTAAAAGAAAACGTCGTTTTGGGGGTATCTTAACAAAAAGGAAATTGTTAAAACCGAACTCTTAGGCCCATCCTACGCTGGCGTTATTTACGTGCGTTAGCTTTTTCAGATGTCTCTGCGATTGGTAGATACAAACCACGTGTTTTGGATTCACCAATCACAAAGTCATCTGCAAAAGCTAATGAGCGTTTATAACGTCTGTATAGAATGAGTTTGAGGCATAGGATTTATCTTAATTTCATAAAAAAAAATATCCAACTGAACCATGTCGCATACTATTGTTTGTTGCCATAAATCAAAATTACATAAATGTGTTAACATTTAGTGTTCTCGAAATGCAACTTTACATTACTTTATACAACTTTAAATATATTACACGGTTAATTGCTTTATTGAATTGTAAGTTTGGTTTTCGTTTAATGAATTTTTTTTTAAGATTTAAGTATTATATTAATATACAAATTACATCAACACGTAAATATAGTTTTAATGAAATTGTTTATGCAAAATTGTGTGTGAAAACGTCTCATTCAAGGTTAATAAAAGTTTTTAATACTTTATAAAGAAATTTTTTCGGTAATAGTACTATATATTTTTTTAAAAGCCATTTAGCATATATGAGTAATTTAAACTTTAAAATAATTTATATATTTTTTTCTACAATGTTTTAAAAGTACTCATCAAGATCAACACTCCAATGTTTTATCCTATAATGAATGACCTTACCATTTAATATGAGGTCACTAAGATAAGTCAATTTACATTATTCCAATACAAGTTTCCCATCTTAATACAAACAATAATCATTTTGCATTAAATTTAAACATTACATTAATAAAAAAAATTATATAATTATTTATAAAAAATAAACTCTATACAAATAAAAATTATTCAAATATCTCAATTTAAAAAAAAAATATTTTTATATAATGAACTGTATGTAATTATATCAATTTGTATGATATTTAATAATAAAAAGTAAATAATTTAAAATTTGTCGGCATTCCAAGATTTTCGGCGTATCTAATGATAGTATATAAATATAATGACCCTTTTATCAAACAGCATTCACACAAAACAAACTTCTTCCCATAAACAACTCTTCCAGTCTGTCCCATTTCATTGATGCTGAGCACGTGAGGCAGCCTAATCCAATCCAATATACCCCCTGGACAGCGCAACATGGAAGATCTCTCTCAGCCATTCCACTGACCCACATCTTCATTTTTATTTTATGCCCCTTTTCTCCCTGGAGATGAGATGGGAGCCAGAGAGAATAAGACCTTTTTTCTCGCAATAAATGGAAGCTCTTTCGCAAAGTTATGGAGAGCAGTTAAAAGACCGGGGACGGTTTTAACCAGAAACGATATTGTCTTTTTTGTGACAAGGAGAATGATAAAATGAAAGGATTGGTTTGGCTCGGGATGTTTTTTTTATAATTTTGTTACAGGAATCAATACTCGGATCAGAGCCGGATTTAGAGTCAGTGGGCCCCTAGGCTGAATATGTGGTACGCCCCCCCCCCCCCCCCCCAATACAGGGGTTATTCCATACCAATAAAAAGAAAAGGGGGCAGAATTTTTTATATATATATATATATATATATATATATATATATATATATATATATATATATATATATATATATATTCCAGAACTGTAATTTACATCAGTTTTAAGTGCACAAACGAAATTGGGATACACTTTTTTTTGTAAATTTCTAATACTATGTTACAAAATTTCAACTGTTTCAAGGAATCTCAAGGTGCAACGGCATTCTAGAATCTACTAAAATGATAATAAATATGGCACTTGTCTTTGTATTGCCCCTCAAATGGTTTTAAGCAAAACTACAAATGTAAGAAGAATAAAAACAAGTGATTTCCAAAAGAAAGTAAAACAATGCCATTGTAAATATCACAAATTTCACATTTAAAAAAAAAAGAACATAAAAGTATTAGGGTATATTTGCATTGCATAAATCTGTTTAAATAATTTTAATTTCATCTTCATGAAAAGATCGCAGTATGTCATTTTCATTAGGATTTGGATTCTCATCCTTCCAAATAAAATTTTTCTTAAGAGTTGACTGTTTTTTGTGTGTGATGCGGGCCATTAGGCTGCAGCATATGTAAATTATGCCTAAATCCTGCCATTACTCGGATGTTTATATAGGATGTTTTCAGATAAATATGCAGTATTTACTTATAATTGTTCTCAGTGGTAAATTATTTGTTTGTAATTGCGCTTGTCGAAGAACAATAGTAAATGTAAACCAAACAGACAATTTTCTAAATATTTGTAGTCAATTAGAAGATAGTCTGAGTCTATTAAAAGATATTGAATAAATACATTTGCTTATCACACATGATTATAAGAACAACAATTTCTGAATCAAAATAAAAAACGTTCAGACTTCGTATGAAGGATACAAGGGATAAAAGCGCAATGTCAAGTTGTTGTCAAAAATTATATTCTTATGTCATTTAGGAGCATCCGAAGGGAACTATTAAACAGTAGTTGCATTTTGAGAATAAAGAAGTTATATTATGTAAGAATGACGGGAAATGTTTTTTAATACTGAGGAAGAAGAGTCGCGTTATTAACAATAAAAGCTTGTTTTCTGGAATAATCATTTTAGTTGGCAATACGCCTTTATCCCCTGCACAATTCCTATGTTATGTAAATAACAGTGTTTGAAAAAGTGCTATGCAATTTAAAAGTGCATATAAACAAAAAAAGAGACCTAATTAACATAGAATTGATTTTAAAAAAAATTTGGAAATTTATTTTCACCAAAATAACTTCACAGGAAGTTTAAAAACGAACCAAAGGTTTACTCTTTCCTTGGAACAATTTTTGATATTTTTACATGTTTTTTTTTTTTTGCAAATTGAAGAATAAAAGATTATCTAAAATTGTGATGTGATAGATTTTTCTTTCAAGGGGTATTTTTATTCGCAAAATTATAAAAAGGGAATGCTCAAACTTAACTCGAATTTTCAAATTATCAGATAGAAAAGTTATTAGCATTCAACTTTATAAAAACTTTTGGGAACGTCCATTGTTACTCTTGTGACAGTCAGAGAAAATTTTCATAAAAACATACATTTTTTACAATACTAAACATATTTAGGATAAAATTCAAAATTACTATTTAAAAGTTCATGTCATTCCGCTTCATAAAACATATCTAATATGTAATTTAGTATATTTTTGTTGTCTAGGAAATAAATCAAAATTTTGTTACTCTTGTGACCACTGGAAAAGGCAAAATACAAAAAGTGTTTTTAAGGTAGAATTCCTGTGAATTATATGAGAATACAAAACTCAAATTTACAAATATAATAGAGCAATTATATCTCTTCAAAAGGGAAAAACTTTTGAATCTCTTTGACAAAATCTGAATTAATGGCATTGTTTTAAGTAAAAGGCTAAGCGTTACTCTTGTGACATTTTGTCCACAATTGAATTTCTGCTTAAAAACCTCAAAAAATCATTAATATATGAGCTAATTCTCAATTTTTTTTAATATACAACAGTTTTAAACATTGATAGGAGTCTAAAATAGCTTAAAAGGGTACAGAATTATTATATTAAAAAATAGTTTACTAAAAAAATATTTTGCAAATATAAGAGCAACAAAATTAGCCATAATTTGGTTTCTTTTGTATCAAATAGCATGATCATAAGGTTCAAACTTTTGAATTATTTTTACTTTTGTGTGTATTAAAGCACCTTATTTGATATTCATCATATACTGTTAGAATTAACGGACCACAACATAGTTTACATTCACCTACTGGTTATATTGCAATTTCTCGGCTCCTTTGCGTTCTGTTACTGAGCAGAATTGCTCTTCATCTTCATCATCGGTTTCACTTGCAGTTTTATTGCTGTTTCCTTTATAAAATATGAACTCTTTGTAGGAATTATCGTGTGTTATGGTCAATGGTAGATAGTGGCATTTTTGGTAGCTTCGACAAAGTGTGTTTTTGTGTGCCCTTCACTATACAATTTCTCCAAGAGCAATACACAAATGAATTCTTTGGCTATGATTTCTTCATTTGGTACATAAAGTATGTTTACCTTTATTGCACCATGAACAAGTTCTGCAAAATCAGCAGCTTTTTGTATAATTGCTTTTTACCATGCACTTCATTTCATAGACATCACTTAAAAAAAGAAAAACAGCACCGATTCCATCTACAGCACTCGTATCATAAGCTGTTGGGAAAAAAATGTCCATGAAAACTGTTAATATTTAAGTGCTGACATGTTTACAAAATTATATTTTTGTTTAAATTGGCCTGTGCAACCATCAGAAAAAACTGGATACACTTTTGACCGATGTATTTTCTTGGAGATGCTGCAATAAAATATTGTGCAAACACATTTACAGAAAATCTGTCTTGTATTATATAATAGTCGTTCTATGATATCTTTTCAAAATGCACATTCTGAATGTCTACCAACATTCAAGTAAAGTATCAAAGCACCAGCGACATAACAAAATTGAAACAACAGGCTTGAAACAACAAATTTCCCAACTTAACGATTCGAAATTCCCAACTCAACAGTGCTGAAAATTCCCAGTTCCAACTTATCAGCATTTTTCATTTTTTTATATACATTTTAGGTAATATTAAACAGTTCTCTCACAAGCATTGATTTGTTGCATCCATATTCCAATGCAATGTCCGTTCTCAGGTCTAATTTAAATGTAATGATACAAGTTGGGCCATTTCTAATCTGCTCTAGCTTTCATTTGCTAATAATATTAATTTTCTTCAGGCATAAATTTTCTCAAATTGGGGATTTTTAGAAGTAGAAATTCCCAACTTTCAGGGTTTCCAGATTATAGTGGGGACGTGCTCCACCCGGTGCAACAGGCTTACACAGCACTCTAAATCAATAAATCTGCAACTGTCCTATGAATTACTTTGAAAGTTTTTATGAAAAACACAAATATACACATTCTGAGGACCTGCTGTCATAATTGTTCTGTAATTTTAAAGTAAATAACAAATTAAGTTCATTCATTTTAAAAACATGAATGAATGCAAATTAATTTGTTTTAAATTAATTATTAATATAATTAATTATGGAAAAACTACTCAAGAACTTATTCTTAAAAAGGGCAAAGCCAAATAAACTTAAAATATTGTTTTTGTTTTGATCTGAAGACAACCTATTTGATTTACTTGCCAGAAATGTTATGTGTTACTCTTGTGACGCAGTCATTTGTTACTCTTGTGACAACACAACAGAGGATGTTCTATGCATGACACACAAAAAATAAATGGTGTAAAATATGTCTTATTCCACCAAATCAGAGATTAAAAGGTTTCAAGTAAAAATGTTAAGTAGTTTTTACAAATTTGAAACTTTTATATGTTTTTTGTTACTCTTGTGACAATTAAACATCACTATTAAATAGAGTTAAAATTTTATTCAAAAGCTAATCTAAAATATTTCAACTATATATATATGTTAAATATGTAAATGGATTATGAATTTGTATATATAATGATTTCAATTAATGAACAAAATTAAGAAAATAATATACTATTATCGAAGTGACATTTTTGGCCCCAATAAAAGTGAAAAAATAAGTCAACTTTCAGAACAATTTCACTGCAGACTATTTTTCTTATGAAATAATACCTTACAAATTCATATCCAGCAACTTTCTAGGATTAAATTGATATACCACACTTACAGTTAGGTTAAAATTTTAATTTCAGTAAAAAGTTTCATTTTTGGTGGACGTTCCCTTTTACACCTCAGCGAAAAACAACAAGTCAAAATATGGAAAATTTAAAGTCAGTAGAAGCGTTCCACAGAGGTAATATGGAAAAAGCAAATGTATTGCTTCCTTGAATAAAAAAGTCTCCGCTACTGACTATCTAGAATATTTTTTTATTGACAACTACCAATAAAAGTTCAACCACTAGGTTAAGATTTCTTTTGGAATCGTCTTTAACCAATTTTGCTTCTCAACACCGGCAAGTACACTTGGGCGATGATTCGATACATATCGAAATTCCAGAAGTTAAAATTCATCACGATTTCAATTTTACAATTTTTGATTTAACGATTGGTTGAAATTACACTAGGAAGTACGTAAGAACTCACGCCAGGAAGAACACTCGGTATGCCAAAAGTCAACTCCAAAAGAATTGCATCAACAAACGTAAGAGTAGTAGTACTTTAACAAAAGTAGCAAAATATCTATATTTTAATAATAAAAGGGGAAAACAGAATTAATGCTACATAACTTGGTCTAATCATAAAATTTGGATACATCAGAAATATTGATTTATCAACAATGTGTATGATCAAAAATATCGATATATTAAAAATATAGATTAATTGGAAATATCGAAATATTATAAATAGCGATGAATCAAAGATATCGATTAATTGGAAATACCGATTAATCGAAAATATCGATATATAATTGGCTGGCGATTAATCGCGATGGCAAAATGTCGTCATTACAAAACCTTCCGGCGAGAACCCTGCCTTATCGAGTCCACCCACGTTGAGGTCCCTGCGGTCGCGTCAGTTACGCTAAGCCTGCTTAGTAAAACAATCCCACACACGAGTCACAAACACTTCACCAAAACAAAATGCATGACTCTCCACAACATCGCAACAATAACAGATTTCTCCTTCACTCAACCACGGCCAGGTAAAGCCAACTTCCTGTAGGGGATTTCAAACCTGACGGCCGGCGTACCGCCCAGGGACTTGCCAAGACAAGCACCTCAACGGTCTTGCTACAGGAAGCGGTAACGTGTCGACACGTTTAATGCAACAACAGGAGATGGGGATGGCCATAAATGGGAAGTCACGAACCGAATTAATAAAAAAGAGAAAAGAGAGAATTAAAACAACTTGCTTCCGTCAGTAGAGATCTTTTGTTTTTCGATGGGTGGTTGTGATGAAGAAGAGAAAAGAAAACGCTTTTAAGTTTGGAGTGGGAAGCAAGGTGGTTGCGGAGAGAAGGTCGTTTGAATTGGACGTATTCAAAAATGAGTGATGTCACCATAGCAGAAAGGTTAAAAATGACTCCGAGGCGAAAGTGAAAAGTTGTTCAGTTGAGTTAACGTCGCACTAGATCCAGTGGCGGATTTCCACACTTGCCGTCTAGAGGCAGCACAAATCCCTGTTATCAGGGAAGTAAATTAAGAGTGGTCAAAATCTGACCGTTAAGTCTTTTGTGTTGAATTCAATTCAGTTTTTAGAGAAAAATACAAAAAAAAAATCTTTCATTTTTATTTGATCTAATTCTTAGCATAGAAATCAAACTCATTGAAAACAAAGAAAAATTAACTTGGGCTAAAAATACATTTATAATTAAAAATAAACGTATATATATGCGAATTAAATATCAATTTATCTATTGAATATCAATTTTTAAACAAGATTCGTGGGCCCTTCTATATTGCTGCTATATGCTAAAAGCCTCTTATGTCCCCTTATAAATACGAAAACTGACTAGAGCTGCACAATGGGTTATTGGCCACGATTTGGGGTCTCATTCTATCACTATCCAGAGTTTATAAAATCAATAGCAATTACTTAGTTAATTTATATAGTTCAATAAAAAATCAAAGAAACTAAAGTAGGTCAAAATATTTCGTTATTTTTTTAAGAAGTATAGGATATGATTTCTTGTATTAGGCACACCCATAAAAGAGCAAGAAAGCAATTTACTGAAATAATTGAATCCTTAATTGAAACCGTCTAGAGTAATCGATGGATAAAGGATGTCAGTATTCACAATAATAATTTATATCATCATTGAAAGAACACAATAATTATGCACTGTTAGATCCTAGAAGACAGACAACTTTTTCAATTATACAAAAAACTTCAAATTTATTTAATATTTCTTACCGATAGTTCAAATGATATAACTAAGTAAGGTTAAATGAGAAATAGAAGAATGTATACAAAAAAAAATATCGATCTAAATATTCTTATTAATTATCAGTTGGTACATTGAATTAACGTTGCATAGTGACCACGATTGGACTACAATAGGTTATTGGTGATGGTTCGGTTGGTTGAAATAACGTCACACTAGAGCTGCACAGGCGACGGTTCGGGATCTACATCGAAGGAAATTTAAGGGAAAATGCTTCGCATTTTTGAACCACATTTAAGCTAGCACCCAACGGAATTTCAATGGACGTCAGGACATTAGTCCCCGTACAGATTTAACGAGCACCAGTTTAATATACACGCCGGAAATGGGGGGTATTTTAGAACACTTTTGGTTATTTCTTGGCGAATCTGGCAACCCTCCGGTCGCAAGATCGCAACATTTTAACTTATGACTGTTTCGTCAAGCTTCTCTCAGCTTTATTCGAACTCACAATCCTCCGATTTCTAGCCGACCCCACCAGGGCCGCCGGTTCCGGATCAATCCGAAAGGTAAAAACCGGGAACACTGCCTCATAATTTTGAACCAAGTTCAAATGACGATACCTGAGGTGGAACCCCACTGTCCAAACTTCCACACTAGTACAAACGTGAGGACATTTAGGCCACGACAATTTAACGTACACCAGTCACCCCTGAACAATGAAATTTGGCAGACGATTGAACTCGAAACCTTCCGAATACTAACTAGCTACTCTTCATAAGACGATAATCAAACTCATAACCCCGTAATTGGCACCCTTTCAACCAGGCCATCGATTGCCCTTTATTATAGGGCCTGATTTAGCATTAGGCACGTTAGGCCTCCAGCTTGAGCCACAAGTTTTATTTATTTACACAGAAATTATGGAAAACTTGACTATACATTAGAAAATTTGTTACTATTAGTAAAAATTTTCCGAAAATAGTTATATTTTCATTGTTTTTTTAGATGAATTTTAAATTTAATTTTGCGATGTTTTGCAAGACAGATGCTGTACCTATAGTACTTAACTTTTTTGGCCCTGCTGCCTGCCCCTTATAGTTTTAAATTGGTATATGTATTGCAATTGGAGAAAACACAGCTAAAAATCAATTGAGAAATGTAACTACCAGTATAATGCATGAGGAAATGGAGTATAATCGCGCGGTGCAGGTATTGTGTTCAGGCCAAACAGTGAAGTAATTAAGTACATGCTGGCAAGACGATCTTCTGTTTCACTTAAGGGAATTAATCGGTCATAAGAAAGAGTGTGCCTCTAACAATCATCAAGTCTAAAGAGTGATGAATGAAGCAACGCAAGACGAAGACGACTTTCTTGAGCTTGCGCCAAACACAAAACAGATATCTACAACAAGCCAAAGATATGAGCGGATAATTACAGCAAGTCTCCGGGAAACGCTCAAACCCAATTCAAATAATTAAAAGGATACAGTTCCTTAATTAGTCTGCTATTTCTAAACAAACTATTTTAAGCGATCCGATTGCGCGCTTGAAGTGATCCTGAGAAAAGCGTAGGTAAAATATTCATTGAAGTGAACCAATGAATTGAAGTGAACCAATGAAATTGGCGCGGATGTCCATTAGTGATGCTTGGGTCAGCCTTCGAAAATAGGAATGGAATGTTGTCGTAAACTTTGTCCAACCACAGGACAGTGAACCGAAAATGGTTAAATACTTGGTATAAATAACAAATATATTCCCGCCCTCTAAAAATTAAAGAATACAGATTCTTTGTCTAATTCGCTTCGAGTCGCGTCTCGGAAGTCCCGCCCTCAACTGCACCTAATTTGACTGTTCCCTTTATCAGACAGTGGAAGATTTCTCCTTGGCTCTTTTGAGATAACAACAGCAAATCGTATTGGTTTAGTCTTATCAGTCCTATGATTCGCTTCATTGTAGCCAATTACTGTTACAGCAGCCAAACCCAACACTGGGTCGTACATTTAATTTCGATATACAGGGTAGAAACAAATTGTTGGCCGATGGTTGGTCATTGTTTGGCTGTTTAACTACACATAATAAACCATTATTTTTACTATAGCTTTGTTGTTGCTACCACAGCTAAGCTACTTGTTTAAAATATAAGCGAAGTAAATGGACAAAATTAATGCTTTATTGTGCCAATAAATCTAAATGTGATACAGCCAAACAATGACCGTCGTCAACAATTTGTAATAACTTTGTAATGTTTACATAAAAAATTAAAATATGTTTGGACTAATCTGATACAACCCTACCCAAAATTTAAAATCATATATTGAAAATTATTGTTGTATAATAATAATCTTAATAATAATAATCTAATACAAAACATCCATATATATTCAAAATAGAAAACCACATTTGTTGAAAAAAAAAATACGATATCTTAAACTATATAACTTCTTTATTATAAAATTATTGCATTTATTTCAACTTAAATTTTGTATCTTGAGCATTTCTATTGAAAACAAAACCGATAAAACTTTTATATAGAAGAATATCAACAATGGAAATAACATATTGCAAGCAGGGTCCAATTAAGACATTGAATCAAGGGAAGCCCGCCTATAAATGGGGGCCCCATTGCTCCCATATAAACTCTGAAGCATCAAATCGAGCTTTTACATGCACAAAAATCCTTGCCCTTGGATAGCAACGAAACACATTATAAATAATATTTAATAAACATTAATAAGTAATGAAAATATTCTTAATATTCTTTATGTTTTTAATTATTTTTCCAGTATTCGAACAAATTTAACACAAGTGATAACGTTTTTTTTTTTTGTTTAAGTTAGTAATACCACTTTTTTAAGGTAAATTTAGTCGCAAACTATGTTAGAATTAAATTAGATTTAAATAAAATGTGTGATTTGGGGGCCCTCAAAAATATAAAGTGTAAGCCTGGGCTTCCTGGGCCTATTCGGTAATCAGGCCCTGATTGCAAGTTAAATTCACATACTTAAGGATTTGTAAATGAAAGGTGATACTTTTGAAACTAAAAAATACCCATTAAAATATAAATTCATCATTTAAAAAACGCTTTTAAAAATGCCTCAACAAGAGTTTTGAAACGCGTGATAAACCCGTTGGCATTGCACCAATAAATACATCATTCAGACCACCCGCTTGGCAGGGGATTATGGATGACAAAACCCGTGAAAAGATGTAGATATCCCAGCATGCAAGGCTTTTTAAGAGCATTTAATATCTTTCTTGCCACCTCTACTCACGTGAAATGTCTGTACACTCATCATATTTTTTTAAAGATTTCAATGCAGGACAATAAACTACCAGTGAGGGGAAAAGGGGTCACAGCTGGCTCAAGAACTGAACATCTGCATGGAAATTTAAAAAAAGTACCCCAGTCGAGCTTTTCACAAGGGATACGATATTTACGTTATTTTTAGAGAACGGTTGTTCTCTCTGCTCGTTCTTATTTGAGCACTGGAGTTTCAAAACCAGATAGATCTGTTCATAAATTTCACAGGAAACGCTAAAAACGATTGACAACCACGTACTTTTGGATCTAAACGCGTGACTTTAAATGCATTTTTAAATTCGATTCGGACACTTTGGGTTAATACCGCTACATGTAACAAATGTTCTTAAGAAACGATTTTGCAAAAACAATCTATTTGGGTGTGACACTAGAGGGTATTAAACTCTTCTATTCTTTCCTGAATTGTTCTTTTTTCGGAAAAGGGGCGTGAATAAATAATAAAACTAAAAGTTGTGTAGGTTCGCAACCTCAGATAGGAAAGATAATTTGAATTTGTTCTAAGTGATTTTAAAGAAATAAAAAGCAAAGAAGTATAGTAAAAATAAACAGCGCAACTTGTTCTTTTTGCATTTATAATAATTATTTTAGTGTTGTAAATGTACCTACTTTTACTTTTTACTTTGAAAAACGAGTATGTTCAAGTACTCATTTTTAAGTATCTTTTTTTTAACAGTGTAGTTCCTATCCATATGGTCACTGGTATCCGTGCGAATCAAAACTTTCTCATCGATGGCAACACCTCTTGCGCAGTCGTTCCTAAACTCAATGCATTCCTAATTTAATCTGTGGATATCTACGTTACGGGTATTTAGTATTAACGTTATCCAATATAAGCATAATAAACCGATTTGGAAACTGTAATACTGATCCTGAACATTATGACCGAAGTCCACAGCATAATTTCTCATACTTAAATAGAAGTAGTATATGTACAGAGAAAACCATCTTCAAATGAAAGGGCCATAGCAACATCCACTTTTTAATTTGAATTTAAGAACAGGTTGTCACCGTTCATATTTAGAAACAGGTGAAAAATAACCAGTCGTTCTTTTTTTTTTTTCACATCCCCACTCTTTACTCTGGAGGAACGTAGCTACGCGGAAACCCCATTGTGCATTGGAGTCATTGCCAAGGACATAACTTCCGCGAGTCAAGAGAACCCATTTTTTTCTGATCAGCCCATCCACACAATGCCTCCGGGCCATTTTGTAATGATGGGTCCTTGAAAAAAAATAAGGTCCGCGACGTTAAAAATCACGGGTTTATATCTGGCAAGGGAGGGGTAGATGGGAGTAGCATTGCGTTCTTAATCGAGTTAAAAAGTAACGTAAATGTATATCAACGTCTTTTAAAATTTAATATGCAGGCAACCAGATAAGCAGCTCCACATCGTGGGAAAGAAGATATGAAATGGTGGATATATGTATAAAAAATAACATAAAAGAAGAGTTAATCGATGGAACGGAGTGAGTCATGTTATGTTTTCTATCAACTCGAGATGCTGTCGATGTGACTCATAGTGAATGTGATGTTATCCGTTTAGAAAAGGGATAAAAAGAAACTTAAAGGGAATAATTGGAAGTAAGAAGGGGATATAAACCCCTACAATCAAATGTTTTTAAGTCGCTAATGTAGTGCTTAGATATACGTGGAATGAGTGAAGTTGATGTTCGTTATAACGCTGCGATGGAAAATTATATAGGAAATATGGTATACGTCATGGTTCAGAAATCGACTTCAGAGAAATCTTTCATTTTCGGATTAATACAGTAGAACTACAAATATCCGAACTCCAGTTATTAGGATCAAATAAAGCGGATCGTCAATTATCCGGATTGCTTTAAGAGAAAAAAAAATCGGCTAAATCCGTATTTTAAAAGTTTCTTATCGGTGAATGATATTATTTTTAATGGTCATTAAAAAAAGGGACAGACTGGCCATTGGATGGTTCAGTGCAATCACCGGCCCGGATCCAGATAGAAATATCATAGGGTTACTATGATGTTGTTTCCTCTTACCTTCAGAAAAAATTATAAGCAAAATTTGTGAGGAAAAAAAATTAAATAAACAGTGTGTATAAGAAGTTTTTTACTGATGTGTGTAGTATATTTATGTAAAATTTATGTTAGTTTATAAGTGCTTATAATTCTCATTCTACATTAATTTTGGAGCTGGTAAACACTGATTATGTCCCAATACGCCCCATTAAATTATATTACGTACTAAAGCAAAATTAGATTTTGTTTTGTTATTTAGAAATAATCTTTTTTTTGTGTGAGTTATCCAGATATTCGTTTATCCGGGTGGGGTCTGGTCCCAATTGATTCGGATAATTGGAATTCTACTGTACTTATCTTTAGCTTTTTCGTTGATTATTTAGTTTTATTTTCTTTTAAAAGAAGAAATAAACAGAAGTAGTGTGAATTTGCTTAAAAATTAATTTTATTCCATCATTCGAGACAATATTTATCACGTCACGAAACAATAATCAATAAATTAACAACGTACAATTTACGTTTCAAAAACGTGATTTACATTTACTCCTGTTATTTGCTATGTTGATGGAACAGTTAAGATAATGATTTTAGAAGAATAAAATATCCGTAGCTCAATTCTTATGAAAAATGAATATCCTAACAAAAAATGGCAAATTTAATGAAAGTCGCGTTGTCAAATATTATTTTTATTTTATTTAATATCCTCTGAATGATCACCATCACATCCTCATCAACACAAATTCCTTCACCTTAGCTAAGCTATTGTCTGTACAAAATTCCAAAGATAAAAAATTTCCAAACTATTCTATTTGTCGGGACGTAGAATAGTTGAGTAATTGTTGTCCGTAGGCAGTAATTAATTCAATCGAGAGCGAAAGGAATCTCGTTTGGGTGAATGTCCGCCATTGCTGCTGGAAGAGAAATCTTAAAGCAGGGTGTTGCCATTCGCAGTTCAAAAGTATCTTAACGTAGATACATATTATAAGTAAAAACTGTGACTAATTTATGTATTCATATAACATCGGCTTATTAATATAATATCGGCGAAGTATTTTAACAAGCAAAAAAATCATTGCTGACATGAAACCATACAAATTTCTTGTTTCAACAGACGATAAATACTTCGAAGCTTCTCATGGCTCCGAATATATGAGACTCAATTTTGAAAAAGACATGAACTCAAAACTGAGTACAATGATTAGATGCTGGCCTACATAAACTACCTTCATAAACCACTTTTAACAATTACAACCGAATATTACCGGGAATCGAACTCAGATCAACAACAAAGCAGTCCAGTTGCCTCATAAATTAAACTACTAGGGCGACAAAAAGAAGTTACTATAAACAGAAGAATTTTTAAAAAAGTTTATCAAAAGAATGGGAAGTAAGATAATTGCGTTGTAATGACCCAGTTTTTATTTCAACAATCGATATCAAATAAAATGGGAAACTATCTTCTGAACTACTATTTTAAGTTTGTTGGGTTTCATGAAGATCACTTGCATAGAAGCTGAGATTAGCCATATTGAATCGCACTGCTATTTTTCAAGAAAGTACGGTTACTTGCATTTGAGTATGTCATACGCCATTGTACACTTAAGGTTAATGGTCATACGCCAGTTACAATTATATATTTATTACATCACGCACCCATGGGGGAAGGAGTCTATCACGCGTGGCTGTGGCGTGACATAGAACAGAAGAAGGGACATCAATAATTGTGTAACGTATCAAAACTTTGCAGAAAAAAATTTGAAATTTATTTCAAACTTTTATATTAGTTATTTTTTATTGAGATCTCAATCTTTTTAGCTAAAATATTAGTAAAATACACAGAATCGTAGTTTTAATGACTGATTTTTAGCTGCAAAAATGTATCGTAACGTGAGGGGAAAAAGATGTAAGGATTACACGACCATGCGTGACATGGGGACATATATCTAACGCTCCTTAACACTAATGTGTACGAAGGCATTGATCAATAAATTTTAACACATCGATATAAGATCTACAATTAAATTAAATGTATTAATTCAACCATAAAAAGCTGGTGATAGCTCCATCTAAGAGATAAAAACCAAACAAAACGTAACTCCAAGCTCAACCGAATTTTAAAGACCATGCATTGCGTGGCTTATCTATGTGGAGACGCATGGGATTAAGTGAAAGTCCATTCTTTCCGAGTGAAAGGACAATCGGATGCAAGCAGGACGTGACATTCCCACACTTCTGTCGGGGGGTGTAGTTGTCAAAAGACGTGTCGTCGCTGCGGCATTTTACACGTGACGCATCCCTATTCAGAGAGAGAGGGAAATCAATGGGGTATGAAGGACATGGCGATCATTAAGGCCTCAACTTGTTCTTTTATGTTGGTGATCTATGGGTACCCTGCATTTTTTTATACTTCATAATAGCACATATTTATATTTGCTTATTCAATATATTTTCCTTAAATTACCGTATTTAAAATTTCTATACTCTACCACCCTTTTAATCATTACAATTTAACTGTGTCGTAATAATCTTTCTTCGTGTCTAAAAAGCTATATTTACCATGACACATAATTTCTCTATAACATTCGTGTTTCTTTCTTTAATGCAATAGAAATCCCATAAATATTTCGATGATGACTTCAATTCCAAGCTTAATGGCATAACAATCACCCACGAACATAGTTTGGCTATAAGTTCCACGAAAGAGCAATTTATGTTGTTTTTTGTCCCTCTTAATCAAAATTCCCTAGGTGAAACCATTTTGGATCAATATTGATGATTTCCATTACTTAATCTATCCCTAAAATTCCCAGCTTTTAAATATGAAAACTACCTCATTCTAAATGTAACCCAAATCCTGTTTCGAACATATGTCGGCTCTGGAGGAATAAATAGTTTTAACCTAACTTATCGGCCCTCATTACAATCTTTTACAGGGGAATACCCCTAAAAATCATGACAACTGCCCCTAACAATAGAATACTAGATGTATATTATCATACAATATTAACTGCATGTCAACGTATTGCTGGAGTCCTGTCGAAGGTAATATACAGATAACTGCGTTATTAATATATAAATAATTACGTTATTAATATATCGATAACTGCGTTATTATTAATATATAGATAACTTTGTTATCGGTTGTGATTGAATAGTAACTAATTCAGCAGTTTTGAGAAACCGTTAAAAAAAAATACGGAAAATTAACGATAATATACTCAATTACAAACATTCCTCACGTAGTTTAATTTTCCGATCTCCGCAACCTGTATGCTACTGCAATGCAATATACAAAATTTCAGCTGTCTAAATCCAAAATTTTAGATAGGTATCGGTATATAACCATTACTGTTATTAGCGCACATTCGTGAGGAATGATTTATAATTTTATTGAACAACTGTGTCGGTAAAAATATCTCTGGGAAACAAGGTCTGAAGACTAGGTCACCACAAGGCGAGACCTTGCTATAGATAACGAAATAATAAATTTAACACATCCAGAACAGCAAAGAACTCTTATAAAATGTTGAAATTCTCTTATCTGCTCCCCTTCACGATTGGTACAGAGGTACCCATCTAGGGGTTTCATAGGAGTTTATAAGGGACAAAGAAATTAACAGACCGTCCTAACAAGATTTAATAGTGGATATATTATGGCACTATCCTATGACAGGGGATGCAAGACATTCGCCCTGTGCACTAAATGTGAGCAAGTACCGGCTTCACCCGAGCATATTCTGTCTTGCTTGGGGCTGAGTCGTGAAGATCTCAAGAAGAACCCTGTCCTGGTGATGACCTTTCTGAGAGTGAATGATTTGGTGGACCTAGTCTAGACTGGGTGGAATAAGTAACAACAAGATTCCCCATTCATTCTGAAACATTGTATCGATAGAAATATCTCTGGGCAACAAGGTCTGAAGACTAGGTCACCACCACAAGGCGAGACACTACCCTGGATAACGAAATAATAATAAGTCTAACACATCCAAAATAATAAATAACTCTTATATAATTTTGACATTCTCTTATCTAAGCCTCTAAACGCCTCGATACTTTTATTTATATAAACAACAAGATTCCCCATTCATTCCGAAACATTGTATCGATAGAAATATCTCTGGGCAACAAGGTCTGAAGACTAGGTCACCAAAAGGCGAAACACTGCCCTGGATAACGAAATAATAAATCTAACGCTTCCCGAAACCCCCGTATCCATAGATACACAGTCACAAAAGTGGATCGCCGCCTCGCTTCCCAAGTGATTACCACCGTTCAGCGATACTCTAATTTTACCGCATCGCAAATTATTAACAAGATGAGTCGTTTTGGTCCGGCGATTTTCCTTCTCTCTGGGCGACCGGTCACACTGAAAAGCGAGCGATGCTCCAGTGCTGAACTGGTTGCAGGATGGACGGTTGTGTCCAATGGAAGTGGGATGGTATGGGCACGTAACATGACCGGCAATGCCGTTCAGGTACATAGAGCATTGACATATCGGAGGGTTGTCTGCCGAGTGGTATAAGTCCGTGAGTGTTTCGAGATAAAAGTTTGTAAATCGCCTTGGCTAAAGGGCCGTCACACAAAATCTTTTTTGGAGGGGCTGGGACAAGAAATTTCCTAACTTAACGATTCGAAATTCCCAACTCAACGAATCGAAATTCTCAACTTAACGACGTCGGGAGCCAGCTCAGGTGTTGTTCTCGTTATTTGATCATGGTTTACAAATACGAAGATTTGTTCCCGGGTCTTTCCTTCGAAATAGGCCCCGAACCGTCGCCAATAGTCCAATGTGCAGCTCTAGTGTGACGTTAATTAACCAAAACAAACTTAATGATTCAAAATTCCCTATTCAACAGTGCTAAAAAATTTCAGTTCCGACTTTTCGACATTTTTCAACTTTTTTTTTTTATAAATTAAGTAATATTAAACAGTTTTGTTCTGATTTGTTGCACGCATGTTTCAATGAGTGTCCGTTCTAAATCAAATTTAAGTTTAATCTTTCAAGTTGAGCGATTTCTAATCTTCCTTCGCTTTCATTTGCTAGTAATCTTCAGGTATAAATTTTTCCAACTCAGAGATTTTTAAAAACTCGAAATTCCCAACTTTTAAGGTTTTTTTATTAATGAGGGAGGGGGGGGGGGGGGGTCATACTCACCCCCAACCCTATTGTTCTTAAAAAGAATATAAAAGTAATAATTTTCTGATTATATAATAAAATGTTTAAGATCAAAACTCGTTTTATAGAACATTACGTTAAGAATATTAAAATACAAATACAACGTTAAAACTACGCAATAAAAATACATAAAATCTAGACATGTATCTCCCAAAACATGCCTAGATTTTATGCATTTTTATTGCACACTTTAACGTAGTATTTATATTTAAAAAAATGTTTATTAAGTAATACAAGCTAACAACTATATTATGAGGGTATAGTACGATATATTTTTAATTAATTGTTCTGTGCCAATGATTTAAATGATTGCACTGTCTTATACATGTAAGCTCCATGACACAAAACGTATTGTTCGTTTTTGAAACATCACCTATAATTGAAAAAGGAAAACATCTTAGAGTTTTAAGCTTGTGTAAAGAAAATCTTTCTTTGAAATAATTTAAAGCATGCAAGTGAGCCTTTCCTTTCGAGTTTACAACTAACGTAAAAGAAAACCTGCATAAAAATAGTCATAAGAGTAAAAACTTTTAAGAACCGAAACGAAAACACTAAGGAATAGACGCGCTGGTTTCGCTTAGAGAAAGAGAAATATTTTACGAAGGTAGAACAGAAAGAAGATAAAAAAAAAGGGCATTTTATAGAGATTCTTCAAACAAATAGATTTCGCAAAACAGGAGAACGGGAAAAAGGATATTCAAAATCTGCAAAATGTATCAAAATAAAACGGAACAAGAGTTGGGAAAACGTTGAGTGGACGCGGGTGTATGAGTCTGCGCATTCAATTCGAGATGCTTTAATTTGCATACCCACGAAAAGGAGAATTGAAAGCATCCCATAAGACTTGGAAATCGATGAGAATATTTCCCAGGAAAACAGCTTTGCCTTCTGCATAAAAGAAAACACATCATATAAAATTCATTTGCTTGAATCTTTGTCTATGTTGCCTTTTACTTTAATTCCAACTCTCAGCAAATCTCTCTGTCCACTGTATATACACCTGAATCAAATATGCATGAAAAAGGGAATGTATTTTGGTTTTTATAATACAAAATTTGTTTAATACACTACTTTCAAAACAAGAGGTTTTTCTGTAGAGGTAAGTTATCTTGTAAAACTAAGTATCTTATTTTCATGTTCTATATTAGTTTTAGATCTAAAAATATATTTTGTAAAATTCACTTTATAGAAAAATCCGAATGTAATAAATTTTGAGCACTTTCTGGGCTAATAATAGCTCCGAAAAAGATACATATTAATAATTTTGAGTACATTCAGTATTAGTTTAGTAAGTATATTTATTCCTTTTAGTACATTTATTTTGAACATATAATATTCAAATGTACTAAAATTATTATTAAAAATAAGATGTGGTGCAGAACAGGTGTGGTCCAGTATTGTACTGGAAAACCAATACTGCTGTTTAATCACCTTTAACCAACTACTACAAATATTCCTTGTACTGATTAGTAAACGGCTACGTTAGCCTCAGCTCTCAAGAACCGGAAAGTTCCAATTGCGGCCCATGGCAACCTTTTGTCTGGGCGATAAACAAATGTTTTCTTCTTTGAGAATATGGTAAACCCGCACCGCTTCGGACGCAATTGGGCTATTGCCCATAACGTCCCCGTCAGGAAGCAAGAAGTTCGCGTAGGTAGTCAGTCAATGCTTTGATATGAGTCACCACAGGCATACCCAAATTTAATCAGTTTTAAATTTTGTATACAAATGCATACCTCCTGATTTTGTGTGCGGGCAATGAGCTTGCATATTTCAATTTGTGAATGTTATTTCCAATTCAATTTATAGTTACTTCTCAATTTAAAGTTTTTGTTCGGAAATTATCTTTGTTTTAAAATTCACTAAGAGTTAAGAGATACGTAGAGGACTATGAAAAATATTCTTTAATAGTGTAGGATATATTGAACCGCTTATTTTCAAACTCAGGTAAATCCAAATTTTTTTGCGAAAACTTCTTTTTTAATATTTTTCACAAGTTCTCAATGTACAGCCGCGGGAAAAAAAAACGAACCACCGATGATTATTTCGTTAGTTTTTATAGTAGAGCTAAACTTAATATACCATTTTGTAGGGAATAAAGTCTACTACACATTGATATACAAAAAATTTGCATAGGGGACTATCTTCATATTAAAATCCGCACCAACTTTAAAATTTCCAATAGCAATACCCAATTTTGATTCAATATTTAGAATCTACGACAAAATTTATCGTTGAATATCAATTTGCAAGTCATTTGGTTAAGTAGTTTTTTAATTATGAATATCGAAAGTTTAGAACTCGTAATGTTAAATGAATTTCTTAAACTTTTAATCATATCTTTCGAAATAATAATTTTATTAAGCTGATATTTTTATCTGTGTTACTTCTAAACAACCCAAATAAAATACACTAACTTTCATTACTTATATGTATATTTTTTAATTTTATTTAAATTAGGATATTAATATTCATAAAATTTATGAATAGCAACCATGCTATATTTTAATAGTGATGGATTCAGAAAAACGCTTTATATCTATATCTAAAATTTCGTGATTTTCCTCTTTGTAGTTTTTAAGATATATTCAAATGTGCATCAAATGAATATTTAAGGGGTCATACACATATTTAAAATCTGCAGAACTTAACAGAAATCTACTAATTTTGAGAATTAAGAGCGCTGTGATCGCGTTGGCATAAAATTATAAATTCTTATATAAAGGCAAGGGGTATACGGGAGTGGGGGAATGAATGACCACAGAGAAAGAAGATCCACGGCTAACGCCAAAACATTTTCTACCAGCGTACTTCATTTTGAAGTATCACTAATACTTTGTCCAATGTGGAAGTAGCCCCTCAAATAAGATAGATACATATCGTCTAATATCTCTGCATATAAATGTAGAAACTTAATGAAAATTTATGTTTAGATTATTTTGAGGGCGGGGAACATTTATGCGCTATCAAAAGTAGGTGTTGCTATTGAAAATTTTAAAGTTGGTGCGGATTCGAGTATGAAGATACTCCCCTATGCAAATTTTTTGTATATCAATGTATAGTAGACTTTATTCCCTACAAAATGGTATATTAAGTTTAGCTCTACTATAAAAAATAACGAAATAATCATCGGTGGTTCGGTTTTTTTTTCCGCGGCTGTACTTACATCACCTTTCAAAGCGGTATTGACCAAAAGTGTCGGAATCCAGTCTAAAAATGCATTTAAGGTCATGGCTTTAGATGCGTGACTGGTAATTATCTTTGGCGTCGCCTATAACATTTATGAAATGAAAATGGATCTATATGATTTTAAAACTAGACGGCTCATATGTTTGTATTGTGCTCAAATTATCTTTCACATTGAGTGAAATGATAATAAATTCATCAGTAAACATTAAAAAAAAATCTCAACTAAAGTTCACTTACGAAATTCTTCTCCAAATTGAACTCTTCTGAAATAACCTTCACAGCCTTAACGCGAATGTACTACACAGGCTGAACAAAAAAACATCAGTGAACAAATGCGTGCGTGAAGTGTTAAAAAATCCCAGTTTCCTAACAGTCTACCTCTGGAAAGACATCTTTCACACAAGTCACATCTCTTGGCTTCCCGTTCCATGTGTTCTTTTGTTATTATTTTCTCTTGCAAACTGGGTCAAAGTGCTCCTGCGCCAAAAAAAAACATCTTTGCGCCGTGATTTAGTCACGGAACCCAACCACTGGCGAGGAATTTTGAATTGTGAATAACCTTACTGCAAGAATTCTTTGCATTCTTTAATTCAAAGGATATAGGGTACACGGTTCCGGGAAGGCCAAAATGACACAAATGGTTAAGGTTTTTAACCAAAATGCAGTAGTTTCATGAGTTAATTTCAAACGAATAGCTAGTTAAAAAAAATTGTTTGGTTGACAATTTAGTTAAAAAAATAAAATTGCTGCCATTTAACAAATGATTCTAAATTTAGATTGGCTGTAAATGTTTAAAGGGGGATGTTTATTGTTATTATTAAGTTGCTAATCGTCGGAAAACATCCGTGTCATGATTTAGTTACGGAACTTAAAGAATGTTGTATAACGACGAGTATAGTAAATCTAACAGGGAGAATTCTTTAAATAAAAGAAATACCAGTTCACCGTTTCGAATGTGGAAAAAGATCTAAATATTTAGTTACAGAGTTTAGCAGTTTAATGTGCTGTTTTAAAAAATAAACTTAAAAGTTTGCTTAGATCTATCTAATTTAATTTACTATTAAAACAAACATTCATAGAAGTGTATATATATATATACAATATATATATATATATATATATATATATATATATATATATATATATATATATATATATATATATATATATATATATATATATAAACCTTTTAAATGACAGATTTCTCCTTTAAAAAATAGTTACATAATTTCAAATGACGACAAAGTTATAAATAAATTTCAATAAATTATTGTGTTATTATTAATTTAAAAATAAATCAAATAGTTTATTTATAGCAAATAACGTTTTTAAGTACTTTTAACAATAAAAAAGTGGGGTCAGTATATCTAAAAAATATTGCATCTCCAAAATATTGCTTTCAAATAACGATAAAGTTATGAATAAATTTCAATGAAATATCGTGTTGTTATTTTGAAAATAAATCAAATTATTTACTTATCGTAAATAATAAGTTTTAAACACTTTTGACAATAATAAAAAAGTGGGGGCAGTATATCAAAATAATATTGGATCTCAAACAATGACATTCTTGATTATGCAAAAGGATTATTTCTAAAAAAAAAAATTCCAACAACAAGGACTGTTTTTAATATAGAAATTTTTGTGCATTTTAATATCAATGAAAAACAGTACGTTCAACAGATTTGTAACACACTATTAATTACTAAAAAAAGGGAAGGAAATTTAAAATTAAAAACGTTATTATATGTAATTAACATCTACACGAAGAATGCGCGCGTTAGTCTAATAATTTTTACACCGAAATGGGGAATAGTAACAAAACCCAACTACTATTGATACTTTTCAAAATACAAATGCATTTGAGAAAGAACTACTAAGTCTCGAAAAAATGACTAAACGATACAGCACGCACATATTTCGTATCTCTGTACTATCCGCGCAGATCCTGAGGAGCCTCACAGAACTGCGGCAAAAATCAATACGACAACGGGAAACGGGACACTCCTGTTTTTACCAGCTACGTGCCAGCAGAAATGGCGCCCTCTTGCTGGAAAAGCACTTGCTTGTCAAAAGGTATTTGCGGAAAAAAGTATCTATTTTAAACGCGCTTTTTTTTATTTGTTCATGCATTTTTACTTTGCATGTAGTCCTTAAGAAAAATTACTGCAACGAATAGAATTATTTTTTACCCAGTAGATAAAATATGAATGTAGGTCATGAATACAAAGTTTAAGTTTGTTCTATTTATAGAGGGGTATTATCCAAGAAATATATAAATAATATACCAAGAGAAATTACAGAAAAATATTGTATGCCTAGTATCTTTTTTTAAGTCATTAAACCTACAATTTTATACTTAAACTTTGCATAAATAATATCGTTTTTATAAAGTATTTTTCTAGTGTTGTTCTACCACCAAAATTTGAGCTCTGACTCAGATTGTTATATTAATCTGGTTTCTACTGACTTGAATATAAACCAAATCCCTACTTTTTCATGAAGCTTTCGGCTTAAATTTCTTAACTTTTATCGCTTATATAAATCAAAAGAAATTAGTATTTAATAAAAAATTAGAAATTAGTAATTTGAAATTTTAATTTTATATAAAAAAAATTAGAAATTAGTACAAATAGTATTCAATGTGTTTCATGCATTTCATCGTGAAAAGCTGAACTTATGGTGGTAGGACTATATTGGGGTGTCGCGTTACTTGAAACAGGTGGTCACAAACTGTTGGGCGATGATCATTGTTTGACTGTATCACGTTTAACTGTATTGGCATAATAAAGCTTTGTTTTTGCCCTTATATTTTAAACAAGTCGCTTAGCTTTAGTAGCAACAAACAAAGTAGTTAAAATATAGTAAAAATAATAGTTTATTATGTGTAGTTAAACACCCAAACAATGATTATCACCCAACTATTTGTGTCCACTGTGTATCCTGGACTGTTACGTGCAAAATAAACTTGCAAACTGTACATTTCTATAGAAGTCATACATAAAATTATTTATCGTTTACATAAAAGGACATATATATTCTTCGTTGGGGATCTACTAACGCGAAACTACACTGCTAGTACTAGTACAATAAACACATGTTCTATTGCTTTCTATCAAAATTATTCTAATTCATTTCTACATACTGCTTTTCTCCACATTATCAAACGTTTGAGTTTGAAACCATATTTTTTATTTCCCAATGCATAAAATGATTTAAATTCCCAAAGTATACAAGAAATATTAACTTCAAAGAAACCTACATTGCTTATTTCTGTAATTCTCTAAAATTGCAGTGTTAAAAATAGGAACTCAAAAATAAGTCAAATGTATTAATTTTTGAGTACATTCTATGTTATAATGGTTCCGAATTTATAACTTTCATTTTTGAAAAAGACATGTACTCAAATCTGAATACAATGAGTAAAAATGAATAAAAAGAGCAGTTGCTTGCCTACATATAGGCGGTTTTCATAAACCACTTTCAATAAATGTCGACAATTACAACCAAGACTTACCGGGAATCGAACCCAGATCCTCAGGCGCCGCAGTCCAGTGCCTTATCCGTTAAACTACCAGGGTGACTTGAAGAAGTTATAAACAGAATAAATGTTAGAAAGGTGCGTGCCAAAAAATGGGAAGTAAGATAATTGAGTTGTAATAAATCAATTTCCATTTAAGCAATCGACATCACATAATGTGGATAAACCATCTTCTGAACAACTATTTTACACTTGTCAGGTCGCTTTGTTCAGATCGCTTGAACAGAAGCTGAGATTAGCAATATGAAATCACACTGCTCATTTTCGCGAAAGTACGATTTCTTAAATTTGAGAGAACGTCATCGTTCATTTACGATGCAATTGTACTCAAAGAAAAACCAGTAAGGTCATGTACTCATTTTTAAGTACCTTTATTTTTACAATGTACAGCCCCGATTTTGCTCAGCCTGCACATGGTCCAGTTGCGAATCATCTGAATTCTTATAAGTGTCTTGGCCTTGACTCGTCTCGTGATTGTCGTTCTTTTATAACGGCCATCACAAAAGTAAAAGCAACAATAAAAAAAACCTTTCTTTACTTAGATACAGCTGCTTTGGGCAGGAGACGAGAGCGTACGCATGGACAGACGAGATAATTGCAGAAGTCCCCTGAGGATATAGAATTTGACACAGGAAGGGCATTACGTATAGCGTGGCGAAAATGATTTTCAAAATCTACGTTTGCTTGAAACAAAGACATATTTTCGATTTTTGGATACAATGTTCGTGCCTATGACGACAATGTTTTAAATAAATTAACGTGTGATTTTTCACACGCAGAATAAAAGTGGATTTGTGTCCTCATCCTCAACTTTGCAATTGCCAACAGATTGTCAAGCACTTTGCGTTGAAATCTGAAAACAAAATGTCAAGGAATTGTCATTTTATTTTCATTATATTTGTCTACGGTTTACGGTTAATTTTTTATCTTTTATGCTCATGGTCACGTTCCTCCTTAATTCTATTGAAGTATTCAAAAAACATTGAAGCGTTATTGAGGATTTGTAAAGTATTTCATTTCGATAACGTTATAAGTAAAATGTGTTTTCTGCGGCGTATTATGTAAAATATAAAAATATTTTTCATTCCAGTAAATACAAAAATACAAAATAACGCATTTATAACTATTAATTATGCAGCACTCAGTTTATGAATACCATTTACCCTATTATAAGTTGTATAAACTAATATATAATTTCTGCTAATTGACTTAATAGACTCATTTTACAACGACCCCTCGTTTTAGTGACCTCTTCCTGTCATAACGATAACCTTTTAATGTCTCGACCAATTGATTTGTTTCTAATCAAATAAGTTATTATTTTATTCATTACAACAATCTTTTCGTTATAGCGATCGCAGTACAGATCACGTAATGGGTCGTTATACCAAAGCTGTACTACAGCGGTTCTGATTAGCATAAAGCCGCGTACTCCTAGCTAAAAATAAAATAAGACCCGGGACCCCTTTTTCATATATGCTAATAGAGGTCTCCCCTCGCTTATATGTACACGTTTCAATTATGCTTGAACATAAAAATAAAGGAAAGAAAAAAAAATCCGAAATTAATTTTTATAATTATTTCTTTTAATTTTAGGCAGTTTTTACTATGCAAAATTAAAACAATGAAATATAATCACAATTGTACCCAATAAATAAGTGAAAAATATAACACCACAATCAAAAATTATTATTTTTAGTCTCTCACACGAACATTCGTGTAAGCATTGTCAATCAAAATTAGTTACTGCGATGATTTTCGAACCGTATTGGATGAGTGAAATATTTCTTTTTGGTTCATAATCTCATCCAAATTTAGCTGCTATAGGTTGATATTTAAACTTTTTAAATCTGCGTGAATATTGTATATTACAGTATCTATTTTTCATGTAACAGAAGGTAGAAAAATCTTGTTCAAATCTATAAGTAGTGCAAAAAGGGTTCAAATAACTTAAAGCTTTCTCGACTAAGTGTTTTTGGTCACTTTGATCAGTTAACCAAAATTCAATTAGTTCATCATCTTTAAAAAAAGCTTTTTCAGAAAATTTGTCAAGGTTTAACAATTTTTTTTTTTGGATCCCGAGGGTACCATTTGGGAACCACTGTTCTACTGTAATACGAAAAAAAAAATCTACCCCGAACAATTATGTCTTTGAAAGCCTATTACTGCCCTCCACCCCTTCCCAACATTCTCTCTCTTAACCCAACAAACAACAAAGTGTCGTTGATGGTGACGGTTCATCTGTCTCCGAAGACTACGAGCACAGAGTGAGGCTCCTTCGAGTCAGAAAAGATGAAAGAGGAGGAAGAGGCGAATTGACATTGGGTGATGGATGGGGATGAGTGATGGAGGGAGATTGGGCCTGCAGGACAGATGGGTGGGGTGGGAGGGTAGTTAGGCGCTGCGATGAAAGAGCTACACGTATTTTGTTTGTGGTGAATGAAATGGAAAATACACCAATCGAGACAGAGTAATTGGATGGTGTGTATGTCCACAATGAACAATTAAACGCTTAAAATTTAGTTGTTTCCATTCTTTTTTAAGATAATTGCATTAAAATCGAGCCCATAGTATGAGTACATGTAAATAGTTTTGTATGCAGTTTAAATAGTAAAGAATTTTTTTTGTATAGGCCTCGCTATGTACTACACATTTATTTCGAATATACATTGTATAAATTAACAATGTTTTAAACTGTTCTCCAACTCAATGCTTAATGATCGATACTTAGAGGCAATTTTGAAATTGAGGACTTCAGAATTTTCTTTAACAATAAATAAATTACATTTTGGATTAAAACTTAGAAAATTAGTGTCGTGTAGCATAATATATATATATATATATATATATATATATATATATATATATATATATATATATATATATAGGATGAGTGTACCAATTAACGATCACGTACCATTTACCAGCCATTGCTTAAAATATTTAAAAGTAAGAGCACATCATTATGTTTTTAAAAGTCTATTCTACACTCAAATGATTTTAAAAAAAATTTAATTAATAAAATTACATTTTATACTGTCTAATGTGAGTTTGGAAGCCAAATGGATTTATTTTGTTTGCCACTGTCGGAAATTGGTCTAAACTGGACGGAAATTGGTGCACTAACCCAGTACAAGTTTCAGCACGGACATTTTCTCTTAAACAAAAGCAAAAATATTGCGGAATTTGAACATTGCACCAATAATTACTATGTGTTAATTTTTATCGACGAGAATAGTCGCAACTATTATCTGTTAATTGATAATAACAGTAATACGTGATGCTTACATGAATAACAGCCACAGCATGTTATAAGCGTCTAATCCCATTACCATATATTTTGTTTAATAAAATTGGCACTTCACTCAAAAATTGCCTTATTACTTTTAATTTAAGAGGACAAAGATTTGTTATGCATCTTACAAATTCGAATCCATGGAGCATGAATATGGTCCTTAATATTTTCCCTCTAGATAAAGGTTTTAAAAACAGATCGCGAAGACTTCCCTTTGTAGAAGGACAACGGCGGTGTCCCTTATATCAACATCAAAGCAAATACCGAACTATTCACAAGATCATGAAATAAAAGCCTGCTATCCTCAGGTCAAACTATTTTCGGCCGTTAAAATACGAGACTGGATCGATAGCAAAAACATCCACTCTCCAAGGCTATATGCTCCGAGGTTCAGGTAGAGATTATACTTTCAAGACTTTCCATTCAAATCCAGTCGATGCAGGGAAGGTAGACAGCTGGGGCAGTTGTCCCCCCCAGAGAGGGGCCCCTCAACAATAGCGAAAGGCGTATCCCAATGAAAGTGCGTCCGCCAACGGATTATGCGCAGACGTGTAGAGAGGGGGGCCCCAACCGTTTTTGCCGTCACAGTCCAGCGGTTAAGGTTTGGGGTTATAATACGTCAGGAAGCAGATGCGAGTGGTACGGAAAACGAAATGGTGTTCCCGCCATCGCCGAATGAAACGGTGTGCATTTTTCTCGTGTTTAGATTTTGTTTACACGCGATTTTTAATAGCCGTGGAAAAACGCACGCTTGCAGTAATTTAAGCTACATAGTATGATGAAGCTGAATAGGAAAAACGAAACATAGAATGTATTAAAGTGGCGTACAATTTGCATTTTATTCTGTTTATATCCAGTGGCGCAGTAGCTGATTTACGACAGGACATTTGGGGAACTCGTACAGGACCTCCATTTTAAGAGGGTCGCCCCAAAAATACTTATACAGCTAAAAATGTGAACAAATTAAATCTATATAAACAGACTAATGATATATTTTTTAAATCAATCTGAACAAAGAAACTAATAAATACTGAAAAGGATGAGATTGTTATCTTTTATTGAGATGAGATTGTTTTTTTCTTTTAATTTTAACAACCGAATACATCTTATTAGTGTTGCTGATCAACGTACTGTTAATATTCTTGGAGATTTAAAATTATAAAAGAGTAATAAATCATTGTTATTTTTTAACCTTTAACCAATCAATAACGCTTTTTATTAACACTAACTGCAGATCAATCTCAAACCCGTAAAGATCTGAAAAACATAACCTTGAAATTATATATGCATTTTAAATGACTCAAGACCATCATTACAAGTTTCGAACAAATATCACGGCCTTCACTTGTATTGCAGCCCCACCTTTTCCTCATAATTGACATTGATAGAGCAACGAGCTTTTCTGCATTACCTGGTAATTATATCCGAATAAAGAAGCAAAGGGATTGCAATGATTCCAAACAAAGCAATTCTGCCATTTTGTAATGGATCGTTTGATTGGTTACTTTTTACGTGGGTATAGTGTTAATAAAACGTGGGTATAGTGTCTGCAGTTAGTGTTAATAAAAAGACATACTCCAGTGTTCACTCTAGAAATAAAAAGGGGCAGGGCGCTGTTGGCAGTAAAAGGGCACTCCATTTTTAAAAAGGCATTTCTTGTTTTTAAAAGGGCACTTTTAAAAAAAAAAATTGTGTGGGCGTGGCCACATATTCACACATCGGACCCGTGACGAAACAAAAAAAAAATAAAGTTCCGATTTGTTGGTTGACATTGCTATTGTTAACGGTTCGGAACCTATCTCGAAGGAAAGACCCGTACAAAATTGATGTCTTTTTATGAAAATATTATTTGAAATCTAAAATTTGACATTTTAAAAATGTTTTCCCTAAAAAGCAGTTCTGTAAGTAGAAATCAAATCCCTTACAAAACTGATAAAAAGGCTACTTAAATCCAAAATTTGGTAATAAAATGCATAGTCTTGCAAACCAATCCCTGCCTAGTCCCAAACCATATTCACTTTAAAAAAAACTCAGAATTTCATATGCAGGCAACCAGTAGGATTTGTGGAATGCCCCGTGCTCGAAATTACCGCGGAATCATCGCGATTTCACAACACGCGTAGTTATAAAAAAGTTTGTTTTTCTTCTGTCATAATTCACTTAATTCCAATTTACACGCACATTTTTTTTAATCAATGCCTTTTTTAAAGACAACTAGGGAAGCAATGATGCTTGTGCTTGACTGAAAAGGGCAAGGGCGGATTTTTTTCAAAAGAGGGCGGCATCTTTGAAAAAAGGGGCATGAGGGCGCTATTGAGATTTAAAAAGGGCGGGCAGGGCGGCCCGCCCTTCAAAAAACACCTAGAGTGAACACTGCATACTCGATATGTATATTTTCAAAGAAATGCTTTTGATTCATACTTCTCAAGGCTACGCAACCAGTTTTAAATTTTAAAATACTATTTTAGTGATAATTACTTCCGGATAAGCAGTTTTATACATAACTAACCTTTTAAATTGTGCTGTCTCGCAAATAGGATTACAATTATTGACTGATTGAGAAGATATTCTGTTTTGTACCTATTACATGTAAATTAGAATAATTTCTACTACTTTATGTTGCTGCATTCCTGATAGAAGTACAACTCGTTCGGGCCAAGGTTTATGCAACAACACGATCCGGAAATTCGATTTTAGCTGTAATGGGATTGGAAAAGGGAAGAAATAAAACTAATAGATTAGGGCCAATTAAGAGCCATAAAAGTGTCAGGTTTTATCTGCGATAAGGGGATTTGCTTCCGTTGAAGAAAACGACTGAAAAATTGCAGTACTAACAAATTTATGCACTATTGGAGTTGATACTCTTTATTGTCCAGTACAATTTTTTTTTTTTAATCGAAAGCCGGACATAAATAAAAATTGAGCGAAACATCTCCTAAAATATTCAAGAATGCGACAAAATTGTACTTACGGTTAGGCATGGGTGATGTTTCGATATATTAATTGATTTCCCGATTAATCGATTTTACGGTAAAAGTAAATATTTTTTTTTATTTGTAATACATAACTCTTTATTTGGGTTGTAATAACTCAGTTTCCATTTAAGCAATCGACATAAAATAACGTGGGAAAATCATCTTATGAATACTTATTTTAAGTTTGTCAAGTCCCTTTGTTAAGTTGTCTTCAACAGAAGCTGAGAGATTATTAAATCACACTACTTGTTTTTGAGAAAGTATGACTTGCATATTCAACAGGAATCGGAAATATCAATATATCAACCATATGTATACTATATCGAAAACTTCAGATATATTAGAAAATTAATATATCGGAAATATAGATTAATTTTACAATATCGATATTTGACTGGCGATTAATCTCGATGGATTCTGTAACATTTCATCGATGCGACATGCATTGCATTTGTCAAAAAGAATAAAGATTGCTTCTTATTTCCATACAAAATAAAAATGTCGCAACTGCTATTTTTAGGAATTAATGGCGAAGGGCGAGAACAGAACGGAACGCAAAAAGGTGGCTTTTAATTGCCATGGGCGGCAAGTCCTGTGCCATTAGATGGGAGGATCTCGAAGGCGAAAAGCAAACTCATAAAATAGCATTTTCGCCAGTTAGTTAGGAACGCCGCGTGTCGTTAAGTGAAAAGGGGCATTAACTCGACCGGGGTTGTTCCAGTTTTATGGTTCCATCAATTCCAAAACCAAATATTAAGACTGGAGAAGGCTTTCGAATGCAAACGACGAACATCGGGAAGCCAGAGAAAAAGATGGTTTTCGCTGTAAAACGAAATGTCATGGGGAAGTGTGAACAGCTGGGAGATGCGGTGTCAACGGTGTGGAAGGCGGAAGCTTGGTGGAAAGGTAAATTGCGAAAAAATATTTTTTTTTTTTTTGCGGTCTTTCTTTTAAAATTAGTTTTTGTGGTGCCTTGGGAATTCGGAAGCTTGGCTCTTTAGAAAGGGATCGTATTATTTTACAGAATAGATATTTTTAGTTCCACTTCAGATGGATGGAGACGGTGGATACATTTCCTGAAACAAAACATATCTTAACCTTTTGCACTGTGGGGAGACAGCGGTGTGAAAGGGGTTAAATATGGCAATACAGTTATTTTGTGCTAACTAGTACCTAATTTTGTTGTTTTTATTTTCAATGAGGAAACAAAAAATTATTTGTCGATGTAATCATTCAAGAACAATACTAAATTTCTCTCATTAAACTTACGATTCAGTTGGTTTAAAAGAACACTCCCCGTTTGAAAGAACAGAACATCTTTGACATTTGCGTTCTTTCAACGGAACAGTTCTTTATATCAACAGTTCCTGTTCTTTTTCCAAGAATTTTTTATGCTTATAGACTAAGTGGAGTGGGGGGGGGGGGGGCATAATTTGTTTTGTATCTGCAAGAGAACAAGTTGTTATAACAAAAGAGATTGGGTTGACGAAGCATTATCAGAGAAGGAGGCAGAACCCCTAGTTTTTAAATAAAACTCATATTGCCTATCAATATATATATGTGATGTTTAATCAATTAGATGCAGTCGTTTTAATTTTTAGACAGGTTCAGTTCTGAAGGTATCAAACAAAGGCTGAAATATGATGTTAAGATCATTTATAGTTCAGAATCTCGGAGCAAGACCTCTTTCAGCTTCGAGGTTACATCGTGAATCTGCATCAAGATGGAGATTTTGAGAAGGAGAATACACCCTGGACACCTCTGATTGGTTCCTCGACTTTTAGTTCGCATTTTCTAGTTAGTTTCAGTTCTGGTTTTTGAATTGGCGTGGGAGGGAAAGTAGTCACATGTGTAATGGTGACTCATCCGAAATTTAAGAGTGGGAAATTGCCACTTGAGATTAAATATGTTGGATGCTTTGGTACTGGGAAAAGGGGGATATCCAAAGTTAAAGAAAGTTAATTAAAATAATGGTATAATAATAAAGTGTGTGTAAATATCTTGCATATATATATATATATTTGATATTATTATAAAAATAAATTTATATTAATTATTTTTTATTTCAGCTTACACATTGTCATCGGAAAAAATACCTTTTTAGAAAAAGATATTTACATATATTTCCAATCTGAAAATACTACTGTGTGCAAGTAACTGTCAACCGTGCAACAGTACACTTGATGTTGTGAAAAAGTTGCCACTGAATAATTCAAGGAATAGGAGATTCAGGTTTCTTTCTTAGTAAAATAATAGGGGGGGGGGGGAGTCAAAGAAGGGGAGGGGAGGCTGAAATTGATGTTCGGCACGTGCCTGTAACTTAGAGAAGATCAGTTTCTCAGAGACAGGAAGTATTTTTCGTAGGCGTGAGAAAGGAGATATTATAACAATGGAGACAATATTCTGATAAGTAAAATTATTATTCAAATTAAAGATATACCGTATGATGTTATAAAAAATGGTCAGAAAAAAAATTATATAGCTGATTGTTTTTAATAATATCATGGTTGAAAATAGCGATTATGCTACAGATCTCGGGACACGACAAAATTTATAGTGACATTTTAATCTGCCAACAACCTGAACGGACATGTAAAGAATACGATTTTTTTTTTCAGTTACAAATGCTACTAAGAAATTATAATAAATTATTTACTAAAATCACATGTAACTATATTAATACGGGTTATATTATATATAAATTTTTATTTGTATTAATTATCAAAAGACGAATTTTTTGTTGTTGTTATTTACTTTATTCTATGATTTTTTTAATAAAAAAATCATTTTTAATTTTTAATACACAAAGGTCATTTTAAATTTTTAATACACAAAAGTCCTTTAAAAATCATATACGAAAATTATTATAATTAATTATAGTTGACTAATTATAATTATTATGTTATACTAACAAAATTCAATATATGTTAGTCTTTTAAAATTTAGTTAGAATATGAATTGTTTCAATTAACATTAACACAACCTACTCGACATATAAATAGGTGATAGTTATTTTTCAGCCCTGAAATATATATTTATCATTTCGTTATGAAATTCCCGATTTCATTATCATTGAAAATAGCTTCAATTATTTATATACTATAATTTATAAATTACAATTTAATCTATTTGTATACTATAATTTATTAATTGATCCTATCTCCTTAAGAAAGCATTTTTATTTTTTTTCCAAACTAAGTTCTAAGATATATCACATTAAAAATTGCTCTACAAATTAATTCGACCAGTTTAACATATTTCACATTAATTTTAAACTGATCACGTGGTTTTCAGAATGTCGTCATGAAATCGGTAAAATAAGTTAGAGCATGAGACCGGATGGAAAACGAGGTTTGCCATGCGCAACGATTTTGTAATGGAATACAATATTTATATTCCTAACGCATAATTTGACAAGGTGAAATTGATAAAACTTTCATGAAAATAAATTCTTGTTTATGAATACAAGGTCGAATGCCCGATTAAATATGCCGATGTGGTTTGCAAGAATGACTCGTCGCAAGGTGCGCAAAAATATACGAGTAAACAAGGTGTCGATTTGTTAAAATGTAATTCTAGGAATATTACAGTGTTCACTCTAGATATAAAAAGGGGCAGGGCGCTGTTCGTAGTAAAAGGGCACCCCGTTTTTGAAAAGGCACTTCTTTTTTTAAAAGGGCACTTTCAAAAAAAAGTTTGGTGTGGGCGTGGCCACCATTGACACATCGGACCGTGAACAAATAAAAAAAGTTCCGATTTGTTGTTTGACATTGCGCTAGAGCTGCATATTAGGCTTCTGTTGACGGTTCGAGGCCTATCTCGAATTTTACATTTAAAAATTAATGTTTTCCCTAAAAACCAAATCTGTAAGTAGCCCTAATCAGACTCCTACAAAACTGATGAAAAGGCTACTTAAATCCAAAATTTGGTAAAAAAAATGCATAATCTTGCAAATACGCCCCAACTATCTTTTCTTTAAAAAAAACACAGAACAAAAACTTAGCATTCCATATGTGGGCAGATGCAACCAATAGGATTCGTAGAATGCCCCGAGCTCGAAATATTGGAATCATCGCGATTGCACAACACGTGTAGTTAAAAAGGAGTTGGTTTTTCTACTGTCATAATTCACTTAATCCCAATTTACACAAAAAAATGTTCATCGATGTCTTTTTTAAAGACAGTTAGGGAAGTAAGGACGCTTGGGCTTGACTGAAAAAGGCAAGAGGGGCGGAATTTTTTCAAAAAAGGGCGGCATTTTTAAAAAAAGGGCATGAGGGCGCTATCAAGATGAAAAAAGGGCAGGCAGGGCGGACCGCCCTACAAAAAACGCCTAGAGTGAACACTGAATATTACTACTATAAAAATTGAAAGTTTTTTTTTATAGAACAAGCATGGATTTCATTGTTTTTATCTTTTATCGCACGATATCCTAAACTGAGGGGAACTGCGTGTTTCGCTGCATTTACCATAAAATAATCGTTATGCAATTCAATTTAATTAAAAATTTTATTTAAAAATGATCATAAAACGATTTTACGGTAATAAATACAATAAAACCCCGTGAATTCAAACTAATGTCATTAGCAAAAGATGAAATGGCCATCTTCCTTAAACGCATCGGTCACATAAGTCGCTTTAAAAGCCAACGGTCTAACAAATTAGAAAATTATTTCCTATATTCTATTGCAATTAAATGCATAATTTTTATAATATATCTGAATGAAAAAATTAATCACAAGGATTAGGGTAAGGTGAGGGAAAATGGGTTTTAAAAATCGATTGTTTGACGTTCTAAGTCGAATTTCTATCTAGAAAAAAAAAAAAAATTACATTTGTTTTATAAAAACGTTTACTTATTTATTGGAAACATAACTGTATATTTTTATTTAATTCTGAGTATTTTTAATACTCAATTTTCTAAAGCGACTTACCTAGATTCATGGATACAATTAAAATGTTTTATTGTGTGCGTTTCATGAAATTTATCGTGAAAAAGTCATTATTAAAAAATATTTTAGTCAAATTAGTAAAATTGAATTATATAAATAGCTAAATAAAGTAGAATAACTATCGTCAACTCTTGACGTTATTTTTAATTTCTTACGCAGACGATTTTTTATTCCATTTACTTAAAGCTCCTACTGAAGCAAGTAAATGGCGTCCATTTTTGTAAGAGAAATATGTTCTTTGTTGACAGTTTATTTGGAAAAAAAACAGGTATGTAACTTCATTATTTTAACATATAAACAGTGTTAAATATATTATAGTTAACTAGTGTGATTTATAAGCTTCGAAATTCATATTTTTTTAGAATAGTTGCAGTTTTGGCAAAAAAAAATTTAATTTTTACGAATTTCCTATTCATTGGCATTATTATATAGAAAAACCATTTTTCCCAATTTGAAAAATATTAAAAAAAAAAAGCCAAATAAATTAGAATTTTTTCTAATTTCTTCATTGGCAAATAAATGTATTAAAATATTTCTTTTATATACAAAACCCAAGAATATTGGTAACTAATTCGATTTTCCTAGTTTTTGTACTATAGAAGTTTTCATGTATCAAACTATCCAAAGTTTTGTTGTATACTGAAACAAATCGTCTGCTGGACTTGAATTAAATCACACAGAAATGTATTTTTTTGCTAAAATGTACTCCATGAAACGAAGTACATTTTTTAAAAAAGAACGAGATCAAAGCATAAGTTTAACACAATGTGTAATTTAATATTTAATTTTTAAAAAATATATCATTTTACCTCACCCTATTCAGTTTAATTCGAATTTCTCTATCAGATACCAAACTCTAGGCAACGGAAAAATTTAAAATAAAAGAATGTTCCGTCAACGTAACAAAGAATAATAAACCGCAATTGATCATCCAATTCATTCTGTCAGCACTTAAGTACAAGTGGTATATCACACATCCTTAGCCAAAAAATGAATTAAAGAACAATGCAAATGAGTGTGGTCGCACATTCACGTAGTACAAACATAACAAATGTTCTTTATTATTTTTGTTATATGAGCTTGGGGTGTTTGACAATAAAGTGTTCAGAATCGACAGCCACAATTTATTTTCCACACAGAGCACGTTTCAGGATCGACGCTATGGTTATTTTTTCTGTAGAATAAAATAGCACAATGCGCACTCTGTTTAAGCAGGGACAAGTTCTTTTTTTTTACTTAATGTATTTACTGACTCACGGAAGGCGCCAGTGATGAATGGCTAAACAAAAATCGAAAGTGGAACACAGTAACAAATAAAGTGCAGTTTGAAAAGAAATGTAACTGGAAGCACAGACAGAGGATTGCCACAAACTCCAAAGAAAACAAACCTTAGCTTTCCGAAGGAATAATAAGGATGCTTCGAAACGTGACTATGGCTTCACATTGGGTCAGATTTAATTCTCATATTAAGCCAAGCATATTAAATAAAATCTTAAATTATTGTTTTATATAATTATAATAAAAAAATGCAAGTATTTTTTTTTAAATCTAGTAAAACATGTTAAATGTTCAACTAATAGCAAAAGTCAGAATTATTCGTTTGCATAATTTGACGGATGTTTGATTTACTAGCAAAACCATTAATATAAATATATATATATATATATATATATATATATATATATATATATATATATATATATATATATATAAATAGAATATATATACACGATCTTCGTAAAATAAATATTCATTCATAAAATATTGTTACAATTTTCAAATTGATGAGAAACGGCAAAATTGAATTTAATTTTCGACTATATTACGTTTTACACATCGTATATTATTAAATTATAAGTATATATTGTTTTTAAAGAAATTTTTTATTTAAAATATATATATGACGGTCAATACAAAGATTTATTGTATTAGTGAATGTTATATTGTTTGACAGAAATCAAGATCCCACTACAACATTACCTTTTTTATAGAAAATACATATTATAAATTAAAATAATTTTTTTTAATTAAAAAGTTGCGAACTTTTCTACCTCTTCCAGAATTAATATAAAGACAAAATTTCCTTTTTTTTAATAAATTTTTTATAATTAAAATGTAACTTAATGCACATTAAATTTAACCTCATTTGATCGAGTTTAATAAAAATTTATATTCTTAAAAATATTTAAAAAATTGAGAAAATAAATAAAATATTTATTTTACAAAATGAATTTCCAAATACATTATAATCCGAAATATTTTGAAAAAAGTTGAAACTATGTTTTGACCCCATAGCACATTTCCGATTTTTATTTAATAATAATTTAATTTAAATATTTTTTAACAAATAAAAATAACAATAAATAAACTATAAACTTAACTTTTGTATTTTAATAATAAATGTATTGAAATATTAAAGTTTTTTAGCCGAAAAATTATTTTAATGCGGATATTTTTATATCAGATCCTTAAAACAATAATTATTAAATTAAGTAAATTAAATTTTAATTTAATATCCAGTGTGTATTAAAATTTCATTGTAAAGACACCAAGAAAATAATCACGAAAAACGTAAATGTCGGAGAATCGGACACCTGCATATAAATCCATTTCCCGCCAAAGTTTTTCGTTCGCTACTAAATGGAACGTTTTAAATAAAACTTGAAACGAACATAATGTTCCGCGATTTACTCAAATAAAGAGGATATATTCATAAAATTGAAAGATACAATGTATCCGAACATTTTAAAGATATCAATTTTATCCGAAATTGAAGCACAACGCTGGTATAACCGACGGTAACACCGAGCCAGGTAAAACCGCCAGGTAAGCGAACCTACCTGTCCCCCCCTTTTCAAACACGTTTTTAAGGGAGTTTGAATGTACACACTGAAAATGTCAAACCGGCTCACTAACGAACGCGGGTAAGGCAAAAAAAATAATATTTATAATATAAAATTAAAGAATCCACTTACATGAGAAAAGAGCTACAACTATTAGAAAAGACCAACTAATTCCATTGGATAAATCCATTTTCAAAAGCACTGTATCTGTGTTTTTTCCTGCACACAACTTTGCCAACGAACGAACCAAAACAATCGGATCGGATGACTACTAAACCACCGAAGCAACCAACCTCTTTCTTCTTATTTCAAACGTAAAAACGAGGAAAATACGGGAGCGGAGGGATACACGAAATGGGGTTGCGGGGTTGCTTTACTACTGAGGTGAGTGGATCGGTTGGCGCCAAACGGAACTCGCCAAAAAATAAGATCGAAAACTTGCGATGGAAAAAGTATAAGAATCAGGTGATTTTTAGTGAACGATGTTTGGCTTCATTGAAGCCGTATTTGTAAAAGGGAAAGGATTTTTTTTAACGTTACCTTTGTTAAAGTAAATGTGCAAAATAAAAAAATGAGTGGAGGTGAAATTTTATTGATTATTTTTTCCGATTGGATCGTATTTTTCACATGGGGATAATTCATGCAAAAAAATATAACATTAAATACAAATTCCGCCTATCGACTTGTAAATTCCGACGATACCCGTTAACCGGCATGCGTAAATTTCACTTAAAAATATTTTTTGTTGTGGTTCTGGCGAGCTAAATGCCTCCAATAAAAGGAGCAGCCCTTTAATGTTTTGTTTTGGTGTCATGTCATGTGTTTTGAGCTAAAAAGCGAAAATCCATATCTTAGTAATCTACATAATACAAAAAGTAGTTAAATTTTCATGATATAGAAGTCGTTTGGGGCATCTCAACTCTTTGAGTAATCGGCTTCTCACTTCCTTGAGCAGTCGATTTTAGCAAATCGCTATGACACATTGCTGTTCAAAAACAGCTGGTACCCCCTTAAAGCAATCGCTTATAGATTCGCATCTTCTCAGAGCAGTCGGTTTTGTCATTGTCAGTCGCTTATAGGATATCGCTTCATATGTTTCATTTTAAAACAAAAAGCACATGCTTGAACTGAGTGTTATTTGTTACGATAAAAATAATTAAACTCTTAAAACCGACATATTTAATGCCCTAATTGTTGGTTTTTGATTTTTACTTTTTCGTGGATTTAGTAAACAACCGATATTTTAATTAGAGTAAAAGTTACGTTTGAAACGAATTGTGAATCATTTGTCAATAAATACGACTGTGAGTAACTAAAAAAAAGAAAAGAAAATGACAATATTTTAGGTGCTTGAGCAAAGCTTGTTATTCTATTTATTGTTAGATGTAGCATTTGAAGATTCGTTGAAGTATTTGTTTAATTCATGTTAATTAAGTATATATATATATATATATATATATATATATATATATATATATATATATATATATATATATATATATATATATATATATATACATTTATTTATTTATATTGATATAAAAAAAATTATCTAGCATGCGGCCCTAGGCAGTTGCATAGCTGCCTAGTGGTAAATCAGGGACTAACTATAACTTAAACCAGAGACCCCCTCAGTCAGACACTATGCAACGAATGCCAATTCTGTGCGCCCCGGGCTTATGTGAGAGAAAAGGAAATGAATTTATATTTTATTTCCAACTTCATCTCGTTTGACTGACTTTGTATTTGCTCAAACGTTCAAAGTATTCATCTTTTATAGAACATCCTTGAGAAACGAAGAAAATCAATACGGATATTTCTTCATTATAAAAGAAATTTATCTGCCCTATATAAATCCAAAGTTTCGTTAAGATGAAACGCATCATTCAAACATTTGATTCGGTTGAAAAAGATTAATTGCTATTCCTTTAGAGGAATGTATTTTTGTATAGATAGTTTGTAACGAGATATTTAGAGTGTGTCAGCGAATATATTACTTTTAATTTACGACCGAAATTCTTTTTCTAAGTTGGTATGCTTATTATTTATCACAGAATAATTATAATTTGAGCCATTTTCATTTCTTGACTTGATTATTGAAGACTTATGAAATAGTGGATTAAGATTTCCATAATTAATATTAAGATGTTGCAACGGGCTATTTTAAAATGAATTCTGTAAATATTATGTGCATTTTAAAGAGTTTGATAATCAGTATTAAATACGAGTACTTGAATTCAAAAGTATAAATTTTTCTATAAAGTATAAAATATCGCTGTATAACTATAAAGTATAAAATATTGCTGACTTATTTCCGTAAACTACGTTAAACTGTTGGCTTTTTGCTTAAATTTTTTGTTTCTGACAAAATGGTTAGTTTTCATAGAATCTTTTATTTTCATCTTTTGCCATCTTTTATTTTGATTTAAAATTTTCAAAATATACAATTAAAAATTTGTTGTTACTAAAAACATTTAGTAACAACAAATTTAAGGACAATCTCTGCTCCTTTTTGACAGTTACATTATTTTTTTTAAATTAATTTGTCTTCTACGTCATTATTTTTCTATCAAACGATACAAAATTCATGCCAATCGAGCTATTTGTCATGGAGTTATAATGTCGGATTGGGTCATCCTGAAAACATAACATGATGTATATATTCAAATACCATATATAGCTGATTTTGCAGACGTTTCACGGCAAAAATTATGAGACAAACCTTCTTGAAACACCAATCGTACTTCTTTTCACCCCCCAAAATTTCTAAGAAACTTTACTTCCTACACGCAAAATCCACGATACAAATTTTTAATTCCCAAGAGACTACCCATCCCCTGATACTCCATCCTTAACAAATGACTTGCCAGACACTCTTTCCAACAAGGTAAACATTGTCGCCGCCAAAGTGTCGAGAACTGGAGACTTTGGGATGAAAAGTTTGGCTCTTTCGGATGTTTACCTTCGAGAGTTTTATGGCCATAAGTGACAAGGTTTCCAGATTAAAATTTCTCACGTAACCCTATCCATCTGGCGCTGTTGCTCCAGCCGCATCTCTCTATCCGTCACCATCCTCTTCATCATCTTCCGTCCGTTCCATCATCTCTTTCGTTGTGCTTGGGATGAGGTATCTTTTTTTTTGCATCTTGTAAGAGTTTGGAAAGTGAATGGGGTCTGCTTGTTCTTTGCGTAAGGCGTTTTAAATGCGGTTACACACTTCATTTCTTTATCATTTGGAGAAGTAGATTATTTAGGTGTTAAAATGCTCAACGTAATGTAAGAAAACCCTATTGTGGTATTAAAAAAAAAAATCGGGTGTGGCTGTGTAGAAGCCTGGCCAGAAGGGTTTCACGTAAAACGTCAAATCTTTTCAAATCAAAACGTCAACGTCAAAGTTTCTCTCTATTTATATATTCAACAGAATCTATAAATAGATATTTTTCGTCAAAGATAACAACGTCAATTGAAGGAAGATAAAAAAAGTTATTCAATCTGACGCAGCAAGCCCCGATCACCCGCCCAGTACGTGCTTTGCTTCATTTCAAGGTTTTACACGCAACGGTGCCTAATTTCACATCGAAAGAGACCAAATGTATATAAAACGAGCTATTTGTTTTAGTGGACACCTCTAAAAGCGTAATATAGTTGCTTCTATATGAAACCCGATGTAAATTATTTTAAAGACTTTTTATGACAAAAAAATCTACCTATATACAACAACCTATATACACAACCAACATGCTCCCAAACTGTCATACACAAGATTTCAGACATCAATGTAGAATTCTTATCAAACTATGAGTATTTTTCTTCTTTGCTAACAGTTATTGAAGCTTTATATAAAAGCCCTAATTCTGAAAAAAAAAGATTAAATATATGTAAATCGGGATTTACGGGAATCGTTGACCCATGGGAATGCAGTGAGTGACTCGCGCTTATTGCGACATCGTAATTCATCACACTCATGTCCCATAATTAGGGCTATTTAACAAAATGCGAGTGTCTATTTTGTGGCAAAAAATACTATTAGTGTGAGAGATCAATAGCATAGAATATCATAACTTCTCTATTCCATGTGCTACGAAACGATATAAAAGCAAACTTTTATTATCTTAAAATAGTATCACATTGATGCTTTTTCGCACGTAATAAAAACGATACCAAATCATTATTCTTTTCAGAAATCTGATTCATTCGTGATGTCGGAGTCCATTTCCCTGGAAGCGTGAAGATTTAGATACTTTATGGAAGAATTTTCCCGACACGAAAGTCTAAAGTGGGAAATAATGTCAGTAATATGTTGTGACTGTGGACACGCAGAAGGAAAATGGCAAAATCTGCGATTATTGATTGAAAGTTCTGTGGTATTTGGGTGCTTGTATATATGTTACCGTGAAAGAGTGCTAAAGCCGTTCTTCACTAGTGACACTGCAGATACACTGATTTGTTCAGTGTTAGTGCGAAATCATTTACAAAAATATGAGTTTTCCGCACCTAGGAAAACTCATATTTTTGTATAATTTTTGTGTTATATCTTACACTAAGGAATCTGCAGATTCACGTTTTCAGAAACGTGAAAGTAGGAAACGCTCTATCCCAAACTTTATTCAACGTAACCACCCCTCGCCGAATGCAGAGAATATCAATTTGTTTAGTTCATTGTGAGACTTGGACACGAGATTAAAGAGTTCTGTGTTATTTGGGTGCTTGTGTATATGTTACCGTGAAAGTGCGAAAGCCAGTGGCGGATCTAGGGTCATCCAAAGGGGGGGGTCTAATTATTCTTTTTTTGGTGTGTATATATATACAAATTCCTATTTTCGACGATTGCCGTTAAACGGTATGTGTAAATTCCGCTTAAAAAATCTTATTTTGTTACCTTGGCGAGATAAATGCCTCCAATGTAAAGAAGCAACCTTGTTGTGTTTTATTCTGGTACAATGTACTTTTTTTTATAAGAATAAATTTTGTCTCGACGCCTTCTGATAATAAAAAAGGGAATGTTTTGGCCCACCACGCTGCCCAGAAACAACTGGTTCACCCTTGCGACAGTTGTTTGGGGTATTCCCACCAAGCCAGATTTAGAGTTAGTGGACCCCTAGGCTAAATATGTGGTGCGAGCCCTAAACTACTTGGTGGTATGAATACCCCTTTGTAAATCGAAATGGGGAGGGGAGATCGGACAATTTTTTTAATGCAAGAATTGAAAATTTGCAGACTAAATAATTTTTCAGTTTTAATAAAATTGGGATGCACTGTTTTTTTTTTTTTTTTTTTGTAAAATTCCAATACTATGTTGAACAATTACAAGGTATTTCAATGGAATTTATGAAAATTACAATAAAATATTGTGCTCGTCTCCGTATTATTCTCAAATTACCATGAACAGAATAACGTGTCGAATAAAAACAACTGATTTCCAAAAATAGTAACACAATGCCATTTTAAATTATCACAAATTAAACGCATATTTTAAAAGAATATAAAACTGTTATGTTATAGTATTTGCGTTGTACAAATCCATTAAGAAAAATAGAAATTTTCTGTGTCATAAAAATGTTGTAGAATTTTATTTTCATTAGGATTTAGTTTGATTTATTAGTTATTTAGAAACTTTTTTTGTACTTATAATTTTTTTGTCTAAGTGATTTATTTTCAAACAAGTCGTTGTCATAATTTTGAAGTGTTGAGACACTCATTTTTCAGTAATCTATATTATTATTGGTGAGTTGTGCGGGCCCCTAGGCAGTAGCCTATGTATAAATCCGGCTCTGCACCAAGCAGTCAATTTTATCATCTGAACTCCCTTTTAGGCAGTCGTTTTGGGATTCTCGTACCATAACAAAATTTTCCAATGAATGTAACCTAATTTAACAACAAATAAACTTGCTCTAATTGCGCAAATAATAAAAAAAAATCATATATATTATAATTTTATATACACGGTTAAACATTGTATTTTACTTAGTATTTGCATCACAACAACTTACAGGGTTGACAAAGTTGGCTTAGTAATCTAATTGGCTACAATACATATTGCATGAAAGATCAGATAACGTTTGCAGCTGAATTTACCTATCGATTTAGAAAAACGAAAAAATTTGAGCCGGAAATTCCTTATACCGATTTATTGAGAATATTTTTATTTCATAAGCAAACGTAAGAAACAATAAAAAATTAGTAGTACAACATTAAAAAAAAGCACACCAAAAATAGTTTCATGTGAAAATGAACACGAAGAGAATAACAAATATGCAAAAATTTTGACTAACGTTTAAATATAAATTGAATTTTGTGTTTTAAAATATAAAATTAAATTTTACAAAAATTATTTTTTAAGTCTAATTTGCTCTTATTTGAATCGTAAGAGGAATCTCGAAGAAGGGGGTCCATCATGCGTGACTGTGGTGTGACATAAGGGAAAAGGGTCTCGGTGATTACGTGACGTAGCAAAAAGTTCCTGAAACATTCCTTTCACAAACTTTGACATAAGAAACTTTTTATCGAAATCACTAAATCTTTCTAATGGGTTAAAATACATAGAATGAAAGTTTTAATTACTATTTTTTAACTACATAAGTTTAAAATGAAGTAACATAAGGGAGGAGGGGGGTGTACAAAAAGGTAAAAACGTTATGACATAATAAAAGAATGCAACGTAACAGTGCAATCAATTATTTTTATTTGAATTTTAATATAATAGAGATTTTAATTTCGGAAATATATATTCATTGATTTGTTCCAGATTTTTTTGTCCAGCCAATATGATTTTTTCTTTAATTAAAATTGGCTTCAGCTCCATTCAAAATAATAAATTACTTTAAACTATGCAAAGGAAGACTTTACGCTTTTAATAAGAATACCAACTAGCAGTTACTAGTACTTGCTGATCAATCAACACAAACTCAGACAAATGATTGACATACGAACACGTCAAATTAAAGTTTAAAAATATCATCATTAAGAATGTTCAGTTCTTTGAATTTTTTTTTCAATTTACATAAAATTTATGTTTTTAAAAAATACGATTCAAAGGTGTTTGGTTCGGTTTTCCTAATTTAAGCTGAGCAACTATCATATAAAAGGTGTTAAGAATTGATTGTCAAGGATAATGTGATTCCGGTATCACTACTTCATCAAAATACTTGAATAAAACCCAATAGTATTTACAACTGCAGTCTCACTTTTTGCATCGCTTAAAATATCTAAAATTACACGAATAAAAACACAAAAGAAAGAAAAATTACCTGACTATCTAACCCAGCTATTAATGAAGCAATAGCATAGATTTCGCCTTTTCCAATGTTTTCGCTCATCAAAACTAACCATGGAGACACAAATTTTTATTTCACTCTCAGAATCTCAGATCCACGGACCCCTCATTTCTACAGCGATTTCCCGAACGAATGACCGTACTCGGATGATACAACAAAGGGTTTCAGTTTTGCTGTTTCTGAGCATTTGCAGTGTCAAGGTCATTTTGATAAGGCGAAAATACGCGTAGCCCCCCTCACCCCCAAAGAGAGGGTCATAAAACAATCTTCCCCAAAGACTCAATGGAAACTCAAACTGTGGATCTCAAAGCGAAACCTCATAGCTAATTTGGCAGAACAATTTTTAAAGAAAAAACATTATTTCTTCAGAATTTTTTTTAGTTTAAGTTAAGGAGGGGGCTCTACCCCCTTTTAGCCCCTATATAAATCTGGCACTGCTCTAGGCAATGTGTTTCTGGGGTCCAAAATCATCTTGATAGTGCAACAAGACGCGCGTAGCCCCCCTCCCCCCCCAAAGAGAACAATAAAACTTTATCCTTTCCTCAACTCACTGAAAACTCTGCTTAAACTATATGAGAGGCCATAGCCCCTCTTAGCCCACAGAAATTATTTTCCAAAAAAACATTTTTAAGAAAAAAAAATCTTGATTTTTAAAAAAAAAATTTGGCCGCAGCCCAAGGGGGGGGGGGGGGGGGGGGCTATAGCCCCCTTTAGCCCCTATGTAAATCCGCCACTGGCGAAAGCCGTTCCTCACTAGTGACTCTGCAGATACACTGATATGTTCAGTGTAAGTGCGAAATCATTTACAAAAAATATGAGTTTTCCGCACTTACACTAAGGAATTTACAGATTCACGTTTTCCGAAACGTGAAAGTGCGAAACGCTCTATCCCAAACTTTATTCGAAGTAACCCCCCCCCCCCCCCCCCGCGCGTTATTTACGAGGCTTGGACCGCTTGGAGACGGTTTTAAATTGAAGGGAGGGATAATTAGATGTCTATTTTATATATATTAGTATAAATTTTAATTTAACATGTAAACAAAAAAGGCCCGTAAAGCTGCAATGACAAGCGTGAAGATGGGATATTCCAATACGATTGGTTGAATAAATGTCGCACTAGAGCTGCACAGTTGGCTATTGGCGAGGATTTTAGGTCTACCCCGAAGAAAAGACACAGGAACACTGTTTCATAATTACGAGCAGTCGGTTTTGGCATTCGAGCAGTTGTTTTTAAAACACGCGTCATAACAAATGTTGAACACCTTGCTGACGTTTGAGCAACGATATTATTTACACTTCCACGAGTGTCTGTCAGTGTATTTGCAGATTCCCTAATGCATGTGCAAAAACAAACAATTTTCCCCACTACTACTATCGGCCTAGTATTTCTACAAAATCACTAGTGAATCTGCATATACACTGATTTTTGCACTTTCACGGTAACATATACACTTGTGGTGTAGGTGTAGCTCTATAAGCCATGAATTTGTTCCGTTTAGACTTTTAGGGCCTCTAACTGATATATCTAAAAATTATAACATGACACCACACCTTTGTTCATTTAATTGAATGTTGCATACTTTTTTTTTTGTGTCGCAATGATTTAATTAAAAAAATAGTTTATGATAAAAAAAATCATTAAAACATATTAAAAATTTATAATTATTACTCATAAAATTAAAACCACCAACAAACTATTAATAATTGTGAAAAATTATCCAACTAAGAAAAATCAATTCCCACTACTGTCATGATATCAAGATAGTAACGCTAAATGAAGATATTTATAAGCCAGTAAAATAATTAGTTAATTTAGCCAGTATTAATTAGTTAAAATAATAAGTTTATAAGTTTAAAAAAGTATTCTAATAAAGTAAATAATTAAAAGTCGTACCACAGACAAAGGACGTCTTAAAAGCTTGTTGTAGCTTTTAAGACGTTCTCTGGCTGTGGTACGAATGCAATAATAATTAAAAGTCGACTTATCGCCAGAGAGCGCTCATGTTCTAGTTCGCTTAGCCCCGAAAATTGACCAAATTGTTCAAATTTTTTATAAAAGCATGAAATGTGTTTTTATGTTTAAATATACCCTAGTATTAACCGCGCACGAGCAATAATTGCACAGCAACTATCGCACTGCGATATTGATTTCAGTTGCATGCAACTAAACCAACGGAGTGACTAAAAAAAATCACTCCGCAACTGCTGGAGATTATTTTAATTACATTTGACACGGGGCTGCCAATTTCAGATTTCAAAATCGCCAACACAAAGATGAAAAATCGGCAACCTCATATAATCACAATCCATACAAAATTGCCAAATTGTTGATTATTTGCCAATGTTGTTACCCGCGAAATCAAGTGAAAGGATGTTTTGTCCGATAGTTGTATGTCCGATAATAATGAGTGGGTGGACACAATTTTTCAACTGCATGCAATTAAATAGTTCAGTTGCATGTTAGATAGTTAATTACAAGTGCGCGGTTAGTCTTAAAGTAATTTTTAGGATATTAGGCCATTCAAAAATTTTAATATGAATCCAAAAAATCCAAGATGGCACCAAAATGTCAAATTTTGCTAATATTCATCTGATACGAAGGATTTGAATAATTTTTGTTAAGACATACATTTCATGACTCTGAATAACAATTGATATCTACATTTGACTTTTTTTTACATCAAAAGTTTACAAAAAGCAAGACGTCGGCCAAAACTTCAAATATTTTTAAGTGCGGGGGGATTTTTTAGCTAGTGGCGTTTGTTGCGTTCGATCTATTATTGTTGATGCTGATTTGTTGAGTATTTCTTACCGTATAAAAGATAATCATAAATAATCCGATGCAATTAAACCGAAAATAGCAAATAGGCGAAAAACTTCAAATAGTTAATAAACTTTGGTTAAATACTCGTTTGACCTTAAAGATACAATGAGAAATTTCATTTCAACCTCCGATGAAAGAGGGATGGAAGAGACGAAGATGGGATATGAGAGACATTGGTATGGCGGAGACCATGAGGGGTAAAGGCTGAAAATGGGGAAGAAATGAAATTTCCATTGCTTCAGGGAAACAATGTGAATATTCACTTAATGACTCTTGAAAGAAGATGGGACATCCAAAGATAATGAAAGTATAATCCTTACATTCTAAGTGTAAAATTTATCATGCCTCGTTGTTAAAAAAATATATAGGTATCTAAAAGCCAATGCTGATCTCCACAAAGACCAGTATGGTGTTTGGTAAAACATTTAAATATTGCAAAAATTTCTCATTTAGAAAATAATTAAATATTGATATTTGTATTATAATATTAAAAGTGTAAATTACAATTCTCAATTCATTAAAATAAATATACATTCTAAAAGTTCTTAAAGTAATCTAAATATATGAATCCGAACGCAATGGGAAATCGATTTGGTAAAGCAAATTTCTATTTCTTTTATCCTGATTTTTTTCTCATTTGTCCAAATCTTGTATACCAGACTTATTATTTTACCTGTAGTTTCTGCATTAGAATGTCGACGTTAGCATTTACTTAGTTTCCGTTTGACCTTCGAGTCCAGTGGCGGCTCGCCCACTACAGCAAGTACAGCCGGGCTGCACATAAATTCATTAGTGTATTTTAAAACTAAAATCAGATATTTTACTAATTTTCTTAAATGAAGATTAGAATTGAAAATGAAATTTCTACTGTAGTAAACAAAATCTCCGATAAATAGCAAGCCTGTTACCGTAATGCAATTTCAGGATCGAATAAACTCCATTCACAAAACTGCAGCTAAAAAGCTAAATTCGAAATCGGCTGCATCGTTGCCATGGCAACCTCTACGTAGTATGGAGATTCCCCCCATGCTAATGCACTGCATTTGTGAGAAGGTACAGCTGAAATGGATTTTCTTGTTTTAGCTGCACTTGAGGTTCGATATGCTGATTGGCTTACGAGAATATCTCACAACGGAAATGGTTTTCGTAATACATTTACTGTGTGCTGTTGTTTCAGGACATGGTCCTGCTGTTGTTTCGTTATGTAAGTTTATATTAAAATTGACGGATTTGCAGGTTTAAAAGAAAGCGGGATTGCTTTAATTTTTAAAAAATAAGTAAGTGTTTTCTATTTTTTTCGCATGTTATCATTTCGTAAAAATTGAAAGGAATCTTTGATTTGAGTAGTGAATAATAAAGAATTTCCGTTCATGTATGTTTTTTGGAAAATAGGGGGGGGGGGGGGGTCACATGATTTCGGCTGCACTAACGTTTTGCGACCACGGGCCGCCACTGCCTTCGACTTCGAATCTATTAATTAATTTGCTCCTCGCAAGAGCACGCTAAGCCGACTATCACATTTCGGCTCGTAAATAATGATGCAAAATTTGGAGGAAACTAAAAGAGAATTTCTCAAGAAATTTTACTATTGTTTGTGTGTAACTAATAGATAGTTTTATTTAAATATTAATATTCACTAAGTATTTCGAATTTATACTACTTTTATATAAACACTATTCTTTAAAATGTAGGGCAATTGAAAAAAATATTTTTAATTAATTAAAAAACTTATTTAGAAAAAAAAACTAGTTTTTTTAATATAAAATGACAAGTTCGAATAACAAAAGTGCGCCAAATAAAGCGATATTGCGCCAAATACGAACATTATATTTTACGTTAAAGTAAACAGTCTAAGAGTGTTCTAACCTCTGAGAAAGGAGTCCAAAGCACAAAAATATATTACAATTGTTGTAGATAAACCCAAAATTCAAACTTTAAAAAATACTTTTAATGTTTACTAAGCATTATTTATAAAATATTTGCCACAAGTTTCAATGAAAAATTCTTTGCCTCTATAAATCCTCGAATATTACTTCCCGATGTAGTCACATGATCATCCGCAGTAGCCTGAAGACGCAAATTTATTGCTACTTCCGCCATCTGTTGCTGAATGGCATAACTAAATTGTAGAGTCAACTTTTTCTCTCCCAAACTTCTTGCGTCAGATTTTTGCAACCTGTTTCGTTTCCCGCTCTTTTATAAACGTGTCAACGATGACAGGTGGCATTGAATTCGTTTAATTATGAAAGGAAATAAAAATTGAGGGTTTTTGATTTTTAGGTTTGCTTCAGATTCTTACTTGCGGCGTCCTCTACTGTTCCTATTTTATGCTTCTTTTTATATTTTTGTAAGCTGTATTATTTTAATCTAGCATATTTTTATAAAACTTAATGTTTTCTTATGGATTTCTGTGAAGGAACAGAGCGTACACAGGATAAGTGAGTAAAGGGCAGTGGCAAAAGTGCTAACGACAAGGGCCGCACTTGCAGTCTCCTGACTGCAAGGGCGGCCTTTTTTTTTATCCTCCACATAAAATTGTGAACAATTTTAAATTAAACTTATAAATTACGAAATTAATCATTACTTTATCAGGTTTTTAAAAAGCCAAACTGGATTTTTTTTATTAACTACAAATATTTGATACGGATACATTTCATTTACATAGATTATTTATCAGAGAAACTTATACATAAAACATAGTTTGCATTATTTTGTTCTTTTTATAAATTTTTATTTATAAGTCATATTGTTGGAACCGATCCACCTAAAAGCTCAAGGTTTTTTATTTCTGACATGTACCTGATTTTAAAGAACTTTCACATCAAAAGTAAAAAACATAAGAAAATTCATTTCATTTGTAACTTTCTCATTTTGCGCATTTTTCTCTAATGTGCGAGGGGGGCGCGGGTCTGTACAACCCTGAGGAAAGCCCTTGCTACCCGGGCTTGCTACTCTTCCAAATTTTATACTCATATATTTTTCCTTCGATATTTTATTACTTCACATTTTAAGTATTATTTATATATTTTTATTCTGATATTTTTTTTTAGATAATATACTTAACTATTCCAAAATTATTTCATTGTTCTGTTATTTTACGCGAACAACTCCCTACCCTCTCATGGGGAAGTAGATTTGTTGATACAATTTAGATAAATCTATAAAATATATTATTTAATAGTTGTTTTTCCTTTAAATTCATTAACTGTTTTTCTTTTTCACAAAACTTGCTTGCCCCTGAAAAACAAATATCATCAACGACACGACACACAATGGGATAAATTATAAGGGAAAGATAGCAGTGGCGGCCCGTGGTCGAAAAATGTTAGTGCAGTCGAAATCACGTGAATACCCCCCCCCCCCCCCCCCCCCCCCCACATGAACGAAATTCTTTATTATATACTACTCAATTCAAAGTTCATGCGAAAAAAACAGAAAACACTTATTTTTTTTTAAATTAAAGCAATCCTCCTTTCTTTTAAACATGCGAATCGGTCAATTTTAATATTAACTTAAATAATAAAACAACAGCAGGACCATGTCCTGAAACAACAGCACACAGTAAATTTATCACGAAAAACATTTCCGTTTGGATATAATCTCGTAAGTTCTTGTTTCTACCATTAGCCAATCAGCATATCGAACCTCCAGTGCAGCTAAAACAAGAAAACTCATTTCGGCTGTACCTTCTCACAAATGCAGTGTATTACGCATGGGGAGGAATCTCCATACTACTTGGAGGTTGCCATGCAGAGGTGGCGCCACTAGGGGGGCTGGGGGGCTGTAGCCCCCCCTGTCGGGCAAGCCCAAGCCCCCCCGTCGGGCAAAAATTTTGAAGTTCGTCGGGGGAAAGCGTTATTTTAATTGTTAAACCAAATTTTAATGAAAGGTTGAGTCGAATTTGCTTTTTAATGAAATGAATATGGGCCATATACCCGACAGAGCGAATTCCGACAAGCAGGTTACAATCCCGACAAAACTATAATTCCGACAGACCGAAATCCCGACAAAAACTATAATCTCCGACAGGACCGAAATTCCGACAGCCTGTGGTGGCCGAATGGTTAGGAGTTCTTACGAGTACTCGATAGGCACAATTTTTATCTCTAGCTTGTGTGTAGCGATTCAGTAATCGGGGAGCTTGTCAAATCCGTTCCTTTCGACACCAAAAATATCCACCGCGTATACGGGACCTGGTGCACCGGGTTTATCTGATTGTGGTCCACTGTCTTGGCTTGAGGTAGATTGCACCGGATGAGTTGATCTCGTCATCTGACCGTGGTTCAAAAATACGATCAAACAGTGTTCTCGGGTCTTTTCTTCCATATAAACCCTGATCCTTCGCCAATAACCCCCAACTGTGCAGCTCAAGTTCAATGTTAATACAACCAACCTATTCTAACAAACTAAATTCTCGACAATACAGTAATCCTACATAACCAAATTCTATAAACCAATATTTATTATTTTAGATAAAATTGTCAGTATTTTATTATTTTATAGCTTTTTATACAAGGTTATGTATAAAGGTTCCACACACACACGTATACTATAGATATACTGTTATCATAATTTCAATTACGTTATTTGTTACATATTTTACAATAAAAAGCAACACCGAAATTTCAAACTAAAACCCATGTTTCAAAATATCACCAATAAAAAAATGTAATATTATTCCAAATCATAAACTAAAGAAATATATGATCATATAATTAAAAACATCATATCATCATGTACACGATATTTCATCACGCATATCATTGATTTTGTGCCAAAAAACAATCGCGATTTATTAAAACCACGCGGCGAAAGTATTTTTAAAAACTTTTATTAAGTCGGCCATCAATAATAATTTCAATGAAACTATTGCTAATACTCAGTGGCGGATTTAAAGAACGATAAATATACAATTAGACAATGCCATTTGGGCCCCTGCAAGTATCAGTCAGAAAAAAAAATAAGGACTTGAGGAAAAATATACTTTAAAAGTTTTAGGAAGTAAAGTGGTTAAAATGAATTTGTCAATTTATATCATTAATGAATTTATTTTATAAAAGGAAAATTTGAAAAAGTTAGCATGTGTGTCGAAACTGTGCATTAACGAAATTATTTTGTGATCGTTCAAAAATTGAAGAACACGATTCAAAATTTAATTTAAAGTAAAAGATTTCATGTAAAAAATTAGTTCATTTTTTAAAAATGTTCTTTTAAGACCCAACATAAATCTTAACAGTGCTTATTTCACATGCTATATTTTTTCTTCTTCTGTTGGATTTATTTTGCGCGTATGAGCAGGATATGATTTAGAAAGTTCAGTACTATAGGCCCTACATCATTAAAGAGGGCCCTCTCGTAAAAATAGTCTCGAAAAATTAAAAATATCGCAAAATATGTTTATTATTCATTTAAAACACGACTTAATTCTCACTTTTTTGGATAAATTGCTGAAAATTGCATTAATAATAACAACAATTTTGTCAAGTATTCGCCGGGGCCCCAAATCAGTCCCTGCGTATGAGACACGAGTCATTTTGTTTTAAGCAAAGAGCAGAGCCACAGCTCAGACATGGAACCACAAACGAAGGCCTATTCAGACGGCAGTAGCCAGATTTGCGTTGCCGCAAGCCTGATTGTTTGTACTTGGGGAGTGACGATCCTGGGGACAAAGCATCCCCCGTTGTAAAAGTTTAACCTTGAGAAGGTCAGCTACCAGCTTTGGGTAGACAAAATCGCCTTCGGGGATATATGTTTGTATAGCAATAGGATATATGTATAGCACGCCGCTGTCTCCCCTAAAAAAAGAGATTGGGCAGTGAATGGTCAGCTACAGGGCCGTCTCGACTCTCGAAAGTAAGTGTACTTGTAGAAGTAAGTTTATGGTTCAGTTCTATTTTGTTGTTGGTGAAAGGCAAAACGTTTTTTTAAAGAGGAAAATTATAGAGTGTCAACATTGCATTTAGATTTCAACTTTGATACTAATTCGGAAAGGTGAGATGTCTTAATAATTCTAGTGAAAAAATTTCTTATAAAAATTTTATTTGTGCCTGTGACTACTTAATATTACATTTATTTCGTTCAAAAAGAAGTCCAACCGTTTATTGATTTTTATGTTTTCCGTATTTAGAAGAACCAAACTAGTTTTGTCATTACTATTTCAGTATAGAAGATTTATTTAACCAATAAATTGTTTCGTCGTATGAGCTAGGTTTAGAAATGACTCTTATTTCAATTTTTGTTGCCACAAATTTTGTGCAATTTCAAACTATTTGGAATTTAAAAATAAAATATAATTATGGGAATCCTTTTTTTATCATTAAAAAAATTGCGTATATTGTTATATATAAAAAATCAATTCAGAAGAAATCAGGTCATATTCTAACGAAGCAGTCATGGTTCAGTACGGCGGTCCTAAATTAAAAATAGGCAATCGTAAATCCATTAAATTGTCAATTAATACTACTAGCTAAACGTCTATAAAATAAGGTATCAGGATAGGAACACCATTTTATGCTTTTAAGAGGATTGATTCCGACATTATAACTCCGTTGCAAATGACAATTTTTATCTCGTTTGATAAGAAATTAGGCGTAAAATAAAAATAAAATACTGCAGAATTTTTACGTAATGAAGTTCTCCAATACATATAACTACTGCTGCAGCTCTATTCTCTGAAAAGAATTTAATAAGGAAATAGCTCTCAATAGAAAATTTCTTTCGTAGAAATAGTCTAAATTTCGTTGCTAGAGATACAGCCTTTTGTACGTAGTAAAAAGCCTTCTCACTGTTTATAGATTTAAAAAAAAAAGCACTAAATTAAATGACAAAAAAAAGCACTAAAACATAGCACCGTTTTACATTGCATAGCTACCAACAAAAAATAAATTAATTTCGTAAAAGCATGGGGATTTTACAAAAACTACTTGCATAATGTAGTGATTTACCACATTTCGTTTTACCTTCACTATTACTTACTTTTTATTTATTTTATTTGTTGCCTTCTCGCCGTCCCTTCTTTGAACAACCCAACCACTTCAAATGGTTACATTTATAAAGGTTTTGAAAACATTTTGAGTACGATTTGTACAGTTTTTTTGGTACTTATCTTTTCTCCATGATTGCAACTCAGAATATTCAGAACACTACAATTATTTAATAATTAATATATAAATATTATAAGCCTTTTGTTTCAACTATTTATCTCAACAAATTTATTTCGTTATTTATGAATATTTTATACGCTTATGTGCACATTTTACGTCGGGGATATTAGCCCCCCTGTCGGGGAAGTCTAGCCCCCCCCGTCGGGCAATTCCTAGCGCCACCACTGTTGCCATGGTAACGATGCAGTCGATTTCGAATTTCGCTTTTTGGCTGCAGTTTTGATTGAATGGAGTTTTTCTCCTCTTGAATTGTAAATTACGGTAACATGCTTGCTATTTATCTAAGATTGGGTTTACAAATTTCATTTTCAATTCTAATCTTCATTTAAAAAAATTAGTAATATATCTGATTTTAGTTTTAAAATACTGAATTTAGGTGCAGCCCGGCTGTACTTGCTGTAGTGGACGAGCCGCCACTGGAAGATAGCTCGTATCCACCCAAGGCCCCTATTAGGGGTGTACCACAGGTGCCTTGACGCAGGGATCCGCGCTGAGAAAATATTTTATTTCGTGAAAATAATTCTCAAATCGTTTTTTGACGCGAAACGGCTACATGGGATATTAGGATATGTTAGAAACACTATGTTACGCTTTTAGAGAGATCCGTTCTTTGTAACAAATAGCATGATTTACATAAATTTAGTATTGTTCGAAAGGAAAATAGGTGCTGATGCGCTAATAATCTTAGAGCTAATAATGGCCACGACATCTTACGAAATAGCTTGTCTATATTTCTTCTGTTGGCTATCAATGCATATTTGTGTAATCAGCTAAAATAACGCTTCTCTTAAACCCTTATCTGACCATATTCAAACACATCCCCCCCCTCCCCCTCTCAAATTTTTAAATATAATTTAATTTATATTTGACTGGTTTCATTTATCCGAATATATCGATTAACAATTTTTATTTTCTCCGATTTAAAAAATTATTTTTTGTTTGTATATGACGTACTCCTTTTCGAATAAAATACAAGTTTTTGGTCATCCGGTATTAAATCAAACGAATTTGCAGTTAAGTTAACCGGTTATTCAATTTAATGATTTTATTCGATTTTGTTAAAAGAAAAACTACTAATACAATTTTGTTTATCCGGCAATTATTAAACCCGATAAACTCAAAATAAAATATGTGTGGTATGGAGTAAATAGAGTGGAGCTCCCTGATAAGTTATAAACTAAAAAGAGCAGTAAATATTTAAAATTTATTTTATATTTTTTCCAATTTTTTTTTTAATTGTTACTAATTTACAAAATTAATTTAGTGATTTATTTTGGATTTCAAAAGTTGTAAAAGTATACCATTAACACTAAATATTAAAAAATTTACGGCTTGTTCAGAAAATTAAAAACTATATTTTAGATTCATGGTATCTCAATATTTTGATACATAACAAGTTTTTCTGGTTGTGCTTAGGTTAAACTAAATTTCCTGGATGTGTTCAGGATAAACTCCAGGATTCATATATTTAAACAAAATCTATTTCATAAATTTGACATAACTTATTATTTTTTTAATTAATACCAACGAAAATTATATACACAAATCATACAAATATATAAAAGCTTTATTGATTAGAAAAAAAAGTAAACAATACAATTAAAAAGTATGCAAATTGTCATATACATAAATTGTTTTTTAAATTATAAGATTTTAAATAGATATTCATAAATAATTATAAAGAGCATCTATGCAGTATGAAAAGGAACCCTTATTATGATAGATATACCTAATAAAATAAAGGTTAAGCCTTACGTTTTTTTTAAATACAAGCTTGTAAAAATAATTGTGAGTATGTAAGAGTTGCAGTTTCATTAATTTGGAATTTAAGAATTAAAAGTTAACATACAAAATTTATATCAAAAGCAGATTTATTCAACAATACAAGTTTTCAAAATCAACAATTTAATAAAAAGTAAATAAAACCATCCCACTACCAAAACTTAAATACATTATTAAAATATAAATATCAAAACACGAAAAAAACACTTTTAAATTTGTGTTTAGCTTAAACTTTAATGCATTTCGAAATATATGTTTAAAAGTTGAAACAATTAAATATAATAACAAAATATGTTTAAAAATATATTTAAAAAAAAAAAAATTGATAAGTAATTAAAAACGTCTCATTTCCAAACTTCATCAATGAACATAACATTTACTTGTCAAAATAAATTCATTCTTCAAAGCAGAAATAAAAAATTTATACATTTTACATCCCTTGATCACAATGCATATCACAAATGAAAAATAAAATATTTGTCTTGATATACAAAAAAAAAATCAGTCCATAATCACAGAAAAAGTAATTATTTTGGCTTCTCCGGTTTGTTTTTAAAAAACAAATACACCTTTTTATGGCATTTAAAAATCAAATATAACAGTGAATGGGAGAGTTTCACGTGACGTATCAATATGGTAACTTACTAGTAGTTTCGATTTCTTCCCCACAGCAGACAACTTTGCTTTTGTTTGTTTAGTTTGAAATTATGGGAAAGTTTGTTTAGATTATGTGATTTTTATAAATAAGTAATATTTTTATTCTATATATGAATAAATTTAAATACAGAAATACTTATATTATATTTGTATATAATTAGAATTACAACAAAATACGGAAAAATACTTTTATTTCAACACAAAAATACTTCATAAACGATGAGTACAATCTATCTCAGTGTATGTAGTAAATATTTCCATATTGAGGTATTATTTAAAGACTAAAACTTAAAATTATAGTACAGGAGCTAAAGCTCCATGCTAACCCTATGGAACTTCTTTGACGTCTCGAAATTTTCTCCATGTTCCGTTGGAACAGCGGTCTTCTTCTCGGCGTGAAACTCCCCCATTATAGTGAAATTTATATTGGCTCTAACTCCAGCTAGAGGCGATTTTAAAAGGACCTATATGGCAAGTAAATACTAAAAAGTCCCTAAATACCTCATGAGTTATGCATAGAAAAACATGCTATAAGAAAATATAACTGTCACTAAAATAAATGAATTGTGTACACGTAAAATTACTTTTAGACAATAAAAGCATTTTAAAATATCATAACTTTGATGCTGTTGATAAATTTGGCCTTTCTTATAGAAAGTTTTGCTTTTTGGGGTTAGGGCTTTCTTTCTTATGATTGCAGTACTGTATTAGACTAACAGAATTAATTGAATTGTACACGTAAAATACTACTTTTAGACAATAAAAGCATTTTAAAGTATAACTTTGATGCAGCTGATAAATTTGGCTTTTCTTGTAGAAAGTTTTGCTTTTTGGGGTTAGGGCCTTCTTTCTTAGGATTGCAGTACTGTATTAGACCCTCATGTATTTCTGCGATATGTAGTGGACTGTTGTTTTGTTTGTTGTTGATTGTTTGGAAGGAAGGATGCTAAATTTTGATTTTATTAAGGACCGGGAACGTCTGCTCCGTTCCACGGCGAAGATCCTTCTCACTGGTTACACTCATTGGCCCACAGAGGGCGTTGGTTTACAATGGCGTATTAGAGACACCGGCGTTTACACCTCATATTCTGATTGAAAATCTTACAGTAGCAATGGGGTATAAAAATGGAAAAGCGTAATCCATTAATCTTGTGCATTAATATCATTTCTTTAAAAATTGCCGGTTGACATTAATTTAAAATAAAAAGGATTATTTATCACAGTAGTTCATGGGTCGATTATTAACTGGGAAAATACATTCATAATAGGTGGTTAGTATTCAGAGCTTGTCAGTGACCATAATTTTTATATGTTTGTATGAGTGGGTCTGGCGCAAAACCAATTTTATCCATCAGATCAAAATGTTCAGTGTGCTAGGTTAAAATTAAATAAATAAATTGGATAAAATTGGTTTTGCACCAACCTCTACTTCTCAAACCTTAATTTTTAATAATAATTATTTGTTTACAACGACACTGTTCGGTGTTTCAGATGTACGTTGGAGTAAAACCCACTTTATCCGCCTATGAGACCAGTGCACTGAACATTTTGATCTGATAGATAAGGTTGGTTTTGTGCCGGACCTCTTCATAAATGCAAATTTAAGAGTTCAATAGACATATATTTAAAAAAAATATTTTATGTCATAAAACTGTAATATTGCAAGAGTAGAGAAGGATATCAATAGGTTCAATACCCAATCTGTTGGAACATCAAATATATCCAGAAACAAAACAAAAACAATAGAAGTCGCCAAGAGTGATTTTACAGAAAACACAAAGCAAGTTTCATATGTGAGACAAACAGATAATTACTTTCTTTCATAACTCATTTCAATAAAAGTTCAGTCCTGTAGCAAACATAAAGAATTGAGGTCTTGATTGTAACAAAAAGTAGACCCTCATCGTTTTTGGTGGGCACTTCAGTTGCAAACATTATTTGTCAGAAATTTAAATATACATATATTTCTGACAAATAATGATTGCAATCGAAGTGCCCAACAAACAGTGCATACATATTTTATATATATATATATATATATAAAATATGTATGCAAATACAACTATAGGTTGTTGGGCACTTCGATTGCAATAATTATTCATTGCAATCATTATATTATATATATATATATATATATATATATATATATATGCAAATACAACTACACTCATTGATTCATTTTAAAGAAATAAAGAAATAGCCGAGAGCAATCCACTTAAATACTAACTTGGAATTTAAAACAATTGAGTAATTTTATTTAAATATGCACAGCTGGGGTCATTTATAATACTTTGTATGCATTAAAGTAAAAATTTGACAAATCATTATGTACCACATTTTTCAAGCTTTATATTTTTAATACATATTATAAAATTATAAAATACCAGATGAATTTTTTTTCTGAAAGGAATTTGGGTCTTTCTTCTGCCGAACTACCAAATATTTAATTTTATTGCTAGCAATCAATTGTCTTCCTTTACCATATGTAATCATTGGTCGGCCATAAACCTTTGGTACAATTTCTTCGGCACTAACTTTAGCCGGCTTTGAACTTCGCTTTCTTTCCTTATTCTCCAAGGATGGAGCTGCAGGAATAATCGTAAATGCATTATATTTTTAAACTATAATAAATTAATTTAATTATAATTTCTTTAAATGACATAATGTTTTTAAGATATCAATCAAGAAACAACAAATACTGCTTGCTATAAAAAAAATTTAGTCATACGACTAAATGAAATTGCAATAAACTTTTACTGTTTGCCAATTTTAAATATTTATCATATGTAAAAACAACTTTTTAATTTTTTTTACGCGATTGACAAATTGGAACGGATGTTTTATAGAACGTTTGGCACATTTTTTTGTTCTTGGCGATAAAAAAAGTCGCCAAAAGAGTTTTTCGATTTGCCCTGATGAATTTTAGAATTTAGTAACATTTTATGCAACAGAAGTGGTTATTAAACTTTCATGATGTTTATAATTATTGACAAACACTCTTAAGCAAAACTCTTATGTGCAATTTAAAAAATTTCCCTGATATTTCTAGAATTAAAAAAATTCCATGATAATTCTCTGATTTCCAGGTTATGTTGCCACTCGGCTTATTTTTATAATTAAAGCATGCAAGTATAAAAAAAAACAGTAGAAACCAGTTAGTACACAAAATAAACCCTTTTACAACAAAATAAACCCTTTTACAACAAAATAAACAGTATTACCCAAAACAGCAATACACCTGTTTCAAATTTTTAGTATGTAATTACAACAGGAATTCATAATTGAAATAAAAACTTACCAGACAGGACCCCAAAGAAGCTGAGACTAGTCACAAGAAGGTCATTCGAGTTTCCTTTCCTCTCCAAATTCTTCATCATTATTTCCAAAGCGGGAAGGAAGTCGTTCGGCTGAGTCCTGAGGCCCTCTCGTACTCTCTCATAGAACACTTCAAACTTTTCCAGGACATCTGTCTGCCATACACACAAAGAGTAAAACAATTATGGAATTTGTTTTAACTACACATTCATCCTTGATTTATCTCAGTATCACAGAAGCCGGGTTAGAATGATATTCTGAAATTTATATTCTAGACATTTATAACAGTGGCGGCTCGTCCAGTGCAGCAAGTACAGCCGGGCTGCACCTAAATTCAGTATTTTAAAACTAAAATCAGATATTTTACTAATTTTCTTAAATGAAGATTAGAATTGAAAATGAAATTTCTACTGTAGTAAACAAAATCTCCGATAAATAGCAAGCCTGTTACCATAATATACAATTCAGGAGGGGATAAAACTCCATTGCCATAGCAACCTCTATGTAGTATGGAGATTCCTCCCCATGCTAATTCACTGCATTTGTGAGAAGGTACAGCCAAAATGAATTTTCTTGTTTTAGCTGCACTTGAGATTCGATTTGCTGGTGCGTGAAACGCTGGGATGGGTGGGTAAAACGATAATTTACAAGAATATCTCCAAACGGAAATGGTTTTCGTGATAAATTTACTGTGGGCTGTTGTTTCAGGACATGATCCTGCTGTTGTTTTGTTATTTAAGTTAATATTAAAATTGACCGATTCGCATGTTTAAAAGAAAGGAGGATTGCTTTAATTAAAAAAAAATAAGTAAGTGTTTTCTATTTTTTTCGCATGTTATCATTTCGTAAAAATTGAAAGTAAATTTTGATTTGAGTAGTAAATAATAAAGAATTTCCGTTCATGTATGGGTTGTGGAAAAAGGGGGCGGGGGGATTCACATGATTTTGGCTGCACTAACATTTTCGACCACGGATCGCCACTGATTTATAATAATAAAAAGAGTCTAAAATACTATGCTTGGACATGTCTGAAAATTTATACATACTAGATGCGATTCAACTTCTAACTGTGCATTTGAGGCTTGAATTTAAAATTCTGTTTAGTTTGCACATTTATAAAGGTTTTAAAAGCTATTTTTTTTTTAAAAAATAGTATCTACATTGTTATAAAATCATAAAATCTTGACAACAAAGAAATACTTTAAAATAAATTAATATATTTATTATTTTAAACAATTGAAAGTGGGTGATCAAAAATTGCTTTGGCGAAATAACTCTTTTTGGACTCTTTATGCTTGAGAGGGAAACGGTAAATCTAACATTCAGAGATGTACACGGAGACGTCTGAACAATAGACCAGTTATTTTGCAAAATGAGAAAGAATAAACGAGGAGAATGCACCAATGGGGTAAAAAAAGTTTAAGAGTGTGAAACTGCGGGTAACAGCTAGTTCAACATGAAATAATTAATACTTGATTGACAACTACACAATTTTAAAGATCAAATATTTAGTACTATTATTATTTTTTTTATTACACAAACCATCCCTAATAATTTGAAGATCACCTTATCCCAAAAGTTGGGTGGTAACCTTAAAATCATAATAGAGATTTTATAGCCTAAATTAAATAATAGCACAAATATACCATAAAAATAAAGTCATTGTTAATTGGTGTGTAGTCTAAAAACCTAACTGTCAATAGAAGAAATAGGTGCCCATTGAAAAACTATTTAACAAGTTAGTTTCTTTGTGATAGTATTATTTTAATGATGGTACCTATTGAATTACAGATTCTAAATAGTTACGCTACTCAGAAAATAAAATTAAGATAAGATTTTCGAATTTACATATTATGTATTATGACTAAAAGGTAAAATATTTTCTTTTTCTCCCTCTCAGTCATTTGTGGGAGCAAAATTTAAATGAATTAAAATCCTTAATCGTAAACAAATATCCAAAATCATTTGCTTTAAAAAGACGACAAAGACCTTAGAAATAATTGTAGGCATTAAAAACACAATAATATTTTGCTTTTCTTGAGGAAAATAATGTTGTAAAAAAAAATGGATTTTTCAAGTTAAATATCCTTACATTAAATGCTTACAAATAATAATAAAAAACAATAATACAAAATAAAAGCAAATTTTACCATCCTTCTTTCTGTATTCTGAATATCACAATCGCTTCCTTTCTCTTCTTTTGAACTCTCAGAAGTATTTAGGGAGACTTGGTCAACATTGGCATTTGCAACTTGAACAATTTGGCTGGTTTCATTTATATTCTCATCAATGCAGGTGCCTGTTATTGTAGCTCTATTCACCCTTTCGATTGGTTTAGTCAAATCATTTGCAAACACTGCTGACGAATTTTTGTTAGCACTATCGTCCGGTATTGAGGTAACCTCATGACTACTAGAAAGAGAGGTTAGGTGATTAGAGGGTACTTCTGACATGTTAATCTCTGCTTCAGGTAGATTGTTATGGACAAACAAAGATTCGGAAATGGCTTCAGTTTGAGGTGCATTTCTATGAACCAATGAAGGGTCTGCCATGTCTTCTGAATTAACGTCCATCTGTACATCTGAATTAATGTCCATCTGTATGTCTGAATTATTTGATAAAGATTGCGAAGTACTTGGAATTTCATGCATAGTATGATAATAGGCTGAAGAAGATGGACAATTGTTTCCATTAATAATCGTAGAAAGTGTTTCCCCTAATTCTGTATCATAAGATCCTACCTTAAACATTTCAGCTGACTGTTTTAGAAAGACCCAGTGTTGATGAAGACATAGAGCACCATTAATGCCAAAAGGACAAGAACAAACATTAAGCTCTGCATCAACTGTGAATATATTGCCGTCTGCCTGCTCGTTAGGGACTAGAAAATAATTTCCGGCAACTTGGTTGATTTCATTGTCAACATGGTTCGGTATGCTGTTTGAGAAATAAGTACGGAATACATGAGTGGACCTATTATTTAATATGTCAAGTATCTTAATCTTATAGTAGGAGTCTACACGGGTGACTAGATAATTCAAGAGTTGAACAAAGTTGAATGCTTTGGTGTGCTCAAAGAGCTTATCTTTAAGCGCCCTTGCTGCAGCTTCGTAATAATTGACGGCACCAGGAAAAGGTGAAAGTTGCTGGTGGGTTGAGAAGCTCCAAGTGTGACGCTCATTCCACAGGGTTTCAATGACATGCAAATACATTGGATAATGAATGGCAATGTTATCAGCTTTCAGTGCTTGGTATTTTTCATTCATTTCAATGTCACTAGCAGCAAACAGTAGTATTTTTGCAAGGTAAAGGAGGTACAGGCGATGATCTTTCAATACTTTGTGCTTCTCATCCCATAACCATTTCCAAAAGTGCTGCAAAAGTCTGAATATGCACGTTATGACGCCTGATTCGGGCCACACTTCGAGGAAAGCTGCTCTTTGGCCTTCTGAATTGCCGATTAAAAAAGCACAAGGACCTGCCATGCCTCTACCAGAAAAAGCATTTGTGGGTAATAGTTGCTGCAGCAATTGAAACCCAAGCTTCCAGAAATAAGTAGTATCCCTAGAAGTCAATATAGCTCCAAGTGGCACCCCACCTACAGCAGTTAGTGCAATCAGTAATAGCACATAATGTTTACCTAGTTCTTTGCTACAATTGGATTCATATGTCTCAGCAAACACTGCATCGCAGCACTGAGGTAGGGAATGGGCTCTTTTCATCAATGGAGTACAAACAGCAATCACATAATTTGAATTCTGAAGACCAGCAACAATGCAGGACTCACCAAGGGAATTATTATAGTACTGAACTTTTGCATTCAGTACATCAATTATGTCCTCTTTTGCTGAATTGAAATAATCTTTATCAAAGTGTTTAATATACAGACGATAACAGAAAGCCTTGTCTGGACATCGGCAACGATCAGTCGCAACCTGCGCATACTGAGGTCCATGCTCAACCTGTAGATCAATTTTCAACACTTCCAGAGCAGAGGTTGGGGAGTGGCCTGCTTGATACAGGTTCAGAAGCTTCTCTTCGGTTTCTTTGGATACTGGTCTAAACCTCAGCAAATCCGGCTCGTTGATCGGGTGATTGTGAATGAACCTTATTTTAACTTCACACGGGTGAACAGGGTCTATAGGATCCCTGAGTTTGCTTCTTGAGTACTTTATATGCCTTCTTATGGCAACTATCATTCCGGCAGGACAATTAGTGTTTCTTTTCATCGGTGGTATTGGGGAATTTGATTTCTGTTGTTGCTGTAGTTTTTCGGACTTTTCCGCTCTTCCCTGGTGCAGGCAGCGTAAATAAATCTTGAATGTGTTTACCTTTCCTGTTTTGGGGCATGTGGCTTTTACCCTCATTGTAGTGTTGGACTTGAGATTGAATTGGTGCCACCACTCATGGGCCTCCTCTTCTGTGTACACATTGATGAATATCACTGCTTCAAAGTGGTTTGAATTGTTTTCGAATGGAGTCCATTTTTTCAGCTTGTAGGAATAATCACAAGGAAGTATATCCTGCAAATATTTTACAGATAATATATATATATATACACAAAAAAGTATTCAATGTGTTATTATTATTATATAAGTAAGTTTAGATAGTTTGAAGAACAAAAAACATCCTATAAGTTTATTTAAAATAATGCATTCTACAAAAAGTTTAGAATATAATACATTACATAAAAAATGTATTTTATGAACCACAGATCATTCTACCAATTTTAAATTGATGCAGAAATAACAAGAGAAAACTAATGAAATATATACCCCGATGTTTAAAGGCTGTTGTGGGTATTACAGGATATGCTACTAAGTACTAATTTATCAAAATATTGCAATATTTATTAATATGTAGAAATTTTTTTAAAGTGTACAAAGATTTTGTGGGATAATTTTCTTGTTACTTTTTATTGATTTTCAAAAAAAAGTTTTACTATGTTTTTAAAAGAACAATTAATATATCTTATTAAAAAAATTCCCATTCTGAAATATTAATTTTATTAATAAATAGAGTGGTATTTTGGTGTAATTTAGTATATTTTAGTTGTCTAGGAAATAAATCAAAATTTTGTTACTCTTGTGACCACTGGAAAAGGCAAAATACAAAAAGTGTTTTTAAGGTAGAATTCCTGTGAATTATATGAGAATACAAAACTCAAATTTACAAATGTAGTAGAGTAATTATATCTTTTCAAAAGGGATAAACTATTGGATCTCTTTGAACAAATCTGAATTAATGGCATTGTTTTAAGTAAAGTGCTAAGCGTTACTCTTGTGACATTTTGTTCACAATTAAATTTCTGCTTAAAATCCTCAAAAAATCATTAATATATGAGCTAATACATGATTTTTTTTATATACAACACTTTTAATCATTGATAGGAGTCTAAAACAGCTTAAAAGGGTATAGAATATTGTATTAAAAAATAGTTTACTAAAAAAATATTTTACAAATATAAGAGCAACAAAATTAGCTACAATTTGGTTTCTTTGGTACCAAATAGCATGATCATAAAGTTCAAACTTTTGAATTCTTTTTACTTTTGTGTATATTAAAGCACCTTATTCGATATTCAACATATACTGTTAGAGTTAACGGACCACAACATATATTACATTCACCTACTGGCTATATTGCAATTTCTCGGCTCCTTTGCTTTTTGCTACTGAGCATAATTTCTCTTTGTCTTCATCATCGGTTTCACTTGCAGTTTTATCGCTGTTTCCTTTATTGCTTTATAAAATATGAACGCTTTGTAGTTATGATTAGTGGTGGACAGTGCGTTTTCGGGTGCCCTTCACTATGCAATTTTTCCAAGAGTAATACGGAAATGGATCCTTTGGTTTTGAATTCTTCATTTGGTACATAAAGTATGTTTACCATTGTTGCACCATGAACAAGTTCTGCAAAATCAGCAGATTTTGTTTAATTGCTTTTTTTACCATGCGCTTCATTTCATAGACATCACTTAAAAAAAGAAAACAGCACCGATTCCATCTACAGCACCCTTATCATAAGCTGTTGGAAAAAAAAATTCCATGAAAACTGTTAATATTTAAGTGCTGGCATGTTTGCAAAATTATATTGTTTAAATTGACCTGTGCAACCATCAGAAAAAACTGGATACACTTTTGACCGATGCATTTTCTTGGAGGTGCTGCATTAAAATGTTGTGCAAACACATTTACAGAAAATCTGTCTGGTATTATATAATAGTCTTTCTATGATATCTTTGATTTGTTGCACCCATATTCCAATGCAGTGTCCGTTCTTAGGTCTAATTTAAATGTAATGATACCAGTTAGACAATTTTTAATCTTCCCTAACTTTCATTTGCTAATAATATTAATTTTCTTCAGGCATAAATTTTCTCAGCTTGAGGATTTTTAGAAGTTGAAATTCCCAACTTTCAGGGTTTCCAGATTATAGTGGGGTACTTTGTTTGCGTTTCGCATTTAGGTGAAAGATTTTTAATTAGAAGTGATTCTTTGGTACTCCTCGTCGCATTGTAAAAGGTAAATAGCATAAATTTGAAATAATATTAATTTTCTTATTTATCATGGTCTGGTATATTGCGCAATATTAACTAAAAACAACATTTGGATGGAAATTTAAAGTGTATGTTAACAAAAATTGAATAGTACTGAGCTTTTTTTATGTGTTTATAGAGATCGCCAATTTGAATGCGCCATTTTATTACCTGTAAAGTATTTTTTTAAATCATATTTAATAATAAGACATTTATTTTATTACATGATGATATATTGCTATAAAATCAGTATTAACATTTTGCAAACAGAAGACTAGAATTTTTGTTTATAAATAAAATCTATAAGTTTTACAATATTTGTTTTTAATATTTTTGCATGTAATATCATAAAATCTAATTTTTTTATTATCTTTGAAATATTAATAAAAAATGGGCATTTAGTGATATAAAAATGGCCGGGAAAAGTTAATATGTTTATATAATAGAAATAATTTATTGAAATATTAGTAAGTGTTGGATCATTAAAATTATTTTAATAAAAAGATTTGCCACTATCAGCTGATAAAAAAAATTCATGAAAATTTAGCATTTGATATTTTGCACCGCCTAATTCTGAGGTTGCCTCATTTAATATCGCTCAAGATATCAAGTAACAGTTAAATATACAAGTTATTTCATTATAATATCGTAATAACTGTCATTATTTAAAAATAACTACTATGCTCATCCCTATATGAAATACTTCGAAAGTTTTTATGAAAACCACAAATACGCACATTCTGAGGACCTGCTATCATAATTTTTCTGTAATTTTAAAGTAAATAAAAAATTAAAATCATTCATTTTAAAAACATAAATGAATGCAATTTAATTTGTTTTAAATTTTTTTTCTTAAAAAAGGAAAAACCAAACTTAAAACATTTTTGTTTTGGTCTGAAGACAATCTATTTTATTAACTTGACAGAAATGTTATGCATTACTCTTGTGACACCCTCATTTGTTACTCTTGTGACAACACAACATAGGATGTTCTATGCATGACACACCAAAAATAAATAATGTAAAATATGTCTTATTCCACCAAATCAGAGATTAAAAGGTTTAAAGTAAAAATGTTAAACAGTTTTTACAAATTTGAAACTTTTATATGTTTTTTGTTACTCTTGTGACAATTAAACATTAACATTAAATACAGTTAAAATTTTATTCAAATGCTAATCTAAAATATTTCAACTACTACATATATATGATAAATATGGATAAATATTAATTTGTATATAACGATTTCAATTAATGAACAAATTAAGAAAATAATGTAGTGCTGTCGAAATGCCCCAAACGACTGACCGAAGGATTGCCTGTAAGCACCATGATCGACTGCCCGGAGGGACATTGTTACCTTCAAGATAGGAGCCGAACTGCTGCCAACAGCCCAATATGAAGCTCTAGTGCGATGTTAATTAACCAAAGCAAAGCTTCGAAATCAATTCTAAACCGTCGCCATTAGCCCATTGTGGAGCTAAAGTGTGACAATATTTCATTCAATTGTGCAGACCTAATAGAAATCCTTCAAAATGAATTTTGAACTGGCACCGGCAGCTCATTACACAGTAGAAGTCATCCGAGAAATCAATCATCCGACTGTGGTTCAAAAATAAGACACAACGCTTAAGTTGTTAACTGTAATTGTGAATTAAACCGAAAGTAACCCTAAAGAAAGAGGTTTGCGCTCCACATCGGTTCATTTGGCGTCTACTTAAAAACACAGCCAAACCCGTCTACGATTCTAGGTCTTTACCGAATTGATGATGGATTGCAAGAATGGATAAATAAATCTGTGAGAACAATTACTAAAAAAATAATAAAAGTATTTTGATAAAATAAATATAAAGTATTTATTTATATATATATAACAAATAAAATAAACACACATACTTGAAGTTGGGAAGGCAATACTGTGCTTTTCAAAAGCTCAGACCCTATGCTATTCTCCATTTAATTGCGGCCTAGCAATTCATTCCTCTAAACAGAAAAACAACAATATTTTATGACATAAGGTTAAATACATTACTTATTAAAAAAAGTCAAAAATAAGGATTAAGTAATAATTTTAAATAAGAATTATCATTATATAATTGTTATTAGATAAAAGTAAATAAATTATGCATATCTATGATTACTTAATGATAACATTATTACTTAATGTTATCTTTTTAAGAACAGAAAATCAGCAGAACATAATTAATTTAAATAAATAAGATCAAGAACCCTATTTATAAAGAAGTTAAGCAAATTCTGTTGCCAGATAAAAACATATTACATAATTTTTAAAAAAGTCTAACTTTGCAAATAATTAAATATAGCATAACATATGAAATATAATTCATAAATTTATTCAAAATTTTAATTTTGTTTGCCTTTAATTTTTACACATAATTTCTTAGACTTGTCTTAACTTTAAAGATTAATTGCACAATCAAATAAAATTTAACAAAAATGTAAAAATATTTATATTTTAGAGGAAATTCCTTAATATTTTTAAGACAAAGAAGTAGAATATTAGTTGACTTATCTAAAATTTGATAAACTTATACAAGGAATATTAAACAAACATTTTTTTGATAGATATTTTATTACCGAAATCTTAATTGATATCTTATTAAACAAAACATTGTGCTCATACAACATTTTAAAAAATCATAAGGAATTTAGTAATAAAATTCAAAAGCATTATTATTTACATAATATTCAATGTCAAATTTTTTCCCTTCATAAATGCAGGTTTAAATTTTTTGACCATAGACATGAATAAAGTTAAAATTGTAAGCTTTATATTGTAATATTATACTTTATTAATGTTAACCTGCCAAATTCGGAAAAATTAAATAAAATTTATTAAAAAGTTTATCCTTCTTCTAGCATAACAGATGAATTTATGTGTTCTTGGACATTTGGCCAAAGTTCTTCAACTTTTTAAATTAAATTAATTCAAATAATTTTAACAATGTTTAGAAGTGTGAAAGTAGGCACTATCCTGTAAAAAAACATAAAATCTAAACACATAATACAATATAATTTATATATATATATTTTTTTAAATTTCTGTCTAAAAAAAATTACTATATTTGTATAATACTCAGTCATCAGTAATGATAATAAAATTTAACGACAAACTTCATTTGACTAAGTGTTGAGAAGTGCTATTTCTCAACAGTTTAGTTAATGAGCAGCTGTGAGAGCTGGTCTTAAAAGGAAAAAGGCGTTTGGAATTTGAGACTGGAATGTGCCAAACCTCTCTCTAAGAATAGGCGATTGTTAGAAAGCTTTTTTAACAAGCCACCAAAACGCCAATACTTCTTCAACTCATTGTTGCGGGTTGCGTTCTTCGACAGATAGGTACAATGGGTTGAGGTTAGAATTTGTTGTGGTATCTGGGATACGACATGTTTATTAGGCAATAAGTTCTGGTGGAGCAACTCCCACAACCAGGTGTGCGGAGGCGTATGAAACCACATAAAATAGGGGAGACTGACCAATGCCTGTGGTCGGAATTGGGGCGGAGTTTGGAGTAGCCATTCGTAAGCTAACACCTACAACTTCGAGATGCCGATGGCACCCGATTTGTTGAGGGGATTTTAAGGCGTGGGTGTAGAACCCAAAAAGGGGACTAAATAACCTAAAGAGGGGATCATTAACTGCCCAGAGCTCGAACTCCCAAGTAATCCCCAAGGGGTCAAGACTGACCCAGCGGAGCCAATATGCCGGTCAACGGAATGGAGAATTCTTTTAAGTGACGGACCACTTAGTTCCCCCAGCCTCTGCCATTGGAATGGCAAATAGGTAATGTGAGCTCTGATTTGATTTGGTGTACAGTAACTCACTCTCTCTCCCCGATTGAATTAGTATTAATGGGTAATGTTATTAATGTACCCGATATTGTTAATGTAATGTTTAGTTATTTAAGGTGAAGGGAATTTTATGTCAAGTGACAATTAATTGTAATGATTTAGAGGTTAATATACCTTAATGGAAGTCACTATGTGTAACGGAATTAAATGTATTCAAGACAGTTAAAATTGTAAATAAACATATTATTATCTAATGATTTGTGCTTCTTCCATAACAATCCATTCCAGAGTCCTGGTAGTTTATTGATTTATCACAACGGAACTAGTTATTATATGTACTACACTATACGACAACCAATTTCGGCTTATTATTATTAATGATGATTGATATTTAAAATTGATTTAAGATAATTAACATGTTTGGGCTAGAGCGCCCCAACATAAGGTTGGCATTCCTACTTAGTACAAATATTGAACATAAAAAATGCTTCAACAAGTTGCCTGAAAAAATAATGAACATTATTTACTTATTCATTTCCAAATTTTACGTTTTAGGAAGATCCCCAATTCAAATGCATTGCACGGTTATCCTTACTTTTTCCCATATTTGGAAATCCTACAGGGATAAAATGAAATTATTTGATTGGCAACTAAACTAGTTTTTGCCACTAAGACCGTTGCATTAAAAATATCGGCTTTTAAGGCAATTCAACAAGGGGAATCGTTCAATGCATTTTAACCAGATCCTTCTCTTTCCATTACCTAAAACTGCACTCTCGGGGGTGCATTTTCTGTTTAAGGTTTTTTATATAGATATTTCAGTCGGAATAATTAGTTTACTGTTAGAATCTCAATTTGTTACATATAAAGATTTTAAATGTACAAAAACTATAAAATAAAAAAATTTGAAAATTTTATTATTCATGGCTTAACATGTTTAAATTAAATACAAGCCCAGTAGCAGAATATTTCTTAATAGTCTGCGACAACATTTTAGTGAGCAAGATTTGTCTTCAACTTAATTTATTAAACAGCTATCGGTATACCTTTCAGAAGCAAGTTTAACAGCAACGATTTAAGATAGAATCTTAGAAAACCTTGAAAGAATCTGCAGAAAAGGTTGTAATGTACAGCAGACACAAAAAAATTTGTTTGATATACTCCTACAAAAATTTGTCTGCAGACATTTTAAAAAGTCTGCGACGTGCGTTTCGGCTTCCTAGAATATAAGATAAGTTGTATTAATAATAAAACAACAAATCTTGGACGGATTTTACAGTAGCAAAACAAAATGTGTCTCTAGCAGTTGCATGACAAAAATCTGTCATAGTCCTCATTGTTTTAAATCAAATGCAGAAGTTTTCAAATATGAATTCAATGTTTTAAAACAAAAGGTATCACCTTTGTAACACATGTACAAGGTTAAGGAACAGATGTAGTATAGGACATTTGGCGCGTTTCTGTTTTTGGCGACGAAAAATTGCCGTTAAACAGCGCTATGGCGCCATAGGGTTGCCAGATTGAAAGTTGCCACAAGAATCGGAACATACCAACAATGTCAGGTGGGGTTGCCATACTATAAATTTATCGCCCTTATAAAACACGCCAAAAAAAAACTTGCGCGCCAAATGTCCTATACTACATCTGTACCAAGGTTAATATAATTTAACAAGGTTAAATATAAAGTAGCTAACTTTAAATGCTCGACATTTGAATTAGACTTTTATTTTTAGTCCTTAAATCAGTTAAATATGTATCCTATCACCAAATTTATGATGCCATAGACAATATGCCAAATATCTGTAACATATTACCAGATTATAAAATACAAAACTGTCCTGGACAAACTAGGAAGCCTGCAAGCAGGCAAAAATAATTGTTTCGGTTACATAAACATAAAGATTATATGAATGTAAACTATCATTTATTCCCATTAGGGACATTAAATAATATAAAGTTCAATTTTATAAATATTAAACTTACACAATGAAATTTTAAATTACAAATTTTTTTTACCTGTAACTTAAATTGAGAAATCAAAATAGTTTAATCAGAACAGGAAATAAATGGAAGAAACAAAATATAGTTCGAATGAGGGAAATCAATTTTGCTTGTTTTAAAAGAACTAAAAAAAAAAATTATAGAAACTGTTGTCATTACAGAAATAGGCAAGCCAAATTAAATTTACTTGAGCAATGTTGAAAAAAAAAAAGGCTAGTGCTTTTTTCAAAGCTAGTGAATAGTAAATTTATAAGGGACGTTAACTTCTGCACGTGCTATAGTTGAAAATACAAACAAACGGACGCTTTTAACATATTGCAAACAAAAACAGTTACATACTTTCTTTCAGCAAATGTAATCGCAGCCAAAAGCGAAAATTGTGATCACACGAGTGCCGCATGGCGCATGCGCACACTATAAACTTGCTAATCTTTTCACTTCAGTTCGGCCGTGGTAGAGGGTTTGGTTTGGTTTGGTTTATGTTATTAACGTCGCACTAGAGCTGCACAGTGGGCTATTGGCGACGGTTCGGGGCCTATCTCGAAGGAAAGACCCGGGAACGATGCCTCGTATTTTTGAACCATGGTCAGATGACGAGGACAACACCTGAGCTGGCACCCGACGCAACCTCAATAGGCGTCAGGACATTGGACCCCGATCAGATTTATCGTGCACCAGTCCCGTATACACGCCAGTAAAATTTGTTGGATGTTCTGGACGACTTTCTAGTATTTTTGTAGCGAAGCTGGAAACCCTTCGATCGCAAGATCACTACTTTTTTACCTTTCTTTGTCAAGTCCATCGCATGGACTCCAACCACCAATCCTCTGATTAGTAGCTGAACGCCTTATCCACTGAGCAACGGAAGAGTAGAATGACCACGCCTACAGTGACGTCAGAGCTAGTTTCTTTGTGGGATAGCGTTAGAATTTCACTCAAAACTACTAATATAGTGAAAAGATCGATGATATTTTTTTAGCATATGATGTTAAAACACAAGTTAAACGTAATTAATACAAAATTTTAACATAAAAAAGCGATATTATTGTCCGTTTACCAGTAATCCGCAACTTGCACGTGCTCGAAATCCCACAAACAAGGCTAAACTCCGCCCCGTTCTAGTTGTCCATTGGGCCTTCCTGCCGTGGTAGAGGGAATATCTTTAGGGAATACCACTGAGCTAAAGTCAGCTCTGAAGGGAAAACTAAGCGTGCAGTTTTCTGTACCTTCTCTCAAAAAGACAAGGTGGGGAAAGTCACGGAAAGTTCTACGTTCCTGTTACGGGAGTGCTCACTCCAGTGTTTATATTTTATCTCAGCGATACCTAAACATCGACCGGGTCTCTAGTTGCCCAGTGGATAAATGCGAGTTGTTTCCCAATCTTTCTTTCGGGATAGCCCCGCCCGAACCAACACCCCAAATATGCAGCTCTAATGCGACGCTAACCAAACAAACCCATATTGGGGGGAATGTACTTCACCGTGGCGAGTGGATGAACATAGTTCGGAGGACAAAAGTTTATAACATTCTTCCTTGGATCTGCACCGTTAGTCGTGTAACCCGACTCGTGTTACGTCAGTCTTGAAGATTTGATTAATATTTGTGTATTTTCTATCCTACTACCATTTTAGAATTCAATTGCTTATTATTGGTGCTAAAAATAAACTTTGCACGATTCATTGTTAAATACTTTATTCATAAACACAAATAATGAAAATAAAATTTTAATTTTATCATCTAATATTAAATTTTACTTCATATAATGTTACATAATATACAATTGAGTTCTAAGAACTTTACAATAAACACAAAAATCGTAATATCTGAAGTTTTTTTTTATATAGTTATTGCTTGCAAAACATTTATTGAAGTTTTTACAGTACATAAATGTTGAGGAACTATCAATTAAGTTTTTCATTCAGTGGCTTGACTGGTCCTCCATTTTACTTTTCATTTCATTCTCTTTTTTCAAACGTACTTCAACAACCTGTAAAATATAATTTCAAAAAGGAGCTCATTAAAGTTTAAAATATAATAACTTTCATATAAAATTGAGAAATCAAGCACTAATAATTTTTTTTGACAAGAGTTTTAGCAAGGCCACTTTGCAAAAGAAGCTTGTTATCAATCTTGCATACTCATAATTAAATTTATCTAGTTTCATGTAACGCTTATTCAAATTTATTTGAGTTCTCTAACACACAGTGATCATAGTGTAGTGCTGTATTTCTGGATGGAGGTTGAACATCTGTTTTGAAAGTTGGTAATACAGTGAAAATCTATAATCGCAGTGGCGCCGGCTTATGATAGTAACAAAAGTGAGGAGGCCCGAATTACAAGAAAGTTAAAGCAGATTTGTGAAATTCGTTATTTATAATATATGTATTTCTTAATTATGTCTTGTTAGTTAAAAGGCATGTATGTTGGTAATAACTTGTACAGCACTTTTTGGCTGTTACTCCGATTCGATCCGGGGACTTTGCGTGTGCTATATGTCGATAATCTACCCCCTCAGGCTAAAGTGATCACTCAAGCCCAAGTGGGAGTACCGGGTATATGAACCACCTCACAGTACTAGTCTCTCTGCGAGTAGGATGCAGGAACGAATGATCGTGATACCCGTGAAGTGTTATCATTGTGGAAGTGGTTGATTCAATATGGAATCAAGTGTTTGTTTGTAGGTTGTGTTGATCTGCAGTACGGAATTCACCAATGTAGCGCTATGCAGTTTTTGGCTATCACTCGCATTTGAATCGGGGACCTTGCATGTGACTTAACGTCAGTGGCGGCTCGCCCACTACAGCAAGTACAGCCGGGCTGCACCTCATTTTATTATATTTTAAAACTAAAATTATATATTTTACTAATGTTCTTAAATGATGATTAGAATTGGAGATTAAATTTCAACTCGTAAGTAAAAAAAAATCTCCGATAAATAGCAAGCGTGTTTCCGTAATGCACAAATTCAGGAGAAGAAAAAACAAAAACTCCATTCAATCAAAATTGCAGCTAAAAAGCGAAGTTCGAAATCGGCTGCATCGTTGCCATGGCAACCTTACGTAGTATGACTTCCCCAGCACGCTAAAATGGAGGATGTGACGACACAAACGTAGCGCAAAAGGATTTTTTTCAAATTAGCTGTACTAGGGATTTCGAATAAATGATTGGTTCCAGTGGCGTAGCCAGGATTGTCCGAAGGGGGGGGGGGGGGGGGTCCATAAATTTTTTTGGTCCGACCAAAACCAATATATTTTTTTTATTAATAACTGATTTGAAATTTTTTTTAACTAATAATTTTAATTAAAGTTAATTAATAATTTGAATAAAATTTAGTTAATAATTTGAATAAAAGTTAATTAATAATTTTAAATTATTAATTTTAATTAATCATTTTAAATTAGCAATTTTAATTAATAATTTTTAATTAATAATTTTAAATTAGCAATTTTAATTGATAATATTAAATTAGTAATTTTAATTAATCATAATAATTTTTAAGTAGTAATTTTAATTGATTAAATATTATTTATAAATTATAATTAAGAAGTAAATTAAAAGCTTAAAACACGTAGGCAGTGCCGTCACACAAAAAAAATGGGGGGGGGGGGGGGGTTGAGACAAGAAATTTCCCAACTTAACGATTCGAAATTCCCAACTTAACGGAGTCGGGTACGGATACCAGTTCGTGTGTTATTCTCGTTATCTGACCATGATTAAAAAATACGAGGCATTATTCCCAGGTCTTTTCTTCGAGATAGACCCGAACCAACGTTGTGGCACTCAACATTTGTTGCACGCATGTTCCAGTGCAGTATTCGTTCTAAGTGCGATGTTAATTAACCAAACTTAACGATTGGAAATTTTGAACACAACAGTGCTAAAAATTCCTAGTTCCAACTTATCAACTTTTTATAGGATAATTTTATTGTGGAAGTCATAAGGGGGGGGGGGGGGGGGGGGATAACAAATACAGCCATGTTCTGAAAATGTAACATGATCTGTAAATAGTGGGAGTGAAAGGGACTCGGCAGTTGTGTCAACCCAACAGCCATTGCTAATCTTAACATAAAACAATATTCAAAAATAAAAAGTATCTACATACCAATATGACCATATTTATCAAGTAGTAATTAAATTATATATTTTTTTAATTAATAACCATTTTAATTCTAAATTAATCAATGCAGGAAAACAGAATTTTAAATTATTATAAATAAATTCAATAAACTTAGAAGTATTCAAAGAGAGAATCCTCCAAAGGTAATATTAAAACGAAACACATATCACATAAAATTAGGTAAAGAAAATAGGTACTGAAAGATGCGTCCTCCGCGCATAAGATTTTTCGTAGCAATCGCTTTTTTTAGAGAATTTTTTTTAACCGAGGGGTGATTTAAATAAAAGAACCCATCGAAAGTTCTGGAAATTTCTATTTGAAACTGGTAAAAACTAAAAAAAAAAAAAAATTATAGAAAAACACACGGGAAACGCACAGCGTCAACATTACACAATTTTGTGATTGGTTAATCACAAAACAAAACAAAATAACAAAAAAAAAAATCCTAGACACGAGACTATAAATTTATATGGGACTGACGCGCTAGTCCCATATACTCGAAGCGCCATGGCGCTTCGAATATTAGCTGAAAGAAATTTTACATTGTGAAAGGCAAAACCAATAGGGTTATATGAAACAAAAGTGATTTTCGAATAAAAAGGAGAGGATTTTGATTTAGACAATCGCACCTAACACAATTAAAAGAGAAGTTATTTTAATAAAAAGAACACTGTGTGACGTTTGCGTAAAGTGCAACGCCATATATTTTAAAATTCTTTAAATGATAATCTGAACGTTAAAACATATAATATAACTGACAATAACGAACAACAGAATGAGCAGATGCGACCATTTTTTAGTCGCCTGCTGGAAATCTGAAAACATTGCTCCTTAATTTAAACAATGGATTTTTTTTAAGGAAACGATGCCACGGTTAAAATTTTTTTTCGCTTGACGCAATAAAAAATAAATAGAAATTTATAAAACAGTTCCGCCACTGGCGTTGTCTCGGCTACAGACTACATTAGTCAACTCCACCTGGAGCCTTAGCGTCATATCGGTCGAAAGTGTGCAGTGAACTCTGAAACCAAACACACGAATTTAAGTTTAATTTTACAAGTTGGACAATTTCTAATTTTCCCTTAATAACCTTGGTGTTTTTGTTAAAAATATTAATTTTCTTCAGACATAAATTTTCCCAACTCGGGTATTTTTAAACCTTGAAATTCTCAACTTTTAGGGTTTCTAAATTATTGGGGGTGGGGGGGTCGGACTCCCCCCAAAACCTCCACGGCGCGACGTGCCTGCACGTAGGGGATGAATGGGTCAGGGAAAATACCTTACTTCAAAGCAATCAATTTCTGGATTGATGCACTGTGAATTCCGGCTCAACTGCCGCCCCATTTCAAGTGTTAAGAAAAGTATCCTTTTACATGTACAAACAAGCAAGACAATCATACAGACCTACTACCCCATCGTCCCCCCCCCCCACAAAAAGTCGAATTTTCTGTCTTCAAGGTTGTTTCACCATTGTTCTCCTTAAAATCATCCGTTCAGGGGACAGAAGGGAAAGGAGCAGGAGATACATGTGGGGTAGACCAGGAAATGCGACGTGTGTTTTCTCTATAAAAATCAGAGAAAAAATCTTCGTGTTTTTTTGTTTTTTTTTGCATTTGTTATTTAAAAAAAAAAATTAAAAAAATTAAACTGGCTATGGGGGGGGGGGGGGGTTCTAACCCAAAGTAACCCAATGCTGGCTACGCCACTAATTGGTTCATTGCTGAATCGGCGAGGCGGGGTGGAGGAAAACGATAATTTCGAAGAATCTCTACAAACGGAAATAGTTTTCGATAAGTTTGCACGTGTGTTGTTGTTTCTTTACTTAAATTAATATTAAAATTGACCGATTCGCAAATTTGATAGGAGGATTAATTTTATTTTCAAAAAATAAGTAAGTGTTTTCTATTACTTTTACATGTTATCTTTCATAAAAGTTGAAAGGAAACTTTGGTTTGAGTAATAAATTTTAAAGAATGTCCGTTCGTGTATGGTTGTGAAAAAGGCGAGGGGGGGGGGGGGGGGGGGGAGTTACATGTTTTCGGCTGCACTAACATTTTTGACCACGGGCCGCCACTACTTAACGTCGCCGGGTCCCAGTTCAAGTTTTGTCCTCGTTATGTGACCATGGTGCAAAAATACGAGGCATTGTTCCCGGATCATTCTTTCGAGATGGGAACTGAACCCGAAACGACGCCACAATATGCAGCTCTAGTGCGACGTTAATTTAACAAACCAAACTTAACGATCGAAATTCCCAACTCAACAGTGCTAAAAATTCCCAATTCCAGCATATCGACATTTTTCAACTTTTTATATACATTAGATAATATTAAACAGCTCTCTCAAAAGTATTGATTTTGTTGCACGCATGTTCCAAAGCAGTATCCGTTCAGAAGTCTAATTTAAGTTTGATCTTACAAGTTGGACAATTTCTAATATTTTCCCGCTAATATATGCTAATAATATTAATTTTCGAGCATTTCTTGCAAGTAAATTTACAAATAAATTAAACTGAACCTTTCTCAGCGCTCTGATTCTCAGAGTTCTTGTTAGTAATTCCTCATCACTCAATCCAATCAAAGAATCTTCATCCATAATTAGATCTGCAAAACTTAATTTTGCTTCTGGGCTTGCAGAAGACCTAAAAATTGAATAAAATTTTAAACTATAAAATTAAGTATCTACAAACGGAATAAGACACGGCATTCACATCAAATCACCAATTCTAAAATTAAAGTTGAGTGACCCAAAAAAATATAAAAATATTTGTTTATTAAATTGAATAATTTACATGATAATTTGACACGATATCGTGAACTTGGTTTAAAACTTAGTAAAAGACATTCGCGGATGTTCTGAAATATTAGTTTTTTTCTTGAGATGGAACTTTTGAAAACTTAAGCTAAATATAATAAAGCACTGATAAAGTGCTTTATTTCTCTACTACATTTGGTATTGGCATCGAGTTTTTCCTAACATAATTATTTTAGAAATACACGGTACATTAAAAAAAATTAAAGGGGAAAAAATGAGTTTTCAACCAAGTCATTAGCTGCTGTATGAAATACAGGGAGTCCGGGTTAAAAGAATCGAAAAGCAAAGACTCGTACTGTAAGTGCCACACATGGTTAGTTATGTCATTGCATTAAAGAGTGCAAATCCTAACGTTTCTTTGTAGGTCAATGGAAGCACCATTTGCGGCACAGCGATGTTAAAACGATATTTTACCTCTTTTCCCAGTGGTATTTTACCTCCACCCAGATCACCAGACTTAAAACACCTAGATCTTTTTATTTGGTTATGTTAAAATATCTAACATATTTGACATTTGGGTTATGTGCATTTGGATGATTTTAATGTAAATTAACCGCTGAAAAAGGAATAACGTACGTTTGAATGCTAAAATGCTACTAAATACTTTGCAAGAGTTCGGAATACCGTTTTAACATCTGCAATAATAATACGAGCACCATTAGTGAATGGTGATCATATTGAACTGCAAATAAACTTCAGGATTTGTCCTCCTTAATGAAATTAAAATTTATAACTACCCAAATATGCCGTTCTCAGTATAAAGAGAATTGCCAGAAAGTGTTCCGAGAAAGCCGAGCTACCATTTTTTTTTTCAAGCTGAAGTAATTACAGGCCTTTTTTCACACAATCTCGCATTATATTTGTTTTGCAATGGAATAACCTATATTAAATCCAAATTAAATTCTGTAAATAATAATAAAAAAAGCATGTTCAAGGTCATTTTTAATCTTGAGTGGGGGAGACCTCTCGGAAAACACATTTAGAACTCTATTGTACATGCTTTTCATAAAAGTAGGATATGCAACTAAAAGGTCGATTCTTTGCGTCCAAAGATAGAAGATGCCTTTCCACCTTACTCTCAATATCTTTCAAATATGAAAGGGAAGAGAAAAACAGGTGCTTTTATCGCCCATCAAAAAGGGTTGGCCGGACGCTTTTTGAACTTTCCGGGTATAAGTCATTAATTAGGGACAGTTTTATCCCGGACTCCCTGTGCGAGAAAACGATCTTACCACATTTTCTTTAATAGAGCCTTTGGAGAAAAACTCCTCGATTTCATAAGGGCTGAATTTTCTGAAAATCTTCTGGTAGGTGAAGAGTGGATCGTAATGTTAGAGTTTTCGTCTATATTTTTCGGACTTTCATCCAGAGATGTTGTACGCCTAGAATAAAAAGGTGACGATCCACAATCGTGACTAACCCCTTCTTCTGATGGGACTTCAGCTATGGATGCCATAGAAGCATTTTTTCTAGACATCTCACGTTTCTTGTTCTGGGTTTTTGAGGTTGCTACCTGGGGAAAAGGAATCTTTTTTAATCATAAATTTTCATTTTATATAAAATTATTATTACTCTAATATTGATATTTTTTTTATTTCAACCCTAGGTTAAATACTTTATTATTCTCGTTCTGTGGACGAAAATTTCGTACTTTACAATAGAAATAGCAGTCATAAATTGGAATTTATACATTGCATTATCGGTAGGCACAAAGCAGATATCCAAGTTTAAAGACTAAATACTGCTCGGCTTCGATGATATACCTGAAATGCATGAAAAGTTCTAGAGTCTTAAAATATTGTATCAAAACAAAATTTGACGGTTAAAATAACATTGTATGAAATCCCATAGGGTCTTCATACAGATGATAAGTTAATGGTAGGACATTAAAGAAAATTTAATAATGAAATTATGGAAATGTTATTCTGATAATTCATGACAGAATATTCGATCCCATTATAGAAAAATGATATTTGGGTACATTGAGTTTTCTCAAGATTAAATTTTGATCGACGTTTTCAATAGGTTAGATAACTTATCATTTTCTTAGTGAAAAATAATGTTATTATAAAAGCATGCACCATGTAAAATCGACGATAACTTTAAAATAATATCGATACTTATATAGATAATTTATAATTTGCGGTTTTAAAAATTCTACTGTGTAAATACTCACGTTTGAGCAATCCTGTTCATTCTTGCCTATTTGTCTTTCATCATAGAAATGGATCTCACTTTCGGAAGCTTGGTTTTCCATCACGATTTTTGAATAAACCGGCGAAGAACTTCCTGGAATAGGAGGAAGCGAAGAAAGTTCTTTGCGATGCGGATTTGAATCTGTCCGTGGTTCGAACACATCTCCAGGACTCAAAATTTCCTTTGTATGCGAGCTTCCTTCAGGAATTTCACGTTGCTTATGTATGGAACTTTTAAAACTATCTGTTTTTTCCCTGTGCTGAAATTCGAAATTGCCATCTTCACTAAGGTGAAACATTGTCGATTTTGATCCTGGTAAAGATTTACGTACTCTTTTTTTCAATTCCTGCAATGTCATTAATTTAAGCCTTGTTATTTCTGGATCCTCAACCTCAGTTAGTTCTCCGCAATTCGCATTCGAACTTTCCAAAGGACTTTTATGAATACTTGCATATCTACGTTTTGCAAGCGTTTCACCAACTGAGTCATGAACGTATTTGAAATGCTTTGTAGATTTACTTTTACCACAATACTTATGTTCCAAACTCGCATCTGCCACAGGACCGACTCCTTTATTTATCATACTTTCAAACTTCCTTTTAAAATTAGTCTCGTAATTCGCCCTGTTTCCTTCAAGAATAGCGTTGGTGTAGCTATCACTTCTGACTTTTTTAAAGTCTGTGTCGTCCGAACTACGATACAAGTCAGTGTTCGACATCTTGTTCTCTTTGGATGATCTACCTTTTCCTACTGATTTCGACACATCGTCATCGATTTTCCCATTATTCATTGGATGTTTTACCATAGAAGAATCGTTTATTCTTGGGAAAAGGCCTTCTTGCAAACCATTCATATAATTTGCTTTCTGGGAGCGAGCATCGAACGGTAAACTTTTGCGTGACAGGCTGTCGTTCCTGAGAATTCTAGAACGCTTTTGCCTCCATGTGTGCACCGGACTGGCTATGTGTTTGACAGATAAAATAGATTTTCGTTTATTTGAAGAATTGCTGCTAGCTGAAAAAACGCTGTTTTCGGAAGTGGAAGATTCAGATGAGGTTTGGGCGATGTCGCTGATGACTTTGGGACCAGAATGCGGTTTTTCTTCAAAAACCCAACCGAATGGATTTTCGATTTTTTTAACCTGAAAGATATGAAAATTAATATTAAAAAATATAGCTGCAAATTTCCAATGAGCATTTAATATTGCTATCAACAACAATTTCTGTAATCAAAATAAACAAATGAAAGGGCAAGTGGAAGAAGGGATTAATTGACAAAAATCACTTTCCAAGATAGCTTTTCACCGACAACAATCTTGAAGAAAAGGGTCGCTTTCCATTGAGCATTCACTATTTATCGCCAAGGAAAAAAATGGCACGAAACTTTTCCTATTCATCGATCGTGAGCATGATTAGTAGCGGTAGGTTAACAAAATTGGCGCGTTTTCGCACATATGGCATTTAGGTTAGCTTAATGAAATCGAGCTATTATAAGTGAAGCATATACTTTTTTACTACTCTGTATCTGCCTAAATAAATCAAGCAGAGCCAAACAATTTTGAGGGAAGACACATGTGCCCTTAAAGCTTTCATCTGCATCGAAATTATATTTTTTTTCTCAAAAATGTTAGTTAACCAGTTATCCCGTTTGTCCTTTCAATTGCTAAAGATTACTTCAAAAGACGTATATTATATTTTCAACTTAAAAAGATATTCTCAAGTTAGCTCATTTTTTATACTTTTAGGCAATATTTTTGAGATCTTCAGTTAATAAAAGTTTAATAACCCAAATTCAGGGCACCCAACTGAGGTTTAGAGACATTTTAACTCGCATTATTTTCTCACCCCCACCCAAATAAGCTTTAATTTTCGCTTGTGTAATCAAGTGACATTTAAATAAAATATATTCTCAAAAGTTCAGTATGGCAAATTTCATTCTTTAGGTATTTGAGGCACATGTGATTTGAAACAGAAAAAAAAAACACGTTGCACAAACAACACAACTGTTTCAAGCGCATATAAGGAGTTTTGACTTGTATTAATTTTGGTTTTAACTTATTTACGAATTTTAAAGAGTTCCTAATATGACTAACTGCATTTCAAAACAGAATTAATGAATTACTAAGTGAATTAAAAGTATTCCCCAGCATAAAGAATCCTAATAAAATATTTAAAATTATGAAATTAACGGTTTATGCAAGAAAATTGTATTTTTTTTTTTAATCATCTATTAAAATGTTTGTTTCAAATTCCTTCATAAAGCGTACAAAAAAAACCCTTCAATTTTAAAATATCGAAATTATTGAAAATGCAAATTTTTTTAAAAAACATTTATGCCAGAAAATTAAAAACTTATTTTGAAAAAAAAATCATATTTAAAACCTTTAATTATTTATTTTACTTGTTTGAATATCCTTTATTAAAAAATCCCATTAATTTAACAATTTTGATGAAAATTTAATGCCGATTTTGTTGCTGGGTTGAGGTGGATTAACAAATGTCCCACCATGCATAAATAGGTGAGAAAAAGGTGGGACAGATTCTAACCCTTCAGTCGGCTTTAACACCCAAAGTGTCAAAAGCCGACTGAACAGCCACCTATTATACAATGGATTTCCATGTGAAACCGCTGATTTGATACAATGCAAAGTAAACAGCTTCGTTCCCTAACTCACAATTCTCCCATGTGAAAGAAAGACATGCAATTTGTGAATGTTGTGTAAATTTTAAACTTACACTGCCGTCCTGGTTATGTTCGTCCTGGGTTCTGTAAATTTTAAAGCAGTTACCGGATAATGCAACAAGGGAGACCACTACGCAAACAATAGGAGAGCACACTGAAGTCACATAAGCTGAAAATTGAAAAGTGCAATGTTACTAAATAAATAGCGAAAAAATATTTTGGTTAGTAGAATTTACTTCAAACTAGAGCTTTAGAATGGGCTATTGACGATCTATCCAATGGCGGCTCGCCCACTACAGCAAGTACAGCCGGACTGCACCTAAATTCATTAGTGTATTTTAAAACTAAAATCAGATATTTTACTAATTTTCTTAAATGAAGATTAGAATTGAAAATGAAATTTCTACGGTAGTAAACAAAATCTCCGATAAATAGCAAGCATGTTACCGTAATGCACAATTCCGGAGCGAAAAAACTCTATTCAATCAAAAATGCAGCTAAAAAGCGTAGTATGGAGATTCCCCCCATGCTAATGCATTGCATTTGTGAGAAGGTACAGCTGAAATGGATTTTCTGGTTTTAGCTGCACTTGAGGTTCGATATGCTGATTGGCTTACGAGAATATCTCACAACGGAAATGGTTTTCGTGATACATTTACTGTGTGCTGTTGTTTCAGGACATGGTCCTGCTGTTGTTTCGTTATGTAAGTTAATATTAAAATTGACCGATTTGCAGGTTTAAAAGAAAGCAGGATTGCTTTAAATTAAAAAAAAAGTGTTTTTTATTTTTTTTCGCATGTTATCATTTCGTAAAAATTGAAAGGAAAGTTTGATTTGAGTAGTGAATAATAAAGAATTTCCGTTCATGTATGGTTTTTGGAAAATAGGGGTGGGGGGGTTCACATGATTTCGTCTGAACTAACATTTTCGACCACGGGCCGCCACTGGATCTATCCTGAAGGCAGGGCCTGATTACCGAATAGGCCTGAGAAGCCTATGCTTACATTTTTGACGGGCCCCTAAATCACATTGTATATAAATGTTTAATAACCCTAACATAGTTAGTTACTAAATTTACTTTTAAAAAATGCATTACAAACTTTAATTTAAAAAATCTTGCTACTTGTGTTAAATTTGTTCGAATATTGGAAAAAAAATAATCAAAACATACAAAATATTAGGATTTTTTTTAATACTTATTAATATATTTTATTATATTTATAATGTGTTTCATTGTAATGCCATTTAGAGGTAAAGGATTTTAGCCCCATTTCAAGGCGGCTTCACTTGCTTCAATGTCTGAATCGGGCCCTGCTTGGGGGAAAGACCAAGGAACGTTGCCTAGTAATTTTGAACCATGATCAGATGACGACAAAATTATAGTAGGCCCCTAAAATTGCCGTGAAGATGTTTTAATTTAATGAGCAAATAGTTTTATACAACAAAAATTAAGTTAAAATTATTCAGTTCAACGAGTTGTAATATTTTAGATTACCTAATTTATTTAACTAAAAGCAGTGCGAATAATTAAATTATTTATGTATTATTCATCTCCAAAAATATATTTAAAAAAGTTTTAAAGCATTCTTTTGCAACCCCCCTTTTAAAAAACCCCGCTTAGACGTTAAGTGAAATGTCTTTAAAATCAGCTACATGGTAATATCATGATTGCCATACCCGGAAAGTTCCAATTGCGGCCCATGGCAACCTTTTGTCTGGGCGATAAACAACTATTTTCTTGTTTGAGAATATGGAAAACCTGGCACCCTTCGGCCGCAATTGGGCTATTGCCGACATACCATATTACACTTTTAGGGTGATCCATTCCTACACTACTACTCCGTGACAAATAGCACGATTTATAAATTTTAACTTGTACGGCAGGAAATTTGGCGCCTCATTACGTGTAAAATCTTGGAAATAAAGTAAAGCACGTACGGGGCGTCGATGAGGGTCCTAGTAGTCAGACGAAACATTGTTTATCTTCCTTTCCTTAGCGAGATTTGGGTTGGCGACTAATCAATATTTCTATAATCTGGCCGTGTTTCGATAGTCACTCATTTAAAAAAAATAATTAGGTAGACTACTGTCAATCCCGCCATGTACTGTTTAAGGGAGGTACGTTTAGGGATTCGTAGCACTATTTTTAGAACATTTGATTTACCGTTTACACAACACCCGAGGTGGCACCCTACTCTCCAAACTTCCACGCCACCACCCCGACGCGTAGGTACTTGGATCTCAACGGATTTAGTATATTTTGTTCGTTTAAAAATGAATATTCTGTATAACGTTGATGTTCGAACCAGCAACCCTCCGATTACGTGCTCGCCGCTCTTTTAACCAGGCCACGCCGGTGCAGAAAGTATAAAAGTAGTAGCATTAAAGCAAATTAAATATGAAACTTACCATATGCAAAAACTTCTTTTGCAAAAGTCACAGAGCTGTGTCTATTGACATCATCAAAATAAGGCAGCTTCAATAGATCATTTCCCTCGCTCATAATCAAGACTATAACAGCAGTTGTATTTACTGTTATTACTGATACAAGAAGGGCAGCCAGAGTATTTTTCTGAGTGGAAACAAAATTAAAATTGCATGACCAAAAAGTTAAGTCAATCATCGTAACGAAAAAAAAACACATAAAATATATTTAAAGTAAAATTAAATCAAATCACTCCTTTACAAAAAAAATTATCAATGTTGTAGACAAAACGACCTTTGCTAGTTTTTGTTTATATTTAAAAACATATACATGTACGACTCGTAAACAGTACGACAACTATCCGAACTCCAGTTATCCGGATCAAATAAAGCGGATCGCTAATGCAAGACGTGGGTTCAAGAACCAGACAGCTCCAAGCAATGGCTGGAGAGCAAAATCTACATTTTAAAAGTTTCGTAACTGTGAATGATGTTTTTAATAATAATTCATTTACATTACATACTAAAAGAAAGTTAATTTTTTTTACTAAGAAACCCTTTTTTTTTCGTGATTACCCAATTATCCGGGTATTCGATTATCCGGATGGGAATTGGAACTACTGTATAAGCAAAAACTAGAAATTAATGTAGTGCACAAACTTAACTTTTTGACGCATGAAAGTACGTCGAAAAATTAAAACCGAGCTTAGTTGATTAATGTATGTGTTCTTATAGCTAAATTAGGAGCTTATTTTCAACAGCCGTTTTGAACTCTACTTGATGACGAAATTCAAGCGATTCCTTTCTATTCTCCCAATTCCACAATTAGAAGTGAATGGCTTGAATTTCGTCGCTAAGCAGCTTTCGCTACGACTGCTGAACATCAGCTAGGAAAATGTTTCCTTTTGAAAATAATTTCTTCAAATAACTTAAGGTTTTGACTTTTTATCGTTTTTTTAATAGCAACCCCAGCTCATTACGGTTTTTAAGTAATTCAACAAAAATTAGGGGCGCGTCAAATTTTTTTTTATAAAACAAGAAAAGCATTTAATTTTGACGATCTTTTTTATATCAAATTATCATTTTGTAAGAAATCAAACATCTTGCCTATATATATATGTTTAATGGTTTAAACTAGCTGGTTAAAAACAGTAGGTCAAAAATATATTGCATTGCCAAATTCTTTGAAAAGTACAATTGAAAACTTATCTAACCAGACATTTTTTTTTTGGTATAAAAATAAAATATAAAAAAGAAATTCTTTAGAAATCTACATATAACCTTTTTTACTCTCAAATTTAGCGCTATACAAAAGTCGCCCATGACAAATTATATTTTTTTTTATATTGGTCTTTCAGTAAAACCAATCCTTGTTCACACGGACGAAGTCTGTTCGGAATTTATTTCGAACGCCATCTATCCCTAAGCGGATCTACCCCGAAGGAGAGACCCGAGAACATTGCCTCGTAATTTTGATGATAAGGACAACACCCGATTCCCCATGCAACCTGGTATTGGCAAGTTTAACCTTAACCGGTTTAATGTGCACCACATTCCTTTACATTATTTTTTTTCTGTGAGAAAGGAACAAATCGGATAATCCTCCTATTACCAGATCGCGACACACATGCAAGGAATTCATTCACCGGTGCCGAGTTCGGTGCTATCACTATTTGGCCATCCACCGGCCCTCTTTAATAATTATAATTATTTAATTCCTTAATTATTTAATACTTAATACACACTAATGAAAAGCACTAGTTTTTAGGCACGTAAATTTGATTTGAGTTTCTAGTTTTGGATAAATTACCTGGAATTTAATTAAATGTTTTTAACCGCCTTTCAGAACCAATCAGTTTCCAAAAGTGACGTTATCAATTCGATCTTTTATTTTTGGTTGTATTTTGGCTCGTAACTTTTAATTTATTGGGGATTTTTTGTTGTGGTATATTAAGTGTATCATTGGACGTTTTTGTAATAACAGTATCCGACAGTCTAATATCCGAAAACAACCGTAACAGGAAGTTAAGCTCCCTGTTAAATTGAATCAGCATTTATAAAAAGGGGGCATGTTTTATGTTACGTCTATGGAATATATCCTATTTTTTAACCGACTGAAAAGCGCGCCAACCAAAACCGCCAAAAGGAGATAAGTTATCAATTCAACTAACTTATGTTTTTATTGTTTTATTTTAATGTATGAATCCCTTCTGAATTAAAAACTAAAAAGGAGAAAGTAAAATATTTTTTGTTAAAAAAGAAAAACAGACTAAGAAAAATGCACTAAAAATAATTTTTAATTTTACTAACAAGTTTAAAAAAAATTGAATTTTATATCAATTTTATTCTTATTAAAAAAATTTAATTTGGTGCCCATTTACAAAAAAAACTCCTAAATTTGGCGCCGATTTCAAAATAGTTGTAAGATGTTAAATAATTTAATTTTTTCAAATTGTTCGTAAAATTAAAAAATATATTTTACTTTTTGCGCATTTTTCTTAAAATCGGTTTTCCTTTTTTAAAAAGATTTACAAATACTGATTCAATTATAAGCCAAAAAAGAAAAGTTAGATAAAATACACAAAATATTTTTAATTTTCTGAACAATTGGTAAAAAAAATGTAAATATTAATTTCATACTTACCACATTTTTTTAAACTTTGTGCCAATTTATAAAAACGTAGCTAAATATTGGCGCCGATTTCAACAAGTTGTAATAAGTATAAAATTAATACAAGATATTTACTTTTTTATCGCTCGTTCAACCATTTAAAAATTAGTTACCTTTTCTACATTTTATAAATATTTGTTTATTGATAATACAAGTGTGATCATATTCATTAGTCCAACAAAAGTAGAGCAAATAAATACCAGTTTTCTCTTTACATAAACAAAATTGGTACTTTGGGATTATCCCGTCGACCTGCCAACGCTCGCCAAATCCTTTGGCGCTAGTTTTTCAATGAAAAAATTTCAAAAATAAACATTGTAAACACAATAAATTTATCAAATCATAATAATAAATAAATAATAATAACCATATATATTATTATATAAATCATTTCGGCGACCAAAAATCCTTGCGCAGAAGCTACCTTTTGGCGATAATATCGTGTTTGGCGACAATATTGGGTTTGGCGAAAATGGTCGACGGGATAATCCCAAAGTACTACAAAATTATATCAATAGATTTTCTCAAAGCTTATACTGTTATTCAATACTTACCCTCGCGGTTCGTTTTGAAGTAATCCTTTCCGTATTGTTCTGCCAAACACTGGAAGCAATTCCATACAAACACCCTATCAATATATTCTAAAAAAAGAACAACAACAAAAAAACATTTGGTTGAATGTCAAACTAGATCTACGCAATGAGTTATTGACTACTGCTCAGGATTGTTCCAGAAAAATAGTATAGATCAGACAAACATTTTGACTATAAAATACTTCACTATAGAATTATGTCTTATTGGGGCGAAAATCCATAATATAAAATATCGAATTTACAAAATATAAATACAAATTCACTATTTTTTTTTCAAACGGTCCGGTTTATTGAAAATTCCGGATAGTTAAATGCCGAATAACCGGATATTTTTTTCAAATTGCTCCCAAGTGAAACATCCCCTATCCAACAAAAAAAATGTGCAAATATCTGAATTAGAATCGAAATCCTGCGCGAACATACACAAGAAAAAAAATACATAATAGTCAAATTGATAACCTCTCGACTTGGCGCGCGATTTGGTGGTTTTAATTTAAAATTTCTGGCGGTTTTATTTTAGAGTTTTGGTTGGCGCGCTGTCAGTCGGTTAAAAACGGTGTTATTTCGAGTGATAACGTTTATATATTTCTACGTTTAAGCTTCGTACACTTTGAGATATTGGACAAAACGTCAAATTGGATAGTAGACAATTTTATACTTTAAACTTTTAGAATAAAATGATTTTCCTTTTTTTTTGTGTTTAGTTCTATAAACTTTCTAACGTGAAACGCCTTTAAAATCATCTACTCGGGGTATCAGAATCAGGATAAAAACACAACGTTACGATTTTAGGATTATCCATACCGATACTATTACTCCTTGACAAACAGCACTATTGGCAAATTTGGTATCGTCCCACAAGAAACTAGGCGTCGATGGGTGTAAAACTTTGAAACAAAGACGATACAGGACGTTGATGGGAGCCTTCAGAGTCAAATGGGTCAACTTTTTTTAAAATCATTCTTCTGTTCGAAGAGTTTTTGTTGATGACCAATCCGTATTTGTATAATATGCTGAAATGACATTTCACTTGAAGCACTTCTAACCGCCCTCATATACAACCACAGCTAATATGTAACCCTTAACGATCGATAGGCTCCGTATCCCCAGGCACCGCTGTCCACTGCCTTATCCGGTGTACTACCAGGGCAACGTGAAGAAGTTAAAAACAGAAGAAATGTTAAAAAAAGTTGTAATAACTCATTTCCATTTAAGCAATCGCCATCAAATAATGTGGAAAACCATCTTCTTAACACCAATTTTAAGTTTATCGGCCATTTTAAGTTAGTCACACACCGTGGATCTGTTGGTCGATATTATAATAATTTCTTCTGATTTCTATGGCATGTATTAATGCTATAGAAATCAGAAGGCTCCGCTATTGGGACACATGCTATCTATATATATAAATGCGAAAAACCCACTCATCACTCATCACTAATTCTCCAACTTCCCGTATTGGCAAATTTGTTCCTTATACCTTAAATAGGAAAAGTAAGCTATTTTTGTTCCGATCGAACGGATTTAAGGGGTTGTAAAACCCCTTTTTCGAAACTTCTCCATAGGATTAACATGGAGAACATGTAACAATGCAAAATATAAAATTTAAACAATGGAAATTTTTAATATTATGTAACGTACGAGGAGCATTCTGATTGGCTGATGACTAAATATCGCCAAAATGTCGCCAAATAACTAAAAACTGTCGCCAAATAACTAAAAACTGTCGCCAAATTAATAAACTTCGCCAAATAAATTAAAATTTCACCGAATGAATAAAACATTTCGCCAAATTAATAAAATATCGCCAAATGAACTAAAATATGATCATATATGTAAAAATAATGTAAAAACCGGCCCGTCGCACCGGAGGGGATTTAACTGTGAAAAAGAAAACAAAACGAAAAATGCTACGACCAAAAGTGCAAGCCATACGAAAAATATATTATCAAACTGAAGAGAAGTATACAGTATGAATAATATAAAGGTTCAAGACAGGAAACCCATCGCCAGTGGCGGATTTAAGACAAAAGGCCCAGGCGGCAAAAAATGTTTGAAGAGGGCCCGTTTTCTAATAAATAATTTAGGAGCAAACATTCAAAAAACGTGTTTTGTTTTTTTAAATTTCTAAAAATAGGATTATTACCTCTTTTGAACTTGCTTCCGAATTTTTAATAGAACTTAACTATTTTATTTGTCCAAAACACGTTTTATCCTTTGAATTTGTCTAGCAAAGTTTGGAATCTGTAGATCAGTCAATGTAGTAAGAAAAAGTTATTTGCGGTTTTTCCCACGAACTCTTCAAATTCTGTAGGCGCACTTAATGTGACAAAACACAATTCGAATGTTTGTTTCTAAATGATCATTTTCTATAATATTAACAAAAATGAATATTTTGCTCGACGCAATTATTCCCCATTTTGAGAACAGCGCAACTGTTCCGCAGCCCCTTGCATCAATTGCGCTGTGTTGTAATCTCGAAAATAGAACTTTTCGATATTTGTAACTAAATAAACTTGATTCGTCTAATTTAACAAAACAAATAAAATATTTTACAATAAAAGTTCGTAAATATGGATTTATGCCGTATTTTAGGCCTCATTGTCCAGTTTTAATTTTCTTACAAGGAAACGTACCACATTCTGAGAAACACCGAAAATGAAATTACCAAAAGTAATAGGGTTTTTTTTTACATTATTCTTATATTTACTTTTTACATTTTTAATGAAGTGTTGTAGATATTCATATAAATATCTGAAATTATGTTTATTTCAGCTACTTAAATGGATACATTTTATAAATAGTTTTTAAACTTAAACTTTTTCTGTTTAGGAAACATAAAAAGTTAGTAATATAAAAAATATATACGATTTTGCATGAGTCAGAGTTTATTGAGTACAAGAAAAGTTTAATTGTATAATGTTTTGAATAAATATAAATTATCAATTTAAATATTAGCAAATGAAATAAATAATAAATTGTTAACAAATGAAATAAATAATAAATTGTTGAATATATAATTATTCAATTGATGCAATAAAACCATTAGAAATTTAGACTATATAAACCGTATTTTCCTAGTATTTACAATAATTCGCTACATTGAAATTGCATTTATTATATGTAATTTATATATTATTCAAGATTAAAATGAGCTTCGACTTATTTCTATACATAAACATTCTTAGTGTTATTGACTTAATGGTGTATAGCAAAAACAAACATTTTAATTAGAGTCACCAATTGATTAACATAATTACAAAAGCCCATTTCATTAGGAAAGATGTTATGATTTGTAATTGATTTTTAGAATATAGAAATATTTACTTACTTGCAAAACAGTAAAATATGCTGATGTAAAAAACCTCCTACATTTGTTATTAGTACTAAAAAAATTACTTCCTAAATTTACCGTCTTACTCTGAAATAAGAAGCTGTGAAATGGAAGCTGTTCGATCTCATAAATTAGGGATTTTTTTTTCAAGTAGCACGGGGCAATGTAGTTGTAGTGTAGTCCATTCTAAACCTCCACAAGCATAAAATGGCAATACTCATGTCACAATGGAAAGAGCATCTATCAACCAGTACGGCCAAGTGACACTAATTACAAACAGAAGAGGACGAAGCGAAGTGGACTATACACATTACAATTCCCCGAAAAGCAGTCCTTTGTGACCCTTGACCCTGACATATGTCTTGAGATGTCTTGCTACAATTCCGACTCACGGATGCCTTTCAAACGAAGTTGGCAACATAACAGGTGCTTTGGACACCTCCCTGTTTGGACAAAAGGGCATTTGACTAATGATACATACAAATCGTCTTCGAAAGGAAACTATTGAAAAAGGTTTGCAAGCGATTTCATTGTCAAAGCTACGACAATTCATTCTTCTCCTGTTCTTTTCAAAACGACCTCTTTCCCATTCCAAGCGCACGTAAAACACGTTTAGGAATAAACAAGGGTTTCCTTTCCAAGGCGGATTTTTGTACAAATTCTCTATTCCTGCAATTGGTATTTAAAATGAGATTTATTTAAAAAAAAAAAAAAGGTAGAGGGGATTATTATATTAGGGAGGGTGACTCAGCCCCTTCAAAATATTTCTTGAAGGGGGCTCTAGACCTTTAGCCCCCCCTAAGCATATGCCCGGGATTGATTAAAAAAATTCATTACTATAGGCACAAAAGCACTGATAGGGGCCATCACTCTCGTAAAAAAATAGATTAAAATAATTAAAAATCCCACATATACAGTTAATTATTCTTTAAAAAAAAAGAAATTACAACGTTTTTGAAAAAATTCCTGTAAAGTTATGCAAAATTGCAGTAAACGAATTTTAAAAAACATAGGCAATTTTTCTACAATAAAAGATGAGGCTTATAAATCCAGGGCTCTTAGCTCCAGACTAAGGTGCCTAATGATAAATCAGGCAATGTTCAACCCAAACTTCATAGTTTATTAAATGAAATATTTTCAACGATTTGTCTTACGCTTTTAAATAGACCCTAAAGCATCAATTCGAGTTTCTAGATACGTGTTTGATAAGTGTTATATATTTTTATAGAGGGGAATACTATAAAATTGTAATTGTATGAATACTCCCCCCCCCCACCCCCCCGGCCTCCTTAGCGCTGTGACAAAGGGTCCCGTGCTTTGGGTTGGTGGCCTTTTGCCAACAAAAAAAAACTTAATCTGTATTTTAATTTCTTAACCCTTTTTTTTAAAAATATTTAGATTAGACCGTTTTGCTACATTTTTTAATTTTAAATAATGATTAGAAACTGCCGTTCTCATGCTCTATGCACTTAAACTCCGAGTTGATTTTTCGAGAGTCGTTGCTTAGCCCCACTCCTAAATAATAATAATCTTAAAATCTATTAAAAATATTATAATTCTTAAATCTATATTATAGTTCATGGATTCTCGCAGCTACCTTCGCACAGGGCCCTGCGTCTAATAAGAGGCCCCACGTTTGGTCTGTTTACAAAAGCAGGGCCCCGCCCCCGCGTCGTAGATGATTTGGGGGCTGCTCAGAAACCAAGTACAAGTGTTGTTTGCACGGACTTATTCGATAATGGGGCCCTGTAAAGAGGAGGAGTGGGCCCGGGCCCGTTGAAAAAGGGGCACCTGTCTACTCGTATGCATAAGGATAAAGGAATCCAAACAGATAATTTCAGTGAAAAGTTTAGTAAAATTAAAATATGTTAAAAAATAAAAGAAACAATTATTTCTCTTCCTCCCTTTTCTAATTTTGTGAGTCGGGGGGCCCAAAATGGACCCAAGACAAGGGGGCCCAGGCGGCAACTGTCCATTTGCCGCCCGTTAAATCCGCCACTGCCCATCGCTAAATAAAAGTTTGTAATTTAGCCCCGGGCACTCAGTTAGTTTTGAGTTATCCATTATTTATTACTTTGTCTGCCGAGAGTTATGTTACCACTCTACCTGTGAGTGAAGTTCTGTTAAGCTCTGTAATAAAGTTATAAAGGCAAAGTAGCAAATCTTTCAGTTGAGTTCAGATTTTAAAACACGTTGTCGCCCGTGGATGTTGGTTCGCAGCACGGTTCGCTCGGGTTCATGGTCCGGGTGTTCGCCGGCGTCTTCTCGGTTGGGCTGGGTTGCCTTCACGGTTGTCGAAACTTCAGTTTCTGTGAAACATCTCGCTGTATGCCTTCGGGCGGGCCAGTCGTACAAAATGGACATAGAAAAAGTAAGCTATCGGGCCCTGGACAATAGGTACAAGCCACACTGTACCGTAATAATTGGTTCATGAATACTTTGAACCCCATGTGGTAGGAATGTCAGTGGGAGAGAGTATAAATGGTCAATCTGGTTGACGCGGCCTACCTTTCTCTACTCAATGTTATGTCATTTATCCACGAAGACTGATTTCCCGTAGAATGATTGGGGTTCCCTTAATGCGGTATAAAGATCAGAGGGAAAAATCGGTTAACAAACGACCTGATCGACGCGACTCGCTATCCTATACGACGGTATGTCATTTATCGCCAATAGCACGATTTCCCGGGGAGTAATGAGAACGAAATCGCCTGCAGTTAAGGGCGACATTCCCGTTACGGGGTACAAAGGTCAGAGGGCGGAATGGGTTAATAATTGCCTTGGTCGATGCGGCCTACCTTTCTTTATATGATGGTATGCCTATACGATGAGTTATGTGGGCGGAATCGAAACCTGTTGTTGTGGACTCCTCCCCCACGTGGTGCAAGTGTCAGAGGGTGAATAAATTTACGTCCATTGTCTATAGTAGCCTGTAGGGGTTAGGGTTTCGAATTTTTTTAAAAAAAATTTAGTATGGAAATGCAATAAAAAATTTGATTGTGAATATTTTTTTTATTTTAAAAAGTTTAATATTAAAAAAGTGCGGGGGATATCCGAAAAAAAAAATGCTGGTTCTCCATCCCCACTCCCCCTAAGAATCGCCATAAAAAATATGCTTGGGTGTTAAAGAGTTAGCCACACACCCTCGATCTGTTGGTGGATATTATAATAATAAGTCTCGAGCGTTAAGGGTTAACTTCAGAAAATATAAAAGAAACTTACCGTCACTGATGTCAAGAAGTCAGCACCTGAGAGTAAGTCTGCATACTTAGATCTGAGGAGAATCACGCCGACCAAAAGTTGAACAACACCCACAGCTATGAATACCGCTGCCGTAGCCAGCCGGCCGCACGGTTTGGGACAAAAAAAAGCCATTACAAAGCGAGGCACACATTGGAATTAAAATACATTCCCTTAAAATTGTACAACAAACGCACTTCGTCTGTCTGCTCAACATGTGGCACTGAGTTTTTTACCCAAAACTTTACATAAAACAAAATGCTATGCCAGTTCTAAGATGCATATCATTGCTACGCATTTATAAACTACACGGTGGTTTAAACTTAGTTGGTTGATTAACATTGTACTAAACCTACTCAGAGGGATAATGGCGACGGTACGGGATGAATTTAGAAGGATGGTTTGGTTAATTAACGTCGCACTAAAGCTGCACAGTGGGCTTATGGCGACGGTTCACGGCCTATCCCGAAGAAAAGACCCGGGAACAATGACTCGTATTTTTCAACCAGATTACGATGACAAACCAGAGCTGGTGCACAAACACAAACTCAATAGGCGTCAGGACATTGGACTCCGATCAGATTAATCGTGCACCAGTCCCGTATACTCGCCAGTATAATTTATTGGATGTTTTTAGACGATTACCTAGTATTTTAGTAGCGAAGCTGGTAACCCTTCGATTGAGAGATCACTACATTTTTACTTTTTTTTGTCAAGTCCATCAGTCGGGCTCGAACCTCGCAATTCTCTGATTACTAGCCGAACGCCTTTATTCACTGGGGAACTGTGCGGTGGCCGGAAAGTACGGAAGTCAGGTAGATATCAAATGATGTCCAAATCGACATGAGGTCTTGACAAAAAGTTATGTATAGTGGATCTCGTGATCGGAAGATTGCTAGATTCGCTACTATTTAACTTACAAAAATCGCCTAAAATTATCCTCAATTATCAATGTTCTGTATACGGGACTGGTACTCGATGTAACTTGAGACAACACCTGAGCCAGGTGTTGTCCTCGTCAACTGAGTATGGTTCAAAATTGCGAGGCATTGTTCCTGGGTCCTTCCTTCGAGATAGATCCCGAACCATCGCTAATAACCCACTGTGCAGCTCTAGTGCAACGTTTATTAATATGTGGATAATTGGTTGGTTGACAAACGTCGCACTACAGCTGCACAGGTGACGATCGAGATGTGGAAGTTTAGAAAGTGGAGAACTAGCTCAGTTGTTGTTTATTTTACTGGAAATTTACTTTTACTGGAAACTTCCCTGATCGGGGTCCAAAGTCCCGACGTCTATTGAAGGCGTTGGGTGCCAGTTCAGGTGTTTCCTCGTCATCTGACCATGGTTCTAAAATAACGAGGTGCATGTATGAATGTGTGTATGAATGTGTGTGTAAATATGTGTGTTCGTGTGTATATGTTCGTGTGTAAATGTGTATGTGTTCCCGGGTCTTTCCTTCCAGATTGACCCCGAACCGTCGCCAATAGCCCACTGTGCAGCTCTAGTGCGACGTTAATTAACAAAACCAAACCAAACTGGAAACTTCCACTGAACTCTAACTGCAACTTCTGGAACGCTCATAACCATTTCCTTCTGTAGTTACGGTTTTTTTCGCCCTTCCGAGGTGGAGTATGTTGGTCGGCTTTCTTTCCTGCTAAAGTTTTTCCTTCCTTTTCTTAGTTCTTTCGTGTAAGTGTCTTCGCGTTGTATTTCGAAGCGTCTACACACACCCAGAGACCGGGTTCGTATTGTTTTCATTATTTTTTGAAACCCCCCGAGGGGGCGTTTCCTGTACTTAATTATTTTGGGGAATGTCTGCCGACTCCCATAAACGAGCCTTGGAAGTGTGTGAAGATTCCATAAATGAACCATCTTCCAAAGAAGCTCGACGTGGAGGTAACGTTTTCATATCTAACCTCACCGAAGCCGAAAAAGCGAATGCAGCTTTCGAAAATGGTATCGCGGAATGTCGTATAATCATCCAATCAAACCTAGACACGGGTAGTGTCCCAACTTCCAACCCAGTCAAGCTAAGAGATACGTTCAACAAAATTACTCAAGCTCACGACTCTATCTCAGTTACAAGACGTAACAAAATTCTACTCAAAACGAAATCGGTAGAAACAATCAAAAATCTAGAACTACTCGAAAACATTGACAATATCCCTGTGTCTTCCCGCATTATAGAAGACTCTATCACATCTAAATACATCATCAGGGGAATTGATTCTCACATCCCTCTATCAGACATTGCAACTGAACTTACATCCTCCGGCATCAATTTTACCCAACTAGTCAGATTTTGTAGAAAAGGCACTGACTTGCCTATCCCTATCATTCTTGTCAAAGAACTAGGCAACATCTCCAGACAAGAAGTAGCCCTATTCCATATCATATACAAAACTTCTCAATATATTGAATCTCCAAAAACTTGCTTCCGCTGCCTACGATTTGGTCATTACCAAAACTCCTGTAATAGCCCTCACAGGTGCAAAATTTGTGGCCATAACCACCTTCCTACAGTTCAATGCACCTCCGAGGCTAAATGCTTTCGCTGCAGCAGCACAGACCACTCAGCTACAGACACTAACTGCGAATTTTATATAAAAGAAAAAAACAGAATCAACGAGCCATCCAGACCTATCTCGCAAACTGAAGCGTCTAATCTGCCCAGAAGTTTTGCTCGCAATCCATGGGTAAAATCTGATTTCCCTTCGCTCCCAGTCCAGAACGAAATTACAACGTTAAGAAACGAAATTCTGGAAATTAAACAAGCTCTAACCGAACTCACGAACTTTGTTCACTCTAACTTGTCACCAGTGAACTCCAACCTGTCCTCTCCTCATATATCCTTGCAAACCCCAAACTTTCTTCAAGAAATCAACAACCTTCGCATTTTAAACACTAAATTGACCACGGAAATAAAAAATCTTCGCTCCCTAGTAGAACAAAAAAAAAACTTTGATCCATCTGCATTTCTCACTGAAGACGTCAAAAGTCCCTACGGATCCAATCATATCAATGACAACTTATTCTCCGTAACAAGCCCGATTCCAATACTTGAGGACTCGGTGATGGTCTTCACCTAAGATCTCTCTAATACCTTTAAAAAAAAAAAAAAAAAAAAAACGAACTCATTCAATTCTGGAAAGCATCCTTAAAAAAAAAAAAAAAATTCTGAAGCAAACAGTATCTCCACCTCATTTCGACTGGATCCCTTCCAGACATTTGGAAATAAAAATGATTCGCCGTCTTTCAAACTCATTCCCGAACAAAGTCATACTTCACTAAATTGGTTTGGTCTCCCCGCCTCTCTGTCTCTCCTGCAACGCTCCTGAATCTCAAACCCACAGTCCTTCATACGGTTATCAATTCATCGCTCAACGCTCCAATCTTTTCAACCTTTAAAATTCTCTCCAAAGTCGTTTCATTCTGCAAGGGAAATTATCACATCAGCTAACCTATCATCCTTCACCTTGGGAAGGGCAATTTTGCAATTCTTCCCTTAAATCTTTTTGAAATTTTAAAATTGACCTTTATATGTAAACGGAGAAAAGGACTTATGTCCATAATCTTCTTTCTCACTCTTTAGGGAGTTTATCATCATCATCAACTTCTGTAGTTACGATTAAAGCATACTGTACAGCAACTAATTTTTCAAACTGTTTTTGGTGGGTTTTTTTTCTTCTCAAACCGTTATAGAAATGTTAAATATGTTTAGATATTTTATTTTCTACATATAGAATCAATTTGTATATCGCCAAAATTTAGTTATCTTTTTGCTACTTATCCACTTATTGTTGGTTAAAATGGATTTGAAAAAATAGGCATTCAAAATGGATTTCAATGAAAATTAAAAAAAAACTACATCCAAAAGCACTTAATTCGGCATATTTTAGCATGAACAATATACGAAATATAGAGATGGAAATGGGGTACAGTTTTTTAACCTTCAATTGGCTTCAAATCAACAAACTGCCTTGCTCAATCCAGTAGTTATAGTTAGAGATCAGTTGTAACAATCTAGTAATCGGAGGGTTATCAGATTCGTTCCTTTCGCCAACGAAAAATGAACCTCTATACTATGTCAAGAAATTAAAAAAAAAATTATGATACCACAAAAGAAAAATTAGTAAATAATAGAATTGCATTTCATTCTATATCATAGCTGAACTGAAGTTTCGAACATCCTGCACAATAAAAGTTTTAGTTTAAAAATGTATACAGAACGTGTTAATTCGGAAATTATTATGTTTAAGGTTAAGCTAATCTTTTTATAACTTTTTCAATGAATTACAATAGCACATTTATTTGAATATCTTATCATTTAAAAGAATAGGTGAGTTATCTTTCGCACGTCACTAATGACGAGTATTATACAATAAAAAAATAGATATGAATCTTATCGTTACTAGTTTAGGTTTGATATTTCACAAAATCTAACCAGTCTATAAATCGAGCTATTTTCTTTAAAATATTTGATCGCACCCTTTCTTTGCTTTATGTTAAAGTAGAGAGTAAATCAATGCCAAGGAACATATTTTGTTATTGATTCATAAAATGTATTTAGGACAGCTGGACTTAGGCCCCTAGACTGAACATGTGGTGCGCCCCCTCCCTTCGGTACCATATACGGGGGGGGGAGATTACCCCAGTAAAACGACGGGGAGGTGCATCGGAATCTTTTTGAAAAATTATATATTCCAGAACCGCAAATTAAATCATTTTTAAATGTTCAAATGATATTGAAATAGACTATTTTTTGTAAAGTTCCAATACTGTGTTACAAAATTTCAACGGTTTCAAGCAATTTGAAGGTGCAGTGGCATTCTGGAATCTTTGAAAATCTGTCGTCTTTGTATTACTCTCAAAAAGCTCTAAACAAAACAAATATCAAATTTAAAAAAAAAGTAAAACAATGCCATTGTAATTGTCACAAATTAAAAAAATTTTTTAAAGGTCGTAAAAATATTAGGGTATATTTACGTTGTACAAATGGGTTAAGAAAATTAAAAAAATTCCCCTCATAAAAAGATTTGTAGTATACTATTTTCATTAGGATTTGGATTATCATCCTTCCAAATATTTTTTTCCGCAAGTCGACTCTTTTTTTAATGTGTGGTGCGGGCCCCTAGACAGCAGTCTATGTAGCACCTGCCTTAATTCGACCCTGGTATTTATAGTAAAGCTGGTGCAACTTTCTAATACCCAGTGTAAAAACAAAGAGATTCCGTATCGGGGGCACAGCCGTATATTAATCTCTAGAGAAAACAACTGAATTGCTAATTTACTTCAGTATAATAAATCGGATAGTTAAAAAATTAATAAATGTATGTACAAAACGTTTTTAAAATAGGATTTAAAAAATGTAACGTTACAGAGACTGAACACTTCATTATGATGGCCTAGCCTTGTTTCACTACTTGTGATGGACAGTGCCGGATTACCGAATAGGTCCGTGTAGTCCGAGCTTACACTTTAGCTTTCTTGGTGGCCCACAAATGACACATACTATAAGAACAATTAACACATACCTAACATGGTTTGCTACTAAATTTATTTAAAGTAACTTTTGTAAATATTCTTACTTTTGTATAACACATACATTTTGGAATATTTGAGTACAATGGCTTCTCTTGCTTCAAGGTCTTAATAGAGCCTTGGCGATGGACGCATTTACTTGTTCAGTAAATGTATTCATCATCTGTAGTAGTGGGAGGGGCAAGGAATGGTTACCGAATAGTCCCGGGAAGCACAGGCTTTCACACTTTACATTTTTGTGGGGCCCCCAAATCACCCATTTCATATCAATATATAACGCTCTTAAAATAGTTTGCTACTAAATTTACCTTAAAAAAGCGGCATTACTAACTTTAATAAAAAAAATTTGCTACTCGCGTTAAATTTGTTCGAATATTGGAAAAAAAAATTCAAAACATACAGAATATTAGGAATATTCATTACTTATTAATGTATTTTTAATATATTTATAATGAGTTTCGTTTTAATGTCATTCAGAGACGAGGATTTTAGTGCATGTAAAATCTCGATTTGATGTTACAGGTTTTATTTGAGAGCAATAGGGCCCCCATTTAAAGGCGGGCTTCCCTTTCTTCAATGTTTTAATCGGGCCCTGGGGAGGAATGGTTGGTTAGGGTACGAAATTTGTCCTAGTTTTGGCCATGCAGTAAAACAATTGACTTATATTTTATTTTTAAAAAGTGCTAAAGTGAGGGGGCAACTTCCGAGAAAAATGCGGGGGGGGGGGGGGGGCAACGTCCGAAAAAAGTGCGGAGACAACCGCCCCCACAAATCGCCGCCACTGCTTACGATAAACACAAACTTACACAATCTCCGCACATACTTATGAATAAATTTGCCAGATTTTGAAACAAAATTATACAATATATTGGTAACTTCTTGTTCAACTTTTGATCTAGGTGAAGGAGAATAAACTGCAGTGCTCTGTCGGCAGTGCAAAATTTTGTTCTTAATTTTTTTTTTTGCGTGTAATCCCAATGTCATCCCACTTTGAAAATTGGTATACATGTAGTTAAGATGTTGTAGTATACAGGGAAAAATATATTGAAAATTGAGAAATTATTTTTTTTTGGTTATTCAAGGTCAAAGGGAAAATAATATGACCTTGAAATGTTTTTCACCAAACCTTCATCTGTTTCATATCATTTTAAAGATCATTTAAAGAGCTTTAAATTAATACAAATATTATTTCTATATGTTAATTAGAACAGGAGTTATGGTCAGGCACGCAGGTATAGATTTTTCATGGGTGTGGTTCAGTGACTGAGAAACTTATTTCCCCCCACCCCCATTATTTAAAAACTTATATTTTTTTTTATCCAAGTACACAGGAATACGTTGGCATATAAGTATCGAAACGGCAACAGTTATATCATTTATTTTTCATGAAATCGTTATCAATATCAGTCATAGAATATTTTTAAAAATTAGTAAATATCACACCCTAAGTAGGAAATAAATTGAGAACACATTTTCCGAAATTCAAATGCTACGTAATGAAACACGATTACGTCATGTTACGCTTAGTTTGAGATTAAAATGACATCAAAACATGTTTTTGAAGCCCTTTGAAAATTATTTTCAAAGGGCAGGACCCCCGGAAAATACCAGGTTTTCCCTCATGTAACTCAACAAGAAGTATTATACTAGATACTAGAAATTGAAATTTTTCTAGATTTTTACAGTAATTCGATTTTTTTCTCTTTATTTTCAATGGGAGGGGTTTGAACCCCCTTAACCACTCCCTCACCTACGTGCCTGGTTATGGTAATTTAAATGCAGCGGAGGGCAGGCAGACTGTACGTTTCAGCCATTTTGAAATGCAAATAACTAAAAATGATATAGGCCTAGGAGGTTAAAATTTTGCATGGTTTACATTTTCAGTAGGTATAACAAGTTCGCCAAATTTCATAAAAATCGGAGATGGTGAGGAAAATGACTGTGTTGATTTGATATAGTAGGTAATCAAAATAAAGGCACAATGTTATTTTTGCAGAAAACTAAATCATAAATTTAACTAATTTCATTATTTAATTTTTTTAATAAATTTTTCCTTATTAAATTTTTCTCTCTCTCTTTTCCCTTTAGTGTTGATACTAGAGAGAACCCTGAAACGAGACCAGATTAACAGATTTTTTTTAATTGGAATGCAACTGAATGTTAGCAAAACCTGCTCATTAGTTTCGTGCGATTACGTCAATCGCGAACCGAAACTTTTTTAGCCCTTTCTCCTCTATAGAATATGTAGTAAATGTGCGCGCAGCGGGAAGGAGCGATCAATTCTCCTTTGCAATGCAGAGACAATAGGGCGAGACTTATCGTGCCTGCAATGCTCTTTCACCGCGATTATCGCATTTTATTGATACCGAGAAACAAAGGTAAGCATCATGTTATATTTTTTTGTAGAGTTGTGTGAAAAATCGTCAGTTTTTCCTAAGTGTAAGCTGCTGCTTGGGGCGCCCAGGACTAAGGAGATCTTCAAAGCATCGAGATAAACTGGGCTGTCTATCTTTGGTTATTTGTTATTATTTACTATATTTGTACATTTTATAGAGAGAGTATAGTTTACATCTTTTTTCGTACTGGCAAAATGTCTACAAAAAAAGTATTCTTCATTTCTTCAAATTAGGTATTTAAGAAATCCGACAAAAATAATATATGAGTGGCGGACCGTGGTCGAAAATGTTAGTGCAGCCGAAATCATGTGACCCCCCCCCCCCCTACTTTCCACAACCGTGGGGATGTGATATTTATATTCTTTTTTATAAAACAGGTGTTCCTGTTCTTTTTAAAAGAACTGTTCTTTAACCTGTTCTTTTCAGAAAACTGTTCTTTAAAAAAAAAAATTGTGGTATTTTTAAACTTAAAACCATAAAGATTAACAAATGCTGATTAATTTTATTTTATATAGTAAATAATTAAAAATAAACAAAAGATCTATAATTTTCAAAATTAGAAAACTATTAATAATTAGTTTAAATTTATAGCGACATTTCAGAAATTAATTCATTACAAAATTTTTTACAGAAAAATAAAAAATTCTAAAGCTATCTTTCAAAATCAGATGTAATGGTGATAAAAGTTTTAATATATCAAATTCCTAGTTTCAATAACGCTAACGATTCTAATAACGATTCTAATAATTTAGAGCAGTAATATGTATGAATCGTAAAGAAAAGTATAAGTTCCTTGAAGGAATCTCTAGGACGCAAGCATTTTTCCTATATTTACATATTATTATAATACGTTTTATTCCTAAATCAATAACCATTGCAAATTTGTAATAATTTGCTTGCTAGTTTGTAGATTGAAAGGAAATGAAGGTCAAATTAAAATAATATTTTAATAGCCATTCATTTGTTAAGATTTCAAAAATGAAATCCGAAAGGAAAACTCATTTTAAGAAACTTCTGAGTGTCCTTTTTCTTGCTTGACAGTATATGATTACCACTAACAAGATATCAAAATACTAAAATATCTTGACTCTAAGAACCTGTCTTAAAAAGAAAAAAAGTTTATGATGTGTCTCCAATGTTCACGATATGATAAAAGTTATAGTAATAAAAAGTTACATTCATCGCTTTCAAGAACGGTAAATAACATACACTAATATTTCTATATACCATTAAGTCAAAGTTTAAAAATTAACATGGTAATCCTATTTAATTTTTAAATAAATAACAACTACTTTTGAATGTTCATATCGCATAGTCTACAGATCAGTAAGTAAGGAACAGAGAAAATGCGTCTGATATGCAAGTCAGCTGAAGCTGTCATTTAATAGAATTTAAAATATTTTCTGAACGTATAATATTACATTATTTTGTGATAAAAAAATAGTTTTAAATTATAATAAATTTTAGACTTTCTTATTAATATAAATTATTTTCTTTCATAAAAAGTTTACAAATATTCTTTGTATTACTTCATACAAATAATTTGCTTAAGAACGTTTTTTAATAATTTGTTTTAAAAATTGGTTTTACATGACATTAAAAATCCCCGCTAATAGCAAATTTCATTATCATAATTAATATTTCTGAAACATAATTTGAACACTGAAATTTCTACCATGATATGTAAATAAAAATTATCTATATCAATGACATATCCAAAATCTAACTTTTCACACCAAAATATACATATTATAGTGAAACTAACTATTTTCAGGAATTATTTAAGCTTTTGTTTAATATTGATTTTCTTAAAGTGTTGTCGCATTAAAACAGGGGTGCCCATCCCCCCTAAACCCAATGGCGCAAATCCCCCCCAAAAAATGTCTCTATCCTTCCCTTCCCAGGGACGTAGCCAAAGGGAAGAAGGTCCGGACCCCCCACCCCACCCCCCTCTCCAGGTGAACGTTGGAACGGTGGTCAGTATTTTATAATATTAAATAAAGTACTTTAAGTATATTTTGCATTAAATGATATTGTAAAACTTTTATAGTGACTGACAAAAAAATCAGACCACGGATTATTTTGAAATGGCACTCGCGCTTTTGGAGAAATTCGAATAATATTTTTTTAATTTATTTCAAACGATACATTTAATTGAATAAAAAATCTCTCTCCGCTATATCTCCGTTATATATCGTTTCATTGCTGCAAAAATGGAGGAAGGGGGAAAAATTCTCAGCAATTTTAACGATTTGAAATTATGATAATTCAATTCTTTAAAGTATCTGAATATTTTTACTGTAATGTTTAGATTTAACCGATAATACGCACTTTTTTCAGTTTTGCTTCGTACTTGCTATTTTGAAAGGTTTTAAAAATATTAAATATAATTTAGAATAAATTAAAATTTATTTTTATATTATATTTGTTAAAAACAAAATTAAATTACACAATGAATAATGTATATTTTAAATTAAAGGCATTTAAAACATTTATTTCATAAAGTTGTAAATCATATATAAAGTTAATCAACCATATGAGGTAATTTAGGAGGATTTTGGGGTGCCTCCTAATATGAGTTTTTATTTTAAAGCTTATTATTCAATATCAAAGCATTATTACACGTTAAAAAGTAATTTACAAAACCTTTACTATTTACTAAAACTTTCAATGTTAAAAAGCGGGCAGTTATAATGTACAAAAAGGAAGTTTTTGAGCTGAATAACTACACATAATTTTATACACAGTTTTATAAGGGGCTACGAAAATAAATAACAAAACTATTTTCTTTCTTTTCCCATTCCTGGAAATATTTTTGCTAACTATATATTGTCTAACTACAAACCTGTCTTAAGGTTGAACGGGTTGTAGCCCTTTTTGAACACTGGAAGACAATTTAGCTCCCGTTTTCTTATATTTAGATATATTAAATATGACTATTAAATGCAAAACTTCATTTTATCGAATTTTCAGAAACTTTATAAAATTGAACTTTAATTTAAAAATGCCGTATAATATTTATCCACTTACCACTACAGTTTCTCAAACTCAGAAAATACTTTTCATTAAGGTTTTTTCTTTTTTACAATTTAAATAATTACAAGTTTGCTCCACATTTCAACAGTAAGTTCAGAAAAACCAAGCATTCTTGTTGACTGAAATATATTATCTGTTCTTTTGCTGTAACACCATTGAAGTTATTAAAACGGATTCGACCGATAACACGAAACCCAAATCGTCTACACTTACTAGTAAACAAACGTATGACAGTAATTAGTTTCTAGTGGAGTTGTATATAAAAATCGTAATTTATGTTATACGTGTTATTGAGATGAGGAGACAGTCTGCTTCATTGCAGCTTTTTTTTTAAAACATATGCCTCATCACAAGCGGAAAAGTTAAATTTGTTGTAGTCAGCGTTTTCTTTTCCAAAGTGTAGTATGAACATTGGAAGTGTTTTAATAGTTGCACAGCTAGTGAATCGAATCAGCATAAAAATAGAATCAACAAATTGACCCACCCTCATATTTATCAAAGCAATTGATTAGATGTTTGGTAATGTAATCGTAATTTATGATATAAGGATATGAAATGTGATTCGAGATTCCAGGTCCAGAGTTTATAGCACTCTTCATATTTATTATTATTTATACATTCATTCTAATGGAAAATTTATTGCTTCACACCGTTTTATAATTTCAATCTCAGCCTTGAAGTGTATTCTGAATGTTTGAACCGGATAAAGATCAATAAACGTGTACGTAATTTTTTTTACAATGTCGTCAGCTAATGTGCCGAAGAGGCGTTTCTCGAAATCGCTGGAAATTCCGGTGATTGAAGGCACATTATATAATGTATTATACTTATTAAATAATTTTTTGCCCAAAAAAATTTCCCCCCTAAAAATTTAAAAATAATAATAAAAAAGCCATGTAAAATAATCCCCCCCAAAAAGTTTGATGGCGCACCTTGCGCCATGATCCCCCCCTGTGGGCACCCCTGCATTAAAATATTCTTTGACGGATTTTATACCCCTTTCATTACATATATTTCATAAACGCAACTATTAAGCAATTCGATCGTCCCATATAAGTATTAAATTAACTAGTACTATTAAATTAATCAAATTGCAGATATTGCAATGAAAGTGTTCAATCGATAAGAATCAATGAAACCGCATAATAAATACAAGTTTTATGAAATGTCAAAAGTTTTATAAAAGTTAATAAATTTTCATTAACAAATAAGTGCCTCCTTTTAAAACTAAATTATTGCAAAACACCAAAAGCACTGTTTGTCATTTGAAGTGCTTAAAATATAAATCTTTAGACAAGACATGTTTAGGATTAGCGATACATCAAGTTAAGATAGAATACATCCGAAAAAAACAGATCAGAAAAAAGAACAGGGTTTCTAAAAATTGAAGAACAGGCTGTTCCTGTTCTTTTTAAAGAACAGGTGAAAAAGAACAGTTTTTTTTTTCACATCCCTAAACCATACTTGAACGGAAATTCTTTAATATTTATTATTCAAACTCAAATCAAAGTTTCCTTTCAATTTTTTTATGAAATGATAACATGCGAAAAAAATAGAAAACACTTATTTTTTGAAGATTAAGCTGAAACAATTATCAATTACCAAAACTGAAACAATTATCGCGCCAAGGTGCTTTTCCTCCATCAGGCAAAGCGGTCTAGAGATGCTAGTAAAATACTCAGTCCCCTCCCCACACGTCCCGCCGATTAACACATGAGCCAATCAATTCACAGAATTCCCAACTACAGCCAACACCGACTCAAAGACGGTGTTGCTACACTACAGCTCGAGTTGAAAAAATCCTTTTGAGCTGCATTTGTGACGTCACAGCCTCATTTTAGCGTGAAGGGGAAGTACGTAAGGTTGTCATGGCAACGATGCAGCCGATTTCTGACTTCGCTTTTTGGCTGCAATTTGATTGAATGAAGTTTTTTTCCCTTCTGAATTGTGCATTACGGCAAAAAGGTTTGCGATTTATCGGAGATTTGGTTTACTACCGTAGAAATTTCATTTTCAATTTTAATCTTCATTTAAGAAAATTAGTAAAATATCCGATTTTAGTTTTTGATGAATTTAGGTGCAGCCCGGCTGTACTTGCTGTAGTGGGCGAGCCGCCACTGTAATATATATTAATTTTTATACAGCTTGTTTAAAGCATTCACAAAGAAAAATATTTGAAATCCCACAAAATTTTATATTGTGCAATAGGAGGAGGTAGGCACTACAATTAGGCTTGCTCATGCTATAGTGCCACCCTTAGGGGTGTGCGGCGCTTGCAACCGCACAGGGCCTCGCGCTTTGGAGGGGCCCATCGCTCTGGAGGGGCCCTGCGCTCTGGAGGGGCCCTGCGCTCAGTAAAAAAAAATACGATAAAAGTATTTTAAAGAAAATTTAATTCTAATTTTATAACTCCATTTTTTAACTCCATAAAAAATGTTTAAAAAAATTTGGGTTTACTCGTATATCTAGAACTTTTTTTACTTGTGTTGGGTTGTAACGTTTGATTATCGGAGCGGAATGTTGCCGACTGACCTTTCTCCCCTTTGTGACGTATAGTTTTGGTTTGTATAAGTCATTTATTTTCCGATCGTCTGCGGGGAAGAAGAGGCGCAGTGAGGCGTGACGTTTTGTTTTGATTTTGGCGTTCCGCTCTGTTGTGATCTTACGTGAGAGAGATGTACTATCGGTTTGGTTTTTGATGTGCGTAATAAAAGTTTAGCATAACTTGGAGCTAGTCGTCTTTCGTTTTTTCGAATGAACACTTAAATTTACTCCCGTTTGCCCACTGAACATTGGCGCCCGGAACACGGACTATTTCGATTGTGACTTTTTAGAATAGGGAACTGACGGTCGAGTAAGATATAATGGAAGCGCTTTTCTGCAAGAAAAGAATTGTGAAGGGTAAGGTTACGCGACTGACCAACAACCTGCAAGCATATTCGACAGAATCTAGCGTGACGGAAAAAACGGAAGCCATTGAAGTTTACGCTCCCAAAATTGACGAGTTGTCGGGTGAGTTAAACGATGTTTTTAACTCTATTTTAACTCTCACTGAAAAAGAAGAATTTGATACAATTGAGAAAGAATTTCACGATGAATTAGATAAACTAGAGAAGATAGAATTTGTAATTGGCAAATTTAAAACAATTGTATCACAAACTGTACAGCCAGCAACGACTCCTGTCCAAGCGTCGCACATGCTTTCAAATGTTAAATTACCACGAATAGAATTGCCTGCATTTTCTGGTGATCTAACCACATGGTTATCATTCAGAGATATGTTCGACGCAACTATTCATAAGAATTGCGAATTGTCTAATGTCCAAAAGCTGCAATACCTAAAGTCTGCTTTGACGGGAAATGCTTCTACTTTGCTCCAAGCTGTTCCAGTAACTGAAGCCAACTATGCTAAAGCTTGGCAGATGCTGAATGACAGATATCAAAACGAACTGGATATTATCTACTGTCACTTAGATAGATTATTTAATCAAAATCAGATAAAACAAGAATCCGCGAAAAACTTGCGTCGATTCTTGGATATGGCAGTGGACAGCGTTGAGTCCTTACGTGCGTTAAAGGAGCCTGTAGATAGTTGGGATACTGTTTTAGTGTACATACTGCGCCAAAAATTGGATCCAGAGACACTTCGAAGCTGGGAATTGTCACAGACGAAAGGCACTCGGCGCACTTTCACAGAATTTAAGAAGGTTTTGGAAGAAAGAGCCTGTGCATTAGAAGCAATGGACAGTTGTAAACAAGCCCTTGTTCCTGCGAAAACCCAAGGACGAGCACTTGGAGGCGTCCATTCCAGTAAGGTTGCTACACATCATGCTGACGTAAATTGTTGTCCTGTTTGCAGTGAGTCGCACAGCATCTACAGGTGCCAGACATTCCAGAATATGTCAATGGAAGAGCGCCAGAAGATAGTCCGCATGAAGAAACTGTGTCTTAACTGCCTTCGAAAGGGACACTTTTCAAGACAATGCGAGAGTAGACATTGTTTTAAATGTCAAAGAAAACATCACAGTCTACTTCACTCTGAGTCATCGGAGCAAGTCAATGTACAAGTTTCAGCAACTGAAGGAAATCCGACCTCGATATCGGGACATTTCATTAAATCAGAAAATCTGCCTCGTCAAACTCTGCTACCCACAGCAATAGTCTCCATCATGGACAAAAACAATCAACCACAACGTTGTAGGGTTCTGCTCGATTCTGGATCTCAATCAACATTTGTCAAGAGCGACTGTGTACAGCGGTTGAGACTTCATCGATCGCAGACATGTTTGGAGGTTAGTGGCTTATCATCGAATGTTGTAGGTCGTTCTAAAGGCTCATGTACTTTGAACATATCATCTTTGGTTGAACCAGGAGTTACGATACAAGTCACAGCACATATCTTGCCGAAACTTACTTGTAATTTGCCGCAACTGCCAGTGGAGCTCAGCAGTCTGACGTTCTTCAAACATCTGAAGTTAGCTGACCCAAGTTGTACAATTCCAGGTTCAATAGATATTCTATTAGGTGCTGACATTTGGCCGGAAGTCTATTGTGGAGAACAAGTACTATCCCCAGATGGATGCCTAGTAGCCAACAGATCAGTTTTTGGATGGGTGCTGTCAGGAAGAGCAAGACTTCAAGAACCTAGGCAGCAACGAATCAGAAATGTGGTGACTCATTGTGCTATTGATCACCACTTGAAGAGATTCTGGGAAATTGAAGAAGTAGGCTATCAAACGAAGCCAGGAGAGGATCATCCTTGTAATAAATGGTTCAAGGAGACTACTATTAGGAACTCGGAAGGAAGATACGTGGTACGACTACCCTTCAGATCTGAAACAACTGATCTTGGATCTTCTAAGGAAATTGCTGTCAAGCGTTTACTACAAGTAGAAACCCGCTTCAGGAAATCATCGCAAACTATGGAAAAGTACACTAACTTTATGAGAGAGTATGAGAGTTTGGATCATATGGAACGAATCCAAGATGGAAGCTCGGAAGATTCAACATTAACAACTTGCTATCTACCACACCATGCAGTGTTCAAACAACTATCTTCAGAATCGAAGTTTCGAATAGTTTTTGACGCATCCGCTAAAACTTCTTCTGGGGTGTCACTGAATGACAGACTGTTAGTCGGACCTACAATCCAAGATTCAATTGTGACCATATTGCTGAGGTTTAGAATGCATAAAGTAGCCCTAACAGCAGATATCAACAAGATGTATCGTCAAATTAGGGTGCATCCTGAAGATACAGATTTCCAGAGAATAGTTTGGAGAGCTTCGTTAAAGGATCAGATTCAAACTTATAGGCTATTAACAGTCACATATGGAACGGCATCTGCACCTTATCTCGCCACGAGATGCCTACAACAACTTGCGGAAGATGAAGGAAGTCTTTACCCACAAGCAGCTGAGATACTATCTAAAGACTTCTATGTAGATGATTTGATGTCTGGTTCAAAAACTATCGAAGAAGCACTTCGTTTACAGACAGAACTCATCGATCTCTTGAAGAAAGGAGGATTCGAACTTCGAAAGTGGTGTTCGAACGAAAGGTCGGTGTTGGAGAATGTGCCTCCTGAGTTGAGGCAATTCAATGATGCAATCACATTTGATAGTGACGAGTCTGTTAAGACACTAGGTCTACAGTGGCATCCAGCATCAGATTCATTTTCGTTCAAAGTTGCGAATTCTGATGACCAGATCACTCCTACAAAGAGACTTGTTCTCTCTGACATCGCAAAGACATTCGATCCCTTGGGATTGATAGCGCCTGTGACAATCCGCAGTAAGATAATTCTACAAAGGCTGTGGAAGCTAAACATAGATTGGGACGAGCCCCTATCTCAGGATCTTGTTGATGAGTGGAAAAATCACCGTCGGGGTTTACCTCTACTACAAGATCTTAGAATTCCAAGGTGTGTCTTAGATCAAGAAGCGAAAGATAACGAAATACATGGATTCTGCGATGCCTCGGAGAGCGGTTATGCTGCGGCCGTGTATCTACGTTCAGATGTGCCTTAACCAACAGTACGACTGATGATCGCAAAAACTAGAGTAGCTCCGGTAAAAACCTTGTTCATTCCGCGTCTAGAACTGTGTGGAGCGGTCTTGTTGGTTCAAACGTTGGACGCTCTTTTAAAATCCTTGAGCTTTGCAGGCAAAGTACATTGCTGGACAGACTCCACCATAGTCTTAGCATGGCTAAATTCAGAGCCCTCAAGGTGGAAGACATTTGTAGCAAATCGTGTCAGTGCAATTCAGACCACTATTCCAAATGCAATGTGGCATCATGTATGCAGCGAATTGAATCCTGCTGATTGTGCTTCTCGAGGAATATCCGCTCAAGATATTCAAGTGCACAATCTGTGGTGGACGGGACCAAACTTTCTCAAAGAAAATATTGAGCCACCGAAATCAACTCTAGAGCCAAACGAAGAGGCTTTGAAAGAGGAACGATCACATAAGCTTCCAGTGCACGAAATAGAGGTCACGTGCACTACCACAACTGACCCAGAGGGATCAATCTTGGAGACGTATTCCAGTTTACAGAAGTTGAAAGGAATAACAGCCTACTGTTTACGATTTATCGAAAATTCACGTACTACAAAGGGCAAAAGAAAATTTGGATTTTTGACTACTGAAGAATTGGAAAGGGCATTAAGTGTATGGATAAAGAAAGCCCAGAAAGATATCTTCTCGGAAGAGATTAATGATTTAAGAAAGGGTAGGACTCTTAAATGTCAAAGTAAAATTCTATGCCTAAGCCCCTTTCTAGATAACCAAGATATTATCAGGGTGGGCGGACGTTTGAGACATGCCAAACTTTCAAACGAAAGAAAACATCCAATATTGCTCCCACAGAAACATCGCTTAACAGAATTATTACTATGGCAGATTCATATTGATCACCTTCATGCCGGGATACAACTGATGCAAGCCGTAGTTCAAACAAGGTTTTGGATAATTTCTGCGAGAGATACAATTCGCCGAATAGTGAAGAAATGTGTTGTTTGCTGTCGCCAACAAGCTCAGGTTTTACAACAAACTATGGGAGACTATCCATCTGCACGAGTAAATCCCAGTCGCCCTTTTTTGAAATGCGGTGTCGACTACTGCGGACCATTCCAGTTGAGAGCGTCATCTGGCAGAGGAAGGGTTACCTTCAAGGGATATGTGGCACTTTTCGTCTGTTTCGTTACAAGAGCAATTCATTTGGAACTGGTGAGTGACCTCAGTACAGACGCCTTTATTGCGGCACTCAGAAGGTTCGTATCTAGAAGAGGAAAGAGCAGCGACATCTACAGTGACAGAGGAACTAACTTTGTTGGAGCAGCGAAGAAACTAACCGATTTGTTTGACATGCATAAGTTAACGTCTCATCTTTCCGATCAAGGTATTCAATGGCATTTCAATCCACCTAGCGCACCCCATATGGGAGGGTTGTGGGAGGCCGGTGTGAAATCAGTTAAACACCACCTCCTCCGAATAGTTAGAGATGTCATTTTATCTTTCGAAGAGATGTATACAGTTCTGACACAAATTGAAGCTTGCTTAAACTCCAGACCTCTTACAGCTATGTCCAGCGATCCAAATGATCTTCGAGTATTAACACCAGGTCATTTCCTGATCGGAGACAGTCTGACAGCCGTACCGGAAAGGGATCTCTTGAATATTCCAACAAATCACCTCAACAGATGGCAATTGCTTCAGAAAATCACTCAACATTTCTGGAGAAGGTGGACCGCGGAATATCTCTCACGACTACAGAACCGACCAAAATGGTTGCAGCCAAAGAAAAATCTGCAAGAGGGTGATTTGGTCCTCATAAAGGAAGATAACTTGCCTCCACTTAAATGGCGTTTGGGAAGAGTAACAAACACGTATCCTGGAAAGGACAAATTGGTTCGCGTAGTGCAGTTGAAGACATGTGAAGGAAGTCTGATGAGACCAATCATCAAGCTGGTGCGATTACCAATAGACTCTGATGAACAATTTTAACTTTTATTTGTACTGTAATTTTCATCCATTTTGAAGTAAGGTACTTCAAGGTGGGCGGTATGTTGGGTTGTAACGTTTGATTATCGGAGCGGAATGTTGCCGACTGACCTTTCTCCCCTTTGTGACGTATAGTTTTGGTTTGTATAAGTCATTTATTTTCCGATCGTCTGCGGGGAAGAAGAGGCGCAGTGAGGCGTGACGTTTTGTTTTGATTTTGGCGTTCCGCTCTGTTGTGATCTTACGTGAGAGAGATGTACTATCGGTTTGGTTTTTGATGTGCGTAATAAAAGTTTAGCATAACTTGGAGCTAGTCGTCTTTCGTTTTTTCGAATGAATTACTTAAATTTACTCCCGTTTGCCCACTGAACAACTTGTATATCTAGAAAGTTTACTGATCTTTGTCCGATTCAAACATTCAGTATACACTTGATTTCTGACATTTAAATTAAAAATCGCCGTGAGACAATAACTTTTCCGTTAGAAAGAATGCAAAATAATAATAATTCATAACGGTTACGCTGGAAGTCATTTAAGCATATGTTATGGACAGAATTCTTAACTTATTTTCTTCTGAGCAGGATAAGGTCGATTTTCTTTTATTCGATTCAAAAATTTGTATTACACTTCGGAAAAGAAAATCCTGACTACAGCACTTTTCCATTAGAAAATATTTGGCACGAATAAGTATAAAATAATCTTTCTAGAAAAAAGGAAAACCGACTTTAAGGAAAATGCGCTAAAAAGTAAAATATTATTTCTAATTTTACGAATGAGTTGAAAAAATTTAATTATTGAATATCAATTTTATACTTTTTACAACTTTTGAAATCGGCACCAAAATTTAGGTATGATCTTTGTAAATTGGCACCAACTTGAAAAAGTTGTACTAAGTATGAAATTGATATTCAATAATTCAATTTTTTCAACTCATTCGTAAAATTAAAAATAATATTTTACTTTTAACGCATTTTCCTTAAAGTCGGTTTTCCTTTTTTCTAAAAGATTATTTTATTTTCCCTTTTTAATTTAGCAGGGGGCTTCGATCCCTATTATTAATCACCAAGAAATTCAAGTAACAACTTGTGCTCAACAATGTATATTGTAAAACAATCCCTATCAATGCCAATAAATGCTGGTTAAACGAAATCTGATTTTAGTTCTGTTAAACTATGAAAACATTATGAAATCGGAAAAATTGTTTAAAAAAAACTCCGGTTAATCGACATTTCCGGATATATAACAGCCGGATAACTGAGATTTTTTTTTTGCAGATTTTGCCTAAGTGGATTTTTCTCTATCCAACAAAAAAAGAATTTTCGAAATCGGACATTTTTTTTTTCAAACGGTCCGGTTAATTGAAAATTCTGGATAGTTAAATGCCGGATAACCGGATATTTCTTTTCAAATTGCTCCCAAGTGAAACATCCCCTATCCAACAAAAACAATTGCGCAAATATCTGAAGTTAAACCGAAATCCCGCGCAAACATACATAAAAAAAATACATAACGGTCGAATTGATAATCTCTCGATTTGGCGCGCGTCGGCTGTTTTAATTTAAAGTTTCTGGCGGTTTTATTTTGGGGTTTTGGTATGGCACGCTGTTCAGTCTGTTAAAAAGTTAAATGAAGCAAGACCCAACACGCAACATAAATTATTATTTTTATATACAACTTCACAGGAAACTAATTACTTTCATGCATTTGTTTACTAGTATAAGGCGCAGATGGTTTTATAAAAAAAAATATATTTCAGGATGCTTGCACTTAAAACGGAAATTAATTTAAAATTGTAAAAATAAAACCTAATGTGTCATTCGATTTATTTCAACTTTCTTAATTAAAGCCCTATATCCTTGGCAATTTTAGTTAGGAATTTGATATATATATTTGATATATATAAAATAAAACCTAATGTGTCATTCGATTTATTTCAACTTTCTTAATTAAAGCCCTATATCCTTGGCAATTTTAGTTAGGAATTTGTAGTCTACAAATAATATTTCGTGGATTTATATATTTTAATTCAATAAAACACATTTAAATAAAAACAATTATTTCTGCTACTTTAGTTACAATATATTTCTAACCATATATTTGTTTTGTGGACTAGCAAACAAAAAACAGCACTTTGGCGCACTGTAGACCAACGATTTCCCTTAAATTTTGAAATTTGATGCCTTACCGAAGCGAATATAAGTTTTTTAAAATGACAATTTAAGAAAATCACTGAATTTATGTAGAACATCTCTTTTGTTTAGAATATATGACCCAAATTACTAAATGGCTTACAAAAGATAACCTTGCAAATTGGCTAAAAATTCAAATTCGTAAAAATGGACTTTTAATATATAATAAAATTTTAAAAGTTATACCTCGAACTATTTGATTTAAGAAATATTGTAAATTGAGTATTTTTTTTATTCAACAATTGTGTATATTACTGGAAATATTAGAGATCACAGGACGATATTGATTGCCAGTCAAACAGTTCCATAAATAATAATTTCAAATTACGTCCCTCTATATAACTATTTATCCATTCCATAAAATGCACTAAAATTCAATTGCACCACTTTAGCACCCTTTTTTTATTTCTGGGGAATTATAATTGTAATTTTCCACTTTTATATTATTTAAAACGTGTTAAATCAAACATACGACACAGACACACAAAAAAAATCGAGAAAAGTTTTAAGCAATTCTTAATTATTACGGTTCCAAACTTTTAACTCTCAATTTACTTATTATTCACTTAGAAATATGTATTAATTTACAAGAAAAAAATAACAAGTATTTTCTAAAAGAAGTTGTCAAATGAACCGAAAACTTACTTCAAGCAATAAAAAAATAATATTCTTCTAAAGTAGCTAAAAAAATTCTTACTTCCAACCATTATACACGGATGCTATCGGTTGCATGCAGAAGTCTCTGTGATTGGTCCATATAAACCACGTGGTTTGCAGATGCTTCTAAAAAAATACGATGCGCGTTATTAACACTGGTTATTAATAGCATCTGTCGTGTAGAATGTGCCTTAGAATGTTGAAGCAACGACATATGCTTCATCTAGGCCAGTGTTTATTAACCTTTTTGGCACAATGGACTACTTTAAAAATTTTAAATATGTCACGAACCCCTCTGTGAAAAAAAAAATTGCTTAAACATCATTTATTACAAAATATATTCTGTTTTATTATTTAATTATTTCAATATTTTTATTTCAATAGTAATAGTAATAGATTTATTTCAAATAATCAAATGAAACATTAAGAACAAACATTAAGACACAAAAAAACACTTGAAAAAGCGGCAAGGAATCTTGTATCGATGGAGGATATACCCTTATGTCTCGGCTTGAAACTCATTTGTGATCCACATTTTGGACATTTATACATCGATGAAATCATTCCCTCTTTCATACATTATTCTAACAACTCTTTCTTACCCATGACTGGTAAAACACTAAAATAGCCAACTGAATATTTATTTTTCGCATTCAAAACTTTAGCAAGAGCTAATTCCATAGTGAAATCAAGCATTTAGCAATAATATAAGCTAAGAAAACACCAAAAAAATATGCTACTCACAAACAGATGAAAGACAAAAATAAATGTACGTCTTACCTCCAGGGCAGATCCAACGGAAATAAAATCGTGAATCAAGTTTAAAATTATACCGCTATTTCAAACTCAAACAAATTATCGACCAATGAAAAGGCTAAAACAAAAGAGAAATAAATGAGCATGCGCGAAAAAGCGCCTCAAATTCTCTTCTCCGGAGGAGCGGAAAAAGAAACAGGGTTGCCATACAGAGCGCGCTAAGGATGAAGTAGGTCCGGGTTACCACTGCTGGCTAAATATTGATGCAAACATTTTAAAAATTAGGATCAGTCGGCGGACCCCCAAAATATGACCCATGGACCCCCAAGGGGTCCATGAACCACAGGTTAAGAACCACTGGTCTAGGCATTCTTTTTAACCCATTTGACTGGACTCATACATTTGCTGCCTCAGACTACTATCATCCAAAATGTAAGAGAAAACCGTTATCGTTTGATGGATTTTTTAAGATTTCAAAACTATCACATAAATAAAAAAATGCCCGGTAACTCCAGTTGAAACGCATTATAACAAGCAGAGGGGATTTATGTTCCCGATAAATAAACTACCTGACGAAATAACAGTTATTTCACTAAATTAAAAAAAATATATATATTGAAAAGTCTCATTGTTCTTTTATTATAAAAATAGCTTATTCTTGTGACTTCTAAATGATTTTAATATTAAATAACCAAACTGCTATAGCCAAGTAGGCCAGTACACATTTTCTTCTAAAAGCTATCATGCTTCGTTTATTTATACAATTCTAACGTATAAATAAAATGTAAATTCGAACCAATTCAAAATTAACCGGAGATAAGACTTGTATAATAAAATAACCTTTCTAAAAAAAAAGAAAACCGACTTTAAGAAAAATGCGCTAAAAAGTTAAAAATAATTTTTCCTTCTACGAACACATTGAAAAAATGTAATTATTTAATGTCAATTTTATACTTATTACAACTTTTTGAAATCGGCGCCAAAATTTAGGTATGATTTTTGTAAATTGGCACCAACTTCAAAAAGTTGTAATAAGTATATAATTGACATTAAATAATTCAATTTTCTCAATGCGTTCGTAGAATTAAAAAAAAAAAATTACTTTTTAGCGCATTTTTCTTAAAGTAGGTTTTCCTTTTTTTTTAGAAAGATTATTTTATTTTTCCCTTTTTAGTTTTTAATTTAGCAGGGGCTTTCCTCCTATTATTATTCATCAAGAAATTCAAGTAGCAATTTGTTCTCAGCAATGTATATTGTAAAAAAATGCCAATAAATGCTGGTTAAACGAAATGTCATTGCAGTACAACTTCTGTTAAACATTGAAACTATTTTTTAATCGGATAAATTGTTTTAAAAAAAACTCCGGTTAATCGACATTTCTGGATATATAACAGCCGAATAAGCGATTATTATTTTGCAAATTTTGCCAAAGTGAATTTTTTTCTATCCAACAAAAAAAGAATTTTTGAAATCGGGCAATATTTTTTTTTCAAACGGTCCGGTTAATTGAGAATTTCGGATAGTTAAATACCGGATATATATATATTTATATATATATATATAATAGTCGAATCTATAACCTCTCGACTTGGCGGGTTTAATTTAAAATTTCTGGCGGTTTAGTTTTGGAATTTTGGTTGGCGCACTGTTCAGTCAGTTAAAAATAATAAACGATACGCTTATAAGTGCACAGTTTTATATAATAAGATGTAACGAACACACATACAGGATGCTGGCAAGCATACATTTAAGATGAAGATAGATTTAACGTGCACCAGTCCCTTTTACACGAATAATATTCTGGCAGAACACGAGGACGTACACGCGTGCACTGCATTCTAGATCAATCTCTATATGAAACACCCCTATCCCCTTTTCTACCCTTTTAAACTGAAATGACTTTTTGCTAAAACCGTCAGATGGCTCCACAGTGAAGAAAACGACCAATACTCTGCGTAAAGCATGTGCAACGCATGACACTTCAGTTGTATTTCAAACTTTAAACTTATTTTTGAAACTTTAACTGGTAGCCCAATTTATGAACTTACGCGACAACCTACGCTAACACATCAGGTGCAATTCAGATGTTGTCCTTGTCCTGACCAATGTTCAAAATTCTGAGATCTTGCCTTCGGAATAAGTCTCGAACTATTGTCAATAGCGCCCATTGAGTGACTTTAGTGCAACGTTATTTCAACTAACCAACCGTTATTCTGCAATACGTCGGAACCTATGCAGCGGTCTGGTCAATGGATTGCTTCGATCGCGTATAGAGTTGGGAGTACGAGCCTCGTCTCGAAAGATATGCGAGTTCATCATACTCCAAGCATCGTAGGGACTGATTTCTGTACGTTAAATGTGTCGTGGTTCAAAAGTCCTCACTTTCAGCGTGGTGTAGAATTTTGGAGAATGGAGTGCCACTCCAGTTGCGGCCCATGGCAACCCAGCCTCATTTAGGTCCGCGATTAGGCTATTGCCCTCCAGGTATTGTCCTCGTTATCGAATTATAGTTCGAATTTTGGTGGGGACCACGTAATTTGCTATTCACTAACCAGTTTTTATTAACCAAAATTATTTTAATCTCCACACCAGGTTGGTTTGGTTTGGTGACAGGTGGTGTGATTTGTAGCACGGAGTGGATTTGTAGCCTTTCCTGCCGAAGAACTGAAGAAGTTTGTTTTGAATTTGACTGATTTGACATGCGGAAACTAAAAATGCAGATAATGACATCCGTGAATTTGTAGTCAATTTTTAACGTAATAGCAGATAAAGTTAGAATAAAGATTATCATTTACACCTGTGCATACTTTGAAATATTCTTGATCACATGAACATTCAGTCTTTTATTTGTTATTTTCCCTCCCACAAAGCTGCAATATGGGTGCATTATGGAGTTCCACGGTAAATAATGGATTTTATTTTTATACATTATTATATTTGGTATTCACTTTGGTGTTCATTATCTGTATTTTGGTATTCACTTACGAATGTGTATGTGGAAAATAATTCTTGAACACCAATACCCTCTCTCTATCCTTAGGCCCAAATGAAACATCTGAAATTATATTTAGAATTTAAATTTATCATAAAGAATATAAAAATTTTCAAAACATAGATATACCATTCTCAAAACAAAGAATGGTCCAGGTCACAACTTTGTACCGCCTGTTTTGTAGTATTAATATTTTTCGGAAAAAATTGAGTGTGTTATAAAAGATGAAAAAATTTAATTGGAATATATAGACCACCTTTCGGATTTTTTTATTAGTTATGAAGTGTTTAGAAGTTATAAATTAGCAAATAATTACTAAAGGTGTCGAAGTTTATCTCGCCTCTTTCCATCTTTAAAAAAAAAAAAAAAGATAAATTGTGGATGCTTGCTTCAAATTTCACTAAGATATACATAGTTGTTACTTTTTACTTTTGTGGCAAACAAAAAGAACTTCTAATTTTTTTTTGTTATTTGATTAAAATATTTTTAAAGCTTACCCATTTTTTAAATTATACATATTTTTAATGTGCAGATTAGATTAAAAAGGGTTGTATTAGTTAAATGGAAAAAATATTTATGAAATTGTTTTATTATTATAAAATATATCGATAATCTGGGATGGTGTAAGGTAGAGGTTACGGTAAGGAAGTGCGGTAATCTGGGATGGTGTATGGTTCCTCGTACCGTACCAAATACCATCCCCACAATCGGGGATGATTTCCCAGGGCCCTCATTTTTAAAAGTTCCTCAGATTGCCAGCTTTTAAATAAATTTAGCTTTATTTCGGAAATTTTTGACGAAACTGAACTTACCTAGTATATTTCAGTGCCTTTCAATTACAGTGGAATTTGACTTTACAAAAAAATATTTGTTAGACATTTTTTCGTAGATATTCTTGTTCTTTTTAACAGACGTTTTTAATTTTTTTTTTTTTAATGACAAAGTAAACTAATATAATATGTTTATAATTTTTTTTATGCAGGACTAGTCTTAATTCTGAATTTTTGTTTGTTGCACAAAGGATATAAATACTAGTTAAATTCCTAGTGTACGGTGCCTCCTTGGCGCGATTCTGAAAATTGCCCGCAAAGACCTCGGCGGAGCAACATGAAATAGTGCGAGAAAAAAAAAGAAGGGTTGCTGTACATCACGATATTGCAAGCGAAGTCATGAAATAGGGTTGGAAATATATAAAGTTTATCGACCACCAATTGTCGCCAAACCACATTTGACAGGGGCATCGTACACTTGGAATTAACTAAATGCTAAAAATGGGTAGATTTTTTTTTATTTAATACTAATTTTGACTTTTTTAAAAGTCTCAAGTGGTTGATTAGTTTGCATACAATATATTTTTTTTAATTCATTTTAATGATCATATTCTATTTCTCTCTTTAAGAGTTCTTTATGTCAAGGGACTACTGTATCAACTTTTAAGTTTCTTTCTTCCTTTGTGTCACTTATTTTTCTCTTTCATTCATATAATTATTTTATATTGTATGACAAAATTTGTAAAATCTGTCCGTCTTACTTTCATGTTTCCCTCACTCTCACATTCCTGTTCAAATTTTGCTTTCAGGTTTCCAGTGCTGTATTAAGTGTTTAAATTTGTTGAAAATTAAATGTACCAATTATAAACACCAACGGAATTAGAAATATTAAAACTCAGTCTTTCCTCAATAAAAATTCATGTAATGTAGATTTTAAGTTGAAAATTACAATCATGAAGAGTTAAGGCGAAATTATTTAGTTTGTCCAAGTGTAAAAATTAAGCCTTTCAAACAGTTTGGTGAACTTCTATAAGAAATAAAATACATTAAAATTATTAATCGATTAGTGTTGAAGTATAGAAAAGTATATTGTAATTAACATATAAAATAATTAGCACTAATTACCTTTGAAAAAATCAAATAGTTATTGCATTTTAATTTTCAAGTATAGTAGAATATAAAGCCTCTGTCTATATATTATAAATCTAAAATTTGATAACAAATAAATGCAGTATTCAAGTTGGTAGATATAGAAGTTTTTGAAAATATACAAAAAATGTTTTAAAGTTCTTTGAAAATAGTTGCAAAAATACTCTCAAAATATTAATACAATTTTTTACCAAAAATTTTAAGAATGTTTTGTTCATATTGCAGGAAGTATACTCATGTTAAAAAAAAGTTGCAAGTTGTTAAAACATAAAAAGATTAAAGAAAAATTTATTAAAAAGCTTATCGCATATATTATATTAAAATCAAAATATCTTTTGGCATTCATACCAATGTATACAGAAGAAAATGTTGCACATACTGCAAGAAAAACAATCATTTAAAAAGAAATTGTTGGTTATTAAAGCGTAAAAAGCTTAAAGAGGATAGCATTGAAGTAAAATCAATTGAGCATTTTGATAAGCTACTTGCCCTTAAAATCAAGACATTTCAATGTAGTAGAAGACTATTCCTTTTGTGCTGCAGGAAAGCGCACCAACACGTCAAAAGAAATTATTCGTCAAGTAGATTTTGGGATCGTTTAATATATGAAATTGACCAAGTAAGTTAGCTATAAAGCTTTAGCTTAGTTAGCTAAAGGCTAATTTAGCTTTTGTTTATTCAAAGCATTTATTTTTTTAATGTCAGCTTCCTTTGTCTCTTTCTTTGCATTGCATGATTTTTTTCTTAACCTAAAAATTTAACCAATTTAAATGCAATAGTTTAGCTTGAAATATGCTTTTACATGTAGTATTAATGTGACCTTAGGGTAAACTTTTATTATTAAAAACTTCAAATATATGTGTTTTATACTTCTGTCAGCTTCCTTTGTCTCTTTCTTTGTGTTGCATGATTTTTTTCTCAACCTATTTTAAACCAACTTAAATGCTTAGTTTAGCTTGTTAACACTAAACCTACCACATGCGGTCAAATGACCGTTTTTGAAATTTCGTTTAGAATATCTTGTATACAACGCTATTGTATCGCCTTGTAACTTATTGACTTTTCCTATAATGTACTTACAATCCATTTTTCAATATTCACAACTTTCTTTATTGTTTACTTTCCGAAAAAAAATTATAGCATGTCTAGTCTACCACGAGCGGTCAGTTGACCATATGAACAATTAATGTTATTTACGACTATATTCTTCGGAAAGCGCACTCCTGAAATTGTTTTACGAATGTTGTTGAAATTGTTAATGTAATTGTGGATCTACAGTGTTGTGGTAATCCAGCCATCTGGGCACCAAGCGTCCTGCGGGCCAACCAGGCAACGCTGTACAGACCGCGTCGGCCCAACCAGGCGGCAAGGGTGCGGCGGCGCTGACAGCAACGGAAAATGTGCAATACTATTTACTGTAATTTTTTTTTTAAATGTGCTGAAAATGCAAAAAAACTCAAATAAAACTTTCATAAATAGAAAAAAAAATATTTTGTTACTATTTAATTGGTTAAAATCTCTTTCTATATTAAGATACATATTTTTTTTTGAAGCGGTTATTTGACCGCTCATGGTAGGATTAGGTATTCATGGGTTGATGTTTGGAAACAAACACAACTCGCCTGTGATTGGTCAAAAATTTCGCTTCTTCAAACACTTCCGGTTTAGCGTTTCCGATGATTATTTACGTTGTTGTTTTCGCTTGCAGAATAAGATGACTAGTTTATATTTAAAAAAATTATAGCTTTTAGCTCAAATGCGATATGAGGAAAAACTTTGAGTATGCGGGGAAATTGAAATTCCAGATCCTCTGGACATGGATTTGCGAGAAAGTGTGTTTGCGGATGACACAAGCAAATGGCCGGATCTCAATTTCGGCGACATTTATATGTACCTCGTTGAGAGGGTTTGATGGTATACCAAGGAACAATTCAAAAGTTATAAGATGCTAGATGTAATAGTTTGCCAGAATGTGGTTAATTTGTGATGAGTAGCTGCTTTTAAAAGACAACCAGATGGACATTGGGCAATTTTTAGGATACGACAGTCTGTAGCTCATCGGCAGTATTTGTACACACTCGCATACAAATCATCTTGATATTTTTTAAAGTAATTCGAACCATAATTAAACCAACATCCAGGATCATTAAAAACTTGTGAAGAGCTCAATTTTTTTAAAGGTGTTCTGTAATTCAAGTATATGCAAGATATTCAGAGATTAAGAATGATATAATATTCAAATATGACTAAAAACTTTTTGGTATTTTCATTTTCAACACCTAGTATGTTTTAAAAGGTGAAACTAGCCGATTGATTGAAGTAAATGAGAAAATTCATTTTCTGAAAATTGCGTCAATAAGCAATAATGTGTTTTTTAAAGATAAACTATTTAAATCAATATTCAGATTCTTATTAAAAATTGATTCATTTTTGTATTGAATAATGAATATTTCATTAATTTATTGGTTAAAAAAAAAGTCAATTTAATTGAAAATAAAGCAGACATATCTGTCTGCTTTCAGCTTTGCTATCTAACATTAGACTAAAATGTGAAAATAATTTAAATTTACATATATATTAAAATTTCAAACACCAAATCTATAAAAAAAAAGTATTGACAAATTTACATACATTTTCTGTAATATTGCATAAATTGATTTGTAAAACTTTCAGAAATAGGATTGGATAGTAATCGGGCGAAAGTTATTAAAATACGTTATTAAGTAGGATTGCTTTATAAAAGCAATATGAGGAAAGTGCCTATATAAAAAGATTTTTTCAGTAAATTGTTTGTTGCGCACCAGTGTGAGTTTCGAATTCAAATACTAATAAAAGAAGATATTTCCGAAATGTGGGGGGATTTTTTAGAAGAAATGTGGATTTCCGAAATTTATTAGGATTGTTTTTTAAAATAATGTAAATTAAGAAGTACGTAAAAATGTTCTTTTCCGGAAATTGTTTGTTGCACACGTTGTATGTATGTTTTTCTCCGGTGTGAAATTTCGAATTCAAATACTAAAATAAGATATTTCCGAAATTTAGTAGGATTGCTTTTTTAAAACAATGGAGATAAAAGGAAGTGCTTAAAAAAAGGTTATTTTTCTTAAATTGTTTGTTGTTGCGCACTTTTTGCATGTATGAGGTTTTTTTTCCAGTGTGAGTTTCGAATTCAAACACTAATAAAACAAGATATTTCCGAAATGTAGGGGGATTTTCTTAAAAGCAATGTGGATTCGCGAAATTTAGCAGGATTGCTTTTTAAAAACAATGGAAATAAGGTAAGTGCGAAAAAAGGTCCTTTTCCGTAAATTGTTTGTTGCACACTTTGTATGCATACTGGTATGTATGATGTTTTTCTCCAGTGTGAAATTTCGAATTCAAATACTAAAACAAGATATTTCCAAAATTTAATGGGATTGCTTTTTAAAAATAATGGGGGTAAAATGAAGTGCTTAAAAAAGGTTATTTTTCTTAAATTGTTTGTTGCGCACTTTTTTGCATGTACAGCCGATATGGCATTCGGTCCAGCACGTAAAGAACATTGTGGAACGGAACAACAACTTCGCCTCTCTTTCTTGCTGAGTACAATTTATGCATTATGCTATAAATTCTTATAAAAGAAAATGATTATGCGAGATCGTTTAGTGTTGGGTAAGGATAACAAACACTCTAACCGGAAATATACGAAGAAGCGTCACCGAACTTCCGATTAGCAGCGCCATCTATTCAACACTTCTCAGTTCAACCCATGAATACTTGAAATGTCGGTAGGTTTAGTGTTAAAATCTGCTTTTGCATGTACTATTCATTTATATGTACTTCATTTTATATGTACCTTCAGGTAATCTTTTATTATTAAAAACTACAAGTACCAATGTGTTTTGTTCTTATGGACGTAATAAATTAACTCCGCGTCTGTTAGCATTTGTTTTTGCACTTTAACAGTTTTAGAAGCTTTAAAATTGCTCTTTGATGTCTTTGTAATATCATTTCTTTTCTTCACTAATTATATTTTGTTTGTTACTGTTCATAAAACTGTACTATAAAATTGAACATTCAACTTATTTTTTTCGAACAACATTATTAATCCTTAGCACTTTGGGAACATGTAAGATATTTATAGTTCTTTTACAAATATCTATGATTCTGTTCTTGTTCTCAAAATTTTGGACGCTTATAGACAGTAGCATATGCAGAAAACTTAAATGGAACGGGTTGTGGGGCCTTATAAATCATATTATTATATAACCTCTTCTTCTAAGTGTCTGCACTGTTAAAAATTCATGCTCTTTTTTAAAGCCGGGTCAATGCTCGGATTAAATATTTTGTCAAACTGAGGAAATTTATTTTGGTGTTTTTATCCCCCAAAATTTATTTCCTCAAAAATGAGGACGATTTCAAATAAATATTGACAGCCTGTAAGACGTGGTCATAGGCTCATGCCTAATGGTAAATCAGGCCCTGATTATTTGTATTGCTTGGAAAATTGGTGATACATGGATGGGTATACTCGTGGCTATCCCTCGGATCAGTGGTCGGCAAACTCGGTAGTCAACAGAGCCAAACATCAACAGTACAATGATTGAAATTTCTTTTGAGAACCAAATTTTTTAAACTTAAACTATATAGATAGGTGCATTGTTATTAACTTAATTGAAGTACTCCTAAGCTGGCCTTTGCTAAAAACATCTACAATCTGATTGAGATGCGTTTGCTGAGGTCGACCCCTTACAACTCTCCCATCCACACTCGTCTTGTATACTTATTTCGTCTATCTCCTTTCGTTCATCTTCTCTATATATCCAAACCACCTCAACATACCTTTCTCAACTCTACATCTTCTTTCACTCCACAATGCTCCCTAAAATTAACTTAATAAACTTTACTTAAAGTTTTAAGTCTTACTTAAACTATAGGTACATTGAATAAAACTTGATATCATACTTAATAACGTTATTATTTATTGATAAAATTAAATTGTAAGGCATCCATAAAATTAAATCATGACATTGATTGACAAACACTAATGTGAAGAGAAGTGTGTGCTGTGGAAGAGCCACTCTCACAAGAGGCCAAAGAGCCGTATGTGGCTCGCGAGCTGCGGTTTGCCGACCACTGCCTTAGATGATTAACCTTAGAAAAATACTGTTCTTGTTCATTTTATAGAACAGGAAAAAAAAGAACAGGTCACTTGAAAGCTGACAGTGGAGTGCACTGTGTTGATTACTATATATACAACTTTGTCACATATACCTGTATTTGTATTATATTTTAGGAAGATCAAGCTCCTTCAACTATGGCCAACCAAGGAAACTCATCACTTCAACCAAACAACTTAAGAAAACCTGGTGTTACTATTTTAAAAGAAATACTGAAAACCATTAAACTTGATGAGCGCCTCATGACGGAAAATAAGGAGCTACTTAAAGTGTTCTTATCAACTTTTATTGAAGAAATGAAAAAGAATGATGAGTTATTCAGACTACTGTACCGAAATCTTGCCTACACTGGAAGTTTTTATTCGGATTTACGTATCTCTGCTCCTGATGAATTTGATATCAATGTAGTTTTGAAACTGCCCTTTAAACCTAGTGATTTTGAAGTAAGTATGTGTTTAATATTTAAAAGATATTTGTTTAAATTTAAAATACTGTTTGATTTTGAAAGAAGTATTCAGTTACTAGACAGTATATAAAAAAATGGTTAACTAAGTAAGTGAACTCTTGAAGTTTGTGCTCTGTTATAAAGAAGTTTACCACTTTATAACATTACAATACCACAACTTTTTACAATTATATAATTTATGCATTACATGCCAATGAAAGACAGGCCTTGCAACTGGTACCTATTTTCCCTTTTTTGAAAAAAGTCTCTTAAAAGTACCAATTGATTTTTATTTTCTTATGAACTCAATGCTTTTGATGCAATATTATTTTGAAAATAACGACAAATAAACATTTTGATGTAAGTAGTTTCTATTAAAATTAGATTTAGCCTAAAAAAATGTAGCTCCTTAAAAGTCCCTTTTTTTAAAAAGTAAACTATCCCAATTTTCCCTAGGAACATAGTTAGAATCCGTTGCAAGTCCTGGAAAGAGCATATCCCCTGATTTCTCAGTAAAAGTGTCAAAAGTTTGCATTGAATAAGATTTTTTTCCCCATACAATTATTTAAATTGTGAATGTAATTTTGGTACAACAGTATTTTTATAATGCTCTTTTAAGAATAAGCACCCTGAAGCAGAAAATATTTGCAAAGACATATTAAACTCTTCAAACTGTTTGTACAAACTCAGTAGCTTTGAAGGACCTTGTATGTCTAAAAAAATGCATGTAACAATTAAGCATTTCTAATGAGAAGTTTATATATAATTTAATGTTTATTTATTCTAATTAAAGAAAAACCTTACACAGTACACTTACAAATTATATTGAAAGGCAAAGATTCAAAAAGTGTTTTGACCAAAATGTCAAATTATATTATTATGTCATTGAATTCACCTCTGAATTTTTTATTGTATTGTACAGAAAAATTAACATGTCAAAACTGAAATCTATATACAAGTCAGTTCACTTAGGTAAAGTTATTTGCATTTTCTTTAGAATAACGTCAGTGTGACAAAACATATTTTGATTGTTTGCTTCTCAATTATGCTTATTTAAAATTCAAGATCGCAAGGCATCTTCTCTATTGTAATCTCTACTATTTTATCCAGCTGGTCCCATGGTATGCTTTCTTGACTATTCTATTGATTACTATTTGTAGCAAACTAGATCTACCTAAATATTTTCTTTCAGTTTGTATATCTAAACATGTTGTTGCTTCGTAAAATCTAAACTGTATATTTTATTCACAATCATATCCTGTTGGATATATATTTAAGAAAAGCTGAATTTTGTAGTCGTTAATGTACAATTTTGTATTTCTTACTACTATCTCTTAAAAGTAGTTGTAAACAAATTTTAGCTTTGGTTTCTAATGAAAGTGTCCAACTTTTATATTTTAAGGTACATTATCATCCCCAAGTGCCATCATATGCTAAATACCGCTTGAAAAATCCTGAAAAAATGGAGATAACCCATCCTTTGATATTAAAGAAACTTTTTAAGGATGGATACCTGATGCCTGATAATGTACGTAAATGGATACAAGGGGTCGTTGATAAAGCTAGGCAATGCTACAGATTACCAACTGGTATTAACAGAGTAAGAGCTGCTTTATTATAAGAATTTTTGTCAATTTAAGTTCTATAGCTTTACTATCTTAAATTGATTGTGCAATATATGGTTTTCTGCTACTTTGTTTTGTAATATGTATTACTTACAGTTGCATTGCATAATTTATTTTTATTCCACATCAATTACTCCGATTTTGGTGAATTAAAATGCATGTCTTTTGCATATTTATTTTTGTTTATCTTTAACATGGTTTTCTTAATTTTTATTGAGTTTGTTAGGAATTTAATTATTATCAGCTAACCATAGTTGCCGATTTTATACAAAATCGGTATTTTAGCCCGGTGGCTTTTGCGATTTTCAAGAAAGAAAACTTGTTTTATTACATGTTTAAAGCCATTTTTCTCGTTTTGAAAGGCATTTCTTTAGTTTTAATTTATTTATATATATTTTTTTACTATTGCAAACCAATTAGTTATACCAAATTTGTTAAAAATCGGACTTCTCTAGTTCCTTCATTTTTATAAATTGGAATATTTGAAGATTCCTGAGGGATATTGTGTGAATTCTAGTATTTTAAAATAAACTTATATATACTCAAAATATTTGATTTTATGTCATGATTCTTTTACATGTAAAATGACAGTTTGAACATTAGTTTATAGTTTGCATTAAATTTCATTCACTGCAAATTTTTCAATGAAAAGAAAAGCATAGTTTATGAGACTTGCTTCTTATGAAACTTATAGTAAATGTCTAAAACCATAATAAATAATAATTTAAATTGCTTTGTAAATTAATTTTTGCAATTTTGGGACTTGCATATTAAAGTACCGACAGATAAAAAAGAAATGCTTTCTTTTTGCACCCTTTCCTTTTTTATTTCCAGTATGCACTCAGAAATTTAATTAAGTTACCATACGTTAAAGTTATAATTCCAATTTTATTTTACAAAGGAAATTCGGAAAATAATCTTTCTTTTGTTTCATTTATAAATTTTAGCAATGAAATAAAATTTGAATTTGTATTGTTCTTTCCATAGAAAATATTGTTAATATAAGGAGCTTTTGTTTTAAATGCTGAAACTATTTAATAAATGGGTATACGTTACTACATAAAGATGTTAAATATTTAAATAATTGATACTTTATTATTTAAGTGATGAATACTTATAATCTAGCAATGATTAAACAGCACATGAAAAAAAAACGTCAATAACAATTTAATACTATTGCTGAGATTCTCTCTTGAATTGAATTCTTGCTCATGAAAAGTATACCAATAGTTATATAATAAATTAAGTTGCAGACGAATCTTATTCACTAAAATCCTGTCGCAGACTGTAAATAATTTTTTTGCTACTGGGTCAATGACAAGTTTTAAGCTTTTATAAAAGATTATTATTATTTTTTAATTTCTTAAAAACCTAATTTCAAGACTATTTTTTGTAGTTAAAAATAGTTTAAACTATTAAAAAGAAGTATTCATGTGGGAATTCTTAATTAAAAATTATATTTGTTTCATAAATTTTATTCGTGGAACCTATAAGATTGTGAATGTTAAAGAAAAATTTGAATTTTAGTAATAATAAAACTTTGTACACTAATATCACTTCTTGTAGTAAGTCACTACAAAGAATAGTTTACACTCCTTTGAATTTTTAATGCCATTTTATAAAAATAATATTACAGTTTATAGAAGTTTCTATATTAAATAATAAAACATTCAAAAATATTATATTCAGCATTTTCTTTACCACTTAGGTGATTCCAAGTGCCTCTGGCCCTGCTCGAACAATGAAGCTTCAAAAATATAAAGGAATTATCGATATTGACCTTGTACCTGTAATTTCCTGTACCCTTGAGACCAAACAGCCAGGCATTGATGGAAGAGTGTGTGCCAAATTTGGCTCAACTTTAGAGGTACAAGTGCATTTTATACATATTTTCACTGCTTATTGGATTTATCGTTCTTAAAATACTTTTGCTATTTATATTGTAAGTGATAAAAACGATAATTTAATTTTAGTACACAAAAAAAATTAAAAGAACAACTATTAAAATGAGCAAACTTTATATTTAATACAATGCAAGGAAATTTGCTAAGTAGGTTGCTGAAATAAACGTTATTGAATAATTCAAAAATATTCAACTGTGCCCCCACAGTATGCAAAGCATTGCAACCATAACATTTAGTTTTATGTGTCGTGTACATTCTTGTTGTATTTAATTGACGAAAAATAAAAATATAGAGGGGGGGGCTCAATAAACACGTTTATAATTTTACGAGTAGCCCACACTTGGATTTTTACTCAATTTAAAACAATAGTTTATTCTTTATGGTACACTTAAATATAAGTATGTAAATGGCTATATTAAAAAGTATATCTTAATGGTGAGCATTGAATGTAGAAAATTATTAAATGAATTTATAAATTATTATAATTATTAATTATTTTAAAGATGCAGTAGGATATCCTTTTAAAACACAATAATACTCTACACTCTTTGCACTAAACATGTTAAAATTTCCTGAAAACATAAAAACGCTTTGTTGGCCAGGTCTGCAGTTTTACCAAATTTAATTTTAATCGAACATGGGAAGCATTAAGAGTCTCAACTTGCTGAGATACTGTATTTTATAACTGACAACATGCATTATCGTTTTTTAAATGTATAAAATTTTAAAGTATATTTGAATAGTTTTCACTTCAATTTTTATAGTTAAAATTAGGCATGTTAATTTTTTCAACAAGTGTTTAGTAAGCTCATTTAAGTAATCCTTTTAGCTATTTGTGTAATGGACAATATATATTTACAGTTTTTCTTTTAGACTTTTCTTGTTCCTAAACCATATTCTCCTTCTGGTCAAGCTCCAGTAAATGATGTTGAAATTCCTCGCTTATGGCGTACCCACTTTCCAGATGCCGAAAAGCAACTCATACATGATTTAGGCTGTGTAAAGCCTGTTATCAAGCTATTAAAGGTTTGTTCTTTAGCTATTAAAGGCTTATTCTTTTAAAAAATATATTTTTTGATCTGTAGAAAATATTAATTATAAACTTTTTAAACTTTTTATTTTATGTATTACCTTGATAGAAAACATTCATAACATTTTATTTAACAAATTTAGATTTAAATCTTATAGATTTTGAATTTCTAATCATTTTGCATTTCATGTTATCTCTGAATCATACAAAGGGTAGTAAATTTGATCAAGCTTATATATTCCTCAACTATCTCTAAATAAAGTGTTACCATTTCCACTGTATGGGAATAAGCTTCATTTGGATTGTTTCGTATGATTTAATTGTAGATAAAAACACATATCCTTGTATAATTACTGTGAAATGTATCTTTACCACTGACCTCTTAAATGTATAACAATTCTGTCATTTGTAAGGCATTTCAATATTTTCCAACTTGATTGCAATTTTTAATTATATCATTTTAACCAAATACTTGTGGACAAACACCAATCGATAAACTGACATTAATCTTATAACAAAAAAAAACTGTAATTGGTTTACACTTGTCCTTTACATAAGAAGAAAAACATTTAGAGAAACTCTTCAAACTTATTTACATCCATATATCCCTATTGAATACTGTCTCAACTTTGAGAACTTGGTTGGATATATTTCAGTTACCTTACCATGATTTGATAAAATTTTCATTAGATTTTTTTACTTTTAAAAGGTATTTTAAAGTTATTCTTCTTAAAGGAAAGTATACATCAAATAAACGCATTGTTACTTCTTACCTTATGTAATATTTAAACTAGAAGATTTCCAAATGTGTGAAAAGCCTTTTTTGTTTTTACTGCACTTATATTTAAACTCATAAAGATGTTAAATTTGAAGAAAAAAATATTATTTTTATTCTCAGATATAAATGTTTTTAGTTTTCAACAAACTTGAAATATTATTTAAATCCACTATAGATTTATTTTAATGAATACAATATATGCCTTCTTTTAGAACATTGCTTTGGTTATAAATTTTATAGAGTATTTTTTTTACTTAATTAATTTAATTAAGACAAAATTTATAAATCTAGCTTTTGAGAGATAAAGAAAATTGGAAAAGTCTTGCTTCATATTATCTTAAGACTGTTGTGATGTGGATGATTCTGGAAAATAACGATAAAGAATACTGGAAAGAAGATAAACTGGATTTGAGATTCATTGATGTAAGTATAAATGGTTCTGAAAACTTGTTTTTAGCAATACTAATATGTATCTCTTATTTTGTACTAATTGCTTGTTCACTTTATTAATGGAACTAATTGAAATATATTGCAAATACCAAATAGAAATTATATTTTTTCTTTGCAATGGATGTCATACTTTTTTTTTCATCTTACCTGTAGCTAGCTACAAAATATAGTTTAAATACATATTATTTATTAAATGAAAGTTTCATTTCAATATAAACCTTTTTGTTTTGTGAGCTTATATTCATAAGCTATTTAACACACAACAAAGCAGCACAACTTGTTGTTTATTTTTAATTTATTCACTGCATATTAAAAGTTTTCTGAGTGTCTGAACTGAAGGCAGAATAAATGTAAAAGAAGTCATTAAAACTTGAATCAAGATCAAGTGTTGACTGCCAGTTTTTATGCTATATAATGCCCAAAAGCTACAAATCAAGTAGCACACCTTGAGGGAGAGAGTGAAAGATTTAATCTCCTAATGTTAACTGTATGAGACACTTTTTTGCTTTTACTGACATTACTTTTTAACATTTTGATTTTTTGTCAACTGAAGTAATTGTCTGCAGTTGCATATTGATGACTTTTTCTTTAATTCTGCAAAATTAATAAAAGGGAAAGCTTAAACTTAACTGTAGTTTTGGTTGGTCTTTCCCTTCCTCTTAAGGATACGCAAAGAACAACACATTCATTGTAAGAGTTCATTTGTGTGTAAAAAAAATATCGCCAGTCTGTTTTTACTATATTTAATATTTCCACACATGTCCTGTAAGTTTCAATTAAGTTATTAACATTCCTGTCGACTTGTATGAATTGTCCATACAATATATGATTTTAACAATTTTGTAAATTTATATGATTACATTATAATATTGTACACATAAGCAAAATTTAAAAGTATTTTTTCTTGCAAAATTTAAAAGTATTATTTTGATTACCAGAAGAGCTTTATAACCATAGAAACAAAAAAATAATTCGAATACTAAGTTGTTTAGTTGTATAATTTCATTATATTTTTTTTTGGTTAAATTGTTTTTTTAATATTTCTTTTAAAATATGTATTTTTTAAGCATTGCATATTTACATTATATAGGGCAAGTTGGGATTAAATTAAATTAATTTTGTTATAAAACCATTAATGAAACAAATATTCATGTTGCACCAAGTTTTATAAAACAATTTATGCAAATTTTTTTTAAGATTTAATTTTTTGCAAATATAGAATAATAAATAGAAGCAAAATTAAGTTTTTTTTAAACTAAACTAATTTTATTTTAACCCTTTGTGATCTCTATCTTTTCTGAAGCCTGTGCTATTTTTGCTGTTCAGCTAGTTGAGCGTGATATCAAAAATTCTCAGACGGTACATCAAAGGCAGTAACTAATGTAAAACTTACTTTATGGATAATACTAAATATGTTAATATACCATTAATATAAATTCTTTTAGCTGGAGTTTGAAATTAGCAGTCGTTAGTCGTATTTTGCACCTAAAAATTTCAATTTAACGATTATAGTTTTACACCCATTCATCAAATTTGACTCCTTACTTTTTATATAAATTTCAGTTAGACACCCATCCAGTTGTCATTCGTTACGTCTAATGTTAATTTTCAATAATTGCTCTCGTACTTTTCAGTAGACGTTGAAATTTTTAGGGTACAAAAAGAAACATACTTCTAAAGCTTTAACGATTATAAAAATATAGTAACAGTAGGCAGCTCTGCTTAAGCAATTTCAATTGTTTTAAAATTATGCCTAAGCAGAACGTTTTGTCAACTAAAAAAAAAATTGAGAAGTGCCAATGATGCCTAACTTTTATCTCCTAATTTCGAACCCTGCTTCTAGCTACACTCAAACTTATATAACATAATTTTAATTTAATAGTACAAATGTATTCAAGTTTACTGATATGCTATGATTTATTTAATATTTTATGCAGGAAATTTGGATATAGTATTTTTAAGTAGTTATTTTTCTGTGATACTACTGCTCAACGGGCCTGTTGTAGCCATGTGAGAAGAGTATAACAATCTCATAATGAGAAGGTTGTAGGTTTAATCCTTAAAAGTGCTATTAGTTGGAGGATTTTAAGTTTGATTCTTGTTCATCTCCACATCTTCCATGTAAAAGGGACTAGTGCACACTGCATGTTAATATTTCTTGATCCAAATGTCCTAACGTTTGGCATTGTGCGGGAGAATAAAGTGTTAGCTCCAGTGTTGTTTTTGTAATTTTATCATGGTTCAAAATTATGAGACGGTGCTCATTGGTCTTTCTTATGCCTGATCTTTCTTATTGGTCATTGATCTTGAAACATCGCCATAGCCCATTTTGTTGTTCTAATGCGATGTTATTTCAACCAACTAGCCACTGTTGAACTAATGGTTTGTAATTTTTACAGGCTCTTCGTAAGCTTGCTGAGTTTGTAAACAAGAGGAATATCCCATATTTCTTCAGTAAGAAGCATAATTTAATCAGCAAAATGAACGTGGCTGAATCTACTATAATTTACAACAGATTAAATATTTTCATAAAAGGTGTTGAAGCAGACCGTACAAAGTTTTGGGGGGTGTTCAATGTAAAACCCACATTCTGACTAAACTGCTCAAAATTGTAAAGAATAATTGCAAATATTTAAACAAAACATTGCAGTTTTATATGAAGTGAAAATTTATTTTTATAAGGAAATATTTACTAGCTGCAGATAATTTGTTTTACCATTTAAACTAATATTTGCTATTTTAAAATTGGCATTTTAAAATCAATTGGAAAAATGTTAATAAGTTTTTAATTAATTTTAAAATCAAGCTATTTACTTATGGTTTTGGACTATTAGGATATATTTTAAAAGCCATACATTAAAATATTTAAAATCAAAAACATATAAGCAAAATGTAGCTATTAAAAAAAGCTAAACCCTCTTGCAGTAAAAAATGCTTTACAATTTTTGTATTTTCCTTGGTGCTTTGAGGGTTAAAATATATGTAAAGGTAGAATTTGGTATTATTATTATTATTTTTTTTTTAAAGATTTACACTCTCAACATTTTATTGAGTTGCAACTCCCACCTTTTTATATTGTTTGTTATTATCTTATAAGTGATTGTGTTTTGTTGAGTTGAAAATAATTTTGTTTTCATTCTAATACTCTTATTTTCTGGTTAGAATTTTCTATTTTTTTAATTGGTTTTGGTTGTAGAAAACTTATTACGGTGATTTTTTTTTTTATTTTACTTTTTTCCAGCTAATTTGTAGGTGTTTTTTTTACTGTATTACTTTATTAAATTATATAATTTTTTTTTTAGTATTATTTTTTTTGCTGGTTATTAATTGGGAATTAAAGTAATTTGTTTTTTATTGAACTTTTGAAATATAATTCCTTTATTCGACTAAAATAACATTATATTGTCAACTACAAAAATGTTTGTAATGTAGTACATTTTTTTAAATTTATCTTGAGGTATTATTGAAAGTGAAATGCACAATGTATGTTTATATGTTATTAGTAGAATATAATACTTATATTGCCTATAATTACACAATATTTTTCTAAAATTCTACCACTCCTAAAGGATTACTAACACAAACTTAACACATCTTATACATTGTCTGTATATATTATGGTACTAATACATAAACTAATTGAAACAAATTTTTAAGCTTAATCTCTTCAAATATTTTAACTTAGATTGCTGTTAATAAGAAAGTTTATTTTTTAAAGTATATAAGGTTATTATATATTTCCGAGCCAAATTGTGTGTGCTATATATACATATACTGTTTTAGCCAATTTCTGTCAGCTCTAGTCAGTCACTGTTTTTCATCAGTATTTGAAAAATTTCATGTACATGCTTGACAGCTATTTTGTGATTATGATCCATGTCTATGCAGCTTTACAATATAATATAGTAATTAAAGAAAGAAAAAATATTTTGCCTTTGAAGAAGCACAACTTAAACTATTTTTCAGAGGAAATTTAAAAAATAAAGTTCATTAAAGAGTTTACGTAGTGCCTTAGGTAAATCCTTAAAGATTTTTAAATGCCTTATTTTTGTTGTACATCCTTCATTTTCGCATTTTAAAATGTTTATCATCTACAAAGACAAAGGAAAAAAACAGCCGTAGTTTTTAAATGTAATTTTTTTTAAATAACATGATAAAAAGAGAAGAATTTGAAAAGAACAACTAGTTTATAAATTAGCTCATTTATTTATTCATTAGGTTAATTCTGTAAATTAGATGTTAAATTTTTGCAGCAGTATTCAGAAAAATCAAACGTTTTTAAAGAATTCTTTCAAGGTAACTATTAAAAATCGTATTAACCCAATTTTAACTGTTTACAATTTCTAATTAGAAAGCTTATTTACACAGATTAAAAAACTTTATAAATCTTGTGCCTAAGAAAAGGTATCTAAATGATTTTATGTGCCTTTTATATCTCTGTGTTATTGTGAATAAAAACTTATATGTGTATTTAAGTTTCTACAACTTATTAATTCCAAGACAAATTTGTATTTAATAGTATTGTACTGTATCTTTTCAAAAAATTTGTTTGATGCATGAAATTTTTATATTTGAAATTTAACTGTTTTATGGCAATTTGATATTTACAACAGATTGGTATTATTTTTTATTTACTATATTAAAATTTGTGTTTATGTGTATAATGTTGATATTTGTTAATTTGTGTGTAACAATGATTTGTGTGCAAAATTAAAGTTTTCATGAACAGCTCTGTCTTATGTTTCTTCCATATTAGGTCTATGTAGAATTTTAATTTTTCAATGAAACTGACTTAAGTACTAATAATTATTTTTATCAATATTATTCTCCGGAATATAAATATCTTCTTAAATTTGTTTCATTAATGAAGATTATTTTAAAATTGTATTAAGCATCTAAATGGTTGTACACACAGCTGTTATTTAAAACAAATGAAATTTCATGAATGAAAAATATTATCCTGCTAATTTTACACTTTAAGCAAAAAAACAAACTAAAATTAACTAATTGTATAAGTGTGATTTTAATTTAATCATTTTAACACTTATGTAAAGTTTCAAGTAATGATGATTTAGCAGTTTAATTTTGTAACACTTTAAAAAATAATTTGATAGTCCCAGTAATTTTCTGCATTCAGATTTTCACACGAGCATTTTTTGTTAAAATGTCACTCAAGTGTGACATAGCGTGTTTTGTAGTCATATCAGAAGCAACCTTGCAATACAATAGAGTAAGGTTAAGTGACTAACTTGTGAAGACCAATTATCAGTTTACAGTTAAAACTAAGATATGTAAGTAAAAGTTGAAAATATGTCAACCAGATGCGAATTGAAACTTGCTCTGGAGAGGCATGAATTTTCTATTCCAATTCCATAAGAATTGAAACTATTGAAAATCTACAATTTTATTAGTCGTATTATAAAAGTATTGAAATTAACGAACAAAACAACAGCATCATCTATCAATCTCTCCATTATCTTAAAATAAAGAAGCATAAATGAATGTTTTCATTTAGCAGAAAATTACGATTGACAAGTAAGATTTAGTTGTGGATCTATATCCTTAAAACCAGCTAAATGCAGACGTGGTAATTTTTGTTTTCGGAAACGCGGATATCCGCTTTTGTCACTTGAATTTTTATCATTTCCGAGATCGATGCAAATCAGCTTATTTTGACGTTCAGTTTTTGTTTTTTAGCTGTATCAGTATGAAAACTCCTATGTTATGCTTTTAGGGTTATCCATTCCATCACTATAAACTCCTTGACAAATAGCTCGTTTGACAGTTTTGTTTGATAAGAAATTAGGAACCTATGCGTCTAAAATCTTGAAATGAGCAAAGCACGTATGAAGAAAGGATAGAGAGGAGCGGCTACAGATCGGGATTCTTCCTTCTGTTGGCGGCCAATCCTCGTTTCTATAATCTTTTGAAATGAGGTTTCATTTAAAATCCTTTTGGCCATGCTCCAACACAGTTACACCCAATTTTTTTCATATCAAAAATGAAATTGAGTTTAAATAAAACAGACCACCACCGTTAATTATCAATAAAAAAAAATTCAGGTACAAAATTCAAAAATATACATGTAATTCAGATTGTAAATATTATACGTTTCAATAAATTTAAGAATCTAACTATTTAAAGTATTTTTTTTTATAATTATATAAGGTAGATTATGAAACGAATACAATCATATGTATTTATTAGATTTCAAATAATGATGACGATATTTCAAAATGCATCGTTTTCCGAAATTCAATATTCTTGGGTAACGCAGCATATACCTCTAAAAAATAGGTAAACATTAAGATACATTTTCAAAGCTGCAAGTAGGAACATACTATATAAAATATTCCTCTCTCTTACACTTTTTACAAAAATACACATTTAACGTACTCAATATTTGCTGATTCAGAATGTCTTCGTTAGGAATAAAAAATGTTAATTTCTTCAACAAAATAAAGTCACTCATTTCTGGTAAAAATCCATGAGAATTAAGGCAAAGGATTAAATATAAAAATGGAGTACCAATGCACAAAGTTTTGTAATTTAAAGGAGGGGAGGGGATTTCTTTATTAAATTGTTTTGCATACATTGCAAATTATACTTTCTGAAACAATGTCTATTTTTTTATTGAAAAAGCGAAACAAAAACCTCTATCTTGATTAGACTGACCTCTTTCTCCATGGACCTCTCATTGTCCATTGGTTGGGAGTCCTTGCTCTACAACGGCGGTTCCCAAGCTCCGCAGAGTCCTTGGGTCAGAGTGGTTCTCAGGGGCTCCGAAATCAAATTCGTTCATAATTTCCCGTATCTGTAAAACGAAATTTTCATTACAACTTGACGAATCCACGGATATTGCTGTGTTAATGATATTTGTCCAAACCACGTTCCGAATTTTAGGATCAGTTACGGAAGGATGTTCAAAAGCTAAATTTCTCTTGCTGCCGTTTGCCACTTCATACCTCTGTGAAACGGTCTTTTTAACTTACACAGCTACAAAAACTAAATACCGAGTTCTTTTGGACGTAGAAGACTATATATATGCATCTTCAACTGACTCCGGGCATTGACAAACTCTGCGACAAGAAGGCACATTGTTCACATTAACTTCGGGTGTACATGTAACATTTTTCAAGTAGCTTAACAAGTTGTTATATTATTTAATACATTTAAATAATACATGATATTGTCCCCACGTCTTTTTTACTATTGTTTCTTAGAACTAAACACTATACATTTCTTGGGGTTCCCTATTAGCTTCTCTACATGAATGGTATCCCAATTAGCTGCTCTACACGATGGTATGTCAGAGCTTAGCTGCTCTACACGATGTTATGTCAGTTATCCTTATTAACTACTCTACACGATGGTATGTCAGTTATCCCTATTGGCTGCTCTACACGATGGTATGTCAGTTATCCGTATTAGCTGCTCTACACGATGGTATGTCAGTTATCACTATTAGCTGCTCTACACGATGGTTATATCAGTTATCACTTGTGGAACTGTGGTGTTCACTTCATCTACCCGATACTCCAGCTTAGGCGAGAGTGATCACTTTGGCCTGACTGGTAGAGTATCGGCACAACAAGCCGAAGTTCCTCGGATCGAAACCGAGCGATGGCAAGTTGTGTGCTTAACGCTACAGAACCACAAGAAATGTTTGGGGGACTTTAAAATATCTACTTTTTTCGCGCCGCTCAAGTTTATGTCGATGACTGACCCGACCGATTTTAAAGATGTATTTACATCAGAATACTCTTACTGAATTTCGTCAAAAATATTAAATAGACCAGCTTAGTTCCAGGCTAGCCAAAAATACAACATAAAAAACTATAAGGCTGTACAAACCAAAATCAGCTTTTAAACAATATAAAGTAACGGATATACCAGCAGTTCTGTGACACAATTGGAATCACATCAAATAAGAGTAAGTCAACATTCAAAGAGATAAGACATAAATATATGTGACTAAAACGTTTTCATTCTACGAGTTTGTTTTGGAACGAAATACACAAAGGTATAACTTGTTATCAACGTCGCCTTAGCGACAAATATCTAGTTATCTTTTTTTACAACCTGTCTTTAGAGAAGTCCTGGGATTTTAAAAAGGAAATAGCCATTTTTTCAAATCGTGCTTTCGATTTCTGTAGCTGAATTTGTCAACGTTGGAAATGTTGCCGAAATGTGAGACTTTATTCGAAAAATCAAAATTCACAAATGTCCGGAAATGATTTTTAATAATATATCGTTGATTGTTGCCATCTTCGTTATTTGTTCGTTCCATGTGTCGTCCATTATCATAGAAAATAATGCTTATAAAGGAGTATACATTTCATTTTCGGAAAGTATACACGAGAGCAGCTTCAATGTTGAAAAATTTAGAGTGAGTATATTGTTTTTTTTATATTCCTTTTTACAGACCTTTTTCCTGTTAAAAAATAAAACATTTTATATTTGCCTTATCCTGTTTTTTTTTAAAAAAATAACGCGCAGGTTTCGGGTCTGTCGAACAAAAATATTAAACTGCTAAAAAATCATGCCCTTCTGCAAAAAAACATATTGGACATGAAATTTAAATATTGCTTAATAAACCCATGAGAAGGCGAATCTTATATATTTGTAGAACAATGCAAAAGTTTAATTAATAGGATTAAAGGACATACAATTTAACAGAAAATAACATAAATTCATTGGCAAATAACTCGATGTGTTTGTTTATACAATCAAAACTAATAATTAAAAACGGTCATTCGAGCGTTTTATCTGAACGTATTGTATTCCAGTAAACTCTTATTTGAAATTTTTTGCTTTAGTTTTTAAATTTGTTGTCTAATTTTGAAGGTTGTGGTGCGGAAGTTTGGAGAGTAGGGTGCCAGCTCAGGTGTCGTTATCGTCATGTAAAAGAGGGCTTTAAAATTACAAGACAATGCTGCGGTTGGTTGGTTAATCAACATCGCACTTGAGCGGTACAGTGGACTATTGGCGACGGTTTGGACAGAAATTGGACAGTTATTGGCGACAGAAAGACCCGGGAACGATGCCTCGTATTTTCAAATCATAGTCAGATGGCGAGGATAACACCTGACCTGGCACCCAATGCAACCTCAATAGGAGTCAGGACATTGAACCCTAAATAGATTTAACATGCACTAGTCCGGTATACTCGCCAGTATATCTGTACCTCAGAGCTAGACGAGTCTAAGTCATATTTGGGCAACTTTACAGAGAGGGAAAAAACTGAATCCTACTTTGAACTAAAGCTTTGGACTTGGGCTTTTATAGCTCTCTTTTATAGCTAAAAAAATGTGAGTGAATTTTGAGGGTATGGTTCGATAGAAAACGAACTTTTAAGACATAATCTGAAATAAAACTTACCAAATTTGAATTTAGGCTCTTTTGGCCCTGAGTTACAGATATATTATTAAATATTTTAGACGACATTTAAGTAGTGAATCTGAAGACAATGCTCCGGAGTCTTTCCTTTGATATAGATCCCGAACCATCGCCAGTAGCCCATTGTTCAGCTCTAGTGTGACGTTAATTCAACACACATCCCTATTTCAGGACATCCTTGTGAGGTCTTCCGAATTACTCTACCACGCCACCAGAAAACGATCCTACTTCGGCGAGTTCGTCGTCTCGCTGCCCTCGTCGTGGACAGGTGACGTGTGCAGCGAATTCACGAACGATGCACCGCCTAAAGTGGACGTCCACGTGACTGACCGGACATACGAGTCGACACTGACCACGAAACACAGTGGAGGATGCGGGGAGGAAGGAGACATCGTCTACATGCCGCTCCACTGGATGAAGGGTGAAACAGAAGGTAATGTGTGATACTTGGCGACCGTCACGAGAAAGCCCAGGAACAGGACTGCGGAATGTTCTAAAAAGAGTGGAGCTTACAAAATTTTTATTCGCTATTAGTCAACTTAACTTATATCCATATCTTATCTTCTACATTCCACTCCGGTATTGAGTAAATTTCTATAGAAACAGCCACACAGAAGAATTCATCATAGAGCCCCTAAGTTGAATACCGTTGTATAGTGCAATGATTACCAAAAGGTGGTCTGCGGACCCCCGGCGGACAGAGGGGGGGGGGGGGGGGTCACAAAGAATTTTATTTTTAAACTACACGGATTTTCGAACTGTATAGCAGGCAGTTTGAATATCAGTGCAATAACTAACTTAAGTGACTATCACGATGTTTTCATCAGTTTAAATAAGTGTTAAAGTCGGTTCTTGGCAAACCGACTTTAAGACTGTAAGAGACTAAAAATTATTAAATTTCTGATTCTGGTGATATCTTTTCGATGTATTTGTTGAGTAAATTTGTATCCATATTTTTAGTGAAAACCGTGTAAAATTAAAAGAAATTATATAATTATTTGCAGATTTTTTTTCTTTCCATTATTTTTATATTCAAACAAAATTAAAACGAATATGCTCAGAAAACGGGAGATATCATCAACCTTTGAGAACGTATTAAAATTGTACAAACTTACAGACTTCATTACATTTTTATTTATAGATCTTGCTCATCAGTTTGTCAAGCAGTGGTCTATATATCGTTACGGTGTTTTTGAAGAAGATCCTATCGAAGATGGGTTATGCTTTATGTCCAAGACTACATGGTCACCCGCTGGATGTTATGACCTCAAAGTAGAAACAGAGTAAGTATAAATTGAAACTTTAAAATCCAGCAAATGTAGATTGAATGTTCTTTATTAATTGAATGTTCTTTATTAATTGAATGTTCTTTATTAATTGAATGTTCTTTATTAATTGAATGTTCTTTATTAATTGAATGTTCTTTATTAATTGAATGTTCTTTATTAATTGAATGTTCTTTATTAATTGAATGTTCTTTATTAATTGAATGTTCTTTATTAATTGAATGTTCTTTATTAATTGAATGTTCTTTATTAATTGAATGTTCTTTATTAATTGAATGTTCTTTATTAATTGAATGTTCTTTATTAATTGAATGTTCTTTATTAATTGAATGTTCTTTATTAATTGAATGTTCTTTATTAATTGTTTATTAATTGAATGTTCTTTATTAATTCAATATTCTTTATTAATTGAGTGTTCTTTATAAACTGAAATTCTTTATTAATTGAATGTTTTTTATTAATTGAATGTTCTTTATTAATTGAATGTTCTTTATTAGTTGAATGTTCTTTATTAATTTTATAATTGTTGTATGCATTGGTGAAATATCGTTTGCTGAAAATAGTCGGTTTCAAAACAGCGCGTTCGAGTTATAATCTACAATTCTTTCCTTAAAACTTCAAATTTGTCTGATGCTAAATAAGTTAAAAGCTTATATAGATTATTCTTATTTTAAACGTGTGAATAATAGTTAAACAGAAATGTTAATTTTTGCAATTCATATAATCTGTTCCATACTAATTGTTAAAATTTTCTTCTAGGCCAACATTTAAGAATGGAGTTCCATTTTGCTCTTTGCCCGATGATTTCTTCGAGAAAAATAAATTAAAGTCTTCTCTTATGTCTAAAAGCAATTCGTCAGAGGTATATATACAAAACATTACAAATACTGAGCATTTTAATTATCATTGTATCATTTATATATTCTATTGCTAAGTTATTGTGGATTGACACTGTTGTTTTCAAATTAGTATTACATAAACTGGTTTCAACAAATCCATTCTATTGCATGATTCTATAAATGAAAATCTAGGAAGGCAAAAATATTTCCAGTAAAAAAATCCTACTTAATAAAAAATATTCGATTTTTTTATATTGTTCTATTCCGTTAATTAAATTAATTTTATCATTCTTAAAACGTAGTGTTCTTACAAAAGTAACAATTACCATATTTCAGGAAAAAAAATTATAAGTTTCAGATGAGAAACTAATTGCTATCCACAATAACTTTTTTTTTTTTGGAAAACTAAAAGTTTCAAATGAAATTGAAGTAGAATTTTTTTAGTAAATTCTGTAGACATTTTTTACAGCACTCAAACGTGGATTTTTCATAAATTTTATAACTATAAATCTTTGATTACGTTGAATTAACTTGGCCGGACGACCTGTACTTACCTTGTGTTTGATCCTTTGGCACCTTTTGAAAAAAAATCCGGTCTACTACGTAAAAAAAGCAACATAAAAAAATTGGTAATCCGGATTTTATTTATCCGGAAATATCGATCGGGAGAAAAATAGGGAGTCCCCAGTTAAATTAAAAACTAAAAGAGGAAAAATAAAATATTAAAAACAAAAAAAACGACTTTCAGAAAAAAGCGCTAAAAAATGAAAAATAATTTATAATTTTACAAACAGATTGAAAAATTGAATTATTTGATATTAATTTTATGCTAATTAATTTATTACTGTTTTTAACTTTTTGAAGTTGTGCCAATTTACAAAAACTATACCTAAATTTTGGCGCCGATTTCAAAACGTTGTAATAAGTATAATATTAATATTAAATACTTCACTTTTTCCAATCTGTTCGTAAAATTAAGAATTATTTTCAATTTTTCGTGCATTTTCCTTAAAATCGGTTTCTCTCTTTTTTTTAAGATTATCTTATTGTATAATGGATTATGTTGTAAGCAGTAAATTTCCTTATATTTTATATTGTATATATCCAATGACGCTCATATTTTCATTGTAGATTTTGAATTTTTGCGATGGTTCTGAAACTTATCCTCATAATCCAGCTACACCCACCCTCCACAATAATCTATGTGAAGGAAAAACTGTCTGGTCTGTCATGGAATCTTCCAAGGATTTTAAGTACGGAAAGTAAGTGACTATACCATGATAGTAAAGGTGGTAAAAGGGTATATTAAAGTTTTGCGCTGTGAAAGATATTTATAAGTAAAAATACGGGTAGACTAAATTTGACGTAAATAAAATTGAACATAACACTGTTAAAAAAATGGTGCTTAAAAATGAGTAAGTGAGCGTACTCGTTTTTCTTTGAATACAATTGAGCAATGAATACAATTTAGTAAATGCGCAATGATGTAATCAAATTTAAGTAATTGTACGTTCTGAAAAATGAGTATTATGGTTAAATATTGCTAATCTCGGTTTCTGTTCAAGGCATCTTAACAAACCGACCTGACAAACTTAAAATATTTATTCAGAAAATGATTTTCCACATTATTTGATGTCGATTACTTAAATGGAAACCGAGTTATTACAACTCAATTATATTACTTTCCATTCTCTTGGCACACCTTTTTAACATTACTTCTGTTATAACTTCTTCACGTCGCCCTGGTAGCTTAACGGATAAGCCTCTGGACAGCAGTACATGCAGATGTGGGTTCGATTCCCGGTAAGTCTTGGTTGTAATTGTCGATATTTATGAAGGCAGCCGATGTAGGCAAGCTACTGCTCTTTTTATTCATTTTTACACATTGTACACATTTTTAAGTACATGTCTTTTTTAAAATCGAAACTTATGTATTCGGGGCCATGATAAGCATCGAATGTATTTAAAAATAAGTAAATTTTACCTACTTTTGAATACCTATTTTTAACAGTGTAAAAATACATATCAAATATTTCAAAGGAAAAACATCTTTTTTCGTTAATTCTAAGAATCGAATTAAATTGAGAGGGTTCCTCTCGCTCTCTCCCAGCTACTTCTCAAAATGATTACGTATTCAGAAAGAAAGTGAAAGTAGAAGTAAACGCAGCACAATATGAAACAGTGAAATTGATGATATTGTGATATGGAGAAGTGATTTCCAATTTTTTGGGTAAACGTTGAAGTTTCTAAAAATCGAGTTTTCTTATCTCCAACGAATTAAAAATCATAGAAGTCGATGAGAAGTTGAGTTTTTATTCATATTTTCAGAAAAATATTGCAAGGGAAAGAATTTACTCTTAAATTATTTAAACTTGATCTCGGACTAACAAACAAAGATTCCATTCCTTTGAGATCGTAGCATGCATTTTTTTTGTTTAATTTCATTTGAGCCAAATTTATATAATTATATTTTTACTTTTGCGCATGTATGTTTCCTTGAGATAACAGAGAATAATTTTTTTTTGTTTAATTTCATTTTAGCCAAATTTATGTCATTATATTTTTACTTTTGCTCATGTATGTGTACTTGAAGATAACAGAGAATAATTTTTTTTTTGTTTCATTTCATTTTAGCCAAATTTATGTCATTATATTTTTACTTTTGCGCATGTATGTGTACTTGAAGATAACAGAGAATAATTTTTTTTTGTTTCATTTCATTTTAGCCAAATGTATGTCATTATATTTTTACTTTTGCTCATGTATGTGTACTTGAAGATAACAGAGAATAATTTTTTTTTGTTTAATTTCATTTTAGCCAAATGTATGTCATTATATTTTTACTTTTGCTCATGTATGTGTACTTGAAGATAACAGAGAATAATTTTTTTTTTGTTTAATTTCATTTTAGCCAAATGTATGTCATTATATTTTTACTTTTGCTCATGTATGTGTACTTGAAGATAACAGAGAATAATTTTTTTTTGTTTCATTTCATTTGAGCCACATTTATATAATTATATTTTTACTTTTCCGCATGTATGTGTACTTGAAGATAACAGAGAATAATTTTTTTTTGTTTCATTTCATTTTAGCCAAATTTATATAATTATATTTTTACTTTTGCGCATGTATGTGTACTTGAAGATAACAGAGAATAAAAAAAATTGTTTCATTTCATTTTAGCCAAATTTATATAATATATTTTTACTTTTGCGCATGTATGTGTACTTGAAGATAATAGAGATTAAAATTTTTTTGTTTCATTTCATTTTAGCCAAATTTATATAATTATATTTTTACTTTCGCGTATGTATGTGTACTTGAAGATAACAGAGAATAAAATAAAATTTTAAAATTACAGAAATAAACCCTTTGAATCGGATAAGCCACCATCCTCTCCATCTTTTAAATGTTTCAAGGAACCACCCGTTCAAGTGACATTTGCAATCCAAAACAGCACTTCCAAAGAAGATTTATCAGCGGTAAGAGACACTATTTTAATAGCAGTTAATAATATAAAATAACATTAAAATCTAAAACTTTTAACTTAATAAGTTTGTTTCATATAACACCTTAAGTACACAATATGCGGTTAGAGTGCTGGAGTAATAATAACGAGCTGAAACTTCTCAATAGGCACCTTTTTTATGAAATATGTAGAAAATACTATTTAGCAACTCTTAAAAATATGTCCAAATATAAATCATTTGCTGAATAAGTGAAGCTAGGTTTGATGCCCGTTTTAAAATAAGTTAATTTTCAGAGTGTTTAAGCATTTAATAAAATGACGTCTTTGCATTATTCTTATTGTTTTAATGTCTTCTAACTTGTGACTAGGGGTCATGAATTCAAATTTTACTAATCACAGCTTAATCGAGACAATAAAAGCATGATTTTTTTTAATTTGGGTAATATATAAATGGAATAGTTTTTCTGAGTATGTTGTTAATTCTTCGGGAGTGGGTAGTTTTAAAAACAATTAGATAAGCAATGGGGAATCGTGAGGATGTGCTAGATACACAGGACCAACCTTGCTGGGACTATAGTCCGTAGTTGGTCTACGTTATTTGTATTTGTGTATACTTATACAATTGTAACTACACGTTGTTTGTTATAATATCCTCATATAAAGTTAAATACAAAATATTAAAAATAAGACAATATATTTATCTCGTATAATACGCAAAAAAGATAACACATATTTGAATTAGTTTATAAAACAAAATATTTGATTAAAATATATTGAACCAATTTCATCTGAACACATCATCTGAATACAAAAAAAATTATGTAACTATTCGCTTTCAAAAAATATTTTTTGCACAAACGCATACATCTAGACATATCCCAGAATAATAAATAGCAGTTTCAAATATGAATAAACTAGTAGCAATACCCGTTCTCCGCACGGGGTTAAATAAAACGATATACTATAGGAATTAATAAAGTAATTATTTTCTAAACCAAAGTCTAGAAATGCATATATTAATTTAGATTTTTAACTTAGCAGTATTTTAATATTAAAATGTAACCTCTCTTAGAATAGTATAACTCAAATGAAGTTACCTTAAAATTAAGTAAAAATGTCAAAATAAGTATTATGCAATTTTATTTGTAATTATTATATTAAAGATTTATTTTGTCAATTATTTAAAGCAGTAAGCATATATTATTAAATTATTTTAAGGTATTTTATTGTTGGCAACAGATTACGATTTTATAAAAACATTGATACTATTTCTTTTTAAGGACTTTTAAAAGATGACTTCTAAAACCGCCACAAATTCATTCCAAAAACTAAAAACAATTTTTAAATTCCGAGATGCACAACTTTAGAATAAGTAGTATTTTGAGGATAGATAGTATTTTCAGCTTTTTAAACGCAGAGGAAGTATGAGTCTTGCGTGCCATAGACACACATACACTTTCTTTGATTTTTATAGATAGGGCAATAAAATATAACACGGTTTAACGTCCCATTTATACCACGCAAAAAAGCATAAAATATTAAACAGCACTGAGCATAACTCTATTTGAAGATTAATATTTGTGATTGTGCAGCGCATTTATAGTTTGAACATCCATAAGTTATAAAATTTTCTTTTAATTTTTAAACTTAATTTTTGATTATTTTTATGCCATGCATACGTATTTTTATTTCTATTGCAGGCTATGGTCGAATTAGGATATTCATTATACCAATTCCTGAGTAACATGTTACCTTCAGATACCAAGGCTAATGTCGTTCTGTTCTCAGACAATGAAGATGACAGCAAACCCGTCGAGCTTGATCTAACAAACTCCATTGAGTTGGAAAGAACGATAGGATTCTTTGTGAGAACGATTAAAGTCGTTACCAACACTTGTCTTAATTGTGGTTTGGAGAAAGCGTTAAAAGTAAGGAAAGGCAATATTTTATTCCTAGATGTACCTTTGCATCCCTGAATAACTGGTTATTAGTTTAAACACTGTTAAAAATGCATTCTCAAAGTTGACGAAACTTTTATCATTTTTGACGAAACAGTCCAGGTAGCAAGACCATATGAGCCTACTTGGGTTGGAAATGGGTTACCCATGTGGGCCCTGATGAGCAGTCCATGTGGATCCAGAAATAAACCCTCCCTTTTGTTCTATGCTGGCCCGGTGGAGTTTTCCCTGCATGGATGCATGTGGGGTTACTCAACTGGGCCCATGTGGGGTTGCCCATCAGGGTCCCGTGTGGGAAAACCCAATGGGGCCAGTATAGAACAAAAGGGGTCGTTTCCTTCCGGATCCACCTGGGCTGCCCATTAGGGCCCCATATGGATAAACTATATTACCCAGTATGGGAAATTACATGTGGGTCCATGTGGGGTAATCCAACTGGGCCAGTAGAGAAAAAAAAGGGTCGTTTCTTTCAGTATCTGTATATGGGCTGTTCGTCTGGGCCCATATGGATAGCTTATAAGGACCTGTAATGGTTCACTACATGAATTCAAATGGGTTTCTTCTCACTAGCTTTCTTGATTAGGACACTATACATGGCCTGCTATATGCTCCTATTAAATATTTTGACAAACTGAGGAAATTCAATTTGTTATGTTTTTTTAGAACGAAATTCATTTTGACAAAAATGGGGGCAATTTTAAACAATTGAATAATTCAAGGTCGACTAGCTGACTCGAAACACAGACGTTTAGTGCCAGAGTATAACGCTTTATCCACTCGGCCAATAAGCCTCGTATGAATTCTGACAATATAAGTATAAGAAAGAAACATGAATTGATGACCCAGAAAAGGGCAGAAACGAAATCAGAGTAAATAACTTTTTTTTCTATATTTGAGGATTCTTGTTTCGTCAAAATTCACGTGATTCGATGACGAAAGGAAAGTTGACGATCGCAAATGTTCTAAAAAATTAAAGTGTCATTTCTGTGAGTGAAGGGTATTTCTAAATTTAATATCTCTATAAATATAAAGGGAGAACGTACAATAAAAGGGTTGTCAGCGTATGAATGTAATAAATATACGATAAAAATGAAACTTTTGGAATATAATGCATCATCACATAGTCGACAAAACTTATATTGCGTCGAATTAATCGAAAATAAAAAAAGGTTTTCTTTTCTGAAAACTTCAAAATCAATCTCTACAACCAACAGATTTAGTCACTTGCAAAATAAATAAATATGTACCTATAAGTGCATTATAATTGTGCATGATTGCTTTATATACCACGGCAAAGCTCTGTATTTTCTCGAAAATCCTTATTAGCTGCTTTTTGCATCTGTAAAAGTGGCTTTTCCTCTCGCCTATTCCTATAGTAGTAAAACCAACTCAGTGCCCTGTATTTTCCTGAAATGCGTTATTCACGGCATTTTACATCTGTAAAAGTGGCCTTTCCTTTCGCGTATTCCTGTAGTAGTGAAACCAACTGTATTTCCTCGAAATGCGTTATTCACGACTTTTTACATCTGTAAAAGTGGCTTTTCCTTTCGCATATTCCTGTAGTAGTGAAACCAACTCAGTGCCCAGTATTTTCCAGAAATGCGTTTATTCACGACTTTTTACATCTGTAAAAGTGGCTTTTCCTTTCGCATATTCCTATAGTAGTGAAACCAACTCAGTGTCCTGTACTTTCTAGAAATGCGTTTATTCACTTTTTACATCTGTAAAAGTGGCTTTTCCTTTCGCATATTCCTATAGTAGTGAAACCAACTCAGTGCCCTGTATTTTCTAGAAATGTGTTTATTCACTTTTTACATCTGTAAAAGTGGCTTTTCCTTTCGCATATTCCTATAGTAGTGAAACCAACTCAGTGCCCTGTATTTTCCCGAAAAGCGTTATTCACGACTTTTTACATCTGTAAAAGTGGCTTTTCCTTTCGCGTATTCCTGTAGTAGTGAAACAAACGCACCGCAGTGTTGAGATTCCAGCTAGCTTAGATATTGTCCTTTATATGTGTATGATCATATATTTATATTTGATAAAGCTAATATGTCATTAGCATTTGCCTTAAATTGTATAAGTTTTAATACAGATGTTTTTTATTTTATTTTTTAGAATTAGCAAGCAGTTTTAGATTATTAAAAAATGACAATCGATATTCGAGAAGGGAATTTATCGTTATTAAAATGTTTGCATACCTTTCAGAATTTCGAAAATCTTAAGATCTCATTTAGAAATTGACACAGACACAAACGGAAATATGAATAGCGAAATCACTAATATAAGGTGAGGAAGATGATGGCAAAAATTACAAATCTGGAAAGTAAAAAGTACCGATACACTGCAAAAAAAATTGACTTAAAAATGAATACATGGACGTACTCGTTTTTCTTTGAGTATAATTGCATCGTAAATGAGCGATGACGTACTGCAATTTAAGTAATTGTACTTTCTCAAATATGAGCATTATGGATTAATATAGCTAATATCAGCTACTGTTCAAGCCCTTTTAATAAAGCGACCTGGAAAACTCAAAATATTTGTTCAGAAGATGGTTTCCACAATATTTGATACCTATTGCTTAACTCGAAACTGAGATTATGACTCAATTATCTTACTTCTCATTCTTTTGCCACGCCTTTTTAACATTACTTCTGTTTATAACTTCTTCACGTCGCTGTGGTAATACGACGGATAACGCCCTGGAGAACGGTGCGGACGACATCAGGTAGACGGATTGGGTTCGTTTCCCGTCCTGGTTGTAATTGTTGAAATTTATTTAAAGTGATTTATGGAGGCAGCCTATATAGGCAAGCAACACTTCTTTTTTACTCATTTTTGAGTACAAGTCTTTTACAAAAATTAAACTTATGTATTCGGAGCTATGATAAACATCGAATGTAATAAAAAATGAGTACATTGTACTTAGTTTAAGTACCGATTTTTGACAGAGTATTTTTATTGTTTTTTTTATATTTAGGCGTCCCAAGCATACACTCATCCATCGCCCATCGTCGTCCTTATTGCGTGGGAGAGCTCTCTGGTAGGAGAGAAGCCTTCCCAGTTGGTGGAAATAGTCCGTAGCTACTTGCCCAAAGTGCGACTGCATCTCATTCTGGTGGAAGACACGGATGCCGAAGTCCTGCCGTCTTCCCTGGTGGACGCAGTGAGAACTACAGGGGGCAACATCTACTCCCTGTCCAAAGAACTGGTGTTCATGGCTGGCAAACTGCATGTACTGCTGGCTGGAGTGGTTAAGAATCATTTGCAAGTGGAGGACAATATTCTTGTCGTGAGTTTGCTTTTGTGTTTATTAGAAGATAAATAAAATGTATAATAAACGGAATCATTCTTTAAAAATTGGTTAGACAATATATATGTGTGGCAAATCCTTTTAGATTTTGACATGAAACATCTTTAAAGTAAGCTACATTGGGTATCCGTATAGAAACACTATGTTACGGTTTAGGGTTCTGTATTCCGTATAACTCCATTGATATAAATTTAGTCGCGTTTGATAGAAAATTAAGCTCCAATTCGTGTAAACTATTGTTGTCGTAAATTCCGAAACAAAATAAGACGTTGATGAATTAGTAAAATATCTGATTTCAGTTTTAAAATACACTAATGAATTTAGGTGCAGCCCGGCTGTACTTGCTGTAGTGGACGAGCCGCCACTGCTGTTAGCGAGACTTTTGTTGGTAACCGATTCCTCTTTGTACATTTTGCTGAAGTAACGTTTCACGTAAATCCAATTTGACCGTGATTCAACACAGCCGCACGCAATTCAATTTTTATAAGTTTTCAGTTTGATAGCAAGAGTTACAAGCTCATTATTTGTTTATAAATATAAAATAATATTTGATTATATGTAACATCTGATCAATAAAAAGTTTTCTGCTTTAAAACCGACCATAAAATGTTTACACATTATAATAAATATTTTTTAAAAAATTATAAATTTGTTAATAAAATCAATTACAAAAATTCTTTAAAAAATGTATTTCTTGTCAATATTACTGTTTATTAGTACATAATTATTCCATTAAACTTTTGAAAACTTTACGCCTATGTTGACAAATGTACGCGTAGCTTTTTAGCACAACAACCAAAAGCTGTAATTTTATTTTTATATTTCTTTTGTAGATACACGAATCGACTTACAACAATATTACGCAGAACTTCATCGATTCTTTTTCTACGCCAAGCAATATAGCTGTCGAGAAGTTAGTTTATAACATGTATTGCGATCTAGGTCGTGTTGTACAAGAAAAAAATCCAAATTGCACTTCTGAAAAATCGGCCTCAACAACGTTCAAGTGTGGAGAAGTCCGAAATTTCAATAACCAAGTAAAAGGCCCACAATCATTGGTGAGTTTATTTCCCAGTCAATGTCAATACTGTGTAATTAGTATTTATTTACAGAAACTGAAATTTAGAAATTTTTTGGAGCTTATACACCGTTAAAAATAGATACTCAGAAATAAGTAAAATTTACTTATTTTTGAAGTACGTTCGGTGCTTATCATAGCTCCGAATACATAAGTTTCATTTTTGAAAAAGAGATGTATTCAAAAATGAGTACAATGAATAAAAGGAGCATTTTCTTGCCTGCATAGGCTGCCTTCATAAATCACTTCCAATCAACAGTTACAACCAATACTTACCGGGAATCGAAACCAGATCCTCAGGCAACGCAGACCAGTGTCCGTTGTACTACCAGGGCGACGTAAAGAAGTTATATACAGAAGAAATGTTAAAAAGGTATACCAAAAGAATGGGAAGTAAGATAATTGAGTTGCAATAGGTCAGTTTGCATTAAAAAAAACGACATCAAATAGTGTGGAAAACCATCTTCTGAACAACTATTTTAAGTGTGTCAAGTCGCTTTGTTAAGATGGCTTGAATAGAAGGTGAGATTAGCGATATTAAATCACACTGCTCATTTTTTGATAAAAAAAACAATTACTTAAACTTGAGTATGTCATCGCTCATTTGCGATGTAATTGCGTTAAATTCAATTTGTTCACACGTTAAATTCAATTTGAGTTACATTTGTGCGAGTTGTGTGTATATGCCTAAAGATATTTTAAGCCTTTGGAACTTCAAATATCAAATATATACAAACGAGTACAAAATTATACAATCCAGAATTATAAAAACATCAACTATGCCAGGAAACAAGACTAAGAGGAACGTTAAGGCCCTTCACATAAATAGAACATAAAAACATTCTGAATTGATTCTAAAGCCTTTATGAACTCCGCAATATATTTGCCGAAATATTTTGTCAGTTTAATTTCAATTCCTAAATTTCACTACTTTCAGACATCTATGACAACTTGGGAGTATCCATTTGAATACCAAGGCGGCACAACACTTCCGAACTGTGCGTCTGTGGCGATGCTACTCCTGTCTTCATCTTCAAAAAAGCCACCCACCTTAAGAGGATGGTTAAACAAATATCAGGTAGACGAAAAAATTAAATTAAAACTTCTCTTATAGTATTTGTATTTCAAAAATGTATTCTGGGTTTCCTCTTTAATTTTCTTTATTGCGAAATTATTAATAAAATTAAAGAAGTCGGTGCAAGAACAAGGCAGCTACACTTTTTTTCTGATTTATACTTTTTCATAAGTGCAAAAACCAGACATGCACCCAAGTCTCCAATTATGCTACGAAATATAAATGCCCCCTAGCTATTTTTGTCAATTTTTCGTAACTTTGTGTGATTAATTTTTAAATGCAGGAATGTTATATTTTAACTATTAATTTCAAGTTAATATAATCATGAACTTTGTAAAATTACTAATGATTTTTCAAGAAATATCTAAGTGTTTTCTATCTCGTTTCGTTAAATAAGTCGTAATTTCTTGAAGTTCAGTATTACCATGGGTCGTGGGAAATTTAGAAAAATCATTCATTATTTAAAAAAATTTGTCCAGGGCCATTACTTATTTAAGAATTGATTCATTTATTCCAATCGATATTTTATTTCAGATTAGTATTGGCCAGGATGCTCTTATCATATATGCTGAAATTGCTGGATCTTCCGGCCAGGACATTTCAGTGTTCGCGACAATGTCCAGTTCTGTATTAGTATCCCCGATTACAATCGAGCTTCTGGACAATGGAAATGGAGGTGAAGTTAATGGATTTTTAGTATTGAAATATCAACATACTATTTAACTTGTAATATTCATTCTTTGTCATAAGACGCAGTGGCGGCTCGTGCACTACAGCAAGTACAGCCGGGCTGCACCTAATTTTATTAGTGTATTTTAAAACTAAAATTATATATTTTACTAATTTTCTTAAATGAAGATTAGAAATGGAAAGGAAGATGAAATTTCAACTTTAAGTAAAAAAAATCTCCGATAAATAGCAAACCTGTTTCCGTAATGCACAAATTCAGGAGAGGAAAAAACTCCATTCAATCAAATTTGCAGCTAAAAAGCGAAGTTCGAAATCGGCTGCATCGTTGCCATGTCAACCTTACGTAGTATGGCTTCCCCAACACGCTAAAATGGAGGATGTGACGACACAAACGTACCGCAAAAGGATTTTTTCAAATTAGCTGTACTAGGGGTTTGAATTAAATGATTGGTTCGTTGCTGAATCGGCGAGGCGGTGTAGAGGAAAACGATAATTTCGAAGAATCTCTCCAAACGGAAATAGTTTTCGATAAAGTTTGCACGTGTGGTGTTGTTTCTTTACTTAAATTAATATTAAAATTGACCGATTCGCAAGTTTGATAGGAGGATTAATTTAATTTTCAAAAAATAAGTAAGTGTTTTCTATTTTTTTCACATGTTATCTTTCATAAAAGTTGAAAGGAAACTTTGATTTGAGTTTGAGTAATAAATTTTAAAGAATATCCGTTCATGTATGGTTGTGGAAAAAGGCGGAGGGAGGGGGGAGTTACATGTTTTCGGCTGCACTAACATTTTTGACCACGGGCCGCCACTGATAAGACGAAATTAAACTTTTTGTATTCGTATTCATTTTTGCCATTTAATATACAATGGTTTAATTTTTTTATAAGTTACAAGGCTAGACTGTTAAAAAAAAGGTACTTTAAAATGAGTACCTGACCATACTCGTTTTTCTTTGAGTACAATTACCTCGTTAATGAGCGAAGACGTACTCAAATTTAAGTAATCGTACTTTCTCAAAATTGAGTATGATTTAATATTGGTAATCTTAGCTTCTATTCAAGCCATCGTAACAAAGCGACCTGACACACTTAAAATAGTTGTTCAAAAGATGGTTTCCCACATTATTTGATGTCGGTATCTTAATGGAAACATAGTTATTACAACTCAATTACCTTAATTCTTATTCATTTTGCACCCCTTTTTAATATTTTTCTGTTTATAACTTCTTCACGTCGCCCTGGTAGTACAACGGATAAGGTGCCACAGGATATGGGTTCAATTCCTGGTAAATATTGGTTGTAATTGTTGTTATGTATTGAAAGTGATTAATGAAGACAGCCTATGTAGGCAAGATACTGCTCTTTTATTCATTTTTGTGTATATGTAGTTTTCAAAAATGAAACTTATATATTCGGAGCTATGATAAGTATCGAATGTATTCAAAAATGAGTACATTTTACTTATTTTTGAGTACTTATTTTTAACAGTGTAAAAAATAAATAGAAAACGTTATTTCCGAATATAGTGACTAGTAATAGAATAATCCGAATATACATGCCTTATAATATGTGGAATAAGATTATTAAGGAATTGTAAGTGAAATTTTAATAACTATTAAAAAAAGAAAAATTCATAATTAAAAGATTTTTTATAATAATTCTTATAGAAAAAATTTCAATTGGGAATTTTGTTTCTTAAAAAGCATTTTGTCAAAAAATCTTTAAATGCAGAACTTATTATAATTTATAACTAATATTTTTTTGAATTTAGATCCTGATGTGAAGGCTGAAGATGGGATCTATAGTCGATATTTTTCTTCCTTCGTCAAAAGAGGAACTTATGTCGTATCACTTTCTACAGAAGTTTCGAATAAAAATGGCAACTATGAAGCAGGTATGTGATGATTCACTTTACGTGAATAATTTCGGCACCTCACAAACTTCAATTATAATTTTTTTTTGACAAAAGTTAATAACGTAAATCATAAATTTTGTACAATATCTTTATAATTTGTAATTTTAATGTACACTACAAGCAAGTTCCCGCGTTAAAGTTAAAGCTAATTTAGATATTAGAAGTATAAATATGTTATATAGTAATCCCCCCTTTTTTTTATTTTTTTTTAGAAAGAATTAGACTGATATAATCTATCCAAAAGAAAGTTATATTTTTTATGAGAAATAAAGAATATTACGAAGTCTATCGTTTATTATAATTATGGAGCATTATGCTCGAAACGCAAAACAAACTGATAAAATAATATCCGTGAATCTCGTTCCATATTATCCAGCTGCGGTCCTCCGATCTTTAAAACCTTTGAAAAAGCCACGTTAAAGCCATTAAACAAACTACTTCCATGTATTTACTTTTTAAATAACAAACTTGATTATATTTTCAATAAGCTTTTATGTGCAATTGATTGAAATGTCAGAAATAAGAATTTTACATTAAATAGAATTTATATGTCAGGTGTGTATCGATTTCAAAAAATTATAAAATCAAATCTGTATGACCGTAAATAAAAAAAAAACTATCAAATAACGCAGTGTTCACTCTAGAAATAAAAAGGGGCAGGGCGCTGTTGCCAGTAAAAGGGCACTCCGTTTTTTAAAAGGCACTTCTGGTTTCTAAAAGGGCACTTTCAAAAAAAAAGTTTGGGGCGGATGTGGCCACTCGTTGGCACATCGCACCCGTGACCAAATAAAAAAACAAGCTCTGATTTGTTGGTTGACATTGCGCTAGAGCTGCATATTGTGCTATTGTTGACGGTTATGGGCCTATCTCGAAGGAAAGACCCGTACAAAATTGATGTCTCTTTATAAAGATATTTCTTAAAATCTAAAATTTGACATTTAAAAATTAATGTTTTTCCTAAAAACCAAATCTTTAAGTAGGTCTAATCAAACCCCTTACAAAACTGCTGAAAATGCTACTTAAATCCAAAATTTGGTAATAAAATGCCTAACCAAGTAACTTTGCCCCAAACCATCTTCTCTTAAAAAAAACACAGAAAAAAAACTAAGCCTTTAAAAGAGCCAGGGAAGCAAGGATGCTTGTGTTTGACTGAAAAGGGCAAGAGGGCGGGATTTTTGGAAAAGGGGCATGAGGGCGCTATCGACATGAAAAAAGGGCGGGCAGGGCGGACCGCCCTTCAAAAAACGCCTAGAATGAACACTGAATAACGAATTGAAATTCTTGAATTCCTAACTTTAAATCATTCAGTGCACAATTTTAGAAAACGATCAATATAGTTTGAAATTTGTATATATTCTGCAGACTTCTTTGATAAATTATTTTCTTTTACTACAGATAATGAAAAAAGGGCATCCAAATTAGTGCAGAAGAAAATTATTGGATCTTTTAGTGTATTAGAAGATGCTCCTGGCATTGATATTTTACCTCCAAATCGTATAGCAGACTTGAGCGTCGTTTCAATTGGCGATGAAAATAGCACCGTAACACTACAATGGACAGCACCCGGAAATGACTATGACTTTGGAAAAGGTAATTTTTATTTTGTGCAAGTGTTTTTTATTCACTGTAACTGTTCATATTCAATATGATAAAAAAAAATTACACGTCAAAATCTACCCTTAAACTCATTAATTACTGCTAGAAACTATTTTCTACAGTAATATAACGACACTATACGGTTTTGATTATTTATAAATGCGTGATTATTACATTCTGCAAAATTCGGGCTGAAAATTTAATTTTGTAAATCCCTGGGGCCTTTCTCGCTTGTGAGATATACTAAAATCGCGATAAATTTTGGTATAAATAATATATCTAAAATTGATTTGGTTTATCTAAATTATAAATAGTATTAATATGCAACTTTCGAAATTATTGAATAATTCAGCAGGTGTTTTTTTTGTGTTTGTTTTCATCTATTTTGGGGGGAAACTATTTAATTTAATTAAAAAGAGCATGTAGCTGTAGCTTCTTTTATAACGGCTATTTAAATTTAAAATTTATAAAAATTAAAGTAGACCAATAATATTATTAACTATAGAAATAAACGCTTCTTGCTGTATATTTTGTAAATTGCCGTCTATTTTATTGAAAAGGAAATATCCCATTTTTCAGCAACCTCATATGAAATAAAATATTCAGAGAATTCTGCAAGTCTTTCAGAAATATATTTCAATTATGAAGAAAATGCTATTCTTCGAGAAATAAGCTCTAGTATTCCAGGAGAAAGTGGAACTAAAGAAACTCTGGAATTTTACCTTCCAAAAATCAAAAATGGAAAACCCCATTACATTGCTCTTAGAGCCACTGATGCCAACCACAACAAAGGAAAGATTTCCAATATCGTTCAAGTTCATTTCAATCAATCGAAGAGCATTGTGACAGAAATACCAACTAGTTCCACGAATATTTCGAATTTAGGATCAACAGACCCCTCAGACTATACGAAAGAGGATTCGAACGTGACAGCTGAAACACCGACAGAAAACCCCGCGGTATCAGAAACTACAACTAACGAAAACAAAACACCCGAAACTAATATATTTTTTGATCAAAAATTTATAATTGTTATATCTACAGCGGGTGGAATTTTACTGATGGTTATCATTGTGAACATTTTAGTCTGTTGTTTGTGTATCAAGAAAAATAAACACCATCCCGACAAAAAGAAATTATGCAGAGATACATCGCTAAGGCCCCCACACAATCTGAACATTGCCTACAACGATGATTCCAATAGTCTAACAGATAACGACACAGGTGTTGCCATGTCTACCCTGGAAGTTCGGGGCATTAATCCTGATTCGAGTGCAAGAAATGGGACAAGGCAAAGGTACATATACCACACGGATAGGAGCCTTCGAAATAATGATAAATCCCCGAGCAGCTCAGAACTGGGTTTCAAGTTGGTGCACACCCTTCCAGCCTATGCAACTTCGTCTTTATCTCGATTTACAGCTAAATTGAACGATTTTGATTCAGAAACCGAACAAGACCCAAAACCTCCTGTAACACCATCTCAAAAACTATCTGATATTGATGATGCCCATATTTATCCACTTGGTGTTGTATAAAAGAAAACTTTATTTATCTAATATTTTTTTTATGTAAATGCATTATTGATGACATACTCTTCATTTTTATTATAATGACATTTTTGTACTGTAAATTATACACTATTAAAGAATTGAAATCTTAAATCAATGCCTATTATCTCTTTCTTTTATAAAACAATTACAATAAATAAAAATTCGCATACAACTCTTAGACCTACAAAAAACGACCCGCTATTTTTCCTATAATACGCATTTATATAAAATGTATATTACCTCATTCTAATATAAATAAAGTGTTATTCATATTTCAAAAGCTAAGTTTCAAAATGTCAGGTCGTTTTGATAAAAAGTATAATTAAATGCAATAAATACACTTTTATATTATTTAAAAATTGATAGAGACCTATTGAAACCGAACTTTGCACTTATGCTGTATTAAATAAAAATTGCTGTTGTGTTGACAAGCTTCTGTTAAAACATCACACAGAAAAACTTGTTTATACTCATGAAATACTTATTTTTGATAATTAAATTTTACACATTTGAATGTCAAATCCTTCATATTTAATACTAAGTAAATATGTTAATCGCAATACCTGCTTCAACTGAGCAAGCTTCTAATACTTTCAATTGACAAAAAGTGTATTAGAATTATGACAATAGATAAAATTATTATTGTTAAATTCTTTAGATTACTTAATAAAAAATAAATGCTTATAAAAAAAGGCAATCAGTAAATGTTTAATTAACTTGACAAAAAATTAGAATTATCATGAAAATAAAACTTTACCTCCATTAAATCTGTCATAATTTACTTCAAAAAATGAATAAGCAACATATATTACTTTAAAAATTAAAAGTTCATGCACACAATGAAGTAGGAATATGTGGTTGTAAAAAAATAGAATAAAAAATATTTTTGCATATAATAAACAGAGAATATTAATCAATGTTGGTACTTACTTCAAGCATTCAATTAAAAAAAATATTTATGTATTCCTAAGCAAAACAATGAACACAAAGATTTCTTTTCTTCTCATAGCAACCTCATATGAAGTATACTTCACTGAAGATTGGAAAGATCTGCAAGAATCGATGCTTTCAAAAATAACATCAAAGACCCTAGAGTCCCCTGACATAACCGAACCCAAATCTTCCGGTGCAATCGAGCAGGCAACTTTCAAATTACCAATGGACCAATCGAAAGTCAGGATTTATTACATAGTGGTAAGAGGCGTAGATCGTTTCCAAAACAGAGGGAAAATATCAAACAGCATTCAGGTAGTGATCGGAATACAAGACAACAGAGACCAAAACATTACAAACAAAAACGTCACAGGAAATGAAACTGAGATAACGACAGACATAACTGATGAATCCAACCATGAAATGATTTCTCTAGCAAAATGCTATGCGATACTTGGTGGATCGGCTGCTGTTGTCTTATTGATTCTCATAATCAATGCCTTAATATGTGGGTTGTGTTTCCGAAAGCATAAGAAGTGTTGGAAGGAGTTGCAAAATACAGTTAGTGATGGGGAAAACTCGACCTCGGTTAAAGATTTGGAAGACACCATTGTAAAAGATAAAACAGTGCATCATTCGTATACCAATCCAATTATGGAAAGGTGTAACAATGTAGAAGAGCGAAACGGAGTAGAGCACAATAATGGGTATTCAGATCCATCGGCAGCATATGCAAAAGTTGTGAAGAAGGACATGCGGGATCGAGACACTTACCAGATGGGGAAAATTGGGAAACAGGGAAATGCAAAGCACAATGAGAGAGACTTGGGACTTGTTTAGGTTCATTTGAAATATATATGTAGTGTTTCAAGAGTAAGGGGCAGTCGCTAAAGTATAATAATAAGGGCCGATAAGTTAGATTCAAAAATTTATATCCCTCCAGAGTTCGACATGTTACAGGTTTGGGGCTACATTGTGAATGAGAGAAAAGTGCTCCTGTAGGGAGTTTCATTTATGTACACAGGGATTTTTAGGGATAGATTGAGTCAGTGGAATCATCTAATTGGTCAGAGTGGTTTGATCAAGGGATTTTTTATGTGGAGGGACACCAAAAAAATCAAATTTTTCTTGTGTGAAATTTATTACCAAAGTATGCGAGTAAGGGTTTGTTATGACTAAATGAAGCTGGGAATTAACATAGTCAGCTAAAAGTTTTTGGAAACGTTATTGCATTAAAGAAAGAAACATGAATCCAATAGCGAAGTTATGTGGGAAGATAAAAGATATTTCTATACAGGAGGAAATATTACTATGATACAATTAAATTAGAGAAAAGGAGTGATAGAGAGTACAGAAAAGTAAAATATGGTAATTTAAGGAAAATATATTACATATATATATATACTACACAGAATTGGAGTAATTTCCTTTATAGTAAGAATGTCAAGGTCATACTTTTGTAATTTTCTCCTTACCAGCATACATGCCGTATCATAGGAACGAGCTGATAAAAGAGGGAAAAGCATGACCTTTGAGTAACTTCATATCAACAAACTAGTGGGAATTCCTAACTAGTTTTTAATGCATGAAATGAAATTAGTAAAAAATTTACTCAAATCGTTTGTTATATAATTTCAGATATACAACAGATTTTAAACCAGTGATGCTCACACATTTTTTGCAATTATAAAGTTAGTTTACCTGCTAAGATGTTTAATTTTTCTTACGCATGCTCTTCTGTAATATTTGTTTTTTAATTGCAAAGATATAACTTACAAGTTTTACCACAAATTTTAAAATAAATAAAAATATTGTAAAAATAGAGTATTTTTATAAATTTCAAAATTCAGTGCATTGCTGGAAAGACTAGAGATCCCTGGACGTGATATCAAGTCCAGGGTTAAAAAACTGAGTTTCTTAACTCACACATATTGTCATGTATAAGCCTGAGACAGTTTAATATTTGGGATTTTTATTATATAGTTATTGCTCTTTAGATATGAAATGCCATACATCATCTCAAAACTTGATTAGAGATTGAAATACGAGACTTAGAACAATGACTTAGTAATAATAACCCTTAAAGAATATTACTTTACAGAAAGCTCAAAATCGTCATTATTTTTTATGAATATTTTGATGCAATCAATTATGAATTCAATTTGAATTGTACTATATTGTTTAGATTACAATTTTCAGGTTTAAATTATGATAAATAAAAAAAAGAAACATCATTTTTAAAATTGTAAAATATTATTACACTGAACTCTAACTGTAACTTCTGGAACACTCATAACCATATATACATACATTCAGCCATAGAGATATAGCAGGAAATATTTGCATTTCCTATATATTATTAATTAAAGCAGAAAACAGAACCATTATATTTCAGAATATTTATTTAAATAAAAATATTTTCAAGATAAATTCATTTAACACAAAAACAAGCTCTGAACGCTTCTACGTCCAGAATCCGAGATAAAGACAAAAATTGTGCCTAATATTGTCTCTTTAAGATCAAATATAAGATTGTTCGATTTTATCATCAGACTATCATTGATAACCAGGCAATTATCAGAAGTGTACCTCCATAGGGTGTGAATTTAGGAATCGCCTTGTTACCAGATAATGCATAAGCATAGCAAGTTCCACAAAATATAAGCATTCCTGTTGTCATAAGTGTACCAACCTGCAAAGAAATAAGCAAATATTTCAGTTGAACGCAATGTAGTTTGATTTGGTTGATTGTTACGTGTCAAGCTGCACATTTTTGTCCTCATATTGAGACTTATCACAGCCACATACACACATTCATACATGTACCTCGTTATTTTTGAACCAAGGTCAAATGATGAGGACAATATCTGAGCTGGCATCCAATGCCACCTGAATAGCTGTCAGGACATTGGCCCCAATCAGATTTATTGTGCACTAGTCCAATATACATGCCAGTATAATTTGTTTGATATTTTTAGACGACTTCCTAGTATTTTAGTAGCGAAGCCGACAACCCTCCGATCGCAGATGACTACATTTTTACTTTTCTTTGTCAAGTCCATCAGTCGGGCTAAAACTAGCAATCCTCTGATTGCTCCTTTATCCACCCGGCAACTGGGGGCCCATGTAGTTTGATAACATCATTTTAATAAATTAAAATACAATATTTTTTTAGTAGATTATAATTTACGAAAATAATTTTTTTTTATAACAAACACTTGATAATAAACAACTAATAGTTTAATTTAGAGTATCATGTGAAAAGTTTGTCGTTAATAATTTTAAGAGTCAATTCTTGTTTACTTTATTAAGTTGTTCTTCACTGTGCATATTTCACTATAAAGGAGGCAGTGAAACTCAACAACTTTTTTTATACAAATCACATTTATTTCAGGTTTTCTACTCTGATACACAGCTGTGTTTAATTCACATTCAATCACAGATCAGACATTTTTAACAGAGGTTTGGTAAGATTATTTAAATGATAGTAGGTTCAAGGATTTTTTTTAAAAGGCTCCTGCAACTTGAAAGTTTGTAAGGACTTTTTGAACAAAAATAAGGACTTTTAAGGATTATACGAACCCTGCATTAGAAAGAAGGAAATATAACTATACGAGTGTAAAGGCGAGTCTTATTGGCAGAATATAACATCTTTTCGGAAAGATGTCGTATGTTCTAAGGTTAACTATATAAAATGGTTACATACAAATGGTCTGTACATTTTACAGACAATGTATACAAAGTTGGCATTAACGCTTAAATCCAAAAATGCTATTTTAAAGGAAATAAGAAGTTGGTATTAAATGTAACTAAATAAATGGCAACATCTGACACATTTTCGATTCAAAATATTTCAATTTATGATCTGAAATGCAAGATTGGATATACTTACTAACTTAGGTCTGTTAGATAAAGGTACAGCTAAAAGAGCCAACGTGTGAAGGAAATGGTAGTAATTGGCAGTTTTGTATACAGCTTTCAATTCATCAGACACATCTGGCCTTGGATAGAAAACTAGAAGAAATACAAATAAGCATTATAATTTACAAAATTAATTTTAAAATATTTTTTTTTTGTAAAATATTGTGTAATATCTAAATTACAATGATTACTCTAGACCAAGGGTCGGCAACCTGCGGCTCGCGAGCCGCATGCGGCTCTTTTTATGTAAAGTTGCGGCTCTCCAGTTCCATACGAAAAAAATTAATAATTTATTATCGAAACCCTTAAAAAATAAGAAAATATATTTTTAAGTACCTAATTACTCATTAGCTTCTATTTCCATAATCGAACGTTTTTGCTTTGTGCTTGAGTGAAATAAAAACATTCCTCAATGAAAAAAGCACCATCCCGAATCGGAAGAAGACAAATGGCTGCAAAAATTCAACTTCATGGTAGATACCACAATGAAACTAAATGAACTAAATCTAAAACTGCAAGGAAAGGGCCACCCAGCCTACGCCTTGCTTGAAGAAGTAGTTTGTTTCGAAAAAAAATTACTTCTTTTTGTTGAAGACATGGAGAGCGATAAATTACTTCATTTTAAAAATCTGAAGCAATATCGCGATGAGACCAATGCAACTATTGACACGAATTACTTCAGCATAGCTTTAAAAAACATGAAGGATGGATTCGCTGAGAGATTCTAGCAATTCAAAACAAAGTACTCTCGCGTTCATAGTAAATCATCTCAACACAAATACAAATGAGATCAACATTGAGATATTTGGAATTGATGCTGGAACGCTCCAAATGCAATTGCTAGATTTGAAAACTAAAGACTTGTGGAGTGGCAAGTTTACAGAACTTAAGAGCAAGTTGGAAGAGTTGGAGGTCCAGAAATGCACGTACATCGCGCTGCACAAGTGGACAGCTCTAAAAGAAATTCTCCGAGTTGAGGCCTCATATTCGGCGCATATAATAGTCTTCCAGAATGCTACAGTGAGGTGAAGAAGTTGGCATATGGAGTGCTGACGATCTTCGGGTCGACATATTCGTGCGAGCAAGCGTTCTCTTGCATGAAGTCAACTAACTCTTGTTAGAAGTCAACTAACAAATAAAAAAACAAGTTATAAGCCAGATTTAATCAAACTTTCAAAAGGCATGCAAAGCAAATGCTCCCATTGATATAACTATATATATATTTTATATGAATAAATATTATTCCATATTTAAAGCCGTTTATTTTAAATCAAAAATCAAATATATGTAAGCAAATACTATAATATTGAAACGAAATTTTTTAGTGGCTCTTTAAAAACTGGGAAATTTTGTAAATTGTAACTTTTGGCTCTTCCGTTTCAATAGGTTGCCGACCCCTGCTCTAGACCACTGATTATTTTTATCAATTATTTACTCATTATTAGACTATTAATCACAGGGTTCCCACTCAATATTTAGATAAAAATTCCCTCACTTTTACAGATTTTCCAGAAGATTTTCAAAAAATTCCAGACCCAAGAATTTAATTATTTTTTCACATATTAACCTTGAAGCTGGGAAAAATAAGCGCTTATATATAATAACCTATTAAATTATGCAAAATCGAAAATTCAGCATTTTTTTTATGATTTTACACTAATGAATAGACTGTAACCGGCACTCATGGCCAAAATTTTTAGAAAATTTCCCTAACTTTTCCAGAAAATTAAAAAAAAATTTCATTTTTAATGACAATTCCAGGTGCATGGGAACCCTGCAATTATTATTAGATAATAGAAAATTCAAATTATATTTCTCAAAAAATAAATGTTAAAAAAAAGTAGCATGTGTGGTGTGCATATATACTATACAAAAGCTTTGTAGGATATATTCTTGGACGCAAGAGTGCAAACTGAATTAATCATTATTCCACGGCAAAATGTTGCCATACTGGTTGTAATTAATCGTACTAAAGACAATGAAAACTATAGATGTGGACATATGCACTTTTGTCATTAAAGCCTTCAATCTTGCCTCAGCACTAGTTGGTGCAAGTAGTGTTATGCTCCTTTTAAATAAAAGCTTCAGTATTACTAAAACATTATTTATTAATCAGGACATTTAAAAATACTTCTCTATTGTAAGGCTTTTTTAACTTGCGAAAAATTTCCTAGTACAATTTTAGATAACAATATCTAATTTATTGGTGTCCCAGGTATGCTTATAGAATGTATCATTTACTTTATTAGTGACTTGCAGAAATGGTGCAGTGACTTGCAGAATTGTGTATGAAAGAGTCATCCTCTTATACCTAAGTTTAACATTTTATATTGTACATATCTGTCAACACTGACAAAAAATACTGACAATACGTCCACAATTATTATATATCTAAGATATATTATTTAGATTAGTTTCATGAGCAATGTAATCTTGCACAGAATAATGACTGCACATAAATTTTAAATGTTCATCATGAGCTTCAAATTCATTTTAGTACTCAAATCCGGCGCCATACAAGGTCAAAAAGGTAACATATTGTTGAGAAAATTATTTTACTTAAATTATACTTTAATTTAATTAATTAATATGTTGTGTAACTTTGTAATGTTTTTATTTAATACTAAATTCAAAAATTATGTATAACAATTGATTAAAAAAGGGAGACGGGGATCATAATGACTGTTCTATAAAAATACCAGCAGATGGAAATAGGATATCCATAAGCTACATACAGAGTTGCAAGCGTGGCTATAGGAACTAAAGCATAATATGGATTGCAAACTACAACAACAACATTTTTTTCTTTTATTTGAGTCCTATAGCTTTAGTGCGGGAGAACACAGAGGAAAATTACAGTCGAAAAATGGATGCTATATATGTGAAATCACATAATTTAGAAAGAGGAGAGACTCTGTAACTCATCTTTTCCAATCCAGAAAATTTAACTTAAAAAATTCTTAAACTTTATGATGATGTCATTCACATAATCGATAATTGAATTCAAGAATTTCTAGCAAATGCAGTAGAATCAAAACACGATTTAAAATTGAATGCAAATATAAATAGCAGTAACATAATAAAGAAAATAACAAACTAAAACTGATAAATCGTAATATATCCCCCAAACAATATTACCATCCATTTCTCAATGTACAAAAGCAATGTACAAAAGCACTTCTAAAATAAAAATAATGAAACAAAAATAGCTTCATCATTCATGAGTATGATATGGCTTTTTTAAAACATACCATGGGATCCGTATGCACCCATAGCTACAGCCGCAGCTCCTGAAAATCCCGCCACTTTAATAAACATACGACCAGCAACCCTCGATAAATTCATCGTGTTTACCGGCAAAGCAGGAACAGTTTGCGTAGCTTTAATATGCGAATGACGCCTAGGAATGACAGTGTCTTGGACGATGTACCATAAATTCATAGGATTAATATAATCCAAAGTCTTCCCGTAACCCATTTCTACGAGAAGTCGACAAGGAAAATAAACAAACTCAAAACAAATATCGTGCTGCCAGATTTAAACTTTTAATAGTTTTGTGATTTTTTTAACATTAAAATCTTGAGAAATTAATTAATAACTAAAAATATTTAATGACACAATATTCTTTAATATAATTTTCTACGGCATAAAATTTAAGTTATCATATAAAGTTTTAATTGCATATTTTAAGTATCGATATAAGTCCTCATATGATACGATACTTGAGGAATTTCGATTGCTCTAAAAGGATATATCAAGAAATATGATTATGTAGGAATTTCAAGAACTAAATAAGTTTCTTTTAATAAATAACAACAAACATTCATTTTTAGATGATTGTAGAATTAAAGATAATCACAGATTTCTCTATTTTAAGAGAAAATGCTCTTCATTGTCCCTTCTGTGTTCATTATCTCTCGTGAAGAGTTCATTTAATAATAAAAAAAGAAAAAATAACAAGCCCGCCGGGAAATATTTGTGACGTCACACGTTTACTAAATTCCTAAAATTTTTTAAGGGAACTGTTGCGCTGCACGACTTACGAAGCTGTTAGTTTTCTATAACATTTATAGCGAAATTTTATAAAGTTTAAAGATTCGAGTTGACGAAAAAGTCCGAAAATAGTTCTTTTATTCCAGAGATTGCAAAAGGGTAAGATTATTTTGCTACTTATTTGTTTACAAGTACATATTTCATGAGTTACTTTCTTGGATTCATAATGATCATGTTTTGTTTGAAATGGTTTTTAATAATGTGTCATTTTGCTAGTTTATGTTAATGAATATATATTATAAAATCTAATTATTTTTTCATATATAGCGCAAATCTTTGAATGCCAACATTGTTCTAAAAACATGAATAATTACATAAGCTTCACAAGTATTTAAATTGTAACACTTTAATATATTTCGGTTTGAAATCTTTCTTGAACTGATATTTTTATTGTTTTTTGTTTTAGATGAACTATTGAATGTTCTTATTGATCGCAACTATAAATAAAGAAAATGAATTCTGCACAGAATCATCTATTAACTCGTTCCCGCAGCCCCAAATGTTCCTATATTCAACCTGGTAAATATTACATTTGCTTGATTTTTGTTTTATAGCTTAAGTGTTAAATATGCATAATAATTATTATTAATGTAATTTGAATAATTTTAAGGTTAAACTGCATTGAATGGATACTCCTCGCGACTTTTCTGAAAGAAAAATATTTGCAACATTAGCACATTCTTGCTGACAAACACTGTTTTTGTTGTTCTCCCGGCACTGTTGCCGATTAATCTGTCGTATACAGTCGCCTTTGGTGACTTTTCTTAAAATCGTATATTCGCAACTCTAAAAATTTGCTGAGCGACAAAAATTGGTTTGGTTTTCCATCAACAAATTCAATTTTCCTCCTGCATTTGGGGAAATATCAGGCCGACTGTAAAAGACAGATTAACCGTATTGCTGAAAAGGGTAAACAGATGTGACTGGTCAATGCATTTTAATCTTTTCCCTTGATATATAAAATCATGAAAGCAGTATACCTACTAATCTAGGTGCAAGATTAACAAATCTACTAAAATTAACAGAGTGGCAACATAATCAGGGAATTATCATGGATTTTTTTTAATTCTGGAAATGTAATGGAAAATTTCACAAAAAATCAGAGAAATTTTCAAATTTGGATAACCAAATCGGCAGTTATTATCGTCTATTCTGCGTAATTTAATTGTGGATACATATTTCTTTTTATTTCTGAATAATAATAAAAACAATGCAACATTTCTTATTGTAATTGTAAAATCAGGGGATTTTGTTGCCACCCTGAAAAAAATATGCTAAATTAAAATTTATCAAACAAAGTCGGTTAAACTCGAAGGGAGGGGGACGCACTCCGCCAACCATAATCCCCCCCCCCCCCCCCCTTCTCCCATCTAAAACACTGTCGAATCAACTTCAGTAAATTTTTCAATCCTCTGCAATACTTGCAAAGGTTTAATTTGACACCATGTTTATAGTCTTTGATTGGTTAAAGATGGTTCAATTAAAAAAATTGTAACCCCAGACCTTTTGCCAACGAAATTGGTGATCAAAAACATTGTTGATGGATTGCCCTATATAAACACTACAAATTCAATTACTTGTATTTAAATAATTAAAAATAAATATTGAGCTTTTGCCAGTTTAAAATATTTGATAATTTGCATCTGCCAAAAAATGTTATTAAACCAAAAATATCCATTATAATTTAATTGAAAATTTAGAAAAGGTTCATCTTGAGATTTTTCAAAATTAATGTTTTGCTATATTTCCATATACAAATACATACCGATATTTTATGAGAGTGAGAAAAGCTCATATCTGGTAAATGTAGTTGAGAAAAACACATGAATTTCGGAAATAAATTTCGAAAAAGGTACCGTTGAGGTAAAAGTTTATTGGAAACAATAGGCAGCATGACTTGACCAACCACTCCTCAGAATAATAACATTGTAGAAGTGGGGGTTATTTCTTGAAAGTGTACACAGTTGTAAATAAGTGTTATCAGGCATTATTCATTCAGTTTGTTCTGTTTAGCATAATTTTTTAATGACTATTCATGCCAGCGATCCTAAATATAATGATCGTAACATAAAAAATAAAAATACCATGAGAAACTACTCTCATGACTGTGACAGAGTTTTTGCCACCATAAAGCGTAAAATTATAGGGTGGTAGCATAACCGGGAAATCAGAGAATTATCATGGAAATTTTCAAAATATTAGGGAATTTTTCAAATTTGGATCATTAAAACGGCAATTATCGTCGGTAATGCCCTCCATTCTAGGTAATGTAGTTGTCAATATTGCCTTTTAGTTCTGAAAAAGAATTTAAGAAAAGAAGCATGGTTATGCGCATTTTCATATTTTCAGTTTTATTTTTTGTAAAAACGTGAACCACTGCTGGAAGGAGAAGCATAGTCTGTTGAACCTTGAATTGTAAGCAACATGTGAGATGTTCTAACAATTAAACTAATGAATATGTGATTTATTGAAGATTGGAATAGGAAATAGAAAACATATAAAAAACATTTGAAAAAAAAAATTAGATTATCTGCTTCCATAGAACATAATTACTATTAGCCTGTTAATTATTAACATAAACAGTAGACAGTAATTTTTTTTAAAAATTGCTCAAATATGTCAAATTGTCCAACAGAAATTCAGTTTTTGTGTTTCCTGAAATTTTTAGGTTTTGGAGATAAGCCCTTTTCGAAATTTGCAAACTAATTATGTACTGTGTTTTCATCACTTACATATTTTTAATGTAAATGTTTTCTAACTAGGTTATCACCCAAGATTATCAGGAAGCGACACAGACGTCTCGACCTCCAACGAGAGCCTAACCGTCGAAGAAAAACGAGTCTTACAGAAGGGAATCCGACAAGAACCCCAAGGCGAAGAGACAATAGCGGACGATACCGACACAATATCCTCGAACACCCTCATCATCCACGACAAGGTCGCCAGCGATCACAACTCGCCATTTTATGGCCAGAATTACCACCAACCGACAAAGAGCATCGACAAATCCATCCTTCAAGCTTACGAAGCAGAAACAATCGAAAAATACAAAAGGCTTTATGCCGAGAATGAGACACTGCACCACCTTGCACCGAGGAACAGTACACCAGTATCACTTTCACCCCAGTCTCCTGTTCGCACGCCTATGTATTCAGCTCTACAGAAACCTCCTATGCATAGCAATTGGGAACAGTATTCGCCAAATAGTGAATACTCTCTTGGTTGTAACCAAACATCTCCAATGTTCCCTTCACCCACCCCCTATCTCATTAATCCGTACCCGGATCCCCATTCTGTTCAGGGCATCACCGATATTCCTAAAGACTACCTCGACCAGTCCGAAGTCTTGAAGTATTTGGCAAAGGAGTTGAATCACCAGAATATTCTCACAGAGTTTAGTAATTATCGGTCTGCTTCCGAGTATAATCAGCAGGCGCCGGATTACGGTAAAGATCACAGGCAAGTCATCCTGGGGAATGCTCGTAGGAGAGGGTATGGAATGCTGAACGCGAGGTCGAAGTCGGCGGATAGACTGACGGTGACTCGGTCACATCCTGATCTGAGTCGCAGTAAGCATTACCACTCTGAAGACAACAGTGCCAAATTGTCCCATGAAATTCAAAGGTATGCATATTTTATTTATGTTTTTACTTCATTACTGAGTGTATGAAATTATCTTTACAACTTTGGCATGTCAAGATATCAAAGTTATGTTGCTTGCACATTGAAAAACATTACATGAAGTTTTATTATTATGTAATTTTCTTCCTCCAAACCATTCAACTTGCTGAGCTATCCCCTGAGGATTCATGCCAATTGACTGCATTCTTATTAGTCTGTTTGTAATATGTTGCCATCTCCCAGTATTCAGAGAATCAGAACTTCAACTATTGTATATGCCTCTTGTGATGTAAAAAAAAAAAAACTGCCATCAAATAAAACTTCAGATGTTGCTGTTATATGTACAAGCAGCGTAACTTGGATATATCTTATTTCTTTTAAGTTTTATTGTGTGTCAAAGTTGTAAAGGTGATTCTTATGCAAAATGTATTATGATTGTTATGTTTTTGAAAAAAATATAATTGTAAAAGGAAAGAAAAAAAAATTAGCCGAAAGCAGCAAACACTTTGAAATTGTTAGAAAAATTCAAAGAATATTCCTAAGTTGCTTGTTACATAATTTCTACACAAAAAATTTTTTAGTCCTATGATTCTTAGTATTTTTTAGCAATTTAATATTTGCAAGTAACAATGTTCAATATAAATGTTCTGTTATGATTATAAATCTAGACATGTTTTTAATGAGAAGCAAAGCAAACAATCAAAGCATATTTTATCTATAATTTCTATCTATATTAGATCATTGATTTTTCTAATCTGTTTTATTCACCAAAAACACGTTTTGTCCCATTGAATTTAACTTCAAAGATTGGAATCTCTTCTGTATGGGTGGGTCTGTATTTTGAATATATGGGTATCTGTATATATGGGTCTGTATTTTGAAAAAATGATTTACATTTTCCCTCTAATGACACCTCATAGGATAAAATGGATTTAAATGTTTTCTCCTCAAACATCTTATGAAAAATTCAATCCTATACATTTTATTCATCTACATTCTTTTTAGTTAAGTTTAAATTTTTTTATATGTAGTCGACAACTTCAATGTTTTATATTTCTGTAACTTGGTCAAGTAAGTTTTGCACATTTAGTGGATGAACATTGAGACTTAAATAATGTAATTATAGACATAATGAGGTTACAATGTGTGGAAACATGTTTGCCATTTGTAGTGTTTATTCTAGGCATTTTTTTAAGGGCAACCTGCCTACATTTACATTGGTAATTGTTCTCTCGTGGCTTTTTATTCACAAATCGGCATCCTTCATTCCCTCTCTAAAATCCGACGTTCTTCTAGCCTTTTATGTAATATCCGCTCTCATCTTTTCACTTTAATAGCAAAACAGTTTTCCTTCCTTTAAGAATGGAATTTGCGCTAATCGAAGACAGGATTTTCTGTAACGATTTTTATACTTTAAAGATGCAAAAGGATGTTTCCTTTCATGTATTTACTGTTCATTTTTTAGCTTCGATGCAATTTCTTAGCGTTGATTACACTCGTTGGGTATTTGATTATCAACAAATTATCCTTAATGTTAACATCTTGAAAAATCGTGATTAATCCAATTTTGATAACAGAAAATTATGTCCTCGTTAAAGTTCCCTTAGGAAAAAGTACCTTTCTTCTCAAAATAGCACTCTGCCCGTTTTCGTTTCTAAAATGAACACTGATCATTTATTTTGATTAAATTAGGCAAAACTTGTATGTAAAAAGTGTAACATTTTTGGTACATTCAAAATGGAACATTTTTCTCACTATCATTCTTTAAAGATTTTCCACCAAGTGTTTAAAAACTTAAATTAATTGCCATTAAGAAGGTTATGCATCAGTCTTTGTTGTCTTGTGAGATGTAATGATGTGCAATCTGAAATCAAATTTTTCAACTACTTTTCATAAATAAATTACTAATTTTAGTCCAGCATTTAAAATAAATTAAATGATCACCTTGACAGGAACATTAGGGGAAAAATGGATTGTTGCAAAGCTAATTGTCCTAATAAAATGGATTTTAAAAGTAAATTTATTGCACATTCATTTGAATAGTGGCTAGCCATAACTCAATTTTGCTAGATTTGAAATGTTTTTCTACAAAAAAAATAATATGTATTTAATTTTAAGACAATTTGTTTTTGCCCTTTTAAATGCTGATAGTAGCGATTAAGTTTCGATTTGTTAAGGTTTGAAAATAATGGTTGTTATTATATTTATAGGCCTGATACACACAGCCAACCTACCTTTGGTGTAGAATCTGCACAACAAGCAAATCAGGTGATTGAATTGCTCTCTGTTGAAAACACAGCATTAAAGACAGAATTGGACATGTATTATAAAAAAGTCAACAAGTTACAAAAAGTTAGTATTTTTCAAATAAAAGAAAACTTGTATATATTTTTTTCAATTAATATCAAGGACTTTATTTATATGTTATTAGATATGATTACATTTTGTAATTATTTGTATACCTCATTTTAGTTTGAATTGGAGATACAGAAGGTCCATAAAGCTTATGAAGACCTTGTGCATTCTTCCGAAAAGCGAGAAATGCTAGAAAGGTCGATAAGAAGTCGTTTGGAGATAGAAATTAGACGTTTGCAAGAACACAACAGAGAATTAAGAGGTTTATAATATTTTACTCTTGTAAAAAAACTAATTACTGAATATAATTAAGCACTATTTCTCCACTTGCAAAATTGTTGACTGCTTAATTATTTTTTATGTTTCACAATGCTTTGCACTCTTTTAATAAATAAATTGCACAATATTAAAAATGCAGTATTTAACTATATTCTCAATTTCTTGCCTTTATTATGCACACTTGGATCTATTCGCCAATAGGTTTCATATGATACATTTAGGTGAGTGTTTAAGTAAAATATTGCGATTTAATATATATCATTGACCTTATAATTTATGTAAGAGTAACTTTTTTACCTTATAGTTCTTGATTTTTTAATACTCAAAAACTAAATTACTTTAATTTGTTTTCAGAACACTTGGAATCTGCAGGCTCCCACTTTTCAAAACCGCATGTAAGCATAAATATAACATTAAATTCTCATTTAAGATATTATTAGTGAAATTATTCATAACGTCATTTGATCATTAATAATTAAAACTAATATTTAATCAAATATAAATCGTAACCATACTTGTATATTTTAGTTTTCTGAAGGAACAGATTCTGATCTCCGCAAAGAACTTAGCAAGAGGGAAGTTCTCATATCGCAGCTGTTAACTCAAAGTATGTACCCTTTTTCTATTACTATGTGTCATTTTCTATTTCACTTTTTTATTCCTTTGCTAATTTCTTGTGTTACTTGCAGCAAAAGAGTTAATCGCAGAAAAAGAGAGACAAGAGATTGAACTGCAAGCCCAAAGAGCAACTTTACAGGAACAGAGGAATCACATTGATATATTGGATAACGCATTGACTAATGCTCAAGCTAATGTTGTGAGATTAGAAGATGAGGTAAGTTTTGATACTCTCCATAAACACGCATTTTATTTCATATAGAAATATTTTTTTTTAAATATGGTATCATTTAATTAAAGAAATATATAAAATTGTATTATTTTTAGAAAAGTAGAGATTCTTCTTAAATGAAAAATTATTTTAGTTTTAGTATTTCTAAACAAATTTTTCTTAGAGTAAAAAAAGAAGTATGGCAGTGTTGTAGTTATATGCCTAAACAACTGTTTTCTTAAATATTTACTTCAATTTATATTCTAACTTTTCACTTTATATTCAGTGTTTGTAATTCTCTAAATCAACATAAAAGTTAGTGTATATTACATATATTAATAATATTGGTTTTTTCTTAAGTGCCTTTTTTTCGATTTCAGTCTCGTAAAAAGCAAGTGTATGTGGAACGAGTAGCCCAGCTTCAAAAGGCTTTAACCAACCTACAGCAGTCAAGTGAGAAACGGCTACAAGTAGAAAGGAAACTGCGAGCTCAACATGAGAAAGAAGTACAAGCCTTGCGTTCACAGAATGTAATTATTTTTTTTTTAATATTTCTACTTGTAATTTTAAAAAAAAATTATGTTTCAGGACTTTTTGGGTTCTTATTAATCTTTATAAAACCCTTTTTTTCTTTAAAATATATTTAAGTTTCCAATGATCTGAATTTAATTTTTTTAATAGAATTGTTTTTTTTTTTAAAGCTTTTAAGTTTTATTTTGGTTAAAGTTTATTGACATAGATGTACCAACAATTTGGTTTTAAGGTCCTCAAGAGAATTCTAGTTGTCATTTTTTAAAAATAATCTATTAGCACTGTATAAAAATATTGATATAAAAATTTTAACCATTATCTTAGTTTAAATTTGTTATATTTTACAATGTATTTCAAATTAAAATTATATATATATGACTGCATAAATATGACCAAATATTTATAGACATTTGAGCTTTTACTATATGTAGTAACAGTGGCGGCGATTCGGGGGGGCGGTTGCCCCCGCACTTTTTTCGGATGTTGCCCCCGCACTTTTTGTATGTTGCTCCCGCAACTTTTTTATATATTGGACTTTTTAAAACTAAATTACAAGTCAATTGTTTTACTGCATTGCCTAACAAAGGAAAAATTTTGAACCCCAACTTCCTCACACTACCATAGGAACGTATATAAGGGGGGGGGGTCAGGAGGATCAAACCCCTCTCATTGACAGATTTAATGTGCACTAGTCGCCTCCAAACGTCAAACGTTTGGATGATGGGAGAACGGGCTTGCAACCTCCCGGTAAGGAACTTGGCGCTCAAAGAGCGCCAAATTGCGAGTTCAAATATTAAGTCAAGTAGTATATTTTAATAAATTTTGCTTCTAAAGTAAAAGTAATTGTTAAATTAAATCAAAACAAAACATACATTTGTAAAGTCTAATCAAAGCGATTAACTTTTTTAACCAACCATATAATTTCTATAGTTTTTCTGAAAGAAATAGTTTATAATAATTTTACTTATGATTACTTATTAAATAGTTTGGTTATGAAATTGTTTATTTTAGTCAGAAAATCTCCGATTTTAACATTTTTAAAACACAATCCACAAAAGTATATTTGTTTACTTTACTTATCAGCGAATGTTCTCAAAGATGATGGCAGAAAAGATTTAATAGCTTTTTTTTATTTCTCAATGCTTTGATTTCGAAAACATCAAGAAAATAGTTTATTGTAACTACGTATTAAATCTACAAAATACCCAGAATTTAGCAGAATGACTCATTCCCAAGTTTTCTCAGTTTTACATATAAGCAGTAGGAAAAAAGGCGAAACGGCGCCGAATATGACTTATGACTCTCGTTTGTACAGTCATTTTGGAGTCTACAAAGCAAACTGAATATGACTTATGACTACTCCGATAGATATTTATTTGTTTTTAAATCAGCCGTTGATTTTTTTTATTCAATCAGGGCCATTACTCAATCTTTTTACACATCGTAGCCTTCGCTTAAGGGTCTAGTTAAATTGTCTTCGACTATAGTTAAAATAGCCAAGTGATATAAAGGTGTTTTGAACAGTTCATACTTTTTCATACTTTTCCTGAAAATTGGACTTTAGTTTTTGTGGCCCTTTTATATAGTATTTCTGAAAGTTATCGTGCTTTATTTTGCCTTTTTAAGTCAGAATAACGAAAAAAGAAAGCTTTTAACTTGTCTCAAATCAACTTTATGGTATGAAAACTTCTTTTCTTAAATTTATGTTATTAAGTTTTTTTACTGTGTATTTTAAGTTGGTATACTTCAAATACCACAAAATAGTGAGTAAATACAAGTGTGCAATACCATAGCTTTTTTATAGCAATATAATAGCACATTTTTTTTTAGTTCCCCCCCCCCCCCCCTCCCCCCCATTTGGGGGACTTCTTGTTTCCCCTTTATCTTGCCCCCCCACTTTCAGCACCCAATCGCCGCCACTGTGTAGTAATCTAATAGTGTATTTAAGTTTTACTTAAAATGGACAATATATAATATGCATTTTGAGAACAAAAATAATTAAGCATGTTTTGTAAGCTAAAAATATTCTTGTTATTTAGTAACAAAAAAAATTACAAGCCTTTTAATTGGCCTTTCAAAATATGTTTAATTGATTGTGTATAAAATAACTGTGGTTTTAAAATTGTTGTACATGCGTCTTTATTCACAATTACATATTGTAGATTGACCTTTTTTTTTATTGTTTGTCATTAAACATTTTTAAAACTGGTTTTAAAGTTTACCACTTTCTTTATGCTAATTTTAGCAAGGAAAATCCCCTGCTATATCAAAGAATGATAGTTTGGATAATGTGGAAACATTGAAGAAAACTGTTATGGAATATGAAGAAAAAATTATTGGATTAGATGCTGAAGTTTCAAAGGTATAAATTCCCTTTTAAAAATATTATGTTTGTATACTTTTAATTTGATTAGTCTACTTAAGTCGTTGCAAAATTTGAACATGAAAAGAAAAACTGGTACTTGTGAACATTTAAGTGTTTTTTTTTTTTTTTAAATACCTCATATTGTGTTAACCATGCTTTCATAGTACAAATTAAAATGTATAATTTTCTTTGAAAACTTGACAAAGTAATTGTACATGTGATGTATTTTTTTCCCCTCCTATTAGATTCTATCACATGGTTCGCACGGTCCTTAAAAGTCCTTAAGAACTACTTAATTTAGGTGGGCCCTTAATTAAGGGCCCTTAAAGTTCTTAATTTTCAACTAAGGTCCTTATTTTTTGTCCCTCATGATTTTCTTTAATAATTTACAAGGGTGGTACTTTCGTGAGTCTAACTCGAAATTCCAGGGATTTAAAATTTTCGGTACCCGGGTGCATTAAAAATATCGGAATGTAGAATTCTGGATTTTACTTTGACCGTTATGCGGAAGTGTAAATCGGCGATCTTCGTCAAACGGGGAATATCACTCGAAAGTTGAGATAGTTATAACTCTAATTTCTGTTGGCGAATGCAACTTCCAAATGACGCACTTTTGAAAATTTTTTTATTCATGAAAATCTTGAAATTGTGGAAATTCACGAAACGCGATCTGCTGCGATCTCTGTTGAAAGGCTTACAATCCTTTTGCATCTGATAAATAAATGCTTATGTTTCACTACTACCTATTTTAATATGATTTAATTTGCGCTACTTAACAAAATTGCATTACATTTTTCGGAAATATAATTTATTTTACGAAATTGAAGTTTAGAATATTTGAGTATTGAGTTATTTTGAGTATTAAAAATGTTTTGTTTTTTTCTAAAAAGCTCTTTTCTTTGACTGGCATTAAAATATTCTAATGTGTTTATATTTTGTTTAAAGTTTTATAAATTGTATTACATTTAGTTTATTTTTATTTGCCCCCCCCCCCCCCCCCCCCCCCCTAAAATATAATTTTTTTTTTTTTTTTTACAGTTTTTCAAATTTCTTATTAAACTAAGGTTTAAGGGAATAACTTGGTGGGGGTATATTGGATGTTGAGTGGTGCATAGAGATTTTGATCGTTTAGAAAATTTTCAACTCAATGCACATTGCACTTTTATTTCTCATTACTCTTGACTTGGAGCATTAAAATATTCTAATTGGATTAACAACTTTGGAATCATTGGATTTTTTTTCGGGGTACATTGGAATTTTGTTAAGTAATTATTTTTGTTATTTGGGGTTAATTGTGATCTATGGCGCATTAAACTTTCACTTTTAGTAATTCACACTGGATTTGCAACTGAGGGCTATTACTCTTTGGGTACATTGGTATTCTACTATTCTGTGCACTTGAAAAAATTTTGCCTTTATATATTGAAAATACATTTTTAGAATGCATTGTTTTCGGATTTTAGGGCACATTAGCCTTTTTCATTTTATTTTTTCAATGGATATTTGAATTAAAATAGATAATAGATGTAAATTAAAATATATTTTTGGGGTTAATTTTTTCCTATGGAGATGCATTCAATTTTTATGCTGAGAATACATTGAATTTGATTTTTGGGGTGTATTTAAATATTATACTAGAAGTAGATTAGAATTTTGAAATTAAAGGTACTTTTGAATCATTGATCTTAAGATTCATTATTAGGGTACATTGAATTTGGGTTTTAATGTGAGGACAATGTAAAAAAAAGTCATTTTTGGCTGCACTGAAATCTCAGGATACTTAAAATCGATTGCATACATTTGAAGGACATTATACTTTTAGAAATTCATTGTAATTTTGATCTTAAATGTAAGTCGAAGTAATTCAATCTTATTGTACTTTAGTAGTACTATTATTTTTAGAGCATGACATTGGAAATTCAATGTTGGTTTATATTGGGATGTTTTCGCAGGTGGTTCATGTATGGTTTTTGCTTTATTTTTTTTAAACCTACAATCTTGTTCAAGCATAAACTTTTTATTATTCATTATAATTTTAACTCCTCTGATTTTATAATTTTTTTTATTGTTTAACATTGCTTTGATGGTAATTCTATATTCACTATCGTTAAAAAATATAAGAGGTCCTTAAAAAGTATCAAAAGGTCCTTAAAAAGTCCTTAAGAACTGCTTAATTTTTACTTTGGAAAATTTGTATGAACCATGTATCAAATGAAAAAAGAAATATTCTTATAAAAATATTAGCAAAATTTTTTGATTATGTGCAATTCTGCTCACAGTTTATTTAACTTTTTAGTGGGAGCAACGCTACATAGCAGAAAGTACAATGCGACAAATCGCAGTTGATGCTGCTTCAGTGCCGAAGTATGATATTTTAATTTCAAATTACAGAAATATTTTTTTTAATCTCTTCTATGAGTTTTTATATTTTTTGCTTTTGTCTCTTTCAACTACAACATTTTTGATGATAACTCGTATAATTTTTAATATTCAGTTAATTGCCACCTCTTTATGTGCCACAAATATAAATAAAATTATTGACAATTTTCTTTGTAGTTTCTTGTTGCGACTTTAGCAACTCTAAATTGGAAAAATAATGTGTTTTGAATGTGCCATATTTTCAGTTCAACTTTTTTAAAAACTTGTTGCAATTATATTAATAAGTTTTGCTGCGATTTCTTATTATAGTATGTGTGTATAAATATAGTGGATTGGTTATATTTAATTTTAAATTTCTAATTCTAAGAATAAAATGTATAACTATATTATTATTAAAGACTGCTTTTTTCACTATATGTTTAATAATATTTATTTAAAAATAAAAAATGTATGTACAAACTCTTTAACTTTTCTGAAATTATTATGAAGCTATTTTTTATTAATGATGCAAAATATTTTCTTTTACAGAGATGCAAAAATTGCTGCTTTAGAAAGGACTTCCCAAGAAAGTGAGAAGTTGATTGCTCAAGCTCGTACTGAGAAATTGAAGCACATGGATGAACTCTATGCTGCAAATAGAAAAACAACAGAATTGGAAAGCAGGTAAGATTATCAATTGCAGAGTGGCAACATAACCTGGAAATAGGGGAATTATCATGGATTTTTTTTAATTCTGGAAATTTTAAACTTTTACAAAAAATCAATTAATTGAAATTTTCAAATTTCGCTATCACTGAAATTGCTAAAAATGCAATTATCGTTTATTCTGCATAGATTTTATGTTGCTATTTCCTTTTAGTTCTGTTTTTTTTTAAGCATGGCTGTGCACATTTGTTGTTGTTGGAAACATAAACCACTGCTGGAGGGAGAACGAAAACAAAGCACATTGTAGACAATTTTTTGGGCTAATGAATATACGATTTATTGAAGATTGGAATAGAAAATAGGAAACATATAAAACATTAAAATTATCTACAAAGACATAATTTGAAGAATTTTTTTTTTTTAATATTCTGATTTCATATAGCATGTTTAATTACTATTATGTCTGTCCCACTTGTATAATTTTATGTTGTATCCATAAATTATTTTAACTGAATATATAAGTATTGCTCATAAATTTTAATTTATAATGCAATAAATTGTATTAATTAATTGTAGCGTGTATAATTTGTTTCTATACTTGGCATGTATTGTAACAATTCTTAATGTAATTGTGAGATCAGGGATATAGAAAAACTTGGATATGCATTTTTGTGAAATCAGTGAAATATCGGAACAAAGATTTTGTTGTCACCCTGAATTGCATATTACAAAGAATTCTTTGAGTGTTAACTAAAGAGAAAATTTGTAGTAATGTTTAAAAAATTATATTTAATCTGTAAAACAAACATGAATCTATCCTAGTTCAAGCTAAATATGGTATGATTAAAATTTTAAAATCTTAATTTTGCCAATAAGCCAACTTTACAGCTTAAGTATTAAGTTAGTTTATAACATACCAATCTGATAAAGGGAATTTTTAATATATTTATATACTGTAAGTTTGATTACTTTTTGAACAAAAGACATTTACATTTCTTTATTTTATATTTAGAAGTTTACATTTCCATTTTGTTGAAATAAAAAATGAAAGTAGTGCAGCATATGCTTTGATCCCTTTCAATAATGTAATCAACAAAATTCTTGAGTGTGAAATAACATTTTATATCATGGATGTTCAAATAGTTTGTCCTTTTGGCAATGTATCTGTTTAAAACATTTATTTTTGAAATAATTGAACAGGCCACAATTACAAGTTCATTTGTTCACACACACCACATTCTCAGAATATTTTGTTCTTATTCTTCAACTAGAAGATGCATTCATGTCATTATTTTTTTCTCTGTCATTTTAGGATTAAAGATTTTGAATCGAAATTGGCTGAGAAAGATGCTATGATCAAAGTTCTCCAACAGCATTCTCAAGACAAAGATACAGTGTTTCAGAATTGCGTTTTGGGCCGTCCACCAAGACACACGAGAGCAGCGAGTACCGTTGGAATAACCACCAGTACTAGTCACACTACAACTACTACTGGTTGCTCTTCCCTAGGAAGAGTATCGCCATCTCCAACCAGTACATTACATAGGAGAACTGGAAGTAAGGAAGTTTTAACGTTATATCTGGTTTTATGAAACTTCAGATTCAATAGTACTTGCTTATTTATTTTGCATACCACTTCAAATTGTAACCAGCCCATTTTTGTATAAATGCATATTTTTTGCTTGAAATGGTTTTATTATGCTTAATTTTGATTAAGCTTTTTAAAACTTACTATGGCAATCTAAATACAAGCATTGGGATCTGATTGTAGTTATTTATTTTTGTAAACTCTCTTTTACAATAAAGCCATTGTCTATCATAAAATAAATTGTTTATCAAATCATAATTTTGGGAGTTTTGCCATGCAAATAACTAATGACAAAAATAAAATTTTAAAAATGGTTAAATTGTCATTCCAATAAGCCAGAATATGATGACAAGTTAAAGTACATTTTGAAAAATATTTTAAAATACTTGCATTCGATATGTTATTCTTTTTAACCTGCCAACTCTTTAACTCTTGTAAGTGTAAATAAGTAAGTTTTCACACCTTGTAAGTTTAAATAAGCTTTCTTGTACATGCTTTTTATTTTTTGTAAATCTTCAATTATTTCAGAGATAGCTTTCAAGTTATATCTCAAACCAAATTTGATTTGAAAAATATTGTAAAATAAAGTGTTTTTAATTCTAAAAATAAAGTACACTGCTGCAAAAACTAATCTTCATAGGGCTTGGAATACTACAGCTTTGATTATTATTTTGTGAAATCAATATAACTGTAATTAATATTTAGCAAACTAATTGAAGGAAATATGAGAAAATTTCAATAGTTACACCAAATTAGATAAATGATAGCAATTTTTTTTATTCATTATTGCCTTTTAGTACTTTAAAAAATTGTTTCATTTTGTAACCCTACGTTTTTACTAATATAAGTACTGACGAAATAGTACTTTATCAAATTGCACCAGAATGCTCTTGCCTTTTTTGTTCCTATTTTTGCACAATAAAATAAGTTCAATATTTTGTTTATTTTTCCCTATTGACTGCGAAATAAGTTATTTCTAAAATAGTACTTTAGCCAGTTGCATCATAATGCTCTTACCTTTTTTGCTACTACCTTCACAAGAAAAAATGAGTTCAATATTTATTTTCCTCTATTAGCTGTGAAATAAGTTACTTTTTAAAACACATGAAATGAGTTCAAAAATAAGTTTGTAAGTATATATGTATTAATAAGTTTATATAAGGAGATTGTTTGTGAGCATGTTAAATGCTTGTCAATGTTTGCATTGGTGTTAGAGTAACCTTTTTTTTTGTATTTTCCAGGTGCTTCAGGTAGTCTCCTCAGCATATCTAGTGAGTCTTCCAGCACGGTTCTCTCGTCCCCCTCTTCCCCTGTAGCAGACCCTGCTACAGCGTCCAAGAAGAGTCTCGATGAGCAACTGAAAGAGCTGGACTCTCGTCTCTCCAGTAAGGTAAACTTAGCTTTCAGCATGTTTACACATCTAGTTGTCTAACCATTTCTGTGATGCATGTCTCATCCCCTGAAGGTTGTTTTGTAGAGCAAAAAGAAGTAGTGCATTAAGACTTTGAATATAACTGTATTTCCCTAAATTAAAATATCCATATTTATTTTAAGTTATTGGTGAATTGCTCCTATTGAGAATGAATTCAGCTGCTTGATCCTTTTAACAGTGTTCAATGATTGTGAAATAGACTTTTCCCATTATATACAATAAGTTCATTCCAACAAATTTTAATATGTTATGGTATAACATTAAAAATGGTTTTTTTTTTAATTTTTAAATTGTTTAAAAAATATTTTTTTTTTAATAATGTTTTTCAAATGATACAACTTTTAGCAAATGTTTGTGTAGAGATATCTGAAATAAAAAGTTCTGAATCATTTCTAAAATGACATTTAGTTTTTCTTCAAAAGATTTTGCGTGTACAATCCCTGCCATATAAGTTTTAAACGTTTTCCCCTACAATCTGCTAGACTTACCAAAAGGTTTAATTAAAGAATATTTTTGTATCCCTTTAATCTTTTTCAAAAATTAAACCAATGTAATTGGATGCTAACTCATGATCTCTAATATTGAATGTTGTTTGTTTGTTTTCCTAATTGCACAGATGTTAAATTTTGTATTTAGGGTGCCTTTTGGAAGAATTGTTTGAAAGTTCATATTGAACATTATTAAAAGCTCTAGTCATTCTGAAATAAGTTACTTAGTTGTGGTCCAAATATCAGGGATGGGAATTCTGCGCCAGAGAGCGCCAAAAGTGGTATCCAGCGCCAACTTGCTACAAAACCACATTTATGTGCGATTCTGCGCCAATTTTGTTTTAAATCCTTGTTAAACACGTGCTCCAAGTCTTGGTGCCCGTTTGTCTGGCTATAAACGAAGTTAAGGCAACCTTAGGAAGTGGAAATGGGAGAAAATTTAAGCATATTTTCTCAAGTTTAAATAGTATTTGTAGAAATGTAAGGTACGAATGAAGTACAAGCAGGCTATACGTCAAGCAGAGAAATGCTTAAATGGAATAATTTCGCATCATTAAAAAGGGCTTGATTCCTGATGTTCAACTTTTTAGACAAGGGCATTTCATTGTCATAACACATTTCATCATTGGGATATTGGATCGTTTTTTTTTTTGTACGTAATCGATGCTCAATCTTGAAAAACTGAGAATTTTAAAAGAATAGAGTATCTTTTAACATGTAAGAATATTTGCGATCTTCGTCAAACGGAGATAATTCACTCGAAAGTGGGTGGTTAAATGTCTTTAGTTGCATAATGGCTCCCACTGTTTAAGGATTTTTTTTCGCTCTTGAAAACTAAGATACACACTAAGTCTGCTGCTATCTTCGTTGAAATGCTTACAATCCTTTTTCATCTGATAAATAAGTACTTATTTTTCATTATTTTCTATTTCATCGTGATTTGCTTTGCACTACCAAAGGGTACTTTTCCGTTGTTTTTTTTTAAATGTTCGGAACCCGAAATTAAGAAGGTTTTAAAAATTTAGAAATGTAGAATTCAAGATTTTAATTTGATTAAAAATTTCGTCAACATTTCAATTTAAGCATATTTTCTAAATTTTAAATATTTGCAGAAATTTAAGGTAATAACTTTTTGAGATTTGTCTGAATTTTTAGTCAAGGGTATTTGATTAAAAGACATATCATTGGAAAATATCAGTTCGTTTGTGGTTTTATGAAAAATCGATGCTCAATCTAAAAAAACAGATAATTTCACTGAAATTTACAAAAATTTAGCATCTTGAATATGTAGAAATATTTGCGATCTTCGTCAAACGGGGATGATATCACTCTGAAGTTGAGATGAATGATTATAACTATAATTACGTCACATCTGCCGAATGCAACTTTCATTTGGCACTCTTTTGTTATATATTTTCATTCATGAAAACCTCGAACTTGTAGAAATTCGCTAAACGCGATCTGCTGCGATCTCCGTTGGCAGACTTTCAATCCTTTTGCATCCGATATACAAGTTCATTATATTTCACTGCTTCCTGTTTTATCATTATTTGTCTTGCACTACTTAACAAAATTACATTACATTTTTCGAAAATATAATTTAATTCACGAAATTGAAATTTAGGACTTGTAATTTTCAGTAATAAAACTTGATTTTTTTTTTTTAAATATTGTTTCTTCTTGTTTGGATGGTATTAAAATTCCAATTTAATCTTTTTTTGTTTAAATGTTCATATATTTTATTAAATTAATTATTTTTATTGGAAATTTTTCTTTCTAACAACCCTCCAACTTAAAAAACAAAACAAAAAAAAAACGCTTTTATTTAGCTTTTTGAAAGTTCTGAAATTTCTTATTAAATTAATTTTTAAGATAATTACTTAAGTGTAATTTTTAATTATTTAGATTAACATGCTTAAAATATAGCAAGGTATGTTTTCTATAAATTTATTACTATTTAATAAATCTAGTTTGTGTGGAAAAGTTAAGAAATTTTATATCCCCGAGACAGTGGTGACATTCTAAATTGTCTTTTTCATGCACAAGGTATGCGATATTGTAGTTTGTTAGTGTTTTGGTTTATTGTATAAACCACATTTTACTAAAAAATTCAAAATGAAAAGTTAAGTATATATTGTAAAATATTGCATAAATTGGTTAATTCTTAATTAAAAACTCTTTTGGTTAAATATTTTTAACTGCCTTTAAATGGCCTCATAAAGCTTAACAGTATAAAAAAGATTTAAACAGCAAAATACAGTTTTAGGGTTTTTACTTCTTAGTTGAAAATATTATTTATTTACGAAATTGAAGTTTGTTATATTTTATGTAATAACAATGGACAAATTGAAAAAAGCTTTTTTTTTTGTGGGATTTGCAATTCGTTTTGGCATTAATATTTGATTTAAATGTTTATATACTATTTAATAAATCTTTTTGTGTTTGAACCCCTCACCCCTACGCTTAACATGTTTAAAATAAGTAGTAACGTGGGTTTTCCATCAAATTATTACTCTTTAATTTTAAAGTTTGTGTGAAAAAATTAAGTAACTTTATTTCCCTTAGACAGTAACAACCTTCTTAATAGATTTCATGCACAATATATGCAAGATTGCAACACTGTTTTGGTTTTTATAAACCACATTTCAGTGGGGGGAAAAATCAACATATGAAAATTAAGTATATATTGTAAAAAAAATTGAAAATTCAATAATTCTTAATTAAAAACTAATTTTTGTTGAATATTTTCAACTGTTTTTAAAATGTCTCATTTATAGCCTCTACCGGTTTTGATTTATTGCATAAATAAGCAATAGACCTTCAGGGTTTTTACACCTTGGGTATTGTACCACATCTGATTTAAAATCGCATGTTACAAATTTTAATTGCTACAATTATTGTTTATTATGCTAAAATTCACTGCTACGTTTTATTGTTTAATATGTTAAAATTCACTGCTATGTTGTATTGTATTCTTGCTACAAATATTCAGTTTTGCTGCTACAATTTGTTGTTTTTCTGCTCCAAAACTTAAATTTTGCTGCTCCAAACTGGTCTTTAGCACTTCCCATCCCTGAAATATAAATTGTTTATTTTTCTTTTATATAATACAAACATTTATTTTCAGTTTATATATATATTTCAGTAAATATTTATTCACAAAAAAATAAAAACATTAATTTTGTATTCTAATATCAACATAATTTCCATTTGCTTTATATAATGCACAACTGTGGGTAACCTTACAATAAATAAACTGCAAATTTTCGAAGTCATTTTAAGCATGAGTAAAATGAAAACTGAGGTCATTATAATATGCTATGTCTAACAATAAAATAATTAGTTAATGAAATTAGTAAAAATTAGATTAAAAAACCATTTAAATTTATCTTTTGTATCAATAACTAATATCACTGTTTTATTATCTTCTTATAGGACTCAATCATAAGCGCTCTTCGAGCAGAGAAAGAAAGGTATCCAAGTCACTTCTGGAGAGTATGAAAGAAATGATATGCAACCCTTAGACATCCTAGTCATTAAAGTGCTAAGACCTGTACTCGTCTGAAACTTTTATGTGCCTTATTCATGCCTGCCAGCTTGTATGGATTTCTAAAACATTGTACTATACTGCCTCTCTGCATGGTCATGCAAACCTTTAAGATTTTGTACAGATTTAAACAAATTTTTCAAACATTTTTGTCAAACAAACAATTTAAAACTTGTAAGAAATGCTTTTTCATAATTTTTCTTTAATTATGTAATTTTACTTAACTCGACTAGTAAGAACAGCCTTTAACAATATTTTATTCAATTTATATTGATTTGTAGATTTTATTTCATACAGTGTAGACATTTTGTATAAAAAGAAAGGTATTTTTTGTATATTATAAGTTTTGGTAATTATTCAAGCTTTAATCAATTTTGTAAAATTTCAAAGATATATTTATTATCTTTATTGTGACCAATTTATGAAGATAACTTGACTTAGATTTTATTTATTTAATGTATAACTATTAGAAAAATTGAAAATCTTATTTATTTATTTTCAATAAATTAGCTGCTATTAATACAGATTAAAATTTATGTATTGAGGTATTGAGACATTTTAAATTTTGATTTTAAAGAAAGACCATGTGCTTAACTAGATACATTTTTTTTTTAATCCTAATCGATAATTCCATATATAAAAAATGCATTGTCAAGTATCTTTCTGCATGACTAAATTGCCAATTAAAAACAAAAACAGTTCATATTTGGAAATTCATTTGTTGGCAGGCATTCTTATTAACAAATACACTGCTGTGAAGCTGCTGGTTCAGCTGAACAAATTTGTTGCGCTATGTAATTTTTGTAAGCTTATGTGTTTTCCTTTTATGTATTTATATGTATTGTGTTTCTATTATTTACCCCTTACAGAGCATGGATTGTTTTCTGGATTTACCTTTCTGCGCCTTCAATTTTCAAAATATTTAATAGCTCATTAACTCCCGGTGTCTGCAAGAACTGGTTTCTTGCTAGTTTTGAACCATATCCCTTGCAGAAAACCTTAACTTTGATTAATATTTGCTAAAATGAGGAATTGCTTTCCTTTTTATTAGATTAGTAGATTGATACCTTGGCTTTTTATACATTTTTATAAACTGGATATATATTTGCAAAATCTCAAACATCACATTGTACATAATCGAATATTGTGCCACATTTCACAAGGAATAAAGACATTTTATTTGAAGTGTTTGTTTATTATTAATTTGTGTATGCGACTTATTTAATTATACCTAATAGCAATTAAACTTTCTTTTCTTCAAGCCATCATAGGTGTTTATTTAAAAGAGAACAATAATTATTACAGTTCTGTAATTTATTTCATCGGTTAATAATTATTTGCACAGTTTGAATACTCTAATGTGTATTCAAGAGCAGAAGTAAGGGCTTTTTTTTAATCAAATTATTCTTTAATCTACTTCATTTTGCACTATTAAAAATATTATTACATTTATATTACAAAAAAGATGAAAATTCACAATTAAAATCATTTAACATTTCACTGACTGCATGGTGTCTCGGAAGATCCAAACCAGAAAATGCACCTTGATGGCTTTCTTCTGGTACCAAACTCTTTACAACCTTAAGTTTACTGTTCGGGTACTATATCCCAGCACAAGAGCAATTCCTATGTAATGCTGCAGTGGAACAGGTTATACAGCATACATAAACTTGAAATAATTTGAATTTGTTTTTATTTGTTGCTTAATTTTACCAACCCTCTTGGTCCCCAAACCCCTTTTGAAGTCGTAAAGTTTAATTTGAATATTTTTCCAGGTAGAATAAAAAAAATTATAGTAAAAGAGTCAATCAATTTTAACCGTATGGAACTTTAATATTATTAACATTAAGTATATATTTTTTCTGGTAAGCCTAATGTATGTTATAAAATATCATTTGGCACGGAAGTTGAATTTGTTAATTTTAAATTTGCATAAAATGTGCAGGTTATTGCCAATATATTTGATTTTCTGTTTACCATAGTATTCAGTTCTGAAATTTAGTGTATTCTTAACCATTTAATTGTAAAACAAATAAAAAGCATGAGCTCATAATCGGAGGATTAGGGATCGAGATTCGTTCTAAGGGAGTAGCGAATATAATGGAAGGGTTGGTTGTTTGATTATCGTCAGCCATTTTGAAAGGGCTGGTAGCCAATAAATATATTTGTTTAATTCTCACGTTGATGGCGGTGAGAAATTTCTAAGAATAGGATGCAAGTTCAGGTGTTGTCATCGCAATCTGACGCCGGTTTAAAAATTACGATGCAATATTTCTAGATCTTTTCTTCGGGAAATGTCCCGATTCTCAACCTATTGTGATGCTCTAATGCAACGTTAACTCAACCAACCCCATCTCTTCTACAAAAGGTATATGCTTCATCAGTGGCGTAGCCAGGATTATCCTAAGGGGGGGTTCATAAATTATTTTTGGTCCGATCAAAACCAAATATTTTTTTTATTAATAATTAATTTGAACAGATTTTAACTAATAATTTGAATTAATCATTTTAATTAAATTTAATTAATCATTTTAATTAAATTTAATTAATAATTTAAATAAAATTAAATTAATAATTTGAATAAAATTTAATTAATAATTTGAATAAAGTTCAATTAATAATTTTGAATTAGCAATTTTAATTAATAATTTTGAATTAGTAATTTTAATTAATCTTATTTTTAAGTAATAACTTCAAATTCTAATGAATAATTTTAATTAATTAAATATATATATATAAATAATAAATAAGATATAAATTAAAAGCTTAATTTTCGCAGGTTAATCTTCAGTCATTTCCTAATTTAAATTATTAACAAACCTGGCTGACATTTTACAGGTATTTAAGTCGGTAGCTAGATATTGATGGTGGGTCCGGATTGAAAAAGTTTTAAATTAGTAATTTTAATTAATATAATAATTTTTAAGTAGTAATTTTAAATTTGTAAATAATTCTTTATTATATAATTAAAAATAACAGAATAATAATCATTATTTTCTGGTTAATTTTATCATGCATGACTGTGGCGTGACAGGGGAGAGGAGGTTTCATTGGTTGCGTAACGCAGCAAAACTGTGCATTGCGGCAAAATCGTAACGAAAAATGGCGTTGCTCTTAAAAAAAACCAAATAACTGTATAAAAAATATATTATTATAAAAAAAAACATTGATTTGTAGAATCTGTAAAGCGGGAAAAATTCTTGCCTTAACATCAGCACGAGATGCAGCGCCACAGGAAAAAAATCCAGAAAAGGTTATGAACACAGATTTAAACGAGAATCTGTTGACCCCACCCTTCTTAAATAGAGCCAACTTTTCCATTATGTGCTCTTCGTATTTATAATAGTTGAATATAACTTTTTAATAATCCCCCATAACATTTTTCAAATGAATGTGCATCAATCTTGGGAATGATCAAAACCCAAATTTAAAAAAAAAAGCGGAAAACTGCGTTTCCGTGTGAAAAGTAACACGTCCGAGTGACAGAAAACTAATTTGTAAATGTAATTGAATAAAAAATTAGTTAGTTTTGGGTATTTTCAACGATAATCTCAATAAACAAAAAATATTTAAATAAGAAAAGGAGTTCATACTTTAAACATATCAGCTAATGTTTTGCACGATGCTCCTTCCTTTTGTCTTGAATCTTCCAATAGTTTATGTTTTGATGACAGTATACCGTGAAAATGGCAATTCATAAACTTAGCAAGCACGTGCAGTACTGGAGTGATTTTCAAATTCAAATGGCAAATGAGAGACATATAACCTCTTAGAAAACTGATTTTTGAGAAGAGGAAAAATAAGAGAACCCATCGAAAGTTCTGGAAACTAAAAAAAAAATATTTTTATAAAAAAGCACAAAGGAAACGCACATAGTCAACATTACACAATTTTGTGATTGGTTAATCACAAAACGAAACAGAATAACAAAAAAAAAATCCTTGACACGAGACGATAAATATATAATGGGACGGACCGGCGCGCCAGTCCCATATATTCGAAGCGCCATGACGATTCGAATACTAGCTGGAAGAAATTTTAAATTGTGGTAGGCAAAACCAATAGGATTACATGAATATATTATCCTTATATTAAACAATTTATCATATATTTAAAATGTGGGATTCTTTTTTTTAAGGAAACGATGCCACGGTTAAAATTTTTTTTCTTTTGACGCAATAAAAAAAAATACAATGAAATTTATAAAACAGTTCCGCCACCGGAGTTGTGTCGGCTACAGACTACATTAGTCAACTCCATAGCGTCATATCGGTCGAAAGTGTGCAGTGAACTCTGAAACCAAACACACGAATTTAAGTTTAATTTTACAAGTTGGACAATTTCTAATTTTCCCTTAATAACCTTGGTGTTTTTGCTTTCATTAGTTAAAATTATTAATTTTCTTCAGACATAAATTTTCCCAACTCGGGTATTCTTAAACCTTGAAATTCCCAACTTTTAGGGTTTCCAAATTATTGGGGGGGGGGGGGGTTGGACTCCCCCCCAAACCCCTCCGGTGCGACGTGCCTGCACCCAAGACAATCATACAGACCAACTACCCCATTGTCCCGTCCCCCCACAGAATGTCAGGAGATACATGTGGGTTAGACCACTGCCATCTTTATAGGAGCTGCCTGTCCGATTCGCCCTACTTCTATTGTACTAGTTGATGACGCTAGTTCACCTATTTGCCGCTTGTGGCGCTAGCACCGTATAACTGACTGTCAGTGATTACGTGCGGATAATGGAATTTTTTTAATTGTTTTAGACGATAAAAAAAAATTCTGCTTAAGTTACAGCTTGAAACTTTTTATCAAATGGAAAAGACATTTTATTTTATAAAGAGCAAAATATTTAATTTAATCTAGCTTTTAGAAATAATTTAAATTTAATATAATAAAAAAAATATTTTATAATAAATTTCTAAGCAAGAAATATTTTTATTTGTAATATATATAAATATAAAATTTATACATACATCTCAATAATATTTATATTTTGCACAACAGGAAATAGGTACATCAGGAAAAGTGTTTCATCAAAATATAAGGATATAATCTTGCCATTTTATAGAGATTTGTTAAGACATTTTGAGTATGATGTACATTTTTCGCACCATATCTTAAAAAATACATTGATTTGTTTGAAAAAGTTCAGCACAGGGCTACTAAAATAGTTCAAAGTTTTTCAGGCATGGATTATGCAGATAAAGACATTTGAATATGTACACTCTGGGAGAGAGAAGAGATTTATTTCAACTGTTCAAATTTATTAAATAGGAGGATGTGGAGAGTTTAGATTTAAATACGAGGAGCTCATGCAATACTTGTTAGTATAAAAAACAGCATATTTTTATGTAACCAATTTTATATAAAATAAAACAATCAAAATATTTCAATATACTTTTTTTTAACATTGTAATGAAATACTGAATACAAACTATTCTCATGGAAAGGATAAATAAGAACATTTTTAGACCAGGTGTTTTTTTAATCTGATCATACATGAAGATTTGAAGACAGTACTTTGTTATAAAACTGAAGCAGGCAGGGCCGGATTTAGGCAAAGGCTGCAGCCTAGGAGCCCGCATCACAAACACCGTAAAAACAATAAACTTGAGAAAAATATTAAAAAAGGATGATAATCCAAATCCTATGAAAATGGATACTGCAAACTGTTTATGAGGGAGAAAAATTATATTTTCTTAACAGACTTGTACAACACCCTAATACTTTTATTTTATTTTTAAAAAATAAATATTTAATTTGTGAAAATACAATGAGATTCTTTGAAATATTGTAAAAAGTATTGAAAATTTACAAAAAAACAATGTATCCTACTTTCGTTTGAACATTTAAAAATGATTTAATTTGCAATTCTGTAATATATATATTTTTAAAAAATCCAGGTTAAAATAAGGTTATAGATGACACGATGAACAGGTAAATAGGCACGATGAGCAGGAAATAAGGTTATAGATGACACAATGAGCCAGTAAATATATGTACAGAGACAGTTCGTCTTCTATAGAGAAGTGGGCCAGGTTGGTTGCAGAGATATTGCAGTATACACGATGAGGAACAAATAAGATTATAGTAGACATGATGAGCGAGTGAATATATGTACAGAGACAGTTCGTCTTCTATGGAGAAGTGGGCCAGGTTGGTTGCAGAGATATTGCAGTATACACGATGAGGAACAAATAAGATTATAGTAGACATGATGAGCGAGTAAATATATGTACAGAGACAGTTCGTCTTCTATGGAGAAGTGGGCCAGGTTGGTTGCAGAGATATTGCAGTATACACGATGAGGAACAAATAAGATTATAGTTGACACGATGAACAGGTAAATATATGTACAGAGACAGTTCGTCTTCTATAGAGAAGTGGGCCAGGTTGGTTGCGGAGATATGACAGTAAATATGATGAGAAACAATTAATATTATAGATGAATAGATCACAGACGTAAGATTTTTATGGATTCAATGTTAAAATTTTTCTGGATAAAGGTTTTTTCTTAAGATTTTTTACTTTTTGTTGATGCTCAGTTGCATTGCTAGCATAATTGCTTAGTATTGGCCTTAGAAATTTAGTGATTATTATATTGCATAGTTTTTCAGTATGGAATTCTTCTTTTTGGGGATTGTCACAGTGTAAGGCTGGGCATTTCACCAGATATGGCATTACAGTTTTGGTCATGTTTTCCAGAACTTTTTTGTAACTTCCAATATCTGGTAGTGATAGCTCAGCAAAACGCTGTAGAGTACACAAAATGGACACCAACGAATGTGATGGGTACCTCAAACCATTCCTATCTTGATAAAAAATTAGTTTTAATAATGGTGTACACTTTCTAGGACTCTCAATAATCTCAAGACAAAAGTTGCAACTTGTTTTTTCACCAACAACACGGACAATGTAGCCTGCTATTAAAATATTCAACATTGTCGTTGGAATTACATGATTTTTTTTAGTATGAAGCAAAAAGTTCAAGACTCCAATTGCTGTTGATGGGAAAATATCCAGAGAAGTAGAAGCTACGACATCCTGTACAACATCATTTGCAGTTGATGTGTCTGGTTTGCAAAAGGATAACATTTTGGAACATGACTTAGAACTTTCCATAGTATTTCCATCATTTGTTGAGGCAACAATACCTGTAAACAACATCTTTTTCAAAGCAGTGCTTACAGATGCTGCATCCTGTTGATAATGGCATCCAGATACCTGACGAAGAGATCCAAAAAGGGCTTCAACTGGATCACTTGAAAATTTTCGGGTCAAAACAAAAGCAAAATTGCATGATGTCAACAAATGCTTGATACACTCAACTGTTGATTTGGTTGTTAAAACAAGTGCCTCATACGTCTCCTTTGTAAAAAAACTAATTTCATTAGTTTGTATGTTACTGATGTAACTAAGAAATGTGTTTTCCAACCAGTGTAGTCGATCATCTCCAATGCTATCATAATGGCGAGAATCAGGATTTGCATAACGAATATGCTGTATGCAATTGCTCACATCATGAAGCATGAACCATTTGTACATTATTTTCATAAATTCCACAGCTCGGCCTGAATCAGCAAACAACTTGGGGGCTATTTTCCCTGCTTCATTTTGGTACACTTCAAGTGCAGCTGTAACTGGTGGTGAGAAGACTTGAACAGCACGTTTCACATTCATTTTCTCAAAGTTTGATGGATAAATATGCTTTTTTGTGAGAAACCTAACAGGTTTTATGTTCCTATTTTCTTTATATTGTATTTCGTACAGTTGCTTGAGATAGTGTCCGAAAGAATGTCTTAGAAATTGGGACCTTACATTTTTGATCAAATGACAATAATCAAAACTAAGAAAAATGTATCTGTGTGAGTCTAGCGGATGTTCAACTTTTGGTTTTATAGCACCACCAGAAAGATGCTTAAACATAGTACAATTTACGCTAAGGTTATCCGTAACCAAACGTACTACATTCAAGCCACACAACTCCACTTCCCTGCACACATATCTGACAATTTGAAAGAGCTCTTCACCTTTCAGTTGCTTTGTAAAAAAATATGCCACTGGAATTTTGTATGATGTTGATAATCCACATGCTACAAAGCATAAAAGGTGATTTGCTAAAATGGGCATTTGTGGTTGCTCGGATGTATTACCAATTTTATTTTTGGCTTTTACATCACCCATATCGACTGCTCCAATAAATTTGTCACCTTTCTTGTCATACACTAATCTTTGCTGCATAGACATTTCATCAATTATTAGGGAACACACCTTTTCTTGTTTTACCTTAAAATTTGCCACTTCTGCTTTTACTCGTCCTGTTATTAAAGGATTCACACCAACATCATTTAATGTGCTGACATTTCCCATGTACCGTGTAAAAGTTGTGCGTGATGGTAAAGTTAAAGATAAAGTTTGTCTCGCATATTCATAACCCTTTGTGGAGCATGCTCGCCACATCAAACATTGACGAATTGTATTTTCCTGATATTTAGGGTGCTTTTTTCCGAAATTGTCTACTAAATCTACTAGAAAAGAAGCACAGTTATCCTTGTCATCAGCTGCTTTCATCAACTTCACATATGCAGTAATATGACAATTGTTTTTCAATGCATTCAATTCTTGCCTGGCTTCATCGTATTTGGCTTGTAAATTCTGCAACTTTTCTAAGTAGCGCTTAACTTGAACTTTAGAGGCGTTCAGTTTCTTGTTTTTTCCTATTGTGATAAAGTCAACTTGAACTACTTTATCAGCAGATTCAGTTCTGGTTTCACAAGATTCATCTGTACTCAAAAAGTTTAAAGATAAACTTTGTTGAACTGCTGGTACATCATTAGTTGCAGCATTATTACGCTTTTCAATAGCAAGACTTAATCTTGCTTTCTTTGCTGGTGGCTGCAAATATGATGGATAATCAGGAAATATGCTGGGGATAGCATTTGGCATCAAACGTTTCAACGTGGCAGTTTCTTTGTAGTCTTCAACTTTGAAGTGCTTGCTGCAGACACGTGAGTAATTTGAAGACGTACTAGGCTCCCAGTTCTTCCTGGAAATTACTTTCATCCATCTGGAACGCAATTCAGCATCAGCAGGTATTTCGTGAAAAGATATGCCGCTACCTTTCAAGGACTTTGAAGTGCAGTTTGGCACACAACAGTAAGCCATATCCTTAAAATTATATTAAAAATCTTTAAAAATAATAATAGATCTTTAAATGGTACAGATGTAGTATAGGACATTTGGCGCGCGAGGTTTTTTTTGGCGTGTTTTATTCGGGCGATAAATTTATAGTATGGCAAACCCACCTGACATTGTTTGTATATCCAATCCTTGTAGCAACTTTCAATCTGGCAACCCTATGACGTCATAGCGCTGTTTAACGGCAATTTTTCATCGCCAAAAAAAAAATCGCGCCAAATGTCCTATACTACATCTGTTCCCAATATGCAACATAAACAATGGTTTGTTTACATATACTCCACTAGCGCCCTCTAACGTCAGATCGCAGCACTACAGAAAATCAAGTCGAATGGGTGAACGGACAGGCAGCTTCTATAAAGATGGCAGTGGTTAGACCAGGAAATGCGACGTGTGTTTTCTCTATAAAAATCGGAGTAAAAGAAGATTTTTTTTTTTTTGGCACTTGTTATTTTTCAAAAAAATAATTTTGATCTGGCTATGGGGGGGGGGGGGTTCTAACCCAAAGTAACCCAATGCTGGCTACGCCACTGTGCTTCATAGTTGATGAGGATCAAACTATCAACAATCCGATTACGAATTCGAATCTTTTCCAACCAGATCATTGCAAGTCTAAGAAGCGGTTAATTTTACATTAAATTTGTAATTAAAATGTTCTCAAGTTGGTCTTGGTGTGGAAGTTTGGAAAGTGGGATACCAAATTAGGTGTGTCCTCGTTATTTGCCGTGCTTTTAATGATCCGGAGATCCGATTTCGAAATTAAAATTTCAACTTAAAAACAAAATCAATTCGTTGATTTTTTTCCCATACAAGTTCTAAAGGACCTCAAACTCCGGTAGAACAACAAAACGACTGCTTTCAAATTTCACGTACTGAGCTAAAAATTACGGGAGTGAGCATGGAAGACCGTATTACACCCTTATGTGTCTGTATGACAAAAAATGGTCTGTATGGTTTTTGCATGAACTTAGCATGGTATCACTACTGAGCTAAATAAGCACTGGAGTGTAGACTAAGCGAGCGACCACATAACGTGCCATACAGGTTTCGGAATTGTATTCATTTTCATACCACTGTAAAGTCAATTTCCTCACAACGGGAGTATTCACTCCAGTTATTATAGTAAGAGCTCAGTGATCGCACGTAACTAAGTTCACTGCAACCGTAAATGTGTTATGTTGTTATTTTTATTTTTTGTAATTGTGAAGTTGTGAAGTCGTAAATATTGAAGTGGTTAAGTATTGTACATTGATTTAGGTTAAAACTTTATTTCTTACCAATTTTAGACTTATAAAATTAACATGGCACAACAAAATGATTCATTACTTCCGGCTTCTAAAAGTACTACTCCAAAAGATACCCAAGTTATGGCTGCGATTTTAAAAGAAATTGGAGTTACTGACTATGAACCTAGAATTTTGAATCAAATGTTAGAATTTACGTACCGTAAGTTATTTAAAATTCTTGTTAAATTTTATTTCATTTTTATTTATTCTAATTATTTTTTGTATAATTATTTTTTTTAATTTTAACGGAAGGCATTTTACAAGCTCTTGATACAAGTCGGGTATTACGACGTTAACAAAATATTAGTTCTTGCCGAATTTTCAAAAATATGTTTATTTAGCGATGTCTAGTTATAGGCATTAAGGGTGACCGGCATTAAAATTCTAATCATCAATTTACAGCTTATTTTTTATTGTTAAATTTACTAGAAACAATTTTTAAATTACTCGAAACAATGTTCAAAACCTTTACGATTGATTATTAGGTTAAAATGCATTAAACGGTAACCCTGATTTCTTCCCAAATGTGACCCTTTCCAGCAACCCTTGCATTGAGGAAAAGTGAGTTCATTGATTGGCAACAAAACTAGTTTTTGTTGCTAAATGCAGTTAGTGTAGAGAGAATACTGAAAATTTTGAGAAAGTCTCCAAAGGGTACCGTTTAGTGCATTTTAAATGATTATTATTTTATTTACTTTGCGAATGGAGAGGAGGTTAAAATGTATGGAATGGTAACCTTGGTGATTCTACCAGCAGTTATCAAGTTGTGTTTGGAAATAAGACGTTAATACCTACATAGTGAAGAAATACACATACCTGCCCATGAAAGCAGCAAAATTAGACATTAAAAAATTTCTTCTTGCATTCCGGTTCAGTTTAAAGTAGGGATGAACCGGATAGTGGTTTTGCCGGATATCGGATATCCGGCGCACGTTACAAACCGGATATCGGATATCCGAACTAGATTTTGCCGGATATCCGATTGGATATCCGGCAGTTTATTTTTTATGAAAATAACTTCTCGTACACACTAGAAAAAACGGAAATCGGTCAAAAATTGAAAAATATTTTTTTCTTCTGTAATATTTCCCGATTTCTTATTTTTAAAGTGATACCAAAATTGAATAAACATTCAAAAAACTTTTTTATTTACAAAGGGTTATTCTAGGGTGCTGCTAGCAATGGTCGTATGTTTTGTACATTTTACACTTAATTTCTGAATAATTGTAATTTTACCATATGCCTTTTCATTCCAAACATGAAAACTCAAGTTTACTTAAACTTTTGAGAAATTTATTTTTTTATTCAACTTTTTATTAGTTGTGAGATGTGATGACCCTCCCCCATAACGATTTGTTAAAAATATAATTTTAAAGTAAAAAATTTGAAAAAAAGTGGGTTTTTTAAAGTCTCTGTTGGTTAAAGGAAGAATCTGCACACTGTGAAAACATTGGTAGAATTTTCAGGAAAATACTTAAAACAAAAACAAAGAAAATTGATCGCCACAAAAATAAAATCTTTGATGTTTTATTCATCCGGATATCCGGCATGGAAAATCGGATATCGGATAGTTAAAAAGCAGCCGGATACCGGATATCCGTTTCATCCCTAGTTTAAAGAGTTATAGAATCACATTTATACATGGCCAACCACTAAAAATTAAACTGAGGATAATTAAGTAATAAATTTATTAGGAACCAATGTTCACTTAAATGTTGATATATGTACACAATTTTTAAACACCTTTAATGCTTAACTATACATAATTTTATATGAAACAGGCTTTAGATATTTTTATTTTCCCGTTATATGCTGAAAGAGGAACAGTTCAGACATTTTAAAAGTCAAAATTATTATTATTTTTTAGATTACGGAAATGTTGACTTTGACAAGATAGTTTATATGTAAAAAAATCATTTTGATATTTTAAAAAGTATAAATATAGAATCCTAGATTTTTTTAAAAAAAATTACAAAACAAGCTTAGGTGGACTGAGTACTTTTTAGCATCAACCAATTCATATTGCATATGTGATATTAAAACTGAAGTAAATATAATTTTTTTAAAAGTATAATAAAATTTTTCACTGATATATTTTGTGATTTAATTCCATGAATAATTTATATTTAATTTCCATATTTTGAGTTTTTTACTTTGTTTTTCTAGGTAATCAATTTTTTTCTGTTTAACTTATAACTATCATATTTTCGCTTCAAAGATAGTACTATTTAATTTGTAAATGCATACTTTTGCTAATGTAATTTATTATTTTAAATGTGTGCATTTAATTTTAGTTTTATTTATCAAATCCCATTTTTATGTGTAGAAAACTGCTGGTAACATCTATTTCCTAATTAATAATAATTTTTATTATGTCGAAGGTTATGTCAGCAACGTTATAGACGATGCTCTACTATATTCGGCACATGCTAAAAAGAAATCTATTGATTCTGATGATGTCACTCTTGCTATCTCACTGCTGGAAGATCGAAATTTCACTCAAGCTCCTAATAGAGACGTAAGTATTGAACAGTTGAAGCTTATTTTAATGGTTTCTTAAAAGATTTACAATGTGATGCTTTTTTTTTAAGTTGATCTACTTCGTGGTACTTTTAACAGTAATAAATTTTCTTTAGATCATAATTATTCTGAGAAATATGATTCATTTAAAAAAAAGATCGACCTGCAGTGTTTGGTTTCAAAACAACAGATTTTAATTGTTTTATTAATTTAGTTCTTTATATATTTCTCATCTTAAGTTATGTTTTTGCCAGCTGGTTGGTGGAGCAATTTAAATACATTATAATGTTGTGCATGAAATATGTGTAAATTTTTCTAAAATATTGGTGGGAGTAAGGTTAACTTTCGACACTAACCTTTAATGAAAGATGTAAACATTGAGCTCAATAAAAGTTTAGGCGTATAGAAGGAGTTCAATTTGTCTATTTTAAGTATTTATAATCAAGAAAAATCTTTTACATATGAACTAATCTGTGACTTTTATGAACTATTCAGGGACTTTTATAAACTGATCTGTAAAAAATATTAATTTGTGGTCTGTTAATTATTTATATATTTGATATTTTACAGGTTACAGTTGAAATGGCAAGGCAAAGAAATAACATGCCTCTACCTATAATCAAATCCAGCGCAGGTTTACGTTTGCCCGCAGATCGATATAGCCTAACAGCTTGTAATTACAAGCTCAAGTCAAGCTCTAAAAAAGTAAGGCTACACGTTTAGATTTTTTAATTATTTTTGCTTAGGAAAGTATTTACTAAATTATTGTAGTAATATGTTACCAAAATCTTAGCTAGTTCAATCTTGTGCTTGAATAGTAGTGTTCATTCTTTAGGTATTGGGTTTAAATTCTGGAAAGTTTTATGTAAGGTTATTATTTTGAAACCTATGTTAAATTGTTGATTGAGTTTAGTTGTTATTATATACAAAGTGGTCATTAAGGATTCTTTTAAAAATATCTTTATGTATAATTTACATATTCTTAAATATATACTTGCACATAAGTTTGATAATTTTTTTAAAAAAATATATAAAAAAATTGAGTTACAATCAGTTGCTTATATCCCCTTGTATCGTTTTAAGAATTCAACGAAAACTAGTTTTGCTACCGTGATTTTTTTTTTCATAGTTCAGTGTATGTGTAAATGTTTTGCTCTCTCATGGTAGTAATTGAAGAAAAAGTGATAAAATAGTTAAGTGATACCAAAATCTCCTTTTATCATATGACCCATTTTGCATCTTGCCTACTCAATTAACCTTGTTTTTGAGAGTTACCATTTCTAGAAGATTTTTTTTATTTTAATGAATTTTTTGAGTTTTAAGGTATATTTCAAAAGTTATATGTAGTTTCTACTTTGAGGTCTTTTATATATTTATTAACCACCTGACGGATACAAATGTGTCTAATCCGTTTGAGTATCTATAGTTTTTCTAGCGGTACACATAATATAAAAAATTTATTTTTTGAAATAATTTTTAAATTTAATGCATTAGGGGGACTTTAAAAAACCTTCTTTGCTGATAAAATTAAAAAAAATATTTTGTAAAAAAAAATTTGCTGGAAATATAAATTAAACTTTCATGCAGTGAAAACAAATCTACAGATTCGAAATTTTGCTTATCCGTTACACGTTTAAGCCTGTATATTTTGTGAAACTTGTCACATTAAACGAATGTTTGTATATACTTTCTTTTAAACTGATATTTTACTCTTTCAAAGTCATACATATGTTATTTTTTTTAATATATCAGTCTTTGCCTTTATTTTTATACATAGTTTACTTTTACCACATTACATAACGTTGAAATTTAGTTACATTTTGCATGTTATATTTTATAGTTCAACTTTTTTTAGATAATATTATTCAACTTTTTTAGATAATATTATTATACTTTTTTTAGAATTTTTAATAATTTATTAAAATTTTTAAAAAAATTGCTTTACAATGTCGTGTTTTACCAATAATAAAAAAATATTACATATTCCTAATATATTCACACAAAAAATTCGTTAAGTATATCAAAAATTTATTTATAAAATATGAATGTATTAAAGTTTCTAATTAAAATATCAAAAAAATTGTGCTTTTTAAAAGTTATACAGAAATTGCTAATTACAAATAATTGACATACATATTTTCTCTTTAGTCAAGAACTGTCCACACTGTTTCCAGATTGAGTGTTGCAAATATATCCCAAAATTCAGGTAATTTATTAATTGTTTAAACAGAATCTAATCATTTTTCTATTAAATTTGCATATCACTAATTTAATGATTCTTTTTATTTTAATTTTAAAATTGAACCTGGGAGGGGATAAATATTTTTTACATAGTAATATTATGTCTTATGCTACTTAATAATATGTTTTTATTTACAATACTAATAGCATTCATTTATAAAAATTCTGAAATTTTAGTTTACATTAATAAAGGTGTTATAAAATCTTTTGTTTTCCCAATGTGTTTAAAGCTTTTTATTTCCCTTCCATTAAATTAGGATTTGTTTTTTTAATTTTCTGCTATTTGTTTGAACTACTTATTGCTGTTATTTAAGTAAATTTGCTTACTCCATTTTTGAATGTTTCTTATAATTATACTTTAAAAAATAATATAAAAGGTCGACATTTTCTCTCAGATTTAATTTCAGTTTATAAATTGATTAAATTTGTCTAGTTGCATTGATAAAAAAAAATCTAGCTTTATTAAAATTTTTAACTGAAGTTTTATAGGTTTCTTTCTTAATATTAGTGTTAAATATTAATATATGAGATTTCTTTTAAATTTTTCTAAAAGATTGTTGCCAGCTGTCTAAAATTAATGAAAATTTCAAATTAAACTTTTAAGTACTTCAGATACATCCATTATTTCCCATGCATCTTTAGATTTATCCTTAGTTATACTTTTACAACATAACTTGATTATTCCTTATTAAAAATCCTATTGTATGTGAAAATATTGTTCTACTTATTTTATTATTCTTTTTCAGTAAGCAAAGGATCGCCAGCTATTGCAAGTTTAAACAAATCAGGCTCATTAGCATCAATAGCTACAAAGTCATCTACACCCTCGACACCTGTCATTTCAAGACCAGCTGCAAATGGTCCCAAACCTTCTACAACTCCTATTATAAAATTCACAGATGGTAACTATTTATTTTGTAAATTATAAGTCTATTTCACATACTTTGTAAAAGTTAAGATACCGCATGGGTGAAAGTTTTCCGTCCCAAGACAGATTTCCGTCTCTGATTGTTGTCCAGGCAGGAAACTACTTACAAAAATAATATTCTATGTGGCTGACAACTTGTCAAACCAATAAAAGGTAAAATGGCACAGAACTAAACAACTACTCATTCTCATGTTGACTATTAGGCAGTGATGTCACACAATTAAGAATTAATATATTTCACCACTATTGGATCAAGTTGTAATCATGATTGCAACACAAAGAGGCGTAGTAGATGCCTTCTAAGTGAAGGAATCTTTCTTATCTTCATCTTCCAAAAATCCTTTGGCATAGGATTTCAAGAATTAAAATTTTTCACTATAGATAATCTAGTTTTCAATTTTTAGAAATGGTTTCCATAATGTGCATCTTGTATTGTAATTTTAAATTTAAAGAACTTTCGAATGAGTATGGTAATGGGGCATATTTTCATGTCTGAATTTTAACAATTAACCAAAATTTTAATCAAAATAGTAAAAATCTACAGTAATTGTTTATAAAGCGAAAATAAATTATTTTCAGTTCAACATTGAGCCACATAAAAAACTTACAATCCTAATACCGCCTTTTCCGATTTAAAAATATTGTGAATATAACTGAAATTTCGTCCTGCGATTTTTATAAACTTTCGCCCGTGATATACTGAACAACTCAAATAATAAATGTCAGACCCTTAACACTATAAACAATTTTGCGAACATTTCACAATTGTCAAATATTTGAGTGTAGTATTATAAAAAAATATAGTTTAGTTTTGTATCAAATATTAAAAATAACTTTTTAATGTATTCCCTAAATTGTTATACTTTTACTTTCAACTTGTCTTACAAATACGGGCTCTTATTTAAAAATTACATGACATTTAATATAAAAAGCATTTTGAATTTTTTTCCCATAAAACAGAACAGTTTATCTACATATTTTTGTGATGTGTATTTGTACAAAAGATTAAAATTAATTCATAGTAAGGACAATTGCAATCCCATGGTAAAAAATTATTTCCTATAAAGCTTCGTATTTGGCCACGTGAAAATGTGTAGTAGCTAGTCTTATTATTTTTCTAACTTCCTTTCCTAATTTCTAATTAGGTTCTGTATATACCTTACCAAAAAAACTTTAGAAAAGTAAAAAACGCTAAGGCCCCCCCCCCCCCCCCCCCCCCCCCCCCAAAAAAAAATCTTCGAAACTGTGGCTAAAAAAGTTGTGATATGAAAAACAAACAAGCCAAGAGCGAGCTCAAGCGTGCACACCCACTCACTAGCCTTTTCCCGGAAAAAAGCTGCGCTTTCTTTTCTTAGCTCGATTAAAATTTTATACACACATAAATTTAATTTTTAATCGAGCTAAGAAAAGAAAGCGCAGCTTTTTTCCGGGAAAAGGCTAGTGAGTGGGTGTGCACGCTTGAGCTCTTGGCTTGTTTGTTTTTCATATCACAACTTTTTTAGCCACAGTTTCGAAGATTTTTTTTGTGTGGGGGGGGGGGGGGGGGCTTAGCGTTTTTTACTTTTCTAAAGTTTTTATGGGGGATATCCGTCCTTTTTTTCAACCCACCATTTGGAGGATGTCAGACCAATCACCATTTAAACTTTTTAAAAATTACTATTTGTTTTCCCGTGTCATTAGTAAAATCCTATTATTCAAGGAATAATTAATCACACGCGAAGTATTAAAAGATAAATATGACCTCGCTTCCCCCTCCCCGAGCCCCACATGCACACTATTTCTTTCAGCTTGAAATGGTTACTGTTGAGATGTTTCACCCTTCTCCCGCGGAAGAACGATAGGGGAAATTTTTCAATGTTCTTATTTATTTCAAATGCTTCCATCTTCATTAATAATTGTCCAAGTTACATGACAATTGATCCATCGATTAAAAGGATTTTTAATCTATCGGGTGGTATAATTTTTATTTTGTAGAGCGTATTATTTAACGATAATTTTAACTTTTATTAATCCGCTCTAAAACATAATCTTCTTTGGCGCCCGCCTAGTGAAGGGATTTCATATTTAGATAAAAATCGCCTGACGGCGTAAAAATTTGGCTTAAATTATTTAATAACTTTTTTAGCTAATTAAACATATTAATAATTAATATTATAAAATAAAAGTAACATGTGACCTTAGTGATGCCATAAAGCTATCATATAAGCTATTAATAAGAAAAATCGGTTGAAAATTGTAGTGTCTAGGGCGTTTGACAAATTTGGGCTTCATAATTTGAAAAAGTGACAAATCGACTAACTTTACGCAAATTAAAAAACTCTGTATCTCCGTTAATTTTCAATTAAAAAAAATATTTTTGTATTAAATTAAAGGTTTTACAGATACGGTTTCACCAATACTGGTTTTATTTTTTTACGAAATGTAGTGTGGCTTCTGGAATATATTTTACGGACGCACTTTAACATTATAAGCTGTGCGGAGTAGAGATAAGCTCTACCGGTCGGGCGTTCGTTTCTTGTTGGCTGCTTTGACGAGTTGGCGTTTTTTCTTCTTTTTTTGGCTTAGCTTTGCGAACCCGACCGGGTCGCTTGATAAATATGAAATTAAAGATAGTTGAGTGCCTTAATGTGCAATTCTATTTTGAAAGTTTTTAGTATAAAACAAACTTGTTTGTTGATAATATACCTATGATCATAAAATGTTTTTTTTACAGAATTTTTTAAATATAAATTATGCTTTAGAGTGGAAAAGGATATTTATATTAATAAAAAAATTATACTTTTTAGCTCATTAGTAAGTGCTTAAGTATGTTAATCTATAAAATTATTGCACTCAAATATTAAAATAATTTTTAAGTGTGCTACATAAAGATAAATTATGATGAATATATTATTTTATAGGCAGTAGGATTATTTCTTCAGCTTCAATATTATCTCCAATGTCAACAACAGTTTCCAGCTCCATCCCCATGGCTATTTCCACGCCTCTTAATTTACCTACTTTAGGCATAGTGAATGCTGATGTAAAGATAAAAACAGAAATAGTTCCACAGAAAAGAAAGCATGAAGATGACGACTATGACATGGAGTGAAGTTGGAATATGTGGAATGTACATACGAGCAATCATTTTTCAACGTCATTATTTAATGCAGTATTGAAAAGAATTCAATATTTATGCACACATATAGGTATCATTGTAAATTTAATATAATACTTAGATTGTCAGGTATTTAATGTATTGTGCTTTGTGTAAAGTTATATTTTATCCGGAAATATAGTTACCTATTATAACTTGATATTTCTATTGAATTATTTTCCAATTTTCTCACTTTATTTATATATGAACCTTTATGGCTTTTTTTTGGTGTTGCTTTATAAAACTGTTTAATCTTAGTTTAACTGTTAGCAATAGATACAAAATGTAGTAGACTAAAATGAACTATTTCTCGTCATGTTTTGTATTATTAAGTAAATTTTTTGTTTACATACAAAATTAAGTTATATATAAGATTACTGTTTGAAAAAATGTCACCGATTGGAGTTTTAATTTTATTCGGAGATATAACTGATATACTCGGAAATATATAACTTGTGTAGTAGTTTATTTTTTAAGATATCGTTATATGCAATTTGATTGCTATTGTTATATACTAGTAATTTTTTTTAATTGAAACCTTATTTCAAATCAACAAAAGGGTGAAACTTAATTTTTTTTACTATACTTAAAAACCAATCCAGTGTTAGTTTTAAATAAAAAAAACACTTGAAAAATTATCTAATCCCTAATGGCATTTAAAAGAGATTAATAAAAAAAGATAATGCTTAAAGTAAACAAAAAATGCATGTTGAAGCCTTTTGAATGATTTGAAATAAAAACTGAAGTGTGTTATAATTTATATGGAGTTATGAAAAAGTAAAATAGGTTCACAATACAACAGGTTCCCATTCTTATTTAAATTTATTTTGGGGCTGTTCAATCGTGTTTATTTATTTATAGCTTCTTTCACACTAAATAAAGTGTTTGTACAGTTTTTTTCTTTAATGTACATAATTTAAATTTTTTTATATTTAACTGAGGGGAATAAAAAAGCTTTAAAATTCAATTGAACAATAAGAAAATTATTTATAATCCAAGTCTAAAATCATCTGCAATAAGAAAGTTTGATACTATAAAAAAAATTCATGTAATATTTAAATTACATTAATTTGATTACTTTCTAGTTTTCCTGTGTCCACCCCCTCCTTCAATTAATATAATAAGCAATATAAAATATTACAACATAATTTTTTAAATGTCTTTTAAAATTTGTAATTAATATGTGAAAAATAAAGTGTTTCAAGCATCATTTTCTAATTCAGTTAATCTTGTATTATATTCCAAAATTTACAAAGGCACAAAAATGTCTTTATTATTCTTATATTTGGAAAAGTTGTTTTAAAACAAGAAAAGTATTTTTTTTTTTAAAGAAACTGCTTATAAATTTCTTTCTGCAAGTTATAGACTACAAAAATTTGTCACATAATATAATATTTTTAAAAAATCTTACACAAGCTCACGCTATTTTGTACTTTTTTTTTAAAATCTAGCACAGTTAAGTAATTTTAACGTTCAATATCAACTCTAAATGTTTGAGTTTTTTTTTTTTTTAAACTAATTTGAATAATAAATAGAAAATATTAATAAATTTTCTTGCGAAAATCAAATTTAACATCCTTAAGTACATCACTAAGTTGTGCTTTTAGATATTAAGTGCTGAACCTTTATATTAAAATTAGCGTCTGGTTAATTGTGTTGCTAGCTATAAAACATGAAATTTTGAAATGTAACATTTTTCATAATATGCTATATTGCAAATTAAACAAAGTATTCTTAAATAGTATTTTAGTCATTTCTTTAAATAAAAGGCATCCAAAGTTAGAACTAATTGTTAAACTATTTTTGAGATATCTACACACTGTGCATGTACAGCCGCGAAAAAAAAAACAACGAACCACCGATGATTAATTCGTTAGTTTTTATAGTAGAGCTAAACTTAATATACCATTTTGTAGGGAATAAAGTCTACTATACATTGATATACAAAAAATTTGCATAGGGGACTATCTTCATACTCGAATCCGCACCAACTTTAAAATTTTCAATAGCAACACCTACTTTTGATAGCGCAGAAATGTTCCCCGCCCTCAAAATAATCTAAATACAAATTTTGGTTAATTTCCTACATTTATATGCAGAGATATTAGACAATATGTATCGATCTTATTTGAGGGGCTACTTCCACAGTGAACAAAGTATTAGTGAGACTTCGAAATAAAGTACGCTGGTAGAAAAGTCGTAGTTAGTCGTGGTTCTTCTTTTTCCATGGTCATTCATTCCCCCACTCCCGTATACCCTTCGCCTCTATATAAGAATTTAGAATATTATGCCAACGCGATCACTGCGCTTTTAATTCTCAAAATTAGTAGATTTCTGTTAAGTTCTGCAGATTTTAAATTTGTGTATGACCCCTTAAATGATCATTTGATGCACATTATAATATTGCCAAAAAACTACAAAGAGGAAAATCATGAAATTTTAGATATGCATATAAAACGCTTTTCTGAATCCATCCCTATCAAAATATAACGTGGTTGCTATTCATAAATTTTATGAATATTAATATCCTAATTTAAATAAAATTAAAAAATATACATATAAGTAATGAAAGTTAGTGTATTTTATTTGGGTTTTTTAGAAGTAACACAGATAAAAATATCAGCTTAATAAAATTATTATTTCGAAAGATATGATTAAAAGTTTAAGAAATTCATTTAACATTACGAGTTCTAAACTTTCGATATTCATAATTAAAAAACTACTTAACCAAATGACTTGCAAATTGATATTCAACGATAAATTTTGTCGTAGATTTTAAATATTGAATCAAAATTGGGTGTTGCTATTGGAAATTTTAAAGTTGGTGCGGATTTTAATATGAAGATAGTCCCCTATGCAAATTTTTTGTATATCAGTGTATAGTAGACTTTATTTCCTACAAAATGGTATATTAAGTTTAGCTCTACTATAACAACTAACGAAATAATCATCGGTGGTTCGTTTTTTTTTTCCGCGGCTGTACCTAAAAGGATTATATGAGCAGTCTAGTTTCAAAACCAGATGGTGAACCGACACTCTAGGTTAATACCACTTTGCAAAGCAATGTAAGTGCATTGAGAATTTGCGAAAAATCTGGATCTATCTGATTTTGAAACTAGACAGCTCATTTCAAATTATATCTACTTTTAATAACTATCCAAACAATGTAACCCAATACGATTAAATAATATTTATTTATAAACATGAATACAAAACAAGAAGACAAATCTGAAGACTTCATATTTACAAAGTGAACTCGGTAACTACTTGTTAAAAAGTACAAAAATCATTTTCCGATTCTTTGCACAAGCCAGTCTTGCTGACACAAGGGACATCTGTTATTCTGATTCACCCAATGGGACATGCAACAGTTGTGGAAAGAATGATTGCATTCACCCCAAACAACTGAAAGAAACGTTCATATATTTAATTAAAACTGATATAATAGTTTTGTATTAGTTAGATTAATTATTTAAAAATTTATATTTTTTTACAACTGAAGTTTTAGGATATTCTTTTTCAAAATGGTTACTATGGCTTAAAAAAATAGTTTTCTGAAAGGGGTCAAGAGACACTGACCATTGTGCAGGTCCAATTCTTTCCAATGTCTAAATTTGAAATATAAAATGAAATTTGTTAAGTAGCAATTAATAATTATTATGAACCAAGTATTGAACTGTCATCATGATTGCATAAATATGCCGAGTTTGAAGTCATTAGGACATTTAGAAAGAGTTGAAAGTTGAGTTAGGATCTACAAATGGCAGTCAAATAAAAGCATACCAAAATTAGCATATATCACTTGTTCTACCAAATTGATTCAAATATAAATTATGTGATAATTTACATCTGCTAATAAAAGTATGTTTCATTTAATTAGTTTTTGTAATTTTAAAATTATGTAATACATATAAGGATTCTACAACTGGGATTCAAATTGTCAAAAAAAAATAACATTTTCCCAATTTAATAAAGTTAATCAATACAACACAAATATTTTAAAAACGTACTTTGTGATTTCAAATTAATTCCAAAAGAATAACCATTCTTACCTAGTATTATTTTAAATACATATTTCCATTATATGTATTTAAATCTTTAAAAAATACTTTATAACAAGGTGATAAAAATGATTTTTTTTTAATCAAAATAATTGAATTTTAATCAATTATTTTTTTTAAAAATTTCAAATCAGATTTTTTCTTAATATGTTTAGTTACTCTACGAATGTGGGTCTGGTAAATACAAAGCAGGTAGGGTAAATAAAAAAGGGTATTTACTCACCCCTACTTCATATAAATACCCGTCTAATTAAATCTTTCATGCATTAGTTACATGTTGTGTATCATTACGCATGCAGTCAATGGATAATTTTAAGGTTATTTCTATTTTTAAGTTATACCTATTTATTTTTTAAACAAACTCATATTACATATTTATAAACAAACTTATCACATGGCTTTATTATAAGAATTAAACATTTAAAAAAAAAAAACTACCTACTTCAACTTTATCATTAAAACAAAACCAAATACGATTTTTTTTCTTTGAGAAGACTAGGGATGAAACGGATATCCGGTAACTATCCGGTATCCGGCTGCTTTTTAACTATCCGATATCCGGAAGTAAAGTGCCGGATATCCGATTTTCTATGCCGGATATCCGGATGAATAAAACATCGGATATTTTTTTTTGTGGCGATCAATTTTCTTTGTTCTTGCTTTAAGTATTTTCCTGAAAATTCTACCAATGTATTCACAGTGTGCAGATTCTCCCTTTAACCAATAGATACTTTAAAAAATACACTTTTTTTCAAATTTTTTACTTTAAAATTATATTTTTAACGAATCGTTATGGTGGAGGGTCATCACATCTCATAACTAATATAAAGTTGAATTAAAAAATAAATTTCTCAAAATTTTAAGCAAACTTGAGTTTTTATGTTTGGAATGAAAGGGCATATGGTAAAATTACAATTATTCAGAAATTACGTGTAAAATGTACAAAACATACGACCATTGCTAGGCAGCACCCTAGAATAACCCTTTGTAAATAAAAAAGTTTTTTGAATGTTTATTCAATTTTGGCATCACTTTAAAGATAAAGAATTTGGTAATATTATAGAATAAAAAAATATTTTTCAATTTTTGACCGATTTCCGTTTTTTCTAGTGTGTATGAGAAGTTATTTTCATAAAAAATAAACTGCCGGATATCCGGCAAAATCTTGTTCGGATATCTGATATCCGGTTTGTAATGTGCACCGGATAACCGGTATCCGGCAAAACCACTATCCGGTTCATCCCTAGAGAAGACATATTTTATTAATTTAAAATAAGGACTTTCTTAGGAAAATAAAATAGTTCTGTAACTAAAGACTTAACACTCATGCTCAACAGATTATAATGTAGGAATATATATATATATATAATGAATATATATATATATAATAAGGAATTGCAACTGGGAATGTTCACTCTAGTTATAGATAAAAAACATGGAATTTTAGACAAATAATTGTAAACTGTCATTATCTCATACGCTTGGGCTGGGAATGACTTTGAATACATAAGAATGGAGAAATGAAAAATAAACCTTAGAGAAAAGAACAGAATAAGGAAGAAAAGTTGAAGTACCATGAAAATGGCTCCATCAGTGAGATTTTTATTAATAGAAATTGTTAATAAATTTCTAAATTAATTTTTACAAACTCAATGGATTTAAATCATTGACTCCCTGCTTTTTAAAAATCAAACAATGATTTTTTTTTAAAAAATCAGTGGGTTTAAAATATTTTTGCAGTTCTGTTTGGTAAATGTTATTTTTGATGGAGTGAATATATTTTATACACATTTATTAAAGTATCATAGGCCAAGACAAATAATGATTAATTTGTATCAAGTTTAATTTAAAAAAAATCGCAGTGAGGTTAAACACACAAGAACTACTTTCTTCACATATTTCTCAAGCTAATTTAAATTTAATTGCTCAAATCTACTCTTCAAACTATTTTGTATAACTTACCAACACAATCATCTTGTTTATTTTCTGCTTGGCACCTCAAACAAGCATCTAGAAAAAAGTAATTAACACATCTTAGAATTTTCATCTCTTAAACTAATTTAAATTGTACCATACAGTATTAATTTAAAACTAAATAACATTAAAAAAAACTTCTGATGTTTTAAATGTTGATTTCAAGAGGCAGAGACACTTCATTTGCTTTTTAAGAAAATGTTGCAAAAACAAAACAAGACAAACATCGATAATATACTAATACTTTAGACCAAACAATAAATATGTAATAAAGAAGTAATCAAGCAATAAAATACTGGGTAAAGGTTTACTGTACGGTCACCCTTGGCGACTTTCTCAAAATCTCGCCAAAAGTCGCCATTTTGGCGACTGTTGTCCAATAGGGTTGCTGCAATTCCTTGTCGTTTCGGAGAGGGGTTGCCATTTAAAAAAAATTATCGCCAAATGCGGAAAAATCGCGCCAAGGGTGACCGTACAGTAAACCTGACCCGAAAAGTAGTACGGATTAACAAACCATAATGTTTGAAAGTAATATATCATGTAACTTAGAATTTTTATTTTATTTTTTTGGACAATAACACCACATTACACCAATTTAGTACTATTCAATCCGCAAAATGAAGTAGACATTACTATAAGAATAATGAAGACATATACAAACATACCCATCCAATAATAGAAAAAAATATATATTTAAACATTTGTATATATTAATAAATAATATATTTCTATCACAGAATTAAATAGCATACCCATGACTTGCACTCTACAAATAGCACAAGTATCGCATTCAACATCCCAACTCCACATAGCAACTGCATTCCATTTCTTTAATGTGAACATCTTCTCTGGCTTCTGCTCATTATTATCGAATTCACGATCATTCATTTCTTCATCGTCATTCATACACGTTTCATCATTGTTCTGAGACATTCTCTGGCGAAAGATCAAATTGAGCAATTTAGTAAAAAAATTATTAAACCAAAATATTTTCTTTAATAGTCTTGTCACATTCAACTCACATCACTTCATTTTCGGGTAATCTTGATTCGATTTTGTAAGGATAACTAATAATATTTATTGCTTCATTAAGTTATTAATATTATTGATATCTATTCATAAATTAATGTTTAAAGAATAAATTTTCTTTTCATGTATTTCAAATAATTATAAAGTGACAACTATCGTCAAAATTTGACGACCTGATTTTTCTATAGAATGACCACAACTGCAACTGTTACAATTTGTTTGTTGTTGTTCCTGGTTGTTCTTCAGAAGAAGTACTGAAAATAATAAAAATTATGTAAATATAGTTTAGGGACTTTTAATTTCAATTTACATCAAGTCACAAAATAAGTTTCTGGGAATATCTTCTGTCTTTATAAAATCACGTTTCAAATATGCCACTTTAAATCAAGTATTTAGAAGGTATGTCAAATGTGGTTATTTAACTTGTGAGTAAAATGTGAAGCATTTTAATGGCTTCACATGTATTATAAAAATGGAAAATTATTTAACAATATTTAAGCATATAGTATTCTAGAATAAAGTTCAAAAACAAAATAGTAAATATAAGATATTGCAAACCCAAACCATCAAATGGTAAAAGTAAAGAATAGGGTGCCACTCTGCCAAATAAATTTTTGTAAACAAACTGGTGCAGGATATATGGTCACCATTGTCAGTGCCGATATGTGGATGTGACATTAATAAGTATGAGGAGAAACTTCCTACAAATTAAACCAATATGAGACACGCAATGAAAATCCTAACCCAACATTCGTCGATGTTTTGTAATTAGGCTGCTTGGAATTGGCTGGTAAAAGTTGTTCTAAGAATTTTGATGGAGCATCAATTTACGGGATCGAAACATGGCCTTGTAGCTTTTATCATAACATATATTTGGACAAATAGAAATCAAAAATATCTATATAGGTGGTGGTGTTTATGAAAATCTCTTATTATAGAGCTCCAAGCACTTTCAATAGCATAAAAGGGTAAGGTAGCAATTTTCATCCAGACAATCTTAAAACAATAACAATCGTAGAATATATATATTGTAGTTCCAGGTATAATAAACCTTTCATTTGCGTCAAGTAAAGTCTATTTCTTACGATCTGCAACCATAGAAAAAAAAAACATTAATTCGATCCTCTTTCGACTCCACCAGAAACCACATCCAATGTTGAAAGACCTCAAGTAACCAAAATATAAACTTTATCGACCAATCATTTGTCGCCAAATCCCATTTGGTGAGGGCACCGGACACTAGGAATTAACCAACTTATCAAATAAAATTTTTATTTCGAATTAGCAAATGCTTGCTTGCACATGAAAATATTTACAGGTGCGTATAAAACATATTATGTAGATATTTTCGCATGCGTTTGTGATATTCTAAATAGGCAGAAGTAATTGCTGTAAGATGAACCAATGAGAGACAGTATTTACAGTAGAGAGACAGTAGAGATTCGTAATACACATTACACAAATATTTGGCTTGGTTGCCAATTTGAACTGAAATCATATATGGCGATTTATTTTTGATGTTTTGGCAGAGTGACCACCCTATTCTTTACTTTAACCCATCTAATAAATCCAAACTCCCACCTTTACAGTAAAAGAAAACGGTTGTATCATATAAATTTAATACAATTATATAATCACTAAATATATAGCCTTCCAAGTTACTATTGTCAAATGATAATACGGTTAAATTTAAAAATGTGCATTCCACTAAAGCATTTAGAACGTTGCTGAATATCATTTAAATTCAACATATTTAAAAGTTGTGTTCCTGTTATACATCCTTCAAAAATCGCTGCATCCTTCTCCCTTTTTTTAATGCTGATAAGCCCCTGCCCTTTATTCAGCATTTACTTTGTGTCCAGTAATTTATTTTCGAAATATATTATATTTTTTGTGGTAAACATATATTTCTGAATGATTTACCTGTCTTAAAGTACCAATCTTACCCCACTCTCTGCCAGACACATACAAAGTCGCAAGAAAATATGTTTATAAAACATAATGAGACAACTCTCGTTATCTCGAACTCGAAGGGAAGTGTATAAAAATTCGAGATATCGAAAATCCTATAAAAAAGCTGTTTTGATAAAATATAAATACTAGTATACTTACACGACTTTATTTAACATATCTATCCAAAATAGTTTTGTAAGTATTTCAATTTTTTTTAAAATCAATTATATTTTCCAAATACACGATTGCTTAAAATGTCTCTGATGTTTTCATTTCCAACCTCGATTCAATGAATGCACACATAGATTTTATCGAAGATAGAGCCTCTTACAAAGTTATCTTTGGAGGAGGTTAGCATTCTTAATTATCCTTCTTCTTCTGAGAGCGATCTCATATCAAATGCTGCTATAGAGAGTGCATTGCCTAAACAAAAATGAGAAGGGGTTGAGTGTCGTGTTCATTTTTTAAGTGAATTGCTTTCTGGACGGTCGGTAATGTTCCAAGAAAGTGACTCGCACTTTACTGAAAACGCCAGTTGGCTTGAGGGACGATAAATCATTAATTATCCTTGTTGGACTGACTCTGCGTTAAAGAGGAGAGGATACAGCTCAAAAAATCCAGCCTGGTGACATTCAAACAAAAGGTTGAGGCACAGGTAGGAATCCATTGTAAGTATACCCTTTCAATAATGCACAATAAGAAAGAGAACTGATAAAGAAGAACGTGGCAATTACATATATGCTAAACATTCTTCAAAATCCGTAGTTTTGAGAGAAAAACAAAATTTTGAGTTGTGAGGAAACTGCGAGTTATCGAAAATAACGACGAAAAACTTCAAATTAAAGAGATAAAATTACATTAAATAAGTAATGAAGGTGCAGGGAAATCGATTTTTTTTTAGTTATCGAGAGTCTACTGTAGTTGCGGTTGACATTTTATGTTGAATAGGTATAGTTTAAGTCTTTAGAAAATATATAAAACACCAGATTTTATGGAACGTATTTTATTTAATATAATTTTTTTCAGATTACGTTGTTTGTTGTTCTAGAATTTAACACATGATGTATGGACAAATAAATAATCAATAGGAGGTCAGGAAAGTACCCTTTAACTTAACAGAATTCTTTTTTGATAAATCCATCCTGCCACTTTTAAAAGAAATATAAACACTACTTAAAAGGCTGATAATAGTCAAATACCTAGCAAATCTGAGCTTTAAAAATAAAATTATAGCAGGAAAAATTGCAATTCACAAAAATACTTGATTTTTCTATCATAAAATTCAATGTAACTACAATGTTAAAATGTTGATTTTTCAAGCTTTTTAACACCAATAGCCTCTGATGATAAGTCATTAAAAGACTCTTTAAACAAACAAAAAATTGATCATTGCATTTTCCTCATTCTGAAAATAGAAAATCACAAATAAAACAAATTTTTGCATATTAAATTGTTAGAGTAGAGGTCAGAAGAGTAGTGATTTTCCAGAAAGGGGCAAGAAAGCAATATTTTAAATTAAATATAGCTAGGGTCACCACTTATAACATGATTGCCACTTGTATAGAAAACATGGAATTGTCATAGAAAATTAAAATGACCTAAAAAGTTAGGGAAAATGAACAATTTATCAACTTTTCTGAAAAGTCAAGGATTTTTTTCTAATAGTTTTAGATGAAGGTGCCTTATTATATTCTTTTCCACACTGTCAATGAAGTTTTCTTTTAATAACTTATTATTATTTTTTTTACAGTTTGATAGCCTTGCATGCATTTCTTGATTTTTATGGGTCCCAGCACAAGTCTTTAAAACAAACGTTACTTTTCATGCATTTCTCAGTCTGGAAGTATTTGAAAATCTTCTGGGGGAAACCTGAAGATTTTAGGGAATTTTAATCTTAATGTTTAGTGGCAACCCTGTTAAAAATTTCTAAAATGAACGTTGAGGCCTATTAAAACATGAATAAATTTATCTATTTGGATAAACAAAACACGACTACCTCACTGTGAGAAAAAAAAGTAAAAACATAAATTTATTTTCTTGAAGTATTTTGCTGTTTTATTTATCTATATCCTTTTCTTTCTACATAGCACAATGATGAAAAGAGGTAGTGAATCAAGGACATCAGGTGAAATTTCCACACAAAAGAAATCTAGAATAGCACCAAACAATTCCACAGTAATGAGCCTCGAAAGCCTACAAATGGCTGCTGCCGCAAGTGGGAATTCCGTTGAAATACAAACTATTGAAATCATTAATTCAGAAGACCATGGCCAGATTGTACAGGAAGATGATTGGTTAGTTATTTTTAGCATTTTTCATTTTATATTTGTGTTTATTACTCTTATCTTGCATGAAAGGATTTAAAAGTTTTCCAAAGGCAGTATGAGAAGTGAGGCAACTGAAGGATGCAATTAGTATCTAAAGTTTGGCTGGTGCACTTTAATTTTAGTTTGTATTCATACAGTAACTTAATGTTTTGTGATTGTTATAACTTTTATTTTTTGTACAGGAAAAAGAAATTATTTTATTTCAACAGCATTTTTAAGGTTTAATACATTTTTTTAATTCACATTAACAGGGTGTCCACAAACAGGGAAATATCAGGAAATTTGACCATTCTGGAAAAATCAGGGAAATGTCAAGGATTTGGTGATTTTTTTGAAAAAATCAGGGAATTGGTAAAAAAAATATATTTTTAACTTGATTTCAAGCTACGAAACATTGTTGATGATCGCAAATATTCAAATACTTTTTAAATGTAATCAAAAAGAGGGAAATTGCTTATAGGACTTTTAAAAGTGTGTAAAAGTGAAAATTTTCTCTTTCAAGGTCGTAGAAACCGTACCAAAATGCTGATGTTTCTAAAATTTGACAAACCAATTGGCTATCTATTACTAGGTACTTGCCCACCCAAAATAGTTAGTAAACTTATATAGTGCAAAGAAATATATTTTTGGGAAATAATAAGATAATGTCAAAGCATATCTTGCATAATAATACATTTTAAAAATATTGTCGTAAAAAAAAGTACGGCTTGCAGGGAAATATCAGAGAAATTCAAAATGCTTTCCCTGTGGAGTTTCCCCAGCTTACCCTGGTTAAGTTATTTTAATTATTTGCACATGGCCTAAATCACAAGTGTTTATTTAAGTAGTATTTACTATTTACTCAAATTTTGAAAGTAAACTTAATGTATAATATACACCAACTAGCAAAAAAATTCCACTTGAATATTGGTTGTTGCATATTTAAATTTTTTCAAACTAATTTGCAGTTGATCATTTATAAATATGTATTAAAAAAGTTGTTTTTGATTGATAATTTATTAATGTTTATGCAACATATTAAGCACATGTATGCATTTGTAATTAAATTTCATTTTGAGCCCCCCTTGTGTAAATGTTGTAAAATTCTTAATTATTGGAAAGATACAAATTAAAAAAAAAATTTGTTATATTTAATCATATCTCAATTAGTCAATAATTTTTTTTAACTGAAAAGATGAGGTTTTATCTACTTTAATCCTTTATTGTTAACTAACATCCAAGATTTATAATTGCATCACTTGCAAAAGATAAAATTCAAACACATTCTCAATAACTTTTCTAAAGCATAGACCAGATAATCTATCTTGTCTATTCTTCGTTTTTTTATTTTGCGATTGAAAAAAAAAACTTATTTTTAAATAAAATGACTCAGATATTTAAATATTGACGTTAATTGTATAAACATTGTCTTTTTTGCCAAATTTTTATAAAATTTGTTGACAGCCCCCCTTTGTCTTTGTACTATGTGCCAACTACGAAGTATCACATAGCTATCACTCAACATGTTAAATGTAATTGAAATATTGAGAAAATATATTTTTTCATTGAAAAGTTCTATTAGTACTATTTGAGAATACTGAACCATTGTTAGTTTTCTATTCCTCTCATAATCTTTTTTAAAATATACAAATGTTACTACATTAGTAATGCCAAAAATAAATATTAATTGCTGACTCAACTTGACTTTAAATAAATTATTATATCAAATGTAATTTATTACTTAATTATTTCTAAAAGTTTTTATTTAATAAATGAAACACAATATTTATATAATACTTCACAAATGAGACGATTAGTTTCACACCGGCTAAATCCATTTTCCTAAATTTTACAGGCGATGTCAAAAACGATTGACAATTACATATTTTTTTTGTATCTAAACCCATGACTTTGAAGGAATTTTTAGACTGAATGCGGACCTTTTGGTTAATACCACTTTGCAAGGTGAGAATTTCTGAAGAATATAAAAAATTATTTTACCAAAAATGTGAAATTATCTGGTTTTGAAACTAATTGCCTCAAGTTGTATATGACTTATCTAATACTTCAAAACATATGTTGAGAATTTTAATATAAAGCAAAATAATGATCAAACATCAGAAGTTAAAAAATTCTTAGTAATTCTGTCATTGAAATCCATTCATTTTGTATGTGTTCCACAGTGTATATATATATATTAATGTTTTTGAGTTGAAATTATAATTTTTATTACTTACAGTTCATCAGGTGAAGCCAGTTTAGGTATTTTGGTTGAATTTATGGATATCACTGAGCCTTTAAATACCCTTAGAACACTGCTTGAGCAAAGAACTGGTCTTATGTTGTCAGATTATCAATTTTATTTACAAGACACCCAAGAAGTATGTAATTTTTTAACTAGTGAATTTTATATAATATTTTAAAAACATAATCAATAGCTAATACAAGTTGAGGAACATATAACCTCTTTATTGCTAAGTTATGAACTCACAATAAATTTTTTTTATAAAAATTTGGATTTATTGGATTACATATTCATCTTATATTCATTATTTTTAATTAATATGTTTTATTAGAATTTACAACACACTCTACTTTGGATAATATTTGAATTAATTTCTTCTGTAGGGTACGTTTTGCTGCGTTTATTAAATGTTTAAAAATTTAAACCAATGAACATATACAAAAGCAGTTCCTTTTCCGAATATTCATTTATAAAATAATACTATTTTAATCCAAATTGGGACTGGCTTTGATGAATAAAATTATAACTTAAATCTACAACAAAAATTAAGCACACTTCTGCTTTTTTACTTATTTTGGGGTATAATACACAAACATTACATTGGGAATCTAGGTTTTATGAATATATTACTTCACACTCAAATACCAAGCAAAGTAACTGCAACTAAAAAAATCTCGTTAGTTATTTTAAAGATGATCTGGAATTTTATATTCCGTTGAAATTAAAGGGATTTGACTGTATTTTATCCATAAAATATAAATCTGCAAGTTTTTACTTTATAAACCTTTGGTCTTTGTTGAAAATTTAGTTATCAAATAATACTAAAAAGATTGTAAAAGTAAAATTAATCATTTTAAATATAAAAATAGAAATTATCATTTTCCTAACAAAAAAATGCACATATTTAGCTTAATGACTCAGTTATTTTAATAATCTATCCACAAACTATTTAAGCACCAGTTATAGTATAAAACAGGATTATAATCAAAAGAAAATTATTTCTTTTTAGATTGCTTGCCAAAGTTAAATATGATGAAGACACATCAAATGAATTCTTGCTTACAATACAAACATGAACAATATTAAAATGTTAATTAGAATAGCACTTAAAATTATCTTTAAATGAAAAAATGTGCTTTTATATATTCTAAATAAGTTTTTGAATTTAAGATACTGGTTTTTTAATGCGATTGATTACTTATTTTTTATTTGTTAATACATAAGAAGACATCTGTGTGTTCATTTGTAACTTTAAACATTTTTTTTTTATCTTTTAGTTAGATGCTTCGAAAAACTTAGTTAACCAGTGTGTGCAAGGAGAGGGATTGGTGCAAATTAATGTGGTTATATCAGAAATTGGAGGTATTGTTTACATTTTTTTAAAGTATAAATAAGAGGTTGTATAATTTTAATAGTTAACATGCTAAGAATAATTTTGGGTATATATATTTGTAAGTAGATTTTTTGAAGCAACAATCCATTATTTATCTTGATGTTGCAAATTGTATTTTTTTTTTATTTATAAAAATTATAAATTTATTTATAATTTTGTTGTCTTATTTTTTAAAATTATGTCGACTAGGTTAAAATAAATTCTTAAAGTTAATCTAGTATGTGTGTTTTCTAAAGAAAGTAAAATTTAAGGGCATTGCCGCAAAGTTGCCTTTTTTTATATTTAGTGTAATATTATATTTAAATAAAAATAGTGTTATCGAATAATTTTTTTTTCATTGAGTTAGTAGTTGAAATTTTTTTTATTTAAAAAAAAAAATACTATAAATATTTTTTAATTAAACTTTACTTTATTATTCATATGTATGAAAAGAATTCATATACAATTTTAGAGCACTAAATATAAACACTCCCTAAGAATACCCTTTCAAAATATTTCAGTGTTCACTTTATACGTTTTTTGAAGGGCGGTCTGCCCTGCCCGACCTTTTCTTATCACGTTAGCACCCTCATGCCCCTTTTTCAAAAATGCCGCCCTCTTTTAAAAAAATTCCCCGCTCCTCATGCCCTTTTCACTCAAGCACAAGCGCCTTTGCTTCTCTAGCTGTTTTTAAAAAAGGCATCGATTTAAAAAAAAAATTGCGTGTAAATTGGAATTAAGTGAGTTATGACAGTAAAAAAACAAACTCCTTTTTAACTACGCTTGTTGTGCAATCGCGATGATACCGCAGTAATTTTGATTCTATTGGTTGCCTGTACCCATATACGAAATGATGTTTTTTTTTAAAGAGAAGATTGTTTGGGTGTGGTTACAATATTAGGGATCTTATTACCAAATTTTAGATTTAAGTAGTCTTTGTATCAGTTTCGTAAATGATCTGATTAGGGCTACTTACAGATTTGTTTTTTGGCGAAGACATAAATTTTTAAATGTCAAATTTTTTATTTTAAATAGTATCTTCATAAAGAGACATCAATTTCAAAATAAGCCCTGAACCATCACCAATAGCCCAATATGCAGCTCTAGCGCAATATCAATCAACAAATCGTAATATTTTTTTTGTGCCAATGGTCCAATGTATCAGCGGGTAGCCACGCCCACCCCATTTTTTAAAAAAAAGTGCCCTTTTAAAAAAAAAAGTGCCTTTTCAAAAACAGCGTGCCCTTGTACTGTCCAACAGCGCCCTGCCCCTTTTTATTTCTAGAGTGAACACTGATATTTCAACTAAATAATAATAGCTTCAAAATATGTACTAAACCCTCAGATGGTAAAACAAACACATCATCTTACTTTTCTCAATTATAATAACATAAGTTAAGATTCTTTCATGGAACAATTCTAAATGTGAACTAAGAAAAAAAGGAGTTGATCTTGAAGTGCTTATTCTGCAATAACAATGCTATAGTATTGGATACTTTTAAAATCTCAATTTTCATTAGTAGTAGATAATTAATTTTAATCACAAATTACTCATACATGCTTAAACTGTTTTGAATGTATGACTGTTACTTTGTCAGGTGTGAAGAAAATAAATATTGTTGATGTTCTTAAACCAGCAGAAGAAATCAATGTTTCCCCACAAGTCGCTGATGATGGTAATATATTTATTACATATTTAGCCTCTTTAATTAACTAATAGGTAGTTTCATGAATCTATATTTTTAAATTTTGTAGCATTCAAATAACATCTGAAAAAAATAGTGACAACAAAACAACACATTTCATTTTCAGTATCAAGGAATATATTTTTTTTTAATTTAAAATTATTTTTTTCTGAAAGAAATTAAAAATATCTTTTAAGCAACATCATATAACTTTTATTACCCTCCATTAAAGTTAACTTTTCAAGAAGGATTTTACCCCATTTCGACAAAAAAAGAAGTTTGAAGTTGAGGACTTGTCATTTGGAGTATAAATATGGATTTTTTTAAAGAAGCTTGTTTCTTTTTGTTTAGTTGACATTAATATTCTTATTTATTTCTATTTCGTTTTAATGTTTATATATATTGTTTTTTTTATATGAAACTTCTCTTAAAAAATGGCTTTTATTTAGTTTTGTAAGTTTTTCAAATGTCCTATTAAACTAAAAAGAAGTTCTGAATCATTTATCTCTCAAACAAATTTGTGCTCCACGTAAAATGAAATTTGCAACTCAAAACACCTTTTTACAAAAGGCAAAACTCTTAGAAAATTTGAGAACATTAAAATTTTCTCTTTCGGAATTTTTTTTTTTAAATTCAGCTTTTTTTGGAAAAAGTTTAGCTTTTTGGATGGAAAATAAGGAGCATAAAAAGAACAAAACTATTTAAAATATGTCAAATATTCTTATTTTGTGTGAAATTTTTAAAAATATTTTTGTCTTTTAAAATGTCATTTGTGTTTTTTTTTAAATCAGTACATGCATTTTATTTATAAGTTAGGATATATGTCATATTTGTCAAATTAAACTACAAAACTTTTGTAATTTTCATAATAAATGCAAATTTGTTGTATATACATATTAAAAAAAAAAAAATTTAGTAAACATGGTTCCTAATAAAGTTTAAAATTTTTAATCTAGCTTCTGCTCGCATCTTTTTACTGGGAGATACCACCTACGTAGAATCAGCTGGTAATCAACAGCAGCAGAAGGGGAAAGTGCCAGCACCAGCAGACTCCCAGCAGGTTACTCGCTGGATCATCGCACCGCAATTCCGTAAATTGCAAGAAAAACATAAAATTCCAAATGGTAGATAAAATATATACTATTCAACTTACTTTTGAAGTTTTAATTTATAGTAGTTATTAATTAATTGTTCTAAGCTCAATGTGTCAAGAGTTTCCAAATATTAGAGTAAATAACATGGGAATTTCTATTGCTATTCAACATTAGGCATTAGAACAGATCTGGTTTCAATTTGACCTTACTTTGGACTTGATTAGGTGAAATATGGCCTCTTTTAATACAGGTTCAAAATTATTTGTTAAGGAAGGTAAATTTTACATTTGTTGACATTTTGATATTGACCCTTTCGCTGCCACAATAGTAAAAAAATGGTTGCACAAGATGTGAAATTTTTTTATTCTTGATTTGATTTTTAAATTATTCAAATTTATCAAAATGTATTGGACATTTTGAAGAAAAAAAAATCTATGACTTTCATGCACGAGTTGCACAACAAATAAAATTTCAAGCAAATCCACGCCAAGATCAGTTTTTTTTTTGTCTAGGACGCCATGCAGAATGTGTAATGTGTCATGTAACCACTTGGACAAACAAGGCGTGAGTTAAATGCAACTTGTATTGCAGCAAAAGGGTTAAGTTAATTATATATATATATATATGTTTTAAACAATATATACAGTGTTTACTCTAGACGTTTTTTGAAGGGCGGTCCGCCCTGCCCGCCCTTTTTTCATCTAGCGCCCTCATGCCCCTTTTTTCCAAAATGCCGCCCTCTTTAGAAAAAATTCCGCCCTTCTTGCCCTTTTCAGTCAAGCACAAGCATCATTGCTTCCCTAGTTGTCTTTAAAAAAGGCATCGATTAATAAAGATTTGTGTGTAAATTGGAATTAAGTGAATTATGACAGTAGAAAAACAAACTCCTTTATAACTAACGTGTGTTGTGAAATCGCGATGATTCCGCGATAATTTCGAGCACGTGGCATTCTACAAATCCTATTTGTTGCCTGTGCCTGCATATGAAATTCTAAGTTTTTGCTGTGTTTTTTTTAAAGAGAAGTTGGTTTGGGACTAGGTTGGGATTGGTTTGCAAGACTAAGCATCTTATTACCAAATTTTGGATTTAAGTAGTCTTTTTATCAGTTTTGCAAGGGGTCTGATTCCTAATTAGAAATGTGGTTTTTAGGGAAAACAATTTTAGAATGTCAAATTTTAAATAATATTTTTAATAAGAAGACATTAATTTTGTACGGGTCTTTCCTTCGAGATAGGCCAAGAACCGTTAACAATAGCCCAATATTTAGCTCTAGCGCAATGTCAACAAACAAATGGGAACTTTTTTTTTGTTTGGTTGCGGGTCCGATGTGTCAATGTGTGGCCACGCCAACACCACATTTTTTTTAAAGTGCCCTTTTAAAGCAAGACGTGCCTTTTCAAAAATGGGGTGCCCTTTTACTGCCAACAGCGCCCGGCCCCTTTTTATTTCTAGAGTGAACACTGATATATATATATATATATATATATATTGTTTAAAACTATATGTGTGTGCATAAGATATTAAATTTAAAACAATGTACAAAATGTTTCAGATATCAGTGTTTAATTATGGTAGATGATTTCAAAACTTTCTAGACGGTAGTTTTCTCTGCCAAGTTCGGCAACAAGTTACAATTATTGCTGAGTTGATGCAAGTACCATGCCCTAAACACTTTTATAGTGGATTTAAAAAATGGATCAAAATATTGAAACAAAAGTTTGGCTCTTAGTCTTTCAATAATGTTAAAGTTATAAAATAAAAATGTACTTTTGCTGATCTTGTTAAATTAGAATTTAAAAAAAAATATTATAACATTATTTTTATAACTCTCTTTAATTTAAAGAATTTTATAAACAGAAGTCAAGAGTTGTGATTTTGATCTATCCATAGATAGAATACTTTTACCATAGGTAAAATGTGTGGAAGAAATTACATCTTTTCTGATTTTTTCAAAAACTGAAAGTTAATTTCAAAATTAAAATTGCATCCAAATAGGAATGTGCTTTGAATGAGAAACAAACTAATATATATGACAATAAGTAATGTGTATAAGAATAAATTTTATGTAGATAGTATTCCTAAATTAATGCTTGTGTTTTGAAAAGTGAATTTTTTTATATAGTTTGCAAAGTTTAATTTTTAGTGTTAAATTTTTTAATAACATGATTAATTTTTGATACATTATTTATGTTAGTTCAAACTACTTTATGGGTATTTAGTATCTGCATTCAAATATTGATAATTTAGAAACATTTTATTATTTGTGTAAATATGAAATGTGAATTAATATTTTTGTTAACACCTTTCAACATCAAACACTAAACTAAATTCCATATAAATATAAAGGATTCAAATAAACCATTGTGGCTATCAGGATTAATTTACCTTTTAAAAATTGCATAGCATGCATATTTGTCCATATTTAATGTATTATAATTTTCTGTCTTTGTTCCAATAAAATGTTTTCATTGGTGTTAATTGTAATTTGAGCTCTGGTGTAGAAATTTTATAAGTTTTATATAAAAAAAAATTATTTTAATTTCAGATCCATCTGGTTGGTCAGAAGGGCATGTGAGAATTTGGTTGGAATGGGCAACTTCTCATTTTAAAATACCGAAAATAGATTTAAGTGATTGGACTTTTACTGGGAAAGAATTGGTCGCAATGAGCCAAGAAAACTTTAAAGGGAAAATCCCAATAGATCCTGGTGATTTGTTTTGGACACATCTAGAATTGCTACGAAAATTTAAAATTGTAGGTTAGTAGAAAAAAAATTGTGTTTTATTTTGGTTCTACTTATACTGAAAATTCCAAGTTGAATGATAACATTTCTTTGCAATTGACACAAATTATAGCTGAAAGGAACTCTACTCTATTGACTTCTATACCAAAGTTCAATCATCTAATTTAATTTTAAGTTATTTTTAAAAAATTAAGTTTAAAAAGGTTTATTTTGTATTCTTTGGTTAATAATTTATTTTTATTAATTTAATACATTAGAAGGAACTTTGTCTTTTTCAATATACCTATCTTATATCATTGTTTAGCCACCCTTTTGTAAAGTCACATCTCTGTATATGGTAACTTTCAAATAGTCTTGCCAAATTTAATAAGAATAAACAGACATTAAATGTACACTTTATTTATTGTTACTTCCCATACACCATTTTTAATTCACATAGATATGCTAAAGCTCTTCTTAAAATATAACTTCATAAAGTCAGTGTGGAAATTTTTTGTGGTTTCTAATTGTAACCATTCGCTTTATTTTAAATCTACTTATATACTGAATTATGGTGAAAAGAAAATTAAACAAATGTTGAAAGCTTGTTTGACAATCAAAAATATTTTAGGTATTAAGTTTAATACTTGTCCAAGATACTTTTGAGAAATTAAGTTTTATACTTGTTATAGTTAAATCCTGTCAAATAGAAAGTAATAGGTATTTTTAGGGCATATAAAAAAATTGTAACATTTGAGCATTTTTGGCTATAGACAACTTTTTTTTATTTAAATAAAGGAACCAAAATTTATATTGCGAATTTATAAATGCTTTAAAGTATGCCTTTCTTATTTGCTAGCTTGTCAGAAAATTTAAAGAACTAACATTTGTTTTCAGCTGTTATACAGCTACCGAATTCTGTCACAGACAGCGATGATGAAATAAAGAATAAACGTGTGCCTAAAATTGGACCTCCCAAAATTCCTTATGAAGGTTGTCCAGGTAATCAGTATAGTTTCAAATACTTTAATTTTATTCTTGTTTTGGCTTCACATGAATTTGTTATAATTTTGCATTCTTTTTATTATTAGTATTAATAATAATATATCATTATAATGTAGTGGTATTATTAAAAGTGATTTGTAGAATTTAGATATTTTTTTTACAATTAGTGTATTTCATAGAACAGTTTTTCATGTCGTGTGTTAAAAATACTTTAACATTGCAGTTTAAACCATTTATGTCAATAGCAGGTTTGTTTTAAATCCAAACATTGACTGCAACACAATGTGCCATGAATAAAAATGTCTCAATATTTCAAATTTATGTATTTCTTTATTCAAGTTGACTTATGCAAACAATATCAGATGCATAATTTATTCCTTTTGTTTATAACTTGTTTTCTATAGGACATAATGGCCAAATCCAGCTGTGGCAGTTTCTGCTAGAACTTTTAACTGACAAAGATTTTCGAAACTTTATCCAGTGGGTTGGAAACGAAGGTGAATTCAAGCTTATACATCCAGAGATGGTTGCTCAACTCTGGGGTCAAAGAAAAAATAAACCTACTATGAACTATGAAAAACTCAGCAGAGCTCTCAGGTACTATTACGACGGAGAAATGCTTGCAAAAGTAAGTAATTTCCAGTTGTTTTAAACTGATTTATAGAAGATTGTAATGATATTTCTGTTAATTGAGTTTTATATTAATATTTTTTATATGTATCAAACTAGTTTAAAAGTGTATAAATCAAACTAGTTTAAAAGTGTATATATTATCGATCATTGTATATAATAATAAAAATATTTCTCTTGCACATAAAAATAAATAACATTAGCCTAATCGAGGGATTAAAACTTTGTTCTTAAACCTTTTAGCATATAGCTTTTTAACCATTTAAACTAACTATAAAGATTTTGCTATTTAGTTTAGCTGTTTGAGAGATATAAGATGTTTGTTTTAGCAGTTAAAAATTGAAGAAATAGTTTAACTTAATATTTTTGAACTCCTAAAATGCTACAGGTTTATTGTATTTTTTCAAGATAATTTAAATTTAGTATTAAAATATTTACGGGTACTCCAAGTTGAAAATCAAGTGGTTATATATAATGGTATTTCTTGGAAGGTTAAGTGACTAATGTTCTGATGTCATTTGTAAGTAGTATTTCTCATCAAATTAACATATTTACTTTGTATTTCTGTTTGTTTTACTTAAAAGCATTTTTTAGTAATTAATAAAAGTTATACTGAAAAAAACAATATTTTAATGAATAAAGTAAAGAATAAATATATAAATTTTCTCTTCCCTTAATATTTAAGTATATAATAAAAACACAATTTAATTTGTTTAAAAATAAAAGTATGGCACTCTTATGAAGTGCTTAATAAGTTTCAGAATTTAATATTATCTAAATTTTTCTTTTTCACAAAATCGACTAAATATGGAAGCATGAGAAATACTTTAATTGGTTCGCAAATTATCAATATGAGCTTTCATTTTTAGTCAACCATCACAACAGTGTATTCTGTGGATACATAAAAGTAGCACACGAAAGATAAAAATACATTTTTTACTTTTTTTTATATTTTAGTACATTTAATAAGTGTGTTAAAAAATACAATTTTTTTTAATGTTGTAATTTGCTGTAAAACACAAAAAAACACATTATCCAGATGCTTATTTAAAAATAATTTAATCTTTTGTTAATGAGGCATTTATAGCACTATAACATATAATTGACAATTGGGCAGCTTGGATACCAAGTGGTGTAAATCACAAAAATATTTGAAAATAAACTAACACAATTTTCCCCACTAGGCAGTTAGATCAATCATTTGACCAACTAGTATGTCTCCAAGTTTAACAGGTTGCTCTATAGTGAGTCGTAAACTTTAGTTAACTTAGTCAATTAACATTGTAACCAAAGCGACTTGTAAACTTTAAACACTCTTATCTCTGAATTATTTTTGGCACTTGGAAGCTAACTCGCCTCAATGTTTAATTAGCATTATAAATTTTAAACAAACTGTATAATCAGGGTGGCAACATAACCTGGAAAATCAGGGAATTATCATGGAAATTTTTAATTCTAGAAATGTCAGGAAAATTAAAAAAAAATTATGAAAAATCAGGGAAATTTTTAAATTTGGAACATTAAAACAGCAGTTATCGTCTATTATGCCCTCTATTCTGGGTAATTTAGTTGTCAATAGTTACTTTTATTTCTGACAAAGATTTTTTTAAAAAATCATGATTATGCTCATTTTCATATTTTGTTTTATTTTTGTACAAATGTGAACCACTGTTGGAGGGAAAAGCAAAAGCAAAGTGCATTGGACCTTGAATTGTAAACAACATGTGAGGGGCTAATGAATATGTGATTTATTGAAGATATTAATAGGAAATATGAAGCATATAAAACATTTAAAATTATCTACAAAAAAGAAATATATTGAAAAAACTTGGCTTTTTTTTGCATTATTTGTTTCCAGAGAACATGTTTAATTACTATTATGCCTATCGCAATTGCATAATTTGTGTTGTATCCATAAATTATTATTTTAACTAACAATAAGTATTTCTTATTTTTCATTTATAATGCAATATAGTTATTGGATCATTGTAGCATGGATACTTTGTTTCTATACAAAGCACGTATTGCAATATTTCTTTATGTTATTGAAAATCAGAGACATTTTTGTGAACCATCATGGAAACGAGGGAAATTTTTTCCAGAATGTTGTTGCCACCCTGATAATTATGTCAAATGCACTGTTGTATAATTATTTCACATTTTTACAAATTAATATTTTGTTTAGGAAAGATCAAGATATATATTTGTTAGGTTTTGCATATTTGTATAATCTGATCAATGTATTTTGTTTATATATAAATGACTATTATAATATTTTGCCTTTGCCACACAATCATTCAAAGGTCACATCACAATAATAGTGTGCTTTTTAATGTTTCTTGCAATTGTTATTTTTTATTTCAATATATTTCAGGTGCATGGAAAGCGTTTTGTGTATAAATTTGTGTGCGATTTGAAAAGTCTTCTGGGATATGATGCTCTTGAATTAAACAGATTAGTAACTGAATGTGAGCGGAAAAGGAATGATAGTTTTTCAAACAGTGCTGTTTATTCTTTCCAAGCTGTGGACTCAAATTCAGCATAGCACATCATAAGTTTTCATGATTTTGACTGGCCTAAGATAAAATTGTAATACTTTTTATATGAGAATCGAATCATCTATGTTGAAACACCACATTGTTAAAAATATAAATACACTATTTTATTTAGTTTTTTCTTTTACCATTGTAATGTTAAGATAGTTTTTTTTTTAATTATACCTGTTTACAATTTTAAAATGTTGCATTTTTTAATATATGTTCCTATTCTTTCAAAGAGTAACATGGTATGTAAAATGGTGTTTTGGAATATATGAGTATTATTCTGTGTTCACACAAACTGTGGTAACTGAAACCTATTTATAAAAAATAAGGTCACTCTTGCAAAGTGTTTCAGAACCATCTGAAAGGACACAAAGTTAATTTCTGTTTAACTGAAAGTGTACATTTAAATCTTGTAATAGTATCCCATTGTAAAGTGAAAAAGGTCACATAATTGACATCAGAAATTATGTTTCCTAAAACTATGACCAGTAAATAATTACATTTAAATTAGGCTTTAAATAAGCAATGTTATGACTATGGTTGGCTCCAAAATACTTTACATTTAGTTTGATTTTATTCCCCTTATATTCAGGATAAATTTGAAAAGATATATTAGTTTTGTTTGAAATAAAGCATGACTACTTAAAATTTATAGTTCAACTTCATTACTTTGGTAAATTATCAGGGGTATTCTTACCATAAACTTACCATGTGTTTAAGTTAGATGTTATGTTTTTGGCTTATGACTTTCTTATGAAGTTTGTGCAATTAAAGAATTTAAATATGTTGTATATAGGTATAGCAACAACATTCGTTTGTATAATCTGCATATTTAACAGTTGCTTGTGTTAATTGTATACTTTAGGGAACTAGTTATTTATGTTTCACTTATACCACCAGAATTGTGCATGTAACTGATTCGCCACTTGTGTCAATTGATACCTCATTCATTTTTATATAATGACATGACTATCTATTTTTCAAACAGAAATATTAAATTTTAGTATCGGCTAAAAATATTCACCTTAAGCATAGTTAGACCAGGAAAAAAAATTAATAAGAATAATAAAGTGTATTAATCATAGAGAGTTTTAAATAAAATGTTAACCATTATATATTGGTATATCTTCATTTAAGGAAAAAAAAAATCCCAATTTAAGTGTACAAACAAATAAAATTTTATAATATGTGTATGTTGTTATCACTCATAATACGCACATTGAATCCTGTAAATATAAATTACAAATGAAGATTTTAAAAGATATTTGTAAATATTTTCACAAACTTTTTATAATTATGAAAAAATATTAATTGTCTGTACCACATGCATTGTTCTGTTGCAAACTTTTACCTTATGCTGGATAAGTGCATTCTATGAATGTGTAAAATTACATATTTTTATCTACTAGAAGGCTAACTGTTGGTTATGTCTATTCATCTGTGTATTCTCATTTTTTGTTGTAAATATTTAATTCAAATGTGGCTTATAATGATGAAAAACATTTATTGAAAATAAAGGGAAATACTTTGTTATTGAATTGACTATATTTTGTTATGTATGTTAAGACATGTTTCTTGTGTATGTTTTTTTACTTGTAATTATACTTATACTTTGCTTGTAATTTGTTTTCGAGTTTGATCTTCGTCTCGAGAAAAGCAGCAAGCTCGATATAATCGGAAGGTCACAATTTTCTATCGTCCTTTTCCGTCCCAACATTCATTGTATTTAAAGGACTGATGTATGTGTGAAATCCATTGTGATAATATAATATATATAATTATTGCCCTTGTCATAGTTTAAAATTACAAGGCAGTGTTATTAGGTCTTTCCTTTGGGATAGATCCTGAACCGTCGCCAATAGCCTATTGTGTAGGTCTAATGCGAAATTCATTGAACCAATGTTATAATATTAATATAATTTCAAACTGAATCTTATGAAAAAAATGTTGCTGTAATGGAAAAGCACTTTTCTTTCTTTTTATGTCAAACACTTTATCTTCAACATACCATTGAAAACTATGTAATGCACTTTTTAACCTTCATACCTTTAACCTTATTAGGTATTAACCCCGTTATAGGTATTACATACTCCCAAATTTAGATTTTTTTGAAGGCACAAAGAAATTAAAAGTGTCTACCCTTTACTGTTTCTGAAAATTGAATGCATTATTGAGATTTGCTTTTTTTTAACTTTATGACGTTATTAAACCTGATTGGCATGATAAACAGACTGTGATAGGTCATGGGTTTACTCAAAGGCATGTATTATGATAAGTCACAAATAAAGTTGTGACCATAGGCGTAAGAAACGAAGGGGGTCAGGGGGCTTAACCCCACCCTCTCCCTCATAGGATTTCAAATAAAAATTTTCTTCCAAACATTCTTATGTCATGAAAAATATGCAATTAAAATATTAAAACTTAACAATTATTAATTATAATTATTGCTAATTAATGACTAACACAACTGCTAATTACCTTATTTTTTTATATTGATAAATATTCAGGGAATGGAACTAGTTGGGGGCATCACCACTGAGCTAAAATATAACTAGAGGGATTATTCCCATTGGAATAAAATGTACTTTATCGTGGCGCACCGTACAATACTATTTGGAAGAGAAGGTTCAGTAAACATTCTACCTTGGCTAATCGGTTAACGCTAGAGTCCCCTTCAACCGTATGTGATTCAGTGGCGGCCCGTGGTCGAAAATGTTAGTGTAGCCGAAATCATGTGAATGATTTCGGCTGCACTAACATTCCGGCTGCACCCCCCCCCCCCCCTTCTTTTAAACATGCGAATCGGTCAATTTTAATATTAACTTAAATAACAAAACAGCAGCAGGACCATGTCCTGAAACAACAGCACACAGTAAATTTATCACGAAAACCATTTCCGTTTGGAAATATTCTCGTAAGTTATCGTTTCACCCACCCATCCCAGCGTTTCACAGGCGAGCCAAAGGAGAGGAGAGGCAAAGCGGCATATCGAATCTCAAGTGCAGCTAAAATAAGAAAATTCATTTCGGCTGTACCTTCTCACAAATGCAGTGCATTAGCATGGGGAGGAATCTCCATACTACGTAGGGGTTGCCATGGCAACGATGCAGCCGATTTCGCTTTTTCGCTGCAATTTTGATTGAACGGAGTTTTTTCCTCTCCTGAATTGTACATTACGGTAACAGGCTTGCTATTTATCGGATATTTTGTTTACTACCTTAGAAATTTCAATTCTAATCTTCATTTAAGAAAATTAGTAACATATCTGATTTTAGTTTTAAAATACTGAATTTAGATGCAGCCCGGCTGTAGTGGACGAGCCGCCACTGATTTGATTAATATTTATTTTTCTTGTAAGTATAAAGCAAATATGGTAACACATTAAATGTGTAACATTTAATATATTTTTGAAAGCCAGAAATGTGATTTTAAATGTAGAATGTCTGCACTTCTTCTTATGACAAACACCATGCACAAGGACTGTATTTTCTACCATGGCTTGAAAAGATGTAACATGGTAGTTACGCTTAGTCTTCTCTCCAGCGACTTCAATAGTTAGTGACCGTCAAATGCACAATGGGTTATTGACGACTGTTCGGGGTCTAACTTTTTATCATTTGATAGAGTTTCAAAATTACCAGTCTGTGTTCATGAGCATAATCCCCAACCATATAATATAGCTTATTGTGTAGCTTTAGTGCAATGTTAATCCGTTTATACACATTCTGATGTCGAGCTTAAAATAAGTTTGTGTAAATACAAGCTGATTTGATGAATAACAACCTATTGGTCCCCTTCAACCAATAACTCTTGTACGTGACGTCACTGTAAGAATAACACAACGTGTAATCTCCATACCAGTTAAACTTTGAACTGATTGTTAACAATGGGACTGAACTGAAACGAATACATTCTCATTCTCACAACAAAACTTGATGGCTTGTATTCTGTGTACATAGAAATGGCGGAATATCTTGCTTCGATTTTCGGAACTGAAAAGGATAAGTAAGTAATAAAATATTTATTTTAAAACACTCTTTGTTAATAGCATATTTAATGATCTTTGGTGTTCCACATGTTCATGAGTTTGTTGTGGTAGTAAGTTCCGTTGATATTGATGCGCGTGTTAAGCCGTTCTCCGATTGCGTTTTAATTTAAATTAAGAAAATCTAATATAATTTCAGGCTACTGAATAGAGTTTCATACTGAAATTGTAAACCATTTTACAACTTGTGTGATATTTTTTATTGTTATATGTTTGGCGGTGATAAATGCATTGCGTTCGAATCGACCTTTCCTAATGCGGCGGCTACCGGCTATTACATTGATATATGAAGAGAAGCAGTATAAGGACTTTTCTGGTGTTTAAATTTTTTGGCTACAAAAGGAGTCGTCAAATATCGGTGAAGATGCTTTTCACATAATTTCAAAATGAATATGCAACACATGAATGAACAATGGGCAAGCAAAGTTAAACAAATCAAGCAGCATTTGCTAACAGTTTTAAGTGGTAAGTAAGGTTGGAAAGGTCTTGAGGTGAAGGAATGGAGTTAAAGTATAGTATAAAATTCTAAATGTTATCTGTCAAAGACCCTCTTTCATAACGCAAGCACAGAGTTTTTTGAGGAAGTGAAAGACACGACCTCAGAATGTAAAGATTTTCAGTTCGAGCTTTGTCTTGGATAAGGAGGTTAATCCACTTTTTCAGTAGATATTTTTCGGATAAGAACATTTTATTCCGAAAAGTCCCACAATTTTATCCGTAGAATTCTAGACATGATAAAACAGAATTCGCTTTGATATTCATTAGCCAAATTCATCAGCGAATATACTGGTGTAAATCTGAACAGTTTGATGTTCCAGCCGCTAGTGCAGATGTGAGCTTGAAATCAGAACCGTCCGGGCGAAATCCGGACATATGGCAACCCAAATTAAAATGCATTGAACGGTGGTAACCCTGATTTCTCACCAAATCTGGAGACCTTTTTCATCTAGCATGTAAAGAAAAAAAAATGAAGAGTTCTTTGAATGGCAACAAAATGAAAACCAGTTATAAAAAATATCCTTTCCCATCCTTTTAATTTCAATAGCAATGTTTATCCTTCGTTTGAGATCAGAAGCTGCACTAATCAAAAATGTGATTTTTCATAGTGAGGTTGGAGATAAAGTAAGCTTGCTTCCAGGCTTTATTAACATGAGGTATTTGGAATCAATGATGTAAAGTTTTTGAAAAATCGGCAGTTGATGTCAGAAATTTTTTTCGCGATTTTGAAGACAAAAAGTATTTTTTCGCAGCTTTATTGTTGTTTTGTATGATGTACCCTTTATCTCAAAATAACCTCCTGCCCCTATTCAGGGTGGCAACATAACCGGGAAATCATGGAATTTTTTAATTCTGGAAATATCAGGGAAATTTTCAAAATTTCACCAAAAAATCAGGGACATTTTCAAATTTGGATCGTTAAAACGGCAATTATTTTACGTTATACCTTCCATTCTTGGTAATTTAATTGTCAAAATGTTCATTTAGTTCTGAACAAGAATTTAAGAAAAAAAAGCATGGTTATGCACATTTTCATATTTTCAGTTTTATTTTTGTAAAAACGTGCTGGAGCGAGAAGCAAAAGTAAAGTGTGTTGGACCTTGAATTGCAAGCAACATGTGAGGGGCTAATGAATCTGATATTTATTGAAGATTGGATTAGGAATATGAAACATTTAAAAGTATCTACAAAAGAAAAAAAATTGAAAATACTTGGCTTTTTTTTACATTACCTGTTTCCAGAGAACATGTTTAATTACTATAATACCTGGCGCAATTGCATAATTTGTGTTGTATCCATAAATTGTTATGTTAACTGTCAATAAGTATTGCTTATAATTTTTCACTTATAATGCAATATATTTATAGATGCATTGCAATATTTTATAATGTAATTGTAAAATCAAGGAAATTTTTGTGACACCGTCATGGAAATATCAGGGAACTTTTTATCCAGAATGTTGTTGCCACCCTGCTATTAATTTCTAGAATGAACAATGCATATGCGATGAAATATACTGATACGAATGTCAACTAATGTTATATTTTCATTGAGTATTAGTGGGATTGAAATTCGTCTTATTCAGTATGATCAGAACTGGACAAATACTTTAAGTTATTCAGGCAAATAGTTAATTAGAAAATCTTCCCTTTTAGGTTTATCATTCCTTGAATTTAAAACATTTAGTTTTGTCTGATTATTTTTTGGAATTATATTTAGTTTTGAAGATGGCATGGTGGTCAATATCCCATTGTGCAACTCTAGTGTGATGTTAATTCAGTCAACCAATCTAAGATAACTTGCAACATTTATGAATAAAAAAGTTGTTGCTTGCGGAGAGCTGCTTTAAAATTATATAGTCGTTTTATGAAAAAACTCAAAATGTATTTGTCATTATAACAAATTAGGTTAATTCCTAGTGTACGGTGCCCCCGCAAAATGTGATTTTGCGACAATTTGTGGGTGATAAATTTTATATTTTGACAACCCTATTTCATGATGTTCGTAGCATTATCATGATGTACGGCAACCCTGCTTTTTTTTTTCTTGTACCGTTTCACGTTGTTTTGCCAAGACCTTGGTGCCAATTTTCAAAATCGCGCCAAGGAGGCACCGTACACTAGGAATTGACCACAAATTACATTGCTGTTATGATAAACCGATCAAAACTTTCAGTTGTGGTTATTTCAATGAAGATAGTTTATATGTTGTGATTTATTGTAATGACATTATAGGGTAGACTCTCGATAACTGGAACTTTGATAACTCGAATTTTTCGATATCTCGAATAAAATCGATTTCCCTGCACCTTCATTACTTATTTAATGTAATTTTATCTCTTTAATTCGAAGTTTTTCGTCGTTATTTTCGATAACTCGAAGTTTCCTCGCAACTCAAAATTTTGTTTTCCTCTCACAGATTTTGAAGAACCTTTTGAAGAAGCATATATGTAATTGCCAAGTTCTTCTTTATCGGTTCTCTTTCTTGTGCGTTATTGAAAGGGTATACATACAATGTATTCCTACCTGTGCCTCATCCTTTTGTTTGAATGTCGCCACACTGGATTCCCTCTTTAACGCAGAGTCGGTTATTTATGATTTATCATCCCTCAAGCCAGCTGGCGTTTTCGGTAAAAGTGTGAGTCACTTTCTTGAAACATTACCGACCGTCCAGAAAGCAACTCACTTAAATTATGAAGACGACACTCGACTCCTTCTCATTTTTGTTTAGGCTTTCGTGTGGTGTTGATGTTGATTTGTCGCTGCGAATAATAGCGACAAAACGATAATGCAATGCACTCTCTATAGCCGCATTTGATGAGAGATCGCTCTCGGAAGAAGAATGATAATGAAGAATGCTAACCTCCTCCAAAGATAACTTTGTAAGAGGCTCTATCTTTCATAAAAACTATGCGTGCCTTCATTGAATCGAGGCCGGAAATGAAAACATCAGAGACATTTCAAGCAATCGTGCATTTAGAAAGTATAATTGATTTTGAAAAAAATAGAAATACTCACCAAACTATTTTGGATAGATATGTTAAATGAAGTCATGTAAGTATACTAGTATTTATTTTTACCGAAACAGCTTTTTTATAGGAATTTCGATAACTTGAATTTTCGATATCTTGTATTTTTATACACTTCCCTTCGAGTTCGAGATAACGAGAGTTAGGTACTGTGTCAACTATTTCCTATTAACATTGTTAGTGTTCACATAGTTTTAAAAAAGGGCAGGGGGGGATTTGTCAAAAAGGGCACTTTCTGTTGAGTGAAAGGGCACTTTCTTTTGACAAAAAATGACACTTTCCTTAGGTTTCACTGGATTTTTTTCAGAAAGGCCATAATTTTCTCTTTTCTAATAGCTGTTTTTAAAGTTTGTAATTTATGTAGTGTATTTTTAGAACTGTTTAAAATAACTTCAAATGACAAGTCCTAAACTTCAGCTTCGTCAATTAAATTATATTTTCGAAAAATTTAATGCAATTTTGTTATGTAGAGCAAATCAAATCATAATGAAATAGAAAATAATGAAGTATAAACATTTATTTATCAGATGCAAAAGGATTGTAAGTCTGTCAAAAGCGATCGCAGCAGATCGTGTTTAGTGAATTTCTACAATTTTAAGGTTTTCATGAATGAAGAAATTGTTAAAGTGCCACCTGGAAGTTGCATTCATCAGAGGCAAACGAAATTAGAGTTATAAACATCTCAAATTTCGTGTGATATCCCCGTTTGAGGAAAAAAGAGATAAAAAAGTTCATATTTTTCTGAGGTGAAGATTGATTCTAGGGATGGGTTCTTTCGAAAAAGGGGAGGGAAAAATCCACAGGCATTGTGAGGGAGTGACGAGGTTCACAATTAGGGGCGTTCATTTTTTGACAGGAGTCATTCACAATCCTTTCTTGGAAAATACCTCCCTTCAAAGTAAGCAATTTTTGAATTGATGCATTGTGAATTCCGGCTCAACTGCTGCCCCATTTCAAGTGTTAAGAAAAGTAATCCTTTACACATGTACAAACAACCTGCAATTATCTTTTATATCTCCAACTGAATGCCTATAGATCTCAGTAAGGCCTCTATACTTTAACTACGTTGTTCAGCAAATCTCACGTGGGTTGAGGGTATGATTGGGGATACCAAGGCAATCCTACAGACCTACGTTTTTGCGGATTTTTTTTTTAATTACGGGGCACAAAGAAGATTTTGAAAAAAAGGTAGGGCAAATTTTTCACTTTTAAAAAGGGCAGGGCGCATCGGAACTTACTAAAAAGGGCAGGGCGCATCGGCGCTTACAAAAAAAAAAAGGCAGGGCGCGGCGCCCTTTGAAAAATGCATAACAGGAACACTAAACATTGTAATATTCCATTAAATCTATATTTTTATTGGGAAACAATAATTATTGCTAGTCTAGCAAGAGAATTCCCCAGTCTTCCCTTTTAAGCAAAAAGTGCATTTATTATGAAAATCTTCCTAAAGAGTCGATAGTTTTTATTGTTGTCGAAAATATAATTATCATTTCAACACAATAAATTATAATTTTACATTTGTAATTTTGATAATTTAATAGTTATAAATGAATGTAACTAATGACTTGTCTTTTTCCAGAGTAAATTGCTCCTTTTATTTTAAAATTGGAGCATGTCGTCATGGCGACAGATGTTCCCGTATTCACAACAAGCCTACCTTCAGCCAGGTAAAATTTTATTGCAATCTAGTAGAATTTTTCGAATGGAGCAATTGCGCCAAACAATTCCTCAACTATTTTTGTCTTTCAGACTGTTCTTCTGCAAAATTTGTATCATAACCCTCAAAACTCGGCTCAATCTGCTGATGGATCGCATTGCAAATTCTGTAAGTTTCTCTTTTATCTGCCTTTTATTCTTTCATTTACAAAAGTATAGATTAAAGTGAAATACCTTGTGTGGAATGTCTCTAAATCTAAATTGCTACTATACTTTCATAGTGATGTCTGTAGTAGGCCTACAAAATCTTTATATAAATTAGCTTTTTTTATCCCTAATTTCTACTGGACCAATTGGATGATATTATTGGATACTTCCTTATTGGCAGACATACAATTCTTGTTTATTTACATACATAAAATAAAATATATGTACATCACGAGTTCCCCAAAAAAATATGTGATCGCACAATTTAAAGCCAGAGAAATGCAAAGATATTGTAAAAGTAGCACATAATGTTTAAATGTGATATATATTTCACAATTTTTATAAATACTTTCAAGTAAAATGTTGAAATTTTATATTTCACTAATTTTTGCAATATTTTTCTAATGCGATGTTAAGGACTAAATTTTTTAACAGTTAGGTGCTAACTATGTATTAAATTTTTTTATAGTAAAACGAATCTGGCAAGTGATTTTGGTTTTACTAATTACAATTGTTTCAATTTTGAAAGTGGATATTATTTTGAATATGTGTTGTTAGGATTACTATGATATTGCGGTGAAGGATATTGATTTTGCATTTACAAAATTGTCATATATCTTCTTCAGTGTCTTAATATACTTACAGTTATTTAAGTCCTTTGCTTTATTATTAAACTCCCATTTTTTTTCTTGTTAGTAATTTATTTAAAATATTTGTTTTCCCGAATTTGTTAAAATTTAGCTTTAAATTGCCAAGATGATTTTAGAAGAAAACTGCAATGCATATAACTTTTCAGCATCCCATATATTGAATAATTATATTTTACCAAATAAACCCATTTTCCATTACTATTTATCACTGAAAAAAATTTACTTCTATATTTGGAAAATATATATTTTACTGGCAGAATTCAGTATATTTACTGTACCTATCTGTCTATTACTTATACAAGGATAAAACAATTATTACTCATTGTGTGCTAGTCAATTATTCTTTTATATTGCATTGTTTTTAATAAACTTGTGGAGTTAAGGAATTTTAAATCTCTATGGGAATAATCACCTTAATCAACAAATTCAAACTAGTTGTCATGTGCACAAAATTAACATTTCCCGTTTTCCATATCTAGTTTCTAAGATGTATACAATTATTCAAAATATGAACTTTTATTTTAGTGACCAACTTAACTGAGGAAGAAGTACAAGAGCATTTTGATAATTTCTTTGAAGATGTATTTGTAGAGTTGGAAGACAAAGTAAGAATTGCAAATTATTATACATGCACCCTTTTCGTTATACATCTAGCATATTTACTCTTATGCATGTTTGTCGCCAATTTGCTTTATAACCGTTAAAAAATATTGGTAATATATACTTATTTTTATATTGTTTTATTTAATCATTTGCATCAAACTCCACTTTCTTCTCCATCTTGATCTATAAAGCACAATGTCAACTGCAATATACAAAAATACTAATCAAAACGCATTTAACTTGCAAGAGTAATTTTTTTTCTCTTTTAAACCGATTGCTGTGTTGGAGAAAACTAGTTCTTTGGTATATTTTGCAAATTTTTCTCCTTAAATTGAAATATTTTACTTAAATTTTCCGAATTCAAACTCATTTTAAGAAATACTTTTATTAAAAAATATTTTTCTAGATTTTTAAAAATATTTTTGTATAGTATTTAACGTTAAAAAAAACTATGGACTTTAATTTCTTCCACTGTATGTTATTCTTTTTTATGTATCATGTGCTTTTCATACACCATTTATAAATATTCAGTTAATTTTTGTTTTTGACAGATTAGAAATGAATAAAAATCTGCCTTGAAAACATTTCAAACAATGCTCCCTATAAAGATTATGGAAAACAATCTGCTAATATATGAATTATATTATACCCCTTTTAAAATTTAGAAAAGTATTCTATTATTGCTAAGATGTTTGTAAGATCCTGCTAAGAATTTTTTTAAATATGATTAAAAATAAAAGTATTTCATTGTAGTACTTTAGTTCAGGGTGGCAACATAATCTGGAAAATCAGGGAATTATCATGGACATTTTTAATTCTGGAAATATCAATGAAATTTTCAAAAAAAATCAGGGGAATTTTTAAATTTGGATAATTAAAACGAAAATTATCGTCTGTTATGCCCTCCATTCTGGGTAATTTAATTGTCAATATTTCCTTTTAGTTCTGAATAAGAATAAAAAAAAAAGCATAGTTCTGCGCATTTTCATATTTTCAGTTTTATTTTTGTAAAAACGTGAACCACTGCTGGAGGGAAAAGGAAAGTGGACCTTGAATTGTAAGCAACATATTGAGAGGCTAATGAATCTGAGATTTACTATTATGCCTATCGCAATTGCATAATTTGTATCCATAAATTATTATTTTAACTGTCAATAAGTATTGTTTATAATTTTTCATTTATAATGCAATATATGTATAGCATTATTGTAGCGTGAATACTTTGTTTCTATACAAAGCATGTATTGCAACATTTCTTAATGTAATTGTAAAATCAGGGACATTTTTGTAACACCACCATGAAAATCACTGAAATTTTTTTGCAGAATGTTGTTGCCACCCTGTATTTGTATTTAAAATTTTTTACTTTTCCAGTATGGGGAAATTGAAGAAATGAACGTTTGTGACAACCTCGGAGACCACCTCGTTGGGAATGTTTATGTCAAGGTAAATATGTTACAATGTGTTTAAGAATATAAATATTTTAAGATCCTGTTTCATGCATGCTCCCTCGGATTGATATTACATAAGTATAATGAGCTATTTGTGGATACCATGCTGTTTGTGTGACTTGTATATGGGGTTTGATTTAGCCTTGATAATATTCAGTGTAGGTTTTAGTATTTAGGTTCATTCTTACTAATTTTGTTTTAAATTAATTAGCGACTGACAAAGCATCTTAACTACTGTCCTGCCATATTCAAAATGGTCAAACACGGATAACAGTGCTTATGCTTCAGGTATAAAAGATACTATTTTTCATTCTCTTTAATCAAATTGCCTTGATTGGCCTTTAAATGTTGTATGAACATTGTTTGCAGCTTAACATCATAGGTTGGAGAGGCTGTCTTAAGAATTTTTTTTAATGGAATGTTACTTTTTATGGAATCTGCTTTCAACTTAAATTTAATAAACTATTTTACATGTTTTAAACTTATATATTTTATTACAATCGGGTTCAGTGTTCAATAAACCTTTCATCTTTCTCAATATGCAGTAAGTAAATTTCTTTACTTTATATTTAAATTTACTTTTGTTATGAAACAAAATTTTCAATTAAACAAGTTTTGCTATGATAAGTGTATAAATTATGCACATGAAATTTTTTGAAAGTTTGAAAAAGATTTCACAAAACTATCTTCTCCAAAAGTTGTATTCATTCTGTGTTAATTTTAGTTTCGTCGGGAAGAAGATGCAGAAAAAGCTGTGGAGGATCTGAATAAAAGATGGTTTGCTGGACGTCCAATTTATGCTGAATTGTCTCCTGTAACTGATTTTCGTGAAGCTTGCTGCAGGCAGTATGAAATGGGGTATGTAATAACTTAATCAAGCTGAAAAAGTTTTAGAAAGCAAACTGCTCCTTTTTCCTTCAAAAAAATTATGATCCTCTAAAAACTATTCTACACAACATTAAGATACAAAAAACTCATGTGTTCAAATTAAAAAAAAATATTAATAAAGCTAATTCGTTTCTACATACTTAATTGAATTAAAAAGTGATTGAGAAAAATCATTGTCAAGTTTTAGAGAAAAGTCCATTTATATTGTATCCAAATGTCCAATAAAGATGACAAAAGTATCTACTAAATTTAAATTTATTTAGTCTGTAGCAGTAAAAAACAAACATGACAAACAGAATAAGCTAGATTTATAATTTTATTTTTTTTGGTAAGTTAGCAAAAAAAATCACATTTTATTGCTATAAAACATTTTACCATTTAAAAGAATATAAAGTTTTAAATTTGGGCAATTGCATTATTTCTCAAAGGTAATTGCATAGTTTTACATCATGATTGAATTATTTTGGATTTGTTTTTGTATAAACATACAAAACAGCAGGAAATAAAAATTGCTCCTTGGTGTGTCTCTACTTTTTTATAATAAATAAAAATATTTTGAATTTTTGTACATTTGCAATAGAAAATAATATTGTTTTCCAAATATATTTAGCAAATGTGTTTTATAGAGTTTTAGTTTGATTTTCACATTTCAGCCAAATAATCAATCAGCAAAATGTGATTATATTTAGCATTTTTCTTAAAAAGTTCCCCAGCTTGAACATCACGACAGTCTTTTTTGCATAACAAATTGCAAAGGTTAGTGCAGATGTTTTCATCTGGTTATTCAAATAACATATTTTAATATTCACTTTAAAAAGTTAGCTATTTTATTCATCAGAAGAAAGGAACAGGAATTGGGAAGGTCTCCAAATCAGTATTTATCAGTATTGTGTCGTTAAATGTAAAACCTGCCTAGCAGGGACTGGTCTTTAAGTGAGGTTTCACTGTATTGGTATTTGTCTGTGATAATATTTATATCAACATATAACGTTTCACAATTTAATTTTTTTTTATCGTGGATGCTCATTCCATTGCCAATTATCCTTTCAAATCTATTTTGAGAAAATTAAATCTAGATATTTTTACTTCAGTTACGTAAATGTTAAGTAAATGCTCTTTTTAACCTACAATAATTTTATAATCTATAGAATTGAATGAAACACAATTACATTTTAGTTAAACTTTGTATACTTTGTCTGATAATTTGATTAACAATTATATTTAACAAGATTGATTGTTAAAATTCAAATGCAACCTTAAAACTACACAATAAAAAAAATTATTGCAAAGTTTTACCTTGTATTCTTAACGCAATGTTCTATAATGTTATGATTGATGTGTTGATTAATGTTATGATTGATTGTAACCCATCTTTTAATTTTCACAAATCTATATGCTGCTTAATCTTGTTAGATAGCAAAGAAAACTATGATGTTTACTACAATATACAATACTTTCATTGTATTTATTTAGGGAGTGTACAAGAAGTGGATTTTGCAACTTTATGCATTTGAGACCCATCTCAAGAGAGCTGAGACGCGAGTTGTACGGACGACACCGCAGGCGCAAGTATGTGCTTTCTATCCTTTTCCCCCCTATTTATAGTGTTTTTAATGTATGTGATCTTTTCACAGAAAATTTTATGCAAATAATTGATGTGTTAGTCCAAGTATTAAGGTTCAAAGGTAATTCGAAACATTTTTCATATTTAAAGTGTTGGGGTATTTTTAAAAGCTATATTTATGAAAATAATTTAAATAGAAAGTTTTTTTTAAAGACATGTATCGGAAGTATAAATTTTATCCCTCTTCCAGGGAGAACAACTTTACAAATTTTAATGTTTCTCTTGCTGTTTAGAGGGTTAATAGTGATTATATTTTTAAGTACATTTAAAAACTTCTTGAGGCAGTGTTTGACGTATTTCATGCATAGAAGCAAATAATTTAAGCTTCTTCTAAATCAGCAATGAACATGTTCTTTCTTTTAAAGATCTGTATAGCAAAAAAGAAATGTAAACTAAGATTAAAATTGCGTATGTTGTGATCTAAAGTTATCTATGATAATTCATGAAAACATTTTTATAGTTTTCAATAATTAAAATATTTATCCATATGTAATTTGAATCTTTCACAATAAATTAATGTTGCAATTTTTTTTCCTAATTAAAAATAATAGATGTATGCTTAAATAGCGTGAAAATACTTGTCTTAACGCACATGCCAAAAAATATTTAAAGAATTAGGTTTTATATTTATTTTAAATTCTGTCCAATTGGAAACAAAAGATCTGTTTATGACAAATAAAGAATATACAGAGTGTAAAATTATAACTTTTTAGATTTCTGTGTGGATATACATGCACAAAGTTGTCATTAAAAAAAAAATCATCATTATCAGTTAGCAGAAGTTTGTTAATAAAGACACAAAGAAAAACTATTTCTGGTTAATTTCAAATGAATTTTTTTTTTAATTCTATCCAATCATAAGCAAAGATTCTTTTGCTGTAAATATATGTGAATATTAAATTGTGACTTTTCAGAGCTCTCATTTAAAAAAAAAATTGTAGTTATAGATGTTTTTAAATTAAATTGTATATTATGCTTAAATAAATTTCTACAGCGTTCATTTATTACATTATCTATATCTTTAATAATTAAGTAGATGATTTATAGTATTGATTTTATCTTGCCTGAAAAAAGTACTCTTGGCGCTCCAGACCATTGATTTCCTTTCATTTTTGGAGTTTGCCATTTTAGTGAAACCAATGTAGTATATTAGTTTTTCAAAACAAAGATTGTAAATAAACAACATGAACCATGATCTTTTTTTTCTAAAAATTAATGCAGTGTATGCATACTTTTCTAATTCAACCTGTATTGAAGATGTTTTTTTTATATATAATATAAACATATTTTATGGCTAACTACTGTATTCTCATTATGTGACCCTATTGCATTACATTAAATAAATTAAGAATTATTTGTTTTGAAACGAACAACCTTTCGCCACTATTAGTCCAATGTAATGAGGCTCTACTGTATGATTGCAGATTTAACTTTACAGCAGTCTCCATTATTTGCAAAACCTCTAACATAGATGAACTTGATTTCTTAGAAGCCTGCAATTGTCATAAAAACTTTCCTAAATGAGTTAAATTATTCATTCGCCATACCAAAATTTTTCAGATGTGTTTAAATATCTTTTACTTTATCTAGGTATGCATTTAGACTTAATCTCCCATTGGTTGGTCTATTGACCCCATCCCGTTTGTTGACGCCAGGAGTGCAGAAAATGTTGAGACTTCTGAAATTTCCCCGAACACATTTTTTCAACCAAAAATGTCCCCACAAATTGTATGTTTTTTTTTTTAAAATATCGAAGACTTAAAAAAGAAATTTCCATGCACCATAAACAAAAGACTAATTGTGTTTTTCCATAAAAAATTTAACCGTCAGCGGAATGGGCGGCAGAAGTGAAAACTTCGTGTTAACATGGCTGCTCTCCCAAGCTGGTCAGGACTCGTGCTGCACTTGCACAGTCAATTACGGCTTGAGTCATCGCTAGGCCGAAAAGACAAACATTGTGTTCCGTAGCATTAATAAAATAACATGATAAAATTGTTTTTTAAAGATGAAATTTCCACTGAAAAAAGTTCAATAGATATCTTTTATCTTTGTTGTAATTTTTATTTTTCGGTTTCAGCTTTAATAAAAAATTTCCCAAGTGATCCAAATTTCGTCCGAACCTCGTTCGGACGTTTGAACATATTCTGTACCCCTGTGTGATTCTACTCTCTTTTTCACACGATTCTGTTGCTAGTTCTGACAAATAAAGGTTGATATGCTTTTGAAAGTTGTTTCCTATTTTCAATACATTTGTGTGTAAATGTATGTTCTTGTTCGGGTCTTATAATCATATTTCAATGTGCCATAATCATATTTCAATGTGCTTTTCTTTACCAGATCTCGATCCAAATCCCGCTCTCGTAGCCGTGAACGCAAGCGATCTCGCAGCAGGGAAAGGCGTCGCAGATCGCGCAGTAGGGAGCGTGAAAAGGACAGGGACAGGCGTGACCGAGAAGGGAGATTCTAAACAAAAGCATTCAACAAGAATTGAAATGTATGTCTTATTTTCTCGTTATTTTCATTCATATTGCTCAGAGGCGTCTCCTTATGTCTTGTAAGCTGTATCCCTCGGAATATAATTTTCTCATATTCAACCTGACTTCAGTTTTGTAATGAATAAAGATTGATACTTCATTGTGGTGGAAATTTAGTTTCTTGTGTTAATTTATGTTGGTTTTAGATACTTTTGGAATGCTTAATTGATAATAAAAACTTGAGTGTTCAGCACTTTACTAAAAACACTTTTGAATGCCATAGATAAATAAAAGCATTTATAATCACTTACAATTCAATTTTGGATCAAAGACTGTAAATTTAGTTTTACTTATCTTTTTCAAACTCTTTTTGGTATGACCCCTTACTCTAATAGATTGATATAAACTTGTAGCCTTTCTGTGGAAGTTTACCATTCTGAATATATCTTAAGAGCTGTTTAGATAACATGAGTAGTAATTCATTGTGCAAATGTTGCCATAAACCTTAACGAAATAAAATTTCGAAAATAGGAAATACATCTCCTCTCTAAATCTCTTGTACAAAACCATCTTTTCAAATTGAATGGACACAGTAACTGCATTTGACAAATCTTAATTATTATAGTATAATTTCAATGTAATTGAAATTTCAGTATTCTTAATTATGTGATAGTGTGCCTATCCATGAATTTTGTTGCAGTATTAAATGGATCTCGATAAACTAACAACCAATTTAATAATAAAGTTATTTTTAAAATGTAGTGGACTCTCTTTACAACGACCTGTTTGTCGATTAGTTTCTAATGCAATACTTTTTTTATTCATTATAATGATCACACGTATTGGCCTCTTAATGCGGTCGTTACATTAATTGATAACTTGTCTATGTGGTAATACCTGAATTATTTTGACAAATAAAACTAGAAACACTAGCATTAAAGTAAAAAAAAATACTGCTGTACAGACGTCCAAATCCAACATGAAAAGCTGTTACACTGAAAATTACAAGTGTAGCTGGAGCTTTAGAAAACCTATCCATCCAATTTAGTTTTACAAGTATTTTGCGCGCAAATTTTTTAGGAACAAAAAAAAGATTATGAAGTGACCCTTCACGGACCCTTTAAGCTAACCATAGTATTGTGTTCGTGTTAAATATTTTATGTTAGTTTTAAAAGATTGTTCTGTTTATGAGTGAACAGTATATTACATGCTTGGTCCTCGAGTGGTATAAATCAAGATAAGAACCTTTAAAGTTTGCAACTCGCCTTGACTGATGGTAAGTGTGATGAAATTCTAATCATTATTGGACAACCTGTTAAACTAGGACCCACACTATTTGTACAAATGATAGGTGTAGAATGCTTTGTCATAGAAAATGGTTAGTTCATTTTCGGTTTTTTGTGACAAATGTAACTGAACGGCCAAGCCGCCCATATCACTTGTAATAAAAGTTACCGGTATCTATAAGATATGACGGCAATGTTGACATCAAGTTTGAGTACTCAGATCACGCCAGATAAAACGTGCATGTTTCCTCTACACGTTGAGTGTTAGACGTACGACGATAATTCAAATTGCAACCCTTCGAATAAGCCTGGTGCTTTGCTGACTAGGAAATAACCTTATAAATCGTAATGTCACTGTCATTAGGGTTAAGCGGCATGAGTTACTATATTTTCTTGTCCAGCAAAATTATTCTGAGGGTCTTTAGTTCTATATATATATATCAAACCGTCGCCAAAAGCCTACTATGCAGCTGTAGTACGACGTTAATTAACCAACCGTTTTTTAAAACAACTTGTTTCTTTATAAATTTATATCTAGAACAAGTGTTGTCGGATAAGTTTTAACAGTGAATAGTTTTGTAAAAAGCTTACAAAACCACTTGCATGAAAGGTGTTGAAAATGTGTCGTAAAGTAATAGGTGAAAATGTTATTTTAATTTACCTAATACAGTTTCTGATATCTTTGAAATGTCAATCAACATAAACTCTTATACTAACATTACTAGTTTAATATTTTTAAACACACTCCTACTACTTAGTATTATTACGATCTCGTAAATTCCTTTTATTCAACTTTTTCCAGTTTGCTTTTTAAAAGTAATATTTATGATACACATAATTTATCCGATTACGTTAAGATATGCAACTGAGACTTTCTTCTAAATCAGTAAAGCTTCGTATGTTCCATTGGTATATTTATCATTCTCGTCAAAACTTGTTATCTCTTCGAAGTTAGATGGATTGTTAACTTGAGTCTTGCTGTCAAATATTATATGCTCATCTTCAGAACGATCAACAAATGGAGATTCATCTGGTTGACGATCTTTGATCTGTCCTTCATTGCATGGATTTTCTGATCTTTTATTGGAATCTATGGATTGTTTCTTCTTTTCTGCCTGTCTTTGATAGGTTTTACCTTCAAATGTTATGGCGCAATCTTCATCATCAAGATAAATAAATGGCAGTTTATAAAGTTCAATATGTGTGGTTCGTTCTTTATTGTGTATATGTCTTGACTTGTATTTTGATTCCGATGTTTTCTGCTTTTTTGCTGAAAGTTTTTGATAAGTTTTACCTTCAAATATTATAACACATACATTATCATCAAAGGTTTCAATAGATGAGGGTCCATCTAATTGATTATCCATGGTAAGTTCTTTATCGGATGGTTTGGATTCTTGATTCGAATTCACGGTCTTCAGCCCTTTTTCATCCTGACACCTAAGTTGCGCATCAAAGAGACACCTAAGTTGTCTTCTAGTTTTGACGCCAGTTAAACTTTGGAAGAATTCGTCCATGCTCGTTTTTCCATCGTTCTCTTCTGAACATGCCCTACCAGATAAAAATAAATCTGCTTGATGCGCATTATAACCAGCTGCCTTTCTCTCATTGACCAGATCTGTCGCATCCGTTTGTCCTTTTTCAAATACATCTCTTTTCTTCCGATATTGCAGTTTTCTTTTGATTTCGAACCTCGTCTTCAAATGCTCCCTTTTCTCGAACCTCTCGTACAGCTCCATTTCCCTTTCCATTTCTGACAATTTCATGAGCCAATTCTTGTCATCTTCGCCTGCCATCAGATTTTCGTCATATCCATCGTCGAAACTGTCATCGCTTTCCGAATTGATGCTGCATTCGTCTTCGGAGCTTTGCATGGCACCGTGTTCAAGTATTACACACTTTAAGTCTTCTTATTGAGTTATAATCCAGAGACGATGTATTTACATGGTTTGCACAGCTAAGTGAAGTGACTAAGTGTCAAGGGAATCAGTGAATGAAAGTCAACCTGATTAGAATTTATGATAGGATCAAAATTCGGCTTTCATTAACTTGTATTAATTCAATTTTAATTTTATATTACTTCGAACTAACGACGTTTAATGTTGTTATCAGTGCAGCAAAATGCATGTATAAATTGTCCTACTTTGTTAAATTAAAATGTACTTGTTAAAGTTTTTCAATTAAAAAATAAAAATGTACTTGTTATCTTGAAGATAGATGGGAAAAGTTAAATTTTCTTGTTTACTTTCGACCTTTTTCTTTCAAAATATTCTGGTATTGTTGCCATCGTGTATATAAAATATTTTATGCTGTCGCGCAATATTTCAGATGCTCATTTATAACTGCATATTTCTGCAAAAAGTAAAAATATTATGCACATAAAAACAATACAAGTCGAATTGATAACTTTTTTCTTGGCGGTCTTTCTGGTATTGGTTGGCGCGCTTTAGTTGCTTAACCCTTTGAGCACTGAATTATTTGAAGATTATTATGCCCATGGGACGGATTTGGTGAGGTTCAATTGATCCCATTCTTGACCGACCCTACAACAAATTGTTTGCGATCAACGCTCACTGGTGGGGTGGTGCCGCAAACATCAACGCCTGCTTCTGAAATTCAGATGACGAGTCAAACTCGTCCACCGTAACTTCGCCCAAGTAAGCAGATGACGAGTCTCACTCGTCAAATGTACCCAAAGTGTTAATAAAGTATTGGTTAAACTTAGATGATATGACTGTTTAAAATTCAACCAAAACGTTGAGCAAATAAATATTTTATGCCATGTCAAAAGTACAAAAAGTAAAAAATTAATTATAGTCTTAGCAGTATCAAATCAGAAATATAATTTTTTTTTATAATTCTTGTTCTTCGCTTCTCCCTATGCCACTAAAAACAAGTTTTAATATAAATTTGAACATTACACTTGCCAAAGTTATGTTCCCAACTCGCCAACGTTCGATCGGATATCGATTTCTTCTTGCAAAGTATAGACTTTTGGCTTAATGGATGACGGATAGACGAAATGTATTGTATTTTTCCATTAAGGCGATAGTGTTTCATTCTCACAACAAAAGAAAATGATCACAAACTGATTAATTGCGATTTCCGGTTAATTGAGAATGTCTGTTAACTGATTATTTTTGCATTTTATCTAAAGTTGGAATTTTCTTTATTTTGTGGACCATTTTTTAATTATGATGAAAATAATAGAGATGTCAAAAATAATTCAAACTTCACGAAACCTTTTAATGCACTATATGTGACATACATAGAAGACAGTTTGACGAATCTTTTTTCTCCCCCTTTTCGATATCTTAAAGGGTATATGAGTGAAAACTATAAAAATATTTTTGGTGTGTATTTTTCAATTTTGTGTGCGGGTGTTAGACATAACAACTTGCGTACCTTCCTTCTGTCAGCTAGGTTTTTGTTGGCGGTTAATTGATATTCTGCTGAATTTAAAATCCATCCGCCAAGGCGTGAAAATTAACGTTGCCAAATATCATCTCAGTTCAAATTGGTAACCCTGCGCAATACCAGCCTAATATGTTTTACACGCATGCGCAAATAGTTGCGTGATATATTTTACAAGCAGGCGAAAATTCAAGTTAAAATCGTAATTTTGTTAGTTTTCCAATCGTCATCTATGGAATTACATCACGTTCTTATTCGTTATTCTTTAATTGCGTATTACTTCATATATTTAGTAATAGTTTCGTACACGTTATAAACCACCGCCAAAATGACGTCATGTAAGTTTTTTATTCCATGCCTCTCAGTATTTTAATCTACAACAAGTATCTCCACCCACTTTTTTACGTCACATCTATATTGGAAATGGAAGCCTTTCACGCCAAAGTAGTCGACGAAAATTGATTTGGGGGGGTTCCCTCGTATTTTCTGCTTTTACTTGTTTCCTTTCAATGAATAACATCATAACAAGATATCGAGATATTCAAGTCAAATGAAGCGAAACGCAAAAAAAAGTTATTTTTAACCCTTCACCGTCCTCAAAATAGATAGACACTTCCCTGCTGGTCTATTTTTAGTCATTCACTGAATATTTCGCTTCCTAAACTAGCGTGAGTAACAACCGGTGCGTAATATCTGTCAGGAGGTGGGACCACGAGTTGAAGAGAGACCTTATGCAGAACTATCTTTAACCTCCAAGTCCCAGCCTGAAAGGAATTTGAGATCAGCAGGTTTTCGTTGGCGTCGCGTGGTTTCGCTGGCGCCTCCTTTTCGAGGTAAGAATTGTGCCGACCACATTTAGGTTCACTGATTTGTCGACTGCGGAACAGCAAACAAATAAAAGACCTGCGCATTTTTAAACTCACGAGACGATGGTTCTTTTTTTTTTTAAAAGAAAAGGAATGAATTATCTCTGTCTTCTGGCAACGTTCACTGTTCCACTGGCTAGCTCTACTGTACGCGACGCAAGCGTTATTTGTGTTCTTGAATGAGGTTTATTTAATTTAACGTCGCACTAGAGCTGTACAATTTGCTATTCAAAGCCGGATTTAGAGTTAGTGGAACCCTAGACTGAATATGTTGGTGCTGCCCCCTGGTGGGGGTTACCAAAAAAAATGAGGTGGGGGTGTCGAAATTTTTTTGTAATATATATTTTCCAGAACTGCAAATTAAATCATTTTTTAGTGTACATATGAAATTGGGATACACTGCTTTTTGTAAATTTCCAATACTGTGTTACAAAATGTCTACGGTTTCAAGGAATCTCAACGTGCAATGGCATTCTGAAATCTATGAAAATGACAATAAAATAGTGCATTCTATTGTACTGTATTACGCTAAAATAACTGTAAGCAAAATAAAAATGTAAGAAAATAAATGTATACGTTAAATATTTTTGCAGTGGTCCAAACGTCCTCACACCTATATTAGATTTCGACAAATTCAACACCATTGTTGTTCTCGTCACCATTGTTTAAAAATACGAGGCACTGTTCCCTGGTCTTTCCTTTGAGATATATCCGAAATCGTCGCCAGGGTCCGAGTAGCCCACGAGTACCGTCATCGGCCAGTAATTGGACGATTGTGAGTTCGAATACGACTGAGAGAGGTTGATTTGGTTAATTAACGTCGAACTAGAGCTGGACATTGGGCTATTGGCTACGGTTCGGGACCTATCCCGAAGGTTTGGTTTGTTTGTTTTTAATTAACGTCGCACGAGAGCTGCACAGTCGGCTATTGGCGACGGTTCGGGGCCTATCTCGAAGGAAAGACCCGGGAACAATACCTCGTATTTTTGAACCATGGTCAGATGACGAGGACAACACCTGAGCTGGCACCCGACGCAACCTCAATAGGCGTCAGGACTTTGGACCCCGATCAGATTTATCGTGCACCAGTCCCGTATACACGCCAGTATAATTTGTTGGATGTTCTGGACAACTTTTTAGTATTTTTGTAGCGAAGCTGGCAACTCTCCGACCGCAAGATCACTACTTTTTTACTTTTTTTTGTCAAGTCCATCGCACGGATACGAACCACCAATCCTCTGATTAGTAGCTGAACGCTTTATCCACTGAGCAACTGGGGCTCCCTATCCCGAAGGAAAGACCCGGAAACAATACCCCGTATTTTTGAACCATGGTCAGATGACGAACGGCTGAGAGAGACGACAAAATAGTTAAATAACGCATCTTGCCATCAGAGGATGCTCGATTCTCTACCAAAAAGTCTATACTACTCCCTACTTCCACCAACATCTGTACGGAACTGGTGAACGTTAAATCTGATTGGGGTCAATGTCCTAACGCCTGTTGAGGTTCCGTTGGATGAGAGCTCAGGTGTTGTGCTCGTTATCTGACCATAATTCAAAAATACGAGGCATTATTTCCGAGTCTTTCCATCGAGATTAACAGCTTGGTTGGCGCTGCACCGTTTACTTGAATTAATGTGCTATTGACTTGGATTTTACCAGACGAAATGAACTCGGTGGCTTAGTGGTCCGGACAGGAATCAGAGGTTTACGATTTCAAATACGACGGGAACTTTTGTCATCTGACCATGATTTAAAAAAAAACGAGGCAACTCTAGTGCGACTCTCGAAGAAACGTATTACCTCATATTTTTGAATAATGGTCACAAGAGAAGGACAAAACCTGAGTTGGCATTTGATGCAACCTTAGTAGGCGTCAGGACATTGGACCCTGATCATATTTAATGTGCACCAGTCCCGTATATACGCCGTTGGTAATTGAGGATATTTTTTTGAGGAATTTTGTAATTTATGAGCGAACTTACAACCCTCCGATCACAATCTTAACTTTAGTCTACTTTGATTCGAACTCACAATCCTCTGATTGCTAGCCGGATACTGTTCCATGGGGCCACTGGGTCCTCATTTTGGTGAACCAGGTGGTCAAGTTCTATATTACTGACCGCACCCAATGACGCTTGACTTCAGTGATCTGCGAGTACTGTCAAGATATGGTTCGAAGGGAAGTTATTTCAACCAACCATCTAATCTATAGTCCGTTGCCGATCCCAGCACACTACCCCGTCCGTGTACCACGATAGGAGTTCCTGTATTACAAGACAGTGTTCCTGGATCTTTCTTTGGAATACATCCCACGCGATCAGAGATATCTCATAATGTACTTCTTGCGACGTTCAATAAACCAACCCGAACCGTCAGCAATAACCTTTATGTAACTATATCGTGAAGTAAGGCTCTTTCCTTCGAGATAGACCCTAAACCATCGCCAATAGCCCTTTGTGCAGTTCTACTGTGACAGTAATTAATCAACCAACTACGGCAGGTAAATTCAACCAAGTGATGATAGAACCTACTTTACCAACTTGGCTAATCTGTTAACATTCAAACTGTCAGCCGTGACGTGCAAAACATCTTTGGGTTCAGTGTTAACGTGTTTTCAGACCAATTTAACGTTCGTTCTGTTTTGATTGATTTCGGATAAGTTCCAAAATGGAATGTTCTTTTTCTGGATACAAGACTTTTCTTCTCTGCTGCAACGTTGCGCTCATGGTAAGTAAGAATTTCGCTTTATCTTAACTCTATATAGATATGTATGGTATAATTAAATGAATTCGAGTGAACAGTTCGTTGAAGGTATTTGACGTGAAATGTTGTTAATTGGCTATCAGGATAGAAACTCCATGTCGCGGTTTTAAGGTGATCCATTCCGACAATTCGATCAATATGAATCTGATCTCGTTCGATACCATTCTGGTCTCGTTCGAAAGAAAATTAACCGACGATGCGTTTAACATCTTAACACTGCATTAGTAGCACACCCTCCTCCAATATTATTCAAACGCAATAATATTGGAAGAGGAAACCCGTCATTTTGACGAGTGATGTATTGTTAAAACAGGGCTAGTGCGGGGCCGTAGATGGGTTGGTTGGTTAGTTTGTTAATTAACGTCACACTAGAGCTGCACAGTGGGCTATTGGCGACGGTTCGGGGTCAATCTCGAAGGAAAGACCCGGGAACACATGCACATTCACACACACATTCATACATGCACCTCGTTATTTTAGAACCATGGTCAGATGACGAGGAAACACCTGAACTGGCACCCAACGCTAGTATTTTTGTAGCGAAGCTGGGCCGTAGATGGGAACTCCGACGTCAGGTGCAATAAATTCTTGTCATCTGACCAGTCCTTATGTTGGCGATTACATTGTTTCTATAACTATAATCTGTTGAAATGACATTTCATACTAAACCCTTCTGGTCATGGTTTTACTTTATAATATATATTTGGAAATATTTGTAATTTGAAGGGGATGGGCGCTTAGAGAGAGAAAGTCTATTACATATTTGTTAGTAGAAATCTAGATTTGCCACTTGGACAGATGAGGAAACGGCAGGCCCGTAAAGCTGCATTGAGAAGTAGAAATGTATTGGACGAGATATTTCGGTAAATTTCTAGTGTACGGTGCCCCGTTGTCGCCAAGTCCGAAAATTGGTGCCAAGGCAAAAATGACGTTTTTTTTTGTCGCCAAATCAAAATGGCGGTTTGGTTTGGTTAATTAACGTCGCACTAGAGCCGCACAGTTGGCTACTGGCGACGGTTTGGGGCCTATCTCGCAGGAAAGACCCGGGAACGATGCCTCGTATTTTTGAACCATGGTCAAATGACGCAAAATGGCGGACATTGCGTTGGTCCGGGCAGTCGATCATGGTGCTTACAGGCGATCCTTCGGGCAGTTGTTTGGGGCATTTCGATGGCACTCTTAAGTGCACACGCGTTCCGCGCGCTTAAAGTCGCAGACTCCTGCCGTCGATTTTGTGGTCTCTGGCCTCCGACTACACATTATTACATCCATGATCCCCTCCGGGCCGTCGATCATGGTGCTTACAGGCAATCCTTCGGGCAGTCGTTGATCGTTAAATCAAAATTTTATATGAAAATCGGAAACAATATCGGATCCAGGAAAAACGAACTGCTGCAAAACGTTGAGTAAAGTTTTCGATTTCCGGTCGTCCACGGCAACCATGAAGCACTTGTTGGTACCGGATTCAATCCCTCCAAACACCCACTGGCCTTCCAGACGCTTGCCTCGGTTGTACTTGCGTTTGCCGAACTTCGACTCGTCAATCTCAACGACGACATGCTCTCCGCCGATAGGAACAGGATTATGAATGAACCACTCCGTACATTACTATTCAAATAAACGTCGTCCGCGTACACATCGTTAGCTCGGAAAAATCAAAATCACCACGTAGCCGCCAAACGTCCATTCAAAAATGGCAGAAATGCGTGAAACCAAGGCTAAACTAGATGCATCTAGTTTAGCGTCATCTAACTAGATGTATCTTCGCACCATCAAGCGCAGCTACGTGGGTAAAAATTTAGGGTTGCCATAGAATATGATATTTTAGCACGCGTCAAGTAGGGTTGCCAAAATATAAACTTTATCGCCCAATCATTGGTCGCCAAATCCCATTTGGCGAGGGCACCGGACACTAGGAATTAACCGATATTTCAATACAGAGACTGACCGAAAAAAACAACCTTATCGCAAATTCACCAAGGAACCAAAAAACGCGAAAGCATGAGAACTAGTTGATGGCCCAGTTGGCCAACAGGTCCATTCGATAATCTGAATACCAATACTTCACTTCAGAAATCAACTTGGTATAACGTTTGATAACTTTTGTGTGTTCTTTCGGCGTCCCGTGTGTACTTTCGACGCAATCGAAAATTGCAAAATAGTGATGTTAAAAATTTCACGGAAATTCGATGTATATCGAAAGTTCTGTAAATTCCTAGTCTACGGTATGGACTGCGATTAGGGAAATTGGGTTACGAGACATACGAGACATCTCATCGACAGTTTTAAGCACATGCTATGTACTGTGCGCTAATGTCACTCTTAATGACGGTTTATGGTTCCGTGCAATTGTGGTCTCCGGCATTCCACTACTCAGGATAGCAGCTCGTTAACCCAGTCGATTATGGTGCTTACAAACAAACTATCGAGCAGTCGCATACATACATATATATTTACGTGTTCTGTACAAACCTCCTCGCTGAACATAATCTAATCAGTGACTGTTTGCCCGAGCGAAAATCCTCCAGGATATAGCCGTGGTTCGCCCCCACGTGCATAACATGGCGGGGCAAACACAACGACGTGACAATTAAAATTAAGGTTACCATAAATCATCTCGGTGCTCTGCTGGTCGTCAATTAGGGTTGCCAAAATATATACCTGATCGCTTACCAATTTTCGCCAAATATCGGAGATACCGTAAACTAGGAATTAACCCGGAAGTCTACCGTCCGCTAAACACTATATCAATGGATTTAGTTACCCGTACGCGCAACATGAAAAAGGCACCTTTGATGTTTCACTTTTACCGCAGGATTGCCTCTATACGCGTTTTCTTTCAGTTCGTGGGCGTGTCCATACTCGTGCTGGGAGTGAAGATGGAGCAGCTTCTCTCCGCGCTTCTGCTGTTCACCGTACCTCTGGTGGAGCATGCCGTGAAGGCCGTAGTGGCGACGGGAGCGCTCATCTCTCTCGCGGGCATCAGCGGCATCGCTGGAGTCGCCAACGGAGGAACACACTGTCTCATCCTGCTGGTAAAAAGGGTCTTAGTTTAAACACCATCAAAGATAACATCTACCATAATATTAGGAGAACTTTTACGCGGGAACTTGTGAACCTAATTGGTTTATTCTGTGTTGTATAAAGCGGGGCGTTTACACAGGTGATTTGTGAGCCGCTATGTGCTTTTCTATGAGAAGTAGCTGTTTTATCGCATATCCAGCAGTTCACTATTTCTCGTGCGAAAGCTGTCTTGATATATTTAAAAAGTTTACAGAAAACCAATATACATTATCAGTGGCTAAGTGTTTGGTCATCCATAGATTTGTCGAGGACCGCAGAATAGATAAGGAAATTGTTAAGAAAAACTTTTAGGGAATACAGTTTAACCATTTTTAATCGTTTTGGAAACTATTCTTCGTTACAATGTATGTAATTTTTCAGTATAATTGATAGCACACAAAAGCATGAAAAACACCAGCTCAACAACTTATAACAATACTTAACATACTGCTAAACTTCATAACGGATAGGCAAATAATAAGCTTTTCCTTACCTCTTGAGAATGCACCCGGAAAAAGATATTGTTTAATATGTTCATAAAGCAATAACTGAAACTTGACATATCCCCTGTCACCCATCAGTGTTCACTCTAGAAATAAAAAGAAGCAGGGCGCTGTTGCCAGTAAAAGGGCACCCCGTTTTTGAAAAGGGACTTATTGTTTCTAAAAGGGCACTTTAAAAAAAAAATAGTTTGGGGCGGGCGTGGCCATTTGTTGGCACATAGCAACCGTGACTAAATAAAAAACAAGTTCTGATTTGTTGGTTGACATTGCGGTAGAGCTGCATATTGTGCTATTGTTGACGGTTCGGGGCCTATCTCGAAGGAAAGACCCGTACAAAATTGATGTCTCTTTATTAAGATATTTCTTAAAATCTAAAATTTGACATTTAAAAATTAATGTTTTCCCTAAAAACCAAATCTTTAAGTAGGCCTAATCAACCCCCTTACAAAACTGATGAAAATGCTACTTAAATCCAAAATTTGGTAATAAAATGCTTAACCTAGCAACTTCACCCCAAACCATCTTCTCTTTAAAAAAAACTTAGCCTTATTATATGCGGGCACAGGCAACCAACAGGATTCGTGGAATGCTCCGTACTCAAAATTACCGCGGAATCATCGCAACTCCACAACATGCGTAGTTAAAAAGGAGTTTGTTTTTCTACTGTCATATTCACTTAATTCCAATTTATACGCAATTTTTTTTTAATCGGTGCCTTTTTTAAAGAGCCAGGGAAGCAAGGACGCTTATGTTTGACTAAAAAAAGCAAGAGGGCGGGCGGAATTTTTTCAAAAGAGGGCGGCATTTTTGAAAAAGGGGCATTAGAGTGCTATCGACATGAAAAAAGGGCGGGCAGGGCGGTCCGCCCTTCAAAAAACGCCTAGAGTGAACACTGCACCCATACCATTAGAATATTTAATATCACTATCATTTACTTCTGAATTTAGTTGTAGAAAATTTACACAAAGACGTATGCAAAATAAAATTGCCTCTAATTGTGTCGTCAATTAGGAAAACCCCGTCATTAAATACAAAATATTAAGAAAAAATCAATACTCTTTAATGAGTTTTTAATACGGTTAATTTTAATGGCACTAAGGGTAAGAATTTTAGTGCATGGAAGTTCGATTTGATGTTCCAGGATCTATTTGCGAGCAACGGTAATACAATGTATTTGAAGACGAATTCCTTATGTAATCTTAATCGGGCGCTGGTTATCTAAACGAATTTTAAAATATATTAAAATCGTTTACATTATGACATTAATCTTCGTTTATTAAAAAAATATCATTGACATCTTTTGTTTTCAGCACTTAGGCGCTTTAGGAGTGATTGTCATCATGGAATTTGGAGTTGGGGTGGCCCTTTTGGTTGTTAGGAGAACGGTAAGTGTTCCTAATTTCGGATTTGAGAACAGGACATTCTGAAATAAAATATTTAAATAATAATTATTGATTATATGTACAAGTTACAGTTATTAATTATTTCGCATTTTAGTAACCCTACTAATAAATACTGTTGTTATTTGTGGTCCCTTTGAATGCAAAGTGTGCCAAGGTGAGAGCAAAACTTATTCATCGTAAAGACATTGCAGAAGTTATAGTTATACATAAAAGTTATATTAAATTGAAATTTCGGCTCCAATCTAATATATTTATTAAAAAAAATATTACTAAATGTGAATGCTTTGTGTAGTGCATATATTCGCATATCTCTACTTTTTTTTGTAAGATCCTAAAGTTACAAGTATTTTACGATTCTTTGGGACTTGGGCAATGGGTTACGCCAGTGGTCGGCAAAGTCATTAGTCAACAGAGCCAAATACCAACACTACAATGAATGGAATTTCCTTTGGGAGCCGAATTTTTAAAACTTAAAATATATAGGTAGGTGCATTGTTTTTAACTTAATTAGGGTACTCCTTGGCTGGTCTTTGCTAAAAACGTCCTCAATCTGATAGAGGTGCGTTCGCTGAGGTCGACCCCTTCCAACTCTTCCATACACAGTCGTCTTGTAAATTTGTTTTGTATATTTCCTTTCGTTCATCTTTGAACTCTATATATTCAAACCACCTCAACATATACCTTTCTCGATCCTCGACATTACATATATTTTCACTCCACAACGCTCCCTAAAATTTGAACTTAATACACTTTACTTAAAGTTTTGAATCTTAGTTAAACTATAGGTTTGTTGAATAAAATTTAATATGTATATTATTATTATTAATGAAATACAATATTATTTATTAATGAAATTAAATGGTAAGGTATCCTAATGTGATAAAAAACTAATGTGAACAATGGCCTAACATCTCCTTTGAAAGTTTGGGTAAGTCAAGTTTGTATGTTGTTGTTCTTAATTTTTGGCCATGAAGTTTCATGAAGCATAGACCATGAAGTTTTAACCGCACTATACGTGCACGTCCGCATGTGGTATTTTGTGGAAGAGCCACACTCAAGAGGTCAAAGAGCCGCATGTGGCTCGCGAGCCGCGGTTTGCCGACCACTGAGTTACGATCTTGGTAAAATTTCGGATGTCAAAAAATGTAATGCATATTTTAAACTGCGTTTCACCTGATAAAAGTAGAAAACCTTAAAAGTTTTGTCTCGGTCAATTTTGCATTCCTTTTTACGCGACTTCTGGTCAATAATTTATATTAGAGCAAAACACTCGGGTGTGCCTAGACTTAAAAAAATAATTCTTTTATAATTTGTTTCAGATTGAAAACTACATCGGAAGCTTGGAGTGCAACGCGGTAAGTTTTCTACAAAATGGAATCTGAAAATATTTTAATTTTCACTCGTAGAATTAATTTTTTTCTTCGACTAATTGTCTTCTATTAAATTCCTCAGAATTGCGCAACTACGCTGGATTCCATTGTACTGCATTATGCTTTACCTTCCGCTGGACTGATGCTTATAATCATAATAGTCGAAGTAAGGTGGATTTATCTATGCTACACTTTTAATGAATTGAAAGAATTTGATTGTTATATAAACCTTTAACCCTGCTTTAGTTCTTTGTCAAAAAATAGGGTGTTTCAGAGCATACATGTGAATATTTTTTGGCATGATTTATAATTTTAATTAGATAAATTCCACGGGGGAAAAGAAGGTAGAGGTGACTTGGCGCGACTTCGCGCGAAGCAAGATAGAAACCTTAAAGTAGGTACAAACAAACCCAGCTGGCAGTGTGTTTTAAACGAAGTCTGTGTTATTTAATGCACGATTTTAAATATAAAAACTCAAAAAATAACCGTTGTGCAGTTAGATACAGTACAAGTTCCATAACAATAAAGGATGCTATTATTTCCGCTTCATAAGTAAATTATGAAATAAATTATCGCCAAGTACTGGTACAAAGTAGTGCTTTGGAATAGCGCCAAATACTTCGCCAGTACCTACTTTTTTAAGCGATTGCTTATTATTTCACATTGCAAACCGGCTTTAGACTCCACCTTCTTCTTTCCTCCTTGGGTAAATTCATAGTACATTGGCGTCAAGGCCTCGCCAACAGTTTTAAGTGCACGTATGTACTGTGCACTAATGTCAGACTCCTACGACATGACCCCAAATGATTGTGGTTTCCGGCCAACTGCCTCCGACTACTAAGGATAACAGCTGGTACTCCCTCGAATAGTTGATTATGGTACTTATAGGAACACCTTCAAGTAGTCGAACGTATTAGGGTTACCATAAATCATGCCTGTGCTCTGCGCAACCAGTCAGGGTTGCCAAAATATAAACTTTTCGCTTACCAATTGTTGCTAAATATCGGTCGTACCGTGTACCAGGAATTTACCTTTAATGTTTTTAATGTATTATATTTATTGTACATTCTATCCATATTCTATTCATAAAACTATATAAACTACACCTCGCGTAACTGATTTTGCGAATGCTTTAGTCTTAAGTAAATTAAAGCTTCCAAGAACATGAATTTTAATGGTATATGTTGCCATTTAGTCATTATAAATGTTAAAATTGAGCAGAATTTTCAAAAATATTGTAATTATTATACTTAATAATCTGATTTTTTCTACGAATTAATCCCCGATTATTTTTAAAAATTTGAAGCCAACTAATACAGCTCTTAAAAGGGCCTTTGAGGTTACTAATGGCGCCGTTCGAATTCGTAACCGCAAAGCAAGTTACGGGAGGTCTAGTTTGCGTATAAGTCAGATTGATCCTATCGTTTAAATATTTTCAGGCAATGATGATGTTTAGTGCCATAAAAGTGCTTTCTCACTTGAGAGAAGGTCCTAAAATCATTGAACCAGGAGCAAACTCTCTTGACCATGATGTGCAAATGCAAAGCGGTAAGTGCTTTTTTGAAACAATGCAGACAAGAATATTTGTATTGTTATCGAAATTTTTGTGGCTTATAAGAAAATTAATTGCATTTTTTTTAGGCAATAGCATACAAGACTCATTCTACAAGGACTTAATAAACACCCGCGATCTTTTGCAGATGGCTCTATGATTGGAGCATACAAACAACGTAGTTTGTATCCACCAATCGCAGAGCTATCTGTAAAGGCTCGTGCGCGTTTATTGCCATTCGTATAGAATGTGCCTAAAGTTTAGTTGTAGTCTAATTTTACAAAGAAAAGCCTCAAACATTAAAAAATAACGCCAAAGAAATGGCAAAGGTAGAGCAGCAACTTATAATTGAAGAAACTAACTTAATTGATTGTTTAGTTAGGGCTAATTTCATGGATTACGCAACGTAACCTCCTGAAAGTCTTGTTATTTCAAGGAAAGGAATTGTTCATGAGGGAATTCTCACAAGGGCAAGCTAGTATATATTTGTGTATTAAAGATTCCTTTTACGGCTCTCGTACTCAGTGGATCTTAACAGATGAGGTTTCAAAAGAGAATTTTCAGTAGCAGTGATAAATAGTATGTTTATCTAGTAAATATTAGATTTTTTTAATGCGTTTAAAATAGTTCATTTAAATATTTTTTTTAAACAAGCCGTTGATTATGTTGCCATCTTTGAATGTGCATAAGCGCTAAACTTTTATAATTTTTTAACTATAAGAAATAAGTATCGTACACTGCGCAACATGGTTCAAGTAATGGGTCATACATGTGACCATACGTCATATGGTTCAAACATGTGACAAAGAAAAATAGTTAATATCACACAAAAAATCGCTTGTGGGACCAAAATAACTGTTTTAGTTATTAACATAATAATGATGGTAATTTGGGTATGTGACTATTTGCCATTGGATGTCCCCTACTGAAGAAATATCAAGGTACTGCTGTCACATTAAACTTTCATTTTTGCAACAGTCAATTGGTTGGTATTTGAATTTCAAAATGTTTCCTTATGCAATGAGTTAAAATTCTACCCTTCATTTTAATGTCGGGATTGATCACACGATATCGGGGATAATGTTGAGAGTTCCAGTCTCAACCAGATTTGTGGCTGAGATTGAAAATGTAATAACGCACATATAAAAAATATGTCATTATTTTATTCAAACTAACAGTAGCTAACCAAACGCCCGTTATATACGAGGAGAGTTAGTACTATCTGAGAGCTACCGAAGAAACACTCCGAAGGTTTGCACCAGAGACGATTTTGCTCCTTCCAAATGTCACAGCAGTCGGATGGTTGGTTTCACGATTTCAACAACTGTCCGAGAGTGGTAAAACTCTCGCTTGTAAACGAGCCTTTACACCAAAGACTATTTTTTATCCACTAGCTGGCGATATTTACTTGCAATTCAGTTACATTTCGTACATATCAGCAGGGTCATCGCTAGAGGGCTAAGAGAGAGCCTTAAAATTGTCAAGTTAAATATGGGTTTTTACCAACTTTTTTTAGTCAAATTACCAACTTTTTTTAGAGTCTGGTAATTTACCTGTTTTTTCCACCGATCTCTAACTGTAACTTCTGGATAGGGCAAGACATTTTGTTGATTTGAAGCCGATGTAGAGGCAACCATGATGTGCCCCACTTTCTTTGCTACAGCAATATTTCGTATATTTATCATGTTAAAATAAGCCGTCGTGTATTGCTTTTGGTTGAGTTTTTTTCTATTTTCTTTTAAACCCATTTTAAATACAATCTGCTATTAAAATAGAAAGTCATTTGCATGTCGAAATAGATAAAAAGCAAGAGCAAAAACTATTTGTTTGGCTATATAAAATTTAATTCTATAAGAAGAAAATATATTTATATACATTTAATATTTCTACAATGCTATTTTAGTAAAAAACACCACTAAATCACTTAAAAAAATATTGGGACGCAGCATGGCTGCTTTCAATTGGCTTCAACGCGCCCATAGAGGAAACAAAGTCTGAGCCTTCCAGTAATTACAGTTAGAGTTCAGTGGTTTTTTCCCGAAAAATTAGCTTTGGATAAAGGGCATTGCCAACCAGAAGTAAATTTTATTAAAATTTTGCAGTTTTTTTTCAATGATTTACCTGGGCTCATTATCACATTCAGTGATACAAACGTTCATTCTCTGATAATAGCTTATCATTATTACAATCAATGATTAAAACTACATTCCGTCAATGATCTCTGAATTCATTGATCTATTATATTCAATGAATCAGAACACTTGCCGGTGATTTGGCCCCAAAGTTCTTCATTGGCGCAGCTTGGTCATATCTGGGTCTTGCGCCATAAGACACCAACCACCGTTTTTCATGCCTACGTGGGCCGTAAGAATGTTAGTAAACTCCTGTAAACTTGATAAAATCACAAACCTAGTCTGCAAACTTGTAAAACATTTTTTTTTTCTAAAGTGAAACTTTTAAGTTCCATTTTTAAAAAACCAAAAGTTTGCCAACTAAGTTTGTGAATTCACCAAATCTACAGGAATGTACCAACATTGAGTATCATTCCTGTAGATTTGACCCCCCACCCCCAGTTAGGGCCCACTGATCTCTAACTGTAACTTCTGGATCGGGCAAGACATTTTATTGACTTGAAGTCGATATGGAAGCCGCCATGATGTGCCTCACTTTTCTTGATACCGCACTATTTCGTATATTTTTCATGTTAAAATACGCCGACATATATTAATTTTGGCTAAGTTTTTTTTATTTTTTTTTCCTATAAGAAGAAAATATAATATTTATATACATTTAATATTTCTACAATGCAATGGTAATAAAAAACACCACTAAATCACTTTAAAAAAAATGTTGGGACACAGCATGGCAGCTTTCAATAGGCTTCAACGCGCCCATAGAGGAAACAAGGTTTGAGCCTTCCAGCAGTTTTCCAGAGTTTAGTGTTAGGGCCCTGCATATCAGTTTCATCATGTTAATTCTTCAAATAAGTATTATACGTTTTGGTATTGTCAGTTTCGCCATAAACACGTCATTCCTTTTCAGTCATATCTCCCATCCCGCACTTCCTTTACTCGCCCCATCCCGACCGGACCTTCATGGTGTCCCCCAACGCCCATTACTCGCTGGAAACATCCCCGCGTAGGAGCTTCGGTGGTGCGTCGCCCCTGCAGGCCTGGTACACGCCGGAGCGAGACTTCGCACACTCGCCCCACGCAGCCAAGCCACCGCTGTACGCCTCCCTGCCCCAGCACATGCGGCTGCCACCTCCGCCCTATGCGGACGCCGGGGCGGTGAGTTTTCTTGCACCGCCCACACTGAAAAGGGGCAGGTCTGGATCGTGTCACTCGGTGAACTAGAAACAGTGTTTGGTTGGAAAGTGATGAATTTGTGTGCCGTTGTGTTCCCTTGGAGAAGCGTACTGGAATATTAACGATCATGTGTGTTTGTGTAAAGAGTTCTTCATGAAAATGCATTGGACAATTTGTATTGATCACAAGAACGTGATTCGAGAACTGCTGGAAGACATCAAGTTATTTGCAAAAGCTGGGACCTCATCGCATCAGTTGCACGTTACATCAATGCAGAAGCTGGCATTTCATCGCAACAGTTGCATATAACGTCATTTGCAGAAGCTGGACCATCATCTTCAATTCATCGTTGAGTCCGACATCATTGCTGTAGATGCATACAACATACGTAGCAATTTTCGGGTAAAGTGTAGAAGCTGGGACCTATCTGAAACTTATCTAATATTGAGAAAGTATGTGCTGAGTATGCGCATGTAAAACCACGTTAAAACAATGAAAGGTTATTGTCACAAAGCTCGTCACAACAAAGCTGATGGAAATTGTAAAAGGACTTCAGAAATCCCCAACCCTTCCTCCTAATTCCATCATCCATCATTTATGCTAATCTTTTGCAGAATAATTTTCAAAGTCTTGTTCCTCTAACTTCAGAAAAAGTAAACTTTCTGCGAATATACCTTCAAATGCGTTGGAAGCCATTTGCTGAGATAACTATTTCCTTGGATGACGAATGCTGCCTGCGAATGTAGATAGCTGTCCTCTTGGGACAATCTGATATTGACATTGAGGATTTTGAATTATTATTTTTTCTTAAGACAAATTTTAACTGGATTGTGGCGATCATCTCCTCAAAATAAATACGCATTCACAGTATTCGTTCTGAAGTATCTGACGTGAGTTAATACTCGCTGCAATCCTGCTCATGAGTAACTTCAGGTGATTCCTAAGTGTGTTTTAATCTTATCATCATAATTATATCGCATCTACTGCCTTTATGTTCAAAAGGGTGTTTTTAAACATAAAGGCACAGCTTATTAAGTAGCTAGTAGTTAATATTTACATAGTAAAGTAGCTTATGCATATGTTTAAACTGAACTCGTATGAAATAGAGCATTTGCCCTTTTGTGATTCACTTTGATATTTAACCCTCAAGTGGAGACGTGCGATAAATTCTACACTAGCGGAGACGTGTTAGTGGTCACTGAGATTGCATGTCTCCACTTAAGGGTTAAAATACATAGCTCAAAACTGGCCTTTACGACATATTTTGTTAACAGAAATTACATTTGAAGATTTGAATTTGATTTTTTGATACAGAAATTATATTTGAAGTGCGATTATTGAAACAGTATGTGTTATAAGTGTGTATAATGTAATGTAACAAATGTGCAGTGTATTAATCTTATAATTGTACTCATTTGTAAAAAATGTTAATAAATTGTCTGTATCACTACTGCGAGTTTAATGTCACTAAGGCGTGATGTGGGCTGGTTCCCATTTTTCAGTTTTAAATGTGTATAAAAATGGCTATTTTTACAATAATAAATTATTTAAGTGTAGTTTTTGGTTTTTTTTTTGTGTTTGATGTGTGTGTGTGTGTCTAAATGTTAATCAGTTGAACTTTTTTAATAAAGTTATGGCGATAGGTAAGTCAGATGACGTTTATTAGAAAAAGATTTTCTGGTATCCATAGTAAAAATGAGTGTAATTGGAATTTTATTATTTAATTATAATGGCAGTTTAACTTTTTTGTAAAATCATTTTTTTTCTTGCATTTTTATATTACTTACATCCATTTGAGGGTAATACAAAGAAGAGTGTAATACTTTATTGCATTTTCAGATTCCAGAATGTCATTGCACCTTGAGACCGTTGATATTCTGTAACATAGTATTGTACACTTAAAGATGATTTAAGTTACAGTTCTGGAATATATATTTAAAAAAAATTCTACCCCTCCCCCTCGTTTTACTGGGGGGTGGGGTCGGATTTTTTAGGGGTCGGACCTAGGGGTCCACTAACTCTACATTCAGCTCTGTTTCGCATGGTGTTTAGCGTAGGATCCTAGTTTTAAAACCACATGAGAACGCATCCTAATCTGTTTTTTTTTTCATGTTAATATATTTTGAGTGAGAGCTTCCTTAGTTACATTAATTAGTATTATTAATTACTATGACTGCATATTGGTTATCAGGAATATGCGACTACGCCAAGTCTCACGGCGATGGGACATTTGAAAAGGGGATAGTCAGATTGCGTCCGAAGTAGGTTCCGGGTTACCATATTCTCAAAGGAATTCGTTTATCGCCCAGAAAAAAAGGTTGCCAAGAAACGCAATCTGAACTATCCGTTTGAAAATGGTTTTAAAGATAGTTTTTCAAGATTTGAGGGGGCCCGGTAGACCAGTGGATAAATGCCCTCGGCTGGTAATCAGAGGATTGCTAGTTTGAGCCCGTGTGATAGACTTGACAAAGAAAAGTAAAAAAATTAGTCATATTGTGGAGGGTTGGCAGCTTCGCTACAAAAATACTATAAAGTCATCCAGAACATTCAATAAATTATACCGGCGTGTATACGGGAGTGGTGCATGATAAATCTGATCGGGGTTCAAAGTCCTGGCGTCTATTAAATGCGTGGCTGCCAGCTCGGGTGTTGTCCTCGTCAAATGACCGTGGTTCTAAAATAACGAGGTGCATGTATGAATGTGTGTGTATGTTCCCGCGTCTTTCCTTCGAGAGATACCCCAAACCGCCGCCAATAGCCCACTGTGCAGCTCTAGTGCGACGTTAATTAACCAAAACCAAACCAAACCTTCGAGATAGGTCCCGAACCGTCGCCAATAGCCCACTGTGCAGCTCTAGTGCGACGTTTATTAACCAAACCAATCAAATATACGAGGCATCGTTCTCGGGTATATCTTTCGAGATAGAGCCCTCCGTGGCCGATCGTATAAAGGCGTCAGCTAGGAATACGAAGATTCCTGGTTCGATCCTAGGCGATGGACTTGACGAAGAAAAGTAAAAAAGTAGTGATCTTGTGATCCGAGGGTTGCCAGCTTCGCTACAAAATACTAGAAAAGTCGTCGATAAATCTGATCGGCGTCCAAAGTCCCGATGTTTATTGAAGGCGTTGGTTGCTAGTTCAGGTGTTTCCTCGTCATCTGACCGTGGTTCTAAAATAACGAGGTGCATGTATGAATGTGTGTGTATGTTCCCGCGTCTTTCCTTCGAGAGAGACCCCGAACCGCCGCCAATAGCCCACTGTGCAGCTCTAGTGCGACGTTAATTAACCAAAACCAAACCAAACCTTCGAGATAGGTCCCGAACCGTCGCCAATAGCCCACTGTGCAGCTCTAGTGCGACGTTATTAACCAAACCAACATTTGAGGTCATTAAACAGACAGCGAATGAAATAAAAGCGTGTAATAAGTAAAGCGCAATTTGCCTACGAGTGAAAGAACTGTGGAATTTAAATGTGCCTGTTGCGAAATGGCGATCCCAGAAAAGTGGGAGGGATAACCCGTTGGAGGCGCGCTATTGGCAAGCCTCCAATTCACGTGCGGCACCCAGTCACGAGTGCGACAAGTTGCAGAAGAAGACGATGTCGCGATAACGTATGGAATTCTTCCAACTTGGAAGGTCGTTTTTTGTTGTTGATATATTCTTTGGCGGGGAGTGTAGAGTTTATTAGTGTATATCGGATTGAATGAAAGATCTCGTAAGAGGAACTGCGTATTCTCATAAAAAATTAATTAGTGTGTGAGAATAAGAGCGTGTGTCTACTTGAAGGGGGAAGTCTCAAACATTAATCAAACTACCGGGTTTTAAATCTAAAGGAATGTTTGAAAAATTATATTGTAATTGTTAAACGTTGTTAATTATTGATGAATAAAAATAATATTGTGAATCGATATAAAATTTGATCAGATGTTTTTTTTTTTTATATTTGATGAAAATTCTGAAGTACTAAAATTTTGCTGACCACATAACATTTTCTGATATGCAATTGGCACAACAATGATGTTAGGCACAGAGGGTAAATGACCTCGTAGCAGTGCTTGCGACAGAAAATTTGACTTAATAATGTACGAAAATAACGTATTTATCATTCAACACTTACTATCATAGCGAATAAGAAAATATCTCTAAGTACACATGGACCGATTTATAAATAAGTTAGGGGCCCAGGGCAAAAGAAAATTAGGGGGCCCCCTCGACATACCTCAAAATAAAACTGCTAAATTTATGTATAAGCACACAATGCAACATGACGTAATCAATCAGCTTTAATGCAAATGTAAATACAGCGGAAAAAGATTTTTTTTTAAACTGCTTAATTTTTTTTTTTTGAGAATTTGAATTAACATTAATGATCTCTCAATACTTCAACAGGGTTTCTTCATACATTTCCGGTCCTGTTCTTTCTTCCCTTTTAGCTTTAATTTATTTGAACCAAATTCGTATATTCTACTCACTTTATAGCTACAAATCCCTCATATAGTTACATAAGGAAATTTGGTATAGTAAAAAAGTATCCATAAACAAACAATCTACGTGCAAAAACAGTTTGTTTATGGCCTTGGTCACATGAATTGAATTTTGTAAGTGATCCAATGGGCAGTGTTTTGGACAAACGCGATGCAAAAGGTGACACACATTTGAACGTGCAAAAAAAAAGTTCAATTGAATAAAATAGCAGAACTTTTGCAAAAAAAAATAACAATTGTATTATAAAATTTTGATTAAACTAAATTTAATTGATTAAAAAAAATTCTTTAGTATATTTATTTCGAACTTTTTCACATATATCTTTAAATCATTTTTAGGGGCCCCCTTAAAATGGGGGCCCTGGGCAAGTGCCCCGAATGCCCTGCCATAAATCAGTCTCTGTAAGTACATTTTACTCATAGTACTATCGAAAACATACCAATTTTTTTTGTTCTTTTTCGTTTAATTTTGGTAGGGTTCGTAGCCCTGGGACCGTAGTCGGCTGGCAACCAGAGGGTGGCGAGTTGGAATACAGGTTGTTACAAGATACTTGATAAATTTTTTAAAATGTAGTGAACTTGTAATCGGAAGATTGCCAGAATCGCTGCGAAGTAACAATACGTCGTCCGAAACTACCTCCAATTTCTACGGCGTGTATAAGGGAGTGTTCGCTAAATCTGATCGAATTGTTTTAATTCTTTGTTAGATTGTTTTAAATAAGTTTCTATTTTTCCCAACCTGACCCTCATATCCAACATTTGTTCTAGTTTTAAACTTTGTAATAAATAATTAAATCTTTTTTTTTAATTATTAGATATTTACCTGTAATTAAAAATTCCAAACATGCACACTAAAGTTGTTTCGAATGCCCTTTTTAACGTAAAAACTGGGCCATCGCAGAGACTCCCCCTCTCCAATATTGATACATTCCTGTAGCCTTGGCAAAATCACAATGCTAGCTGGCAAATTTGTGAAACATTTGGCTTTTTTTAAAAAATAAAACTATGGAGTTCCACTTAAAAAAAAGGCAAATGTTTCTCATGTTTGCCAACTCGGTTTGTGATTTTGCAAAGTCAACAGGGATTTGCCAACATTCTTACGACCCACGTAAATATGAGAAATATTGGGGAAATCACTGCAAAAAAACAGAAATGTTTTAATAAGTTTTACTTCTGGTAGATTGGCAATTTCCTATCTAGTTGCAAACTTCTGAAACAATTTGGCTTTTTTTTTTTAAATGAAACACTAAGACATTTCACTTAATTAAAAATTAAACTAAGAAGTTTCACTTTAAATAAAAATAAAGCCAAATGTTTCACAACTTTGCCAACTAGGTTTGTGATTCTGCCAAATTTACAGGAATTTACAAACATTCTTACAGCCCTTTTATTTCTGGTCGTGTGGACAATTTCCCATCCACATTTTCCCCCCAAAAATCTCTGCCCAAGCAGGTAAATTACCAGACTCTAAAAAATGTTGGTAATTTGACTCTAAAAAAATAAAAGCATGTAAAAAGGTAGTAATTTGAATCCAAAAAGTTGTAAAAACCGATATTTGACTTGGCAATTTTAAAGTTTCTCCTCCTGTCCTAGCGATAACCCTGCGTAGAAAGGGCCTTCCAGTCGGGTGCTAGCAATCTCTGTACAAAGGTTTTCACTGTGTGCGCTTTGTATGTGCAGAGAAACAACAATGCGTCAGTTTAGAGGGGAGAAGGTAAGGGGATATTTGAAGCTTTTTTGAGGCAGTGGCGGCCCGTGGTCGACGAAATCATGTGAATCTCCCCCCACCCACCTCACCCACTTTTTTTCCACAAACCATACATGAACGAAAAATCTTTATTATTTACTACTCAAATCAAAGTTTCCTTTCAATTTTTACGAAATGATAACATGCGACAAAAATAGAAAACACTTACTTATTTTTTGAAAATTAAAGCAATACAACTTTTTTTAAACATGCGACTCGGTCAATTTTATAATATTAATTTAAATAACAAAAAAAACAACAGGACCATAATGGCTCTGAAACAACAGCACACAGTAAATTTATCACGAAAACCATTTCCGTTTGGAGAGATTCTCGTAAGTTCACGTTTCACCCGAGAGCCAATCAGCATATCGAATTTTAAGTGCAGCTAAAACAAGAAAATTCATTTCGGCTGTACCTTCTCACAAATGCAATGCATTAGCATGGGGGGAAATCTCCATACTACGTAGAGGTTGCCATGGCAACAATGCAGCCGATTTCGATTTTCGCTTTTTAGCTGCAGTTTTGATTGAATGGAGTTTTTTCCCCTCCTGAATTGTGCATTACGGTAACAGGCTTGCTATGTATAAGAGATTTTGTTTACTACCGTAGAAATTTCATTTTCAATTCTAATATTCATTTAAGAAAATTAGTAAACTATCTGATTTTAGTTTTAAAATACACTAATGAATTTAGGTGCAGCCCGGCTGTACTTGCTGTAGTGGACGAGCCGCCACTGTTTTGAGGTTAACCCCTCCGAGTGAGACAGTAAGAAAATACGGATTGAAGTGAATATCACGGTGAGCTTTCGCAGATAGCTCTGAGTTTTGGTGGATACAAACTACGAGGTTTGTATGCTCCAATCACAGAGCCATCTGCAAAATCTTGCGCGCGTTTATCTCGTTCGTGTAAAATGAGCATTAGGATGAAATTGAAAATCATAACTTATTATAATAATTGATACAATCAATAGAAGCTAAGTCCATTCCCCTATACCTCGCGTACCTTCAAACGAAGACGCGCCTTCATCCAAACTATTCAAGCCTGCGGGGTCAAGCGACGCCATAAGATGTAATATCCATTACACCTCTAAATTATTCCGCGAGGTTTAATCATAGCTCTTTAATAGAAGAATAAAAAAGAACAATCTAATTAGGATGCTGCCATTTCCTGGCGGGAGTCGCACGACCGCCTGGCGCCTTTCTGGAGGTTTCTTTTGCACGGCCCTGGGCAGCCAATCAGTTGCCCGACTGCCTTTTTTGAAGTGAAGAGACCTTCGGATTTTTTTTTTGTTCTCTTCTTGTTTTACAGAGAGAAGCGGGAAAGATTTGGGGAGGGGAAAAAAAGTGTCTCGAGATTTGATATTGCGAATCTGAGTTCATCAAAATGAGATTGAGAAGATGGAGAGTTGAAGAGTCAATATGGATGGGAAATGGTGTGGGGGTGGCAGGAAATTGAATGTCCTACAGAGAAAAAAAAATGAATCGGAGTTGGGAACTATTAACTAAATTGTTTTAAAATGGAAGGGTCCAGAGTAAGAACGATGGCTATTATTCCGGAGTGATTGTGCAGAAAACGCAAAGAAAAGTTTCGTGTTCCGTAGACATGCACAGTATCCTGAGATTTTACCATTTTATTAGACCAGTAAGTCCCAACCTTTATATGGCTACGGACCACTAAATTAAAAGCCAGACAAAGCGTGGACCACCATTTTCTAATAGTACCAGCCCCCCCCCCCCCTCTCCAGCCAAAACAAAGATGGTAAATTCTTGTATACTTGGCAAAATCACAAGCCTATTTGGTAAACTTTAAATAGAAAAGCCAAATGCTTCATAAGTTTGCCAACAATGTTTGTGTTTTGCCAAGACAATAGGAATTTATCGACATTCTTATGGCTCACGTAGGCGTGAAAAATGTTGGGGGAATTTTTGTAAAAAAAAACTACAATATTTTAATAAATTTTACTTCAGGTCGGGTTGGCAATTTCCCATCTAGTTACAGCCATAGAACTCGTGAAACATTTGGCTTTTTTTTTAAATGAAACTGAGAAACTTCACTTTAAAAAGAAAAAGCTAAATGTTTTACAAGTGTGCCAACTAGGTTTGTGATTTTACCAAGTTTACAGGAATTTACAAACACTCCTACGGCCCACTTTAGTCATGAAAAATCGTGGGAAAATCCTTTAAAAAAAAAATTTCACTTTTGATCGAACTGCAATTTTTAATGCATGTCGGAAAAAATAGGTAAATTACCAGGCTAGATGATTTGACTAACACAAGTTGGTAAAAACCCATATTTGACTTGGTAATTTTAAGCCTTCGCTCCCCCCCCCTCCCCCAAGAAGTTTTGACACATAAATTTAATTCTGATATTAAATTCCGTGTTTTTTTAATTACTTTATAACTAAAATTTCAATTGTTTTTAAATTATTCTAAATACTTAACGTATTAATTCATGGTAGAGAAATTACCTGTCAGTCAGTCCTCAACTAATTAAGATTTCGATGAAGACGTTACCTTTTATCCTCTGCACTAACATTGAACCAAAATATTCTTCGAAACAGACAAAAGTAAGCCTTTATCACCATTTCCCTGTAATGTCCAGTATACTGTAATTTCCTCAGAATCACTAAATCAGTCTCACTTCATCATTCGCAAGGTTTCTTCCTCATTAGCATTGCTGATGAGCGGTCATCAGCCGTGATGGATGGGTGAACCTTACATCATAGTCAGAATAAATCTCCGAGAAATATGCTTCTGACGTATTTTACTCAGTCGAATCCTAGAATCTGAATTATAGGTCTGAATGTCCAACAATTCCTTCTAATTAAGTTCGGATATTCTTTAGGAATTGTCTGTAACCATGACATTTTTCAGATTAATTCCGTAAATGAATAATTCATTGGGATGTTCGATGAATTTTTTGTGTTCGAATTTTGTTATAAAGGCATTTATTTGCACATTCGGAAAATATAGTGTATTTTGATTGTTTTTTTTAATTGCTTTGGGTAATTTATAACTAGATTATGCCTGTCCTGTAGCAGCTCGGAATTAGCAGTTAGAAATTAGGAAATAAAAGTTAGGCGTCATTTTGGATCCTAGTAATTTTTGTTTTTTTTGTAGTTGCCAAAATGTTCTTGGCTGAAAAAAATGAAAAGTCTTTATCGCAAATTTATATAAAATTAGTAGAGCCAGAAGCTGGAAACGTTAGCAATAATATAAAGTACTTTTTATGGAATCCGACGCTTTTTAATCCATTTCTTTAGTGATAATGTTCATATATTCACTTAGAAATTGTTCTAAACCTGTGGTACGCATACCCCTGGATGTACGCGGCAGTCCGGTTGGGGGTACGCGAAAATAATATTAGTAACCGCGGAAAACACCTAAAATAAGCCTTAAAAACACCTTCTTATAAGCCTAAATCAGAGACTAATTTACGTCAGGGCGTTCGGGGCCTCTATTTTAAGGCGGTCCCCAAACGGGGTTATAAAGCTAAAATAAAAGTGAAAAAGTTACAAATTAATTTACTAATTAATGATTTTTTTTAAATCAATATTTTTTTAATAATGTTTTTACGAAACTTCTATTTTATCCAATCAAATCACTTTCGTGTTTCCTGCATATTCATGATGCATGTGATCACATCGCTTTCGTCAAAGAAATGACCTTTGGATCATTTGCAAAATTCAATTCCAGACCATAAACAAATTCTTAATAGTGTTCCGCATGTGGATTTGTCGTTTACGGATACATTTGTCCTTTTTAATTGTTTTTAATATTGTAATCATTACGGATTCGCTCTAAAGTAGAATATACCATCTGGCTCAACTAAAAGGAAGCTAAAAGGGAAGAAAGTACAGAATGATAAACATATATATAAAGAAACTCTGTTGAAGTACTGCACTATTAGCATTAATTCAAATTTTTAGAAAAAAAATATTTTTAGTTATTTTAAAAATATAAGTTTTTTGCAATATTTACACTTGCATTAAAGCAAATAATCTTATTGCATTGTGTGCATAAATATAAATTTAGCAGTTTTATTTTAAGGTACGTCAGGGGCCCACCAAACGTTTGTTCCCTAAAATTGTAAGTCGGTTCCTGGCCTAAATTAGTACAAATAAATACACAGACATTAAAGAGTTTAACGGCAGGAAAAGAGCGACGTGTTTAAAGAGCTGATAACAATGTTGTCCAATGACATCTCTTTTTCAATTTCCTGTTCTCGATTCTTCCAGAACCCCATTTGTCCATTACATTTTTTTTTAAAAATTCTTTACTCCTCTATACCAAGGCCATAAATATCTAATTCCCGGGCCTTGCATTACCCAAAAATATAGAAGTTGGTGAAACGATGCAATTTCAAATACTACATTCTTATTTGATATCAAATAAATACACATGACTCCATTCAACAGCTACCTTATCTAATAAGAAAATATTAAGATTCATATGTTTTTATTATTAACGTTTTTGAAACTTATAGTATTTAATATATGAATTACATGTATATTTGGTTCCGGAATATTTTTTAGTACTAATAGAAAGCGTCGAATAACTTTTAACTGGGTGGTTCGCGGCCACCTAAAAGTTGGTAACCACTAGTCTACATCTATATAGACCTGTTAATAGAAGTATCAGCAAAATCTGTCTAATAAAAATCTATAACTTTTCTAAATTGTTTTTAATTTTATTTTTTATATAAGGATGTAAATATGTATAAATTTTAAATTATTTAACTCATAATTGCCGAAACTTTTAGGTCATTTGACAAAAAATCAATTCATTTGGTCGACATTTTTAGGTGGCTGATCAGAGATAAGCCAATAACTTCGCAACAGCCATCACGTAAGCCAAAGACAATTACATTCTGGAATGCTTCTATTTATTTAGAATTATTTACAAACTTTCGCTCCCCGGTTTCACTTTTGATAGCACGTTTTTTCTCTGCCCAGTAGGGGAAATGCCGCTTGTTACGTGACACTTGGGGCGTTTACGTCACAAGAAGTTCAAAGTGCAATTATTGCAAATATGTGGACTTTCGAGAACTTCTTGCCCGAACAGGTCAGATGTTACATAAGAAAAAATCTGGTGTACCATTACACCACTTTCTATTATTCTTCCTCACTTAAAATGCTTGATTAATAGGGTTACCAGAAATCCCAAAAGCCGATCCGGACCGGTGTCAGTGTTACCTAAGAAGCCATTAACAGTGTTACTTTTAATGAAACCTATTTAATTCTTAGTTGAAGAAAGAGGGAAATATATGCTAATCATCAATGGTTGGTTAAAAAACGTCGCACTGGAGCTCCACATAAGCTATTGAGAATCATCAATCATTTACGTTTGAGCAGAGACGAGTAGTACTCCGGGAAAGTTCCTAGGGAGCTGGGACCGCCAATTGCACCAGCAATAAATAGATTATTTTTTAAACCGGCAATGGGTATTTTCAGCAGAAATACTGGCTTTTAGGGCGTCTGTAAACGGGACTCGTATGTATGAATGATAGGAAATCCCGGGACTTAAGCCTGCCTGGGACGCTTCCAGGGACAAGGGAAAAAAACTGGGACGTGTGGTAGCCGTATTTATTAACCATATAGCCATAATTTTTTTGCTTGAAATTGAAGTAACTTTTTCCGATTTTTCGCATTTACTTCATACAAATTCAGTATTTAGATATTTTTATGAGTAAACTTTATTTAGTTTTGAGTGGCATATTTACTGTGAAAAGAATTTTTTCAAATATTGCAACTTATTGGATTTATTTCTATTTTAAAAACAACTAAAAATATTTTATAAAGCGACTTGGTTTTCGTTATAACCATTTCGAGCAATACCTTAAAAAAAACGAAATTTAACAACCTAATCGTTTTTCTTTCATAATTTTCGATGTGTACGTTATACTTTAAGCTGTTTGTTTTTGTGGTCGACATTTCTAAGGTTACAATACAGTGTTTGTTCTGATGTCTAATTTATAAGTGTAACCTTACAAGTTGGGAATTTTCGAACCTTCCCTAGCTTTCATTTGCTAATAATATTAATTTTCTTCCGGCATAAATTTTCCCAACTCGGAGATTTTTAAAACTTTAAATTCCGAACTTTTAGCGTTTCCAGATTATTCTGGGAGTCGCGCTCCCCCCTCCCCCCCCCCTTACGACGGTCCTGGGGAGGAATGCATTAATTGTCCACTGTTGATTTTAAGATGTCGTTTGTTAGGTTGCGACCCCTTGCGGTTATGTACCCGCACCGATTTTAAAGACGTATTCACGCAAAAGAACATCGTCATATTTCAAACATATCTCGCAAAAATACCTATTCTATGCAAATGTGCAAGCTGAAACACAAGTCTAATAAATAAAAAAAAAATTATTAAAAAAAAAAGGTTTCTTGAAAGGCTAGTGACTTGATATCGCAGGCGGTAACCTTGAGGAATTCCTCTCAACCAGTTCTGACCTTGCTCCAGGCGGAATTATGCAGTCGAATTCCGACGCCGAATGCGAATTCTCATTAAACATGCACAATGCTCTCTTGAAATTCGGCCGTTTATGCAACCGACTACTTTGCTCACCACTCATTGCATCACAAGTAACCATCCACTCGAAATTTAAATAAAGCACGCGAAATTGGAATCGGCAGTGGAATTCGAATCGAATGATTTTGTCTATTTTAAATCGAACACCAGAATTCGAATACTGATTCGAATAGCGAAATAGCGGATGAGCAAACGATTTAATTAAGTGAATCGAATATAAGTTAATATGCAAATTTAATTTTAATATTTTGTGGAATATGTTATTTTTTTGTATGTATAAGGTTTATGTAATTATTAAGAAGGATTAATTTCCGTCCATTTTTCGCATATTACACAGGATATAAATTATTTCTAGTTAAATAATTTCTGTAAACCAAATTTAAATTGATATTTTTTAAAAACTTGATAGTTTGCAGTCTGTGAAATGCAAATGCAGTTAAATTTCTGAAAGTGATTGCGTAAGAAATCATTGCGATCTGCAATCTTTAATATAGTTTGAAACAAAAAAAATCTGTTAGAATGTAAGAAAAATGAATAGCCACTTTATTTTTTAAATAATATTAAGTAAAAAGTAAGAAATATTAAGTGTGGATTGAAAATTAATTATCTAAAGAGATGTGCGTTTCTGTTTGTTTTGGTCGACATCGAACTTCACTTTCGCCAAAGTAATTTTATTTAAATATTTTTTAGAAACCACGAACATCCTTTTTAATTTTTTTTTTCTCGTTTAAATAATTTAAACAGATGAATTATTAACTAAAATAAAAATTAAGTAACTAATTGATTGCAATATAAAAAATATATCTATAAGGCTACAAATTATTTTAAGCAGCTAATGAGAATGAATATTCTTTTTTATGAAATAGCTTAAATTGTTCTATAAATTTGTAATATTGAAAACTGAAATATTCGGCAGAACTGAAGTCATAATGTTTTTAATTATAATTTTTGAAAGTTGCCTTTAATATTGAATTCAATTTTGTTTACCTTTCTAAAGTTATATAAAAGTTCATTTTAGATGGATTAACAGATGAATTATTAACTAAAATAAAAATTAAGTAACTAATTGATTGCAATATAAAAAATTTATCTATAAGGCTACAAATTATTTTAAGCAGCTAACTATTAAAGATTATTATCTAACTTAATTTCAAACTTAATAGAGTTGTGTAATAGTAATACTATTATTTGAAGTTTTTTTTTATTTGATTTAGTTGCTCACAAAATTTAAAAAGTTAAGAATATCTCTAAATTGTGTTTAATAACAGGCTTTTAAGTCTGTATATATAAAACATTTTTTTTCTCCAATTTTAAACAAATTTAAGAAAAAAACTTACCTTTATTTTTCCAAAGCTTTCATGGATGCTAAAAGGATGAATGATGATCTCAATTGAAGGACAGCTTCGTTGTATAGTTCAAATTTTTATTTCATATAAATTTTATTTGTTACTAAGTCTATGTTTTAACTGTTATCAATATTTAATTTTAACAATTTATTTAAAAAAATAAATAATTGCATTTAAAACTTCAATAATTTAAGGCAAATTTTTAATATAAATAGATAAATAATTTTTGAATATCATTTATGATTGAATTAATTGATTTTTTTACAGCTTTCAAGACGTTTAATTTTTACATTACTCATTAAACTTTTAATTTGATTTCAAATATTATAAAAAACATTCTATTTTAGCTATTTATAAGTAAAAAGTACATTGTTTATCATTACTTATTATATGTAGAATAACAGTTAAACAATTAAAATGTCTTATTAGGCAATGTATTTCGAATAAACATTCTTCAGATAAACTTAAATATGAATCAAATAACTTTCTTAATATAAATAAAAACAAATATATTGGTAAACGAAATTTCAATATTTATTTAAGAACATATAAATAGAACTTATAGTGAATGAAGAATTTTACATGAAGAATTGTATGCAAATGATATGATGCATGACAATTAAAAATGATAATATTCTAATTATAAATTACGATGAACATAGAATTTGCATTGCAAAGTTACTTAATGCATATGATAAATGAAATATGATGTATAACAATTTCAAATAGGCTTGGTAGCCTTGTCAACAATAACTTAGGTGATTATATAATAGCAGGAACTTAACAATAAGACAATTTATGCAGAGAAGATGAAGATAGTTTGCATATTAGATCTTAAAGTGATTAGAAGTAAAAAGTTCTGTTCTCACATTTACAGTCAGTCCAACAGAAGAATGTCCTTAAAGGATTTCTAGTTGCAGATGTTGGTTCCGATGACATGAATGGTAAACACTCATTAGAACAGAATGATGACATCAACCCGGGTGTTCCTCAAGCCGGCTGGCCTATCCATCCAGGCGCTCCATCGGGCAGTTGGAAGCAAGCACCAGCGAAGGACTCAGCATGGCAAGGTCTGCTTTTCACGGCGTTGTCGGTGAACCACCACCTTTTCTTTGATGTCATCAAAGAGCGAGAGAGATTTCTCTGTTGGCTGGAAGATCATCGTATGGTGACAGGCGACGAGGTTGATCCCTGGTTGATGTCATCCGAAGACCCGTTTTTGCTGCGGAAGGTCTTCCTCAGCTTGTCCAGGAGCTTGCTGTGGAATCTGTGCAGCGAGTTCTGGGAGTCGGACTTTGGCATGCTGCGGAAGGCCGGAGTCTGGGACTGTCTCGGTGAGCTGACGAAGGAAGAAGCAGCACTCGGGGAACTGGACAGGCTGGACCCTCTGGACTGGGGGGTGCCGGACCCGGCACGGCTGCTCGGACAGCTGGGGTAGATGTTGTAATCGTTCTTGACGACGGGCATCATGAAAGCCATGGCTGGTATAAATCAGTTGCAATGAATCGGACTGGATAATACGAGATCTCCGTAAAGAGATTATGCGAGTTGAGGAAATTCAACAAGCGAGACTGCTCTGCAAGTAGAGAGTTGATGTTAAAGCCACAGAGGAAGAGAGAGAAGTGGTGAATCGGGAGGCTTGGCCTCGATTATTATAGCTCGCCAAGAGGGAGGGTGTTGGCATGGATCCAAAGCGACTGGCGCCATGCAGACACGATAAAGGACTGTGGGGGGGGGGGGGAAGAAGTCGTCAAGGTCAGGAAGGTCCTCCCGGGGAAGTTGCTGCTGCGGAGGGATGGGGAAGGTAGAGGTTGTGAAGGAGTTTTATTATCTGCAACTGGTCGCACTCATTCCTCCTTCAAAAGGGTTTTTAATTCGTCGGGTGATTGATTGGCGCTCTCCGGTTGCGACAGTCGCCGTCTGATTTTAGTTTTATTTCATCTTCCATGAAATGGAAAAGTAGAGCTGGAATTTTTCATCGTTTTGTTTTTATTTAGTTATGGGATTTTATTAAGTTCTTTTTTTATATAGCTTTCAATTCTCCAAAGTTCGTTAAATACTCCTTAGTTTTTTAAACATAATGCTTTTTATGTTAATAAAATTTTTTAGATATACAATTCGATTTTTACCATAAAATTAAAATCTATTCATTCAAGACTTTAAAAAAATTTCATTCACAATTTTAAGTCGGGAACGGTTCAAGGAATTTTTATAACACATGCGAATATGATTTTGCCGCCCTTATTTGCAAATAATTTTTAAGCCAATTTCGCAATTGGGTCGTATTTATTAATATTTCAATTTTTTTTAACTTCTTCGACTAAAAAAAAACTTTTATTGGTTTTACTAAGGTTTAAACTTTAAGGAAATCATTGTCTGCAGAGTCAAGAATGTGTTTTGAGAAGAAAAAAAAGTCCAGTGAATAGAACTTCTTCAAAATAATATACATGTAAAAAAATTCATCACAAAGTGATAAATTAATTGCAATATATTTTAATTAAAAATTTAAACCTAAAAAAATTTCCTATGTTGACAAAAAAAAATCATTTAAAATAATTTATATTTTTCCTTTACACTAAAATTTGGCGCCCTTCTTGGACCAGCGCCCCAAGCAGCTTCTTGTGTCGCTTGGACCTTAAGTCGCCCTGATTTTATAATAAACTATTCATTTCCCACAACTGTAAAATTTACTTGATGATTAGTAACAAATCCTTATTTTAATTGCCTTTAATATTTCCTTATATAATTTATTGTTAATTAGAATTATGATTCGCAAACTTTTTGTGCTACATAATTTAACTAACATACTTCTTCATTTTTTTTAAAGTTTAAGATAACAAATTAAATTAAAAAAAAAAATCATGTAGTTTGATATTGCATTTAAAAAAAATTACCTTTTATCCAATCCAGCTTGAGCCCGCTTAACCTATTCCTTTTCTTTGCTAATGATTCGAACAAAAACAAAATACATTTTAAAATCTTTCTCAAGATCCGAAGCATACAATCAACATTAAAACACAGACGAACTGTTATTTTTATTTATAAATTAAAGTTTAATTTATATAGGTTATATGTATTTTTTTTGCTAAAAATTCTTTCCAAATTTTTCACACAATTCTTTTTTGATAATTAGTTTTCATAATAGTTAATGAATGTGTTCTTAAAATAAAAGAATGTAGTATTTATTTTTAAACATTTTTTTTACTAATCGTTACTGCTATTTTCATCCCCGTATATTTAGGTATTTCTCTCTTTTGAGGAGTGAACCGTAATCAGAGGGTTGTCAGTACATCGTCGTCCGCAAACGTTCACCGAGTCAGAGAGGGGAGGGGGGGGGGGGGGGATATGCGTTTTAAATCTGTCGTGGTCCAAATGTCCTCACGTCGTGGTATGGAAGCTTGGAGTGGGGCGTGTCAGATTAGGAGTTGTCCTCGTCATTTGACTACAGTCTAAAATTACGAGGAAGTATTCCCGAGCCTTTTCCTTTATAGATTACGAAAAGTCGCCAATATTCATCTCTATTACGACGTTATACAACCGCTTTCAGAAACAAAAATCTCGTTTGAGACAAAATAAATCCCTTTAACTCAAAATTTCTTGTGATAGTTGAATGACATAACGTCTTACTAGAGCTGTATAATGGGCTATTGGGGATGGCTCTAGGGCCCGATTACCGAATAGGCCCGTGAAACCTGGACATACATTTTATATTTTTTTAGGAGCCCCCAAATCAATTATACCATAAAAGTATTTTACATCCCTAATTAGTTTGATATTAAATTGTTTGAAAAAACTTACAATAAACATACTTTAGTAAAAAAAAGTCATCAATTCAATGTATGGTTTAATTTATTCGTAAATTTAGGAAAACTTAACAAATACAAAAATTAGGAATACTGGATATTTGTTTATGTGTTTCAATACATTTATTGCATATAAAAGTACGATTTGATGATCCATGTTATATTTGAGAATATTCGAGATCAATCTCGAAGGAAAATAAATCGAACACTGCCCTGAATTATGAATAATGATCAGGTGATGAGGACAATCCCTATGTTGGGATTCTCCAAACTTCCACACCATAACCAACATGAGGACGTTTAACCCTTTGCACTCCAAGAACACTTTGCGTTCTTTTAACGGAACAGTTATTCTTCTTTATGTTCTTTTCCCCGTATATTTTTTTGCTCATAGAGGAAAACAAAAGCATAATATATCAAAAGCTATCGAAAGCATAATCTGTAACGTTAAAAAAAGATCATGTTTTTTTTAAACGCAAGATCATGTTGTTCTCGTTTATTTTAAAGAACAGGGAACCAAAGAACTGGTCGTTCTCTTGGCGCCTGAGAGGCGACAGCGGAGTGCAAAGGGTTAAATCACACTGTTCGTTTAGACCAGCGGTTCTCAACTTGGGGTACGTGGCGGTCAGGTTGGGGCTACGCAAAAATATCAGTAATAGCGGAAAATACTTAAATAAAAACTAATAAATGTAAAATAAAAAATAAAAGCCAGTAAGTGTCATCAATTTGAGTCATTTGCTAGCTAACTTAAGAACAAAATATCGTAACGATACGAAGCGAATTCGTATCGTTAATTTGGGAAATCAAAAAAAAAACAAATTTCTTGTTTCATTCCCCCCCCCCCCCCCCCCCCCCCCAAAAAAAAATATTTTTTGTGTGACGGCACTGCTTTTTAACAAAGACAAACTTTTTTTGCATAGATGGATAAGTGAGAAGGGCTATGAGAGAAGGGCATACATATAAATGAAAAGTTTTATCAAGGGGTACGTAAGAGAAAAAAATTTTAGAACCACTGATGGTTTAGACGACGAGTATGTATCGAACTCGCAACCTTCCGATTACGAACTCCCCATTTTTCCCAACCAGACCACGCGATTTACATCATGTGTTACAGAATTCAGCGAACTTCTTTCTTTTCCGATTTATATGTTAAAAATGTATCGTGCAACTGCCAATTGAGTTGACATTCGGCTGGAACGCGCGTCATTGAAGGATGAATTATAAATTCTATTGAGTACAGATGCCCTGTCAGAGAGACACAGACAGACCAGGTCGTCAAATAAAGCATTTGCCGTTTCAGCACGTTTAACGGCTGAAGCCGGTGTTGAAGGTACGTCGTAAACCAGTTGTTAAATAAAACGCGTACTGATTTTGCAAGAATAATTGATTTCGCAGAGGTAACGGAGTATGGACAGCTGGCATGCACACAAGCTGTGTTTGCACACAGTTTGTGGTTATGAAATGCTTTTTTGTCGACGAAATCTTGATGGTGTTCGCTGAGAAAAGGTATTAAAATAGGGCTATATGAATTAAAAAGCAAAATCAGTGGAAGGAATAGATGTTTATGTATGGAATACTTTTAAGAACATTATTTTTCCTAATACTTTTTTTGAATTATTATTTAAGATTTTTTAATAAAAAATAAATAATATATTTTTGCGTTTGTTCAGTTTGTCCGTCAATATTAGAAGCCAATTGAAATATAGTTTTCTTCTCAAGTTACAGTGGGATACAAGAAATAAATACGGCAGTGACCGCGCTTTTCGTAAGAAAAGAGTCTATAAAATAACAATAAGCGATAAAAATAACGCTATTTAGTGCCAATTCGTATGTATCATAACATTCGGATACAAATGAGAAAAAAATATAAATATAAAAAAGCCTTAGCGTTTTTTAAAAAAAAAAATTCAAAATTTCAAAAATTTAAATTTTGAAAAAAAAATGCAAACAATTATGGAATTTCTGTGTGAAATTTATCTTATATAAATTTAAATAATATATATATATATATATATATAAAATCAAAAATAAAATAAAATTTAGACGGTACCGAGTCCTCTTAAGCGATAGAACGGTTGCCCCAGTTGCACTTCTAATAATACATTATTTTCCTTTCTTTGAACTATCTATCATTGACGTCCAAGAATTTCCGGGTTAAAGTAAAAATTTATTACAGTGAAAGGTGGCCGTGGTTTTTCTCCTTGTTTCCTCTTTCTTTCGACAACTTGAACTTGGAGCAAACGGCATCTATTGAATTCAAATTGATCATACATTCTTAAAAATTGGTACTTAAAAATAAGTAAAATGTACTCATTTTTGATTACATTCAATACTTCTTATAGCTCCAAATACATAACTTTCATTTTTGAAAAAGACATGTACTCAAAAATGAGTACAATGAATAAAAAGAGCAGATGCTAGCCTACAGAGGTTGCCTTCATAAATCAGTTTCAATAAATATAGACAATTACAACCAAGATTTACCAGTTCCTCAGGCACCGTAATCCAGAGACTTATCCGTTAAACTATCAGGGAAACTTGAAGATATAAACAGAAGAAATGTTAAAAAGGTGTGCCAAAAGAACGGGAAGTAAGATAATTGAATTGTAATAACGAGGCTTCCATTTAAGCAATCGACATCAAATAATGTGGAAAACCATTTTCTGAACAACTATTTTAAGTTTGCCACGTCGCTTTGTTAAGCTGGCTTGAGCAGAAGCTGATATTAGCAATATTAAATCCCACTGCTCATTTATGAGAGAGTACGGTTGCTTAAATTTGGGTGCGTCATCGCTCATTTACGATGCAATGGTACTCAAAGAAAAACGAGTATATTCATCAGGTACTCATTTTTAAGTACCTTTCTTTTTACGGTGTTGACATCGCAGAGCAATATTGCAGTGATTATTATAATCATTATTTCTGTTAATCGAAAGCACACTGCCCTAAGTCACGTTGGAATAATTTTACAGGACAGCTATTTAAAATCTTCATTGTACGCTCTAAATAAAATGTGGATTTGACACAAATAAATTCTACGATTTCTTTGAACCTGTAATGTGAGAACTTAGTTTAGTATACCTCAAAATACATCATAAAAAGTCTATTTCCACCAAATCAGTTGAAATAAATAAAATGTTAGTTTCATAAAAAGTTCGACTTAAGATAGTATGCCTCCGATATATAGATTTTTGAATCCTGAGTCTAAAGAGCTTAAATCTGCTTATCAACAATTTTGATTTAAAAAAAAAAATTCCCTTTAAAATAGAATATAACAAGATAAATTAAAAACTAAATAAACATTAATCAATTTGAATATCTAATAATAATTTTTATAGTTCACATATTTTTATTAAAAAAATTGCGGCATATTAATTGATTGAAATTTGTAATTCAAACCAATGAAATGTGGTTTTTGCTGGATATCAAAATGAAAAAAAAAATAATAACACAACTTGTATTATGCCATTTTAGGTACTAATTAATGATGTAATAAAAATTATGAATTATAACTTTTTCCGCAATTTTATATAAAAACTGTGAACTATATCAATCCTCAAAATCCTATGCAGAAGTTAAATTAAATAAATGAAGATCCTAGCAATTTTAATAGCAATTGTTTTTTATAATAACAATTAGCGCTTTTTTCTACTTTTAAAGGATTTTAGTATCAATGATTAAAAATATTTTCAGAATAAATATTACACAGGCTTATTCTTATGTTCATTTATCCAGTATGGCCAATAATGGCGATTGAGCCAATAAACTTAAACCAACCGACCAACCAATCAAACGTCATTAATGCTAAATGTCATCATCAAGGCGTACTTTTATTCGTCGTTTTACGATACAAATAGACTGTAACATGTATTAAATATTAAAAATCATCGATTTGAACAAAAACGTAAAACCCACATTAAGTTTCAGATGTAGGTTATGTTATGGTTGTCTCTCCCTTGATTATGGTCTAGTAACTTGATTCATTTTAGGTTCATGTATAGTATATTAATGGTCTTGTCATAGTTTGTAGACACGTGATGGATGAAATCAATAAAGATAATCGTTTTAAAGAAAGATCCATGCAAGAAAAATACGATTTTTAAAAGCTTCGGCCACGGAATGGAAATTGATCTGGGATAGGACATTTTATTTTAAAAAAAATACTTAAATTATCTTTAAAATTTTTAACTAAAAAAAGATATTTGACGACATTGTAAAAAAAGGTACTTAAAATGAGTACCTGAACATACTCGTTTTTCTTTGAGTACAATTGCATCGTAAATGAGCGATGACGTACTCAAAGGTAAGTGATCGTACTTTCTCAAAAATGGGCAGTGTGATTTAATATTGCTAATCTCAGCTTCTGTTCAAGCCATCTTAACAGAGCAACCTGACACAAAATATTTGTTCATAATATGATTTTCCACATGATTTGATGTGGATTGCTTAAATGGAAACTGAGTTATTACTACTAAATTATTTTACTTCCCATTCTTTTGGCACACCTTTTTAACATTTCTTCTGCTTATAATTTCTTCGCGTCGCCCTGGTTGTACAACGGATAGGGCACTGGGTTGCGGTGGCTGAGGATATGGGTTCGATTCCTGGTAAGTCTTGGTTATAATTGTTGATATTTATTGAAAGTGATTTATGAAGGTAACCTATGTAGGCAATCGTTTACTCATTGTACTCGTTTTTGAGAACATGTCTTTTTCAAAAATGAAACATGTATTCGGAAGAATGATAAGCATCGAATGTAATCAAAAATGAGTAAATTTTACTCATTTTTGAGTATCTATTTTTAAAAACGTATAATACCTTAAAAGTTTAAGTTTTTTTTTATTTCATAACTTCTAACTGTATATTATTTTATAGAGGTTATACATTTTGATTTTTTTCAATCTAAAAAAAAGCACTCTCTGTTAACAAAGTTAGAAATTTCAATGTTTTTTTTAATGCACCAGGTTGCAAAATTGCCTTAAAAATTATTTGTAAAAATTGGGACATCAAGTTTTATTCGTTTGTGTTTCAAGAATTTCTTGAACTGCCCCTGGATATTTAAGTTTTAGTATTTTTTTTTTTATTTCTACAATGAAAGTAGAAAAATAAACGTAACTATTGAATATTCCAATATTAGTTATAATATTTTTTATAAATCTCTTGTAAGTTTAATACAATTTATGCAAATACAAACTTTGCTGGTTTTATTCTAAAAAAATTTTAATAATTTGGAATAGAATGCAGAAATGTATAAAAGGTTAAAAGATTAGGAATAATTTGATTAGAAGATTAGATAATTTGCAGAAATGTTTAATATTATGTAATTCTTTTGAAAAGTTCTGAACAAAGTTTAAAGATGCACTGTAAAAACTGGGTACTTAAAATTGAGTACCTGAACATATTCGTTTTTTTTAGTACACTTGCATCGTAAATGAACGATAACGTACTAAAATTTCAGTAATCGTACTTTCTAAAAAGAGTAGTGTAATTTAACAATGCTAATCTCAGCTTCTGTTCAAGCCATCTTCACAAAGCGACCTGACACACTCAAAGTAGTTGTTCAGAAGATAGTTTTCCATATTATTTTATGTCGATTGCTTAAACGGAAACTGAGTTATTACAACCCAATTATTTTACTTCCCATTCTTTTGGTACACATTTTTTTGTGGTAACTTCTTCTGTTCATAACTTTTTCACGTCGCCCTGGTAGTACGACATATAAGGCACTGGACTTCAGTACCTGAGGATCTGGGTTCGATTGTCAATAAATCTTGGTTGTAATTGTTGAAAGTGATTTGCAAAGGTAGCCTATGTAGGCCAACAACTACTCTTTTTATTCATTTTTACTCATTTTTGAGTACATGTCGTTTTTAAAAATGAAACATGTATTCGGAGCTATGATAAGCATCGAATGCAATCGAACATAAGTACATTTTACTTATTTTTGAGTACCTATTTTTAACAGTGTACCGAATCACGTGTAAAGAACTGAAAAGATTATACATACGTCACACAATTAATTCTCAGACATTTATCTCTGTCTCCCTTGAGACATTCTACTTGAAATCATTTATAAGATTAAGATTTCAACGACATATTTTAAAAAAAAATATCTTAAGATTTGTAATACGTAAATGAATGTTATCTCGCATGTGCAATCCAATTAGAACACAATCATCGAACAAGAATGTTCCGAACGCCATTTTCGCGCCACTTGAATATTTGTCCGTTGAACTTTCACGGAATCCACTTATTCCATATAAGACGTCCGGTAGTCTCTCGGATTTTTTGTGTGTTTAATCTTAAGATTGTGGGGAGACTATCACACGCTGCCAGGCTTGTGTGGAGATTAAGAAAAAAAAGATGCGATTTCCGAAATTTCGGTGCGTTTCCGATCTTTCGAGAAGACAAGTCCTGTCTTCGGGTCAGTGTGTTGAGGTTGATAAGGGTGGTTGCGATGCGAAAGGACGAAGAGGATACGCACGAGGCAGTAAGCATGATTTAGGGAGTGAAAGATTTATGGATTTGATAGAAATAAAATGCTGCACTGTTAAACACACTGATCTCTAACTGTACACTGTTAAAAACACTGATCTCTAACTGCACACTGTTAAAAACACGGATCTCTAACTGTACACTGTTAAAAACACTGATCTCTAACTGCACACTGTTAAACACACTGATCTCTAACTACACACTGTTAAAAACACTGATCTCTAACTGAACACTGTTAAAAACACTGATCTCTAACTGAACACTGTTAAAACACTGATCTCTAACTGCACACTGTTAAAAACACTGATCTCTAACTGAACACTGTTAAAAACACTGATCTCTAACTGCACACTGTTAAAAACACTGATCTCTAACTGAACACTGTTAAAAACACTGATCTCTAACTGCACACTGTTAAACACACTGATCTCTAACTGCACACTGTTAAAAACACTGATCTCTAACTGAACACTGTTAAAAACACTGATCTCTAACTGAACACTGTTAAAACACTGATCTCTAACTGCACACTGTTAAAAACACTGATCTCTAACTGCACACTGTTAAAAACACTGATCTCTAACTGCACACTGTTAAAAACACTGATCTCTAACTGAACACTGTTAAACTGTTAAAAACACTGATCTCTAACTGAACACTGTTAAACTGTTAAAAACACTGATCTCTAACTGCACACTGTTAAAAACACTGATCTCTAACTGTACACTGTTAAAAGTAGGTACTTAAAAATAATTAAAATGTACTTATTTTTGATTACATTCGATGCTTATCATGGCTCCGAATACACAAGTTTCAATTTTGAAAAAGACATGTACTCAAAAATAAGCACAATGAATAAAAAGAGCAGTTGTTTGCCTACATAGACTGCTTTCATAAATCACTTTCAATAAATGTCAACAATTACAACCAGGACTTACCGGCAATTGAAACCAATCAGTCTACCAGATGTCGTCCGCACCGAAGTCCAGGGCCTTATCCGTTATACTACCATGGAGACGAAGTTATAAACAAAAGTAATGTTAAAAAGGCGTGGCAAAAGAATGGGAAGAAATATAATTGAGTCGTAATAACTCAGTTTCCTTTTAAGCAATTGACATCAAATAATGTGGAAAACCATCTTATGAACAAACATTTTAAGTTTGCAGGTCACTTTGTTAAGATGGCTTCAACAGAAGCTTATATTAGCAATATTAAACCATACTGCTCATTTTTGCGAAATTATTATTACTTAAATTTGAGTATGTCATCGCTCATTTACGATGCAATTGTACTCAAAGGAAAACGAGTACGTCCATGTACCTATTTTTATCTACATTTTTTTTACAGTGTAACTTCTGGATTTTTACAATGTAATTTCTGGGCAAGATTGTTGACTTAAAACCAATTAAAAGGGTAACAACTGTATCCCACTTTCTTCGCAACCGCAATATTTCGTGAATTTTTTATGCTGAAATAAGCCGACATGAATTGCTTTCCGCTGAGCATTTATTTTAAAAATCATTTTAAATGAAATCTGCTATTAAAATACAAAGTAATTTGCAAGTCAAAGTGGTTAAAAAGCAAGTGCAAAAACTATATGTTTGGCAATATACAAATTAATTCTATAAGAAGAAAATATAATATTTATATACATTTAATATTTCTACAATGCTAGGGTATTAAAAAACACCACTAAATCACTTAAAAAAAATTTAGGGGTACAGGTACACTATGGCTGCTTCCCCATTGGCATCAACGCTGCCCAAAGATGAAACAAGTTTTGAGCAGAAGTTACAGTTAGAGTTAGCTGTTAATAATAGGTACTTGAAAACAAGTAAAATTTACACATTTTTGATTATATTTGTTGCTTTCCATGGCTCCAAATACATGAGTTTCAATTTTGAAAAAGATATGTACTCAAAATCGAGTACAATGAGTAAACGCTTGCCTACATGGGCTGCTTTTATAAATCACTTTCATTAAATATCGACAATTAAGTCTTGCCGGCAATCGAACCCAGATCCTCAGCACCGCAGTCCAGTGTAATAAGAAGTTCTAAACAGAACAAATGTTTAAAAAAAAAGGTGTGTCAAAAGAATGTGAAGTAAGATAATTGAGTTGTAATAACTCAGTTTCCATTTAAGCAATCGACATCAAATTATGTGGAAAACCATCTTCTGAACAACTATTTTAAGCTTGTTATGTTGCTTTGTTAAGATGGCTTGAACAGAAGCTGAGATGAGCAATATTAAATCACACTGCTCATTTTTGAGAAAGTACGATTACTTAAATTTGGTTACATCATTTCTCATTTACGATGCGATTGTACTCAAAGAAAAACAAGTATGTTCAGGTACTCATTTTTAAGTACCTTTTTTTTATAGTGTAGCAAACGCATAATTCAAATATTTTAATTTGCGCTTCATTTACTAAAATTCACGGAAATTAAATTTGTTTATCAGTTCTTAAGCAAAAATAAATTAAATTTTTAAAAAAAATCAAGTTCTAATTTTAACCACGAATCAAAATATTTAATTTTTCCGAAAAAATATTACATTTCCTTAATCCATATTATTATTTTAATATTTTTCTAATAAATAAATTTACAGATTCTCTCAAAAACCACTGATTAAAAATTTGTTTAAATCAATTTATAAGAGGTAAAAAAAATTATGCACTTTTGTAATTATAACATATATTTTACGGTCCTACTGAATACCATTTCGATTAATAGATTAGAATCAGAAATTTCATTGAGGAATTACCTAAAAATTTCTAAGGATTCTGGACGTTTCTATCTTATCTTCTAACCCGTTAGTCAGAAATGCACTTTAAAAAGAGATAAGATATATAAACGAATCTCCACGCTGTCTGCTGATGTTATCAGATTTGTCTCTTATCAATGATTAAACCCAATAAATCAATCCTTCGGGCATCATTGCAATCGGGATTTCCAAAGACCTTTTAAAGACAGAGTTACTGAGATTCATGGAATTCTTTGATTACCGAAATTAATTTATTCTCACTTGGATAGACTGACCTATATTTAGAACTAGCTGAAATACCCGTTCTACGCACGGGAAGGAAATAAGTTACAAAATTGATCCAAATACAATATTTATAGCGAAATAAACAATATTCTTAATTTGTTACCCATCAGGGGGAACCACAGTATTAAAAGTACTAATAATGAAATTTTATTTGCAAGGTCCTGCAAGAAATGGAAAGATTGATAATATGGGGAAGTTGGCTATACAATAACGTGGATACATATATATGTTATTCCCGTTGATTAACATACATATTTTAACCTTTAGTGACACCCCAAAGAGGAACAACTCTTATAATTGTTAATAATAATTATCTCCGAAAAACTTTTATTAGACAACTATGTCAACATTTGTCGTTAAGTTTCACAAATTGGTGAGAATATAAGAAGAAAAAAAAACGAAAACGAAAAAGGTTCATTTGCCAAATTCAAGATTTTAATATTTTTTCTTTTTTACGGTAAACCCTATCAATATGCGAGGGGCACGGTTCCCCAGCACTTTTTTGGATTTTGCCCCCGCACTTTTTTATTATTTAACTTTTTTAAATTAAAAATAAGTCATTTTTTACTGCATTGCCAAATCAATTTTTAAAAAAAATCGTACCCTATCCTCCCTACCCACTGCTACGGACGATTGACACAAACCCATTCCCCCTCTGACACTTGTACCACGTGGGGAGGAGTGTACAACAACAGTTTTCAATTCCGCCACATAACTCCTCGTATAGGCATACAATCATATAAAGAAAGGTAGGCCGCATCGATCAAGCAGATTATTAACCCATTCCGCCCGCTGACCTTTGTACTCCGTGAAGGGAATGTCGTCCTTAACTGGAGACGATTTCGTTCCCATTACTTCTCGGGGAATCATGGTATGGGCGATAAATGACCTACCGTGGTATAGGAAAGTGAGTCGCGTCGATCAGGTAGGTTTTTAACCCTACCTGACAGGCAATATACACTTCCACCCCCAATAATTCGATGGGAAATCAGCCTTCGTGGATAAATGACATAACTTGGAGTAGAGAGAGGTAGGCCGCGTCAACCAGATTGACCATTTATACACTATCCCTCTCACCTTCCTACCACGTACGTAGGGTCCAAAGTATGCATGAACCAATTATTACGGTACAGAGTGGCTGGTACCTACCCGATAGCTTACTTTTTCTATGTCCACTTTGTACGACTGGCCCGCACGAAGGCATACAGCGAGATGTTTCACAGAAACTGAAGCTTCGACAGCCGTGAAGGCAACCCAGGCCAACCGAGAGGACGCCGGCGATCACCGTGCCCATGAAGCCGAGCGACCCGTGGTGCGAACTAACATCCACGGGCGACAATGTGTTTTAAAATTTGAACTCAACTGAAAGATGTGCTACTTTGCCTTTATTACAGAACTTCACTCACAGGTAGAGTGGTAACATAACTGGCCTCTCGGCAGGTAAACTAATAAATAATGGATAACACAAAACTAACTGAGCGCACGGAGGCTAAATTACAAACTTTTATTTAGCGATGGGCTTCCTGTCTTGATCCTTTATATTATTCATACTGTATACTTCTCTTCAGTTTGATAATATATTTTTCGTATGGCTTGCACTTTTGGTCGTAGCATTTTTCGTTTTGTTTTCTTTTTCACAGTTAAATCCGCCCCGGTGCGACGGGCCGGTTTTTATATTATTTTTACATATATGATCATATTTTAGTTCATTTGGCGATATTTTATTAATTTGGCGAAATGTTTTATTCATTCGGTGAAATTTTAATTTATTTGGCGAAGTTTATTAATTTGGCGACAGTTTTTAGTTATTTGGCGACAGTTTTTAGTTATTTGGCGACATTTTGGCGATATTTAGTCATCAGCCAATCAGAATGCTCCTCGTACGTTACATAATATTAAAAATTTCCATTGTTTAAATTTTATATTTTGCATTGTTACATGTTCTCCATGTTAATCCTATGGAGAAGTTTCGAAAAAGGGGTTTTACAACCCCTTAAATCCGTTCGATCGGAACAAAAATAGCTTACTTTTCCTATTTAAGGTATAAGGAACAAATTTGCCAAATTTCATCTTCATAGGTATACGGGAAGTTGGAGAATTAGTGATGAGTGATGAGTGGGTTTTTCGCATTTATATATATAGACTAGCTGAAATGCCCGTTCTACGCACGGGAAGGAAATAAGTTACAAAATTGATACAAATACAATATTATAGCGAAATAAATATTTTCTTAATTTCTCACCCATCAAGGGGTACCACAGTGTTAAAAGTTCCAATTTGTAACGAAATTTTATTATCAAGATCCTGCAAGAACTGGAAAGATTGATAACATGGAGAAGTTGACTATACAATAACTTGGATATATGTATACCTTACTCCCGTTGATTAACATCCATATTTTAACCTTTAACTCATATATTGTTAATAATAATTATCTCCAAAAAACTTTTATTAGACACATATGTCAACATTTGTCGTTAAGTTTCAAAAATTGGCGAGAATATAAAAAAAAAAAAAAGAAGATTATTTTAAAAGGTTCACCTGCCAAATTCAAGATTTTCATATTTTTTCTATTGAAGGCCTATCAATATGCAGAGGGGGGGGGGGGGGGGGGGGGGGGGGGGGGGAGCCACAACACTTTTTTTCGGATTTTACCCCCGCACTTTTTTAATATTGAACTTTTTAAAATAAAAAATATTCAAAATCAAATTTTTATTGCATTGCTAAACTAAATTTTGTTTTAAAAAAAATCGAAACCATATCCTACAGACAATGGACGCAAATTGATTCACCCTCTGACACTTGCACCACGTGGAGGAGGAGTCCACAACAGCAGTTTTCGATTCCGCCCACATAACTCATCGTATAGGCATACCATCATATAAAGAAAGGTAGGCCGCATCGAGCAAGGCAATTATTAACCCATTCCTCCCTCTGACCTTTGTACCCCGCAACGGGAATGTCGCCCTTAACTGCAGACGATTTTGTTCTCGCTACTCCCCGGGGAATCGTGCTATTGGCGATAAATGATCTACCGTCGTGTAGGAAAGTGAATCACGTCGATAAGGTCGTTTGTTAAACCATTTTCCCCTCTGATCTTTATACCGCATTAAGGGAACCCCAATAATTCTACGGGAAATCAGCCTTCGTGGATAAATAACATAACATTGAGTAGAGAAAGGTAGGCCGCGTCAACCAGATTGACCATTTATACACTCTCCCACTGACATTCCTACCACGTGGGGTTCAAAGTATTTATGAACCAATTATTACGGTACAGTGTGGCTTGTACCTATTGTCCACTGCCCGATAGCTTACCCTTTCTATGTCCACTTTGTACGACTGGCCCGCCCGAAGGCATACAGCGAGATGTTTCACAGAAACTGAAGCTTCGACAGCCGTGAAGGCAACCCAGCCCAACAGAGAGGACGCCGGCGATCACCGGGCCCATGAATCCGAACGACCCGTGGTGCGAACTAACATCCAAGGGCGACAACGTGTTTTAAAATTTGAACTCAACTGAAAGATTTGCTACTTTGCCTTTATTAACTTTATTACAGAACTTCACTCACAGGTAGAGTGGTAACATAACTGGCCTCTCGGCAGGTAAACTAATAAATAATGGATAACACAAAACTAACTGAGTGCACGGGGGCTAAATTACAAACTTTTATTTAGCGATGGGCTTCCTGTCTTGAACCTTTATATTATTCATACTGTATACTTCTCTTCAGTTTGATAATATATTTTTCGTATGGCTTGCACTTTTGGTCGTAGCATTTTTCGTTTTGTTTTCTTTTTCACAGTTAAATTCCCCCCGGTGCGACGGGCCGGTTTTTATATTATTTTTACATATATGATCATATTTTAGTTCATTTGGCGATATTTTATTAATTTGGCGAAATGTTTTATTCATTCGGTGAAATTTTAATTTATTTGGCGAAGTTTATTAATTTGGCGACAGTTTTTAGATATTTGGCGACAGTTTTTAGTTATTTGGCGATATTTAGTCATCAGCCAATCAGAATGCTCCTCGTACGTTACATAATATTAAAAATTTCCATTGTTTAAATTTTATATTTTGCATTGTTACATGTTCTCCATGTTAATCTCCATGTTATGGAGAAGTTTCGAAAAAGGGGTTTTACAACCCCTTAAATCCGTTCGATCGGAACAAAAATAGCTTACTTTTCCTATTTAAGGTATAAGGAACAAATTTGCCAAATTTCATCTTCATAGGTATACGGGAAGTTGGAGAATTAGTGATGAGTGATGAGTGGGTTTTTCGCATTTATATATATAGATATATACAGGGATTCCAAAAAGTGATGGAACAATTTAGTTAAAATACCATTAATAATATTTTAAAATGGAAAAGAAATGCCGTTCTTGTATAACCTCTACCAAACAATGAAAACGTTTTGAAATTGGAGTTGAAATTGGAGAAACAGTTAAAAAAAATGTCCGGTTAATCATATTTCCGGATATATAACAATTAACCATTTTTTTGCAGTTTTTGCAAAGTAGAATTTTCTCTATCCAACAAAAAAAGAATTTTCGAAATCGGACAATATTTTTTCAAACGGTCCGGTTAATTGAGAGCTCCGGATAATTAAATGCCGGATAACCGGATTTTTTTTTCAAATTTCTCACAAGTGAAACATCTCCTATCGAACAAAAAAAAATTGCGCAAATATCTGAATTAGAACAGAAATCTTGCACGAACATACATAAAAAAATACATAACCGTCGAATTAATAACATATCACATTTTGGCGCGCATCTAAAATTGGTTTGCGCGCTTTTAAGTCAATTAATAAAAGAGTGCGCCATTTCCTATTTAAAAAATATATTAATAATATCCTTAATATTAAAATATTAATAAAAGAAAAATTACCGCCAATTACTGAGAAAAACCTACCTCCATCCCAATTTGCGTACAGTATTTTCGTTGAGCATATTTTCCTTATAAATTATTCTCGTAGAAAACAAATTGTTTTTCTCCGGGTCTTTGACCGGCCTTATTGACCTTGTTGATGCCTTTCAAAACTTCTTTGTATATATTCACTATTTGTGAATTTTTTCTCGTTAAAGATAGCTGGCGTCGCATACCATTCAAAAATGAGCTATCGGAGGGGAAAATGCAATTTTAGTCAATAACTTTATCTACTGGGAATTTTTTTTTTTAGTCTAAACAGTTATGTAACGCTATTGAGACGCGAAACGTCTTGAAGATCAGCTAATGTTGTGATAGGGTATCAGCAGGCCCGTCGCACCGGGCAGTGGCGGCTCGTCCACTACAGCAAGTACAGCCGGGCTGCACCTAAATTCAGTATTTTAAAACTAAAATCAGATAGATATATTTTACTAATTTTCTTAAATGAAGATTAGAATTGAAAATGAAATTTCTACGGTAGTAAACAAAATCTCCGATGAATAGTTCCGCAAATAGTTCCATTCCCAAAAACATTTTCCAATAAAAAAATGCTAATTAGTAATTAGCCATTGATTAACAATTAGTAAAAATTAGTATATTGTTAATTATCAATTAGTTAATAGTTTGTAAATTATTTGTCGTTATTTTGTAAATTACTCAATTAATTGCATACATTTCTTAAGAAATTGACAATTTTGTTATTTACAATTAGAATGAACATAATTTTAATAAATAGTAGGAATTTTTTTCTGTGTCTTACATCTTATTTAATATATTGGAAGAAAGACTTGAAATCTGTGGGGGGCTTAAGCCCTCGCCAATCCCCTTCTTTTCCTATGTCTCAGATGAAAAATCGCTCTTGTTTGTAGATAAGGGACGAATGGGATCATTCCTTATATCTGTGTATCAACAATAGAATGAAGGAATGTTTGTTTTTATTACATCTTCTAATTTTATATCTCCCATAACCTTACTCTTTAAAGAGCCATTTAATGATCGCGCAACAAAAAAAAACTGAAACACAGCCTCACAGTGCAATGCTATTCTGTTTCATGGCGCCTTGCCTAATTGACGCAGCTAACTACTGCATATCGAAGTTTAGAAAAATCCCCAAATAATATCGCCAAATGTCACCAAGTATCGCAAATAAATAGTTGAAAATTGCCTTAAATTTTGCAACTGTACTTATTAACATGATATTTTAAAATATGAAAATAAAAATGCCAAGGTTTATTAACATTTACACAAAATCCCTCTTAATTCGAATATAGAATGTTAAAATATCGCCAACTTTGAGATTGTTTCGCCAGTTCTAGTAGTATTTCTTCAATGCAATGGCAGTATGCCACAACAGATTGCCGACTCCATGCATTCATTTTCACGTCACCCTTTCCACCTGTGTTTATAATTACCTGTGTTTATTAAAAGCTTCCGCGTCAGTAACTTCTACCTGTTGGAGACAGACGAGCGACATCGTCTTGTTCTTCAGTTACACCTGTTCCATCCAGTGTTCGTTGCTTTTTCTTCTTCTGTAGAAGGTCACTAGTGACGACAATATCTTGCCTGAGAAACCAACTTGACGTCATATGAAGTGACCGTCAAAACATCGTGGCGCCGATGTTCCTTTGTTTTAATGTAGGATCTTGCTAACCTCCAGTGTATAAAACGTCTATTTTTAAATGAATCAAGAAAGAATATAAATATTGATGTCAACCTATGAGGAACATTGATCTTATTGATGGTTTAATTTGATGTTTTCGATACTTTTTTCATGTTTGGAAACTAGAAAAAAAAATATTGTCTTTCATGCATAGCTTAAGATAGGCTTTTATGACAAGTGGCAAAAATGGGAAACATTTATTAAATAAAAATAATCTTTATACAAAAAAAAAAAAAAGGAAAACTGACTTTAAGATAAATGCGCTAAAAAGTAAAAAAGAATTTTTATATTTTAGAACAAGTAAAATAAATTTAATTATTTAATATTAATTTTAGAGTTATTTAAACGTTTTGAAATCGACCCCAAAATTTAGGGATTTTTTTTTATAATTGGCACCAACTTAAAATAGTTCAGTATAAAAATTAAATTAATATTAAATAAATCGAGTTTTCCACTTGTTCATAAAATATATATATAAAATTTTTTTTTTAGTTTTTAGTGCAATTTTCTTAAAGTCGTTTTTTTGTATTTTTAAAGATTATTTTATTTTTCCATTTTTTAGTTTTAAATTTAGCATGGAACTTCGCCTCCTGCTTTTATTCACCTGGGAACTCGAGTTGTCGCTAACTTTTTTCCTGTCCCCGGATACTATATTTTAAGATTATCCGGTTTAATAAATGCCTGGTGAATGAAATTTCATTGTTGCATAATCTTTATCCAGCAATGAAATTATTTTTAAATAAGAGTAAACGTTTAAAAAAAGTCCGGTTAATCTATATTTCTGGATATATAACAGCCGGATAACCAATTTGTTTTGCATTTTTTGCCAGACTGGTTTTTTCTGTATTCAACAAAAAAGAATTCAATAATAAAAAGTCAATATTTGTTTTCAAACGATCAGGTTAATTGAAAAATTCGGATAATTAAATGTCGGATAACCGGATATTTTTTTTCAAAAGGTGACCAAGTGAGACATCCCCTATCCGACAAATTTTTTCTTCCAAATATATGAATTAAAACAGAAATCTTGCGCAAACATACATAAAAAGAATACATAACAGTCGAATTGATAACCTCTCTCCTTTGGTGTGCTTTCTGACATTGGTTAGCGCGCTTTAAGTCGGTTAAAAAATTGGTTGATGGCTTTGTGGTCAGTAGTTTTATACGTGAAATCTCTTTTCAGCAGATTATGGAAATAGGGGCTGATCGCCAACGCAAATCACGCAAACTACTGTTACATTTGATTCCACGGGCCTCCATTCTCCACCTCTTTGTTTTACATTATTTATTTATGATACTCATCGGCGCATAAATTTTTATCGAAAGAAATCAAATTTATATCAACTGGGCTATTTGTCATGGAGTTATAGGGTTGGATTCGACCCCCTCAGAACGTAACATTGTTTTTTATCCCGATATCCAATGTAGTTGATTTAAAAAACGTTTCACGTCAGTAAGGGGATTGTTGCACCTATAATCTTTCCAAGGTCTTCACATCTGTTTTTGTGTGGAAGTTTGTAAAATGGGATGACATCTCAAGTTTCGTCTATATAAATTTGCCTGCAACTTTAATTTAGATGTTTTAATTAGTATGCATATTTATGTTATATATTTAAGGACAAAATTCTTTCCAAAACGAAAAAAAAAAAAAAAAAAAATCTATGTACGTAGTATAAGTTAAAACATTTCGGAGATACAATTGACTCATAATTCACTATAGCTTGCAGGGGCGGATGCAGGACTTAATTTCGGTAGGGGCAATTATTGGTAACCCTTTTTGCTAATATTGGGAGGTACTATTTTTTTTAGCAAGTTTTATACATAATTGTCATAAATAAAACCAACCGTTAGATTTCAGATTGAATTTATATTTAGCGCAAATTAATGAAGATCTATTAAATACTCATATTTTGGTCACATAATTATAATTCAATTAATACAACAAAAATATTTTTTAAGTCCCTTTTTAATAGTATACCATTCTCTTTTCTGAAGATATTTACTCTACGAGCTATTCAGAAGACCAAACTATAGGAAAGTTAAATGAAGATTTTTTGTACTTATTAGGTATTTCTGTGTATAGAGGTTTTGTTTCACATATAATTTGTCATAGTTATGTGCTCTCACATTGGTTTTTGTGTGGAAATTTGTAGACACGGTGACAGCTCAAGATATAATTGGGATTACAGAAAGCTGGACAAATGTTAACGATTTAGCTGCGTTATTAGAAATTAAGGGTTTCATTATGTTTCGGCAGGATAGAATTAATAAGAAAGGAGGTGGTGTGTTGATTTATGTAAGAGAAAATTTATATTGTTCGGAAGTAACTTTTGAAGGTAAATCTCAATGTATTGAATCAGTTTGGATAAAATTAACTGATCATAAAGGTAAGAATTTGGTTGTGGGAAATGTTTATAGACCCCCGAATAGCACTGTTGAACAGGATGAAATTCTATTTAATCATATAAATGAAGCTTGTAAGAAAGGAGAAATAATTTTAATGGGAGATTTTAATTTTCCTAATATTGACTGGAAGGGTAACCTAGTTAACATTGGAAGAGGGGCAGAATTCTTGGACACGATTCAAGATTGCTTTTTAGAGCAATTGGTTCATGATAATACAAGGGGTAATGCGTTATTGGATTTGGTGTTTAGCAGTTGTGAAAATAGGGTACACAATTTAACAGTGTGCGAGCATCTAGGGGAAAGTGACCACAATAGCATTAGATTTAACATTATGTTTCAGACAACTGTAGATAAAAATAACAGGTTAATTCCAAATTTTAGAGATGTTAATTTTCATAAGTTACTAGCTGAGGTAACTAATGTTTTTAAGGATGGGTTGGAGCATTCTCATATAGTAGATCAATGGAAGGAATTTAAAGATAAATTAAATGTAGCTGTTAATAAGCATATTTCGTTTAGGCAGAAAGATGTAGTTCGAAAGCTTTCTCCTATGTGGTTTTCAAAGGAAACAAAACGAGCTCTTAAGTTAAAACAAAAGACGTATAAAATATTTAAAGAAACAGGTAGGGACACTGATGGTAAGGAGTATAAAAAAGCTAGAAGGGAGTTTAAGTATATCAGTAGAAAACAGAAATTAGCATTGGAGGAAAAACTTGCTAGGGATATCAACAATAATCCAAAGGGATTTTTTGCTTACGCCAGTGGAAACAATAAAGGAAATAATCATCTGGGACCACTCGAAGATTATCAAGGCAATTTAATTCAAGATGATGTAGGAATGGCTAATATTTTAAATGAATTTTTCATGGGAGTTTTTAATAAGGACTTCAAATCTGATTTCATGCAAATAGAGGATAATATGCGTCCGCGGTTATTAAGGAATGCAATTTTACTAGAGAAGAAGTAGTTTATCACTTAAGAAGTATTAAACCTTTTAAAGCACCAGGACCAGATGAAATTTACCCAAAAGTACTAGTGGAGTGTGCGGAAGAACTGGGAGATGTTGTACTAACTATTTTCAAATCGACGTTTAATTCGGGTAATGTACCAATAGACTGGAAATTAGCAAATGTCACTCCGCTTTTTAAAAAAGGGGCAAAATGTGAACCTGGTAATTACAGACCGGTTAGTTTAACATCAGTGTTATGTAAGATTTTTGAAACATTAATAAAAAACAGCATCATATCATTTTTGGAATCAGAGAGCTTGCTGTCAGATAATCAGTATGGATTTAGGAAAGGAAGATCTTGTACAACAAATCTTTTAAAATTCTACGATAGGGTTACTGAAGAATTAGATAAAAGGAACAGTGTAGATGTAGTATACGTTGATTTCCAGAAAGCATTTGATAAAGTTCCCCACGAGGCATTGCTGTTCAAGTTGGAAAGGTTAGGGATTGGGGGTGAAATTTTACAATGGATAAGGAATTGGTTAATTAGTAGGAGTCAGCGGGTGCAAATTAAAGGTAATTACTCTCAGTGGGCAGAAGTTAAAAGTGGAGTGCCACAGGGTTCTGTGTTAGGTCCACTTTTATTTATTATTTTTATTGATGATATTTGTTGGGAGATTGGGAGCAAGGTCAGCATCTTTGCAGATGATTTAAAAATTATGGGGAACAAATAGAGCAATTACAAGGTGATTTAACAAAAATATCAGAATGGGCTGTTAAATGGGGTATGTCTTTTAATATCAGTAAATGTCAAGTGTTGCACATGGGTATCAAAAATAGTAAGGCTGCATATGTTTTACAGTGTGCAGAAATCAAAAATAGTGAGATTGTAAGCGATCTGGGTGTGTTGGTAAATGAGGATTTTAAAATGAGTCATCAATGTACAGTGGCTAGCAAAAAAGCTAATAGAATGTTGGGGTACATCAGGAAAAGTGTTTCATCAAAATCTAGGGATATTATCTTGCCATTGTACAGAGGTTTAGTAAGGCCACATCTTGAGTATGCTGTACAGTTCTGGTCACCATATCTTAAAAAAGACATTGCATTGTTAGAGAAAATTCAGCACAGGGCTACTAAAATGGTTCAAGGGTTTTCAGGCATGAATTATGAAGATAGATTAAGAAATTTGAATTTGTATACTCTGGAAGAAAGAAGGGTTAGGGGAGATTTGATTCAACTATTCAAATTTATCAAACAAGGAGGTGTGGAGGGTTTATATTTTAATATGAGTGATAGAACGAGAGGTCATGGGTTTAAGTTAAACAAATCCCATTTTAATCGGGAAGGGAGAAAACACTATTTCTATAATAGGGTAATAGACAAATGGAACAACTTGCCAGTGAATATTGTTAATTGTAAAGGAGTAACAGATTTTAAGAAGAAGTTAGATATGCATTGGGGGATAGTTAAGAGGTACTAGATGGACCAACCTTGTTGGGCCTTGAGCCTGTTGTTGGTCGTCAATATTTGTATTTGTATTTGTATATTGTATTGTTCTCATCATCGTTCCGTGACCTTAAATTATGGCAGTATTTACAAATATTCGTCAAAATTGTTCGTTATAATAGAAATTGTGTTTTGAATTATATAATTTTTATTTGCAATTTCTTCGAAATCCATTTTAGGTAGTGTAAGTTAAAAAATCATAGAGGGGGCAATTGCCCCTAATACCTTATAGCTAAATCCGCCACCGAGTGTGAAACGCCACAATCGATGCAAGCATTTTGAAGATAACCACAGTTCCACAGTTGTGAATTTTGCATTGAAATTGAATCTTGTGGCTCATCGCACCACACAGTTAACTAAAATAAAAATTCTTTCAAAATTTCGGACTTTTACTGGATTGATTTTTTTTTTCTAAGGAAAGCTGACTCGTGTATACAAAAATCCAAAAAGGTCATTTTCCATTAAAACGTTTATCCTGCCCTCGCCCCTTTTTCCTCAAGCTACTTCTTCCCAATTAACTGAGTCACAGTCACTGAACTGGTGGTCACAGTAGTGGCTCTAGAAAAAAAAAGAAGATATTTTAAAGCCATTATTAATCAGATTAAATCCTTGTTGAGTAATTATTACCACTATAGACATAAAAGTATTTTTAACATAGGTGACTAGATGGCGCCACTAGCTACAACTCTATGACAGAAATGATGAAGTGTTGTTTACTAGTACTGCACAATGGTCTACGGGTCTACCATGATTTGTTTGGTTTTTCTTCGAGATTTTTTTTTTTACAATTGGTTCAGTCAAAGCGTCCTTGATTGATTATTGGTAGTACTTACGTGCGTACGTATTTACGTGCTGCATCAAGGACGCTTTGGTTCAGTGAGCCAATAGCCTATTGGAGACAGTTCGGTATTGTAACGAAGAAAAATACGCGATTACACTATTTCGTAATTTTGAATCACAATCAGAGGACGATTTACCTGAGTAGTACTCCACTCTCCAAACTTTTATGCCAAGACCAATATGAACATATTTGAGATAAAACAATTTTAATGTGTACTATTCACAGTTTGTCTTATTTTACTAGGTCAGATGCCACTTAAAGTGGATGAACATGGTTCGTTGCTTTACCCATCTGTTTGTTGCAGCCGCAATATTATTATGAAACTAGCTGCCTTGCCTCGCATGAACGTTGTGAATGGCATGGTATAGTATTTAAATTAAGTGTAATAGGATAAAGAATAGCTATATTTTTTGTGAAAAAAACCCACCCGATTTGTTTGATGACGTCAGATGCAGGGCGTTTATCACTACTACTGCAACTACTTTTATAACGACTTCTACTTCAACTACTTTTATAACAACTTTTACTTCGACTTAAAACTTTTAATAATATTTACAAAATGGCGTTTTATACAAATAACAAAAACGTGGGATCTTATCTATTCCTAAAAAATGATAAAATTTTAATTTCTGCTTCTGATTCCACGACGAACAAGGACATTACAGTATCACCAATATTGAAATGCACGCCTTCTGTCATCGTCCCGACTGCAAACGACCCCGTAAAGAAAAAATCCAAGAAACAGCCTAATCAGTCGGAACCTGAACAAAACTTCATAACTTCGGCCATCATTTCCAATTGCAACAACTACATAGCTGCTGGCGATTCCAATAATTCCCTGCATTTATGGAAGAACGAAAACCAAGAATGGAAAATTATAAGCGTTCGTTCTGTAGTCCGAAAGTGCCAAAAAATCATTTTCACCAACTCTGCCTCGGATATTATTATTGCTGATCGAAGTGGGGATGTGTTTACCTTTTCCGTGACCAAATGCAGCGATCCTGGGGAGTTTCTGCTTGGTCACATTTGTCTTATCCTTGATATGTCAATCTCTAGCAACGATAAGTACTTGGCAACTTGTGATAGAGATGGAAAAATAAGAGTGTCTTATTACCCCAACAGCTATAACATCGTCAGTTATTGTTTGGGACATCAAGAGTTTGTGTCTTGTATCCAGTTTTTGCCACTCAGCGAGGAAGTCTTGTTGTCTAGCTCAGGTGATGGAACTGTACAAGTATGGGATTTTAAGGACGGATCGTTGAAAACCATGGTTAGTTTGCATGAGAACAACTTACTTTGTCAACATTGCAATGTCACAGTTGATGATACAATCCCTTCTGATAATTTGGCGTTGAGCGAGAAACAGGTGATGTTTTCGGTTCGCAATGTGAAATACCATCCCAAATTTAAAATGTACTGTGTTTTGTTTCATTTGCAAAATGGTATAGCAATTTATCAATTATCCGATGACGGTCCTCAGCAGAGTTTTGTTTTTAAGCAGTTTCTAACGCTTCAAACTCCCCCGTTGGATGCGATATTCACTCCCAAAGGGGATTTGTTTGTGCTAACTAAGGATACAGGTAATGCATCAGTTTATTTCGAATATAATGAAGTTTCTCAAGCCTTCTCGAAGGTAGTGAATGCTGAACTTCCTGGTGTAAAAGAAATCAAGATGTTTTACGAGGATCATGAACAGATCCCTTTTCAAGATGATTTTGTGTCTTTATTCAAGAGAGTGTATGATATTCCTGATAATGATGAGGAAGAATGTAGTAAACCTAAAGAAAAGAAAAATAAAACCGAATAGTAACTTTTGGGGTTGATGTATTGTGTCTGACTTAGTCGTGTAATATTTTTTTTTGGCAATGTCCAACCAAGGATCCAAAGATAAATTGTTTCAATTCAATGCTTTCAAATTTAAGAAGGATTAATAAATTTGTTATTTAATATACCTACACAGTTAAAACTTTTAATTCTTAATTTTCATCTATTTGAAAATATAGAAATCATTTTCTTTGTTGATAATTTTTATGTTGCTAATAAATTTTTTAAAATATATTTTTAGGCACATTATATTTTGATTCTGGATTATTTTATATTATGAGAGAGTGAGAAGCTAAGGGATGCAAGTGATTTAAAAAATAGAGTAAACTGTGGTTATGGATAATAAATAGGTATAGATGACATAAGACATTTGATGACATAAGTTTTTTTTTTTGGGTAATAAATTCATATTATGGCAACTCCACATGACTTTGTTGGTATTTTCTGATTTTTGCAATGTCTTTTAATCTAGCAACTGTATGACATCATCGTGCTGCGTATTCGTTTGTGCAGTTCCCAGAACTAATTTTAGCAGCAATTTCGTATAGGAGCGGATGAATACAACAATGTGTTGATGTTTTATCATCACTGGTGTTTTACAGAACTGCTTAAACTAGAAGACGTATCAAGTCATCTTTTTTCAGGTTAGTGTTTTGATGTGTGCATTCTTAGTTATAGTGTTCACATAGTTTTAAAAAAGGGCAGGGGGGGATTTGTCAAAAAGGGCACTTTTTGTTATGTAAAAGCACTTTCCTTACCTTTAACTAGATTTTTATCAAGAGGGCCAGAATTTTCTCTTTTCTAAAAGCTTTTATAAAGTTTGTATAATTTAGTGTTTTTTTTAAGAAATGTTTAAAATTTCACAAAAAATAAAAATTAAAAACTGCACCATAAACTCATTACATAAAAAATCTCTAATAGTAGTGTTTTTTTTTTTCCATTTTTTCAAAAAAGAAAATTTTGAAATCCCCAAATTTTTCTAAAGTTCCTTGTTAAAAAGTTTTTACTATCTCAAATTTCATAAAGGAAGAGAGAGATAAGTTTCAAATAAAAAAAAATTAACAAAATATATTAGCAGTATAACAAATTAGAACATTAATACCGACCAAACAAAAAGAAACTAAGCTTCTTCCGAAAAAAGAAAAGATTTTTATAACTCCAAATGACAAGTCCTAAACTTCAATTTCGTAAATTAAATTATATTTTCGAAAAATGTAATGCAATTTTGTTATGTAGTGCAAATCAAATCATGATGAAATAGAAAGTGGTGAAGTTTAAACATATATTCATCAGATGCAAAATGATTGTAATGTAAGTCTTTCAAAAGAGATCGCATTTAGTGAATTTCTACAATTTTAACGTTTTTTTATGAATGAAAAAGTTGTTAAAAGAGTGCCATCTGGAAGTTGCATTTGTCAGAGGCAAATAAAATTAAGAGTTATAACCATCTTACATTTCGTGTGTGATATCCTCGTTTGACGAAGATCGCAAGTATTCGGACAAAAGATAAAAAGTTCATTATTTTCTGACGTTAAGATTGATTATAGTAATGGGCAATTTCAAAAAAGGGGAGGGAAAAATCCACAGGCATTGTGAGGGAGCGAAGAGCATCACAATTAGGGGCGTACATTTTTTGACAGAAGTTATTTACAATCCTTTCTTGGCAAATACCTTCCTTCAAAGTAAGCAGTTTTTGGATTGATGCATTGTGAATTCCGGCTCAACTGCCGCCCCATTTCAAGTGTTAAGAAAAGTAATCCTTTACACATGTACCAACAGCCTACAATTATCTTTTATGTTACCAACTGAATACCTATAGATCTCAGAAACGTCTCTTTACTTTAACTACGTTGTTCAGCAAATGTCACGTGGGTTGAGGGTACGATTGGGATAACAAGGCAATCCTACAGACCTACGTTTTTGCGGAAAAATATTTTTTTTAATTACGGGGTGCAAAGAAGATACTGAAAAAAAGGCAGGGCACATTTTTCACTTCTAAAATGGGCAGGGCGCATCGGCACATACAAAAAAAAGGGCAGGGCGCGGCGCCCTTTGAAAAACGCATAACAGGAACACTAGTTAGTTATGTCTCCTGTATTAAGTGTGATTGAGAAGTTTGAGACGGAAATAGGAAGCAGTTTTGAATTGAAATTTTCGATTAAAGATCATACTTTTGGATGTCCTGGTGTGGCTAATAGATTTTTCATTATTCATTTGGCCCATGATAAAAAAAAATTGGATTTTTTTATGGAATCAGGGTAAATTAAAAGTGATATGAAGCTAACACTGAAGGCAAATAAGTCAGATGGATTTGGGTATGCAGAAATCAAATAGGGGTGAGGGGGGATGTTTGTTACTGTTTAATTTTTCTGGATACAGTTGTAAGAAAATACTTTTTTGGAATTGTTTTATGTGTTAGTTATTTTCGAATTTATGCACCATAGTCAACTGCTCAAAAGATTGCCTGTAAGCAACTGTTCAAAGGTGGTACCAGCTTTGATCCCGAGTAGTTGTAAGCCGGAGACCACAATTTTGCCTGTAGTCCATGATCGAGGTGATGAGTCTGTGACATAAAGTGTGCGCGCTTTAGAGTGTCGGTCAATAATTAAAAACACCAAAGTCTAATAACCGCTTTTGTTGTATAAAACTTCATATTAAATTCTAAAATTCGTCGCTGCAAATCGAAACTTTTTTAGTCACCAAGAAAAAAAAAATGTGCTAAATGTCCTATAATTCATCTGTTCCAATTAATATATTATACATGAAATTTTGGGATACAAGTAAGCATCTATCATATGCCGAGATCTAGCAGCTTAAGAATCAACTACTTAAAAAATAAGCTGGTTTGTTTGAATTGTAAGCTGCTTTTTTACGAAATGATAAAATTTTCCCCTTCGCTTCTCGCCAGTCATATAAATTCTCTACCATGTATGTAAAGTTTTGGCTTTATTTACTCAAATTGTTTTATAGCGTAGATCCTGGATATAACTACCCTTCACTGTAGTAATATGGTTGGTGTTACGAGGTAGAAAATTGTTACATTCATTAAACAACGTTTTGGGGATTTTCAGTTGCAGCAATTATAAAGAAAGGGTCCCTTTATTTTGACTTTTTGAGGTTGTTGCACGAAGGGTCAATTGTATTGACCCTTCATAAAATGAATGGATCACCTACAAATAAGTTCAATGCATTTCAGGGGTGCCCATCCCCCCCAAACTCAATGGCGCAAATCCCCCCCAAAAATTTTCTCTATCCTTCCCTCCCTAGGGACGTAGCCAAAGGGAGGAAGGTCCGGACCCCCCTCATCCCCCCTCTTCAGGTTAAGGTTCGGACACCCTCTCCCCTCTTCAGGTAATAGGCCAACCCCCCCCCTCTAATGACCGGACCCCCCCTCCTTGAATTGCCCCCCCCCCATCTTAATTACATTATGTAAATTCACTCCCCATTTCTATCTCTAATTTTTCTTTTTTTTATTATTATTCAACATGTACCAGACCAGCAACTTTTAGAAACTACAATAATCTCCTGGTTGCATATCCGTTTTCAACAAACGCATTTATATAAGCAGGGTCACCATTAAGGGTGTGCCACAGGTGCCGCTGCTTTATGTGGGGCCCCGCGTTGACAAGGATACAATTTCTTTAAAAAAAATTAGAAAATCGGTTTTTAACGTGAAACGTCTTTAAATCATTTGCATGGGAAATCGGGATAGAAATATCATAATAAGGTGTCCATTTCGACACGTGACGAATAGCACACTGCATAGATTTAGCTTCGTTTAATAGGAAATGGGAGCTCATGCGTATAAAATCAGTATATAAACAAAACATATGAGACGTGGGGGGAGGGGGGGGGCAGCGAGAGACCGCGGCGTCAGACGAATCAGCTTGTTTATCTTCCGTCTGTTGGCGACCAATCAATACAATCAGCTGTAATGACATTAGTTTCTTTTTTGGGGCCCCTCTTGGAGATGTAATCCTTACCCTCCCCCTTCCCCCCCCCCAAAAAAAAAACATCAACAAACTTCTCCCCCTTAAATTTTTTTTTCTCAAAAAAATTATTAATTTTTATTAGTAAAAAGGAATACGTTGGCATTTGAATATCGAGGCAGCAACAGTTATTACTGTTATTAACTACTTTTAACAGTTGTCAATAACTATGTACATTTAAAATTAGTAAATCACTCCCTAATTATGAAATAAATTTAGAGAACAAATTTAAAGTTTGATAATCCTTATAATATATGTGTGGTAACGATTAATTAGAAAATTTATAGTTATGATAGTTTAAAGATCTAATAAACGTTTTAGTTGACAAAAACTGGTAAAGAGTAATATAAATTATAAAGGCCACATTATCAACAGTATAGTGGCAGTCAAAACACTCGAAATTGCATAGTATATTGTGCAACCCAATCGCCACTGTTAATTTTAAATTAAACTATAAATATACAGAATTTAATTCAGAGAAAGTTATTTACTTATTACCAATGAATATTAACTTCCATAAATTAAATTTAAATTGTAAAGGTCATTTTTATTCAATGATCTAAAAGAAACAAAACATTTACCAACTTAACGGCGCCAGGTGTTGTCCTCGTTATCTAATCATTGCCATCGTTCAAAAATACGAGGATTTATTACGAGGTATTTCCTTCGAGATGGACCCCGAACCGTCGCCAATAGCCCAATATGCAGCTTCAGTGTGACTTCCAATGCAGTGTCCGTTCGGAGGTCTAATTTAAGTTGAATCTTACAAGTAGGGTAATTTAATCTTCTCTCGCTTTCATTTGCTATTTCTTTGGTCTTGAACTTTCCTAAATAAAGGATTTTTAAAACTTGCAATTCCCAACTTTTAAGGATTCCAGATTGTTGTTGGAGGGGGGGGGGGTAAAATTTTACAGTGATTCGGATTTTAATTTTTTTAATTTTAATTACAATGGGAGTGGTTTGAACCCCCCTTACGTGCCTGATTTTGGCCAGTATTTTATAATATTAATTAAATTAATTAATTAATATTAATGATCTTGTAAACTTTTATAGTGACTGACAAAAAAATAAGACCACAGACTATTTTGAAATGGCACTCGCGCTTTTGGAGAAATTAAAATATTTTTTTTTGTAAATTTATTTCATAGGATACATTTAATTGAATAAAAAAAATCGGCTATATCTCCGTTATATACAATATAATGTTTAATTGCTGCAAAAATATAGAAAAGGGAAAAATTCTCAGCAATTTTAACGATTTGAAATGTCTTATGAGAATTCAATTCTTAAAGGTATATAGCTATTTTTACTGTAATGTTTAGATTTAACCAATAATACACACTTTTTTTTCAGTTTTGCTTCGTACTTGCTATTTTGGAAGGTTTTAAAAATACCATTCCTAAATGTAATTTAGAATAAATTAAAATTTATTTTTACATTTTATTTTGTTAAAAACAAAATTAAATTACACAATGAATAATGTATATTTTTAAATTAAAGGCATTTAAAAAAATTATTTCATAAAGTTGTAAATCATATATAAAATTTATCAACCATATGAGGTAATTTTAGAGGATTTTGGGGTGCCTTCTAAAATTAGTTTTTATTTTTAAGTTTATTATTCAATATCTAAGCATTATTACACGTTAAAAAGTAATTTACAAAACCTTTACTATTTTGTAAAACTTTCAATGTCAAAAAGCGGAGAGTTATAATGTACTAAAAAGGAAGTTTTTGAGCTGATTAACTGCACATAATTTTATAAACAGTTTTATAATGGGCTACGAAAATAAATAACAAAACTATTTTCTTTCTTTTCCCATCCCTGAAAATATTTCTTCCCGGAAATATTGTCTAACTTCAAACCTTCCTTGAGGTTGAACGAGTTGTGTCCCTTTTTGAACACTGGAAGAAAATTTAGCTTCCCCATTCTTATATTTGGATATTTTAAATATGACTATTAAATGCAAAAATTTAATTTTATCGAATTTTAAGAAACCTTATAAAATTAAACTTTAATTTAAAAATGCCGTAAAATATTTATCCACTTACCACTACAGTTTCTCAAACTCAGGAAATACTTTTCATTAAGGTTTTTTCTTTTTTACAATTTAAATAATTGTAACTTTGATCCACATTTCAACAGTAAGTTCAGAAAGAATAAGCATTCTTGTTGACTGAAAAATATTATATGTTCTTTTGCCACATTGAAGTTATTAAAACTGATTCGACCGGCCAAGACGAAACCCAAATACAGTAAAATCGTCTACACTTACTATTAAACATACGTATGGAATCGAAATAATTAGTTTCTAGTGGAGTTGTATATAAAAATCGTAATTTATGTTATACGTGTTATTGAGATGAGGAGACAATCTGCTTCATTGCAGTTTTTTTTTAAACAAAGTTAAATTTGTTGAACCAATTGCTTAGATGTTTTGTAATGTAATCGTAATTTATGATATAAGGATATGAAACGAGATTCCAGGTTCTGAGTTTGTAGCACTCTTCATATTTATTATTATTTATGCATTCTTGCTAATGGGAAATTTATTGCCTCACAGCGTTTTTTAATTTCAATCTCAGCACTGAAGTGTATTCTGAATGTTTGAACCGGACAAAAATGAGTAAACGTGTACGTAATTTTTTTTACAATGTCATCCAACTTATGTGCCGAAGAGGCGTTTCTCGAATTCGCTGGAAATTCCAGTGATTGAAGGCACATTTTATAATGTATTATACTTATTAAATAATTTTTTCCCCAAAACATTTCCCCCCTAAAACAAAATAATAATAAAAAAGCTATGTAAAAAAATCCCCCCCAAAAATTTTGATTGCGCATCTTGCGCCATGATCCCCCCCTGTGGGCACCCCTGATGCATTTTATATTTTGCATTGATATGAATTTGAAAAGTTTGACTACTAATTAAGTTAAGAGCAGGCTCAAGCAGTTTGCTTAAATAGATAACTTCTGTAGGTCTTTTAATTTTAGCATGTTTACATCTATCTCAGCAAAAAATTATGAATAAAACTAAATATCCCTTTCAAAAATTGTTGACATAACAAAAAAAAAAATCAAAATTTAGCTTGTCACTTCTTTTATTTAGATAATTGAAGAAAGGTTTGAATAATATTAAAGTTCCTGAATAATGTACAGGACTATGTAGCATTGCAGCTACTAGTTTAAATGAATATATTTAAGAATGCAGTGTTCACTCTAGAAATAAAAAGGGGCAGGGCGCTGTTGGCAGTAAAAGGGCACTCCGTTTTTAAAAAGGCACTTCTTGTTTTTAAAAGGGCACTTTAAAAACAAGAAGTGGGGTTGGGCGTGGCCACACATTGACACATAAAACACGTGACCAAACAAAAAAGTTCCGATTTTTTGGTTGACAGTGCAATAGAGCTGCATATTGGGCTATTGTTCACGGTTCGGGGCCAATCTCGAAGGGAAGACCCGTACAAAATGTATGTATCTTTATGAAGATATTACTTAAAATTTAATGTTTTCCCTAAAAACCAAATCTGTAAGTATCCCTAATTAGACACTGTACAAAACTATTGAAAAGGTTACTTAAATCCAAAATTTGGTAATAAAATGCTCGGGTAATCTCGCCTCGCCCCAAACCGTCTTCTCTTTAAAAAAAACCACACAGAAAAAAAAAACTTAGCATTTCAGATGCTGGCACAGGCAACCAATAGGATTCGTGTAATGTCCCTTGCTCTAAATTACCGTTACAGCGGAATCGTGATTTCGCAACACGCATAGATAAAACAGAGTTTATTTTTCTACTGTCATAATTCACTTAATTCCAATTTATACACAAAACAATTTTAATCATTGCCTTTTTTAAAGACAGCTACGGAAACAAGGACGCTTGTATTTGACAGAAAAGGGCAAGAAGGGCGGCATTTCTGAAAAAGGGGCATGAGGGCGCTATCGAGATGAAAAAAGGGCGGACTGCCCTTCAAAAAACGCCTAGAGTGAACACTGAAGAATGAATTAAGAATTGAATTTATTTAAGAATCTTGATTTGAGAATTAAGAAAAATTAATTTGTTTAAGAATCTTGTATTATTTTCAAGTTAATGAGGAAGTTCAATTTTTTCCACATAAGTCTATTTAAATTCAGAAAGAATTCAGCATGTTATCTGCATATGAACAAGTGTTCTTGCCATATACATAATTAAGAACGCTATGTGAAGCATAACATGCTATTAAACATGTAATCTTAATCATCTCAAACAAAGTACTTCTTTTTTGAAAAATTATAGTCATGAATATGTATAATCAAAAATAGTGCAGATCAATTCATATCAACCTTGTTGGGCCTTGAGCCTGTTGTTGGTCTTCAATATTTGTATTTTTATTTGCTTTTAAAAAGCAAGCTACTTTTAACTAGATTTCTTTAACCTTGCAAAAACACCTGGTTTCGGGTCCTTAGCAAATGCGGAACATGATGCAAACCTAGCTGTTGCGTCCTTTGAACTGTATTATAACTTTTTTTAAGTGTAGGCCATAACATATTGTCATTTAAATCTGCAGTTTTTAGTTAGATGCATAACAACGGCTTTCCTAAACTTCCTAGTGCATATTCTTATAATCATCTGTATGATATATATTTTACTGGAACATGTTTGGGATAATAGGTAGATAGGATATATAAAATAAATTTATATTATGTTTGTGCAAAGGAAAAAAAAACAGTAAGTTTATTGTTTATTTTATTTTCATACTGAGAAAAATACTAAACATCCAACTGAAAACTGATTTGTGATGTAACAGAGACAAAAATTAAGGAAGATTCGGACATTGGGGAATCTTCACAATTTATTTGTGTCGGTGTTTTTGTAACTAGAATTTTTGATGACTCAAACAGTTTGTCTCGGAACAGAGACAGACTATATTACATATCATTTACATGGAATCAGAACAAAAGCACCCATGACACTAAATGTAGATTTTCATTCACATGAAGTTTCTTTTTTTTTTAAAGTTGACATCGTGAAAAATATAAAAGGTTTTTTCCTCTACAAAACTCATATGATTGGGAACTTAAAATTTTTCATAGAAAACCCCTTCTTAGAAAGATTATATGACCAAATAACATTCGAAGGCTCTCGGAACATACTTTCACATTTCTTTTATTTTTTTTAATGTAAATCAGAACACAACACTACAGAAAAGTGCCATTTCTGAAGATATTAAGAGCAAATATAACATAAAACTACTATACAAATATTGGTTGAGATTCACAGTTCGTGACGATTGGCCACAAAAATCCAGGAGTTCACTTCTACATGTGGTATTAAGACAATCATTGTGTGCCTGTAGCCACGAATTGCAAATCTTTACCCAAATATCATGAGTAACACCTCTTTTGAGATCTAAGGGCAGGATAAATATGCAATACACATTTCTAACATACAACTCCAAGTTTTGGAAAATCTCGATTATTAAATGAGCATAGGCGGAGATGCTGGAACAGAGCGTAGTCTCCCTATTGGCAAATACATAGTTAACTCATAATTTAAAACAAAAGAACGTTAAAATTGGCAACAAATGCAGTAATATTTGCTAAATAAGAATTAATGTTGTATAGGGTGCAAAATTAACACCAGACAAATCTAATCGATTTGTGAAAGTGATGATTTTGTAATAGATCCAGTCCTGGTAAAAAAAATTTATTCACTGTACTTTTTTTATAACATCTACTAATATTGAAAATTTGTGCTGTCATGGTCATCAATAATTCATACGTTTTTAAAAGTCACTTAAAATATTTTCCATTCTTTGGTCTGTTATTTTTTAAAGTTACCAGAAATTGTGCCTGGTCTTAATTTTGAACCCTGATATAATATCTCGGTGAATTAAGAATTAAAAAAAAAGCAATTGCATTTATTGAGGGTTAGATCACTGAAGTGGAAGTATAGACAAAATTTTATATATTAATGTTAAACATCTGTATAAGTTTATTCAGGTGTAAACGATTTATTTCATGGGAAGAATGCCGGATTCTGGAGAGTTAATATGTACTAGTTTGATATAAGTATATATTCAACCAACAGCTGTGAAGAATTAGAGTAATGCTAATAGTAATAATAATAATGATTCTGAAAGTCTTTTTTCGAAAATCATATCAACATTACTTTAGTATCTGAACTAACATTTTAAGTTTTTAAATCTTCCATGGATTTATCTTGTTTTGAAATCATATGCATCAATATTCCATTACCCATTTAGTTAATTAGCAATGTTTTCTTAATTAATAATTGAGTTCATTGAATAGATAATCGAGTGTGTCTCTCCTCAAATAAGCAACTATGCCTATGCAAATTAGTACTTTAAATATCTTGCCTAATTTTCAAAAAGTTCGAAACTAAACACTTCCTATTATAGCACCATAACGCAACATACACAATTGAGCTTCAGTTTTTATTTTATCAAGCATAATACATTCATTGCTCCACTGTGATAGTGGTACACCTATTCTAAGGTGTGTGATTCTTAAAGAAAATGGTGATAATAGCATATGTGCAGGGTCATGTACTAGAATGGGTAAAAAAATTGCTGGCCAGGAGAAGGGGTGCCAGATGGGCTAAAACAATGTCAATTTATAAAAGGGTGCCAAAGGGTATTTTTGCTCCCAGGTGAAACAGGTTATAGTTTCATCCTGGCGTGTGCACCTGTTTTGTTACGGAATGTTGTATGTGGAATTATAGCGTCAGAAAACTATTTTTAAAATTATTTATATTTTATAATGCTTTAATATGCAATGCAAAGAAACGTTAAATAAAATAAATTTTCTTCCAAAATATATTCGTAGACATGACAAATTATGAGTTGGATTTGAAACATTTATTTAGAACTATACAAAACAATTATTGTATGGGATATTTAAAATTATATTTTCAGAAAAGAAATTAAGAAGAACGTAAATATTTCATAAAAAAATGTAGAAAGTAAATACAGAAATGTCCGTATTTTTTACTTAAATTCAAAAGTGCAATTAGAACTTATTTGAAAAATCACTTATTGATTACATTAAAAAGTTTAATATAATTTTGTAGAAAAATTTTGCATTAAAATGTAGGACATCTTTTTAATAAACAAAGAAATTGTAAGTTTTTTTTTTTTATTAGTATAGATTAATATGGGATAATTGATTAAAAAGTATACTTCAGAATACTCACGTGTATAGTCATTAACTAAAAGTACAGTAATCTCTTTGTGTTACCAATCCATAGAGGATCAAAAATCTTTTATTTTTAGAAACACATGCACTTTTTGTTTGCGAAAAATTACATTGTTACATTAATCTTCTACAATAGCAAATATATTTTACAGGTAAATTGATATCTTCTTAAAATTATAATTGATGGATTTGCAATAAGAACAAACTCTCATGCAGTTACTTACATAATTACCTTTCTTGATAATTCTAAAAAAAAACTAGACAAAATAGAACATTATCAGTGCCAATTTTATTGAATGGATATAAGTAAAATATACAGGGGAATCAAAAGAATAATAGAAGATTCAGTTTGTTTTGTCGATTATCATGTGCAAGAGCATATTGCTTTTTGAAATATTGCATAGTAGAGGCAGTCTGCATCACATTAGCAAACAGTTATCGCATGAATAATAATGTAAAGAATCTCTGATAATAACCTTTTTAATATAATACATTTAAGCCTTTAAATGTAACTAAATTATAGTATTAAATAATAAGACGTTAAAATATTATATAGGGGCCATTCACAAATAATGTTGCGCTTGGGGGGTAAATGAAGCTGTGACCCTTTGTGATATGGGTTGGGGGATTACAAAAAGTGTCACCACACACATTGCCTAAAATATAAAATCGGAATTTTAAATCGTTAGGTTACCAATGAAAAATAAAATTTCAAATACCATCTATAACTTAGCGCTTTGGCTGAACTGCCAGTATATGTATATATAATTTATTATGTGCTAGATTGATATTGTTGGTAGAATACAATGGTGCAGCAATTCAAAAATTACAAGGGGGGGGGGGGGGGGGGAATATGTATATTTTCATGTCCCGGAATATTTACTAAAATAAAAAACTCGACACCAATTAGCATTTATGCTATTTAGTTAGCATTAAATTTCATGTAATTAGCATATGGTTAGAAAGGTGTGACATCATTTATGGACGGCCCAATATCTTAAATTAAAAAAATTAATTAATTCTGAAGTTCAAAGAGATTACTGTAGTCATTGAAACTCTAACATTTCTAAGGCATTTATTTATATAAATCATCTGTTTCATATGTTTAGATCAAACTATTTATTGCGTTCTTTTCCTTTTGTGAAACTTCTATTTGCTGTGGTGTTCAAACAAGGAATTTTAGATCAAGAGAAATCCTACATATCCTTTACATTATATATTTTTAATATGTACACTATACTTTCCTTAAATTTACATATAAGTACATTTGTGAAAATATTCATAATTATAATTTACAATTAAGATGGCATATTTCTTGGAATTCTTTAATTAGAAATATAAATAGGTGCACTGCCCGGATAACGTCAAGTTTTTTTTTGTTTTAGAAAAGGTAAACTATACATTAGCCACACAATATATTTATTGGATGAGTTTGGAATTAAGTCTTTAAATTACTTTACATATTTAACCTGCTCTTGAAATTTCAAATAAAAACCGCTTTAATGCAAGTAAAGTATTTTTTCCAGCAAATATCAATTAAAAAAAATCATGTTAGATTTGAATAGTAGTATAACTTTTTCATCATAAAATATACCGCATATGCATATACAATCAATTTTGATCATAAGCCTACTCAGTATTGCATATATGTATATTTTCATAGAAATATGTTAAAATTCAACATAGTATATTCATTTTCATTCGTGTTCACAAGTATAACAGCAGCAGAACAGAATTTAAAAATTAGAAATGACTAGTTACACAAGAATGAAGTAGTTAAGAAAATAGCAACGTTTAAAAAAAAACATTATAATAGTTTTTATATTATGTATATAGTATATATCGGCTATAGATAAGCTAAATATCTGAAAACATTTTGGCAAAAATAACACAATGTGCGAAGTGAGAAAAGGTAGAAGAAGTCCAAAGTAACCAACAAAGGCAGCCTAGAAGAGTTTACGGAACACACAAATAAAAGGCCAAAAGTACAATAACATGAACTGTAAAAGTTTATTTTCTACATGTAACCAGAAAAACTTGTAGAGCGTATGTTTTCTCTTTTATCACACGAAGGAATGAAACAGCAGATAGAGAGATTTTAGGGAAAGAAAAATAGCATTGGTAGTAAAGCATTTTCTTCAAAATTGAAATGTAAAGTTCTAAGTAGCATTTTCGTGGTGAAGCTTTAAGTCAAATATAATTATTAAGTGTATTGTGAAAAAAAAATTATATTTCAGAAAACCCATGTTACTTTTTAAAATAAATCTTTTACTTATTTACAAATAATGAATTTTTGGGAATGTTGGAATATCGTTCCAACAAATTCCAAAGAAATGATTGAAATCTAAAATTTAAGAAGGAGAAAAATTGGGTAAACGAATTGTTGATGTTTTTTTTTTTACAGTTTAATGTTCCAAATAGAAACTTAACTAAATGTGTATTTTGCTAATAGTATTTAAAATTTAGGTTCAAATAAGTGACAGTATAGAAAAATCTTAATGAAAGATTTATTGTAAGTTAACTCATGATCAATGAATTTGAAGTGAAAATTATCAATTCTCCCAAAATGTAATTAAATAAGTTCTCACGAATACAATAGACTTTAAAAGAAAATTTACGAAAGGTCCCAAGTAATAAACATGACAGTAAAATATATAATTTTTTAAAAGATAACTGCAAATTTATTCTATTGAATTTAGCTCTTGTTTATTTTTGATCGAATGTGTAATGTATCATGTTGATTTTGTTCCAAAAAGTGCAATGTTTTATGTGTTTAGCAATATACATCCATGTAAAAGTACATTAATATGAACAGTTTTTGAAGAAAACAATATTACAATAATTAAAAATACTTTTTTGCAAACCAGTAAATATTACAAATAAAAGAATTTACAGGATATATGTAATTTACCTGCCGACATTTTAAACTACAAATTAACACAATTTTTATACGACTTTATTTGCAAACTTTGCTGTCTGCCTAAGAAATATCACAAATTTTCGAGATTTAATCGAAAATTAAGAAATCTGCAAAAATTATAACTGTTTTTAGGTTATGGATATACAAGCGCTCAATTTTGAAAGTATCATGAGTATAATTTTTTTTAAAAAAAATTTCTTACTAAAGCATTTGCCAAAAAATTCAAGGAAAATATAGAAAAAATTACAAGGATTGTTCTATATTTTTCCCTCTTTAAATAGGAAATTTTGCTTCTTATTTATACATAACCACATGTATTATTAGAAATATGTGTACCCAGAGGAATTGTTTGACGAAGCATTTTTACTAAACTAAAATCAGTATAGAAAACGAATTTGTGAAATTTACAGAAAGCAACATGTTTTATGCATCTGTACATATAGGTAAACATCCTTATTTGCTTTGCATGGTTGATACGTAGAAGTTAGCAGGTGTGACATTTATTTAAATTAACACAATCAAAAATGTTTTCTTCAAAGACTTATTCATATAGAACTACTTGAGCTTGAAGTAGAAATATTAGTATGACAATGAATCTTCCAGCTGTGTGCAATAAAAATAAGCACCCAAGTTACAAAATAAGTTTTTTTTTTAAACATACATTCATGGTTTTTACTAAGAGCTAATTGAGCATTTTGAAGTGTAATTATGTAAATATTTTGTGTTTAGTCTAAGAAAATTTTAGAATCTATAGTACATACTTTATAAATACATAAAAACAACACATGTATTCTCATATCTATAATATCATTTACAAAACTAATTGTAAAATTACTATTAAATACAAAACTACCGATTTAAACTATTAGTACTGATATCAGTGATCCTCAATCTGAAGTATGCATACTCCCAAATATGGAACAGCTGTTGGAGATACACGGTAAGAACTCGAAAGTTTTAAAATGAACTCGACAAACCAGCATATAGGTTTATAAAATACTTTTTAGAAAATATGATTAATGGTATATGTTGATTTTTTTATTAGGATTTTCATTATTTAGCTATTTGGGAATGGATTTTCAGGACAGACATTGTTTTGATATTAGAAAGGTGTGACATTCCCTGGATACAGTTCATGTAAAATATTTAATTAATTACTGTTGATCAATTTTTCGATGGTACAGCAGATATGAATAAACTATCACTAGTTTCAATTTTAAAATTTGTGTATTTCCATTACCTTGTGTCTGTAACTGAGGGCAAGAAGTCAATAAAAACAACATAATTAACATGAAGCTATTTTTTAAAAATAATTCTTAAATGTATTTAGTACCAACAGCTAGATACAGTTTCCCAGACTGTAAAATATTAATATGTAAAGATTGAGGACCACTGAGCTATGCGAAGAAAGTAACAAAACAAATATAGCACAAAGACAACAAATTTGCATATTAAGTTTCATTTAATTGTGTGATAAAGAGAAAACAATTATTTCCTTTTTAAAATTTCTGTACAGTCGCTGAATTCATTACCTAAAACACTTCAAACAGTATTGATCTAGCTTTACAGTGGATTAATGAACAATCTAACCAGAGTTCCTCTCCAACAATATACAAACAAGCTAACTTTGGTTGCCAACCAACAACATATTTTTTTTTTTGCTTTTTTTATTTATATTTATGTGGTTTTTGTTTTGTTTTGTTTTTCATTGAGCAATGCATCCGTTATTGCCCTGTCTTCACAAAGCTGACGATAGTTCCTGCACTCGAAAGAGAAGAGTGCTTGAAGTGTTCGCGTCCCCATTGTCCAATCGCAGGGGCAGCTCGGGGCTCAATGCAACACCAGCACCGAATACCGCGGAGAAATGTAAGCACGAGGGGTGCTTTTGGCACGTGTAAGGCAGTGAGACACTGTGAAATTTTAGATCTGGTCCTGAAGCTTCAACGATTGTTCACCTCATGAAACAACAAGTACTATAATACATAAACTTCCAGCGGGTTCTTCTGCATTCTTTCTCAAACAGGAAAGAGAAGAGCCAATAGTCTTAAGGCTACCTCGACTGCAATAGGCTCCGCTTGTGTTATATATATATATAATTTTTTCTGTACAGCGGTCTCACACAATGAGGCTTCTGATACGTGATGTCTCATAAAATCCAGATGTTTTCTTTTAGAATGATATGAAGATAAAGCAAAGTTAGTTGTCTGCAAGCACCAAGACAGAAGCATTTGAACCGCACATGAAAAGGTATACAATCTCTTTTACTTTAAGGTGGGGGGGGGGGGGGGGAAGAAAAAGTCCTTAAGAAGGTGGTAGTGTAGGCCCTTTGAAGAGAGGGCGCGAGTATTTGGACTAAAGTGCAACATACAACTATGTGCAAAGTAGGTTGTGGAAACTGTCTAGGAAAAATGCCACTCTGTGTTATCTAAAACTGTTTTCGGCAGTTTTAATGTTAACACTCTCTTTTGCAATATTATCACAGCTGCAAGCCATCTTACAAACAAAACAGTAACACTGCTGAGTGAACTAAAAATATCTTCTTACAATGTTATACAAAAAGTTGGTAGGGTTCCTAAAATGTGTATAGACTCGTTTAACTTAACACGGGTGCACTTATTTCTTGAAATGGAAAGAACTTGCACATGGTCTCTTCACACATGCTCAAATTATAACTAATCAGTTACTTACTGTAGCATTAGGTTTATTTTGGTCATGCGAACTAAACCCTAAAAAAATCTGCAACTGGTATAATTTTCATGTACATTTTGTTTGTTTCACGTGTGTGTGCAACATTTTCTTTCCCTGAGTTCTGACATATAAGACATATATCAATAAGAATAAGGAAACACTTTTGTAAGAAATGTGCCATAGAAAAGGTTATAATTTACCCAATACTTCTGTAGTATCCGAAATTTTTTTTAAACAAATAATCTTTCCACTGAATAGAAAAGCTTACTTTTAAAGACATAAATCCAAATAATTCTACTTTTGTAAAAGACACAGTTATATTTTACATTTGTTGATAGGATCTAAAATGCAAACAAATTCAAATTTAATTTCCTTTTGAATGAAAACTTTTCATCCCGCCTACAGCAGAAAGCCGCAGTTGGTGCAGCACTTTAAGATGCTCCGATTACATAAACACTAGCAACCCTGCCTAGATTAAACTATAAATCTCATTTACCTTTGTACTTTCCATTCTATAATGTAAAAAAGAGCAGCGCAAGCTGATCGAAAACTCAACAGTGAAAATTTTGAGCACAGTCACCGACTCGAGGGTCGTTTTGATCTGCAGTGTAAAACCACACACTTGCTAGTTGTGATTCCCTTCAAAAATACATTGAAAACCAGAAGAACCAGAGCCTGGTTTCTATCTAACTTCGATGGGAGCAAAGGAACGTGGATCCCACCTGTGCATCGGAAACAAGATGACCACTAAGGTAAAAAAACGAATTAATAAATGTGGGGGAATGTAAAGGATGCTGTGAGAGAACTGTCCTACTCTTCTCTTTATAGGTTTCTTCCTATACATGGAAAGAGACTGGACGGAATAAAAATTCTGTGTGAGAGGTGGGCATAATCGATTTTCAGCTTTAGATCAGTCTCGCTTTCCGAGCCGCTCGCCCCTCGTTCAGTGGCTCGTGCCGAGTGTCCGTTTGTCGTGTGAAGCTGAAAACGTAGTAAATGCCATTTTGTTTCTCCGTTACCACTGCAACAGACTTCGAGAGCTTTGACGTTCGTTCGGGTGGAGCGAAACCTCTCTCTCGGGAAGGCTTTGTTACAGGCTAGGCCTAAAAGGTTAATGTCTGCAGAGAATTCTTCTAACGTTCTGTAATGTTATACTTGATATTCGGCTTTCCTGGTATCTGTAAGGGTAAAAATGGGATTTAGCTGGTGCTGGAACATATATATTAAAAAGAGAGAGAAAATTAATTAGTGTTATTGATACACAAATATTTTATTTGAAAATATAAATAATATTTAACATGTAACTAAAAGACCCTTCAGTGATTAAGAAATAAATGTGAAAAATATGAAATTACATTCAGAAAATGGTATTTCAAATTTGAATTGGACATTAAACAAAGTTATTTCTCACTTTGATAGGAAAAAACTTTGCAATCTTAAAGGATTATTCTCTTTAAAATGTTTTAAAAATTAACATTTTAAAGAGAATATCAAAGTTCCTTAATGTATTAATAAAAGTGCTTTGATTTCTTAAAATGCTTAATTAAATTTATTTTTGATATTTTATAATATATTTTAATATTTTTGCCAAATTGGAAGAATATCGAACAATGTGTTTGGTTGGGACTGCGTAACAAACACAAGAAGTGCTGAAAGGTCGAGTTAAAAAGGGACCTTGCTAACGCTCAATCAATTGTAGCTTATATTTTATACACAGGTTTTATAAGTTAATTTCCTCCCCCCCCCCCCCTCCCCATAACCAAATTTAATATTTACAGCCTATTATTAAGCAAATCTTAATTTTTCCCCCATAAGAAAAGTAAACTATATATATTATCTAAATTAAAATTACTTTTTTCCAAGGATCTTACCCAAAGCAAAATTGATTCAATTTATTGAAATTAATTGTGAAAAAATATAATAGAATTTTATATTCTTAAATTTACAAACGAAAAAATATTTAAAATTTTCCAAGGGAAACTTATAGAATATTTATGAAAAGAAAGTGTGTCATAACAACACTAGATTTTTTTTCTCTGATAGTTTAAATAGTAATAACTAAACATTTTTGAAAATAACTAATAAACATTTGACTTCTGTCTTTGAATGGTAGATTTAAATAATAACTTTTCATAAGATGTGCAAAATAAATCTTTAATTTTTTAGAATGAAGTGAATATATTTTTCAAATAAAGAACAGTAAGTATCTTTTTGACAGCAACTGAATTAAAAAATGTTTTATTTAATAAATTCTATAATACTTACAACACAAATATTCTATTGTATTAACAGTTTTGATAAATTGCAACAAGATTTTCAAGTAATTAAAAAATTGCTTATTTGTACTGTTCTGATACAAGTTAATTTACTTAACGCAATCACAAAATTGGGATGATAAGTTAAAATGGTTTTAAAGTTATTTTCATTATCTATTTCATGAATATCATAATTTTTTAAATCCTTAAAGCCTTTGCTAAATTACATTTTTGTAGAACAGATATTTGGCCTTACCTATTGTAACAGTTTCCTCAATTGCTACTTTGCATAGGAAAAGAAAGAAATTACAAATTTAGAATATATTCCTATGTAGAATGTACAAAACACAATAAAAATAGCTATTTCATAATATTAAAAAAAAAAGTTATAACCCAATATGTGGTCATATCTAAAAGATTGCAGATTATTTTCAACAGTAACCATATTGAAATGCTGATAATAAAATGCATATTACAACATTAACAAATCTGCAAAATTCCAAGAGGCTTTTTTTGAAAACTCCGAATCAATATAACTAATAATAGCAACTTCACTTATTAGTTTTTCTTAAACGTCAAGTTATTTTCACAACAAGAGATTAATTAGTATCAATAACATATAAAAAATGGGTCGACATTAAACAAGGTAGTGACTTTAAAGGAACCTAACTAACAACTTATCATTTTAATAAAATGCTAGCAAACTTGAAGAAATTTAATTTCTGAACAACTTATTCTTAAGAGTATATTTTATTGGTAGTAAAAATTGAATTGGCTCAACCCAGAAGTCTTTCGATATTAGAAAAAAGCTTGATAAATTCGTTAATAAAATATCAAATTATGTGCAAAAAAAATACTTCACCTTTTCTTCTAAGTAACCAATAATTGTAAGAATATTATTGTATAATTGTATTATTATTGTATAACCAATAGATAGCAAAGAATATGACATTTTAGTTTAAATTAAATATAAAGAGACTTACCCTTCTTGATGCAGTTTATTGTGCAAAATTTATTAGTGAATTTATATTTATTAATGAATAATTTCATTAATAATAAATCGTTTTATTTGAAAAGAGAAACCAAAACTTGCTATTATTTCCTAATTATAACATAAACTAATATTTTAATAACATTTTACTGATAATTAAATTGGGCTGTAAAAGCAATATTCTTTTATAATCTCATAATAAAGTTCTGCACAGGAAGAAGTTTTAGACATAAATCATAAGCCAATTCATACATAGAAATGTTACTAAAAATTAAAGTAAAAAATTAATTTTACTCAAATTAATTCATTCAAGTTGAATAGATTATATCGCCATCCATTTTTATATTTGATACCAAGAATGAAGTTAACAGCTAAAAAATAAATTGAGTTAATTTAACTTCTAATTATTACATAATAAAAAAAGCTTGTTAAAATAAATTACCAAAGAAGAAATTATTGTTTGATGCCATTAGATTTAGGAAACCTTCTGGATTCGATCGATTCTCGAAAGCCAAGTAGTTTGCATTTAACATTGCACTTTTTCGATTAAAAATGCATCCCTTAACAAAACAAAAGAACTGTATAATAGACTATATCTGTGAGCCCCTGTATCTGAGTACCTGTTGTAGGCACTGAATTCTAACTGTAACTTCTGAAATTCTCATAACCAGTTTGTTCTATGAACACGGTGAAGTTATACTATAATCAGCAATACTGTGCCCCAACTAATTTTTAAAAATAATTTGATGGTTTTTTTCCCCTTCTCAAATTGTTATCGAAATATTAAATATGTTTAGATATTTAATTTTCGACATATAGAATCAATTTGTATATTGCCAAAAATATAGTTTTTCATTTTGTTGCTTATCTTCCCATTGTTTGTTAAAATGGATTTCAAGGAATAGGCATTCAAAATGGAGTCTAATGGAAAATTGAAAAAAAAAAAAAAGCCAACAGCACTAGAAATTCAGCATATTTTACCACGAACAAGGTACGAAATATAGAGGTAGAAATGGATGTGGGGTACAGTTTTTTAACCTTCAATTGGCTTTAAGTCACCAAACTGTTTTGCCCAATCCAGAAGTTATAGAGTAAGAAAAAGTTTTTTTTTTTATTGTATGGATGGCACTATTTTCTTCGTTGAAGAGGGGAGTGAATACAAAGCAGTTTAAGTAATGCATTGTTAAATAAGAACAATGGCTGTATTTTCTTTTTGACTATTTCGATTTTGTCGATAAGGTTGGACAGAGTATGAACTAACAGAATAGATTGGATACCTTTGGGATGTATAGTTTTATCTGGTGATTAATGAAATTTTTACGCAGTCTATCTGTAGTGTGTCTTCAGTAAGAGTTTATAAGTAATACTGTGCTCCAACTTCCAACTAATGTGTGTCTTCAGTAAGTTTATAAGTAAAGAAACACTGCACTATATTATTGAAGAGTTTTGTGAAGTTAGGGATATTGTGCAAATCCATGAAAAAATTTAAGTAGCAAATTTTAGTAATGTTACAGAATTTTCGAACCATAGTTATGCACTATGGTGTTGAAGAAAAAAAATTATATATTCTGCAAGTGAAAATTTATAATTTTACTTGGTAAATTTTTTTAAAATACGAATCGAATAGAAAATTCATATTGTATTTTAAGACTCAGCACACATTATTTCTGACAAAAAGTACTTAGACATTAAATTAATGTGTTTATTAAGAGAACTTTTTACATAGCATTTCAAAATGGCATTTAAATTTTGTTGACATTACAATTTAATTTTCAAATATTTATTTTTCTATTCGAATTAAAAGTTCATTCTATAGAACACAAGCATGGAGAAACAAACTAATTTTCATGACATTAGGTATTAAGTATTTAAGAAACTGTAAAAGGTCTTAAGTTTTGTAAAAGCTTTTCATACCCCCAGTAAATTTACTCATAAAAGTTTTGCTGTGCAGTGTATTTAGAAGGCAAGTTTTATAAAACTCACCAGCCTGACGAACATCTGCCGTTGACTCATTCAAGAATGTTTCACCTGCTAAAGAACAACTCAGTGTAAATAAACATAAGTCAGCATCAAAATTCTTACTAAGTAATAAGATGAGAAAATAAGTGTTAAGCAAATCTAAGTGTAGCCAGAACAAATATGCATTGTTGCTTGTAAAGGACACTGAAACAAAAAATAAGATCAGGCTGTGCAGAACTCTACTTGAGATAGGCTTGTTTTAAAAATGGGAGATTAATATAAGCAAAAAAAAAAAAAAAGGAATGCAACATATTGTGACACAAAGCTTAAGTGGCCATGTTTTTTTGCACACAACATTTTGGATGTATTCACATGTATTTTGAAACATGCAGTCTTATGATTAATCTAAACAAGTTTTCTTTTTCTAGGTAAAATTTATTACTTTTATTATAAATTTCAGTTAATTACATATATTGGGATTTAGAAAAGGTGAAGTATTTTCAGTAATAAAATACATTAAAATCTATTTACTACATATTTTTGAGTTTTTGGTAACTGAGAATCAAGTACTTATATAAATATTTCATAAATCCTGCAATAAAAAAGAAAATTGTTATACCTCACAAATCCATGGATGACAAAAGCTAAATTGAAATAACTTAAAAAAAGGTGTTGAAGTCATCAAACTTTATTTTCAAATGTTTTTCACAGTAGATTGAATTTCAATAAAAATCTTATTAATAGAGAAAGAATACTTGTGAAATTACAAAAAGGATTACGCACACCTGTCAACATTAAATTTCAAATATATATATATCTTTGAAATAAAAAATAAATAAATAACCCGTTATCCATATAATGTTTTAACTTCTGAAATAAATAAGTAAATAACTTGTAATGAAGAAATAAGTGAGCAGTTCAATTGTTAAATTAACTTAAAATCTTAAAAAGAGAAAATTTCCCAAGAATCTTGCATAATTTTATAATTAGTACAACTTTACACTTATCAAAACTTGCACTTGGCTTATAATTTGCACAAGTTTGGTACGCTTTGCCTAAAATCCGCAACTGGATGTTTGTCATAAACAAACAATCAAAACAATAGGGAAGATAATTATATTTATAAGACAATTTGTTAAAGATGAAGGAATCCTAAATGCGATAAAGTTTAAAACGATTTATAAAATAAAGAGATAAATTGATCTAAAGTGAAAGTAAAATTATTTTATTGTAATTCATTAATATAGTTTTTTTTTTGTTCTTAAATTAGATTAATTTAAAAGAGATTTTTACATTTCGTTGATATGAGGGTATAAACCAATGTTACGAAGTATACAGATCTTAAATGACTTCTGCTCTTCACAATGGGATCCCATTAATCAAATTCTGCTTTGAAATTACAGAAGTTTTTAATTACATTTTAAAACCAAATTTAACAGGTTTTAAAATATCTAATAATTAAAATTAAAAAAATATATATATAAACCTAATTCTTGGAAACTGGTAACATGTTAATATTTTAAGTAAACAAGCAGAAAAGCTCAAAGGTAAATGCACATTTGCTTGATATACATTATACACATAAATAACATATTAATATGCAAATAATAATTGTTGCTTAAAATAAAAACAATGCTATTCTTTCTTCAAATCTTTATAATGTTGCATTTGTTCAGGAAATTGATAGCAAAGCACCTCAGGTTAGCTTATATTCAGAAAAGTTAAGTAAAAGAAGCTATTTAAAATTAAAAATATATAAAGGAAAAGATAAACTATTACAGATAGCTTACATTAAGAATATAATGTAAAATGTCAGCATTATTTATTGATAGTATCAATAAATAACGCTAAATAATATGTAAGTGGTAGCACCCTAGGTTGCCACACAATGGGCCCGGGTTCGAATCCCGGCTATGAAAAGGATCTGCCATGTAATTGGATGGAAGTCTGTTTGGCATTATGTGAATAATGTTATTATTATGAAAAAGTAAAATACATATTTAGTTTCTTGGCAAAGTTGGAAAATTGCTTTACTGTAAAAAAATATTTTGTATTATATTGAAACATTTTGTATTATTTTAACACTATCTAAAATAGAGAAAATGGACCTTAATTAAAATAAATCAATTCGAAAAATATATGAAAAGTAATATATTTCATTGTTTTGTACAAAATACGACAATGATTAGATTAGTTAGTATGTTTTCTTGTTTTCCTGCTGCAATAAATATTTGTTAGAAACAATTAAGAAATTTGGATCTGGATCCAAGGCAACACACGTTCAAACTACATTTCATATTTCACTATTGTTAAACTGATCATCAAATTTTCTCTAAAACTACTTCACAAAGCAAATAATACTTTTTTTTAAACCACAATTGTAACTTTTAAGATTTCACAAGTCAGCTACAACACAATTTATCAAAAAAAAATCAGTGATTATACTCCAAGACCTAATAATGTGACTGATATATACAACAGTGCAAAAAAACACGGCAAACCACGCTATTTTTAGATAGCAAACTACATTGCTCTTAATGCAACAAACATACAACTTCAAACTAAAGAGGTGCACATTGCATGCTAAAGTTAAAAAATAAATAAATAATAACAGCTGTTTTTAACAAGGTGGCACTTAACCGCACGACAAGAGATAGGATAGTAAAGGCTACACCAAGATTTACAGAGGAAAAGATGGAAAATCGGGTCACCTTTTTTTCTCCTTTGATGACATGGGATCCAGTTGGTTGGAAGGAAAAAACGTTCTAAGTTAAATTTCAGTCAGAGAAAGTTCAAAATGAGTCATTAAAGATGGTAAACATACTTTTGGTGGAGGATTACGATCTGAGCTACATCTAATTATCTGAATGTTTATCACTATGGAACTATTTACAGAAACAAGGGATCTAACACAGTTTATTTTCTCGCATATTATGGAAAATGAGTCAAGCATAATATTTTTTAAAATAATTATTGAGACATATGCTAATTATGTATTGGGCATATCTAATTATACCATAATACAGTAGACTCCCCTTACAACAACTCCTTTATAGTAACGACCACCACTGAGAATCCCAGTCAGTTTTACATTTTTAATTGTTATAGCGTTGAATATATTTTTAGTTTATTGATACAACAATAACATATTTTTCCCCTTAATTTCTGAAAACAGCTTTCTACTAACAGTATGTTTATTTCTGCTTACACTTTTTTTTGAATGATTTTAGATACAAGCGATCTTGTGCTTACAAAACTAAATAATTAAAAAAAAACTGAATAAAACAAGTTTTGAAATTCCAGCCATAATGGCCGACAGCACCAACTGTTTGCCTGCTGTAGGAACAAAATAAGAATGTTAAAAATGATAAATCTGTTTAATGAAAAGAATTTCTTCATGCCTTTATTCTTAAGCTAATTTTTTTTATTGTAGATGATAAAGTTCTGTTCAATAATTTTTTTTCAAATGAGGATGAACTATCTGCATGAACTGCTAAAAAGGGATGACCATTTAATGATTCTGATGAAGACCAAGAAAAATCTTTTATTAGTTGTTTTGAAATGTCAACTATAGCAAAGCTAACTCATATAAATCCACCTCATACTCGATATAAATTTTTTCTTTTTAAAGTCACAAATATACTGAAGAATTTATTAAAACTGTATCAGAAGTGAACGTTTTTAACTTCTCAGGAAACTCAAAAACCATTACAATCGCTCAATTTATTAATTAATTCAATAAACCATTTCTAGATGTGTGTATGTCTTAAATCAGTTTACGAATAATATTTTTTTCCAACACCTTACAGCGACCTTTTGTTAGTTCCAAAAGGGGTTGTTATATCGAGGGTCTACTGTAAACAGAAAGTTCTAAACTTTAAACATAGTACTTAGTTCTAGAGTGCCAAGTTAATATATACTAATATTGTGCAGATTGCTTTATAGATATATTTAAACTAAACAAATTAAATGTCAAATTTGTGTGAGGATTATATCTATAAATTATAATAAGGGACATTAAATATTGTTGATGAGCTATTGCTATTTCATTAGTGAATCCAATACACATGTGAATGTGTTAGCAAACTAAAACTTTCCTGATAATAATTTCCTATAATTTATCTAAGTGTGCTTCACTATCTTATCCAAATGTAGGGAATAAAAGCATTCTGCTTTTATATATTTTTAAAGGAGCCTGGAGAATGACTTATCCATTGCATATTAGGGGAAAGCAGTAATGGAAAGCAAATAAGTTAACAGCTGTATAATATAAGGATGATATGTTATTGGAAGTCTGAATTAAACGAACATGTTTTTAAAATAATATTTAAAAATACATGTTAGAAAATTAAAATCAATATTTAGCCCCATATAGCAAAGAGATTTTCTCACTTTTTGAGTGGTACTGGACTACCACCGTGCGAATGGCCCCCATTTCTCGTATCTGCTATTGGGCATGTCACCATCATATAGGCTGTTCGGAGATCAGGATAGAGAAAAGAAACTTCTTGAAGCATGACACATTACATCGTATAAACAAATTATTACATAGAAATTCATTAATGGAGATGCCAGTATAAAACCTAATTTTTAAGTGAAACCCATAGTTTTTAAAATCAGCAGCTTAGAATGAAAATCAACTATATTTAAATCACAGATTTAGTGTCCGTATCGGAAACTGCTTGGCGACACACTTCAAGGTCAGATCGTATAATCACTTCTTGTTCAAACAAATTTAGAAGTGTATTACTTGGATTCCGTCGATAAGCACCTCCCGATTCGGAAGCTAAACCTGTGGTTTAAATACAGCTGGTTTTCATTCCAATGATATTAAATTGATCAACAATTAAGTGTAAGATTAATTACTAAACTTAAAAAAAAATTAAATATTTGAATTGGTTTACTTTTATAAAGTGTTTTAGAAAAATCCCTTTAAAAAAAAAATGTATTGTTAAGTAAAATATTTTTTTCCCCTGTTTGATACTTAGATGTGTGTTGGTTTTATCTAATTATATTTGCTTATTATATAAATAATAAGGACATTAAAAGTCATATTAACACATACATTTTAAATTTTTGTGGGGATTTGGTTGTTGTAGTACATGCAAATTGGTAGAGTGGTTTTCAAGATTACCTAAAAATCAGCTATAAAACAACTTCATCTAGTATTTCAATAAACAGGAATATTTTCTGAGTTGGTTAATGGAACAAATGTAAAACTTTGACTGGTTTGATCTATGTTGTTGGCAATGTTATATGAAACATACTGTGTATTTTAAGGGAATAATAAACCATTAAAATTATATTGATTATAAAGATTGTATTAATGTACAATTGCAATGATATCAAAACTATTAAAGGTGTTTATTTGTTCTAAACCGTAGAAATATTACTGCAATTTATTTTTGAAAACTATGGGCATAATAAAAAATACTAAACAATATAACTTTTGTTGTTAAAATATATTTTTTAAGGTGAGATCATTGTCAAGCTTCTTTGGAACTTAAAAAATCCTACAAAAGTTATAACTATTAAATAAAACCAAACAATTTAAGAAATCAATATTGAAATCTTATTCAATATTTTAAGCTTATAGTAAGCCATAAGTCAATAAACCTTTTAACAAAGGTTGAAAAAGGCCATTTAAACATATTTATGTTATATTTCTGCAAATTTAATTTGAGTTAAAAGTATATTAAAAACAAAATTTTTTGATTTATCAAGGTAATAAAAAACAAAATTTCATTGGCTTTTATATTATATTATGGACGTTTTACAAACAGTGAGGACATGAATTTAATGTAACAACTTATATTACTGGTTAAAATGAATAATGCAAAACATTTGTGAACTTTGGATTAAGTTTCTGTTTAGCACCATTTTTCGTCAATTTTAAAACCGTTGTTTCCAATTCAAGATTACTATCAAAACAAAACACTGGGATACAAGTGTTTCTAATTCACAGCAATGACATTCTAACACAAAAATAAGCTGCACAAAAGTATTTTATACTTTTTTTTAATTTGTACATATTTAGGTTTTCATTACAATTTTTTTTATTGATGCAGTTAAAAGTCCATAACGTTATAAAGAAATTAAAAAATGTACATATTACTTTTAGATAGTTTTTTATATAACTCATAGATATATTTTCAAATTCAAAACTAAAAAAACTATGCAAATACTCTTAATAGATAAGAAAATCAAAAGACTTAAATTACCTTTCTCTGCTTTTCTCCTCTTTCTCTTATTACATATCTTTACAGCACACACAGACAGAACAATGGCAGCTATGAAGAAAAGTATGCCACCAACAACTCCGGCAGTTATAGCCTTACTCCGATTCCTGTCCTGTAGGTCTGCAAGTTCAGAATTTTTTTAAATTAACATTAGGGAGTAACATTTAGGTGCTAGGGAAGAAATTTTAACTGATACACTATGGGTCTTATTCAAAAGGTTTGGTTTGGTTAATTAACGTCACACCAGAGCTGCACTGTGGGCTATTGGCGAAGGTTCGGGGCCGATCTCAAAGGAAAGACCCCGGAACGACGCCTTGTATTTTTGGGCTGAGATGACACTCAACGCCTTTAATATCTGGACTTTGGTTCTTGATCCGATTTATCGTGCACCAGTCCCGTATACACGACGTAAATTTTTGTGGATATTCTGGACGACATTCTAGGATTTTGGTAGCGAAGTTGGCAACCCTCCGATCGCAATATCACTACTTTTTTACTAGTCTTAGTCAAGTTCGCTGCACAGGTTCGAATCGGGAACCCTCGGATTCCCAGCTGACGCCTTAATCCACTCGGCCACGGAGGCCTCTTCACATGGTTTGAAAGCATATAATGGGAATGAGATGCTTCACTATTAAAAATTCGTAATATTTAATTTATTATACAAGTGAAGGCTATTTTATATGAGCTTACTATTAAATTTATGTTACTAATACTCTTGGATTGGCAATTGATTTGAATTATGTATTGGAAATAGCTCTGAATTTTGTAATGTGAACAATTTTCACAAATTACAACAAAATTGGTTCCAATATTTAGTTTCATGTTCATAACCAATAAAATAAAATCCAGATTCTATCTCATTTGAGTTATTTAAAAAGTACAGATAAAGGACGGGAGTGTTGAAAATGTCAAAAATACCTTCTTAGTTTTTTAATGGTATCCTAAGTGAACAAAGATATGAAATCCGACCTAATAATAATAGTTCTACAGATGAAATTTCTATCAAGAAAATATTGGGATCAGAGGAGATGGTTCCTTAACTGGTATAGGTCTTCACATGTTTCATTGTATAGGTAAGGTCATTTGAATTTACATCTTGTAAATCATACAGTAATTTATTAATGATAAAGATTAAGAGAGAAAAATTAGATTTTTCTAATTGTTTTTAACAAATGTTCATAAAACACAAATAACAGTACAATTGTAATGTAAAAATAAATTCAATAAATAAATTTAATACCTGCCTGAGTGTTACTTTTTTTAAATACTAAAGTGTTTTTAAAAGGCCATGAAATTAATTGTGTTTAATTAATAAAAGCTTTATAGAATTTAATTTAAAAACACAAATACAATATTAGTTTGGTAATTTTTTTTGAGAAAAAACGTTGAATAAAAAGAAAAGTATTCAAAAAAATTATTTTGTATTTTAATACCTTCTTAATTAAAAGTACTGTTTTCCTAAATAAATGTGTTAAATATATTAATATTTTTTAGAATTGATTTTCATACTTAAGAAAACAATTTTTTATTATACTAATCAAATATAAATTTATTATGGTTCAGAAAGTATGCGATGACAAACCTTGAATTTCCAGCTTTAATTCTAAGCTTGGAGCAGATGCAACATTTGCAGTGGAGTGGGCTATAACCCTAAACACATACTTCCCTCCGTGGATAAGCTTGGCTGAAATGGAAAATATGCATTTATATTGATTTGAATAACTTTAAAATTAAGGTATCTAAGTTTTTTTTATTTAAGTATATTAAACTACTAAATAAAAATGTCACAAATTAAGTTTTTGTTATTTTAGAAGATACACAATTGAAAAATATGTAAAGATTAGTTAATTGTGAAAATTTTGATTTCTAAGCTACAAATGCATTTTTAAAGAAAACTTTCAATAGTTAGAATATAAAATTGTTTAGTAATGCAAAGTATTTCAAAAGTTTGCGTTAAAAAATTACCCATGTCAATTTGTTCATTAGCAACTAATTTTGTCTTTAATATGCGCTTTAGGTCATTAATTTTGACTTAAAGGTATGGTTTGCAATTGTTTCTGAATGGAAATAAATAATATTAGGATAAATAAAATACAATTAGCAAAAATCGATTGATTGCGATTACTTTTTCACAAAAGGTACAAATAAATCTTATCTTGGCAAACATTAAATGTGAACTAAATGAGACATTAGTGAAACTAAAATGTGAAAATAGAGTTAATAAAATTTAAAAAAACAATGTTTTGTATAATTTAAAGCAATAAAATTTTGTCTCTTTTTTTCTTTAAGAAAATTAAATAGAAATTAAATGGCAAGGAGTTAGCAAGACTTCATAACATGAAAGTATTAATGGAAAACATTTAAAAATAACATACTCCAATTTGAATGCCCTATTAATTAGTTAAATAAATATTAACATAAAAATATAAGAATGAATTCTTAACTTGAAATTATTTTTTGAAAACATGACTATTTCTATTTACTCTTTCTATTTTAGGAAAATGTTACGGACATATCCATTGAAATAAAATTTCAATGAGGCTAACAAATTTGTTTTATATATATTCACAATATCTTGCTTTTTGATATATTTTCAATAGTAGAATAAAGGAATCCGCAATCAAAATTATACAAAGAAAGCTGCAATGCAATTTCCAAATATTATAATAAGCAGTTAAAAAAAATATTAAATATGTACTTTACATTTGCCATATTTTTACAATTGTGTGCATATTACCTTTAATAATAATAACTTGAAAATTACTTTTTTTTATACAACAGCAAATATTATCTCTTTCCAAATATACCTCACATTATACATCTAACAACTTTGACTTATTGACAGAGAAAATGAATTGAACCACGTTAATGAAAACCAAAGAACAACGGACGAAATCTTTAAAACCTACCTTCCCAAACAGTTGCGTTGATTGGGCCCCAGTGCTGCCACTGGGCTTCGTTTTTGTAATCAATTGTGTAGTGTGATATTGGGACTGCATCCGCAGGTACGTTCCATGTGAGGCGGACACCTACGGGCGTCTTGGTTATCGTGACATTCCGTACTGGTCCAGGCGCTGGCCCAGAAGGAGAAGGTGGGGGTTCTTTAGGAACTGGAAGAAAGAAAAATTGGTCAACTAACTTAAATAATTTATTTAATGTGTGTGTGTGTTGGGGGGAGGATTCTGAAATTAATTTTTAATTGACTTCAATGCGGTAACCAGTATAGTTAAACGTTCCAATGAGGAGCTTCTGTTCTCTTCAGATATTTGGATTTCTTTTGTTGGATAGGCGATGTTTTATTTGGGAACCATTTGTAACAAATACCCGAAATTCTCAATTAACCAAACTGAATGAAAAAATAAAATTGTCCGATTTCAAAAATTCTATTTTTTTTTGTGGAATTGAGAAAAATTTACTTTGGCAAAAAATGCAATTATAAAACAAATTGTTTAAACCAGACTTATTTTTACCAATTTCAAAATATTTTTTTGTTGGATAGGAATTGTTTAATTACAATATAATTTAATTGCCACAGCATTTATTAAACCGGACAATCTCAAAATATACTGAGGTCATCAGAAAAAAAATTAAAAACAACTTGAGTTTCCTGGTGAATAATAGCAGGAGGCGAAGCCCCTTGTTAAATAAATAACTAAATAGGAACAATGAAAATTATCTTTTAATTTTAACTTATTACAGATTTTTGAAGTTGGCGTCAATTTAAGAAAAACCATACTTTTATTTTGGCACAGATTAAAAAAATTGTAATAAGTATAAAAATAATAAAAAAATTTCAACTTGTTTGTAAAATTGTAATTTTTTTAAAAACTTTTTATCGCTTCTTTTCTTTAAAGTCAGTTTAAAAAAAAAATTAGTTTATTGAATACTCAGATATTTAAATATGAGCATATAATGCAGTGGTCCCAAACCTTTAGTGGGTAAAGGATCCCCAAGTTAAAAGTTTGGGCAAAGGGTGTACAATCACCTTTTATAAAGACTAAAAAAATTAAGATATTTTTTCATAATTCAGATACAATATAAAATATTTCATTTTAAAATGTATTATTAAAATAACAAATTAATGATATAAATTATATTTGACTTAAAATAACCAAAGTTGTGTTTGAGCTTAGACGTGTTTTTATTAACTTCTATAGTTTTGAGTGCTGTAGTATATTTAAAAATAAAAATACACAACTAAAACTGAACATAATATGCATAGCTCTTTGTACACATGTATTCGATTACTTTAATTTATTTTTTCCTAAAATACTTTATTTAAGACTGACAATATTAGAAAACACAAATGTCCCTTTCTTCAGCATATTAAAAAAATTCAAAATCAAAGCAAAAATAATGTAATATGATTCCGAAGTTTCTTTTATAGCAAATAACTTTTGAATGTCTAATTAAATGTTTTGTAATCTTTACTACTTCAAGTAATTTAATTTTTATACTAGTTTAATTGATTTTCATCGATTTAGTGAAGTTATTATACAAGTTCAGTTCATTGTTTTAATGATAATTTAAAATTTTGGGTATACCCCCGATGAAGAGACAAAATACATATGATTATTTGCTCACCCATACTACTAAACACCTTTTATAAATCAGTTTAATATTCAGAGAAATTAGAAGTAAAAATAAACTGAAATTGCTATAAATAAAAAAGCACCAACTATATCTGTTGTAATAGAAATGAAGAGAAAATAGTGATTAGTCATAGTGAGAATAAGATACAAGTAGTTAGTTATTAGTTACAAATTATTAAGAGAATATTAGAAAGGTAGAGAAAGAATGTTAAATAGAAATTACCAGTGACAGAATTATTAGAAGTTTTTTCAGGAGTCGGAGTGACAGTACTACTAGAAGATTCAGTAGTAGAACTGACACTACCACCAACATAGTCAGCAGCTGAAAAATTATTGAATATAAATGAACAAGGCATTCAATATTCGTGGAATAGGTAAAATAGGAAAAGGCTCAACATCACATTTTTTTTATTGAATAAGTAATCAATAAACTCTTTTAGAAAGATAATTCAGGATTCTAAGGGCCTTTTAATAACTGCATTAAAGTAAACCTTGTACAAAAAGACGATTGGTATAAATTTTATATCGTAACTTACTTGGCCTTGTTGCCACTTTTAAAAGTATTTACTTATTTCCAATATATTTTAACAAAAACTGGCCAATCAGAGTATCTGATTTAAAATATATCTGAATAGAAACTTGAATTGCTTTAGTCTCAGTAGTTGAAGAAAAGTGTGTTACTATTTAAAAGACTCGTATGATTTTCATTTGCCTGTCTACATTAGTAATAGTCAAAATTGCATTCAAAAAGCCTAACTTTGTACTTTTTGTTAGTAATTTTTTAGGATTTTACATTAATATTTTTTATTACTAAGGAATATATTTCTTTGTAAAAGGTCAACCGATGAAAATAACTTTTAATTGGTTTTGTAGAAACATATTAGTTTTTAATATGCTTTAACTTTAGAAGGCAGGTGTTTGATTTTAAAATGGAATTCTGGCCGAAATATCAGTCTTCCGTAATTTAAAGGTTAAGAAGGCTTGGTTGAAATAAATCGGCAATGTTTTTAAAAAAGATTTTTAAATCATTTGTAAATTAAAAAAAAAAAAATTAAGGACATTTAAACAAATTGTTTTAAGAATTTATAAAAAACTTTTTAAAAATAAATTATCATTTAAAGTATGTAAAAAACTTTACACTTCAGGGAAAAACTACTAACTTATAGATATACTCTAAAATATTAATAATCACAAATTCATCTATCAATATAGTTATTTTTTGGTGAGAATGAATTTGAATGAAGATTAAACTTTTTAAGCTACTGTAAAAAGTACAGTCTAAGAGAAAGTTTCTAAAACAATAAAATGACTAGAAGTGCAAAACTGACTTAGTAAATACTGTACATTATATTAGATTAAAGCCAGACAATGTTTCGAACTCAATCTCAAATCAAGTTAAATGCATTAAAGCACTCACATTTTGTTTTGGCCCGTATTATAGGGCTAAACATCCCATCCCCTAGTTTGTTTCTGGAAAGCACTTGGAAGTCGTATTCGGTATCAGCCTGCAAATTGTAAACAGTAAATGTTGTGGCCCCATCTGGATATACCCTTATTGTCCTCCAGTCGCTATCACCTTGATCTGCAAGCCTGTACCTGGAAGACAGAGGTATACGCTTTTTTAAAACGGTTACAAATCGCAGTGAAAATGGAAGTATGTGTTAGAATTTAAAAATAAACTGCAACTTTTATCTAAATTTTATAATTAAATATCTATTAAAGGGTATTAGGATATTTGGTATTCATAGATTGTTAATCAGGAATGTTTAAAGTCATATTACATTGTGTGGTAATATTTTATTTTGCATTGTGTTTGTACTTGTTTTTCTGGCAAATGTTAACTTGTTTTGATTTTAGACATTGGTTTAAAAACTTCATTTGTAAGCTAATTTCAAACAAGCAGCTTAAATTTATATGGTAATATATATGTTGTAAAATGTTATAGTACTTAATTCTTATATCACAGAAATAAATATAATGATTCTGATTATATAGCATGGGTATTTTCATATATACATATCTGATAGCATTTTCAAAATTGGCCTGTAAGTTTTGACCTGTTCATCCTCAATGTATTCTATCCTGCCTATCGTCTGGTCTATTATGATCTTCTAGATATCGTACAAGCAGACAGTAATGGACATATGACATGCAACACTGACCAAGGTGGTGTTAAATTTTTTGGATATTATATATATATTTTTTACTTTAATTGTATCAAATATGAAAAATAATTCTCCCAACTTTCTTTACAATTCAAAATAAATACAAAAAAAAAATACCAAGCATTTTCAGTAAAAAAATATAATGGAAAAAAAAATTTAACAACTGCTAAATAATTTTTTTTGAATTATTTTGTTTTGGTTCTTAAAATAGTACATTTAGTAAAAGGAAAAACCTTTAAATCCATACAGCTATACAAATTGGTTAAAATTTATACGTTGTAAAGAAAAATTTAACATGTATTTTCACATTCAGACTGTTATAAAGCAAATTTTACGATCTGCAGGTTTTATTGAAAGTAGAATAGATCACCTAAATTACTCTTACCATATTACATATGTTTGTTCATGACCACCATCATAAGCAGGCAACCAAGTCAAAGTAGCAGCCACTGTACTAGTATTTACGGTCACATTGGTTGGAGCATGGGGAGTTGTTCCTGAAATAGAATGACTTTTATATACAAATGAAAATTACGTTTAAAAAGTAAACAGAAAATTAAAAAGTCCTCCATTACCACCCTTGGGAAAATAACCATAGGCATACCTTTTCTAAGCACCTTTTAACTGGTAAATCTGTCGATCTTGACGTCCTAGAGGTTTTTCATATATTTACACAATTTTTAACTTGGTCAATGAAAGTTCTGTTGTAAAAAATTTCCCTGCTGCTAAGACATACATTAATTATCTCCAATCAATATAAATAGTTTCTAATGTTTATTGGTCACATGTCCATTTTTCAAATTTAAATAAATACATTTTTGGATTATCAGCATTATTTACTTTTTCATGTTGATGATGGGAGATGGCTTAGCTTTTGAAACATGTGTTAGTTTTTATTTTTATTTTAATTGCATATTCTTACATTGCTTTTAATTTGAATATTCTTAACACAATGTGTTTCATGCGGAGCATTTATCTTAAAACATTTAATTAAAAAATACAAATGGAAGAGTTGACAGAAAGTAATTCTTACTCTGAATTCAATAAGTATTTGTAAAATTTTATTTCTGATAATAGCTTTGAAGTTTCAATAATATTACAAATATATTCTACAGATTATCTATCTTGGGTTATTCAACTGGGTAAGTAGTGAAGTGATAATTTTCTCGTTAAAACCTGACCAAGTACGTTTCAGACACTGCTGGTCACATAATAGATAGGTCCTGTTTGTGTGCATAACTACACCTCTGTTTGTCATATATTAGAAATTGTTTTATTTTACAGCCTAGTAAGAGCTAGTTTAGCATTTAAATATAGCACAATTTAGATAAGCAATTTGGAAATATTTCATAATTATATTTTAAAACGCATTGTACAGTACAGCTCGTCCGTTTCAAAATCCGTATGAATATGAATAGTTTATTAAAGAACTGTTAAGGAAGATGTTTTCATAAAAAAAAAATGCTGGGTGTCCGACAAAAACCAGTTTGGATATCCGGTTTTCAATGTGCGCCGGATATCCAAAATCCGACAAAAGCACTATCTGGTTTATCCTTAGTTGCTATAACAATTGTACCTTGTTTTTACCTTTCTATCTTGTTAATCCCTCCTTTTTTATATATAAGAAATCTTACAACAACACTTTTACTAGGGCATTTGGAAATGCTATCACAGAAAAAAAAGAAGGTGGGCATTTAAAAAATTTAATACTTTGTTATTGAAGAAAATAAATGGTTGTATTATAGTAATTACCATATCCTTCTTAGATAGAATAATACACATATTTACAATGTTCCAAATTAAGTTGAAAATTGAATATTCTTTTAAAATACTGAGAAGAAAACACTTATTCCATTATGAAAGTCATAACTTACTTTCAACAAGTAAAAGGGTACTTGTAACCAGAGTAGCAATTTCATTTTCCAGAACACATTCATACCGTCCATGATCTTCTTTCTTTAAGCCCCTTATTGTGAGATTGCCTCCTCTGATCAAAGCTCTTTCTCTAGGAAGTTTTGTACCATCGGCCTGGAAGTACATTTAAAATTATCGCAGTTTATGAATGCAATTTTTTTTTCAATATCGCATATTGTACAAAATAATATATGAACTATAATAACGATAAATTTAAGTGATAGCTAAAGTGATGCTATGGTACTTACAATGGATATTTGAAACATAGGAGTATACTGCCCAAAAGAATTTTAATTCAATAGTTTTATAGCTAGTAATTTGTTATATATTGATGGCTAAAAGCACAATCAGTGTATGTCCATGTAAACTTTCGGAAAATGCAAAAAGAATATTTCGAACTTGGTAGAAATTTGTGGAAAATTTATGTTAAAATTTGTACCACAAAATTATTTGGAAGGGACATTCTTTTATAGAAAATGAACCATTGATTGAGAGTTATATTTAGCAAACTTTCAAGTGTGTTATCCCATAAACTTATAACTCTGAAGATTTTAGTAGAATCTTTTTCAATCTTCTTAAAACAATGCAGGTTGTATTATTACTCCCAGTTTAATTTTTATTTATATTTGGCCTTCTTTTATGTGATAAAATAGCTGTATGGCCTCAGCCATGCAGGGCTAGGCAGCTAGATTTATTCGCTCAAATTAACTTATTTTAGAATAAAGGGAAATTGATGCAATAATCTGTTAATTCTTTTTTATTAGAAATCATAGGGGGGGTGATGTTTTATGTAGTTCTAAAAAACATATTGTGGGATTAGAATAAAATATATGCTAAATTAATTTGCCACAAAGAAAAAATATAGTTCTTGCTACAATATTATTACAGCTGGACATTTTAGCAACATATATTAACATTTAACCTAGAATTACAAGAATTTTCTATCAAACCATTAACACGAGTATTAATAAGACGAAAATTTTGTGACATAAATGCGATAAAAAATGTGAAATGAACATAATAAAATATTAATCAATTACAAAAGTGATATAATAAATTGACAATAAGCAAGTATAGACTTTTAAAGTAATTTTCAGAAATTCCAAAGCAGTTAATACAGCTTTCAAAGTATACATCCTTTTAAATTATTGGGTATTTGCTTATGAATGAACCAATCACCCAAAAGGACTGTAGGAATGAAAAAAAAAAAAAAAAAAAAGAAGAGGAAGATAGGGGTAAAAAGTAAATTTTTAAAGCCATACATAATTAACAAAATCCACAATAAAAATTCTCTGTTGTATTAAAAAAAATTATCCTATTTTTGAAAATTAATAATTGACATGCCAGAGCGAAAGGGTTATAAACGGCTCATCTTCTTTAAATGTAAAGAAATAGCAAAATTACACATATTTCAGTAAATTTTGCCAAATAATTTTCTTCTCTCATTAGTGGTAAAGCGTACAGCCAAGCGACAACATACATCAAAAGTAACAACAATTGCTCATAAAATGCCCAGAGAAATCCACATCCGAGCCTTATCCAGAATTCGAACCTATACCTACAGTGAGTTTGGTGCTATCTACCATGAAATGTTGTCAACATTCCATAATATGCAGAATCATAATATTGTATTAGCATTTTTTATAAACTATCCGGATTGAAAGAGTTACTTAGTGGCAAAACATTCCATATTAACTTTGCACAAAAGTGAATTATACCTGGTGCATATCCATAAGTAATGTAACCAATTTTTTCCTGACGCGACTATACACCGCAACACACTCTAACCTGCTCGGCTAGGTGGAGGGAATAATTAGCTTCATAATGCACCCATTCTGTCGACTCCGAGCAGCCGGAAAGTCAGGACGTGCGTTCTGTGAAGCCCGTTTTAAGCTTAATGTAACAAAGCGCGATGGATGGAGCAACGTTACGATATAAAATTTTGCATTAAACTTGGGAAGTCCGCCACCGAAACGTTTCTATTAATTCAACAGGACTTTAGGAGTGATAGTTTGTCCAAATCACAAGTTCACAGATGGCACAAGTCGTTCAAGGAGGCATGATCAAGTCCAAGATCAAAATAATGCTCATTGTCTTCTTTAATGTCAAAGACATTGTCCACCATGAATTCGAACCTACCGGGACCACTGTGAACACAGCTTTTTATTTGGAAGTGCTCAAAAGACTGAAAAGGAGGGTCTCGCACTGCCGAAGTGACATGAAGGACGCATGGAAACTTCATCACGAACGCGCCAAGCCACAGCGCTTTCGTTGCCAAAGATTTCCTGGCCAGGACCCATACCCCACTGGTTCCCCAGCCTCCCTAGTCCTGACCTGACTCCCCCAGACCTTTTTTTCTTTCCTTGCTTAAAAGGAGCCCTGAAAGGGAAACATTGGGCACAATTGAAAACATCCAGGCTAATGTACATCGACTCTAAAGGACCTCCCGGAGAAGGCCTTCTAGGTCTGGAAAACCGCCTTCATAAATGTATCGACGCAGGAGGATGCTATTTTGAAGATTTTTAATTGTACGAATATGTCCAACAAATGATTTTTTATGAATTTGGTCGCATTACTTATGGAACGCACCATGTATATCACACAAACTCATCAAGTAGCCCTTCGATTGCATTCATGAATTTATGGTAAACAAAACGACTTCTTGGGACAAAAATCTTAGTTAATCTTGCTACCATTTTTTTCCCTCATTGTCCTGACAAAGAGTGCTGAAGAACTAAAATAAGTCAATAACATCATAATTTGAAAGCATTAACCTTACATAGAAAAGTTTGAATAAAACAAAAGGAATTACACATTGAAATAACACACTACTAATATAATATAACTATTAGTGTTCTTATTTAACAATAGTAAATTATTTAGAAATACAAAATGACTTATTCCCAAAAAGTCTATATTCCTACTATTGAATTTGGACTCACTCTTCGCCAAGTGATCGCAGGCTTAGGCTGGCCGATCCCTTCACAAGGCATTTTTATTTCACTGTCCACTGGCTTTTGATAAATCTCTTTTGGTTTCATAGTGTACATTGGAGGTTCTAGAAAGAAAAATAAATAATATATTCCTTGAATTGGAGTCTTTATAAGAATACATAAAATAATCATGCATGTTAAATAATATACCAAATGTTTATGCAGTGTTCACTCTAGAAATAAAAAAGGGCAGGGCGCTGTTGGCAGTAAAAGGGCACCCCGTGTTTGAGAAGGCACTTTTTGTTTTTAAAAGGGCACTTTTAAAAAAAGTTTGGGGTGGGCTTGCCCACCCGCTGACACATAAGACCTGTGATCAATAAAAAAAAAGTTCAGATGTATTGGTTGACATTGCGCTAGAGCTGCATTTTGGGCTATTGTTGACGATTTGGGGCCTATTTCGAAGGCAAGACTCGTACAAAATTGATGTCTCTTTATAAAGATATTACTTAAAATCCAAAATTTGACATTTAAAAATTAATGTTTGCCCTAAAAAACAAATCTGTAAGTAGCTCTAATCAGACCCCTTACAAAACTGATGAAAAGGCTACTTAAATCCAAATTTTTTTTAATAAAATACCTAATCCTGAACTAATCCAATCCTGCATGAAACCATCTTCTCTTCCAAAAAGTACACAGAAAAATAACACATTATTATTTCCTATGTGGGCATAAGGATGCCCCATGCTTGAAATTACCGCGGAATCATCGCAATTGCGCAACACGCATAGTTAAAAAGTTTTTTTTCTACTGTCATAATTCACTTAATTCCAATTTACAAAAACGAAATGTTTAATTGATGCCTTTTTTTACAGACAGCTAGGGTAGCACGGACGCTTGGGCTTGACTGAAAAAGGCAAGAGGGGCGGAATTTTTTCAAAAGAGGGCAGCATTTTTGAAAAAGGGGCACGAGGACGCTATTGAGATGAAAAAAGGTCGGACCGCCCTTCGAAAAACACCTAGAGTGAACACTGGTTTATGTACCAAATGTTTTGATTCATTCAGTCTATTTGACAGTCTAACCTAGAATGTGTAGAATATTAAGAAATTCCCAAACCCAGGTAGCACAGTAATATTGGCCAATATCGGCAAAGAGAGTTTCGGCAACATTGGCCAATATTGGCGAATGTCGGCCACTTGTGCATCCATTTAAGGCTTGCAGTCACCTTACTCATTGGCACACAAAATAGACAAACCAGAAAGTGCGAGAAGTTAAAAAATTCTGGGTTATGCTACAATAAAATTATCAGTATATAGAGAAACATGCCGATTTAGCATTTTTGTATGCATTCTAGCCCCAATAAAATAACTTCGAACTTTTTTTCCTTTATAATTTGGCAATTTCTTTGAATAGTTTTGGAATCCCTGTGAAAGAAAATTTATATTTGTTGTGGGAAATTTCAATTTTGGACTGGAATCCAGACTTGCTTTCGAAAAGAGCGTATAGAATTTTTATGGACATTTTGATGATTAAAATTCAAGAATTTTCTTAAATCGCCAACAATTCTGGATTTGAGGCTTTTCACTGCAACTAGCAGAATTTTACAATTAAATCGTTTATTTCAGAAAGGATACGTCACATTTAAAAATATCAAACCACACATAAAACTGTTTGTACCAAAGGAAAAAAAAAATTATGTCAAATGTTAATTTCAAGAAGCATACTACTAATGCACATTTCACATGAATTCTAGATTTGTTCTATAAAAATTACAGTTCCTCTGAATTTGTTTTGGACATGTGCCCTTTTTGCACTAAACACATAATAAATGAGCATTTAAACACATAAAGTGCTTGAAATCAATGTTTTAATGAACAATAGATGAGAAACAGATTGTTTAACTTTTTAATAAGGATATCTCCTTTTTCCAAAATTTATTTTGGATAATCTGAAACTGTAATTGGCCAAGCAAGAATGGTGTCGTCGTAAAAACCTGTTGCTTGTGCCAATGTATGGTATGGTCAGTTTACTGTAGAAAGGGCATGTATCCAGGATATGTGTCTTTTCTGAAATAACCGTGATTTTCAAACAGCCATAGCAAAATTGGCAGATTAAATATTTAATCCCTTTCCATTCAGAGGCGGGTTTAAAAATTGGTCGCATAGGGTCAATACAGAAGTTGCATCCTTTAATCAGGGTATATAAAATTGTTATATTTTCATTTCTAGTATTTACCACGTAGAAATCAAATTTTTAAGAAACAAATAAAAGATACTCAAAATAACTATCAAGATAGAATCACATGGACTTAGAAGACATGTGTAAAATATAAATTCCTCAGCCCATTGCAAATAGGCAATTCACCATAAATTTGAATTTTAAGTTCCCGAGATAACTTTTAAAATTGTGAGCACATCTTTTTATTTTCTTATACTATAAATTTAGTCATTATAAAATTATACAACAATATTGTTAAATAAAATAGGTAGTCGTAAAATTTTTTTAGAATAAAAAGTGTTATTGATAATTCCTTACCGTCCCTTGTCGATAATGTAAATTTCCAAGTTTGGAGCTGAAACTGATAAACTTATTTGATGAAAATCAGATCCATTTAAATTTGTAATTGAACTGACACTATTTATTAACATAAATACTTAACAAAATTCAGGCTTAGGACATTTTCAATATTAATTAACCTTTGTTCCTAGATTTGTTATTCTTACATTACCCTCTTGCTAAAGTGATGAAGAGACAGTTGTTGGAACCATAGTGTTTGTTCAATGATAAAAACTGCACTGCCGAAAACTTACATTTCAGCCTGCAGCAACCATTTTTCCATATCATGGGAAGACATGCTCAAACAACTAAGTTACACTAGATGGGTGACTTTATTATTGGTTTTACAATCCCCAAGGCTTATTTTGTCGATCCCCAAGGCTTATTTTGTCGATCCCCAAGGCTTATTTTTACAATCCCCAAGGCCAACTTTGATAGGTAAGTTGAAACTAGGTTGTATGATTTAATGTAGGTGCCAGTAACAGAAAATTTCTTAACAGTCAGCGACAACATTTTAGTGAGTAAGATTTTTGTCTGCAACTTAATTTATTATATAACCATCTGTATACCTTTCATGAGCACATTTAACTGCAATGATTCAAAGGAGAATTTTAGCAATAGTATTAATTTGTTATTCAGTCTTTTTCTCCATGCGCTGTTTAATCATTGACAATAAAGTACCAATTATTTAACACACTTTATGAATAAACACATACTCATTTATTAAATAGTTTCAGAATTTATAACAAAAACCTTTTATTAACAATATTTTCTATGGAAAGGGGAATACAAATTTAAATTTTATTTCATAGTTAACATTTATAAATGAAACAAAAATAAAGAATATTATCCGAATTGCCTTGGTAAATTGAAATTATAACTTTAAAGTATAGTTAAATTGCAGAGTTCATACTAGAAATAAAAAAAAAGAGAAGGGTGAAAAAAGAAAGCATTTCTTTTTTTTTATCTGCTAGTGCTTTAATATGCAAGTCCCAAAATTACAAAAAATAACTTCTAAAGCAATTTAAATTAATATTCATTGACTTTTAGACATTATTTTAAGATTCATAACAGGCAAGTCTCATAAGTCATGTTTACTCATCATGAAAAATAGCATAGAAGGAAATTCTAATGCTAGAATACAAACTGTCATTTTACATGAAAATCATTACAAAAAAAGTATTTTGCAGCATAAGTTTATTTTAAAATACTAGAATTCACACAATGTCTTCAGGAACATTAAAATATTCCAATTTATAAAATGAAGAAATTTCTTAAGTCTTGATTTTTGACAAACTAGGCATAACTAATAGGATCTTAATAGTATATATATATATAAATTAAAATGCCTTTCAAAACGAGAAAAATGGCTTTAAATATGATGTAAAACAACTTTTCTGTCTTTAAAATCAGGAAAACCATCGGGCTTTAAAATACTGATTTCTGATAAAATCGCGAGTAGTAGATAATAATCAAATACCTAGCAAACTCGATTAACATCTCTAAATCTAAAAGGGAAAAAAAATTATTGCCAAAGTTGGAAATCTGCTATGGAATGGGCATAAATGCTGTTTTCGTTTACCGTAAATTCTCTTCTCAAAGAAGGTCCTGTTAATTATTTTCAAAGAACAGATACTGAAATGTACTCTGGAGTTGGCAAAGAAAGATTGAGAGCAAAGAAACGTCTGCGAACATTTGTTCAAACATGAGCAATTCATACGAACGAGACTTTTCAACTTCATGTGTTTGCAGTTATGCCTAAAATGTTGAAGGCCTATGCTTATTATCCCTTTCTTGGTTAATTCCTAGTGTCCGGTGCCCTCGCCAAATGGGATTTGGCGACAAATGAGTAGGCGATGAAGTTTATATTTTGGCAACTAGATGAACTAGATGCGCAAGGCTAGATGAACTAAATGGCAACAAGGCTGAACTAGATGTGCACGTGTTGACACTACACGCTGTCGAAATGCCCCAAACGACTGCCCGAAAGCACGCACCATGACTGCCCGGAGGGACATTACCTTCGAGATAGGCGCCGAAATGCCACCAACAGCCCAATATAAAGCTCTAGTGCGATGTTAATTAACCAAAGCAAAGCTTCAAAATCAGTTGTAAACCGTCGCCATTAGGCCATTGTAGAGCTCAATGCGACCAACGCAATGTCCGCCATTTTGATTTGGCGACAACAAAAAAAAACATCATTTTTGGCCTTGGCACCAATTTTTGGACTTGGCGACAACAAAAAAAAACATCATTTTTGGCCTTGGCACCAATTTTTGGACTTGGCGACAACGGGGCACTGTACACTAGGAATTTACCCCTTTCTTTTTTAAATATATTTTTTTAATGCAATATTGTAGCTATTTACTTTTGTTCTTTTAAAAAACACATTTCCATGCTAATTTATTTTATAGTTCAGTACAATTCAATCTAAAATATGCGTTTTAAAATAAAATAATTGCAGCAAGCAAAAAATATACTTAGATATTAATTACTTGTAGGATATCGTGCATAAGTTGAACATGAAATTTTCAAAGTTCTCTCGTATTGGTTGAATTAAAGTCACAATACAGTTACACAATGGCCAGTATCCATGATTAGATGACTTTCTCGCATTGAAATATTTTACAAACAGGCACCTGTATTGGTTCTAATGTTATTAAAGTTCAGAACAATTTTTGTATTTTGCATTTTTTAGTGGTCCCAAGAGTAAATTTTTTTTTATTTCCTCTAGACAACTAAAAATTACTTAATTACATATTAGATATGTTTTATGAAGTGGAATGACATGAACTTTTAAATAGTACAATTGAATTTTATCCAAAATGTGTATAGTATTGTAAAAATTGTAAGATTTTATGAAAATTTGCTCTGATGAGCACAAGAGTAACAATGTAATTACCCTTCGTCACATGTTGGAACACTTTACATGATTGATCAGTTTTGGCTCTGTTGCTCCTAAATCAGGTCCTGTTTGTATGAAAACATGCTTCGATGACAGTTTAATGCGGCTTATGTTTTTTACATCCTTTTCCAGTGTTCTAAGTTGTGCCTTCAATACTTTATTTTCAGTTTTGATAGACTGCATTCGTAATTTTATTTTATTAATCTCAGCATTCTTTTTCCGTGATCTATTATTTTTCTCCTTGTTTATGCAAACAATTTCTTTTTCTATCCATTTAATTTTTACCTTTAGAGCGTTATTCTCTTCTGCTCGAGCGAGACATTGTAAACAACTTTCATTTTCCGAAGGTATGTTTTCTGAAATTTTAAACTGATTTGCATCACGTTTTTGTTTTGGGCAAAGGATATCCGGATATACCTTGACCCTCTTTAGGCCAACCTGTTTTTTCTCCTTTTTATTACTTGTTTCCTTCTTGTCAGCAGTGGTTGAATTACAAATCGGTATTTCTGTGGGACCATCTGCAGAAGGTATGTCTTCTGAAATGTCAATATGTTTCGCATCACATTTTTCCCTGGGGCAAAGAGTTTCAAGACGTTCTTTGGCCCTCTTTAAAACATCCCGCTTCTTTTTCCTTTCCTTTCTATTACTTGCATCTGTTTTTTTAGAGGGGGACAAGTTACAACTCGGTATCGCTTCAGCTTTCAATATTTTCTTTTCTTTTAATCCAAGCAGACGATTTCTCATGTCATCTTGATAGTCACTGGGATTAAAATGATCGCTACAAACTACGGCGTTTTTGATGTTCACAAAATCGGATCTTCTGCATTTAATCAGCCAATGTTTTATAACAATTGGATCGTTTGGGAATGAATGGTATGTAATGCCCTTTCCTTTGGTCTTTTGAAAATAATTATTGCAGGTAGCAATAGCACAGCCAGGCATTCTTAATTGCAATACTACTTTTCGTATTGAAAAGTTTTTTTTATTCGCAAAAAATGTTTAAAACTGCAAAATTCGAATAAAATTTGTAAACAACTTTTTACAAATGTTTAATTGAAGAAGTTGAGTTGTAAGCTTTCTACTTACTTCTGATGATGTTTAAAAATTCACATTTGTTTGGTTTGGTTAAAAACGTCGCACTAGAGCTGCACTGCGGGCTTTAAGAGTTTTAAGTGACGTATCAACATGGTAACTTACTAGTAGTTTCGATTTCTTCCCTACATCAGACAACTTTGCTTTTGTTTGTTTAGTCGCTACGCTTGCAATTATGGGAAAGTTTGTTAATAATTTTAAATGCAGAAATACTTATATTATATATATAATTAAAATAACAACGAAATATGGAAAAATACTTTTATTTCAACACACAAAATGCTTCATAAATGATGAGTACAATCTATCTCAGTATATGAAGTAAATATTTTTATATTGAGATATTATTTAATGACAAAAACTTAAAATTATTATACAGAAACTGAAGTTCCATGCTAATACCACGGAACTTCTTCCTTTTTTTAAAAAGATTATTTTATTATCTCATTTTAATTTAGTAGGGGGCTTCGCCTCCTGCTGTTATTCATCTAGAAATTCACGTTGTTGCTCACATTTTCCCACGTCTCGGATCTAGTTTAATAAATGCCGGTTAAACAAAAATTGTCTCAAAAATGTATATTGTAAAGCAATCCTTATCCATAATGTCGGGTGAATGAAATGTCATTGTTCTACAATATTTATTGAACAATGAAAATATATTTAAATCGGATAAATTGTTTGAAAAAAAAGAGCGGTTAATCGATATTTCCGGACAGCCAGAAACCCGATTATTTTTTTGCAGTGTTTGCCAAAGTGGATTTTGTTATATTTAACAAACAACAACATTTTTTTCGAAATCGTACAATATTTTTTTCAAACGGACCGGTTAGTTGAGAATTCCGGAGAGTTAAATCCCAGGTAACCGGAAGTCTAAGTATCTGAATTAAACAGAAATCTTGCGCGAACTTACATAAAAATCGAATTGATGACCTCTTTCCTTTTGGCGGTTTAAATTTAAAGCTTTTGGTGGTTTTATTTTAAAGTTTTGGTTGGCCCGCTTTTCAGTTGGTTAAAAAGATAAGCGATTCCTAAATGAAAAATGAAAGGTTACATTAGGTCAGCTGATTTGTTCAAAAATAACTTGTAAATTTTACTGTCTACTCCGTGAATATTTTGTGCACCTGCAACTATGTAAATAATATTCAATACATCTAAATCTTATAACTTCGGTGTACTTGTGCACCTGTACCCCTGTGCTATACATAAATTCAAAATATTATTTTGTAGCCACGTAAATATATGTCTTTGGAAGGATTTTACTGCTGCTTGTCTTTACCCGATTCTTTTCCCCTATTTGAATCACTTCTCCCTTTCCCAGCATAATATATGAAAATCTACTCTAGTGAAAATACATAGCTTATCATGTAAATCAAAGACTTTTCTGGCCACAACACAACTTATGAAATATACTGTAAGCAAAAAGTTTGTCCAATAAAAGAAACGGTAAAGTTAAAAAAAAATAATCTTAGTGGTAAAATAGTCCAGAATACTAGCACTTTTTAAAGTGTCAAGGTAACATTTTTGTCAATCCAGCGTTGCATGACAAAATAGAAGATTATGTTTTTGATTACTATCTATTCAGAGGTGAATTTGTAAATTTGCTGCCAAGGGACCATACAAATGTTGTACCCTTCCATCAGGGAAGTATGTAGTAGTTATTTTAAATTTATTGTTATTCATTGCATAGAAATCAGATTTTTCTTAGAAACAAAAACAAATGACTACAATTCAGAATAGACATAGGATCACAAGGACATGGTATTAATATGTTTCTTTTATACATAAAGTATTCAAAATGATATAGATCAATAGGAACACACCTTGGCGGAGTAGGACACCTTGGCTTATACTTAAGTTTAACCAACATATATTTAAGTTGATTAATTTTTAAGTCGCCCTATCTTTTTTACGCTAGAGGTTATAGCTTCCTAAAAACTTAAGCATAATAGGACAGTTGCCAATTTATTTTCTCCATTCATAAAGATTTATTGATTTAGCATGCTGTGATACCTTACTTGAATGTAGGAATTCAGAATGAACATGTTAAAAAATGCTATAGAAGGATAGATTTTCTGTAAATGTGTTTGCATAAGATTTTAATGGAGCCTCTCCATGAAAATGCATTGGCCAAAAGTGTATCCGATTTTTTCTGATGGTTCAGCAGGCCAATTTAAACAAAAACACAACTATGTGACATCAATTAAATCAAACTTAAATCTTAAGGGTCACAGTGGTGATTAGTAAACATACTTTATGCACCAAATGAAGAAATTACAACCAAAGAATCCATTTCCGTAGAACTCTGGGAGAAATTACGTAGTGAAGAGTACCCAAAAAACGCACTTTGTCGAAGCTACCAAAAATGCCATTATCCAATACTGACCATAACACAACATAACACCTATTATTATAACCCTAAATTGCAATATGGTCAGTGGTGAATGTAAAATATGATGATGTGGTCTTTTAACTCAAATAGTATATGATGAATATCAAATACAAGGTGCATTAATGCATACAAAAGTAAAAGGTTTAACTAAAGTTTGAACCTTATGACCATGCTATTTGGTAAAAAAAATGTGGCTAATTTTGTTGGCTTCCACATTTGTAAACTGTTGTATTTTCTACACACTTTTATGTTATTTTCGACTCCTATCAATGTTTAAAATGTTGCACATAAAAACAAAATTAATGTGTTAGCACATTAATGATTTTTTGAAGTTTTTGAGCAGAAATTCAATTGTGGACGAAATGTCACAAGAGTAACATTTAGCATTTTACTCAAAACAATGCAATTTATTAATGTGTTATTAAATAGATTCAATGGTTTCTCCTTTTTAAAGAGATATAATTACTCTACTGTATCTATAAATTTAAGTTCTGTATACTTACTTATATATGCACAAGAATTCTACTTTAAAAACAATTTTTGTATTTTTCAGTGGTCACACAAGTAAAAAAATTGTGATTTATATCCTAGTATACAACTATTTCCAATATACAACTAAAATTTACTTGGTTACATATTAGATATGTTTTATGAAGTGGAATGAAATGAATTTTTAAATGGTACATTTAAATGTTATCCTAAATATGTTTAGTATTGTTAAAATTGTAAGATTTTATGTAAATTTGCTCTGACGGGCACAAGAGTAATAATGTAATTACCCTTCTTCACATGTTGGAACACTTTACATGAGTCATCCATTTTGCCCCTGTTGTTCCTATGGAACTTCTAAATCAAGATCTGTTTGTGTCAAAACATGTTTCAATGACAGTTTCGTATGGCTTAAATGTTTTACCTCCTTTTCCAGTGTTTTCATTTGTGCCTTCAATACGTTATTTTTAGTTTTTATACACGCCATTCGTAATCTGATTTTATTAATTTCAGCATTCTTTTTCCATGATATTTTATTTTTCACACTGTTTATGCGAACAATTTCTTTTTCTAACCATTTAATTTTCTGCTTTAAAGCATTTATATCTTCAGTTCGCAAGCAACTTTCATTTTCGGCAGGTATGTTTTCTGATATTTCAGCATGACCATTTTCCGCATTTTTGTTCGGGCAAATAATTTCTGAACAGTCTTTTGCCTTCTTTAGGACATCTCGTTTTCTACTTGCTTTGGTTTTGTCAGCGGTGGATAAATTGCACATTGGTACTTCTTCAAAACATTCCGCAGATATTTTTTCTGAAATTTCAGAGTGATTGGCATCACATTTTTTGTTCGGGCAAATGATTTCTGGACATTCTTTGGCTTCCCTCTTGAGGACATCTCGTTTTTTATCCTTACTTGTTTCTGTTTTGTCGGTGGTGGATAAATTACAAATCAGTACTTCTTCGGAACATTTTGCATGCAAGTCGTCTGCAATGGTAGTCTGTTTCGCATGAAATTTTTTCCTCGGGCAAAGAGTTTAAAGACGTTTTCTTGCCCTCATTAAGACATCCCGTTTCTTTTTTCTTTCCTGTCTATCACTTGTTTCGGGGACCCTTGTTTCTGCTTCGTTTGAGGTGGACAAGTTACAACTTGGAATCGCTTCATATTTCAATATCTTCTTTTCTTTCAATCCCAGCAGACGATTTCTCATGTCATCTTCATAGTCACTGGGCTTGAAATGATCACTACATATTTTGGCACTGTTGATGTTCACAAAATCCGCTCTTTTGCACTTAATGAGCCACTGTTTTATTAGAATGGGATCGTTCGGGAATGAATGGTATATAGTGCTCTTCCCTTTGGTCTTTCTAAAATAATTAGAGCAGGTAGCAATAGCACAACTAGCCATTCTTCATTAGACTTTTACTTTTCGTATTGAAAACGAAAAAAGGGTCAGGTTTACTGTACGGTCACCCTTGGCGCGATTTTTCCGCATTTGGCGATAATTTTTTTTAAATGGCAACCACCCTCCAAAACGACAAGGAATTACAGCAACCCTATTGGACAACAGTCGCCAAAATGGCGACTTTTGGCGAGATTTTGAAAAAGTCGCCAAGGGTGACCGTACAGTAAACCTTTACCAAAATATATTATATGAGAAATATGAGAGCAGGGAGGAGAGAGCTTTATATTTGTGCTCGAACAAGTTTAAAAAGTAAACAAAAACAACTTTTTACGATTATTTAAATTAAAAGTTGAGTTGTAAGCTCCTACTTATTTCAATGATTAAACAAGTAACGTTTGGTTTTGTTTTGTTAAATAACGTCGCACTAGAGCTGCACAGTGGGCTATTGGCGACGGTTCGGGGTTAATCTCGAAGGAAAGACCCGGGAACACATTCACACACATTCATACATGCACCTCGTTATTTTAGAACCATGTTAAACAAGTAACAAAATGCAGCCAGCGTCTTTGTGATCGGAGGGTTGCCGGCTTCGCTACAAAAATACTAGATAAGTCGTCCAGAACATCCGCAAAAATTAACGGCGTGTATACGGGACTGGTGCACGATAAATCTGATCGGGGTCCAAAGTCCCGACGTCTATTGAAGGCGTTGGGTGCCAGTTCAGGTGTTTTCTGGTCATTTGACCATTGTTCTAAAATAACGAGGTGCATGTATGAATGTGTGTGTGAATGTGTTCCCGGGTCTTTCCTTCGAGATAGACCCCGAACCGTCGCCAATAGCCCACTGTGCAGCTCTAGTGCGACGTTAATTAACCAAACCGAACAAAAAAAAAGCAGCCAGCGTCTTATCGGAGACTATTATTACGTCAGATAGAAGTTATTGGTTGGTGTCACGTGGTTTATTTTAGCCAGGACTCGAAATCCTTTCAGTGCAGTGTTCTTTCTGATGATGTTTGAAAATTCATAGTGGGCTCCGAAACAAACAAGGGGTATCCAGTTGCCCAGTGGATAAAGGCGTTCGGTAAGTTGGTTTAGTTCGCACAGTGGGCTATTGGCGACGGTTCTGGACCTATCTCAAAGGAAAGACCCGGGAACGATGCCTCATATTTTTTAACTATGTTCAGATGACGAGGACAGCAACTGCGCTGGTACCGGACGCAATCTCAATAGGCGTCAGGACATTGGACACTGATCAAATTTATCGTGCACCAGTCCCGTATATACGCCAGTATAATTTGTTAAATATTCTGGACAACTTTCTAGTATTTTTGAAGTGAAGCTGGCCACCCTCCGTTCGCAAGATCACTACTTTTCTTTGTCAAGTCCATCGCACGGATTCAAACCAGCAATCCTCTGATTACTTGCTGAACACCTTTATCTACTCGGCCACTGGAGGCCTCAGGACATTGAACCTTGATCAGATTTATCGTGCACAAGTCCCGCATACACCAGTAGTGGCGCTAGGAATTGCCCGACGGGGGGGCTAGTCTTCCCCGACAGGGGGGCTAATATCCCCGACGTAAAATACACGTATAAAATTTTCCTAAATAACATGTCGAGGATAAATATTGCGTAACTAAATGATTATAACTAAATGCTTGTAATATTTAATGGGTTGTTACTAAAGAATTGCAGAGTTTCAAATATTCTGGACTGCAATCAACAAGTATCATTTTTATGTTGGAATAATTACTATTTAACTCGTTTACAGTTTCGCAAACCTAAAGTATAGTGGGGAAAAGATAAGTAAAAAAAATGTACAAATCATACCGCTCTGTCATTTAATTTAGTGTTTTTTTTTATTTAAAAACAATGATAAAACATTTATATTTATAAAAGGCAACGGAAATGAGCGATGAGTTATTTCTTATGAAATTCTTTTCATAACATTGAGCTGTAGGTCAATCATGGTTGAAGATAAAAAAGTTTTTTAAAAATTTTTAAGCATTCGTTTATTTCTTTCACGACCTTTTCCAAACAATATATTTACGACTGAGATAACAAATTTAAAAGTCCACAAAAAATAGGAAGTGTGACATATTTTTTAAAGAAATATTTTAATTTTTCGAAGACATTTTGGATTTGTACTATTTTTGAAAAAATTATATTAAAAAGATTTTTTTTAATACTTAACTTTCTGTGTATCTTAAAATCAATCCAATCTGTTATCCGTAACATTTCACTTTCACCATGATATCGTTTTTTTTTTTTAAACTTTGAAGCGATTTCGTTCAATTTTAGAAGTAATCTAAATTTTCTATAAATTTTAATGTCGTATGAAACAGTGAACATATAAAATTAAATGCTTGTTACATAAGAAAAAATTTCGTTTTTAATTTTTTAGTCAGCCTGAAAAATTAAAGCTGATTTGACAATGGAATCGCCTGTGTCTAATACATAGAAATCTCATATTTTGACTTTTGTTTAACCTAATAATAATTTAGGAAATATATATTTGTTAAAAATTCAAATTTCTTTAATCAATTCAATCTTATATTTTCATTTTACTTACACTAACATGTTTAAATTACCTAGTAGGACTAATTAAAAATTTAATGGATTTAACGACTGTCCATTCAATGGAAAACTATTTCTGACTACCTAATTGAACCATGATTGTCCTTTAAAATAGGATCTGATTTCTTCTGAACTGATTTTTTTAGAACAAATATTTCTCAATATATTAATTTTAACGATCCCACATGAAACTTATTCCATATTGATATTTTATTATTAAATTACAAATAAATTTAAATTTCACAAAATGTACAGTAATAAAAATTGTAATAAAAATAAAGGTATTTTTTAAACTTCATATAAAAAATGTATTGTTAGAAAAAAGTACCATACTAAATAAATTAAATAGGCAATATAAAAATTGCAATAGTTCTTCGAAATGCAGAAAACATAAAAATCAACAAACGATAGGACTCCGTTCTTAACAAAATAAGTAAAATATTATTAAATTGTCATGTACAAATAATTAAAAAAAAAAATCACAATAATTTTTAAGACATCTCACCTTATACGAATTGCATCAAAGTTTGACGGTACTGTAGTTCCCAAATCCATTATATGATAATAGATCCTCGCAGATCGGACACTCACTAATCTCAATGCATTGCCTACTTTACTGCATTTTTACTCTTTTAAAAATTAAAAACAGCAAACTTTATCAAGTTTTTTAAACCTTTCATAAAGAACGGAACTCAGACTGTTCTACTGCTTCGTATAATACAAGTGATCGGTTCGTTTATTGGACCTCCTTTTTCTTAGAAACCTTAAATACTAGTGTACCAACACCAGTCAGCAGTCCTCTCTGTGTCCTATCCTATGCAGATGCGTGACCCCCAAATTCAAAGAGAGCTTGCCAGTGAAAAGAACAAAAAAACTATAAAATGGAAAAGGGTGTTCTTGAATGAAAATATTTTGCCTTTAGTTCTTTTCCTTTGAAGATGAAGATAACAAGTGACAGATGACATTTCTACCACCTTAATTGCCCTTTAGCGGCATTGCTCCCAATACCTCGGTGGCCGTCTCGGCCGAACAATTTAGTATGCCCCCTAAGGCTGAACTGGATCCGAGTCGAGAGGGGCGTCTTGCCACCCCTTTGTCAAGAAACACAAGGGGGTCGAGAAACATAGAAGAGGGACCAATGTTCTCACTCGATGAAACTGATTTTATCTTTTGGAGGCATCTGTCTGGTCTGCGAAATAAAGCGACTCTCAGACTGCCGTGGACGGCTAAATTGTTCTTCTATGGTCAAGTGACAATGGTTGCCTCGACAAAAAGTAAAATAAATTTTACGTTTGGAACTAGACTGCGCAAAATCCGATATATTTGTCCACATTCGTTAAAATGAAATTACATGAACATAAAACATGGTAAACTGAGACAGCAATTAAATGACTATTGTTTTTTTTCTGTATTATTGAAGTAATCAATGTTGGATGAAATGTTTTTTTTTGCGTCATGTCAAATTTGTTTCGTAAAGACAATGCACAAAAAATAGTTCAAAACGGAGTTTTTTTCCTAATTTTTGACTTGCAGTTGTATAATAAAAAATCTGTTTTATTTTTTGTTTTTATAATAGGTACAATTTAAGGTAAGGCAGGTCCATTTTACACGAACAAGTAAAACGCGCGTGAGCTTCTCGGTGATTTGAGAACCCATACCGTATGAATTCTCGAATCACCGAGAAGCTCACGCGCGTTTTACTCGTTGACATAAAATGTAGAATTGTGTAAAATGGGCCTTAGAGTCATATACTTGCTTTTTTTTATGGCCAATAAAATGGATGAATCAATACACGTTTATTGAAATAATTTTACACAAAAAATTTTACCCCAAATTTTACCCCAAAAGTTGAAATAATTTTACCCCAAAAGTTCTTAAAAAACTTACTATTACTTTTCAATTAACTGCGTTAAATACCCTTACGTTACATCCAGCCCTCCCAGCAAGCTCATACACGGAGAATATAGTATCTTGGTCGGGAAAAGGGCGAATTTGACAACCATCCGTTTACTAAATCGTTACACACATGCTGAGGGAGGACTGAACTCGCGCCCATCGGATGCTTGTCTGAGCCCCTTATTCGGACATAAAAGTCGGGATTTCAATGAACTGTAACATTGTTGGAATTCTGCCTGTCGAGATGACACAGATCCATTTTATTAAAAAAAAATTATTTAATGTTTCACAAAAACTTGTTTTTAACAATTAAATTAACACTTCTTCCCCGACGAACTTCATAATTCTGCCCGACAGGGGGGCTTGGCTTGCCCGACGGGGGGGCTACAGCCCCCCCCAGCACCCCCAGTGGCGCCACCTCTGGCATACACACCAGTGTAATTTGTTGGATGTTCTGCGGATGACTTTCTAGTATTTTTGTAGCGAAGCTGGCACACGGGTTCGAACTAGCAATCCTTTGTTTACTAGCTGAACCTGAACGTCTTTATTCACTGGGCCACTGGAGGCCCGGCGTTTGGCAAGTAATCAATGGATTGCGTGTTTGTGCCTGACTAATGGCCTTCGACAAAGGAAAGTCCAATGTCCTGAAGAATATTGAGTTTGCTTTGGGTGCAAGGCTCAGGTGTTGTAATCGTCATCTGACTATGGTTCAAAAATACGAGGCATTGTTACCGGATCTTTCCTTCGGGATCGGCCCCGCCAACCTAGCCAATAGTCCAATGTGCAGGTCTAGTGCGACGTTAATTAACCAAACCGAACTGAACATCTGAAGTGTTCGGTTGGCCAGTAATAAAAGTATCCTGCTAGTAATTGGAGTAGGATTGTAAGCAGGACCACCGCTGGGCCCGGTGCGAACTTAAAAGCGGGTCCCTTTTTATCGTCCACACCTTATGAATAAGTTTCAATAAATTTTTTAAATTATGAAAAAGCTATTCTGACTTTTGTTTGATGCGGATATATTTTATTTTTATAGAATATAACTTCGTTCCATAAAAATCTGCATTATTTTGTTCTTTTTAGTTACAAGCCCAATTCCCTATCAATCAAGATAGATTTATCTCAGTCGTGCTATTTGTCACAGAGTTACAGTGTACTGAAAGAGGATGAGGCTGATGAGGATTTTAATAAACTATACGTGCAACATGATGTTTATACCCTGATACTTTCAGGCCCGTCGCACCGGGGGAGTTTGGGGGGGGGGGGGGGAACCCTGAAAGTTGGGAATTTCAACTTCTAAAAACACCGAGTTGGGAAAATTTATGCCTAAAGAAAATCAATATTATTAACAAATGAAAGCTATGGAAAATAAGAAATTGCCCAATTTGTGACATTATATTTAAATTAGACGTCAGAACAGAAACTGCATTGGAATATGGGTGCAACAAATCAACGCTTGTGAGAAAACTGTTTAATATTACCTAAAATATGTATAAAAAAAGATGAAAAATGCCAATAAGTTGGAACTGGGAATTTTCAGCACTGTTGAGATGGGAATTTTGAATAGTTGAGTTGAGAATTTCGAACCATTAAGTTGGGAATATTTTTTTCAATCCCCCCAGAATATTTTTTGTGTAACGGCACTGGATACTTTATGTAGCTGGTTTTAAAGTCGTCGACATTGCGAGATATATCGGACCGTATATTAAAAAATTACTAGTCTCACCTCTCACAAGCACATCCATGACGTTCGAAGTGCCCGCCGTGCCGTGGATGTTGTAAGGCGTGCACCGGTACCTGCCTTGGTCCTCGTGGCTCACCCTCTGGAAGAGCAGCGAGCCGTTGTTGAGGGTCACCACCCCCGGGATGGCGTTGGGATCGAACTGCCGGCTCTCCTTCGTCCACGTGATGAACTGGAAAGGGGGGCTGGCCTGCACGTAGCAGCGGATGACACCGGACAGTCCGAGTGGAAGGTACTGGATGGTGGGCGAGAATGTGACGCGAGCAGGATCTGGGAGAAATCGAAAGAGTACTTATTTTTGCATGTAATGAATGTATATTTATATCAAAGACTTAGGCCGCTTTTACATTTAACGACACGACACCGATAAATCGTGAACGATCGCGATGGGACGACACAACGTTTTATCGTAACGTCTGATGGTCAGTTTTTCATTGCACCGATATCGTTCGCCGAAAACGAATTTTTTTTACATTCAGTGCGTGTTCGTCTGTTGCCGAGAGCACATCTATTCTCGATATGGCGCATCGCAACAAATTACATTATAACAAACTGCAATTGTTGTATTTGCTGTATTTAAGGAGAAAGAAGAGATCAATAACAAAACGCTTCTGGGTGCATGATATCATCAAAGCAAGACATGTTGAAGGAGATTTTTATGTTTTATTTGAACGTATACAAAAAGCTAGAGCTAACCACTACAGCTACACAGTGGGCTATTGGCGACAGTTTGACTAAATATTGCCTCCCATGCCTTTTCTCGAACAATCTTGTTCTTGTAAAATTCGTCTCGCTTATCCTAAATACAAGTCTTTACTTCCACTAATTCACACAAGTTCACAATATCGAACTTAAAAACCATATTGATAATATAAATAAGAAAAAACACAGTAGACTATAGCAGACGGCAACAAGTTTTTCGGAAACAAACTCAAAATGTCGTCACGATGAAGTAGGGAAGGCGCGTGCCCACGATAAAACGTTCCGATAAATTGTATCGTCTGATCGGCAACGGCAATATCGTTATCGTATCGGCTAGTGAAAAAGCGCCCGGCTTCGTATGTGTATTTTGCGTTCCCAGATATCGTGCCACTGAAATCGTATACGATTTATCGGTGTCGTGTCGTCAAATGTAAAAGCGGCCTTATGCAAGAGAAATGAGTCGTATCGTTTCTAAACCAGATATATCATTTTCGACAAACTTTTTAAGAGGAACAAAAACTATTCAATTGCATTATTTATGGAACATTTTTATCTTCTTATTTTTACAAATTGGTATTAGGTACAGATACAATTATTAAGCAAATTTAATTATGAGTAACTATATTACTTTGAGAAAGGAAGAAATTATTTCCTTTCTTGTTTCTCAACCAATTTATGGGATCTATCTGGTTTTGCAACAAAGCTGTAGGACGTAGTTCGGCTACTGGCGCTGCGATCGGTGCGCAGTAGTCTACATGCATCTTGATCTATCTGGTTTTGAAACTAATTTCTTTCCTTATCTGGTTTTGCAACCAATTGCTATTTTCACACAGCAAAACGAATGACATATAGCTGCTGTGGAATGTTAGGACTTCGACTACTGATAGATCTGCATGAAAACTAAAAATAAATGACATAATCTGAAAAGAAATGATCTATTCGGTTTTGAAACTAGACGGCTCAAGTTGTTTTTAAAAACAATATTTTTGGTAATCAGAAAGTGTCAATTGGGGCCTCAAAATGGGTTAGGCGGATTTTCTGGGTAGAGAATAGTCAAGTAGTTAAGCCCAAATTAACAACGTTAATTTGGTAAAAATTAAATTGTATTAAAAAAATAAAATTTATCCGCGAAATCGACAGAAGTTGTCCGATAGGCAAAAATGCGTCTATAAGTAAAGTGGTAGTGGAGTATAGAAGACTATAGTCTTAAATTAATATGTTCCTATATAATAGAGTTGCCTCACATATTTGAATACTCGGTCTCGGGAATTGTAAATGGGAAACATTTTCTAAATATTATGATCTTCTAAGAAACTTAGTTAACCATATTTGTGGGTTTGCAAATATTAGAAGACCCATATAAATAGTACATCTATATTTCGATATAAGCCTAAAATTGATGTGATGGCCTAGCATTAAATGTATGAAGATTTTAATAGACCATTTAAAATTGTTATTTTCCATGTACCACACAAGACAGACAAAAAGTAAGTATTCTAAGAAATAAGTTGTCCGTAACCTCAACTTACATTCTACACTTAGAAAGGCGTGAGCAGAATCTGGAGTTCCGATACCATTCGTCACTTCACAAGTGAACTTTCCAGAGTCCTCGGCCGATGTTGGACTAATGAACAGGGTTCCATCCCTCCGAACGACTGTCCTGGTCTCCAGCCAGGAAAGCTGGCTGATCTCGACGCCATTGTGGAACCATTTGTGGGTTACGTTGGTGGGGAGGGCTTTGGCTTCGCATATGAACTCTGCTCTGTCGCCTTCCAGTTTGGTGACGTTGCGAGGTGGGGTGGTTATGGAAGCAGGACCTGTAAACGGGAATGACAAAAAAAATATGACTTACGTACCACTGTTAGTTTAATTATCGATTAATTAATTAAAAAACCATTAATTAGATTTTGGTTAACCAATATAGTTATCATTGTAAAACGTTGTAACTTTGGGACTGGTGTTGCAACTTTGGGACTGGTGTTGCAACTTTGGGACTGGTGTTGCAACTTTGGGACTGGTGTTGCAACTTTGGGACTGGTGTTGCAACTTTGGGGCTGGTGTTGCAACTTTGGGACAGCGAGTAATTTTAGGATTTCGAATTTCCAGTCAATGCCATGTGTTTTGAATTAGCACGCAATCACCGCTGTCGATTCCGCCAGTATGTGCTGCTAACCCTCGGTACTTATTTGAAGGTGTAGTTGCACTCACGTCCGGTGACATCCCGACTTGTTTTCGACCTCGTGTTTTATCAAGTTTGTATAGTATGTGTACACTTTCATACGTCTTTGAAAAACAGCAAATACTTAACTACAGGCAGGTATGTATTTTGAGAAGTACATCCTTTGGCATCTATTTCATGCGACTGTAATACTTTTAATACTTGTATTTTGTTTTATAACTTCAACATTGCAAATTTTCAGCACTGAGCGGAGTAGCATTGGGACAACATTGAGCATAACAGCGAGTACCGCACCAGAAAAAACAAAAAAGAGAAAGCAGGAGCGATGATGGAAATGCTAAATATTTGCTACAAGACTCTAACGACAGAGAAACATTCAGCGACTTGGAAGACCACCTTTCTCCATTGATACCATTAATCACACACATGCCAATAATCATAACCATGCAAAGTAGTGCTATAATTAAACTTTTGTAATGTAATTTTAATATTATGTTTGATGTCTGAAATAAGACTTATACGTATCATTAGGATATATTGATATTTTCCAGTATTTCAAAGTGAAAAACTGTACTGTCCCAAAGTTACCATACTTAATGGTGTATGATTGAAACAATGATGAAGGACGTTTATTTCGATGCCATTGGTCGTAGAGTAAAATCGTTATCCATATTTGGTAAGAGTCTTACTAGTTAAGAGTCAGTTAACTTCATATGTTACCATATTCACAGAAATCTAGCTTGGTTCCTGTTGACAGAGTAATAAAAAACAGGAAAAAGTGCCCCAAAGTTACCCTAGTTTACCGTAGATAAATTTTCTATTTGTCAATTAGAAAAACTTCGATGGGAAGTGGCAGTTATTTATATTTATCAGCATTTTATAAATGGAAAAGTTAAATGTGTTAATTGCAAATGAAAGAGGAATAACTATTTACTATTTGAGCTTCACAACAGCACAATAATTGTGCTGTTGTGTACCGGAATATAAATATACAATTGTATTTCTGAACTTTTTTAATAGTTTATAAAAATAACACGATTTAAGGTGACAAGCGCATTGATATTCAATTGCACAAACATCCTAATATTAGTTTATGAATTATAAGCAGTTTTTGGTTAGATATTTCATGTGTTAGACACTAGTTATAGTACACAAGTAATTTTGTAAATAAAAACTTTACCTGCAACTATGACTTTAGATGTGGCTGTTACAGTACCCTGTTTGTTTCTTGCCATACACGTGTAATCGCCTATGTCTGTCTGTCTCAGGTTATTGATTCGCAGCTCTGTAGGAAGAATTTGGACAGTTCTGCTTTCTTCTAAAGGCAAGTTATCCTGCGAAAGAGTACACATAGATATTTTCTTTTCTTCTTTTCTTCTGCGTTCTTTTTACACATTAAACGTTTAGACAATTCAAATTGTAACTTAATTAAAATAAACTTTTCCGATAACGATAATTTTTTTTTGACAGAGGTTAAATATATTATGCATTATGAACGATAATAATTACACTATTTGGAAATATATAACAATAATTGCACTATTTGCAAATACATAATAAAAATTACACTATTTACACCAAATTTGTCTTTGTATGTCATATAGAAACAGTTTTAGCTCACCTTGTACCATATGAGATTAGGCGGAGGCGTTCCTTCGGCTTCACATGGTAAGGATACTGATTCCCCAACTTTTACATACACTACGTCGAGGGGTTTCATTTTAAAATGGGGTGGGGCTGAAATAAAAAATAAAAGAAGCAATTTAATATATATATATATATATATATATATATATATATATATATATATATATATATATATATATATATATACCACTGTGTTATAATGTCCTTAATTTTTGTGGACTGTTGCATATGAGCAATAAATGTGCTATTCAAGTTGTTATTTCATAAACTTATCAAATTAAGTTCATAACCTTAAGCTTCTTTTTTAAATATTAATACTCCAATATGTAATTAAAAAATTTCGGAATAAACTTAAACTCTTGCGTTTATTTAATTTCTAATCCTAACGGAATACTAATTGAAAGTTCTGAAAGCATAGATAGAGACTTTGAATACAAAAGACTTATCTAAAAGTTCCTGCGCATTTGAATAATAAAATATTCATAATAAATTGCTCCGAAAGTGCATACATTTAAATATTACGAAATTTACGCTCAAGTGAAAGAAATAACTTATATGAATCACAAAGTTATAATCAAAGTTTCAAAATGCAAATAAAGATTTTGTTGCAACCACTATATTAATTAACGTCAACCATTATTAAATAAAATTTATACTAAATTAAATTGAAAAGTTGTCGGTACATATTACACAGTGGTTCCCAACCTTCGAATGACCTTCAGGCTACTGAATCGACAATTCAATAAATGTTAAATAACTTCCTCCTCACTTAAGCAAGGTTGGTTGCTAAAATTATTAGTAATGTGTTTTTAAATGATAATTTTGCCCCATTTACTTATCTGATTTTAATAAACTGAAACGGTAATTAATGTAGCTATTAATGTAGGGGCTATGAACAAGTATTTTTATAGCTATTTATAAAACACATATTAGACGAATCTGACACTAAATAATCGGTATTTATTGATTTCATTGGGCAACTCATCGGATACTTTTCAGTGGCTCGCTATGGGCCAGCGTCTGATTGTAGGGATTGCATGTCCACAAGATAGTTGTGACATTACCATACCAGGGATGGGAATTCTGCGCCAATTGCGCCAGAGAGCGCCAAAAGTGGTATCCTGCGCCAACTTGCTACAAAACCACATTTATGTGCGATTCTGCGCCAATTTTGTTTTAAATCCTTGTTAAACACGTGCGCCAATTGCGCCAAGTCTTGGTGCCCGTTTGTCTGCCCATAAACGAAGTTAAGGCAACCTTAGAAAGAGGAAATGGGAGAAAATTTAAGCACATTTTCTCAAGTTAAATAGTATTTGTAGAAATGTAAGGTACGAATGGAGTATAAGCATGCTATACGTCAAGCAGAGAAATGCTTAAATGGAATAATTTCGCGTCATTAAAAAGGACTTTATTCCTGATATTCAACTTTTTAGACAAGGGCATTTCATTGTCATAACACATTTCATCATTGGAATATCGGATCGTTTTTGATTTTTTTGTGCACAATCGATGCTCAATCTTGAAAAACTGAGAATTTTAAAAGAATAGAGCATCTTTTAACATGTAGGAATAATTGTGAATTGTAAAATTTAAGGTAATAACTTTTTGAGATTTGTCCGAATTTTTAGTCAAGGGTATTTGATTAAAAGACACTTGATCATTGGAAAATTTCAGTTCGTTTGTTGTTTTATGAAAAATCGATGCTCAATCTAAAAAAACAGATAATTTCACAAAAATTTAGCATCTTGAATATGTAGAAATATTTGCGATCTTCGTCAAACGGGGATGATATCACTCTGAAGTTGAGATGAATGATTATAACTATAATTACGTCGCATCTGCCGAATGCAACTTTTATTTGGCACTCTTTTGTTTTATATTTTCATTCATGGAAACCTTGAACTTGTAGAAATTCGCTAAACGCGATCTGCTGCGACCTCCGTTGGAAGACTTTCAATCCTTTTGCATCCGATATACAAGTTCATTATATTTCACTGCTTCCTGTTTTATCATGATTTGTTTTGCACTACTTAACAAAATTACGTTACATTTTCCGAAAATATAATTTAATTCACGAAATTGAAATTTAGGACTTGTAATTTTCAGTAATAAAAATGGATTTAAAAAAAAAAAATCTTGTTTCTTCTTGTTTGGATGGAATTAAAATTCCAATTTAATCCTTTTTTGTTTAAATGTTCATATATTTTATTAAATTAATTATTTTTATTGGAAACTTTTCTTTCTAACAACCCTCCAACTTAAAAAAAACAACAACAAAAAATGGCTTTTATTTAGCTTTTTGAAAGTTTTCAAATTTCTTATTAAACTAATTTTTAAGATAATAACTTAAGTGTAAATTTTAATGATTTAGATTAACATGCTTAAAATATAGCAAGGTATGTTTTCTATAAATTTATTACTATTTAATAAATCTAGTTTGTGTGGAAAAGTTAAGGAATTTTATATCCCTGAGACAGTGATGACATTCTAAATTGTCTTTTTCATGCACAAGGTATGCGATATTGTAGTTTGTTAGTGTTTTGGTTTATTGTATAATATTTTACTAAAAAATTCAAAATTGAAATTTAAGTATATATTGTATAAATTGGTTAATTCTTAATTAAAAACTCTTTTGGTTAAATATTTTTAATTGCCTTTAAATGTTCTCATAAAGCTTAACATTATAAAAAAGATGTAAATAGCAAAATATATTTTTAGGGTTTTTATTTCTTAGTTAAAAATATTATTTATTTACGAAATTGAGGTTTGTTATATTTTATGTAATAACAATGGACAATTTGAAAAAAGCTTTTTTTTGTGGGATTTGCAATTCGTCTTGGCATTAATATTTGATTTAAATGTTTATATACTATTTAATAAATATTTTTGTGTTTAAACCACACCCCTACGCTTAACATGCTTAAAATAAGTAGTAACGTAGGTTTTCCATCAAATTATTACACTTTAATTCTAAAGTTTATGCGAAAAAATTATATTTTATTTCCCTTAGACAGTAACAACCTTCTTCATAGATTTCATGCACAATATATGCGAGATTGCAACACTGTTTTGGTTTTCATAAACCACATTTCGGTGGGGGATAAAATCAACATATGAAAATTAAGTATAGATTGTTTAAAAAAAATTGAAAATTCAATAATTCTTAATTAAAAACTCATTTTTGTTGAATATTTTGAACTGTCTTTTAAATGTCTTATTTATAGCCTCTACCGGTTTTGATTTATTGCATAAAAAAATGGCATAAATAAGCAATAGAGACCTTCAGGGTTTTTACACCTTGGGTAGTGTACCACATCTCATTTAAAATCGCATGTTACAAATTTTAATTGCTACAGTTATTGTTTAATATGCTAAAATTCACTGCTACGTTTTATTGTTTAATATGCTAAAATTCACTGCTACGTTTTATTGTTTAATATGCTAAAATTCATTGCTACGTTTTATTGTTTAATATGCTAAAATTCACTGCTACGTTGTATTGCATTCTTGCTACAAATCTACAGTTTTCTGCTACAATTTGTCCCGTTGCTGCTCCAAAACACTACAATTTATTGCGTTCCTGCTACAAATATGCAGTTTTGCTGCTACAATTTGTCGTTTTTCTGCTCCAAAACTTAAATTTTGCTGCTCCAAAAATTGCTCCAAACTGGTCTTTAGCACTTCCCATCCCTGCCATACACTCCATTTAATATTAAGTTAATTGTCTTGGGCACTGTGGTGATTGGACAATTATAAAATCGGAATTACATGTATCCTGGCAACGGACATTTTGGGCAGGAAAACACATTATACCGATAAACAGTTGTCGCAAAGGTAACTTCGTCTTAACAAGATCGGTCCACAAGATAGTTGTGACATTAATGTAGTGTATACGTAAGTCGCCCAAATTCCAAAATCTCTTGTTTACTTTGAAGAACAAGCCCAGCAATTTTTTTTCGTATTAAATTTTTTTTCTACACTTGGAATAAAACAAAGTTTGTTATTTTACATAGTAAACAACATGCTTTGCTTAATTCCAGATGCAGAGAAAAAAACGTAAAAAAATTTGATTTAAAAATGTGCTGGGCTTGTTCTCCAAACTGGACAAGACACGTTTTGGAATTGGACGACTCACATTTCCTATTTTATTTTCGACTCTTATGTAAACGATCGACGATTGAATTACTTCACCCAGGGCCAGATAACCGAACAGGCCAAGGAAGCCCAGGCTTAAACTTTATATTTTTGTAAGGGCCCCCAACTCACACATTTTATATAAATATTTAACAATTCTAACATAGTTTACTACTAAATTTACCTTAAAAAAGTGGAATTACTAACTTTAACAAAAAAAGAAAATTACCACTTGTGTTAAATTTCTTCGAATATTGGAAAAATAATCAAAAACTTACAGAATATTTTCATTACTTATTAATGTTTATTAAATATTATTTATAATGTGTTTCGTTGGTATCCAGGGGCAAGGATTTTAGTACATGGAAAAGCTCGATTTGATGTTCTAGGGTTTCATATGTGAGCAATGGGGCCCCCATTTCAAGGCGGGCTTCCCTTGCCTTAGTGTCTTAATCGGGCCCTGCACTCACCATGCACGTCAAGGTGAATCCAGGTGCCATTCTTAGGAGAATCCGGAGGCCTGTTGAGAAAGTACACCCTGCACTCGTACCAGCCCTGGTCGCTCTCATGCACGTTGGTGAGGTTGAGCGAGGCCTGGTGTGCCAGGGACACCCTCCCCTCGTAGCCGTCTCCCGCGTGGGGCGGGTAGCCGTCGTACCAGATGTAGATGGGGATCTTGGTGCCCTGCTTCTGCCACTGGATGACGTAGGGCACGGGCTTGTTCTCTGGGTAGTCGAAGTCGCACCACAGTATCACGTCTTCACCCAGGGTGGCGGTGCAGCGCTTCGGCGAGCTCGGATCCTTCTGAGGAGTGCAACCTGGGAAGAAAGAACACACACTGGTGAATATGCATGCTTATTATTGGAAGAAAATTTCGTCATTTTTGACGAAACAGACACCTGTAAAATGCTCCGATTAAACATTTCGTCAAATGGGGAAATTCATTTTGTCGTTCACCCCTTGTCCCCGCCCCAGTGTTTATTATTATTTTAGCTCAGTGGTTAAGGCAAGATCAATATAATTTTGACCACTGCGAATGGTGTTTGGTCAATAGTTGAGAAAATTTACTCCAACAATAAAAATATCAATTTTTAAAAAATAAATTGAAAACAATCCTACAACTCTGCAAGCTACTAATCAGAGGATTGGTGGTTAGAATCCGGGAAATGGACTTGACATAGAAAAGTCAAAAAGTAGTGATCTTGCGATCGGAGGGTTGCCAGCTTCACTACAAAAATACTAGAAAGTCGTCCAGAATATCCAACAAATTATACTGGCGTGTATACGGGACTGGTGCACGATAAATCTGATCGGGGTCCAAAGTCCCGACGTCTATTGAAGGCGTTGGGTGCCAGTTCATGTGTTTCCTCGTCATCTGACCATGGTTCTAAAATAACGAGGTGCAGGTATGAATGAATGTGTGTGTGAATGTGTATGTGTTCCCGGGTCTTTCCTTCGAGATTGAACCCGAACCGTCGCCAATAGCCCACTGTGCAGCTCTAGTGCGACGTTAATTAACAAAACCAAATCAAACCAAACCTACAACTCTGCAAGACGAGCCACCACTGAGTAGAACGCTTTATTAGAACAGGAATTTTGATGATGGAAATTAACACTCTTATTATGTTTCACGGCACGTAATTATTACCTTCGACAGATACTTTAAATCGTATTTATAAACATTTACGTTGTTTTAAATGTAATTAGTTTAATAAATTACTTATCATTCGTAATTTAGAATAATTTCTCAAAAATGTGATTAATTGAAGATTTTAGAGGATATTTAAAAAAAACAAAAACATTTAAAGCGATTTTTCTTTTATGCAATGCGTGTATACTTTTAATCAAAGTAGAAAAAGAAAAAAAGCTACAAAATTTCAACACTAAGCAAATCTATACTAATGACATAAATCTTAAAACTAAGTAAATGCCACTCGGTAATTTCCCATGAGAAAGGGCTTGAAGAATAAACGCGAAAGAATAACGAAACTTTAATAATGAGGGCAATTAATTGAGCTATGGAAGCCCGATTCTGTTGAATTCTAAAAAAAAACTGTTCCTAATATACAACGTTTACTAATTGGAATTTTCTGTGTTCCAAAGTAAGTAATAGTTTGCGCAGCAAAATGTAGATAAATGGCCGACGAATTGATATCCTGTTATATCTCAATACTCAGGGGGAAATAGTATTCATTCGAGAGTATTCTTCATCGTGGTTGTAAAGAATATTTATTTTGCTATGCAGAAGTATAAGCACATAAATCGAAAAGAGCCCGATCTTGAATTGCTTACGAAAATGGTAGAACGAAAACAATGAATTTTACATTTTCATGAATTTTTCTCATTCCTACGCTCTGGTACTTTATGGGTGTTCACTTTCAATGTAGCATTTGTATTACTAAGGAAATATTTTCGTTTTTTAAAAAAAATAATAAGATTAAGATAATTCCACTGTATAAATTTATACACTATTTAAAACTGAAATATGACACTCCAACGTCTCGTAATCGAATTGACGTAATCTTTTCGTATTATGTGGCTAAGATTAATTAGCTGGAAGGAGACGCCCCTTACGGTTTCAGCCAATCAATGAATGAGTATAGACGATCTAACCAATCGGATCATCTATAATTTGTAAACAATATAACGCCACAGTGGCTATTTAAACCGAACCGCATTCAGGCCCGTCGCACAGGCGGGGGGGGAGAGGAGTTGAGAGCCCGACCCCCCCCCCCCCCCCAAATAATCTGGAAATCATGAAGTTGGGAATTTCAATTTCAAAATATCCTCGAATTGGGAAAATTTATGCCTGAATGAAACAAATATTATTAGCAAATGAAAGCTAAGGAAGATTAGAAATTGCCCAACTTGTATGTTTACATTTAAATTAGACCTCAGAACGGACACTGCATTGGAATATGGGTGCAACAAATCAATGCTTTTGAGAGAGCTGTTTAATATTACCTAATATATAAAAATAAAAGATGAAGAATGTCGATAAGTTGGAACTGGGAATTTTCAGCAATGATGAGTTGGGAATTTCGAATCTTTAAGTTTGGAAATGTCTTGTTTCACCCTCAAAAAATATTTTTTGTATAACGGCACTGACCGCTTTATATTCTAGTGTATTCTAGTTGATGTTAGATGGTCCAAATATTGATTATTCACATCAAAACAGAAGTCTGAGTTTAATTTTTATTACAATTTTACTGTTAAATTGTCATCAGATTAAAATAGCAGAACCATTTTTTTTATCAAGTTCTCTCATTAGGGCTTTAATCTGTAGCTCTTAAAAGAAGATTTAATTTAATGCATTGATTCATATAAATTATTTCGATAAAATCTAAACATTTAAAAAACAGCATAAAGCATCTACGGTTTAAAAAGCAGCTAAAATTATATACAGCCTAGCAATATGAAATCAAAAGTTTTATTGGGCGAAAAGGGTGAAATGACGTTTCACATAAAACTTTTCTGGCTGTGCCCCGATACAGACACTCATGATTTTTTTTTCAAAAATTAAACTTAATATTTTTCTTAATTCAAATATTCTTTTTATTCAATTGATGTGCTCCACTGAATAAATAATATTTCCTGTTACACTTTAATTTCAATACTTTTAAGTACTAGAACGTCTAAAAAACACTTTTATTTTTTTTATTCCCGTTTGCACTTGGTTCGTTTTTTGCTATCTCATTCTTTTCGATGAAAACCACTGAGCTCAAATAATTATTGGAGATAAGACTAAGCGTGCGCGACCGTTTTACACCTTTTTCAGCCAAGGTAGAAAACTATTGTTCTTTTTAATGGTGTTTGTCGCTGAATGAAGTGCATACATCTTAGATTTCAAACCACACTTCTGGCTTTCAAAAATACTAAATTTTAAACATTTAATGTTTTACCATACTTGATTTTTTAGTTACAAAAATTCTAATTAATTAATAAAATATTAGTTATATATAATTAATTATATATAATTTAATTATATATATGTAATTATATATAATCAAAAAAGACCGTCGCAACTCGATTATAACGGTGCAAAAGCCAATGTAAAATGTTTTCTCTACCTTGCCTTCCGAACAGTATTTATCCGCGCGCCACGGTAAAGTACATTTTCCCCCAATGGGAGTAATCCCTCCAGTTATTGTTTTAGCGCAGTGATAAAAACAGATATTTTTCTACTAAATATTTATTAAAAAATATTTTTGAGAAATTAAAAAAAAAAAAATTCAAATCAACATAAATTCCTTAGAGGTCAGACTCAGATTAAATCTTGCGTTTTGTTTCAAATATATTTGTGTTTTAAATTGTATTTTTAACCTTTATATTTGGTTTTACTCGTTACAGTAGAAGAGGGATACAATTTAGAGGAAAATATTTCGCTTCATAGGATACTGCTAAAGAAAATTGCTTCATATAAAAAAATTATCTCAAGAATTCAAATATTAGACTTTCATTCAATGTTATATTCATTCGAATATTAGAATTATCGTATTTCAAAAAATTTAAATTAAGATACACTGCTAAAAATAAAAAAATTCTTTTCATTTTATTTTGTTGACGTTCTTAAACTTAAAGTCATGAAAATATTTTGATAAATTTTATAGGATTAACTTTCCCACATAACTATTTGTAAGCGTGTTTACTATTATAGAATACGAATTGTTTTATTAGAATATTTTTTGCTTAACTAGATTGTATTTATAACACATAAAAATTCATAAAAATTAAATTGAAGGGTTTGCTGCAAAAAGGATGTAGCTCCAACCTAGGGGAATTTGGAGTTACAAGTACTATCTTGTGGTAAAAAAAAACTTGTTCAATTGGTGCCAGAGAGATGTAGCTCCAATCGTTAGTTCTCGCATTACTCAATAAATGACAACGCAACAGATGAGCCGGACGTTACAGACGGGGAGTGTGATGATTAAAAATGTAATTTTCTGTTTTTAAAGCCAAGTTTTATGCTATATTTCAATTGAAGTTTTCTTTAAAAAAATATATTATAATAAATTGTATTTTTTTTGCGAAATATTTTTCATAGAGGTAGACAGAGCATCTATTTGGTTGCAAGAAAGAGGTAGCTCCAACAATTCAACATGTGCCACGTCATCTGGAAGATATATTTTTGAGTGAAAATACTGTCATAATATGTAGGAACAATTAAGAAGATTGATCAAAAAAGAATATCTTCCCACAACTTGGAATTTTGAATTTTCAAATTTTTTTTACGGTTTTCTGAAAACTTGAATAATTGGATATACCTCCTTTTTAGAACAAACCCCTCAATTGCTATTTGTTATTCGAATTTTACATTTTTATAACGAACAACATTAATTTTGTATTCACAGCTAATGCACAAACAGAAATGGCTGTTCCTTATTACTTCAGTTTTAATATTTAATACCAATTTAACATACTACATAGAAAATCATTATCTTAAAATTAATAATGCAAATACATATTAAAAAAAATATCGCTTTCGAAAAAGTCTTATTGTTTCAACTAATTAAAAATGATTTTTTGATCATCATCAAATAAACCGAAAAAAAATCTATGTAATACAATCATTTTGTTATTTTATTAAATTGAGAGCACTTTTAAAAATAGCTAAAACGTTAAACGGTTCTTTATTTTAAATATACAAAAGGTTTTTAGAAAGGAAAAATGTATTTCCTTTCTCCAAAATAAACATTAAAGAACGAAAAAAATTGAAAGATTATTTGTTCCATTCCGCAATCGATTGGAAGCTATAAGAAAACTCAAATATGTTATCTAATTCTAAAAATAACCTTGGAGATTGTTTAAGACGAAGATCTCGCTTTTTTGGGACTTGTGAAAACAAGGGACATAACTTCATTAATTTCTGGAAGCTAAATTGTGGTTACTATTTGTTGAAGAAACTATTTTTTTTCCCACAATCTATTGTATACTTTGGGTTTTAGTATTATTTATTTTTCACATTTTTTTTCTTTACGCAATTTACACACTTATGTTATATTCTTACAGATTTTGGAAACACGAGAAAACTATATTTTATTAATATATTTTAGATTCCTAAAACAGTTAATAGATAACGAAACATCTTTTATAAAGTATTCACTGTTAAAAATAGATACTCAAAAATGAGTACAATGTACTCCTTTTTGAGCACATTCGATACTTATGACCTCGAATACATAATTTTCAATTTTGAAAAAGATGTACTTAAACATGAGTACAATGAATAATGTTATTTTGTTTAAAAATATTCAAAATGGCGTCGGAAAACTTTTCTGTTGAAGCAAAACCAGATAATTGCGCATAATTTTTCGCGCATTCATTTGACGTCATTTTCTTAGAAGATCATGGTTTCAAATCTTGCCATGCCATTACTAATTAGAATTAATTAGTAATTAACAATTTCATGATTAATTATTGTATTGTCACCGGGATTACGTATGTATGCCAAGTTTCAAGTCGATATGACAATTGGAAGTGGGTTTAAATTGCGTTACAAGATTTGAGGACACATCACACCAGACAGTGTGAGCTAAATAAAAGCATGTAATAAAAAGAGTAGAAGCTAGCCTACATTGGCTATCTAATTTTTTGATTACATTCGATGCTTATCATAGCTCCGAATACATAAGTTTCATTTTTAAAAAAGACATGTCCTCAAAAATGAGTACAATGAGTAAAAATGAAAAAAAAAAAATAGTAGTTTCTTGCCTACATAGGCTGCCTTCATAAATCACTTTCAATAAATATCAATAATGACAGCCAAGACTTACCAGGAATCGAACCCATGTCCTCAGCGACGTGAAAAAGTTATATACAGAAGAAATGTTAAAAAAAGTGTGCCAAAAGAATGGGAAGTAAGATAATTGAGTTGTAATAACTCAGTTTCCATTTAAGAAATCGCCATAAAATGATGTGAAAAACTATCTTCTGAATAACTTTTTTAAGTTTGTCGGATCGCTTTGTTAAGATGTCTAGAACAGAAACTGAGATTAACAATATTAAATCACAAAGCTCATTTTTGAGACAGTACGATTACTTAAATTTGAGTACGTCATCGTTCATTTACAATGCAACTGTACTCAAAGAAAAATGAGTAGGTTCAAATACTAATTTTTAAGTACCTTTTTTAAATAGCAATTTTAGTAAAGGGAAATGTATTTTTATAGTAAATTTTAAACTAATAACTAAAAATTGCTGTCCAAATTTAAATTATAAAATTTTTCTTTAAAAAAAAGTAATTGGTAAATATAATTTAAACCTTCCATTGGAACATTAGTTCTTTTCGATTAAAAATATCGTTATTGCTTATTGTAGAAGAAAAACTCAATTTAAAGGAGTCACCCAATAATTCGAACAAATACGCAGTAGAATTTAAGTCTAATCAGCTTAGAGCGTTAATAATATAAATTTAATTCGTATGGGTATTCCTAATTTAATTTCGTAAGTCATTCTAAAATAATTTTCCACGGATTTCTATAATTTACCACACAGCCAGAACTTTAAAAAACATTACTTATTTATATCGTTTGATTGTTTTACGCAACGCCATTTTCCCCCTGATTCCCCAAGAGACAATCTCGCGTTTTAGCACAGACCACGGACGAGATGGCCCTATCAAAAGAAAACCGAATTAGCTACACGGGAAACGATAAAAAAAAAGCGTACGAAAAAGGGCTAATAAGAATTCAGGCATTATTTTACGTAGATTATTTCGGATTAGATGAATAGATTACTTGATTGAATGCAGCCAAAGCGGGTGAAACCGCGCGTAGCAGCCGAATGTCGAACAGAATTTAAAGCATCATAATCATTATGCAGAATCGAACAAAAGGCATTTTCTTTCACCGCAGACATTTTTTTAATACAATAAGGGTAATTTGAAGGGGGAGAAGGCTCTGTGCATACTTAATTAAATCCGGTCAACTGCATTAATTATTTGCCTAGCCGGGATTTTTTCCATCCCCTTTTACTTTAAACTTTTGTCCGCTTATAATAAGACAAAAGTTGCTGCTGCTTTACCGTACACGAATAAAGTACACATCCCTAATATAAATCTTAAATGAAAGTTGGTTTTAATTAAAACCAGAGCCGTTTGTTTATTTTTTTTTTGTTTTCAGTATCAAAAGCTTTTTTTTTTCGTGTTTGTGATTATTTTTAGCTGGTTAACGAGTTTAGCTGGGATGACTCGGGAATCGCTCCTGGGGTGGAATAGTTGAAAATTGTATGGGTTGCAGTTAAAACATGAATTAACGTGGGAGAGTTTTGTTAGCGGGAGGAGGGAGCAGACAAGATTAAAATATGTATTGAAAGAGTAGATTCATTGTTGTGTGGCGAATTGAATATCTCATTGCTTATTCATCCTTAAATTCTAATCAAATATTCTAAAGCTAATGATATTGAAATATTAAGGTGAGGTTAGCGTTATTTAATTCTTATATATTGTTGTTACTAAAAGAAGACTTATGTTGTAATTGCTGTTACAACGTAATACCTAGTTTAATTGTTTGAATATATTGTTTTTTTAGATTTTTTTTTATGTTTGAGAAATTTATGGATTTATAAGGTATAAAAGAATACATATGTTCTTGTTTATTTAAATTTATATTATAGTGTAGATATTTCTTATTTATTTATAGTGTAGATATTTCTTATTTATTTATAGTGTAGATATTTCTTATTTATTTATAGTGTAGATATTTCTTATTTATTTATAGTGTAGATATTTCTTATTTATTTATAGTGTAGATATTTATTTTTCTTTCACTAATATTGAAAAATTGAACTGCAATTTTTGACATGTTATTACAATTTGCAACCTTAAAACTAGCATTTCTACTTTTTAAATATTGATAAATATTTAATTATTTTTATCAATTTTAGATTAAATATTTTTTCTATCATAGTGGCTTCGACTTTAGATTAAATATTGTTTTCTATCATAGTGGTTTCTAATTTAAAAAATGCCATAGATATTCGAAAAAGAGAAACTGAGTCTTCAGATTAAATATTGTTTTCTATCACAGTGGTTTAAAATTTAAAAAAATGCCATGGATATTCGAAAAAAGAAGTAAATAAACTAAACTGAGTCTTCAGATTAAATATTGTTTTCTATCATAGTGGTTTAAAATTAAAAAAAAAAAATGTCATAGATATTCGAAAAAAGAAGTAAATAAACTAAACTGAGTCTTTAGATTAAATATTGTTTTCTATCATAGTGGTTTAAAATTAAAAAAAAATCCCATGGATATTCGAAAAAAGAAGTAAATAAACAAAACTGAGCTTTAAAATAAAACAAGCGCTCAGACTTTACCCCTTTTAAACTATTTCGAGTTAGTAAACTCTTCGATCGATGCATGAACATATTTTAGCGGAACAATCCTAATGTGCATCAAAATATTAAGCTACTTATGATTGAAGACTTAATTTCAAAATCTTTCAATATAATTTCGCATTTGGAAGTAAGGGAGCAGGCATTTATTACATCATTTTTTTTCATTTATTTATCATTATCATTCATTTATTTATCATTTATTTTCATTATATTTTTTATTATTATTTATCATTTTTTTATACCCCCACCCCTGCTTTCATTTCACGTCAACCTTATCCTCTTCCCTTGTTTCACGTCATAATATATTTTTGCAGTTAAAAAACAGTCTTTAGAACTTATACATTTAAAACCTCCCATTTGAAAGATTGCGAGTTTTATAAAAAGGGACTCGAACCAATGCTTATGAAACATATTTCTGATAACTTTTTCCCATAAAGTTTTGATACGTTATACAACCGCTGAGACTTTTTTCTTCTATCACGACACCGTCACGCATTAATTGGGTTACTATTATATTTTTTAGTGAAACCCAGACACTTCGTTGGTGTGTGGGGGGGGGGGGGGGTAAAGGGTCTTGGAGTGTCAAAGTTAGTATAAATTTCTAATAGCTGCCTACCAACGAACCTCTTTCATAACGCAAGCACATAGTTTGATGAAGTGAAATAAATTGAGACACCAGAATGCAAAAAGAAGAAACCATATTCAGGGCATATTTTAACATAGAGTTAGTGGAGGAATTTCTCCAGTGCTAAGAAAATCCCTACTACTCATGTAGATTTGATACAATTTTTGTTTTATTTCTGTCCTAAATATTTTATAATTTTTGTTAAAGTAAGCGCATTTATTTAGTTTTAATTGACAAAATAATTGTTTTTGGCACTGAAAGCACAAAATTATTATTAACATCGAGGTTCAACTATCTTATTAGGGACCATCTTCGAGCATGGATCCCTCATAGTACAGAAATCATAAAGTTATAATATCGCTAAGATCAAAGTGAGGCCAACATTTATGGCCTCAGACACGTGTTTACTACGTCATCCATTCATATATGTTTTCTAGTTCATTCATAAAAATATCCTATACTTCATGAAGTAACACAATTACTATTTTTTCCAAATCACAAGTCAATCGCGGACGTTTTTTTATTAATAAACTTTGAAAGGAAGTCACGTGTCTGGTGCCATCAGGTCTGAGATGTTTGCATCACGATGAGGACGTCATATTCGGTCTACTACAGTCCATTCATGCTCGAAGGGGACCATCGAAAAACATTTGCCTCCCACCAGTGAAAATTCCTTATATGCTCTGAGTTTTACTAATATATGGTAAATCAAAATTACATTAATGAAAAATAGAATAAATAAAAATTGTCGAAAGTTTTGATTTTGAGTTTGAGCTGGGTCAAGTATAAATAGGTACATCCACTTCCTCGTCTCCTTTTTCGGCAGATACTTTTCAGATGAGATAGTTTTGTTCAGGAAAGTCTTATAATTTTTTTTCGTAGAACTCTAGAGAGGATAAAACGGAATTTTCTTTGACGTTCAACAGTTCTTTTACAACTGGCACGGAAAGTCTTCCTCTCTCAAATGTCAAAATAGATCCCATCAGAGGGGGATGGATCCTATCAACCTTGGACACCCCCTTGTTGATGTCCAAGGTTGTTAGAAGAGAGGTTGAATCAAGTGTGTAAACAATGGAATTTCTTTCATTGTCGGAATGATGTAAGATCTTTATCATTTACCGCATTAACAGGCGTAAATCCTGATATTTAGAAGTTCCGGACTCTCTCAGAAATAGGTACTCAAAAATAAGTAAAATGTACTCATTTTTGATTAAATTCGATGTTTATCATGGCTCCGAATACATAAATTTCAATTTTGAAAAAAGACATGTACTAAAAAAATAAGCGCAATGAATAAAAAGAGCAAATGCTAGCCCACATAGGTTGCCTTCTTAAATCACTTTCAATAAATATCAACAATTACAATCAAGACTTACCGAGAATCGAACCCAGACCCTAAGGCGCCGCATTCCATTTCCTTATCAGGCCGACGTGAAGAAGTTATAAATAGAAGACTTGTTTAAAAGGTGTGCCAAAAGAATGAAAAGTAAGATAATTCAGTTGTAATAACTCAATTTCAATTTAAGCAATCGACATCAAATAATGCGGAAAACAATCTTCTGAACAACTGTTTAAAATTCGTCAGGTTGCAATGTTAAGATGGCTGGCTGGAACAGAAGCGGAGATTACCAATATTAAATCACTCTACTCATTTTTGCGATAGTACGGTTGCTTAAATTTGAGTACGTCGTCGCTCATTTACGATGTAATTGTAATATAAAAAAACGAGTAGGTTCAGGTGCTCATATATATATATATATTTTACAGTGTAGTGTGGACGTGAGTTTGAAAACAGGACTGTCCGGGCGAAATCCGGACCAATAGTAATTAACCCTACGCATGACAGACGTCCCCCCTAAGAGTACGCGATGCAATAAATGAACAGCCCCTAAAAACTAAGAAAACAGCGTAATGAAAAGTAAATTTTTCAGAAACTAACTTCTCCACGTTTTATCAAATAAATATCAAGAATCTCTATAAAATACATAGGTTTTAATTAAAAAAACGAATTATCTCGTTCCAGTTCTTAGAAAACTAGTGAAATTCAAGAACTTTCTACAGCAAAGAAGATTTCTAGAATCATACTTTAAGGTCCCCCAAAAAAACTTCCATCCATCTAATGAATCGAAGGAAGCAATAAACAATCCGGAAAGACGCGTAATTTATAATCCACGGACTGTAAAGTTGCGAGCACATGTTTGTAAAACCATCACAAGTTCAAAACGAATTTATACTAATTTAAAGTGACGTGCTCGGCAGAAGACAACATCGAATGCGCATTAAGAAGAAGAAGACTCTGAATTTGGCATCCCGAGTAAAAGGAAAGTCACAGTTAATTTTCAGTTCCACTGCACAACGTTCCAGATTAAATTTCTTCCAGGGGGAGAGTTCCACATTTTCCTGATATTTTTCCTTGGATGCTCCATGGATTCTTCCTCGGGTGAATCAGTTTGGATTTAAAAATTCTGGAATTCTATCATGGAGGGAATTTTTTGGTTGGCTTGGTATCGAAAATTTTACGTCCCCGATACTGTATATTATTATTATGTATTATTATTCAAAAAGGTTTTCACAATCATTTTCTCAAAAAGATTTGAGTTAAGTTGAATTAAGTTAAGAATTTGAGTTGAAGAGTTCATTTGAATCGTCCAATTGTAATCTATACATATTATTATAGAAAAGGTTTATGCACTCACATGAATAACACTCTTATTGTTTAGCATTCTGCGATTGTCAAGACTATTTTCGTTAATTTTGTCAATCGTTTCGTTATTGAATCATTTGACTTCTGACGAAAGAAGAATCTTCACCTTTTTAACGTAAATACAGTAGAACTTCAATTATCCGAACTTTAGTTATCTGGATCAAACAAAGCGGATCGCCAATTAACCGGATCAGGATCGCTTTGAGAGAGAAAAAAAATCAGCAAAATCCACAATTTAAAAGTTTTTTAAAGGTCATTAAATTACATTACATACTAAAGCAAAATTCGATTTTTTTTTACTAAGAACTAACCTTTTTTTCGGGAATTATCTAATTATCCGGATATTCGATTATCCGGATGGGATCTGATCCCAATGTATCCGGATAAATGGAGTTCTACTGTAGTTTAGTCCATTCCTTTTCAGTGAATATAAGTTCATTCGGTATTAACTTTTTTTTATGTGTATATTGCCATAATTCGTAAAAGCTTCTCTGGCTCGGTCTAAGCGCTTGAATTCGACATCTGTGCACTAAAGCATTGATATATTTTTAATTTTGCCGCAGCCTTCGAGACTGCGGTAGACTGTAGGCTAGGGAAAATTATTACCTTTTGTTTTCAAACAATTCAAGATTTAGAAGTGAATTGCTGCTTGAATTTCGTTACGGCCTTCGCTACTTCACGATGCATACGTGGTTTAGAGTTACGTGGTTTTTAAATTAAGAGGATGTTAATTTAATTGGTAGAAATCCGTTTTCCTTATACAAATGCTACAAAATATCAAATGGTTGTCCTGAAAGATATGAAATCATTACTTCCCATATATGCGCACTAAGGCATCGATATATTTTTATTTTAGCCGCAGCCTTCGAGACTGCGGTAGACTGTAGGCTAGGGAACATTATCACCTTTTGTGTTTAAAGAATTCTATATTTAGAAGTGATGAATTACTTGAATTTCGTTACGGTTTTTGCTACAGGCGTTGAATCCGTGGTTTGGAGTTACGTGGTGCTGCGAATTAAGAAGGTGTTATTTTAATTGGCAGTTATCCGTTTTCCTTATACAAATACTACAAAATATCAAATGGTTGTCCAGAATGATATGAAATTATTTTACCATATCTGTGCACATATTTTTATTTTTGCCGCAGCCTTCGAGACTTCGGAAGACTGTAAGCAAGGAAACGTCCCCACACAATACCACCAAGTTCAATTAAAAGGCACTGAATAAAATTCCTGCAACACCAAAGGTAGTTAGCTTCCGAAGCTAACTTTAACCCCTCCTCTATGCTACCCCCCCCCCCCCTCTTTTCGAATCCTTTTCCTGCTGTTCGTTTACGCCATCGATCCTGTGCAATCGCGTGACGATGCGGACCAGCATTCTTCTATTTTTCTTCTTCGGAGTTCCACCATTCTTCGAAGGAACAATAGGAGATTCCCAGAAGGTAGCAAAATGCATCGATTCCAATTGAAGAGAAGAAATCTTGACTCTTGTTCCTCAACCCCTTCCACCCTCCTTTTTGCCGAGGTCTTGTCCTCTTTTCCTCAAATCCTCATTCCCCCCCTCCTCGTTTCGATGTTCGATTTCGTTTCGGGAAGAAATTCTTCGTTAGGAAGATTAGGGGATAGATTGATGGATCTTTTCTTGGGAGATGTGTGTGTGTGTGACGTGTTTGTGTACGGGACTACTGCGCGACTTTTGTTGCCGATTAAACATTGCAGTCGATATGTACACGTCGATTGAGTGACGCTTGAATGGGTTGTGTCATCAAGGAAAGCGTAAGAACAAGGAACGTGCGAACTTTGGATGAAAGGAATCGGGGTGGATCGGTATTTTTCTTGGGGTACATAGAACCAGGCCCGTCGCACCGGGGGGGGTTGGGAGGGAGTCCGACCCCAGCAATGATCTGGAAACCCTGAAAGTTGGGAATTTCAACCTCGAGTTGGAAAAATTTATGCCTGCAGAAAATTAATATTAATAACAAATGAAAGCTAGGGAAGATTAGAAATCGCCCAACTTGTAAGATTACATTTAAATTAGACTTCAGAACAGACACTTCATTGGAATATGGGTGCAACAAATCAATGCTTCTGAGAGAACTGTTTAATATTACTTAATATATATATATAAAATATGAAAAATATCGATAAGTTGCAACTGGGAATTTTCAGCACTGTTGAGTTGGGAATTTCGAATAGTTGAGTTGAGAATTTCGAATCGTTAACTTGGGAAATTTCTTGTTTCCCCCCCCCCCCCCGAAAAAAAATATTTTCTGTGTGACGGCACTGCATAGAATTTAGTTCGTTTGACGTTGTTTAGTAATACAGGGGGGTCACAAATTGTTGGCCGATGGATGTTTAACTACACATAATAAACCATTATTTTTGCTAATTTTTAACTACTTTATTATTACACTGTAAAAAAAGGTACTTAAAATCTACTTGCTTTTCTTCGAGTACAATTGCATCGCAATTGAGCGACTCAAATTTAAGTAACCATTCTTTCTCAAAAATTAGCAGTTATAATATTGCGAATCTCAGCTTCTGCACAAGCCATCTTAACAAAGTGACCCGACAAACTTAAAATAGTTGTTCAGAAGATGGTTTTCCACATTATTTCATGTCGAATGCTTAAATGTAAACTGAGTTATTACAACTCAATTATCTTACTTCTCTTTGTTTTGGCACATCTTTTTAACCTTTCTTTTGTCTCTTCTTCAAGTCGCTCTGGTAGTTTAACGGATAAGGTAGGATCTGAGGATCTGGGTTATATTCCCTCTCGGATGTAATTGTGGATGTTTATTGAAAGTGATTTATGAAGGCAGCTTATGTAGGCAAGCATCTGCTTTTTTTATTAATTTTTGAGTACGTCTTTTTCAAAATTGAAACTTCAGAACCATTATAAGCGTCGAATGTACTCAAAATTAAGTAAATTTTACTTATATTTGAGTACCTATTTTTAATAGTGTATTAATGCTATTAATATAAGCAAAGTAGTTGAGCAAAAATAATGTTTTATTATGCCAATATAAATGACCATCGCCCAACAATTTTTTACCACCCTGTACATTATGCAAAAATACTGAATTAACATGCGAATATTTTGTATGATATGAATGTCTCTAAAGGCATGAATAATAGTTTATTTTCAAATGATTAGATTTAACATAGAGGAATTGTTTTTACATGAAGATTTTTTGTACTTTTTTGTAATTGCGTAATGCATAAAGTTATTTTGTTTTATTTATAATGACATATTTTCTGTTTATATATTTATAATACATTTATTTCTCTGTTAAATAGTTTATTCTATGCACTCGAGCATTTTACACGACGTTTTGAGGATATTTGAAATAATTCTTTAAATAATTTTAAGTTATTAAAATTGGATCTTTTATGTTAATTTATTACATCTAGATCTTTCCTGATTAATTCTGATAAAACAAGTACAATAAAATCGGCTGTTGAAATCATACATAGAAACTCATAAATATGTTGGTGAATGTTTTTGCAGAATAAATAATATTTAATTGAATATTCAGATTTAACTTCGGAAATTCATGTTTTCATCTTAATTTTCGATTTTATACTCATTATTTAAATGTACTATGCATAAATTCTTTTAATTGCGTAAACAATAGAACATGTAATTCAATAACGTTATTTTTATTTATTTAATAAAATTATTATGTTCAAACACCATTGCTTTTTTTAAAAAATAAATAAAAAGTAAATAAAAATGCTTTTAAATACACTAATTCCTTTATAAGCAGATCCAAAACACAATTTCTAACAAATGAATAAATTCTTACATCACAAACCTCTGAAAATTCTAGCTTGTTATTAAACACTAGGGGAGTGATTTCCACCCTATCCTTCAAAATGTTTCCGAGATATTTCAATGCTGAACACACATGCAGAAAAGTTCCATGTATTAATTACACTTAATCCCTCCCAAAAAAAAACACTGAAAGCCAATAAGTTATCTACAGATTACCTATAATTTCATAAAACGTATTTGGGAAAAAATCAGGAGAAAATCCCACACCACTCAAGACATAATTTTCACACCCACCCCATTTCCAGGGATTCCTCCCCCCAACAAACTTAGAGGTCAATTAACAAACCCCCAATTTCCTCTAGCTACAGGCACGGATCCAGTTAATTGACAGCCATCGCCTTCCGACACAAACCCCTTCTCGATCCCATTTCCAGGATTAAAAAAAAATAAAGTTTCCGGGGAGTGCTCTCACGGAAAGTGGGAACCGAACTATTTACTTACTGGAGAGAGGGAGAGGGAGCACGGGCGTGTTTGTAATCCCCTTTTAAGACGAAACTAACCGAGGATTTTATAATCCCCCCCTTCATAACGAATTCCTGAAGGTAATTCGGATGGAAATTTTCTGAAGGGGGGGGGGGGGGCGATAATCCTATTACGTCATTGAAAATCGACGAGGAGTTTTGGCAACTAACGACTGGATGGGCGAAGTGTGGAATTATTTTGCTTTCTCGCTTCTCGATAAGGGAGGGGGGAAGGGGGGGGGGGGGGTTGTCCGTGTGCGTGATAAAGTGGTGCCGTCGTCGTTTTCTGGGGGGGGGGAAAGGATTGCTCGCCAAATGGGACGGAAGTTTGGGATTGGCCAGCGCGCGTGTGCGATTACATCAAATCCCATTTTCAGGACTGCCGGTCTGCGCACTTAATCTGCAGTAGTTTGCGACGCAGATATTTCATCATGTTATGGCCATTGCGCACGGGAGGTGGTTGCACAGTTAAAAAGAGGTATTAAAAAAATAAGTAAAATGTACTCATTTTTGAGTACATTTGATACTAATAATGGCTCCGAATACATGACTCATTTTTGAAAAAGACATGTACTCAAAAATGAGTAAAAATGAATAAAAAGAGCAGTTGCATGCGCACATAGGCTGCCTTCATAAATCATTTTTAATAAATATTAACAATTACTAAGATAAAAACTCGTCTCATAGAACATTGCGTTAAGAATATTAAACTACAAATACTACGTTAAAATACGCAATAAAAGTCCATCAAATCCGGACATGTTTCAGGAGATACATCTCCCTTCATCAGCAGAAAATGAATAGTCTGTGTGTAATAAAATATAAATAAACTACCAATAAAAACAATTACTACCAAGACTTACCGGGAATCGAACCCAGATTCTCAGACATCGCACCCCAGTGTCTTACCCGCTGCACAACTAGGGCGACGTGAAGAAGTTATAAACATAAGAAATGTTATAAAGGTGTGCCAAAGAAATGGGAGGCAAGGTCATTGAATTGTAACAATTCGGTTTCTATTTAAGTAATCGACATGAAATAATGTGGCATTATTATGAATAATGAAATAGAAATAATCGACATGAAATAATGTGGCACTTGTATTATGAGGATATTTGAACCGCTATAAATTTAACGTTCACTAGCTCACTCTATACGGAGTACTGCATACTCGAGTTTTCAAATGACCTTACAGGGAATCTAACTCAAGATCCTTTAATATCGAGTACAGTGATGTGTGCGTTAAGCTATCACAGCTCAAATACACGAAAGAGTATTGTAGTACTGTTTGAGATTTGGGTATTTTTGTGCAATTAAAGCCTGAGAGTTCCAAGTTTGCAGTTTAGCAATAAGCTGGCTGAACATATTTTCAATAATTTTCATAATGTTTGCGAGAATTTTTCCAAATGTACCTAATTCGTAGTTTATACTCTAGTGATTGTATAATCTAATCTAAACTCTCATATTAACTGAATTAAATTAATGTAATATATTTGTTTTCCCACTTGTACTCTTCTTTCTCCACATGTACTCTATGCTACCAGTACCGTCACACAATATTTTAAAACAAATCATTTCCCAACTTAACGATTCGAAATTCCCAACTCAAAAGTACTATATTCTCAGTTCCAACTTATCGGCATTTTTTAAATATTTTTTTATTAAGTAATATTAAACAGTTCTGTTACAAGCATTATTTTGTTGCATTCATATTCAAATGCAGTGTTCGTTCTGAGGTCTAATTTAAATGTAATCTTACAAGTTGGGCAATTTCTAACCTTCCATAGTCTTCATTTGCTAATAATATTAATTTTCTTCAGGCATAAATTTCCCCAAATCGGGGATTTTTAAAACTTGAAATTTCCAACTTTTAGAGTTTCCAGATTATTAAGGGAGTCGGCCCTTCCCCCCTTCCCCAAATCCCCCCCCCCCCCCCCCGGTGCGACGGGCCTGCTTTTAAAAACTAATATATGTCTTGTTTAATAAAAATTATATGAAATTCAAAATAACATAATTGTGTGTGTTCGTTTTGTATTATGTTAACTCCTACAGACAGGGCCCGATTAAGACATTTAGGTAAGGGAAGTCCGCCTTTAAATGAGGGCCCCATTGCTCTCAAAAAGACCATGGAGCATGAAGTCGAGCTTTTACATACTCTCAAATCCTTGCCCCTGAATGGCATTAAAACTAAACGCATTATAAATAATATTAAAACATATATTAATAAGTAATGAGTATTCCTAATATTCTGAATGTTTAGATTTTTTCCGATATTTTAACAAAGTTTAACACAAGTGTCAACTTTTGTTTTGCTAAAGTTAGTAATGCCACTTTTTTAAGGTAAATTTAGTAGCAAACTATGTTAGGGGTGTTAAATATTTATATAAAATGTGTGATTTGGGGGTCCCTCCAACATGTAAAGTGTAAGCCTGGGCTTCATGAGCCTATTCGGTAATCAGGCCCTGCCTACAGAAGCGTAACAGTTTTGAAACTGTGGATTTCTAACCCTAGCTAATCAAGGAATTAAAAGTATTAGGGAGAAGGTTGTTTTACTGTTGGAATATTTAATATATATTTCTAAACAAGAAACGACAAAAGTCAATTTCCACCAAATTAACGTTAATCCGCACACAATGGTTATTGAATTAACCCAAATTTTCTTTGAGAAAGCTCGCATGATTTCGATTGTATATATTATTTAAATTCCTGATTAAATGGAATCAGAAACAAAAAATACTTTCTCTACGAAAAACTTTCTGTAACACACAATAAAGATGTTGTATTTGCCAATTGATGACAGCGAAATTCTTTTACAGCGTTTATTTGGAATACACATTCTATTTTTATTCTAAAATATAAATGCAGGTAAGAATACCAAAACTTTCATAAGGTATGAATATTGAAAAGGTTGAATTTTTATTTCTGGAATTCAAAATTCCTTGGAACTCTGCCACCGTCCATTATAAAAGAAAATAACTCTTTCAAAAGTTTTCCTATGTGGATTACTTATAAATGTCGTTTAGAATAAATTAATAAACTGTAGTTCGATTCGATATTCACAAAGGGGTAATGCCAAAGTTTAATATTTTTATTTTACAATTGTTCATCGAAGATATTTTATTCAAGAAAATTTGCAAATAATGTTGTATAATATATTAGGCTGAATTAATTTTGCCCATATATTGAATATGTAGTTGTTTCCGCTGTGATTTCTGCATTTGTATTTTGAGATATGAATTTATTAAACAAAATTTGCTGTATTGTTTGATCAAATTAAAGTTCAAGTTTTTTTTTATATTGTACAAAGTGTTTGTAGCATGCCTTTAAATATTAAAATTTAAAATATTATTATAGAAACCACCCAAATCAAATCTACAAGTTCAAATAAAGTATTTTTTAATATATAATATTAAAAGTAAGAGTCTGTCTTTCTGTTCGTCTGTATGTCTATGGCAAGCAAATTACCTACTGCCCTGCATGGAAATGTCTGAAATTTTAAACATTAGTACTATTCAACATCTAATTGTGCACATAAGAGCCGGAATTAAAAAAAAATAGTTAGTTATTTTCAAAATTAATATTGAGAGTTTCAATTCAATAGAAATCGTAGGGCCGTAGTGAGGGAGAACTGAACATGCGTTATGCAAGGATCAGGAAACGAAATAACTCGGAGGAAACTAGCGAAGCTTCTGCAGCTTATTCGGCAGAGTGTTGCACCTCGGAACAAATGGTCGAGGGTTCAAAAACTGACAAGGGTAATACTATATTTTAAATATCTATACCTTAACGGGTTGTTAGTAATGCGGGATCATACAGCTAGTATGAAATAAAGTATAAAATGTATTTTGTGTGGTTTCATTTACTGATACATATTAAATTAGTATAGTATTTGCAACAACGACATATTTCGTTTAAAAAAATTAAACCGTTATTTGTTTGATAGATATTATAACCGAGTTAAAATTTCTAAAGACTTAACAGGGAATAATCTAAAATCTCTTTTTTTTATTACAATTAACATGTTTATATTTATTTATTTATATATTTAAGTTTAGTTAATACAAGTTTTTCTCCTTAATATTCCAGGGCTAATTTAAGTAGCGTTATTGTAAAAAAAATTCATTAGATTGTCTATCATAATTTTTCCCAAATAATAATGTCGAAGGAAAGAATAAGTAAACAAATAACGATCGCCTACATTTAGACAGTGCGGTGAAGTTCGCCACCGTTTAGACAGTGCGGTGAATTTCGCTGCCATTTAGACAGTGCGGTGAAGTTTGCCGCCATTTAGACAGTGCGGTGAATTTCGTCTCCATTTAGACAGTGCGGTGAAGTTTGCCGCCATTTATAGACAGTGCGGGAAGTTAGCCTTCATTTAGACAGTGCGGTGAAGTTAGCCGCCATTTAGACAGTGCGTGAAGTTAGCCTCCATTTAGGCAGTGCGGTGAAGTTTGCCGTCATTTAGACAGTGCGATGAAGTTCGTCTCCATTTAGACAGTGCGGTGAAGTTTGTCTCCATTTAAACAGTGCGGTGATGTTTGTCTCCATTTAGACAGTGCAGTGAAGTTCGCCTCCAATTAAACAGTGCGGTAAAGTTCGTCCTCATTTAGGCAGTGTGGTGAACTTCGCCTCCGTTTAGACAGTGTGGTGAAGTTCGCTGCCATTTAGACAGTGAAGGAACGGCAACTTAGGCCAACAGTTGCAATCTACGTTTCTCCAGTGACATTGGACAGATTGATATCACTTTCGAAGCGATGCAGCAAAAATCGAAAAAAAGGTTCGAATTTTCCCGACTCACGATAAACAAAAGAACACAAAACTACAAAAGAAAGGTTAAGTTCATCGTTGCCCTAAGGTCAATTCAACAATACACTTTAGATTTTGTTACATAAAAATCCTTCTAGGGGAAAAAAAATCCGGCAAATCGTATGTCACCTCTTTTCAATTTAGTGAATTTGCTTTTCTAGTTTATACGAGCGCTTGTGCCTGGCTTAGTGCCAGGGCTGATATAAACTCTTATATCGAAGAAGTGTCAGAGGGGCGGATTTTATTTTTTGGGCTTTGTCGCTGTAATATGTTAAATATACTGACGGAATTTCGCCCTTGGCCTTCTGTTGGAGCAGCGCGGAACAGATTGATTTAAAGGCTGCTGTTTATGTTTGTGCACCACTTTGGAAACACGCATAAAGTGCTCGACTTTCGGTATGTGACTGAACATTTTATAAATGTAATTTGACTTCACAAAATATTCACTACATAGTAATTCCAAACAAATGAAATTTTTGACAATACCATGAATAAAATAATAAAAAAAAAATATCAATAATTTTTTTATATTTTATTTCAGTGAGTATTTCTACATGAGAGTTTCTACTAAAACCATTATTGTATTTAAATCGATTTTCACGCGTAAAAACAACACAAGGCCGTTAAGGACAATGTAGAATTTTATAGAAAATTAAATGTGTTAAAATGTGTTGTGTGCAGAGAGTTGTAATATTAAATAGAGAGCGCCTTCAATACCAAACTCTCGTAAGGCCGCGGTGTCAACATTGAAAAAAAAAAACTCACATCACGTGGTTATAGCGCTGCCACATTTGGCGTACAGACAGCTGCAGGAGTTTCAAATTTGGCGCACTTTCTTCTCTTTTGGTGATAAGGAGTTCTGCCCGTATTCAACTTTTTAACATATATGTACGTATTTACTTATTTTGAAACAATATGCGCTAAATATTTCCTCTTCATTAACGAAACGAAAATATTTTATTTGTGTTCAATACTCGAAGAAGCGAAACTCTTCATTTCTCAGGTTTTATTGTTCATATTTTCTTATTGAAATATACAAAATAACAATTGAAAGAACTTCGCTTATGGTACATTTTTCACATAAAAACGTTATGCAATTATTTCAAAACTACAAAGTAAGAAAAATCTCCTAAATATATCTGTTAAACTCCCTTAAATTGTGCCACTCGTTCAAAAAAAATATATTTAAATTCAAAATTAAACACAAAACCATATTACAATACTTCGATCTCGCTTAGTTCTTAAAGTCGCCAAGGCCTGCCAAGTAATATTGGCGCATGAATGAATTGGCATTTCCACTTATCACGTGGTTTCAATGATGGACACACGGAAATCAGCATTTTTATTCCTCTATTTGTATCATTGCTCTATGGTTGTGTGCAGATAACATAAAAAAATTATTAAAAAGAAAAATCTAAAATGTCTACAATTTATAAAAGTTACTTAAAAAACTTAATATTTATAATTAAGAAAACATTTTAGTTTCCGCGGGCAATAAATGCTAATCGTGGTATTTCTAGAATAAAGCGTATTCCAAATCTTTCAAATGCTCTACTTGAAAAGAAAAACTATGATTTTGAAGCACAAACTTCACTTTTATTCACCAATCATTGTTCTACGACAACCCGAAGTGCTTCAAATTAATGAAACACAAAATCTCTTTTTAAATAAACTCAAAATGGATTTTAGAAGTCCCTTTACCACTACTCTTTTTTTGATTATTTAAAGGACGGAAGTCATTGTATGGCGTAATCTTTTACTTAAAGTAGAAAGGAAAAAAAACAAAAACGTTCCACTCAATCGTTAGACGCAAACGATTTCTCATTTTATTCGCATAAATCAAATTCAGTTCGGAATCCGAGGTTTTTATGCCGGAAAATAAAACTATTGATCCATTAAATGCGTAATTAATCGACCGTAAATTTTATAAACCAACATAGGACTCCATGAAAGGGTTATTGGGGGGGGGGGGGAATCCTCTTCACAATTTTTCGAAATACACACAAAAAAAAAATATCCTTATTATGAAGAGGAGAAAAATAGAATTTAAAGATTCTGAAATCATATTTTGAAGAATTGTGCTCGCTTTGTATTTTATATGGATTTTTATTCCTTAATACTTTTGTTGTTGCGGCCACAGTTTATAGAAAATTTATTCATTTATTATAATAAATATTGTATTTTTTTTTATTATTACAGTATATTTCACTTCCATTTTCTGAATAAGTTTTTATTTTTAAATCATAGTCAGTCGAAAAATATTGATGCCTAAGTTAGCACAACTGCCCATATGCAAAGACAGATATATTCATTTTGAAAATCACGAAAACCCGTGACATTATTTGAAGTAATTCCACATTATTGACGTCGATTGCTTAAATAGAAACTGAGTTATTACAATTCAATTATCTTACTTCCTATTCTTTTGGCCCAGATTTTGAAAATTTCTTCTGTTTATAACATCTTCACGTCGTCCTGCTAGTATAATGGATAAGGCACTGGACTGCGGTGCTTTAGGATCTGAGGATCGCGGTAATACTTGGTTGTAATTGTCGATATTTATCGAAAGTGATTGATGAAGGCAGCCTGTATAGGCAAGTATCTACTTTTTTGTACTCATTGTACTATTTTTTGAGTACATATCTTTTTCAATATTGAAACATATATTCCGAGTCTTTTAAGCATTGAATATACTTAAAATTTACATATTTTAATTTTATATTTTAATTATTTTCAAGTACTACGTATTGTTAATAATGTTAGTATTGATAGTAGCAGAAGACAATATCAGTACACATGTAAAAGATAAGACAGGTTTTTAAACGACAATTAATATTCTATATTCAATTTAAACAGGATATATCCAGTTATGAAACTAAAACTTTATTTTCCTGAATTCCCCTTTATATTGGGATAGTAAAAATATATTTTGGTCACATATTATCATTGTTGTGGTAAAGTCAGTTTTGGAATTACACTTCTCAAACGCGAAGTTATTTTACTAATCTTCACCATTTTAAAAAATCGTTTCCCGAAGAACTTCTCTTGTATTGGGTAAACAGAATTTATCGGTTTATTTTGGCTTTCTGTAATTACAGCAGTATAATTCGATTACGATAATGTTCCTGTTCCGGGTTTCTTTTTTCTTGCCGTTGAAATTAAAACAATTACTAAGCAAGGGTTAAAAGTTTATGACACCTGAGGAAATTAATTAGAAGACAGGTTCCGTTGCATTTTCAGGAAACGTGAATAAATATTCAGGGTGAGAACAATTAATTACCGAAGGACTGTGCAATCATTGTTGTTTTAGTGTTTTCCGTTTCAGATAATTAAATCGATCAAAAATGGAATTAATTTAGTGTGCTTTTATTAAGGGGTGGATAAAGAATGATTTACTAGGGATTCGATTTTATTTTAATTAGAAATATAATCTATATTGGTAATAAAATTTTGATGACATGCAAGTAAGGTTTTCTGTTAAAACTAAGGATCCTGTACATTTAAAAATCTTGAGGATTATGCTTAATTGACCGGGCGTTAGGGGGTCTCTGTTTTAACCTTCGAGCATGAATGGACTGTAGTAGAGCGAATGTGACGTCATAATCGTGAAACCAACATCTCAGATCGAATGGCCTCAGACACGTGACTTCTTTTCAAAATTATGAATGAAAAAATTCTCGCGATTGGCTGATTGATGATTTGCGAAATGTGTAACAGTGAAAATTTATGAATGGAATGACGTAATTAACCACGTGTCTGAGGCCATACATGTTGGCCTCATTTTGATGTTAGCGAGATTATAACATTATGTTTTCTCTACTATGAAGGATCCATGCTCGAAGGTTTTAACTCAATCTTTCAGCATTCGATCTGTTTGTAAGTATGTTTGTTATGCAGTTATGACCAAACGCGTTGTTCGTTTTTCTTTAATTTGACATGAATGTTCATTGAAGTAATAAAAAACGACTTATGTCTTTTTTGTGGTCTTCAAAGTCTACTGTTCCGAGAACTACTAGAACCTATGAGTTAGTGATTGAGTGTTAGCGATGTCATGTTTTAACTCGACCGCCCGGCATATCGTCTGTTTGTGAATTTGTTTTCTACTCAGTTATTACTGTTTGATTTACACCAAATTTGGAATGATTGTTCTTTGAAGTAAAGCTAAAACGACGTATGTGTTATTTTTTAGATTTTTTTTTTGGCCGCGAGGACTATTGTTTTCAGAACTCCTAGTTTCAAAGGATTTCTTAATAAATTTGGATTTTTTTTTGTATTCCTTAAATAAATAAAAAATAACCTAAATCTAATAAATACATCTGTATATTTTTGTTATTCAAATCTAATTTTTTTCCGTAATTTTTTTTTTCAAATATGAAATACATTTTTATTATACCCTGTTATGAGAAACGTTTCTAAAGAACAAAATATATACAATAAATATTATTTTGTACTCCCATTTTAATTCAAATATTTTAAATGAATGACACCTTCTTAAAGGATTTATCTTCCTCTGCAATACAGTTCTAAAATAGAACATTTTTCTTTTAAAATTCTAAAATACACAAAAAAAAAACATTCCACTGAAAGGAATTTTAAGATTTAATTTGTAAAGCAAATAATTCCTAATTTAAAGTACGATTTTTTTCTCTCTCACTATGTCTCATATGCCTTATAAAAATATGCCTAGATTTCTTTTAAATTAAATATTCTTCCGAACCGAATTAAGGTTTTTTATGGTTCTGTTTACTTACACTTAATTTTTTTTTTTACGAGGAGTAGTAAATTTTTTTTTTTGGTTTTGAAACGAGAAGAAAAGAACAGATTTTGCATTAAATACAAGTTCGTTTGCTGAAATCCAAATATTTTTGAACACTCAAAAGAAAACATTTAATTAAGCAAACACCTGTTACAAGAAAGATTTTTAAGTATTTTCATTCAGCGTGCCGCCAAGTACAGGATGTCCCTATGCAGTGGGGTTGTATCCCTTCATTTTAACTTTAACACTTATTCGCATGTGTTGCAATAGCTGCAGAACATTAACTTTTTCTGCAAAAGTCGGAAAGTTTAGGATGCATGCTTTTTTTCTTTAGTTTTGAACCTGGTCGTGTATCATGTGGTTGGATACTCTCTTGCTAATTGCTATTTTTTATTCGTTTTCTCCGTCAGAAAATACATATTTAAAAAATCAGTTCTATTTTTGTTTCCTAAATTAAAATTTTCTTATAATGAGATACATACAAACATGCATGGATCAGAGTCCACTTTTTGTCAAATTTGAGTTTACCAGATGTTTGGAATCTGCGTCCTATTGCTCCGAAAACTCGCGCGCTACCCACTAAGCTATGAAGGCACGTTCGAATTAGATCTTGGAAATATTTTTTAATAAGATATTTTTTAATATAATAATTTTTTAACGCATTCCTAATCAAACAGTTGATATTTAAGAGATGAACATGCGATTCTGCAGTGCTTTGGCACATCATTTGATACATACTTCACTTGTTAAGATTCGGCGCGTGTAGAAATCGTAAAAGATTACATCCACCCATCCATAACTATAATAACTATGATATATATATATATATATATATATATATAGTATATATATATAGTATATATATATATAGTATATATATATATATATATAGTATACATATATAGTATATATATATATATATATATAGTATACATATATAGTATATATATATATATATATATATATAGTATACATATATAGTATATATATATATATATATATATATATATATATATAGTATATATATATAGTATATATATAGTATATATATATAGTATATATATATATAGTATATATATATAGTATATATATAGTATATATATATATATATATAGTATACATATATAGTATATATATATATATATAGTATACATATATAGTATATATATATATATATATATATATAGTATATATATATAGTATATATATATAGTATATATATAGTATATATATATATATAGTATATATATAGTATATATATATATAGTATATATATGTATATATATAGTATATATATATAGTATATATATATAGTACATATATATAGTATATATATATATATATATATATATATATATATATATATATATATATATATATACATATATATATATATACATATATATACATATATATATACATATATATATATATACATATATATACATATATATATATATATATATATATATATATATATATATATATATATATATATATATATATATATATATATATATATATATATATATATATATATATATATATATATATATATATATATATATATATATATATATAACAGAAATAATATGCATGATGGGTCATAATACAGGGAAAATATTTAATGTTTCGGTGTCATAATAAAACCAATTCCATAGTTAAATGTTTTGCCACTAGAGTTCAGTGGTTTTGTTTCTCTTCTAATTAACCTTTTGCACTCCGATGTCGCCTCTCAGGCGCCAACATAACGACTTGTTCTTTTGGTTCCCTGTTCTTTAAAATAAACGAGAACGGCGTGATCTTGTGTTTAAAAAACACCGATTTTTTTTTTTCAAATTGTTCTTTTGCAGATCCGAAACGTATTACGATTTTCTCCCCTCTATGAGCATCAAAAAATTGTGGGTAAAAGAACAGAAAGAGAAATAACTGTTCCGTGGAAAGAACGCAATGTCAAAGTTGTTCGCGGAGTGAAAAGGGATAACCTTGGGTGATGAAGGAAAGTGTTTGATATATACGTTCTTTGTATGGAACAGTTACATTTAGATCTTGTACTTTTCTTCAATCAATACTTCAATCTTGGCCCCGATGAAAGCCAAATGATATCATACTTTTGTATAGTTAAATGAAGAATAAGCTAACAAAATAAAAGTGTTTTTTATGTTCAAAAACATGCAGTTTCCGTTTAATTTGAAGAACAGGGGGAAAATAACAGGTCGTTATTTTGTGACTGATAGTCACACATTGACCGACCGCAAAGGGTAAAGTGTTAATCAAATAGAGTTATTAAAACTTTTAGAACCCTTTTCTCGTAATCGACTTTGTCCACTTCAGCTTTCCTTGGACAAATGGGCAAGTCGAGCATATGAATAAAACTCTAAAGGATGCTAACAGTTAAGAAGTATTACTATCAATCGCACCAGCAACTTAAAGAACACCTTTATAACTTTGTTATGGCTTATAATTATGCAAAGAGACTCAAAACTCTTAAGGTTCATACTCTTTATTAATTTATATGTTGAACCTTCCATTAGAAATGGGGTGTTCATATTTCCATAGGGGCCTGCGTGACTTGGTTGGAAGTACTCCATTGGAGGATTACGAGTTAGATCCTGTTCATTCAACCGAACATCGCTGTATAGAGAAGGCTAATACACATTAAATATGTTCATCAGCCCTCCTCTATGTTTTCATATTGGTCGTGATGTGGAATTGTCCAAGGGAAGAACGATGACAGTAAATGTGGAGTGATTTTACAAAAAAAAATATATAAAAAAATCTAGCTCGAATGTGTCTTTGTAGCTTGGTCGGTATCACGCTTGACTTCGGAGTAAAAGTTTTATGTCTAATAAACGTATACAGTATCCTAATTTTGGAGCGATTTTTTACAGATTATCGAAGTTCTTCCCATTTCATAACTTGGTGGAATAAAAGTACAGTCCTGTAGCTAGTATTAAACGTTGATATATTGATTTCAACAAAAAGGGGATCCTCACATTTTCTCCTTTGGATACTTTAATTATAAAACTTTATGTTCTTTAATAGTTAAGAACTTTGTAATTTTTTTTTATAGTTTACCTGAACCGACAAAAAAAAATCAAATATTCTAGTGCATAAAATTGAGAAATAGGCTAATTATAAAAGTTAGAGATTGACTGTGAAATATTTTTACAAATACAAACATACAATACTACATAAATCATAAGACGCAACCACAAATAAATATACGAATGGAGCGTGTGATAATATCCACGTGTTTTTCTTAAGAAATACGAGACTGACTGACAAGTCTTACACTTCCATAAAACCAATTTCTGTAATAGTAGTGCTATTTTATGATCCGATATAGACATTAAACAGTTATATGTGTGCAGACCGAAGGAAGGGTAATAGAATTCCTTGTTTATAGCTATCCCGCCAAATATAAAAATATGAACACTGAATTATTTGTGTTTATTGGGGTGGGATGCACTGGACACTGCGGAAAGTAACACAATGGGATTACAATACGATCCCATAAAAATTGCCGGGAGGCGTAGCTGTCCGTTTTTATTATACAAATACAAAAGTGTCTTGGTTGAATGTGAATTGGTTTGTTATGGGCTGAAGTGGTACGATGCTTTTTAGATGTACTTAATTTCGTTGAAACTCTGGGCGAGACAAAATATGCATTTAATTGTCTCGAAATTGTCATTTAAAATATGAATATTAAAATATTAATAAACGGAAAGTACATATAAATATTGTTGTATAAAATATGCTGAGGCCTTAGTGCCCAGGTGCGTTTCTTATATATTTAACTAAATGGTCGCTGTAGAATTTTACACTGAGTGGTTTAAAAACTATGACCATATATGCTTTTGCTCAAACGTTTAGATATCCGATACTTTGAAATGTACTGTTAATAGTGCACTGTTAAAATAGGTACTCAATAATAAGTAAAATGTACCCATTTTTGAGTACATTCGATGGCTCCGAATACATGTATCATTTAAAAAAAAAAGACATGTACTCAAAAATAAGTACAATGAATAAAAAAAGAAGATGCTATCCAAAAATAGGCTGCTTTCATAAATCACTTTCAAAAAAAAATATTGACAATTACAGCCAAGACTTACCGGGAACCGAGCCCAGATCCTCAGGTACCGCAGTTCAGTTCACTGTTAAACTACCAGGGAGACTTGAAGAAATTATAAACAGAAGAAATGTTAAAAAGATATGCAAAAAGAATGTTTTTTTTGTTTGGTTAGGATTTATGGCACAAGAGCTACCAAAAGGGCTATACTGCGCCCAAAAGAATGGGGAGCGAGATAATTGAGTTGCAATAACTTTGTTTCCATTTAAGCAATCGACATCAAATAACGCGGAAAACCATCTTCTGAACAACTATTTTAAGTGTGTCAGGTCGCTTTGTTAAGATCGCTTGAACAGAAGTTAAGATTAGAAATATTAAATCACACTGCTCATTTTCGAGAAAGTACGGTTGCTTAAATTTAGGTACGTCTTCGTTCATTTACTATGCAATTGTAATAAAAAAAGAACGAGTAGGCTCATTTTTAAGTGCATTTTTTTACTGTGTGCGTTCAGCTTTAAGAGGGTCATTGAATAAAATGTGCTGTAGTTGGTCGACATTATTTGTATTTGTACTCTTCCTTCCGCTGGAGAATACAGCAGCTGTTGACTACCACAGGTGAACAGGCTGGGAGCTAACAGGTGTTGTGGAACATTTCACAAGTGCCGCAGTTTTGCTGAAACTCACTTCCTGACTTCGAGAGCATTCGCAATCATCCCACGTCTGAAGTGTAAGCGAAATCTCGGTTCTTACCCATACACTAATAAAAATGTATTCTCACATTTCACGAAGCTTTTGACATTTTTGTCGTAACGTACATCTGCTTTTATGCACCGATTCAATATTTCGCATACATACTGAAGAAATTCATTTTGTCGTTATTTTAACGGAATTTATTTCGTCAAAAATGAGAACGATTTTAAATAATATAATAATTTAATACAAAGTATAATACCGTTCAATACCGCTTTTAAAGTTTCAAACTAGGTGTACACAGTAAAAAGTGATGACCGGTGTATCAATTTTTACAATGACAATTTACACCTACTTTGGTATATTTTATCGATCTAGAATGATCTCATATAGGTACTGTCCCATAGATTTTCCCTGAAAATCCAATATTTATCCAACAAAAATAAAAACTTAAAAAACACTAAAATCGCTATTATTAGATATTTTTAATTTAATTTAGGTATATGTTTATTTCTGTGTTGCGTCGTTTGAGGTTACACAGTGCAAAGATCGGGTATTTTAGCTATTTTTTAATATTACGTGATCCAGACAAGCGGTTATTATTAATGGATTCTACGATTCGTACATTCCCATCATTCTAAGTGTATTAAACATAGAATTCAGTTTCGGTCTATTTTTATCAATTTCTACCTTTGTAATCCATTATAATATTTCCTTGGTTTGCAAAAAAAAATATGCACTCGTTCGTGTAGTCCCCCGTTTTTATTTTACCTTTGAAAACTTTCTGCGGATGTTCTTGCATAATAAAAAAGGAGTTTTTTTTTCTGTCTCGATGAAAGGAGAGATTGATTGATTTAAATATAAAGAAGAGGAGAAGACAAGATTGACCTAAAACGTTGAGTACTAATACACCTCAACAAAGATCAAAAACAACTTTTCGAAGAAAAATTATTAGTTTTTTCATGTTGTAATACATGTGGGTTCAAGGATACATAAATGTCATATACTTGTATTTTTTAATTTTATTTTAAATGAAACATTGCGTTACTAGGAGCGGAGGAATTTAATTTTAAGTTTTCTTTATTAGCAATTGATCTAAATACTCATTAAATATATGAAATTCTAAAATTTTCTTAAAATTAAAATAGGAATTGGATTAAATATTATATATGTATTAATAAATGTGAATCTAGAACTTTATTATTTAAAAAAAATTCTAAATGGTATTTTCTTAAAAAAATAAATAGGGATTGAAGCTATCATACGTTTTTATAAACTCAAAACTTTTTTTATTTAGTCAATTGAATAGATATACATTAGAATTATTTTAAACATAATGAATAAGTCTGTAACTTCGAACCGTATATAACACTTAACATCACTAAGGGGCCCCCAAATTTCGTATACTATAAAAAATATTCATAATATTTTACATAGTTTGCTAATAAACATATCTTAAAAATTTATTTCATAAAAAGACTTTTATGTTTTATTAATTTATTCTACAAAATTAAGCGGAAAAAGATTTCGACAAATATACAATATTTTTAAGGTGTTTTAATACATTTATTAAATGCAGTTTATTTTAATGACAATAAGGAGTAAGATTTATAATGCAAAGAAAATTTCGATTTTATTGTTTGGTTAATTAACGTCGCGCTAAACCTGCATATTTGGTTACTGTTGACGGTTTGAGGTGTATCTCAAAGGAAAGACCCGGGAACAATGTCTCGTATTTTAAACCATGGTCAGATGATGAGTACAAAACCTGATCTGACACCCAACGTAATTTCAATAGGCGTCAGGGCATTCAGTAACGTATACGCGCCGTAGAAATTTGAGGTAAGTTTGGACGACGTATTGTTACTTCGCAGTGAATCTGGTAATCCTCCTATCACAAGTTCACTGCATTTTAAAATTTTTGTCAAGTCTCTGGTATTAGCAGTATTCGAACTCGGCACCCTCTTGTTGCTAGCCGACGACGTTACCTCGGGGATACCTCTTCGATTTCATGTTTCACAGTTTATTTAATAAAAATTCTCCATTTGAAGGCGAACTCTTCTTAAGATAAACCAATGCATATGAAACGGATTCCCATGATCTCAAATCATGTTGGAAAAATTCAGGCACACATTTGGACAAATAGAGATGTAGGTTGTAAAGTTCAGTTTCAATGTGAGAATATTTTTAGCAATATTGACTCGATTGTCAATGAAACGTTTGCGGTCCCAGTATTTCCCGCTTGTTGGCACACAATAGTTAACTCCAACCGATTGAAATAGTTTTTTAGATTTTTGTTCTTTGGCAACACTTTAAATTTCTGGGTTTATTTATATTTTATTACACACAGACTTTACATTTTCCGCTGATGAAGGGTGATGCATCTCCCGAAACATGTCCGGATTATACGGATTTTTATTGCGTATTTTAACGTTGTATTTGTATTTTAATAGAACTCTTCTTATTCCTAGGTTTTATATAAGTGGTTTTGAAAGCAACTCACCCAAACAGGCATTAACGAGGTAAATTTGATCACAATTTTATTACCGTTTTTCAATATAATTCGGATGTATAAAATCAAACAATACAAAAGACCACCAATAGTAAACATCCCATCCCATTTCTAGGCATGTCGAAAAACGTCAGCAATTCCTTTCCCCCATCGCAAACAACATCCCTGAAGTTTCCATTATCATCCCTCAAACTCAAACAACACTTTCGAGCAACTCTCCAACTCCCGGAAAGCACTCGACAAGCCTTTACATTACCCAGCGATTAACCACATTTAAAATCAAACGAATGATAAGAATAAGAAAAAAAAACATTTAAAAGCAAAACTCCACCGCTAACTTTTCCACTCATTTTAAGCAAACATCTCCGAAAACGCTGCGGAAAAATACAGCAAACCGCATCGTTAGCGCAAAATAAAGCAAACATCGAAAAAGCAAATTATGCCATCACGCCGCATTGATTCCGCAAATACTATCCTCCTTCATTAATCCACCCTCGTTAACAGGCCTTTTTACAGCTCCCCGACCATTCCCCTTGTAGGGCGAGATTTTAATACAAAATATCAGTCATAGCACCGGGGCTAATATCCAGCATATTTAATAGCACTCCTAAACAAATATGTAAAGGTAGTTCAGCATCGTAATGGCTCCAGCGATGCTGTGTGAGTTCGGTTTTATCAGACTGACTTTTCGGTTCGGCTCGACACTCAATTTCTTCGTTTTATATTGCATACAATTTTGAAGATTCTGCCATAAATTTTGTTTGGAAGTTGGGGGCTCTGATAGGCGGTGGTTTGGAAGTTTATGTGTTTGCGTTTTATTTTTATTTTTTGGGGGGAATGTTTAGATTGCTTCGAACCTACTTCGATTTGATTACTCGGAATGTCGTTGACTACAAAGTTTAGTTTATTTTAAAACTGAAAAAATTATATTTGCATAAAAGGTAACGATTCACAACAGGCAGGTAGGTATAAATTTCTTACAGAGAGGGTTTGGTGACTAGCAACTGATTTCTACAGGTATCTTATTTCCACCCTCACCTCAGTAGAGGTAGAATAATGATATACTTTCCTAATATACAATTTCTAACATACATACACTGCAAAAAAGGTACTTAAAAATGGGTAACTGGGCATACTCGTTTGTATTTCAGTACAATTGTATCATAATTAAGCGACGTCGTACTCAACTTTAAGCAACCGTACATTCGCAAAAATGAGCAGTGTAATTTAATATTGTTAATATCAGCTTCTGTAGCCATCTTAACAAAGCGACATGACAAACTTAAAATGGTTGCTCAGAAGTTATTTTTCCACATTATTTTATGTCGATTGCTTAAATGGAAACTGCGTTATTACAACAAAATTACTTTACTTTCCATTCTTTTGGTAGACCTTTTAAACAAGTCTTCTGTTAAAAATTGTATCATGTCGCCCTGGTAGTACATCGGAAAAGGAACTGGACTGCGGTGTTTTAGGATATGGGTTATAATTGTTGATATTTATGGATAGATATTTATAAAGGCAGCCAATGTAGAATTTGCTCTTTTTATTCATTGTGCTTATTTTTGAGTACATGTCTTTTTCAAAATTGAAACTTATGTATTCGGAGCCATGATATGCATCCAATGTAATCAAAAACGAGTACATGTTACTTATTTTTTAGTACCTATTTTTAACAGTGTTCAAGTAATGTAATTGTATCTACTTCCTTCCCGTGTGTAGAACGGTTAATTCAGCTACTAATTTATGAGTGTCTCAAAATATCTAAAACAAATACCTTTTAACTTTAAAAATAAAACATCTTTATTCAAATTTCAAGACCCTATATAACACTTAGTGAATTCAACTTTAAAAACAAAACATCTTTATTCAAATTTCAAGACAATATATAACACTTAGTGGATTCAACTTTAAAAACAAAACATCTTTATTCAAATTTCAAGACCCTATATAACACTTAGTGGATTCAAACCTAACATCTTTATTCAAATTTCAAGACCCTATATAACACTTAGGGGATCTTCCTCAAAATAAAATTCTGTGTACGTCCTTGAATATGTGTATCCCGATGTCCCTCTTCCAATATGCGAAGGGCCCAAACCCCGACTGTCCGTTATCCATGAAAGACACTCTTCCCGTTGACCAGATTATCATCAACATCCCCTCAGTCCATCCGATGACCCCATCAATAACCTTTAAAATGATTTTTTGCTCTTGCGCCTCCTCAAGAAAGTCTGTTATTGGATGAGGGCCCAACCATCAGTGTTCCTCCGAGTATATATTGCCCCTTAAGTCCCTCTACCATTACCGAGTTTTTTCCCTCTTTTCCCATGTAATCGAACGGCTTGTGCTTTTTTTTTGGTGGGTGTATTCTTCTTCTTTTCTTCCAAGTCTTCTTCTGCTTCTTCTTCTTCTCAGTGTTTGTTGCTATCTTCTTCTTTTCTTGTTGTTGTTGTGTGCCTCGCGTGGGATATTGCGCTCGGTGAGTTTGAGGCTCGCGAGACAAGATGTTTTCCCGAGCGAGGGGGAGGGGGGCAATTTTAAATTGTTTCGTGTGACGGTGGGGAGGGGGGGAGGTGGTTTTATTGTGGTATTTTTTTAAAAGGGGGTTGGGTTTTTTCGATTTCCGAAGTTTCGAGTGGGAGTTGGGTCGTATCTAACGTAAACTTTATATACGTTTTTTTATCAATGAATACGTGGGATCAATCTATTATTTTTCTGTTATTTTATTTACACACTGTAATAAAATGTGCTTAAAAATGAGTACATGGACGTACTCCTCGTTTTTCTTTGAGTACAATTGCATCGTAAATAGGCGTACTCAATATTAAGTAATCGTACTTTCGCAAAAATGAGCAGTGAGATTTAATATTGCTAATATAAGCTTCTGTTCAAGCCCGTTTTAACAAAGCGACCTGGCAAATTTAAAATATTTGATCAGATAGGGGGGGGGGGGGGTTTAGTGTTTTTTTAAAAAGGGGAGGTTGGGTTTTTTCGATATCCGAAGTTTCGAGTGGGAGTTGGGTCGTATCTAATGTAAACTTTATATACGCGTTTTTTTTATCAATGAATACGAGGGATCAATTTATTATATTTCTGTTATTTATGTGTTATAAAAGGTTATTTACACACTGTAAAAAAATGTGGTTAAAAATGAGTTAGGACGTATTCGTTTTTCTTTGAGTACAATTGCATCGTAAATCAGCGATGACGTACTCAAATTTAAGCAACAGTACTTTCGCAAAAATGAGCAATGTGATTTAATATTGCTAATATAAGCTTCTGTTCAAGCCCGTTTTAACAAAGCGACCTGGAAAACTTAAAATATTTGTTCAGATAGGAGGGGGGGGGGAGGGTTTTTATTGTGGTTTTTTTAAAGGGGGGGTTGGGTTTTTTCGATTTCCGAAGTTTCGAGAGTGGGAGTTGGGTCGTATATAACGTAAACTTTATATACGTTTTTTTTATCAATGAATACGTGGGATCAATCTATTATGTTTCTGTTATTTATATGTTAAAAAAGGTTATTTACACACTGTAAAAAAATTTGCTTAAAAATGAGTATATGGACGTACTCGTTTTTCTTTGAGTACAATTGCATCGTAAATGAGCGCTGACGGGAATTTAAGTAATCGTACTTTCTCAAAAATGAGCATCGGTGATTTTATTGTGGTATTTTTTTAAAAGGTGGGGGTTGGGTTTTTTCGATTTCCGAAGTTTCAAGTGGGAGTTGCGTCGAATCTAACGTAAACTTTATATACGTTTTTTTTATCAATGAATGCGTGGGATCAATCTATTATTTTTCTGTTATAAAAGGTTATTTACACACTGTAAAAAATGTGCTTAAAAATGAGTATATGGACGTACTCGTTTTTCTTTAAGTACAATTGCATCGTAAATGAGCGATGGCGTACTCAAATTTAAGTAATCCTACTTTCGCAAAAATGAGCAGTGTGATTTAATATTGCTAATATCAGTAGCTTCTGTTCAAGCCGTTTTAACAAAGCGACCTGGCAAACTTAAAATATTTGTTCAGAAGACGTTTTTCCACATTATTTGATGTCGATTGCTTAAATGGAAACTGAGTTTTTTCAATTCAATTATCTATCTTACTTCCCATTCTTTTGACACACCTTTTAGACATGTCTTCGGTTTATAACTTCTTCGATGCGGACGACATCAAGTAGACGGATTGGGTTCGATTACAAGTCCTGGTTGTAATTACTGTAATTTATTGAAAGGGATTTATGAACGCAGCCTATGTAGGCAAGCAACTGCTCTTTTTATTAATTTTACTCATTTTTGAGTACAAGTCTTTTTCAAAAATGAAACTTATGTATTCGGAGCTACGATAAAAATCGAATGCAATCAAAAATGTGTAAATTTTACTTATTTTTAACAGTGCACAAAGTAATGCGGAACTATCTATTTTATGAATTAAGAACGGTGAGGAGAATATTCAAATTATTAATTTAAATTTTATTGAGCTAACAATCGTTGCTAGTATCTTATATATAAAGCAGAAATCTCCAAAATCTGTCCGGATGTTGGTTTGTTTGTCAGTACTTTATAGGCTCCGTAAATACAAAACGCAGAGATTTGAAATTCACAGAATAATTAGTTCAAAAAATAAGAATTTTAACGCGACTATTTTCAAGTCTCTACGATGTTCCATTCGAATGTTATGACATTGTTTAGCGCACGTCATCAAAGTTTCACGAAGTGGCAACAGTAAAATCAGTTAAAATCAACGGAGAAAAGCAAAAATGTAATATAAAAAATATATGAATCAATTGGAATGCCGATATTTACACGAAATACTCCATAACTACAAAGCGTAGCTTTATGAAATTTATAGAATACTTTACTTGAAAAATTAGAAATATTTTGTGGTAATTTTTAAGTTTGTACGATGTTCCATTCGTATGATATAACTATTTTAATGGATTCCATTGACTTAACATGGATGAAAATATCGTTTGCAATTTAAAATAAAATTGTTTGTTATTGGCAATATAAAAACGACGTCATAGGTTTTGTTTGATTTAATAACTATTGAAAAATGTATATACATTGGGCTTTTTGCTACAATACGGAACCATTCAAAAATTAAAACAAACAGAATTTTATCTTAAAGAAATGGTTTAGAATTGTATTAAAATGTTATAATTGTTTTATCTCTTTTGTTTTATACAGGTTTATTGTAAGTATATTTAATTATCTTAGATCGAACTTTAGAACAATTCATCCAAAATGCGAGTAATCTGTGTATGAACGTCCATTTTATTTATATGAAAAATATTTTTTGCAAGTATTTTTTTTTAAATGTACGAAGCTTGGTTTCATTGTGAATTTTCAAGTCTATTAGACTTTTTAATGTTATTAAAGAATAAAATTTCACAGATACCAACTGATAATTTAAAACATATTTTATTTAATGTGCCAATGAATATTTCCTTTTAAAATATTGAATGGCGATCATTAAATATTAAATGTAAAATTATTGAAAGTACATGACGAGATTATAATATGCTGCACCGTTTGCTAAACTATCGCCAAGTTATAACAGTGTATTCTTTGGATGAAGTGCGCCTTGGCTGTAATTTGCTGTGGAAACTTACTAAATATTTGTATGACAGGTATTTTTCGATGCGAATTCTATAATAACAGTATCACAAAATCAAAAAAATTGTTTAACAAAATGAGTAAATACCGAATTTTTAATAAATTGATCCGTAAATAAAAAAATGAACTTAAAATTAAAATAGGTGGTTATTCTTCTGTAATAATATTATTCAAGGGAATTCTTTAAAACATGGGCAGGGCGTAGTAAAAGAAAGTTGTGTAGTATTTCAAAACATACTATTTTTGGTTGAGTATTTATGCTGGGCTGTTAATTTTATTCTTACTTTGATAAAGAATTTGAGGCAGTTTATCTGCAAAAAACGTTTAGGTTTATTCTGGCTGCAATTTACATTCTTATGTTCTGCATTATTGAGGACAAAAATGCAAACTATTAATTAGATACACAAGTTGTTGGTCGAAGATATTGCAAAGATGTAGCCTAAACGATACATTGGAACGGGCATTTGGAAATAATCAAATCAAAATTGCAATACTGGGAACAGGGAAATTCGGAATGTTTGAAAGTTAAATCATTTAAGTTCTTTATCAAATTTATTAATTTGGTCAGCTTTAAAAAATTATGTTATCTGTTTCTGCTGCTTTTTTCACTTTCATGCAGCTTCAGAACATTTCAATATCGAAATTGATTCAGAAGTTTAATTAAAATTCACGCTTGAAGTTATTCCTTTAAAACTGCAATTTAATGAAACCCTCCTTGATGAAATTATTTTTTAAAAATATATAAAAATGAAGATCATAGCGCTTAGTTTATTATTTAATTTAATATTTTTTTCCTTAGATAAAAAAAAATCATAGCTTTATGTAAATAATTATTCATATAAAATACCTGTTATAATGCACATTATCTTTCAATAATGATGACAACAGTAATTAAAATTTCCTCGATTAAAGTAAGCACTGTAAACTAAAATATAATTATAGTCATTTCACAAATAAATTGCGGCATCCGTGTTAAAAAAAATCGGTTATGTACAGACCGCGCTGTATTGGGCCCCTACTCGGTACAAGGTTGAGAGGGGGAGAGAATAAATGGCCTACAAGGATTGAAACGGCCTTCCTTCCTTTACACGATGGTATGTCATTTATCCATATAGGCTAATTCCACGTTGAATTAATGATAGCGGTACACTTATTTTCACCTGGTACAAACGCAAAAAGGGGACTGGCTTAAAAATCGGCATGTACGAAACGTCTGACTTTCGTCTACACAATAGTATATTATTTATACCAATCAACTTATTCCACTTGGAGTTAAGGATTTTAAAAACGTCGTTTTTTATTATGGTATTTAATGTAACTATGTATACCCATACCGAAAAGAAATTCATATTAATTTCTAAACATATTTTTGTGCAGGAATGTTTAATTTTTAAAATTCCATACCTTATGAGAGATAAACTAGAAATTATTCGATTTTTGTCGGTGTTTTAGCAACCAAATAGTATAGAGATATTTTTACTTTTTTTTAACTTCTAATTTATTAAACATAAAAATATTTTAAATTATGAAAAAAAGCTTTATCACTTTTTAAAGAGGAATTCTAAAATGGTATATGCGATTATCCCAGGTAGGAGAGGAAATGTATATATTTTCAGTTATTTGTCGTTATTTTATTTATTTCCGTGCGAAGAACGGGTACTTTTGCTAGTCTTATATATAAAGCTGAAATCTCCAAAATCTGTCCGGATGTGTGTTTGTTTGTTGGTTTGTCAGTATATTATAGACTCCGTAACTACAAAACACAGAGCTTTGAAATTCACAGACTAGTTAGTTAAAAAAATAAGAATTTTAACGTGACTATTTTCAAGTCACTACGATGTTCCATTCGAATGTTATGACATTTTTTAGCGTACGTCGGCAAAGTTTCTCTAAGTGGCAACAGTAAAATCAATTAAAATCAACGGAGAAAAGCTAAAATGCAATATAAAAAAAATTATAAACCATTTAGAATGCCGATCTTTACACGGAATACTCAATAATTACAAAACGTAGCTTTATGAAATTTACAGAGCACTTTACTTGAAAAATTAGGCATTTTTTGTGATAATTTTTAAGTTTCTACGATGTTCCATTCTTATATTATAACTATTTTAATGTATTCCATTGACTTAACATGGATGCAAATATCGTTTGCAATTTAAAATAAAATTCGTCGTTATTGACACTATAAAAATGACGTCATAGGTTTTATTTGATTTAATTATTGAAAAACGTCTGCACATTGGGCTTTTTGCTAATAAGGAACCATTCAAAAATTAAAACAACCATAATATTATCTTAGGGAAATGGTTTAGAATGGTATTAAAATGTTGTAATTGTTTTATCTATTTTTTTTTATACAGGTTCATTGTAACTATATTTAATTATCTTAGATCGATCTTTTAGAACAATTCATCCAAAATGCAAGTAATTTGTGTACGAACGTCCATTTTATTTATTTGAAAAATATTTTATGCAAGTATTTTTTTTTAATGTACGAGCTTGGTTTCACCGTGAATTTTCAACTCTATTTAATGTTATTAAAGAATAAAATTTCACAGATAGCAACTGATAATTTAGAAAATATTTCATTTAATGTGCCAATGAATATTTCCTTTTAAATGCGATGTTTTAATGACGATCATTAATAATTAAATGTAGAATTATATTGAAAGTACATGGTGAGATTATAGTATGCTGCACCGTTTGCTAAACTATCACCAAATTATAATAAAGTATTCTTTTTATTTATCTCCGTGCGAAGAACGGGTACTTTTGCTAGTACATTATAAGAACAAGTGTTAATAATATACAATGTTAAAAATTTCAGTTTAACGTTGCACCATATCTTGGTGTTCTGCAGCAACTTATACCATATTATATTGCAATCTGAGGTTGAACCAAAAATCCTTGATCGAGAATAGTGCAGCTTTTATCGAAAAATGGTGTAACCCCCTAAACTGCAACCGAAACCTTCGCTGAATCTACAAACCAGGAAACCCCCTTCATCCTCTTGTATTAAGGACCCGGTTGCCCAGTGGATAAAGTCTTGCAGCTGGCAATCAGATGATTTGAGCCCGTGTGGTGGACTTGACAAAAAAATTAAAAAGTAGTGATCTTACAATCGGAGGGTTGCCAGCTTCGCTACAAAAATACTAGAAAGTCGTCCAGAACATCCAACAAATTACACTGGCGTGTATATGGGACTGGTGCACGATAAATCTGATCGGGGTCCAATGTCCTGATGCCTATTGAGGTGTAGGGTGTCAGCTCAGGTGTTGTCCTCATCATCTGACCATGGTTCAAACATAAGAGGCATCGTTTAGGGTTTTTTCCTTCGAGATGGATCCCGAACCGTCGCCAAAAGCCTACTGTGCAGCTCTAGTGCGACGTAAATTTATCAAACCAATTCAAGTATTATATATTTGTATAAATTAACGATTTCTATAAAAAATAATAATAAAGTTTCTTTTGTTTACACTGTAGCACTAACGATTTGTTTTAGTCGAGCTATTTTCTTTCACACAAGACATGGTTAAAAAATACGAGGCATCATTCCCGGGTCTTTCCTTTGAGATAGATCCCGAACCGTCGCCATTAACCCACTGTGCAGCTCTTGCGCGACATTAATTAACCAAAATAAACCAACTTTAACACTAGGTCACCAACAAAATTCCAAAATTAAAAATCAAACAAAAATTATGTATAAACTTTTCTAAAAATACGATCATATGGGGTAGTGAAAACGCGAATTTTGGTTCAACGTTTTACCATAAAATGGCGCAGCGAAAATATGAGTTTTGGTGCAACGTTTCACCACTAAATTGGTATCCGTGGTGGCACCGTAAAACGGTGAAACTAAGCACCAAATGTTGGTTGCTGCTAAATGGGTACCAAACATTGGTACAAGGTCGTAATAATTTTTAACAGTGAAATATAACCAATATTTATAAGATAATTAATAATATGTATTATTTATAAATTATAAACGAATTCTTTATACATTATAAATAAGAATTATTTATACATTATAATTGGGAATCATTTATACATTACCCAGCTAGAAATTAAAATAAATAATGACATTTTTTTACATAAATCTGTAGTTATTTGGGACTAAAGATTTTTTTCTGTAGATTAATTTCTATAGAAAATTTGCAAATTCTTTTCTTCAAAATAAATGTGTAGATTTTTTTCTTAAATCCCAAATAACTACACATTATTTGCAGAAAATGGGCGGATATTTCTCTGCAAATAATGTGTAGAAATTTTCATTCCATCTCAAATAACTACACATTTTTGTAGAGTGTTTTAAAGAAAATTCCTAATTGGGTATAAGAATAGATACTTATACAATATGAGTGATAATTATGATACATTAAAAATAGGATGGATTTTTAAACATGAATTCAAATTTGAGATTTCAATGGAGAACTGTTGTTTGAAACATAATATTTAATTTAGTATTTTTTATTCAATATAAAAGAAAAACAGTTTTGAAGTAGAACAGAATAGAATAGAAGGTTAAATAAAACAAAGTAATCTAAAATAATAACTTAATTAGTTGAGGGAATTCATGCGAATATATCACTATATATTTAAGCGAATATACCACTTTTCACTACATAATTAGAGAAATTCCTTAATAACCGTATATTTTTTTATTAAAAATAATATTTTAGTGTGTTGTATTACGTGGTGTTTTCGATGAAAATTGAGAAAACCTAAACAATAATAATATCGTTCGATATTTGTGAGTAATTTTTTATCTGAAATATGTATAATTTAAAAACACAATAAAAATAACGAAATATGGTTTAATTACCATTAAATTTCAAGAAATAGTATACCAAGACTAGTGCCTTATGTAAAAAAAAGAAGTCAGTTGGTTTTAAATTACTGAGTTGCAGATAAAAAGTATTACTGGGAATTCGGTTAGTCAGCCAAGTAAAATTATATAAATAGTATATCAAAATTAATTAATTATTTTTAAAATTCTTTCTCCCACGAGTCTAATTAATAGTTTAAATAAATTAATAGTCAGTAAATAAATTCATTTCTCCGCATTGTAATTATAATTAATTAATTGGGTATATCGCTTTACATTGCAAAATTGGTAAAACTCTTTAATAGCCATATAAAAATAATACTTTACTTCGCTTATAATTTAGTTTCTTATATGAAATTAAGAAACTATTTGAAAGTTAATGTGATTTTATATTTAATTTACTAAGTCTACTACTTGCATCGAATTCTTTCGTTTTTATAAATATTAATACATTTAAAAGACAAGAAAAGTAAGTTTATATTTTGAAAACCAAAGGGAAATATGAAAAGATTAAAACATTTTATAATATCGATGGATTTTAAAAATAATTTAATGCAAATAACATTCATTTTCCCTAAAGCGTATTTTGGGTGAATTTATGTTCCATATCTATAATATTAAAAGAAATCGTCTGTGTGTTCGTCTGTGGCAAGCAAAACACTATCTTCCACTGTTCGGACATGTCTGAAAATTTATAAATATATACTATTCAACCTCTAAATGTACACCAGAGGCTGGAAATTTTAAGATTCAGTTTAGTTTTCCCGTTTATAACGGCTTTAAAAGCTATATTTTTTAAATGGCCATTTAAAAAAATAGTATCTACATTGTTATAAAATAACATTGTTATAAAATAACATTGTTATAAAATAACATTGTTATAAAATAACATTGTTATAAAATAACATTGTTATAAAATAACATTGTTATAAAATAACATTGTTATAAAATAACATTGTTATAAAATAACATTGTTATAAAATAACACTGTTATAAAATAACATTGTTAATTATAAAATAACATTGTTATAAAATAACATTGTTATAAAATAACATTGTTATAAAATAACATTGTTATAAAATAACATTGTTATAAAATAACATTGTTATAAAATAACATTGTTATAAAATAACATTGTTATAAAATAACATTGTTATAAAATAACATTGTTATAAAATAACATTGTTATAAAATAACATTGTTATAAAATAACATTGTTATAAAATAACATTGTTATAAAATAACATTGTTAAAAAATAACATTGTTATAAAATAACAAGATTTTGACAAGAATGAAATAGTTTAAAATGAATTAATATATATTTATTGTTTTTAAGAACTTAAAGTTGGCGATCAAAAATTGCTTTGGTGAAATAACTCTTTCTGTCAATAATGCTTCAAAGGGAAAACTAACGAAAAAGCTAACATTCGGAGATGTATCCGGAGATGTCTCAACAATAAACCAGTTATTTTGACGTCGACAAAGTAAAAAAAAGAAGGAATAAACGGAGAGAACGAGCAAATGGGGTGAAATTTTTTGTAACGTGTTTTGAAACTGAGGGTAACAGTTGCACTGTTAAAAATTTAGTACGACCCTGCACCAATATTTGGTACCCTTTAGCTGCAACCATTATTCGGTGCTTAGTTTCACCATTTTATTGCACTACCACAGATACCATTTAGTGGTGAAACGTTGCACCCAAACTCATATTTTCGCTTTACCATTTTATGGTGAAAAGTTGAACCAAAATTCATGTTTTCGCCACCCTATATTACGGTGAAACGCCGGTATAATTTGTTGGATGTTCTAGACGATTTTCTAATATTTTTGTAGCGATGCTGGCAACCCCCCGATCGTAAGATCACAAGTTTTGGCTTTTTTGTCAAGTCCACCGCACGGGTTCGAACTAACAATCCTCTGATTACCATTTGAACGCCTTTATCCACTAGGCAACCGAGCCCCTAATGCAAGAGGATTGAGGGGATTCCCCTGTTTGTAAATTCAGAGAAGGTTTCGGTTGCAGTTTAGGAGATTGCACCATTTTTTGGTAAAAGCTGCGCTATTTATCGATTAAGGATTTTTGGTTCAACCTAGATAGCACAATAATTTGGTGTAAGTTGCTGCATAAGAACAAGATATGTTGCAACGTTGAACTGAAATTTTTAACAGTGTAGTTTCTAAAATAAAAGCTTGGAAGCATATTATATTGATGTAATCTAATAAAATCAATAAAGCTTTAAATTTAAGTTTTATTAAACTTTAAGATTGACATTTCCTTTACATGGGGAAATAAAATATCCTGGTTCGCAGAAAACATGCCAAAAGAGAGTAAACAAAATTACAATCACTGATCGTAGCGATAAAATCCCGTTAACTTTATTTAAGAAAAGCATAAATTAAACAAAAATAAGATTAAAAAGATTAAAGAATTCGTAGGAAAGCGTTTTCACGTCCCAAAGTTTGTTTACATTAGTTTTGTATAGACTAAAGCCCACTTTCTTGTCAGCATCAAAATAAACATTCACTATCAGAAGTCATCAGATAAAGACGTAAAATGCATAAACAAGAGTGCTTAAGTATTCTCATTGCCAAATCACATCGTTCGCTTTTCGAAAGTTGTTTGCGAAAGTCAAATGTTGCGAAGTTTGACTTGAAAGAGTGATTTTAATTATATGTACCTTTTACTACTGATTACATTTACATTGGAAAAAAAAATCTCAAAATCTTTCAGGAGGAATTTAAATATTAATTAATTAATGGTTTTGAAGTGTAAGTAATACAGGTATGACTAAAACTTAAATCGGGTTTGGAAAACCTTTTTTATTGAAACATTGGAACTGTACTTGCCTTAGTACAGTGCCATCGGTTGAAGAAAGTGCGGTTCTTTAGAGTTTTCGTTTATTTGTATTCCTTGGTCAATACTTCTTTAAATAAGTTTTCAAAAAACTATTTTTTACTATGCTTTGATAATTATTTATCTAATAAAACAAATTATACGTTATAAATATATTTAATTAAACAAACTAGTTACAAGCAATGATACTTTAGTAATTGTAGTTTATGATATGACAGTACCACTATAATATGGATTTTAATAACTCCATGTCCTCCGGTGTTAGAATTATTATACAGTTTTACTATATATGAGCAGTCTAATTTCAAAACCAGATATATCCATTTTTTCTATTTTCATATTTAGATTTTTTTGTCATTTATTATTAGTTTTCCTACAGAGACCTATGAGTAAGCGAAGTCATAACATTCCAAAGTAGCTAGATATAATTAATTTAGCTGTGTGAAAGTAGCAGTTGGTTGCAAAACAAGATAAGTAAAGAAATACATTTCAAAAGCAGATAGATCAATATGCGCGTAGGCTACTGTGCACCAAGCTACATCTAACAGCTTTGTTGCAAAACAAGGTAGATTTCATAGCTTGGTTGCTAAATCAGATAAATACAAAAGAAGAAAAAATATATATATCAAAATATTACTTTTAACGAGCTAAAATTTGGTTAAGACCTGTGTATGTCTAATACCGATTTGTAAATAAAAGTTATAATTCTTTAATAAATAATGCATTTAATTAGTTTTTGTTGAAAAATGTGTCGAAAGTGATTTATCCGGTTCTGAAGAACTTGCCCATATGCTTTTACTATATAAGTTTATTTGATACTATTCTACCAATTAGTTAGAATTATAGTTTAAAAAATAATATTTTCTTACAAAAACTAACGGATCATTATAAAATGTACTGAGTTTGTTTAGAAATGTTTGGAAAATATGATGATGGTATGTTATTAAGCACTTATATTAGAAGCTATATTACGTTAAAGTTGAAAAATGGAAGAATTTGCGTTGTGTCAAGCAAAACGTATAGAAACAAACATTCCATAATTCTAATTATTTGTAGAATAGTATCCATATATCTGATCAAGTCAGATCGCTTTAAAAAAAAAGAGTTATTAGTTTCAAGTTATTTAAAAACCAAAATAACTGCCAAGGTCGGCGAACGGTAATACTAACGGTTCTGTATTTGGTTACTCATACATAGAGCAATAATTTTTGCATGGAAACCACTCAAACGCAATAACCAACGACGATACTCTATTTTTTTTAATAGTATATCTGTTGTTGATCAAGAATTAGTGCAGCATCTTTGAAATGGGGAGCAGAAGAATCAGCAGTGGTTTGTTAAAGAAGGGAAGAGGCAACTTAGTGGAAATGCTTTGGGTTGGCGGGAATTCGTTGAATATTTGCAAGTCACTACGAAACAGTTGAAGAATGAACATTTATTTTCAAAATGGGTACAGACCACGCTCCCCGTTGAAAGGCGAGGTGGTCTTGAGCAGCGAGGTCCCCGAGGGTGGACGAGCGTTAGCAAATAGGGAGATACGTATAGTTTTTTTAAAATAAATAGTTGGTTGTATGAAAAATAAAATAGTTTACCTGCAAATTTTAATTTTAGGAAGTTTAAAAATAATAGGATGTGCATTCAGGGATTGTTAAAGGCACTAGGACTATACTAAGTTTGCTGAACTTTGAACATGTAGTTGCTTTTCCATATTTGTATTTGAGAAGGTTTTCTTTCTGCTGTGAAACTTTAAATATGGACTTACGCAACTCTAAAACTATGGCCTTCCAATTTTTTTTCCAAATATAAAAATATACTAAGCGAAAATAAATTATTAACTTGAAATAGGTTTCATATAAAAAAGAACATACAATTTAAAGCGTTTCGAAGAAATCCTATTTTTATGAAGCAATGTTTCAACAGGGATGACCGAAATTCTATTCTTTGGAACAATTTTTCACAAATACTCGGTTATATTTCATACCACACCGGATAAATACCAGGGTTTGGCGAGACGCGATGAAAGTAAAGAGATATTTCATCATTTAGCAAAAGGCAATATCTTCCTTTCAAGTAAAGGTGTTTGCTTTGGTGTTTCATAACTTTTCCGCTCTACCCTCTTCAAATATATTTCTTTGTTATTTGTCCTCTACTCGTATTACATGAGCCATGGTGTAATGGTGTTTGGTGGGAATCTCTTCCGCATCGATGTTTTTTTTTAAGTCATTGATCGCCATTGAATTTTGTATGAAATGGTTAGAAACTGATAGTTGTCTTTTAGGTTTTAATTTTATACAGGGTGGTCACAAACTGTAAGGCGATGAACCTTGTTTGGCTCATTGTCGCTCATATTTTAAACAAACACCGATCGATACTGTTTTTTTAAAGTCATTAAATTTTGTTTGATATGGTTAGAAACTGATACTTGTTTGTTAGGTTTTAGTTTTACAGAGTGGCCACAAACTGTAGAACGACGGCCATTGTTTGTCTCATTGTCGTTTTTATTTTAAACAAACACCGATTGATACTAGTTTTTTTTTAAAGTTATTAAATTTTGTTTGATATGGTTAGAAACTGATACTTGTTTGTTAGGTTTTAGTTTTACAGAGTGGCCACAAACTGTAGGACGACGGTCATTGTTTGTCTCATTGTCGTTCTTATTTTAAGCAAACATCAATCGAAGCTTTTCTGTTAAAGTCATGGAATTTTATTTGAAATGGTTAGAAACTGTTAGTTGCTTTTAGGTTTTAATTTTATACAGAATGGTCACAAACTGTAAGGCGATGGACATTAACACCGATCGATGCTTTTTTGTTAAAGTCATTGAATTTTATATGAAATGGTTAGAAACTGATAGTTGCCTTTAGGTTTTAATTTATACAGGGGGGTCACAAACTGTAGGACGATGGTCACTGTTTGGCTCATTGTCGCTCATATTTTAAACAAACACAGATCGATGCTCTTTTGTTCAAGTCATTGAATTTTATTTGAAATGGTTAGAAACTGATAGTTGCCTTTAGGTTTTAATTTTATACAGAGTGGTCACAAACTGTAAGGCGATGGACATTGTTTAAAATATGGGCGACAATGAGCCAAACAAACACCGATCGATGCTTTTTTGTTAAAGTAATTGAATTTGATATGAAATGGTTAGAAACTGATAGTTCCCGTTTAGATTTCATTTCGATGGTCATTGTTTGGCTAATTGTTGCTTAAATGTTAAACAAACAGCGATTGATGCTGTTTTTTTTTAAAGTCATTATTTTTTTTAATGGTTAGAAACTAATACTTTCCTTTTAGGTTTTAGTTCTACATAGTGGTCACAAACTGTAGGACTATGGTCATTGTTTGTCTCATTGTCGCCCCTATTTTAAACGAACACCGATCGACGTTTTTCTGTTAAAGTAATTGAATTTTATATGAAATGGTTAGAAACTGATAGTTGCCTTTAAGTTTTAATTTTTATACAGGGTGGTCACAAACTGTAAGGCGATGAACATTGTTTGACTCATTGTCGCTCATATTTTAAACAAACACAGATCGATGTTTTTTCGTTAAAGTCATTGAATTTGAAATGGTTAGAAACTGATAGTTGCCTTTAGATTTAAATTTTATACAGGGTGGTCACAAACTGTAAGGCGATTAACATTGTTTGGCTCATTGTCGCTCAGATTTTAAACAAACACAGATCGATGTTTTTTCGTTAAAGTCATTGAATTTGAAATGGTTAGAAACTTATAGTTGCCTTTAGATTTAAATTTTATACAGGGTGGTCACAAACTGTAAGGCGATTAACATTGTTTGGCTCATTGTCGCTCAGATTTTAAACAAACATAGATCGATGTTTTTTCGTTAAAGTCATTGAATTTGAAATGGTTAGAAACTTATAGTTGCCTTTAGATTTAAATTTTATACAGGGTGGTCACAAACTGTAAGGCGATTAACATTGTTTGGCTCATTGTCGCTCAGATTTTAAACAAACATAGATCGATGTTTTTTCGTTAAAGTCATTGAATTTGAAATGGTTAGAAACTTATAGTTGCCTTTAGATTTTAATTTTATACAGGGTGGTCGCAGGTCACAAAAAACTGCATGGTCATTATTGGGCTCATTGTCGCTTATATGTTAAACAAGCACCGATTGATGCTATTTTTTTAAAGTCATTATATTTTTTGAAATGGTTAGAAACTAATACTTTCCTTTTAGGTTTTAGTTCTACACAGTGGTCACAAACTGTAGGACGATGGTCATTGTTTGGCTCATTGTCGATTATATTTTAAACAAATTCCGGTGACCCCTACCGTGTTAAAGGTTCTTTGTTATGAATGAAGCAAATCAGTGATTAACAACTACGAGGGATTTGGCATTTTTGGAGACATTTCAATGTAGCGACAGTGTGATGGATTAAAAGAAAAATAAGTCTCAAGTTTGAATCGCAAAGTCTTATGTGACAATGACGCGAATTCTTAACGATAGTTAAAATTTTACATTATTCGTGAAATGTAAAACACAACAAAATATTTAACTTCACAAAATGGGGATAAATTATCGAAACTCTCTAAATTTGAATACCTTTTTTCAGGAAATTTAATTTATTTTTTAGTTTTGTATAACTGATATTATCGTGTTGTTTATCATATACTGGTACAGGGAGAATGACGATTAGACACATATTTTTGTGTTCTGTTAGCTACACAGCTATACTATTGTATCATATTGTAAAATCAGAAAAGCTATGTTTCTCCATAAATAAATGTTAACGCTTATAATCTTGTGTATGACTATGTACGTTGTATTTCGACCTTTCCATAATCACCCACAATGGACTTTACACTATATCCATGGACTCATTAATTTTAATTTTCTTTTCGCATATATGAGCAAAACACTAAGCATCATTTTGTTTTTTATTAGTTAATCAGTTTAAAGCGTTTTTGCTGAAATGAAGTTTTTCATACCAGCTAAACCAGAGAGTTGTAATATTAAATAGAGAGCGCCTTCAATACCAAACTCTCGTAAGGCCGCGGTGTCAACATTGAAAAGAAAAACCAATATCACGTGGTTATAGCGCTGCCACATTTGGCGTTCAGACATCTGCAGGAGTTTCAAATTTGGCGCACTTTCTTCTCTTTTGGTGATAAGGAGTTCTGTCCGTATTCAACTTCATAACATATATGTACGTATTTACTTATTTTCAAACAATATGCGCTAAATATTTCCTCTTCATTAACGAAACGAAAATATTTTATTTTTGTTCAATACTCGAAGAAGCGAAACTCTTTATATTTCTCCGGTTTTATTGTTCCTATTTTCTTATTGAAGTATACAAAATAACAATTGAAAGAACTTCGCTTATGGTAAATTTTTTTACATAAAAACGAAATGCAATTATTTCGAAACTACAAAGTAAGAAAAATCTCCTTAATATATCTGTTAAACTCCCTTAAATTGTGCCACTCGTTAAAAAAAAACTATATTTAAATACAAAATTAAGCACAAAACCATATTACAATACTTCGATCTCGTTTAGTTCTTAAAGTCGCCAAGGCCTGCCAAGTAATATTGGCGCATGAATGAATTGGCATTTCCACATATCACGTGGTTTCAATGATGGACACACGGAAATCAGCATTTTTATTCCTCTATTTGTATCATTACTCTATGAGGTAAACTAAAAAAACTTACAATAAAGTTTAACTACAAATATCTAGTATCGCATTTACCTTAAATTTTATTAATATAATATTTAAATATATGCTTTATTCACTACTTATTTAAATGTTATAAAAGAAAATTAAATACTTTTTAATATCTGTAGAAAAATTATTTTTTATTATATATTGCATGAATAAATAAATAGATAGATAGATAGATAGACGTACAGAAATTTATTACAAATTCAATGTGAATAATAGTGTTCCATATGTCTTAGAATATATTCGATCATGGATATTAAAGGGACAATATATTTCATGTTGCATAGTTTAAAACACGTAAAATATGTTTCCTTCAAGAATTGAATAAAAATATTCAAATGGCATAAAAACATTTCATAAACTTGAATCTGAACAAAGAAATAAGATATCACATCGCAATACAAGAGATCCATATATATAACTAACATAGACTTTTGAAAAATTTGAGATATATAAATATTTTTTTTGTTGTTGGGGGGTGGGGGGGGACATTGATATATTAACTTTATCTTTTCTCTCTAAAATATTTATTTTGAGCATAAATATTATTGATATGTATTTACTCCTTCGGGAGACATTTCATTTACGAAAGTTTCCTTTTTTTTCTTATACCTAGTATTTATTTTATACCTCTGTCACCTATACAAACCCAACCCTTGAACAAATAACCCTTTTCTCCAGCCGAAAAACTAGTACTCCAACTAAGCGACTCCCGATACCTCTTACTTTACACCTGAGCCTGTCTCCACCCCTTCGAGAAATAAATTAACTGACCTCCCCTACCTGTGTATCCCTCCGCGCACCGCGTATGCATTACGTCAGTCATTAACAAATCAGGAGCGGAGATCTTTCACACCCCCGACCTGCCATACAGTAACATGGGAATGCTTTCTATGTGTGCAGGGAAAAATAAAAAGAGCACAAGGAAGGAAAAAAAGGTCCTCTCTCTCTCTTTCTCTCTCCTCTATTGATCTGCATCAGGGAAGAAAAGAAGGGATGGTCATCCCTTTACTTTTCCCTCTTTCTCTCCCCCCCCCCCCTCTAAGAAGATCTCTTTTATTTGCCGTGTTCCCCTTCTCTCTTACTTGTCTTATTTCTTCTAGCCTTCTTTTTCTTTCTATCTCCTTTTTTCCCTATGGGGATCTTCTAAAGGAAGAGGGACGAAAATGTTGTTGGTTAGATTGGGTGAGAAGGGGACGTGGAGAGAAGGGGTGGGAGGGGGGAAGGGACGTCGACGGCCCAAGGGTGACCCCCCCCTCTTGAATTAAGGGATTTGGGACTGGGGATGCTGCCTGCGAGGAGGATTTGAGAAAAAAAAGTGGAAGTCGTCGAATACTCGAATGTATCTGTGGAGGAGTTATTATAAGGGGGGTTTCAGTAGGGGAAGAAAGATAGATGTTTTTTTTCCTTGGAATTTTTTTTACTTATTTGATAAGTTTTATGGGTCTGTTTGATGGTTTTATTAGCTTCGTGGACGCTCAATAACAATCGAACAGACCAACACCTTTTATTTGGGGGGTATCACTCTCTCTCTCTTTTTTGCTGAGATAACTTCCATGAGCTTTGATACTTGGCGGTTGTACATAGAAAGCCCCGGAACATATGTTTCAACGACCTATTCTCAAGTTTTTACGCTATTGATATATGAAAACACAAGTACTAAAGTTTAATGTGGACACTTTAAAATCATAATATACAATCAACGTTATTAATATATAAAAACACTATTGATAAAGTTTAATATCATATAAAATCTATATAAAATCTATCTATATCTATATCTATCTATATCTCTATAAAATCATAATAGACAATCAATAGATGGGAATATAATCCACGCCCATTCCCGGCATAATAAATAACGCTATACAAATGCAGCTTTTTGGTGATGTATGTATATCGTAAAAAGGAAAATATTATGTTGCAACAGTCAAATACTACGAATAACTTATTAAAAATAGCAGTTATTTATGTTTCCAACATATTCTCATTTGTTAATAGTTAAAAACTAATTTACTAAAACAATTTTTAATCTAAATTTTCTATGAACTAACAAAACTTGTTTATCTAACTTTCTACATCTAGTTGAATTTGTTACATAATCCCAATAGATAATTAAAAGTAATAAGTTATTACTAGCATGCCCGTCTGATAATAATTGCATGAACAATCCCCTCCCCCCCACACAAACTCATTCGTTGTAAAAGCGAAATATATTAGCAGATTTCTTATAGCCAAAAAAACATAAAAGTTTAATGCTTCTGCTCATTCATAGATGGCAGCATTAAAAACGGTCTGTATTAAAAAAAACATACGTTTAAATGACTTATTTTAAAAGCATTTAAAAAAAGTTGATATTTATGAGATGAACTGTACGATCCGTCACTGCTACTGAAAATTCTCTTTCTTTTTATTCCTTATGTATTAAGATCTATTAAGCACAATGACCGTAAAGAGGATCTTTACTACACTTACTGATAAAATTATACTATTCAGAATGTCATTTGGTAGCCTTGACATCTTAAAAATATTTTAAAGGAAATAAAAAATTAACCCTAAAGTTACATGTCAATTTCTAAAGGATATTCTCAACTTTCTTCTGAGAAATATCATATCACGTATATTTGATTTTCAGATGAAACTCACAGTCATCTATTAGTCAAGAAGTTGATATTTATGTTGTATTGATTTTCCTATGGTGCTTATGTAGCCTGGAGAATAATGGTTTTGTTCGGATGTCAGAATATTCAATACCATGTGTTTTATTCTAATTTCATATACTTTTTTGTATGCAGAACTTTTATTGGACTAACGTTGAGAATACAGGAAGCATTGGTCCCTAAGCATTACAAACCGTATCGTAAAAATTAAATTTTTAAAACTAAAAGGGAGACTAGGGAAATTGGTAACTATATCAATTTGAAGAGCAAAATACCTATTTTTTATCTTCTCAACCAAAAGCCTGTGTAAATTTTACGAAATATCTGATATTCGTCAGTGTCATTAGACATTAGTATGGATTTCAACTGTTGAGTCGTGGATTCTCCAAACATTGTCGAACCATATTCAAAAGCTGCTGGTAATATCAGCTCTTTACCAATACAGTGAGATATTTTATTATGAGCGATTCAGTGGGAGATCCGATAAGATGCCTGTAGAGCTTTAGATGGTACACTTGTAATATTAAAAAAAACTTTATTTTTGATTACGCTTTGCGCCCATTTAAACCCCTCCCCAATGAGTACAAATGCATCGTAATGAGCAACGACGTACTCAAATTTAAGCAACCGTACTTTCGCAAAAATGAGCAGTGTGATTTAATATCTCAGCTTCTGTTCAAGCCATCTTAACAAAGCGACCTGACAGACTTAAAATAGTTGTTCAGAAGATGGTGTCCACATTATTTGAGGTCGATTGCTTAAATGGAAACCGAGTAATTACAACACAATTATCTCACTACCATTCTTTTGGCACACCTTTTAACATTTAATATGTTTATAACTGCTTCAATTCGCCCTGGCATTTTAACGGATAACGCTCTGAAAACTGAGGTGCCTGACGATCTAGGTTCGATTCCCGATAAGTCGATATTTATTGAAAGTGATTTAGGAAGGCAGTCTATGTAGGCTAGCATCTGCTCTTTTTAATTCCTTTTTACTCATTGTACTCATTAGTACATGTCTTTTTCAAAATTTAAACTTATGTATTCGGAGCCATGATAAGCATTGAACGTACTAAAAAAATGAGTAAATTTTATTTCTTTTTGAATAACTATTTTTAATAGTGTTTATTTAATTTTATATATTTATAAAGTATAAGTTGTTTTATTTGATAAATAATTATCGAAGCATAGTAAAAAATAGTTTTTTGGAAAATTATTTTAAAGAAGCATTGACCAAGAAATACAAATACTAAAGAACCGCGCTTTCTTCAACCGATGGCACTGTACTAAGGCAAGGGTCCTTTTACTCAATAAAAAAATGTTTTCCAAAACCGATTTAAGTTTTACTCATACCTCATTTTGCTTATATTTGAGTATCTATTTTTAACAGTGCTGCTAGCCTTATGGCAGATTTTTATATATTCCTTAAATAGGAACACTTCAAGTGAGTGTAGTGGCGAACCCCCTTTGCATTGTAAATGTGATCCCCCGCACACACTATAATCCTCACGAAACAGACCAAATTCTATCTTTAATCACGGAAATCAAATGAACGGCCAACCCCCTTCCAACGCCCGAATTCGTAATTCCCCAGTCGCCCCTTTTCGTCGTCGGACTGGTATTCCTCACAGTCAAATTATACAGTCCCCCACTTCTACGCCCCCCAAACATGCAAATGCGTCTTATAATTACCCGTGAAATGCGTCTGCACGGCCCTCCCGCACGCTTCCCTGTAAGTGTGCGATTGTGGTGAAATTAATTTTCTGCTGATTTCAAAATGGCCACTGGATTCTAAGATGGCGGCCCTCTTCTGAGTCTTGTCTTCACTTCGATTCGCGAACTTTCGTCATTCGCAGTGTTATTAATATTAAAATGTTCCTTTGCGGCTTTGGGATTGTTTCTACGAAATGTAGATTAGAGTTTCTCGGTAAATGATAAAACTAGGGACGTATTTGGAATTATTTATGCGTTCAATTATAGCTGCGCTTGTTGTTTTTCGTGTGGTTAATTAAATTTTAACATTATCTTCCCATAGAACATTTAATAGATTAGTGCGTACAAGTACACAAGTCATTTTTGAGAAAATTAATCAGGGGAAGTGTTTTAAATTTTCACCTAAAAAATCAACAGAAGTAATATTTTTTTATGTTAAAGTAATGAAAAAATGTTTGCAAAATAAAATTTTTATTATTAATATTCAAAATCTCTTGCAACAAGAAAGTTTTTTTTCGGATTTTCTTACAGATATACAACTTTTCACTACAAATATGTTATTTTCTTTAAAGAATCTTAATCAAATTGCCTCAAAGTCCGAATATTTAGATATTTTTTCACTTGTTTAGATACTCTCGAATATGGAATGTATCACTTTTACCTTCAGAATCGATTGAAAAATTTAACATATATGCCAAAAATGTAATTTTTGAAGCATTACATAAAGTGATTAGTTTTTAAAAATGGTTCAAACCACATTTTTCGCAAAATCTTTTGTTTCAATGCAACATTAATCTAGAAAAGCGGTATTGACAAAAAAGTGCCTGAATTCAACCTAAAAATTTATTCAAACTTAGGTTTAGTATACCATAATAAGTGGCTGTAAAACGGTTTTAGCGTCTTTCTGCAAAATTTATGAAAATGGATAGAGCTGGTTTTGAAACTAAGAAAGTGTCTGAATTTAACCTAACAATATATTCCAACATAGGTTTAGTATACCATTATAACTGGCTGTAAGACGTTTTTGACGTCTCCTGTAAAATTTATGAAAACTGATTGAGCTGGTTTTGAAACTAATCGCCTCACATGTTCTTGATATATTTTGTTTACAGAGAAAAAAATTACGCCTTTGCACACCAAAAACATATTTTACATTTGCGTTCTTTCTACGAAACAATTATTCCTCTTTCTTATCTTTTCTCCAGATTTGTGTGTACTCATAGGGGGACAAATCATAATCTGTTTTAGATTTGCAAGCAAACAAGTTGAAACAAAGATAGATGTTTTGTAAACACAAGATCATGCTGTTTTCTTTTATTTTAAAGAACAGGGTACCAAAATAACTGGTCGTTACGTTGTTTTCTTTGAGAAGATATCGGAGTGGAAATTGTTAAAAAAAAAAGCAAAAACATCTTTTTATTACACTTTTAAAAATAGGTACTCAAAAATAAGTAAAATTTACTCATTTTTGAGCACATTCGAAGCTTACAATATCTCCGAATACATAAGTTACATTTTCGAAAAAAATATGTACTCAAAAATGAGTACATATGAGTAAAAATGAATAAAAAGAGGAGTTGCATGCCTACATAGGCTGTATTCATAAATCACTTTCAATAAATAATCAACAATTACAATCGAACCCAGATCCACAGTCCAGTGCCTTATCTGTTGTACTACCAGGACGACGTTAATAAGTTATAAACAGAAGACATGTTAAAAAGGTGTGCCAAATTAATGGAAAGTAAGACAATTGAGTTGTAATAATTGGGTTTCCATTTAAGCAATCGACATCAAATAACGTGGAAAACCATCTTCTGAACCAACTATTTTAAGTTTGTCATGTCGCTTTGCTAAGATGGCTTGAACAGAAGCTGGTATTAGCAATATTAAATCAAACTTCTCATTTCGAGAAAGTACGATTACTGAAAATTGAGTACGTCATCGCTCATATACGATGTAATTGTATTCAAAGAAAAACGTGTAGGTTCAGGTACTCATTTTTAAGTACTTTTTTTACAGTGTAGAAAGGTCTAAAAAGCTATATTTCATTTATTGTTATAGTCGCTAATAGCCCGCTGTGAAGCTCTAGTACGACGTTTTTCATCCAACCAACTTAATTCAATCAACCTTTTAGGATTATAGCAGATAAATTCTTAAAAATAAATATATAAAATAAATGATTTTAGTTAGATATCTTTAAGCAAAAACCATTTCCTCCGTTACTTATAATATATCCATAAACTTTCAATAGCTTCCCCATCTTTCAGAGCCCTTCCAATAGCCCAATGCACCTCAATTCCTTTCACGAAATGACCTTGCTGCTCTTTCTTACGAGTTTAGTACGTGATTTTTTAATACCTGGAAGTGAGAGCGATTAATCACCGCTTTGGTGGCGGCTCGTGACGAATTTTTTATGTTTCATTAATTTTTAGGAGTTTTTCCTGTAAATCGTGACATTTATTAACGGCGCCAAGACCTACCCCTGGCACTGTCACGAATGCCAAGGCTTCTTGGAGGGTAGGAAACTGCTTTGGCAATGTTTGCAGAAACAAAAACACTTAAGAAATATAGACTTTTATGGACGGTACTTGGGGAATGGTTTGTTTTGAGTTGATTCCCGTAGATCATTTGGCAGAATATAAAAGAAGTTTGGCTTTAAATTTAGTAAAAGGGTAAAAATTATGTTTTTGCTGCATTAGTTTTTTTTTTTTAGTTTGTAAGAAGTTTTTTTTTATGAATGAAAATGAAATAAGCTATCAAATTTCTTTAAATTTGATTACATAATTTTTATTTCACGGATATAGAAATGAAGTATTTTCTTAACTGTTCTTTTATTTATTAAGTATTGTAAAATTGTTTTTGTTTCTCTGTAGATGAATAGCATCAATATGAACTTAAGTAGCAAGGGTATTTTGGTTTTCTTGCACCGTAAAGAAATAAAATTAAAACCTATATATTGAATACCAATAAACTCTGAATGGAATAGTAAGTATACAGTCCTTAAATATATAAGTTCTTAAGTACAAGATATAGAATTTATTAACCCTCTCACGCTGAAGGCCGTATATATACGTCCAGGGATTTCCAGTTTCTCTTGCAGTCCACTCAATTTATAAATTCATAAAAATTTACAATTTTTACCATTTTACAATTTTTTTTTAATTTAGAGGTTCGAGGTAAAACTTACAAGCTATATCTTTACAATTAATTAAAAAAATTAAATTAATAATAAATTAAATTAATAATTAAACAATAAATTAAATTAATAATTAAACAATAAATTAAATTAATAATTAAACAATAAATTAAATTAATAATTAAACAATAAATTAAATTAATAATTAAACAATAAATTAAATTAATAATTAAACAATAAATTAAATTAATAATTAAACAATAAATTAAATTAATAATTAAACAATAAATTAAATTAATAATTAAACAATAAATTAAATTAATAATTAAACAATAAATCAAATTAATAATTAAACAATAAATCAAATTAATAATTAAACAATAAATTAAATTAATAATTAAACAATAAATTAAATTAATAATTAAACAATAAATTAAATTAATAATTAAACAATAAATTAAATTAATAATTAAACAATAAATTAAATTAATAATTAAACAATAAATTAAATTAATAATTAAACAATAAATTAAATTAATAATTAAACAATAAATTAAATTAATAATTAAACAATAAATTAAATTAATAATTAAACAATAAATTAAATTAATAATTAAACAATAAATTAAATTAATAATTAAACAATAAATTAAATTAATAATTAAACAATAAATTAAATTAATAATTTAACAATAAATTAAATTAATAATTAAAAAATAAATTAAATTAATTAAAATAGATGCACAGGAAAAATTATTTAAATATCCAAAGCAGCGAAAACAACTATACAACTGCAAAAACCGTGGGTTAATCATACAATTCCTTGCGTATAAATCCTCCAGTTTATTTATTATTATACAATTACTTAAGCACAAGACCTTGTCTATTAAGTAAGTATATAAGTTTTTAAATATAAGAAGTTAAACATATTTTGTATACTAATCCTTGGTATTTGACCATAAGTTAAAGAATTATAATTGAGCCGTCTAATTTCTAAACCAGATAGATCACTTTTGACATATTATTCAAGAGAAACAAAAAAAAGGGTTAGTAATTGCATTTTTTATGGAAAACTTTTATTTTCTTATTTTTACAAATTAGTTTTAGATAGACATATTAGGTCTTAACCAAATTTTAGCTCTGTATAACTATTACCTTGAGAGAGAGAGAAAAAAAATATTTTGGATCTATCTGGTTTTGCAACAAAGCTGTGGGATGTAGCTCGACTACTGCACTGCGATCGGTGCGTATCGCGTATCTTGATTTATCTGGTTTTGAAACTGGTTTCTTTGCTTATTTGGATTTGCGACCAATCGCTGCTTTCACCTCGCAAAATGAATAGCATACAGATGTTGTGGAATATAATGAGTTTGCCTACTGATAGAGCTGTAGAAAGACTAAAACATAACCTGGAAAAAATGAATATATCTAGTTTCGAAACTAGACGGCTCAATTTACAATGTAACAAATATCATGATTATATATTTTGTATAAAATTAATAAAATTAATGTTTTAAAAGTGTGTCTAATGTTCTGTAAGGATTTTTTTCGGAAGTACATTTTTGCATTAAAAACGTATTATATCAGCCAATTTCAAAATTTTGATTTTATTTTTAAAAGTAAGGAATACATATTATAACTTAAGACAACATCTACTTCTAGTAAATGTAAATTATATAAGTTTTTTAAACCCAAAATCTATATTATTATTGAAAATAGAATGTTTTTCTTTGTTTCCCGAAAATTTGAAAAAGTTCACACAGCTGGTTCATGACATAAATGATTTATTTGTGGATTATAAAAAAAGTTTATATTTAATATATAATTAAATAATTAATAACTAAAACATTAAAATTTGGACTAAGGTATTCTGTTTTAACTTTATTTCATGAGTGTGCCAGAAAAACCCTAAACTGCACTTTAAATATTTTAACCTCCGTCTTTAAAACATTATTTTCTATCGGATATATATATATATATATATATATATATATATATATATATATATATATATATATATATATATATATATATATATATATATATATATATATATATATATATATTTTATTTTTTTTGCGGAAGGAAATAAAATATTTTTGCGGAGGGAAATAAAAGACATTTTGAAATTTGGTAGATAAAATTAACACAGTCAACATGGGAATCAATATTTGCAAAGTAAAATTACAAAGTAAAAATAATTAGTATTTTTCATTAGCTTTTTTTTTCTTACGCTGCTGTAAATTTAATTAAGAAAGCAAAATAAAATGATAAAATTATAAGCGATTGCATACGAAACTATGTATTGAATAATTAAAAAAAAATCATTTATTGTATCAATTGAAATCATATTACAGTAATATTTTGTAGTACTTTATTTAAAATAAAATTTAAATAAATACGTTTTTGAGTCATAAAAATTTAAAATCAATTTATAATGAATATTTAATATTTTTTTTATCAGATATATTAAAAACCTAACAGAAAGTGGTTATTAAAAAATTATTTTTTTCTATTTATTAACACATATCAAAAGCATAAAAAAATTACAATTTAAGTTTGGAATCAATAGGATTCCCTAAATGGGCTACTTGAAGATAATTTAAAATAACAAAATAATTTATGAATATCGTCTGGAAATTATAAAAATGCACATTAAACATTTTTAGAAAGTTTTAATCCATTTTGTTACAACAAAAGAATCTAAAAGAAAAAGAACGTTCTATTTGTATGGTATTTTTTGTGCAAGTAAATAGTTTACTTAGCTTTAAAATAAAACGCATACGTTTGACTCGTACTTTCTACACTTTTAAAAACTATATATATATATCTATTTCTGATACTTAATACTGCCAAGAATGAATCTTTTATAAGCTATTAATAATAGAATGATAAAAAATTTTGCTATACATTTAAATATATATTAGTTAGGTTTTTCGAGAAAAAGTAAGGGAAGAATTAAATTATTTTCAAAAGGACCAAGAATTCTCCCTTCTTCTTTCCTTCTTTGTATGCTTTAGGGAATAAGTGCGTTTCATGATTTTTAATAAAAAGCTCACAATTAAATGTTTTAGTTAAGTATGGAAACCGAGACGGGAAAATTGATAATGATGTCTTCCAGTTGCAAAGTGTTTTTAGTTTTAATGGTCTTGCACTTTTTAGCAAAAAATGTAGGAAAGTTGACTCCGTCTTTTTGACTTCGTAAGAATTTTTATTTAATTTTTAAATTTTTTGCTGTTGAAAATACTTTAAATAACTATAATCACTCACAATAAGTATTTAAAATATATATTACAGGAGACGCCAAAAAACGATGGACAGCCACATACTTTTGGTCCTAAATACTTTTGGTCCTTGGAATACATTTTTAGACACCACTTTTTGAACCAATCACTGTGTTTAATTATGTAGTAATAAATACAACAATAAGAAAACATGCAGTTTGTGAATGAGCCGTCTAATTGCTAAAACCAGATAGATCCATTTTCATAAATTTTACAGGTGACGACAAAAATGATTTACAGCCACATACTTTAGGACCTAAAGTTATGACTTTGAATACATTTTTATACACGATTTCTTAAACCAATCACTGTGTTTAATTATGTAGTATTAAAATAAAACAAAAAGAAAATATGCAGTTTATGTATGATCCGTCTAGTTGCAAAACCAGATAGATCCATTTTCATAAATTTTACAGGAGACACAAAAATGATTGACAGCCACTCACTTTTGGACCTAAAGCCATGACTTTGAATAAATTTTTAGCCACCACTTTTAGAACCAATCACTGTGTTTAATTATGTAGTAATAAAATACAACAAGAAGAAAACATGCAGTTTGTGTATGAGCCGTCTAATTGCAAAACCAGATAGACCCATTTTTATAAATTTTACAGGAGACGACAAAAATGATTGACAGCCACATACTTTTGGACCTAAAGCTATGACTTTGAAAACATTTTTATACACCACTTTTAGAACCAATCACTGTGTTTAATTATGTAGTAATAAAATACAACAATAAGAAAATATGTAGTTTGTGAATGAATCGTCTGCCGTCTAATTGCAAAACCAGATACATCCATTTTCATAAATTTTACAGGAGAAGACAAAAATGATTGACAGCCACATACTTTTGGACCTAAAGCCTAGACTTTGAATACATTTTTATACACTATTTTTGGAACCAATCACTGTGTTTAATTATGTAGTAATAAAATACAACAATAAGAAAATATGCAGTTTGTGTATGAGCCGTCTAATTGCAAAACCAGATTGATTCATTTTCATAAATTTTACAGGAGACGACAGAAATGATTGACAGCCACATACTTTTGGTCCTAAAGCTATGACTTTGAATACATTTTTATACACGATTTTTTGAACCAATCACTGTGTTTAATTATGGAGTAATAAAATACAACAATAAGAAAATATGCAGTTTGTGAATGAGCCGTCTGCCGTCTAATTGCAAAACCAGATACATCCATTTTCATAAATTTTACAGGAGAAGACAAAAATGATTGACAGCCACATACTTTTGGACCTAAAGCCTAGACTTTGAATACATATTTAGATACTATTTTTTGAACCAATCACTGGTTTAATTATGTAGGAATAAAATACAACAACAAGAAAATATGCAGTTTGTGAATGAATCGTCTGCCGTCTAATTGCAAAACCAGATACATCCATTTTCATAAATTTTACAGGAGAAGACAAAAATGATTGACAGCCACATACTTTTGGACCTAAAGCCTAGACTTTGAATACATTTTTAGATACTATTTTTTGAACCAATCACTGGTTTAATTATGTAGGAATAAAATACCCCAACAAGAAAATATGCAGTTTGTGAATGAGCCGTCTGCCGTCTAATTGCAAAACCAGATACATCCTTTTTCATAAATTTTACAGGAGAAGACAAAAATGATTGACAGCCACATACCTAAAGCCTAGACTTTGAATACATTTTTAGATACTATATTTTGAACCAATCACTGGTTTAATTATGTAGGAATAAAATACCCCAACAACGAAATATGCAGTTTGTGTATGAGCCGTCTAGTTGCAAAATCAGATAGATCATTTTCATAAATTTGAAATCAAAAACGATTGACAGCCACATACTCTTGGACCTAAAGCCATAACTTTGAATACATTTTTATACAGGATTCATACACTTTTGGTCAGTACCGCTTTGTCAGCATAGAAAATTTGTAGGGGAAAAACGATTTTGCGAAACATGTGGATATATCTGGTTTTGAAAATAGATGGCTCATATTACGGATACCAAGTTGGGGCGGTTGATGTTATATTTAAACACTTGAAGAAGACACATTGTAGGATCATAATACGTCAAATAAAAAATAATATAAAATATATTTATGCGTGTTCTTATGTTTGAAATTGAATATTGAAAAAAAGTGTTTTAATAAAACCTTTACACAAAAGTTCTATGATTCCCCACTGGTGACCCGTTTTACCCCAGGTATGAATTAAATAGGCTTAGAAAAATAATTTTCTAAATATTAAAAAAAAAACGGTATTGAATAAAAATGTACGATTATGCTTCCAATAAATAAGTGAATGGTTTTATAAAACAATTGCAATTTTACAAAAAAAAAAAAAAATCAGAGGGAAATTGGACTTTGAAAGTCAAAAGTCGAGTTTTAAAACTTGTTTTACCCTACCTTACCCTACTTATTATAACTTTTTTATATCGGCGACAAAATTTTGTAAATTGGTAAGTATGAAATAAATATTAAACATTTACATTTTTTTATTTTGTTCTTAAATTAAAAAAAAAATATTTTTAGTGGTTTTTTTTTCTAAAAGTCTGTTTTTCTTATTTTTAAAAGATAATTTTATTTTTCCTTTTTTTAAATGTTAATTTAGTTTGGATCTTCGTCTCTTGTTATGATTCACCAACAATGAAAATATTTTTAAATCAGAGAAAATATTTAAAAAAAAAAGTCTGTTTAATCGATATTTCCGGTTAAATAAATGCCGGATGATCATTTTTTTTGTACATTTGTTGCCAAAGTGGATTTTTCACTACCTGACAAAAAAAATCTCAGAAATCGGAAAATATTTTATTTCAAACGGTTAATTGAGAATTCCAGATGATTTAATGCCGGATAACCAGATATTTGTTACAAAAAGTTCACAAACGAGTCATCCGCTATACAAAAAAAATTAAAATATATGAATTAAAACAGAAATCATACCGAATATACATTAAAAAAATACACAATAGTCGAATTGATGGCCTCTTTGGCGTGTTTGGCGGTATTGGTTGGCGCGCTGAAAAGAATATTCTATTCTACCTACAAATCCTTTAATAAAAATGGAGTTGCAATTTAAAATTGGATTTACTTTGAAGGACAACAAAAAAGTACTTGAACTATTTACAAAATAGCCTATATATAAACTCCGAATATATACAATAGATAAAAAACAGGATCTTTCCTCTAAAAGTTTCCGATAAATTATTTACCTATGAATATCTGCCCATTCAATTTTCCAAGAATACTCTCAGATATTTGAAACAGGATTACGAGAATATCCATGTGTCTAACTCGAGTGCCAACGATGATATCTGTGTGCTTGAGGACAAAAACAGCGTCTACCTTGTGCCTTATCAGAAACAGGAGATTTTTTTATAAAAAGGGTTTTCTCTAGAAAATAAAACGAAACTCGGATTCCCTTTTAACCGGCTTTTGTATTATTAAGCAAAAGAGAAATTTCAATGGATTAGGTTTCCATTTCTGAGGGCAAAGAAAGAAGACGGCTGGGAGAATTATATTAAAAAAAAGATTTTTTTAGCGTGTAAGCAAAAATGATGAATGGAAGGGCAACATGAAAATATTTTAGCCAAAGTTATTATCTCAAATGAAATTTATCTTGTGTTGGGAAACAGTTTGTTCGAATGGAATTTTTAAAAATGGCGTGTTCTTTATTCTATGCGTAAATGTGGTGTAATTGAAGACTTCATTGCCGGAAAAATGCGCAAGATAAATTGAATTAAAATAAGTATTCCAATCTTTTAAATAAAGAACACACGTAAACAAAATTTTGTACGGAAATTATACAAATATATATTGTTTGTTTTACTTTAATACATACGCTTTCCTAACTAGAAACAAGCTATAGTTCAGATCCGGCTAAATGGCCGCTGTAACGTCACAATGTTTACGTGGTTTATATGAGCCTATTGGCAAATTCGCTCAAACTCGTTTGCTGATTCGTTAGAACCAGCTTAAAGGGGCGTAACCCATCCGTCAATCAATCAGAGCCAGGCTATACGTTTCTTTGTTGCGGAAAAATATTCTAGAATAGATTTACGATTTCTGGTACTGAGCTTTATAATTGTAAACAAGAAAGAAGAAGACATATTAATTGATTCTATTAAAATTTATTTTAATGACATTCTAAATATTGTCACACACTTTAAAATAAAAAAAAAATGCTAGCTATTTACGAAAGAAATAACATACTTTCAAGTGATCAATCAATATAGTAATAAAGCTTGATTAGTTAATAAATAAATTAATTAATAATTATGCTATTATTATAAAATACTAGATACTATTTACTTGTTAAAATTACTACGAATAATAATTTTTATTTTAATTAATAATAATTATAATTTTAGCATAATTTAGGGAAATTATAAATATATTAGCTTAATTAATCGTGGTGATGTATGCGCATTTTCTTAAGCTATGTGGTTTTATTAAATGCAATAGGGAGTTAGCCCCCTCCTCCAAACTACACTCTTATGAGTTGCAAGATCTAAATTTTTTTATATAACAAGTGTCGAAAAGAAAAAAGTTTTCCCCCATTGCTCTTAATGCAAATTAAAACGTTGTAACACCTAGAAAAGTTATTCCATTTCTATCGTATTTCTGCGAAGTTATTGATACTATATCTTCACAGAAATATATAATGTGATTATTAATTATTAATTTGAAGTAACTTTTTACAACTGTTCTTAAGATGGATGAAAAAAGAGCATATTTATTTCGTGTAATGAGATTTGAAAATGAAAACAAAAATAAACTTGTTACTTTCACTTAGTTATCAGTGGACGAGTTTCCAGGACCAATCTAATCACACGGAAAAATAATAATTTGTATTTAAAAAAAAATATTATTTGTTGATTTTTAGTGCGTAATATACGAAGAAGATTTTAAATGAGGGAATATAATCTCAAAGATAATAACTTTGGATCTTGCACAGGTTTAATTGCATTAAAAAATAATAAAACATTTATAAACTTTTGCAACGCAGGAAGATTCTTTAAGTTGATTTTTCTTGATAGACCTCACAGCAAGTGAATTGAGCATTGGTTTGCAAAGCATTCAAAATTCGATTGAGTGAAAATTACTCGGGGAGAGGGGGGGGGGGATAGGGGTTAAAAAAAGATAAGATATCCCTGGCTCACTTGTTTTTTACTACACTGTAAAAAAGGAAAAAAGGTACTTAAAAATAAGTATCTAAACCTACGCATCTTTTAAAAAGTATAATTGCATCGTAAACGAGAGTATGACAAACTCAAATTTAAGTAACAGTATTTTTTTAAAAATGAGCAATGGGATTTAATTTTTCAAATCTCAGCTTCTGTTTAAGCGATCTTAATGCAACCTCACAAACTTAAAACAGTCATACAGAAAACTGTTGTCCACATTATTTGATGTCGATCGCTTAAATAGAAACGGAGTTATTACAACAAATCTTACTTCCCAATTTTTGGCACTCCCCTCTTTTTTTTTTAACATTTCTTCTGTTTATAATTTCTTAATTTCGCCCAAGCAGTTTAGCGGATACGACACTGGACTGTGGTACTGAGTATCTAGGTTCGATTCCCGATAAGACTTGGTTGTAACTGTCTATATTTATTGAAAGCGATTTATCAAGGCGGTCTATGTAGGCAAGCATCTACTCATTTTTACTCATTTGTGAGTACGTATTTTTCAAAATTGAATCCTACGTATTCGGAATCATTATAAGCATCAAATGTATACAAAAATGAGCATACATTTGACTTATTTTCGAGTAGCTATATGTATCAGTGAATAAAACGTGCAATGTTTAAATAACATTTACAAAGTTATCTCATACACATTTAAAAAAAAATGTTTTTACACTATTTATTTTTTTAAATCGTGTTGAAAATCACCACTTATCATACCCACAATCTCATCTCATCTTACTCACCTGTGAATGCTTTTTTAAACAACCTGCACCATACAAGCATATCAGTTCAGGCACTCCACGCTGAGTACACACAGACAAATAGACAAACACGCTAGTTAAAAGGAATAGGCGGTATTAAATACCCGTTTAAATGTTTGTCGAGTAACAAAGGGGCGCAGATTTATTTCCCTCGGAAGACGGGACACCTGTTTTCGTGACCAGCGTCGAAAGAGGGCGTTCGTGCGGAAAATGTTGTGGATGTACTTTCCTTTCGGGTTCGTACACCTGCTGTTTCATTCTCCGCTCTTTATCTGGGTTTGTGTGGCGGTTTAACGGGCCATGTGTGCCACAGTAACGACGCTGGAAGAATTGCTTTTCATATAAAAAAAAGGCGAGTTAAATGCGCTTTTTCGGATTTGAATTAAGGGTACGTTTATTTTGTGAGGTAGATTAACGAAAAAATTCTACATGCACAGAAAGCGTAATAAAAAGTATTATGTTGTATTATATGTGCTTAAATGGTAAATGCCGAGATGCACAAAATAGATAAGGGATAATGACTCCTTTCCCCCTTAACCCCAGTGAGGCGGGTTTTAAAGGGGACCTTGGCGTCTTTTTCGCCAATGTTCGCTGGACAGCTCATAGAAATGTAAGTAATTGTGTAGTCGCCTCCTGATGGAGCAGGATTCCTGGAAAATGGGTTGGAAGGAAAATTTTCTTGCTTCCTGTCCGAGTGGCGAGACGGGTGGATTCATTAACGGATTGGGGTGTCAGGCCGGTTAACAATGATACGTGCAATGCCGCTTTCTCTTTCCAATTACATACACTGTTTTAAAAGATTAGGCTTCTTTAAACGGTATATTAAATAAAATAAGATTAGATTGCTTTTTTAAAAAAAATAAAAATGCTTTGTTGAACTTTAGATATACCACAACGTTTTAGATCCATTAAAGGCAAACAAATTCTGACCGATTAATCGATCGACAAAATTTAGATCGATTAAAGGATCGACAAATTCCTTTAATTAACAGCACACTAATTATCAACTCGCACACAAGTGGAAAAAGCCAACAAATAATTTATAGTACGATATTAGGAGAAAATGACTTTATAAACTGTTTTAGATGTTATTGTTTTAACCATCAGTTCAAAAATGGGGCTTACTAATTAAATTATTTTTAATAGTTATCTACCAGTTAATGGTAATTTCAAACAAAACAAATATGTAAGTTTTAATTTATGACATGTTTTTTTTTTAGTTTGCGGTGCACCGCACACTGGTTCCACAGACAGCACGGAATTAAACATTTTTATATATTATTTCGATAGTATAGAAGTTCCCCTTTTCCGCACAACGAATAAGTGAGATCTCAAAAGAAAAAGAATTTCCGGTCCAGTGATGAATCGTATTTTCAAAACGCTGAAACTCCAGGATATTTACTAAAAATTGTAAAAAAAAAATATTTTTTAATAAAATATAACGGGTAAAAAGCATTGTTTAGATTAGAGCTTTAAATTTTTCTCCATTGTCATGAAAATTTTCTTACGTTTTTGAAAAGATATAAAATTAAAAGTGAAAATCGATCGTTATAAACCTTTTAATGAACTTTATGCGCATGGCGTAATCCTTTAGAAAATCGTTATTTTCGAGAAGGTATTTTTACGGATGCCAAGAATTGTCGCCGTTTTGGCAACGAAATCCTCTATACTCACATAGGGCAAAAGAAACAATAGTTTTAATTGTACTAATGAAAAGGCGCTATTTACTTATATTATTGACTTTTTTTATTCTCTAAATTGCGAATTAATCGCAAAGTTGACATTATCGATTTTTTACCATGGAGCGGATTTTCCGTAGATATGTAAAGATAACAATTCATTGCGTTTACGAAACTATATATATATATATTTTCTAAACATGTATTAACTTTGATAAGTTTTGGTGTTTTGGCGACCAAAAGTTTTTACTTAATATGCACTCTTTTAACCCTTTTCTGTGATAAGCATAATGTTATTTATCATTACTTTTAAAATAGGATATTTTAAATTCAATATTTCAAAAGAAATTCGATATATTTAAAAACCCACATAGTGAACATTTTGTATGGAATGGTTTGCAAAAGTCACATTAGCGAGAAAAGCAACACACTTTAAAAAGTAACGCCAAAAAAACAGAAAATATTAATAGTTTGATTTTAAAAGGATATTTCTGTGGTTTTCTTATATAGAAATCCCATTCCAACTGCGTAATTATAAATGACTTAATTGAGTGTTCAGTAAACGCTCCCTTTTGAAGGAATTCGTTTGATGTTGATAAACTAAAGCGAATCGAAAGAAAATTGAGTAAATATTTTGCTATTCAGAAAAATAAAATACATGTTCTTGAACTTAATATTATTTTCACAGATTTTCCATGAGCAGAGGAATTTTCGTAAAATTTGCTCACTTTATGCAGCATGCAACGTGACCTTCTGAGGGGCATGCAAATTCAAGGAAAGGAATTGTTTATTTGAAAATTCGCGCACAGGCACGCTAGTATATGTAACGCTAGTATATGTAACGCTAGTTATGTCATTCAACAGTATGAAACACGCAATATTTTCATAACGAAACAGCTCCGATAGATTGTCACTAAATCAAAGAGCGCATTTTTGTTTTTTGATTGGCATTATTTAGGTATTTGCAGCACAGAGGTTTACCCTTGAAATTGAATTGGGAACTGGCAGTAAAATTCAAATTAGATTTGGTTTGGTTAATTAACGTCGCACTATAGCTGCACTGTGGGCCATTGGCGACGGTTCGGCTCGTATCTCGAAGGAAAGACCCGGGAACGATGCCTCGTATTTTTGAATAATGATCAGATGACGACGACAACACCTGAGTTGGCACTCAAACCTCAATAGGCGTCAGGACATAGAACCCCGATCGTGCACCAGTCCCGTATACACGCAATTATAATGTGTTGGATGTTCTGGACGACTTACTAGTATTTTTGTAACTGCTGCAGTTTTGTAACAAAGCAAGCAGGCAACCCTCCGATCGCAAGATTACTACTTTTTTACTTTTCTTTGTCAAGTCCGTCGCACAGGATCGAACTAGCTAATTATTTAGCCACAGTTTCGAAGATTTGGGAAGGGAGGAATTTTTGGGGTATATCTATCTATTCACGGTTAAATTAAACTGGAGCATCGTTACACATTTTATGAAGTGTAATAAAACAGTCGAAAATGTTAGTGCAGCCGAAATCATGTGAATTCCATTTCCCCCTTATTTTCCAAAACCATACATGAACGGAAATTCTTTATTAATTACTACTCAAATCAAAGTTTTCTTTCAATTTTTACGAAATGATAACATGTGAAAAAATAGAAAACAATTACTTATTTTTTGAAAATTAAAGCAATTCCCTCCTTTTATTTAAACATGCGAATCGGTCAATTTTAATATTAACTTAAATAAAGAAACAACAGCACGCAGTAAATTTATCACGAAAACTATTTCCGTTTGAAGAGATTCTCGGAAATTCTGGATTCTCCCACCTATACCCGCGATTCACGCACGAGCCAATCAGTTTATCGAATTACCAAGTGCAGCCCAAATCTGTAAATTCATTTCAGGCTGTATCTCACCACAAATGCATCTGTTTGTTTTTCCAAAAATAAAAACAGAATAAGCAGATGCGAGGCGCCAACGGATTATTGCTGTCTCTGACTGGAAATCTGAAAACAATGCTGCTCAATTTAGACAAAGAATTTATTTTAATTTTAAAATGTGGAATTTTTGTGCCTGTGGTAGTGGGAGGAACTTGGGGTTATAATTTTTCCTTTGTTCGGCAATGCAGTAAAACAATTGACTTTTAAATTAGAATTAAAAGTGCAATATTAAAAAAGTGCGGGGGCAACCGCCCCCCCACCCCCAAATCACCGCCACTGCAATTTTGTATTGTCGGTTTTTGAAGTGCTAATATAAAGGTAAGTTAAACAAAGCCTTATATAATGAAATTGTAATTATTTATGAATAATTTAATATTTTTTTACTCTATACTTGTTCAAAGATGTACATTGCTCTGTTTACAATTGCAGTACTACTTGTTTCTCACTGGGGTAAATGGAAACAAAAATAACTCAATCTTATCATTTCTTATTTATGTAGAAAATCTTTTTTAATATCTATTTTTAAAGGTGGCGTTTTTAAAAACGTTTTCTTTCTATTCCAGATTGAAATGCACCGAAAATATCTTAGTAAACATTTTAGGTCTGTCTACATACAATATTAAAGACCATTTCAGTACTGACTTGATGTTTTAATATAAATATGACCTACAAAGAGACTGATCAGCAATACAGTATACATATTAGATTATTTTAAATATAGTAAAGAGGTGTAACATGAAAACTGAAGCAAATGTCGGTTGTCTTACGAATTTGCATGCGTCGCTGATGACAATTTAACCAAATGTCTCACTGCTAGCTTGCCGTTGGGTTTACTTGTGACAGAGACGAACATAAGCGTCATAGGCAATAGTATATTGCTTCCTTCTAGATTTAAAGATAAAATTCTTGGAGACAACTGGTATCAGGGTTGTATGAAGAGGCATTAATGTTTATCAAGGAAAACGCCAAATAATAATAATAAAAAAATAATAATGCAAGGACCATTTTAATGATTTATATGAAAAAGTGAAGCAAGAGTGCGAGTTCGTAGGCAAATTTCAAAGAACATGCCTGTTTCAAAAAATCTCAGCAGTCAAGCAATGGAAACAATGTGAGGTTACAGGCATGCGATTAATTTGCACAAATTATTAAAAATTGGAACTGATAAAATATGAAATGGGTACATCGAAAAAATACAAGTCATTACAAATATTTGATATTCTATTCCTTATTACGTTTAAATCGTTAATCTAAGTCAGTGGTTCCTAACTTTTTTTTCTCTGACGTACCCCTTGATAAAACTTTTTATTCGAGTTCCATTTCTCTCATAACCAGGGACGCCCTTAGCAGATGCGGAACCCTGTGTAAAGTAACCAAAGGGACTCATTGAACCAGATTTTACGTTTTTTATAGCTGACAAACTTTGCATCATTCTTAGATGAAAATAACGCATCTATAGTTGAAAAAAGCACATCGTATAAATTATCTATAGCTATAGGATAACTTTTTTTTGCTTTTAAATTACTTTTAAAAAAATATTTAAAATATTTTTTAGTTGAATATCCGTAGCAAAGCAGTATAATTTTAATAAAATTAAATTATACATAAAAAACGAAAGGAGAGTGGTCGGAGCAAGGATGTCATTTCAACAGATTGTATTGATAGGAATTGTTCGTCAACAGAAGGAAGATAAACAAGCTGTTTCGTATGACGTCACGATCGCCCATTCACACACTATATATGCTTTGCTTTATAATATCCTGATTTTATACACATGGACGCCTAATCGTATATTGAACGGAACCAAATATATATCAATTGTGCTATTCGTCACTGAGTTGAGGCGGGATGGCCACCCGATTATGATATCAGATCCCGATTTCTCATGTAAATGATTTAAGACTGTTTTATGTTAAAAACCGGTTCATCAATTTTTTTTAGAAGTTGTTTCTTTGTCAACACCGGCTTCTACATAAAACGCGGGGCCCTGTGCGACAGCACCTGTAGCACACCTCTAAGGTCGACCCTGCTCATAACCCTTCTCACTCATCCAACTATGCAAACAAAAGTTGGGTTTTGTTAGGCAGTAATATTCTTAAATTCGCTAACAAATTAATCAAAAGACTCGAATTGATGACACAAACTTTTATTTTTGATTTTATTTATAACAGTTATTATTTCTAACATTTCTAATAATATTTTTGCATACCCCCAACCAGACCACCGCGTTCCCCCCAGGTGTACGCAAAAAAAGAAATCCTATTACCTCGCCCGACACTTAATTTTTGAAAGTTAGAATTGTACAGATAAAAATAATTTTATAATTAATAAAATTGACAAACTATTAACCAGGAGCAATATCTCCCCTTTTCCGAAAAGCTCAGAAATTTTTATCGTTTTCACTCTGTCGCGACCAAAGATAATGACGACCCTCTCTCCTCCCTGGTCGCGACGCCTATGGACAGTGCCCTGGAGGAACGAGCTTATTTAGCATGTGTCCTTTTACTGGAGAGATAACCATGCCAAATTGCAACCCTCTTCATGGGGGACGGAAATCTGTAGAGCTGCTAAATTTTGTGCATGTCGGGGTGAATCGCTTAAATTGCTTTAATATATCGAAGGATAGCATTTCCTAATCAGCATTAGGCCACGGACCCCTACAATGTTGAAAATAGGTACACAAAAATAGGTTGGTTTGGTTAATTATCGTCGCACTAGAGCTGCACAGTGGGCTATTGGCGACGGTTCGGGGTCTATCTTGAAGGAAAGACCCCGGGAACAATGCCTCGTTATTTTGGAACCATGGTCAGATGAAGAGGAAACACCTGAACCCGATCAGATTTATCATGCACCAGTCCCGTATACACGCCGTAAATTTTTGCGGATGTTCTGGACGACCTTTCTAGTATATTGTAGCGAAGCTGACAACCCTCCGATCACAAGATTTTACTTTTTACTTTTTTTTACTTTTCTTTGTCAAGTCCATCGCCTGACATCGAAACACGAATCTTCGTATTCGCAGCTGACGCCTTTAACTGCTCGGCGACGGAGGCCTCTCTCACACAAAAATAGGTAAAATGTACTTATTTTTGAGTACATTCGAAGTTTATCATAGCACCGAATACATGAGTTCCATAAAGATATGTACTCAAAAATGCGTACAATGAATAAAGAGCAATTTCTTGCCTGCATAGGTCTTCATAAATCACTTTCAATAAAAATCAACAATTATAACCCAGACGTACCGGAAATAGAACCCAGATTCTCCGGCACTACAGTCCAGTGCCTTATCCATTTCACTACCAGGGCGACGTGAAGAAGTTATAAACAGGAGAAATGTTAAAATGGTGTGCCAAAAGAATGGGTAGTAAGATAATTGAATTGTCATAACTCAGTTTCCATTTCAGCAATCGACATCAAATAATGTGGAAAACTATCTTCTGAACGAATATTTTTAAGTTCGTCAGGTCGCTTTTTTGAGATGGCTTGCACAGAAGCTAAGATTAGCAATATTAAATCACACGTTTCATTTTTGCGAAAGTACGATTACTCAAATTTGAGTAAGTCATCGCACATTTACTATGCAATAGTACTCAAAGAAAAATGATTACGGTCATGTACTCATTTTTAAGCACCTTTTTCTTAGAGTGCAATTATTGTAGGTGAAAAACAATTATTTTACTTATCAGAAACCGCTGACGAAGAATTTTATTATTATTTTAATAACTAAACTTTAAAATACCTGAAAAATAAGTGATTTGTCACTTATTACATATGTCTACTAAGGCTTCGAAATATAAAATGGATTTTGAACTAGAAGTATCAATATTTATTGCAATGAATGTTTACATTATAAGCCAGAAATTAAAAAAAAAACATTTATTATGGTTCATAATATAATGGCGTTAGTGTGCTGATAAATAATTATCTTGTTGATTAAATTATAATACGTTATAAACGTATTAAATTATAATACGTTTAAAAAAGCAATATACCCTTCAAAATCAGATACAGCGTTTAATTATGCAACTTTCTGTATAATCTTTTAATATTCATTAATAAAGTTTGTACTATTTAACCCCAATTATTATTTCATTGTCAGTAGCTGAACTACATTGAACGAAAGACAGTGTCTCTTAACCATAAGGTATATTACAAATAAAATACCTTTGTTAAAAAAACTAATATAATAATTTTAATAAAAAAAACATATTTTAACTAAGTTTGTTTACGTGCATTTATTAACACAAATTAATGTAATATTTTTTTGAACCGATAAAATAATATTAATTATAGTACAAAAATATCTGAATTAAAAAAAATATGTGCGAACATAGATAAAAAATATAAATCTATAAAGGTTGAACTAATAACTTCTTTACTTGGCGCATTTTGACGCTTGTAGTCGGTTAAAAACATATATTTTAATCCTTGTTTATATTTTTAAATAGTTAATAAGCAAAAAATTTTCTCAAGAACTATACGATAATAGCCCAATAGCCTTTCAAGATCAGTTCTAGAACATAATTAGTGTAATTCGCAGGATTTTTAAACACATCGACTAATCCTCATTTAAAATGTTACATTGGTGGTAATTCCCAACAAACAATCGAAAAGTAGAACATTCAACGGAACTCGTCCGAACCGACTAAACCGAATGAATTAAATATAAGCTACTCTAATCTCATCATCACCTAATGAGTGAAAGTGTTTCAGCACAAATTCCCTCCTTTCCCCTAAAGGAAGCCTTTCTTCCCTGACAATAGGGGAAAAGGAATATAGGTCTCCCTTTCCTCCAATAGGATGATAGAAAACACACCGAGATACTTCCCTGTTTACCTTCGAGGGAAAAGTCAATAACGGGACTTGTACCCGGTAATTAAAACTTCAGTCAAGACCTTCGGACCTTTTCAGTTAAATTGTATTAGGACAAAAGACGGCTGAAGCTGGTTGGTACAAAACCGTGTCAACAACACAATTAAATAGATCTACGTGGGGAATTTTTATTTTGTTTGTGTGTTGTACTGATGCTGCAGTGTTCTTTTTTGTATGGAGTTTTCCGAGCTTTTATAACATGGTCATTTTTTTAGAATGGTAAACTGCTGTGAATTGCATCTTTCGTGTTTATTGAATTTATTATGTTCTTCTAATTGGTAATTTGGAAAAAAAGGTTGTAAAGTTTGGCTCTGGTTAAATAGCTTTTGTGACGTCACAATATTTTCATCATCTTCATGGTCTGATTGGTCAAATCGATTGAACTCGTCTGTTGATTCGATTCGCTAATACTAGGTTTTAGGGCGTTTTCCAACCTTGAATCAATCGGAGCCAGACTATATAAAATATAAGAAAATATTTGTTTACTAATATTTTGGACATTTCCAAAAGTGTAACATAATATTTGTTTAATATTTAGAAAATATTTGTTATTTAGTAAATATTTGTTACTTAATATTTATGTCAATAACGTAACCTAATGTCAAATTTAGAAATTAACAGAGTGTAATCGTGGTAAATTGATTAAAAAAAATCGAGTATGGCTATGACGTAGCAAGACCAGAAAAACTTCCAATGAAACTTCATTTCAGCAGGTTAAAGAAATTGGGATTGGTCATCAACCGAAGGAAGATAAACAAGCAAAGTGTTTGACGCCTGAAGCCATCATCCACACCTCGTCGGGTCTTGCTTTAATGTCTGAACAAGCATCGATTCCTATTTTTTTCAAACAAGACCAAATTTATATTAACTATTTCCAATTATAAGTTAGGGTGTCAGAATGGACATTTCCAAAAGTGTAACATAATTCTTATTTATATTGCTTTAGTTATTAAATCAAAAATATTGTGCATTATAAATCGTGTATATTAAAAAACACAATTCCAAAAGCAATATACTTCCAAATAGCTGCTCACTTTTCTTTTGAAATCGCGATAATTTCTGATCTCGGATATCAATTTCAATATTCTCAGTATCGAATAAAAACATGCCGATTAGTAGTAACGCAGCTTCCCCGGGTAAGACAAAAAGACTTCAAAGGCACATTGCAACAAAAACCGCATCAAATACGCAATTAAACTGATCTCGGGGACCTTCTATTTATTTGATCTGTTATATTCTGAAGTCCTACAACCAGTGACAAGATAATCGCATTTTCGCGGACTTATTGACCAATAGGCAGTCCGGGGGAAGGGAATTATTATCCTTGTGTTTTTACTTTTTGCTGTTTCTGACGTCATTCGAGATAGAGAAGAAGAAGAGGAGTCGAGAGAATAGAAATTGTTGGCGAGTTCTTTTCGAGAGAATGTGATCCTATATCTGTCAGAGATTAGGATTTGGGGCGAAAGAATTACGACTTGGGGAAACAGGTTGGGGGTCTTACCCGTATACCTTTTTCCTTTAATTTACGAAGTGAGGTAGTGTTCTTTGGATATTGGGACTGCATAGATAAATATCGAATTGTTTGAGTTTAACTGGTAGGATTATTATACGTATCTGTATATAGTAAACTTAAAAAAAATATTACAACATTTATTTCAACACATATATTAGATATAAATATACAATCATTAATATTAATGTTAACATATGATGATTAAACATTTAAAACATGATTTGTCCAAAAATTAAAAAAATTTAAAATATTATATCCATGAATTCATTCTTTTTCGATAATCCGATTGAATTATAACTACTTCATTCTTTCAAAACTAGTTGTGTAATATCGAAATTTACTTTCAATGATTAGAATCTTCGTTAAAGTAAAGAAGAAGGGAGCAATTCGACAAGGCGTCAAAATTAATGTCGCCAAATAGAATTTCAATTCAAATTGGTAACCATGCCCAATACTTGTGTAATATGTTTTACACGCATGCGCAAATAGTTGCATAAAGTATTTTAAATGCGCAAATTCGAATCCAAATAGTAATTTCATTAGTTTTCCAATCGCCATTTTGTGATAAGTTTTTTTTAAATTTTTACCATTCTCTATTTCGTAGTTCCGTATAACTTATAAACATCGCCAAATAATGGCTAGTAAGTTTTTAAATCCATGCCTTCCATTGGTTATATCTGTAGCAAGTAGCTACACTTACTTGTTTACGTGACAACGAAATATTTATTAGAAATAATTTATCTCATTATAATTTTTTTACGTTGCACGAATACAGATGGATAAATTTTTAATTTTACGTGACGTGTATGAAACATTTGTAAATGGATCACACACGTCATGTAAAATTAAAAATAAATCTTAATAAAATTAAAAATAGTTCGAATATCACACACGTTACACTGGAATGCTCCATGGACATATATCAAAATATCAAAACACTTAAATTAAATTGAAAAACCTGCAATATTATTATAGCCCTAAAAAATTGTGAAATAAGTTTTAGTTTCCAACACAAATTAAATGCAATTTACAAATCGCACTATTACTTATTTTATTATGGTACTTATTTTATTTAAAGCACTGGGCCCTTGAACTTTAACTTAGTGTCTTGCTTAATTACCTCAGAAAAATACCACTTTACTTTTTATGTTTCCCGTGGAAGTTATTTTCACTATTTACTATTTTGCATTTTACTCATTAGAGGAATAATTCTTTTGCACGAGGCTACAAAACTTTTGTTTATATTTTCATTTGAAAATGCTTTTCAGTAAATGAACTTCAATTAAAATAACATAATTTCGAATTTAACTGATTTTTTTACTTGTTTAATGGGATCGACTATTGGTTACTTGAACAATTTTAATCCCCTCAACTGTATGTTTAATATGCAGCACCGCTCTGATAAACAAGACTTTTTCCACAAAGGCACTTTTGATTCAACCAGGGTTGTCGCCGAAAAAGCCGAGAAGTGGCTGCTGGTCAACATCGAGGATGCATTCTTGGCGAAACGGTCACTAAAGAACATCCTTACACAAAATGATGAATTGAATGTTTTGGTATCTCAACATTTCATAGTGTGGCATGCGCAGGAACGCCAAAAGAAACACAGCATTGGTCGACTATTCAAGATTCCATGCGCAGCCATCTTGGATCCAACAACAGGCCTTGAGTTATCAGTGTGTCATAACTTCGGTTCCACTGCGCTGCTTGAGTTCATTCGTCAGTTTGTGTCGGATCACCAAAATCCCACAAAACAAGAGCCGTCAGATACGTTACTAAGTTCTTCTGGAGCTTCTCCTCTTTCTTCTGAGGTTTCACATGTGCAAGAAACATCTGTGATTGTGGAACAAAACGATACTGAAGATACTGGTGACACTGTGAGTCGTCCTAAAAACAACAGTAGAATTGATTCTGAAGCTTCTCCCCTTTCTTCTGAGATGACGCACGTGTTGCAAAATTCATCTGCGGTTGTGGAACAAAACGATACTGGAGATACTGTGAATCGTCCAAAGAACAACAGTAAAGCTGATACTGAAGCTTTACCCTTTTCTTCTGAGATGACACACGTGGTGCAAGAAACGTCTGCGATTGTGGAACAAAACGATACTGAGGATACTGGAGCCACTGTGAGTCGTTCTAAGAACAACAGTAAAGCTGATACTGAAGCTTCTCCCGATTCTTCTGAGATGACGCACGTGGAGCAAGAAACGACAGCAATTGTGGAACAAAACGATACTGAGGATACTGGAGACACTGTGAGTCGTCCTAAGAACAACATTAAAGCTGATACTGATGTTTCTCCCCTTTCTTCTGAGATGACGCACGTGGTACATGAAATATCTGTAATTGTGGAACAAAACGATACTGAGGACACTGGTCACACTGTGAGTCGTCAAAAGACCGATAGTAAAGTTGATACTGAAGTTTCTCCCCTTTCTTCTGAGATGACGCGTGTGGTGCAAGAAACGTGTGCGATTGTAGAAAAAAACAATACTGAGGACACTGGTGACGCTGTCAGTCGTCCAAAGAACAATAGTAAAGCTGATATTGTAGCTTCTCTCCTTTCTTCTAATGTGACGCACGTGGTGCAAGAAACGACTGCGATTATGGAACAAAACGGTACAAAGGATACTGGTGACAATGTAAGTCGTCCAAAGAAAAACAGCGAAGTTGATAGTAAAGATGCACTTGAAGTCTGGAAGCAAGTTTTAAGAGGAGAAAACGATCCAAAATTAGATCTTGTGATTCGGTTGCCCAACGGTGAAAGGCAAGAAACTTCTTGGGCCTGTACCACAAAAGTAAAATCTTTATACGTGTTCCTTGAGGGAATGGGTTGGTTGGTTGGTTGGGTGGAGTTTTATGGCGCAAGAGCCAAACTCGGCTAAGCTGCGCCAAACATTTGTTAGTTTACGAATCTAAATTAAATCTTGCCACTAAAACCAATACTCTGCAGAAAAATAAATAAATTTTGATGAGGGTCATCGTTAAGTAAATCTTTTAATGTTAAAACTGTACTACCAAAATGGCTTAGTCTTGGAATATTAAAATTTGGACATACACACAAAATATGTTTAACTGATAAAAGACAATTGCACCGGGTACAAACCGGTGCTGGTTCATTAAATAAAAGATATACATGAGTGAGACGTGTGTGACCTATGCGCAGTCTGGTTGAGGGAATGGGATATGATATGAAAGAGTATGAGATTATAACTGTTTATCCTCGCTATACTTTGAGCCAACAAGATTTGGAGAAAACTCTTCAAGAAGTGAATCTGTGCACTCGCCATGTCTTGTTTTTGCAATTGAAAATAAATGCATCGAAATAATTCAGAGATTCAAGAACCTGTATAATCGCCAAGTTTTATTTTTGTAAATGAAAACGGATATTTCAAATTTATGAGGTGATTTAAAGTTTTTCTGTGCGATTTTCATGGCTCCCGGCAAGTCTTGGTTGTAATTGTTAAAATTTATTGAAAGTGATTTATAAAGGCAGCCTATGTAGGGAAGCATCTGCTATTTTTTTTCATTGTACTCATTTTTGTGTACATGTGTTTTTCAAAATTGAAACATGTATTCAGAGCCATGATAAGCATTGAATGAACTAAAAATGAGTACATTTTATTTATTTTTGAGTATCTATTTTTTAAAGTGTGTGTTTTATTTCTAGATTTTACATGCTTCGACGCTTAGATTCATGTCAATAGAGTTCACGGAATTATAATGTCGGAATAGATACCTATAAAAGCTTTACATGGTGTTTCTATCTTGATAAACTACCCCATGCAGCTGAGTTTAAAGACATTTCTTGTAAAAAGAAATATAAATGTTCCTCTTATATAAATTCTATTTGATATTAATATTGGCAATCGAATAATGCATTGGTAACTTGGCGATTTAAATAAATCTTTGTTGAAAATTTGGCAAATGAAAAGATTAAAAAAATTAAATTTTAGTTTTATCACTATTAAAAATAGGAACTCGAAAATAAGTAAAATGTACTCATTTTTGTTTACATTCGATGCTTATCTTAGTTCCGAATACAAAAGTTTCATTTTTTAAAAAAGACATGTATCCAGAAGTGAGTACAATGAGTAAAAATGAATAAAAAGAGCAGTGACTTGCATACAAAGGATGCCTTCATAAATCAATTTCAATAAATATCCATAATTATAACCAAGATTTACCGGGAATGGAACCCATTTCCTCAGGCACCATATCCTATGATCCAGTGCCTTATCCGTTGACTACCAGGGAGACGTGTAGAAGTTATAAAAAAACAAATGTTCAAAAGGTGTTTCAAGAAAATGGGAAGATAATTTAATTGTAATAACTCAGTTTCCATTTAAGCAATCGCCATCAAATGATGTGGAAAACCATCTTCTGAACAACTACTTTAAGTTTGCAGGACGCTTTGTAAAGATGGCTTGAACAGAAGCTGAAATTAGCAATATTAAATCCCACTGCTCATTTTTGCGAAAGTACGGTTGCTTAAATTTGAGTACGTCGTTGCTCCTTTACGATGCAATTGTACTCAAAGGAACGAGTAGGTTCAGGTACTAATTTTAAGTACTTTTTTTTAGTTTGTAAAAATAAATATATATGTTCCATTTACGTAAATGCTATTTGATATTAAAATTTGCAATCGAATAATATATTGGTAACTTGGCGATATAAATAAGTCTTTGTAAAAAATGTGGTAAAAGAAACATTAAATTTTTAATTATATTTAATACAAAAAATCCCTCATAAAATTTTATTTAAACATATATCATTTTTATATAATCTAAACACGAATTAATATTTAAAGCATAAATTTTTACACTAAACGCTTCAGTAGGGAATCATGAAACAAAAAGAAACCCGTCACTGTGTGTATAAGGAATTGTTTACTGTCAAAATACAAGTATAGCATAATATCAGTTTCCTAACACTCAGTATTTCTAACTCTTCAACACGACGACGTTTACTAGTGAAAAATATATAGTTCCCTGCCCAAACAAAAAGGCACATTTTTTTGTCATATAAATGACAGAGTTTTCTTAAGCCCTGGGAAATTTACTACAGAAGCCACAGAGCCCTAAATCTGGGCAGATTCGGGGACGGCGGCATAAATGTCGAGCTCTGACGTCCACTGGCAAGCATGCGTTAAATAAGATATCCAGCCCAAAGACGCTTTCGAATATACTTGGCTGTATTTATACCTATGTACTTGGCTGAAGTCAGCTTCTTTGTAACCAGGAATTCGCGATTTATTATTTATCGAATCAAAGCTCTTGCTGGGATTTTGTGGAGCCTATACTTTTTTTAAAAAATTATTTTCATCTTGTCATTTCTTTCCACCGATTTTATAGGTTTGGATAAATACAATAGATAATTGTGTATTTAAAAAAATAAATTATTTTTGGCTAACTTTATGTCGAAATATAGCGTATGAATGAGAAACGTCTTGCCAAAAGCAAGTACTTTGTAAAAAAAACTATTCTCATATTTGACGAAACTTTCGTGATTTTTGACGAAACATACGCCTTGTATATGCTCCAAATAAATATTTCTTCAAGCTAAGGAAATTCATTTTGTCGTTTTTTTAATAAAATTTATTTCGTCAAAAATGAGGACGATTTAAATAATATAATAATTTAATGTCGACAAGCTGATGACGAGACCATATAAAAAAATATATATATAATTTGTATTTTATATTATAGTATTACGTGGTGGTTGTGATATGCAAAAACATACTACTCGGTGGGGAGGGGGCGACGGGGGGGGGGGGGGATTTAGAAGCACCAAACGATTGCTCCAAGGTGTTACTAGCTGTTTTTTAACAGCTATTATGATGCGAGATTTTGAAAGCAACTGAGATTCTACAAAATAATGACAATTGTTTAAAAAAATTGCCCTTTATTTATTTTATGATTTATAAAGAACAAACTTCCGCACTTTCACTATTCTTACTACTTGTATCTGCAGATTCTCTAGTGAAACTGCGGAAAATTCTTATTTTATAGATTATTTCCCACTTTCACTCAGCGAATCTGCAAATACACGGCTGTTGCACTTATACAGTAACTGAAAAGTAAAAAATCACACTATTAAAATTAGGTATTCAAAATAAGTAAAATGTATTCATTTTTGAATGCGTTCGATGCTTATCATGGCTTTGAATACATAAGTTTCAAATTTGAAAAAGACATGTACTTAAAAATGAGTACAATGGGTAAAAATCAATAAAAAGAGCAGATGCTAACCTACATAGGCTGCCTTCATTAATCAATTTCAATAAATATCGACAATTACAACCAAGAGTTACCGGGTATCGAACGCTTATCAGCAGGCACTGCTGTCCAGAGTTTTATCTGTTAAGCCATCAGGGTGGCGTGAAGAAGTTATAAACAAAAGTAATGTTAAAAATTTGTGGCAAAAATAATGGAAGTAATTGTAATAACTCAATTTCCGTTTAAGCAATCGACATCAAATAATGTGGAAAACCATTTTCTGAACAACCATTTTAAGTGTGTCAGGTCGCTTTGTTAAGATGGCTTGAACAGAAGCCAAGATTATCAATATTAAATCACACTGCTCATTTTTGCGAAAACACGATTACTTAAATTTGGGTACGTCACCGCTCATTTGCGGTGCAATTGTATTAACAAAACGAGTACGTTCATGTACTCATTTTTAAGCAACTTTTTTTACAGTACAGTATCTACTCAAATCAGTTTTTAGTTCCTTGAAAGCCAATGCAACCTAATCAAGTACATGGAAAGAACCGACATGGCAATGGACAACTTTACCAAGAAAGAAAAATCGATGCAGATATTAGCGAATAAATTAAGAAGGCCTTAGAGTAATAGGACTCTTCCTAAATAATTGAGGCACTCTCACGACGTCTTATATCAACTTGTGAGTGATGAATATCTGCAAGGGTGACACTTTTTAAGACAACGCCTTCACCAATTGAATAAAAAACTCATTTAGCAGGAGATCTGCTCAGATGAATAATGACGTATTAGACAAATGTATTTCCTTACGAGCGATCCCGCCTATTCTTGGGATTAGAAAGTTTTAAGCTTGAATTAAATCAGATACAACTTTATTTCTTAATCGACTGAAAAGAGCGCCAAACAAAATTAAAAAAAATGCCGCCAAAAACTTTAAATTAAAATTGCCAAAGTGCGCCAAAAGGAAAGAAGTTATCAGTTCGACTGTTATGTATTTTTTTATTATTAAATCAGATACAACTTTACTTCTGGACTGACTAAAAAGAGCGCCAACCAAAATTTTAAAATAAAACCGCCAAATTTTTTTAATTAAAACCGCCAAAGTGCGCCAAAAAGAGAGAAGTTATCAATTTATCAATTCGACTGTTTTTAATTTTTTTTTTATTATTAAATCAGGTACAACTTTACTTCTGGACTGACTGAAAAGAGTGCCAACCAAAATTAAAAAAAAAGCCGCCAAAAACTTTAAATTAAAACTGCCAAAATTCGTTATTTTCATAAAAATACTAAATTTCTTTCATATTTACGAATTTCTTTAATAAAGGGCAAATTTTTTGAAAAATATATGAAAATATTTTTTTTAAAGCCAAAATTTTTAATAAAGCATTTAAAAAAGAACGTAAAAGAATTTAAATAGATTATAGTTCAAATTAAAAATTATTCCCATAGATATCATTTTTAACCGACTGAACAGCGCGCCAACCGAAACTCCAAAATAAAACATCCAGAAATTTTAAATTAAAACCGCAAAATCGCGCCAAGTCGAGAGGTTATATATTCAACCGTTATGTATTTTTTTAAAACAATTTTCATTTAATCCTTTATCAAGCTTTATCTCAAAAATATCTTAACAAAATATTGATTATAAATTAATAAATATTAAAAAAAAATATATCAATATTTTTCATTAAGGCCAATGACTCTAGTCAAGCAAAAACAAAAAGTACATTAAAACTTTGAAATATATCTCAAAGTAAACTTCCAAACCCGACTCATTCATTAACCAAGGATACACGAAAAAATCCCCCTTCTTGATTAGAAATATTAAAGCCCCCCTAATCAGGCCTTCTCCAAGTAACAACCCTAACCCAATGTGGATTCTGATTAGTGCCACTCTTCGATGCAAGGATTAATTTCTAATTTCTCCGAATAGGAAGCCTTGGCGATAAGACTTGTCTCACTTCCCCGCCAAAATGGATGTCGCCGGAGAGAAATAAGAAGGGCATATCTGATTAATGCCGCTTTGGTGCATTCACACATGGCGACGTTCACACACACACATTCACACACGGATCGATAAGGTTGTCCACCTGAGAAAGAGAGAGAGAGCAGACTGCTGACGGACACACGAGGAACGGCTTCAAGGCAGCTTTCGTACATTACCATTAATTGAGGGTCAATTACACCTTCCGTTGAGGGTTAAATTGATTATTTCAAAGATTGGTAGATAAGAGGTTTCATTTGGGTAGGGGGGGGGGGTATTTTTTTCGTGCTAATTATTTCGTCATATTCGGTTTTTGTTGGAAGGAAAGGTCGAGGTTGTTAGTTTCTATCGGCTGATTTTTATGTCATATATTTTTTACTTTGTTTTATTACTAGTAGGGTTATTGAACCTATGTTCGGACGTTCCTACTAAAGCAATTGTTGGTCATTGTCCATAAAATGGGTAATGTAACTCAATTGATGTTTTTTTTCTTTCGTGATTAATATTTTATTTGAGACATAAAATGTATTGAAGAGAAGATGTATTCGCTGAAATATGATCTGTATGCTTGTTCGTGATCTTAGGTTACAATGCTGAGATCTAACTGTAAGTTGTAACGAAGTTAATTTCGATTTTTCCAGTAACTTTTACTTTTAACGTTATCTTCCCAGAAATAACACGAGCATTACTGGTATATTATTTAAAAGGGCGCTTTCCTTTCTTTAAAAAAATAGTTTCACTTTAAGTAGGTATTCGAATTGAAAGAAGAGATTTACTTTTTTTATATACAAAAAATATATCAACAAAATGAAATATTTAAAGCTTGTGTAAATGGGAGCTTCGATATGTTGAGAAAATAACTGCACTTAAAATTCGCCTGTTTTAAACTTAAAATTTGTATTTACATTTGTACTTACGTAATCGTAATAATTTAAACGAAGCTATATTTTTTTAAACTTTGTCTATTTATCTCATAATACAAATGTTAAAAATATAATTTTTTTAAGAAGAAAATTATTTTAAAACAAAAATTATATTAAATTAAAAAGAAAATATATATTATATAACAACTGAGGGACATTTCCTTCATTTTTCAGAATATCCAATTACCAAGCTTGTAGCCTTCAATTGAAATAATTGCTTTTTAGCCACCACAATTAGGTACTATACGGGTTGTTCTCTCTTAACTGCGATTTTCTTGTCTCTGCGCAATTATGGACAGAAAAAAATGATTTATTAGAAAATACAGTTAGAGAGAGATAAATGGATTATAATAACATCACCAACTCGTATTATGTGTGTGAAAGTTGTCTTTAGTCTTGACAAAGCCACGAAACTAACTTAATAATACATTGTAAAAAAAAGGTACTTAAAAATGAGTACCTGAACCTACTCGTTTTCATTGAGTGCAATTGCATCGTAAATAAGCGATGACGTACTCAAATTTAAGCAATCGTACTTTCTTAAAAATGAGCAGTGTGATTTAACATTGTTAATCTCAGCTTCTATTCAAGCCATCTTAACAAAGCGACCTGACGAACTTAAAAATATTTGTTCAGAAGATAGTTTTTCACATTATTTGATGTCGATTGCTGAAATGGAAACTGAGTTATTACTAATCAATAACCTTACTTACTATTCTTTTAACATTCCTTCTGTTTATAACTCTTTCAAGTCGCCCTGGTAGTTTAACGGGATAAGGCACTGGACTGCGGTGCCTGAGGATCTAGTTACGATTCCCGGAAGTTTTGGTCATAATTGTTTATATTTATTAAAAGTGATTTATGAAGGCCGCCTATGTAGGCAAGCAACTGCTCTTTTTATTTATTTTTACTCATTGTACTCATTTTTTGAACGTGTCTTTTTCAAAAATGAAACTTATGTATTCGGAGCCATGATAAACATCAAATGTACTCAGAAACATGTACATTTTACTTAATTTTGAATACCTATTTCTAAGAGTGTAATGATAATTAATTTAAAAATTGGATGTATTTAATCTGAAAACTACTCATGTTTGAACATTTAAAGAGTGAAATGTATGACCATTTTTACATTAGTATAAGTGTAATTACTTATGCATGCTTATGTTTATTACAATTAAAAAAGATTAACTACTCATTGTAGTTAATATTTTATTTTTTTGAAACAGATTATTTTGAACAGCGCAGATGGTTGATCTAGGTTTGATTAATGAATATTTGTTAGGAGGAAGTGATTTGTATTTTTTTTGTTTCAATAAACATTGTAACAGACCTTTGGATATCTTGGGGGTCAAAAACCAAAAAGACAGGTGTTTCATCAACAAAGGGATGTTTTCAGCTCAATTATAAATTCCCTCCCCGAAATGGGGGCAGGGATCCTATGATTTTTATGAAACAACACAAACAATATACAACTAGTTCACAACGACTAAATAACTTTTGAATTTAGTTTAATACTTTTGCATACTTCTACACTTTGAAATATTTAATTAATTAAAAATAAGTATAATTAGCATGTAACTAGCGTTTGGTAAAATTATAATTACTATTTTTAAATTTGAATTTCAATTCAACTTCACTTAAGATTACCAAAAAAAAATTATTAAAAATCTCCATGCGTAGTTCAGATACTCTTTTTACATTTACAAGACATTTTTTCCATTTAAATTTATATTTTTAAACTTGAATTTCAATTCAACTTCACTTAAAATTACCATAAAAAATTATTAAAAATCTCCATGCGTAGTTCAAATATTCTTTTTACATTTACAAGCCATTTTTTCCATTTTAACCCATTTCAGTAATCACACAGCGATCATAAAATTTAACAGCTTAATTAAAAAAAAAAGCGTTAAAAACTATTTAAAAAAAAATCGTAGATTATCCTCGCAATACCAACATTTTTACGAGTTTTAACCAATTATTAAGTTCGCACTCCACGAAATTAAAAAAAAAACTACTGCTTACAAAGTTGCACTTACAGATATATTTTTGTACCTTTGTGAGGGTAATAACCAGTCTAAGGGCAACCTAGAAAACCGAACTACGGTAATTACTACCGTACTGTCCCCTACAATAACTCAAATTCCTCTGGATGACCTCATTTTTTGCTTCCGTCGCATATCTATGAACATTTTTTTTTGTTAGGAGCAAGTGTTAAAGGCCCGTCGATTACGGCCCCTATTATGCCCCTATCGATTCGAAAGGATGGTTATTTTGGCAGCCTTCCCATCGAGCCTTCGTTTATTTTGTCCTTAGTTCTCCCTTTCGGCACTCCATTCTGACTTATGGAGAGAGAGAGCCCATTTCTGCAAATGCACAGAGACATAATGCTTCTGGGGAATTAACTCCAGTGGGTGTTGAGCACTGAACTCTAACTGTAACTTATGGAAGGCTCATAACCAGTTCCTTCTATGGACGCGTTTGAAGCCATTCTGCAAGCAGCCCTATTCTGCCCCACCTTAACTTCTAAAAGTGATTTTGTAGGGTTTTTTCCTTCTCAAAGCCTTATAGAAATGTTAAATATGTTTAGATATTTTATTTTTTAAGTATAGAATTGCATATCGGCAAAAATATAGTTTTTGTTATTGATGCTTATCCACTTATTATTAGTCAAAACGGATTTCAAAGAATAGACTATCAAAATGGGTTTCAATGGGAAAAAAAAGAAATATCCAAAAGCACTACAATACGGCATATTTCAGCATGAACAATATACGAAATATAGAGGTAGAAATGGTAGTGTGGTACAGTTTTTTAGCGTCAAGGTCTTCACATAAGAGCATACCAGGATGTTTATTGAAAATATCATCAGCTCATTTTATGTTCTTATACTTATATTGTCAGAATACAATCGAGTGGATAGAGATTTGGATTCTGGAACGAGAGGTCTGCGATTTGCGTCGGCTCGTCTATATTGCACTGATATAATATTTAAAATCGTCCTCATTTTTGACGAAACAAATTTTGTTAAAAAAAAAATAATTTCTTGAATTTGACGGGATATTTAATCGGAGCATATAAAAACGTTTCGTTTCGTCAAAAAGGACAAAAGTTTCGCCAAGTATGAGAATGCATATTTAACAGTGAAGTTGGTGCCATGCAACTTATTTTAAAAACGTCTCACGTCAAACTAAAATCGAAGTCAATACACTGTTAAAAATAAGTACTCAAATGGAAGTAAAATGTACTTATTTTTGATTACATTCGATGCTTATCATGGTTCTGAATACATAAGTGTCAATTTTGAAAAAGACATGTACTCAAAAATAAGCACAATGAGTAAAAAGAGCAGATACTAGCTTACATTGGTTGCCTTCATAAATCACTTTCAATAAATATCAACAATTACAACCAGGACTTGCCGGGAATCGAACCCAGATCCCAGGGCACCGAAATCCATAGTATTTCCGTTTCATTACCAGGGCGACTTGAAGAAGTTATAAACAGAAGTAATGTTAAAAGAATGGTAAGTAAAATAATTGAATTGTAATAACTCAGTTTCCATCAAATAATCAACATCAAATAATGTGGAAAACCATCTTCTGAACAACTATTTTAAGCTTGTCAAGTCGCTTTGTGAAGATGTCTTGAACAGCAGCTGAAATTCGAAATATTAAATCACACTGCTCATTTTTGAGAAAATACAGTTACTTAAATTTGAGTACGCTACCGCTCAGTTACGATGCAATTCTCATCAAAGAAAAACGAGTAGGTTCAGGTACTCATTTTTAAGTACCGTTGTTTTACAGTGCACCTTTTCAGAGTCGAAACTCATCGCACTCAATACAGGCCACCCTTCCGACAAAACTCCACTGCTGCACAACAGGTATCGCCCCCCAGTCCAGCCCTCCACACTTAATTATTATATCCATTACCCTTCCAAACTACTACTACTCGATAGGAATAATACATTATTGGACTAACACTCTCTGGCCCAGGGTACAGAATAATGGGATCTGTTTTCCGATAAATCGAATGGGGGGGGGGGGGGGGATGGTCCATGGACCAGGGGCACTGCGAGAATGCTCTTCCAGCGAGCAATTCCAGGTGCTGGTTGCCCAGTTAATCAAATGAGCCCATTAAATGGGTAGGAGAGCCCGTGCTAATTACAGGGCTGCGACAATGCTTGCTGAGAGATTACCAACCTGGATTGGCTGCGGATTCTCCCTTTGAGGAGTGAGTGTTTGCGCAGGTAAGGGTAGGGGCCAACATACAAGTATAGTGGCCCGGGGCAAAAGAACAATTGGGGGCCCCTCGCCGCATTTAAAAAAACTTGTTACATGTATGTACACTGTTAAAATAGGTATTCAAAAAATAAGTAAAATGTACTCATTTTTGAATACATTCGATGCTTATCGTGGCTCCGAATACAAAAGTTTCCATTTTGATAAAATGAGTACAATGGGTAAAAATGAATAAAAAGAGTAGATGCTAGCCTACATAGGCTGCCTTTATAAATTACTTCTAATAAATATCGACAATTACAACCAAGATTTAGCGGGAATCGAATCCACATCTGCAAGCACCCCTGTCGAAAGCCTTAGTGAAGTGGTTCCCAACCTTTAGGTAGCTGCGGACCACCGAGTTGAAAGTTAGACATGTCACGGACCACCGAGTAAAAAGTTGCACGGACCACCCTATTTTATTGACAATAAAAAATATTCAGGAACCAAATATACATGTAATTCGGATAATTAATAATACATATTTGCATCAATAAAGTTATTAATAAAAAATATATTAAGTTTATTTTTTTAAAAATTATATTAAGTAAGGTAGTTTTTGAAATTAATAGAATCTTTCGTATTTATTTGATTTCAAATAATAAGGAGGACATTTGAAACGCATCTTTTCATCCCCTGCTGTATTTTTGGGTAAGGTAAAGCAGCATACTTTAAAAAATGTATTAAAATGCACTTTTAAAACTGCAAATGGAAGGATCACACTTTTTTATTCCAAAACTACGTATTTAATAAATTTAATATATTAGCAGATCTATAATAGCGATATCAGAAAAAAGAATGGTCCTTTTTTAAACAAAATATCGAAAATAATTCATTTCTATGGAAATTAAGGTAATGAAGAAAGTATAACAGTAGAGCAATGCTCAAAATGTTATTTATTTTATTAGAAAAAGCAGTGACTTTCTCATTAGATTGTTTTGGCATAAAAAAGAATATATTATCAAGCGATTCTTTACTTCTTTATTTAATTATTATTCATTCATATTTGAAAAAGAAGAAAGTATAAAAATGGAGTAATAATGCACAAAATGTTATTTATTTTATTAGAAAAGCTGTGACTTTCTTATTTGATTGTTTATGCATAAATTAGAATATATTATCAAACAATTCCTTATTTATTATTCATTTATTTAAAAAAAAATGTGTTCAAAAGTCTCACGGACCACTTCTGACACTCTCGCGGACCACCAGCAGAACCACTGACTTATATAATCACTATCAATGTATACTAAATATTAATAAATAGTATTAATTAATAAATAAGTAAATATTAACAACAAAAGAGTGTTCACTTAATAAAACAATCACTATACTATACAATGCTATACAATGTATACTAAATATTAATAAATAGTATGAATTTAATAAGTAAACATTAACAACAAAAGAGTATTCATTTGATAAAACAATCACTTGAGAAATAAAATAATAAACGGTTTAAAAAACGCTACATTAATACAAAATAAAATCATCAGCATTTTAACTTTAAATGGATTTAGGGAAATTACCCGTAAGGGTATCAATCCTCTCTCATAACAACATTCAAGCAATTTCTTAGTCCTAATCCCAGATTTTTTTTGTATGTATACTATACAATGTATACTAAATATTAATAAATAATATGAATTTAATAAGTAAATATTAACAACAAAAGATGTTGGTATTCACTTGAGAAAACAATCGCTTGAGAAATAAAATAATAAACGGTATAAAAAACGCTACATTAATACAAAATAAAATCATCAGCATTTTAACTTTAAATGGATTTAGGGAAATTACCCGTAAGGGTATCAATCCTCTCTCATATACAACATTCAAGCAATTTCTTAGTCCTAATCCCAGATTTTTTTTTGTATGTATACTATACAATGTATACTAAATATTAATAAATAATATGAATTTAATAAGTAAATATTAACAACAAAAGAGTATTCACTTGAGAAAACAATCGCTTGAGAAATAAAATAATAAACGGTCTAAAAAACGCTACATTAATACAAAATAAAATCATCAGCATTTTAACTTTAAATGGATTTAGGGAAATTACCCGTAAGGGTATCAATCCTCTCTCATATACAACATTCAAGCAATTTCTTAGTCCTAATCCCAGATTTTTTTTGTATGTATACTAAATATTAATAAATAATATGAATTTAATAAGTAAATATTAACAACAAAAGAGTATTTACTTGAGAAAACAATCGCTTGAGAAATAAAATAATAAACGGTTTAAAAAACGCTACATTAATACAAAATAAAATCATCAGCATTTTAACTTTAAATGGATTTAGGGAAATTACCCGTAAGGGTATCAATCCTCTCTCATATACAACATTCAAGCAATTTCTTAGTCCTAATCCTAGATTTCTTCGTTCGCGAGCGAGCTTATAAGATCAAGAATTTTCTTTAAATACACAAAACTTTGAAACGCGTATTTTGTATCGTTGGCTTACTTATAAAAGAAAATTACTTTTGATATTTTTCTATTTTTTTTGTCGGAAGGGAAAATGACGTAGGTGGATTAGGCGGTGCTTTTCATTTCTTTTGAGACACTCTGATAGTTGTAATGCGAGAAAAATGGAGGCTTTTGTGTTGGTCTGTTCATCAAAATTCATTAAAGTAATCCGTTTTCGCGTTTCAGGGTGCGTGAAAAAGTTTAAGCTCTTTTTCGAAGCTTTGGGCAGTTTACTTAGATCGCTGGTTCGGCCTATTTAGAGATTACTTATGAAAGAAGGCGTGTCAAAAATGTGTTTAGTGATTTATGATTTTAATTATTTTAAACGTGAAGGAAATAAATTGTTTAATAATAAAATAAAGTCGATCATTTTTCATTTCTTTTTATGTTTTGTATCTCTTTTAATAGTTAATATTTGAGTTTGTACTTTTAAGATTTAATGAGTTTGACATTTTATATTTTATGAATGCGTTTTAAGTTTACAAATTTCTGTATTATTTTTATTTATCATTCGTTGATAAATTTTAATATTTTAGCTTTTAATTGTATAGTATTTTAATTGCATATTTAATTGTATAGTATTTAATTGCATAGTATTTAACTGTATAGTATTTAATTTTATATTAATTAACTGTATTGTATTTAACTGTATATTAATTAATTGTATAGTATTTAATTGTATATTTAATTGCATATTTATTTGTATGGTATTGCGATAGTTAATATTTGAGTTTATACTTTTAGATTTAATGCTTTTGACATTTTATATTTTATGGTTGAGTTTTAAATTCATTAATAACGTTTACAAATTTCTGTATATTTCTATTTACCATTCGTTGATAAATTTAAAATTTTAATATTTTAGCTTTTAATTTTATATTTAATTGTATACTATTTTAATTGCATATTTAATTGTACAGTATTTTAATTGTATAGTATTTTGATAGTTTATATTTGAGATTATACTTTTAAGGTATAATGCTTTTATCATTTTATATTGTATGATTGAATTTTAAATCCATTAATAAAGTTTACAAATTTATGTATTATTTCTATTTATCATTTGCTTATAAATTTTAACATTTATTTTTTTTAGCTTTTAATTGTATAGTGTTTTAATTATATATTTAATTGTATAGTACTTTAAATAGTATATTTCATTGTATAGTACTTTAAATATTATATTTCATTGTATTACTATACTGTATATTAATTTTATAGTATTTTGATAGTATTTATTTGAGTTTATATTTTTAAGATTTTATGGTTTTGACATGTCATATTTTATAATTATGTTTTAAACTCACTAATAAAACTTGCACTTTTTTGTATTATTTCCATTTATAACTTGTTGATAAATTTAAAATTTAATTATTTTAGCTTTTAAGTTTCATATATTAGTTATTTTAATATATTTTCCCTATAATTGAATATTTAATTTTTAAATAATTTTTTTTGTAATTTTAATTCTTGCAATTCAGTTTTATAATTTCAATATTTAAATTTTAATATATAAGTTTTTATTTGTATTATTCAAGATTTTAGATTATTTTGAATATGCATTTTTTATATACATATTTTATATACATATTTTATTTATAATATTGTATGTTTTAAATGTTATATTTTAAAGTACCATACGTGTGGACAAACAACTCGATGTAAGAACTTTCTTTTACTTATCATGCAAAGGAATAAAATAATTTGGTCTTGACACAAATATTTGTGTTAATGATACATCATCAAATTATTCAAATTTGAATAGTTTTATTAATTTTTTAACGAAAGAAATCAACAGGATGGTTAAAAAAAATGTTGATTATGATTGCAATATTACAAATAAAAATAAATAAATGCATATTGGATAGCTGATTTCAAATGGTGTTTAAACTTCGCCAATAGTAAATTCTTTAGCTCTAGTGCGCCGTTAATTCAGCTAATTAATAAAATGTTATTTGCAATTAATTACAAAGTTTTGATTTCTAATTAACGTGGATAAATATAGAATGTTGAAATAAATCATTAAAACAAATTTTGTATGAATTAAAGAAAGAGAAGATCACGTAATAATTTTTTACAATTCTTAAAGAATAAATATTATAGGTATTTTGTGACTTACATTGACAATTGTTTCGGAACATTGGCATAATTTAGAAAAAATATTACAAACTAAAATTGGGATTTTTTTTATTATAGTATTAATAATTGTTAATACCCAGTAATTTGTTTTTTTAAATTTTAAATCTGTGGCAATAATTTAATATTGAGAACTAAAATGAAATTTAAAGGAGATGTGTAAATTAAATTGTTGGCATACTCAACTTAAGTATATTTAGTTTTTACAAATTAAACTTTTGCAATTTGACTAATAGCACTGTTAGAAATGTTTTACGTGATACGTTAAAAAAAATATATACAAATATTAATTAGTGTTCAACAACCTTCTGTCTTACTTCGTATGCTTTCATCTGTGGCCCTTACGTGTTTTGTTTTAATCCAAAATTTTACACGCATCGGAAAATAATTTAATATTGAACGATACCAAATTTATGTCAATAGTGTACAATTTTAGTGTCGGAATGGATTGCTCTAAAAGCGTAGCATAGTGTTTCTATCCTAATTTTAAATTTTGCAGATTATACAAATATGAATTGGTCGCCAACAAAAAACATGCATCTGCGTCTAATTCAATATCGAACGAGATAATTTATTACAATCGTTCACTGTAAAAGAAAGTTACTTAAACATGAGTACTTGAACCTACTCGTTTTCTCATTGAGTACAATTTGCATCGTAAATGAGTGATGACGTACTCTAATTTAATTAACTGTACTTTCTCAAAAATGAGCAATGTAATTTAATATTGCTAATCTCAGCTTCTGTTCAATCCATCTTAATAAAGTGACCTGACATACTTAAAATAGTTGTTTAGAACAAGGTTTCTACATTATTTGATGTCGAGTGCATAAAAGTTAAACTGAGTTATCACAATTCAATTATCTTACATTTCACTCTTTTGACACACTTTTTTAACATTTCTTCTGTTTATAACTTCTTCAAGTCGTCCTGGTAGTTTAACAGATAAGGCCCTGGGATGCTGTACCTGAGGATCTGGCATCATGATTCCCCGTAAGTCTTGGTTTTAATTGTTGGTATTTATTGAAAGCGATTTATGAAGACAGCATATGTAGGCCAGCATCTACACTTTTTACTCATTGTACTCATTTTTAAGAACATGTCTTTTTCAAAATTGTAACTTTTGTATTCAGATCCATGATAAGCATCAAATGTACTCAAAAATGAGTAAATTTTACTTATTTTCGAGTACCTATTTTTAACAGTGTGTGTAGTAATTATTAACGGGGAAAGTTATAGAGTTGAAATGGTTCCTCCTTAAAGCATATAATGGTGTTTATATCTCCATAATGATTTAACAACTGATTTTAAGGAATTTTCAAATCAAAAACATTAACTTTATTTTAAGTTCCTTTACTTCCCAAATCCAACTTTCCATTCGCATTAAATGGCGACCATTCCGAAATCCCGGTAACAATCCATTACTTATTCCCACAAGTGCGCCAACAGGGTGTGGTTTCAATTTCCAAACATCACAAACCTGTCCGATCAACGTCAAACACAATCAGAAACCGGACACTACACCAAGCAATCCGGCATTTCTCTCTCCTATACCTCTTGCTCCTCCCGAACACCCTTCCACCCTAGACCGAAGAATGGACCCGTCCGCCCGTTCCCCTGGCAACCGCGAGGGGTGAATCGGGAAATACGATTGGCCCCCTGCACGTAGTAGTGTGAGCTTAAAGATTACTGCGACAGAAATAGCTCTAGTACGAAAATCGTTGTCTATTACAAAACCGCTGCTATTTCAGATTCTGTATAGTGTTTTTTTTCTGTTAAAAGAATACAATTTCGCTTTTTAAATTTAGGTTTTTTGGTTGTGTGGAAGGAAAGTATTTAAAAAAAAAGGTGACTTTTAAAGTAAAGGGTGGCTGATTAATGAGGTTCGGTATCGAAAGAGGGTAATGGTTTAACAAATTTGACTGTACTTTATTTTCGGAAGGAATCGGCGCCGTGAAGCCGAAAATTACTGGCCGGAAAATTGGTTGCAGGAAATACTTGATAAAATTATTGATTTTAACTTTTTTTTGGAGGGGGAATGGTGTTATTGAAATCTAAAAACAAATAACTAAATTTAATAAATCTGTAAACTAATACAACGTATTTTACCATACATCATGACTTGTTTATGTGAAATATTTAAGTTTACTTATGAAAATCGTTATAAATAAGCAATAAAAATATTTCATAATAAAACCTACATTTTTTGGGGAAGAAAATATTCACTGTTAAAATAGCTACTCAAAACTAAGTGCTAACCTACATAGGCAGCCTTCATAAATCCCTTTCAATAAATATCGACAATTACAACCAGGACTTACCGGGAATCGAACCCATATCCTCATGCGCCACAATTCAGTGACCCCCCCCCCCCCCCCCAATAATCTGCAAATCCTGAAAGTTGGGAATTTCAACTTCTAAAACCCTGAGTTGGGAAAATTTATCCCTGAAGAAAATTAATATTATTAACAAATGAAAGCTAGGGAAGATTAGAAATTGCCCAACTTGTGATATTACATTTAAATTAGACCTCAGAACGGATACTGCATTGGAATATGGGTGCAACCAATCAATGCTTGTGAGATAACTGTTTAATATTACCTAAAATATATATAAAAAAAGGAAAATTGTCAATAAGTTGGAGCTGGGAATTTTCAGCACTGTTGATTTGAGAATTTCGAATCGTTAAGTTGAGAAATTTCTTGTTTAACCCCCCTCCCCTCCCCAAAAAAAAAATTTGTGTAACGACACTGCCTGACCCTTCATATTTATAATTTCAAAGATTTCAAATAAAGCCTATATCACATAACGGGCATTCTGATAGCAATTTTTATAATTATGGTTTAATTATTTAATTTATTATATAAGAAAATTAAGAATCTTTTATATTACTGAACAAGTTTGACTTGTAAGTCATTCGATTTTTTTCTTATGACTAGTGAAAGGGGGTCTGCCCCCTACTCCGCTAATGCTTCGCCACTTAAAATTTATTAAAAGGGATTTATATAAATAAGGTTTTACACATGTTTAAAATGGAAAAGTACAATATTATCAACTATTGAAAATGTGTATGAAGAGACAATAATATAATTTTCTACCGATTTTCTCAAATTTCATACCCCACTTAAAAATAGATCAATGTATCCCTTAAAGCAAAACTAATGTCCCATAACCCATAAAAGCAAAACTAATGTCAAATGTTAATGTACCCCACTTTCTTTAACTTAAATATATTCCCAGGATCTAAAATTCCAATGTATTCTAAAATAAGTGTACTCCATAATATATGAAGTTTTAACTGAGGATTGTTACGCAATCGTATGTCGTTTGCTTTGCAAACGAAAGCTGCCCTCGCTCTCGGATAAAGAAAAATTCAAAATTAAAAAGGAGATTTTTTTTATTTCCATTTGATGTGCAAACCAACTTGAATTACACACAAAATAGCAGTTGTAATTTAGCATCCATTTTTTTTCTAAAGAGGGTATTAGCCGCAGATAAACCTCTCTACTGAAGCACGGGTGGCAGAGCCTTAATCAGACTGACGATAATATTCACGGTGATTATCCATGATTTAAAGCGTTTAACTAACCATGTATTCAATCCCCCAATCAGAACAACAGAATAATCAACGTCGATTCGAAAAGGGTGAAACTCAGTACCAAAACAAACGATGAATCGAGAGTTGAGAATTATGTTCCTGCTATCGGTACCAAGGAGCGTTCCTATTGGCTGTGTGTTACGCCATTTGGATTTTATGTACAATTAGAAATATAACAATTTAGAATTAAATAAAAAACTATTTTCGAATTATTTTCTAAAGAAATTTAAAAAAAATACGATATTCAAATAAAAATAAGATTAATATCAACAACAGCAAAATATAAGCATTCTAAAACAATCAACGTCGATTCGAAAATGGTGAAACTCTGTACCAAAACAAACGCAAAATCGAGAGTTGAGGAAAAAAAACTCCTGCTATTGGTACCAAGGAGCGTTCCTATTGGCTGTGTGTTACGCCATTTGGATTTTATGTACAATTAGAAATATAACAATTTAGAATTAAATAAAAAACTATTTTCGAATTATTTTCTAAAGAAATTAAAAAAAAATACGATATTCAAATAAAAATAAAATTAATATCAACAACAGCAAAATATAAGCATTCTAAAACAATCAACGTCGATTCGAAAATGGAGAAACTCTGTACCAAAACAAACGCCGAATCGAGAGTTGAGAAATATGCTCTGCTATTGGTACCAAAGAATGTTCCTATTGGCTGTGTGTTGCGCCATTTGGATTTTATGTACAATTAGAAATATAACAATTTAGAATTAAATAAAAAACTATTTTCGAATTATTTTCTAAAGAAATTTTAAAAAAATACGATATTCAAATAAAAATAAGATTAATATCAACAACAGCAAAATATAAGCATTCTAAAACAATCAACGTCGATTCGAAAATGGAGAAACTCTGTACCAAAACAAACGCGGAATCGATAGTTGAGAAATATGCTCTGCTATTGGTACCAGAGAATGTTCCTATTGGCTGTGTGTTGCGCCATTTGGATTTTATGTACAGTTTGAAATATAACAATTTTATAATTAAATGAAAAACCATTTTCTAACTATTTTCTAAATAAATTAAAATAAAATACGAAATACAAATAAAAATAAGATTAATATCAACAACAGCAAAATATAAGCATTCCAAAACAATCAACGTCAATTCGGAAATGATAAAACTCTGCACCAAAACAAACATCGAATCCAGAGTTAGAAATATTCTCCTGCTATTGGTACCAAGGAGCGTTCCTATTGGCTGTGTGTTGCGCCATTTGGAATTTTTTTTACAGTTAGAATTAGAACAATTTTAGAATTGAATGAAAAACCATTTTCGAACTATTTTCTAAAGAAATTAAAAAAAATACGATATACAAATAAAAATAAGATTAATATCAACAACAGCAAAATATAAACATTCTAAAACCAACCATATTAAGCCCCATTAAACAATTGATAATGTAGAAGCACGAAGCCAAAAGCAGATTATCCGAGAACATAGTTCTTATGACGTAAATCCGCCCTAATGCAGATTACAAAACCTATTATCCTCTTACACAATTACATGGCCGACGTGGTCAGTTCGGGGCAGGAAAAAACACGTGATCTTCTTACGGATGTAAAGAACACGGTCGGTTTATCTATTACTTAGTGGGTGTTTTGCAGTGAAGCCATATGAAGGATAATTCCTAAGCATAGCTGATAGGACGAGGGAAAAAAGACATTATGTAATGTGTTTTTCAGAATGGCAGTAATAATTTTTAAAGTACGTTATATAATGAAAGCTATTTTCAGACTAAAAGCATTTAAGAAGTAATGTATATTTTTTTGCAATTTTTATCAATATGAGTAATAATTTAAATATGTTTAATATAATGTTATGATGATTTAAATGTGTCAAAGAAACCGGGGCAGGAAAAAACACGTGATCTCCTTACGGATGTAAAGAACACGGTCGGTTTATCTATTACTTAGTGGGTGTTTTGCAGTGAAGCCATATGAAGGATAATTCCTAAGCATAGCTGATAGGACGAGGGAAAAAAGACATTATGTAATGTGTTTTTCAGAATGGCAGTAATAATTTTTAAAGTACGTTATATAATGAAAGCTATTTTCAGACTAAAAGCATTTAAGAAGTAATGTATATTTTTTTGCAATTTTTATCAATATGAGTAATAATTTAAATATGTTTAAGATAATGTTATGATGATTTAAATGTGTCAAAGAAACCGGGGCAGGAAAAAACACGTGATCTCCTTACGGATGTAAAGAACACGGTCGGTTTATCTATTACTTAGTGGGTGTTTTGCAGTGAAGCCATATGAAGGATAATTCCTAAGCATGGCTGATAGGACGAGGGAAAAAAGACATTATGTAATGTGTTTTTCAGAAGGGTTGTAATAATTTTTAAACGTATGCTATATAATGAAAGCTATTTTCAGACTAAAAGCTATTATGCATAATGTATATTTTTTTGCGATTTTTATCAATATGAGTAATAATTTAAATTTGTTTAAGATAATGATATGATGATTTAAATGTGTCAAAGAAAGCGGGGCAGGAAAAAACTGGTGATCTCCTTACGGATGTAAAGAACACGGTCGGTTTATCTGTTACTTAGTGGGTGTTTTACAGTGAAGTCATATGAAGGATAATTCCTAAGCATGGCTGATAGGATGGGGAAAAAAAGACATTGCGTTATGTGTTTTTCAGAATGGAAGTAATAATTTTTAAAGTACGTTATATAATGGAAGCTATTTTCAGACTAAAAGCAATTAAGAAGTAATGTATATTTTTTTGCAATTTTTGTAGAAATGAGTAATAATTTAAATATTGTTAAGATAATGTTATGATGATTTAAATGTGTCAAAGAAAGCAGGGCAGGAAAAATTGTACAGAACGTGTTCGGTTTATCTATTACTTAGTGGGTGTTTTGCAGTGAAGCCATATGAAGGATAATTCCTAAGCATGGCTGATAGGATGAAGAAAAAAAATACATTGTGCAATATGTTTTTCAGAAGGGTTGTAATAATTTTTAAAAACATGCTATATAATGAAAGCTATTTTAAGACTAAAAGCTATTAAGAAGTAATGTATATTTTTTGCGATTTTTATCAATATGAGCAATAATTTAAATATGTTTAAGATAATGTAATTATTTAAATCTGTCATCGCAATTTGTGATTTTAGTTGTGCGATTCAGAAACAAGACTAAAAGAAAATTTATATTTTTCAAAACGATTATTTAATGTTATTATCTGAATTTTGTCATCGACATTTATATTTAGAACTTTTTTTCCGTAGAGGGACAGGTGAGAAGGGAGTACTCATAAACGAAATTTTTTATCAAGGCGTTCGTGAGAAAAAAAAGTTTGAGGGCCACTTTAAAAAACAAATGTTAAAAATATACTTTCCAAGAACCAAATTGTATTTTTTATAAAACCTAAATTATAATAAATTAAACAGAAAATATATCGATACATTAGTGTACGGAAGTAGTAAAGGAAAATTCTCAAATTTTTAGGAAAGCTATTTAAAGTGTGTAGCATTATTCTAAGAAAAGGAACTTTATGATCGCCCGAAGGTTCTGCTAATTAAGATAATTGTTTTTCGATTAACCCAATTCGGCGCTATAATAAATACAACGAGGAGTCAAATGTGCTTTTTACCCCAATTGCAACTTAACACATCTGTACACTAAGGCATCGATATATGGAAGCGATTATAATAAGAGTGGGATTTTATAAAAAACAAGTCATATTATACATAATTGATTTTAGCAAGATTTTAAGTTTCGTGCTTTAGTTACCGAGAGGAGAATGAAATGCTGTAGTATATGTATTTTGGTAGTGTTTGAAAGTTTTCTAAAGCTTTTGTAATATTCATTTTATAATTGTAGTCCCGTATAAAACAATCATTTTGATTCATTTAAAATACATACGAATTTATTTTCAATCAACTTGAATTTTTTAAATAATATATTGCTTACCTGTATGCAAGACAAAGAACATAATAAGAACATCTTAACATTCTTACCTAAAAGAAGAGATACATTGTAAGTACATTTTATTTATTATAACGTTCAGTAAAGAATAACGTCACTCATTTTTTTCTATATTAATTATACACATTTATAAATATATAACATATTAAATAATGATGGAAAACACTTATACTTTTAACCATTTGAGGCCCAACGATGTCCTTAAGTGTAAATGCAATTTTTCCAGTCATACACTTAATATTTAATTTATTAAAAAAATACTTTTTTTAGAAAGCTTGGTGAAGCTTTTGAATGCTATTCCTACTAAATTCAGTAAAATAATAATGAAAAAGAATATATCAGAAATGTAAATTTAAAGTGTGTGAAAACAAAGTGTTCTTTATAATTTGTTGAAAAATATTTTTTGCCAAGTCTCTAAATGTCGCCACTTCCCCAACTTATTGTTTGATTTATAATTGCAAAATGAAAAGTTTGAATACTTTTATAACCGTGATAGAAATGCTTTTTTAAACATAGTGACTATCTGATTCACCACCTAACTGAATAATAATAATAATAATAATAAAAATGAATACAGTAAATGAATTAAAAAAATTTATATATATATATATATATATATATATATATATATATATATATATATATATATATATATATATATATATATATATATATATATATATATATATATATATATATATATATATAAAATATATATAATATATATAATATATATATAATATATATATATATAAATATATATATATATAAATATATATATATATATATATATATATATATATACGTATATATATATAAAATAATCATCATAATAAAAAATAATAAAAAAAACATAAAATATATATATAAAAAAAATAAAAATATATATATATATATAAAAAAATAAACAAACAAACAAATAAATAAATAAAAAATAAAAAAATAAAGAAGTAAATAAACAAGTACATAAATAAGTAAGTAAATAAGTAAATAAATAAATTAAATAAATAATCTCACTTCAAAAACAAAACACCATACCTACACCCACACAACATTTATTAATGCACTGAAATACGCCTCCTCTCTATTCCCACCTCCGCCTCCCCACCTCCAATTCCATATCGGCCAGAAACCAGACGACCATTCGATTTTTTTCTTTCCCTGTTCGACTCAGGAAAATCATCAGTAAGGATTGACCAAACCAATCACGCGAAACATATGTACACGACCGAGATTACCACAGAAGGAAGGATAGGCGGGGGGAAAAAAAGACAAGAAAGGGAAAAAAAAACCCTTCTCTTTTCATCTTAAAAGGGGAAAAAATGGCGTATACACACATTCCAGTCTACCGACAAGAACTTTAATGGACAGACGTGACTCTTTAACTTCGACCGCAACGAATGCATTACCAGATGAGTCATATTTTATTTATTTAACGCTACCTCCGGGCCCCCTACCTTGGGCTACGATCGACCTGTGTAAGAAGAGGGGAAAAAATAGCGATATATGGTATTATTTGATGGAAGATTCCAGCTTGTGCCGTCCAGTTTGGAGAATCTATTAGACTCTCTGGAATAGTTGGATGTTGGGGCGTTTTCAATGCGTCTGTGACGCTGGGATTGGAGACGGCAGCGACATTGGTACTTGTAGTTCGTGTATGGGAAGGGGACTAACAAGGCAAAACTATTTTTGGAGTTTGCTTTTGTGTATGGATATCTTGCGCAGACGTTTGTTAAAGTTTGGAGAGATCTGGATAGGAGATTTTTATTTGTAAAGTCAAGTTTATGTTAAGAATCTCGTTTTTGGAAGTTCATTTGTATGATTTTTTTATTTATTATTATTTTTTTGTAGATTGTTAGGTGGAATATATTTTGACGTTTTGAAATACTTGCTACTTAAATGACATTCTCCCATTAATAAATACTCGAATTATATTACTTCTAATGTTAAATTGGTTCTAAAATAACGAGGTGCATGTATGATTGTCTGTGTGTGAATGTGTATGTGTTCCCGGATCTTTCCTTTTCGAGATAGACCCCGAACCGTCGCCAATAGTCCAGCTCTAGTGTGACGTTAATTAACCAAACCAATCTAATGTTAAAGTGTGAATCAGAAAACTATACATATACAACGTACTTCTTTATTTATACTACAACAGAACAGTTTGCATTCATAGAGATCTGGTAACATACAGTTTTAGAAATGTACCTATAATATACCAAAACCAAAAAAACAAATTTTTCACAAAAGTTTTGTATATATAGCTCCTAAATTTTTTAATTAATTACCTGAACAAATAGTATATATAGGAAATAAATATAGAGATATAGGGAGACAGAAAGAGAGAGATTAAGAAATGTATTGCATTTGTTTTGTCAAAAATGTTAAAAGTTTCGTCAAATTTAAGAATGCATTTTTAACAGTGTATAAATATCAGTATCATATCTAACAAACTTAATTTGTTAGATATGATACTGATATTTATCTAATAAAAGCTTTACAGAAACATTCCTTTGATTTAACGTTTTTGAAAAGAAAGTATTTCAATGTTTTCAGCATTCAAATGCTAATTCCTATGAAAGAAATGAGGTTTTGTTTTGAGAAAATCGGTCATTCTAGACTAAGTTCCCATTATTTAAATTCATAAATCTATCAAGCGAATCGAATTATTGCTTTTAACTTTGAACACGTTTTTTTATTTTAAACTCATTTAATTTATTATTTTTACTTCATTTGAATATGCGATCTTTGGTTTTTCTTTACATTCTAACATAAGTCATTGTATTTTTCATGTTCTAGACGCGTTATATTCAGTGTACTATGTATTTAAAAAATAATATTAAAATCAAATAATAAGAAGATAGTTTGACGTCGGATAAAAATATAGTCTGACGTCGGATAAAAAGAAAGTCTGACGTCGGTTTAAAAGACAGTCGGACGTCGTATAAAAAATAGTCTGACGTTGAATAAAAAGATAGTCTGACGTCGGATAAAAAGATAGTCTGACGTCGGATAAAAAGATAGTTTGACGTCGGATTAAAAGATAGTTTGACATCGAATAAAAAGATAGTCTGACGTCGGATAAAAAGATAGTCTGACGTCGGATAAAAAGATAGTCTGACGTCGAATAAAAAGATAGTTTGACATCGTATAAAAAGATAGTCTGACGTCGTATAAAAAGAAAGTCTGACGTCGGATAAAAATATATTGTCTGACGTCGGATAAAAATATAGTCTGACATCGGATAAAAGATAGTCTGACGTCGGATAAAAATATAGTCTGACGTCGGATAAAAGATAGTCTGACGTCGGATAAAAATATAGTCTGACGCCGAGCAAGAATATAGTCAAAAAAATAATTTAAAGTACTATTGGGTATGCTGTTAAAAACGCATTCTCATATTTGACGGAACTTTTGTTAGTTTTGACAGAACAGACGCCTGCTATATGCTCCGATTAAATAGTTCGTCAAACTGATGAAATTCATTTTGTCGGTTTTTTAACGATATTTATATCGTTAAAAATGAGGGCGATTTTAAATAATATAATAATTTAATATCGACAAGCTGATGACAAAACCATTTTTTAAAAAAATAAATTATAATTTGTATTTTATATTATAGAATTAGATGATGGTTGTGATATGCAAAAACCGACTGCTTGGAAGCGGAATAAGTCAAAACGATTTCTAAAATTGACGAAAATGGCCTAGACATTCGCTTGAATGCTAACAAAAATGAGAGTTATTTCTAAGAGTGCTGGTTGACCAGAAAAATAATATAGAAAACCTTTCCAGGATCGAAGCAGAAATAAATCTGTCGATAACATATTTCCTACCTTCTCGGGCGAAAAAAGAAAACCCAGGTAAAGAGAGAAAAAAAAAATTCGTCACTTTATATGAGGTTTGGATTTGGCGGACCCGTAATGCGCCACACTCCACTGGAATCGGTGGCAGCGGAAAACTGCTCCAGCCAATTATCCATACGACGGTAAAGGCATTAAACTGCTGAGAACCGTGGACCTTGCAAAAAAGATGGCTATAATTCCTCGATACAAACGCCGTTTTTTCTTTATCTTGCTGTGCGCTGTTATTCTCCTGCAATCATTGCACTCAGGGCAGCTATTCGTTATTCCAATCGTTTAGTGGAGATTTGTTGTGCCCCTTTATCTTCTTTGACGAGTTCCTGATGTTGTAAGGGTTTGTTGTCGAAGACTCGTAAAGCGAGATAAGGTTCGTAAAAGTTCGGGCACGCGCCTGTCTTATCGGAGTTTTGCAGGGGGGACAAACGGCGGCACTGTCCTCTGCTCTTGTTTGTTATTTTAAAGAATTTTTCTTAAGTGTTCTTTCGCTTGAAGCGGGGGAGGAGAAGCATCGGCAGAGGTCGTGAAATGGTTTTTTTTTTTGTCTGATTTTTTTTTAACGTCGTTAATTTAAGTTTGTTTAAAACGTTGGTTTTCCATCCCAAACAGTGGTCCGTGAAGAGAGTTCTGCGGAGCTATTGTCTAATCAATATAATGGTTTTTGGGATTTTGTTTAAAATGCATATTTAATTGTTACTCTTTTTATACAAAAAAATAAAGAAAGAATCAATATTTAATTCAACGAAACAACTATATGCATTGGAAATTAATTTTCAACTTTCATACGCTGTTAAAAAAAGGTACTTAAAAATGAGTACTTGAACCTACCCATTTTTCTCTGAGTACAATTGCATCGTAAATGAGCGATGATGTACTCAAATTTAAGTAACAGTATTTCTTAAAAAATGGGCAATGGGATTTAATATTGCTAATCTCAGCTTCTGTTCAAGCCATCTTAATAAAAGAGACCTGATAAATTTAAGGCATGAGCTATGTTTCGATTTGTATCGAAATTCCGGAAGTAAAAAAATATCGCGGTTTTGATTTATAATTTTTGATTTGACGACAAATCAGTTTTACGAATACTCGTTTTCACGCTTACTCGATTTCACGAATACTCGAAAGTACACTCGGAAGTACGGAGGTAGTCCATAGAAACACTCGTTTATCCAGAACAACACCTGGGATGCCAAAAGTAATTTTGCAAATCCGAAGAAACCATACAGAACTTAATTGGTTTATTATTTTACTTTCTCTTTCATAAGCTTAGAAACTTGATTACGTTCGCGGACATCCATTTATTAAAAAAAAATCGATTTATCGGAAAATATCGATATATCAGAAAATATCGATTTATCGGAAAATATCGATATATCAGAAAATATCGATTTATCGGAAAATATCGATTTATCGGAAAATATTGATATTTGATTGGCATTGATTGTTCATATGTAAAACAAAAATGTTATAGGTATTGTAATACAATAATTAATTATTCGTATATAGGTAACTAAAAACATAATTTAAAATAAGTATTTAAAGAACAGCAGGAATGGTAATGACATTACAATTATGTTAATAAAGTTGCTGTAGTTGTAAATAACAATAATTATAATATTTGCGTATTTAAGATTACTTTTACGGCCCTTGCACAAATTAAGTGTCAAAAGAAAGATAACTTTTAGGAACAGTGACAAATCGTACGTTCATATCATAAATATCAACAGTTCTTTTTAAAAATTCCTTAAAAAATAATTTGTTTCTAAGCAGTTTTTAAACTGCTTAGAAACGTTTGGTAGAACCTTTGGTAGAGCTGCCACCTATGAGAAGAACAGTTAAACCTTTTTTCTAAAAAGAATTAAAAAAAATTACTTCCCACGGATGTAGGGGGGGATGGTTGTTTATGCAAGAATTATCGTCACTTTCATGCTAGTAATAATAATAACAATAATAATAAAAAAGGAATAATAATAATAACAATAATAAAAGTAATAATAATAACAATAATAAAAGTAATAATAATAATAATACTAATAACAGCAACAATAATAATAATAATTAATAATAATAATAATAAATAAAAATAAATAATAAAAATAATAAATAATAATAAATAAAAATTAATAATAATAAATAAAAAAAAAAAAAATAATAAATAAAAAATAATAAAAAAAAATAATAAAAAAATAATAATAAATAAAAAAATAATAAAAATAATAAATAAAAAATAATAAAAAAAAATAATAAAAAATAATAAAAAAAAAATTTAAAAAAATAATAATAAATAATAATAAATAATAATAATAAATAAAAATAAATATTTATAATAAATAAAAATAAATAATAATAAATAAAAATAAATAATAATAATAAATAAAAATAAATAATAATAATAAATAAAAATAAATAATAATAATAAATAATAATTAACCTATTAATAATAATAAAAGTAATGATAATAATAAATAATAATTATCCTAATAATAATAATAAAAGTAATGATAATAATAAAAGTAATAATAATAATAACACTTACAATAATAAAAGTAGCATAGAAAATAATAATACTTATAACTAATAATAAATACTTAAAACTTATAATAAATACTTATAACTTCTAACAAACATTTATAAATAATAACAAACACATGACTAATAAGAAACGTTTATAACTAATAGCACACACTTATAACTAATAATGAACTGATAAACTAAACTAATAACTACGAATAATAATAATGATAACAATACTAAATGATAATAAGGATGAAGTAGGGTGATGTTTATTTTTATCGAACGTATTGATCTTATAAACATGTTAATGGTTTGATTCAAATCTTCGCATTCCAACATTTCTTTCGACGAAATCTCCCGCATATTTACCAAGTACTTCCAGGTTTATCGAACTCGGATATTTATTTAAAGTGCTTTCCATTAAGTTCCGAATTTAAGAACAGAGAGAGAGAGAAAAAGGATTAAATTCTTTTCGAGCTCGTTCCGAGCGAACCAACTGTTGAAATCCCTTTCATAAATTAGCCGCGCGCAGCAAACGCGCCTCGCTGAGTTTTAAATTCCACTGAGGGATCAAAAATGTCGCCATTTACTGAAACTAACATACTTAACTCTGAGAGGAAGCCAGACTCCAACTTGACACAATAAGAGGATTTAACGTGGGGGGGGGGGGGGGCGAGGGGGGGGTTTAAGACAATATTTTCCGAAATCGGCAAAATCTTAACCGGGGTCTTTTGAATGGCGGTGTTGTATTTGCATTGAAACGGTGCGTATATTTCGGTGTCTATATTTCCACTTGGAAGTTCTTTTCGGGCTTAATAGAAGAAATAAAGGGTTCGCAGTTTCGATGGAAGTCGAGCGTGTTGAAAATGTGCTTAGGATGGTACATTGGAAGTTTAAATACTTTATTTGTGATACTTTACAACGAAATCGTATGAAAGTTGAGGCGAGTAGGCAGCGGCAATTAAAAGTCAATTACAAAAAAAAAAGATATTTAAGAATGTTGTGAATATTTTTAAAAATACAGTGTGGTCACAAATTAATGATGACTGGTCATTGTTTGGCTATATTACTATTGGCTGTAGTGATATAATAAAATATTATTTTTACTCAACTACTTTGCTTATATTTAAAAAAAAAATTGTTTAAATTATAAGAGAAGTAGTTGGGAAAATACAATTTAATTCTGCCAATGTAGCTAAATGTGATTCAGCCAAACATTAACCATTCGTCAATTTTTTGTGACCATCCTGTGTATTTTATGCTAAAACTGAAGAGTGGATAGAAATTCATTAATTCATATGAGGAGTGCAAATGCAAAAAAAACTATTAGATTTTGCTTCTATATCTTATACTTTGGTTTTATTTAAAAAATATTATGCTTATTTTATATATATATATATACATATATATATATATATATATATATATATACATATATATATATATATATATATATATATATATATATATATATATATATATATATATATATATATATACATATATATATATATATATATATATATATATATATATATATATATATATATATATATATATATATATATATATATATATATATATATATATATATATATATATATATATATATATATATATATATATATATATATATATATATATATATATATATATATATATATATATATATATATATATATATATATATATATATATATATATATATATATATATATATATATATATATATATATATATATATATATAAAATAAGCATAATATTTTTTAAATAAAACCAAAGTATAAGATATAGAAGCAAAATCTAATTTCCAAAAAGACGATATCCAGTTTTTCCAGGTACAAAATACACTTTTTTTTACAGAGTCAGATATATTTTTACGTGATCAAAAATAATTTTATTTTGAAGAAAAATATAATCTGGTTGAAATGTCTTTAGAAGTTATAGTAATATTTTAAGGGTAGAAATAAGATTAATCTTTTGAAGGATTTCCTCGAAACTCTGGCAATCTTTCCTCTGTATCACAGGAAAATAGATACCAACAAAAGGTTATCATAAGAATAGGATAAAAATGTATACATTCATTTTAAGGTTTGGGATATAATTGAATAGTAGTTCATAGGAATATAACTAATAATTTGCCGACTTATCTTTAAAATAATAAGAGAGTCTATGTGTGGATTGCAATACAAAATTCAGAAATGTTTGCACGGCTGTTTTTCGACGCGTCCATTTGTGCACCAGGGTAAATAATTAAAAAAAATGGTTCTTTAAATTAATTCTTTTGGGGTATTTTGTTCAGATACCTTTAAATTTAACGTAAATATAACAAATATTCAAAAGATGTATTCGATTAATTACCATTACCGATTTTTTTTAAAAAAAAGTTTAAAGTACGCATTTGCAGCATTGCAGTCTTTTCAGTTTAAAATGTTAATTTCCTGCCAACCAATATCGCTGAAACTGCCAATGAGGGGTAGATGTTCAGGCGCATTTTTCTTCTGTCGATACCTGCATTAATTTCTATTTATAAATAATGAAATATTAATTTCTTAATTCCATTCTTTTCAAAAATTAATTAATGGCTGCCATTTAAAATATAATATGACGTTTTTGTTCAAAATTGAAATGCCATTAGCTTTGAAAGGTACCCAAAAAATGTTATACTATACTGCAGCCAAATAAATTAATGGCTGAAATGTAATATAACGTTTTTGTTCAAAATTTAAATTCTATTAGCTTTAAAAGGTGCTCAAAAATTTTATACTATAATGTTATATATAATTGAGGGATTCAGTATTTTCGGGTACCCTTAAAAGCGGATATATTTTAAATTTTAAACAAAAAATTTATATTACATTGCAGCCAAACAAATTAATAACTGCAATATAATATAACGTTTTTGCCAAAATTGAAAATCTATCCGCTTTAAAAGGTAACCGAAAACACTGTATCCCTGAATTAGGACGAGTTTAAATACTTCTATCCATGATAAAATATAAATGGACTTTTGAATAATAGAAATAGAAATAAACTTTTGGATAATAGAAATGAAGATAGACTTTTGAAAAAAATATAAATGCATAAATTATGGATTTCTAAGCCATTTTGTTTACAAAGACGGGCAAATTTCCTTTTCAAACAAAGTTGATATTGGATTGGGAGTATAAATGAAGTGAATTCAGCCTCAATTGCATTTCACCAAGGATGAAAATAAAATAAATCGATGGATAAAAATTCTGATCACCCTTCCCTTTTATTATATGACAACAGCTCTCCTAATATAGTAATCTAAGAAACACAAAAACCCTACACTACAGTGATGAAAACAAACACCATCCAGTCAGAAAGATCCCTATAAATTTCCCGACTTCTCCCTCTCTCTCAGCATTAAATCCCTTTGTCCCCAAAGAAGAAAAGAACTACAGATGGACCCACAATAAAAAAAAATCACACAAAAATACCATCAAAAGTATAGAGATAAAACGCACCCTTCCAAATCCCATGGACTGTTATCTCACAAGAAACGGGAGGACATCTTTTCTTGAATTAGTTTATATCGAAGGGATAGCATATCCCAAAGAAAGTGTCTTCGTACCATCGGCTTGTATCGTGAATATAAGATCAATCGATTGCAGAAAGAAAGAATCCATCGGAAAATCGTTATCGTCCGTTTTGGAAATAAATCACCGGCATGCCTCCAATCGGGTGTGAAGGGGGGCTGATAGCTCAGGTGGATAAGTAATTGGCGATGGAAAGAAAACAAATGGTGAAGCTAATAATTCCGGAGCAGGTAATAAGGTGGAGCTAGTTTCCCGATTAATTTTGTTTTCGACTGTAAGGGTTTTAACGTCTGGATGTAGAATTTGTAGGGGGATTAGGGGTTGGTAAGTATTATGTAGAGATGTTTATGGTGTAGGTATTTGGTGTTTTTTGTAGATTGGAAAGATTAGTTTTGTATTAGTGAGATATATTGGTCTATATTTTGATGTAGAATTCCCTATTTATAATGAGTTATAGTATATAGTATACCCTATTTATAATAGTTATATTTATTAATGAGTTATAGATGTCCCTTCCCAATGTTGGTAAATTCTTGTAGACTTGGCGAAATCACAAACCTAGTTGGCAAACTTGGGATTTTTTAAAGATTTTTTCTAAATGAAGCCAAGACGTTTTATTAAAGTACAAATAAAACGTTAAAATAAAAAATAAAAATCCATCAGGTCTGGACATGTTTCGGAAGATACATCTCCCTTCTACTGATGAAGGGAGATGTATCTTCCGAAACATGTCCGGATCTGATGGATTTTAATTTTTTATTTTAACGTTGTATTTGTATTTTAATATTCTTAACGCAAAGTTCTATAAGACGAGTTTTGATCTTAAGACGTTTTATTTTTTAAAAAAAAGCCAATTTTTTTTTATAAGTTTGATAATTACACTTTTGAAAATAGGTATTCAATAATAAGTCAAATGTACTCATTTTTGAATACATTCCATGCTTATCATGGTTCCGAATACATAAGTTTCAATTTTGAAAAAGACGTGTACTGAAAAATGAGTACAATGGGTAAAAATGAATAAAAAGAGCAGATGCTAGCCTGTAAAACCTGCTTCTATCTTCTGAATAACTATTTTAAGTGTGTCAGGTCGCTTTGTTAAGATGGCTTGAACAGAAGCTGATATTAGCAATATTAAATCACACTGCCATTTTTGCGAAAGTACGGTTACTTCAATTTGCGTACGTCATCGCACAATTACGACGCAATTGTACTCAAAGAAAAACGAGTAAGTTCATGTACTCATTTTTAAGCACCTTTTTTTACAGTACAGTTTCTACTCAACTCAGTTTGCAGTTCCTTGAAAGCCAATGAAACCTAATAAAGTACATGGAAAGAACCAACACGACAATGGACAACTCTACCAAGAAAGAAAAATCGATGCAGATATTAGCAAATAAATTTAGAAGACCTTAGAGTAATAGAGCTGAGATTAGCAATATTAAATCACATTGTTCATTTTTGAGAAAGTGCGATTACTTAAATTTAAGTACGTCATCGCTCATTTATGACGCAATTGTACTCAAAGAAAAACGAGAACGTTCATGTACTCATTTTTCAGCACTTTTTTTTACAGTACAGTTTCTACTCAACTCAGTTTGCAGTTCCTTGAAAGCCAATGAAACCTAATAAAGTACATGGAAAGAACCAACACGACAATGGACAACTCTACCAAGAAAGAAAAATCGATGCAGATATTAGCACAAATAAATTTAGAAGACCTTAGAGTAATAGAGCTGAGATTAGCAATATTAAATCACATTGTTCATTTTTGAGAAAGTACGATTACTTAAATTTAAGTACGTCATCGCTCATTTATGACGCAATTGTACTCAAAGAAAAACGAGAACGTTCATGTACTCATTTTTCAGCACTTTTTTTACAGTGTAAGTTTGCGATTTTATCAAGCCCACAGGAATTTATTAATATTCTTACGGCCCTTGTAGGCATTAAAAATGCTGTGGAGTAAATACAGCAACAGCCTATTTAATCGAAAACGGCAAAAAAGTTTCGTCATATTTGATAATGCATTTAAAAACACTTCATTTCAATATTAATACTTTTCCCTTCAAGTGTTCAATGTGTTCATTTATTAATGAACATTTGTTTATATTCCCGAGGCGACTTTCTTCAGGAAATACCTGGGGTCCCTCAACCACAACCGCCCTAAACCGGCTGAAGCCGAAGCAAGGCGGTTAAATGGCGACTAAAATTTGGGGTGCAATTCCCACATATCTTGGGGAACCATTCCAAATTAGGACTCAGCCGAAGCGAGAGAAATTTAATTTTTGGGAGAGGGAGGGATTCAAATTACATAAATGGGGTTAAATTTGGGAGCGCCAGGAACCCCCCGAGCTCGGTTTTGAAGGGGGGAGGGGGATTGGTTAGACACTGGACTAGCGCCAGTTAAATTGTTAACAAGTAGTGTGGAATCCGATGGAATTCCTCTTGTATTAAATTGCATCTCACTTCTGGGATTATCTAATAAAGCTCACAAAACTTGGTTATAAAATGATAGCCGGGTTAGCGAGTTAAGTTCGTTAGGGTCGTCATATATTTAATTATGTATTATGTTAGGTTTCTCTACTATGTTTCGAGTGCTCTAGTAACGACTATTTAGTAATGGTACTTATAATGTAGTTATTTAAGTGTGTTTCGAGTATTTAGTTGATTAATGTTTCCTGAAAATATTTGTATTTGTACATATGATACAGTAGAACTCCAATTATCCGGATCAATGAGGACAAGATCACATCCGGATAATCGAATGTCGAGATGATTGGATAATTCACGAAAAAAAGATTATTTCTTAGTAAAAAACTAACTTTGCTTTAGTTTGTAATGTCTTTTAATGACTATAAAAACACTAACATTCACCGATAAGAACTTTTAAAATGTAGATTTTTTTTCTTCTTAAAAGCGATCCGGATGATTGGTGATCCACTTTGTTTGATCCGGATAACTGGAGTTTGGATAATTGAAGTTCTACTGTATTTGTATTTGCAGATCTCATGCGGATTCTGGTGAAATTAGTTCGACCAATTATCTTACGAAAAAATATTTTTTAAATTTTTTTGAAATATATTTTTTAATTATTTCAAGTGTTCGAGTATTACATGTGGTTAGGTTATTTAGTAATGGTACTTATAATGTAGTTATTTAAGTGTGTTTCGAGTATTTAGTTGATTAATGTTTCCTGAGAATATTTGTATTTGTACATACGATACAGTAGAACTCATATTATCCGGATCAATGAGGACAAGATCCAATCCGGATAATCGAATATCCAGATGATTGGATAATTCACGAAAAAAAGGTTATTTCTTAGTCAAAAAAATTTACTTTGCTTTAGTATGTAATGTCATTTATAATGACTATTAAAAAAATATCAGATATGTAGATTTTATTGAATTTTTTTCCTCAAAGTGATCCGGATGATTGGCTATCCACTTTGTTTTATCTGGATAACTGGAGTTTGGATAATTGGCGTTCAACTGTATTGTATTTGCACATATATCTTGCAGATTCTTGCGAAATTAGTTCGACCAATTATGTTCTGAAATAATATTTTTTTAATTATTTGTGTGTTAAACAAAATAAATGTTTTTGTTAATTAAAAAACGATGACTTGACGAGTTTTGAGTTATTGACGAGAATCTAAATAAATAAAATTCAATTATTTAGATGTTTCTTTTAGATGGATTACATTTTTCAATTAGTTTTTATTATTAGAAATTAGATAATTAAAAAAAAATAAAACAATTATATTTATTGTAAAATTTAGGATTCTTAAGTCAGAATTTTCGTGATTACTAATTATGATTTTTTTTTTATCCCTTTAATAATTTTTATTTTTATCGGTAATATAATTTCTAAATTTGTTACTTTTGAAATATTTAAATTGATAGTTTTCATTTAATAACACTTCTTTACCAAACACTTATATGAATTACACTGATCTCACACTTCGCTGATTACATTAAATACGTTACTGCTTCTCCGAAAATCAAGGCTCTTCTCCATTTCAAGAAAAATCTGACCTTTCCTCTCTCTCTCCGAGTACCAAGGACCAAGGAAGCTCTAAACGAAGTTTAAATTCTCTCTCCCAGCCTATTCGATCTCAGAGCTGCAACTGAATTACCCTATCAGCATTTTAAATTTCTTCGACGCATCGTGCTTCTACTATTTCAAGAAAGGGAACTCAAAAGCTCGATCAATAGGGCAGTTTCCACCGGCTCCCGCTCTGCCTTCTTATTGCAAACTTGTAGTTTAATATTGTATGGAAATTCGCTCCTGTTCTTCTGCGTTCGGTGTTTTGTTTGTTACCTGTTTTTCAGATTTTGCAATTCCGCGCTTCATAGATTGCTGCTCAAAGTTATATTTCGGTGTTCTTCACTTTTGAACGCACTGTCTTTCGGTTCCTCGTTCTCTGTTTATTGGTTTTCTTTTAACTATTTCATTGTTAAGTTTTTTTTACTGTTTTACACATCACTCTGCTAGTCTCTTAGAAACAGAAAAGAGAATGCACGAATTTATCGAAGATGAAAGTTATGTGTATAAATACAGCTCTCCATGAACGTATATAAGGTACAACTGTTTTATTATCTTAAATAGTTAGTAATTAATATAACTTTTGAAATCCATTTTCTGGTATGTATAATTTTATAGGTTTCTTCAAGGTAATGACCATAGACAAATTTCATTGATTGAACAATAATAAGCATGCCAACATAAAATAACTTTTTTAGATTACACTAGTTTAAGAAAATTATTTTGATTACTGGCCTCCAGAGGTCAGTGTATTTTATCTTTAAACGAACATAATTTTTAATCACAAGAGTTGTTTAAAAATATCCACCCAAGTACTAATTTCCATTTTTTAAGAAACATTTTCGATTTAAGATTTGAAAGGTTTAATCTTTTCTTATTCAGCTTTTTGGATCAGTTACTTGAACACGAATATCATAGTTCGTTATCGTAAAATAAATCCATAAGTAGTGTTTGTGTATTTAAATAGAAAATTTAGAGAATAAGTTAAACTCTTTGCAACAAACATAAGTTTTTGAATTCCAGTACATTGTCTCAATACAACATCAACCGAATCCTCCCAACATTGACAATCCCTCTTCCACCTCGTTAAGACAGGGGCGCCCCAGCAAACGTGCCCCTGCATTCCAAACCTGCCCCGGCGCGACGGACCACTTGAGGTGAATAACGAGCGATGCGCTTTACAAAAGCATCGCCCCATCCTTTGCATCAATCAGGGGAATAAGCAGTCGCCGCCCTTGCAAACGGGGCGCACACTCCCTCAAAGGTCAGCCGGGGAGGAGTGTTTACACGTACACGCATATCCCCCCCCTCTACTCTTTTCCCGCAATCGATGTCAATGGCCAAGAGGAATCAACCGGTGTGGTTAGAAAGGTAACGGGCACAGGTGTCCGTGATGCATGGAAGAAGGACCCGTTCCTGTCTGTCATCGTCGGATTGTTTGGCAGGGTTTTGGGTTTGTTGTTTGCATCGGTGGGATTGGGGTTGAGAAGGGTTTGGCAGTTTCGGGAATTGTTTCGAACGCGTCGTGGCACCTACGTGTGCAAATTTGGCGTGTGTTTTAAGGGGTGCCGGGGGAAATGATGGTGTGTTGTGTAGCGAAGGGTTGAGGTGTCTGCCATTTGAATTGTAATTCTGAATAAATATTGAATCCAGATGATTGAATTTGGTAGAAAAAAATCAATATGGGAAATTAAAATTTCCAGGTATACTTTATTATTAAAATACAAATGAAACGTAAAACATAAACGCCAAAGACATCCGCATGGTATCTGGTGATGTAAAATCTCTCTTCATCATCGTTTCTATTCAGGGCGCATTGGTGTGCCTTGAAGATCGTCTCAGATATTTGAATTTTACACAATTTGAAATAGATGATTTAATTTCCCTCACTAAGACTTTCCTTTGGCAAACCAATTTTGTGTTATAGAGTAAATTGCATAGACAAGCACTGAAGGTTTGGCTATGTGACATGTACTTAGAGATATTTATATGGATTAATTTGAAGAAAAAAATTTCACTAGTTAAATTTCCTCTTTGGATCCGTTATTTTGCCGACACTTTTGTCTTATTAAACAACTCCACCGTAGAATTTGACATGATTCTTCCTTTATTAAATTCCATAGATCCCAATATATAATTCACTGTCGAATTGGAATCTAACCCCCATATACAAAAATTATTATTATAAGTCTTGTCACCCCATACAACAAAAAATGGCAGCTTTTTACACTTTTATTAACCGTGCTTTAAACATTTGGTTTCCACCTTATTCACTCCAGTCTGAATTAGAATATTTGAGAATACTGTCGCCGTGGATCGAGGTTTTATCATCCAGCGTCGTCGACAAGGCTGTACATAAACTTAAAAATCCACTTACAAATTTCAATATATCTGAACGCTCTATAATGTTTTGGTTGTTTTTCAATATTATCTACAGATCAGCCATAACATTTATAAAATTATCAGTAAATTCGACATACGTTCCATTTTTTTCTCTTATCAATAGGACCATCCTCACACAACTTAGAGACCCCATTGACGACCTTAATAACTGAGCATGTGTAGTATCTTATGTCAATGTGGCATGTCGTACATCGGTCAATCAAAAAGAGCATTAACATTTTCCCATCCAGGAGCACCAAGCACTTAATATCAAACAAGAAATAAAGAAATCCTCCATTTCCAGGCCTTCTTGTGAACATAATCATATATTTAATTTTTGAAGCACATTTATTTTGCAAACCCAAATCTCCAGTCGAACTTGACTTCCTGGAGGAGTTTCACATTTTTAGCAATATTGATTTGATTGTTAATGAAACCTTCGCTGTTGCAGTTTTTTCTGGTTGTTGGTACACAATAGTTAACACCACTCAATTTGTTCTTCGACAACACTTTCAATTCTGGATTTATTTTCATTTTTCCGTGCACACATAACTTTTTCATTTCTGTTGGTAAAGGAAGATGTATCTCCCGAAGATGTATCTCCTGGATTTTATGATTTTTATTGCGTAGTTTTTACGTTGCGTTTGTATTTTAATATTCTATACGACGAGTCTGTCTTTATCTTATACTTTATTACTCAAAACATGAAGAATATCAAACAAGAACTTTAATGCCTTCTTCAATGATTTATTTGAAGAAAAATGAGTATTAACTATTTTTAAATTTACAGCGCTTATTATATATGACTTTATTTGTGAATACTAATTCATTTTCTATTAACACAAAGATTGATAAATCAAATTATACTAATAATGAACGTATTGTGTGAAAATTCACACAATCACATTTCATGAAACCAATTATGCAATCTTCAATATTCCGATTGCCGAAGAAAAATATGACAACTAAATATAAAAATGTTTAATAATTATTATTATTTGTAAATATTTTTTAACTGCAAATTAGTTTTTTTTTAATTTGTGATTTGCGGCATTTATATTTTCTAATTGCTTTACTTTTGTTCAGTTAAGCGTTTTTGGTTACGTAATTCTCATATTTGTTACGGTTTTCAAAGCGATTCCTTATTATGCAATGGAATTATTTAATACCTCTATAAAAATTACGGCTTTTCATGCTTGAAAATTCAATATAAATAGCTTTACAATATGCTGAATGTGTGAAACGTTACATAAAATGTCAATATAAATTATAACAATTTAAATATATTTATAATTATTACCTACACATAATAACTATTTCGAATCATATCAGGGATAGTAAAAGAGGCAAGAGCCTCCAAAGCGATGTGTTTGATTTATGCCAACAAATCCCTATAGAAGTTTCAAAACTAAAAAAGAAGCCAAATGATGTTTGTGCAAAATAAAAAAGGACACTACCTACTTTCCATTAATTAAAGTAAATAACTCAAATATTATATGCCTATTTTTATACCAAAGATCCAATGTACAGGAACACACTATAAAAAAAACCTCACAAAAATGACATCAGGTTAATTTTTTCAGAAACTTCTCTTTTATACGATATTGCATTTTCATCAAACGTCAGCCCCCTATCCCCCCCCCCCCCCCTTCAAGTAAATAAAGAGCCCAAATAAAATAAAGATTGGAGCTGAATAATGAAGAAGGTAAATAAGGAGAAGAGTGGAGATGCCTGTCAATCTGCATTCCTTTTGATTAGATTACCAATGTGGGCACGTATTACGCTATCTGCCATGCCCCCTCCCCCACACACAAAAGAAGAGGTAAAATGTGAAATAGGCTTACTGGGCATAAAATATTACGGATGCGGATAAGATATTTATATTGGAATGGATAAAGTTGTTCAGTAGAGCTGCAACACAATGCGCCCCGCCATGTTCTTTCTATTCTGACTTCGGGATTTTTTTTTTTTTATTTTTCCCTTTGCGGTATATGTTGAAGATTTTCTTCTTCCTTTCCCTATTTCCCTTTTTTAGGTTATCCAGTTCGGTGATGCCAAGTGCGGCATTATATCGCCAATTTGGCAGTTTTATTACTCGTGGCAAACCTATATTTGCAGTCGAGTGAAAAATTGGATTATTCGTGATTTATTTTTTAGGTTTTGTGTTTATTTTTGGAAATTTACAATTTTTTTAATGACTTTAAAAGAATTATAAGATGTTTACAGCAAAATATTAAGCGGAGGGTAATTTTTGTAGTAAAATATTAAGCGGAGGGTAAAATTGGATTATTCGTGAAATAATTTAAATTTTTTTTTTTTAGGATTTGTGTTTATTTTTGGAAAATTAGAATAATTTTTTTAATGACTTTAAAAAAGAATTATAAGATATTTACAGTAAAATATTAAGCGGAGGGTAATTATTGTAGTAAATATTAAGCGAAGGGTAAAAATGGATTATTCGTGAAATTTAAAAAAAAAAAATTTTTTTTTAGGATTTGTGTTTATTTTTGAAAAATTAGAATTTCTTTTAATAAAATGAATTTAAAAATGAATTATAAGATATTTACAGTAAAATATTAAGCGGATGGTAATTATTGAAGTAAAATATTAAGCGAAGGGTAAAATTGGATTATTCGTGAAATTAAAAATTTTTTTTTTTTTTAGGATTTGTGTTTATTTTTGGAAAATTAGAATTTCTTTTAATGACTTTAAAAAAGAATTATAAGATATTTACAGTAAAATATTAAGCGGAGGGTAATTATTGTAGTAAAATATTAAGCGAAGGGTAAAATTTAATTATTCGTGAAATTTTTTTAAAAACTTTTTTTTAGGCTTTGTGTTTATTTTTGGAAAATTAGAATTTTTTTATGACTTTAAAAAATAATTATAACATATTTATAGTAAAATATTAAGCGGAGGGTAATTATTGTAGTAAAATATTAAGCGGAGGGTAAAATTGGATTATTCGTGATTTTTTAATTTTTTAGGGTTTGCGTTCATTTTTGGAAAATTATAATTATTTTTAATGATTTAAAAAAAAAAATTATAAGATATTTACTGTAAAATATCAAGCGGGGTAATATTATAGTGTCTTGGCGAATACATATAATATTTTGTTTTAAGTATAAGAACTTATGATATTGACTTCGACGATATATAAAGTTCAGAATCCGTAGTAGAGTTTTCAAGTAGGTTTATTATGCTTCTGTTGGAGAACGCTGCTAAATAGCCGTGACGCAGAGACACACATCTTACATCTTTAATGATTGGGTTAGGAATGCACTGATTTAAGAAGGATTGCCCAAGAGGTGTTGCAAAGTTTAGATTCACACGGATACCAGTGATCATATAAGGATAAAAACTGAGTTGTTGAAGACATAGCTCAGAAGAATAGAATGTGATTTGCGTGCGATAGATGCGCAGTTGAAACTGAATAGTAAATTAGAAAATAATTATGGGAAAAGAGACGTTATTTGGAATTATGGATACATTACATACATATAAAAGTTAAAGTAATAATTGCCAATTAGATTTTGTAAATTTATTTTTTTCTATTTTCTTTGAATAGATTTTTTAATTAATAAAATTAATCACACGTCTTCAAATAAGATATTAAATACAAAAAATTTCATTTCAGCAGAACAAAGAACTATACTATGTACCTAATACTATGTAATAAGATATTAAATACAAAAAATGTCCTTTCAGCAGAACAAAGAACTATACTATGTAACTAATACTATGTAATAAGATATTAAATACAAAAAATGTCATTTCAGCAGAACAAAGAACTATACTATGTAACTAATATTATGTAATAAGATATTAAATACAAAAAATGTCATTTCAGCAGAACAAAGAACTATTCTATGTATCTAATACTATGTAATAAGATATTAAATACAAAAAATGTCATTTCAACAGAACAAAGAACTATACTATGTAACTAATATTATGTAATAAGATATTAAATACAAAAAATGTATTTTCAACAGAACAAAGAACTATAATATAACTAATATTATGTAATAAGATATTAAATACAAAAAATGTCATTTCAGCAGCACAAAAAACTATACTATGTACCTAATACTATGTAATAAGATTTTAAATACAAAAAAATGTCTTTTCAACAGAACAAAGAAATAAGGATTAGTTCCAATAGAAAAATCTCGCTAACAGAAAATAAATAAATAAGCTGTTTCGTCTGACTTCGAGGGTCTTCATCTACTTCACATACGTGCTTCGCTCTACATCTACATATTACATGCAATATCCCAATTGCGGCCGAAGGGAGCCGGGTTACCATATTCTCTAAGAAGAACACAATTGTTTATCGCCCAGACAAAAGGTTGCCGTGGGCCGCAATTGGAACTTTACGATTTTGCATACATCGTAGCCTAATGTTCTATCGAACGAGCCCAATTTTATTTAAATTGTGCTGTTTGTTATAGAGTTACAGTGTGAGAACGAATAGTCCTAAACTATTTTAGTATTCACTTAATAAAATTTAAATAAAAAAAATAATAATATGTACATTTTGAGAAGCATCGGTTTGGTGTGAAATTTGGCGAACTTTCCTTCAGTTTGGTGTCGCATTTGGCGAACTTTCCATCAGTTTGGTGATCTCGAAATTTCCGGGTTGGCAGTCCTGTCCAGTTGCCTTTTCTTGGGGAAAAAATGGCGGAATCAGCCTGGGGGAAAACAGCAAGAGAGGGAGGAAAATATTCATTCATTCTTCCGGGTTGGGCTTTTTATTTAATTTATGATGGTTAACGTAGTCCGATGCTGGAATCGATAATTGAAATTTTGGCTGCCTAGTTATATTCAGAATGTTTCGTGGTGCGGTATGTAATGTTAAGCTTCGTTTTTAACATTGAAATACAATGGTACATTTTATTCATTTGTAAATGTTGTGGTATTAGTTAACGTTGAATGTGATGGATGGTCATCAAAAACAGAATGTAACTTTCTTCGTCGTAAAATAGATATTATTTTATGAGAAAAAAGTTTTTAAAGTGATGATAAATGCAGATAGAATTGTTAGACTTGAAAGTTATGCATACATTGTAAAAAAAAGGTACTTAAAAATGAGTGAGCTTTTCTTTGAGTATGAATGAGTGATGACAAGTAACCCCCCTTTCTCAAAAATGAGCTTTATGATTTAATATTGCTAATCTCAGCTTCTGTTCAAGCCATATTAACAAAACGACGAGGCAAAATAAAAATAGTTGTTCAGAAGATGGTTTTCCACATTATTTAATATTGATTGCTTAAATGGAAAACGAGTTATTACAACTCAATTATCTTACAACCCATTCTTTTAGCGCACCTTTTTTAACACTTTTCTGTCTATAACTTCGTTTTGTCACCCGGTAGTTTAACGGATAACTTCTCTGGACTGCGTTGCCTTAGGATCCGGTTTCGATTTCCGGTAAATTTTGGTTGAAATGATTGATATTTATAGAAAGTGATTTATGAAGGCACCCTATGTAGGCTAGCATCTGCTCTTTTTATTTATTGTGCTTGTTTTTGAGTACTTGTCTTTTACAAAATTACTAATGTTTTCGGAGCCATGATAAACACCGAATGTAATAAAAAATGAGTACATTTTTATTTATTATTTTATTATTATTATTTTATATTTATTATTATTATTTTATATTTATTATTATTATTTTATATTTATTATTATTATTTTATATTTATTATTATTATTTTATATTTATTATTATTATTTTATATATATTATTATATTTTATATTTATTATTATTATTTTATATATATCATTATTATTTTATATTTAGTATTATTATTTTATATTTATTATTATTATTTTATATTTATTATTATTATTTTATATTTATTATTATTATTTTATATTTATTATTATTATTATTTTATATTTATTATTATTATTTTATATTTATTATTATTATTTTATATTTATTATTATTATTTTATATTTATTATTATTATTTTATATTTATTATTATTATTATTTTATATTTATTATTATTATTATTTTATATTTATTATTATTATTTTATATTTATTATTATTATTTTATATTTATTATTATTATTTTATATTTATTATTATTATTTTATATTTATTATTATTATTTTATATTTATTATTATTATTTTATATTTATTATTATTATTTTATATTTATTATTATTTTATATTTATTATTATTATTTTATATTTGTTATTTTTATTTTATATTTATTATTATTATTTTATATTTATTATTATTATTTTATATTTATTATTATTATTTTATATTTATTATTATTATTTATTTATTTTTGAGTACATAATTTTAACAGTGTAGTTGTGCAAAAAGGCATATTTCTATTTTAAAAAATATATACAAAGTGCCCCCCTTTTTTGTAGAATTATATACTTCATTCTACAAAAGTTTTGGATTCTTATTGTTTCTCAGCTTTTATTATTCACTCTGGTTTGCAAATAATCATTCTATAGTTGGTTTTAATAACTTATTTGCCAATTTTTGTTTTGTTATATATTTTATGCATATTTTCTTTCACTAAAGAAAAATAAAGAGTTAAAACTGTTAATGTAGATAACCATTGTTCATACGAAAATTGTCAATAATTCCGTGCCAACGAGCAAAAGCCTTGCTTTTCATTATAAAGGTCTATTTTTTAGTAGAATACAGCTCCTGCTTGTGTAATTGTAAAATATCTAAGTTGCCAAAAACTACTTTAGGATAAAAAATAGTTATACATTCTTGAACTATTAATAATACAAATTCTTCATTACCTTTTAATTAAAGTACATTATTTTCAATTCATTATTTGAAATTTATTTTCAAATAAGAAAACGTATATGAAGCCTTTCAATCAAATATGAAAATTTAAATTTTGAAAATCTCTCCTTTAGAAATTATGATTTAAAACAATGAAAATGTAAAGAAATTTAATTGAGAAATGTGAAACGATACGTTTTTTTTAAATGACCAATTTTGTACTGAAATTTGTTCAACAAATACATTTAAAGCTTATTCTTACTATCACAATAATCTATTAATCAATAATATGTTGTAATACAGTTCTCGTAATGAATATACTAGTATTTTAAAAAGCTTATTTTAAATTCGAATAATTAAAACAAAAATATTTAAAATGTCTAAAAAAATTTAAATTTTGCAATATAACTATAATAGCTTACAAATTGGGTATAATATACTTTAAATCATAAAAGAAGAAAAATTAAACAGTAAACTAGATATATTAATAAATATGTAGAGCGAATAAAATACCTATATGTATTTGAGAACATTATTACCAGTCAAATATATAACTGTCAATCAAAAACGTAATTACCATTCCATAATTCATATTTACAAATACAAATACAAATACAAATATTGACGACCAACAACAGGCTCAAGGCCCAACAAGGTTGGTCCATCTAGTACCTCTTAACTATCCCCCAATGCATATCTAACTTCTTCTTAAAATCCGTTACTCCTTTACAATTAACAATATTCACTGGCAAGTTGTTCCATTTGTCTATTACCCTATTATAGAAATAGTGTTTTCTCCCTTCCCGATTAAAATAGGATTTGTTAAACTTAAACCCATGACCTCTCGTTCTATCACTCATATTAAAATCTAAACCCTCCACATCTCCTTGTTTGATAAATTTGAATAGTTGAATCAAATCTCCCCTAACCCTTCTTTCTTCCAGAGTATACATATTCAAATTTCTTAATCTATCTTCATAATTCATGCCTGAGAACCCTTGAACCATTTTAGTAGCCCTGTGCTGAATTTTCTCTAACAATGCAATGTCTTTTTTAAGATATGGTGACCAGAACTGTACAGCATACTCAAGATGTGGCCTTACTAAACCTCTGTACAATGGCAAGATAATATCCTTAGATTTTGATGAAACACTTTTCCTGATGTACCCCAACATTCTATTAGCTTTTTTGCTAGCCACTGTACATTGATGACTCATTTTAAAATCCTCATTTACCAACACACCCAGGTCGCTTACAATCTCACTATTTTTGATTTCTGCACCCTGTAAAACATATGCAGCCTTACTATTTTTGATACCCATGTGCAACACTTGACATTTACTGATATTAAAAGACATACCCCATTTAACAGCCCATTCTGATATTTTTGTTAAATCACCTTGTAATTGCTCTATTTGTTCCCCAGAATTCACAGTCCTCATAATTTTTAAATCATCTGCAAAGATGCTGACCTTGCTCCCAATCTCCCAACTGATATCATCAATAAAAATAATAAATAAAAGTGGACCTAACACAGAACCCTGTGGCACTCCACTTTTAACTTCTGCCCACTGAGAGTAATTACCTTTAATTTGCACCCGCTGACTCCTACCAATTAACCAATTCCTTATCCATTGTAAAATTTCACCCCCAATCCCTAACCTTTCCAACTTGAACAGCAATGCCTCGTGGGGAACTTTATCAAATGCTTTCTGGAAATCAATGTATACTACATCTACACTGTTCCTTTTATCTAATTCTTCAGTAACCCTATCGTAGAATTTTAAAAGATTTGTTATACAAGATCTTCCTTTCCTAAATCCATACTGATTATCTGACAGCAAGCTCTCTGATTCCAAAAATGATATGATGCTGTTTTTTATTAATGTTTCAAAAATCTTGCATAACACTGATGTTAAACTAACCGGTCTGTAATTACCAGGTTCACATTTTGCCCCTTTTTTAAAAAGCGGAGTGACATTTGCTAATTTCCAGTCTATTGGTACATTATCCGAATTATACGTCGATTTGAAAATAGTTAGTACAACATCTCCCAGTTCTTCCGCACACTCCACTAGTACTTTTGGGTAAATTTCATCTGGTCCTGGTGCTTTAAAAGGTTTAATACTTCTTAAGTGATAAACTACTTCTTCTCTAGTAAAATTGCATTCCTTAATAACCGGACGCATATTATCCTCTATTTGCATGAAATCAGATTTGAAGTCCTTATTAAAAACTCCCATGAAAAATTCATTTAAAATATTAGCCATTCCTACATCATCTTGAATTAATTTGCCTTGATAATCTTCGAGTGGTCCCAGATGATTATTTCCTTTATTGTTTCCACTGGCGTAAGCAAAAAATCCCTTTGGATTATTGTTGATATCCCTAGCAAGTTTTTCCTCCAATGCTAATTTCTGTTTTCTACTGATATACTTAAACTCCCTTCTAGCTTTTTTATACTCCTTACCATCAGTGTCCCTACCTGTTTCTTTAAATATTTTATACGTCTTTTGTTTTAACTTAAGAGCTCGTTTTGTTTCCTTTGAAAACCACATAGGAGAAAGCTTTCGAACTACATCTTTCTGCCTAAACGAAATATGCTTATTAACAGCTACATTTAATTTATCTTTAAATTCCTTCCATTGATATACTATATGAGAATGCTCCAACCCATCCTTAAAAACATTAGTTACCTCAGCTCGTAACTTATGAAAATTAACATCTCTAAAATTTGGAATTATCCTAATTCCTATATCCTATATCCTAAACTTAATAAAATAATTGTTAAACAAATATTTATTGATGTTAACATTTTAACATCAATGGAGAAATATCTATATTACGATTTATAGTTAAAATTATTCGAATATAAATGAAATGCGTGTATAACTTTGATCCCCGTCGATTAAAATTTTAGTCAACATTATTCAATTTCAAACGAGAATATTCTAGCCATTCTACCAAACGATATTTTTATAATCCTCTCAAATTTTACATCATCTCCGGAAAAAAAAATCATTTCAAATTCGAAATTTATTAGATGGATACAATAAATTATTCAAAGAATTCTAAAACCCCCCAAAAAATAATAATAATAAAAATGGCGTGCAGGAGCTTTCATATTTGTTGTCAACCTAAACTTATTAAAATGATTGGTAAACAAATATTTATTGATGTTAACCTTTTATACAGCAATGGAGAATATATATATATATATATATATATATATATATATAAATATATATATATATATATAAATATATATATATATATATATATATATATATATATATATATATATATATATATATATATATATATATATATATATATATATATATATATATATATATATATATATATATATATATATTAAAATTTATAGTTAAAATTATTCGAATATAAATGAAATGCGTGTATAACTTTGATCCTCGTCGATTAAAATTTTAGTCAACATTATTCAATTTCAAACGAGAATATTCTAGCCATTCTACCAAATGATATTTTTATAATCCTCTCAAATTTTACATCATCTCCGGAAGAAAAAAAAAATCATTTTAAATTCGAAATTTATTAGATGGATACAATAAATTATTCAAAGAATTCTAAAACCCCCCAAAAAATAATAATAATAAAAATGGCGCGCAGGAGCTTTGATAAAAAGATAAAAAGTCTCCCGGGACCGAAATCCTCGGTTCCAAAATTCCATTTTTCTTTCTATCACATGTGAAACTAATTCCGAAATGCGAAAAGGAATAAAATAAGGATATACGGTAATATTTTCATTTGATAGTGCAGTTCGAAAGACCAGGTCAACTTTCTCGTAGGGGTGGAGAGGAGGAGGGGAAAGAGAAACATTAATGCCTAATTTAAATTCTTGCACTTGGAGCCTTAAAGGTTAGATCGCATTTGTTCAGCTGCTTAGCATTTGCTCATCAGCATACGGTTTGGATTCACGCAGTCATACATGCACTCCTTCCCCCCCCCCCTACGCGAAAGGGGTTGAATTCGAACCACAATAGCGTTCCATTTTCCCAGTGCGTGCCGCTGGAGTTGAGTTGTAGGAGGGAGGATTTTCAGACGATGAGGAGAATAAATTGACCGAGAAGTCGATATTCAGTAAGTGAGAGTGGATTAAAGGGGAGCTTTTCTATTGGATAATAGCGCTGTTTGTGCGTCTGGTTGAGTTGCTGTAGTCCTCCTCCCCCGAGTTGTTTCAAGCTGATTGCCAGGCCAAGTATTTGGGGGGGGGGTTTTGGGCGTGTTTCCCATGTTAACCTCGTGTAGAGGGGCTGAATGGACTCTTTGTGTTAAGCTGTGTAATGATTAGTCGCTGAATGTCTTATCAGAGTCAAAATTTCAAAATGTAAAGATATAAAGCATTAGCATATTTATAACACGCTATAGGTTAATGGGTTCAAATCAGACAGTTACTATACAAAAGTAATAATTCAATTTTCTAGTTACATTGTTGATGGAGAGTTAAACTTATAATTCGTTCCATAAAGGATAAGATATTTAATAAATTCAAGAAACTAATAGAATGATTATTCTTTTAATTACAGGTTTAATTGATAAGTTTATTGATTTTTATTTAAGATATTAAATATTTTAAGTCACTAATTATAATATGGTAAACCTAATTAAATCCTTTGAAGAAATAAGTGACAGCTAGTGCATACATACTTTACGAAAACTGCTATAATTTGAGAGATAAATAAAAATAACACAATTGAAAAATCTTTATGTATTTATCAAATAATTATATATTCCTCAAGATATTTTTAAATGGTAAGAAACTTCTATATCTTGACTTTTTGGTTTTTTCTTCATTTATTGTTTACGTTTTCTATTTTGTTATTTTGTTCTATTTATATTTTTATTTATTCTATATTTGTTCTTTGTTTTACTAGTAACTTTAAAAAGAACGAATAGTTCAATTAGTATAATATAATGCGTAATATATAAGTATTTCCGATAATTTTACAGATTATGCATTCAGAAAAATTTGCATCTCATTACAATTTTTTAAAAGTTTTTGCTTACATTTTCAGTTGAGGGTGCGATTTTCTTCTTAACAAAATATAAACAATTGGTACACTGTTGATGATGCATTCTCATATTTGACGAAACAGACACCTGCTATGCTCTAATTAAATATTTCGTTAAAAATGAGGGCGATTTTAAATAATATACAAATTTAATATCTACGAACTGACTCGAACCTCCATGAAGACGAGATTGAATTCTGAAAATATAAGAACCAAACATGAGCTAATAACCCAAAAAAGGGCCAAAAAAGAATTTGAGTAAATGACTGCAGTGCTGTGCACTTTTTGGCTGTCCCTCGGAATCAAATAGAGTCCTTCTGCGTGATACGCCGATACTCTACCATAGTCAGGCTAAAGTGATCACTCAAACCCAATTGGAATATCGGGTATATGAAGTGACTTCCACAGTACCCCTTCCCCTTCTCAGTGAGTCGGACGGAGGAACGAATGAATGAGATGCCTGTGAAGTGTCATCACGTGGGCAGTGGTTGAAGTTGTAGTGGTTGATTCTATGTGGTGTCGCAAGTATTTGTTTAAAGGTTGCGTTGATCTGCAGTCCGGAAGTCACCAATGCAGTTTTTGACTGTCCCTCAGAATCGAAGTGAGGACCTTCTGCGTAATATGCCGATACTCTGCCAGTCCAGGCTAAAGAGATCACCCAAGCGCAAGTAGGGGTGACCCCACATGACTTCCGTTCAAAATTTGAGGATTCTAGTTTCGTTCGAAAGTCCCGTGATTCAACAACGAAACGAGTGTCAAATAAAACTTCAAGTAAGCCCTGACGATCGCCGAATCCTCAAAAATGAGAGTGTTACTCCTGAGAGTGCATCTGCAGTATTTGAAATCGCAAGGCCCTTATTAATTCCGAAAGCAATATCCCGAAATGGAAAATAATTCCTATTCTCATTCGCCAACCCCCCTCCGAAACCTAATCGCGTCCAGAACATTCATGAAAGATTTAATTTCGCGCATTAATATTGCACAGGAATAGATTTAGACCCGCTCCCCCCCCCCCCCCCGCATCCACCAGGAGAATGTAATGGAATAAGTAACCCTCCAAATAAATCAGCTAGATCGCCCCCTGGGCCTCTCGTTTCAAGAAGGCCTCCACCCCCTCCCACCAACTGATAATCAAGTGCGCGAACGTTATTGTCGAACCGTCCTTTTGCTTATATTATTAAAAGGTTAATACGAGAGCGGACGTAAATCCGAATATCGATTTTCTTCAATCGATTGCTGGATGCTACCTGCCCGGCCATTGTCTCGGGGAGACGCGTTTGTAGGTCGGCTTTTAGGAGGCCTAAAGGAACAGCCCGGGGCCGTTGCGATTCCGTAAATTGTGTGACAAATGAGGGGAATGTTTGGGATGTTGTTCGCGAACAAAAGCGGCCAATGGAGAGCGTCCAAACGAGAACCTCCAGAGATTCGATATTGTGAAGGTGCCGGTGTGTTTCGGCCATGAATGAAGTTCGTCCATTTAGCGTCTGTTTACGTCTACTTGGCCTGTTTAGGGGTGTTGCTCAAGTTTTGTATTAAATAAGGCGTCCTGTGTAGTGTGAGTTAGTGCACGCCCATTGTGATGGGCTCTGCTTCTGTCTGAAAAGACGTAATTGACAGCGTGTATTTCGAATCTGTTCAGCATTTGCCTCAAAGCATGTGGTAAGGATGGTTATTCGAATATACAGGGTGTTTAAGAATTATCTTTGAAACTTTGACACGCAATAAAACCTAAAAGAAAAAGAATAGCTAAGATATATTGATTGTATATGTATAAGCACTACATGAAGTATTATTTTTGCACATTTCCCCCCCAAATCCTTAACGAACTATTCGACCACCATTCTAAAACCATTGGTAAGGATGGTTACTCGAATATACAGGGGGTTTAAGAACTATCTTTACAACTTTGACAGGCAATAAAACCTAAAAGAAACAAGATAGCTAAGATATATTGATTATATATGTATAAGCACTACATGAAGTTTTATTTTTGCACCCCCCCCCCCTTCCCAAATCATTAACGAACTATTCGACCACCATTCCAAAACCATTATTGCACCAATAAGCTACCAATGAAATTTCTCCTGACGGGTACATGAAAACTATCTGTATAACGTTGACACACGCAACAAAACCTAAAGGATATAAGATAGTTCAGTTATATTGCTTGTACACATAACAGCTAGTAATATATATATTTAACTGCGTACAAATAAAACTTTATGTGTTGATATTACACGTACAGGCAACATACCTTTGCTATCTTATTTATTTTAGGTTTTATTACGTGTCAAAGTTGCAAAGATAATTCATTCTTAAATAAATACCTTGTATATTTTGCTTAAGTGTTGCATCAAATAAATTTTTCTTTTAAATTTAATATATATTAATATAATATTTACTCTTCTTTAAACTATATGTATGTAAGTCTATAATTATTGGATATGTAAGTCTATAATTATTGGATACAAACATCTAAAGTAGTTACTTAATTTCCATTCATGTATCGTTTACCAATACCTGCGCTTAATTTTTGTTTACGTTTACAATTTGAATTTTTTTTTACATGAAACGTATTTAAAAGTCAACTAATGGATTACCAGGATTCAAACAAGAAATATTCAATTGATAAAACTATTTTCGTCCCTGATTTAAGCAATTTGTGCATTTTTAAAGAGGAATTTAAGTCACAGTTTTTAATCTTATTTTGATAAGATATAAGAAATATCAAATATTCCATTACTTTTAAATTTGAAAAATTGTTCATTTAAAACTTTTAATAAACATTTGATAGCATATAAATCAAAACCCTAATACATTTGAAAGTAGGCCTTTTGTTTGAACCATTAAAACGATGAAGTTGTATATAATTATTTAACGCAATTTCTCTAAGAATCCAAAACATGGTGATGCAATATGATATTGCTTAACATTTATCTAAAAACTAATTTGTCTTATTCATTAATTTGGATACCAAAATTAATTACCTAAATAAACGCTGTCTAGAAACAATTGAGAAGAATAAAATAATCGGTTTATTAACGTTTTTGCACGTTGTATAATATTTAGAAATATTATTAGAATTGTATATCATTATAGTTTTTTTGTTGCTATACATTTTATTGTACTTTAGCTAAGCACATACAATAAATAACAAATTCTATTAATGTCCCCGAATATTACTTTTTAATAAGTCATCCATAATTAACTTCATATTTCCATCGACAGCTCTCAATCTGGAGAAATAGGGAAATGTCAAAGGGAATTTTTATTATTATTTCCCTCCATCTCTCTTTTTAACACACATATTTCCCTTTCTTCTAGATTTATATAAAATGCATTAATATCGAACGAGTCCCCCCTTCCCCAATGAAAATGCAGTCCAAATCAGTTTGGAAAAGGGAAAAAGGATAGTAAAATAATAACTGGGAGGGGGAAAAAAAGCCCAGTCACACGGTAAAAAATGGCGCACAATATCTCGCAACCCTTTTGGCATAGCGCCAGTGCAACGAACCAAGCGGAGTTCTGGAGTTCCCCCTATACAGTCAGTCTCTTTTCCCTGTCTTTTTCCCCTGTTTCTTTCGCTTCGAGTTCGCTTCGGGGCTTATGACTGCCGGGGGGATATCAGCGATTTGTCTTACCTAACATGTTCAGCGTTTAAATGAAAATCAAAGAGCGATTTTCCGAGTTTACTCTTCAATCACTGCAAATGAAAATGTCGTAAACCTGTACGGAAAATTGGTTTTGAAGACTGAAAGTTGGAATGTCGATATTGTTTCCGTTGATTCCTAATTCGTGGGGCTTATGAACAACAACAATTGTTGTTGTTTTATGCCTCGTATCAAGGAATTTTGTGGAGCAATATTCGGGGATATTTCCACTTAATGGCATTAAATGATGATGCTCTTTTGTTCTTATTTGGAAGAATGCTGCAATGATATTTCTTAAATTATGTAAATTGGTTTAGAATGTTATTTTGAATGAAAGATATATAGCGATCATTTATTGAATTTTGCCTATCCAATTGAATTGTAAGTCAAAAACTGAGACTAATATTTTTTTGGGTATTCATTTGGAAATATAATGTTATTTTCTTTATATTATTCTACAAATTGCAATCTATAATAATAAAAGAAGGAATATTTCTGTTTGTGGTATGCAAAACATATACTTCCTCTGCACGGAAATGCCTCAAAATTTAAACGTAAGTACTATTTAACCTCCAATTCAGCACCTGCACTGTAAAAAAAGGTACTTAAAAATGTGTAGATAAACATACTCGTTTTTTTTAATACAATTGCATCGTAAATGAGCGATGACGTACTCAAATTTAAGTAATGGCACTTTCTCAAAAATTTGCAGTGTGATTTTATAATGCTAATCTCAGCTTCTGATGAAGCCATCTCAACAAATCGACTTGACAAACTTTAAATAGTAGCAACACTATATAATGCAACAGCTATTATAACTTCTTAGCAACTCGGGACCATACAGTTAGTCTGTAAAAAAAAATCATTCTTAAGATGTGCACCTGTGATTTTGGAATTTTTAAATTCCGTTTAGTTTATGAAATTAATTTATAACGGTTTTAAACTTCGAGCATGAATGGTGTGTAGTAGAGAGAATATGACATCATAATCGTGAAGCCCACATCTCAGAGCAAAAGGCCCATATCACGTGCCATCTCTTCAAAAATATGAATTAAAAAATATTCGCGATTGGCTGATGAATTAGAAAATCTGTAACAGTGAAGATTTATTAATGGAATGACGTAATTAACCACGTGTCTGAGGCCATACATGCTGGCTGTACTTTGATGTTAGCAAGGGTGACGTCATGACTCCTCTACTACAAAGGATCCATGCTCGAAGGTTTTAGAAGCTATTTTTTAAAAATTTCAATTCAAAAAGAAATATCCCCATTTTTATGAAATAAGATGTTTCCAACAATTAAAAAAAAATAAACAAAATATGTTCATTACTTTAAATAATTGAAATAAATATATCTTTAATATAATGATAACAAGCGTTTTAGCGACCAAAATCGAGCATGGTTATATTTATTTTTAAGTTATACTTCATTACGTACCAAGAATGATTATATTTAAATATTATAATATTTAATAAAACTGTAGTGGTTAAAATCTAAATCAATATATGCATTTCTAGACGGGTTCGGAAAAGAATTATTTTATTTATAATTATTTTCTAAACCAAGTAGTACATAATTTTATTTAACCAAGTGCGAAGAACGGGTATTTCTACTGATTCCAAAATAAAATTTTAAATATCTTAGTGTAAAAGAAACTTTAAAATGTGTGTATTATTTATATTAATAAAAATATTCTTTGAAATTGGTGGTTACAGAATTTTTTTTTTACTGTACAAATATCTTGTTATATGAGAAACTTTGTTTTAGTAATACTTTTACATTATTACTTATTAATGACTGAATTATAGCAACTCATTAAGAAATAATGAAATGTGGAAAATTTAATGAATTTAAAGGAATGAAAAATATATTTTCTCTGCTATTTGTAAGTATATTTTTACTGCACTGGTTTGTAAAATTTCGAAATAAATCGTACATTGGAATTCCATACCAAATGTATTGAAAAATTCTTAAATAGATTAATGAATAATAGAAAATATATAGATTCAATCCCTATTACCTTTCCCGCTGGAATCTTTCCAGTATATGTAAAATATATGTAAAACAAAACCCCTTTGATTTCTTACTAAAAACTTATTCGTAATAATGAAATACTGCAATGCAATATTTAGACAATGTAACATATTTTACATAGTTAGTTATGACGATATATAAACGATACATTCTGATTAGTTGATTAGTAAATATAGATAATATACCAACAAAATGCGCCAAAATGTATAAAAATGTCGCCAAATGAATAAAAATGTCGCCAAAGGAATAAAAACGGTTTCCAAATCCATATAAATGTCGCCAAATGAAAACAAAAAATTTCGTAAAATGAAAAATATATATCGCCAAATGAACTTAAATATGTTCAGGTAATATATAAAAAAAATCGTCCAGTTTCTTCCCGGGCAACGCCGGGAATTTCAGCTAGAAATACATAATAAAAGTTTTCTATTTCGTTCAAGTAAGTAATTTCATTTGTTACGTATTTTTATCACTTCTACTGAGACCCAAACCCTTTTTGGAGTCAAGGGTCAGTTTGATAAATCGAATATTTAAAAAAAAAATTAAGTTATCTGAAAAGTAAATTGTGTATACACAATTATATTTAGGATGCTAAAATGAGTGCAGGGAAGAATCAAATCATTACATTGTTTATCTTTTTCTTTTAATCCACCGTGTTATTTTGAAATGGTAGTTGAAATATTCAAATTGAATCTTCAAGTTTCAAACCCAAATAGATCCACAATTTCGAAAAATCGTTTTTTAAAATATTTTTACAATTTTTCAATACACCACATCTTTTTGCAAAGTGATATTGACCAAAGCGATATAGTGCGAAGGTGTCTGAATCCAGTCTGAAGAGGAATTCAAAGTCATGTGTTTAGATCCAAAAGCTGTTGATCGTTTTTATCGTCTCTTGTAAAATTCATGAAAATGGATCTATCTAGTTTTGAAACTAGAGGGCTCAATTAACATATACTCTTTTCAGTTTCGCTGGAAACTTTACAGTAAGTATTTAAATACATATAAACTCTTAAATCAACAAAAATATATATAAAAAATTATTATTTTGAAGAAAAAAAAACTTCATGATGAAATAAGCGAATTTAAAATTTTCAAACAATCAAAATCTGAGTGATGTGGGGAAAAAGGGAAAAAAGTCATAGGGAGTAATTGCCTATATATAGACAACATATTTATCTAGCATTTATTTTCCCGTGTAAATCAGATTATTGTAGCGAAATAGGAAATGGTAAAGGGATTAACACATCGGGGTAAATCAATTACAGAAACGGTGATGGACAATCATTTAACGGTGGAGCTTGTTTCCGGAAGTGAAGTTAAGAGCAGATTGATATTTCTAATTGAATAACTGGATTTTGGTTGTAATTCCAGTGATGCCGTGGCATTGTTTGATAATCAACTTTAATAGGGATTGAACACTGTCATCGAACAATGTCATTGAAATTTGAATATGATCTGTTTTACTCAAATAGTGGTGCTAAGAGAATATTATTACACAAGTCACTTGACACAAGCTGATTTTATTGACTATGGTCACATTCACACGTGAGATTATGAATCTTATGTAGCTTTACATGGTGTCAAATTGTCGTTTCAGACGACAGGTTGTGAGCCGCTATGTGTAAATAAATGATAGTTTGGTTTGGACCCGGGAACAATGCGTGGTATTTTTAAATATGGTCAGATGACGAGGACAACACGAGATGGCACCCGACGCAACCTTACTAGGCGTCAGGACATTGGACTCCAATCAGATTTAACGTGTACCAGTCCCGTATACACGCCCCCTCAGGGGGCTCACATCTTGTGAGTACGGGCTTGGCAACCCCGAGGTACCCTAGCTGGGCCTTAGCTTTTTTCGTTCTTTCCTTTTTAGCGAAGGCCCTACCAAGTGCACGATTTTTAGTTTTTATATTTTGTTCTATCGTTCATTTTCTCCTCTGTTTATGATTGTTGGGTTTTCCTTAATTGTATTCAAGTATTATTTCGTAGGTTCAATTTTGTTGTTTCACTTTTTGTATTAATTCCGACAGTTTTTATTGGTTTTCTGTCAGATTGTCTGACCTGCACGTTTGCCGTGTGCGGTAACTCGTATCGTAGGAAAGTGGAGTCCTGGGGATCCTGCGACGTCTCGTTTAGGACGGGGTTTAGTTTCCTAGAGACGTCGTTGCGTTCCCTTTGGTCCATGCTTCGAAGTAAACGAGAGGCCAGGAGTGAGCCCGCTTTTGGTCAACCGGCTCGCCTAATATCACTGTGGTTCAGTACGCCAGGTGAATTCTCCCCTGACGTGCTGGACACCATTGGTTTTTGGCATTTAAGGGCTAGTACTGCAGCTAGGAGTGCCCTCGTGGATCCACACTCTGAAACTGTAGCACTATACCCCGGTTTTACCCCCGTGGCAGTGTGGCACTGTCTCCCCTTGTAGGGCTCGGTGGTGGGCGGGGCTGAACCGGGATGAACACCTGAACCCCATATGGATCCCCCAACCCATGCCCTGCCGGAGGCTTTGTATCCGGCGACCCCATCAAGTTCTACCAATTCTGTTCATTCTATCAATTCTGTAAATCAACCGACAAACGACAAACAATCTTCAAACGTAAATGCTAAATTTCTAATGATTACTTCACCAGATAAAATCCTCGGTGCCATGTCTCCGTTTTTCATACAAAAAGGCTTACAAGGAATCTGTGGAAATCCAAAATCAGTAAAAAAACTTAAATCAGGCGATTATTTAATTGAAACTACTTCGACTGCACAATCCAAAAACTTACTTTCTGCTACTATAATGGGTAATATAAACATCACAGTATCACCCCACAATAGTTTAAACTCATCCAGAGGTGTTATCTCTGAATCGGACCTCTTAGCCGTTCCTGAGAGCGAGATCGAATCCGAGCTCGCATCTCAAGGAGTGACTAAAGTCCATAGAATCACCATGAAGAGAGATAACGCTATCATCCAAACAAAACACCTGGTACTTACATTCAACACTCCTGATTTACCTGTAAACATCAAAGCTGGGTACCTCAACTGCCCAGTTCGACCCTACATTCCGAATCCTTTGCGCTGCTTTAAGTGCCAAAGGTTCGGCCATTCTGTAAGCACATGTAGAGGCGTAGAGACTTGCTCTAGATGCTCTGCCATTGGCCATTCGTACGAGAACTGCACCCTCCCGCTTAAATGCTTAAACTGTGAGGGTGTGCATTCTGCTAATTCTCGTCTTTGCCCTAAATGGAAAGAGGAGAAAGAAATTCAAGTTGTGAGAACAACACAAAAACTTTCGTACCTCGATGCCAAAAAGCAAGTCTCGATCTCTCTACCCAAACCCAACATATCCTATGCAGCCGCAACAAAAAAATCAACTGCCTCCATCGCAATTCAATGCGATATTGCAATAGATCTGCCTTCCACAAGCAATAGCCAGCAAACTAAAACTAAGACTTCACCCACTCCTCTTTTTTCTAAAGGAACAACTACAAATAGAAAAAATAATAATGCAGTCGAAATTATCTCTCCTCTGACAGCTCTAAACAAATCTCTTAAAAATAAAAAAGAACTAAATGATAATAGCAATATCAAAAAACCAAAAAAAGTAAGAACACCCATACCTCACAATATCCCCTCAGACTCCTCCGAAGGTACTGAGATGGATGTTGAACCTGGCATGGAGACGCCAGGAAATCTCCATCCTAAAAAACCTACGAAGCAGCCTTCCACCCCAATTACCTTCCCATAATGGCCTGTGTCTCTTCGTGGAATTGCCGCGGTTTTCATCACAACTCGGTAGATATTAAACATCTCATTGACGAATACCATCCAATCTGCTTTTGTCTTCAAGAGACTTTGCTTAAACCAACTCAAAGCTCTCTTGTTAAAGGGTACACTCCCCTTAGAAAAGATTATATTAGCGGAGATAGAGCCAGTGGTGGAGTTGCTATATTTATATCTAATAGCTCTCCTTTCACCCCACTGGATCTCTCAACAAACCTGCAAGCTATCGCAGTTAGAGTCACTGTAAAAACTCTCATTACAGTGTGCTCTATTTATCTACCGCCTAATAATATAATTCGACAAGCGGATCTAGACAGGTTATGCGATCAGCTACCAGCTCCCTATGTCTTATGTGGCGATTTTAATGGGCACAATCCTCTTTGGGGAAGCCCAGACATAAATCGTCGTGGAAGTCAAATTGAGAAATTGATACACGATCAAAATCTTTGTGTACTCAATAATGGGCAACCAACATACTTCCACGCCCCATCGAGGACCTTCCATTCCATTGATCTTGTTCTTTGTTCACCATCTCTGTTTTCTCCCCTGTTGTTTCAAGTGGGAAATGATCCGTACCATAGCGATCATTTCCCCTTGTTTGTTACATTTCCAGGGAATGCTGCAACCCCTGTGTCCCGCCTTCCTCGATTTAAATTCGAGGCGGCGAATTGGGATTTGTTTGCTTCTGCTGCATATTTGTCAGACGACATGGTGAACCAGGACGACATTAATCAATGTGTAGAATCTGTCACTATAGCCATAATGGATGCTGCTCGCATATCTATTCCTGTCTCGTCAAAGCTACCTAAACAACCCAAACCGTGGTGGAATCAAGCGTGCAAGATTGCCCACAAAAAGAGAAAGAAGGCCTGGGATACGTTTCGTAGGTATCCTACTTCCGAAAATTTGACTAAGTTCAAATTCGCAAAAGCCAATGCGCGACGAATACGTCGTCAAAGCCAAAGAGAATCATGGGAAAAGTATGTTTCTGGCATAACATCTGCCATTTCCTCTAAACAATTATGGATCAAAGTTCGGAAAGCCATGGGACTATATTCCACACATTCCATCTCGTTCGTGGAAGAAAATGGCCAGTTGGTAACTGACACGGTAGAAATCGCAAATTCTATTGCGAGAGCATTTTCTGCCGTGTCCAGTTCTACCACATATCCTGGCAATTTTCAGCGTATCAAATATCGCGCGGAATCCCATGGTATTAATTTTACTCCTGAAAGAGACACCGAACTTGACTACAATTGTTATTTCACAGAAAGGGAGTTGACACGATGTCTTCAGAAAACCCGGATGACAGCACCGGGTCCTGATGGCATCACATATACTATGTTGAAACATCTTTCTAGTCACTCTCTGAGGAATCTATTGCGACTTTACAATCGCATTTGGGTTGAACATGCTTTTCCTTTGTCTTGGCGACGTGCCATAGTTATTCCTTTTCCGAAACCCGGAAAAGATCCCAAAGATCCAAATAACTATCGGCCAATTGCACTGACCAGCTGCCTGTGCAAGCTTTTAGAAAAGATGGTGAATTCTCGCCTTGTCTACATGTTAGAGACTACCAACGCTCTAACACCCTTTCAAAGCGGTTTTAGGGTCGGCCGCTCTACGGTAGACAATATCCTGTACCTCGAAACTCAAATACGCCATGCCTTTCTGCGCCGAAACCATCTCGTAGCTATTTTCTTCGATATGGAGAAGGCGTACGATCGGACATGGCGATATGGTATACTCCGAGATCTGTATTCCCTTGGGTTTCGAGGACATCTACCGATATTTATTAAGAACTTTTTGGCATTGCGAGAATTCAGCGTTCGCATTGGCTCTGCATTTTCGGATACTTTTATCCAAGAAGAGGGCGTTCCTCAGGGTAGTGTACTCAGCGTTACTCTATTCGCTATTAAGATCAACGATATCCTGAATCAGCTACCTCCTTCTGTCCAAGGCAATTTATATGTGGATGACTTGAGCATTTTTTGCCAAGGAAAGGACATGCGATTCGTAGAGAGACAACTGCAAACAACTGTTACACGGTTGTCAAAGTGGAGCGCAGAGAATGGTTTCAACTTCTCTATTCAAAAAACATCCTGTGTACATTTCTGCCGTCTACGAAACCTGCATCCTGACCCAGACATTTTTCTGGGTGGGAATAGGATTGCAGTAGTAGACGAAGCGAGATTTCTAGGTGTTATTTTTGACAAGAAGCTTACATTTCTGCCGCACATTAAGGACTTGCGGGTGTCATGCATGAAAAAGCTCAATTTGTTGAAAGTTCTATCCAATACTTTTTGGGGAGCAGAGCGGTTCACTATGCTGAATGTCTATCGAGCTGTAATTCGCTCCAGATTGGACTATGGCTGTGCTGTTTATGGTTCAGCCCGTCCATCTGTGCTGCGTAAGCTCGATACGATTCATCATTCGGCACTAAGAATCTGCTCTGGAGCTTTTCGCACATCACCCGTCGAAAGCCTTTATGTTGTATGCGATGAATTACCATTGGCCTCCACACGCAGTTTGTTATCTCTGCGACTGTATTATCGCATTTTGTCGCATCCAGATCATCCTTTACAAAATTTACTCTTGGACAGATCTAAGGATGTACTTTTCAGGAATCGCCCGTCCTGCATACCATCCTTTGGACTGCGAATAAGAGATACTCTGAGTGGCACTCCTCTCCAATCAATAGAAGTGGCGGAACGTCCCCTGTTTTATAATGTACCTTGGAGGAGTTCGACTATTTCAATTTTAAACTTGTTCCCTGGATATGAGAAATGTAGCACTGATCCAGTTATTTTTAATCAACTTTTTAATGATCATCGTAATAATTTTAATTCTAATACAGCCATATATACAGATGGATCCAAGTCCATTGATCATGTTGGCTGCGCATTTGTATGTGGCTCCGAAAATTTTAGTTTCTCATTACCACTTTTAATATCTGTTTTTACATCTGAATTTTTAGCCTTGTATAAAGCATTAAAACACATTTCTCACCAGACTGTTGGCAATTTCATAGTTTACACCGATTCCAAAAGCACATTAGAATCACTGTCATCGGATTCTTATAAACATCCGTTAGCTTTTGAGGTGCAAACTGTTTATGACAAACTTCTACGACGGGGTTACGGCGTCATATTGTGCTGGATTCCTGGGCATGTTGGCATAACTGGCAATGAGTTGGCAGATCATGCTGCCAAAAATGCCACATCCCAGCTCAATATCAGAATCCCATATGACGACCTGCGTAATGTTTTGCGGGACCTTGTACGGAAGGACTGGAGCGATGGCTGGAAGTTACAGACGGCTAATAAATTAGCCTCTGTATTTCCCAGCATCCCGCTCCTACCGTCCTTGTCATCTCGACGGTGTGATGTTTTATTGACCCGTCTCCGTATAGGTCATTCGCGAGCAACTCATAGATATTTATTGCTCGGTGAAACTGCCCCGCCATGTCATCATTGCCAACAACCTCTCTCCATAATTCATATTTTAACTTCTTGTCCTCGTCTTAGACTTGTATATAATCGCTTTTTTAACACTTCATCTCCCACATTGTCCTATTTATTGAATCATCCACATCATCCATCACTATTTATCTTTTTAAACTATACGGGATTTTTGCCTTTAATTTGAAATTTATTTAGTTTATGTGTATATTTTAGAATTTTAATGTTGGTTTAAAAAATCTAGTGTTTGGCGCAGCTTGGCCATATTTGGCCCTTGTGCCAATAAACCCCAAACAACCAACCAACCAACCAACCCGTATACACGCCATAGAAATTGGAGGTTAAGTTTAGACGACGAATTGTTACTTCGCAGCGAATCTGGCAACCCTCCAATCACAAGTTCACTGCATTTTAATATTTTTTTTGTTAAGTCTCTTGTATTAGTAGTATTCGAACTCGCAATCGTTTGGTTGCTAGAAAGTTGTGGAGCCCCAGTTGCTCAGTGGATAAGGCGTTCAGCTACTAATCAGAGGATTGGTGGTTCGAATCCGTGCGATGGACTTGACAAAGAAAAGTAAAAAAGTAGTGATCTTGCGATCGGAGGGTTGCCAGCTTCGCTACAAAAAAACTAGAAAGTCGTCCAGAACATCCAACAAAATTATACTGGCGTGTATACGGGACTGGTGCACGATAAATCTGATAGGGGTCCAATGTCCTAACGCCTATTGAGGTTGCGTCGGGTGCCAGCTCAGGTGTTGTCCTCGTCATCTGACCCTGGTTCAAATATACGAGGCATCGTTCCCGGGTCTTTCCTTCGAGATAGGCCCCGAACCGTCGCCAATAGCCCACTGTGCAGCTCTAGTGCGACGTTATTTAAACAAACCAAACCAAACCTAGAAAGTTGTGTCCGTGTATAATCTGTCAAATAGAATAAAATCCAATGAATTTTACAGTCTGGAATTTGTGAAAAAGAATATAAATTTGAGTATGTTCTGCAAAAAAACAAAAAACAAAAAAAAGACCGTGTCCTCTATTCCATAGTCAGATTTCATTCCAAATTTCGGTCGTGTTTACAGAGCATCCTTTCAACTTATTTCTCCGATTTATTTAAAGTAATATAATACTCGATTTCTTGCTCAAGGTACTCTCGAAAAGAAAGAAAATCCGGCATTTTCTATCAATGATCAGAAGAATACCTACGATCACATGCCATCGGAACTTAAGACTTTCGTCCGAAAAAGCCTTCTATTTTGTAAACTAAAACTTCTGCAATTCCGACAGCGATAGAATTTCTCCCGTCCTTCTTCCTAAGTCGAACGAAACTAATTACAAGGGAAAATAGAACGTTATATTACTGAAAAGATAAGAATAAGATTAGGCGCGTGTTTTATTGAAAATATTCTATTTCGGTATTAAAGAATCTAATTTATCTGAGCATTTGATACTTGCCTGGTGTTATAATTCTCATTCCTTCAGTTTGCGTTATTTGTTTTTAGATCACTTGATAATATTTCGATTCAGGGGAATTCTTCGAAGCCATTTTTAAAGGAAAGTGTATGGGAACCATTCACTGCAAGTAGTTTTCGAATGTTCTTTCAAGTACCTTGTAGTATAATCAATCACCTCCTGGAGTTTTGCCTTTTTCTTTAAACTTGAACTTTCTTTCGAAATCTTTTGCAGCCCAAATAACATACTTTTGTAGTTTGTTCTATTTCTTGCTATTCACTATAAACATGGCTCCTCCACTGCCAGTACATCATACTAAGCTTGATATATTACATTTTGTTGAACTTTTTTTCTAGTTTATTGTTACGCTATACGTAAAGGATTGATATAAAGAAGAGATGATTTAAATTCAATTTTTGTTTTAACTCGGAGTTTTACCCATATCAAAATTTTTGAATACAGTAGAACTCCAATTATCCGGATCAATTGGCACCAGATCCCATCCGGATAATCGAATATCCGGATAATTCACGGAAAAAGGTTATTTCTTAGTAGTAAAAATACGAATTTTTCTTTGGTATGTAATTTGGTAAGTATTGTAACTATTTTATGTATTGTAACTACCGACACGATACTTATGAAATGTGAATTTTGCTGTTGTCTTTTTTTCTCAAAACAATCCAGATAATTATCGATCCTCAAAGCAATCCGGATAATGAGCGATCCTCAAAGCGATCCGGATAATTAGCAATCCTCAAAGCTGTTGTATATGTAATTGCAACTGTATCTCAACTAAGTTAACTGTGTCTGTAAATTCATAAGTGTAACCGCAACCGTAATGTTTCGCCATGGCTGTAATAGAAAATAGATAATAAAACAAAAGCAATCCGGATAATTAGCGATCCTCAAAGCGATTCGGATAATTAGCAATCCGGATAATTAGCGATCCGGATAATTAGCTATCATCAAAGCGATCCGGATAACTGGAATTCGGATAATTAGAGTTATATAGTATAAAAAGCGCAAAAAATGGGTGTGGCTGTATCGGAGCACGATCAGAAGTATTGCAGGTGAAACATGATTTCAGCAGATCATTGAAATAAAAATTAGTCGTCAATGGAAAACCTAGTTAGCAGAAGGAAGAAAAACCAGCTGTTCCATTTGACATTATACCCCCACCCCCTCGTAGGTGATTTTTTTAAAGATTTTACATGTCCTTTCATTTGATTGGTGATTTGTTTTAGAGGGATAACGACATGTCTTGCCAAAAAAATGAATCTTCAAAATATTCATATAATGGTGCTCTAAGTTGTTTGGTTTCAAAGAAGTTGGGATATTCTTTATAATCACTCTGTTTACGAATATAATAAATATAATATTCAGACATTATTTTTAAATAACAAGATGCATAACGATAGAAGCATGTTCAAAATATCAATGAATAATTCCTAAAATTTACTAACACGACCTATGTTATTGGTAGGGGAAAATTGACAACAAATTCGGGTAACTTACCTTAAATCTTCCCTACTTAACATTTATCCAGTTATCATCCCTTTTACATTAGTTGTAACAGAAAGTTATTCTTAGAGAATGGAGTGACAGCCTCGAATATATATTAAATGAAGTGAACTGATTAGAAGAGAATTAAAGTTCAGTTTCTCAAATGATAACATCAACGTCTTAAGGTGAGGGTCCTTTTCTAAATGCCGAGGATTATGGTGCCTCGATGAATGATTGATTAGAAAATTTAATGAGGTATAATGACTTTCGTAGGCATCGAGGTTAGGGGATAGTTTAAGTAATTTCAAATTCAGGGACACTTGGGAGTTTAGGGAATTTCATAAGGGATTATTTTGCAAAGAGGATAAATGACTTTCAATTTTAGCTGTATGGATTCTAAAGGACAGAGGAATCATTGAAATTAATTTTGTAAATTGCACATAAATATGATAGTAAAGAATTTGAGATGTTTATTTTAATTTATTTTATGAAAAAGGTATTTATTGGGTAGTTATTGGGGAAAATATATCTAAAATACTACTCGTCTAAACTACTATTATCTATCTAAACTACTATTCTGGTAAGCTGTGCTCTGGTATATATAGTTTGAATACAACTTTATAAAACAAAGGTTTGTGCAATGTTAAATTTTTTAAACTTTAATTAGTATTTTTATTTAATTATAAGAAAAATAAAGTTATGTATGTGAATCATTGATTCCCATCTTCCCTTATATGATATTCTGTAAAAAAAAAAATCGGGTGCTGCACTGTAAGAAAAAAGGTACTTAAAAATGAGTACCTGAACACTCGTTTTTCTTTGAGTACAATTACATCGTAAATGAGCTATGACGTACTCAAATTTAACTAATCGTACTTTCTCAAAAATAAGCAGTGTGGTTTAATATTGATAATCTCAGCTTTTGTTCAAGTCATCTTAACAAAACGACTTAACAAACTAAAAATAGTTGTTCAGAAGATGGTTTTTATTTTTGAGTACCTATTTTTAACGATGTGCTGTGTTGGAGCACGGCCAAAAGGGTTTTATATATTATAGAAGATTCAGAAAAATTGGTCCTTAGATCAAAAGCTCTCAAATAGAAGGAATATACACAAGCTGTTACGTCTGACCCCGCGGAGTCAATTCCCATCCCGAATGTTCTTTGCTTTATTTCAAGATGTTAAACGCATTGGTGCTTAATTTCTATCAAACGAGATCTAATTTGTAAAAAAATTGCTAAATAGCCGTATTTGTGCAAATACAGCTAAATAGCTTCATTTATACAAATTAGGTCACGTGGTCACGGAGTTTTATTGTGTCCGAATGGAACACCCTAAAAGTTTAACAGTGTTTCTATTATAATGCCCCATGCAGTTGACTTAAAGACGTTTAACGTCAAAATATATATGTTTAACTCGCATTCTCTCTGAAATAACACTCATTTTTAAGGATATTACGATCTTCAAAGCGACTTTCGTCATATTTGACAATAGTTTTGTCATTGAATCACGTAATTTTCTACGAAACAACAATCCTTAAATTTTTAACGAAATTCATTTACTCCGAATTACGGTCCTTCTCAGAGGCATTAACTCATAATGGTTCTTATACGTATATTTCTAAATTTTAGACAAGACACTCATAACGGTTCTTATACGTATATTGCTAAATTTGAGACAAGATACTCATAATGGTCCTTATACGTATATTGCTAAATTTTAGACAAGACACTCATAACGGTTTTTATACGTATATTGCTAAATTTTAGACAAGATACTCATAATGGTTCTTATACGTATATTGCTAAATTTTAGACAAGACACTCATAACGGTTCTTATACGTATATTGCTAAATTTGAGACAGGACACTCATAATGGTTCTTATACGTATATTACTAAATTTGAGACAAGACACTCATAACGGTGCTTATACGTATATTGCTAAATTTGAGACAAGATACTCATAATGGTTCTTATACGTATATTGCTAAATTTGAGACAAGATACTCATAATGGTTCTTATACGTATATTGCTAAATTTGAGACAGGACACTCATAATGGTTCTTATACGTATATTACTAAATTTGAGACAAGACACTCATAACGGTGCTTATACGTATATTGCTAAATTTGAGACAAGGCACTCATAACGGTGCTTATACGTATATTGCTAAATTTGAGACAAGATACTCATAATGGTTCTTATAATATTGCTAAATTTGAAACAAGACTTCCTGGCATCGTTGGCGAAGCATTGGTCTCCTGACTGAAAGGTCTGCAGTTGGAGTCGGCCTCCCGTCTATACATATTTGAAATCGTCCTCATTTTTGGCGAAATGAATTTGTTTTAAAAAAAACCGACAAAACGAATTTTCTCAGTTTGACGAGATATTTAATCGGAAAACACAGCAGGCGTCCGTTTCGTCCAAAATGACAAAAGTCTCGCCAAATTATGAGAGTGCATTTTTAACTTGCAAGTCCCAAATAAGCATAATTCTCCCAATTACTAAATAACTTATATTAACATGCGCGACTTAATCGAAGCAGCCACTTTACACAGGTCCCCATAAACCAGACGCGAATTTGAGCGTCGCAGGAACCCAAGCGCGACGCCCTTGCGTATTAATCACCTGCTTAAGCAAGCGTAGAGTATACTTGACTCACGTCGCGTCTGTGTTTGATATGTATACGTTGCAGTCCCCGACGGAATCGATACATCAAAACGATACTATCCCACGATTTATCGGTATCGAAAATAACGTAATGGGAGTGTGATTCATGGTGGTGTTCTCTCCAAGAAGTGCACCATTACCATGATAACAAAAGCGCACCAACCGTAAATTAGAAGTAAAATTATATCATCTTAATTTTCCGTTCAACAATCCTTGGGGACTGAATGTATCAATCATGGGATGGTTTATGGGAAGAGATAGAGGTTTGACCCTGGCTGGCTCAAATTAGCAATTTTGTTTCATTGTGTGAAGTGATTGATTTTTAGTCCCCTGGCAAATGAGCAATAAGTACAGAGGATGTTTTCTGAATGATTATTTTTGGCGGAGGGTTGGCTCGTTATTAGAACTTTGGTTGTCTTTTTGAGTAGGATGTTTCGGATAGGAAAATGCGTATATTTTTTAACTCATTGACGTTTAAACAATTATTGTAATTGTAGTGTTGTATTCACTGAATGGATATTTAAATATTTTTCCTCGACATGCTATTTTATATTATTTAATTAATTGCAAAGGTATATTTTGTGCATCAAATCTTTATATTAAAAAAAAATTTAATTGGGTATTTTTATGAATTTAAAAGTTGGTTGCATTGCTAGAAAAACTGGTGATTGTTGGACGTATATATACGGCTTTGAGCGTCAGTGTGTGTGTGGTGATTGATTTTTTTTACCTCTGGCAAATGAGCAATAAGTACAAAGGATGTTTTCTGAATGACTATTTTTGGCGGAGGTTTGGCTCGCTGTGACATTAGAACTTTGATTGTCTTTTTGAGTAGTATGTTTTGGATAGGAAAATGCGTATATCATTTAGCTCATTGACGTTTAAACATTTTTGATAATTGTAGTATTGTTTACACTGTTTAGATATTTAGATAATTTTTTCCTCGACATGCTATTTTTTTAAAAATTAATTGTCATACCTTATAAGCTATACATCAAAGCTTTAAATTAAAAAAATAATGTTAAATTGGGTATTTTTATGAATTTAAAAATTGGTTTCACATTGCTAGAAGTACTGAGTTGGACGCATATATACGGCCTTGAGCGTCAGAGGATGCATTTGTAAAATCCAATTGGGTACATTTAATGTATTATTTTTTTATAAGCTTCCTTAGAATATTTTTCGATAATTTTTTTTACTGTACGGTAATACGGTAGCTTCTTGCGATCGAATAACAATGTTTTTTAATTAAAAAAATTCAGCTTTTTTTAAAAAAAAATTGTTTAAAACAATTTTAGTTTTTTTTTTCTGAATTACTTCTTTTTTGACAACAATAGATAAATTAGCATTATTTACATTTATAAAGAAAACATCAATTTTTTTTTTGAAAAAAAGGATTAGAATTATTAAAAAAATTATGATTCATCAGGAGAATGCTTAAAAAAAGTTTTTACATCACTGCGCCTTGTATAGCAACTTGAATTTGCATTTAAAAAATATCTTTAACTTATTATAACTTTGTAAATATGGTGCAAAAATGTTTAGTAGCTCTTCTACACGAAAAATAAAAAATATTACGTTAATTATTATTTTTAATTGTTAAGCAGTTTGTCCCCCTAAAAAAATAAAGACCAAAAAACGGGTGATTTTTTACACTTGTACGATATTATTCAAAAAGTAAACATTTAAAATTCTAACAGCTTTGTTCTATTTTTCTCTAAAAAAATTTAATATCTCTTCTTTGTAAATAAGCTGTTGAATGTGAAAGCCATTTAGATAAAAAAAATTCTCAAATCAAGGTTTCTGCTAAAAATGAAAGTTTTAAAAATTTACTCATTTAAAAACAGTAAATTTATTTTTTTTAATATAAAAAATTGCATATGCAGTTTGAATCAATTTAAAAATATTTCTAAAGGTTTTCTAATATTTTTTTGTTTTGATATACATTTCTCTACAGATTCGGGATATATTTTTAAGTTGTCTTTTAAAGATTAATAACGGGGGTTACAAATATTTTATTTTAAAAGAAAATCAGTATTTTCACAACTATATGCTTGTAGGAAACAAATAAAAATATTTGACAATTACACTTTCCGATGAAAATATCAATATGAAAACTTATTGGATAAATACAATTAAAGAAGTAAATTCCGAATATACCCAATTAAAAAAAATGCAGTTTGGTTTAATTTATATAATGGATTAAAAATAATACTGTAAAAAAATTGCTATAGAAACTATTAAAATAAAAACATTTCATTACCCGTTTTAAATATCAGATGTTCTCCAATCAAACTCCGATTAAGATTATCTCAGTGGCTTCCAAACAGAAACTTTCTGTGGGTTAATTTCTAAAATGGGGAAAACTTTTTTCTTTGGAAGACAGGAAAAGAGTTCTAAAAGCTTTGCGGAAGGAAGACTTGCCTTTCAATAGGAGGCGTGTAGTTTTCTGACGGAGAGGTCGTTAACAATCTTTCTCAAAGCACTCAGATTAGAGGTAGGACAATTCAGGTGTCAAATACTAAAAAACCCAACCGAAGACGATCTGTAGAAACAATTATCGAAACGTCACCTGTCCCAACAGGAGTAATTACATGTTATACCGCAAACAGCATATTTCAGACCATACATCTTTTATAAATTCTTCCCCCTATACCATGGACCGAAAAGTGTCCCAAACCCACCACTATATCTCCATGGAATACATATTGTGCCAGTCCAAATATAAAGGTTAATTGTTATTTGCATACAACATTATATGCAGGGCCGTCTTTAGCATATATGATACAAGATATAAGAACATGATATAACATATATCATCTTCTTATATCCTGTTCTTATAAGATATAAAAACATGATATAAGATATAAAAACATGATATAAGATATAAGAACATAATATAAGATATAACATTTATGATATAAGATATAACATATATGATATAAGATATAACATATATGATATAAGATTTAACATATGTGATATAAGATATAAAATATAACATATGATATAAGATATAAAATATAACATATGATATAAGATATAAAATATAACATACGATATAAGATATAAAATATAACATATGATATATAACATATATGATATTAGATATAACATATATGATATTAGATATAACATATATGATATAAGATATAACATATATGATATAAGATATAACATATATGATATAAGATATAACATATATGATATAAGATATAACATATATGATATTAGATATAACATATATGATATAATATATACATATATGATATCAGAAATATATGCGAGTAACCACAAATTTAAAAATACATATAATGGAGTTATTGAAACATAAATAGGAATTCGTTTTTCTCTAAAATAATGTTATCTTTATTTAACTAGGCGAGGGGCCCCTCCAAAAGAGTGGGGCCCTGTGCGGGGGCACGCCTTGCACACCCCTAAGGACGGCCCTGATTATATATATTAATTTAAAACAAATACGAGAAGCTTTGACATAAGTTACGTTGCTAATAAATTATCTTCAAGAAACTTTAAGCAAATTTTGAATAAAAATAACGAAAATAACATCACACGAAATAAATCTCATCGCCTTGAATGAAATAACTATATATTATGTGGGGGGGAAACCTCCCCATGTATCGGGATATTAATATGAGTTGGCGGAGGAATTCCACATTTTGCTCCAATCCATTTTCTGCTAAAGGTCTCGAATGCGATCACTGTAACTGTCAGCCCTGACAGATGTGCGAGAAGAAATACCAGGCAGTTGCCGTGATATATAGTAACAAGAAGTTGATCGAATACGGTAATTGGAATGTTTCTTCACAGCGGGGCAGACGTACGGGATTTTCATGGAAATGTATTGAGTATAATTGATATGTATTATCTGTAATTAATGTATTAAAAGTCGCTTGGGTTCATTTCATGTGTTTTATTCCATTTCTAAAAATAATAACGCATTACATGTGTTTGAATCAAATACTGATAAATCTCAGAACGTATACTACAATTAATAATAATAATAATAACTAAGATAATATTAAAATTAATTTTGATAATAGTAATAATTATTAGACTAATAGTAAAATAACAATTATATGAACTATAATGATGATAGCAATAATAATAATAATGATGATGATAATTATTATAAAAAGAACAATGCTGAAGTTCATAACAGACATAATAATACTGATACTGAAGATATTCATTTCAGTCATAAATTGTCAATTGTATAATGTACAATTGACAACTGAAAACTGATACTGATGATAATAATAATAATAATGACATTAATTTTACTGATGTTAACAATAATTATAATAATGATACTTATGATATTGATAATTATCATAATAATAACAATGATGATATTCATAACAGTCATAATAATAACAATGATGATGTTCATAACAGTCATAATAATACTGATACTGAAGATATTCATTTCAGTCATAATATAACTGATACTGATGATAATAATAATAATAATAATAATAACATTAATTTTACTGGTGTTAACAATAATTATAATAATGATACTTATGATAATGATAATAATAATAATAAGAATGACATTAATTTTATTGATGTTAGCGATAATTATAATAATGATACTTATGATAATGATAATTCTAATAATGGTACGGACGATAATGATAATAAAATTATAGTAATCCATACTGAAATCATATAATAATAATAATTGATAGTGACAATAATAAAACGTAGTAATAATAATTATAATAATGATACTTATGATAATGATAATAATAATAAGAATGACATTAATTATATTGATGTTAGCGATAATTATAATAATGATACTTATGATAATGATAATTCTAATAATGGTACGGACGATAATGATAATAAAATTATAGTAATCCATACTGAAATCATATAATAATAATAATTGATAGTGACAATAATAAAACGTAGTAATAATAATAATTGTAAAACTTAAAATAATGATGATTATTATAAAAATAATTTATCTAATTAATATAAAAAGCTTTAATTTTAACTCTTTATATTATTTATTGCATGTATTTCATTATTTGTTTAATAAAGTTAGCCTTGTAGGTCGAATTCTTAAGTTTTTTTTTAATTACTTGTACGACTGTTTTTTCCTTCTTAAACTCTTTAATCAAAAAGCTGTTATTTTGAATTAATAAATAAAGTAATCAGCCACTTTACCGTTTTAAAAAAACATATATTCATTCAAATACAATATTCAATAAGAAGATTGAGAAACTGTTATGTTTATTATTAAAAAAAAGAGTAATTTTTTAAAAATAAGATATGTTTTTATGCATTTTCCAGACCTATTAAAAGCTTAATATTTTTTACTCACAAATTATTTTCTTTAAACTCATTTGATATTTCTAAGAAAATAATTGCGACATTTACTTTTATTTAAATTTATCATATTTATTTGAAAACTATTTTAAAAAATACAACCACCTTGTAAAGATGTACCAGTATTCAGTCAAGTATTACCCCGTCTATTTTTATTTTTGTTAAAAAATGTTTTCGGAAGTTAATTATTATTCAAATGAAATTAAAAAAATATATATATATTCCAACTTTTTTGAAATTTTAAAGAAATGAATTAATGTGATGGCAATTATGTTATACTACATAAATATGCAAACGAAATGTCTTTCAATTAGTTTTTTTTTAATATGAAAATCTATTATATAAATTCTGAACTTTTGAATGTTTAAATTTTCTTACTATTACGTCTTTTTTTCAAAAAATATTACATATGAGCAAGAAATCGGTTTTGAAGAAATTAATTGTTTGCATGAATTAAGATAATAAAAAATTACGTCATGAACAAAGAAAATATTTTGACATATGAAATTCTTTTAAAATTGAAAAATACATTTATTTATTAAAAAAAACATAAATCTGTTCGTGTTACTTTTATTTATATACTTAATTTGAAAGAATTATTGAGAAATCTTTTTTGTAGCTAATTTTTTTCTTTGGATTAATCAATTCTGAAATCGTAACCGATTTATTTTATTTCATATAAATTACGATCTTTTGTAGCAAATGGTGGATTGAAGTAATTTAAAAAGATGGTTCTAAATAATGGATGAAAAGAATTGATTTAAACGATATCTTCCCTCGGTTACATTCGTAATTTTCATTAATACTTTTTAACTCATTACTCGAAAATCGTTTATTTAATTACAGAATTAATCAATTCAATTATGAGACTTTTTCAGGAATCATTGAATACAATTGAATGAATTTTTTTAAAAATTGGATTTGTATTTGTTTATATAATTAAACAAAAATACCAGACAATTGCAGATATAATTTTAACATACAGCCACTGAAATAAAATATGAATAAATATTTTACCACTATAATTCGAAGGCAATATATTGTTCCATACTACAAACGTTTATGTATTTTGAAATTCTACTTATCAATAACAACAAAAGTTGTATTCCCAATTAAAAAATCTTGTAAAATTCAAATAACTTTTTCTAAAATCTATTTTAGTTCTCATAGCGTTAAATACAAATTTTTCAGCTTTCATAATGTTATTATTTAATTAACTTTTCGCCTTCGCTTACTATCAATGTTGTACGTTACATGTACTACCATTTTGAGATCCACTGTCCTTTCCTGGACAAACAACATATATTTTTATGCACAAGCAATTAATTCCTTTTTTATTAAGGGGACCCTGTGCTTTAACTTTTTTGATTATTTGAATCAAACTTTTAATGTATATTATATAAATTGACATAAAAGAACAATAATTTACAAAAAAAATTGCGTAATTGTTAATATTTTTTAATACTTTTTTGTTGTTTTTGACTATTTGCATCAAATTTTAATGTATATTATATAAATTGACATAAAAGAATAATTTGCAAAAAAATTCCGTAATTGTTAATATTTTTGTTGTTGTTTTTGACTATTTGAATCAAATTTTTAATGTATATTATACAAATTGACATAAAAGAACAATAATTTACAAAACAAATTCCGTAATTGTTAATATTTTTTACTACTTTCTTGTTGTTTTGGACTATTTGAACCAAACTTTTAATGTTTTTTATACAAATTGACATAAAAGAACAATAATTTACAAATAAAATTCCGTAATTGTTAATATTTTTAAATACTTTTTTGTTGTTTTTGACTATTTGAATAAACTTTTGACTATTTGAATAATATATAAATTGACATAAAAGAACAATAATTTACAAAATAAATTCCGTAATTGTTAATATTTTTTAATACATTTTTGTTGTTTTTGAATCAAACTTTTAATGTATATTATATAAATTGACATAAAAGAACAATAATTTACACAAAAAATATTCCGTAATTGTTAATATTGTTTTCAAAATGTAAACTTTTTCAATTTTGTAAGCTTTAAAAAAAAAAAAAATAGCTAAATATTGATATTTTATTCACCAAATTTTTTTTCTCAGATGCTTTAAACTATAATACAAAAATAATTGGCATTAAAATTTTGTATACTACATTTGATTTTTATATAAATAGTTATTCATAACAGTAAAATTCCTTAAAACTATTTTTTTTTACTTTAGTAATTAAAAAAACAACTACTCGTAGAGATAATTCGCATGCAAATTTATAATATACACATATTTTACAATATGCTTAAAAAATATTATAAATTTTTACATTAATAATAAAAAAAAGCCCCTTAGCGTTTCGAAAAACTTAATATCAAGGAAAACTAGACACCGAGAAAAAACGATTTAATATTTTCGTTTCCATGAAAAAAGTACTTGTCATCCACCATAAAATCTCAAATGACTCCTTACAAAACATAGATACAGTTCTAGAATTTTGCAAGCAGATTTAAAAGATATCAAACTATAACTTTAGCAAATAAAAAAAATCGTGAATTTTACAATTTTTTAGGTATGGTCTCCGTTTAAGTGGACTTCAACCCAATGTCGGAAACCCAGTAACAGAAGTTTAATTGCTTTTAATTTACAGTGTAAACACTGTAAAAAAAATGTGCTTAAAAATGAGTACTCGTTTTTCTTTGAGTACAATTGCATCGTAAATGAACAATGACGTATTCAAATTTAAGTATTCGTACTTTCGCAAAAATGATCAGTATGGTTCAATATTGCTAATATCAGCTTCTGTTCAAGCCATGTTAATACAGGGACCTGGTAAACTTAAAATAGTTGTTCAGAAGAGGGTTTTCCACATTATTTGACGCCGATTGCTTAAATATAAACTGAGTTATTACGACTAAATTATTTTACTTCCCATTCTTTTGGTACACATTTTTAACATTTATTCTGTTTATAACTTCTTCACGTTGTTCTGGTAGTACAACGGATAAGGACCTGCACTTCGGTGCGGGGACTAATTGGATATGATTCCCGGTAAGTTCTGGTTGTAATTGTTAAAATTTATTGAAAGTGATTTATGAAGGCAGACTCTGTAGGCAAGCAACTGCTCTTTTTACTCATTTTTGAGTACATGTCTTTTTCAAAAATGAAACTTATGTATTCGTAACTATGATAAGCATCTAATGTAACAAAAAATGAGTACATACTACTTATTTTTTAAGTACCTATTTTTAACAGTGTACTTGTACATTTAACACTCATTTAAACTTATAGAAACGTTGCAATAGTCACATGTTAGCGTTTCGGTACTCGTTTTTTCAGAAAAGTCCCAAAGAAAGACTGATCCAAAATATTACACGGAAATCAACCCTTCAGCATCTAATAATTCAATGGAAAATATAACATTCCACATGACACAAACACCCATCGCATTCAAAAGTCGCCAATAAATTCCGAAATCAAAGCTTCTCGCCAAACGCCATAATTAGCGGAAACCTGACCAATCATTTGAATAACAGACCGCGCCAATACACGAACTTGTGCCAAATAAGTGCAAACGAAAATCCACGTGCTTCCACCGTCCGAATCCTTCCAGTATCTTCTTTCGAGCGCAACGTTAGATGCGAGCATTCATTGTTAGTGTTCTGCCTAATGCATATTCAGCGGGAAACCAACCCTTCGGAGTGTGGGGTTACGCATTTGCATAATAGGAAAATAGTCCTGTTTATACTCTTGTATACAAACTACTGCTGCACACTCACTGCTCGTTGAATTGCGTTATTAATGGCGAGGAAAGGGGTTTTAGTTTGTGAGAAATTGTATGATTAATCGTGTATGTCAGCGGTTCCCAATTAGCATTAAGCCACGGACACCTAGCTAAAATTAAATAGGACTTGGGACCACTTTTTTTCATATATCCTTAAGAAACTCCCTCGGGTGTGGGTATGTACACTGTTAAAAATAGGTACCCCGGGTATGTACACTGTTAAAAATAGGTACCCCGGGTATGTACACTGTTAAAAATAGGTACCCCGGGTATGTACACTGTTAAAAATAGGTTCCCCGGGTATGTACAATGTTAAAAATAGGTACCCTAAGTATGTACACTGTTAAAAATAGGTAACCCGGGTATGTGCAATGTTAAAAATAGATACCCCGGGTATGTACACTGCTAAAAATAGATACCCCGGGTATGTACACTGTTAAAAATAGGTACCCGGGTATGTACAATGTTAAAAAATAGGTAACCCGGGTATGTACAATGTTAAAAATAGGTACCTCGGGTATGTACACTGTTAAAAATAGGTACCCTGAGTTTGTTGATACACTGTTAAAAATAGGTGCTCAAAAATACGTAAAAAGTACTAATTTTGATTACATTCGAAGTTTATCATGACTCCGAATATATAAGTATTAATTTTGAAAAAAACATGAAATCAAAAATGAGCACACATGAATAAAAAGAGCAGATGCTAGCCTTCATAGCTGCTTTCATAAATCACTTTCGATCAATATCGACAATTACAACCAAGACTTACATCGAATCGAACGCAAATCCTCAGACACCGCATTCCAGATCCTCATCAGTTAAACTACCAGGGCGACATGAAGAAGTTACAAACAGAAGAAATGTTAAAAAGGTGTGCCAAAAGAATTGGAAGTAAGATAATTCAGTCGTAATAATTCGGTTTCATTTAAGCAATCGACATCAAATCATGTGGAAAACCATCTTCTGGACAACTATTTTAAGTGTGTCAGGTCGCTTTGTTAAGATGGCTCGAATAGAAGCTGAGATTAGCAATTTTAAATCCCACTGCTCAGTTTTGAGAAAGTACTGTTACTGAAATATGAGTACGCCATCGCTCATTTACGATGCAATTGTACTAAAAAAACGAGTAGGTTCAGGTACTCATTTTTAAGTAAATTGTTTTAGTGTATATGTTTCAATTCTGTTTGTACTTGATAAGTGAAAAGACGAAAATGTTCTGAAATTAATTTTATAATTTCTTTTAATTTTAAACAGCTTTTACTCAGAATATGAACACTCATTTACCCAACAAACCCATAGAAAAGATAACACCGCAATCAGAAGCTAAACTATTGAAAGTTGGCGATCAAAAATTGCTTTGGCGAAATAAGTCTTTCTGACAATTATGCCTCAACGAGAAAACTAATGCAAAGGCTAACATTCGGAGACGTACCCGGAGATGTCTGATCAATAGACCAGTTATTTTGTCTTCGATAAAATAAAAGAGAAGGAATAATCTGAGAGAACGAACCAATGGGGTAACATTCTTTCAATATTCTGCGAGCGAAATATTCTAATATCTTTCATATGATTCGCAAATGTTTCATATTGACTATTAAATGTAGAAAATTGCAAACATTTCCAGATGTCTCTAGTAAAAAATTTCCATAAAATATTTCAACTGAATATAAGCAACAATTAGTTTATGTATTTAGAATAAAAGCATTGCGCTGAATGGAAATAAAGAGTTTCTCCCATTGTTTTCTAGCATTCTATAAATTGAAGTACTGATATCATCGTCTCAAAATATTAAAGAAATCGTAAAATTAAATGATCCGCATTGAGAATATTTACGTTGTATATATTTATTTGTGTAATCAATTGTTTGAAATAAACGCTTAATAAAATGTAGCAATTTCATTTTCTAAATCACATACTGAAGATTTAAGTAATTCTAATAAAGCTTTAATAGTTTAAATTAGACGCTAATATTAACTTTTATTGAAGATTGTTTATTTAGACGTTTATAAAGTCAATTATATTTAGAAGAGTTTATAAGCTTAGTTTAAAGGGTGTTGAAGAATTATCTTGAGAACTTTGACACGCAATAAATCCTAAAATAAATAAGATAGCCAAGTTATATTGGTTATACATGTAACAGGAACACTTGAAGTTTTATTTGTGTGTACACAGTTTTTTTCTTCCGTAACCATTTATCGCACTATTCTAAAACTATTAATGCACCTATAAAACATCAATTGCACTGAGCTTTCTCCTGAGGATGGGTGCATGAAAATTATTTTTACAACGTAGACACGCAATGAGTTATGTTGCTTGTCATGTAACAGAAACAAATAAAGTTTTATTTATCAATTTTTTAAAAAATTCTTTAAAAAAATGAGTACAAATAAATCGTCATGTTTTGCTATTACATGAACAAGCAATATAACTTACCTATATGACTACCTGTGTGACTCAAAACTTTTTTCTTCTATAGGCGCATTAAAGCCAATGTGGAAGCAGCCATACTATAGCGCAATTCTTTTTTAAGTGATTCAGTGGAGTTTTTTTAATGCCAAAGCATTGCAGAAATATTAAATGTATATAAATATTATATTTTCTCCTTATAGAATTAATTTTTATATCGCCAAACAATCAGCTTTTGCTCTTGTTTTTTAACCACTTCGACTCTGACTTGCAAATGACTTTCTATTTTAATAGAAGCTTGCATTTAAAATGAGTTTCAAGGGAAAATAGTAAAACCACATCCTAAAGCAATACAACCAGCCAATAATGCTCGCTCAAAAGCAACACAATGGACTATTTGTGACGGTTAGGGATCTATTTCGGTAGTTGATGGAATAGTTGCACTAGAGGTGGGTCCAGTAATGTGGTAAAGTATTCAATTATAATCGATGGGTTTTTAATATTCCCTTTGACGTTGCAGCGAGCTCGTGATCGGAAGGTTGCCGTATCGTGCCTCATACACGTATAAGTTAGTTGGTTAAAAAAAACGTCGATCGAGAGCTACACAATATTCTATTAGCAACAGTTCAGAAACTATCCCGAAGGAAATAATCAACACTGCCTCGTAACTTTGGTTGGTTTGGTTAAATAACGTCGCACTAGAGCTGTACAGTGGGCTATTGTCGACGGTTCGGGGCCTATCTCGAAGAAAAGTCCCGGGAACGATGCCTCGTATTTTTGAACCATTATCAGATGACGAGTACAACACCTCAGCTGGATCCCGACGTAACCTCAATAGGCGTTCGGATATTGGACTAGGATCAGATTTATCGTGTACAGTTCAGTATACACGCAAGTATAATTTGTTGGATGTTCTGTACGACTTTCTAGTATTTTTGTATCGAAGCTAGCAACACTCTGATCGCAAGATTACTACTATTTCTTTGCCACGTCCATCGTACGGGTTCGAACTAGCAATCCTCTGATTACTAGTCAGTAAACGAGGACAACAATTGAACTGGCCCACAACGCGCTTGTGTAGGCATGAGGATGTTTAGACTATGAAAGATTTAACGTGCACCAGTTCCTTATACACGGTGGATGTTTTTTTAAAGGACGACGAAGTACGAGCTCCCTGCTCTATCGCATTCGATGTTCTAATCCATAATCATCCGATTGAAAGCTCGTTACGGTAAAAGTTCGGCTTCCTCGGGCCTTGTATTTAGTTTGAAAAATGAAATCATATTTACAAAAGTTTTAATTATTTCCAATTTTGGTGAGCGAAATGCCAGCCTAGGTGTTGTCCTGATCAACTGGCCTATTATTTAGACTTATTATATAGATCTAGTGCGATATTTTTCAACCAACCAATTTATAGTTTTTCCTAGATTTCCATCGCCAACAGCCGTGGCTCGCTCCAGTGCGAACTAACCAATAATTTAATCGTTTATTTCAGATTCTCCATATCTGAAATTGAATTAACATTACACTTTTCTGAAATAAATAATTCAATTACAGATTCGCCTTTGTAGAAGCAAAATTGAAAATGTAAACATTCGCAACGCACCAACATTTTTCAATATTTGATAATTAACATTTAATGTTTTCGCTAAAAACAAAATCGATAAATAGCCCTAATCTGACCTGGTGCAAAACTGATGAAAAGGCTACATAAATCCAAAATTTGGTGACAAAATTACTAACCTGGTAACCTCGCCTCAAGCCATCTTCTGCTCTTTCAATAAACAAACAGAAAAAAAAACTTTGTATTTCATATGCGGACACAGTTAACTAATAGGATTAATAGAATGTCCTATATTTGAAATGCGCAACACGAGTTGTTAAAATGAAATTTCTATTACTTGTATCAAAATTCCGATTGACACTTATCGTCATCTGACAATGGTTAAAAAAATACGAGGCATCGTTCCCTGGTCTTCCCTTTGAGATAGGCCCCGAACCATCGCCAATAGCCCACTGTGCAGCTCTAGTGTGACGTTAATTAATCAAACCAAACCGATTGACACTTAAAATATAAAAATCAATGCCTTTTTTAAAGACATCTAGGGAAGCAAGGGCGCTTGTGTTTAATTGAAAAGAGCAAAAGGGACGGAATTATTGCAAAAAAGTGCCCGAGGTCGCTATCGAGATAAAAAAGGGCGATCAGGGCGGGTCCAGAATATCCAATAAATTATACTGGCGTGTATACGGGACTGGTGCACGATAAATCTGATCGGGGTCCAAAGTCCCGACGTATATTGAAGGCGTTGGGTGCCAGTTCAGGTGTTTCCTCGTCATCTGACCATGGTTCTAAAATAACGAGGTGCATGTATGAATGTGTGTGTGAATGTGTATGTGTTCCCGGGTCTTTCCTTCGAGATTGACCCCGAACCGTCGCCAATAGCCCACTGTGCAGCTTTAGTGCGACGTTAATTAACAAAACCAAAACCAAAACCAAACCAAACCTTAAAATCGATTCCTTTTTTTAATGACATCTAGGGAAGCAAGGGCGCTTATGTTTAATTGAAAAGAGCAAAAGAGACAGAATTATGGCAAAAAAGTGCCCAAGGGCGCTATCGAGATGAAAAAAAAGGGCGATCAGGGCGGGCCGCCCTTTAAAAATACATAGAGTGAACATTGGATATAGTATAAGACGATATAATATTTCACAGTGAACTTCTTACACAATATTATGTTCCCGGGTCTTTCTCTCGAGATAGGCTTCTTGTTACCGAGTCTTTCCTTCGAGATAGGCCCTGAACCGTTTCCAATAGCCCAATGCGCAGCTCTAGTGCGGTGTTAATTAACCAAATCAAACCAAACCAAACCAAACCAAAACTTATGCACTATTACAATAAAGGTTTTCAAAAAGGTATTTTCATCAACCCCTTCCCATACGGCTCTTAAAACGTTTACCTACCAATGACTCACCTGATCTGACTCATAACAGTCTCGAAGGTCGTAGCACAGGAGGGGTGCTTCAAAACACCCACCCAGTAATCGGCAGCGCAATCGCTCGCACACTACACGCACCATAAGCGTTCCAGAAATTACTTCTTCCTACCCCTACCAGAGATTAGAGGAAGGTTGAAAGTGGAGAGGGGACCGAGCAAAGTTTGATGAAGCACTATCGGTTCTGCAGCCGCATTCAAGGAGGCCTTTCCTAAAGGATGGGGGCTGTGGGGGAGGAGGCCAGCTAAATGTTTTCTTTATTGAAGTCGGAACAAAAATATAGCACTCCGGAGCATTTGAAAAATCGCGGTTTAGGGAGCATTTTGGGAGGGGAGGTTCTAAAACCAAAAAATCGGTTTTGGGGTAGCAGCGGATCGAGATAAGGAACTCCCCAAACTATGTGATTGATCGCTGAGGGGGGCCATGGTTTTAAAAAGATTAAGTTTAAAAATAGCGGCCCTGTGATCTCTTAGACCTTGGGAGGAAGGAGAGCACCTTTACGGAAGTATTGACCGAGTGGGGCTTTGGGAAAGTGGAAGATGGGGATTTTTAAATCTGGTTATGAGAGCAACAGCATTGAAAATTGCTAATAATACGAACTTATAAAAAAAAATGATCGTATTTTTATTTCCAAAAAAATTATTTGGAAATTTTTATTTCAAAATAATTAATTTATTCTAACTTTATACAGGAGTTTTGTTTTATTTTTAATTTTGAGATTTCGTTAGTGGTATTGGGTGAAGAAAAATACACTGTAAAAAATTGTACTTAAAAATGAGTACCCTAACCTATTTATTTTTCTTTGAGAACAATTGCATCGTAAATGAGCGATGACGTATTCAAATTTAAGTAATATTATAACTCAATTTATACTTTTTCAAAAATGAGCAGTGTGATTTTATAATGTTAATATCAATTTCTGATCAAGCCATCTTAACAAAGCGACTTGGCAAACTTAAAATAGGTGTTCAGAAGATGGTTGTCCACATTATTGGATGTCTATTGCTTAAATGGGAGAACTGAGTTATAATAACTCAATTATTATTTTACTTCTCATTCTTTTGGCACACCTTCTTAACATTTCTTCTGTTTATAACTTCTTCACGTCGCTTTCACGCAACGGATAAGGAATTGGGTCGCAATCTCTGAGGACAATTGTGTATATAAGCCTTTTTCATTTCAGCAAAGATTTGTAATTTTTTTAAGTTGGATTATAAACAATTAAAAAATTTTCACAAAATTAGTTTTCATAAAAATTATTTCAACAAATAATGCATTACTTTATCACTAAACTGCCATAGATTCTTATAATCTGGTTTCATACTAAAATTTAGGTATTTTAGTTTAAAAGGAATACAAATTCAAATAATTCAATAGAATTTATAAAATAAACATAAATCCTTATATGAATAAGATAATTATTCAAATATTTTCATGGAAAAAAAATTATATGGATATTTTCATGAAAAAAAAAATTTGGAAATTTTCATTTTATAAAATAATACATTTATTCTAACTTTTCATCTATAAATATTTTAGGTAAACACATTAATTTTATAGGCCGCAAAACTTTAAAAAAAAAGTTTTAATTGACTAATTTTTCTAAAAAAAAATATTTGTAGTAAATGGCATTAGTATGGAAATCGTTTAATCTTTAAAAGCTTATTGGTTCCGAGCTGTTTTTATATTCCTTTTGCCTTCTGGGCGAGTTTTCAATTTCAGAAATTGTCTTTTTGGAAATAAATATCCCAATAAGGAGCGACAACTGAACATTCTAAATAGAAATATGGTTGGGGAATTCAAAATTGAATGGGTAGAGAAAGGGGTATGGAAAAATAGAATTATTCATTTAGAGATGGGGAAAGAAGTTTATTTTTTTATTGCATATGACTTTTATCATTTTGAAATAAAAGCCGAACAATTTTTATTGTATTCGAATTTTCCATTTTCTACTATGGTATTTTTTTTTCTTTTAAAAATAAATTGAATATACGTTAAAGATTTACTGGTGCTTGAATTTGTTATGCTTGGCTTGAAGTAAGTTTGCGAACAAACTAATTTTCGGAAAGATAATTTAATCATGGGTCAAAAGTTAAAGTTTACGGTAAACACTGAAATTCCAGTTAATCGACTTTAAGTTATTTGAAATATTTCATATTTAATGAAAAATATTATAGTTCTGAGAAACCAACAACATAAAATCTTAAAATTATCTTTATATTCAAGATTATATTTAATAAGAGATATTTAGTAGATCTCAGTTATAACAAAAATACGTTATAAGACATTAAAAATATCAAAGAAATACTGATGCTGAATTACGTTATGCAAGGATTGAAAGATGTTTACGTAAAAATTAATTCTGGGAAGAGAATTCTAATCGTACATAAACTTTTTTACTTTTTGAGTATATAGTTTTAATACATCATATTTAACCCATTTTTAGGAAAGAATAAAATTACTGATAATTTGTTCACACATCAACAAGGGACTTTAGATTTGCATTATTTTCAAAAATGTATATTCTTAAAATTATTTTCGTAGTTATTACTTGTTTTGTCATCTTTTCTGTATAAATATTAAGCACTAATGTACTTCTAAAAAGCAATAAAAGAGTAAAATCTTTTTTTAAAAAAATAAAGAGTTATTTACATTCAATATTAAGCCAAACAATTTGCGTGTATAAACACCATAAAAGAAGAAAAAATACCCTTTTGTAAACTAGTATAAACAACAAATAGAAATATATTTGAGAAATTAAATAAATTCTTAAAAAAAATATTTAGCTCTTATTTACCAAGGGAAATCACTCAATACATATGCGGTCAGTTGTTTCACGAATCATATAACGTCGTATTTAATGCAACGAATACAATTCTGTTGGAAAAGTAAAATTTATATATATATATATATATATATATATATATATATATATATATATATATATATATATATATATATATATATATTCCATTTCCATTCTAAAAGTTCCATTTAGTTTTTCGTTTATAACCATTTATAACGGTTTTATAAGCTAATTTTTTACTTGCCATTAAAATAAACAAGGAGACTCCGCCCCCTGCTCCGCTAACGCTCCGCCAACCCCCGGAGCCTACCTACGCGATCATCATAGGTTTGCTTCGCGAACCACATCTCGCTTCGCTCGCTAAAAGGTAGGACACAATAACAATGTGTCCTAGTAACAATACTTTTTTAATTAGATTACTAAAAACTTTAAAAGTTGAAATTGTAAATTTAAATTAATATTCATCTTGGTATCAATAAATTTTTTCACCATGTAAATCAATATAAAAAATCATTTAAACTAATTTCTTTTTAACTACAAATGAAAACAATGGTACCACTGGCAAGCCTACCATTATTTATTATTTTCCACGTTATTTTCACACCTTTCCTCAGTTTTAGTTGAATTTCTATCATTATTGGTAGTTTGTTTTGGCCATAATTGATGTTCAGCTTACCATAATCTTGCCTACCAAAAGAGTGTAATTTACTGAGTTAATACGTCAAAAATTTGGCGCTCATATAAATCTAGTTTTCAAAATTGTCAACAGATGGCGCCAACGCAATTTTCCGCTTTAAGTTTTGAAAAGCGTTTTTCAAAACTTCTATTTTTTAATTTAATAAGGCTTATATTCTTCCTAATTTAAGCTGACATCATCAAAATAATTATTTACCAATGAATTGAAGGGGTTAATCGTCAAAATGCCTTACACAATGGCAAAATAAAAATGCGAGCGCAACAGAATTTTGTAAACAATCTAACTGTTGCCATTCCGCGTAGAGAAAAACAGCGTTTTTCAATCACCGCGTAAGAGAATTATATATAAAGATAGTATCTACGTCGTTATAAAATTACATTGTAATAAAATCAAAAGATCTTGACAACAATGAAATACTTTAAAATGCACCCGGAGATGTTTGAACAATAGACCAATTATTTTGCCATCGACAATAATAATAGAAAAGGAATAAATGGGGAGAATGAAGCAATCTGGTATAAAAAAAAATTAACGGGTGTGAAACTGCAGGTAACAGCTAGTATATAATATTTAGAAACAAAAGTCATTTATTAATTCAAGTGAAATTCTGTTGCATTTAAATTAAGTGATATTTATAAACTAAAACAAAAGAAGTAAATACTCACAGATAAATGCCAATAAATACGTAGAATCTGTATAAATGTGCCGAAGACACTCTAAAATGTCGTTTTATTTTTTGAGAATCGAGCGGTTTGTGGTTGAGTATGGATTAATTACTATCGTTTCATGGTTTTCAAAGTAACACGTTATTTCATGGTATTAAGCAAGGGATTTGTCTGTTTTGTTTTAAGTGTTATCCAACTTTCATTTGAAATTTAAACGGTATTTAATGTTTCCAACGACTATGCTGGATAGAAGATTGCCTGTAAGATATATTTATTCCGATTTGCCCAAAAGATATTAATTCTAATTTGTAAAGTTGAATAAAGGTTTTTATATAAACTTAATTCGTGATTCTTCGATGGCATACAAATTATAAAAAGTGGAATTTCACATTTAAAGATATAAATATTAACTACAAAATTGTAAAAGAAGTACTTAATTATCTGAGGGTATTTAAGTTTGCTTTTTATTATTCAATCCATTTTATTTCAGAGCTTAGCTTCTTCATATTATCAGTTTCAAAAGAAAATCAAATATTTTTATATCAATGAGGTATCACATATAAAGTAATGGCTAGACATATTATTAAACATAATTTACAAATTATTTCAGTTTTTTTTTCACTCAATCAATGTATTTTAAAAATGGCATTATTTCATGGAGTAGATAAAAATGCATTAAATTAACTTATTATGTTTAAATATAAAAATGAAATTTACAGCTTGATTTTAAAACATAGCAAACAATTATTTTCTGGTACATTATTAGTCCATCGTTTTTTATATACACTGTTAAAAATCGGTATTCAAAAATAAGTAAAATGTACTCATTTTTGAATACATTCGATGCTTATCATCGTTGGATAATTGTGGAAGAAATAAGTCGAGTCATGCTTGAGGTGAATAGCGCGGATCTCATAAACCGAGACTCCGCTTCTTACTTTTATTAAGATAACATAACTGGTTACGTCACATCACAATTTGCATATTGTGCGTAGCGCTTGTTGCCAACAGTTCCGAATACATAACTTTGAATTTTGAAAAAGACATGTACTTAAAAATGAGTACAATGGGTAAAAACGAATAAAGAGCAAATTCTAACCTACATAGGCTGCCTTCCTAAATCACTTTCAATAAATGTCGACAATTACAACCAAGACTTACCGGGAATCGAATTGAGATCTGCAGGCACCGTTGTCCAAAGCCTTATCCGTTAAACTACCAGGGCGACGAGAAGAATTTATAAACAGAAGACTTGTTTAAAAGGTGTGCCAAAAGTATGGAAAGTAAGATAACTGAGTTATAATAACCCAGTTTCCATATAAGAAATCGACATCAAATAATGTGGAAAACCATCTTCTGAACAATTATTTTAAGTGTCAGGTCGCTTTGTTAAGATAGCTTGAACAGAAGCTGAGATAGCAATATTAAATCACACTGCTCATTTTTATGAAAGTACAATTACTTCAATTTGAGTACGTCATTGCTCATTTACGATGCAATGGCTTACACAATGGCAAAATACAAATGCGGACGCAACAGATTTTTTTTAAACAAACTGATGTTGCCATTCCGCATAGAGTAAAACAACGTTTTTCAATCACCGTGTAAGAGAATTATATCTAAATAGATGTTTTAACATAATAATAAGAGAAGAGGGGACAAATACCGTGGAATGACCTTTTAGGTTATTTAGTAGTTTAATATACATAAGTTGCGTCACTTCAAACCCAATCTCACACAACAGTTTATTTTCTATAACGTATGTGCATTCAAAACATATTCCATTTCGGACAAACGTTCTATTTCGCATTTCTACTTTTCGAAATTCGAGTTTACAAGAATCTTTCCTTCCACCCTACACGGAGGAAAGATGTCGAGTCTAGATCTCTTCGGAATGTTCGAAAAGCTCAGGTGCGTTTCTAGAGATATCAGACTAAGTTCTTTTCTTCTCCCTTCATAAAAATATTTTCCGTGTGTTTTATATTTTTTCCTCGAGTCGTCGCTTTTCCAGAGTGTTTTGTGTTCTGTGTGTATTTTCCATCTTAGTTTTGTCTACGACGAAACCCGGCTTCCACATTTGGTTTTAAATTTCCCTCCGGACTACTTACTCCGCTTATTTTCCAGTGGTCTTGGAAGTCTTAAAAAGTCCCTGTCAGGGAATTTTTTTATTCCCCGAATCTTTAGTACATAGACAAGCTGTAAGGTATTTTTTTTTATTATTTTAAAGTTGTATTTCTAAGTATTTTATATTGTATTAAAAATATCTCTATGAAAAAAGACGTATCTGTTTATGAATGAATATATTGAGATTGCAACTGCTGTAAACATGATATTATTTTGCTATTACTCTTTGAATACTTTCAAGATGAATTTATATTTTATTTAAAATGTTTTCACTGTGAGAAATGCGATGTAAACTTTTCGATTATACTATTAAAAAGGAAATATCATATTTGACGAAACTTTTGTGATATTTGATGAAACAGATGCCTCCTGTTAAACATTTCGTCAAACTGAGAAAATTCTTTTTGTCGTTTATATCGAAATTTATTTCGTCAAAAATGAGGAAGATTTTAAATAATTTAATAATTCATTATCGACGAGCGGACTCGAATCGCATACATCTTGTTCCATAGTCCAACGCTCTATCCACTGTTCCAAGACGGTTCGTTTGAAATCTGCTAATATAAGTATAAGAACCAAACATGAACAAAGGTATAAAATTGTATGATTTTACGTTGTGCATTTTGTTGGTTCAGGAAAGAAATCATCATAAAATTCTTATAAAAGAAAATAATGGAAAACTAAACTCTAAAGAATTACTATCAATAAAATTTAACCACTAAATATTAAAGTATAGCGCATTTTTTAACATTCGAACAATCCTTATATATAACACACAAATTTTAAACAGTAATTAATTTTGAAAGTGATGTTTTAAACAACCACTGACAATAAAAAGAACTCTAATTTATCTTACCATTGAAATTAAAAATTAAAAAATAATAGTATTCTACATTACACATAGATTCTTTTCATTCATTGTTATTAATATATCTTCTTTTGATAAAAAAATATTACTTTATCTGCTTTTGAAAATTAATAAAGAAGGATATGAGCACATCTTCTGTAACAATTTATAATTTGGTTATTGTTTTTTTTCAGTACCACAAAGACAGCCGTTTACGAAAATATATCACTTATAAGTTGAGGAAACTTGCAAAAAAAATGTATTTTTGATAAATTTTTGTGTAGAAAAAAAAATCAAATTTAAATACTGCATAAAGAGAGAAAATTGTAAATGTGCACTATTAAAAATAGACACTCGAAAATAAGTAAAATATATTAATTTTTTAATACATTCGATGTGTTTATCATGGCTCCGAATACATGAATTTCCGTTTTGAAAAAGACATGTACTCATAAATGAGTAAAAATAAATAAAAAAGAGCAGATTTTTGCTTACATAGGCTGCATTCATAAACCACTTTCAATAAATATCAACAATTACAACCAAGACAGAGGAGATCGAACTCAGATCCTCAGGCACCCCAGTTAAGAGACTTATCCGTTAAACCACTAGGGCGACTAAAGAAATTTTAAACATATTTTTTTTAAAGTGTGTCAAAAGAATGTGAATAAGATAATTGAGTTGTAATAACTCAATTTCCATTTAAGCAATCGGCATCAAATAATGTGGAAAACCATCTTTTGAACAACTATTTTAAGTTTGTGAGGTCGCTTTGTTAAGATGGCTTGAACAGAAGCTGATATTAGCAATATTAAATCACTCTTCTCATTTTGAGAAATCCCGACTACTTAAATTTGAGTACGTAATCACTCATTTACGATTCGATTATATTCAAAGAAAAATAAATAAGTCCAGGTACTCATTTTTGAGTACAATTTTTATTACACTGTGTTAAAAAACGCATTTCCAACTAGTTTACAATGTAGTAATTATATTGTTGACTACTACATTAATATATTTCAATCTGATAACTTTTTGACAAAATTATTTTTATAGTGTATGTACACATGCAGAATTCTCATTTAGCAATTAATTGCTTCAAATCCATATGTGGGTATATATAATTAAAAAAAAAACCTTCCAAGTGTACACATCTGAACGAGATCAAACTAAATTCCAGATGTCAGTCACAGAAACGACGCATTTAAAAAAAAAACACTTGCCGAACAGATTTCCATTTAAATATATATACAAAAAGAAAAGTCTCAGCCGGTCTAACTCAGCACGAACACACACACATTCTCTAAACTTTGAGTTTTGAAGCAACCTCCATTCTGAGTTTGTGAAAGGTTCTGAGAAGAAAAAAAAACAGAAAAGAAGAAAACTAAGCCAATATCGCTGGGTTTTGGAAAAAGGGGGACCCGTCAAAAATGTTGACAAACTGTAACCGGAGTCTTCCCCCAATTTGACACTCGCTAAATGTCGAACAAACTTTACGTCACTCACGCAGCTTCAAAATAAAGGATAGGTTTGGGTGGATTTATCAGAGTGGAGGAGTTAAGCCTGCGCAAATAATAAAGGAAGAAAAATGGAGTTTTCTTAAGACACAAGCTGTGGAGAAAAGTTCATTATTCTCGCTTACACATGAGACAAATTAATGTTTTATTCTAACACTATTTTTTATTAATGTATTATGTTAATGGGATAGTTAATAAAGAATATTATTAAAGGGAGCCCCTAGCCCCAAATCCTGATATTTTTATTAGTGAATTCACACTGCAAAAAAAAGGTTTTGAAAAAGAAGTACATGAACGTACTCGTTTTTCTTTGAGTACAATTACATCGTAAATGAGCGATGACGTACTGAAATTTAAGTAATCATACTTTCACAAAATGATCAGTGTCATTTCATATTATTCTTCTGTTCAAGCCATCTTAACAAAGCAACCTGACAATCTTAAATAGTCGTTCAGAAGATGGATTTCTACATTATTGGATGTTGATTGCTAAAATGGAAACTGAGTTATTACAATTCAATTATCTTACTTCCCTTTTTTTGCACACTTTTTAACATTACTTCCATTTATAACTTCTACACGTCGCCCTGGTAGCGTAACGGATAAGGTTCTGCAAAGCGATGCTGCAGATGTGGGTTCGATTCCCGATAAGTCTTGGTTGTAATTGTCGATATTTATTGAAAGTAATTTATGAAAACAACCTATGTAAGCTAGCATCTGCTCCTTTTATTCATTTTTGCCCATTGTACTCATTTTTAAGTACGACTTTTTAAAAATTGAAACTTATATATTCGGAGCCATTATGAGCATCGAATATATTCAAAAATGAGTAAATTGTACTTATTTTTGAATACCTATATTTCAAAATTTTGTACGCACCTTCTTAAATATGAATAGTAGCATTGTTTTATACAAAACATTTTAGCAACTTTTTCGGAATTTGGGTTTTCCTTAATTATTATTATAATTAAAACTGAGATTTGAATAAGTAAAACTTTAAATAATTATTTTAATTTTTATTGATATGTTTATATTTTGCTTCATGAAAAAATAAAAATATAACAACAAAAATTCTAACAAGAAAATATTTACAACTTACAAATTATGTTTTATAAAAATTTATTTCTTATTCCCTTAAAATATTTGTATTTTAAACTACACTGATGTTACTCGTTATCTAAAACTTTCAGTCGTAAAAACAAGTTTTTATAACTGCTAACAACAAATCAAGTTACACGACACCTATAAAATCTTATTTAAAATGAAATAAAAATAATAATAAAAATGTATATCAAACTAAATCTGACTTCATTCTTACAAGTAAATAAGCAAAGCTCTCTGGCATTTTTTTAAGTAATAAGATATATATTTCCAAAAGCAGAAGCAGAAATATATTATGCAAATAAAATATAAATTTTATTTTAATTTATGCATTTCATGCCACATACATATTTTTTTTTAATAAATTGCTAATAAATCGAAAGATTTACAAATCAAAATATTTTATCCGAGAAAATTCTGTAAAACAGTTTTTTTAGTTTCGAGAGTATATGCGTAAGGTAAACAACTTTAAGTGCCCAAATATCGAATCTACAAGACTGTATTTTCTCATTTGGAAATTTTTTTTTAATTTATCCGAGTCCGCCTACTCATATTTATATGTTTTAATACAAATTAGGTTGAAAATAGGGTGTTTAAGATCGCACAATTTTCCTTTTTTATATGTATCTAAAAAAAATTAACAGAAAAAAAATACTTTAATTTCAAAGTTTTTATGTTCGTTGCTTATGGCAGAATTTTCGCAGTATTTTTCATACTTTTACAAATTTCTTATATGTATTAAAAGACCAATGTACAAGCGTTTTAATAACAACATAATTATTAAGGATGTAATTTCCAAATTCAAAGCATATCTCTCTAATCAAAAGAAATTGTTTATAAGCGCCTTGGCCAATGCCTGTTAAACTATAGATTTATCAATTAGATTTAGAAAAAAAATTATGGGAATATATTAGATTAGTAGTGGCTCATTTCGTATCAATCATGCTATTAGTTTCCGAGTTACTTATAGCTTACATCATAAACTGAAGCTAGTGTCTCCTTGTTATAACTACCAATAAAAGCGACACTATAAATTTATATGGTTATCTGTTCTTATTTATGAAGGAATTATTAACAATAAATCGGTCCTGTTTCTCGTCTAATGTCAGGCTTGAAACATGACATTTTTAACAAGGATGTACATTTATGCTTGTTTCATTTATTTTTAACAACGTCAAAAAGTTATTATGACATAAAAAAGATGATCTTCTGTTAAAAGCAAGCATAGATAAAAACTATTTGGAATGTTCACATCCCATATATCCTCATTGTATTAACAAAGATAATTGAATTTTCATGTGGTACAAAAATAGATTTACATTGAACTTTATTGGAATATAATACAGCTTCATCAGTTCAGTTAAAATAATCGATAAAAAATCCTTTCAATGGAGTAATATAAGTAAACACGTGTTCCTTCCTTTTTAAAACGAGAATGTGAATCAAAATACTATTGTTAAGTTCAATTGTATTAAATAAATTATTTATGCTCAAATGAAGACAGATATCAAAATAATTCAAACCTGGTTATACTCTTAATCGATGTTCTGTATACTCAAAATTGAGTTACATATACCCCAAATTATAAATTAAGGGAGACGTGTTTTTTAATAAATACCTTACTTTCCATACTAACAATTGTATTATTTTCGGTGTAGAACTCGTACATAAAACTATGGATACAAATTTCTCCATTTCTCCAAATTTCTCCATAAAACCTCTAGTCCTAATGAAGGAATTATTTATATTTTTATAGCACGTTCTCAAAAAAGAATACTTGTCTTTATACTATAAGAGTATAAATACTAAGATTCAGTACAATAAAAGGTATTACTAAGAAACAACAATATCATAAAATTTGAATTGATACTGATATGAATACTAGGTGTAAAAAAATTATCCACTATTATAAATTTTATTTGAATATAACTATAGTCTGACAGATTGGTTAGTTAAAGCGTATGTGAAATCCATCATAGACATCTCAGAGATATCGAAATGATCCAGTTATTGAAATTCTTAGAACTAGGTGTGAAAAATCTGTACTAAATAATATTATAGAAACGACTGATTGGGCTGTTGCAGACGCAAGTGAAAACAAAATTGCAAATTTTATAGACGTCTGAGAGATCTTAAAAAGATCACAAATCTGCATCATTAAATAAAATACGTCTAACTAGGTGTAAAAAATATGCAATAAATAATATTTTATAAACTTCTGGTGTAAAATTTTATTTAAAGTATCATTTATTATAGACGTAGAAATTTACAGACGTAGGCGTGTTAATTATAGATGTAGACCTAGATGATTTATTGTAGACGTATGCGAATGCATCTGTGGCTTGGAACAAGAACGATTAATGTCATAATTCAGTTTTGAGAAAAATGGCTTCAAAGTATGAGGCTCAGTATTGTTACAATGTGACGTATCTCACGGAATTGTTTGATTTGAAGGGTTGGAAAAGCATGATGACACTAGTTTCTATTTCAGTTAGAAGTTTAAAATTGATAGTATATTCAAAATAGTTTTTTTTAAAAGTGATAAAATTTACATGGGTTGTTCTTGTTCCTATTGTATATGAATTCCATTGATGTCTAATAGATCTCTGAAAGATCCCGTGTGAGAGTACCTAATTGGGTAAAATAAATTTAACCTTGATACTTTTAGATGTCTCTTAGAGGTACGATAGATGTCTAATAGATCTCTGAAATATTCCAGGTGAGACTACTTAAATGGGTGACATTCATTTAATCTTGATAATTTTAGATATTTCTTAGAGGTACGATAGATGTCTAATAGATCTCTGAAAGATTCCGGGTGAGACTACTTAAATGGGTGACATTCATTTAACCTTGATACTTTTAGATGTCTCTTAGAGGTACGATAGATGCCTAATAGATATCTGGAAGATTCCAGGTGAGACTACTTAAATGGGTGACATTCATTTAACCTTGATACTTTTAGATGTCTCTTAGAGGTACGATAGATGTCTAATAGATCTCTGAAATATTCCAGGTGAGACTACTTAAATGGGTGACATTCATTTAATCTTGATAATTTTAGATATTTCTTAGAGGTACGATAGATGTCTAATAGATCTCTGAAAGATTCCGGGTGAGACTACTTAAATGGGTGACATTCATTTAACCTTGATACTTTTAGATGTCTCTTAGAGGTACGATAGATGCCTAATAGATATCTGGAAGATTCCAGGTGAGACTACTTAAATGGGTGACATTCATTTAACCTTGATACTTTTAGATGTCTCTTAGAGGTACGCATAATCCAGAAAAGATGTATAATAGATAACTGTTAAACATCCGAGGTTAGTATCCATTTTTAGAATACACTGTAGCAGCAAATAATTTGTAAAACAAACAAACAATTCCTTTTCTCGATGATTACATCAAAAATAAATAACACAGACAACGAAATAAAGTTTTTTACATCCAACGAACTTGATCTAAATGATAACACTCCTCAAGGACGGAATTAATAGGACACGAATCCAAACTTTTCATTTCCAATGACGTCACTCAAGTGAACATGCGACTAATTCCTCCTCGCACATGCATCGCAGCGTATTAATGAACCATTCAAACTTATTTATCTTCATTGCAGGGAAAAGGGAACGAGTAATAAATACTGGCATCCCTCCGCTTGCCCGGATGCAATGGCTATATTTAGATAATGATCATGTCCTCTGAGTTAAATTCGAATCTGCGTTTGATGCGGTGATTACCAATGGCGCGCTGCTGCACTAATTGGAAGGAATCCTGGGCTGGATGTGTAAGTGGTCTTATGGCCTTGTCTTACAGAAAAGGATTTTAGAGGGTAGATAATGCAAATGACCTCCATTGTAGGGTCTGGAAATATGAGGTTCGAATGACCTTTTCATCGGGACATGAGCTGTTCGATTTTTAATAGGAGTCCTTTGAACTTTCGGAATAGGAACTAACTCGAATTATAACATAGTATGAGGATGGGGTAGTTATGGTTCGATAGTAGTTCGGAAAGTATAAATTCTAATGACAATGATTATTAATGTATTGGAGATATTAAATAGTTTTATAGGTGACGATTGGTGAATTGAAAGTGTTTCCATATTATTATAGTCTGGAAGTATTAAACTTGAGAAATAGGAACTAACTTGAATTATAGTATAGTATGGGAATGTGATGCTATATATCAATAGAAGTATGAAGAGTATGAATTCTAATGACAATAATAACTAATGTATTGGAAATATTAAAGTTTTGCGTGGGTGACAATTGGTGGATTGAAAGTATTTCCATATTATTATAGTTTGGAAGTATTAAACTTGAGAAATAGGAACTAACTTGAATTATAGTATAGTATGGGAATGTGATGTTATGTATCAATAGAAGTATGGACACACAGTATGAATTCTAATGACAATGATAACTAATATATTGGAAATATTAAAGTTTTGCGTGGGTGACAATTGGTGGATTGAAAGTATTTCCATATTATTATAGTTTGGAAGTATTAAAGTTGAGAAATAGGAACTAACTTGAATTATAGTATAGTATGGGAATGTGATGTTATGTATCAATAGAAGTATGGACACACAGTATGAATTCTAATGACAATGATAACTAATATATTGGAAATATTAAAGTTTTGCGTGGGTGACAATTGGTGGATTGAAAGTATTTCCATATTATTATAGTTTGGAAGTATTAAAGTTGAGAAACAGGAACTAACTTGAATTATAGTATAGTATGGGAGTGTGCTGATATGTTTCAATAGAAGCATGGACAGTTCGAATTATAATGACAATGATAATTAATGTATTGGAAATATTAAATAGTTTTGTGTAGGTGACAATTAGTGGATTTTAAAGTGTTTCCATATTATAAGAGTTTGGAAGTATTAAACTTGGGAAACAGGAACTAACTTGAATTATAGTATAGTATGGGGATCTGATGCTATGTTTCAATAGAAGCCGGAATAGTAATTACAATGATAATACTTGTGTGAGAAATATTAACAGGTCCTTGACGAATGGAAAAGTGAGTATATTATTTAAATATTACACTAAAATAACATTCATTTGTAGGTTGGTCACAAATTGCTAGGCGATGGGGATTGTTTGAATGTATTAAATTTAGCTGTATGGGCATAATAAAAAAATATTTTTCCCTACTACTTCGCTTATATTTTAAACAAGTCGCTTAGCTTTAGCAGTAACAAACAAATTAGTTGAAGTATATAAAAAAGGATTGTTTATTATGTGTCGTTGAACAGTCAAAAAATGACCATCGCACAACAATTTGCGACCATTGTAAGAGTTCGAAAATTAAAATTAGGTAATAAAAACGAACTCGAATTGTAATATAGTATAGGTATGTTATGTTTCAATAGATATGTTTAAATTATTACTTTAAATTAAAATAAGCAATGTCGTTTTAAATATATTTAAAATAAATATTCAAATATAATAAAATTCTATTAAGTTACTGTATCAAATTTAAGACAATATTTTATTGGATTCATGAAAAATTCGAACAATATCTTCGAACAAAAACATATACACTAATATAAATCAGTTAAAGATACTCAACAACACAAAATGTCGTTAAACAATACAATACGAAACCCTGCACCAATCACGCTATCATTCGAACCGTAATATCGATTCGACTTCATTCGAATTTTTTTTTTCTCACCTACGAAAGCAGACGATTTTTATCAACTTCTAAAGTAAACAGACTTTCACTCCATTCAGGGCTCGCTTACTCTTCTATTGACTGTGTGCTATCCGTGTGGACTCAAACTCCGGATTTAAAACCAGGAAAAAGAAGAAGAAGAAGACGACCTTTCGAATGCGTAAGGGTGTTGCCAGTTTCATTAGAGTTTACTTTTAAAATAAATAAAAATGTTCTGCGGAACGATACTCGCACGCTTCTTTATCTCCGTTTGCGTTTCTGAGGAACAGAGTGGAAAGTGTGGGATTTGCTAGTTCTTATTCTAAGGTAGGAATTTCTATATAGTGAAGAAAGTTCAAGTTGAAATTTATTTGCAGTTGGTAAATTGCCGTGAATATTATTATTTACTTTCCTCCTATTAAAACTAAATAATTATTTTTTTTAAAGAAAACTTTTATTAATCTTAATTCTGAAGTAATGTTATTCAAAAATCCTAATGGTTTATTGTTTTTTGTTTAACAAGTTATATAATTAATTATCAATGTTCCGTAGGGTGAGGTGGGGAGGGGGGGGGGAATGGGTAATAGGAAAAAATGGGTTTTTTGAAGTTAAATATCAATTACACATTGTTAAACACATGCTTTAATTTTGTTCTTTTCATTAAAAAAAATTATTTCGTTTGATGAAGTACATTTCAGCAAAAAATTAAATTTCGTGGTGATTTATTCAAATCCAAATGTCGATTTGTTTCAGTGTATAAAAAACTTGCGATAATTTGATGCATGAAAACTTCTATATATAAATTAGAAAAGTCAAATTATTTACGAATATTCCTATATTTTATATAGAGGAGAATCCTTTTTATATATTCTAATGAAAAATAGAGAACATTAAACTTTCATTAACGGTTTTTTCAATTATTTGAAAAGTGAGAAAAATGGATACTCGAATTCTAAATGCTAAAATAATAAGAAATTCGAAAATATATAACTTTGAAAACGTGCAATATTCCATAGAAATGTGAATGTCGAAGCTTATAAATGACAAGAATTAACAATATATATATATTAATATAATTAAGTTACATATATGTTTTTTAACAATTTGCCAACAAGAAGAATATATTTTGATAAGAAAATGGACGCCATTTGCTTTTCCGTTATAAGATTAACAGATTCTTATAAATGAAATAAAAAATCGTCTGTGAAATAAATTAAAAATTAGGTAAATACATAATAGATTTCTGAATAAAAATAAACCTAATTGTTATACAAGATGTTCTTTTTCGAATATAATAAATTCAAAATGGCGTATTACAACTTGGTTTTAGAATTGACTGTTGCAAAAGCAGTCCGTTAATAATCAAATACACTGAGTTTTTAAAAGTTGATGATTGTTATTTATTCTATTTTATTAAAATTACAAATTTGACTAAAAAAATTGTTTTATAAATGTATTTTTACACGAAAAATCATATACAAAAAAAATCAATATTCCCCACATTTGAATAAAAAAAAAATTCGAAAAGTAAAATAATTATTAAAGATATTTATAAGCCTCAGGTTTAAAAATATTTTTAATAATTATTTTTCAACTAAAGGATTGTGTTCAAGTAATTTTTAACCTTTTTTTTTATACAGTGTACCGGTTTGAAAAGTATCCACAACTTGCAAAACTAAAAAAATATCTTAAGCTTTTGCTTGTATTGGATTTGCATACTTAGAAAAGCCTTTCCTCCTTCTGTAGAATGACTATGCTAGATTTAAAAACGATCCATTATTCTTATTGCCAACTTCAAAGTAATGAAATAGCTTTTTTCATTGCTAAAATACATCAAGTTTTATATATTACCTTGTGACATGTAAAAAAAATATCCATTTTATTCTTTTAAATTTAAGATAGGATGTGAATAATTTAATCTACATTTGTTGAAATGCTTAACTCTTCTGAACAATATTTTCTTCTAGAAATTCACGTGTTACCAATTATACTGTAATGAAAACCATACATCACTGCTTCAGAGAACCATCACAACAAACAAACGTTGATTTAGCGGCTTCTACTCAAACAACAAAAAGCACCATCACACATCAAAAGGAACACCCACACGACAAAAACAATATTGGCTTCACCAATCATTCTCAGTCCGATTTACTAATAAAAACGACCAGACGATTTTGTATCTAGAACTCGGGGAAAAAGACACCAAATATTAAGCCTAACCTCCATTCATCACCAGGCATGAAAACGTTCTTTAATAAATGCGTGTGTCTTTTAACATAAAAAAAAGAAAGAATCACCAAGGATTAAATACAAGTCGAAGAGAAATTGAAATTGTGGGTGGATTTCTGACAAAAAGGGGGAAGAGACGGAGAATTTTGGCAGAAAGCCAGAATGTCGGAACGCGGGTCTTCGTCTTGTAACAGAGCAATCGATGATTTTAGATAGACCTTCCGTTTTGCCTGAATATATTCGGTCATGTCATACGTTATTAAGGAATGCAGTTGTACTACATTGTGGGAAACAGTCAGATAGCCCGACTTGTAACCTATTCCAAGCAGAATTTATGACGATCCAGCGGTTCGGGTTAATTGTTTGCCGGGCATTCGGGTTTGGTCGAGACTGTCCCAGTTTCAGAACCTTGTGCCAATGTAGTATATCATTGTAATTGAGTGTAGAATATCCGAGTTAAGTTATTACATTTTATTTCGAAGGTCACCCAATTGAAAGAAAATGTAAGAACGTGGACTTGCTTCTTATTCTCGTCGCCATGTAATTACTTTAGGCTGTGCTACCGAGCTAAAATAATTACTGGAGAGCGGACAAAGCGTACGCTTTTTGAACCACTGGTTTAAGGACAAGGTGATAAAAATACAACTTCGGGTAGATTTGTATGTTTAAAATAACTGGCAGGAGCAAATGTATGCTCGCAAATATGCTATCTGTATCCAATAATTCGAATGCAACGGATAATAGTAAAATGTAACGTTCCAAACGCCAATACAGCAATAAAAAACAAACACGGTGTAAGTCCATTTTCCCCCAATGGGAGTATACTCTCCAGTTATTATTTTAGCTCAGTAGGCTGTGCAAAAAAAAAAAAAACTTAAACGTACACTCAGTGTAACTCAAGAGTTACTAAAATTACCTTGAGGGTTCTGTGCTGTTATTTGATTATTATTTGAACTCACTGTGTTACTTAGCTATTACAGTAATTATTTGAGGTTTTACGACTGAACAATAAATTAGTGGTAACTCTCAAGTTACAAATTTAAATGTTATTTTTAGAAAACAATATTACAATTTATTACCATAATTTTATTGTTTAATTGTGTTGTTTATTTTATTATTATTTGAACTCACTGTGTTACTTAGCTATTACAGTAATTATTTGAGGTTTTACGACTGAACAATAAATTAGTGGTAACTCTCAAGTTACAAATTTAAATGTTATTTTTAGAAAACAATATTACAATTTATTACCATAATTTTATTGTTTAATTGTGTTGTTTATTTGATTATTATTTGAACTCACTGTGTTACTTAGCTATTACAATAATTATTTGAGGTTTTACGACTGAACAATAAATTAGTGGTTACAAATTTAAATGTTATTTTTAGAAACCAATGTTACAATAATCCTAATAATCTCCTAATAACCCTAAGTCCTCCTAATAATCTCTTGAAAATCAATATTCTTAAACCCATCTGTGAGTTGATAGCAAGAAAGTATAATAACGTTCCGATTATAAGTTTTTAAAATCTGACAATTCTATTCATCGGATTAGAGAAAATATGCGTTTTTCCAATATTCTCTTTCATTTATCATTAAAAACAAGAATCTACAAATATAACAAAATACGATTTTAGAATTTAATACAATTTAACACACATATTCAACGTTTAAATATATTGTAGTCAATAGCCCCATTTTATTTTTAAAAAATTAATCCACAATTATTTACATTATAATCTTTTACGAATATATATATTTTTAACTTACAAAAGCAACTACTTCACGTTATGATTGCCATTGATTTAACTAGTAACATTACTGATACTAATTTTTATAACAAGTATTTTTTATTAATATCTCAACTATTTCTATATATTTCTCACACTTCCTCTCTTAAGCAAAGTACAGATTTGTACAACATTAAGATTTTTTGTGTTATAATTCTGAAGGTTTTTCAGCATTGAACTGAAAATATTTTGAAACAATATTACATTTCATTTAAGTGAAAATAAATATTTAAAATTTTATGATGGAATTACATCATTATAAAATTCCAAATATCTTTAAAATGGTAAAATTAATTTATGCCATGTTTGTAACATGGCAAAATAAAAATAATTTATGGATATTTATGTATTTTATAAGCGACATGAAAGTGACATTTGTAATAAGTATGAGTTACGGATATTCAACGTTATTGGAACAGCTTTACACAATTTCAAGTATAATTGAAGACCTGAGAATACATATTAGTCTGTTCGCATTATGTGTATTATTATTTTCGTAGTCGATAATCACAAAACGTACACCTGTAATGGGATAAAGCTCATCAAGCTGTACACATAGATATCAACAATTCAAAACAGAAAAAAAAATACACTTGGTCTCTTCGACTTCTCAATCCACCAATTGTAAACCCAAATTAAAGTACAAAACAGGCTTCAGAAAACATGATATACTTACTGAAACTTACTTAACATGAAATACGTTACTTCATTGTGGCTTGCCATTATTAACTAAATTATTATCTTTTTAATTCATTTAATATACTCATTTAACACTGGGTTACTCCTAACGAGTGAATGTAAATTCAATTTAACACAAATTCATTCGTTTTTAACACATTTCAGTTTTAAAAAAATCAAATATTTTTTATTATTGGCAATTAATCCGAATACAAAATTCGGATTAATTGGTCATTGGCCATTTAAAACGCGATTTATCCATACTTTTTTTATTTTAATAAATTTCTCTACATTGTTTAATTTTTTCTATACAATAATTTGTTTCCCTTTTACTTGAAAGCAGTTCCATAATTCACTATATAATGTTAGCATCACAGATATAGTTCTGCTCTGGCTAAATGGTCTCTGTGACGTCACTTTGTTTATTCGATAATCCGATTGGTCAACACGCTGAAACACGTTTGTTGATTCGCTTTAACAAGTATTGATGGGTGTTACCCAACCGCCAATTAAGAGGATTCAAACTATATTACTTAACGTTGGACCAAAATTCACGTTTTCTCTACTCCATTTTAGAGTGAAACGTTGAACAAATATTTATTATTTCTCTATAAACCTTTGGGGGGGGGGGGGGAGTGAAATGTTGAAATCATGTCACCTTCTTTCCAAAATGGTTCAAAAACAACAGGATACATTTGTCAAAAAGGGTGTCTTTTGAATCCATCATTGTAACCACGTCCAGTGGCGGATCTAGCTATAGGGCATATATATATATATATATATATATATATATACCAGGGCAGGATTTAGGCATAGGCTACATAGGTTGCAGCCTAGGGGACCGCACCACGGAGGAGCCTACCACAAAAACAAAGAGTCGAATTGCGGAAAAATTATTTGGAAGGATGATAATCCAAATCCTAATGAAAATAGTATACTACAATCTTTTTACAAATACAATGGTGAAAAGTTCCATTTTTTTTAAACAGATTGGTGCAATGTAAATATATATATTGGATGTTCTTTAAAATAAAATATGTTTAATTTGTGATAATTACAATGACATTAACTTTTTTTTAAAATCAGTTGTTTTTACTTTTCTTAAATTTTTATTTTGCTTAGAGAAAATTGAAGGTCATAATACAAAGACGAGTGCCATATGTTATTATCATTTCCCTATATTCCAGAATGCCTTTGCACCTTGAGATTACTTCAAACCTTTGAAATATTATTCGAAATTTACAAAAAAAAAATACAGTGTATCTCAATTTCATACGTACACTTAAAAATGATATAATTTTCAGTTCTAAAAAATATATATATTTTTTAAAAATTTGGCAGCCCCCTCCCTTCTTTTGGGGGTATACCTTAACCCCACCCCCTGTAGTTTAGGGGCCCGTACCACATATTCAGCCTAGGGGCCCACCAATTCTAAATCCGGCTAAGTATATACTACAAATGTCGATAATTCCCCCCCCCCCCCCCCCAAGATATGAAAAATCTTGGATCCGCCCCTGAGCACGATTCAGTCTTAACTACCAAACACCAATATTTGAAGCATCTGAAACCCCGTCAGATGAACGATATGATAGCGATTTTCGTTGTGAAAAAGGCATATAAAGGGATATGTTTATTTGTAAGCTTACTGCGCATGTTATGAATGATTGTGTAATTGTTTATACAATAACAAAAATCAGGAGTCGTAAGAATATCGTAGATAAGATTATATATATTAGCGACTGTTAATAGAATAGGTGTAAACTAACATATTTAGTTTCAAACAGGGTTCCGTGGTAAATACATCTTTAAAGTTGAGCGAAAAGAATTTAATCTAATATTTCGATATTTTATGGAAACACCCGATCTATTCCATATAATTGTAAATGTGCAACTCCCATTCCATGTTTACAAAAAGAAATGATTTCTAATAATTTATTAATTTTCGTTTGCAATTCTTTTGCATATTTTAAATTATAATTTTAATGATATAAATTTAAATTTTAATAAATTATTTTTCAATAATTAATTTTGAAATCTGAATTCTAAATAAGATTTCAGGAATGTTTATTGTATTTTAATTTTTCAAGTTTGCCTTTTAATAGATTGAAAATGATGTATCCCTCCGCGTATCTCCAGTATTCTGACAATAGACATAAAGGTAAATACATAAATGCTATATGCTCAGATATTTCCCAAATTGGAAAACATTATGGCTATTTTAAAATCCACTTTTTCTTAAATATTTTTTTAAAAATTAAATAGTGTGTTTTAAATATAAATTAACCTCTCTTACAGATAAATCAAAATTACAACTTCGATATTTTGACTGCACAAACAGAACAATTAGTAAATTAAGATTCTAAATGTAACTTTTGACTGTGGATATTTTTCGTGCTCAATTAAAAATCATTTAAACGAAGGGTAATTTGTTTTAACGGTGTGTTCATAAAAAGAATTGCACCTAATTGTAACTCAAACAATATGACTTAATAGAAGAAAAAAGCATACTAAACATCATAATTTTAATTATAATATAAATTAAAAATATATTCTCAAGGTAAAATTAGTTATTAAATAGTAAAACATATTTATAAAAGGAAGAATCGGGGATCCTTTGTACTCAAAACATAAAAATATAAACATAATAATTTTTTTAGCTCACTGTAACTAAAATAATATTAGTTAACTAAAAAAACATACTATAAAGTAATAATACTAATTTTAATTATCATAGAAACTAAAAATATATTTTTAATGCGAAATTAGTTATTAAATAGTAATATTTATAATAAAAGGAAGAATCGGTGATCCTTTGTACTCAAAACATAAAAATGTAAACATATAAAAATAATAGTATCAAAGTTTCTACTTCTTTTGTTATATTTACGATAATTTATTAAATAAAATTATTCAATAATTAAATTCATGTATACTTTTTTCTCATAATAAAGATTATTTTTATAAGTGAAATAACAAGATTAATGTTGCATAATATTGGAATATACGTTTATATATACCTAAAGCAATAAATGTTGTTTTCACCTCTATAACACCTACAAAAACTTTATATCATATAGAAACCCCCAATTTATTGCAGCAAATTAATAAAACCATTCATTTGAAATTAATGTAATTAAAGCGTTTAAAAATGGGAAAAAAATCTATATATTCATAAATACGTACAATAGGCTTAATATTAGCATATGTTAATGATTTAAAGTATTCAGATAGTCCTATTAGCAAATAGTATTTGACTTATATGAAATCAATTAGAAAAAATTAAGTCAAAATATAATATCGGACAGACTCGATACCATGTATTTGATATCACGTATAAGTGATCTTCAGTTTTCTCAGCAATACATGAAAGTAATTTCCAGTTGACACTCCCACTAGAAATTCTAACTGGAAATCAATTTCATTCATAGAATTTATTTTCGTAAAAATACTCTTTTTTTTTCACTATATTTATTAAGCAATGCTTCGATTTGCAATTTATAAACTATATTAAAAAGTAATTATTTAAAAAAAAATCTTTAAAAGTGATTTAAGAGAGTAAAAACCATGCAGCAAAAACAAATTTACAGTTTTGTATTTAATATGAGCATTGAAATTTAATCAAACTAAAAAAAATGCTATATAATGGTTAATATTAACCCTCTGACGCCCATGGACGTGATTTTACGTCCAGGGATCTCAAGTTTATTTTTCATAAATGCATTTAATTTTTAAATTCATGGAAATACTTTATTTTACGATATTTTTTTAATCTAATTGTTTGAGGTATACTTTAAAAGCTACCTTTTTACAATGAATTAAAATTTTTGGTAAATATATAAAAGTACATGCCTAGGAAAAATTATTTAAACTTTCAAACAGTAAAAACAACTTTACAATTAAACGTCAGTGGGGTTAAAGGTTAATTTATGAGTTTATTTGATAAGAAGTAACTTCAAGTAGATTATTTGACTATAATATTATTCTGAAACTTTATAATTCATTAATTCCAGCAAAACTTTTATGAGATTTAAAAAAAAAAAAAAAAAATGAAGAGTAGAAATCGTTTCGTTTATATATGATTATTTACAATAAATTTAGTATTTGTTTTTATTTCATATAAAGTTTAGAATTACAAGTAATTTGTTCATATATAAGTTTTCAGTATAAGCGAAAAAATTTCGACAAAATATTAAGTATATGAATTAAAACTTTTTAATGTAGAAAAATATTTTAAGACGTTTGAATAAAAATTGAACGTTACAATATTAATAATATATATGTTGCGCTTCAGAAATTTAGTTTAATAAACCCAGATAATCCTTTAAAAAAAATTATAATTATAATGGTATTTATTCGTATTATAAAATCACCCAAAGTTCACCAAAAATATTTTGTAAAATATTGAACGTTTAAGACTAGGATAAAATTAATTTTCAAAGTGATTAAATCCACTTATATATATATTTTCACCAGTTCCCGACAAAATAAAAATCAATACTTATATGATTTTAAACACTTTAAAGGAAAATAAACACTAAAAATATCCAAGCAGATGGACATAAGAAAAACCACAACATTTTATATTTTCATCACACATTCGCCCCTCTACAGTGGAAAAACAAAATCGAATAGGGGAGCAGAATTAAATTTTCGTTCGAAAAACCACTTACCTTCGTTTCCTTTGATGACCCTTAGACACACAAACAACGCCAGTAACTGGCATGTTTTCTTCAAAATCATCTCATCTAGAGTTCCCCCTTGAGCGGTGGACTCCTTCCTATTCCAAACGGAAAAAGAATCCGGAATTTTTCGGGATAAAAAAAGAACTCGGAACGTTTATCCACACTGTTCGCGAAACATATTTACAGGCGATTTTTTTCATACAGATATCCGACACTCAAAACACAGCACTAGCGCTAGAACGAAGCCTCAAGCTCTCAGAGAGAGAGAGAGAGAGTGAGAGAAGGAGAGAGATTCGAGTTTTTTTTTGTGCTGGATGCTTCGAAAATCCGAGACTTCTGGAATCAGGAAGAACACATCGCTTCTGTTGGGTGGGCGAGGGTTTAAATCCTCTGTGGTTGTGGAGGAGTAGGCGGTTCGTTCGCTGTTTTTTCCTCACCGGGTGTTGGTCAAATCGTCTGCCTCTTTCCTGTGGCGAGGAGGTTGGAGATTCGCCATCACTGCGGAATCGAACACACAGCCTTGTTCCATTCGGGGGGAGAGAACACGGCAGCCCCGAACAGGTGTCGCACTTAGTAACCCTGGCCGCAGTATGGAATACGGTCGGGGAGGTGAACTCGCACCGCCATCTATGGGCGGGATTTGGAACTCGAAGTTCAAAGATAGGCAATCGCAAATGGGTAAAAGTAACGATTTTAGAAAAAAGTGTATTTAGCAGCGATCGTTCAAGGAAGTTTCGTGACACAAGCAAGCATAAATTTAAAGCTCTAATTTTAGGAAATGTATTTTTTTAGTATTTCGGCAACTTAAAAAATAATATTTTTTTAATTATTTTTTTAACTTATCTAACAAAAATAAAATAATATATCTTTTAAAGCCAAATTGTAAAATTTCGGGAATTTTCTGGAATATTTTTTTTCAGGCAAAAAAATATAGTCCAAATTATTATATATCTTTTAACAAAATAAAATATAAATAAAAAAAAAGTAATTTTTTTTTTTTAATAAAAATTATTTTTTTTAATTAATTTTTTAACTTATCTAACAAACAAAAAAAATCTTTTAAGGTCGAATTGTAAAATGTGTAATTTATAAACTATATTAAAAAGTAATTATTTAAAAAAAATCTTTAAAAGTGATTCAAGAGAGTAAAAACCATGCAGCAAAAACAAATTTACAGTTTTGTATTTAATATGAGCATTGAAAGGTGATCAAACTTAAAAAAATGCTATATAATGGTTAATATTAACCCTCTGACGCTTATGGACGTGATATTACGTCCAGGGATCTCAAGTTTTTTTCATAAATGCATTTAATTTTTAAATTCATGAAAATACTTCATTTTACGATATTTTTAAAATCTAATTATTTGAGGTATACTTTAATAGCTATGTCTTTAAAATGAATTAAAATTTTGGTAAAAAATAAAAGTACATGCCTAGGGAAAATTATTTAAACATTCAAACAGTGAAAACAACTTTACAATTGAGCGTCAGTGGGTTAAAGGGTTAATTTATGAGTTTATTTGATAAGAAGTAACTTCAAGTAGATTATATGACTATAATATTATTATTCTTTTAACAAAATAAAATATAAATAAAAAAAATGTAATTTTTTTTTTAAATAAAAATTATTTTTTTAAATTAATTTTTTAACTTATCTAACAAACAAAAAAAATCTTTTAAGGTCGAATTGTAAAATGTTGGGAATTTTCTAGAATACTTCTTTTTTTCAGGCAAGAAAATATAGTCCAACTTATTATATATCTGTTAACAAAATAAAATATAAATAAAATAAATGTAATTTTTTTTTTAAATAAAAATTATTTCTTTAATTAATTTTGTAACTTATCTAACAAACAAAAAAAATCTTTTAAGGTCGAATTGTAAAATTTTGGGAATTTTCTAGAATACTTCTGTTTTTCAGGCATGAAAATATAGTCCAACTTATTATATATCTGTTAACAAAATAAAATATAAATAAAATAAATGAAATTTTTTTTTTTTTTAAATAAAAATTATTTTTTTAATTAATTTTTTAACTTATCTAACAAAAAAAAAATCTTTTAAGGTCGAATTGTAAAATTTTGGGAATTTTCTAGAATACTTCTGTTTTTCAGGCATGAAAATATAGTCCAAATTATTATATATCTCTTAAGAAAATAAAATATAAATAAAAAAAAATTAAGAAATTTTTGTAAAAAAATCATTTATTTATAGGTAATGTTTAATTTAATTAACTATACAAATCTAGAAAAAAACTTAATATGCACTACAAAACTTCCAATAAAAGAATTTACACCTTGCATTATAGAACAAAAATTGGGGTCCTTTTTAGTTCAGTAGTGCCAAAGTGTTAGTATTTAATAATCTTGTTTTAAGCTTGATTGGAGTTTTATAACGCAGAACAACACTCAGTCTAAAGAAATAAAATATATTGTAAATAATTTAATTTTTGGGAAGACACTCCAAAAATGGGAAGGAAACTGTCAATTTTTGGAACGACAGTCCTTTAGACAAATTATAAAAATCGAACAGTTGGTAAAATAGATATCTACGAGATACGAGACTTATGGTGGGTTTTAAAATAAATGTTTCCGAAAACAAAAATATAGAGATAACTTTCTAAGAGTATCTTATTAAATTCAGTAAACATTACAAAATTCGTATTGCATATACACATAAATTAAGACTTTGTTGAATTACAAAAAAAAAATGGCAGTGGAATGCTGCTATGCAAACCAAAGTGAGTTTTAAATGCTTTCGAAAGCAAATTTACATTTCGAAGCAGTTCTTAGCGATATTTACTTTAAAGTTATCAAATACGAATCCAAGGTTACTGTCGGAGTATTTTTCAAATCACGCCATTAAAACTAAATAAGCTCGTCTCAGCAAATCAGAACTGAGAGCAGAGTTGACCCAGTTGCTCAAATTCGGTTAGAGAAGTTTGGCTTAGAACCACACGTCAACCATCAATTTACATATTGTGATGGTCGACAATTGGCGTATTTATTTACTAAAATTTTAACCATATGGACAATGAAGTTTTTGAATTCGAGTTCTAAATTTAAAAAAAAATGGTCATTTTAATTTAGATGCAAAATAAATTAATGTTTTTAATTGAAAAAGAGGGTCATTCTAATTAAAGAAAATACAAAGACTTAAATAAGTGTATGTATAATTATTATTCAAGTAATGCCTTATGGTAAGCTCCATTGTATTGAATAATAAGTCACTATCGGAAATTTAACTAGGTTAATTAGACCTGATAGCGTGCATGTGTAAATAACATTTATAAATGACTTCCCCTGTAACGTTGGCAGTTTTGTTGTACATTTTTCAATATCTACTCGCTTACTACGTCTGCGCATCGTTTTCCCTGCATTAGTACGCTTCGTACAGTGAAGCCCCATTTACACCCTCCATACATACGAGTAAATTACGATTTTTTTTTTCAAATACAGAGCAGCATAAAATGTTGCAGATGGCATTAAGTTATTCGTAACGTCTTCAAAAATCATTTACCGTTAATTTGTTTTATATATATTTAGTTGCTTTAGACGTTTATCTAAATATTTTCTTTATCATTATTTTTTTTTATTTGTATTTTATTTATTGTATTAAAAAAATGCATAAAATTTAATGAGGTAAATAGAGCAACACAAAATGCTGCAGATGGCATTAAATCTTAATAAATAATTTACCATTTTTTTTTTTTTTTTGTATTTAGTTGCTTTAAACGTAAATCCAAATTTTTGAATTTGTACAATTTTCTTGTATTTTTAGAAAATACATAAAATTTAATTAGGTAAGTAGAGAAGCAAAATTCTGCAGATGGCATTGACAGTCTTTTGTAAAGTCTTCATAACTAATTTTAATATTTTTTATTTAATTGCTTTAGACGTTATTTCAAATTTTTGCATTTACAAATTTTTAGTATTTTTTTTATAAAATATATAGAATTTAATATTAATAAGGAACATTAAAATACTTTTATATAAAACCCTTTGTGACTGGAAAATATAGTTTTTCGATAAAAAAAATTCTCCCCAATTTGATTACGTATATTACGTCAAGAAGTGGCGCCGTAACCTATATCAATAAGGTATGGCAGATAACCAATATTTTTTTTTCATTTAAAATTTAATGATTGAAAAAAATAAATTATAACACATTATTTGTATAAAAGTATATATGACAGCAGCCATATTGGTTTTGGGACCACTGTTACGTAGCTACAATAGAGGATCTGCCCTGCATGACGTGTTGAGACGAATCCTGATGCACCAAATTATTCAAGAAAAAAAATATATGCTTGAAACGTCACAGTGTGTCGTCTGATGTAATCTAGAAGGTCATAAGTCAAAAATCGAACATTCAAAAAAAAAAAAAAAAAAATCAGAGAAAATTCAAAGTGGGAAGAGAAAAACTATAAACAACAATTTTGTATTAGGAAGACAACTAAATTTGTTCTATTTCTTGGGAAAATTTTGATGAGCTTTCTTATTGATGTAGGCCCATTTTGAGTGATGTAATCTATTAAAAAGTGCTGATATAGAAGTTATTTGTGCCAAAACTACTTTTTTTGTAATACTTTTAAAAGATTTTGGCGATATTCTCCGTAAGAATTTAGTAAAATTTCAACTACAAGTGATTTTTCAAAAAGCTCCAGATTTTGGTGGAACTAAAGGCATCTAAAAACGTTTTTACATATTAGCATACAATGAGTTTCAGTACTTTTTATAGCATAGTTTTTTATTGTCCCTTAGACAGCAGTTGCCCTTTTTGAAATTTTTAGGTCAAAAACAAGTTTTCTGGGAAAGGGGAGATTTTTGAAAAATAATCTAATTGCAATATATCTGCTAATTTATATGTAAAAACTATTTTTGTTAGTTCTTTAAAATAAATTTCAAATTTAAGGACTAAGTTTTTTTGTTAATATGAAATTGGGTGATTTAAAATTGTTTTACTTATATTCAAGATATACTGGTTCTGCACCAATGACGCAACAGTTATAATTAAGGTTTTTATCCATATACTGACAAAAGGTAAAAAATTATGTTGGTTTCGCAGAAACGATCCACCAGTAATAAAACATCTGGTGAAAAGAATAATCTATATATATAAGTGAATTTATTTTAACAATGTCTTAACGTAACTTTAATTTAATTATTGCTTTTAATTTAACAAAAAGGCAATAAAGTATATGTTTCAACTGTAAACATTAGCTATTTCGTTAGATTGATCGATTCGCAATAGTATAGAACCTCGAAATATTAATGAATAAATTACCATTACTACTAAGTTTCTAATTCCGATTATCGAATGGAAGTAAAGTAAACATCAGTAGAAATAAACATCAAAACTCGACACAAGCAATACACTTCTTCACACGTAAGGGACACATATTCATATTACAACTTTTACTAAAAAGATGAATATTAAAGAGAAAAAATGTCGTTTAACAGTTCTGGAAATCATTGGAATGGGGTTCTTATTCTTAATTTTTCTCAAAAAAGCTTTAATATTTTAACCAGGAACAGATGTATTTCAGGACATTTGGCGTAGGTTTTCTTTTCTCGGCGACGAAAAAAAGTCGCCGAACGATTTGCGCCGATGAATTTAGTATAAAGTTTTGTGCAACAGAAGCAGTTCGACTTTCCTGATGTTTTAATTATTGACCGACACTTAAGCACACGCACGTAGTTATTTTATTCGAAAATTGCAATTAAAAACTGCTTTCAATTTAGTCTTACATTTAATACAGTGCAAGCTATCCAGTTATACCAAATAATCTATATAAGCACTGACCTGACGATGACTCGACACGTCTTCTAGTTTAAACAGTTCCGTAAAACACCAGTGATTTGTAAACTCATTGTTGATGTATTCATCCGCGCTTATTTGAAATTGCCGCCAAAAATAGTTCCAGGAACCGCATAAACGAGTACGCAGCACGATGCAAGTGTTGCCAGATTGAAAAATGTAACAAGAATCAGAAAAATCCAAGTCATGTCCAAGGATAGTGAAGACCATATATATATATATAAGGTGTGCTCGTACTCGCGCTGCCTGACGGAAGGCGGAGAGAGCAACTATTTGATGTCATAGTGACGCCTTCCTCGCCTACTGTGGGCGTGTCTAATGCTCTCGTTTGAACCAATGGCAAGGCTGAACTAGATGCGCGTGCGTTGGTTGATGGTGCTGCCAGCTATTGCATTTTTCCATCATCCCAGACTTTTCTTTGATTCTCATCCGTCAATTTACAGACAGATCCTTTGCAAATTATAAAGAATTCATTATTTTAAAATGCATATGCTATAATAATTAATCCGATATGTTCACCTAAATTTTTACAACCGAAGCTATCGCCGGTTGGATAAATTATTTGAAGTTACATTTAAACTTCAAATATTTTTTTAACAAACGATTAGTGTAAATAAATATTTGCAATATTATACATATATATATAATTACAATCACATCGAAAAGAAATCTTGTATGCAAATGTTTTCTTATCATTATTTCGATTTCTGATGATTCTGTAAACAATTAAATTATTCTTATTAAAAATAAACATTTACTTGAGAAAATTACATTTGCGACTGGAAGTTTTAATTTGCATGTATCTGTAAAATTTATATAAAAATCAGTGAAGGATTAAAAAAAATCCTATAACAAAAACTTTCGGTTTCCCTAAAACTGGCAAAAGACATATTTAAAAATTAGTCTTATGTTCTAAGAGCTTTAATATCTTTAAATTCGATAGAATAATTTGAACAATGATATAAATTTATTCTCACTTACCCCTCTGATAATAATCCATATCGAAACTTTTGTTGCACTTTGTTTAAATTTATAAAGTGCACATTTAAACCATAACAATGTGAAAGACAAAGTCAAGAACATAAAGTTTTTATGAATGAATGCTACGTGTTTGATAAACTATCGTTTGCAATTTAGATAATTTACAACATAATAATTTCAACATTTAATTGATAAGTATAATTTTAAAAATTTAAATATTATTGAATCAGGTGTAAAAAATTTGAATGTTCCGAAATGTTGGTTACTACTTTTATTATTTCAGCAAATAAATCTAAAATATTTCAGATTAAACTTCATAAAAATATCGTTTGCAATGTTTCAAGCACAATATTTCAACAAAATCGTTTGCGATATTTCAAGAAATATAGAATACTGTCATGACATATGAAGATTAAATTTTGTACTATAATTACGTTGTTAAATTCGATAATTTTTTTTTAATATATATAATATATAGTCTTCACTATCCTTGATTAAAAGGTATGTTTTATTGATTTAAGTTAAGTATCAGATATATTTTCTTGCCGGGAAAAGTATAAAAGCTTCTTTTAAATTAACTTTAAAAATATATAAAATAATTCTGTCTTGACTTTTTACAATTCCCTAAACTTTCGAATGCTCTAATTCTTTTAAAATTGCAAGTGTTTAGCTACTTTTTCGAAAGTAATATTTGTTGTAGAAAGCTGAATTTTTATAGCCCACAACGTACGTAATCAAAATAACTTTATATTATAATAACTATAATACAAAATAATACACATTTAAAACTCCATATTAAACAAATCAAATTGCTCGTGTGCTTAAATTCCGTACATTCCATTAAATCATTAACAATAGTTCCTGTTTGAATAACCCATATTCGAAATATTTGAGAAAACAAGTTTTATATTTAAATTATATTAAATAAGCAATATAATGCGGTTTTCTCAAATAAAAAATATACAAAATAAAAAATTACGACATTTCCTATTTTTATGTGAAAAAAAATTGAATCGGTAGCTTTTTTATTAACTACTACTGCGTAATATTTTATCCCTGGGTACATTGACAGACTATAACCCACTTATCTAAGCTGAGATCTAAGTATAAAAATCGAAATTAAACTAAGTATAAATTTAACAGTGACCACTCACCCGCCATTCAACATTCACCCACCCAACATCTACCACTCACCCCAAACGCACCATGACAAAACAAGGACGGTCAACCCCAACAAAAACACCAGAATCTCCCAAATTGAACAGTGAACATAAAGGTAATCTAATTATAGTGAAACGGAATTACGTGATCAAAATCTGAATTTAAAGAAAAATCATGAGATTTAAATAAAGTTATTAAAAATAAAATGTAATTAAGTTCAAAATAGCTATATAAGTATTAAAAACGTATGATCGTCGATTGATCAAAAGAATAAAACGAAAATAAAAATAAACAAAAAAGCGGAGTTCTGTATGCAATTAATAGAATTAAATAAATAAAATAAAATTTATTAATTCGAAAAAAAAAAAATTATTGAAATACGCAATCTTACATCGAAACACACAGCCAATGAGAATAATCAAAAACCGATAGTAAGGCGGAGCTAACATGACGTCAAAAGTAAGGCGGAGCTAAAATGACGTCATTTAGTTGCCTTTCCGTGCCCACTTTCAAAAAGCGAAAAACGAGCGCACCTTCTATACATAGTCTTCACTATCCTTGAGTCATGTCGTCATAAAATGAATTTATTGCCAAAAAACAATCGCGACAAATGTTCTATAATACATCTATACCTCGTAATGTTCCATATTACTCTTATATAAATATAATAATTAAATTACAGGAAAAGCTTTAATTTAAATGTCAAAACAGCACTGATTAAAGTTGAATCGCATGTGCCAAAATACTAACAGTAAAAGAAATTATAGCATCTAACATTGCTGTTTTTATGCAGAAAGAACCTATAGTACGTATAAAATTTAACCAAAATAGCAGTTAAATCCCAGGGTGGAAGAACCATGCAGCTCCAGTTTAGTTTGACTTTGTTAATTAAAGTCGTACTAGAGCTGCAGTGGGCTATTGGCGACAGTTCCAGTTTAAAATTGTTCAGGTGCGACGAATTAAGTTTTTCGCATCGTATAATGCAAAAGTTAATGTTCTATTATATCTATAATCATTGGTCGAGTGGTTTTTGAAACCAATCGATAATTTTTTTTCTTTAACAGGAAAAAGTGGAGCTGCATGGTTCATCCACCCACTTTAATTATATGTACTACTTAATAATTAAAATCGGAGTCTTTCTGACGACCACACAAATTGGAGGCAGCAACTAGCATTAGGACAAAGGACTTCACTATTCACGAGACTTTCATACTATAAAAGGTAGATTTTTCACTAGGACAAAAACATCCTATTCATGTCGACCCTAATTTAAACAAGAAAAACTCATTGTTTTTATTATAGCCATTCTATTTCCGTACAATTCTTATGTATTGTAATAACAGCTTAAATTGTACATGAAAATTTGTGCATAAAACTGTACGTGAAATGGGAAAGCACATTTAGAAAACAATCGTACAACAGCAGCTATGAAAGGGTTTTCATTTCTCTCTTTTATGCATGTGTTGTATTAAACATAAATTAGAATTACAACAATTGAATAAATTAATGTAAGAATACAATATTTGATAGCTTTTTATTTAGAAGTATTTTACTTGGCACTGTTTTGCCCAGGATTGCTGGGAAACCAGATATAATAGTGATTCATATAAATTTTCTGCTTTTTATAGGCAGATAACTTATTTTTAGGCTACAATTTATAGGGTTCCCACTCAAATCATGAGGTCAATTTCTTAAAAATTAAAGGACAAATTTAAAACATTAAGGAAAATTTACTGTTTATTTCAAATTCATAATTAACATAATAAAAGTTACATCTCAATTAGGACTGTTTAAACTTGAGCTTTTAGTGGATAAAAAGAATACATAATTAGATTCCAATACTTGGTGGATGACTGAAGAGTTTCTAAAATTTAAAACGAGAAAAATCTTCTGCAAATTTTATTTTAAAAAATTATATTTTTATCAACTGTAAATCAGTCACAAAAATCGAATTACAATTTATGTACATAAAGTATTTTCAAAGTAAAACTACAATGGATTATTGGCAATATTTTAAGAATATATGCTAAAGAAAAACTTGCTCTACAGTTTCCATGAAAGTAAAAATAGAAACCTAAGCAGGGCCCCCCTCAGGCTGCTCAATTGCAATCCTGATATTACATTAAAAGCTACTTCGTAATTTTTCTTATATTTAAATTATATTAACTTAAACAATAAAATTTGTAAATTAATCATATTATTGCAACATTATTGAACGATTTCCCTAAACAATCTGCATTATTATGTCCATAACTAGATAAAAACAAATCCTGCATTTTACAAATTTTTTTTTATTATCTCACATTACATTAAGATGTATCTTCCTTCGTCACTCTGGTGTAAATCACTTGGCTATGATGTTTAACAACTTGTTTAATCAATCCTAAAAGAAGAAAACATCCGATTAAAAATGTACAAATATTAAAATTATGCTAACAATAAAAACACATTTGATTTAAAATTTTCAAGACGATTATTATATTGTGCCCAGGCTCAACAGATATTTAAAATATATATATGTTCCAATTTTACAAAGACAGTTAAAGAAAACATATTTAAGTAATATTAATATTACTGATCAACCATTGAACAAAAAAAATTATGAGCTATTTAGGAAGATCCTCAAAATTAAATCGGGTTATTCCAAAACTAGCCTTTTTTTTTAATTAAGTTAAGTTACACTGTAACATTCAGTTATATATTTTTAAAGAGTTTTTTTGCCATCATCAGAGAAACATGTTGAAAATCAATTCTTTTGTACTTCAAAAACTAGAATTTTTTACAAGATGCCATCATACAATATTCTATCTACATGTCAAAATTAGGAGTAATATGAAAAATTTAAGATGAGCATCCAAGATTAATTGTTGTTGATAGTCAAAAGAATATTTAAGAGAAAGAAAATGAATTAATTTTACATATACTAGCTATATGGCCCAAGTAAGTGTTGGGCGGCCATGTCCTATATTACTGTTTAAGAGAAGTTTTTTCTGCTTTAACACATTAGCCGCCTGCCACGCACAATTCCAATACAACTTCCAACATGTTAGGCACCATGCGAGTTGCATATAACTGACATGCATTCAAAAGTAGTGTGGCCCCAACACAACAATTTTTAATTTAACAATTTTTTTTTAACAATTTTTAATGCTCCAGTTAATGTGTGCATCGTGCTTGGAATAATGTAGATTTGTATAAAATACAAACCCAAGCACTTATTTATGTATATAGATTTAAAAAAAAATTTATTATTGAAGCATTTCAAATCTATGGGTACGTCCAAGATGCACGCTGATTTTCTGAGTCGGACAGTCGGCATGCATAAAAATCCATTACTGTAAGCGGGACTGGCCATATTGCACCTGCGTGCAGACTTCCTGTGCACTGGCAGTCTGACTGATGTTTGCCGGAATGATTTGTTCATTCTGGTTTCAGACAACCCGACGCTCGGACCGTTGATTTTCGATTGTGTGTTGAGTATTTTTCAGTGTTTTGCGATGGATATCGATAGATTAACACTTATAAAAAGGCTAAAAAAATTAGAAAAAAGGTAACAAATGAAAATAGTAAAATTACTAATGATTTTTTTTACAAAATGGTTGAAGTTATGGAAGTATTAATTAAAATTAATTACTGTTATGATACACATTTTAATAAATCTACTTTAGATAAATAATTTACAATGAGTCAGGTATGTTTTTTGCATTTTGGAAAAAGGCACTTCCATTGGCGCAAAATCCTTAATTTATTTTGCCTAACTGAAGCCTGGTATTTTTCCATGAACATGGCCAATGTGTCCCTACCTTGTTTTGCTGTATTCTGTTGTCTGCCTTCCATCCGCCACACCACTGATTTCTTGCACCTTCAGTCATGTGTCTTTTTATGCTTTCACGTTCTATTATGGTATTGTGAAGTATGCATACGCACTTTACAATAATTTCTGTCAGTTCGACAACCGTTTCTTGTTCTTTTGGAAGTATTCTCCATTTTGCGTATATAATTCCCAACGCACATTCAAACTGATTTTCTATCTCTAGATAGCCTATTGTTGAGCTAACAACCAGCTATCATAATGGCCACATCCTACCTGCCGCTCGAAGTCAGACAGCCTACGCCGAGAATCTGAATATCTGCTTTTACCAGCTTGCATCTTAGATGTACCCTAAAGTGACATTTTCTTTTAAAGTTACCACTAAATAGAATGTGCTGGAAATATATTTGAAACTCACTGGCACTAATGAAACTTTTAAATCAGAATCATCCTCTCTACTCCTCGAGAGAGCTTAGTTGTCCTCATTTATCAGAATAGTAACAATGATTTTTGACATAATCTATGGCTATTATTCATAGAAGCGATAACCATTAGATAAATTTCAAACTGACCTTTAGATTGCAGCTCTTCCAGAGCCCTCCTAGCCAGAGACCCCCTGACCTTCAGCCTGTCCGATACAACAGATGGAGTGATTAATTTGTAGCTGGGAATTTCCTTGAGCATCTTCTCGTACGTTGGCTTGTCGAACAGCACCAAGTTGTTCAACTTGTCACGCACTTTTCCTTTCGACCACTTCTGCAAAGAGGAATGGGAAGGGGATTAATGAGGCTTCGAAAAAGATAGATGGCAGATAGTTTAGCAGGTTAATATATGTAAATGCTAAATCAACAATAATAAGTGTAAATAGCGAGTACCGGAAACAAATATTACAGTAAAGGAATGAATAGAGTATGCTCAGAACACGTTGGGAAAGTTGTCCACAGGATATTCAGACCCGAAAGAGTTCATCACAGCACCAAAAGGATTTTACACCAGTTCATTAAATGTAATAAACTCAATGATTAATATTCTGTTGTAATAAAGTGAGTTTTATCATCAGTTCATTAAATGTAAAATGCTTAATATTCTGTTGTAATAATAAACTATCATGTTGGGTCAGAACACGTTGGGAAGATTAATATTGTTGTAATAAAGTAGGCAAAGTTTCGAAAAAGAAACATTACTATAAAATTAAATTTTAAAAAATGCGGGTTGGCTCAGAACACGTTGGGAAAGATGTCCACAGTATTTTCAGACCCGAAAGAATTCATCATACCAACAAAATTTACATCAGTTCATTAAATGTAAAACACTTAATGATAAATATTATGTTGTAATAAAATGGACAATTTCTAACAAGAAAAATTAAATAATAAAAAAATGCGGTTTGGCTCAGAACACGTTGGGAAAGATGTCCACAGCATTTTCAGACCCGAAAGAATTCATCATACCAATTAAATTTACAGTTCATTAAGTGTAAAACACTTAATTAATATTATGTTGTAATAAAGTGGACAGTTTCAAAAAAGAAAAATTACAAGAAAATTAAATAATAAAAAAAATGCGGGTTGGCTCAGAACACGTTGGGAAAGATGTCCACAGCATTTTCAGACCCGAAAGAATTCATCATACCAATTAAATTTACAGTTCATTAAGTGTAAAACACTTAATTAATATTATGTGGTAATAAAGTGGACAGTTTCAAAAAAGAAAAATTACAAGAAAATTAAATAAATAAAAAAAATGCGGGTTGGTTCAGAACACGTTGGGAAAGATGTCCACAGCATTTTCAGACCCGAAAGAATTCATCATACCAACAAAATTTAAATCAGTTCATTAAATGTAAAATGCTTAATGATTAATATTATGTTGTAATAAAGTGGACAGTTTCAAACAAGAAAAATTATACAATAAAATTCAATAATAAAAAAAATGAGGGTCGGCTCAGAACATGTTGGGAAAGATGTCCACAGCATTTTCAGACCCGAAAGATTTCATCACACCAACAAAAGGCAATTGAAGACACAGTTATTAACATCTTCCACACTGGAGACGTACCTAATGTATGTCGAGTTATATATGTGCTTAATTACAAATTACGTATATGCTGTACGTCACAACATTGTTAGATGTTCTGTTCTAACTAGCTTGATAAATTAGCTGGTGTGAAGAGGTTAATATTCTATTTTTTATAATTACTAGTTAATTATGGACAATACTATTTGAAAAATTTGCATAAAAATACTGTTAAAGCCAATGGCTCAGAATAGAGATTGTCAACAGATAATTTTGACCCGAAAGATAATTCATCAGAGCAACATTGAAGTTTAAAGGGATTGTCAAAATATATCAATTTGAATTATAATAAATTAAATATATAGCTGATTAATTAGAATAAATTAAATATATAGAAACTTAATTCCTAAAACTAGTTTTTGATTAGAAGAAAAAAACTAGTATTTTTTCTAAGAGTGGTTTCTGTTAGTAGACCTTTTGAATCGAAATACAAAAACTAAAAGGATCGGGGATTAGGACTACTATATTCGAGAAGAAAAAAAATCATAATGGAACACAAAACTTGTGCATTTCTCAGTTAAAAAATTTTCAACAGATAATTCTGACCCGAAAGATGTGTTCATCATAGAAATGCATATCAAAGCAACTCGAATATTAGAAATAAAACACTAACAAATACCATTTAAATTAAAATAAACATAAGTTAAATTCAGGTTTCTAATTTTTTAAGGCATATTTTTTCCACATAATGCAAATGTTTTAAAACATAATTTACACAACAAACTGTAGGCATTTACTAAATATAAATTACTTTTATATTCTTGCAACATTTATTTCTCAGATCAAATTCGTCAACAGATAATTCTGACCCGAAAGATATAATCATCACCGAAATATATATTGATGGCAAGCAAAAAGAGCAACTGAAATTACACTATTTTAAATCGAATTATCCCTTGCTGTAAACTTTAAAACTTGTGTTTCTATGCTTAAGATTGTTTTACAGATAACATAAGAATATTAAGACATAAAAAAGATACAGCTTTGAAAATCATCAGCAATTAAAAAAAAAGGATTATCTATTGATAGACTTTATCTTTTAAAAGAAATTAACTTATTTTTTAATGTCGAAAAGGGGAAGTTGTTTTCGAGGTAGGGTTATACACATTAAAATAACACCCTGCCCATAATAAAATTCTCAATAACAAATAGTTTTAATTTTTTTTATACAAGCAATAAAGTAAACAAAATTAATGATTTATATTGCGATTATTTGCATTTTAATTAACTTTATTTATACTACAACACTATGGACTCCGACAGATTCAAGATGTTGGGTAAACAAAAAGGAAGGCTATATATTGTTTCACTAGACATACTATTCATCTTGCCTTTTGGGATATAATGAACTGGAAAGCTAGACAGGGGTCAGTCCCATACTTTTCGAAAAGGGTCCCGTTTTTGCTAAGTTGCAAAAAATCTATTCATGATTTTGTTAAATAAAAACCAGTGGCTATATTCAGGTACCTTTAAACAGTCCTGTTTTGTAAAAAACAATTTGGAAGAACAAAAATTAAGATTCATTATATGAATTTTGATATTAAGATCCTGTTTTAAATTAACTACATACATTTTATATTAAAAGAAAACCTTGTGAAGTCCATTTACACTTCAGGAATTTTAAAGTGAATTTTTTCCTAAATAGATCCCTGCTAGTAGTTCTAAATGTAGTAGTGTATGGGATAATTCTGAATTTTCAAGTATTTTCCTAACGAAATCATGTATATTTCTCAGAATAAAAATTTGTCAACAGAAAATTATGACCCGAAAGATGTATTCATCACAGAAATATACAAAGTAAAAACAAATATTAAAGGTTAAATAAAACATTTCTTCTAGAAATTTTAAATAGCTTCTCTGTTCACTGTAGGAGTTGCATAGTTAGTCTTTTAACTGGAAAAGTATGTCCAATCTTTTATGAGTGAATCATGCTTTACCCTGCCTTCCAAAATCCTACAACTTTCCTAACCATTTTAATAAAATAACTATTGCAACTTTTACATTTTAGGAGTAAAACAGTTATTCTTATCGTTGCAAAAGGAATTTGCGCCAATTAAAAATGATTTTTTTAAACAAAAATTTGACTTGCTATTAAGTAATTTTCTTTATAAAAATAATTGATTCTTAAAGTATTTCAAAAGATAAGATTATCAAAAGATAAGCAATAAAGTAAAGTTTTATGGAAATTGGCAATTTAACACTGGATTCACCTTGGATGATCAATCAAACTTGATTCGAATTCGTAAATGGTGGGAAGGCATGAAAGTCAAGAATCAAATTGAGTCCCCTTTCTCATTTATCCATCTTATAGTAATGGCTTTAACATTTCTAATAAAACATAGAGGAAAAGAATTATAACGAGGTAAAATCTCCTCCTTTAATCCTAACGAGTTACATTATTAGAAGGGATACTCCTACAAAACATCAAATAATTTCTATACCTAGTACAACCAATTAAAAAGATATTTCACATCAGTACCATTTACAATGTAAACTAAGTATTACCTTCTTCTTGGCCTTGCCACCAGACGATCCCCCTTCCTTCTTCTTGACCCCGGCTTTGGGGTCTTTCTTCTTCTGATCTTGCTTAGGCGGCTATAAGAGAGAATAAAAAGTTTACTTTTCTAATTCTAATCTGCAATTTTGGTCATTTTACAGACATTTCGATCAGTTAAACAAAAAATTAATTGAAGTTTTTAATTGTGGAAAAATCTCATACCTAATATAAAAATAAGAGTTAAAACAAGTGGCCACTTGCTATGTTTCATAAATGGTTTTGGTTTTGTTAATTAACGTCGCACTAGAGCTGCACAGTGGGCTATTGGCGACTGTTTCATAAATGAATTTAACAAAAACAAAGAATTAAATTTAGACAACACAAAATCAAGTTAAACACGAAATATTGTTCGATTTTATGGCAGTGACGAGATTGTGTGCTGTTTTCTTGTGTTTATTAACATCACATACAAATGGTAAATGTTATTATTTTTGGCGTTTATTACTTACTCTAACAAATTTATTTTCATATCTATTTCGTTAAATTCAATCCTTATAAAGGAAAAGTGGATTTTAATAATAAAATGGAGGAAAAAGTATTTTAATTAACATTACACATACAGCTTGAGTAAATTCAATTTTAGTTATTTGGCATTTTTTTAAAAAAAATCAGTTAATATTTTAATTAGAAATATTTGATGATGTTGACATATAATTAAGATTAAAAATAACTTTAACCAGTACTCAAGACGTTCGTGGATATTATATATTGAAAACAAAATTATTCATATTATTTGAACAAATACGGCATGTTAAGCCTAAATTTTAAAATGCATAAAATACATAGTTGACAACCTAAATTTTTTTATAATTACAATTTAATAAACAAATTTATTAAAACTTTTGTATATTTAAATTTTTGAACTATAAATGGTTCATTTAACAAATATTGAGATCGCCACGTTTTTCAAGCATTGTAGATTTCGGCACTCAAATGCACGATTAATTACATCAAAATGAAATACAATTTCAAATATATTTAAACAATAACCTTATAACAAAACTTGACTTCGCTAATATTTCATTTTAATTAAAGATAATCTGAATTTAGCCAATATTTTTCAAAATGGCACCACAAGATCAAACCCTCGTGGTTAGCACAAAATTAATATTTGTAGACAAATAATAAAGTTAAATGAGTGGCTATAATAAATATAAAACATACAACTGTAAGAAACTATATTATTTATTTAAATTATTTAACAGTAATCGACAAATTAAAGGAAACTTACCATTTTCAGGAATAGACGAACAGAACCCAACTACCGTGAGTTCTCGCTTCCACGCAGCCAATCAGTTAAGAAATGTTGCCAAACACAAAAACATAAACTGCAAATACTCCAAGATAAACCATTAGTAATTTATCTGTGACGTCACAAGTTCGTTGGTTAATTTTAATCAACATCGCACTAGAACTTTACAGTAGGTTAAAATATACCTAGAAGAAAAACTTCGGGTATACTGCCTCGTAATTTTGAATAATAATCAGATGATGAGATCAATCCCTCAGATAGCACCCGACGTAACCTCAATGGGTGCCCAGGACATTGGACCACGTTCATATTTAACGTACACCAGACACAGTCTGCGACAGTTCAAGTTTCTGATACAAGATGGAAATATTTTAATCGCGGAAAGAATGAATTTGACTACTCTCAAATTACGAAATCACTACACAAATTTTAGGAATCGAATCCGCACTGATCGGACGCTTGCTCATGCCCCTAACCAATCGGCAATCACTGACCACTACTGCTCAACTATACTACTACTCAAATTAAATAGACCCAAACCGCAGAGAAAATCAAAACGTTGAAGACTTGGACTTCCATTATTAATTTTTATAATGTTAGCATTGGCTATCAGCGGCGATATTTTGTTCAAAACACAAGATAAAAACAAAGAATTGATATAACATTTGTTAATCGCGAATAGTCGATATATAACAATGATACAATAATTTCTTAAAGCTTAAACAATCAGGCAATTTTAAGTCATTGGCGAGTTGTTCAAAATATAAACACTGTATACCTTAGGAAGGGTCAGTTGTTCAGAATTCATATAAACGTTACTAGTTGGAAAATTTGTGAAACATTTGGATTTAAAAAAAAAAAAAAACTAACAAGATTAACTTAAAAAAAAAAAAATCACATGTTTCTCAAGAAAGCTTGTGATTTTGCCAAATCTACAGGAATTTATCAACATTTTACGGAAGACATGAGAAATACATTGTGAAAAACTGCAAACTGCTTTAAAAAATGATTTTTTAAAATGAAACTAAGAAATTTGACTTTAAAAATAAAAAGCAAAATGTTTTACAAACTTGAAAACTAGGTTTATGATTTTGCTAAGTCAACGGTACCAACATTCTTTACGGCCCACGTAAAATGTGGGTGGTAAAAAATGTTGGAGAAATCATTGTAAAAAAACTATAATATTTGAATAAATTTTACTTCTATTCGGGTTGGCAATTTGCAATCTAAAACTAATTTTTCCCATCCAATCGGGAGAAAACAACGGAGTAAAGAAGAGAAAACAGGTAAATTACAAGTCTCTTAAAAAAGTTGGCAATTTCACCTAAAATTGGTAAAAACCAGTGGCGGCCCGTGGTCGAAAATGTTAGTGCAGCCAAAATCCTGTGAAACCCCTTATTTTCCACAACCATACATGAACGGAAATTCTTTAATATTTATTACTAAAATCAAAGTTCCCTTTCAATTTTTACGAAATGATATCATACGGAAAAAATAGAAAACACTTATTTTTTAAAAAATTAAATTACTCCTCCTTTCTTTTAAACTTGCGTATCGGTCAATTTTAATATTAATTTAAGTAACGAAACAACAACAGGGGCCCTAGCATCATCTCGAGATGTCACGACTTTCCTTTGGAATCGAAAGGTCACGTGATATTTCCTTTGATATGCCGACAGAAAGAGTTGAGATTCCAAAGTGACTTCGAAGGTGAGATCTTTTCGCGCGCTTTTCTTATCGCAATCTCAATAAAAGACTTTTCCTGATAGGCCAAGTGTTTGATGACGACCGGAAATTTCGTCACTTTCTTTCAGTGCGCATGATCAAAACGATCTCTCGGTTGGGATAGATCCCACGATACAATGAGTTGGTGAGATCGTTTCCAACAGATCTCCTACTTGGTGGGATCGTTTCCAAGATACTTCCATCGAGATTTCAAGTTAAAAGCTATTTTTTGTAGTTTTCATTATTCTGTTTATTTTTAGATGATTTAATCTGCAGACGATAAAATAAACATCCGTCATTATAAATACGTTACTCTTGTATATAACAAAACAATATAAACCAGCGTTCAACATATTAAATAAATTTAACTTGGTGTAATCATTTTTCAACTTGGTCATGTAGCTCGGCGTTGCCGATGATCTAAGTGTGAAAAATATATATATTTTATTTTGTGACGTAAAATGCCTTTTTTTATGCATTGAGAAGAAATACATTTTAATCTGGAAGAAATAACATAGTCTTCTTTGTATCGAAATAACTGATCATCATCTGACCATATTTCAAAAATACGAAGCAGAGGCTCTGAACCGTCGCCAATAGCGCATAATATAGCTCTAGCGCGACGTTACCTAACCAAACCAACCAAATCTCTGTAACAGCCCGCTCCGTAGTGTTCGAATGGTAAGGTTGGTTGGGTTTGTTAATTAACGTCGCACTAGAGCTGCACAGTGGGCTATTGGCGAGTCAATCTCAAAGGAAAGACCCGGGAACACATACACATTCACACACACATTGATACATGCACCTCATTATTTTTAGAACCATGGTCAGATGACGAGGAAACACCTGAACCCAACGCCTTCAATAGACGTCGGGACTTTGGACCCCGATCAGATTTATCGTGCACCAGTCCCGCATACACGCCAGTATAATTTGTTGGATATTCTAGACGAATTTCTAGTATTTTTGCAGCGAAGCTGGCAACCCTCCGATCGCAAGATCACTACTTTTTTACTTTTCTATGTCAAGTCCATCGCACGGATTCGAACCACCAATCCTCTGATTAGTAGCTGAACGCCTTACCAACTGAGCAACTGGGGCTCGTTCGAATGGTAAGAACGTCAAGCTCACAGTTATGGATTTCCATCAAAACTTTTGGATAAAGTTTAGCTAGTAATCACTGAATTGCTAGTTCGAACCCGTACGATGGACTTGACAAAGAAAAGTAAAGAAGTAGTGAGATTGCGATCGGTGGATTGCCAGCTTTGCTACAAAAATACTACAAACTCATTCAGAGCATCCAACAAATTATACTGGCGAGTATACGGGACTGGTACACGATAAATCTGATCGGGTGTCAGATGTCCTGACGCCAATTGAGGTTGCGTCGGGTGCCAGTTCAGGTGATGGCCTCGTCTTCTGACCATGGTTAAAAAATACAAGGGCATCGTTCCCTGGGCTTTCTTTCGAGATAGGCCCCTAACCGTCACCAATAGCCCACTGTGCAGCTCTAGTGCAATGTTTTTTAAACAACCATTCCGCCAAAACCGAAGGATTTTTTTGTTTTTTGTTAATTTTTTTGTTTTTTGTTAACGTCGCACTAGAGCATCACAGTGGGCTATTGGCGACAGTTCGGGGTCTATCTCGAAGGAAAGACCCGAGAACACATTCACACACACATTCATACATGCACCCCGTTATTTGAAAATCATGGTCAGATGACGAGGAAACACCTGAACTGGCACCCAACGCCTTCAATAGACGTTGGGACTTTGGATCCCGATCAGATTTATCGTGCACCAGTCCTGTATACACGCCGTTCTTTTTTGCGGATGTTCTGGACGACTTTTCTAGTATATTGTATCAAAGCTGGCAACCCTCCGATCACAAGATCACTACTTTTTACTTTTCTTTGTCAAGTCCATCGCTAAGGTTCGAACCAGGAAAGTTCGTATTCCCAGCTGACGCCTTTAACCGCTAGGCTACGGAGGCCTATAAAACCGAAGGAAAGACCCAGGAAAACTGAAAAAAAAAATTGACTAGGGTAACCATACAAAACTGTCTGGCAGAAGACATTCCTTAGTTTATTAATATCTAAATATATAGACGATAAATACCAAATTTTTTTTATAGATATTTATAAAAAACTATAATTGCATTATATATTCATAAAAAACTATATTTTACTATCTAATGTGTAATGTATTTTTTTCACTTGTAAATTATAAATAAATATTTTTATTCAGCAGAACTGCCACTGCACATCCTCGTCATCTGACCATGGTTCAAAAATACGATGCATCGTTCTCGGTTTTTTTTCCTTCGATATAGGCCCGGAACCGTCCCCAATAGCCCACTGTGCAGCTGTAATGCGACGTTAATTAACCAAAACCACTCCACATCTATTATCTGACCATAGTTCAGAAATACGTGGCAGTTCCCGGGTCTTTACGTTGAGATACACCTAGAACAGTCCCAATAGCCCAATGTGCAGCTGTAATGCGACATAAATCCAACCAATTGATCAAAACCACTAGAAAACGGTTCCATAATACTACCAACCAACCACGAACCGCGTAAGATCTCACTCTTGGGATTGATATCGTCAAACGTCACTTCCTGTGAGATCGATTCCAACGTGGAACGATCCCACCGAGATGATGCTAGAGCCCCAGACGTGTAAATTTATCAGGAAAACAATTTCCGTTTTGAGGGATTCTTGGAAATTCTCGGTTTCCCCCCAGCCTGCCCCGCCGATTCACGCACGAGCCAATCAATTCATCGTACTCCCAAGTACAGCAGATTTGAAAAATCCGTTTGGGGTGTATTTGTTTTGTCATAAAATCTATTTTAGCGTGTAAGGAAAGTCATGCTACGTAAGGTTGTCATTGCAACGATGCCGCCGATTTCGAACTTCGCTTTTTGGCTGCAGTTTTGATTGAATGGAGTTTTTTCCTCTCCTGAATTGTGTATTACGGCAGCGGGTTTGCTATTTATCGGAGATTTTTTTTACTTATAGTAGAAATTTCGTCTTCATTTCCTATCCGAATCTTCATTTAAGAAAATTAGTAAAATATATAATTTTAGTTTTAAAATACTCTAATAAAATTAGGTGCAGCCCGGCTGTACTTGCTGTAGTCCACGAGCCGCCACTGGTAAAAAACCACATTTGATTTGGCAATTTTAAGGCTTTTCTCTTCCACCCATGAGCTCCAGCGACGACCTGATTTATTATATTATTATAAAAGCATATATTTATAGTATATATGTATATCTATTTTTTATAGCATTTTGGAGAAGTTTTGGAAACACTGCCTTGGATGGATTATGCCCAATTACTAATGATATATTTGAAGTGGGCGAAGTTAAAACGGGTATGCCTGTGTCGAAGCACGTCCAGAAGGGGTTTGCTAAAAGCATTATTTCAACAAATTATAGTACTACGAATTGGTTTCCAAGAAACGTCATGTCAGCAGATTAGAAACACGTATTAGTCTCCAAAAAAATCCTCGCTTGAAGATAATAAGCTGTGTCCATCTAAAGCAGGGACGGTCCACGGAATTTTTGTAACAAATGTGAACATGACTTTGGCGCCCTTTATATGTACAAATATGGTTTTTAAAACCAATATTGCAACTTGTGTCATATATTTTCTAATTTTGTCAACTAAAATAACTTAAATTAAGTTTACTAAAAGCGCACAATTTCTAAATTTCTGGGAAATTACTGTTCTGTAGGGTCAATATTACGTTTTCAGATTTCTTAATAAAATCAAATCTATATGACATCCATACAGGTGAAAAAAAAAAAAATTGATATCAAGTTATATAATTTAGTTGTAAAAGGGAGAATTATCAATTCCCGATCAGTTTGGATCAATATCCGACAAGTGCAAAACATAAAAATATCTACTGTACTCACTTAGATTGTAAAATGAAATTTACCTACATTTTATAACCTTTCGAGTAAACAATGATTGACGGGATTTTTGCTCTTAGCTTTAAATATTTGTTCCAAATTGTCAGTAACGGGAACATTTACCGTATATAATTTAATTTCAACCTAGAAAATGCCGAATGTTGATAACACATGTCCAACTCAAATTATTTATATGTTCTTTATATGTATGCTGATTTATTCTACGCGTTAGAATATTTTACGTTTTAATTTATGACACTGAAATAAAATGAGTAATAATAATTAGTAATTTAGAAAAAAAACAACAATATTTTTTTCTCAAAATTTAGATTAATTTATTCTAAATGAAAAATATTAAAAATTTAAGATAATTGTACTATTATTTCGTCACAATATGTCGCTGTCTACTTATTGTTAAATTATAAATATTGAAAACTTTTATATGCTTTTATATCTCTCTTGAACTTGTTCAGTGTCGCCATCTGCTGTGGACTTTGATATGTAATTGTTTTTGTAGAATTTATACATAAACAGTTATCACACTAAATAAATGTTATTAATGTTTTTCTCAGGAGCGATGCAAGAATATTTTGGAACAAGTTAGCTTTAATTTAGTTCTTTCTGTCACTGTTACTGTTAAATTATTAGCATGGGGAGCAAATTCTAGGAATTTCCAAGTAAATTAGTACATTTGCGATAATGCGCTTGAGTATAAAAATCAAGAACTTCAGAGAGCTAAAATTAAAAAATATTCAAAATTAAAATTTTTTAATTTGGTACAAAAGAAGAAAATAGTTTGAATAAATATACTAAATACTCTTTTTTTTATGATACTTTGTGGGGGCATGAAGATATAAAAAAGTTTAAATATTTATTACACTTTCTAACGCATTTTTTTTCTCACTAAAATTTGGCTATATCTTAATTCCAACACAATCAAGTGAAATTTATTTTAAATTAAACCAATTTGTAAAACTAGAATAAATAAATAAATGATGCGTTTCGACTACTGTCTCTAAGACAGTTGTCTTATAATTTTTATGTTTGTTTGTTTAATGCTTTCTTAAAAAAATCATATTGATTACACGTTTACGTAATTTTGTCAAAAAAGGGAGCAATGAGAATACAATTGAATAAGAATGAATGTATTTTGATATCGAATTCAGATACCACAAGTTTGAGTTGCTATATAAGAAGTAAAAGTTTATATTTAAATTGTAATAGGATTGTCATAATATGTAAACTTAAAATCTCTATAAATCGTCGCCTTAAATCGCAAAAAGCAAAATATAATTTCGCTTCTAATTAACTGAGATAGTTAATACCTTATTTAAAACACATGCGATGCATGCAAAACCTCATTGAAATGAGTTACCTGTTCTGAATTTTCGACAAAAAAAATACTATAATACTAGTCATCTTCTTTGTTAAAAAAATCCAATTTTGCTTTAGTATGTAATGTAAATAATTCTCTATAATAAACTTTGAAAATGTAAATTTTGCTGATTTTTTAAGTGATCCGGATAATTGGCGATCCCTTTTGTTTGATCAGGATAACTGGAGTTCGGATAATTGGAGTTCTAATGTACTGGAAAAATATTTCATACATGCCGTGTTAGTATTTTAAAATTTGGTTGCTTTGGTTAACGTCTGTCGCCGTGCTAGAGCTAAATAATTGGCTATTGGCGAATGTTCGGTTTCTAACTCTAAGGAAAAACCCGGGAAAACTATTTCGTAATATTGAACCGTGGTCAGATGACGAGGACAACACCTGAGCAGGCACCCACGCATCTGACGTAGCCGTGAGGAAGTTTTGGTTCGGTTGGATGGCTGTTTAATTAACGTTGCACTTGAGCTGCCAAGTGCTTTATTGACGACGGTTTGCGGTCAGTCTTGAAGAAAATATCCAGGAACCCAGAAACACTACCTCGTATTTTATACCATGGTCAGATGGCGAGGACAACACCTGAACTGAAATTTGATGCCACCTCAATAGGCGTCAGGTAATTGAACCCCCAATCAGATTTATCGTACATCATTTCCATTTACACACCACCTTTAGAAATTAAGGACAATTCACGACTTTTGCAGTTTAGTAGCGAATTTGACAACCTACCGATCCCGAGATCGGTACATCTTAACTTTTGTCGACGATTCAAACAATTCTCTGATTGCTAGCCGAATGCTGTACCTATCGGCCACTGGCCCGTTTGGGTTTAGATCATGTTAGATTTATCATTCACCAATCCCCCTATATCGATCGACAATCCACGAAGCTGGCAATCCCTCTGATTACAAATAACCTGCATTCTCAAATTCGAGATTCGAACCCACCACCCTCCGATTCTGAGTCGAGTATGTACTACTTTATTTAAATTATGTGTATACATTTTATATAACTTATTTCAGATAGATGTCCCGTTTTTTCTTTGTTGGTACTATTTGGAAATTATATTCAAATACCCGTGAAGAGGCAAATGCACGTTATTGCGATTTCACAAAACGACTTTGTCGAAAGTAACTATAAAATGCTCTAAAAATACAAGAAATCATTCTCATATGAAGCGAACATGATACTTTTGATGTTAAATTGAAATGCATATTTTTTTCCCATTCTTCGCTGAAATGTAGGGTTACGAAACAGCGGCCCCCCAGAACTTATTTCAAAGCGGTTTGGAGAAGAAAATATGACATTTAGCATTTGATAATTTTTTCTACAATCTTTTTATGAAAAAACAGATTATTTGGATGAAAATATGTATGGCAGTATATACTCGTTTCGGTGCCAATGCGTACATGATACTCTAACATGTACAATATTCTGGATTAATGTTGTTGTAACCCCACCAATTTAATCTAAGTTATTTTCTTATGCTATTTTTTAAAAACAGATGTAGTATAGGACATTTTGCGCGGTTTTTTTTTTGTAGACGACGAAAAAAGTCGTAGATTGAAAGTCGCCACAAGAATCAGAAAATACCAACAATGTCAGGTGGGGTTGTCATACTTTAAATTTATCGCTCCTATAAAACACACCAAAAACAAATTGCGCTCCAAATGTCCTATACAACATCTGTACCTTTTTTTACATTGTTATCAAACAAGATTATTTTATAAAAATTTTATCTCAATCTCTTGCATTGAAACCAATAAAATTCTATTATTCGGATTCCTGTACTATTTCAGAATAATATTAAATCATCTACAGTTGTGTTAATTAATACAATTAACTATGCTATTTCGACCCTATTTCTATTAGCTTAGAAAGAATATTACATGGGAATGGTTAAAAATACACTTATATGGTTAAATTGTATTGAATGGTAACCCTGTTTTCCTGCCAATTCTGTGGCTCTTTTTGGCAGACCTGCAGGGGAGAAAGCATTTCTTTGATCGGCAAAAAGAACAAAACAATTAACAGTTTTTGGCAACAAAACAAGTTTTTGTTGCCAAGTATGGTCAGCGTTAAGAATACTGGTTAATTTTCGAAAAGTGGCCTAGGGTTGCTTTTTACCGTAATTTAACTGAATAAAATGTATTACCAGAAGTTCCCGTTTATAATTTTTTTTTCTTTACATTTCATGTTAGCCTTCGCTCCAAGGAGGGGGACCTACCAGTGTAGCCATTACCTTGAATGCAGCTGAATATACCCTGTTTTCCACTCTACTTGGCCAAGTTTCTGCCATGGCTTCCAAATATGTAAGGTAATGGAACAAGAGTAGTATGATTTTTTCTTGCCATATATTTTGGCGACAAAAAAGTTGTCAAATGTTTATTTATTTATAAAATGATTTTCATATCAACTCTATAAACATGATTTAAACACATGAATGTACAGTAGGCAAATCACAGTTAAACTAATGAAGAAAAAAATCTAGCGGCATCCAGTTAGAAGTTTTAAGTGCCCACACATAACATGCATTAATCTCGCAGACCTCAATGTGTACCCCGAACAATTGTATTCTCCGGCCTCCGATTACTTAGGATTGTGGCTGGTACCCCTTATAGCAGTCGACTATGGTACTTGCATGCAAACCCTGGAGCAGTTGATTAAGGCACCTGATTATAATTGTACAAAACACAGTGATAACTAAAATCAAAATGGAGTTTAACAGCTATTAGTTTTCACATTGGCTGGATAATTTTATCATTAACTGTAATTTAAGCACATTGCATATTTTTCGATTATCACATTTGAAGTAAATAACTTTTTGAAACATCGGTGCTGAAGTGAAAATCACAAATAAAAATATTTACAGTATACCGAAATGTGAAATATATCCAAAAATAAAAACTTACCGTCAATATACAACAATATAACATTCCATGGTTAATCTGTCTTTTATGGTTGCCCTAATTTTAACCTTGCCTAATTATGGTTGCCCTATGGAACCCGCCTCCAAATGGCGATGCAGGGGGGAAATGGAGTTCTTTGATTGGCAACCAAACCAGTTTTTGTCGATAAGCAACCTTTTAGCCTTGCGAATATAGGATTTTTAGAAAAGCTGCCAAGGCCAAAAGTCGTTAATTGAAAGTAAGAATTACAAAATTTTGCATTTAAGTTACGATTTAAAAGAAAAATAATGCTCTCTTAATTTAAAATTCAAATCTTTTGAATGTATTTCAACTATAGACTTAATTTCTTCATTATTTTGCAAAAGGAAAATATAAAATATTGGTTTATAAAACTAAACGGGTCAGATTTACTGTAAGGTCACTCTTGGCTTGATTTTTTCCGCATTTGGCGATATTTTTTTTAATGGCAACCCCCCCCCCCCTCTGACCCTACAAGGAATTGCAGCAACCCTATTGGACAACAGTTGTTTTCTTTAGATCTCGCTCGTGCAAAATGGCGACTTTGGCAAGATTTTGAAAAAGTCGCCAAGGGTGACCGTACAGTAAATTTTTACCAACTAAACTTTTTATTAAATTTTAAAACTTGTGATTTTTTTTTACTGATAATGTATTCTCATCCCACACTCTAAATTCACAATACATTTTTAATCCATCCTATAAGTTTCATAAAAGGCTAATTTAATTAGTTTATTCTTTTCTCCAAATCTTGTTTAATCAACTTAGTGAAATAATAGTGAATTAGAAAAGAAATGCTTATGAGAGAAATCGTAATTGGCTGCAATTTAAAAATGTGTGTGTTCTAAATATTCGGCCCCATAGGTATTATATTTTGGTTTCAATTACTAATTGTATTATCTCCAGTATCTCCATTAAAACTATATTTCTTCGCTTAAGCCATTTTACTATGCAAGCCCTATCACATTAATATTAAACTTACATGATAACCCGGCTTAAGTGATAATTTGGTGTTGGATGAGATTTAAGTAATTTTTAATAATCTTGTCACACTCTTGCTTCAAAACTGAAAGCTCAAAATCATTGTGTATCCGGAAATGGCAAAAACTTTTTTTAAACAATTGCTTGACGGCAATTAAGAGCGACACAACTGCACTCTACAGTTCCATTTTCAAAGTTGAAATAACTCAAACATTAGTTTTTGATTATGTCACTTTTGAAGCAAGAATGCAATGTGTTTTGATAATCTTCTTTTTAATCTTATTCAATATATATTTTTTTATTATTATAATTTTTACTTTTAAATTATTATATAAAAATGTTTAGGTACTTTACAAATTTATACAAAAATAATTAAAATGCCAAATTATTCAGAACCTAACTGAATATCTGATTGACCGTTAAATAGACGGTACACTGAATATCAGAGCTTCCCTAGTTTAAATGTTCAGGATGCCTCATTTTATTTTTTGAAAATATTAAACATTCAGATCCAGATGTCTAAAGTGTTTCATAGTTAAGTGTTAGCTGGTGTGGGGCATAATTCCAGTTAGTTTCAATAATTAGATTGCCCAAAATATATCTAAAAAGGTTTTTCCTGTTTGCAATACTAAATTTTGTAAATATATCTTCAATGAAAAGGTTATGGACTTTATTTTACAAGCCCAATCAGGTATGTAAGAAGAAAAACTACATGGCGGATAAAAACTTTTACAAATCCTTGGCATGTCAAATTATAATTTTTTTAAAATCCTACATAGAATAAATCTGCACTGCACGCCAAATTTGGACCAGATTGTTTATAAGACCACATTAGGCAATCTTTTTTTTTTGGTCGCCAAAAGTAAACACAGTGATGATAGAACGCTATAGCTATATTAGGCTTAGCGTTAGGCATTTATCAGAGAACTATTTGCATTATTCTTTTTAAACGAGATACTCGGCGTAAGTACATGGTATGCTTTCTTACCGTGTCTCGCTGTTTAGAAGTGGTTATCTTGACATACACAGTACCTAGAGCGCATATGGCATAGTTCCAAGGTGAAAGACACCAATATCTCCGCCATAGTTGCACATGGTAGAAGGAATACTTCATTGTATTCGATAGGGATATTTGCCTCGTATAAAGGTCTGTAATGTGGCTAAGGATACACCTAAATCCAGTGACTTGGTGGCTAAACGCGATGCTTTTAGTAATCTCGTTTTAAGAATAATCAATTGTCGGTAAATACCTTCAACCTTAATTGGAAAGGAATCCTAGTTAATTCTATTAAAGTACTAAAGTAATGTGGTTACGACACCACTGGAGCACATTCTATTACATCTTGCTTCTCGGAACGACCATTCATGAAGCCTTTGTCAGAAAACATGTCGTTTGCATCTTCTTTACTTATCTTTTACAAAATATATAAAAGTTGAATCAATTGTCTATTATTTTACTATAGCATGTTATATTTGTGTGTCAAATCTTGTAATTGATTTTTAAAATCATGCTTTGTTTGACAAATCCGTTAGAATATAATCACATACATTAAATTAAGCTTTTTTGGTAGGAAGAGCTATAGCATGTCTATATGAATAAGTCAGAGTATTTATATTTATTTTAGTATATTAAAAAATCTCATCAATCTGCTCTAACATTTTGTGTTTTGATTAGGTTCATTTAAGCTGGTGTACAAGTAGTTGTGAAATGTGAAGTAAAAACAACAATATTTGTTTTGGTAGATGTCAAGTTTGATATCAGAAGGAATTGGCAAAGTAAAATGATTTTTTGTAAAAGTCATAATTGTATTGTTTTAAAATAAACTGAGTTTAATAAATGTGTTTGTCATTTTTAATTTGGTTGGCTGCCAAGTGGTGTAAATCACAAAACAGAGTTCTGAGATAAGAATGTTTAAAGTTTGCCCCTCGCTATGGCTATAATGTTAAGTGAAATGATATTTAACTCGTTATAGATCAGCCTATTGAAGTAGAACCCACTACAATTTTTCTAAATGATAGTTTAGCTTACCTAGTAGTGGAATTTTTTATATTTTTTATTTTCAGGTTTTGTGACATAACTTCTTGGCAGACAGCAGGCCCATTTGTAGCATTAGATCTTTATTTCTTGTACTTGATTTCAGTATTTGTGTAGAAAATATTAATCATATTACATTTTAATTATCTACATTACAGTGACTGACTGTAAACAAGCTTATTACATGCAATTTACTATGTTATTTTGTATTTGAAACCAATACAATAAGAGAAGCTTATAAATCACATAAGCTTACCAGAATAAAATTTTCCTGATTTCAAAATAATAATTCAATATAGAAAAATTATAAAATACTGTTGAAAGATGTAGTGCTGTCATACCGTCACATAAAAAGTAAGAATATAACTATCTAAATTTTGGATTGGTATAAGCAGATATTTTGCCCCTTCATCTTAAGTAAAGACAATGTTATTTCCTGTACCTAAAAGGTCAGGGAAACTGAACAATTTTTATTTAAGTTTTAAATGTGTAAAAATACTATTCTCATTACTTTGTATTTAATTTTTTTTTTCCGAAACTTTTACTTTTACCAGCTTTAATATTATTATTTGAAAACTCCATTATATCTTATGTTTTCTCAATCTAGAATTTTTCAATAACCTTCTAGGAAAAGTGGGGGGATTTTGTTCTTAATATTAAGTGGTAACCCTGATTACAATTTAGTTCCACTTTGTCTATTTGTTGTTAAAATGCTTGCTGTTAATCAAACTGCTGAATTTAAAGAATTTATGTATTTTAAACCAGTACTTTGATTTACAGCAAGTAAAAGTATATATCCATACAAGCTTATCGTAAACTATGCCAGTAAAGATAAAAAGCAGATTTCTTTCCAGATTCATATGGGCTGCCCATCTGGGATCACATGGATAACTTATCTGTGAAGTTTCACTACATGGATTCAAATGGGTTTCTTTACTGTGGCCTTTTTATTATTTTACACTTTACATAAGGGCTAATGAGTTAGCCAACGTGGATACCTATTCTAATCTTCTATAATTTATTTAAATGGTGTAACTAAAAAATCAATTTGGTGTATTTCAATATTACCAATTTTTCAATTGTCATAAATAAGAATTTTATAGACATTTAACACTAAATCGCCAATTTAAAGCGAAAGACGGTTAAATTGAATACATGTGTTAATACTATGTTATCAAATTAACTTTTTTTTCTTAAAATTGTCATTAAACAAAGTGTTAAAATATTTATGGAATTCTTATTTATATTATAACAATAAAAAAAATGGTAAAATATTAGAAAACACGAAGTTCCTTTAGATTCACCATTTAAAGAAATTATAGCCATTTAGAATAGTGTTCTAAGTTGACTAACTCATTGGCCATGTATAGTGTCCTAATATAGAAGGGCCAGTGTGGAGAAACCCATTTGAAACCATGTAGTGAACCCTCACAGGTCCATATAAGTTATCCATATGGGCCCGGATGGACAGCCCATACAGATCCAGAAAGAAACGGCCCCTTTTGTTCTATACTGGCCTAGTTGGGTTGCCCCACATGGACCCATGTAGAATTACCCATACTGGGCTATATAGTTTATCCATATGGGCCATGATGGGCAGCCCACATGGATCCAGAAAGAAACGACCCCTTTTGTTCTATACTGGCCCAGTTGGGTTACCCCACATGGACCCATATGGAATTCCCCATACTGGGCTATATAGTTTATCCATATGGGCCCTGATGGGCAGCCCACATGGATCCAGAAAGAAACGGCCCCTTTTGTTCCATACTGGCCCAGTTGGGTTTTCCAACAAGGGCCCAGATGGGAAATCCCACCTGGGCCCAGTTGAGTAATCCCACATGGGCCCATGTGGGAAAATCCCAACTGGGCCAGTATAGAACAAAGGGGGTCGTTTCTTTCTGGATCCACATGGGCTGCCCAGCAGGGCCCATATGGATATCCCATTACCAACCCAAGTGGGCCCATATGGTCGTGCTACCTGGGTAGTTACTCTACCCCAAGCGCCACCCGTTAGCCTAATATTTTAAAGTAAACAACAACAGGATAAGGCCCGAAACCATTTCAGTTCAAATAAACCGGACTTAAAATAAATAATCGTTCCAAAATAAATTAATCCCAAACAAAATCCTTCCTCGTTGCACAAAGACCTTCGTTCATCACCTGACCAAGCCCAACCCATTTACAGGAAGTTGGAACGCAGACTCGACACAGCTACTGGAACACGACGGACCAAAGGTTAGAGCAATGGAGCAATTAAAGGAATGAGAATGGGCTTTAATCTCGATGGAACCCTTGGCGTGCTGGCGATGTAGTTACACGGCCAATCCTTCAGATGGACGGGGGTTCCTAAAAGCAGAAGTGATTGTCTCTCTGGGACAGTAAATAAGAGAGTTGGCCACCTGGGGAGCAGTTAACATGGTGTAGTCTTTAAGGATGCAAGCGCACTTTTTAAGGGGAATATGTTTCCAGGGGGGCGTTGTGTTGCTTCGTAATGTTAGATATAGGCAAACGGGAAGACCCAAGCGAAACATCCATAAAAAATAAATAATAAACAAATTTATAGTTATAACCCCCTCATCTTCTTATTATAGAGGAAAAAATTCTGGTAGGTACAGACAGCACTGTATTTGTTTGTAAGGTTTAGTTTGTACCGTGTGGGGCTCAAAATAATACACAAAGTTCAGAAGGGGAAAAGGATAAATGGCCAACCTGGGTGATGAGGCAACAATATCCTCTACAGGATGTCACTTACTCACATAATCTGATACCACTTTGAGTGAGTTATTTGGGCGAAAGTGCACTGCAGCCAAGGACAACATAACTCCCCCCCCCCCCCCCCCCACGCGTGGTACAAAGGTGAGAGGACAGAATGAGTTAATTTTCGGCCTGGTCGATGAGGGCTTACCATACTCTGCACGATGGTATGTCATTTATCCTCATAGTATGAATCCACGTGGAGTGACGTGTACGAAAGCGACACTGCAGTTCAGGGCACCCCCCGCCCTCCCACATTGTACAAAGGTCAGAAAGCGGAGTGGGTTGAAAACCAGTATGAGTTATGGAGCAGATTCGTGCAGTAAATAAAAAATTCCCCCAAGTGGTATACAATTTGTCAGCAGACGTAATGGGTTAATAATCGGTTTATTCGAAACGTCTTGCTTTCCTCTATACATTTGTATGTCATTTATTCTGGTATTCTGATTCTATGTGGAGTTAAAAGAATTTTACAAATGTATTTTTTTTACTCCTCTGCAACAATGCAGCAGTACAGAAAAGAAAGGTCGTATTCAGAAAAGAAAGGTCGTATTTTGTTAGAGACTAATCTCTACTTTGATAATCCACGGACAGGATTTTTCACTCAAAACCTATTTGGTTATGCTCCGATACAGCCACACCTATTTTTATGTTTTCAAATAATGAACGAAATTCTTCCCATACGGTCCTTTACCAATGCAATTCAACGTGCCCCCCTTCACTAAACGAAACTGCAGACCACACATAAGAGCGTATAGTGTCCCCATATAGTACGTGGCTCTGTAGGTGGCAAGGAAACCTCCTCTCAAGTAGTCTCAATTATGCCGGAACACGACTGCAGCATGTAAGTTCTGCATTGAGTCTTCCGTGACTACTGCTGTGAATCCATTACGACAATTGACCTTACGGAATACGGTGGGATAATTAAACTCTCAGTACTCTTTCGTTGTATACGAGGATTTTTAAGGAAAGGTAATGCAGATAACGGTTTGTTAATATTAGTTCAAGTTCCTGGATTGTATAATATTAATCAAGAGTTGTTTATTGGTTAGACATTCATTGAAATAAAATACTTAGATATACCATAGCGAAGGGTAAACTGAGTTTCGTAAATAATGTAAAAATTATTTGATTTATTTTTTGTATAATTTAAGAATGGTTTTACAGAGATACGAATTTTTTATTAATTTTTTTAATTTTATTTACAATAAAATTTAGAACTTAAGACTCCTGGTAGAGCAAGTTATGCGACCGGAGGTCTATTGTACTGTTCCCATAAAAAAATCGGTTTCTTATTAGATGAACTGACATGCCTTGAAGTTGAAGTTTTTTTATTTTTTAAAGGTGGCTTAGGGTTTTATTTATATTTCTAAAGATTGTTTTGAACAAAAAATAAAATCCAGAAGCGTTCCAGAATGTAATAATAGATTATTTACGAAACGTACTTGAAGTCCTATCAGAGATTTGATGCAAGTTCAAAATCGTAAAAATAAATAAATCTGGTCACGTCTCGATATCGGACAACATCACCGTAAAACCAATCCCAGCAGATGGACTAGAAAATACTCAATCGGCACACTTTTGCGCATCTGCCTTTCTCAAAAAGAACATTTATCACCGTTTACATCAGATAAAGAAAAACATCACCGTTAAGAGTCAATTAAAAAATAAACGACAATACAACCCTTTCCCTTTATAGATATATACAAAAAAAAATGGCGTATATCCTTCAGACGATGAATCAAAAGAATAGAACACGGGAATTACGTCACTTCCTGTGCAGGTGCGTGATCATGACTGCTCGGAACGAAAATTCCAAGGGACATCACGTATCGAGTCCTGAGTTGTTTGCTTTTCTGTTTTTCTAACCCCTTCTCCTCGACAGTTTCACCTTGAAACTGAGACATCTGCGATCGAACAGGTGGGAAGATGCGTTAGGAGAGTTGATCGCTGTTAATGGAGCTGGGAATGACAATTATTACAATGGAACGATGGAGATTGTTAATTGTTGCACAATGGGATGTTGACATTTATCTTATTTTTTATTATAGAGTTAAAAGTCTCTTTTTAAAAAGGAATCATCTTATTGCAGTTTTTTGCAGATTGACGGATATATAAAAAAATTATTGTGCAGCATCAGATAATATTATACATTCCATAAAAATACGGGCCTCCAGTTGCTCAGTGGATAAAAAGCGTTCAGCTGGTAATCAGATGATTGTTAGTTCGAGCCCAATTCGACAAAGGAAAGTAAAAACAGTAGTGATCTTGCGATCGGAGGGTTGCCAGCTTTGCTACAAAAATACTAGAAAGTCGTCCAGAACATCCAACAAATTACCTGGTGAACGATAAATCCGATCGGCGTCCAATGTCCTGATTCCCATTGAGGCTATGTCGGGTGCCAGTTCATGTATTGTCCTCGTCATCTGACCATGGTTCAAAAATACGATGTGTTTTTCTCGGGTTTTCCCTTCGGAATATGCACCGAACCGTCGCCAATAGCCCAATGTGCAGCTTTAGTGCGACGTTAATTAACCAAACCAATCCATAAAATACCCCCTACAGCAGAGGTTCACAATAGCGGTCCGCGGACCCTCGGAGGTCCGAAATATTTGTTAGGGGGTAAGTGGGGTCACAAAGAAAAAATTATTGAGAATTGAACAGTCAACACTTGGCGACTTTTCTGAAAAAGGATGATGAACCAAAAAAGAAGATTTTACTCATCCAATACAGTTCGAGAGTCAGTGTAGTAATTAACTAAAGAGACTATTACCACGTTCCATGGATTTAGATGAGTGTTAAATATACAAGAGAAAAAATTTAGTTTTAAACTTCAGATTTTGATGTTAAATTTTAAATGTATTTGTTGGGTAAATTTGTATCCATATTCTTTGTAAAAGCCGCGTAAAATTAAAAGAAAATATAAAATTACAGATTTTTTTTTCTTTTTTTCATTTTTATGTTTAAACAAAATTTAAACGTATACATGTCCAGTAAGTGGATCTAATGACTGATTTTAAATTAAGCAGTTAAAAGCTCTTTGTGCATAAATACTCTACTGAAATATGTGTACAAGTTTTCAGTATACACTTTAGGTGACACATTTCAGTTGTATCGTTCTCTTTTTGTGTTTGAGCAGCACTTTTTATTGATGACTTTCCATTTATTTTTTAAAACTTCCACATGTATCAGAAAGATGGCAGCACCAGCGAATTTCCTTTCGTCTTCTAATGAATATATAATTTTCCGACGGAAATATGACAACGTAAAAGATATATTTAAAACTTAAATTCAGCAAGCATTGCGTATGCATATATTAAAATCTAATGTGATGACGAACGATTTCTATTAAATCTGTAAAATAAAATAACTTCCTAAATGATAATTCAAAATAATATGTTGAAATTAAATTAATTTTTTTTTCAAAGAAAGTTATTAACTGTGATGTTTTTTTATTTAGTGTTAGCCGATTTTCAACGAAGTTTTTTTTTTAATTATTCTCGCATTTTGAACGCATATTCTTGCATAAGAATGTTTTAAATATTAATTATTCAACAAGAAAAAAATATTGGAATAACAAAACACTATCTAAATAGGGGGAATCTAAATATGGGAAAGTCATCGCCCAGATTGATCAAGATGCTCGCAGACTACTGAGCATCGATCGCTAGGGCAGTAATCGAACTACATTCCACCGTTTTGTTGCGAAAATCACATACATCCCATGCTGTTAATAACCAGATATATCCAAAAACGAAGAAGAAAAAGCATATCTCAAGGTAATACTTATACAGATAAAAAATTTCGTAGAGCTGTGTCTATCTTATACCAATTTGTACAAAAAAAAAACTAGATAAAATTCTTTCATAAATAATGAAATTAATTAATTTCTTCTTTCTTTTACAATTTTTTTTCGAAAGTAATGCACCTGGTTTTCGAACTTGCGAGTTCTAGTCCAGTCGGCAATAAAATGAGGCCTCCGTGGCCGAGCGGTTAAAGGCGTCAGCTGGGAATCCGAAGATTCGTGGTTCGATGCCAGGCGATGGACTTGACAAAGAAAAGTAAAAAGTAGTGATCTTGGTTGCCAGCTTCGCTACAAAATACTAGAAAAGTCGTCCAGAACATCCGCAAAAATTAACAGCGTGTATACGGGACTGGTTCACGATAAATCTGATCGGGGTTCAAAGTCTCGACGTCTATTGAAGGCGTTGGGTGCCAGTTCAGGTGTTTCCTCGTCATCTGACCATGGTTCTAAAATAACGAGGCGCATGTATGAATGTTTATGTGTTCCCGGGTCTATCTTTTTTTCGAGCCCCAGTTGCTTAGTGGATAAGGCGTTCAGCTACTAATCACAGGATTGTTGGTTCGAATCCGTGCGATGGACTTGACAAAGAAAAGTAAAAAAGTAGTGATCTTGCGATCGGAGGGTTGCCAGCTCCGCTACAAAAATACTAGAAAGTTGTCCAGAACATCCAACAAATTATACTGGCGTGTATACGTGACTGATGCACGATAAATCTGATCAGGGTCCAATGTCCTGACGCCTATTGAGGTTACGTCGGGTGCCAGCTCAGGTGTTGTCCTCGTCATCTGACCATGGTTCAAAAATACGAGACACCGTTCCCGGGTCTTTCCTTCGAGATAGGCCCCGAACAGTCGCCAATAGCCCACTCTGCAGCTCTAGTGCGACGTTAATTAAAGAAACCAAATATATTTTTTTTCCTTTTTTCGAGATAGATCCCGAACCGTCGCCAATAGCCCACCGTGCAGCTCTAATGCTACGTTATTTAACCAAACCAACCAGTCGCCAATATAGTCATTAGATAGTCATTGGAAGACGATACTCGTTGAATTTTTATTCGAATGCCCTTTAAAAAAATATCCCTGTAGACCCATTGTCGTATGATCAAGTGAAAACAATGAGCTGGAACGTTCTTTTTTATAAAACTTTTTTTCCCGCGATTGGTTGAAAACGGCGAAAGACAATGCCTGGGGAGCGACATATCTTCCTCTTGCCTGTCTGTCTCCACAGGATCCCAGATGCTTCACGCCCACCCACTCCTGCTCGAATGACTTCTTTTTTTGTGTGTTCCACATGCAGGAACAAAAGGTTTTCTCACAGTTGCACTTGTCGATGGAAAGGATGGGTAGGAGAAACAATAGACGGATGTTCCTCAAATTAATTTCCAGGGAAATAATCCGAGTCAGACACCGAACAGTTACAAAATATCTTTGCACAGTTCGTTAATAGTTTACCCTTTGTTCAAAAAGTTTTCTGTTAGGTTTCCTACTAAACTTATTGAAAAAAAAATTATGGGTTTCTGTAGAACCATACAAAATAGGTGTGCCAAAGCATGGGAAGTAAGTAAAGTAAACTGTAAAAACGCAGTTCCTTTTAATATTTCTACATAAAATACAGTGTATAACCGCCTTCTGAACTATTTTTTAAGGGCGCCAAGTTTCATTAAGATCGGTCCAACGTATGCTAAGATAAGTGTAAAAAAAATCGGGATTTTTGCATAAATCGGGAAATATACAACAAAACATTATTACAGCTGCAATTCATCTGGTAATTAAGACGTGGAAAAAAAACCTCTAGGTTAAGAATTCTTTTTCAGAATGGAAACTATGATTGTACTGTCTTTAACTTGGATCGTATTAGTTTCTGAGGTATAAGAAATAAAACATAAACCCTTCTGTAATTTTATTAGTTTAGATTATATTACATGTATAACGCACTTTCTCTAATCGTCTTATATTGCAACGATTTTTATATTTATTATCAAACAGCATATAAACACTGATTTGAATTATTAATGTTATTGCAATATACAAGTCAGTAAATAGTTTCAATCTCAATAACTGTTTTTCCCAAATATATTTTATAGTATAAAGGAAGTTGTCACTGATAAAACAAAGATAAAATATAACTGATTCTAATCGCTTGTGATGTCAGCATTTTTAATTATGCTAGTCTTAAAACAAAATAGCATTGCAATAATTTGTTATTTAGTTGCTTAATGTGTAAATAACGCACTTTGCTTAATTCCAGGTGTAGAAATGAAATGTGATACGAAAAAAATGTGATTTAAAAATGTGATGGGCTTGTTCTCCAAAGTGAACAAGAGACGGTTTGAAAATGGGTGACTCAATTGATCAACTACAATGGCCTTGCAAACTCGTGGTCTGTCAGTTTTAGTGTAGCAGTTTTGGTCTTACCGTTGTAGAGTTGTAGTTTGGTTTTGCCGTTTTAGTGTTTCAGTTTGGTCTTGCAGTTTTGGGGTTGCAGTATTGGTGTTGCAGTTTTGGTCTTACCGTTTCAGTGTTTCAGTCTGGTCTTGCAGTTTGGTGGTTGCAGTATTAGTGTTTCAGTTTGGTCTTGCAGTATTGGTGTTGCAGTTTTGGTCTTACCGTTTCAGTGTTTCAGTTTAGTCTTGCAGTTTGGGGGTTGCAGTATTAGTGTTTCAGTTTGGTCTTGCAGTTTTGGTGTTTCAGTTTTGGTCTTACCGTTTCAGTGTTTCAGTTTGGTGGTTGCAGTATTAGTGTTTCAGTTTGGTCTTGCAGTATTGGTGTTGCAGTTTTGGTCTTACCGTTTCAGTGTTTCAGTTTGGTCTTGCAGTTTTGGTGTTGCAGTTTTGGTCTTGCCGTTTTAGTGTTTGATCTTGCCGATTTGGTCTTACAATTTTGATTTTGCCATTTTGGTCTTGCATTTTTGGTCTTGCCGTTTAAGTCTTGAAGTTTTGGTGCTGTAGATTTGGTTTGCAGCTTTAATCCGTGGTCTTATGGACTACGGGAAAACTGCTTCTTCTATTGGCAAAATGTATGTTGCGTTAAGAATGTCTCGATTTGATTTTCGGATTCTGCATACAAATAAATTGTTCCAGAATCATAAACGTTTCTTCCTGTTCCGTGTTTTTTTTAAATATCACGAGCAACTGTGGTTAATTGAAATTGGTTTCACTGAAGTCGTCTGTGTCTGTTAGTGTTTCAGACTTTTACAAGCTGAGGAATTCAGTAGTCAAATTCGGTAAGTTTTGCGTCGACATGAGCGTCACCTTCAATGCGCTCTTTGGACTAGACAGAGCTTTCATCAGTTGACGAGGAATGTACTTGGAAGAGACCAGCAGACGATTAAGATGGCGTCTCCTCGATGTTATGTGCTGGTGATTTCTATTTGTAGGCCACTAGACAAACAGAAATCACCAGCACTGTTATTTGTCAGCGATACTTTTCTGTCAAGAGACTTTCCTGATGTCCTTTAGCCTCTATCAGCAGTCTGCAATCAGAAAGAAATTATATTAAATGAGATAATAAACTATTTTTATTAATAATTGAAAATAGTAGCACAACCATTTATTTTAGTAATGATATTTTAAGCTATTTATTTTATTAAAAATTTAATTTGTGTTTTACTTACTAATAAAATCGTGTTTTTTTCCCTTCAAATTATCTATTTAAAGAGGTATTTTATGCATCTAATAGTTAAGCATTATAAATTAAAAAAGAAGCTTAAGGAATGGAGTTTCTGAAGAAATCTTTTAATGTAATTTCCAAAATAAACTAATCCTCATTTTTTCCTATGCAACCCAGCGGTTCCCAATTAGCATTAAGCCACTGACCCTTAGCTAAAACTAAAATCATGACAAAACCCAATAGATTTTTTTTTGTTTCCTTTCTTGGTAAATGTATACACTGTTAAAAATTTAGTGCGACCTTGCAACAAAATTTGGTACCCGTTTAGCTGCAACCAACGTCTGGTGCTTAGTTCTACCATTTTATGGTGCTATCATGGATACCATTTAATGGTGAAACGTTGAACCAAAATTGGGGTTTTTGTTAATCCATTTTATGGTGAAATTAAGCACCAAGACTCGGTATTTTCGCTACACCATTTAATGGTGAAATTAAGCACCAAGACTCGGTATTTTCGCTACACCATTTAATGGTGAAACGTTGAACCAAAATTCGGGTTTTTGTTAATCCACTTTATGGTGAAACTAAGCACCAAAGTTTGGTTGCAGCTAAATGGGTACCAAATTTTGGTGAAACATTGCACCATAATTCGTATTTTCGTTACCCCTATTAAAATTTTGATTTTATCAAACTTTCTTATAATTTAGAACTATATTTACAATCCCGTATATTTCAACAATTTCACAAAATAATTTGAAATTACTGTGCAAATTTTTAAATAGTATATTCAAAGGAAATCTTTCCATTATTAAGGAAAACATTGTTTACTTATAATGTTTTTTCAAATTTAATGTCACAAGTCTCAATAAATTGTGCTAATTCAATTAGTATATATACTCAAAATTAAATAAAAACTTTACATTATAGATGAAAATAATAGTAAATCATTTTTATTTATTGCTAATAGTAAATAATTTATTTTATATTTATTGCCAATTACAAAAAAAAACATGTACAGTACATAATATATTTCATAGAGAAAATAATATAGTTAATTGAATTAACATCATAACATTTCAAATTGGGCTATTTGCAATAATTTTAGTTGGTTGGTATTGAGTAAGTTGGTTGGATGGTCTAACTAGAGCTGCACAATGGATTATTTAGAGATGTATTAAGAAGCAAAGACCCACGAATACTGGCCAGATGACACTAATCAGTTAAATAAGAACGACACCTAATCTGACACACCCTACTCTCTAAAATTCCATACCACAAACAACTTTAAGACATTTTAACATGACTGATTTAACAAGCACCAGACTCCTCTACACAGTTTCTGGTTGGCCAAACTTGGATTTAAAATCCAGTGGAATAGCACATTTTTCTCCAGTACGACCCTTATGACTTAAAGTTATACAATAAAATAAAATTGAAAATATAATATTTTATAAATATATTTTAATATTACTAGGCATATTTGTACAAACGTTTAAGATTAAAATTACTTCAACACCCAATCGAGCATATTATTGAGGAAAGAATAGAAGCTAGGAGAACTTAAAATTATACAATTTTTCAGCTGACAAGACGTTGATTCTTAGGTGGTATTTTTTTTCTTCAAGTTCGACCTTTTACCCATATATATATAAAAAAAGAACCAAGTGGAAGCTATTTTTGAGTTCACCTTAAAATACTTTAAACATTTTTCTCGGAAACACGTTTACTGAGTTTGCCCTTCAATATCAGTATACTATAAGCAATTTTTTGTCCTAGCTTTTTCAACAGTTTTTATAAACATTTTCATTATAAATACTGTTGAGATAGCCAGACAACTTATAACCGTAAAATCTAAACTTCTAGAAATGAATCCTAAATTAAATGCAATCAAAGACAAATAATAATACTGTAGTTAAACTCATTTACTGATATTAACGAAATGTACTCACCTTTTAAGGAGATATTAAAAAATAATCTAAATTTTATATAGCATTTACACAATATATTGTGTGAATGCTATATGCCAGCTACACTGATGGAATTTATTTCAAGAGCACAAGTATCCTATCTCTGGCTTGAACACTTTTGGGTACACATTATAGAGTGGGAGTGCAATAGTTACGAAGCACATAACACGATTTTAGTGATTTTGTATATGTTGCTACAAATGCTGAAGTATTTTCTATTCTAACAATGAGGAAAATTTGGGTTTGTAAAGAGCATTTGCATACAAAGTTATTTTGCATGCATGAAAATTTTCCACACAATCTTGAAGCTTTCGCACACTGTTGGATATCCACAATGCAAGTTCCAAAAAGGTCTTCAACGTTGACACTCAGCATCTTGGATAAATATTCCGCCAGGTAAGAAAATTCCAATTCAGGACATCCAGCAGTAGCTGCCAGTTTTCCCTCAGGATTCAAGTTGTTTTAGAGTGCGTCTCTTGTAAATAGGTTGACTGAGGTAGTTTATCTTACAAACATTACCTCAGACACCTTTCCGTTAGAGCCACACAATGTCAGTTCAATCATGATCTTTAAAATAGTAAATTACAATTAAAAGACTTCAGTAACAATGACATAGAAAAGAGCAACATTATTAACTTGTATTACAAAAATTTTAGTCTGAAAGTAACATCTAACTTTGTTTTAACCTTTAAAAGGTAGGTGTTTGGTTTTAACATGGGATTCTGGTTGAAATATTAACCCCCCATCCTGTAAACGTTAAAAGACAAATTATTGGCTAAAGTTTTATTAGGCCTTACGGCTACTCTTGTTTATAAACGAAACACAATAAAGTGTTTTTTAGTGATTTATTAATTTATGAAATAACCAATTCTTTTTACCCGATTCTGTATCATTAAGTATAAAACGTTGTAAAAATAAATATTTAAACGTTAAGTTGTATTTAGCAAATACATAAAGGTAAAGAATATATACATATGCAAAAAAGGCAATTATTTGGGTAACCATAGAATATTGATTGTGCAAATGCATTAAACACTTACAATAAAATTTTTATTGGTTCGTTGCACAAACATCCCACTAGAGCTTCAAAATTAGCTATTGGTGATGGTTTGAAAACTATCTCGAAGGAAAAAATCGGGGACACTTCGCTATAATTTTTAACCATGGTCAGATGACACCTCAAAGACAACTTCTGAGCTGGCACCTCAATCTCCAAGTTTTCATACCATAGACAACATGAGCACGCTCACACTTGGACCATGATAAATTTAACGTACAATAGCCCCAGAGGATGTTTGGCAAAAACAACAAATAAACATACAACCCTTTTGATTATGGGCTCGGTACTCTTTCAACAAGAATAATGTATTTTGTAATAGATATTTGACAATACAATTATTTTACAAACTGAAAATTAGTATTGTCACTTATGAAGGTTAAAATGTACTGTACGGTCCCTCAGCTTTTAACAGTTACCATTTTCGGCAACCCTTCATGGGGGAAATGGAGTTCTTATGTTGGAAACAAAACCGGTTTTTGTTGCCAAGAACGTGGTAGCGTTGCGAATATAGCTTTTGGTAAATTCTTAGAACACAGTGCCCCTCAGCTTGATATTCAAAATTGGCGGTATTCGATGTTTTACTAATACGCTAACATGTTATTGGCGACAAAACCCTTTTTTTGCCAATTAAAGAACTATTTTCCTCTCGGCAAGGTTGCCAAAATGAAAATTTTATTGTTCACATATAATTGCCAAATATCACATTTGGCGGGGGGAGGGGGACAACGTGTTCTAGGAACCAACCTAGCCTTTTAAAAAAATCTTACCATCTCCAAGGGGGCTGTACAATGCATTTTAACTAGATGGACTTATTTTACTGAAGTAATGAGTACACTGAAATAAATAGTAGCTTAAATAAAAAATAAATTATGTTGGTAGTCAGCAAAATTATCTACATTTCAAACATTCCATTAAAGTTAAATTTTGTCCTCAGTGTTTTAGATGTTTTGGCAAAGTGTTTCTTTATACTTAAATTTAAACAATCGATTTATTGTATATTTCAACTGAAATTTAACCCTAGAATACTAACCATACGTACATTTTACGTACTTTCCAAATGACTTTACATAGTAAACAAACAAGTTTAGTATTGTAAAGGTTAAAAAAAATGCTAAGTGTTTGACCATATCGTTCGTTTAATTTTTTAAAAAAATGTATTCACGATTTAAAACATAGATATATATATATTATAAAGCTGTACAATTTTCCATCAATTTTTTTCATTGGTTAAAATTCAGACTTGGGTTTTGAAAAGCAACAGAATACAACGGCCGTAGTTGACAACGACGTTATACTAATCTGTTTATATTTGAACTTTATACGAGTAAAAACACCTAAACATCATAAAACAAACATTTAATTACAATAACCATGAAATAAAGCATATAACTTACTTTGATATCCGATTAACGTAGTCCGGTACGTTAACAATAATAATAAGCGAAATGAGGGGATTCCCCATTTCCCGGTTCGTAGATTCAACGAAGGTTTCGGTTGCAGTTTAATGATGATAGTGAACTAATTTTTGGTGAAAGCTGGCACCATTCTCGATAAAAGATTTTTGGTTCAACCTAGGTTGCACCATGATATAGTGCAACATTTTGAAAACTTACATTTTGCACCAAGATATGGTACAACGTTGAACTGAAATTTTTAACAGTGTACAAAAGGTATTTATTTGCTTTGGAATGCATTTTATTTGGCAAATACCTTATTTTCTGTGGATTACCCTTGATGTAATCTAAATTGTCAACGTTTTAACAAACACACTATGATAGAACGTTTAGAAATTATTTTTTAAGTTTAATACAACTTAAGTTAGGTTACATTTTAATTAAAAAATTAATGATAAATCTAGGGGAAATTATGAACTTCTATGTCATGCTAAATCTCAGAGAACAGAAAATTTGTTTTTTAATCCTTATAGTGCGAAATTTTTAATAAATACTGTGTTAAGAACGAGCATTTTTATAGTTTATTACAAAAAAACGGTTGAAGAAATTGGTTGCAATTTATTAAGATTAGTTACATTGGCTAATAGGTGATACATACTGGTGTGTATGTGCTATGCTGTTAGTCTATGAACAAACCTTTAATACAATGAAGAATGGACAAAAGGTAGGTTTAACAACAAATTTGGAAAGACTGACTGTTTTACCAATCACAATTATTTAGAAACCGATATTTTATATATAAATATATCAAAGCTATTTGTAACATATACTTTAAATATAAATATATCGAAGTTATTTACAACAGATATTTTAAATATAAAATTAACCGATATTTTAAACATAAAATTAACATATATTTTAAATATAACAGTTTGAAAACTAGTCTGTTCATAAGATTTATGAAATTATAATAATGTATTGTATGAAGAGCTTTTACAAAGAGTTTATATACATCTAATATAGTAAGCAGACAATTTCATTAAGAGATGTTTTCAGAATTAGCATTAGATAACTTGGAGACTTACCTAACTTTATCGGAATGTATATTTGAGTGCAATTATACTTACCAAATCAATTTAATCCAACTCGAAGACTTACCACTAGAGAAATTCTCTGTGTCAAATCCAATTGAAAATACAAGAAGAATGCTCGGATGTTTGAAGTAATGAAGTATTCAACTTAGTACTTGAAATTCGGTGGGCTTCTGACGAAACAGGTGAAAACACATTGTTGATATTTGCCGATTGTTGCAAATTAACAATGTTTATAAAGAAAGTGTAGTTTAAATTTATACCTTTGTTGCAGATCTTGCATTGTTGAATTTCATTTTTATTTGTTTTATATAAATAGCGGTTTTTCAGATGTTGAAGGTTGTAGTAATTGTATAAAATTTGTGAGATATTTTCCTTCCTAATGGAAAAGCCAGAAAACATCCAAATATTATTTCAATACTTATAAATAATTCCTTTCTTAAATTTTAATTTGAAATGTGATAGTGCAATTACCCCAGGTACAACACACACATTTGAGGAGACCTCATTCAAAATGTGTTTTGTCCAATATTTCTGAAAATTAGATTACTACATCACTGAATTCGATTTCGAATTTACTATTGAAATAATTTATTTTATTAGTCCAAAATAGTACATATTTTTAAATAAGATGTGAAATAAAATGATCGTTTCTTATTAGTTTCACGTGTTTTGATCATTAGAAGGGTTTAATGAAACACCAAAAGTTTATTAAATCGCGATGTGCTAACCCAGTCCTTATTTTCCCAATCTCTTCCTACCTCCAATTCGATTCGCCTTGGATTATGCCTCTGAGGCACAGCGCGATCTCTGCAGTGTTAATAGCATATAAAAATTAAATATCAGAAGCCGGAAGTGTTTCATCTCCAGACGTATTTTTCTCTACCCTTCCCTTAAAAAAACACTCTATTTTTCGAGCACATGTTCCGAATTCAAACACCGTATCTAACCAAACCCAAGGTGTCCAACCGGGCAATCTTAAATCTCTCGAATTCAAGCCACACACCTCCTACAGCGACTCGCAGAATCGTCCTCATTCGAACAGGAACAAGAACAAGTACAGACTAGATTGGGGGAGGGAGGGAATAAAAAAAGAACAGTTTCAATTTCCCCTCACAGACAGGTGTCCATCAAAACCTCGCTCACCTGCAAGTTCGACGACGAAGGACAACGCTCGTGTGTCCAGCTGGGGATGAATCTAATTTTGGCACTGATTTAAGGCACTGGTCTCCAGGTGCTCAAGAAAGAAGTCAACTCTGGGGGGCCGTAAAAAGGGTTGATTAAATCCACAGTAATTTAAGCAGAAGCAATAAAGGAGTCTTCTTCACTTCATGAGGACAATTAAACAACACCCGAAACGGGTTGCGATGTCTGGGTTTGAGATTGCGAGTTGTGTTTTTTGTGCTGGATAGATTTGTGTTGTGTGTAACTGAAATGCTTATGAGATAATTCATTGTTCTGAAAACACAGAAGAAATTATACAGTGAAAAAAAGTTAATCCTGGTTAATGATCAAATGAAGAAACTCATTTTAATGTAGTCTCTAGTCTTTAAACGCAATTATATATCCATGTTTGAAAGATTGGGCAATTAGAAAGTAGACATAGTTTTTTTTTCTAATGGATGGTCATTTTCTTTTAGCGTTTTGCGGACAGATGGCATTCTCTCATATATCGATGCCTTAGTATAATTTATACATGACAACTACTTGAAAGTATGTATTACTATTAAAAGGACTTTATTTAATGTAGGAGTAATATAAGACTGAGGCCGTTTAAATAACATACCAACTATCTACAGCTACCGCAGTTATAATGCTGAAAAGAACAATTTGGAGATTCATATGACCTCTTAAATGTCCTAGCGTTTTTCGTCTGCAGACGCCGCGCTCGACGTCAGTAACCTAGATTGGCTGGTTTCCCTCCGATCCAACCATTTCATTGGCGGAATCCTCGATGGAAGTCCAGCGCGGCGTCTACGGATGAAAAAAGCGTGGACATTTTTCCGAGCGTTAACCTCAAATTCACGAAAAATGCAATTAACACATCTCTGCATAAATACTACTCGCATCTTTCACAGATGTTGCAAGTAGTTTCATAGCTGATACAAGTAAACCGTTTCTTGTAAACAGGGCTGTCAATCAGTAGAAAATTTCAAGATAGTAGAATGCATTATTTAAAAGATATGACATTTAACAGAGGCACTACGTGTATATACATAACTTTAATAACGTTTCAATTTTCAAATGTAGATAAACGGAAAACGAATATCTTTTTTCATCATCTCTAAATTGTTGTCATGAGGATTCTTAATTAAATGTAATTTGCATAGAGTGATTTTGAGATTGAATATGTAGATGAACCCTGTTTACCTAAGGAACGTGTCCTAAGCAAACAGGAAGGTATGGTTACCTTACTTATACTCCTCTACGGTTTACACCTGCTAGCGCAACACATACAATCGCAGTTTCAAGAGAATGACTGACGCTTGCAAACCTCTGAACTCATAAAGACCTGGAAACTCCGGTAATTCTTTTGACCCCAGAAAAATAAAACAGTAAACAGTTCGTTTATTTTGAATTCACCTAAGGTTTTGATAGCACAAATGAACAAAAATAACCCCATGTTGATAACAAAGAGGCAAACAGAAAGAAACGGAGTCAACCGAACTAACATGCCACATAATCCCCACTCATTCCCCAGAACTCTTTGGAGGCAAGAAAGGGATGTTATTCTACCATCAAATGATAATCTGTCGCTGCTTTTGAGTATCTCCCGGAACACACAGGGATAGCGGCACGGCAATCCTAAACAAAGCAGCATTTATTGAAATATTTTAAAGCCCCGCCGATTATAAAGGAAGGGGTCATGATATCAAGACCCCCTGCTGGGTCCTTGAACGCCTTGAAGGCTGAGAGTGCAGACTGGATTATAAATAATTCAAGTCAAGTCTTCATCGTCTTTCGTCAAGAAAGGATTGTGTGCGTGACCTGTAAAGATTACTCTGGTGGGTTTTTCTTTCTTTGTCCATGTGGATGGAAGAAACGAAAGTTCTTCCCGGTCGTTGGGGATGTAGGTCGCCAACACCTGCCGCTTCAGCTAAAAAAGTCGCCAACAGAAACTTCGAATTTTTTGTTTAATTGTTCAGGTGTTAGACTTTAATGCGTCTTTAAAATTGGTCCGAGTACAACGGTCATCGGCAGAAACTTGCGCGATAACAAGAGTGTTGATATTTTAAAGTCACATAACTCCAAAGGGAGTCAGCCTAAGGAGGAAAATGACATAGCATTATGTAGACCAATGGTTCTTAAACTTTTCTCTTTCATGTACCCCATGATAAAACTTTTCATTTAAAAGTATTGTTAAGATAAAAATTCGTCTTACAGAACATTGCGTTAAGAATATCTTCCTTCATCATTAGAAATGAAAAGTCTGTGTGTACAATACAATGAGAATAAACCCAGAATTGAAAGTGTTGCCAAAGAACAAAAAAAAACTATTTCAATCGGTTAGAGTTAACTATTATGTTCCAACAAGCGGGAAATACCGGAACTGTAAATGTTTCATTGACAATCGAGTCAATATTGTTAAATATATGATATGCTTTTAGGAAATCAAGTTGGACTGGAGATTTTCGTATGCAAATTAAATGTGGGTTAGAAAAATGAAATATATGATTATGTTCCCAAGAGTGCGTGGCAACGGAGGACTTCTTTATTTCTTGTTTGACAGTATGTGCTTGGTGCTCCTTGATGCGAAATTTGAATAATCTCTTTGTTTGAACGGTATATTAAATGATGAAGGGAGATGTATCTCTCGAAACATATCTAGATCTTATGTATTTTTAGTGCGTAGTTTTAAAGTTGTATTTGTATTTTAATATTCTTAACACAATGTTCTAAAATATGAGTTTTTATCTTATAAGTTCATATTTTCTCATATGATTACATTCCTTCTCACCTATAAGTCCCATTGAAATTACTTTGAATTGATATTTCAGACTCCTTTTGGAAATTCAATGTATTGAGCCGTCTAGTTCCAAAACCAGATAGATCCTATTTTCATAAATTTTACAGGAGACGAATTTTACAGGATCTAATATACGATCAAATATTGCCATATATGTTGCCATACAAATACTTACATATATGTAAATTCACGTTCTTAATAATTTCTTTCTTCTGGTTTTTCAAGCGGTTATTTATATTTTGCTAAGTTGCTCAGTTTATAAAATCGTTCAACTGGTAATCAGAAGATTGGTAGTTCGAGTCCGTGCGGTGGACTAGACAAAGAAAAGTAAAAAAAGTAGTGATCTTGTGATTGGCGGGTTGCCAGATTCACTACATAAATTCTAGAAAGTCACCCAGAACATCCAACAAATTATGCTGGCTTGTGTACGGGACTAGTGCACGATAAATCTGATGGGGTCCAATGTCCTGATGCCTATTGAGGTTGGGTCGGATGCCAGCTCAGTTGTTGTCTTCGTCATCTAACCATGGCTAAAAATACGAGGTATTGTTCCCGGGTTTTTCCTTCGAGATATGCTCCAAACCGTTACCAATAGCCCATTGTGCGGCTTTAGTGCGACGTTAAATAACCAAACCAAATTATTTTTTACTAGAAATAAATTTTTAATAGAACGTAATTAAATTAAGCCACCTACTTAAAAGTGTTTTAGTCAAAAGTTAAAAAATCTTTTACATGGTCAATGCTCAAGAATCATTGTGCTTAAAACAATGATTAAACATGTCAATATCTTCAGATTAATATGGAATCGCAATTAAAATATGAAAAAAAAAATTAATAATCCTATTCAAATAATATGAAGATGTTGACTTTTGCTTGTGTAACTATTGACTAGATCTGATAATTAACTCTAATATAGCTGCTAATTAAGAAATATTACCAACGTCTATTTCAAATTTGAAAACTTTCTGTTGGCATATATAACAAAGAATACGAAAAAGAGAAATCATTAACAAACTAAGAAGTTAAAATGTCGATTTAAAGTTTTCGGGAATTTAAGTGTAATGCCCAGGACACCTATTTTAGGGCACCCCCATAAATGCTTATAAAGATAAAAACAAAAAAAAGTTAAAAATAAATTTACCAACTAATGATTTTTTTTAAATAATTTTTTTTTTGTAATTTATTTTGTAAAACTTCTACTATTTTATCCAACCAAAGCACTTTCACGTTTCCTGCACATCCATGATGCACGTCATCTTTCGAATCACGTTTATCAAAGGAATGCCCTTTGGATCAATCATTACGGATAAAAGAATAGAATATATCCATCTGGCTCAACTAAAAGAAATCTAAAAGGAGAGAAAGTACTGAATGAGAAACGCATGAAGAACTGTTGAAGTAATACACTATTAACGTTAATTCGAATTCTTAGGAAAAAAAATTATTTCAGTATTTTTAAATATATAATGTTTTTGCAGTATTTACAATTTCACTAAATCTGTTTGATTATATGTTACTTTGCATTGTGTGCTTATAAATTTAGTAGTTTTATTTTAACCCTCTAGTGCATAGTGTAGCATATATGCTACACAACTTTAAAATGACCACTAGTTGCATCTATTGAATTGTATCTTAATTATTATAATAGGGAACCATGTTCCTGGTTCTTATAACCGCCTTTAGGTCCTTTATAAAAATGATTGTAATAATGGCAATAAGTTGGTTCTAGGCCTGTTCTTCTAAAACTGGCTCCTGAAGGTGAAGTTTTCGAAGATTGTTTTATTACTTATAACTATAATCTGGCTCTACAAAAAATCCTACCTAATACCAGAGGTATGTAGATCGTATTTAACTATATTTGCATACTTTTTGAAAAATTATTTTAGTAATTACACATGAATTTGCATATACGCTACATAACGGTTTTAATTAATTATTTAATTAAATAGGAACTTAGGAATTTTTTTATATATTTTTGCAGCGGTCCAGGGGCAAAAAGAAAACGAAAAATATTTTTTTTCATTAAAAAAGAAAAAATCATGTACTAGAGGGTTAAGGTACGGCATGTTGAGGGGCCCTCAAATGTGCTTTTGCCCTGGGCCCCTAAACTTATAAGTAAGTCCCTGGATAGCATGTGATCATAAAAAATAGCTTTAACTCTTTCGATCCCATGTCAACCCTACTTCTTCCACAATAGGAGCCCCAGTTGCTCAGTGGATAAGGCGTTCAGCTACTAATCAGAAGATTGGTGGTTCGAATCCGTGCGATGGACTTGACAAAGAAAAGTAAAAAAGTAGTGATCTTCCGATCGGAGGGTTGCCAGCTTCGCTACAAAAATACTAGAAAATCGTCCAGAACATCCAACAAATTATACTGGCGTGTATACGGGACTGGTGCACGATAAATCTGATCGGGGTCCAATGTCCTGACGCCTATTGAGGTTGCGTCGGGTGCCAGCTCAGGTGTTGTCCTCGTCGTCTGACCATGGTTCAAAAATACGAGGCATCGTTCCCGGGTCTTTCCTTCGAGAGAGGCCCCGAACCGTCGCCAATAGCCCACTGTGCAGCTCTAGTGCGACGTTATTTAAACAAACCAAACCAATCCACAATCCTTGAAGAAGAATCGACCTGCACACAACGCTGTTTAACCGCCATCAAATCTTCCGCAACAGGTGGAGTGGCTTCTGCGATTACGATTCCATGTCCATGTGTACCTGACCTTTATTACGTGACTGGGTTGCTCGATGAACATGTGGTCGGGATTTGATTTCATGTGTGAGAACCCGCTTTCGATGTCTCACTTGCAATTTCCCTTTATTGATGGCCTTCAATAGAAATTCCGCGGGGGGGGGGGGGGGGGGGGGGGGGAATTTACACTCTAACTATGGATAAACATTCGAGTCCTTCGTTCATTAATTTCTGCCAGATTTGTGATTGTGTATTTTAATAAAGTTTGTTCGGAAAACAGAGTAGTACTCAGTATTTTTATATGGAAAAAAGGAGTTGACAATTTGTTCATGTTATTAAATGTGGGTTGCTTATATAGAATCTCAGTTATTAAGTTTCAAAATTGCCAAGTCAAATATGGGTTTTCGCCAACTTTTTTAGAGTCAAATTACCAACTTTTTTTAGAGTCTGCTAATTTACCTGTTTTTCTCGTTTTCTCCCAAAAGTAAGGTTTATTAAAAAATTTTGCCAATTTTACAGTGATTTCCTTAACGTATATCATGTCTAAGAGAGCAGTAAGCATGTTAGTAAATTTCTGTAGACTTGGCAAAATCACAAACTTAGATGACAAACTTGTAAAGTATTTTTTTTTTTAAAGTGAAACTTCTTAGTGTCATTAAAAAAAAAAATAACCAAATGTTTCACAAGTTTACCAACTAGATGGGAAATTGCTAACCCGACCAGAAATAAAATTTATTAAAATATTGCAGTTTTTTACAATGATTTCTTTAAAATTTTTCGTTACGTGGACCGTAGAAATGTTGGGACATTCCTATTGACTTGACAAAATCACAAACCTAGTTGGCAAACTTGTGAAACAATTGTCGTTTTTTTTTAAAGTGAAACTTCTTAATTTCATTAAACAAAGCCAAATGTTTCGCAAATTTGCTAACTAGGATTGTGATTTTGCCAAATCTACAGGAATTTTCCAACATTAGGGAGAGTCCTCCAATATTGCAACCCCCCCCCCCTCCACCCCGCTCTTAGCAAGGGCCTGGGCTTGAAAAAAAAAAATAAGATGCATATCCGACAATCGACAGTGCGCGGTTAGCCTAAAAGTGTGGGGTAAAATCTTGTTCCGAAATTTTTTCAGAAGTGTTAGTCTACTCAGCAGAACGCCATAAATTGTGTGTTGCAATTTTTTTTAACTATCCACCTTGCGAATTGTGCCCTAGTCGAATTTTACACGATGCGGCCGGAACCCACACCCTGCATATCAATTCAGCCTTTGTCATTTTTCACACTCAACCCTTTACCAAAACACAGACGACCACCCCTTACTTTCGATCATGAGAACCTCAACAATTTCCTTACAGGTTGAAGAAACCCCTAACAGCCCTGCTGATGGGAACCTCAATTGTCCCAGCCCTGGGTGCTTGCTGCCTGTCCCACCTTCCCAAGAGAAGCCCGTCAAACAGGAAGGTGGATCCGTTGGGAAAGAAGAACCTAACCTGAGATCGTAACGGGACATGCATCGCCCGGGGGTAGGGCACACATTTATTACTTGAGAAGCTTACCTAGTTGTGATCTGAGGTCTTTTCGCACAGGATCGGAGCGGTTTCACACGGGGCGGATTAGTGGGTGGGTTCGCGTCGTGTAAACTTACGCGTCCGGTTTGACCGACTGATTGATTTGGGTTTGGGATGTTCGGTGTGAGAGTGGTTTTTTTGCTGAGTGGATGTTTTGATGAAGGTCAAGGTTGTGAGTAATTTGAATACTCTTTTGGTAGTGGGTTTGGTTTTTTATCGATTTTTTTAAGTACATCGGACCGGATGTTGTTCGATTGCATATTGATAGTAAGGGGATGGCGTAGCAAGTTTTTGTTACTGTGTTGATTATTTTTTTTAGTACACTTTTGTAGAGTCGTAACGTTAAAATTCAAATGAAAATTTTACTTTTGGGAATTCGCAGTAAAGAAAAACAGCATAAGACCATCATCAAAAACCTGTATAAAATCTTTATCGACCGATTTAGTAAGGTCTCTGTTTTATTTGATCTGTCAGCATTTTGTCTGTTTTGCAAATTTGTTTGTTACACAGTTATGACCAAACGCATTGTTCATTTTTTTCTCAAATTTAGTGGGAATGTTCTTTGAAGTCATTAAAGAATCATTAAAAATGAATAATGTCTTTTTTTGATTTTCAATGTCTATTGTTCGAAGAACTATTACAATTTTAATGGAACCTGCATGTTGTTCCAAATACCTTTATAAAACCTGCATTTTTAAAAAAAGTTTTTAATTTGGAATAAAACCTTTAAAACCCTCCATTTTCTGTTCAATTATTTCAATGCTGAATATTTCTGCATTAAACCTGAATAAAATCTCCAATTTCTCTACTTTCATGAAGGTTTTATGCTGAATTCTGTATCTGGGTTGCTCGTAAATTTCCTTTCATGCCATTAGTAAAAACAATATTAAAGAGTGAGTGTAATATGAAGATACATGAATAAGAGCCAATATTAAAGAGTTTATATTAATTGAACCGGATGTTGTTTAATTTTATTTCGATACAAACGGGATGGCGGATTTTTTCTGTGTTGACTATTTTTGTGTGCCATATAGGTTGATTGAAAAAACGTCTCAGTTGAGCTGAACTGTTGGTTATAGTCGGGATATATCACAAAGGAAAACCCCGGGAACACTTCCTTTTAACTTTGAACTATGGTCAGATGGCGAGTACAACACCTTCAGGAAATCTTTTTTCTTGCTCAGTGGATAAGGCGTTTAGCTACTAATCAGAGGATTGGTGGTTCGAATCCGTGCGATGGACTTGACAAAGAAAAGTAAAAAAGTAGTGATCTTGCGGTCGGAGGGTTGCCAACTTCGCTACAAAAATACTAGAAAGTCGTCCAGAACATCCAACAAATTATACTGGCGTGTATACGGGACTGGTGCGCGATAAATCTGATCGGGGTCCAATGTCCTGACGCCTATTGAGGTTGCGTCGGGTGCCAGCTCAGGTGTTGTCCTCGTCATCTGACTATGGTTCAAAAATACGAGGCATCGTTCCCGGGTCTTTCCTTGGAGATAGGCCGCGAACCGTCGCCAATAGCCCACTGTGCAGCTCTAGTGCGACGTTTTTTAAACAAACCAAACCAACACCTTCAGTGTTGAATAGGTTTGGTTTGGTTTGGTTAATTAACGTCGAACTAGAGCTGCACAGTGGGCTATTGGCGACGGTTCGGGGTCAATCTCGAAGGAAAGACCCGGGAACACATACACATTCACACACACATTCATACATGCACCTCGTTATTTTAGAACAATGGTCAGATGACGAGGAAACACCTGAACTAGCCCCCAACGCCTTCAATAGACGTCGGGACTTTGGACCTCGATCAGATTGATCGTGCACCAGTCCCGTATACACGCCAGTATAATTTATTGGATATTCTGGACGACTTTCTAGTATTTTTGTAGCGAAGTTGGCAATCCTCCGATCGCAAGATCACTACTTTTTTACTTTTCTATGTCAAGTCCATTTCACGGATTCGAACCACCAATCCTTTGATTAGTAGCTGAACGCCTTACCAACTGAGGCTCCAGTGTTGAATAGGAGGCTCTAACTATTCGGCTATCGGCTGGGTCGTATACTACGTAGAGTCGTAATGCAAACATATACAAAAGTACATGCAATTTTTTTTGAGAACTATTTGTAGACATTTTATTTCATTAAGGAAAACAGCACTAAAGAATGAGTGCGACGTTTTTCTAATCCTTGAAGAAGAAACACCACAGTATATTTGTATCCTTATTATTTTTCCTATGAAATTGTTGACTACATCTGCTGATTCTCCCTCCGCCATTTCGCAAGCTTCCACATATTTATTACTTCGTCTCCATTGATAACAATCCCCTTGATGACTGCGTCTTTTCTCCGACGACCCAGAAACCGTCGAAATAAATTCCCCAAATCACCCAAAGCCAAGCATCCACGAAGTCACTCTCGATCATTCGGAGTTGAATCTCAATCAACTTTCAGCCGAATCATCGTGATTGATTAAAAGATTGACGAGAAAGAGAAATCGAGAGAAATGATTGCGGCGCGTGTCAATTCAACTCCTGACAAAAGGGCGAATTCTTCGAAGGAGATTCGATGTTAAAATTATCGATGAAGAGCACATTCAGCCTCAGAGACGAAAAAGTGTTTGCGAATCTAATATTAGTGGGGTAATGTTATCAAAAATGTTGGGGTCTCAAAATTTAAATTTTTTACTAAAAGCACTTGCGCAATTGTTTGTACAAAATACAGTTTTATCGTATTGCTACGATAATTGGGCGAAGCGGCATTTTCGTTGCTAGGTCAATTCCGAATAAATAAGTTAAATGTGCTAATTTTAGATTACATTTGATGCTTATAATAGCTCCGAACACATAAGGTTCATTTTTGAAAAAGACATGAACTCAGAAATGTGTAAAATGAATAAAAAATAGATGTGTTGCTTGAATACATAGACTGCCTTCATAAATCCCTTTCAATAAATAGCAACAATTACTCCCAAGACTTATTGAGAATTCAACCTATATCCTAAGGCACTGCAGTTCAGTGCAGTTGTATTACCAGGGCGACGTCAAGAAGTTATAAACAGAAGAAATGTTAAAAAGGTGTGCCAAAAGAATGGAATGGGAAGTAAGATAATTGAGTTATAATAAGCAAGTTTCCATTAAGCAAGTTTTAAGCAAGCATAATAAGCAAGTTTCCATTTAAGCAATCGAAATCAATTAACGTGGAGAACCATCTTCTGAACAACTATTTTAAGTGTGGCAGGTCGCTTTTTTAAGATTGCTTGAACAGAAGCTGAGATTAGTAATATATATTAAATCACACTGCTCATTTTTGAGATAGTACGATTACTTAAATTTGAGTACGTTATCGCTCATTTACGATGCAATTGTACTCAAAGAAAAACGAGTATGTTCAGGCACTCATTTTAAGGACCTTTTTTATAGTGTAAAAAGTACTGATCAGTATTTTTTTTATATAATTTTAAATATAAAAGTGTATTTTTAAAAAAATAAATAATAAATGGTATTTTTCTACTTGCTACTTGTGTGTTTATAATTGTTGCTTCCATGAGCATATAAGAAAAAAGGGGGTCCACGGTCCTATTTCAATTTTGGATGGGGATCCGTGGCTAATTGGGAACTAATTGTCTACTCCATATAAAAACAATGCAAATACATACCAAAACACGTAAAGAAAAACACATCAGCGCCACGTGGTTTCTTTATTCTGGAACTGAAGTCTTCAACCGCAGTTTCTATTATTTCAACCCTCCTAATTACTCGAATTTCCAGAAGAAGAAGAAAAAATCCCATCGATTAATAATGAGTTTTAGTTTGTTTTTTCATCATTGAAATGATTTTGATTATTGGATGTCTTCTTTAGAGGTCAACTTGAAGAAGGGAACACCTGTAGAGAGGCGATGCAACGTCTTTTCGAAAGACCGTGACGAGGAGGAATAAAATCTGTTCGATTCGGGTTTGACATTGTGCTTGTGCAATTCTCGGAACGTAAATCGATAAGTTTCGATCCTTTTGTGTCTGTCATTAAATGACAAATGCGAGGTTTGGGTGGGGAGCATGCAGAAACAAGACGTAATGAATTTGGCTGAGGCTAATTGCTTTTCCTGGGACGGATAGGCTCTTGGGATACATGGGTCATCGAAAGGGCCATCGAACTATTAAGAGCTCTGTGTAATTTCGTTAAAAATATTCAATTGCAGATTTTTTTTCTCTTCTAAATAACATGTTTAGTTTTGGGATGAGTTCATTACGTTTGAATGACGAAGCAAAATTATGTTTCGTTTGTTAGAAAAGCTTCGTCAGTATCATCCGTCAGATATCAACTATTCCTCGATGATAAGGATTTTTTTAAAAATATGATCTGTGCAAGTATGAATGTACACTATGTAAGGTGCCTTTAATACATCAGGATAGGGATCAAATTACATGCAATCATGTGTATTTCATCATAAATTCGTTTTGCAAGCATAATAATTTTAATATTTTTTGCTTATCATTTTTAATAGTTAAATATATAAACATATGATATTTATTTTTGTCATTGTAATGTTTTTATTTCAATGCCGTTAATTTGTGTAATATATTAGATAATTAATATTAAATATATAAGTGAATATATATATTCGAATTTTATAATATTTACGGAGATAAATCTAATATATTTAAGTAATTTGATTGACATCATAAGCATATGTGTATGTTTGTAAATCCGAAAAAAGGATAACTTGTCTTTTTTTTAGTACCGGGAAGCTGAAAAATGTACGTGAATACAAAGATAATCATTAGTTAATAGGGCCATTCATATTTGACCGTGATTTCTCCCCATCAAAACTTTTTGTTATTATATTATTTTATGGTAATTAAAGTAAAATAAACCTAATTTTTTAATGACTAACTGAACCCACTAAAAAAAATTAGGTTTATTTTACGTTAATTACCATATAATAAAATGGAAAAATACCGTCAAACGGCCCTAATAGTTAAATGAGTCTTAGCATACGTTCACTTTGTATCTAAAATTAAACTAGTGATCATGTGCATTAAATTAGTGCATTAAAAGACTTGCGTTAAAATGATGAACCGTTTTTGGAATGTGCTGAACTATAAACAACATCCAGAACCTACTGAAGGGATTGGTGGTTTGGTTAATTAACGTCGCACTAGAGCTGAGCAGTGGGCTATTGGCGACGGTTCGGGGCCTATCTCGAAGGATGGTTGGTTTGGTTAAATAACGTCGCACTAGAGCTGCATAGTGGGCTATTGGCGACGGTTCGGGGTCTATCTCGAAGGATATACCCGGGAACGATGCCTCGTATTTTTGAACCATGGTCAGATGACGAGGACAACACCTGAGCTGGCACACAACGCAACCTCAACAGACGTTGGGACTTTGGACCCCGATCAGATTTATCGTGCACCAGTCCTGTATACACGCCGTTATGTTTTTTGTGTGGATGTTCTGGACGACATTCTAGTATTTTGGTAGCGAATTTGGCAACCCTCCGATCGCAATATCACTACTTTTTACTATTTTTAGTCTAGTCCATCGCAAGGTCTTGAACCGGGAACCCTTGAATTCCCAGCTGGCGCCTAATCCACTCGTCCACGGAGGCCTCCTATCTCGAAGGAAGGACCCGGGAACGATGCCTCGTATTTTTGAACCATGGTCAGACGACGAGGACAAAAAATAATCCCGTGCACCAGTCGTACTTGTACCTGTCCGTGCACGAGTCCCGTGTACACGCCAGTATAATTTGTTGGATGCTCAGGACGACTTTCTAGTATTTTAGTAGCGAAGCTGGCAACTCTCCAATCGCAAGATCACTACTTTCTTAACTTTTGTTTGTCAGGTCCATCGCGCGGGCTCAAACGTAGTTCAGAAGAGGGTTTTCCACATTATTTGATGTCGATTGCTGAAATGGAAACTGAGTTATTACAATTCAATTATCTTATTTCCCATTATTTTGGCACACTTTTTTTTTTAAACATTTCTTCTGTTTATAACTTTTTCAAGTCTCCCTGGTAGTATAATGGATAAGGCACTGGACTGAGGTGCCTGAGGATCTGGGTTTGATTATCGGTAAATCTTGGTTGTGCTTGTTAAGATTTATTGAAAGTGATTTATGAAGGGAGCCTATATAGGCAAGTAACTGCTATTATTATTCATTTTACTTATTTTTGAGTACTTGTCTTTTTCGAAAATGAAACTAATGTATTCGGAGCCATGATAAGCACCGAATGTACTATAAACTGAGTACATTTTGCTTATTTTTGAGTACCTATTTTTAACAGCGTATGTAAGTTCTGAAACGGCACTTCTTATACATACATATTAAGGGGGTCCGATACCTTCGAAATTTTTTTTTTATTTTTATACTTGTACAATCCAATTTTTTTTCTTTTTCTAAATATGCATAAAAAACCATTTTAAGACGCTCAATTTTTTTTTTTTAAATTGCACATTTATTTTTAAATTAAAATTTTAGTAAATTTTTTAACAATTTTAAAATTCCTACTCCTTTTTTGTTTTTCAATATTTTGAAGCAATTTTTTTATTTAAGATCTTGAATAATATGTAAATTGATGTATGCATTCAAATTTTGATTCAGATACATCACTTTAAAAAAATAAAATATATTAGAAATTTTGGAAAAAAAATTGACGAAAAAAAATAAAATTCCATTTTAAGTGGTTTTAAAAAACAAATTATGGTAAAAATAGGAAATCTGAATGCATACATCTATTTAAAATATATTTATCTTGCTATAAACACAAAAATTATGATTTTAAGTATAATAGTAAAAAAGCCTTAGCATTTTTAGTGTTCATTAAATTTCAAAACCACGAACAGAGATATTTGCTTTTAAAGTTTACATATAGTGATACAACTATGTTATAGGAACACATCAATACTTATATATAAGAATTGAGTGTCTGTCAGTGGAATCGAACAAAACCCCTCATTTTGAGTTTTCTCCACGAATTAGGATACACTGATTCCGAAAATCACATTAAAATTTTTTTTGTCTGTCTGTCTGTCTGTTTGTCCGGATTTAACTCAAAAACTACTGCACGGATTTTTATGAAACTTGCACCATGTTAACACACTTTTCTTAGTTTAAACCATGCACTTTGTTTCATGTGGATATCTGCAACCATTCAAAAGTTACAGAACTTTTTCCATTTTCTCTAACATTACGCCTATGGGAAATTTACATCTCGATCTTCCCCTCATAACATTATTGTTAAAAATCACCTTGGCGACCAAAAATATTTTTCGACAATACTGGGATAAACGATTTATTTTCATTGGCTGATGAGTAAATGTCGCCAAATGAATTAAAAATGTCGCCAAATATTGCCAAATGAATTAAAAATGTCACCAAATGTTTCCAAATGAATTTAAAAATGTCGCCAAATATTGCCAAATGATTTAAAATGTCGCCAGATGTTGCAAAATAATTTTTTAAATGTCGCCAAATGAATAATAAATGCCGCAAAATTAATTTAAAATGTCGCCAAACGGATTAAAAATGTCGCCAAATATTGCCAAATGAATTATAAATGTCGCCAAATGAATTAAAATTTTCTCCAAATCAATAAAAATGTTGCCAAATGAGCTAAAATAAAGGTCCTATATTTAAAAATATCATCACAATGGCGAAATTAGTGTCCAAATAACAAAATTAACGTCGTTAACAAAAACCTCGCCAACGGAGGAAGATAAACCAGCTTTTTTGACTGACGCCATGTGTATTCATGTTCTGAACAACTTAACTTTTATGACAATAGTGCTTTTTGTTACGGAGTGGAATATGTCTATGGTGTTGAAATGGGCCACCCTAAAAGTTTAATTTAAGGTTTTCTATATTTATACCTCCATGTAGCTTATTTTTAAAGTTTTACCTCAAAAACATATTATTGGAATTAAAAAATGAATATTTGATAATTAAATTTTATAAGAAATATTGTCCGTAAATATTGACCCTTATGAAATTATGTTGAAAGACGGATATATAGACTCCGGTCACCAATTAGCACAAAAAAAAAACTTCACGAAATACGATACATTATTTCGATTTGGAACAATGCAATATTTGTTCTTTGATATATTATTGCGTCGCCAATATTAAAACTAATGAATGTGAAATATTTTTATACAAAAAATGTGCAATTAAAAAAAATTTAGGAATTTTTATTTAATAAAAAGAAACATTTTACAAAAACATCACTTTAAATAGTAATCGCTTTAAATAGTAGTCGCAATAGCATGTAAAATCGTGAACATAAAATTAGATTTAGGTATTTCAAAAAATATTCAAAATAATTTAATAAATCTGGATTTTGATAAAGTTTATTTTTCACAGTGCACAAAGCTTGATATGAGATGGCTACGCTGACAATACAAAATCGCGCATCTCTTACTGCGCAAAGTGACCACGAGCAACGCCGGGCCATATTGCTAGTCATTAATATAGTGTCTCTTTAAAACATTGATAACTAAAAAAGTAATAGGAATTTTTTGAAGCAGTTTTTTGTGAGTTATTAAGATAAGTTTGAATATTATTTTTTAAATATAAAAAAAAAAATGACTTTTTTTACGAATTTTGGGTATCGGACCCCTAATTCGGTTAGAAAAAATATAAAGGTAGAGAAATATTTTACACGATCTAAAAACTTTACAACGTTAAAATTAGCCCCCACCCATCTGCACTTTTCAGAAAACCGTTTCCCTGAATTACATCATTAAGTTGACTGCATTACTCCAGACAAAATACGGATTCTTTTTTTTTAATTGTTCATCCATCATCCGCGGAGTTAATCGAACAATTACTAATTTAAGAAGGGAGACGATTTGACGAGCTGTCAGACAGCCATTGAGGTTCTCTAAACGGATGGATCCCGAACCGTCAATTCGAACGTCAAAATGGAACCCGCCATTTTCTGACAAATGATTGTGGAATATTATTGCAAAGGGGGGGGGATGACATTTCTCGGACATGCAGACGGTTTTTTGTGTCGTAAACTTCCGGTAGGAAATTCGAATGTTCTTGTAACCACCTGTATGGGAGTCGGGTGGGGGCGGGGCAGGGAACCCACCTGATATTTATATTTATTTTTTGCTTTCTAAACTTTGCATGATAGTATGGATAAAACCGAGGTAGGGTATTATGGAACGTAAATGTGGCAGAAAGTTTATAATGTTGCTAAAGGTGTCTGAATCCGAAGAAAGGTGAGTGGCTACGTATGTGTTATGATAACAATGTATTGATCTATTCATAACCTGGAATTCGCATGAGCAGTTGTCCGGTGCCTTTTTAATTCCAAATTAAAGTCCGCTATTAGTAACCCTAAATATAGGATTTTGAATGCTATGATGTGTTGCATTTGAGCGTTGTAAGTTTTAAAACTTTGCAAAATATTATGCATGTGACCATTCACGTAGGTATAGATTTTTCATGGGGGTGGTTCACAGTAACTGAGCAACGGATTTCTTTAGGTAGTTTATCCCCCCCCCCCCCAATTACAAACTCTTCCTCCCCCCGCCCCATTTTTTTTAAACTTATGAATTTTTATTCAAGTAAACAGAAATACGTTGTCATATAAATATCGAAACAGCAAAAGTGATTTATTTTTCATGAGATCGTTACCAATATCAGTCATTAAATATTTTTAAAATTAGTAAATATCACTCCCTAATTACGAAATAAATGTAGAGAACAAATTTAAATTTTAAGATTCCTTGTTTAGAATAATATATTACTTTGATTACAACTTGTTTATACGCCACCGTTTTGCGATCTTTTCCCTTTGTCACCGAAATTCAAATGTTATATAATGAAACACGATGACGTCATGTTACGCTTATTTTGAGATAAAAATGTCATCAAATCATATACCAGATTTCTTCTCATGAAACTCAATAAGAAGTATTATACTAGAAATTGAATTTTTTCTAGTTTTTTAAAGTATTTTTACAATAATTAAATTTGTAATTTTTTTTCTTGACTTTCAATGGGAGGGGTTTGAACCCCCTGAACCACCCCCTTACCTACGTGCCTGCATGTGACTTACATCAATTCGAATGTAATTTGGTTCTACGAATCTGATTAACGTTAAGAAGTTCTTAACTAAGAAAGGTAGTTGAAGCTCTTGAAACAGCTTTTAGGGTATTACTAATTTTTAGGATATAGGGTTTTACCAATATTGGTTTTCAAATTCGGTAACTTTGGGACAACGCCGCAGTCCAGTTTGTGTATTGGTCAGTGTAAAATGATGACTCGTTTCTGAAAGTTTATAATTGTATGTGTAGTGTACAGAGCTTGCATTACCGGATTACAATAGCAATCACTTGACTCCACAATGCTTTAAGATTGGACATAAATAAACCAATCTGGACGCTCGATTGATTCATTCTTCTTATAAGTAGCCTTACATGGAAAGGATCCGGCAGCATGACAATTAATATTTCTCTTATTTAATTGTTGGAACATAGGAGCTCCCATGACTTTTCCTCTAATTTAATAATACGAGCTCTGTGGTATAGGAAGCTGTATTCGTTAGTTCACAGATGTGATGTGAAAGGTTATGATATATTTTATACATATATTTGGCAATGATTTAGTTCTGGTATTACAATGAATTATGAACATTCTTCTATTGAAGTGAATTGAGCGCCAAACATTCTTAAACGTATTTGTTTTGTTTAATTTCTGAAAATTATATTATAATATAATTAAATTCGCCTTTGAATTTTCTGTGGAACAATAAATTAAAAACTAAAAAGGGATAAATAAAATAATCTTTTAAAAAACAGGCTCTAGACTAAGAGATCACAGTTTTTATTTGAAATCGTCATTATTTTTGAAGAAGAAAATTTCGTTAAAAAACGACGAAATAAATTTCCTTAGTTTGACGAAGTATTAAATGGGAGCATTTAGCAGGTGTCCGTTTCGTAAAAAATGGGAAAAGTTTCTTAAAAAATGAGCATGAATTTTTAACAGTACAAATACTAGTCTCCTTGATATATTTAAAAATAATTTTGCTTTATCTAAAATATTTTACTTATGCTGGAAATTAAGTATCGGGTCTACAAACGTTAAGAAAGTTACCATTGTTTATTAGTGCACTGTTAAAAATTTCAGTTCAACAATGTACCATATATTGGTGCAAAATAGAGGTCTGCAGCAAATTACATTATATTATGGTAGAATCGAGGTTGAAACAAAATCATGTATCGGAAAAAAGCGGAGGTTTCACCGATAATTGGTTCAATCTCTTTAACTGCAACCGAAATTTTCGCTGTCGCTACGTCAGCTAACCGGGGAACCACATCCAAGAAAGACACCGACGAACAAGGCCCTCTGTGGCCCAGTGGATAAAGGCGTTCAGCTTTGAATCAGAGGATTCCTGGTGCGAACCCGACCGGTGGACAAAGAAAAGTAAAAAATTGTGATCTAGGGTTGCCAGCTTCGATACAAAAATACTACTACTAAAATACTAAGAAAAGTCGAATTTTGAGTTTTATGCAACGTTATGAGTTTTGGCGCAACGTTTCACCGCTAAATGGTATCCGTGGTAGCGTCGTAAAATGGTGAAACTAATGCACCAAATGTTGGTTGCAGCTAAATGGGTACCAAAGTTTCCAAAATGATCTTGCTTCAATAAACAATAGTATTAACCACTCACGGTATAAATATATCAAAAACTCACACTTAATCAAAGACTATTTAATTTCAAATATAGATATCATTATAAAAATAATTATTATACAAATTCGTTGTAATCAATCACGTATATTTTTAAACGAGTTGCTTTCGAAATTTTTCCTAATAATTCCTGTAAATTTTGTAACACAACAGAAAATGAAACCTGGGATCATATATTTTTAGTCTATCCAATTTACGATGCATTCAGACGAAAATACTTATAAATTGAATCCAGTAACATTTCAACCATCCTAAAACTTTACAAATAAAAAGAATATTTTTGTTTTTATAATTACGCAATCTTTGTTTTTAAATTCCGGGAGGACTTGATCAGCGAACTTGTGCAGGAATAACAGATTAAACCCCTAATTCTAATTGCTCATGAAATTTATTTTTGTCTTTTGCTTACATATTTGTTCAAATTGTATTTTAGAATGTATTATCTTGTATTTTGTGTTATCTAATTTTGTATCCGCTTTTGTTAAATTATGTTGCCAACCTTTGTAAATGGGCTACGGCCCACTACAATAAACTTATCTATCTATCTGAATGGGTACCAAAATTTGGAAGCCCCAGTTGCTCAGTGGATAAGGCGTTCAGTTACTAATCAGAGGATTGGTGGTTCGAATCTGTGCGATGGACTTGAGAAAGAAAAGTAAAAAAGTAGTGATCTTGCGATCGGAGAGTTGCCAGCTTCGCTACAAAAATACTAGAAAGTCGTCCAGAACATCCAACAAATTATACTGGCGTGTATACAGGACTGGTGCACGATAAATCTGATCGGGGTCCAATGTCCTGACGCCTATTAAGGTTGCGTCGGGTGCCAGCACAGGTGTTGTCCTCGTCATCTGAGCATGGTTCAAAAATACGAGGCATCGTTCCCGGGTATTTCCTTCGAGATAGGCCCCGAACCGTCGCCAATAGCCCACTGTGCAGCTCTAGTGCGACGTTAATTAAACAAACCAAACCAAACCAAAGTTTGGTGCAAGGTCGTAATAATTTTTAACAGTGTGCAAATTTGCGATTACGTTATACAGTAGACTCTCGATAACTCGAATTTTTCGATATCTCGAAAAAAATCTATTTCCCTGCACCTTCATTACTTATTTAATGTAATTTTATCTCTTTAATTCGAAGTTTTTCGTCGTTATTTTCGATAACTCGAAGTTTCCTCACAACTCAAAATTTTGTTTTCCTCTCAAAACTACGGATTTTGAAGAACCTTTAGCATATATGTAATTGCCACGTTCTTTATCAGTTCTCTTTCTTATTGTGCATTATTGAAAGGGTATACTTACAATGGATTCCTACCTGTGCCTCAACCTTTTGTTTGAATGTCACCAGGCTAGATTCTCTGAGCTGTATCCCCTCCTCTTTAACGCAGAGTCAGTCCAAGGAAGATTAATGATTTATCGTCCCTTAAGCCAGCTGGCGTTTTCGGTAAAGTGCGAGTCACTTTCTTGGAACATTACCGACCGTCCAGAAAGCAACTCACTTAAAATATGAAGACGACACTCGACCCCTTTTCATTTTTGTTTAGGCAATGCACTCTCTATAGCAGCATTTGAGGGCAGATCGCTCTCAGAAGAAGAATGATAATTAAGAATGCTAACCTCCTCCAAAGATAACTTTGTAATAGGCTCTATCTTCGATAAAATCTATGCGTGCATTCATTGAATCCAGGCCGGAAATGAAAACATCAGAGACATTTCAAGCAATCGTGCTTTTGGAAAATATAATTGATTTCGAAAATATATATATATATATACTAACCAAACTATTTTGGATAGATATGTTAAATAAAGTCGTGTAAGTATACTAGTATTTATTTTTTTACCAAAACAGCTTTTTTTATAGGATTTTCGATAACTCGAATTTTCGATATCTCGAATTTTCATACACTTCCCTTCGAGTTCGTTATAATGAGAGTTGTCTGTATTACCGATATCAACAAAATTACCTAAAAGAAATCCAAATTTTATTGCGTTTCATTTTATTGCGTCTCATTCTATTGCGTTTCATTCTATTGCGCGGGTGACCTTTCATTCAGAAGTTTCATTTTGGTTGACTCACAAAATGAAATAAGCTCTTTTACGCTATCTTTCATCTCTCAGTAATACCCAAGCATCTCCAAGAAATGCGCGGTTCTTAATGATGAAACACCGACTTTAAGTAATATTTTTGCATGAAGTTGTGGAAATTTGCTATCGTCATTGATCACGGCCTCATAACGAAATGACGTTGACTCTTTTTTAAAAAAGCAGATATTTCCCTTATCAAATTAAAGTATCACCAGGAAAATATTGGACTGATATACAAATTTAATATGAACAGAGATTCTACACTTCGTCAAGTTTTAACAATGTGTCTGTCATACAATGTTGAATAGTCTGAGATGAAAGAATGTATTTGAGATATTCTTTGAAACTCGTAATCTCTCTTTCTGGTATAGGAATATGGAATCTAATTTGAATGTGAAAATTATAATTTGGCGGCTGACTGTGAGTTGATAAGTAAAAGCACTCTTTCCTCGCCCTGTTAAGTGATGCACTACAAAGCATCACACAGGGCTTACAGATGTAACTATAGACATCTAATACATAGGACAATCGTTAATAAAAATAAATCGTATAGAAAACATGTAAAAATGAGGTAAAAAAAAACTATATTACAAAGTAGTGGTCAATAAAATTTCAGATAACATAAAGATAACATAATTGAAAATACACTTTTGGTTAACAAATTGGTGACAATTAGGAGGCTAATTGACTTTATTTAGTTTAACTTATTTTTTGAGAACAGAATATTAGCTTATCAATTTGAAATTTTCCTGTGTTGCATTTGCATATATTTGATGGAGACAAATTAAATTTGCATAAATATGATTTAAAATTACCATGGCCAGTTAAAAATTGAGTGATTTTATACTAGAGCTACACAGTGAGCACTAGAGCTGCACCGTTGGGCTATTGACGACGGTTTGGGGTTTTGTCTCGAAGGAAAGACCCTTGAACGCTGCTTTGTTTTTTGAACCATGGAAACTCTTATTGAAACAACATTGTATTTTAAATACTTTTTTAATCCCTGTGTAAAATGAGCTTTACAAATTGCGCATAGTTTGTTTCATGAAAAACTTTTCAAAGGTTTTAAAGTTTAAAAAATATCGATATTATTAAATATATTACATAAAATATATAATCAATATTATAAAATATATGAAACAAAATATATTATTGATGTTATAAAATATATGAAACAAAATATATTATCGATATTTTAAAATATATTTTTATAAAATATTAAAAAATATCGAATAACATATATCGATATTTTAATGCACAGGTGTGCTAAGTACAAATTTCGTGAATTTGAGTTTAACAGTTCATTTGAATATTTAAATTGAAATAATACTAAATTCTGATAGGTGAGAAACAAATATTTTAATTGGTAGAAACCACTGAACTCTTTTTTAATTACTTAGGCTACAAATTTTCAAATGGCTTTCCTAAAAAAATTAACCAATTGTCCCTTACCACATCTCTGCATTAAGGAATCGATATTGTTAAAATTGTACATCACAATCATTTCTAAAATAATAAATTTATAGGTTTGATTATTATATTTGTTGTTTTAAACATTCTTTGGAAGGACAACAGGAGGAAAATGTATAAAAACAAAGGTGGATTGGATAATTATTATTCATTCAGTTTTACTTATAGTTTTTCAAAAATATATAAGACGAAGCGAGTAATTGCATAATCCTTGCACACATTCTTTCTTCAATTTGCTGCAAGTACGTATGTCCCGTGTTGAAAAATCCATTTTTTAACCTTTTGCACTCAGAATAATTTTTAATATGACCTTTCAGCAAATCCGAGTCATTTTTACTTAAGGGTACCTACTACTCCAGGAGTATTTACAGTGGTGCAATGGTACACTTATGAGGTAATCACTCAATTAACTAAAGCGTGATGTGCTGTGGATGGTAAACATTGAGGTTTGTAAACAACATTGGCGCACTTTCGCACGTTTGGCGTTTAATAGTAAATAACCCCAAAATATCTCCCTGCATAAAAATACAAATGCGTTTCTAGATGTCACCGCAGCAACGGCAATGGAATTCGGATTCCTTGAATATCATATTCAAGCAGCTTTTCAAGAATGACTAAAGTCCCGACGTCTATTGAAGGCGTTGGGAGCCAGTTCAGGTGTTTCCTCGTCATCTGACCATGGTTCTAAAATAACGAGATGCATGTATGAGTGTGTGTGTGAATGTGTTCCCGGGTCTTTCTTTCGAAATAGACCCCGAACCGTCGCCAATAGCCCACTGTGCAGCTCTAGTGCGACGTTAATTAACCAAACCAAGAATGAATGACACCTCAGAATTGCTTTTATACATTTATCGGCGATAATGATAACGATGTCATAATACAAGTCACATCACAACAGGATCAATACTTTAATAACTCGTTTAAAAGAGAACGAACGGGGACTATCCACCTGCTCGCCAAATCAAGGCCTCGTTACCGCATTTATTAGTCAGCGTTCTTGCCAAAACCAGAAGGGGACCCGTTACGCATCTGTCTTTACGGAACGGGGCATCAAGGACCACCGCTGCACGAGCGCCGCACGCGACAGGCGCGAGCGTTTTTTTTTCCCTTCTACCACATTTCGACATGTCGAAACTGCAGCACCTGACGCAAAGGGGAAAAAAATAGACGAGTCGAACCTATCCGACAACATGAAGCGTTATTAATTGACGCTAAACAGATGTAGTATCAAAAGACAAATAAAAGGTTCTCTGGATCATTAAAAAAAATGGCCGTCCTTGAATTCTTGCCGACAATAGAAGCGTTTCTCAAATCGCTTGTGGACAGCGTTTTAGTATGCAAGACGAGGTGTCGCTTCTTGGGTTGTTTGGATTGATTGCGGTTTTTTAAAAGGGAGTTTAGAGTTGTGGATGGGTCCCGTAAGATTGTCCAGGTCTTCTTCGCAAGCTGCAAATGAACCTTGGGAAAGAAGCATCTGCTGGTATTGGTGCCGGGTGAAGGGTTGGGAGATAGCATCCGTCAGAGTTGATTTAATATTCTGTGGAATAAGCGGACAATTACAATGTCTTTGTTTGCGGTGGTATAAGTATTCATTATTTCAAATTGAAATACGATGGGACAAAACGGGGAGATGTAATTATCAAATTAGAGAGTTTTCTCAAAGTGCGTTTGTCTGGGTTGTTTGTGCTCTGGGGCTGGTTGGTTGAATCAATGTCGCACAGGAGTTGCACAATGGACTATCGGCGGCACCAGGCCCGTCGGCATGACCCCCCTATAATCTGGAAACGTTAAAAGTTGGGAATTTCAAATTTTAAAAATACCCGAGTTGGAAAAATGTATGCCTGAAGAAAATAAATATTATTAACAAATAAAACGAGAGAAGATTAGAAATTGACCAACTTGTAAGATTACATTTAAATTACACCTCGGAACTGACATTGCCATTGGCACATGCGTACAGCAAGTTAATACTTTTGAGAGAACTGTTTAATATTACCTAGTCTATAAAAAAGTTAGTTGAAAAATGTCGATAAGTTGGAATTTGGGAATATTTAGCGCCGTTGAGTTGGGAATTTCGAATCGTTAAATTTCTTTTCTTTTTAAAGATGATTACATTCTTTTTAAAGATGACTAAATTAGGAAATTTGATCTTGAACTTCAATGATTTAACTTTCAAGACAATCAGAATTTTCCGTTCCCCAGTATTGCAATTTTGATTTGACTTTTTCCAAATGTCTGTTCCAATGAATGATTTAGGGCACATATTTGCAATCTCTTCTACCAGCAACTTGTGTATCTAATTAGTAGTTTACATTTTTGACCTTTGGAATACAGAACATAATGATGTAAATTACAGCCAGAATAAACATACAAGTTTTTTTGCAAATAAAACTGCCTCAAATTCTTAATAAAAGTGAGCCCGGCATACTCAACCAAAAATAGTATGTTTTAAAATACTACAAAACTTTCTTTTACTACTTCCATATGCCAATGTGTTAAAGAATTCAAATGAATACTGTTATTACAGAAAAATACCACCTATTTTAATTTTGAGTAATTTTTTTTTATTTCCGGATCGATGTAATAAAAATTTGGTATTTACTAATTTTATTAAACAATTTTTTCTAAATTTTGATTTTGTGATAAAATTGTTATTGCATTTGCATCGAAAAATACCTGTCATATTTAGTAAGTTTCCACAGCAAATTAAAGCCAAAACGTACTTTATCCAAAGAATAAACTGTTTTAACTTGGCTACATAAATCATTTAGTTTAACAAACGGTGCATCATATTATAATCTCACCATGTTATGTTTAATAATTCTAAATGTCATTCATAATGTTCGCCATTTAATGTTTTAAAAGGAAATATTCATTTGCACATTAAATAAAATATTTTCTAAATTTCTGCGGTGTTCAGTCTGGGAAATAATTTTATTCCTTTACTAACATTAAAAACTCACATAGAGTTGAAAATTCCCAGTGAAACTAAGCTTCGTACATTAAAAATCACTTGCATAAAATATTTTTTGAATAAAGGAAATTGACATTCATACACAAATTACTCGCACTATGAAAGTATTGTTCTAAAAGTTCGATCTTAGATAATCAAATATAGTTACAATTAACCTGCAAACAAAACAAAAGACACAAAACAATTATAACATTAAAACAATTATAAACCGTTTCCCTAAGATAAAATTCTAGTTATTTTAATTTTTGTATGAATCCGTATCGTAGCAACGCCCGATGTGCAGACGTCTTTCAATAGGTATTAAATCAAACAAAACCTATGACGTCATTTTTGTAGTAGAAATAATGAAAAGAAAATTCTTTTAAATAGCAAACGATATTCTCATCCATGTTAAGTGAATTACGTACATTAAAATAAGATACATAACAGACGAATTGATAACCTCTCGACTTGGCTCGCGATTTGGCGGTTTTATTTTAGAATTTTGGTTGGCGCGCTGTTCAGTCGGTTAAATATAGCTATAATATACGAATGTAACATCGTACAAACTTAAAAAAATTCTAATTTTTCAAGTAAAGTGCTCTGTAAATTTAATAAAGCTATGTTTTGTAGTTTTAAAGTATTCCGAGTAAAGATAGGGATTCTAATTTATTCATAATTTTTTTATATTATATTTTCACTTTTCTCTGTTGATTTGAACTTATTTTACTGTTGCCACTTCGTGAAACTTTGCTGACGTACGTTAAAAAATTTCATAACATTCGAAGGAAACATCGTAGAGACTTGATAATAGTCACGTTAAAATTCTTATTTTTTTTTAACTAATTATTCTGTGAATATCAAAGCTCTACGTTTTGTAGTTACAGGGCTTATTTTGTACTGACAAACACACCAACATCCGGACAGATTTTGGGAAGTTTTAGATGGGCAATCTTCGTAGTATTAATGTTTGTTTTTATCTACTTTTAAAACCCACATTGTTCCACACATCAAACATCCATTTTTCATATTCGCTCCGGTTGTCGAATAATTTCGTTCGCGCCTACCTCATGGGACGAAAGTGTGAAAGAACATATTATTTGGTGAGATCAGGTGTATGATGAATAACATGAAAGCGTACAAGTTTCGAATAATTATATAAATAATGAATTGATCCCGGAGTTAGAAAGGTGTGGTAAACGATTACTTCTGATAATGTCTGACAAAGGCTAATTTTGAGATGTTAACTATTATGGAGGTTTTTCTTCACTAAAGACATATTTGAAAAACCCTTCAATGAGGATGACTATACACCATTTTTTTTGTATTTCTCAATTTTAGTACAGTGTTTGAGTGCCATGTAGAGCAGCTAAAAGTATGTTCTGGGTATCAATATAGTGTGGGATAACTAAAGTTTGCGATAATCTATGATGTAGACTTCTTTTCTGCTATTTTTGTTGTTGTTGTTGTTGCTTATCCTCTATAGTCTGACGGAGTCAGACAAGATCCACTAGACCAGTGACTCTCAGGAAGTCGAGCACAAGGAGAGGATCGCAGTAGATGTCTTCCTGGAGTTGACCCATGCATTCCATTATGTGCTCTACAGAAGCCTGATGGTCGAGGCACTTAGTGCAGGTGGTGAAGATCTTCCTGTCCTTAAAAAATGAGAGGCACTTGATGTGTCCGCTTGGAAGCCTAGAAAGAGCAGACCGGGAGCCTCTGTCGCACGGGAGGTCTAGAGTCAGGCCTGGCTTTTTACCCATATACCAATGATGGGTAGGGGGCTTTCTCCACTCGGCCGAAGATTTAGATTTTTTCCCCTGAATAAAGTTCTAGGAAAGTTAAGGCGCAAGAGAAAGGGGTGGAGAGTCTGCAACCCTCCTTGGCAAGTTTATCCGCCAATTCATTGCCGTGTAAGTCTACATGAGAAGGAATCCACTGAAAATGGATATCATGGTCCAAAGAAATCAATTTTAGTTTAAGTAAAATAGATGTACTGGTCTTGTCACCAGCAAGCAGCCAGTTATTAAGATGACGGAGAGAGCTACGGCTGTGTAGGAAGCGGGGGTAGCGTACTTTACTTAAATATCAGAAATAAACTTTTAAATGCTAAAGCTTGGATGGAGTAAGTATAAAGCCATTTGTTCTTAAATAAAAATCCATAAATCATGCTTCATATAAAATTCTATGTATATTTAAGCATTAAAAGTTTAAACAATTGTGTGCATATTTCAACATTTAAGTGGGACAGATTGATACCGAATCAGTTTTTAGCATGTATTAAATCAGCATGTATTTACTCAATCATTCTATGTCTTATTTTCAGTGGTTCAGTAAAACTCCTCAAACTGATCCGGAATGCAAGGACAAAGTTATGTCGTCCTAATATCAAGGCCTCTTTATTTTCACTATAATTTCTTTCTGAACGCATTTGTACTGTTGGTTTACCACTAAATAATCGACACAATTTCTCAAATTTATGACATTATTTATAAATTTCTATGTATTTAAATTAGTATTTTAACATAAAAGAACAATTTCTCAATGCAGAGTGTAATATTTTCTGCTTTCTACAATGCTACCAACTTGGATGTGAAACGGAGTATAGATGTTACAAAGCGGTCAGTAGCGGACAAAGCTCCTTTAAGAATAGAGTACAGAATAATAGTGTATGTTCCTAAATCAACTTTGCATGGTAATGAATACCTTTCAGAGTAAATTTGTGAAACAGAACTCCAGGGAACCAAAACCAATGTTTACTCGATTTTCAACTTTTTGGACTCAACCCATTTTAGCATTAACCGATTCATATATAATATTTAGCAAACCAATTTCTTTAGTTGATAATCTTTAATAAAAAATGTCAAAAACACGCTGTAAAAAAAGGTACTTAAAATGAGTATCTGAACCTACTCGTTTTCTTTGAGTACAATTGCATCGAAAATGAGCGATGAAGTACTCAAATGTAAGTAATTGTACTTTCTCAAAAATGAGCAATGTGATTTAATATTACTAATCTAAGCTTCTGTTCAAATCATCTTAACAAAGCGACCTGACAAACTTAAAATAATTGTTCAGAAGATGGTTTTCCACATTATTTAATGTAAATTGCTTACATAGAAACTGATTTATCACAACTCAATTACTTTACTTCCCATTCTTTTGGTACATCTTTTAAGCAAGTCTTCTGTTTATAACTTCTTCACGTCGCCCTGATGGTACAACGGATAAGACACTGGACTGCGATGCCTTAGAATCTGAGTTCGATTCCCGGTAAGTTTTGGTTGTAATTGTTGATATATATTGAAAGTGATTTATGAAGACAGCCTATGTAGGCAAGCAACTGCTCTTTTTTTCTCCATTTTTACTCATTTTGGAGTACTTGCCTTTTTCAAAAATGAAACTTAGGTATTCGGAGCTATGATAAGCATCGAATGTCCTCAAAAATGAGTAAATTTTACTTATTTTTGAGTACCTATTTTTAACAGTGTATACACTATTAGCAACGCAATTTCAATAGTTTATTAGAAAATGACGAAAACAATAGACGCATACTAAGAAGCCCCCGCAACATGCCATCCAGACAACGTGCGACAAACAATCACTTCACGGCTGACTTCACCCCCTCGACCAAATTCAGCGTCATCTCCATCCATCCACATGCAGCTGCTTTCCTCTGCCAAACACCACCACTATTCCTGAGTGAAAAGCACCGCCGAACAACTCCCACACCTTGCGTCGAGGAACAGCCAATCCGATGAAGATCCCAAAAACAGAGCCAAAAGAGCCAGACACAGACCACCCCCCATTCCTTTCTTTGGACGATGTCACCGCTTATCATGGCGGAACTTAATTACAAGGTAATGGAGGAACCTTTTCCCCGAAATTCGAGAATAATAATAATAAAAATTGCATACTTCGGTGGTCACACCAAGGCGTGCGCGGGCTTGTCAAAACTGTGCTCGACGAATCAAGGGGGACCTTATTAAATTCCCCAGGTCTTCTGTGGGTTCTGACGTTTGATTGAAGGCGAAATCTAATGACGTTTTTTCAACATACATGGCTGGGTCCAATCAAGGGATGTGTCTCTTTTTAACTGCCAGGCGGGACACGCTGCTTTCATTTGATGGCCTTGTTTCCTTTTCCTGGGTTGGTTCGTGGGATCCTTTTATCATCGGGGTTCGATTGTTCTGGTGGATGTGATCGAATGTTCCAGGAGATCTTGTTGGTGCGCAGTTAACTAGAAACAGGATGCGGCAACGCCTGGTTTCTGGAATGGGTCTTTTGTCTGCTCGGCACAATGCTTTGGTGATAAATATGCTCAAGATGATGACTTAAAAATTTCAAGACATTCCATGCAGAATAAAGAGAACGTATCTATACTTCAATCAGTTGCACCAAAACGGGTCAAAGGATCAATAAGATTGTGTCTTGAAATAAGGTTGGCTGGTTGGCTGAGTCAACATCGTTTCAGAGCTACATAATGATAGGAATCCATCTGAAGGAAATGCTTCTAAATTTGTCATGAGGAACACTCAAGTAAAATCAAACATTTCAGTCAGATTGCAAATGGCAGAAAACAACAAGAAAATTAGGTTAGATATATGTATTTGTATAAACCTCTTTTTTTCTTCAGTTTTAAAATAAAAGGAAGTTATATTTTTGAAAATTAAAAAATTCTTTTAAAAACGTATAGAGGAGGTTACTCAACGCCTCGTTTATAGAAAAGCGTATGAAACATGCTTTTTATGTCACAAACTAGAGGCCGCGAGGGGCGGAAGAAGGCAATACCGTAACTCCTCTTGGTCCCTACCTGAAACCAGTCTTCAGTTTGTGACGTAAAAAGCATGTGCCATACGGCTTTCTATGCAGGGATCGTTGGATCCCCTTCTATTGTATACAAAGTTTAATGCTTATACCATTTTTATCCTTTTTGACATGTTTGTTTTAACAGGAGTGCTTCTTATATTTTCCATATTGCTATCCTAATTTTTCCTATAAAATACTTACTCAAACCTATAAAAGGTAGTCTAAAAGTAATTAATTGTTTTATTACTTTCTTGATTGATTTATTAGCATTGGCGAAGATTGATTACAAATAATAATAAGTAGGGTACAGCAATAAATCTTCAATATTTTAAAAATTCCTACGCAAATGTTCTTAATCCCCCCTCCCCCCCCCCCCCCTCCCAAATTGGTATAGTCATCGCTTACACCAAGTCCTCCTAAATGTAATTATTATAGGTTTCTATGGTTTTTTAAAGACATGTTTAAAATAATACTTTGTTATTTTCACAAGTTGGATCCAGGAACGGTGAAACTAAAGACTAAAAGGTTTATATTTTACTGATATGTGTCCATGGCATTTTAAGGAATGAGTACTCAATGCGTAAAACGTAATTATTTTGTATATTTTCTTTGTTTATGAGTAAGACTGTTTGCCTATTAATGTTTAAAAAAAAGTAAAACACTCCTTGAAAAGCCAAGGTTTTTTAGACGGAATTCTCTGGTGGCTTTTGAAACTGACTCGGTCACCAGAATCACAATAGCAGCAATAGTAATTCCCATTCCTTCATACGTGAATTCAATACTTTACTGCCAATCTTTACCAGCTTCACATTAGCATATTTACTGCTTCATATTAGCATATTCACTGCTTCATATTAGCATATTCACTGCTTTATATTAGCATATACATAAAGCAATTACAAGGAGGCTTGAGAGTATGAAAAGTGTGAGCTCCCAAATTACAAGAGATTTCAAGCAATAACTGCGCAATTCAATAGGTAACATGAATAAATTATAGTAAAAATTATAAACCTTTCTTGAATATACGCAAACATAAATAAAACAGAATTAATTCGCATTAAAACAAACAATTGAAAATAAACAGAATAGATATTAAGACTGACTAAATGAGGAAGAATGAACCAGAAATATAATTGACAGTAATGGATAACGTACAAAAATCAAGGGATATCAGGCAAAAGTTAATTTACCTACTAAAAAAATTATTTACATAAAATTCGACAATTTCCCCCTTTAAATTATGTATAAAAATATTTCAAAGTTAGTGTCTAAAAAAATGACGGGTTTCAGGTCACTTTTGGCATTATGAATTATTAACCCTTTGAGTACTGAATTATTTGAAGATGTTTATGCCCATGTGACGGATTTTGTGTTGTTCAATTGATACCATTCTTGACCAACTCTACAACAAATTGTTTGCGATCAACGCCCACTGGCGGGGGTGCCGCAAACATCAACGCCTGCTGCTTAAATTCAGATGACAAGTCAGACTCGTCTACCGTAACTTCGCCCAAGTGAGCAGATGACGAGTCTCACTCGTCAAATGTACCCAAAGGTACAGCCGCGGAAAAAAAAAACGAACCACCGATGATTATTTCGTTAATTTTTATAGTAGAGCCAAACTTAATATACCATTTTGTAGGGAATAAAGTCTACTACACATTGATATACAAAAAATTTGCATAGGGGACTATCTTCATATTAAAATCAGCACCAACTTTAAAATTTCCAATAGCAACACCCAATTTTGATTCAATATTTAGAATCTACGACATAATTTATCGTTGAATACCAATTTGCAAGTCATTTGGTTAAGTAGTTTTTTAATTATGAATATCGAAAGTTTAGAACTCGTAATGTTAAATGAATTTCTTAAACTTTTAATCATATCTTTCGAAATAATATTTTTAGTAAGCTGATATTTTTATATGTGTTACTTCTAAACAACCCAAATAAAATACACTAACTTTCATTACTTATATGTATATTTTTTAATTTTATTTAAATTAGGATATTAATATTCATAAAATTTATGAATAGCAACCATGCTATATTTTCATAGTGATGGATTCAGAAAAACGTTTTATATGCATATATAAAATTTCATGATTTTCCTCTTTGTAGTTTTTCGGCTATATGAAAATGTGCCTCAAATGATCATTTAAGGGGTCATACACAATTTTAAAATCTGCAGAACTTAACAGAAATCTACTAATTTTGAGAATTAAAAGTGCTGTGATCGCGTTATAACAAAATTCTAAATTCTTATATAAAGGCGAGGGTTATACGGGTGTGGGGGAATGAATGACCAAGTGAAAATAAGAACCACGGCTAACGCCAAAACATTTTCTACCAGCGTACTTCATTTCGAAGTCTCACTAATACTTTGTCCAATGTGGAAGTAGCCCCTCAAATAACATAGATACATATCGTCTAATATCTCTGCATATAAATGTAGGAAATTAACGAAAATTTATATTTAGATTATTTTGAGGGAGGGGAACATTTCTGCGCTATCAAAAGTAGGTGTTGCTATTGAAGATTTTAAAGTTGGTGCGGATTCGAGTATGAAGATAGCCCCCTATGCAAATTTTTTGTATATCAATGTATATTAGACTTTATTCCCTACAAAATGGTATATTAAGTTTAGTTCTACTATAAGAACTAACGAAATAATCATCGGTGGTTCGTTTTTTTTTTCCGCGGCTGTACATTCTGAGGAGGATTCTGAGTGAGTAGTTGCTCACTCAGAATCTCATTCAAGTGCAGACAAATAATTTTGAGAAAGCAAATCATGTCCAGAATATTCAAACTTGAATATGATGTCCCCCACTTCACTAGAATTTCCTGTCTAGTTCACAAGAAAGAAATAAACGAAACAATAGAACTTGATTAGAGTCAACTCTACGTCTCATCTTCTACGACTTTCGAGGTAGCCCAAATCTCCAGATAGATGTGTAAAAGAAGAACAAGAAGAAGATTAAAAAGAAAGAAAGAAGAAGAAAATATAAATAAGAGACATCCAAAGGGTCAACCGGTTCCACCTTCCAATCCTTCTTCTTCTTCTTTTAAAAGTTCTTCTTCGAGACAACCACAACAAAAGCAAACAAAAACAAAATGGCGCTGACGAGATTGAGGGGGGGGGGGGGGGGGGGAAGACTACCTGCGAAGATCTTCTTCCTCGTTCCCAAGGCGTCAGGACTTTTGAGAAGGTGGGAAGATTTTTTTTTCTTCTCTTGACCCTTCCCCAATGTCTTTGGGACCATTTTTTTTTCGCGTGGGACCGGGATAGATCATCGAGCCGTATAATTGTGGCGATGTACAAAACGGTGGTTAAATGCCCGTTTTGACTTTCACATAAGGCCGTGGCTGTGAGGTGTAACTATCCTCCATAGGATGTTGACAATAAGCTGCTTTGTGGGAGATGATCATGGGAAAACTGGCCACCGCAGCATGTGTATTTTTATTGAGCATCACATGTATCATTGGACTTTCCTTATCCATCGTTTTTTTTATTATTTTAAATTCCTTTGATGTTTTAGAGGAAGTTTATTGACTGTACCCCAGGACTCGAAATAAGAATTTGAAGCTGGCGGCAAAGAATGTCGTGAGCTTTTATAAGTTCTCAGCAACAATTATTGAGATTACAGCAAAACTCAAAATAAAACCGATTCTGTGATCTGTAATTTTTGGTTTCTTTTATATGAATTTTAAAGTAACTGAACACGTAAATAAGGAAAAAAACTTAACTATTTTGGTGAAGTATTTAATTTGCAGGAAACGCAAAAATACATACTATATTGTAAAAAAAATTGGCTTAAAAATGAGTACGTCGACGTACTCGATTTTCGTTGAGTACAATCGCATCGTAAATGAGCGCTGACGTACTCACATTTAAGTAACCATACTTTCTCAAAAATGGGCAGTGTGATATAATATTGTTAATATCAGCTTCTGTTCAAGCCATCTTAATAAAGACACCTGACTAACTAAAAATAGGTGTTCAGAAGATGGTTTTCTACATAATTTGATGTCGATTACTTAAATGGAAAATGAGTTATTACGACTCGATTATCTTACCGATCGATAATCCCATTCTTTTGGCGCACCTTTTTAATACATCTTCTGTTTATAACTTCTTCAAGTCTCCCTAGTATTTTAACGTCTAAGGCACTGGACTGAGGTGAATGAGGATATGTGTTCGATTCCCGGTAATTCTTGGTTGTAATTGTTGATGTTTTTTTTAAGTGATTTATGAAGCAGCCTAAGTAGGCAACTGTTCTTTTTTATTCATTTTTACTTACTGTACTCATTTTGAGTACTTGCTTTTTCTAAAATGAAACTTGTATATTCGGAGTTATGATTAGCATCGAATGTAATCAAAAATGAGTATATTTTATTTATTTTTGAGTAACTATTTTTAAATGTGCAGATTATTTACGGAATGCGACTTTATTCATATGTAATACCGATCAGCTGTTTATCAATAAATGAATTATTGTATCACTGAATGTGATATTGGTTTTAGATAAATCATTGTAAAAAACTGTCAATTTTAACACATTTTACTCCTGGTCACGTTGGCAATCTCCCATCCAAAACTAGTTTTTCGCGTCGAATCAAGAAATAACAGATTAATAACCAAACTCCAAAGAAAGTTCGTAATTTTTCTCTGAAAAGTTACTAAAAACTTATATTCGACATATCAATTTTAAGGCATCCCCCCCCCCCCCATCATAAATAAAGCCTAGCGATGATTCTTGCATATATTTTCTATAAAAAATAATGACTTTTAACTTTAAATTATAAGCAAGTTGATTAAAATGTTTGGCTTTCCGAAACATTCTCGCGCTCGAAGAGTCCAAGCACTGTTACAAACAGGTACTTAAAAATAAGTATAATGTACTCATTTTTGATTACATTCGATGTTTATCATAATTCTGAAAATAAGTTTCATTTTTGAAAAAGACATGTACTCAAAAATGAGTAAAATGAATAAAAAGAGCAGTTGCTTGCCTACGTAGACTGCCTTCATAAATCACTTTCAATAAATTTCAACACTTACAACCAGGACACTTACAACCATTTCAACACAAATTACCGAGGAATCGAACCCAATTCGTCTACGTGATGTCGTCTGCACCGTAGTCTAGTGACTTAATCGGTGTACTACCAGAGAGATGTGAAGAAGTTATAAACAGAAGACATGTTAAAAACGCATGGCAAAAGAATGGGAAATAAGATAATTGAGTCGTAGTAACTCATCGTCCATTTAAGCAATCGACAGCAAATAATGTGGAAAACCATCTTTTGAGCAAATATTTTAAGTTTGCCAGGTCACATTGTTAAGATGACTTGAACAGAAGCTCATATTAGCAATAGCATACAATACTGCTAATTTTTGCGAAAGTACGATTACTTAAATTTGAGTACGTTATTGGTCATTTACGATACAACTGTACTCAAAGAAAAACGAGTACGTCCATGTATTCATTTTAAGCACATTTTTTTTACAGTGTATACGCAAGTTGATTAAAATGATTGGTTTTCTCAAACATTCTCGAGCTCGAAGAATCCAAGGCTCATCTGTTACGTGCTTCGAAAGTGTCATAAAAATGTGTTGCCTGGGAAAGAAAATAAGAAGTTTTATGGCCACGAGATCTCTGATGTCTATTCTGTGGTACTCTTCTGTCTTCCTTTTGAAATTGATGTTCTCCCGGGCGATTACATACATTTTTATGCTCGTCCCATGCTGGGCTTTTGGAATTTATTGTCACCTGCTACTTCTTTTGTGTTCGTTGGTGTGGTTCTTGTTATTTTTTAAAAAAAAGAATTTTTAGAATTATCTCTCTTTCTTTTATTCTTTATGGGTAACTCAAGGATTATAAAACTAATAGAAAGTGAATGTTTTTGCGCATTATCATGGTTGTCGGATATTTATGCGAAAACTTCTTTCTGAAACGGCTTTCTATTGCCACTGTAAAAAAAATGTGCTTAAAAATGAGTAGATGGACGTACTCGTTTTTCTTTAGGTACAATTGCACCGTAAATGAGCGATGGCGTACTCAAATTTAAGTAATCGTACTTTCGCAAAAATGAGCAGTATGGTTTAATATGGCTAGAATCAGCTTCTGTTCAAACCATCTTAACAAAGCGACATGCCAAACTTAAAATAGTTGTTCAGAAGAGGGTTTTCTACATTTTTTGAGGTCGATTGCTTAAATGGAGACTGAGTTATTACAACTCATTCAATTATCTTACTTCCCATTCATTTGGCACACCTTTTTAACAATATCTTTGTTTATAACTTCTTTCTGTCGCTCTGGACACGGCTCTGGTAGTACAATGGTTATCGGTGTGCACGACATTAAGTAGACGGATTGGGTTCGATTCCCGTAAGCTCTGTTTGTAATTATTGAAATTTATTGAAAGTGATTTGTGAAGGCAGCCTCTGTAGGCAAGCAACTGCTCTTTTTTTATTTTATTTTTACTCATTGTACTCAATTTTGAGTACACGTCTATTTCAAAAATGGAACTTGTGTATTCGGAGCTACTGGATGTAATACAAAATCAGTACATTTTACTTGTTTTTAAGTACCAATTTTTAACAGTGTATCTTTGAAAAGGTTTTCACACCATTCAGTTTTGTATCTGTTATAGTCACATGGGATATTTTACACTTAATGTCAGAGTCGGGCTTTTTCTGCAAACTCTGAAATAACAACATTCATTTTTAAGAATTATTGTCAAGGCTATTTTCGTTATATTTGACAATCGTTTCGTTATTGAATCAAGTGACTTTTGAAGAAACAAGAATTTTAAACGGAAGTTATTTACTCAGATTACTTTTCGATCCTTTTCGCTGTATTCAGCTCTTGTTTGGTTCTTATACTTAAATGTTATTGTTTGGTTCTTATAAAAATATTACTATGTATTGTAATTTTTTAACTCGTTATAGGGAATTTTATGTCATAATTAATAAACAATAAAAAAATGGGTAGACACATTTCCTACTGTAACCAAAGGTTTGGTCAGTGAATATTTCGCACTCGTGCCTGCTCGGCCTGCTCTTTCACTGTTAAAAATAGATACTCAAAAATAAGTAAAATATACTCATTTTTGATTACGATCAATGTTTATCATAGCTCTGAACACATAAGTTTCATATTTGAAACAGACGTGTACTCAACAATAAGTACAATGAGAGAGAGGTTGCTTGCCTACATAGGCTGCCTTCATAAATCAAATTGAACAAATATCAACAATTACAAACAAGACTTACTTGGAATCGCACCCAGATAATCAGGCACAGCTGCCCAGAGTCTTATCCATTAAGCAAACCAAGACGACGTGAAGAAGTTATAAACAGAAGTAATGTTAAAAAGGTATGCCAAAAAAATGGAAAGTAAGATAATTCAGTTGTAACTCCGTTTTCATTTAAGCAATCGACATCAAATAATGCGTAAAAACCTCTCCTGAACAACTATTTTAAGTTTGTCAGGTCACTTTGTTAAGTTGGCTTGAACAAAAGCTGAGATGAGCAATATTAAATCACACTGCTCATTTTTGAGAAAGTACATTCTGTTAATTTTATAGTACTTCATCGCTCATTTACGATGCAATGATACTCAAACGAAAACGAGTAGGATCAAGTACTCATTTTTAAATACTTTTTTTTCTACAGTGTGACTTTAAAATATCAACACTTTTTTATGTCCCGCTAGTTTTTGCCAATGACTTCTGTACAATTGTAAAGACTCATTCACTATTTTTATAAAAAAAATAAGTAATTGAAACCGCTGGTATAAAAGCTACACTGTTAGAAATGGTTTGGTCAATTTTGCTCCGATTGAATACTTCGTCAAATATGAAAAAAATATTTTGTAAGTTTTTTCAAAACAATGATATATTTTGTTATTTTTGACGAATACACTTCTCATTTTTGTCGAAAAAACTCAATCGGAGCATACATACAACGAAACTCTAATCATATTTGAGAAAACAATTTTAACAGTGTCATAAAAGTTAATTTAATTCTTTGTATTACATTCCAACTTTTGGTCTTTGACGAAACTGGTGAAGATACTGCATAATCAACGAACTAACCTTCCTTTTACGACTTTTCTGTGTGTCCTTATCGGTGAACGATATATTTTATTACTCTTGTACCTGACCACAGATTAACATCGAAGACATGAGAGTTCGCAGTGAATTAGCTGCTGTAAAGAATAAATCTCGCACAGAGACAGAACATAAGATCTTGGAGTATTTTCATATCAAACACGAGTAAATATATTCTCGTACTCAAGACAGTAAGTTCGTCACTGCGTTCTACATGTCGCACTTCAATCTGATGCCAGGATCTCTGTCATACATGTGATGCTCACAGTAGCTGGCGCTAGGAACATGGTGCAAAACAGTGCTCTACTGCGTAATGCAAGTGATAAGAATTTTCGTTCTGACATTTGAAAATAGATAGTGGGTGCATGCTTAAGCATTCTGTAACATAAAATGTCATCATGTATGCAACCGTTGAACCATCAGACTCGTAAAAAGATGATTCGAAGAGATTTTTTGAAATTTTAGTGAGTACGCTCGGTAATAAAAATCATACTAAAGATACAACTAGGGGATGTTTCGTTATTTTTAGTAGTTATTCAGTACGCCAAGATATGGTGTATTACATAATATAAGCATATTTTTATTTTAGGATACCAATGCAACGTAAAAATATGCAATTAAAAATATATACAGTCTAACCTTATTTGAAGGTCAGACTGTATATAAGACGTAAGTAAGAAACAGTTTTAAGTTTTAATAATGGTTGGTCTCACATATGCTGAAATTAGTACTAACAAAAGTTAATCAATATGTAAATTAAAAAATGTCATTAGGGAAGCCTTTTTAAAGTTATGACTTATTTTCTAGTCAGCGTAAAAAAACTCGACGATAAAAAAAAAATTATGTATGAAAACTATGATTTTCCTCAACCTTATCAAAATTAGATCATTAGTTTCTAAGATAAACACTAGGAAGCAGATAAACAAAACCCCTTTTAATTGTTTATATATTAATGTGATAACCTAAACGTTTTTTCAGCAAAAAAAATATAAAATTTAGATCAAAATCTTTACTTTAAAAATTCGATTATCCGATTGATTAAATATTTTTTAATCAGAATTTTTTCTGAACATCAAACGCTATCATTTTTATGACTACCTCTTCAAACATAACTACGTGTTCATAATGACAACTTAAACATCGTCGTTCTTAAAATGACGTAAGCAAAGCGAAGTCTTTCTTGTTATAAATCTTTAAAAAAAATAACACTTATAAGAATACAGAAGAAGAAAAAAAGTCTCGCGAGTTATCAGAATCGGAAGGTTAAAAAAAGTGGCTCGTAATCATTTCTCGTGGGAAATCGCAAGTCACACATAAACAAGAAACCATTTATTTTGTATCGGGTGTGGAAGATGTCAGTCGAGCTCGTTTGAATGTCAAAGAAGTTGTTAGAGAAGCGAGACCGACCGCGTTGTTGAGCAAAATAGTAGTAAGAAAATGCTGTAAAAGTAGCAGTTACTCACAAAGGTGTCTTTTTCCGCAACGCCTGTTCTGGGGAAGAGTGGTTTAAAATAGAACCGAAAAATATCAGCTGCGATGTTTCTCTTTTCAAGTATTGATGTTTGATTTACATACTTCTATTTTTCTTCTTCTTTTTATAGTTCTTTCGCCTGAAATAATAAACAGTATTTAAAAATTCCAAAAAAATGCAACAAAAAAAATCTATTAAAAACTGCAACCTATTGAAATGTTTCATATTTTTTAACGATTTATTTAAATTTAGGACGAAAACGACAATATTATTTTTCATCCCTCAAAACAATAGACGTGTAGAAGGGACTGTTACGCATTAAATTTGTCGTGATTTACATATCTTCATGTCGGTTTATGTATTGAAGTTTGGAGATTAGGGGATTAGGGGATGTCCCCGTCGTCTGACAACACTACTGTTAAAAATGCAAGCTCATTTCTGAAGAAACTTTCGTCATTTTGACAAAACAGATGCCTGCTAAAAATGCTCCGATAAAATATCTCGTCATAAATAAGAATTATGTTCGTAAAAAAAATAACAAAATACTTCTTGTCGTTTGAGAAAAACCAACAAAATAGTTGTCATATTTACAGGAAATTTAATTGGAACATACTTAACGAAATAATTTTTAACTGTGCATTTCAAAATTACGTGACCTTTCCAGCGAGATAGACCATCAACCATCAATGGTCGATTGTATAGCTCTAGTGCGACTTTAATCCAACCAATCGACTAACCCAGGGCTTATTTTAATGGAAAGTCGTAAAACAACACTGTAGAGGCACAATAAAAAAATCGAATTGAAGGTGGGCCGAAATTGGAAAAATAAGGACTGGGATATGTCCGTCCTTCTATTAAAAATCTTTCCAATTCGTCTCACCTCCATTTCGATTCACCTTGCATTGAAGAGAGCGATCTCTGCAGCGTTAAAAATGGGCAGTCGTAAATTTTAAATAGTCACCGAAATCTGAATCTTTGTTATTTTATTATATTTTCAAAATACCTTAACGTATGTGGTCTAAACAAAAGTCAACACTGGGCACCCATTTGTTTTTTCGTGCATGAGACGCGGACGATTGCAGCTTTTGTTGAATACTGAACCAATGAAATTTTTTACACCGTATAGATACTGCTTCGTTTTGAATTTTCCAAGATGATCGAGGGATTTCGAAATAAAAATAAATTGCCGCAGAAATTTTTGAAAAATCGTTTACAGTTGAAGTCTTGACAAGCATGGATCCTTTGTAGTAGATGAGTCATGACGTCACTCTATCTAACATCAAAGTGAAGCCCACATGTATGGCCTCAGACACGTGGTTAAATACGTAATTCCATTCATAAATTTTCACTGTTACACATTTCCCAATTCATCAGCCAATCGCGAGTATTTTTTAATTAATAATTTTGAAGAGGTGGCACGTGGCCTTTCGCTCTGGGCTTTACGATTATGACGTCATATTCTCTCTACTACAGACCATTCATGCTCGAAGGTTGAAACAGATCGTTATTGATATAGAATTTTATTGAGTGTACGATATGCAGAAAGCTAAGAAATTAAAGAAATATTTATATATTTTTAAAATAATTAAAAAAATATATCAAATGTTACATAAAGAACAAAATTTAAATATAAAATCTAATGCTTTCTTTTCGATTGCAGACTTATTAAATTTGTGATCTCAATTGGGCAGTCATTAATTTTCTGAGCAATTAAGCAGTCGTAAATTTGTTAAGCAGTATGACTAGTTGTAAATTTTCTGAGCAATTGAGCAGTCCTAAATTTTCCGAGAAATTGAGCAGTCGTAATTTTTTTGAGCAATTGAGCATTCATAAATTATCTGAGCAATTGAGCAGTCATAAATTTATTTAGAATAGGCACTGAACTAGACTTAACAACTAAAAAAAAAAATTACAAATTTTTACATCGCCACATCTCTGACTTACATCAGTATCACGCCAACTGCATGGGCAATCACCAAGACAGTTGGCGCCGAAAGTAAAACTTCTGGATTAACCGAACAACTCTCAGAATCACGGTAACTTCTACGAAGTCATTTTTTCCCCATCTGAGCACATATCCATGCATGAACGCAGAAGGCCACACGTTGCTTAAACACGGTGTTCTTGACGGTTAAATTATCGGTCGGTAATATTATGATGTCACCCTTGCCGTTAATGTCACGGCGGGATTCGAATAGGCCCACACAGGTAGATGTTCCCTTCTATCCAATCAACGGGAAAGATGACCCGTTGCCTGGCAGGTCATGATTTTTTTTTAATCACCCTCCATTTTCTTTTGTTTATTGGTGAATGCTAAGTTGGCAACGTCGTGAGATCGTTAGTATGGTAAGTTTTGAGGTTCTGAGGAGGAGGGGAGGGGAATAACAGTAGTCGTCTTTTAATGTTTGAAAATCCAATTAAGAATTAGAAAATATGTGGAGTTAGTGTTTTAAAGTGATTTTTTACGACTTTTCAAACCAGGATATTTATACTGGGTGGTCATAAATTTTATGGCCAATGGGCATTGTTTGGCTGCCAAATTACACATAATAAAACATTGTTTTTACTATACTTTTTTTGTTATACATCGTTTGTTGCTACTTAAAAATAAGTAAAATGTACGCATTTTTAATTACATTCGATGCTTATTAGAACTCAGAATACATATAGGTATTCTAAGTTTCAAATTTGAAAAAGACGTACTCAAAAAATGAGTACAATGAGTAAAACTAAGTAAATGAGTAAAACTAAGTAAATGAGTACTTATATAAACTGCTCTACCTCATTTTACGAACTTGTCATTAATATATAATACAACATAAATAATTTTCATTAAATAGGCATACAGAAATAACATTTAAAAAAACATATCTTCTAAAACCTTTATAAAATGAAAACTAAACAGAATTTTAAAATTCAAAGCCTCAGGTGCGCAATTATAGTTTAAATTAGTATTAATATATAAATTTTCAGACTTGTCGTCTGAGCAGTGAAAGATAGTGTTTTGCGAACCACAGTCGGACTCTCTTTTATTATTATAAATTGCATTGCACCGTTATTTTTGTATTTAGTTGTATTTTGGACTCCATCACTTTTCATAGTCACTTCTATGAAGGAACGTTAAACCTTGTTTCTAAAGGTGAAGACATGAAAAAATTCAAACAAAGATTCCACAGGGCCGTAGACAGGGGGGGGGGGGGACCGACGGGACAAAACCCCCCCCCCCGAAATTATGTGATACTTTTTTTCAACACTCTTCTTTCCCTACTTTTCCCTTTTTTCTTTCTTGAATCCAAAAAACTATTTATTTATACTGCCCAATACCACCGATGGTGTGGAACTTATTAACTATGACGTCACAACCAATCATATTCTATTTTTCTATATCGGCTGGGAGTGTTCGGAACGGAAGTGAGATGAGCTTTTGATGTGTAATATCTTTCGGCGCACTGAACTATAAATTGTAAATTCTGAAACACTTAAATCAGAGCGATTCGGTGATGGGGGGGGGGGGGGGGGGGGTGCGTTTGCAGCCTTACTTTTTTCGGATGTTGCCCCTTACTTTTTTAATATTGCACTTTTTAAAAATAAACAAAAGACCCAACCCATTCCACCCCTCTGACGGTTTTGTACCAGGTAAGGGCAAGGAGGAGTCGTCGGCAACTGCAGTATACGATTACGCCCCCATAAATCTCCGTGGAATCATTTTATGGAGATAAATTGCATACCATCATCTAGAGGACGGTGGGCCGCGTCTACCAGACCTATTATAAAATCATAAGTCCTCTGACTTTTGTGAGTAGAAAGTCGGTCTTAACTGCAGAATACGATTTCACCTTCATAACTCCATGGGTTTAATGGCAGATCAAGATATGGAAATCTACAATCGTGTAGAGGTTAGTGGGATGCATCGACTAGGCCGATTATTAACTCATTCCCCTATTAGAGCTTTGCACCGTCTGTAGGGGGTTGTTGCCTTTGACTGCAGTATGCGCTTCCTTCCCTCTCCCCAATAACTCACAGGAATTCTGCCTTTGTGGATAAAAAACCTACCATCGTGTTGAAGAAGGCGGCCGCGTCAACCGGGTTGGCCATTAATCCACTCCCTCCTTTGACCTTTATACGGCGGCCCAAAAGTATTCACGAATAAAATTTTAAGACAATGATTATTATAATTTTTATTTCAACGTTAAAAAGGATGGTCAAAATATTTACTCTCCCCCCCCCCCCCCCTTCTTGTTTCCTCTTGATCTCTTGCCCCCGCACTTTTAGCACCCAATCGCCGCCACTGACTGTAAGCAGCCATACTGTACCCCAACTAATTTTTAATAGGGATTTTGTGGATATTTTCTTCTCAAATCGTTATAGAAATGTTAAATATGTTGAAACATTTTATATTTTCTACATATAGAATCAATTTGCGTATCGCCAATATTTTTTTTTTTTTTGGTACTTATCCACTCCTTATTGGTTAAAAGGTATTTCAAAGAATAGGTTTTAAGGTAAAATTAAAAAAAAAAAATAGCCCAAACTATACAATTCGGCATATTTATATGTATATGAAATATAGAGGTAGAAGCGGCATCAAATAGTTTAGATACCATACGAAAATTATAAAGGAAAATTTTGTCTTCGTGTTGTCGTAACAACGGAAATTAAACTTTCAACCATAACCCCCCCCCCCCGAAAAAAAATCCTGGCTACGGCCTTGATTCCCCAAAGATTAATTTTACAGTTCTTGCATATGAACTCGATCTTTTTCGAGACATCAATTCTTTTTATTCGTTGAAAGTGAAGGAAAATTGGATACTTTCTTTATTTTATGAGAGTTTCTTCGTAAAAGAAATAAGGGTAATAAAAGGATTGTAAATGTTGCAGTTTTTAGTAAAACTCACTTAAATTTTGGATCTCACAAATTCTCAGAAATAACGCTCTTATTTTTAAAAATGCTGCGATCATCAATATTCCTTTCGTCATATATGACAATCGTTTTATCATTGAATCACTTGACTTTTGACGAAACAACATTCTTAAAAATTTTAACGAAACTAGCTTACTTTCCGGAGGTTTTGGTTGTTAAACGTTTATTGCCGCAATTCCATTCAAACAATCGCCATGAAATAATGTGATAAACCATCTTCTGAATAACTATTTTAAGTTTGCCATTTCGCTTTCTTAAGATAGCCTGAATATTAGTTAAAATTACCAATATTAAATTACACTGCTCATTTTTGAGAAAGTAACGGTTGCTTAAATTTAAGTACGTCATCGCTCATTTATGATATAATTGTATTCAAAGAAAACCGAATAGGTTCAGGTACACATTTCTAAGTACTTTTTTTTTACAGTGATGCTATAGAGCGCTGCTAACCTAAAAGTTACAGGTTGCCCACGCAAAAAAATCCCATTCTCTTGACGAGGATGTGATGGGTGAACGGTGTGAAATCCTCATTAATCCATTACCCCTCCGATGATCTCATTAAGCGAAGGTGACAGAGGGTCACGAACTTGGGCATCACGAAAACTAATTAAGTAATTAGCTCTCTTGTGAAAACGTGAGGTGAGACTTATAGGCTTCTTTCACGGTAATTACTTGAATTTCAAAGGAAATCCATTTTTGGAAATCTATCAATTTGCAGTGTAGGCTTTTGTGATGTTTTTTTTTTTGTATGCATTGTGAATAGTATTGGGGTGTTGTGTATGAAATTTAAAATGAAGTTTTTACAAGAGATGTTAAACTCTTAACGACTGTGGGGCCTTCAGTTGCCCAGTGGACAAAGGCGTTCAGCTGGTAATCAGAGGATTGCTAGTTCGAGCCCGTGCGGTGGATTTAACAAAGAAAAGTAAAAAGGTAGGGATCTTGCGATCGGAGGGTTGTCAACTTCGCTACAAAAATACTAGAAAGTCGTCCAGAACATCCAACAAATTATACTGCAGTGTATACGGGACTGATCACGATAAATCTGATCGCAGTCCAATGTCCTGACGCCTATTGAGGTTGCGTTGTAGATGTTGTATTCGTCATCTGACCATGGTTCAAAAATACGATGCATCGTTCCCGGGTATTTCCTTCAAAATAGGCCCGAGCCGTCGTCAATAGCTCACCGTGCAGCTCTAATGCGACGTTAACTAAACCAAACCGAACCAAACTTAACGACTGTGCAATTTATTCCTAGACTAGCTTCTACCGGTTTCACATGCGTTACAAAAAGTTTTACGCCATTGATTCATTCTCACCGTTTATTCTTTTTCTTTTATTTTCTCGAAGGCAAAATAATTTGGTATATTCTTCAGACATCTCCGGGTACATCTCCGAATGTTAGATTTTCCGTTAGTTTCCCGTTGAAGCATAATTGTCAGAAAGAGCTATTTCGCAAAAGCAATTATTGATCGCCAACTTTCAATTACTTAAAACAATAAATATATATTAATTTATTTTAAAGTATTTCAATGTTTTCAAGATCATATGATTTCATAACAATGTAGATACAGTTTTTTTAAATGGCCATTAAAAATAGCTTTTAAAATAAATTTTGTTTTGGGTCAGCATTTTTATTAAAACTTGGGCAATTACTAAGTTTTCGTTTGAACAACGTTTATGTCAAACTTCTAAAGTTTTAGGATAAAATAAAAAGTAACCTATTTTGATTTTTCGTAAGACATCATGACTCTCTGTTTCTAAACTGTTTAATTGTAGTTGATTTAAAGATGAATACTCAATACTCAGTGTATGTGTAGGCTGTATTATCACAATACACAATTTTTATTCCATACCCTGTCGATTTAGCAACACAAGTTGCCATTTTTTAATTGACACCAAAATACGCGACTAGGAACTTTAAATGAATACGCATATTATGAATTTAGTATAAAAAAGGATTTATCAAACTGAGCGAAATGCTATTTGAAATACAATCCTATAAAAACTATCCTTAAAATTGATAATATATCAACTTTGTAAAAAAAAATGTTTTTTAAATAACCGACGAAAATAATCGTTCGTTATTTTCGATGATTGCACAATATTTCGAATAAAATGTAATACAATTCGAGGAACACTTCTTAACGTTATTATAACAGTTATTATATTAATTAATTATCATTGTTAATGATTATGACTGTACACATCTGAATTTTGTTACGTTTCATTTCTAGTGACCTGTTCATTACCATCAACATAACCAAAGAAATGGAGTGATGCGATTACAGCAGTGAAGTGAACCTGACATAAAAAATGTCGACTCTTATTTGACAATGTATTGGATATATTTGCAATATTGATCTTGATGATAAATGCTTAAAGCATTTATGTAATTTTGGATACAATTAAATAAATATATGATAGAATAAAAGGAAATATTTATAATTATGTATTGTCAAGTATTTTTTTATATTTAATTTTACATGAGAAATAGTAAAGCTTTTTCTCATAAGAAATCACTTCATGACAAACTTGTTTTAGGAATAATTAATAAATTGAGAGAATGGCATTCAAGACATTATGCTTGTTGATTTGGTGGAATGTTAAAGGGCTACGGCTTCCAAAAACTTTAAAAAAAAAATCAATATACTAAATTTAATTTAAATATATTCGGGTTTAAAATAACATATTTACTTTGAAAATAAATGTATTAATTAAACTTTTAACCATATTTAACAATATTTTAAAAACTCAAGGTAGCATGTCTAATAAATAAAATTACTTTTGTCAAAACAAAACCTATCTGTTATTTAAGAACTGCACCTGTTTCAACAACTTGCATTTTCGCGGGATCAATATTACACTTAAAAACGCAAGTGTAAACAAAAGCATTAATCCTTTACAAATACAAATAATATCAACCAATTACAGGCTCTAGACCCAGTAAAGTTGGTCAAGTCTATTCAGCACATCCTCACGTTACCATAATGCCAATCCAGTTGCTTATGAAAACTACCAATTCTCAAAAAATTAACAACATATTCGGGAAAACTATTCCATTAGTCTATTGCTCTGTTAAAAAAATTAATGATTACTAACATCTTGATTCAGCTGTGATTTGTATAACTTGAACCCATGACCTCTAGTCACATTGGCGATATTAAATTCCAATCCCTTCACATCATCCAATTTGATAAATTTGAATAGCTGAATAAGGTGAATCTTGCTTCTCGGATGTATCGTAGTAAAGATCCCTTTCACACTCCTTTAACACAACGAATTTTAACACTTGATATATCAAAATAAAGATAATTTCATGGAACAGTGACAAATCGTACTTTCATCTTATAAATACAAACTTTTTTTTTTAAATGCATTTAAAATAATTATTTGTAGCGTTTAAAAAAAAGTTGTTGATAATACTGTCATCTATGAACAGACAGTTAAACACTTTATTTTTTGGTTCTACCGATTGGGTGTCTGGTGTATGTGTAAAAGGGGGAGGATGATGTTCAGGCGATAATTATCGTACGGGAATGCTAGTACATAATCAATGTGCTAAGCCTATTTCCATAAACCTATCTACAACTGAAAAAATAAATATTCCACTTGTTTTTCTTTCCATAAGACACTTTTATTCCGTAAAATATATCAACAGGTTACCAAAAGCAACCTCAGAAGAAAAAAATATACCATGTTCAACAAAATATAAATAAAGTTTGATAATAATCAATTCTTTCATAAAATTTAAATTTAGATTTTCTATTTAGATTTTTGTAACAATAGATCTGATACATATCAGACAACAAGTGATTTTTTGGAATAGCTCCATGGATCATTGATGTTGAGAATTACTTATCTACTTAATAAAAATAGAAATAATAGACAAATAGCGGGTCCTCAGATAAAAATGATTATTCTAACTTGGCGTATATTTCGTATTAACTGTACATAAAATACAAATGGTAATTGTACATAAAATCCAAATGGTAACTGTACATAAAATCCAAATGGTAACTGCACATAAAATCCAAATGGTAACTACATAAAATCCAAATGGTAACTGTACATAAAATCCAAATGGTAACTGTACATAAAATCCAAATGGTAACTACATAAAATCCAAATGGTAACTGTACATAAAATCCAAATGGTAACTGTACATAAAATCCATATGGTACATAAAATCTAAATAGTAACTGTACGTAAAATCCAAATGGTAACTGTACATAAAATCCAAATGGTAACTGTACATAAAATCCATATGGTACATAAAATCTAAATAGTAACTGTACGTAAAATCCAAATGGTAACTGTACATAAAATCCAAATGGTAACTGTACATAAAATCCATATGGTACATAAAATCTAAATAGTAACTGTACGTAAAATCCAAATGGTAACTGTACATAAAATCCAAATGGTAACTGTACATAAAATCCAAATAGTAACTGTACATAAAATCCAAATGGTAACTGTACATAAAATCCAAATGGTAACTGTACATAAAATCCAAATGGTAAATATACATAAAATCCAAATGGTAACTGTACATAAAATCCAAATGGTAACTGTACATAAAATCCATATGGTAACTGTACATAAAATCCAAATGGTAACTGTACATAAAATCCAAATGGTAACTGTACATAAAATCCAAATGGCACAACATACATCCAATAGGAACACTTCTGTATACCGGGAGCATAAGCATACTTCTCAACTCTCGATTTGGTGTTTGTTTTGATACAGTGTTTCAAGTGGTTTCACCCACTGATCTCTAACTGTAACTTCTAGATTTGTCAAGGCAGTTTGTTGACATGAAGCCAATTGAAGGCGAAAAAAGTGCACCTTACTTCCATTTCTACCTCTAGATATTGTTCATACTAAAATAGGCCGAATTGTAAGGGCTTTTGCTATTTAAAAAAAAATTCCATTAAAAACCCATTTTAAATGCCTATTATTTGAAATCCATGTTAACCAACCATAAGTGGATAAGCAGCAAAAAGACAAAAATTTTGCCATTATACATATTTATTCTATATGTAGAAAATAAAATACCTAAACATATTTAAGATTTCTAGAACGGTTTGAGAAGAAAAAACTCACAAAATTACTTTTAAAAATTAGTTGGGGCACAGTATGGCTGCTTACAGTATGGCTTCAACAGCTCCCATAGAAATAACTGGTTATTGGCGTTCCAGAAGTAGCAGTTAGGGTTCAGTGGTTTCATCATTTTCGATCGAAGTTGATTTAAATGATTTTTCAATATTTGTTGTTCTGATTGGGGATTGAGTAGCTGGTCTGTTCAACGTTTTTAATTATGAATAATCGCTGTGAATATTATTGGTAGCCTGATTTAGGCTCTGCCATGCATGTTTAGGAAACGTGGTTTATCTCCTGTTAACGACCTATTTAATAAAGAAAACTTCTTATGGGTGCTAAATTACAACTGCTATCTTTTGTGTAATTGAAGTTGGTTTGCACATCGAATGAAATTGAAAAGTATCCTACTTTTATTTTTGAAATTTCCTCTACCCGAGAGCAAAGGCAGCTTTTGTTTGTGAAGCAATCAATATAGGATTGTATAGCTCGGGGGTTGGCGGAGCGTTATACCGGCGCAGGAGGGCAGAACCCCCTAGTATAAAATTCGTCATCCAATCATTTATAATAATAACTTTTATTTAAAAACTGCAAGAAATTAGTTGTTAGATAAATTTTGTGAAAACTGACGAAAACAATTTCGTGATCTGACGAAAACAATTTCGTCAAGAAAAGTTATAATCGTAATATATTAAGAGAACCACATCAAAATTGAGTAAACATGGCTAATAAGGTTTGGTGATTATACTATAGTTATTTGTAATATTTTAAGAGAAATAATTCCTATTCACGTAACCTTCGATACGCCACTGTGTGTTTCAGTTGAGAATGACTAAGCCAAAAATTGTATCTTAATAACATTCCAGAATAGTTCAACAACACTTCTAAGACAATCTTAGAAGACAATGACGTTGAAAATATTGCGTATTAAACACATAAGTAAACTATGCAGGCATAAATAGATTCAATACGCTATGAAGTTAGATATAATGACTTGACTAAATATAATGAGTAAGTAAAATATAATGGCTTTAATATTCTTAATTGCTTAATAATTTGGTTAGCCGGCCTCGTTCAAGTTAAATAATAATAAAAAATAACAGAGTTGTACGACCTCAAATGTTGTCAAAATATTGCTCGTAATGCATTGGAAAATAATCAAGTTTCCTACAGCGCTAAATGTATTAAATTTATTTGAGTAGTTTTTGAGATGCCTAAATCAGTTTTTTTATTTATATGTCCACAGTTTCAGATGTTATCATGAGTATGCATATTTCTATTTATATAATGACACTTGTAGTGAATGACACTTGTAAATAAGGAAAAATCATCTTTACCCAAAGTTATTATAAGTGAAGAAATTATGATAAGATTATTTTGTTTTATATCAAAATGTAATACTATATCATATTCTTAGCAAATTGAAAAATAAAACTTTAATGGGGAAAAATATCATATTCCTCAAGTTGAGGAGAAAAATATCTAATAGTGAAAAATATTATTTCTTTACACTGTGATAAAACATATTATTTTATGTAAAATATAATATTTCTCACAAAACTTTCTTGGTTTCTTAAAAGAAAAAAAAAAATTATACGATGTCAAACATCCTATTTTATTTTTCTCTAAATTTGTAAGGGGGAAAATATACTTTAAGTGGGATAACCAACATTTTATAACTTTCCTCTCAAAGAAAGAACTCCCCTTAAGATTGAGGGAGAAAAAACTTTGAAAGGTGTAAAATATAGCCATGTGTCTTATTAATACCTTGTCCTACGATTTAAATTGCAATAGCGCGTGCCATTATTGGCTTAAATTGGTCACTCGTTGCGCCATTTTATGCTTCGATTACGTTGGGCACTACCTATAAATCACGAGTGATATTCATTTTTGGCCCGATCGACATACCACGAATTTCACTCATGATATACACTTTTGGTCCGAACAATATACAACGAATCATCACTCGTGGAATTCACTAGTGACCCGATCGACCTACCACGTGTCTCACTCGTGATATTCACTTTTGACCCGATCGAGATACCACGTATCTCACTCGTGGTATTCACTAGTGGCCCGATCAACATAGCACGAGCCTCACTCGTGATATTCACTTTTGGCATGATCGACATACCACGATTCTTACTCGTGGTATTAACTTTTGGACCGATAAACATACCACGAGTCACTTGTGATATTCACTTTTGGCCTGATCGAGATACCACGAATGCGAATCTCACTCGTGGTACTCACTATTGGCCCGATCAACATAGCACGAGTCTCACTCGAGATATTCACTTTTGGTCTGAGCGACTTACCACGAGTCTCACTCGTGATATTCACGTTTGTGTGTGTTCCGATCAATATCACAGCAATCGATACCATAGAACATAACGAGTTTCACTCGTGATATTCAATGTTTGGCCGATTTTTTAAACACGAGTCTAACTCAATGTTGTAAGTGAAGGAGTCAAAATCGAATATTTCAAATTTACAATTACAAATTCCTGAAATGTTAATACCAATGAAATGTTTTCAATAATTATTCGATTTTTACTCCGTGTACTCACTCACCGATAGCTTAACGACCAGCCTTATATATATATTTTTTAAATACCCATACCGACACCAAGCCTTATTTGAATGCGAACAAGATCTCACATTCGTTAGTACTTTAGATTGAAGCAAATGCCGTCTATTATTACGATACGCAAGGGGAGTGGCCTGTCGCTGAAGCGTTAAATAGGGAGACATATCAGGCGGTAAGTGAGGTCTTTCAGTTCGTTAGCCGTATCCGCCGTCGTGTGAGCTCATTCGGCACGACTGGGGGACATCATTTTAATTGCACACTTTGGCACTTAATAAATGGGAACGTGCCTATCTCGCCGGTTAGGAAAGTCTCATTTGAGGTGGTGGGAAGGTACAGCCGCGGAAAAAAAAAACGAACCACCGATGATTATTTCGTTAATTTTTATAGTAGAGCCAAACTTAATATACCATTTTGTAGGGAATAAAGTATACTACACATTGATATACAAAAAATTTTCATAGGGGACTATCTTCATATTAAAATCAGCACCAACTTTAAAATTTTCAATAGCAACACCCAATTTTGATTCAATATTTAGAATCTACGACAAAATTTATCGTTGAATATCAATTTGCAAGTCATTTGGTGAAGTAGTTTTTTAATTATGAATATCGAAAGTTTAGAACTCTTTATGTTAAATGAATTTCTTAAACTTTTAATCATATCTTTCGAAATAATATTTTTAGTAAGCTGATATTTTTTATCTGTGTTACTTCTAAACAACCCAAATAAAATACACTAACTTTCATTACCTATATGTATATTTTTTAATTTTATTTAAATTAGGATATTAATATTCATAAAATTTATGAATAGCAACCATGCTATATTTTCATAGTGATGGATTCAGAAAAACGTTTTATATGCATATCTAAAATTTCATTATTTTCCTCTTTGTAGTTTTTCGGCTATATTAAATTGTGCCTCAAATGATCATTTAAGGGGTCATACCCAATTTTAAAATCTGCAGAGCTTAACAGAAATCTACTAATTTTGAGAATTAAAAGTGCTGTGATCGCGTTGTAATAAAATTCTAAATTCTTATATAAAGGCGAGGGGTATACGGGAGTGGGGGAATGAATGACCAAGAGAAAATAAGAACCACGGCTAACGCCAAAACTTTTTCTACCAGCGTACTTCATTTCGAAGTCTCACTAATACTTTGTTCAATGTGGAAGTAGCCCCTCAAATAAGATAGATACATATCGTCTAATATCTCTGCATATAAATGTAGGAAATTAACGAAAATTTATATTTAGATTATTTTGAGGGAGGGGAACATTTCTGCGCTATCAAAAGTAGGGGTTGCTATTGAAAATTTTAAAGTTGGTGCGGATTCGAGTATGAAGATAGTCCCCTATGCAAATTTTTTGTATATCAATGTATAGTAGACTTTATTCCCTACAAAATGGTATATTAAGTTTAGTTCTAAAGTAAAAACTAACGAAATAATCATCGGTGGTTCGTTTTTTTTTTCCGCGGCTGTACAACATGGGAGTTGTAGACGTGCATATGGGGATGGGTTTATGGTCTGTTGAGGCTGTGCGAGGGGAAACAGTTTAATCTTGTAAAATAAGTTTAGGAATAGAATATTTTTTTTGTATTTAGAGTAGTATAATTTTTTTTTCAGTTTGTTTCTCGTTATAGAAAAGGGCAAAGAAAACCATAGTCCAACACCATAGATCGTACACTGTTAAAAATGCATTATCATATTTGGCGAAACTTTTGTCTTTTTTGACGAAAGATACTCTTATTACATGCTCCGATTAAATATTTCGTCAAACTGAGGAAATTCATTTTGCGGTTTTCCTTAAATGCAATTTCTTTCGTTAAGAATATGAGGACAATTTAAATAAAATAATAATTTATTACCGACAAGCCGACTCGAACCACGGAACTCTTGTTCCAGAGTCCAAAGTTCTATCTACTCGGCCAAGAACTATCGTTTGAATTCTGACAATATAAGTATAAAACCAAACATGAATTGATGATCCAGAAAAGGGCTGGAAAGGATTCTGAGTAAATAACTTTGGCTAAAATTTTGAGGATTCTTGTTCCGTCAAAATTTTGGGATTCAATGACGAAACGATTGTTAAATATAACGAAAGAAGTTATTTTGTTATCGATCGTTATTTTGGTGACTTAATAATAATAATTAAATCGTCGTTAGTGAAAGTATAAGTCTTATAAATTGTGCCCCCCACCCCCCCCTCTCCACTCCTCTACTACGCTAGTGAGGTGCCACCTTGCGCCTGATGCTAAATGCAGGCCTACTGCTAAGGCCTACTGCTAAGGGGCAAAATGCTTAACTTTACATTATAACAAACTAGTTGTTACCCGCGTTTTCAAAAGCTTTAATTTTTTTTTTTACCCCATTGGTTTATTCTCTTTTATTTTCTCGAAGGTAAAGTAACTGGTATATTGATTGTTTAGACATTTCCGGGTACATCTCCAAATCTTAGCCTTTCCGCTAGTTTTCACAAACGTAATTGCCAGAAAGAGGTATTTAACAAAGCAATTTTTGAATATATATATATATATATGTGTGTGTGTGTGTGTGTGTGTGTGTGTGTGTGTGTGTGTGTGTGTGTTTTAAACAATTACTTTAAAATATGGAATTCCTTTACATGGAATATGGAGTTACTTTTATAATGGAATTACTTTAATAAAAATCGTCGTTAGTGAAAAAGCAAAGCAAATTAGTATACTAATTTGCTTTAAAGTAATTCCCTTTTATCAATATATTATGATATTATATCATCAACGTTGACACTATTTTTTTAAACGGCCATTTAAATAAAAAAAAACGTAATAACTTTTAAAAACATTTTTAACGGTTATAAACGGTAAAACTAAGAGGAATTTTCAAATTTCAACCTTCAGGTGTACATTTAGAGGTTGAATAGTATCTCTATATAAATTTTCAAACATGTTCGAGCTGTGGAAGATAGTGTCTTGCGTGCAACAGACACACACACTCTCTCTCTCTCTTGTTATTATAAATCAGAACATTCACACAGACGATCGCGCTCCGTTTTATATTATCCAATGGGACTTAGCCGTTCAATCAAGCCATCCAAAGCGACTCACAGTCACCCGTGTAAAAGCTATACATAAAGCTATGTCGAAAGACATTTCAATATCCCATATACCTCTACCTCGTTGGGTGTTCCTCAAGTCACACACTGAACGATGGGTGACACATACCGCCGCTCATTAGGCAACTCCGCCAGAGCGTACGAAAGAGATACCTGCGAAATGTAAATGAGTCGATCTCACAGATGTCCCGTAGAATGTAACAACCCTTTTTTAATTAGTTCCTCTTGCAGATGGTAACAACAGTGTCGTCTGTGAGGATTTGATTGGATTACACATCCGTCCCCCCTTCATCAGAGGACTGTGTGCAATAACAGACAACATTAAAAGTGTACGTCTATACTACTATCAAAGATAACCCTTGCGACACTTCATTATGGAGACCTTAAATAGCTTTTTAGTCTATTTGTATTCTTTAAAGGGTTCATTATAAATAAAACCTAATGATCAACCCATATTGGTCCAACTCCCCAGCGTCAAGGTGGCATTGAATTTTTTTTTATATATATATTTTAAATGTGGCATGTGAATTCTTTGACCTGAAGTGTCAGTCCTGCAAAGGTTCTTTTCTGATTGGTTTAAATAATTAACAGGAACAAGGACGTTGTGTGTTGGAGGTCAGTGCACCCACAGATACGTTTCACTGGAACCCAACAATTGGATATTGATTGTTGAAATAGCCAATGCGAAGGGTTCAGCTTCGTAGACACTCCCTATTGACAGATATAGCATCCGGACTCAAAATGAAGCAAGTTTCTATTTTTGTATCGTAACCTCTCAATCGAAACAGGATTTTGTATGTATTCATAGATCTGTATTCTAGTGTTTTGTTACTGATAGTGAAAAATCTTCAATGGTGCATTCAATAAGGCATTCGACCCTTTTGACGCATCAGTTGATTAAGGGCACGGCACTTTTAAAAAAGCTTGTATTTTAGTTTAACTTATAATAAGTATGCTTTCAAAGAATAACATATTCACATTTAGTTTAGTTTTTGGGTATTAAAGATTTTCCCGAAAAAGAATAATTAAAGAAGCGAGACAAGACCTTTCATAACTTAACGATTTTAAATTCTCAACTAAAGATATAAAATTCCCAACTTAACGGCGTCGGGTACCAGCTCAGGTGTTGTCCATGGTTCAAATATACGAGGCATTGTTCCCGGGTCTTTCCTTCAAGATAGACCCCGAACTAACGCCAATACTCCAATATGCATCTCATGTGGGACGTTCATTAACCAAACCAAATTTAACGATTTTAAATTCCCAACTCAACAGTGGTAAAAATTCACAGTTCCAATTTATCGACATTTGTCATCCTTTTTATAGATTAGGTAATATTAGACAGTTTTCTCGAAAGTATTGATGTGTTACACGCACGCATGTTCCAATGCAGTCAGTGCCGTTACACAATTTTTTTAGGGGGGGGGGGGGGGGTTAAACAAGAAATTTACGAAATCCCCAACTCAACATCAGTGATAAAAATTCCCAGTTCCAACTTATCGACATTTTTCATCTTTTTTTGTATATATATATTTTAGGTAATATTAAACAGTTATCTCACAAACATTGATTTGTTGCACCCATATTCGCAGTGTCCGTTCTGAGGTCTAATTTAAATGCAATCTTACAAGTTGGGAAATTTCTTATCTTCCCTGGCTTTTCATTTGTTAATGATATTAATTTTCTCCAGGCATAAATTTTCCCAACTCGGGGTTTTTAGAAGTTGAAATTCCCAACTTTCAGAGTTTACAGATTATTGGGGGGGGGGGGGGGGGGGGGACGTTGCGACGGGCCTAAATGCAGTGTCAGTCCTGAGATCTAATTTAAGCTTAATCTGCTAAGTTGGGCAATTTCTAATCTTCCCTCTCTTTCATTTGCTATTAATATTAATTTTCTTGAGGCATACATATTCCCAACTCAGGGATTTTTAAAACACGAAATTCCCAACTATTAAGGTTTCCAGTTTATTGGGGGGGGGGGGGGGCGAGGGGTCATGCCCACTCCCCCGGTGCCACGGGAATGTATCAGGTGTTTCAAGTCTCTTTCAAAATCAGCAAAGTTCGAATCTGAACTCATTGGGTATTCATCGCCATGCGTTGCGGGAGCACCGATGACTGTTGGGAAAGGTGATTAAATGAAATCACTCAGAGGGCGCAGTGAAAGCGGATAGAATGAGCTTTGGAAGGTTGTCGGACACGCGCTTTCATTTCTTTCTGGTTTCAGGCTCTTCGTATTTTTGGCGGGAAGGAATCGTTCTTACCGGTGCTGGAGAACAGGTTTGAGGATAAGGGTGAGATCGGGAAAGTTGTTCTTCGATGCAGCTGTTGGGATTTTTATTTCTTCTAGTATTGGGTTAAATTTTTATTCGCCTAATACTAGAAGAAACTAAATCTCTGATAATGATTTAGATAATTTGTTTTCTAGAATCGCCATTTTTCTTTTGTAAACACAATTAGTTTTAAATGTTAGAAAAGTAACTTTTCTTATAAAAAAATCATTCCAAATAATCAAATCGAGATTACTGAATGAACAAAAAAAATGCATAAAGTATATATTTGTTTTCATAACGATTAAAACTATTTGACTGTGGTAACTAATACTTCCATTCAAGGTCTGTGAGACATTGTAGGATCGATATTAGTCTCGAAGGATTCTATGATTTGAATTTTTAGTTCATCAGTGGGGAAATTTTGGGGAATTTTTAAACAATATTTTACATAGATCCCCATCACAAATGTCCAAACGCATGATATGAGGAGATCTAGGTGGGCATGGTATAAAACATATTTGTCTTATCTGACGTGTGACAAAAAGGGGTTCTAAATATTGTCTAAATGTCTAAAAAATAACTAAAAAAATAAAAAATAAGTGCTTATGTGGAACCCCAAACCAAAACTAACATGTTAGTCAGATTGCAAATTGTGGAACCACAAAAATCCGTTCATCTTACACAACATTTAGTATGTGTAAGATGGACCTCTAGATTTTTCAAGTGCGTTAAAATGAAAAGGATATTTTTGGAAAGAGTAAGATTTTTTCTGCAAAAGCTGATAGTTCCTTTTTATAAAAACTTAAGCTTATCTTATTTTCAAATAATTTTTGACAAGCTTGGTTTTGTATGAGCATTTCTCATAAATAAATAACGTGGAATAATGTAGCATTTCCCAGTTTCTTCAAGACAATTTGTGATATACGAGTAAACACACTGCATTATCTAGGTAAAATATATTGTAATTTACGTCTATAACTTTTAAATTTATTTTGAAGTTTTGTATCTAGGTAATGTCATTATCTAGGTAAATATCTAGGTAATTGCCATTTCCTGAACGTTCATATCACCACCATCTGTGGTCGACGAGCGACCACTAGTCGGGTATTCGTTCGTTCGATCGATCACCACCGGTCGAATATTCGTTCGCTCGATTACCACCTTTCGGGTGTTCGTTCGTTCGAATATCACCTTTCGGATGTTCGTTCGGTCAATCACCACTTTTTTGGTGTTCGTTCGATCACCACCGGTTGGGTCTTTCAATTATCACCCTTCGGGTATTCGTTCGTTCGATCACCACCGGTCGTCTGGTCGTTCGCTCGATCACCAGCGATCGGGTGTTTGTTCAGTCACCAGAGTCGGAAGTTTGCTCAGTCACCAGAGTCGGGTGTTCGTTCGTCCGATCATCACCATTCGGTGTTCGTTCTTCCGATCACCACCGCTCCGGTGTTCTTTCGTTCGATCACCACCTTACAGGTGTTCGTTCGTTCGAATATCACCTTTCGGATGTTCGTTCGCTCAATCACCACTTTTTGGGTGTTCGTTCGATCACCACCGGTTGGGTCTTTCAATTATCACCCTTTGGGTATTCGTTCGTTCGATCACCACCGGTCGTCTGGTCGTTCGCTCGATCACCACCGATCGGGTGTTTATTCAGTCACCAGAGTCGGAAGTTTGCTCAGTCACCAGAGTCGGGTGTTCGTTCGTCCGATCATCACCATTCGGTGTTCGTTCTTCCGATCACCACCGCTCCGGTGTTCTTTCGTTCGATCACCACCTTACAGGTGTTCGTTCGTTCGAATATCACCTTTCGGATGTTCGTTCGCTCAATCACCACTTTTTGGGTGTTCGTTCGATCACCACCGGTTGGGTCTTTCAATTATCACCCTTCGGGTATTCGTTCGTTCGATCACCACCGGTCGTCTGGTCGTTCGCTCGATCACCAGCGATCGGGTGTTTGTTCAGTCACCAGAGTCGGAAGTTTGCTCAGTCACCAGAGTCGGGTGTTCGTTCGTCCGATCATCACCATTCGGTGTTCGTTCTTCCGATCACCACCGCTCCGGTGTTCTTTCGTTCGATCACCACCTTACAGGTGTTCGTTCGTTCGAATATCACCTTTCGGATGTTCGTTCGCTCAATCACCACTTTTTGGGTGTTCGTTCGATCACCACCGGTTGGGTCTTTCAATTATCACCCTTTGGGTATTCGTTCGTTCGATCACCACCGGTCGTCTGGTCGTTCGCTCGATCACCACCGATCGGGTGTTTATTCAGTCACCAGAGTCGGAAGTTTGCTCAGTCACCAGAGTCGGGTGTTCGTTCGTCCGATCATCACCATTCGGTGTTCGTTCTTCCGATCACCACCGCTCCGGTGTTCTTTCGTTCGATCACCACCTTACAGGTGTTCGTTCGTTCGAATATCACCTTTCGGATGTTCGTTCGCTCAATCACCACTTTTTGGGTGTTCGTTCGATCACCACCGGGTGGGTCTTTCAATTATCACCCTTTGGGTATTCGTTCGTTCGATCACCACCGGTCGTCTGGTCGTTCGCTCGTTCACCAGCGATCGGGTGTTTGTTCAGTCACCAGAGTCGGGTGTTTGCTCAGTCACCAGAGTCGGAAGTATGTTCAGTCACCAGAGTCGGGTGTTTTTTCAGTCACCAGAGTCGGGAGTTTGTTCGTCCGATCATCAACGTTCGGTGTTCGTTCGTTCGATCACCATCTTAAGAGTGCTTGTTCGTTCAATTACCACCTTTCGGGTCTTCGTTCGTTCGTTTACCACCGGTCGGATGTTCGTTGATTGGAACTCTATTGTTAAGGAATATACATTAAAAAAAATTGTGTAGCTCCCATGGGAATTGGCGTGTCTTGATCTTGAAAATATATTTCTTAAAATATTTCTTTATGCAAAATTTATTTAAATAAATATTAAAATATTACAAATCCGGGCCTTAGGTGCACATCTTGTGGATGAATTGTACTTACATGTAAATCAACCCTTCAGTGTATATTTTAAGAAATTGTCACTAGACGACAAAAAATCGATTTTTGCCTTCACATGCGCAAAAATGTGCTATTCAAATAACGAAAGGACAAACTTTCTTGTGGGAGAAATAAAAATAAAATAATAAATGGGAGAAATATAATAAAAATAAAGAAGAAAAAATATTTATTTTTCCGTCAGACATTTCATGAAATGTATAAGTTTTTAATTAATCATTTAATGACATTCATGATTGTCGTATGACTTGGTGACAAATAAAAAAGCTTTTTTTATCAACCGATGAGTTCGAATAAATTTTACCAATCATTCTTTATGGAACTTACAGGGTAATCCAAAAGTTACAGAATTTTTTTTAAAAAAATGCGATTTTAACAGTATAGACAGTACCAAGCGATGCTGTTTTCACAGAAATGCACGGGAATTCATAAAAATCGTATGTATTCATATATTCTTTCCATTACTTTTTTTCAAAAAAGTCCCAAAATCTAAGCCAAAAATCTCTCAAAACATTTTGCATCAATTGTGAAATGCGTGTTTTTTAACCGACTGCCCAGCGCGCCAAACCAAAACTCCAAAATAAAATCTCCAGAAACTTTAAATTAAAACCTCCATCGTGCGCCAAGGCGACAAGGTTATAAATTCGTCGGTTTTGTATTTTTTTTTATGTATATTCGTACGGGATTTCGGTTCTACTTCAGATATTTGCACAATTTTTTTTTGTTGGATAGGGGATGTTTTACTTGGGAGCAATTTGAAAAAAATATCCGGTTATCCGGCATTTAACTCTCCGGAATTCTCAACTAACCGGACCGTTTGAAAAAAAATATTGTTCGATTTCGAAAATTCTTTTTTTTGTTGGATGGAGAAATATTCATCTAGGCAAAATCTGCCAAAAAATAATCGGTTGTCCGGCTGTTATATATCCGGAAATGTCGATGAACCGGAGTTTTTTTAAACAATTTATAAGATTTCATAATTTTTTCCTTGTTTAACAGAATTTGTACAATAATGACATTTCGTTTACCCAGCATTTATTGCCATGGATAGGGATTATTTTACGATATACATTGTTGAGTAAGCACAAAATGTTGTTACTTGAACTTCTTGGTGAATAATAGCAGGGGCTAAATTAAAAACTAAAAAGGGAAAAATAAAATAATTTTTCTAAAAAAAAGGAAAACCTGCATTAAGAAAATGCTCTAAAAAGTAAACAAATAATTTTTAATTTTACGAACGAGTTGAAAAAATTTAATTATTTAATATCAATTTTATACTTATTAGAACTTTTTGAAGTTGGTGCCAATTTACAAAAATAATACTTAAATTTTGGCGCCGATTTAAAAAAAGTTGTAATAAGTATAAAATTGATATTAAATAATTGAATTTTTTCAACAAGAGCATTTTCTTAAAGTCGGTTTTCCTTTTTTTTTTAGAAAGATTATTTTATTAAAATTAATAATAGTAAATCGGGGTATCTAATTTTCAAAATTCGTGCTGTAGGGGCTACCAAAACTCTTTCAGAAATAGCACTCTCATAAAAAAAAATTCATTTTTGAGAATTCGGGGATTGTTAGTGCTACTTTCGTCATATTTGACAATCGTTTCGTCATTGAATTCCGTGACTTTTGACGAAACAAGAATCCTCAAAGTTTGAACGAAAGTCCTTTACTCAGATTCCTTCAGTTCATGTTTGGTTGTATGTATTTTGTCAGGATTCAAAACGAGCCTTCTTAGCCGAGTGAGTTGGGCGTTGGACTCTAGTACGAGCTTCGAGCATGAATGGACCGTAGTAGAGCTAATATGACGTCACTATCGTGATGCAAACATTTCAGACCTAATGGCACCAGACGCGTGACTTTCTTTCAAAATTTATGAATGAAATAACGTTCGCGATTAACTTGTGATTTGGAAATAATAGTAAATGTATTTCACGAAATACAGGATATTTTTTACACTAGAAATATTTTATGAATATAGTATATATATATATATATTATAAAAAAATTATGAATGGATGACGTAGTAAACCATGTGTCTGAGGCCATACATTGGCCTCACTTTGATGTTAGCGAGATTGTAACCTTATGATATCTCTACTATGAGAGATCCATGCTCGAAGGGTACGAGCAGAGAGTTGTAATATTAAATAGAGAGCGCCTTCAATACCAGACTCTCGTAAGGCCGCGGTGTCAACATTGAAAAGAAAAACCAACATCGCGTGGTTATAGTGCTGCCACATTTGGCGTTCAGACTTCTGCAGGAGTTTCAAATTTGGCGCACTTTCTTCTTTTTTGGTGATAAGGAGTTCTGTCCGTATTCAACTTCTTAACATATATGTACGTATTTACTTATTTTCAAACAATATGCGCTAAATATTTCCTCTTCATTAACGAAAATATTTTATTTGTGTTCAATACTCGAAGAAGCGAAACTCTTTATATTTCTTAGGTTTTATTGTTAGTAGTATACACCCCCGCCGGGGGAATACAATAGAAAGGGGCGTGGCCACCTGTCAATCAAACTCGGACTCGTAGAGGGGGGAGTGGGATGACGTCATCGCAACTTGGAGGGTTTCTGGGGACGCCATTTTGGGGAAGGTGTGACGTCATACTTTCTAAGGCGGCCATTTTAATTAATTATTTTTAATTGGAGAATTTTAGTTAATTATTTTTAATTGGAGAATGTTAGTGAGTTCATTTTACTTGAATATTTTCTGGAATTTTTTATTTTTTCTGATTAAAATGGATATTTGGCCGAGACCGGGAATCGAACCACGGACCTTCTCCGTGGCAGACGAGCATCTAACTGACCAAGCTATGGGGAATGTTGGGGATATCTGTTTTTAATGGTATAAGTGAAGTCGTGTACGATTGGTCGTGTACGATGGGTCGTGACGTCACTGAGTAGCTTCTGTTGTGAAGGGGTTGGTCGTGACGTCATTCTGGAATCTCCTAGAAGGAACAAGAATCAACGCGTGCTGTGACGTAAGGGAACGAAGTCTTCGTCCCTATTGGTCGAGAGCGATGTCATGAGGGAACCGATGGCAACGGGCCTCGGATTGAATTCTACAGTGATGTGGGCTGTTAGTGGCGCCATCTAGTAATGGATTTATTAATTTTAATATTTTGAAGACGGGTTTAATATTTTGAAGAGGGTAGAGTCGCCGTCTAGTGATGGAAATAATTATTTAATATTTTTGAAAGAGTTGTGTATTTAGTATTAGGTGTGGTCCAATGTGGAGAAAAGTGAAAGAATTTTTTACAATCTGGCTCAAAACATGATTGGAACAATCCGTGACGTCATTGAGAGTGGGAAGGTGTATAATTGATTAGTTTTAAAGACGGGTTTAATATTTTTGAAAATGTTAGTGTCGCCATCTAGTAATGGAAATTATTAGTTTTAATAATTTTTGAAATGGTGATTTTGACTAATTGCAAAGAAACGTAGACATGTAAAGAAAACTTTCAGAAGTAAGTGTCTTTTTATTTGTAATAAAACATAAAGTTATGAATTTTAATATAAGTAACAACATGTGGTACAAATCTCGTCTTATTTCAGCACATGGTACAATTCTCATCTTATTTACGTACAATTAATAATACTATATTAAAATTCATAACTTTATGTTTTATTACAAATAAAAAGACACTTACTTCTGAAAGTTTTCTTTACATGTCTACGTTTCTTTGCAATTAGTCAAAATCACCATTTCAAATATTATTAAAACTAATAATTTCCATTACTAGATGGCGACACTAACATTTTCAAAAATATTAAACCCGTCTTTAAAACTAATCAATTATACACCTTCCCACTCTCAATGACGTCACGGATTGTTCCAATCATGTTTTGAGCCAGATTGTAAAAAATTCTTTCACTTTTCTCCACATTGGACCACACCTAATACTAAATACACAACTCTTTCAAAAATATTAAATAATTATGGTAAAGGTTTACTGTACGGTCACCCTTGGCGACTTTTTCAAAATCTCGCCAAAAGTCGCCATTTTGGCGACTGTTGTCCAATATGGTTGCTGCAATTCCTTGTCGTTTCGGAGGGGGGGTTGCCATTAAAAAAAATTATCGCCAAATGCGGGAAAAATCGCGCCAAGGGTGACCGTACAGTAAACTTGACCCATAATTATTTCCATCACTAGACGGCGACTCTACCCTCTTCAAAATATTAAACCCGTCTTCAAAATATTAAAATTAATAAATCCATTACTAGATGGCGCCACTAACAGCCCACATCACTGTAGAATTCAATCCGAGGCCCGTTGCCATCGGTTCCCCCATGACATCGCTCTCGACCAATAGGGACGAAGACATCGTTCCCTTACGTCACAGCACGCGTTGATTCTTGTTCCTTCTAGGAGATTCCAGAATGACGTCACGACCAACCCCTTCACAACAGAAGCTACTCAGTGACGTCACGACCCATCGTACACGACCAATCGTACACGACTTCACTTATACCATTAAAAACAGATATCCCCAACATTCCCCATAGCTTGGTCAGTTAGATGCTCGTCTGCCACGGAGAAGGTCCGTGGTTCGATTCCCGGTCTCGGCCAAATATCCATTTTAATCAGAAAAAATAAAAAATTCCAGAAAATATTCAAGTAAAATGAACTCACTAACATTCTCCAATTAAAAATAATTAACTAAAATTCTCCAATTAAAAATAATTAATTAAAATGGCCGCCTTAGAAAGTATGACGTCACACCTTCCCCAAAATGGCGTCCCCAGAAACCCTCCAAGTTGCGATGACGTCATCCCAATCCCCCCTCTACGAGTCCGAGTTTGATTGACAGGTGGCCACGCCCCTTTCTATTGTATTCCCCCGGCGGGGGTGTATACTACTATTGTTTATATTTTTTTATTGAAGTATACAAAATAACAATTGAAAGAACTTCGCTTATGGTACATTTTTTACATAAAAACGTAATGCAATTATTTCAAAACTACAAAGTAAGAAAAATCTCCTTAATATATCTGTTAAACTCCCTTAAATTGTGCCACTCGTTCAAAAAAAACTATATTTAAATACAAAATTAAACACAAAACCATATTACAATACTTCGATCTCGTTTAGTTCTTAAAGTCGCCAAGGCCTGCCAAGTAATATTGGCGCATGAATGAATTGTCATTTCCACATATCACGTGGTTTCAATGATGGACACACGGAAATCAGCATTTTTATTCCTCTATTTGTATCATTACTCTATGGGTACGAGTGGTTCGTGGTGGCCCAGTCCATATTTGTTTGAAATCGTTCTCATATTTGACAAAATAAATGGTGTTAATAATGACAAAATGAATTTCTTTAGTTTGGCGAAACATTTAATCAGAGCATATAGCAGACGTTTATTTCGTCAAATATGAGCATGCGTTTTTAACATAGAATGTATTATTAGTAAATTATAGTATAAATATTTCACTATATGTGACAGGAATACTCACCGGGCGACAAAAGTTTCGCCTAATCTCTATGTTAAAATAAGTTATGCAATCCTTTGCATATATTCAAAAACGAATATATTTTCTTTTATGTAATATGATTTATTTATTGATATTACACTGTTAGAAATATGTATTTAAAAACAAGTAAAATGTACTAATTTCTGAGTATATTCGAGGCTTATCATAGATCCGAATACATATATTTCATTTTTGAAAAAGACATGTACTCAAAAATGAATAAAAAGAGCAGTTGCTTGCCTACATATTCTGTCTTCATAAATCACTTTCAATAAACATCAACAATTACAACCAACACTTACTGGAAATCGAACACATATACCCAGGCACCGCCGTCCAGTACGTTATCCGTTGTAGTACCAAGGCGAAGTGAAGAAGTTATAAAAATTAGTAATGTTAAAAAGGTGTGCCCAAAAGAATGGGAAGTAAGATAATTGAAAGTTGTAATAACTCAGTTTCCATTTAAGAAAACGACTTCAAATAATATGGAAAACCATCTTCTTAAAAAATATTTTTAATTTGTAAGGTCGCTTTGTCAAAATGGCTTGAAAAGAAGCCTAGATTAGAAAAATTAAATCACACTGCTCATTTTTGAGAAAGTACGATTACTTACATTTGAGTACTTCATCGCTCATTTACAGTGCAATTGTACTCAAAGAAAAACGAGTATGTTCAGGTACCCATTTTCTATCCCTAGCCAATCCGAGACTATGTAAATGAACATACATTTAAATTTTCACTGCATAAGATTGAAAAGATGAACTGAAGTCATCTTTGGCGTCAATGATTTAAACGCCTTGGCGGAGTGACTGTTTAATTGTAAGTCTAATCGGAGATTTTTAAGAGAAGTTTATTTAGTTTAAAACTTTTTATCTATTTGCACTAAAAATATCTCAAATTTAATTATTTCTATAAATATTTGCCGTTATCGAGATTTTGCTCTGACTAATTTATCTCGCCAAATTACTGATAAACTTTTAATTGCTAATAATAACATCAAATAGCATATGTATAAGTGGAATTGTTAATCTTCAAATCTGGACAAATTGCAAAATATAAGTCGTTTTGTTTATTTTAATGGTTATGGTCATAAAATAAATATAAATTTTTATACAGTGCCAATAATACAATTACGTCGCCAATACTATTTTAAAACTGTCGCCAATACTACTACCGTCAAAAGGGCAACGAATATTGTTTGGGGGGATTTACAAATTTCTTCAGACAATGTACACGTAAGAAACGATACAAAGACGGGAAAAAGCACCCACCATGTATATTTTGCCAAAAATGGTTAGGCATTTCGTCAACGCCGAAAAAACTTTAGATGTTTTTAATAATAGAATATTAAATTTTCTATTTTAATTTGTAAAACTCACCAAAATTTTTTTATAATTAAGATTATAATACATCCCATTATTTCCCTATTATTTGTTAAACTATTCCAAACAACTTTATATACATAATTACAAAATTTATTAAATTTTACGATTAATCTTATTTTGATAAACAATTTCTTAAATAGAAGTTTTCCAGTTCCTTCGTAGTAAAATAAGATCCTTACCATAACACAACTTCATTAGTTAATTTGCATAAAAAAAAAAATCGCTAAATCCAAATGAATTATACATACGAGTTAAATTACTTTAAATATAAAAACTTTTGCATCTTTATAAACTCACTTGTTGAAAAATAAATTGATATTGGTTTGCGTTCACTGTAAATTTTGCGCCCAAGTAAAATGACGATATCGGAAATTGTTGAATTTGAAAAATACTAAAATAAACCAAATATAAATTAATTTGGAACATATGTAGTATAGGACAATTGGCTCGTTTTGTTTTGTTGGCGACAAAAAAAGTCGCCAAAACGGTTTTTTCGATTTGCGCCGTCAAATTGTAGATTTTATTATAAAGTTTTATACAACTGTTATTATCTATTTTGTTGTATTCCTCCGCTTTCATTCGAAATTGCCGTTAAAAATAGTTCCGGCAACGTATAAAAACGATTACACAGCGCGATGACGTCATAGGGTTGCCAGATTGAAAGTCGCCACAAGTATCGAAAAACCCCAACAAAGTCAGGGCCATACTATAAATTTATCGCCCCTGTAAAACACGTCAAAAATAACTCGCGCGCCAAATGTCCCATACTACATCTGTACCATTAATTTAGTCACGTAATTTTTAGTTTTAAAAAAGTAGCCTAGTCCAACCTAATTGGCCTCAAATTGTGTTACAAAACCATGGATTTAGAGCAGACACTTTTGGTATTGTCATAGATGTAAACGTGTCAATTCACAATAAAAATTTATTTCAAGAAGATAATTAATATATGTGTACTTTGATTAACATGAAAACAGCCACAAAAAAAACCCTTAAATCTCTGCATGAATTTAAAACAACTATTTTCAGTTTCAAAAACAAAACTTGTCGATTGCACAGATTCTTTAATCACCCGAACTGTCCATTTCCCAAACATTTAAATCTAAAAATATTATAAATCATTCAAAAGGAAACATCTTTCAATTTCAGAAACAACACTTGGCCATTGCACAGATTCACTTCTTCGAGAGTCTTCTCCAAATCTTGTTGAGTCAAAGTCGCAATCTCATACTTTTCATTAGTCGTTATCTCATATTCTTTCATGTCATATCCCATCCCCTCAATGTACAGATATAAAGATTTCACTCTTGTAGTACAGGCCCAACAAATTTCCTTCCTTTCACCGTTTGGCAGCCGAATCACAAGATACAATTTTGGATCTTTTTCCCCACCTAAAAATAGCTTCCAGGCTTCAATCGCATTTTTAGTATCAACTTTACTATTGTTCTTTGGACGACTCTCAGTATCCTCAATATTGTTTTGTTCCGCAATCGCAGATGTTTCTTGCACATGTGTCATATCAGAAGAAAGAGGAGAAGCTCCAGAAGAACTTAGTAATGATTCTGACGGTTTTTCTGTTGGATTTTGATGATCTGACACAAACTGACGTATGAACTCAAGCAGCGCAGTGGATCCGAAGTTATGACACTCATTCAACTTGTCGCCTGTTATTGGATCCAAGATGGCTATGTACGGAAACTCGACGGGTCCATAGAACTGCTTGTACCTCTTGCCTCTCCTATTGAATAGGTATTCCTGCCAAACTACGAAATTATGACATATCAAGATCTTTAATTCGTCGTTTTGGCTGAAGATGTTGTCCAACCGCTCTGAATGCTCGATGTTGACCAGCAGCCATTTCTGGGCATTATGAGCGACGATTCTTGCGGAATGAAAGTTGCCCTTGTGAAAACAAATATCCTGTTTGTCAGAGATGCGCTGCTTCTTCGAATCGCTGTTGCTTGCATTCTCAGATGGACGTTTTCGGGAACTTAAATGATTCGAGTGACCAAGATAACGATCGGATTCTTGAAGTTTCGCAGACACAAGTGTACTGATGGCCGAACCCATTATTTAAACAATAAAAAAAAATAGATTAAAAATAGTTATGACGTTTTTATTCAATTGGAAACTAAATTATTTCAAATGAAAATATAGGAAACCATTTTCCAAATAAAAAAATAAACAAAAGTCTCGTACTCTCGTGCAAAAGATTTAATGATGCTTATAAAGTGTGAAAAACATAAACTTCGAGCCTGAATGAACTGTAGTAGAGCGAATAGGACGTCATCATCGTGATGCGAACATCTCAGACCTGATGGCACCAGTCACGTGACTTCCTTTCAAAATTTATGAATGAAAAAACGTTCGCGATTGACTTATGATTTGGAAATAATATGTAGTAAACGTGTTACTTCATGAAGTACAGGATATTTTTATGAATGAACTAGAAAAAATTTATGAATGGATGACGTAGTAAATCACGTGTCTGAGGCCATACATGTTGGCCTCACTCTGATGTTAGCGAGATGATAACCGTACGATTTCTCTATTATGAGCGATCCTTGCTCGAAGAACATAAATTAGTAAATAATGGAAATAACTCCTGCACGTGAAACATAAAAATTGTAGTGGTATTTTTCTGAAATAATAAGGGCGACACTACGGGAAATTCTAATGCTTTGAATCAATTAGGTACATCGTAGTGCCATACACTGTAATAAAACGGGTACTTAAAAATGAGTACCTCAACACACATGTTTTTCTTTGAGTAAATGAGCGATGACATACTCAAATTTAAGTAATTGTACTTTCTGAAAAATAAGCAGTGGGATTTAATATTGCTAATCTCAGGTTCTGTTCAAGCCATCTTCACAAAACGATCTGGCAACTTAAAACAGTTATTCAGAAGATGGTTTTTCACATTATTTGATGTCGATTGCTTAATGGAAACTGAGTTTTTACAACTCAATTATCTTACTTCCCATTCTTTTGGCATACTTTTTTTTAACATTTCTTCAATTTATAACTTCTCCACGTCGTTCTGGTAGTACAACGGATAAGGCGTTGGACTGTGGTGCCTGACGATCTGGGTCCGATTCCCGGTAAGACTTGGTTGTAATTATTGATATGTATTGAAAGTGATTTATGAAGACAGCCAATGTAGGCGAACAATTGCTCTTTTTATTAATTTTACTGAATTTTGAGAACATGTCTTTTTCAAAAATGAAACATGTGTTCGGATCTATGTTAAGCATCGGATGTATTCTAAAATGAGTATATTTTACTTATATTTGATTAATATTTTTAGCATTATAACATCCAAGAAAAATATGTATATATTTAATAGAACCGACTATTATAATTAAACGTTTTTTCGTTTAAATGTGTTGTCGTTTAGAATTTCCAACAAGCAATAAAATAGATAATTTTAATTAACCTGCAATTCACAACTCATTTTCTCCCTAAAAAAATAAAATCCCAAAAAAGTGACTACCATCAATGACTCGCTATCAAATTTTCCTTCCACACACTCCTTCAATCTCTTTTCTTTTCAAATTGATTCCACGTAAAAGAACAAAGAGAGAACTCTACCCGTACAATCACTTCGTGTCCCCCGACACAATGACAGACACTTCCCCCCGACCAATAGCGCGCCGACGCTTTGTTCGATCCATTGATCAAAGGGGCGGGATCCACTCGAGAAGGGGGGGAGGCACCGCAAAGAGCATAATCACCGAAACCGGCTTAACTCTTTCCTTTGTCGCCGGCTCTAAGCCCCGCCTCATGCCTACCATTGGACGCCCGGTGCGCATTGCTCGGCCAATGCTGCGGCGAGGAATCGCATTTGGGCAAGCATGAAGGGCGGGCATTGGATGAGCAGACTCGAACGCCGCTTAACAGTAACGTAGGCGATCAGAATCGCACAGTGTTGGTCGCTGTGTTCTCCAGAGTTGCACATGAGCCGCGAGTGTCCCGCTCTTTCGACGACAGAGGGCGCCAGCGTTCGGTTTTTGGAAGTGCTGCCAGTTGTTGGAAGGGCAATTGTGATCGAGCAAGAACCTTTATTTCGTAATTGAGTCGGAGAAGGAAGGAGAATTAAAGCCTTTGTTTCCACCAAAGGGGTAAGCTGACTTGCGATTTGATTTTATTTTCGAAGAAAACTTTTCAATTAATTTTTTTAAAAGATAAAATAAATTATTTTTATTATTAGATTGAATATATAATTTTTAAATATATTTAATTATTAATTTTGTTTTTTAATGGGTGGGCTTGAAGAAAAGAACAATCGTCGAAATTCGAAATTAATATTTTCATATGTTCTTCGAACTTGGTTTATCATTCTTATTTCATGTTTTGCAGTAGAAAATACATAATATAAAGGAAAGAAAATCTCGATATTTAAAAAATAATAAAAATAATTACCTTGAATGATATGTCCATTGAGGTAAAATAACTTTAATTTTATAACCCATAAAATAAATCTCTGTAAAACCTATATAAAACGGTCACAGAGCCTTTCAGAAACACTAAATTTTTTAATATCTCACATTGAATCGAAAGTTTAATTTTTCTGCAATCTTCTAATTTTGATGATTACAAGATGCTAATAAATAAGAGTTTACATATTTGTTTTGTTGTAAAATTAACAACTTAACATATTCAATTCGTCTAAAAATAACATCATATGCCTTAAGAAATTTTAAAAAAAAGTTAGGTCTTTGGCCAGATATTTATAATTAGATTATAGAAATTAATTATTTCCAAAACGTGCAATTCTGCAAACATATGCGCAGCTCACAAAATATTTAAATATTGTTTTCATTTTAGTTTAATTGAAGTTTTTTGAGATCCCGTAAAAATCCCGTAAAATTATCATTAAATTTTATTTTTTTTACACAATTCAAAATAAAAAAATATCTGTAATATCTTATAACTCCCTTTAAATTTTCCTATACACCTGCTCGATAAAAAATGTTTGTTTCAATTTTCTAAAAACAAACTATATTTACATTATACTTTTAGTACCCTTTTAAAAACTTTTATTCATAATAAATTGCTATATGCTATTCGAAGTACGATGTCAAGATTTATCTTAACGAATCAGTGTTTTGATATGTCAAATGAAAAACTTTAGTGCTGAAAGTATGTTAGTACATTTTCTGTACTTGTTTATTTCATTCCGCTTTGCAATTTTTTCACTTACCTCAATGAGTCGGAATCGTATAAACAAGTACCGCAACCTAGTGCCAAAAGTACATACATTATACATACGTACTTTTAGCGCTAATTCAAATATAAGCTGTGATTTTTTTGTTAATCTCCCTACTAGCTCTATTAAAATAGTTGGCATATATATATAGTAGAACTCCAATTATTCGGATAATCGAATTAATATCCGGATAACTCACGGAAAAAAGGTTATTTTTTATAGTAAAAAACTAATTTTGCTTTAATACATAATTTTCCTCAATAGGTCGGAATCATATAAACGTACCGCAAATGTACGTACGTACTTTTGGAGATAAAGTGTTTAAATGTAAACTGTGATTTGTTAGTTTTATTGTCTACATAACCCTGTTAACTGTATTTAAAGAGTTGGCAGACACAATATAACTCCAATTATCCGGATCAATTGGGATCCGGATAATCAAATATCCGGAAAATTCGATAATTCCCGAGAAAAAAAAGGTTTATTTCTTAGTAAAAAAACTAATTTTCGTGTATAATTTAATTTAATGACTAATAAAAAAATTATAATTTACCGATAAGAAACTTGTAACATATAGATTTTGTTGCTTTCTTTTTTTTCTCGGACAATTGGTGATCCGCTTTGTTTGATCTAGATTACTTGAGTTCGGATAATTGCAGTTCTACTACAGTTCGAATACATTATATTAGAGTAAAGAATATAGATGGATTTAGTGCTAAATTGAAATCCATTACCATTTAGTTATCTTTAAAAATTAAATCCTTTTATCACGTACACTTCTATAGGTCAGAAATAGGCAGCAGGTAGTGTATCAAACCAATCAGACATTTAAATTTAAATATTTAATATAGACGGCAACTCGCGTTACTTTCTTTACTTTACTCGATACATATGACTCCCACAGGAGCAGTTAAAAGCACCGCCCTTAAAATCGCGTCCATGATTTGACTCAAAGTGCAAAGAACTGGTTCTGATATCAGGTTCCCCAAGCAAAACAAGAGGCTGCTTGGGGCGTCGTACTACGGAGGGCGCCAAATTTTCGTAGAAAAGGGAAAATATGGCTTTTAATTGGAATTTTTTTTTGTCTTTTAATTATCTTTTTAATTAAATTATATTTATCAATTAAATTAATTTCTCTGAAATTCATTTATTATATTATTTCTACCTATATATTATTTTATAGAGGTTATATGGGTTTGATATTGTTCCTTATCTGAAAAAGCACTTTTCACACTGCCAATGAGCGATTTCCCCAATTTTTAGAAACCCCCCCATTTTCCCCAAACTTCGCGAAATCAATATAGGGTTTTTGTTGATAAAGTAAAATATTATGATCCAGGTTTAAAAAAATGTCCTCCAAAATTTATTTGTGGAAATTGGGTTGCCAAAACATATATACGCTTTTGTCCCAAAAAATCCCTAAAAATCCCTATTTGATATCCAAGATTTCCCTATTAGCCTGTTGGTGCAGCGAAAATTTGTAATGGGAGAATTTAAATTTTCGTTAAGAACAAACGTAGATTTAGCATGTAGGTCTGGTGCAGTCAATCGTAATTCAAACGCACTCGCATCGTAATAGGGATGTCACAATTGGTTAGTGTGGGTTGCCAGTAGTATTGCCAGTAGTTGCCGTATACTATAGTATAGTCCTTGATGATGGCCAATATGATTGCCAATAGTAAGTCGTATGTTGAATAATCGTCAATAGTACGTCTGTGCATCTTGTAGTATAGTGCAATGTTAATCAACCAACCGATTTAGTTTATTTGGGAAAAAACGTGGAAGTAAATTTAAGAATCAACAGTCTTTTTTTGTTAGATTTTGTTTAAGGAAATGGTTAGAAAAAAAAGAGAATGACCCTTGAGACCCCCAAAAGTAAATGTTTGTATTTACTTTATGGGATAAATTTCGGAGCGTGTCCGACCAATTCGCAAAGCGTAAAATCGAATGCATCGGTGGACGACTTTCTCGACCTTTCTACCGAACACACACGGCGAGAGGAACTCTCCAATATAACATTCAGGCAGGGACTTCACACGAGAGTTCGTGAACCGGCCCACTTTAACATTGATTCATACGGAGCTTTCACACAGGAGACGCTGTATGTTATTCAATGCGAAGTAAATATTTTATGAGCCATTTAAACATGTTAACTCTTCACTAATCACATTTTTTTTTTTTTTTTTTTTTTTTTTCGAAAAAATAGTGCGCACGCAAAAATCATTCTAGAGACTTAAAAAAATAATTTTAAAAAAATTCGACAACCAACTTGACATTTATTATCTTAAATTGCTTTGGGTCTCAATAGGAATAGGCAGCAAATGAAATAATCGATTCGAACAGATTTTCAAAACGTTTTTATGAACACTGTAAAAAAAAGGTACTTAAGAATGAGTACCTGAACCTATTCGTTTTTCTTTGAGTACAATTACATCGTAAATGAGCGACGACGTACAAATGCGTCGCAAAAATGAGCAGTGTGATTTAATATTGTTAATGTCAGCTTCTGTTCAAGCCATCTTAACAAAGCGACCTGGCAAACATAAAATAGTATTCAGAAGATGGTTTTCCACATTATTTGATGTCGATTGCTTAATGGGAACCGAGTTATTACAACTCAATTATCTTACTTTTCATTATTTTTGCACACCTTTCAAACAAGTCCTGTTTACAACTTCTTCGCATCGTCCTGACAGTACAACGGATAAGGAACTGGACTGCGTTGCCTTAGGATCTGTGTTCGATTCTCGGTAAATCTTGGTTGTAATTGCTGAAATATATTGAAAGGGATTTATGAAGACAGCCTATGTAGGCTAGCATCTGCTCTTTTTATTCATTGTGCCTATTTTTGAGTACATGTCTTTTTCAAATTGAAACATGTATTCGGAGCTATGATAAACATCGAATGCATTTAAAAATTGAGTACATTTTACTTAGTATATTTTACTTATTTTTGAGTACCTATTGTTAACAGTGTAAGTATTGCGAAAATACAAAATTATATTTAATCTGAAAATTACAAATATCCTGCAAAAATCGTCAGATCATCATCGAAACCACCAGAAATGCGCGATCAGTCATTGCATCACAACAAAAGGCAATTTATTTTCCACAACGAGAAAAAAAAAACCTGTCATTTCATCTGCTACTCTTTTTATTCATTGTGTTTATTTTTGAGTACATATCTTTTTCAATATTGAAATTTATGTATTCGGAGCTATGATAAGCATCAAATGCAATTAAAAATTGAGTACATTTCACTTAATTTTGAGTACCTATTTTTAACAGTGCGAAAATACAAAAGTATATTTAATCTAAAAATTGCAAATATCCTATAAAAATCGTCAGATCATCATCGAAACCACCAGAAATGCGCGCTCAATCATTGCATCACAACAAAGAGCAATTTATTTTCCACAACGAGAAAAAAAAACTGTCATCTTCATTTTTAATATCTCTTTCCTGAACAAACACATGACATCTCCAAGACACCCAGATCCCCAAGCATCAAGCGCGCGCATCAAGAGAACTTCTATGAGAATCGACAACTGTAACATCCCTCTCTGTCATATTACGGAATGGAATTCGTTATTCTTTTGTCTTTTCTATCTGGAAGAATTCTAATTCCCTTTGATGTCGTTTGTCCTGAGTCACTTCAAGTAGCTGTTCGTGTGTTGCGACTCCAGGACACATGTGTTTTGCTATGAACACGTGAATCACGACGCAACTCGTATCTTTGGAATGTCAACGCGCTCGAAAGGCCGCGTTTTATCGGGGAAAGAGAATAGAGTTGCGGAGTGGTATCAACTTCGCAGTTGTTTTTGTGGGAAATTAACTCGTTCTTTTAATTGCTGTGTCATTGAACATTTAAAAGAGAAATACTGTTTCATAAGAATCATTTAGACAACATCGACACTGTTAAAAATGGGTTCTCAAAAATAAATAAATTGTACTCATATTAATACTCATTTTTAAATACATTTGATGCTTACCATGGCTCCGAATAACTAATTTTCATTTTTGAAAAAAAAAGACATAAAAAAAGAGAGCAATGAGTAAAAATGAATAAAAAGAGCAGATGATTGCTTACGTACACTGTTAGAAATAGGTACTCAAAAAATAAGTAAAATATACTCATTTTTGAATACATTCGATGCTTATCATAGCCATGAATATTTCATTTTTGAAAAAGACATGTTTTCAAAATTGAATAAAATGAGTAAAAATTAATAAAAAGAGCAATTGCTTGCCTACGTAAGCTGTCTTCTTCATAAATCACTTTCAATACATATCAGCAATTACTACTAAGACTTACTGGGAATCGAACCCATATCCTCTGGCACCGCAGTCTCATGCCTTATCCGTTGTACTACCAGGGCGACGTGAAGAAGTTGTGAACAGAATAAATGCTGAAAAGGTGGGGCAAAGGAATGGGAAGTAAGATAGACGTAATAACTCCGTTTACATTTAAGCAATCGGCATCAAATAATGTAAAACAAAATCATTTGAGTAATTATTTTAATATTTTTCAGGTCGCTTTGCTAAGATGGCTTGGCCTTGGACATAAGCTGAAATTAGAAATATTAAATCCCACTGCTCATTTTTGAGAAAGTTCGATTACTTAAATTTGAGTACGTCATCGCTCATTTACGATGCAGTTGTACGCGAAGAAAAACGAGTAGGTTCGGGTACTTGCTTACTCCCCCGTTGCTGGGATATCCGACCTTTAGGATTCGGGGACATTTTTAAAAAAAAATCCTCTCGACACGGGGAATTCGCAGAGATTTGCTTCCCCCCTTTGAGTGACATGTGGCGCACCCCTTTCTATAGATCCACTTTGGAACACGGACCGAGGCAACTGAGTTTACTATTTGGTTAGCTGAATACTTGAGGGGTTGCAATATTTTAACTTATATTGCTCTATGAGGCTAACGTCCGAAAACTGATTTACTTTTTTTATATTTCGTTTAAAAAGAAAAATGATAATGCCATTTATTTATTTTGATGAATAATTTTATACGTGTGTATATAACATTACAAATGAAAAAAAATTCGATTTTTTTTAGTTTCAAAGAATTAAGCGAAATATATTTTAACCTCTGGAAAGTACATAATTTGTTGAAAACGTATATTGTCCCACACGCTCAATATTATTATGTAAATATTATTATTAAGTTAGGTAAGATGGGGGAATTTGAGTCTATAATCTCTATTTTTGACATAAAAGTTCAATTTGTGTTAAGAAAAATTGTAATATTGCAATTATTTTACAAAACCATTCATATATTTATTTGCAACATAATGTTGTATTTTTATTTTATTCTGAGGTTTATTAGTATTCTTTTTAAATTATGTAATTTTTCGTAATAAAATACATTAATAGATCACACTATTAAATCAAATAAGTAACTTGAATAAAATAACAACCTTCAAACTTTAATACATTTGATTATTAATAGACTGTTTTTCTGATACCCAACCTTTCTTTACGTAATATAAAAATATCGTTATTGTAGTAAAAGTAATATATTTCAGTTTTCACGATGGTAAATTATTACTTTTGTGTAATTTAATATTTTTTTGTACATACGTCTTAATATCAAACTCCTCTTGTGTGAGCTACAGGGACAGATTTACAAGTTTAGAGGCCCAGGCCAAAAAACATGTGGGGCCCGTCGACGTACCTTAAATTTGACTTATTATATTTATGTATATGCATATAACACAAAATAGCATAATCAATCAGCTTTAATGCAAGTGTAAATACTGCTAAAACTTATATACTTAAAATTACTAAATTTTTTTATTTCAGAAGAAAATTAAGATGTAAAAAATCATATAACTTAAATTAAGATTATTAATAATAGTGAAGATTAAAAAATATTCAACTAAATATAATATTCATTTAAATGCCCGAAGAGTTCAAGAAGTATGCGCAAAGATAAGGTCACTTCAAAACAAACAGAATTTAAATTAAAAGCATACATATGGAAAATATATTTTATGTTTCATTGAACATAATTTTTTTTTGACGAGATTATATGCATTATGAACATGCAGGAAACATAAAAAAAAATTAATCTGATAAAGTAGTAGAAATTTGGCAAAAAAGAAAAACAAAAAAAAACTATTGATTTAAAAAAAAACAATAATTAGTAAATTTATTTTTTACTTTTTCACAGTTTGTTTTAGTTTAATAAACCTTTTGAAGGCCCCCTTAAAATGGGGGCCTTGGGCGAGTATCCCGAATGCCCTGCCGTAAATCGTCTCTGGTAGCTATAATTTATTTTAAAATTTAAAAACTTCTTTACAAGTTTCCAGATGTGAATTTAATTCGTCGGAGACATTTTCTTTCGAAACTTCTGACAATATGTGCTTTGACATTCTCTGGAAAGTAATAAATGGTTTCCCCCCTTCCGTGTTTCGTAGACTATTCATTTCAAAATGCTTCTTTGAGATGTCTACTGAATAGGGGAGAATGTTTGTTCCATTTGTAGAGTTGTACTGCAGGTGCCACTCTCACAAAAGTATGTGAAAGAATACAGACTTCAAAATTACCCCATAATAACTGGTTTACAAGGCATCTGCGACGCTCAATAGGTCACTTCCGAGAAACTTCGAGAGGGGGAATACAATACTGTAGGTAGACCATTGTATTTCTTCGACCCCAGATTCGGTACAATGGATGAAAAAGAAGCTTCAACAAACAATTATAAAGACGTGCGTGCATAATTATAACCTTATGCGAGGAAGATATATAAATGTCTGTCACATTTTACACATAAATACTTCTAAACGATCCGTGTGTGTTCCGTACAGAAAAATAAAATGTACTATACTAATGTGTTGGGCAAAATACATCAGCGGAATCGTTATGTTACGGCAATAATTGCTACTTATTTTTTTTCCTGTAATCGTGGAAGACTTATGCTGGTAAAAAAAATAGCACGGTTTTTGCCATGTTCTAGACAAGCAGGAAGTCGAGCATTTTACCAACCTTTGGACAACAACCACTAAATCAATCTAACGTGCAATGATCTATCTCTCCTCTCAAATAATCCCAATGCTTTATCTAAATGCCAGCCCCTCTTGCTCCCTACACGATAGCGATGACCATCAACGTTTGGGGTAGATAGGCCAGCGTGCGTCAACACGTCACAAATAAATAAATGGCCACCTTGTGTTTATCTGGTGGTCCCCTTTATTTGGCAAATTACATTCTAAATCGACAATTCCATATTTTAGCGGTTATGTTGGCCGACATTTAATAAAACTATTAATTTTTGAAAATTAAATCTAAAATGTTAAGAATTTTGAGAAAATAATGCCAATTGGGTAATTATGTATATTATTGACTTATTTAATTCGTTATATTATTGACTTAAATAATTAGTACTCTAAAATTTATAAAAAGAAAATTGTTTACATTTATTTCGGGAGGGATCGGATCCTCATGTACTCCACTCCCCCTCGAGTACTTCTTTGTACTGTGCCCCCACTCCCCAGCATTTTTTAAATTTTTTTTATGGATCCGACTATGCTAATTGTACTTAAATTTTCAGTTCAATTTCCAATAAAATCATCAGAAACATTTAGAAGTTATTTTTCATATTCAAAGTTGGGTTATTCAATCTTGGGTTAAAATTTTCCGCCGAAACGCCATATTTAAAGTGCGTCTTGCACGCAAATACAAGACGATGCGAAATACTTATTTACTTAAGACGATTTGGCGATGTTGGCCACAGCAAATGAAATACTTGCCCTTCCTCATTTCGCCAAAATAACTCAAAAGCTACTCTCCTACTTTCAACAATAGCCTTGCTGTCGGGAACTCATTAGGGCGTTCCCCCAATATTTCAAAAGTTGACACGTCGCCGGGCAAGAAGGGGGTAGAAGTCGCTGGTACAACTGTTGTATCACAGCCCGTGTTCAAAGGTAAAAAACTTACTGGTACATATGCTGTACCACCCGTTTTCTAGAGGTTAAGAAATATACATGTTTCTCAAAAATTGAGTGACAAAAAAAACACACTTTTTTTTAAATCCCAGCTTCATATGTACATTATGATTATGCAAAGTATTTATTGACCGAGAGTTAGCGAGGTCCAATTTTAACTCGACAGTTCATCATGTCGTCTGTTTGTCTGTAAATTTGTTTATTACGCAGTCACGAAAAGGATAATAAGGATTCACATAAGGATAAGGTCATGCAAATTTAAGTTTTTTCCCCCCTTTGGTCGCGAAGTCTGCTGTTTTCAGATGTGATAGTAATAAAAGAAAGAGTCTGACTGTGGATACCAAAACATTTACTTCATTTGCATATAAAAGGCTGTAAATATATATACTAGTTATAGAAGGGTGACCACGCTAAGAAATTATATAAAATATTTTTTTTTATATAATTTTTTTTTATATAAAATATTTTTTTATATAAAATATTTTTTTATATAAAATATTTTTTTTATATAAAATATTTTTTTATCTAAAATACTTTTTTATATAATTTTTTTATATAAAATATTTTTGTATATAAAATATTTTTTTTATATAAAATATTTTTTAATATAAAATATTTTTTTATTTAAAATATTTTATAAATATTTTTAAACAAAATTATATAAAAATTATACAAATTAAACAAAATTATATTTTTTCCAAAACTCTACCAAACGGACACTTTATCATACGCTGCAGGCAAAAGGACCATATTGCATTTAAATAAATTGTGAGCCACAGTAGTTGAGGATTGCCATTTTTTTTGGCGAGATTAAAATTCTGGCATATAGAACTGGAGAAATGGCGGCATAATTTTATAGCTAATTCATAGCCATGAGGAAATACATTTTCCGCTCCCATATTATTTATAGTGTTCAATATCATTGACTGTTATACGTAAAAGAATTATTTAACTTCTCGGCTAATTTTGTTTTGTTTCAAAGCTTGCCCTTTTCAAATATATAAAATGTTCATTGTATCAATTCAAAAACGCCAACCATTATTTAAATGCCATTTTATTAATCCCGCTGTGCAACAAAATACATTATTGCAACCTCTATTACAAATTCAAAACAAACGATTTCAAAAACCACTGTTGCAATTCGTGAAAAACCTCAACCCAAAACTTCTTGTTTACGAATACAATCGGAAAATCCCCCATTCAATATCAAACATCCGATTCATTCAACTTGAAAAATGGTCAATCCTCTTCTCAAACCAAGCGACACTACACCCTCACCCACAGAGCAGATATCTAATAAACGCAAACTAACCGACGATCAATACCTCCACCCAACATCCGAGACACCGAATAAGCGACCACGAAACGATCAATTTCTGCACTCAGAGGACGGCAAATTCAAGGTATATCCTATGCTAGGCGACGGCAATTGTCTCTTCAGAGCAATGGCTTACTATGCCCTGGGTAAGCAATCCGATCACCTGTTCATGAGACAGCTTATCGTTAGATATGTGCACCACAACTGGGACTCCTACAGAGATTTTACTATCGAGGATAGAGCCTCCTATCTTGGCAGAATGGGCAGATGGGGTTCGCATGGGAGCCATATGGAGTTGGTTGCGTTTACGGGGTTTTTCGAATGCAGGATCGAGCTGTATTTTAAAGAGGCTCCGGATAGGGATCTTTCATCTTTCGGATCGGGAAATCGATCTCTGCTTATGCTGTACTCTGGGCCAAATGATGCGGGACATTATGATGTTCTAATACCTCTGTCTACACCGAATATTGGTATCGGTATGCATAAGGATTACATTAAACAAATGAGGCAAAATAATTTAGAGGAATTCAGAGAATCTATCAAGGAATGGAATTATCTTTGCAAGAGGAATAAATAAATTTAATGGGAATTAGCATTTTTATGCATGAATTTAATGGACACGTTGATGGGTGTGCGTGAGTGCGATTCCTATAGAAGGCAGGCGGAGTTTTTTGAATGAATAGTAGGGTTGAACTTGTATATTTTGTTATAAATTAAACGATTACACATGGATTATTTACCTAAATAGAAAATTGTTTGTGAACGAATAAATGCATTTGAGTTTTAAAGTTTCTTTTCATTGATTTTTTTTAAGTACTAATTGAAGACGTGGATGGAAGAACTAGACGGCTCCACTTTTTTCTGATTTACACTTTTCACTTATTCGTATAAAGATATAAAGAAAAAAAACCTTTAATGATTGGCGTAAGAATCGGACTGTTGTAAGCAATGGCTATAGATATATATTGGAAAAGGAACTGTATTGTTGTCTCACACGATGCAAATAACGAACAGCTCCAGGAGCCGTCTTGTTTTTGCGCCGAATTAGTTCAACGTTTGGTTGGATCGCTTTACGAGTTGCATCAACCAGTCGTTTTCCACATTCGTTTGTGGAAAGTGTGTTGTTTGTTGAACCAGCTAAAAGTGTGTTGCACGTCCGAAATTTCGTTACAGTTGTGTAATTCAGAGCTAGAATATATTTATATGTAGTGCAGTATGTAATTCTTAAATGAAATGAATAGTTTTTGCTGTTTGAAGTTCGCAGTAGCTTTGATTATTTTGAAAAAGTATTTGCAAGGATTTTATTGATAAGCCACAGAATTCCATAGTGTTGGGTGTAAAAAATCGTTCATCTCCATTATTTTTTTTTTCAATAAAAAAAACAGGCAAAAGCTTGAAAAAGTAAAACCGGTCTGTAACAGAGGAAGATATTTTTTTATGTTTTAAACAAATTTTATATGTTTTGAAAAACGTTAAGCATTTTTAAAGTGTTTTTCTCCTTCTTGAACAATTTTGGAAACTGGTGCAGTCTGGTTCTTCTCATAGAGTAATGATACAAATAGAGGAATAAAAATACTGATTTCCGTGTGTCCATCATTGAAACCACGTGATATGTGGAAATGGCAATTCATTAATGCGCCAATATTACTTGGCAGGCCTTGGCGACTTTCAGAACTAAACGAGATCGAAGTATTGTAATATGGTTTTGTGTTTAATTTTGTATTTAAATATCGTTTTTTTAAACGAGTGGCACAATTTAAGGGATTTTAACAGATTTATTAAGGAGATTTTTCTGACTTTGTAGTTTTGAAATAATTGCATTACGTTTTTATGTAAAAAATTTACCATAAGGGAAGTTCTTTCAATTGTTATTTTGTATACATCAATAAGAAAATATGAACAATAAAACCTGTGAAATATAAAGACTTTCGCTTCTTTGAGTATTGAACACAAATAAAATATTTCCGTTTCGTTAATGAAGAGGAAATATTCAGCGCATATTGTTTGAAAATAAGTAAATACCTACATATATGTTAAGAAGTTGAATACGGACTGAACTCCTTATCACCAAAAAAGAAGAAAGTGCGCCAAATTTGAAACTCCTGCAGATGTCTGAACGCCAAATGTGGCAGCGCTATAACCACGTGATGTTAGTTTTTCTTTTCAATGTTGACACCGCGGCCTTACGAGAGTCTGGTATTGAAGGAGCTCTCTATTTAATATTACAACTCTCTGGGTTTTCCACCCAATTAGGAAGGTTTAGAAAAATAGTAATGGATTTGTCTTTGATATCATAATTTCCGTTAGTGGATGCTGGTGAGTATGGAAAGTAGGGGGAAACGGAGTGAAAAATAATTCTAGGATAACGGTGTCATTTTCAATAGTTAATACCAATAATCTATGGTAACAAAAAATATAAGTCTTTCTTGTAAATAAGAAAACATAAATAAAACTGAAAATCAATCTAAAACAAATTACTAATAAACAAAAAATATTAGACTAAAGGAGGAAAAATTAACCAAAAATGTAATTGAAAATAATGCATATCATACAAAAACAAAGGGGAAAAAATCTTAGAAAAAAGTTAACTTAACAAGTAAAAAGTTTTGTTGAATAAATTTTGAAAATTTCCCTCCTGTAAAAAAGTTTTAAATTTAGTAGAAGACAGAAGTCAAAAAGTGACAGAGACAAGGGCTTTTCGGCCTCGTCCACTAGTTGTCACTGACTTCCGGTAATTGTATAAACAATAATTGATAATATTTCACACAATTATTGATAATACGTAGAATTAAAAATATTGAATATAAAATATAAATTGTGAAAAATTATTTAATTACCGACAATTTATGTGTTCTTACTCTTTGTTTACAGCAAATTTTCCAAAACCATTTTTTGTGCATGTGTTAGCGTTATAATTCATGAACTTATAGACAATAATTTAAAAGTTATCAATTGTGAAGGATTTCTTAAGCTATCGCTGCACTTTCCCAATATAAATCTAATAAAATAAACTTTTTAAAAAACGAGCTGACTTCAAGAAAAATGCTCTAAAAAGTTTTAATAAAATAATCTTTCATTTTCGGAACAAGTGGTAAAAACAAAAATATTTAATATTAATTTTTTAATAAAACTTTTTAAAATAGGCGCCATAACACCAACTTCTAACGTAATACTTATATTATTAAAAAATGATCCCTCTTATCGTAATTCTAGTGCTGCCATCTGTCGGCAGTTTGTTAAAACTTTTATAATAATATTTACTTGATCTCGGCAGACAGGATATTATATTATTTTTTATATTTATAATAATAAAAACAAAAAGACAATTTCTAAAAACAAACTTGTTAAATTTACAGAAATAATAGATTCATCTAAATTAATTTGTGATTTTTATATGTTTTATTGAAATATGAATTTATATTACACACTTAAATTTTTTACGTATAAATCATGGTATGTTTTAATGAATCATTAATTTTGTATGGCACCATCAGAATTATGCGAAACTCTTCAAGCTGTCAAATGATATTTCTTCTCAATCAATTTATTATTATCTTATTATTATTTTACAGATATGCTAAATTCAGAGAAATTGTTTTCAAATAATATTTATTGCATGGTAAAATATTTTTGTAAAGCAATATCGAGTATTATAAAAAATATTCTACATCTTCCAACAAAGAAGATAGCATTTTAGGCCCCATTCTAGATTTCGAAGTACAAGAATCTCTTATTCTTAAAGAGGCTATAACTCAATATAATAAATCGTATTTAAAAAAGTTTGTACTAGAAAAAACTAACTAAAACTAACTATAAAAAACTGTACTAAAAAAAGTTGTAAAAGTTAAAATATTTTTAGCGTGCGGTTTGTTTTCACGAAATTTTAAATAACATAGAAGAAGTAGAGTACTAGTATTGCTGCTTTGAGGATAATTTTTTAAAACAAAAATCTGGTTAATCAATAACGGTTTAATATTAATTTATTTACGCAATGCCAAACATACTTACAATCCATGTGCATGATATTTTACTTCCGTGTATTAATCGGGATTCGAACCAGGACTCCATGGTCTGACTTCCCATAGTGTTTCTACTACACTAAAGAAAAATGGGAAAAAATCTGATTTTTTCACGAAAATTTAGCTTAAAAGTAAGCAAGAAGGGACACTTTTTTATTTTTGAATTTCTTAGAATTTTTTATTTTTTTTAGAAATATGGATTTTTTTTTAGAAATATGGATTTCTTATAAATATTGATTTCACAGAAATATGGATTTCCACATATCGATTGATTAAATGGAATCACTGAGTTATGGAGCTACCATGAGCTTTGAGTGAGCTGATCGTGGAGCTAATGAATTATTACAACTCTAATTATCTGACTTCCCATTCTTTTGGCACTCATTTTAAACAAGTTTTCTATTTATAACCTCTTCATATCGCCCTGGTAGTACAACGAACGCACTGGACTCGGTGCCTGAGGATATGGGTTCGATTCCCGGTGCTTTTGTTGTAATTGTCGATATTTATTAAAAGTGATTTATGGAGGCAGCCTGTGTAGGCAAGCAACTGCTCTTTTTATTAATTCTACTCATTTTTGAGTACGCCTTTTTCAAAAATGAAACTTATATATTCGGAGTTATGATAAGCACCGAATGTGCTGAAAAATGAGTATATTTTACTTATATTTAATTACCTATTTTTAACAGCGCATAATCGAATATTTCCTAATCCGGTTACTTCCCAAGAACACAATGAACGAAAACAATCACACACCAATCCAATCGCAATCTATTTTTATTAAAAAACCTAAACAATTCCGAGGTAATTTAACCACACACACAAAAAAAAAACTCCCAACACAACAGACCGATCCTTTCCCCCTCAGTCACCATTATCATAAAAGACAATACCAACCACCAAAATTACCCATTCAACTCCCGACTCATCGCCCGAAACCGTCCTCATCTCTCCGATCCACAACAAAAGACCCATTTGCCATCGATCAAAAATTCCGAAAAAACATCTTCTCCCAATCCCACCAAACTCCAACAAGTGATACATCATCCCGGTGATATGCCAGTTTTCGTTGTTAGTCCCCCCCCCCCCCGTCCCCACGGGCCCCTTTTTTGTTTCGGGAGACGTGTTCAGTTGTTAATCTGCAAATCATCCATTAGGAAGCACAGAGGCGTGTAAGACCCCGGTAGTCCCCACTTTATTATCACGGGCGCGCAGGTAAATCATCGGGACCTGCTCACCATTAGGAAATCCAGCCGAGCGCGGAGGGTTTTATGACGGTTTTAGACGCCACTTTTCACACCTATTTTTTTTACTCTCCCCCTCCTTGGCGATTGTTTTGTGTGCTTTTGTTATTTAAGGTTGGGGAGTGTAGGAGAAGACAAAGGATGTGATTTCAGGGGGGAGGGAGTAAGAAATTGATAGTGTTTGGCGTTAAGTTTTTGACATGAAAAGTCTGTAATATCAGGTTATATAGAGTAGCAAGTTGGAAACATTGTTATGTTTTTAGTGTGATTCATTCTGATGCTGTCTCTCCGTGAAAAATAGTCATATTTACATAAAATTGATATATTTTCCGATAGGCGCCGATGCGTGTAAAATCTTGAAATTAAGAACGTATACGATGTAAATGAGCAGGGCCTGTTTACTGAATAGGCCCGTGTAGGCCCAGGGTTACATTTTACAGTATTGAAAGGCCTCCAAATCCCGCATTTTATAGAAATATTTAACACCCCTAACCTAATTTGCTACTATAATTACTATAAAAAAAATTGCAGTATAAACTTTAGTAAAAAAAAATACTTGCTACTTGTATTAAATTTGTTCGAATATTGAAACAAAAAAAATATTTATTGAATATTAAGAATACCCATGCACAAGAATGCTCTTCCAATTTAGTTCTTTGATGTAATAATTTATTTTATTTGATGTTATACATTTCTCCTAATCCTTTTAATCCAAAAGTAGTAGCGTCCTAAATCATATATTCAGATCGACGAAGTGCTACAGCTACCCTTTCCGTGTTAAATGCACAATAAATTTTTAGAACATCATTTTGTTAAAATCTTGAAGTAAAATTATGTTATACACAATAAAATAATTATTATTTCCCTCTCTAACTAATCTAAGAATGCCGGCATTGTAAGCTCAACAAAGTAGTTTACAGAGATAAACAACAAACTAAAACGAAAATGTTCAATGTTCATTGAAATTACACATATTCATTTTGTTTCAAGCAAGATATTTGTATATTTTTCTATATATTATAATGTTGTGTAAATGTTCAATTTACTGTTTATAATCCAAGCGTAAAATTAACAAGGAATACTTTCTATGTGATTAAGCTTCCTTGCACACCATCTTTAATGTATGTATTTTGTCATGATTTTAAACGGAAAATGTCATGTACTGTTGGATACGGAAATATTTAAACGGAAGTAACGGAAAATGTGCCTCTTTCGAACTGAAATTTTGAAATGGAATTTTAAAATTCTGAAAAAAGCATTGGAACTTGTGCGGCCGTTAAATTTTTGGGTGTTCGATGGTTGAAATATTTTAACAATTCATTCAGCTTATTGAGTTTAATAATTTAAGTTTAATTATATTGTCCATATTCCATCTGTACAATTTGTAATTTAACCGTTATTGTTGCGTTTGTCACTGGTGAACAAAACACAGAAACTTCCCACTAAATACAACGGTAAACAAAAAAAATCTTAACGCTGATTACATAGTAAAACAACACATATTTTAAAATATGACATCCTCTGCACAGTAATAGGCGATTTGATTTAAATATTAAATTTCCGACTGCTCTATAATTTCTCCTAATTCAAATGCAAAGGTCATTGTTGTAATTACCATTAATAACACTTTATGAGTGGTAGAAGAAAGGTGGTTGGAATTCAAATAACAGAACTCTAAAGCGGCGTAATAACATTCCTGGCCCTAATTACATTTGCATTATGTATAACGTTCATGGGAAACGGTATTTAAAATATTTGAACAGCGTTTAATTTAAACCCCTTTCTGATTTTGCATTTATGCAATTTCGCACATAAAGATTAAACATTAGGCTTCTTATGTTTTTATTTATCCAGAAAGAGATCTTTCGCTTCTTATTGGACGGGGTTTAGAGTGGTTTTGATTCCTATTGGATGGAATTTTAAAAATTAGCAATTTCTTTTCCCCAAAAAGTTACGGACATCTAACGAACCGATTTAGATTTTTTTTTTAATAATGAGAATTCTGAATGAGTATATGAGAACAAAAGTATAAAAATTCGTCATTTTATGGACCGAATATACTTTATTTGTCAAAATATCTGACATATTATAAAATGTAATACAAATTCAGATATTTGGCGCAAAATTCCCAACTTACGATTCGAAATTCCCAACTTGTACGATTCAAAATTCCCAACTTAACGGCGTCGGCTACGGATACCAGCTCAGGTGTTATCTTCGTTATCTGATCATGATTCAAAAATACGAGTCATTATTCCCAGAACTTTCCTTCAAGATACGCCCCAAACCAAAGCCAATAGTCCGATGTGCAGCTCTAGTGCGATGTTTATTAATAAAACCAAACTTAACAATTTGAAATTCTCAACTTTGTTAAAAAATCCCAGTTGCAACATATCGACATTTGTCAACTTTTTTATAGGTAATATTAAACAGTTTTCTTGAAAGTATTGATTTGCTGCACGCATGTTCCAATGCAGTGTTCATTCTGAGGTCTAATTTAAGTTTCATCTTACAAGTTGGGCAATTTCTAATTTTCCCTCACTTTCATTTGCTAATAATATTAGTTTTCTTGAGATATAAATTTTCCCAACTCAGGGATTTTTAAAGCTCGAAATTCCCAAATTTTAAGGTTTCCATATTATTGGGAGGGGGGGGCATGCTACCCGGTGCGACCGGACTGGTTTCGTAAAATGTTTCTCGCGATAAACTTTGTTGAGCAAATGAAAATATGAAAATACTATTAGTTCCAAATATTACCATAGATGGCGTTGTGTCTTAAGAACATCCTCAAAAATTCAAAACAATTATTTACAGATAATTTATTTTGTCACAAACAATTACAGATAATTCACATTTTGTGCATCCACTACTATATTTCAATGATTCTTCTTTTTTGCCTGAGACACATAAAAAATGGTTCTATAATATAATCCACGTTTTTGTATTTTCTTTTTTCTGGTGTTTGCAGCGTCATCTCTGAATGAAATTTGGTGCTAAAAAATTTATTTGCTTAAAAAAAATTTAATTGTCAGAAGTTTTTTAGCCCAAAATTTCATTTTACATTAAGTTTTACGCAAATAGTTGATTTTACATAATTTTCAAATTAGTCTGGGGCTTTTGGACCACCCTGTATATAAAAGGAAACCTAAGTAAATTCCTTGAACTCCAGCAATACGAGGCCATTCAGCTAGTATAACAATTTAAAACATAAATAATTGGGTATATAATTTGTTTTTACTTAAACGTTTCTTATACATTAGATTGCATATTAGAAAGCTGTAACAAAGCATAAACAAAAGCAGGTTCAATATTATTATTATTATCATCAAAAAATATCTTTTATTACGTATGTATATATTGCCTACCTTGCAATGATTAACGCTCACGAAATTGCAGATAGTAATGTTTCTTTTTTTATATACATTGTAAAAATTAACTTTCTATATAAATTATTTCGTGGCAAATCTTGTAAGAGTTAGTAGATATATCATATTGTATAGCCATTATGTAATTTAAAAGTAATAACAAACTTGAGTTGTTCTTGTACATGCGTTTAACAGCAGCTTAAAATATTTTAGTATTTCTCATAGTTTTCATTTAACAAATTTTAGATTAAGTTTACAAATGGAAACCTATTACTTGTTAATAAGCTTGTTATTGTAATATCCTGTAGTACTTAAAATATTTTTATAATTAACATAGTTTTTATTACACAATTTTTCGATTAAGATTCTAAATGAAACCGATTACTTGTTAATAAGCTTGTTATTGTAATATCCTGTAGTACTTAAAATATTTTTATAATTAACATAGTTTTTATTACACAATTTTTCGATTAATATTCTAAATGAAACCGATTACTTGTTAATAAGCTTGTTATTGTAATATCCTGTAGTAAAAAGCACAGTGGTTTGTTATTTTGACAATAGTCAAACAAAGATGTTTTGGGTGTGCAAAAACAAAGAAATTAAGAAAAAAAACTTTAAATTAACCAATTTCAATAGAAAAAAAATGCTTTAAAAATTTTAAAAAAATCGGGGATGGATGTGTCGCGCGACCGGATGGGTCTTACGTGAAAAGTCATTTTAGCAGATTATATAAATAGGAATTGGTCCTCAACGCCAACTTCACCAACAAAAGGAAGCTAAACAAACTGATCCGGAAGGCATCCATCTCCAATACGTTTTTTGCTTTAATTTTCTATGGAACAATACTAAATTTATATCAATCGGGATATTTGTCAAGGACTTATAGAATAGATCACCATAAAAGCACAACATGGTTTTCCATACTGATTCACCATGCAGCTGATTCAAAAGCTGTTTCTGGTAAAAAAAACATTTTAATTTGTCGAGCACGTATTAAAAGTATAAATATTTAATATAAATTTATGTTTTAAATTTGCGCCACACATAATTACGAATTGTACATGTTAAAAATAGTTACTCAAAATAAGTAAATTATACTAATTTTTTAGATGGTTCCGAATACTTAAGTTTCAATTTTAAAAAACACATGTACTCAAAAATGAGTACAATGAATATAAAGAGCAGATGCTATCGCTACATAGGCTGCCTTCCTAAATACTTTCAATAAATATCGACAATTTACAACCAAGACTTAAGTGGGAATCGAACCCAGATCAACATACTCCGCAGTCCAGAACAGAGATCCGTTAAACTACCAGGGCGACGTGAAGAAGTTACAAACAAAATAAATGTTAAAAAAAAGTGTGCCGAAAGAATGGGAAGTAAGATAATAGAGTTGCAATAACTCAGTTTCCATTTAAACAATCGACATCAAATAATGTGGAAAACCATCCTCTGAACAATGATTTTAAGTTTGTCAGGTCGCTTTGTTAAGATGGCTGGAACAGAAGCTGAGATTAGCAATATTAAATCACACGGCTCATTTTTGAGAAAGTACAGTTATTCAATTTGAGTACGTTATCATTCATTTGCGATGCAATTGTACTCAAAGAAAAACGAGTAAGTTCAGGTACTCATTTTTAAGTACCATTTTTTATTACGCAATGTATCATTCCTTTTTTTCTTTGGAATTGGATCTCCAAACAACACAGCTAATTTGGACGCGAACCCCCATTTTCAAAAATACCCAACTTAATATCCATTTCACTTAATAGCACACTTCCTCCGCTCCCTAATACACGATTTGGGATGGTTATCGGACACAGATGACTTCACAAGCTCACAATATTCATTATTTCGAATCGACTCCCTCGACCTGGGAGCTTGCAAACGGAATTATTTCCGCTTGCCCACTCGTTTTTTTGCAAAAAAATATCTATTACGGCTTTTGGCGGTGTTTTTATTTTGTTATTATTAAACTTCATTGGGTTTTGTTTGGTTTCGTTAAATAACGTCCCACTAGAGCTGCACAGTGGGCTATTGGCGACGGTTCGGGGCCTATCTCGAAGGAAAGAACTGGGAACGAACCATGGTCATATGACAAGGAAACACCTGAACTGGCAGCCAACGTCTTCAATAGACGTCGGGACTTTGGATCACGATCCGATTTATCGTGCACCAGTCCCGCATCCACGCTGATATTTTTTATGGATGTTCTGGAAGACATTCCTAGTATTTGTAGTGAGGCTGGCTACCCTTCGATCACAAGATCGCTACTTTTTTACTTTTCTTAGTCAAGTCCGTCGTACAGGATTGAACCAGGACCTTTGATTCCCAGCTGGCGCCTTTACCAACTTGGCCATGGAGGCCTCTAAACTTCATTGGGAAAAAATATCATTTTTTGGCGATGTTAAGTCAGTGGTAAATAACGGAATTTGCCTTTTTGATGCCGCCATGTCCGGTTAAAGTATAGGTCAGTGGTTGATGCAATCGTTTTGATTTTTGTTGTGGATTTTTTAATTTTTATTGATTTTGCCTTTGCATGGAAATGTGAATCGCGGTTAAATTTATTGTGAAAATGCAGAAACTGTGAAAATTAAAATTATTTGTGAAAATGCAGTTTAAAGTTGATTTAACTTAAGACTGCTGATTCTTGAAGTAGTTGATCCTTAAGCCGCTACATCTCAGCTCATGCTTTACATTTACTTGTATTCCTTTGGCACCAATATTTCATATGTATTAACTATTCATAACCACACTTTACTTTATTTTAAAAAAAAATAGCTAGTACCCCTTGGCTTTTACCCCTTCAATTTAAAAATCATTTTGTCGTAAAAAATTAGTTGGGGAGAAAGGATATGAACGATAAAAAAAACTATATTAAATGTGAAATTGTGAAATGAATACAAAATATCAAAACAATATGAATGGATTACAAAACACTTATTAATAATTATTTTTTATGTATTTATAAAATTATTACAGGGATTTTTTAATTAAAAAATAATAATAAAAAATTTATCCCAATAGTTTTAAAACACGTAAACTATTTATATTATAAAACTTCCTTGAAATGTATGTACATTATCTGCCATTTATATAACATAATTTTTAAAGTATTTTCCCTACCATCGAATATCTCCTTCAAATATGAGTTCATTGAATGGTGAGAGGGAGGGGCTTAGACAAGATTGCCATGGCAACAAATATTGACCGACGAAACTGAAAGGCGTGGCATTGAGTCGTATAGTAACTCTGCACTTTGCTTTCCTGATTTCAAAGTCTCATATTTGCGTAATGGTCTTCGAATTTTCGAATGAAAATGTAATTTATTTGCAGTTTGATCATATTGTAAAGTAATCGTTCTATTAAAGTTAATTTCCAAAATAGCTATTCTAGTTAAGTTTATCTAATAAAATTAATATATCTTGTGAGTGGAAAAATGCAATGACGAAATCTCATTGAAAACTGTACGACTATTTATTTTTTATTGTTTATTAAAATTGATTTTTTTACTTAATTTTAATTTAACATATTTTTGTTATTATTACTTAAAAATAAGTAACAAAAAAATCTAGTATAGTGGTAAAATAGCGGACCACAATAATCAGAAGATTATGAGCTTTTGAATTCGCAGATTTTGAATTCGTTTTAAAATAGTTACTGAAACTTGAAGAATCCTTCGTTAAATATACAGGCGGTTTCTTTGCCAATCTAACTTGGTCTAAAATTACGAGACAATGTTCTCCTCTAGATCCAGAATCCTTTTATTTGGATCCAGAACCGTCACCAAGAGCCCATTGTGTAGTCATCTAGCTTGGTTTAAAATTACCAGGCAATGTTCTCCTCCAGATCCAGAGCCCATAGTGTAGCTGCAGTGCAAAATTGTTTCTACAAACCTATGCATGAACATAAATATGGTTCATCTGCATTTGCAAGTTGATTGAATAAATCTCATGCTAGAGTTGCACAAGTTGCCGGAACAAGATCTATCTCGAAAGAAAGACCCGCAAACACTGCCTCGTAATTTTGAACCAATATCAGGTGATGAGGACAAGCACTCCATGCAATCTACAACGCAAGAAATTATCTTCGACACAGAAACCCTAAAAATCTTCACTTTAGTATAAGAGGACTAATATCATCGCAAATCAAATACCACCAAACACACAATTCCAACAGCAAACAAAACAATTCAAAATATATATATCTGCATGCCATGGGAACGAAACAAAAGGTGTTGTTTGCTGGATGCTCAAACACACAAGCTGGTGTTCGAAAAGAAAAGAAAAAAGAAGAAGGGAATCCCGTCAAAGAAGAAGCATATTAGAGTAATCAAAAGTCTTGGTTTTCTGAAGGTAGAGTCAACTCTCGCCTGCAGTGGATGGACAGGTGCAAACATTGAGGGGGCTTCTGTTATTTTCGCTCCCTCCCTCCTCCTCCTGCCCTCTTCACACCCCTGATGCCATGTCATTTTCCACTTAAAACCTTGCCCCTGTCTTCAATTTCACGCTTTGCTGCGAACGCGCCTCTTCTCTGTCTCTTCACACGTCTTCTGCGGCCATTATTTTCTGGTGCAATGCGGCTTTTGTTTCTTTTCCCCCCTCGTCTTGTCTTTTACGGGTATGTGAATGGATCTTTGCTTTGTTTTGTTTTTTGCTGCCTGTGATGGGCTACTGAATTGCGCTGGGTTGTGTTTGGAAGGGATTTTCCAAGAGAAGGTAGTGGAGTTTTATATGGGGCGGTATAAGATCAGTGATTCCCAGATGTTTATTACACGGTGATGAGTTTCGCTTGCTGTGGTATACACCTTTGATGTATTCAATGAGTAATGAGTGAGTTTTCAGTAACTTTGAAACAAAAGATAGGTGGGCAAAGTCCTCCCGTTTTTGCTCGTGAACCACATCCCGTCTTTGATAATGGAGGGGAAAGATAGCCCCTAGTACAAACGCAGTAGGACACAAAAGAAGCCCTCAGTGCAATGCATCTTGGGATGCTGTGAATAGTTTCGTTCTGTGCAGAACTTGAAAACCGTTCGGAGCTCACAAAAAAACTCATCGGCGAAATGCATTTCGGGATACAGATTGCTGCCTTGAATCGGTAGACAATATGTCGCAAACCAGCCCACATCGAACCTGGTAGGTTTGCATTTGCATTTACGAAACAATACTTCATATTCTGCCACTTATATGGCTTCTTCTTTCCCCTCTCTCCTCCCCTACTCCCTGGTCTTTGTCGACCCCCTTTTCTCTTTAGGCTAAGCCACGCACTGACAAATATTGAACATGAAATTAAACTATTTAGTTGTACACGACTGAAAAACTCAAATTGTATCCACACTCACAGCAACTTTTTAGTTGTGAAAAAAATAATTTCCCTCGTTGCTCAGCTAAAAACTTTGGAAAATAATCGATTATTTGGAAATTTTGTGTGGATTGCTGTAATGTGAGTTTGGCGATTTTTCACCTTCACTTTGGTGTTAAATTGTATGAAACTAAATGGTCAAAAACATGATTTTTTTGTTGTTGGTTATGATTTTTTTTTGTTGCTTAATGGATTAAACGTTACATTCCCTAATAAAACATTGTACCGTTAATCGAAATTATATGCCTGACTAGTTAATACTGCCACATTGACTCCTCTTTCGTCGTAGACAGTAGCGCGAACATAAGTCTCGCCAACATCAACTTTTAATTTTTTGGACGTCTTACCAAAAAATCACAATCAAAGTTTAGACTGATAACCTATCTTGTCTTTATGACTCCAAAAACTCATTACCACCAAAGTGGCATTTGTGAAGATTGACTCAAGTACTTTGAGTGGCTTTGGCCAAAATATTTTTTTTCTTTTTCGGATTTTTGTTTTGCGAAAGTCAGCAGACACCCCCAATCAACGAAGGCATCCCTGTTGACAGTAGGTGTTTAACGTCGCTCCACAGCTACACAGTTGATTATTGGTGACAGTATGGAATACATCTCAATGAAAAAACCAGGGAACACTGTTTAGCAACTTTCAATTGAGGGGTTTCAACTTTACATTTGAGGGGTCTCCAAATCACACATTACATAAATATTTAACATACCTAACATAGTTTGCTACTAAATTTACCTTTTAAAAAAATTACATTACAAACTTCAATAAACAAAATTGTCACTTGTTCGGTTAAATTTGTTCGAATATTGAAGAGAAAAAAATATATATATACAGAATATTGGGAATAATCATTACTTATTAATATGCTTTAATATATTATTTAAATCTATTTCATTTTAAAGCCCATAAGGGGTAAATTTATTAGTGCATGCAAAAGTTCGATGTGATGTCCCAGGCTATATTTGAGAGCAATGGCTCCATTTAAAGGCGGGATTCTCTTACAATCGGGCTCTTATAGGACAACATCTAGGTTGGCCCTCAACGCATGATATTTTGACACGGTACTATTTATCTACATAACAGCCCGATTAGTTTTTTACCAAGAGCATAGAAAACCAAATATTTCCGATCGCCGGTCCTGATAGGTCACCTTCACAATCCACAACGGCAACATAAAAAAAAATCCATCAAATTCTTTTATGCATAGACAAAACGTCATAATCTTTTTTTTTTCCGAAATCAATTTGCGATCAGTGAAAGTCGCCTACCTTTGGCGAGCGGCGCCAAGCGTCTCGAGCAAATTGATTAGGGAAGGAATGCCGCGAATGAAATGAAAAGAAACGCATTTCGGCGACCCATTATGTGCGACCCAAAAGGGACGCCGAGAGGTCGTAGCCAAATGGTCGCGTGACTCGCCAAAAAAGAAGAGTTTGACAGTCTTCTGATATATTTGTGCGTTTCGTGCACTTAAATCTGCAGAAGCTCGCCATTTTTCCGACCCCCCCCCCCCCCATTACTTAACGATCGTTCCGTGTTGCCAGTTTCTTTTTTCTTAAAATCAGTCCGGTTCTTCTCTTCAAATCTGAACACGGTAGATGTCACGAATCGATTAGTCGATGTCGTTTGGGCGATTCTGGTTGGACGATGTCTTGTCCATGTGGAATGGTAAATAGAAGGGATTATAAACGATGAGTGGAAAGTTACATTATTTTATTTAAAAAAAAAAGCGATATTTACACTCAGTGTCTGGTTACCAAATAGACCCAGCTCACTAGTTATATATCTAAAGGGTCCTCAATCAGCACATATAGGGATGACTAACAGCACAATCATTATATGTCCAATGATTGTGCTTTTAGACATCGATATTTACTATCTCTGACTTACTTAGCTAATAATTTTTTTGTGCATGGTAGCCTTGCCTAAAAATATTTGTTTTTGATATCTAATTGGAGAAACTGAGAACTAACAATGTTACTCGATGTTTGGGGAAAACCGAATCCAAATAGGTTGAGGAATGAGTACCCTCACTGTAAAAAAAGGTACTTAAAAATGAGTACCTGAACATATTCGTTTTTCTTTGAGTAAAATTGCATCGTAAATGAGCGATGACGTACTCAAATTTAAGCAACCGTACTTTCTAAAAAATGAACAGTGTGATTTAATATTGTTAATATCAGCTTCTGTTCAAGCCATGTTAACAAAGCAGCATGATAAACTTATAGTAGTTGTTCAGAAGATATTTTTCTACATGATTTGATGTCCATTTCTTAAATTGAAACTGGGTTATTATAACTCAGTTATCTTACTTACTTAAACTTATTATGCATTCGAAACCACGATAAGCATCGAATGTAATCAAAATAGAGTACATTTTACTTATATTTGATTACCTATTTTACACAGTGTAAGAGTACCCAGTACTTTTCTTCGTGTGTTTTAACACATTTTTAAACTTATAGTTTATTTAAATGGCAATTAAGAATAATACTTTAAATGCACATGTTCCAACGTTGATTCATTGCAATGGTGGTCCCATATGATAGCGTGTCAATTTTGAAAAAGACACGACTAAAAAATGAGTCTATGATTAGATGCTTACCTATATAGGGTACCTCCATAAATCACTTTCAATAAATATCGATAATTACATTGAATCCATATCCTCAGCACCGCAGTTCAGTGCTTATGTGTTAAACCACTAGGGCGGCGTTAAGAAGTTAAAAACAGAATAAATGTTAAAAACGATGTGCCAAAAGAAAGGGGAGTAAAGTAATTGAGTTGTAATAACTCAGTTTGTATTTAAGCAATCGACATCAAATAATATGGGAAATTCTCTTCTCTACAGCTATTTTAAGTGTGTCATATTTCATTAAGATATCTTGAATATAAGCTGATATAAGCAATATTAAACGCTTTCCTACTTTTTGAGAAAGTACCGTTACTTGCATTTGAGCATGCCATACGCCCTTTTACGATACAATTATACTTAAAGAAAAACGAGTAGGTTTAAAAACTCAGTTTTAAACACCTTTTTTTTTACAGTATAGAATTAAATTTTGAGATTTATTGTTTTTATTGATTTTTGACTGATCCCGATAGTTATAAAAATACAGTTCGTGAAATAGTATTTTTTAAATAAAAATAATACACTTAGAAAAATTTAATGATTAATTTGTGATTATTTTTAATGATTATTGTGATGAATATGAGAATTATTGGTAAAAATAATTAAATATTACATATAAATTATTTTAAGTAATATTATTTTGAATATTTATTTTAAACATTACTATTGTATTTTCTAGGTTAAAGAGCACATTAATTTCTTGGGCTACGTTGCATGCAGGTAAGAATTCTTGTTATTTATTCGAAGAAACTTTATAGTATTTTCTTAAACCATTAAATTATAAAATTTGATATGCTCTTTTATCTTAAAAAGTCACAATTGTACAATAATATTTTAAGGAAATTGCAATGTCATCTTCTTTTCGCACAAAATGTTGAGTTTAATTTTAAAAAGATGTTTTTGTTCACAACTTACCTTAAAGTATAAAATATATTAAAATATTAAAAAGATTTTAAAACAACAAATTATTTCATTTGTATGGTTATAGTCTTTTATATTAACAGACGTATAGTTTTATTATTATACTTATCTAAAAGGGGGTGGGGGTATTTAAAAAGTTTGTCTTTACATTTTTAAGAATATAACTACAAAAATTATAGAACCGGTTTGGAAAATTTTCATGGAAAATATTAATTAAAATTAAAAATGAAACTTAAAAAAAAATACAAAACGTTTTCATATAACTATAACCATAATTAATATTTAGACGATACATTATTTTTTTGCATGATTTATTAAATTAATCGATATAGTTTTCATGTCGATTACATTAATTGATATTGTTTATTATACAGGGTGGTCACAAACTGATGGGCGATGATCAGTGTTTGGCTATATCACATTTTTTATTATTGGTATAATAAAACGTTTCTGCACAATTTCTTTGTGTTTATTTTAAACAAGTTGTTTATCATTGCTAGCAACGAACAAATCAGTTAAAATATAATACAAAGAAGGGTTTATTATGTGTTGTTAAACAGCCAATCAAAGACCATCGTCCAGAAATGTTTGACCTCTTTTCATATTTATCTAATATTTTTAAAGGATGGTAAGTCTCTGCATTTTTAGAATATAGCTATTGAATTTTTTGGAAATTATTTGTAGAATATATTGTTAAAATTAATGGTGTAAGGCTGATTTTTTACACACGGGGGAAACAGGAGCCGGTGTATGGAGGCAATGTTATCCAATTAGTCTGATCCGGCATTGTATACCGTTAAATTTCATCCGGTGCCGACTCCGGTTTTCCCGGTGTGTAAAAAATCAGCCTTATTTCCGAAATAAATGAATTACAAAACAAAAACTATAAAGCTACATGCAGAATTAGCTGGATTGATTAGAAAATATATTTAAGGAATACCATTTCAATACATCTTGCAATTATGGCTTCCTCTATCATGGTCATCATGCTGGTCAATGCCAACAACAAATAAATGATCAAATCCATATTTGGCAGCTTTCCGAGACCGGTGACAATTCCTATCTCCAATCCATCCCATTTTCCCCACTTCAATCAAGAAAACAAATTCAGCTGCTATTAAAATAAAAAAATCCAACAAAATTCTTCACCCTTTTCCTTCAAGACACCACCAATTCGGGCAGCGAAACGCCGCAGAACATAATGACCATCCAAACCCAAAACATCCCGCTGCCGGTCCACCGCCGCAGTCCGGCACCTTTGTTTACGCGACCATTATATGCGATATGAAAATAATATAATAACGATTGACTTATAATGGCGGACACACAACCGAAAATATAAAGATAACTCTCTCCATATAATTCGTACGGACGAAATCTTCCACACACCGTACAGGGGCTCTCATGTTATTTTGCCACTCAAACCTCATTATTTTGTCATTAGATATGGTTCGGCGAAACGGTTGAGTATAGTTAAAGAAAAACGATGGCGCAATAAAAACATTCTTCCCTTAGAAATATATCTCCGGTAATTGAATTTTTGTATTTGTGTATGATTTTTGTCTTATTTCCCGCAGTAGGCGCCCACAGGGTCGTCTGGGGAGTGAGGACTTGGAAGGGGTAGGGTTAGCGAAAGGGGATGCTCCACGCTTGGCTTCACATTTATTAGGGTTTGTGAATCGTACAATTAGAGGGTTGGGATGGGGCGATGCAAATGCTATTGATTCTCAAATCTCGGACTGAGGTCCGAGGGGAGAAACGTCCCACGAAGAAATGTTTGTAATATTCTTTTTTTATATCTGGTGCGGTTTGGTTTGGTTAATGAACGTCGCACTAGAGCTGTACTGTGGGGTCTATCGCCGACTTGTCTCGAGGGAAAGACATGGGAAAGATGCCTCGTATTTTTGAACCATGGTCAGATGACGAGGACAACACCTGAGCTGGCGCCCGACGCAACATCAATAGGGGTCAGGATATTGGACACAGTTCAGATATATCGTGCACCAGTTCCGTATACATGCCAGTATAATTTGTTGGATGTTCTGGACGACTTTGTAGTATTTTTGTAGCGAAGACGGCAAACTTCCGTTCGCAAGATCACTAGTTTTTTCTTTTTCTTTGTAAAGTCCATCGCAAGGCTTCGAACCAACAATCCTCTGACTACTGGCTGAACGCCTTTATCCACTCGCCACATATCTGATGCGAAATGTAGTGTAAAGGTTGTTTGACTGAACTTCACACTAGAGCTGCACAATGGGTCATTGGTGATAAATGGAGATATATTCCAAAGGGAAGACCCGGAAACACTGCCTCGTAATTTTAAGATGACAAGGGCAACATCTGTCAACTCATTATTTAACCCTGCAAGGCTCGCGCTCCTCAATATAAAGATAATCGAATTGGAGGCGAGACGAATTGGAAAAATTCTTACAGGAATGACATTATTTATTATAAGGGACTAGTCACTTATTACGCCTGAGGAGATCGCAAAAACTATTCCAAATTGTCAATTTCACCAGATGATTTCGCTCATAAGGAGAAAAGAGTGATCAGAGATTCGAGTGGTTGTTGGTTTATTTTCTTTAATGGTTATTGTATCGCTCGGAAAAGTAAGATAAAAATTGTTTTACCTCAACTGAATAGATGTATGAATATTTTACAATAGCCTTTTACATTACAGATTGAAGCAAATTACTTTAAGCATTACAATTTGAATATGAAAGTTTTTTTTTATTAATGTAAGAAAGTAAACTGTGACTGTTAATGCTACGTATGATAGGAAGTTAGGCACCGATACCCGTAAAGTTTTGAAGTACAGCAAAGCACTTATGGGGTGTAAATGCACTGTAAAAATCTACTTAAAAATAAGTGCCTGAATGTACTCGGTTTTTTTTAAAGTATAATTTCAGTTTTCACTCTAGGCGTTTTTTGGATGGCGGTCCGCCCAGCTCGCCCTTTTTTCATCACAATAGCGCCTGCATGCCCCTTTTTAAAAAATGACGCCCTCTTTTGAAAAAATTGCGCCCCTCTAACCCATTTCAGTCAAGCATAAGGGTCCTTGCTTCCCCTGTCCTTAGAAAAAGGCATCGATTAAAATTATTGTTTGTGTAAATTAGAATTAAGTGAATTATGATAGTAGAAAAACTCATGAGAAACTGAAGTCAGCAAAGGGCATTCCACAAATCCTATTGGTTGCCTGCGCCCGCATGTGAAATGCTAAGTTTTTTTGGTTTTTGTTTTTGTAAATGATGGTTTGGGGCAAGGTTGCAAGATTAGGCATCTTATTACCAAATTTTGGATTTAAGTTGCCTTTTCATCAGTTTTGTAAAGGGTCTGATTAGGGCTACTGACAGATTTGATTTTTAGGAAGAACAGTAATTTTTAAATGACAAATTTTGGATTTTAAGTAGTATCTTCATAAAGAGACATCAATTCTGTACTGGTCTTTCTTTTGAGATAGGCCCCGAACCGTCAACAATAGTCCAATATGCAGCTCTAGCGCAATGTCAACCAACAAATCGGAACTTTTTTTTATTTGGTGATACGTCTGATGTGTCAACGGGTGCCCACGTTAACCCCCATTTTTTTTTTTTTTTAAAGTGTCCTTTTAAAAACAAGAAGTGCCTTTTCAAAAACGGGGTACCCTTTTCCTGCCGACAGTGCACTATCCCTTTTTATTTCTAGAATGAACACTGATAATTGCATCATTAATGAGCGATGACATATTCAAATGTAAGTAACAGCACTTACCCAGAAATAAGCACATTTGGATATATTTAATTTAGATATTACACATTACGATATAAGGAATGTGTAATAAACGTACATTTATAATTCTAAAATATTTCGTAAACATTCCGAAGAATAAAAATTATGCGGGCCTACTTACAGAACTACTTAAGCATGTACTCAAAATGAGTGCATGTCTTTTTCACATTTGAGACTAATGTATCGGTGCTATGATAAGCATCGAATGTATTCAAAAATGAGTCGAATATATTAAAAAATGAGGACTAATTTTCAAGTACATGTTTTTAACAGTGTAATGACGATATTTTAACTGATTAAAACGGTGTAATGACGATAATTTAACTGATTAAAACAGTGTAATGATGATATTTTAACTGATTAAAACAGTGTAATGACGATATTTTAACTGATTAAAACAGTGTAATGAGGATTTTTTAACTGATTAAAACAGTGTAAGGACGATATTTTAACCGATTAAAACAGTCTAATGACGATATTTTAGCTGATTAAAACAGTATAATGACGATATTTTAACTGATTAAAACAGTGTAATGACGATATTTTAACTTATTAAAACAGTGTAATGACGATATTTTAACTGATGTCTAAGCTGACCAGTTGGACAAATTTTCTTTTATGTTAAGAATAAGCAAATATCCCGAACAGTCTTCAATGGATCATTTACAGCTCTAGTGCCACGTTAATTAAACTAATCGATCCTAATTTTTATGGCTGTAAAATAATTACATAGCACAAATTATTTCGAATAGCTTGATATGAATCGCGTATTAAGTAGTAATAATAACACATTTATCAAACAGTAACATAAAAGTAACTAAATTATCCGGTTTTTCGAGCTTTAATTTACAACAGTTGAAATATTGCTTTCATACTGCAACAAGCTGTCAGAGATTGGGTTTCGCATACATGCACTTAATTGCCGACCACTTTTGAGTGGTTTTTAATAAGATAAATTTATACACTAGTATTATTATAGTGTCACAGATGCATTTCTTACCGCACAATGAAAATGCTACAATTACTCGAAGTGGCCTTCGTTAGTCTCCATAAATTCAAATCTAATTCTGAGAACTTTTGAAGTCGTTTACGTATTTCTTCATTGTCAAAATGTGCGTAGAATTTCAATCCGACTGAGCTGTACAAGCAATAAATGTGTTGACAAACAAATTAATTTGATGAATGGGAAGTCATAATGTGTTAAACATGTTCTGACATGCAAGGCCGATTTAAATGGCCTGACAATGTGCGTACAACAACGATATGTCACCTCCAGTGACATCTGTATGCGACTTTGTGGTAATTTCTAGACTGGGTAGGTTTGCAGTATTGCGGAAGATGGCCTCGAAGTCGCAGTTCTTCATTTTCCGATTGTTGCAACTTTGGCAGGGAGATTTGTTGCAAGCAGATACCCATCGGACTTCCACGAATTATATTCATTGACATCCAACCACTTTCGCATTCAAGGTGTCCTGAGGCGCTCGCCAAGGTTGAAAAGTCCTCTCACGTCAGCGGACACGCCTACCACTTTTGGCGAAAAATCCCAAATTTGGCAATTTGCAATATTTTTTGAAATCGTTAAAATATGGTGTTAACAGGATATAATTGATGCTTTTATGGTGATTTAATCCGCTACAAATAGTTCGATTGACATAAATTTGTTATAGACCAATTGTAAATTATGTGCCTGCGTCGATGCAATTAAATCATAAAATAAAGCAAAGCACATATAGGGTGGAGTGGAGGCAGATCCACTGCGTTAGGGGTAATGAGCTGAAATAATAACTGGAGGGATGACTACGCGTGCGCGACCACTTTACACCTTTTTGAGTGCCAAGGTAGAAACATATCGTCCTTTCGCATGGTGTTTGTCATACGATGAAGAGCATATATCCTTAAAACCACATTTCTGGCTTAAAACTACATTAAATGTTACGCATTCAATATTTTTAAATACTTGCTTTCTTGCTTACAAGAAAAATATGTAATAATTAATTAATCAAATACCCAAGACGACTAACTGCGCAAAAGCAAAGGTAGAATGTTTTCTCAGTCCTCTCTTTCAAACAGTATTCATCCGCGCGACTCCTCTTATCTGTGTAATATATTCTATATTTCTATTATCTGCATAACCTGACCGTCTCGCCCTATTTGTTTTTTTAATTATCATAAATGTGATATTATCTTTATATATTGTATTATATTTGAAGAGTATATTACATTTGCAGAGTCACCCCGAGCGAAAACAATGAAGGTCCACTTTTTGTTGAAATCGATTTTCTGTATTAAATTTGTCTGTAGAAGATCGGAATGCCAGGTAAAGTTATGAGGCATAAAACTTCCTCTTTCCTTTTTTGCAAGGGGTCCGGTAGCCCAGTGGATAAAGGCGTTCAGCTGGTAATCAGAGGATTGCTAGTTCGAGCCCGTGCGACGGACTTGACAAAGTAAAGTAAAAAAGTAATGATCTTGTGATCGGAGGGTTGGCAGCTTCTCTACAAAAATATTAGAAAGTTGTCCAGAATATCCAACAAATTATACCGTCGTGTAAACGGGACTGGTACATGATAAATCTGATCGGGGTCCAAAGTCCTGACGCCTATTGAAGGCATGGGTACCACTTCAGGTCCTCCTTGTCATCTGTTGTCCTCGTCATATGACCATGGCTTAAAGATACGAGGCATCGTTCCTGGATCTGTCATCTGATCATGGTGCCAGCTCGGATGTTATCCCCGTCGTATGACCATGATTCAAAAATACGAAGCATCGTTCCCGGGTCTTTCCTTCGAGATGGGCCCCGAACTGTCTCCAACAGCCTACTGTATGTAGGTCTAGTGCATAAAAGCTCTAGTGCGACGTTAATTAACCAAACCAAAACCTTTTCTGCAAAATCTGTTTGATTTTTGGTTTGGTTAATTAACGTCGCACTAGAGCTGCACAGTGGGCTATTGGCGACGGTTCGGGGCCTATCTCGAAGGAAAGACCCGGGAACGATGCTTCGTATTTTTGAACCATGGTCAGATGACGAGGACACCTGAGCTGGCACCCAACGCCTTCAATAGATGTCGGGACTTTGGACCCCGATCAGATGTATCGTGCACCAATCCCCCGATCGCAATATCACTACTTTTTACTATTCTTTAGTCTAGTCCGCGCAAAGGTTCGAACCGGGGACCCTTTGGATTCCCAGCTGACGCCTTAATCCACTCGGCCACGGAGGCCCCTGTCTGTTTGAATCTTCCCCTTTCATTTATAAATTTTTGAATCCAAAGTATTTTAACTTTTGGCGATCGAAAATTGGCGATTTCGGCCATCCAACTTCAGCAGCCCTGCAGCCAGTGCAGACAGAACCTTGCCAATTACCAGCTATGCAAATCTTTGGATCATTAAGAGCCGCCTCTCATTGCGTCTCGGGCGACGCTCAAGTGTCCCGGACAATGGGATAATTAAAGCAAAGCAGGGGGGGGGGGGATCGGTTTGCTTTAAATGGATCATTCTGATCCATTTGATCGCGTGATCCCCTGGTTGAAACCATTGTTTTGTTTCCCCGATCATTGTTCGCCTTCGAGTAAACAAGAACTTCGGATTCGCGTGCAATCAGCCTTGCGTCACGGAGCAAAATGGTCGCGTTTTCCGTTTATTTTTTCTTTTTTCTATTGCCCTTTTTGTTTGACTCCATGTGATAAGTTTGGCGATAAAGAGATTATGAGCGATAATGTTTTATTAGTAAAAATGGGGGGGTCGTGAATGTGACTGTAGGCAGCTTTTTTTTTTGCCACCGATTTTGTCGGCGGTGCTTAATTGCTCTTTGCACGTGCCATTGTTGCGGTCGACTTGGCATGCTCAGTTTTTGGTATGGGAAATGCGTACAGAGTAATTATGTGGGAAATGTGCCATTTTAATTACTAGGCATGGTGTCGAGGAGTTGGAAAGTTGTTAAGGGATTTGATACGATTTGCATCGTAGGATTCGCAAACATTGTCTGAAATTCGAGCTGAGAACCAATGGCAAACTTTGAAGTTCAAACCATCAGGATATATATATAGCTATATAATCACCAGAGCCTGATCACCGAATATGCCCCTGAAGCCTAAGCTTACACTTTATATTTTTGAGGGGCCCTCACATCACAATTTTATATAAATAATTAACAGCCCTTACATAGTTTGCTCTTAAAAAATGCCTAGTCAAGTATTTATTTAGGGTATCTGGAAGATTTTTGTGTTATTGAATTTTAAACTTCATAATAGCTAGAATAAGTTATTTTACTACTTATAACTTTCGCACGGATTTGAAAAAAATGTAAGGTGAAATGCAAGCTGACTCTTTTAAAGTCCCACAACTTTTGTGCCACAATTGGATATTGAAAATGGGCTTACTTAGATTTAACATTAAACTAATTGTAATTGTACCGCTGACTCAAAACAATTTTTGTCTCGTGATCACTAACTGTAACTACTGAAAAGCTCAAAAATTGTTTCATCTATGGGCGCCTTGAAGTCAATGTGGAAGCAGCCATACTGTACCCCCCAAACAAAATTTTAAGTGATTTTGAGGTGTTTTTAAATAGCATTGTTGAATCCTTAAATTTATATAAATATTATATTTTCTTCTTATAGAACTAATTTTTAATTGCCAAACAAATAGTTTTTGCTCTTGTTTCTTAACCACTTTGACTTGCAAATTACTTTCTATTTTAATAGAAGTGTGCATTTAAAATGGGGTTCAAAAGAAAATAAAAAAAAAACTCAGCCAAAAGCAATACATGTCGGCTTATTTTAACATGAAAAATATACGAAATATTGCGATAGCAATAAAAATGGGGAAGAGTTGATACCCCTTCAATTGGCTTCAAGTCAACAAAATGTCTTGCCCAACCCAATATTTACAGTTAGAGATCAGTGCTCACGATACATAAAGAAATTTATGCATTTTCAGTGTTTAATATTTTGTTTTCGAACACATCCGCGTTGTTCGATTTTATTAGAATATATTTTAATGGTCATTAAACTAAAATAAAAGATGGTGTTATTCGCAGACTCTCTTAGACAAATAAAAGACAATAGATAAGGTTAACATAATAAGCTTTCTTATTTGATTACCCTCCTGTAATATTTAACCCATACGCCATTGTGTTGAAATACATGATAATGTTTTCAATCCTCGTCACCATGGTGCGATTATCATCAAACAGCCAGTGTATCCCCGAGTCTACCTAGACATCCATAATGATTACGAACGACTCCAAACCGACTAGGCGTTTGTATAAACACACGCCTCAATTACAATCGTCGAATCTATCATGCGGAAGACAAACGGAATACGCAGTTGTCAAACACAGTGAAATTACGTTCCATATTTTTTCAAAAGAAAAAAGATCTCATCCAGACGAACTCTCACACATTCTCCCGCCCTCCGGGCATCATTTCGTTTTCGCAATCGGAGCCAATTAACGAAGCCACGGATAATTAAAAGGGTGAGCGTACGACCCGGTTAATTGAGGGTCCGTTTAATTGAGGGTCTTCGGGAATGATCCATCTCTCTGGTAAGAAAGACGCCCCGTTTTTCATACCGGGTGGGAAGGAATGGCTACCGGTTGCCCACAAAGGCTTTTTGGGAATTCCTCGGAGGGAGGCTCGTAATTTATCAAGGTTCGATCTGTTTGTTATTAGGGATTTGTGTGGGACGGGAAATCGTAGGGTGCGATTAGAGGGTAGATTTACCTTCGCTGCTTGTAGCTGTCGATGGGAGTTGAACAGGGCATTTCTCAGAAGGGAAGGACGTTTTTCATTTGAGAGATCGAAGGATGTCACGCATCCGACGTTTAGTGGGAAGAGTTTGTGCGGGTTATAATTTTAAGTTCCATCAACAACATCAACTCTTTGAATTTTAGTAGAAATTGTGAATGTTAAGTGTGTATCCGGATAATCGATTATCCGGATAATTTTATAATTCACGAAAAAAGGTTATTTATTATTGAAAAAAAAAGATATTTTCTTTAGCGTGTACTATAATTTAAAGACTATTAAAAATAATCGATAAGAAACTTTAAAAAGGAGGATTTTGCGAATTATAAGTTCCATCCACAACATTAATTCTTTGAATTTTAGTAGAAATTGTGAATGTTCTGAAATCTGAATAATTTCTTGCAAATATATATATATATATTTTAGTGGAGTATAACTCCAATTATCCGGATCAATTAGGACCTGGTCGCATCTGGATAATCGATTATCCAGATAATTTTATAATTCACGAAAAACAGTTATTTATTACTGAAAAAAAAAACTTGCTTTATCATGTAATATAATTTAAAGAATATTAAAATTAATCGATACAAAACTTTTAAAATGAGGATTTTGCGAATTTTAAGTTCCATCAACAACATTAACTCTTTGAATTTGAGAAGAAATGGTGAATGTTTTGAAATTTTTTACTTTTATTTCAGTTAATAATTTCTTGCAAATATATATATCTTAGTACATTAGAACTCCAATTATCTGGATCAATTGGGATCATATCGCATCTGGATAATCGAATATCCGAATAATTTTATAATTCGTGAAAAGTGGTTATTTCTTACTGAAACGAATAAATTTTGCTTTAGCATGTTATATAATTTATAAAATTATTATTAAAAACAATGTCATTCACCGACAAGAAACTTTTAAATGTGGATTTTTCTGATCTATTTGTATGATCCGGATAATTGGAGTTCGGATAATTGGAGTTCCGAGAAAAAAACCACTTTTTTATAAACAACTATTTTTAAAAAATCGGTCGCTTTTCTTTTAAAAGTCCTTTAACACGTTCGCTGCCACTGACGCGCTGGCGCGTGATACATTCTTTAAAATAACACGTAAAAGGCAATAGTCAACTTGCATCCTTTTAGACATCGGCAGTAAAAGTGTTAAGGAAAAAAGTTCCATTGTAAAGGACAAGATATTGCCCACTGGATAAACGCGTTCGGCTAGTAATCACAGGATTGCGAGTTCGAGCCCGACAGTTGACTTGACAAAAGAAAAGTAAAAATGGTGTGATTTTGCGATCGTTGGGTTGCCAGCTTCGCTACTAAAATACTAGAAAGTCATCTAAAAAATATCCCAAAAAAATTATACTGGCGTGTATACCAGACTGGTACACGATAAATCTGATCGTCCAATAACCTGGTGCCGCTTCAGGTTGCGTTGGGTGCCAATTCAGGTGTTATCTTGTCATCTGAATGTGATTCTAAAATACATGGTATAGGGTTTGAATGTTTGTGTGTGTTGTTGTCTATCACGAGGATTAAGCATATAAGGATGACGGAGATAAAGCAACCTATATCAGGCGAGCAAAGATCTCTTAACTTACCAATCAAATGAAACTTTTGCCATGTCCTATCATATAGATTCAAACTCACAATCCTCTGATTGCTAGCCGGATGTCGTATTGAGCCATCGGGACTCGTTAAATGTTCAGATATTTGGTTCTCCTTTTTTTCAAATTTTCAACGTATTTTGTATAAAAAATTTTAAAAATTTGATTGTTACATCTTTTAATTCCTTTTCGGATTTCCTATGTGACACACTATTTCATTCATCAAAATCCGATTTTGTCCCCATATTGAAATCAACTTGACAAAGATCTAAATCAGTTCATGGGTCGATGCATTTAATAAAAAGTTATTTGCATTTTCCCCCGAATCTCCTTTAGTGACAAAACACGTTTCGAACGTTTGTTCTTCAAATAGGTGAAGATATATAACCAACACACTTACCTTCTAACACCTCTTCCATAAATAATTGAAAATAAATTCGATTCCGGTATCCAGCATAAACTGGGACAGTTATTTTAAGCCGGAGTTGTGATACGATTCCGTTCTGTATTCCAGGTCAACTTATGCAAATCACTTCTTGTTGTCCACACGCGGTCAATTCGCGAAGACATATTCCTCTTGACCTTCGATCACGACTTTGGCTTTTTTGGGGGTTATTAATCGAATCAATCCTAATTGATCGCCCACGTTCGCATCACGACCGAAGGCGCTTCGACACCTTGTTTCTGTACACTCGTCCAGTGCTGCCAGATTTGGCAAAAAAATATCCTATTTGGCGATTTTTATATTGTAATTTTATTTTAAAATGGGTTTGGTTTGGTTAATTAACGTCGCACTAGAGCTGCACAGTGGGCTATTGGCGACGGTTTGGGGTCTATCTAGAAAGTTTTGGTTTGGTTTGGTTAATTACGTCGCACTGGAGCTGCACAGTGGGCTATTGGCGACGGCTCGGGGTCTATCTCGAAGGAAAGACTCGGAAAACCATGCCTCGTATTTTTAAAGCATGGTCAGATGACAAGGACAACACCTGATCTGGCACCCAACGCCTTCAATAGACGTCGGAACTTTGGACCCCGATCAGATTTATCGTGCACCTGTCCCGTATACACGCCGATAAATGTTGTGGATGTTCTGGACGACTTTTCTAGTATTTTGTAGCGAAGTTGGCAACCCTCCGATCACAAGATCACTACTTTTTACTTTTTTTTGTCAAGTCCTTCGCACAGGATCGAACAAAGAATCCTCTGATTCCCAGCAGACGCCTTTATCCACTGGGTCACGGAAGTCATCAAGCATTGACGAATATTTGTTTTTCATCGAACGTGACCATATTTATGCCATCATGATATTTGCCACGGAGTTTAAGTGTCGGAATACTCTAAAAGTTTAACATGATGTTTCGATCTCATGATAACCCGTGTAAACTAAAAGCCCATGAATTAGAATAATTATATAGCAGGTTTTAGATTCAGCAGATTTTATAGGTATATGTTGTGCTTGACACCACGAGGTCCAAACCACACTACATACGTGCTTTTCCATATTTGAAACCTATATTTCAAGATTCTGCACGCATCGTCGCCTAATTTCCTATCGAAGAAAATTATATAAATCTTGTTATTTGTCATGTTGAAATATATATATATATATATATATATATATATATATATATGATAAATGTTTTGTGTACTGTTGTAGTTTGGCGACTTCAGAATGTTTGATGTTGGCAGCCCTTGGCACGATCGGAAAGCAAAATGGCGTCGGATCTGAACCTCATGGCTGCCCTCACGGTTTCGGCGTTAAAGCGTTAAATATCACCCGTGGCAGTCATTATGCCGGTGGGAGGGGGGGGGTGGGGGGAGTTGAGAAATGATTCTCGTCATGCGTGCTGATGCGCAATGAGGATTTTTAACGCGTATTTTGTTTGAATTCGTTGCTGCTTTGCGCAATCTCAATTTGTGTAGCGAATCCCGACAAACGAAGATTAACGAGCAATGAACTTTTTTGTTTCGAGTCAGAGGTGTTGCTGAAATTTCCGAATGATTTTTCATTTTTCCAATATTTTTCTTCGTAATTTGGTTCTGTATTTGAATTACGGTGATCCAGTACACAAAAAATTGTAAAATTATCGTTATATTTTTAATTTCCTAAAATTATTGTTTGGAAACTTCTAAATATGCTTGCAAAATTCTAGAAACTGCATCTATGTTTTTAAGGAGTTATTTGGGGTTTTTATGCTGGATGACAGGAATGTTTTTTAAGGAACAAAAACTTTAAATAATTTTTTATACAGCGTTTGGGTTTCCTTGATATTAAGTTTTTTGAAACGCTAACGCAATATTTTATTATTGACGAAGAAATATATAAATTTTTATACATATTGTAAAATATGTGTATATTTTAATTGATACGCGAATTAGCTTTATAAGTAGTATTTTTTTTTTTTAAATTACTTAACTAAAAAAAATTAGTTTTAAGGAAAAATTTTGTGTTCTTATGAATAATTATTTCTATTAAAATCAAATACATGTAGTATACAAAATTTTAATGCCCAATTCATATGCCTTATATTTTAAAGGACCTGAAAAAAAAATGGTAAGAAAATATAAATATTAAAAAAAAACAAAAAACTTTGGTGTTTTAAAAAAGTTTAAAAAATCGAAAAATTTTAAATTTTGAAAAAAAAATACAAATTACTAGGGAATTTTTGTGGGAAAAAGTGTTCTCTTGGAAAAATTTAAATAATATACATTAAGACATTGATTCAAAAAGTCAAAAATAAAAAAAAAAATTAAGTGTTTCCATGTCCCTTTTAAAGAGTAAACCAGAATCCCCTATGAAGTTAGCTCTAACTTATAATCTAAGTTCCTTCAATTCACGGCCATGTTTAGAAAATTCAATACCATAGGCACAATAGCACTAATGCGGTTCTTTTAGTACAAAAAAGCCTTACAGAAGGAATCACATACCCTATTAAGTTAATTATTCATTTAAAAACAGGAAATTACAACGTTTTTAGGAAAAATGGCTAAAAAAATTACAAAACATTGCAAGAATAGCAACGAATTTTTGGACATATAGTTAACTTTTAGACAATGTATGTGTAATTATATAAAAGTTGGGCCCACTAAAGACAAGGGGCTAAGATCGCAATGGCTCTGTGCAATGTGCATTAGTGGACATCTATATATTCAGTGTTAGAACTGTCGCTTTCTATTTCAGGATATATATTTACTAAGGATGCACGGTATAAGATTGATTCAATTCAGCTAAGAAGGTCAACAAGAAACTATTGAAATATTGTGATAATGTAGATTTTTCTTACTGCTATTTAAGAGTTTCATGTAGGCTGAAACTGTTGAAAACCTACAATTTGTTTAAAAGTATTCTGCTGAAAATTTCGGAAACGAAGAAATATATTCCAAAAAGCAACAATTTTATGTCAAAGTTCCTTGCTGATTTTTTTTAGCGGGGAAGAGGATATTTAAAAAAAGTAATACAGCTGTTTTTCAGAAATAATTTGGTTAATGACAATGCTAGTTAAAGTGGAATAATCAGCAACATATGGGGAACTTTTTTTTTTCCGAAAGATAATATTTTCCTGGCTGGGAGTTAAGGGTTGAAACAAACGCCGCATCCCTCCAAAATTCAGGAGATTTACTTCTAAAGTTTATAAGTAAATCGACCTGAATTTCGTCGCCATACAGTGCTCAGTACGGTTCTTGAATCACAGCCAGGAAAACGTTCCCTTTTGAGAATACACTGTAAAAAATGTGCTTAAAATGAGTACACGGACGTACTCACTTTTCTTTGAGTACAATTGCATCGTAAATGAGCGATGACGTACTCCAATTTAAGTAATCGTACTTTCGCAAAAATGAGCAGTGTGATTTAATATTGCTAATATCAGCTTCTGTTCAAGCCATCATAACAAAACGATCTGGCAAACTTAAAATATTTGTTCTGAAGATGGTTTTTCACATTATTCGATGCCGATTGCTTAAATGGAAACTGAGTTATCACAACTCAATTAACTTACATCCCATTCTTTTGCCACGTCTTTTTAACGTTACTTCTGTTCATAACTTCTTCGCATAGTTCTCGTAGTACAACGGATATAGCCCATGATTTCGATGCAGACGACGTCAGGCTGACGGGTTTGGGTTCGACTCCCGGTAAATCCTGTTTGTAATTGTTGAAAGTTATTGAAAGTGATTTATGACTGCAGCCTATGAAGGCAAGCAACTGTTCTTTTTACTCATTTTTGAGAACATGTCCTTTTCAAAAATGAAACTTATGTATTCGGAGCTATGATAAGAATCAAATGTAATAAAAAAATGAGTGCATTTTACTAATTTTTAAGTACCTATTTTTAACAGTGTAAGCTTCTCATATATAGGAATAAAGCGTTGTCGAATATTATAACATGGTTCTTAATTATATATTAGAATATGTTTTTGTTGATTTATAAAAAAAATATTAGGGAATAAGACACCATGACTCTCCTGTACAGAGAACTGTAGGTATTGCGTACTTTATTCAACATTTTCTCACAGAATACTTTATGGATGATAAAAAAAAACACGAAGTACTCACGTCTGCGCAAATAACCAACTCTCTATGCGAGCAGGCCCAAATGCATACCGATAACTGCCTGTTATCTGCCCTTGACAAGTTCCAAAAAGAAAACGCCACATAAAAATCACAACAAAAAGAAACTCATCAAAGAGAATAAAGAGCCACCACATAAAGAGGTAGCAGGGAACTTTGCCTTTTAATTGTCGAAGTGAATGCACAGTCTGTTTACCTGGCGATTTCGGAAGGAGCGAGCGAAACGCCAATGTAAATTGAATAAAAAGGGGGCACCGCGGGGGCCCCTTGTCAGTGATTAGCACAGTCGGACTGACATTTAACAGAGCTCACAATCAACAGGTGTCAGGTAAAGTTTTCCAGCTCAGCGGGGCGCCCAGCCCCTTCTTTATGCAGCCGGCCCCATTACTCATTTTCTTTTCTTCTTCTGCCCCTGCTCATCATTTTCATTTTCTTATTTTTTTGGGACTGCGGGCCTGGCGAAAATGAAGATACATACTCTTATCGTTTTTCTGTTCGGGCTTCTGTCGAGAATCAAGAGACAGGTTTATTTGTCTGGGCATCGGGGAGATGAGGAATGGACGGGTCTGTAATTTGTGGTGTGGATATCCATGGAATTGTTTCGTGATTGCTGTCTCTGTGAATTATTCAATAAATGGCTCTGTGGGCCATTTGAATATATCGCCAGCCACGAGTCGGCTTCTTAGACTTTCATACTTTAAGTTAAAATGGAGGAGCATTAGTTGAATTTTGATGAAGGTTTGGGTATTAATGCTTGCCTTACACTTATGGTAATATAAAAGATTTGAATTACATTGTTTTGAGTCTACTATGTTAATAGCATATAATATAATAGCACAGCAATTGTACTAACTTATTCATAAAAAAATACACTATCATTATGTGCCTGCACTTTATAGAGTCTTATTATATATTAGGAAATAGTAACGTGTTTATTAAATTAATATGCTTGGTGTTTTTAATTGTATAGACACTTTTTTAGATGTCTGAAAACATATTTGTTATTATTTAACTTTATAATGACTTACATAACGGTTATTTATCGGAGTTTATTATTTTGAAAATATTTTTCGTTTAAAGATATTTTTATCATTACTCTTGTACCAAAGTATATTTAAGACAATATTTTTACTATTTTCTAGTCCGCCTAATATTTAAGTAAGCAAGTGACTTCTTAATTTTCTCTGTAGACTTCTCAAATTGGACTCTTTAATGCTGCATTTACTCAGACTAAAGTTCACCTCAAGTACGTCAAAAACACATTTTCAATGTATTAAAAATATTACCAACTATTGTAATTTAAAAGAAGTGTTTACAAATTATATTAAATATTTTCAATACAATGTTACTAATAATTTTTCTTAATAACGTTCGTTTCTTTAATTATATTAATATTATTAAAACAGATAAAAATAAAGTAGACAAAATTTCAGTATTGTCTGAAATACCAACAGATTTCAATAATTAAAAGCATATTTACAATCGAATTAAAATTTTAAAAATTATTTGCATGCAATGTCGGTCATATCCATGCAGAATAAAATTATCGAAATGACTGGATTGTTTCGTATGCCTCGATTAAATTTAATTTCAGGTTTTAGAAATAAATCTTTATAAAAGTGAGGAATGAAGCTCGCTTTGAAGACTTTAAGAATTTTCTAGTATTTGAAATTGATGGAATCTCGTTTAAGCCATTTTAACGGATTTGACCTACATCGAAGAAGCAAACGCTTCTTGGGAAAATAACGAATAAAATTAATAAGATTTCGCAAATTGAAGCAAAATTATTGAATCTTTTTTTGAAATTAGATTTGGGAGACCTTCAAGAGAACAGAGTTTTCGACTAATAAGATTTATTTCCCAGAATATAGAATAAAACATTTGATTATAATTTATATAAAAAAATGCAATACTTTATCACTAAAAAACATTAAAAAAAAAGGGTTTCACATAGCATGTTAACTGTTTTTAAATCACAAAAAAATTAACCATTACCATTACAGTTTATTTATCGTACCCTCCTCAATTTTCTAAGTTTATTTGGCATCGCAAAACTCATTTCCTGTTCGTCCTAAAACAACACTCATCAGCCCACAAACCGCGAACAAGGAATCTTTAAAGTTAATTTCGCGGTAACTTGGCGCAACCTGGCGATTATTGTTGACTTTTTTTTTGTTTCTTCTTTCTATCTTTTTCGTTGCATCACCTTCTCCACGCTATAGGATTACCTTTGACTTATTTACTTCCTTCGCTTTTCTCACGACTCCATTGAAAAGGGGACAAGTGAAACTATCGCCAAATAACCGACTTTTCCTAATTAAAACACAAGTGACGGTCGCCATTGTTGACGGCAGCCAATTGCAGTGACATTGGCGCCAATTTGGGGGCGAATCGGAGGAATCTTTTTTTATCTTTATGCTCTGCCACTTATTGACAATGTCCCCCAAGAACTTCTATAATTGAAACGGTGGGGATGTTTTTTCTTTACATTATTTTCCTCATTCAATCTCTTCTTTCTCTTCTAATCTACGGAGAGATAATCGCATGAAACCGCGAAAGTCTCGTTCATTATTATTTTTTGTTGTTCTGTGTTTCGTTCATTGTCAAGGACCACAAAGCTCAACGACTAAGTTAATTAGAAAAAGGTCTTGTTTTTTTTAGTCTGTCTTTCAGTGTGTTATTTTTTTATTGTTAACTGAGAGGTATTCATGACCGCGTAGGTAGGATCATGCTTGAATGATATCAGTGTTGTTTTTTTCTTGATTGACTTTGTCTTTATTCCCCCCTCCCTCCCGACGTGTGAAGCAGGGTCTACAGTTAGTGAATACCACGGAGAAAATTGAAGAAATTACAGTTACATTGATATTGTGTCAATTGTTTTACTTTTTTTTTGTGGAAAAAATAGACTTAATTTACCGAAAAAAAATATTTTTATATTACTCTTGATGGTTTTCTCATAACAATAAAATAAAATGTATATATACTGCAAATTAATATTTTTATTTTTCAGTTTATACATAAAAATATAGAGTTGGATTTATAAAGTATAGAATTAAATTTCATTGAACATAGAAATGAATCGATCAGTGTTAATTACGTGAAATTTAATTAATGTATTAAGAAAAATGAGGAATAATTAAAAAAATTAATGATATTTTCAATACAGTAGAACTCCAATTATCCGGATAAATTGGGACCCGATCCCATCCTGATAATCGAATATCCGGATAATTGGATAATCAAGAAAAAAAGTTATTTCTTAGAAAAAAATGAATTTTGATTTAATATGTAATATAATGACTATTAAAAACAATATCATTCAATGATAAAACTTTTTAAAATATGGATTTTGCAGATTTTTTTTCCCACAATTAAATTTTTTTTTGGCTAAAAGAGTGATATAAAAATTAATTATATGCATTTTTAATATAATTTTCCAAAATCTTACCTTATTTAATTTTTTTTGAAATTTATATTGTTTAAAATCCCACTGATTGAGCTCAAGCGATTTTTGTAATTGAAAAGTTGTTTTTACAGCTTGGAAATTTAAATAATTTTTCCTAATCATGCTATTTCATATTATTTAATTTTTTAAACTGATTGTTAAGAAGTAGCTTGCAAAATGTACCTCAAACCTTTAAATTAAAAAAAATATTTAAAAATGTAGTATTTTTATGATTTTAAAAGTTGGGTGCATGACCAGAAAAACTGAAGATCCATGAACTTTTAAAAATAGGTACTCGAAAATTGGTAAAATGTACTCATTTTCGAGTACATTCCATGCTTATCATAGCTCCGAATACATAAGTTTCATTTTTGAAAGAGACATTTACTCAAAAACGAGTAAAAAGAGCAGTTGTTTGCCAACATAAATCACTTTCAATAAATATCTACAATTACAACCAAGAGTTGTAATAACTCAGTTTCCATTTAAGTAATCAACATCAAATACCCTGGAAAACTATCTTAATACCCTGGAAAACTATCTTAATACCCTGGAAAACTATCTTAATACCCTGGAAAACTATCTTCTGAACAACTATTTTAAGTTTGTCAGGTCGCTTTGTTAAGATGGCTTGAACAGAAGCTGAGATGAGCAATACTAAATCAATCTGACCATTTTTGAGAAAGTACGATTACTTAAATTTGAGTACGTCATCGCTCATTAACGATGCATTTGTACTAAAAAAAAACGAGTATGTTCAGGTACTCATCAAGGCCGTATATATACGTCTACACTGTAACACTGTAAAAAGTAGGTACTTAAAAATGAGTACCTGAGCATACTCGTTTTTTAGTACCTACTTTTCACAGTGTGGACGTATATATACGGCCTTGAGCGTCAGAAGGCTAGCTATTCTAATGCATAAATAATTCAAACTAATAATTGCATTGGGGGAAGGGGGTACTGTGGCGCTTTTTCCTTTGACAAAACTCAGCCAATCCAACAGAAGGACATTTCCACCAAAGGGCAGTGACATTCCCATTCTGGCGCCTTAAGTGCTCACTTTGTCGCTTCTTTTACCGCCAATCGCCTTCTAAAGCTCAAGGAGTCATTTAATTGAGCAACCAATTTCCCTTTTCCAAATTCATAATTACGCCTTCCCATTCCTTTCTATAAGAAGATCCTATCTTCGGATGCTCAGAATGCCCGCTGGCGAGGAGATTACGATTATAAAGGATTACCCCTTGATCTTTTATGCCTCATCCTTTCATATCCGACTCATTGAGCTTTGTGTGGCAACTCGGATAGATACAAGTCCCTTCTTTTAATTGGCGATGTTTTTGTGTCTTATACGAAGAAATGCTTGGCGACCATTTAGATGTTGATAGCTTGATTAGGGATGCGTTTCCAGCAGTGGGGTTGTGTTCTTCTCAGGAGGATTATACCGATTTTGAAGCCTGCTTGTTTCTCGGTGCTTGGTTTCGTCCGTTTTGTTATTGAATTAGCGCGGAGGAACGGGATTAGACGAGGAGTAAGAAGGCTGTGCTGCATTTGATGAGGTTGTGTTAATGGTGGTTCGTCAAGCGGTTTCCTTATTTCCAGTATCAAACTGAACCGTGGTTTGGTTTAATCGCTAGATTGTGTTTAGATCTGATGTTTTATGCTTCCTTTAATGCGTAGAATAGGCAATCGGGACTTGGCGTATTTCCAGTCGTGTTTTCCTGGGTCATGTATCGTGATGGTTACGTGAGAGGTCAGTCAAAGCTACTCGTCTAAGAAATGAACTGAGTTTTGGAAAATATTTTTTTTTTAATTAAACAACTTGATAGTTAATTACATTAAAAAATTATTTTATTAACGGAAACTGATATGTAAAGGGATATTTCATATGTGAAAAAATTATTAATTGAGTAAGGAATTTGACAGTATGTGTTCACAGTTAAAAATACATGCTTAATTTTGAAGAAATTTTCGTCATTTTCGACGAAACGGACGCCTGCTATATGCTCTGATTACGTATTTTGTCAAACTGAGAAAATTTATTTTGTCGGTTTTTTTTGACAAAATTTATTTTCGTCAAAAATGAGGAAAATTTTAAATAATTATCGACGTGCCGATTCGAACGTTTGAAAAGAATGGAAGATTTGAAGAAAGCACGTTTGAACACCTCAGAATACGTCACGTTTGAATTGTACGTATAAAAACTGAATTTGAGTATATACGTTTAAGAACCAAAACCATCGGAAAGGAATATGTGTAAATTGGTTTCGTTAAAAATTTGAAGATTCTTGTTTCGTCAAAAGTCAAGTAGTGATTCTAACGATTGTCAAATATGACGAAAATAGCTTTGACGATCACAGTATTCTTATAAAAGAAAGTGATATTAAAATTGATTTCTAAATTTTGACCTATATTGAAATTTAAAGTGAAAAATCTAGTATAAAAGAAAATTTCAATCAAATTTCCACTCTGCAGAAAAAAAATTAGACTTTTTGGTTATAAGATATTGCTCCCTATTTGTTGATGTATGTATTATTCTTTTTGAAACAATCAGACTTTCAAATGGTAACGTCAGATAAAAATTACAAACAAATAAATTCAGATGCGCAAAAATTTGGTATTTCGATTATTTGAAGATACCAGACTAACGTGGAACTCAAAAGCTATAGAACCAAATCAAGTTGTCAAGGTGAGGGATATATAGTTCGTATAGCCCGTGAATGTATAGTACGTTCGACCAAACATCTCAGATTTTTATGTAGTTAATTTAGGTATCTAGGATGTATGTTAAAAATAAATGGCCCACTTGCAACGTAAATTCGAGATATGTTAAGATTTAAAATGATTTAATAATTAATTGGCACTGAACTTGAATATTTATCACGAAGGATTTTAATTTAAATTCATTCAATTGATATTAAATAATACAATCCGCAAACTACACAGTTTCTTTTTGCGTAGAGTTAACACTGGCTCAAGTTCGCAAACGTTGACATGCCCAATCTGCATCGCTCTTTCAACACAAACAAGTTCGGGCCATTAGAGAAGCAGTAATATGCACGTCGTTCGGTAATCTCACCCACAAACAGTGCGCAAACATTACCTCATTTATGTGTTTAGGCAGCTAAACCCCCAACTCTCCGAAAAAGATTCTGCCGTGATGGATAACCGATAATCGTTTGACAGCTCGCAAGGTTGGTCAAACGAATCAATAAGAACTTTCTGTCAATACCAACTCCATTTGTACTCGTTAAAATATGGCTGCGATTCATCGGATTCGCCCATGCAGGGTTTTGGGTACCAGAATTGTAAACAAGATACGCAAATTGCAAACAGGGCACGCAATTAATCATTGGATGATTGTGGACACGAACTCGCACAAGGCACGCTTTTCCCCCCCGCATGGCAATCTCCGTTTTTTCATAACTTATTGTTCGCAATTAGAGGTATTTTCTTGGTGGGCAGTAATGCAATAGAATCACGCAATGGAACGGAATTAGAAGAAGATAGCGGTTTTTATTTTTTTATTTTTATGGAAGTTTATATTTTTATGGAATATTTTTTATGGAATTGTTTGCGAAACGCATAATTTGGGTTAAAATAGGTATGGTAGCTGCCATACCTGTTCCCACTGGATCTGTATTAAATAAAAATAAATTCAATTAAAAAAAATCTAATAATTGTTTTTATTAGTAACAAATATGCTTAAAATTATATATTCCAATTTTAACTATACAAATTTTCTAGCTTAACTATTAAAATAACTAAATTATTAAACTACTAAATTAACTAACTAAACTATACAAATTTTCAGCTAAAATAATCAGAATATAATCGTTAGGAAAGTTATGAAATTTGATTAACGGAAATTGATATTTTAAAGGATATTTCATATGTGAAAAATTATTAATTGAGTAAGGAATTTGAAAGTATGTGTTCAGGGCACGCAATTAATCATTGGATGATTGTGGACACGAACTCGCACAAGGCACGCTTTTCCCCCCCCGCATGGCGATCTCCGTTTTTTCATAACTTATTGTTCGCAATTAGAGGTATTTTCTTGGTGGGCCGTAATGCAATAGAATCACGCAATGGAACGGAATGGGATGAAGATAGCGGTTTTTAGTCGAGTAAATTGCTAACCAACCTGTTAAGGTAGATTCCATTAAGATACGGGAAAAATCTTCAATCAAGTTTTTTTTCCTCCCCTCATAGTTTACTTTTGAAGTGCAGTTTTTTTCCTGGTTAAATGAAAGAAATTGGCATGCTCTCGAAGTCTATTAATGTTCATTAAAGTAACCCGTCAAGCTGTTTTTGACGAAAAATATTGAAATAGTTTGTCTGATATAAATGGCTTGTTTTATCTGAAACAACCCGTGAAGCAATATCAATCATTATAGATATTTTCGATTAATGTATATTTATAATTTAATTTCAGTGTTTGGGAGGGTTAATAGTCTTGATGGACTTAGTAATAAAGATAATACCTTTCAAGAAATTCATTTCTCTAGGTGTTTATACCGAATTAGATTTGTGTGCTGGATGAATTATTCTTATCGGTTTTATTATCATGGGTTACTATGATTGGTTGGGTGGCCAGGGCCTTTGCTAAGAGGGGGAACAGGGGAATCCCCCCCCCCCTCCAATGTTAATAAATTGCTGTAGACTTTGTAAAATCACATACCTAGTTGTCGAATTTGTAAAACATTTGGCTTTTTTTTAAATGAAACCAAGAAGTTTCACTTTTTAAAAAAAGCCACATGTGTTACAAGTTTGACAACTGGGTTTGTGATTTTGACAAGTCAATAAGAATTTATCAACATTCTTACGGCCCACGTAAGCATGAAAGTGTTGTGGAAATCATTGTAAAAACTGCAAAATTTTAGTACATTTTTCTTCTGGTCGGGTTGGCAATTTCCCATATAGTTGGCAAACTTGTGAAACACTTGGCCTTTTTTTTAAAATAAAACTAAGAAGTTTCACTTAAAAAAAAGCCCAATATTTCACAAGTTTGACAACTGAGTTTGTGATTTTGCCAAGCCAACAGGAATTTATCAACATTATTATGCCCACGTAGAATGCAACATGCCCAGGTAGAATTTGGGCATGCGGAAAATGTTGGAGAAATCTTTGTAAAATACTGAAATATTTTAATAAATTTTACTTCTTTTCGGGTTAGCAATTTTCCATCTAAAACTAATTTTTCAGATCGAATTGGGGAAAACAGGTAAATTACTAGACTCTAAAAAATGTTGGTAATTTGACCCTAAAAAAGTTGATAAATAACCATATTTGACTTAGAAATTTTAAGGCTTCTCTCCCCCCCCCCTCCCCTCCCCAATTATAAGTCCTAGCGATGACCTGTGGGTGGTAATCCAGTATTCATTTAATTTAAGTATATGTATAATTTTTTTTTTAAATTTTTAAAAAAGTATTTGAAAATTGTTTGATATTTTAAAATATGCTGTTTTAATGGAGATCGAAAACAACAATGATCAATAATATGTGTAAAGCACACACCTTTAAAACGCTTTATGTGACAAGTAGTCATGTTGTTTTCAAAATAAAGATTTGTTCTCAACATTTTATCTGCACAATTGCTTTCAATTAACCCAAAAAGAAAACATGCGTGCACAATCTCTATTCAAAAAGGAAAAATCACAATCCTATACTACTTTAAAAAAAATGCTTTCGACAATAAATCTTGTCTACACAATCTTTCCTGGCAAAACCTCAATGCGATTCGCAACACATGAACTTCTTATTAAACATACATTGAAATGGCACTTTCCTCTACTATAATATACACACTAAGTTGAAACATTGCAATCTGCATTAAGTACACTCAGACTGCAACCAGACAAATAAAAACAAATTATTAAATGATTGCTTCAGTCATAACCAACCCATACTCTTTCCTTCCCCCACAGTTGCCTCCGCTACTTTGTACCATTGTTTCGAAGTGGTAGCGAAATTGTAAAAGAACAAACTAACGTACATAAATATCCATTTTTTTCTATATTCTTGTACCTATCATATAACGAGCGGCTATTAGCTTGCTCCCTCAGGCGAAACGACATATGCTGCATTTAAGCGACCATCCATTTGAAGCAGCAATTACACTCGAATCATTTTCTAATGGTTATCGTTCACTTCTGGGCACATCGGAACTTTTTCTTCATGTTCGAATGTTCTTTTTTTGTTTTTTCTTTCTTATTCGATGGACACTAAAAGTGCACGGGCTTGACCTTGCCTTTGCAGTAAATGCACCAGGTGCATGAGTTATATTTATTTCGTTTTTAATTTACTTTTGTCTTCTTTTTTTCTTGTTGGAGATTGGATTGTCGTTCCGTCGGATGACCCAAAGGCTTTGCCTCGAGCTCTTGTTATATTGACCGTGAAAGACAGTCGCAGGCTGCTTTTCCGAATTATGGAATTATGCTGTTTCTTGCGAGATGGATCATGGAAGCGTTTAAAAAAAAGGGATTATAGTATAATGTCGCACTGGGTTGACCCCATTGAAATTATAGGGTAATTATAGTTATAATTGTGAATATCGGTGAATATAGAATCGGGTAAAATGCTAATACCATAGAAAAGCCCATAGAAACTGAACGTTATCTGCAAACTGTAATTGTTGTCTTGATATTAATATACATGAGTTATATCTATATATTTTTAGAATTACAGATATCAATGCAGATGAGCTGTTTAGATATTCATTAAATTACTTATATTAATGTAGAGGCGTTAGAAATTTATAGAATTACCATTAATATGGATTAGGTATTCATAACGCATTACTTAAACTCTACGTCTTTGTTATCATCAATAATGTAACATATGTGGTGTTTATAATTTAAAAAAAATATATTTTATAATTTTAAAGAACATATCACCTCTCTAATAAAAAAAAGGACAATATTAATTTAGAAAGATTTGACTTTTGCCTACCTGTTTACTATATTCGAAATAATATAATATAATCTAAAACCAAAATTTAAAAACTCTTAAAGTGTGACTTAATAGAATCTTTTCTATTCGAATTACTTCCACCATAATTATGTTTAAAATATAAATATTTTAATAGACCTACACAGTATGGCAAAATATAGTGTGACAAAGAACAAATTATATGCAGGTATGACATGCTAAAATATAACATAGAGAAAAGGTAGGTAAAAAAAATAATTTTTTTAAATTGAAATATTTTTTATGGAATTGTTTTCCAAACGCATAATTTGGGTTAAAATAGGTATGGTAGCTACCATACCTGTTCCGACGCCACTGGATCTGTATTAAATAAGGATAAATTCAATTAAAAAAATCTAACTGTTGTTTTTATTAGTAACAAAGATGCTTAAAATTCAATATTGCAATTTTAACTATACAAATTTTCTAACTAAACTATTAAAATAACTAAATTAATTAACTACTAAATTAAATAACTAAACTATACAAATTTGCAGCTAAAATAATCAGAATATAATCATCAGGAAAGTTATGAAATTTGAAGGTTTTATGCAAGTTTGATGTTGAAAATTTAGCATCAAAATAATTGAAGTTAAAATGTTAAATTCTAAAATTTTGTGCTGGTCAATTAAAAAAGCAATGCAGCCAATTGCAGGTTTTATAAAGACATTTGGCAAATATGCAGTTTTCATGAAGGTTTTATGCAGATTTCCGTAGAAGGTTTTATGATACGTTTTTTTTGTGTATGGATATTTTGTCTTCAAGAGACAGGAACCTATATAGAAAATAAGTCTATACTCGACCCAGGGTCGATACTATATAATATTCCAACTCATCTTTATTTATAAACAATACATAAGTGACAATTCACTAAACATAAGATAACAAAAAGAGTGCGAAACTTTAAAACCTTTGCATCATATGTTACTAGCATGCCATTGAGATAATTATATACCTATAAATGGAAGCACTACCAACGGCTCGTTTCAAAACTGTTTGGAAACTAATTATTTTTAAATGCATTTAAAAAAAAACTTTTAAATTTATGAGACAAAAGTATGATTCGTCACTATTTCGGGAAATTCCCTTTTTTTCTGCCTCACATATTAAGATCCATTGAGTATGAGACTCGCAAATGGGATCTTTACTACACTGTTAAAAATGTCAGTGTACCATACCTTTGTGCAAAACAGAGGTCTGCAGCAAATTACACTATGTTATGGTGGAATATAGGTTGAACCAAAAATCCTTTATCGGAAAAAAGCGGAGGTTTCACCGATAATTGGTTATACTTCTTTAACTGCAACCGAAATATTTTTGCTGTCGCTACTTCAACAAACCGAGAAATCACCTCCAAGAAAGACAACCACGAACAAGGGCCTCCGTGGCACAGTGGATAAAGGTGTTCAGCTATGCATCGTTATGAGTTTTGGTTCAACATTTCACCACTAAATGATATCCGTGGTAGCGCCGTAAAATGGTGAAACTAAGCACCAAATGTTGGTTGCAGATAAATGGGTACCAAATTTAGGTGCAAAGTCGTAATAATTTTTAATACTGAAATAAAATATATGTGATTTTTACGAAGGAGATGAGCCTATATAAAAATAGAAGCAGGTGACCTAGTGTTGGTACTACAAAACATCCCTTAGTGAAATGCATGTCTCGTTTATGTTTACCAACACAGAGGTGACGATTCCCTCAGCACAAAACCAGCGAATCGCACTCGGAATCAATAACACAGGTCCCACCATTAAAGAAAAAGACGATCTTCATCCGAAACCCGACTCATGTCTCCAGGCTTCCGAGAAATAAGAGAAAGCAGCACTGACGGTAACGACGGTAATTAACGGTACATTAACAGACGCGGGACCGTCACATAACTCATGAACATAACGAGCACCTTCGGCTAATTAAGGGGTACGACGGTCGTTCTTTTTGAGGGGGGGGAAAGGAATACATATTTTTGGAAGAACCGGTCAAGATTGATCATGCTCAACCAAAGCCGAGTTTTGGGTAACACAGGTGTTCTTGGAATTCCAGTTCAGGTAGCGACGTGGAATCGCGACAAATAATTACAGTCTTCTTGGCGAAGGACTGAGGGGGCTAATTTAGCGACAGCTCTAATGGTTTTTCCTTCCTTCCCCCCCTCTAATCACAGCGTTTGTGGATTAGGTTTTTTAATGGTTCGGCCCGTATTTCCGGAGGCGATGTCACTGGATTAATCGGTGGCGCAGCATCTTTGGGTTGGCGATTTTTTTTAAGTGTGTGTGGCGACAACGTCGAGTCGCGTCTGAATAGGTGTCATTGGTGCTTGTTTAGCGTAATCGATTCTGGGAAGAGTTTGTCATGCGCTTTTTGTGGACTTTTGCCGACGTCCAATGTTGGAAATGACGTTGAGGATGAGTCTGCCTTTGAATTCGTAATGAGACGTCGTAGAATATGCATGAGGTTAATAGGGGTTTCAGTGGAAAAGCGTTAGTGGAGGAGTGTGGGTGTTACTGGTCGGGCACGTAAATTGGGTCTTACCAAGAACATTTTTATTTTTAGCAGATGGGTCACCTGCACCCTCATATTTTTAGACCCGCAGTTCTCGCAATTTGGAGATATGTCTTATTTATTATTGTGATAAAAGGTGTAAAAGTTCATACAATGAGTATTTACCTTCCAGCATGGATCTTTCATTGTAGAGAAAACATAATGTTATAATCTCGCTAACATCAAAGTGAGGCCAACATGTGTGGCCTCAGACACATGATTAATTACGTAATTCCATTCATAAATTTTTACTGTTACACATTAACCAATTCATCAGTCACTCGCGAGTATTTTTGAATTCATAATTTTGAAAAGAAGTCACGTGTCTGAGGACATTTGACCTGAGATGTTGATTTCACGATTATGACGTCATATTCGCTCTACTACAGTCCATTCATGCTCGAAGGTATTTACCGACTAAAGTAGATGGCAAGACACTGTTTTTGCATTAAAAACCAGAAGTTTTGACAAACGTCTCTATCCAGTAGTTTTAGGGTTTCAGGGCTATTTAGAACTTCTCTAGAATTTTACTAAGTGTTCTAATGCAAAATTAAGTATATGGGTTATTTTGGACATGGGTTATTTCGGACATGGGTTATTTTGGCCAAAACTTTTACGCACTTATTTAAGTGTGTAAGATTTTCTAGGATCAACAAATTCTATCCTTATTCCGGCCTTCTGACTCAGAGTTTCTACGAGCCGCTACTGATAGCGTAATTCTAAAATGAATTACGACACTTATTTGGCATTATCTAATACTTTCAGAGGAACTGTCTTCTATATTAGACGTGGATATGGAATTAATAATTGTCTACATTTCCTGTTGATTCAGACAATTTCAGTGAATGCAATGCATGGGCAAAAGTGCTAAAATTAAAATTATGAAATAAAAAAGTTCTGCCTAAAAAGTTCGGGAAGAATCGTGTGAAATATGAATAAAGCTGTTTAAATGAAAACAAAAAACATTGTATGCATCTAAACAATATTTTTTGACATCGATATTAGTATTCAATAGTGTCATTAAATACATTCAAATAATGCAAATAAAATAGTAGTAGTGGGTACTGATATTCTTCATTGGCACAATAAAATTTAATTGATTTAACCAACATGGGTATTTGAATTTTATGTTTATCTTCAAAACCAGATAGATGGACATTTTTCACACAAATATATTTTTTAATGTTTCACAAGTTCTCAATCCACTAAATCACCTTTCAAAGCGGTATCGACAAAAAGTGTCTGAATCCAGTCTAAAAACGCATTCAAAGTCATGGCGTTAGATCGAAATGTACTTAGCTGTCAATCGTTTTTGGTGTCTCCTGTAAAATTTATTAAGATCCATCTGAATTCGAAATTAGACTGCTCAATTAAAGTAATAGCTATGGCAACGGTTTTTGCTGGCTTCATAAATTTTAAAATCGTTAACGGAAAAATGTAGATAAGTTACAACATATTTTTAGATTACGCAAATTTCAAAAATTAGCGGTAAAGAAAATGCTGATGCCGTTTTTCAAAGATTGTCGAGATCTAACGGTATCCACGTGCAGTAATACAACCAGTCCAAAGGAGAAGCCAGAAGATTAAGAGTGCATACGAATCCTCGCCAATTACATTCAAATTACCTAAATTACGAATTCCTCGCATACTCATCAGAATACATCAAGGTCTCCCCATCGTCTCTGGGGGGGTTCCTGTCAGGGTGACAAGGACCCTTAGGGTGACAGAAGTTGAAGAAGGGAGATTCCAGACCTTAAATACATACATAGGGATAACATAGCCGTGAGCCATCCTTGCTACCATGTTACCAACTCCTGTAGTTTGAGTTAGAGAAATTTTTTTTGGGTGAAAAGTAGCGTATTTTGAAAACAACTTAAAGAAATATGTTATTAACATAAAGGTGAAAATAACGCAACGACAAGCTCGTTAGGACGTTTCTTTGGTCGTTTTTTGGGTCTGTTTACGTTTTTTCATGGGTGGTAATCATTTGGAACTGATTTCCGACTGGTGGATAGACGTTGAAAGTTTGATCTGCGTAAATGATGGGGGTCTGCTAATTGGGCGACAGAGATTATGAACATAAAGCTGATAAATATTAGAAATGGGAAACTATTATGTTTTTTTTTTAAATAAATATTTGATGTTTAGTTAATAACAGCTTTTTATAATTTTCAGAGAAAATATAAAGTTATATGGTTCTAAAAATTGAAACATATTACGAATTTTATTCATATTAGTCTATTTTTCTTTCCATTGATTAAATATTTTTGGTTAATTTTTTTTATTGTATTATCGAAAAAGTTCAAGGTGGACCAAACGTCTTTTAAACAATTTAAAATTACATATAAAATTAAGTAATTAACGTTACATATAAAATAATTACATATAAAATACATATAAAATACATATAAAATAATTACATATAAAATACATATAAAATACATATAAAATAATTACATATAAAATACAAATAAAATAATTACATATAAAATACATATAAAATATATATAAAATAATTACATATAAAATACATATAAAATTAAGTAATTAACGTTACATATAAAATACATATAAAATTAAGTAATTAACGTTACATATAAAATACATATAAAATTAAGTAATTAATGTTACATATAAAATAACGTAAGAAAATGCGATTTTAACTAAAATACTGTTCACGATCAACAAATTTTTTAAGCAAATAACAATTTTATATCCGATTTTCACCCATAGATGACACTGTACCTTAAAGCATAGTAAGAAGAAGCCTTAAAACACACAAATAGGTGGAATGGACCGGAACACCGTTTCGATGTAGCTTGAGTTACAAAGGATTTACACAATTGTAATATGGTAACGGATTGCAAAAAATAAATTATCTATAACTGCTTATGACAAAATTAATTATCTGTAACTGATTGTTTACAGTTTATATTCTTTATTTTTTAAAAAATCTATCTATCAGGCGAAAATCTATGGCGAAATTAAATTTTTTTTTGCTTCTGAAATTTTTTTATGGTGAGAAGTATTTTATTTCAAACTACACTTTTTTAAGACAATTACTTGATTTTTTTTATTAGATTTTAAATGCGCAAAAGACTTTTGCCTATCCTGTATTTTGTAAAAATCTTGGATTTTTTAATGTAGTACATCGTCGTTCACACTGTAAACGATCGCATGCAAAAATTTCTATTTAAAAAAATATATATATGGCTAAGCATTTTGTGATTTCTACCTTGTGGCACAATCTCTTATATCATCAGCTATTCGAACAAAATATACAAACAAATGTCAAAAAGTTCTATCAGGCTACATCTTAAGGAAACATTTATTATTTTTGCATTTCAAAAATGTGCTAGGGTTAGATATACGCCCTTTTGCATTTTGAACGACGACATCTATATATTTAATAGCCGAGACCGAATATTGTCACAGTCACTCCTCTTAAACTATATAACCAATTGTTATAATCAAAGTATCATTTGAAACGGAGTGAGCTGTAGATATGTCAAAACGTGCTAAAACTCTAAAATGTTAAGTAATTAGTTTATTGCACTTTAAAAAAGGAAATCGAAAAGTTAATCTCGTGGCGCCATCTACATCTCAAAATTTGATAAACAGTAAAATGACTTTGTCAACTGGTTTAATACAACTAAAATGCAGGAAAGACATACAAGAACCGCTTGAACAATAAAACATCATATCATAAAAATAATATCAATGTTTAACAAGACTAACCGACAAACTATTTATTGATACATGGTAATCTTTGTAATAACCGTTATTTGAAGCCATATTTTTAGTTATTTTGAGCACAGCCTTAAACAACAATTTTTTAAACAACAGCTCCCAATGCAACCAGCTTGGTAGAATTACCCAATGAAACTCATGCAGACAGTGAGTTTTGATTCTAAACCAACTCCATCATACTCAGCTTCACGCCTCAAGATACAAAAATCAAAAAGATAGTTTGAAAACTAATTTAACTATGAATAGCTTCTATAAAAATTAATACACAAAACAATGAACTAACCATTTAACTTATAAAACTAATTAACCACTAAAACCAAAACCAATTCATTGCTCATACCCCCCAAAATTCCTCCGACCATCGAATATGAATATCGCCCACTTGCAACCCGTCACTGTATCAGCTCAATTACGCCTTTTTTATTGTTGTTGCCAGGTTCGATTGATTGGCTTCGCAATATGAGGGGAGTTAAGTAATAAGATGTTACCTACCGGGCCCTTCGGCCCAGGCATTAGGCACGATTTCTATCTCGTGCCCAACCCTCTTGCTCGGTTTAATTAGGCGCCCCCCTGTGTCTGCCTAATGAAGATAAGATGAGATTTTATTATTATATCTCCATCCGAATTGTTTATTGATTGATGCCGGACTTTTTATCGCAAGTATCGGTGCCGCTGATAGACGTATTGAATTAGAGCCTACAGCAAAGTTTTTTGGGAAGATGGGGATTTAATGTTGGGTTTTTTGCTGTTGTTGTTCACATAGAAAATGGGAAAGTTATTGTTGAGCGTGAGTTGCCTATTTACATGCAAAGCGCGTAAAGGAGAAAGGCAAAGGTAGGAGTTTGATTCTTAAAGAAACAAAATTTCAATCATCTGAATGAGGACATTCATTTTTTTTAAGGGAATTAACTAAATATTAGTTATACTGTTAAAAATAGGTTCTTGAAAATAATAAAATGTACTCATTTTTTATTTACATTCGATGCTTATCAAGGCTCTATATGAGTTTCAATTTTGAAAAAGACGTGCACTCAAAAATGAGTACATTGAGTAGATGCTTGCCTACATAGTCTGCCTTATTCTTGAAACCCAAGTACCATAGCCATTGGCAATAAAAGTACACGAATCATTATATTTGCTTTAATGAACCAATTCATTTACCAATGAATCAATGAAATTGTTACAAATGCTTTGCCTTATATCAATGTTCTAAAACAGTTAGTTCCAACTCGCACACATTTTTGTAGAAATATACTGCGTTTTTTAATTATGAATATGTGTAAATAAATTTCCTGTATTTATAAAACATGCTGCAAATTAATCTTGGAGATAAATTTAAATTTTTGTAAATTTTAGTGTAATTAGTAAGAAGAGCAAAAGTTGCTTAGAATAATATATGGGTATTAATATTGTTAATTTGCACAATCATGAAATTTATTTTATTTCGCTAGGTCTTTTGCGAATACCTTAACACTACTGGGGGTACATTGTCTATCAAAGGTGGTGGTTCTAATAAAGTTTCGAAATCAATTCTGGTCAAATGGATTTGAGCTATTGGCTTCTTCTTCTGCTAGGTGAAATATACCAAATTTTATTTAGGTTGCTTGCAAACCAAGGTCTTTAAATATATCAGTTCCAATTTTAATTGAAACTAGATTTAGTACACTGTAAAAAAAGGTACTTAAAAATGAGTTCCTAAACATACTCGTTTTTTTTTAGTACAATTGCGTCGTAAGTGAGCGATGACGTACTCAAATTTAAGTAATCGTACTTTCGCAAAAATAAGCAGTGTGATTAAATATTGCCAATATCAGCTTCTCTTCAAGCCATCTTAACAAAGCGACGTGACAAAATTAAAATAGTGGATCATAAGATGGTTTTCTACATTATTTGATGTCGATTAATTAAATGGAAACTGAGTTATTACAATTCAGTTATCTGACAACACATTCTTTTGGATCACCTATTAAACATTTCTTCTGTTTATAACAATATAACAGACAAGGCACTGGGCTGTGGTGCCTGAGGACCGGAGTTCGATTCCCGGTAAGCCTTGGTCGTAATTGTCGATATTTATTAAAAGTAATTTATGAAGGCAGCCTACGTAGGCAAGGAACTGTTCTTTTTATTCATTTTTACTCATTGTAATCATTTTTGAGTACTTGTCTTTTTTTTTAAAAAAGAAACTTATGTATTCGGATCTATGATAAGCACCGAATGTACTCAAAAATGAGTATATTTGACTTATTTTTGAGTACCTATTTTTAACAATGTAGAAGGAGGAATATCCTTAAAACCTACAACGATTTTTTTTAAATGATGATCTTTAAAGCAATGATGACATTCAAAATAACCATTGTAAAGAAAAAATACCACACCACTTTAAAATAAATCATTATTATTAAACTATCTTACATTAAAGACTTCCCCGATAATTCTAAATGCATTTTTTCAATCCATTTTTTCCCCCTATCATGGCCACCAAGTATGGCTTTCGCAACTGAGACAAAAACTTTTCCATTAAGCTCCATCTTACGGCAATTTCCCATTCTTTTCCACAAATAAACGTCAAGCAAGCCACCCATTCAATATGGACTTTGTAATCACTTAATTACGTACCGGAGTACAACATGCACCCCGCCATTATCCATTTGTCTCTCGTATCATCAATGGAACTTAATGATGATCATTTATGGAACAGGAGGAGTATTGTTCTCAAATGATTGTTGCGAACTAAAGATGCAGTAGAAGCGAACATCGTTTTAAATGATCTTCAGGTAGATGGGGAGAAGCTGGAAAAAAAATGGTTATTTTGCTGTGTGACCCTTTTATTTTGAAATATTTACAGCCTAAAAACAGACGATTTCAAAGCATATGGCATGATGTGTACGTAATGTTGCGTACTGGGCAACCAAGGCATGGATCTGGGTTTGAATCCCGCTTAAGGTGTGAATTTAGAACGTTATGTCATTAAATTTTAAAACTGTTTGGCGTAGTGTAAAAAAGATATGATACTGAACTGCAATTATCCGGACCGATTGGGACCAGATCCCATTCGGATAATTTAATTAGATAATTAACGAAAAAGGGTTATTTTTTTAGTAAAAAAACTAATTTTGTTTTAGTATGTAATGTAATTTAATGACTTTTAAAAACAATATCATTCACCGCTTAAAAACTTGTCAGTAAAATGTGGATTTTACTGACTTTTTTTTTTCTAAGCGATCCGGATAAGGATAATTGACAATCCCTTGATCCGGGTAACTGGAATCGAACTTTATTTTCATTTTGGCAACAACCTCCCTTGGAAAATCCTCGTATCTAGTGTATTCCTAAGTCAATCATCAAAGATGTGAGGCGTATATTTCTGCGTTCCGGGATTTTTAGTTACGTTCCCCAACAGAAGCATAACAAAACAACTTGAAAACGTACCTCATACGTACCCTGAACTTTATCACCGAAGTCTGTAAAATAATTTCTTAAAACGAAGAATTATTTTATATATTTAAAAAGTCTGAGACACAACATAACACTACATTTCAGTAAAATTTTGTTTAATTATATGACATCATCTTATATTAAAAATATTTATAAAATTTGATTTGTTGAAAAGCTTTAACTTTATTTCCACTTTCTTAGCACGATTTCTTTTATTTTAAAACGACATTATTATTCGGAAATATATCAATTTCTATTAGTTTACTTAAGACCGCTTTAAATTCGCAAATACCTTAATTTCGATTAGTTTAAAACCGCTTTAAATTTGCAAATGAAGTTACATCCATAAATTAAAAAAACACAGATAATAATTAATTGTTTTAGTAATCTTAATAATTTATTGTTATTCTAATCCTATAAATAGATTCCGAACTTCGAATTCCGAACCTTGAAAAATAATTTTTGCCATAAAATTTTATGAGTAGGTCTGAAACGGACAAACTCTTAATTAGTGCACGAATATCTCTTTTCCAACGGACAACTTATTTCTGTGCTTGCATTTTACCCAAGTGCAGAGTAATTGGTAAAATGGTAATAACCTTGAAAAAGATACATTTTTATTGCACGCTCATAAAATCCGATCTTTGGAATATTCTCGCGATTTTTTACGCACATTTTCTCTGAAAAGCCTCTGTTAAAAAGACATCATAATCAGTGGAAATCTTGTCTCGCTGATTTGGGACAGTTATATAGATGTAAAGAATGAAACAATAATACGATAAAAAATTAACAGCGGTCAAAGATGGTTTTGTTACAGAATATTTTTAATAGCAAGCTTGTTGCTATTTCCATCTATGCAAGTTTTGCTTTTATATGCTGGATTTTGACTTTTATCGGTGAATTTGTTCCCTTGTTTTGTTGTTGTCTTATTTAATAATATTTAATACTCAATGTGAAAATATCATGCCTGAGATTTACTTTTTTATGGATTCTGAAGAGAAAGGTTTTATTGTTTCAATTTTGTGTTTCAATTATAGGAGTTTCGATTCATATATGCTTTACCGTACAGAGTTTAAAATAGGTACTCAAAAATAAATAAAATACTCATATTTGAATACATTCGATGCTTATCATGGCTCTTATTATAAAAGTTTAATTTTTGAAAAGACATGTACTCAAAAATAAGTATAAAGAGTAAAAATGAAAAAAAAAGAGCAGTTGCTTGCCAACATAAGCTGCCGTCATAAATCACTTTCAATAAATATCAACAATTACAACTAAGACTTACCGGGAATCGAACACAGATCCTCAGGCACCACAGTTCAGTGCCTTATCCATTGTAATACCAGGGAGACGTAAAGAAGTTATAAACAAAGAAATGTTAAAAAAAGTGTGCCAAAAAAAAGGCAAGTTAGATAATTGAATTGTAATAACTGAGGTTCCATTTCATCAATCGACATTAAATAATGTGGAAAACCATCTTCTGAACAAATATTTTAATTTTGTCAGGTCGCTTTGCTAAGATGACTTGAACAGAAGCTGAGATTAACAATATTAAATGACACTGCTCATTTTGAGAAAGTACGATTACTTAAATTTGAGTAAGTCATCGCTTATTTACGATGCTATTGTACTCAAAGAAAAACAAATATATTCTGGTACTCATTTTTAAATAACTTTTTTTACAGTGTATGTTTTGATGTATAAACTTTAGGAGCTTACTTATATATATATATATATATATATATATATATATATATATATTATAAAAAAAAGTATCAGTACATTTTATTAACCCACGAATTTTGGTAAGCCATCGATATACATTATATTACGATATAATACACACTGCGATTTCATAAATATATATTTTGAGATATGTATAAATCTATGGGGATGCGTCATTAGCAATGACTCTTACGGCATTTGGTCCTTATGCATAATCAAAACAAAACGAAAATTGAATGCTGACATTAAAAAACCAAACCAAATACGATTAGCATAGCTTTTAAAGTGTTGGTTGGTTTACCAGTTCCTAAATTTAATCACTCATGAACTCAAGCAAAAATCATAATTTTCAACTTTTATTATTTTTTAAAACTTTAAACTTTTATACATAAACTGTTAAAATGTTTGTTGTAGCTAAACTATTCTACAAACTAGAAGTATTTAAAATAATTGTTTATGGAGTTTCAGGCACTGATAAATAAGCAATAATATCTATGGCTTCGAAAAAGAATGTCAAGTTTTGCATTCGATTAATGCAAAATTGGTCATTCATAAGACTTTTCTTCCTTGTTCGAAGCACAGATATAGTATAGGGTTATTTAATATGGTATTACTATTTGCAGGTTTGGTTTATAACATCTTGAAGTAAATAAATCTTCGACATTTTTGCATTTTTTGTTGGTAATTACTAAGAACTAGATTAAGTCCTATGTTGGGACTTCAGTTAGCGTGTATTATTGTAGTTGTCGATCTAAAGCTTTTAGTCTCACGCTATGTTCTCCACCAAAGTGAGAAATCACTTGAGATCGTTCCACGACCCAAACCCAAATTTATTTCTGAAGGTGGAAAAACCAAATCTGGCAAATTATCACGTTACCTTCTCTGAAAGCAGGTGACACTTCTTTTGAACATTCCGAATGGCGTGACGCTCTCATTTGTGGAAAGTTAATAACGAATCATTAGCAAGAGAAAGAGGAATAGTCTTGTAGAACGCGAGGCATTGCCTTAAAATAGTCAGGGCTGCCGTACGAAAATTTCGAAATAGCCGTTTTAAAATAAAAAGTCGCCAAGCAAAATGTAATATGTGTTTCAAAATTACGTTAATTTTTTTTGACGCGAAGCCAGGGCCGGATTTAAGCATAGGCTACATAGGCTGCAGCCTAGGGGCCCGCGTCACACACCAAACACAAACAATTTGCGTGAAAATTATTAAAAAAGAATGATAATCCAAATCCTATGAAAATGATATACTACAATCTTTTTATGAGGGAGAAAAATTATGTTTTTCTTGACACACAAATTTTTGCAATGTAAGCATACCTTAATACTACTTTTATGTTCTTTAAAAAATAATTGTGATAATTAGTATGGAATTTTTTTTTTTAATAAATTATGTTTATTTTTATTAGAGCCGCTTGTAATATAAATACGATTGCTATATGTTATTATCATTTTCATAGATTCTAGAATGCCATCGCATGTTGAGATTTCATGAAACCGTTAAAATTTTGTAAAATAGTATTGGAAATATACAAAAAACAATGTATCCCACTTTCTTTTGTATATATTTAAATAATTTAAATTGCAGTTCTAGAATATTTATTTTTTTTAAAAATTTATTCCCCCCCCCCCTCCTCGTTTTACTTGGGTATTCCAACTCCCTGTATTTCTAGGGCTCGCACCACATATACATATTCAGCCTAGGGCCCGCTTGCTCTAAATCCGGCAGTCCTTAAAATCAGGATTATAAACTATAAGTATAAACTACTATATACACAAATAGTAAGATCTCTTCCAACGCTCTAAATCCCTCCCTAACAAATAGCACATTTTGACATTCATAAAATGAAATTATGATGCGTTTGAAATCTTGAAATAAAGCGGCCTACCTAATTTATTTGTTTGAAATAAAATATAATATAATTAAATAGCAAAACATACAAAAAAATTATAAAAATATACTTACGAAATCCAATAGTGTCAGAACTAAAAATGCTTAAAATATTGCCAGCAAGGGCGAGTTCTCGCCAAACCTGGCGTTGCTTTCAATCAGTGGAGATAGTTGGGAATTTGCGATCGCACCGATGTGTCGTAAAATACCCTAATTTAATGGCGAGTCCTTGGGTAATAATTATCTGGCAACAAGTGGGCGATTCCGATTGACAGGACGATTCTGGAGAAGGTGTGCATTGGATCACAACCCAAGGCTGTGGGCTCACCGGGTATTTTAATGGCAGTAATAGAATTTCGGATTCGTGAGCTTCCATCGGTGGCAATCGTTCAGGAATTATGAGTTAGGGGAGAACTTGTAATGTGAGATCAGCTAAGAAAAAATCAAATATGCGTAGTCATTTTTATTGCTTAAATCGTTTCTCGCTAAGTATTGTATTTTCTTTTTGTTTAAAATTGTTTAAAAATATATTCCTTTCCCTCCCGACAACATTAAATCAGCTTATTTTTTTAAGTAATCGTAGTCTTCTGTGTTCTGGATTATTTTGATATCATCGTAAAGTATCATCTTAAAAAAAAAATTCTTTTTATATAAAATAAGCTTTCTAATGAAAGGAAAATTGACTGTAAGAACAATGGACTAAAAAGTAAAAAATAATTTTTAAATTTACTAACAAGTTGAAGAAATTGAATGTTTATACTTATTACAACTTTTTTTTAAATCGGCGCTAAAATTTAGGTATGTTTTCTGTAAATTCGCACCAACTTCAAAAAGTTATAATATGTATAAAATTGAGATTAAATAAATCAATTTCTTCAACTTATTTCAACACTAAACAATAATTATTGATAAAAGTATAAGTTGAACCTAGTCATTACAGTCCTAAGACTTTAAAAGGGCCTCCGTGGCCCAACAAAAGCGTCAGCTGGGAATCAGGAGACTCCTGCAAAAATACAAAATACTAGAAAAGTCGTCCAGAACATCCACAAAAATTATCGGCGTGTTTACGGGACTGGCGCACGATAAATCTGATCGGGGTCCAAAGTTCCGACGTGTATTAAAGGAGATTGGGTGCCAGCACAGGTGTTGTCCTCGTCATTTGATCATGGTTCAAAAATACGAGGAATCGTATTTTTCTATCGTATATTTATCGTATACGGTCTTTCCTTTGAGATAGGGCCCCGAACCGTCGCTATTAGCCCACTGTGCAACTCTAGTGCGACGTTAATTAATCAAACCAATCAAACCTAAGACTTTAAATTAAAAAAAAAGGTAAATCATAATAGCGTTTAGTTGGTTGAAACAATGTCGCGCTGGAGCTACACTACGGGTTATTAATGACGTAAAAGTCCAGAAAGAACAAAAGAAAGACTCGATAACACTGTAACGTAATTTTAAATAATAGTCAGATGACGAGGACAACACCTGAGCTGGCACCCCTCTCTCCAAATTTCCGTAATACGAAGTGAGGACATTTGGAATCACGACAAATATAAAGTGCATCACACCTCTCTGGTTGGATTAAACTCGCGATCTTCGATTACGATATCGCTATTTTTCCATACACTCCTTATTTGGTGTAATATCCCACTGTGCAGCTCTAGTGCGACGGTATTAGCTCTAGTGAGGAGGCCTCCGTGGCCGAGTGAATTAGGCATCAGCTGGGAATCCAAGGGTCCCCGGTTCAAAACCTTGCGATGGACTAGACTAAAGAATAGTAAAAAGTAGTGATATTGCGATCGGAGGGTTGCCAACTTAACTCCAAAATATTAGAATGTCGTCCAGAACATCCACAAAAAATAACGGCGTGTATACGGGACTGGTGCACGATAAATCTGATCGGGGTCCAAAGTCCCGACGTCTATGAAGGCGTTGGGTGCCAGTTCAGGTGCTGCTCTCGACATCTGACCATGGTTCAAAAATACGAGGCACCGTTTCCAGGTCTTTCCTTCGAGATAGGCCCGAACCGTCGCCAATAGCCCACTGTTCAGCTCTAGTGCGACGTTAATTAACCAAACCAAACCAAGCTCTAGAGCGACCAAACCAAACCTTATTTGTTGCTTTTTTATAGGATATTACAAATTCGTTCGAAGCATCGCATCTTCTACATCTGCAACATTGTAACCTATCAATCGTGCAGATACAAAGTAAACCTCACACAATTTCAATACATGCGGTTTTTTTTTCTTAGCACCAACACGACTTGGCATGCCCAATCCAATGTGTGTGGTCTAACACAATAGAATCCTAAAAAAAAATAGAAGAAAAAAAAGTTGAATTGGAACTTCCAATATTCCAGAACCACGCTGCAGTGGAAACTGTACACGACAATACCAAACCAATCACAGTAAGATGGTAATCATCAGTTTCAGTCAAAAGGAAGACCCCCCCCCCCCCCCCCCCCGACACCGGTTAAAATATAGCCTAGCAAAGCAAATATTAAATAATATGTAGCGAGAAGTATTTCATTTGGGGGTTGAGTTGTTTCTCACACGCCGTTCTGCGAATTTCGTGAGATTGCCTGCCCATTTCGAAGCTTTTTAAAAGGTTTCGGGTGCTCGAATGGTAAGCTTGAGTCTCGCGGCTTTCGATTATCGGGGAGATGATTGTAATTTGCGAAGAGTAGGTTTGGATCAAGGTAAATAGTGGAATCAAGAAGGAACACGCGTCTTTCTTTTTTCGAGTTTGCTTTTTTCTAACTCTTTTTTTGTAAATTTGGGGGTAATATAACTATTGCGGTGTTAAATATAAAAATATCGGCCTATTAATGAAGGATAAAAGTCAATTGGGTTTGATATACATATAATGAATTTCATAATTGCTATAGTTGAAGATTTATTATCGATGTTAACCCAGGTAGGAAAGAGGGTTAACATCCATTATCTTTGAGTTAACCTTCATAAATTTTTCCCAAAACACTGCCATTAAATCATTGCAATGTCATAAACAATTGAGCTCTCAAGTTTCAAAACCAGATAAACAAATTTATTAAGATAAGCAAAAAACTAATTAAGTGCATTATTTGTAGAAGAAATTTCTCTTCTTTTTTTTACGAATTGGTATTAGATAGACACAGATTTGAAACAAATTTTAGCTCTGTGTAAGTATTACTTTGAAAATTGGTTATTTTCTCTTTTGGATCTATCTGGTTTTGCAAGAAAACTGTTGGAGCTACCTGGTTTGCATCCAACCTATGCGATCTATCCGGTTTTGCAATCAAGGTATGGGATCTACCTGGTTTTGCAACCAAGGTACGGGATCTACCTGGTTTTGCAACTAATTACTGCGCTGAGATTGGTTTTGAAGTAGTCTACGAGCATTTTAATCTATCTGCTTTTGAAACTGATTTCTTTATTTAGCTGATTTTGCAACCAACCGCTATTTCCAAACGTTAAATTATCTAGCTGCTTTGGAATGTATAATGACTTCGCCTACTGATAGATCTGCAGGAAAACTAAAAAGAAATGACAATCTGAAAATCGAAAACAAAAATGGATTCATCTGGTTTTGAAACTAGACGGCTCCAATGAAAATGCCTCGCTGAACAAACGATCAAGGTTTGCTCTTAAACCAGGACAAGTAAGTCAAACTCTCTCGATTGGCTCATTTGAAAAGGAAAGACAAAATGAAAAGGATCCATTAATCCTAGCAAATCCATCCACCAATTCTGTCAGTCGGGTAACACAGTTCAATGAAAGTGTAGGTGAATATCAACTGTGGACAGCATTTCGAGATTTGCTAACTGTACATGTCGCTATGAGAAAAGGTGAATTAAGTTGTAGTAAATTAAAACTTATTTTGCTTCGATTATGTGTCAGGAAAGGCTTTCTGAGGTTAGCTTTATATCTATTGAAAACGATCTAGCACAAATTATAAATTATTCCGAGCTAATTCAGAAATTTGCCAGTGATTAATCTAGAAAGATTCCCATAGAAAATGTTGATTTTTTATGTAATTGAGATTTGATGTTGAATGAAAATCTACTTATCGAAAATAAGGGTTTAATAAAAAAAACAGTTATCATATCGTCGCCTAAGAGCAACAGTAAGACATCTAAAAATAAAAACGAAAATAAGTTTTCGGTTTTGATAATATTACCAAATGTGCCTTTGTTTAATGGAACACTCGGACATTTTAATGTCTTCTTTGAAATCCGTGAACTACAGCCTTATATATTCAGCATTGAAAAAACAGCAAATTTTAAAAACAATTTCATAGGCGACTCTGTTTTTACTCATATCCTACTGTTGCTCTGAGGCGACGATATCTACTAATAAACTAAATGTAGCCCACACGACGGTTAATTAATCGGCTAACCGAGTTTCATAGAAGTTGCTCTGAAATGTATAGTGATAGAAGGGGGGGGGGGGGACAACTAGGATATTTGGAATCACCTGCAAAATGTTCTGGGGACGTCACTGTTTACTCCTCAACATTTTTCATGTCTACGCGGGTCGTAAGAAAGTTGGTGAATTCCTGTAGACTTGGCAAAATCGCAAACCTAGTTGGTGAAACATTAGGCTTTTTTGAAAGTGAAACTTCTTAGTTTGTTTCATTTTTTATAAAAGCGAAACACTGTTTCAAAAGTTTTTAACTACGTTTATGATTTTGCCAAATCTACAAGACTTTACCAACACAGGTGGGTGGGTGGGGGGGGGGGGGCTCCTTCTGCACCCCTCTCCCCTCCTCAGCGAGGACTCAAAGGAATGATCACTTCCTTCATTCTTCCCCACTATCCTATTCGTATGCAATTTGTGTCGGGTCCCTCATCTCCCCTCACGGTAGCGACGCGGGCCCATCTCGGAGTCTATTGATTATGTGGGTGTGTTCTGGTCTTGAAGAGCAATTACACCCGCAGCCACCGGACAGAAGGTGAGAACAAAGGAACCGACCTCTTCTCTCTCTCTCTCTCCACTGTGCAGCTCTTCTCTTCTCCCCGTCTCTCCAGGGCAGATGGAAGGAACTTTTTCTTTTTCGCTTTGCTGGTCCTGTCCTTGTATTTCTTCACACCCATTTCTTTTCTATTTACTCATTCGCTGGTTTCTGCAACTGGGTTGAAAAAGGACCGATGGGGTGGCAAAACGGCCGATTTGATTTTGTTCACCATTCGCTTTTTTTAAAAATAATAGAATTTGTATCTAATTACGTTCTAGTTATCATTTTTGTTTTTGAATGTGGTCAAACCTAACGTCGTTTTTTGTATATATTTTCCCTTTTTAATAAGATCCAACCTGTTAAAATAACATATTTTATAAACTCATTGAATTTTATTGGAATATATTTTGGCCTTTAAATCGGTTTTATACGCTCTGTATAGGATATTTTTTTTCAAAGATATGGTTACGAGTGCAATTTTCCGCATTTTTAATAATGCTGTTTCGTTTTATGATAAAACACAATTCTTATTCCTGTTGCTAGCATATATGAGTCATCAATTTTGTTATTTATTAGAAAACTAACATATTTATAAAGCTGTATTGAATTAAGCTATGTAACCTTAAAATATCCATAATATTGCAAAATATTCTGATATTTTATGAATTCACGATTTCTAATACTACATGGAGAACAATAATAACTAGTTTTTAATGAAATTTGTTTAGAATTGATTGTTTTTTATTTTCTGATTCGTTGTATTTAAATAGATTTAATATATACGAATTAGCATATTATCAGTGTGTGTAGTATCTCACGTTTAATTTAAAAGTATGATGTAGCAAGTTAAAAAAAATTGCGAAAATTATTCTTTGTTACTTTAATTAAAATTTATATATTATTAATATTAGAATTTTTAATTAGAATTCTTTAAATTTGTAATCGAATACATATCGTCTCAACATGTTTGAATTTAACACTTTAACTGCCGCGTGAATTAAATAATTAAATATAACTCACACTATATTATATTTGCATTGCGCATGGTAAACTGTTAACTATATATAATACACATCACGGAGTAAAGAAGAAGGTGGAGGTGCGAACAAGTCCAAAACCGGTTTGCAATGTGAAGCCAGCAATCGCTTAAAAAGTAGGAACTGGCGAAGTGTTTGGCGCTATTCCAAATCACTACTTTGTACCAGTACTTGGCGATAATTTATTTTTCCCTCGTAAGAAAACTACTGCAAACTAGGTTTGTTTGTTCCTAGTTTGGGGTTGCTAACTTACGTCTCATGAAATCTCGCCAAATCATCTCCACCTTTTTCTTTACTCCGTGATACACATTAATGCTTTCTGAAAATCACAATAAAGTATTTGTATAAAAACTTGTATTTATCTTGTTATTTCACTCATAAAAAATAAATCGCTTTTTACAAATAAAACAATTGCTAGGAGCTATTTTTTTTTTCGCTATTTTTATGAATTTATTTTAACAATAAAAATTTAAGTTTTAATCTTTTTTTAAAAAATTAAAAAAATTAAATATGACAGAAACACACTATCTAATAATGTTTGATCCTAATCACCATATTCGATAAAGTGTTGAAATTGTATAAAGTTTTTCACTCTGCATTTTTTTCCCGTTTCAGTCATTATATTTATACATTTTATTTATTATTAAAATCGTTTATATTTCTTTCTATTCATTCATTTCTTTTCAAATCACAAAGAAGGATTTATATAAAAACTTGTATATGTCTTGTTATTTTATTCACTCTATAAAAAATCGCTTTTTACAAATAAAACAATTGCTAGGAGCTATTTTTCGCCTAAATGTTTTCACTATTTTTATGAAATTATTTGAATAATTAAAACGTAAATATTAATTTTTTTAAATTTTTTTTAAAAATTAAGTATGACAGAAGTACAATTTTTAAAAATGTTTTATACTAATCACTATAATATTCGGTAAAGCGTTAAAATTGTACAAATTTTTCCACTCTGCATTTTTTTCCCGTTTTATTCATTATATTCATTCATTTTATTTATTATTAAATTCGTTTATATTCCTTTCCATTTAAATCCCTCTTAAAGAAAAAAAATATGATTTTTTTTTTATATGGTCACTTTTTCTACCAAAAGTTACCAAAAATGATATTTTTTAAAAGAAAAAAATCTTTATATTTAACCTTTGAATGTAAGTTTGGTTTGGTTAATTAACGTCACACTACAGCTGCACAGTGCAACGGTTCAGGGCCTATCTCGAAGGTTTGGTTTGGTTCGGTAAATTTACGTCGCACTAGAGCTGCACAGTGGGTTATTTGCGACGGTTCGGGGCGTATCTCGAAGGAAAGGCCCGGGAACGATGCCTCGTATTTTTGAACCATGGTCAGATTACGAGGACAACACCTGAGCTGGCACTCGACTCTACCTCAATAGGCGTCAGGACATTGGACCCCGATCAGATTTATCGTGCACCAGTCCCGTATACACGCCGTTAATTTTTTGTGGATGTTCTGGACGACATTCTAGTATTTTGATAGCGAAGTTGGCAACCCTCCGATCGCAATATCACTACTTTTTACTATTCTTTAGTCTAGTCCATTGCAAGGTTTTGAACCGGGGACCCTTGGATTCCCAGCTGACGCATTAATCCACTCGGCCACTATCTCGAAGGAAAGTCTCGGGAACGATGTCTCGTATTTTTGAACCATGGTCAGATGACGAGGACAACACCAGAGCTGGCACCTGACGCAACCTCAATAGGCATCAGGACATTGAACCCCAATCAGATTTATCGTGCACCAGTCCCGTATATACGCCAGTATATTTTGTTGGATTTTCTGAAACACTTTCTAGTACTTCTGTAGCGAAGCTGGCATCCCTCCGATCGCAAGATCACTACTTTTTTACTTTTCTTTGTCAAGTCCATCGCACGGGCTCAATCTAGCAATCCTCTTATTACTAACTAAATGCCTTTATCCACTGGGCCACTGGAGGCCCTCCTTTTCAAGAAAATATTTTTTTAACATGGTCACCTTCTCTATAAAAATTTACCCAAAACTTATATTCTTAAAAAAAAAAAAGATCTGAAGCTGGCAACCCTCCGATCGCAAGATCACTACTTTTTTACTTTTCTATGTCAAGTCCATCGCACGGGCTCGATCTAGCAATCCTCTTATTACTAACCGCATGCTTTTATCCACTGGGACACTGGAGGTCCTCCTTTTAAAGAAAACGATATATTTTTTTACATGGTCACTTTCTCTATAAAAAGTTACCCAAAAATGATATTCTTGAAAAGAAAAAGATCTCTCAACTTAACCTTTGAAGGTAAAAGGGCATGCACTTCAAAAACCAAGTTTGTTAACCTAGAAATTACGATTGCGTGAACTTACCCGCAAATTCTTTTACCATATTTATCGTATCGATTAACATAAACTTTTCCTATTTGAAAACTATTAGAACCTCAAAGCTCTAATAGTAATGACCACTAATCCGATTATGGTCCCTAACCCGTGCTCGCCAGAACGCGGAAACACAGCGAAAATTGTATTTGAGCCAAAACACCAATTAAGGGAACATTATATGTTAAAACACAGAAAGACTTTGCTCATTTGAATCATCTCCATGCTCTTAAGCTGGTGTGATAACAATGGTAAACGAAACCGAGAACCAAATCAAACAGATAAATCTCACACCCGATGTTTGCCTAAAGTAAACCGAAGCCCATCATAGCATGGATATACTTACAAGTTAATTTTTTTTTAAAAAAAGCTCTGCACTTTTAATCCTAAAAACGCAGTCTTGTTTTCTTTTCTGGACCGGCGAGGCTGTTGTCCGCGGGAGCTTGGATTTCTCCGAAAAAAAGGTCAAACAACGTGCTGGGAGAATAAAATGTCTCGAACAAAGCGAAATAAAGCAGATTAAAACGAGATGAGGTGGAAAAAAAAGATCTGAAGAGAGACTGTAAAAAAAAAGAGGAGGTGTCAGTGTAGATCGAAAATTATATTCCTAGTAATACAATTAGTTTCAATGGCCTGATAGCCTGAAGCCGATTGCCGACTTGGTCGGCTTAGAAGCGGGTTTTCCATTGTGTTGGAGAAGCTTTACTGGGGACATTAGAATTACCAGGTGGTTATAATGAAAAAAATATTATGATCCAGTTGGGCAATTAGAGCAGCCACCTATAAAATGCTTCGATCGAATTGGAATTGAAATGCGTTTGATGAATTCGCGGAAACTGAGTTGGCCTATGGCTTTCTTTTTATATTGTTCACTGGCAAGGGCTGTTCTTAAGCTAATAACCGACGGACGAAGATTCCTATCCAAATGTGATCAATCTAACAACCGAAAAAGAAGATTACTTTGCGAGGCTTGTGATACCGTACCGAAATTATGTGGCTTAAGTTTTAGAAATTTGAAAAACAATTGATTTGTGGTTTGCGAATATTTTTTTTTTGGTTAAAGGACTTTGTGTATTTATGGGAAAGTCATGAATTATGTAAATTAGTTTTCCAGCGTATAAAAAGTGTGAAAAAAGAATATTTTTAATGCGCAAACTGAAAAAATAAATTTTGGTTTTGTTTATTACGGTTACGTTTATTTTCTCAATTCATTTGAATTTGTTTTATGAAATATAATAATCACCAATTAATTTAAGATCATTCAGTCTGAACTGTTTATTAAAAAATTCCAAAGTACTTGATGAGACCGGTGATATATTTTAAAGAAGCATTAATGCAAAGTTTTATACTTTAGAAATCGTTACACTTTTACCAAATACCTAGTCTTCCATAAACATGATTTTTTAAAACTTACATTATTCCTTTTTGTTATCCTAAAATACAGACATCATAAGATATCTATATTTTAGTGTGAACTCTTGCTTAAAAAAACTAAACAAATAACTTTTATCAAGAAATTTATGTGAAACTCAATTAAATAATAACCTTAACACATTCACTGCCAGCGTCTAAAAATATGCAAGTTGACTATTGCCTTTTACGTGTTATTTTGAAGAACGTATCACGCATATGTGCGTGACCGGCAGGAAACGTGTTAAAACATTGGCTGCAATATCTACCAATTAGTAGAGATATACCAATTGCACTTCGGAGACACATCTTCAGATGCACATTCATATTTTTTTGGCGACCGTTTTTTCTCACGATGATTCAATTTGCTGATTGCTGCTTAACAAGAAAGCATAAAAGCTCATCCACTGAAAAGAACCAACCTCGGAAGTAGCCAACAATGCCAATCGGCGATTCTTTTCACCGAAGGAACACATAATCAAAGGGCTCGCGCGCAACCAAACAAGCAAAATGGCGCGTTTTCTTTTTTACAAATCACCTTCCCCGATGCGAAATCACCCTTTTATAAATTGGAACCAAACAACAATCTGAAATCAGTGAGCATAAAAGCCCCCAAAGAAAAGGGTTCCTCTATTATGGTTCCATGAAAGCAAGCAGACAACAAGAAAAGACATGGCTGATAGGCAAGGGGTCCCGATGAAAATTTCGAAGGCACGACCTTGAGTCACTTTCACTTGGTCCTTTAATTGTTTTAGGCCAAGGTGTTTTCATCTCATTAAACATCTAAAAGTTATAATGGTCTCTTTCGGTTGTGAAGGTTTCCTCCGCGGCTTTTCAGGGGACGGCCGTGATTGTTCGGAACAATGGACTGCTCATTAAGAGCCCCGATGCTTAACTCTCTGGCTGAGCATTCAGGGTCTTATGAGATCTTGTAAGAGACAATGCCGTGAGGTCTTCAATTAGCGTGAGTTGCGGACAATGTGGCGATGAAAGTGGTCGGGATCGAATTGGAGGCTTGACATTAAAGGACTTTCTTTTTGATTTTAAAGGTCAATAAGCTCTCTGTTTCGATAAGCTCTTGTTCCTTTGGTAATTGCATAACTCGCATTAATGTTAAGTTGCTTATATTGATTTGCGCGTTTTGGTTTGTTAAAACTAGTGGGGCAGTGGCATCAAGTTCGCATCACAGCCGATAGGGCGCTGATGAATTATTATCGTTATCGAAATTCCAAAACTACCTACACTTTTAAAAATGCCTTCTCATATTTGACGAAACTTTTGTCACTTTCGACGAGACAGACGCCTGTTTATGCTCCGATTAAATATGTCGTCAAACTGAAAAAATTTGTCGTTTATTTTTAACGAAATTAATTCAGCAAAAAGCATTGTAAAAGGCGGAAAATATAACACTCCGAATTAAAAAATAGCTCTAATTAGCTAATAGTTATTATATTATTATTAGTTAAAAGGTATGAAAGGTACTAGTTGAAAGGTACTACAAAAGAGAATAAGGTTTATTTTCCTATCTCTATAAAGATGCATTCATCTTACACCTCTGAATTACCAGGAACTATATTAGCACATCCATTCATCGATCCCATCATCATAACTCATACATTCAAATTCCCAATCAGGGGTAGACCAACAGCACAACTATTTTCGGAAAGGGATTATAATAAATATAAAGTGTCTCTGAAAGAGCCACATTAGGGGAAATTAAAATACTTTCATCTTAAATTCCGGATATGTGGAGTTTTACAATGACATTTATATATGGACAACCACTGAAAATGAGAATGATTGAGTAGTAAAATGTAGTGTTAAAAATTGATTTTTACACAATATGTGTGCATCTTACTTAAATGTGTTGATTTTTTTTTTGTTCCGTGGATTATTTTGTAACTTTTAATGATTAATATATATATATATATATATATATATATATATATATATATATATATATATATATATATATATATATATATATATATATATATATATATATATATATATTAGAGTTTGGGGTTGGTTTGGTTAATTAACGTCGCACTAGAGCTGCACAGTGGGCTATTGGCGACGGTTCGGGGTCTATCTCGAAGGAAAGACCCGGGAACACATACACATTCATTCATACCTGCACCTCGTTATTTTAGAACCATGGTCAGATGACGAGGAAACACCTGAACTGGCACCCAACGCCTTCAATAGACGTCGGGACTTTGGACCCCGATCAGATTTATCGTGCACCAGTCCCGTATACACGCCGTTAGTTTTTGCGGATGTACTGGACGACTTTTCTAGTATTTTTGTAGCGAAGCTGGCAACCCAAGATCACTACTTTTTTACTTTTCTTTTGTCAAGTCCATCGCGCGGATTCGAACCACCAATCCTCGGATTAGTAGCTGAATGCCTTAACCGTTCGGCCACGGAGGCCTATTGATAGTTTGAGAGTGTTGACTTTAATAAGACAGTTTATATGTTAAATAATCATTTCGATATTTTAAAAAGTATTGGTATAGGATGTTTTTTTTTAATTTTCCTAACACAAACTTAGGTGGATTGAGTAGCTTTTAGTATTAACTGATTCAATTTTAAATAAAAAAAAACAATTATTTAACTTGCCAGCAAAACATTCCAAAAAAAGTAATTTACTGGAATGTTAATAATTCCAATTAAAGCGTCTCTAAATTCCAAAGATTATATAAACTCCTAAATTTCACGCACGTTATATTCAAAAACAACAATTAAAAAAACCAACCCTCACATCATTGCCTTTTTTTTACCGAAGAATGCACCCAAACGAATCCACCTGTCCACATCAACCTCACTTCATAACGAAACGGTGCACCCCAAATCCCGCTACAACCCCATTAAACCGAGTGTCATCTGTCATGAGCGAGCTCTATAATCCGCGCAGGCAGACAGTGCGAGCAGGTTGTTCACAGGCGACCTGCACATAATGAATCCGAATCACCTGCCCAGAACCATGAATAAAAACGAAACTCAGACGTGGAAGAACGAAATGTAGCAGCAAGGTGAAGGTTGAAAAAAGTTATTCCATTTGGAAGAAGTATCGTTTTTAATGTGGAGGAATACGTGTTTTGGCGCGAATACGTGTTGTTGGCGTGTGTTCTCTGCTTTTTTCGGGATTGGTAAAGCAGGTGTTCGAAGTAGGAATTGTGAATGGATTGGAATAGAGATGTGAAAATGGGTAGTTGGATCTCTTAATAATGATATCTAGTGTTTCTTTTGCATGGCTTCATCTGTGAGGTTTGTTTGTTATTGACTTGAAATTCATTGACAGAAATTGAGTTGCGTTATCAATTCGTCCTACTGGTACTACAACTAGGTAACTAACTACATAGGAAGATTAAGGTATTACATATATACTTTACATGTACTTGCATGGAATACCTTAATCTGGTTGCCTTGTTGTAGTACTAGTAGGACAAAAGCAGGTAGTGAAATTGGAATTGTGAATGAATTGTAGTACAGGTGAAACTGGATAGTTTATAGAGGTCTTGGGAGGGGGGGGGAGGGGAAGGTTGACGTAACAAGGCATGACGTTGGGGGGGGGGGGGGGGAATACAAAATTTATTAAAAAATATCGCGAAGAAGAATATATAAATGAACACTCCTTTAGTTTATTAGGTGAGGCAACTAAAGATTTGAGTTTCTCATTGTTGATTAACGTTAATACTATGATCTAAAATGAGACCCAAGAAGGGTTAAAGATGGAAATGCAAAATGTTGTCACATTATTTTATTAATGAAGACAAATTCAAATTATTTCTTGTGGGAGACGATTTTAACAGAGACTGCCTGAAAATATCAGGAATTGAATTAAGTAAAAAGAAAAAAACATTAAATTTTCTGGTGACATCAAAGGTTTTTCTAAAATGATTGGTGGAAAATGCGAGTTATATTTAAACTTTTGATATTGACGCCATTTATTTATCTTTAATATTAGAAGTATAAATTATTTATTAAAAGTTTCTGTATTCAGATAATAATTTTTATATAGATTACTTTAACAAGTTTCTGTAGTAATGTGCGAAAAAATAAGTTAATGTTTTTATTTAATTTCCAGTCAATATTTCTTAAATCACCTAGAAGGTCATCCTTCATCATGGGATAATACTTTTTAAAATATTAATTTACCGTAGCATTTTATAATAAACCTCATCAAAGATAACAAACCCAGAAAAGTAAACTCTCCACTTTAGAAGCTGATTATTAAAATTTCACAACAATCTGCCGCCTTCCTCACCAACCATTCCTCACAGCTGATTATTGCTCAGAAGCAATGATTAATCCCCGACCCCTCTAATTTGTTAGTTTTTGACAATAGAGAAAGCTCATGTTTAATTACACCTGAACGCAGCGCCTCCTTCCGCCAACTGACAACATAACCATACAGGTGGTCGCCTAATATAATCCCGCATTAACAGCTGCTTTTCTGCTGGGGTCCCATTCCTTACGCATTCGAATCACGGAGTCGGGCTCTCCAAATAGAATGGCGAGGCACGACTATCAATTACGCCTAATGCATTATCACGGTTTGACGCCTCTAACAATGCGACTATCATCTTATGTACAGATGCGCTCTCTTTTTTATGATTAATTTGCGAACACCGGGAATTCGGTTTCATTGGGTTGTTTCTGTGGGTTGGATACAGGATTTTGTTATGTTTCTACTATCTTTTGAAATGTTTGTCTTAAGTGTTGGGTATATCTTAAAACTATTTTTTTGTGTAGATACGCATTTAGGGTGATCCCCAGTTGCTCAGTTGATAAGGCGTTCAGCTACTAATCAGAGGATTGGTGGTTCGAATCCGTGCAATGGACTTGACATAGAAAAGTAAAAAAGTAGTGATCTTGAGATCGGAGGGTTACCAGCTTCGCTACAAAAATACTAGAAAGTCGTCCAGAATATCCAACAAATTACACTGGCGTGTATACGGGACTGGTGCACGATAAATCTGATCCAAAGTCCCGACGTCTATTGAAGGCGTTGGGTACCAGTTCAGGTGTTTTCTCGTCATCTGACCATGGTTCTAAAATAACGAGGTGCATGTATGTGTGAATGTGTATGTGTTCCCGGGTCTTTCCTTCGAGATTGACCCCGAACCGTCGCCAATAGCCCACTGTGCAGCTCTAGTGCGACATTAATTATCAAAACCAAACCAAAACCAAACGCATTTCGGAAGCGTTTATTTATTCAATTTAAAAAGTACTTAAAAATGTATACCTGAACCTCTCGGTTTTTTGAAAAAGTGTAATTGCATCGTACACTTCGAGCATGAAGGACTATAGTATTGGGAATATGACGTCATCATCGTGATGCAAACATCTCAGACCTGATGGCACCAGACACGTGACTTCCTTTCAAAATTTATGAATGAAAAAACGTTCGCGATTAACTTGTGATTTGGAAATAATAGTAAATGAGTTACTTCATTAAGTACAGGATATTTTTATCAATGAACAAGAAAACAGTTATAAATGGATGACGTAGTAAATAACCTGTCTGAGGCCATACACGTTGGCCCCACTTCGATGTTAGCGAGATGATAACCTTATGATTTCTTTACTATGAGGGATCCATGCTCGAAGATCGTACATGAGCGATGATGAACTCAAATTTAAGTAACCGTACTTTCTCACAAATGAGTAACGTGATTTAATATTGCTATCACAGCTTCTATTTAAGCGATCTTAATACAACCTGACAAACATAAAATAGTTGTTTAGAAGATGGTGTTCCACATTATTTGATGTTGATTGATTAAATAGAAACTCAGTTATTACAACGCAAATTATCTTACTTTCAGTATGGCAGACTTTTTTTTATACATTTCTTCTGTTTATAACTTTTTTATGTCGCCCTGGTAGTTTCACGGATGATAAGGCAGTGGACTGCGGTGCTGTGAATCTGGGTTCGATTCCCGGTAAGACTTGGTTGTAATTATTAAAAGTGATTTATGAAGGCAGCCTGCATTTTTTTAATATTTACATATTTCGAAATCTTATACAAACCAGAGAAAGAACATTCGTAATCTTAATACAGAATATTCTGCTTTTCGTTTTATTGAAGAAAAAAAAATATTAATTTTAGCATATTTTGTCATTTTGAAACGGAAAACAAAATCGTCAGAAATCAGAAAAATTCCATAAATTTCCATTTCGTTTGAAAGAAGAGGATCATTTAACTCACTAGCTACCTAAACATATTTAAAACAAAAAACATCTGAAAGAAATCTAAATTATCAATTAATTTTCTTTAATAAATATGGAAAAATATTCGAATTATATAATTATCGGAAAAAGTAAGTCTTTTCGAAAAATTGTAAATATTTAGGTCACAGAAAAATTTACAGTTAATTAACCCCCTCATAACATTCATCTTAAAATTTATAACTTATGTTCCTTTTCTAACTTTTATTATTTTAAATTGAGAATGAAGATTAATACATATGCAATTTCAATTCAAACTAAATGATAACTTTTTTTTGGCATTACTTTAAACTTTTATTCATTAGACCTTAAAGTGGACTCATCATTAAAAGATATTTCGTATGGTAATCACTTATGATTGTGCAAATAGGGTAATTTCCTGAGTACCTACAGATAAGGAAGTAGTCGAATTATTAAGACACTCTTCAAATCCATTAAGCATGGTTAAGTTTATAACTTCGGATAATGTTAAAGTTTGCAGGATTCCATTGAAAAAAAACCAGTTTATTTCGAAAATTGCTTATTTGTTAATCGCGCTGTGTGTATTATAATAACAGGCAAATAACTGAATTAAATAAATAAATAGCATTCATTTCCTTTACTGTTTATTGAAACATAATTATATTAAGTGTTTTGAGCTGAAAAAGGTCATTACGAACTGCGCATTCATCGAAATGTTTAATAACAATCTTTTTAAAAAACAAACAAATCGAACAAATTACCTTCGAATTATCATCATTAACTGATTTCTAAAGCTTTTAATGATATATTTAGGGATAAAGGTACACATTCAGTGGTTTAATCATCATATATATTTTTTTTTGTAGTAAAGATACCTTTTACGCTCCTTAGACGCACATGAGGTTTCAAAAGAAAGAGAATTTCATGAACCAATGATGAATTGTACTTAATCAACTTAAAAATATCAATGTTTTTTTTTAAATGCGTTTAAAATAATTCATTTTAACGGTTTTTATTTTAAACAAGCCGTTGATAATGCTGCCATCTATAAACAGACAACTAAACTTTTTTTTATTTTTTGGTCATAAAAGATTAACTAATATTTTTTACCATTAAAACAAGTGGTGTGGGGGGGGGGGGTTGTTCATGCAATAATTATCGCACGGGAATACTAGTATATATTGTTTCAGTAATAATTTTGAAATAAAAAAAGCTGACGATAATTTTTTCAAAATACAAAATTTTTCCTTTGCTGAAATTATTCATAGGTATAAGATTGTATTATTTTTTTTAACCTGAAATGCAATCTAATCGTCATTAGTAGTTTCCCTTACGTTTCTTTTATGTAAAATATAAACAATATAATCTATAGACACAATAGTTTTTCAAAAAAAATTCAAGTCGATATACAACATGTATTTTTTTTTAACTTTCTGACAGTTACAAACGTATTTTTGCGTCCTTGTATCTCTAGTTTTTCCAGCAATACACACCATTTTTAAATCATAAAAATACTTTATTTTCCAATATTTTCCAAACTTTTTTTGGGGTATAAATTCAAAACTTTAAGAATAAAAAAGTTTTTTCTTTAAAAAAAAAAATTATATAAATTTATTAAAATATCATTTAAAGTGTCTAACAGAGAAAAACATTTTGCAATTGGGTGAATTTTCTGAATGGTCAGAGGGTTTAATTTAGCGTAATTATGAACTAGGATAATAATTATTCATCAAAAAACATTCCTTCACATTTCCAACATAACGCTAAATATTTAGATCGCAGGTCATCCACTTTCCAGATCACAGCATTTAAAAAAAATCATTTATTCATGCGTTATTTCTTCTTCCAATTTGACCATGGACGATTAAAACGACTTAATTCCCATAAATGACATCTTATCTGCGATTAAAAAAAAAGAACTTCGAACCATACTCATGTAAATGTCACTCCAATCCCCCCCCCCCCCCCCTCAAAGGGACCCTTAAATCAAAAATCCTGTCATAAACCATTACAGAAGCCGTTCTGTGAGTCTGCGATCGAGCATTAGACATGGAAATCAAATGCTTACGATTACCATTAAGAATCAATTTGAGACAATTAGGATGGCAAACATATTCAGGCATCTCGCTCCGGACGCTCTTTCGGTGGACGCTAATCTGTTATTATTCGACTATTAATGCCGTTTCACCGAACTGCGAGTTGGACAACTGCTGGTGCAAGGTCAGGCGACATTTTTATCCGATATCTCTTCCTGACAATTAACGTGACATTCTCGGGACGCGGCTCCATTCAAGCCCAGGGGGGGATTGGGGAAAATGGTTTTGTATGCGATCGGCAACTGACTGCGGATTGTTCAGTCAAATACAGAAATTGTACCAGAATTGTTGATGTCTGTACATAATTTAGCCTTCGTACGTGATTTAGCTTATTAAGTATTGAAATTTATAATAATAATAATAATAATAAATTGTCATAAGCAAAAACCGAACGAGTTTATAAATTAAAAGAAATATATAAGCATTTTTAACTAAAAATTGTTAAAGAAGAAATATATTTAATTGTTTTTAAATTATCTTTCACATATATATTGAACCTCGTCGTTTAATTGTAAAAATAATACCTTCAAAATAATAAATTTTTATATCATGGTTTTCATATGATTAACAGTTAAACCCATTTAAAGTCAAGAATTTTCTAAATGCTTCTAATAATAATAATATTACGTTTTTAATTGATTATTATTTTAATTTTTTTGATAAAATAGGTAATTAAGGCACTCTGAGACTGTTTTCATCTCAATCTGATTAATAACTAACAGGTTACAGACTTCAATTTTAAATTACTTTCATGATGAAATATAATACTAATACTTTTTAATTATTTTATATATATTATATATATATATATATTATATATATATATTATATATATATATATATATATATATATATATATATATATATATATATATATATATATATATATATATATATATATATGTATACACATATATATATATATATATATATATATATATATATATATATATATATATATTATATATATATATATATATATATATATATATATATATATATATATATATATATATATATATATATATATATGTATATATATATATATATATATATATATATATATATATATATATATATATATATATATATAAATATATATATATATATATATATACACATATATATATATATATATATATATATATATATATATATATATATATATGTATACACATATATATATATATATATATATATATATATATATATATATATATATATATATATATATATATATTATATATATATATATATATATATATATTATATATATATATGTATATATATATATATATATATATATATATATATATATATATATATATATATATATATATATATATATATATATATATATATATATATATATATATATATATATATATATATATATATATATATATATATATATATATGTGTGTATATATATTAAAAAGTTGAAAATTAAATAGTAAGCATCTACTTAAATTGAATATCGTCATTACATCGTAAAAGATATCGTCCGTGTATCATCAGTTTCCCCATGCAATAGAGATAATTTTAAAATTATTTAAAATACTTAATTTATTATAATATTTAAAATTCTTAAAATATTTATTTAAAGCATTGGAGTTTATTTTGATCTACTATGATCTATAAACAATAATAATAAAAAAAAGGAATATGGCGAAAATATAAATTTAACCCTTGCAGTGAAAACAAATTCCGATATTACACTTAACCATCTGAGGGTTTGTAGTCCTGTGGCATTGAGAAATAATAAGAACAAGTCTGTTATAAGACTATTTCTTTACACTTAGGACTCGCTTTATACTTACGTTCTTTTTTATAGAACAGTTATTTACCGTTCGTGTTCTTTTTAAATATGTATTCTTTAGCGTGTTCTTATTTGTTACGTTCAGCGTGGATAATTATAAAAATAAAAATTTATGCCGGACGATGAGTATTAAAATCAGTATACTGAATATATATTTAGTAGTTTATGACATTCAGATGTTTTTACCCATTCAAATGTATACCATTTATCATATGTCTACTTACTTTTCACCTGCAATGTAAGTTATTTACTCAAAATTTAATTTTTGGATTTTTGGTCATATTTAAAATGCTAAGGCTTTATAAAAAATCTTCTTAAAACTAAACTGATAATATTTTTTGAAACTTTCATATTTGTTTTATAAACGTAGGAAGAGCTATTATAAATTAAGCTATAAATTATTTTTTGACGAATTAATGAACACAAAAAAGTAAATATTTTTTAGGATACGAACATAACATATTTTTTTGTAAATAACTAAAACACAATTTTGCAAACATCTCTTCTAGCTTCTCTCTCATCTTCTTCGTAGCTCTGTGGAAAAATATGCTTTGACAATATTCAATCAATTCGTATATTTCAAATATATTAAAATTTGAAAGAGGAATAGTGTTTTTTTGAAAAAGCATATTTAAGCTTAAAAACGCAAAAAAAAAAAATTAATATTATTTTTTTCATTGACTATTGTTTAAAAAGATATGTTCTAAGAGAAACAAATAAAAATAGTATTTCTTATTTCATTAATTAAAAATATTAGGATTTGGGGCTCGGGTCTCCCTAAATAATACAACACTTCACCCATCAACCACTGCAAATATTAACAACCACAAACATAAAGCGCCCAAACTCTACCGCGACAGCAACAACAGCACCCAGTAGCCGCATCCGAGGAACCCCCCCTTCCAACACTGACTAATCCTCAACCTCCCCTCGGGACATATCCCAAAATCGTCTGATGATTTCTCTCTGCAGAGTCGCTTTTTATGAGAGCCTCTCTCCTTCCATCCCCCCCCCCTCTCGCAATCGAAGCGTTGCAACCGAAGCTCTCCTGTGTCCACCCCAAGGAGAGAGACGCATGGAGGCGAGTTTCTCTTCATTCAAGGTGAAGCCCGCGCTCAGGTGGTTGCGGGATCGCAGTCTCGCTCTCTCTCTCTGTTTTTAATTGCTGGTGGTTCGCTGGGTGATTTTCGTCTGCTAATTGGGGCGAGAGAGTGTCTGTTTGTGAAGGATAACGGAGCGGACATTCTTCTGCGACTTTTTTTTCTGCCGATTTGTGACGAATGACCATTTCCTAAATGCGGTGCTTGTGTTTTTAGATGCGGTGTTGATATCTACGTGAAGATTGATCGACTCCAGTGCCACTTCTGATCATCGATTTCAACTGGACCCACCAGAAGGAAGCCGTCTAATTCAATTCAAGCCGAAAACTACCAATTTACCTGCACCGACAATAGATTCATCTCCAATATCATCCCTGAAGATGAATCTCGAGACTACTTCATCTTCCTAAACTGCACTTCCCTCTAGAGTGTGCCCCCCGTGCCATGCGACTAGTGTTCCCAGTCGGCCGTCCCCTATGGACTTAAGCGTTCCCAAGCGGCCCGTCACCCCCCCGGCCCCCCTGCGGCCGCCGCTGTACCCGTCGTCGCCCGTCTCGCCGCCCGCCATGGTGCACTTCCCCGCCGCTGCAGCCTCCCCGCCGCACAGGCCGGAGCTCGTGCCGCCGCAGCCGCCGATGCTCTCGGCCGCTTCGGCGGGAACCGGGGAGCCGCCCTCGCCCGCTGCTTTCACGGCTGGACTCATGCCAGGTGAGTCGATTTTATATTATCCATAATGATGTGTTTGGGAAGATATCAATGTCGGGACCAGGGCTCGAAATAAGCAGCGGCAGGGCCGCAAGTTACTTTAAAATTGCAGCCACTTGTATTGCTTCTCACGGCAATCATTGCTGCGAGTATTTTCAACCTGAATTTTTTTTCCTCGAATAATTTTTTTTTCGTTCTTTACACTTATAAATTAGTTTTCTACACACGTTATAAATAACGTGTGTATATGCATTCTGTAATATACTTGTATATATTTAAGTGTTTTCTTTTTAAATTTAAATCGAATGTGCGTGTGTGTATGTTCAAAATCAGGTATATATTTTTTTATCTTAAATGTATTTTTGTATTTATTGCAAATTATATAGTTCACAAACTAGTAAAGTTTTTTTTAATTATTTATTTGTTCAACTGCTTTAAAATTCATAAAAAAGAAACTGAAAATTACAGATCACATAATCGGTTTATTTTGTGTTTTGCCATGAGCTCAATTATTTTCGCTGAGAGCTTATAAAATATAAACATCAATGTTTGCTGCCAGTTTCAAAATTCTATTTCGAGCCCTAGTCGGGAATGTAAAAAGATGGTTGTAATACAGTAGCATGAGTAAATGTAAGCTCTTTTATTCAATTGAATTGAACATTTGATGGGTTCAGGGGTAAAACCACTTTACTACATAGAATTAGGTATTAAGAAAATGAATTCGATTTTCGTGGAGTAAGTTTGTTTTTCCCAACATAAACGAAATTTTATCGCATTTTGTACGGTTTTAAAGTGGTTTTACCCCAAAAATGATTGCACGTGGTGATGGTACTCCTTGGAAGCTACAAAAATGCACTGATATCTCATGTTCGAATGATGTAAAGTGGTTTTACTCTTGGATCCTTCATTTACTTTTATAAAATTGGTACTGAATGCATACATTCTGAGGTTGAATAAAACCCGTCTAATATTCCCTGTTAAAAATATATGCTCAGATTTTATTAAATCTGTTAACTAAGCTCAAATTGAATTTTTCGTAAAAAAATTACGAAATTCTTTCATAAATTTTACAAAATGGCTAAACATTTTGTGATTTTTGAGCATTCATTTCTTTATTTTTGATGAAAATTTTAATTGGGTGCATATCTAACGACACTCTTGTCAAAGTTTTGTGTGGCACTGTTTTGGGCTTTTTATATCTGTGGTCTACAACAAAAAAAGGATCAATGTCCTAAGTAAACAAAACATTGATCGTTCTTATTCCAAGCTACAGATATAGTATATATAAAAAATACTTAAATTAATATATTTTGACAAAAGTAGTTACATTTAAGAATTTCAAGTTAAAAGTTGTCAACATTTCTCCCCAATGTCTTTTCGTTTTTCAAAAATACTTTTACCTCTTATAAGTAGACTCCTAATAATTGTAAGTCCGTACACAATTTATTTTGCTTTTCTACCTCTATACTTAAATCAGATAAATGATTTTTTTTTGTTGAGAATTTAGGTTATTACGAATGATTATCAAACATTTTTTGCTCTTTTAAGGTAATACATATACATTTTTTAAAAAAGAAACTCAGTTAATGTTGTCACATCACGCTATTAGGCAGCACGGTTGGGATTATTTTTATGGAACAGGTTGTCATTAACTTCAAAGGAATCTATTTTAATTATGTACTTCGGGTAACTGGGGGGCAATTCCTATTAGTTTACAGTAATTTTGGATAGTATTTTTAATAGTAATTTGTTTTGAGTAAATTGACAAAGTCACATTTTGAAGAAATATGTACTTTTCGTTTGAAATTAGTGGTTTATTGAAGTAGCAAAAAAAATCCTTATTAAACTGATTTTAAGTTTAAATATAAAAAGCATAATTAGATTGCAATAGTTCTATATTAAAAAAAATTATAAAGAATTGTGTTAAAGAATCAATTTTTTGAGAAGTTAGGTTAATAGTAATGATTATCAAACTATTAACTGATTAGATTGCACTTTTGCTATAAATTAATTGTGTTATTGTTCATTAGTTTAAAAACGTTTAAATTTTAAAGCAATACATTAAACATTTTAAATAAAAATAAAACTTCATATATTGAAAACTTACTTCGTACAAAACGCTTTTAATATACAATATAAAAGCCCTTTTAATCATAAAATTGGCAGTTTGTAAATTATGCTTAGTTCTTTTATCATTATTTGTATTATTAAGCATGTCTTTTTTGTCTAAACTTAATTCTAAAATGATAAAAGTAAACTACTGTATTTATTTAAAATAATTAAATAGGTAAATTTAAATTAATTAATAACAATTTTTAATATAAATAACTTTTGTTTGGGTAATGATTATACATTACATTTTCACGGTCAGTGTAATTTGCTGTTTAGCTTTATACTTACATTAATATATGCTAAATCATTATAAAATTTTAACTTTTAAATAGTTTAATTGACCTTAATCTACTTAAATAAAATGACCATAGAATATTATAGCAAATGTAATAGAAATTTATATTAAAATATTCTGTATTTGCACGATATCGATAAACAGTAGTTATACTATTATTAGAAAAGGTTATAAAACAAGAAAAAAATTAACAAATGAAATATTTTTTTCTAACATAGATTCAGCAAATTATGATATTTAATAAATATTTTTAATAGGGTAGTGGAAACTTCGTGTTTATTCATAATTTTTATTGTGTAGAAGAAAATATTTCATTTAAAATATAATAGAATCGAAGTTAATTGTAAATATAATCAATATTTGAGACTTATTAACCTTCTCATCTGCTAAACTTTATAAGAGATCATTAGATTAATTAGAAATTAATAATGAAAGATTTATGCCCGCTTCTGTCATAAGAAGTTCGAATATCATGAATTAAATCTAAAATGAAAATCTTTGATTGCAACAGCGTTTCTAAAAAGTGTTCATTTATTATATTTAAAATGTGTATTATGGTAATTTTTATATTTATTTTTAATTTCAATGTCATTTTGACTAAAACGATATAATTGTAGTTTAGAGGTTTATTGATATGGTATCAAAAATATATTTTAAACTGCCTAAAATGAAATTACATTTATTTACGGGGTATAACTTCATCGCATAACATAAACTCTGTTTATAAATTGAAAGTGCACAACACCTTCCTAAACCAGAGTTCGAAATTAACGTATGCACAGTGCACTTAATTTTTTTGCAGTGCACCTAAAATTTTTATTTGGGTTCACACAATACACATAATTTTACTGTAAAGTTTTTGCAAATTCGGCAATTCGACACCGTGATTTTAATGACGGAAAATAATTATTTTGTGGATTAATTGCAGTTATTATTTAGTTATCCTCAGCTAACCAAAAACCGGCATTTTTTCGATTTTAAAGGTAGACAATTTAAGAATTTCCGAATATTTAAAAACGAATTTTATCGTGTTTTAAAAGTATTTTCTTTAGTTTTAATACAGTTCTACAGTTATTTGAATACACAAAGACCATTTAGTTTTTGCTGAAAAAAATAGACATTTTAATTGCTAATTTGAGCAAAAATCGATTTGGCATTATCATTAAAGTCCTTTGGATATTTTGGCGAAAAAAAGTACCCATTTTCTCAAAATTGCATCCAGTTCATCTACATTTCTAGAGTGAAGATACAAATGTGAGGAGTTAAACATGTATAGCTTTTTTCAAATCAATTTCAAAAATTAAATTGCTTGTTTAAAAAGCTTGATTATAATGATTAATTTTATATTTAATTGAAATATTTAAAGTTTAAATTATCTATTAAAGTATTTAATTAGTGAAAACCGCTGTTGAAATAAACTTGTCAGGAATATTTATGAAAATTAGGACTATTTGGGTTCTATATCAGGAATCTCTTATTATCCGTTCAATAATTGGTTTTCATTTTTAAAATTGATTGAATGACAAAAATATTTTTTAAATCAAATTGAATGAATGGCATTAAATGCATTTGTAGTAATAATATGTATCAAAATAACTTATAAATTTTACTTTCTGCTCCGTGAACTTTTTATTCACCGGAATAATATTCAGTGCACCTAAGTTTAAAACTTGGGTGTACCTGCCCTGAAAATTTAATTTCGACTTCTGCCCTAAACAATTCTCTAAACGAGCAGAAAAGCAACAATCTGAAAATGCTTCTTATACAAATAAGTCAAATATGTACACTATAAAAAAGGGTACTTACAAATGAGTACCTGAACCTACTCATTTTTCTTCGAGTGCAATTGCATTTTAAATGAGCGATGGCGTACTCAAATTTAAGTAATCGTACTTTCTCAAAAATGAGCAGTGTGATTTAATATTGCTAATCTCAGCTTCTGTTCAAGCTATCTTCACAAAGCAACGTTACAAACTTAAAATATTTGTTCCGAAGATAATTTTCTACATTATTTGATATCGATTGCTTAAATGGAAACTGAGTTATTACAACTTAATTATCTTACTTCCCATTCTTTTGGCACACTTTTTTCAAATGTATTCCGTTTACAATATCTTCAAGTCGTCCTAGTAGTTCAACGGATAAGATACTGGGCTGCTGTGCTTGAGGATCCGGGTTCGATTCCTGCTAAGTCTTGGTTGTAATTGTTGATATTTAGTGAGAGTGAGTTATAAACTATCAACTCCTCTGTTTTCTCATTGTACTCATTTTTGAGTACATGTCTTTTTAAAAATTGAAACTTATGTACTCGAAGATATGATAAATATCGAAAGTACTCAAAAATTAGTACATTTTACTTATTTTTGAGTAACTATTTTTGATAGTGTACTAATGGTTACTTTCTTTGTCACATTAAAAAAATTATGCTTTTATTTAAAAAAATTAGGATATCATACACATTTCTAACAGGAATTACAATAAATAAAATGGAACTTTATAAGAATGAAAACATCCCCTCCCCAATATAACCTGGCAATCGTTAGCTACGATATCATTTATTAAAAATAGTCCTAAGGAAATCTTTTACACGAAATTATAGTAGTATATCATAATCAAATTGAAGTTTGAAGTTTTGAAACACCTTCTTAGTAGAAAAAAACCTGAAAACTGTCCATCTGACACGATATGCTCAACGGCACTTTTTAATTAATGAAATGGTTTTCCAATAATGCCTGGGTCCTTTCAAAACAATTGATTAATCTTTATTGATGGTGATTGCATTACTCAAGAGGAGATGGTTTAATAGAACAGGGAGAAAGTGAAAATTAAATCGAACTTTCTTTGGCTATCAATTACATTAATGCAACGGAACTTTCAATTATTGTTCATCAATTACTTCGAAGTAATTCAAATCTATTATCTTCTATACTAATAAAATAACAAAGGTTCAGAGTTTTATTATGGGATCGTCAATGCTATAACTTTCGTTATATTTGATAATCGTTTCGCCATTGAATCACTTGACTATTGATGAATCAATAATTTTCAAGTATTGAACTAAAGTCATTTACTTAAATTCCTTTTCGTCCCTTTCCTGGGTCATCAGCTCACGTTTGGTTCTTATACTTGTAGGGTCATAATTCAAACGAGCCTACTTGGGGGAGTGGATAGAACGTTGGACTCTGGAACGATAGGTCCGCGGTTTGAGTCAGCTCGCTATATTGAATTATTTTAAAAGGCAAAATGAATGTTCTCAATTTAACGAAATACTTAATTAAAGCATATAGTAGGCGCAGTTTCGTCAAAAAATGACAAAAGTTTCGTCGAAAAGAACAAAAATTTCAACGAAAATGACAAAAGTTTCGATGAAAATAACAAAAGTTTCGACGAAAATAACAAAAGTTTCGTCATATATGACAACAGTTTCACATAAATATAAGAATGCATTTTTAGTAGTGTAACTATACGCTTTTAATAAGAATTAGCAATATTATATTTTATACTCGGATTAACCGTTTAATGTATTTTTTTATGATGAGTTAAAACTGCTTTGCCTAAGTATTTTTTCAATTGGCGTAAAGTACACCTTTGTACACAATGTACTACTCGTAATAGAACATGAAAAGCTTTAAATAGTTACCCAGAAGAAGGTTTTCCATTTAGTTGAGTGTCAAAATATTAAAAAAGGAAATGATTATTACATTTATTACTGTTTAGAATTAGAGAAATACAGGAAAAATCATAATAAAATTTTAAAGTAAATTTATAAGATTAACACAAATGACCTTATAACTTTTTTGGTAGTGGGTCCATCATAGAAGTTTAATTGGGCTGCCCACAATGATCAGTGTATATCCTTAAATTGAGATTTTTGATAAAAAAAATTATTTTGCAATAAAAAATACAAGCAGAAAGACCCGGGGTTTTTCAAGAATAATCCTATTTAAGTGTATATTTGCAGAGCATTTGCTTTTTAAAAAATAACAACTATATTTTTTATCGTATGATTTAATATGACTCGGTATGCTGTCACCATATCATCAAATATTTTAATTCAATTTGAACCCTTTTCCAAATATCATATCAATTTCATAGTTGACATAATTAATTAACCTTGATGACAATATGATTGGTTGTCATGTAAATTTGCAATTAATTTGTTTTATTTAATAATGAGTTTCGTTTTTTATTGAAAAATATACCGTGTCAAGTCTCGAATCCGCGTTATCGGTAAAGTGATCTGACTAAATTCCTTTGAAATCTTTAATCTTTAATTTGGTTTTAAACTCGCTTTTGGACCGAAGTCTCCATACCGATTCATCGTATATATAGCGCTATCAGGACCGGACGTATATGGTCTGATATAAGTGTTAGGTAGCTCAAAAGGCTTTTGTCATGAGCCCCAATTTTCTTATTATGTTTAAAGAGAGCATAGAGAATATTGTCTACAAAAAGCCAATTTATATATGAACTGTCAGAAAAGATTATAATGATTTCATAAATAATCGAATAGGGGTTGAATGCATTCAGATGCTTTTTAGAAAGAACAATCTATAATGAGAAGATTCCCCAAAAAATTAAAAATACAGCTTGCAATTCGTTTAAATTTATAAAATACTTAAAAAAATACATATACTTATTCTTTTGATAGTTATTGCGCGATGTTTAATTTTTAAGAAAGTTAATATTGTGTAGATTTTTTTTTATTGAACTTATTTAAGTTTAAATTTTTGATGGACGAAAACATATTCTTCGTTTCCACAATTGAATACTGATATAAATAATTTTATATGCCAAATTGATTCAAATATTTCGTTTAAAAATTGATTCCAAAACTTAAAAATATTTTCACAAACTTAAATGCATAAAATCATTTTCGACTTTTTTTCCTTTCTAACTTTATATATTTTATTCAAAATTCAAATATTGTAAGAGTTTACTTATATATCATAAAAATTTTTTCCGAATCTAAAACAAGTTTAAATGTTTAAATTCGGTTTTAATATTTTGTTATAATTGTTGGTTACATGCTAGCCAACAATTATAATAATATATAAAAACCGAAACAACCATATATTAGTAAAACTTAAAACAACCCAATATTAGTATAAAAATTGTATATATAATGGGAAATATACTTTTAAATTTTAAATTAAATGTATTTGAGAGTCAAATAACTTTTAAACTTATTATAATTGAAATCCTATTTATTATATTCTTAGAATTAATGCCAATTTAAAAAATATCAAAACCCAAGTGAAACAACCAAGCCATTAGGAGAGGAGGGGGGGGGGGCTGGCATTCTAACGAAAGTGCCAATTTCTCGTTAAAAAAATGGGAAACTTAAAAAATTTCGTAGTCTACATTACACATGTTTTTAGATTATTATTTTTAATTTGGACATATACTGAATTTAAATAAATGAATTTCATTTAAATTCATTTATAACATTATTACTATAATCTCTATCATATTTTATTAAGAATGTATAGCTTTAATTTTTATTTCTTACCAGAAAATATGAACTCAATATTGCCGATTACTGATCACTCCAAATGTTAGAATTTTACTTTTTATGGAAACCAATGAAGATTAATTTTGTTGGAAGAAATAGAAAATTCTACTATTAAAAAGTCTTTGTCTGAAGAATCACTCATAAGAAATTAATTTGCGCAAATTAGAATACCGCAATCATATTCGCTTGTTTTTAAATGATTCTTTGACATGTCCGTGGAAATACCAGAATAAAAAATGGAATGGCTGTTAGTGCAACGGTTCCTTCAAATATGAAAAGCATAACTTCAATTTCTTTTACATTTCACATTTAAAATTATAAATCAGAACATAAAAATAGGCATCAGATTAATTCAATGAATAATTAGTATTCAATGAATAATTTTCTTACTGTTGATGATGTGGGTCTATTAAATATAATTTGTACAATTAAAACATAATGGAATATATTTTTAATCATACTTAATGCTTTTATGTCATTTAACGACAGTTTTCTTACCATCCATTAAATAATTAAAAGTTTTCCTGCCATCAAGTTCTTATATTTAGTTTCATACTAAATGTCACACAAATGAATTTTTTACAATTGTTTTAAAATTATGAAAATTATAATTTTTTAATTTATAAAGTTCAGTTTGAAATTAAATTGGTTTGTCATTTAATCGTTTTTGTTTTAATATCAATCTGATATAATTTGAAAAAAATATTTTTAGAGTTATTTCATGAATTTTAGGGAAATATATGGAAATAACAATTTAATTGGAAAAGAAATGGACTAAAAATATATGAAAATATATTTAAATGACAAAAATCGAAAAGAAAAGTAAACGAATTACATGCGTCCCTTGGCAATTTCGTTTACAGCGCCTGCAATGCCATCAAATAATTGTCACAATGCAATTAAAATAAATTTAATTTAATTCAAAAAAGCTCATTGTGCTATATTAATTTGCGCAATGCTATATTTTATTAATATTAGAATATATTTTAATTACACCAATATTTTAGTTACACAGTTAATTCAAAATGTATTCTGATACACTATTTTCTAATCAAATTATTAGTAAATAAAAAATTAACGCGGTGGACAGTTACATTTTTAAATTAAACTTATTTTCTTAAATTGTAATAAAATTTACAATATTATTTATCAGCAATCAAAAGTTCACTATCCGGGCTTTCCAAAATTTTTTTCTCAGATCCTTTAAACAATAATACATAACAATTTGAATATTAAAATTTTTTATATTACATGTATTAAATTTTTATATTAATATCTATTCATAATAACACACAATATTCCTTAAAACTATTTTTTTTTAATTTAATAATTAAAAAAAACTTCTAATTGGAGAGCTGATTCGCCATTCTAATTTAAAATATATACTTACAATACAATATATGTTAAAAAATTAAGCATTTCTCTATTAATAATAAATAAAACCTTAGTGTTTCAAAGTATTTAATATCAAGGAAAATCGAACACTGAGAAAAAACGATTTAAAGTGTTCGTTCCTTGAAATATGTCGTCTGACATAAAGTCTAAAATAACTCATTAAAAAAATATAGATGCAGCTCTAGAATTTTGCAAGCATATTTAAAAGATATCAAACTATAATTTTTGCAAATAAAAAAAATTTAGAATTTGACATTATTTTGGCAATATTTTATCCTTTTAAGGTATCCGCACACGTTGAATAAGGTGATTTTGACTGAAATTACCAAATTTTTTTTATTTAAAAATATGATTTTCTGCACTTTTAAGTTTCCAAAACAGTTTTTACTTTAGTTGTGCGTCAATTAGAACAAAAGTTATAGTAATTTAAAGTCCAAGTGGAAACGTATTAAATGGAACAGGAAGTAGCATTCCGAAACCGGAAATGAGGCAGAAACATCGTTTTTTTCTTAATTTTCAACCTTTTTTAATTTTTAATTGCAATATTTATTATTTTAATGTTGCTATAATCTAGCCACCAAATATTTTCATTTATATCAGAAGTTTTTGTATTAAAAATGTCAACAACTTTACTCTCTTGTTTATTTCTTTACAAGCAGCAATATTTATTTTTGTATAATCTGTTTAATCATTTTTTTTAAAGACCTAACTTAATTAACTCTCCAAATTTTCTTTCATATATGTTAAAACACCTTGGGGAGTTCAAGAAACCAAAGTTTTATTCGTAAGAAAAAATTCCGAAAAAATAAATATGTATGTTCCACTGAAACTGATTCATCTGCGTCGAACAACGTGCATACAGCAAGTGAAAAGAAGCTCACTATGACTTCTTATTTGGACAATTATTCTCGAACTGAAATAAGTGGAAATTAAATAATTAATATTCAAATTCTCTCCAATGTGATAAAGTGTTTGTGCTGCCCTGATTGCCTAAGCAGTAGACTGTGTCTTCTACAAGAGTCTGTATTTGGACTGGCATCAAATATGACGGTGAATTGTCAAAACTGCGAATACAAAAATACATTTTGCACCTCTGAAAAATCAAACAAATTGCGTTCTGTAAATATTTCATTTGTATTTGGGCTAAGACTCATTGGGAAAGGGTAATTTGGCTGATAAAAAACTATGTTCTTCAATTGATATCGGCACACTGTCTAAGTCTGCATTCAGAACACTGGAGACAAAACTTGCCGATGCTGCTGAAATCCTAATTTACCTAATGTTAAAGTTGTCAGAAAAAAAATAGATTAGCTAAAAAAGGAAATTTGGCTAAAGATGAGCAAGAGGAGGGTATAACATATAAATTGGGGGGATTTTAAGTGTGTTGAAACTTTCTTAATATTAATAATAGACAAATTTATACTTTAAACGCATTTTTCTCAGAATTGATTTTTATTCAAAAACATCAAATTTCAAAAATCATAACTCAAAATATTATTGTTATATTGTCTTTAAATTTTGTGTACATATTCAGTAGAGTGTATTCTAGTGCATGTACTAAAATTGTTTGAAAATCATTAATATATTTTTATTTATGGACTAAATTTTGAACTATAAGGTTGTGAAATTGTCAAAAATCTTATAATAAATTTTCGGTGTGTCACCAAAAATTTAATTTTTTATATATATGTTTAATTTTACTTGGAACACTAGATAATAACATGTAGTTTATTTTAAAAGTAAAATTTTCCATATAAACTGATTTGTATGTCTTGTATAAGTTTTCAAGTTTTTGAAAAAAAACGTAAAATTTTCAATGATTATTAAACTTTTTTTAATAATTAAAATAATAAAATTTAAATATTCATGATATATAATTAGTTTTAAATAACAAATAATCTAAAAATAGCATTAAATAGTTTTTATCTGACACATTTTAAAAAAAGTGCTTCGAACGTGCTTCGAACAAACTCTAAAGGGCAGAGTAATATTTAAAGATATTTAAATGAGCTATCCCTAAATATATTAAACTCACAACTAATTTTCTATTGTTTATAGTTTCCTGGCAGTTAATTAAACGAAGTTTTGATATAAATGTTTTGAATAAGTACTTGCTTTTATAAGAATCACAGAAACAGGTAATTGTTACAAATTAAAATTTTGTTTAAGCCTACATTCTCATTTCATTTCATACAATACAAAAGAATAACGTCATTTTATTTTTTAATTTATAAGGTAAGAAAATTCGAATATTTAAATATTTATCAAATCTCAAAACTTGGTATAAAATATTGCCATATATTGAGTGATATTTTTTCAAGTATCCCTGATATTTGATTGGACACCTTCTTTAAAATTGTTTACTTCTTTATCATTTCAAACTGGTATTATTAACAATAATATTCAAAAGTTATATCACTAAGTAATGTTTTCTATAAGAAAAGACGTAATGTTGTTGTTTTTTATCTTTCAAAATATATCACATCATACTTACACTAATATTTAAAAAATACACGGATTAAATACTCAGTCATTCTTTTTTAAATTTGGTCCCAGCAAATGAAACTCATTTAGATAAAATACAAAAAAGGTATGTCTACAGCACTACATTAAGGTATCTCTTTTTTATCTCCATTTTACACATTATCATACTTCACAGCGACTTCTCTATATCAATGGTTTTAAACTTATCAAGTCAGGGTAAACTTATCAAGTCAAGTTATTCATCAGGGTTGCCAAGCAAAATAAAAATCCTAAAATCGCCAAAGGAAAAACAAAATTTCACCAAAACGTTGTATATTTCCAGTACTTAAAACGTATTTGAAATATTAAAAATAAAATAAAATTGAAACAATTTTCGATTAAAAATATTTTTCGACAATTTAATTTAATTAATTAAAAAAATTATAAATTATTTTTAAGATATTATTTTTATTTAAAAATAAAAAAAACACACACACCTCCAAGATTTTATATACATCAGCCCCTAATTTTCTAATTAGAATGAGACCAAGTTTATGTCAATCATGCTATTTGTCACGGAGTCATAGTGTCAGAATCGATAATCCTAAAATGTCTAACAGTTATCCTGATACTGCAGATATCCAGATATCCCAAGCTGATTTGAAAGACAATTCACTTTAAAAGAGTAATCCATACACTGTTAAAAATTATTATGATCTTGACTAAAATTTGGTACCCATTTAGCTGCAACCAACATTTATTGCTTAGTTTCCCTATTTTACGGTGTGACGGTGTACCATTTAGTGGTGAAACGTTGCACAAAACTCACAACGTTGCATAAAACTCAAAATTCGATGGATTTTTTTTTTTTGTAATTTAGTAGTAATACTTTTGTAGCGAAGATAACAACCATTCGATCGCAAGATCCCAACTTTCTACTTTTCTTTGTAAATGTCACCGATCGGGCTCGAACTAGGGGTCCTCTAATTCATAGCTGAACGCCTTTTTCCACTGGGCCACCGAGGCCCATGTTCATCGTTGTCTTTCTTGGAGGTGCTTGTTGATGTAGCGACGGCGAATATTTCGGTTGCAGTTAAAGAGGTTGAACCAATTATCGGGAAACCTCCGTTTTTTTCCGATAAAGGATTTTTGGTTCAACGCAGATTTCTTTTCGGATCTTTTCAGTGTCATCAGCTCATGTTTGGGTCTTATACTTATATTGTCTGAATTCAAACGAGTCCCTTTTGGCTGAATGTATAGACCGTTGAACTATTGAACGAGAGATACGTGATTCGCCTTAGCTTCATGTCGATATCGAATTATGACATTTTTTTTAAATATTCCTCATTTTTGACGAAAAAACGATAAACTCAATTTTTACAATCCTTGAATACTCTGACGAATTACGTAATCGGAGCATACAGCAATAGTCCGTTTCGTCAAGAATGACAAAAGTTTCGTCAAATAATAGAATGCGTTTTTTAACAACGAAGGCATCGATATACAAATCGATAAAACGGAGATGTCTCGCCTCACTTGGCAACACCCTCAACCGCAAAAGCGACAACTCGGAATTTCAATCTGCTAGCAAAAAGCGAGACAAAGATCCGAATCTACCCGAATACAAAAAAAAGACGCTCTTAGACACTTGATTTTTACGAGACAAATGCAGCGCCTATGAAAGTCTCCCTTGCGCTGGGTGTGTGGGGAATTCGTAATCCGCCTGACCTTGTAATCAATTAAAAAGGCATCTGTATGGGTCGAGCGGCAGCGATAAAAACTCATTAAGGGGCTGTCCTTGGCTTATATGGGTGATCTTTTAAGATTTGGAATAAGGGAGGGGGGTGGGCGATATATCATGGTCTCAACGCAAATACGATTTTCAGAGTGTGACTTTTATAAGCTCGGGGATTAGAGCAGAGACATGCGTGTTATTGAACTGCTATAAGGGGGGGGGGGGGGAGGGGTGTTATATTTTATAGTAGCGTTTTGCTCTTTATTATCCTATTTGAAATAATAGGCCAATGCAAAGTCTGCGATTACGGTGAAGGCAGGGGGGGGGGGCAGTTTTCTTATTTTGTTAGTGGTTTTAAGTAAATATCCTATAGAATCCAGTCAAATAAAATCAACATAAAATTCCATAAAAGTTGTGAAATTAAAGTTTTTTTTTGAAGGTTTTATAAAGGAATATTAGAATAAAAAAAAACTTATTTTGTGTGTGTTTAACTTTTTTGCATTTAACCTTTAAAAAAATCTGCATTTTCCCTTCTATAATTTCAATGCTTCAAAACTAAACTGAAAGATTTTTTTTTTGTTTTATAAAATAATTTGGAACAAAAACTGCAGATTTTTTTTTTTTAATTTTTGGACATAAAAAATTAATTTTTACAACTTTGTATTGATTTTTTTATGCTATGATATTTTACCTATTACTTTTGTATTTCTACCTACATTATATTGAACTGAAACATTTATTTCTACTAGTCGCACATCATAATATTTGTAATTTGTTGGAAAAAAAATTGGTGAAAATAAGTTTTTAATATATTTGCATCCTTAAAGTCCCATCAATACAAAAAGTAATTTTTAAAAACTAGTGCACGTATAACTTATTTGTTCCCTAAACAAAAAAAAATAGCTTAAAAACGGGTACTACTACGTCATACGAATCATGCAATTTACTCTTTTCTATGAAATTTGAAAATAACTATTTCTATGAAATCGAGGAGAAAGTATATACCATTATTACAATCTTTTCTTACGTTTTATATTAAAGTTAAAAAGTGTAAGATCCACACTGGTATACAAGTACTTAAAATAAGTATATAAACCCACTCCTTTATCTGTAGGTATAATTGCATCGTAAACGGGTGTATCACATACTCGAATGAGAGTAATCGTACTTTATCAAAAAGTAGCAATGTGATTTAGTGTTACTAATATCAGCTATACTGTTCAAGCGATCTTAATAAAAATTGCCAAACATAAAATAGTGCTTCAGCTGATGGTTTTCCACACGATTTGATATCGATTGGCTTAAATAGAAACTGAGTTATTACAACTCAATTATTTTACTTCCCATTCTTTTGGCACACCTTTTTTAACATTTCTTCGGTTTATAACTTCTCAATGTCGCTCTGGTAATTTAACGGAGCTGCGATGCTTAGGATCTGGGTTCGATTTCCGGTGAGATTTGGTGTTACTTGTTGATATTTATTGAAAATTATTTATAAAGGCAGCCTATGTAGGCAAGCATCTACTCATTGTATTTATTTTTGAGTACACGTCTTTTTCAAAATTAAAAGTCATGTATTCGGAGCCATGATACGCATGGAATGAAATCAAATATGAGTACATATTACTTATTTTCAAGTACCTATTTTTAGCAGTGCGTGTATAAACTAACCTACACAGTTCAATGTCGGAAAAACGATTTAGTAAATTACGTCATCAAATTAAAATCGATTCCCATAACAACCAAAATAAAATAAATCAAAACTATTTTGCATCAGTTGGAATTGTAGTAGAATATCCCCGCTCTGGAACAGAAATCCATAGATACGCTTCTTGGTATGCGAACTTTAAGGCGATTTTGTTATCGAGAAGTATTATATGACGTCCACCCTTCCAAGGTCACACCAATCGGATAGTTGTTTCCACGCTAAGAACCACTCTTCAACAACTCTCTGATCGTGAATTACTCTCCAGTGTATACAAGCCCTGAGATGAGTGTAACAGAAATTAGTGTAGCCTTTTTTTTCCTGCAATCAAAGGCAGTGCAAAAAAGAAGGCTTGTCACCCCACTTGCAATTTCCGTTTATCTAAATGGAAGAGGCTGCTTACTTTTCACGCGGTCAGTTTTTCGACAACACCGGGGAGAAACGTGGTCGCTTGCAGTTTCCAATTACCAACAGTGAAAAAAATAGCTTGTTTTTTTTCCTTGCTATTTCACGGCGACAGACGAATCTTTTTTTTACGGTCTGTTATGGCTATACAAAATCCCGTGTCTGAAAGTGTCATTAAATGTTTAATGACTAACGGCATGTAGTATAACAAATGATCGACAAGGCTTGATTCTTGCGAGAAGAAAACACTATGAGCAGGGACGGTTATAGGAATTTTTTGTGACACAATCGGATATGTTTTTGGCGCCCTAATTTGCAGAAATCAATATTTAAGGTGAAACCTGAGTAATATTTTTTAATATTAAAATTTGCATACTTTGTCAAACCTCATATTGGTTTGACTAAGTTGCAAAATTCCAATCTTTTGGGGAAATAACTCATCTTTGGTGTCAAGAGCCGTTTTTCATATAAGAAAATAAAATCCAAGTTATATAACCTTAATAATGCAATAAACAGGTAGCTATTATGAGGAAAATTAATCTCAAAGAAATTATTTAACTGTATGTTTATATATAATTTAATTAAAATATATATTTATATCTTGAAACATGTAAAACTTTGATAAAAAATTCAAATTAAAATCATTTATATTATCTTTTTTTATTAACATTTGGCGCTCTCATTCTCATTTGTCCAACGCCCAAACGGCTGCTTATGTCCTTAATCCAGCCCTGCCAATCAGGGTCCAGTAAAAGGATAGTGTGTAAGGTTCTGAACAATTAAATACTTTAAAATCCTGTATGAAATTAACTGAAACGTTTATATATTTTTTAATAGAATTCCCTTTTCAAATCGTAATAAATTATGGATTTTATCTTGTTAAACGAAAACTTTTATGAAGTTCTAATATTTCTTTTCAATTGTAATCCTATTGTATGTTTTAGAAATATCTATTGTCCATGACAAAAAATATTGTATCTAAAATCCTCCATATTGGATTATATATGTGTAAAAAATACATAATTTTCTAAATAAAGAAAATTTATTTCATGCTACATTAGTCAAAAATCAATTTTCAGATATTTGATTACTAATTTTCCCTGTCCATACTTTTTTTAAATATTTTTTTAAAAAATTAATTGTAAAGATATATCTTGTAAATTGTATCTCAAACTTTTAAATTAAAAAAAAAATATGAAATTTAGTGTTTTTATGAATTTAAAAATTGAGTGCATTACTAGAAAAACTAGAGATCCCTGGACGTATATTTACGGCCTTGAGCGTCAGAAAGTTAAACAATCAATTTTCAGACATTTGATTACTAATTTTTCCTCGGCATACTTTTTTAAATTATGTAATGTTTTTTAATTAATTGTAAAGATATATCTTGTAAGTTGTATCTTAAACCTTTAAATTAAAAAAAAATTGTGGAGTGTTTTTATTAATTTAAAAATTGGGTGCATTGCTAGAAAAAACTGGAGATTCCTGGACGTATATTTACGGCCTTGAGCCTCAGAGAGTTAAACAATCACTTTTCAGACATTTGATTACTACATAAATTGTTGACTTTAACTAATTTAGTAACGCATTCTACAATTTAAAATTCCGTTCGTTACCACAGACAAACTCATCTCTTTTCCACACATGTGCATTTTAATTCTTAATTCCATATTTTATTATAGTCATTCAATGAATTATAAAAATCCGCGTGATCCAGAGACAGACAGTCTCTGAGTCCAATGTTTCTGCGATCTTTGAGACGCATAAAATGACAAGGCCATTTATAAAATAACTTAATTCGGACATGCAGGGTACCTCTTCACTTTTTTTCACCTTATTAATGAGAAACGTGATTTTAGTTATTGCAGAGCGTGATGTGAATTCGCCAATTTTTCAAGAGACTTTGCAGGGATATGCGACAGATAAGGAAATAAATGGTTCTAAAAATCACGTAATTAGATTTACTTAAGCTTAAGAGGCGCAAATGTTGGGTTATTGTATGATTAACTCTTTGCTCTCCGAGAACGATTTTGGTGTTTACGTTCTTTTTAGTAAACAGTTATCTCCGTTTATGTTCTTTTAACGTAAAACGCCTTTAAAATCAGCTGTTTGAATTATGATCAGTATCATAATTCAAACATAATGTTACACTTATAGGGGGATCCATTCCGACTCTATACTTCCGTTAAAAATAGCACGATTGATATAAATTAGGTATCGTTCGATAGAAAAATAGTCATCGATGCGGGTAAAATATTGAAATGAAGCAAAGCAAATGCAAGAGGGATATGGTGGAAGAAAAGCTCGTGAAGAGTACTGTTAAAAATCTCATATTTGATGAAACGTCATTAAATAAAGTCATTTTTATTTAAATTTCATTGAAAGGACTTTAAAACAGTTTTAACTTCAAAATTTCACCATTTCGTTTAAAAATATTCTACATTAAATTATGTGGTTGTAATATTAGCTATACAATAATTGCTTTTCTTAACTTTATTAAATTAAACCACCACTTAAAATTATATATACTAGTTACTTTTTTTAAATATCTATTATACTGGTGACTTTTTAAAATATCTATTTTGTACTGTTGGCTTTTTTAAATATTTATTTTATACTAGCGACTTTTTAAAATATCTATTTTATACTAGTGACTTTTTTAAATATTTATTTTATACTAGTGACTTTTTGAAAAAAATATCTATTTTATACTGGAGAATTTTTAAAATATCTATTTTATACTAGCGACTTTTTAAAATATCCATTTTATTCTAGTGATTTTTTTTTAAATTTTTTTTTAATGTGGCATTTTCATTTATTAAATTTACGGACATTGTACATTTCCATCATTCTTTAAACAATATGACTAAGATAAGTGTAATAGACATAGGCTCCTATTGGGCAGTAACATTTTTATTTCTTAGAAAAATCTTTATTTTTGTATCTAAAAATATCTATATTTATAGATAATCTATATACTGTATAGCATTTAAAATAATACCTTTAAAATAATCAGAGATACTGCTTTTATCATTGTAAAAGACATTTGTCTTTAAAACGAATACCTATATGTTGATTTTGTATAAAAAAAAATAACGGACATAAAATCCATTATCATTAAAGAGTTTTTAGGCAAAGCGGTCGATATGAAAATTCTCACAACTATAATTAAATAATAGACAAAATACTAAAGTTTTTTTTACTTTACATCCATAAAATTGCATTAAAATTCCCCACTTTAAAGCTAATATTCTTTAAAAATACAATACCTCCTACAACTTAATGAACGGGATTTTTTATTTCTGTAAAGTTCGCTAGTAAAGTAAACCATCATATACTTTTAAAATTTAAACACGCAGAAATAATTTGCATGCAGCATTAAATTACACGATTCCTGAATTCGTATCTCCTCATCTAATTTCTTCTGACGACAATTTTCCATCTAATAGCCAACATCCGAGGCGTCTACCCTTTATTTCTTTACTCCACCTGTGTTTTTCCAAAATAAAAATCGTATTTCTACAAGTGGTCTTAATGGATTTAAACATATATCACTAATAAAACATATTTCATGCTATATTAATCGCGGTCCTTTGAACTCCACCGACCATTTTTTCCCCCTTTCGCCAAACAAAATGACACTTTCCATCCGGTCGCCAAATAACTGCCAAATGGGGCGGGATTTTTTTCCCCAGCTCGATAAACACTATTTTAGAATGAATTTCGGGCAATAGAATCACAACTTTCCCCTTTAAATTTAGGGGGTATGGTATAACGAAATAAATAATAATAATAAAAAAACACAAATAAACAAACACAACTCATAATAGAAAGCCCCCCCCCCCCCCCCCCTCATCGTCCATGTTTATCCAAGCATTAATACTGTGAGAGACTCACAGTCTGACTTATTTTTGGCTCCTTTAATAGCAAGACGCCTTTTTTGGCTCGCTATTTCCCCCTTTTGCGATGTTTTTTTTATTGTTATATTTTTTTTTGAGGTCCACAATAATAATAATGACGGTCGTAATAATAAACTTAAAAATGAGGCGAGAAAAATCCTGTTTTCCCTGACCGGTGATGCGCATCCCCGTATATAAACCCACCCGACCTTTGGCGACTTTTCTGTTAATATCCAATTTCACCAAGAGTCCAACCCCGGGTATTACGGGTTCGGAAAGCGGTGCCATTTGAATGAAGATTACACAGGCCACTGCAGTAATTTGAAACCAGGCTTTTCAATTTACGATGACGAGCAGGGGATTCTAGATGTTCTTTCTGTTATTTGCTTCCCATGGACAGACGTCGTCGAGTTGTTTTTTTCTCTTTTTTTTTTAAATAGCGATTGGGAAATAGGGGCTGGATGGAATTATTATTTCTTTTTTCGTTTGGCTTTTCTTTCCTCTGAAACTAAGCATTGTTATGTGCCTATTTGCCTCTCTTGAAGTTTCCGTTGAATTTGAATGGTCTTTTTTTTTCTTCTTGCTGGTGTCTTATTATTATTAATTGAATGCAATTTAACATGCATATTTTCCCAGGGTTTGTTCTGAGCTAAATTGGCGACTACGCAATTGCTCAGAATATTTAAGGTTTTGATTAAATTTGATGCTTATCTTAGTTCCGAATACATAAGTTTCAATTTTGAAAAAGAATTCTACTCAAAACTAGTACAATGAGTAAATTATTGCCTATATATGCTATTTTACCTCATTTTACGCACTTATCATTGATATAAATTTAATAATAAATTTTCAATAAATAAGCATATGGAAATATTAAATACATACACAATTACAAACAAGTGTTATTGGGAATCAAACCCAGATCCTCTGCCTAGTGTCTTATCCGTTCCACTACCAGGGCTTATAATCGGAAGACATGTTAAAAAAAGCTAAATGAATGAGAGGGGAAAGTGAGATAATTTAGTTGTAATAACTCAGTTGCAATAGCCAATTGACATCAAGTAAAAGGAAAACTTTTTCCTGGATTAGTATTCAAAGATTGTCAAGTTCCATTAAGATCACTTGATTAGAAGCTGAGATCAGCGATATTAAAGAGCATTGCTACTTTTTAGGAAATACAGAGGTTACTTTGCATTTGGGTACGTCATTGCTCATTTACGATGCAATTATACATAAAGAAAAACGAGTAGATTTAGATACTAATTTTTAAGTACCTGTTTTTTTTTATAGTGCATAAACAGGAAAGCCGTTTTTAAATCCTCTGATCACCTTAAAACAGTTCAATTGAAGGAGTGTTTAATATACAACTCAATGAATTAAAGCTTACATGCATTGAAAAGCCTAAATGGACATTGAATTTCGACTCTGTTAAAGAATTTAGAATATTAGGTAGAATATCGAAGATTCAAATTTTTCCTGTACAAACCTGTGTTCTTTTATTTCATTAACATCAACTTGCTAAATTTCAGGACCAACTTGTTAAATTTCAGGACTAACGTGTTAAATTTCAGGACCAACGTGTTAAATTTCAGGACCAACGTGTTAAATTTCAGGACCAACTTGTTAAATTTCAGGACTAACGTGTTAAATTTCAGGACTAACGTGTTAAATTTCAGGACCAACGTGTTAAATTTCAGAACCAACGTGTTAAATTTTAGGGTTATAAACGAACTAAAAATTAATTTGTAACATTAATGTATGTCTTACAGAAATAGTTACATAAATGTAAGTTTACCCACTACACAAACGTTTCTCAAAGATGTGCATATAAATGCTTTAACGTCGTTTTTGACTAAAATTAATAATTCTTTTGAAATGCATTTAATTAATTAACTAGCATAAAATATAGATGAAAATATATGAAGAAAATGCTCGAAATTTTTGTTAAAAAAATAAATAACCACAATGTTTCACTTTGAATCAGAATAAAAAGAAATAGCCTAATGTGTAAAAATTAATTACTCTTTTAACCGAAATAAGAAAATTAACTTTTTAATAAACTTAGCGTATTAATTCCAGTATGTCTTTCAAAAATGATATTCTACTTGCAAATTATTCATAACTTGTTTTTACGTAAAATAAGTTTGATAAGTACATGCTCTAAAATAAACATATTTCTAATTCAAAATGTCTAATTGCTTGAGACCAAGATATGGTGCCGGTATTTCCAGTAATTGTTAGTTTTTGAATAACTTTGTAGTGGAGGGATTATACACTGTTCACAAGTGCCTCTCTCTCTCCATTATAGGTAAATAAATTGCCTAGTTTAAACAATCACTTGAACAAAACTATGATAAATCAAACGATTAACGTAAATTCAAGTGCTTTGAAAACTTAATTCAATTTTGGCATATGTATTGGTAATATTACTTTCGTTTTTTTATATGAAGGTATCGTTAACCGTCTAATTTAGTTACCAATAAATTTCTTGATTTAATAAAAATATATAGTATTTGCTCAATTCAGTTCACCCTAGTTTTAAAAAAAATCTATATATCAGACTAAATTTTTGGGAATCTTTATTCTTAATGAACCATTTCTATGATTATTTTTTAATCTCATAATTGTATCGTAATGCACTTCAACCATAAGAACAATTTTAATCGCAAATATTACTTCCACAATCTAATCCAGCGAAAAACCCCAAAGTTTTGCTTCCTCAATAAAGGATACAAATTCAGGATTAGTCTCCATTCTCCTTCTGCAACCGTTGCGTTGCTTTTAGAAAGGTCGCCATGGAAATCGCTTAAAATGCACGTAATGAATCATTACACATATTTAAGCTTTTAGGAAGGAAAAAAAATCACTGAACTCCAGCAATCAGCCGAGTCCAGCCTATTGTGTCGGTGCCTTTGAGATCTCACGGCAACTTTCCTAATTAATGCAGATGTTATCAAGAGGTCCTATCACGCAAAATTTCCTTAACTGCCAGTCCGGTGAGGTTGGAGTGTCGATTATGTTTTTCCCGCGTGTTTCGGGGCTTATTCTAAAATGTCGATGCTTCTGTTTGTTTCTGGGAAGAGTAAACATTCATCTGATATTTAGTTATAGATTTTTTTTTTTTTAAATCTGAGTTGAATAGTTATGAATATTAACAGGAGTAGGGTTTGAGTGTGTGGGAACTAAAGGTCGATCTTGGTCCTGAAGAATTGGGTAATTAATATTTACCGCTTTGAAATTGATGTGTATGTGGTAAATATTTATTTAAAACTTTATTATTATCATTAACTTGTTGACTTATCAAAATTAATATATATTACTAATTTAAAGCATCTTATATTTGCGACGTCACACATTTTAACTCTTTGAGCCCCGTATATTTATTTACCAGTAATTTTTTTTTGGGGGGGGGGATTTAGGCTTAATTTTAATCTATATCAACTAAGTATTCACTAAAAATCACTGAGTTAGAATATATTGTTGTACTACTAGGACGAATTTAATAAAATTATAAACAGAATTTTTTTTTAAAAAAAGTGTGCTAAAAGAATGGCAAGTAAGGTAATTGAATTGTAATAACTCAGTTTCCATTTAAATAATCGACATAAAATAATGTGGAAAACCATCTTCTGAAAAACTATTTTATTTATTAGGTTCGTCAGGTCGCTTTGTTAAGATGGCTTGGACAGGAGGTGAGATTAGAGATATTTTTGAGAAAGTACGATTATTTAAATTTGAGTACGTCATCACTCATTTACGATGCAATTGTGCTCAAAGAAAACGAGTATCTTCAGGGACTCATTTTTAAGTACCTTTTTTTGTGTGTAAAAACATTAGATCTTACGATCAAAACATAATCTTTAACAAAAAAAAAGCCTATACGTCGTTTTCAATTACTTCAAGGAACATTCATGGTAAATTTGAAGAAAATCGAACCACGCGTTTGTTTGGTCGTGACTGCGTAACAAACGAATTTACAAACAGATGGTATGCCGAAAGGTTCAGTTAAAACAGGACCTCGCTAGGGCTCGATCAATTAACCATTATTTGCTTAACGCAAATGGGAATGATAATTTGTCTTTTCTGCTTCCTAAAGTGTGGGAAAAAACTCCAGAGCAGCATTTTTTACAGTCCAAAAAGAATAAAGAACCGCCTGAATTAAAATAGGAATAAATTTTATCCACTCAGAGTTGGTTTTTTTTCTCCGTTTTGATGTGCAAAAGGGTGCATATCAAGGTCAAATGGTACTAATTACATTTACGTTTTTAAAGGATATGTACGTTCTATTAAGAAAACAGTTATTCCCATTTCTGGTTTATTTTTCAACCGAATCCTCTTTAAACCTCTTCGATTTCAAAACAGCTCTTTATTTGAAATTATTTCCTTTATATTTTTTTTTACAAATAAATTGAGTATTTTAATCACACTTCTTTTACAAAAAAATATAATATCAAAAACTATATTCAAATTTAACAATTTATAAACAACATTCCTATCTAAACGATCTCGCCACTGTATGCACCTTAAAATACCCTACTGCGCAAACCAAGCCATTGCGCAAACCGCAACCCATTGCCCCTTTCTTTTCCTCTGCAATCTCAGTTGCCGAAGCTCAGTTCTCAATTAACTCGAAACAATAATTTCGTGAGACACACTGTAAAAAGGGGGTTGGGCAGATCGGACAAAAAAGGATGGGGGGGGGGGGGGGGGATGAAATGTCTCCTGACCGATTACGTAATGTCCCAAAGACGACCCGAGACATCGGTTCAGGGATGCCATACTTAAGGAATACTCGCCCTTTTGGCCCAAACTCTCTAAATTTTTAAAAATAGTTTATTGTTTTTTGTATTAGTTATTTTAACAGAACGGTTATTTAGATAAACAAATTCCGAAATTTTTATTATTGTATTTATGCAGTTGTTTTCGTATATATTTAAATATAATTAAATATCTGTAGTTATTATTTTATTCACAAATATATAATGTTTAATGTATATTTGTTATAACTCTTATTTTCTTTCTAAACTATATGACATAATAAATTATTTGTCATATATTTAATACAGTGAATACAGGGAAAGAAACAAATACAGTAAATTTGGAATAATATGATAATTATTCAAAATTTACTATTATTTAATTAACATAAAAATATCTATATTTTTCAGTATATTTTCTTGTTCTCTATATTATTTTTTTAAAAATAAAACTTTTAACTAACTTTACATATTTGTTTTAAAAAAATACCTCAAAATATATTTTACTAAAAATATTTTTATTTTTGTAAAACAACCTTAATAAAAATTTCTAAACTATATATTTTCTACTAAAAAAATATCCCTTATATTATATTTAATTACAATTTAATTTATATAACAAAACCATTTTCTTTGATAATTATACATAAAAATCATATTTCAATTTTAAACAATCTAATTTCCCCCCTAAATATACATTCATTCAAAATAAACCCGTTGTTTTCTAAAATATACTCTATTTATATTTTGACATTTAAATCTTAAAATGTTTTTTTACATTTGGCGATTTTTGGCGACATCACCAAAAAACCGAGCAGCCCCGCATTAATTACCTCCAAATCCCCAGCTCGCTCACAGAAACACGAAGAGATTTTTATTCCTTTTATAGGGGGGTTGGCCCCGCGCTGGACTTCTAATTAATGCCTTGGCTCCGACCCGAAGAATGCAGGCCTAGCGTGCTGGAGCCATTAGGCCGGTCTATCGCGTGTCCAGGGCCTTCTCCAGCGACAGGGGCCGTGTAAACAGGCCTAATGACAAGGTAGGCTCCCCCTTAGGCCTCGGGGTAACCAATTAAACGAGAACGCTGCGACGCGACGCTTCGCTGCACATTCGCGTCTCCCATAATCCTTTTTATTAATGTCAATAGTCGGAATAAAAATGGCATTTTGATTCTTTCTTTTGGTGTTTTTTTTTGTGTTTTATTCGAGAGGATTTTCTTGCTCACCGGGGATTGATAATGATCGGGTGGATTTGTTATTTATTTATTTGGTTTTTTGGTTTTTCGTGGTAGTAAGTCTCCTGGCGGGAAAAGTGGAGTAATTATGAGATATTAGTTGGTTTTGATTAATTAATCGATTGGAATCCTATCGGTGGTTTTTATTACGGTTTTTTAATATTTCGTTGAAGGTCAATTGTTATTGGGAGTTGAATTTCTCACATTTTTTTAAGCTTTCCTGTGCTGAGAAAGAACCTAGTGATTTTAAAGGGTATAATAATATAATTTTTTAAATAATAATAGATAATTTAAAAAATATATATTAATTTTTCCCTGATAAAGAGCTGCCTATTTTCTCAAAGCTCACTTAAGTATAAATATGCAAATTTACTCAAAAAAGTGAAAAAAAATATTAAGCAAAAAATTAGACAATATATAATTATATAAAACTTATTTTATATAAAGGTTATTTAATATAAAGATTATTTTATATAAAAATTACAATATATAAAAATTATATTATATAAAAATTATTTTAATTAAAATTTATTTTAATTAAATATTATTTTAATTAAAAATTATTTTAATTAAAAATTATTTTAATTAAAAATTATTTTAATTAAAAATTATTTTAATTAAAAATTATTTTAATTAAAAATTATTTTAATTAAAAATTATCTTATATAAAAATTATTTTATATAAAAATTACAATATATAAAAATTATAAAAATTATATTATATAAAAATTATTTTATATAAAAATTATTCTATATAAAAATTACAATATATAAAAATTATATTATATAAAAATTATATTATATAAAAATTATATTATATAAAAATTATTTTATATAAAAATAATTTTATATAAAATTTATTTTATATAAAAAATATTTTATATTAAAATTATTTTATATAAAAAATATTTTATATAAAAATTATTTTATATAAAAATTACAATATATAAAAATTATATTATATAAAAATTTATTATATAAAAATTATAAAAAAATATATTATATAAAAATTATAAAAATTATATTATATAAAAATTATAAAAAATTATATTATATAAAAATTATATTATATAAAAATTATAAAAAGTTATATTATATAAAAATTATAAAAAGTTATATTATATAAAAATTATAAAAATTATATTATATAAAAATTATGTTATATAAAAATTATATTATATAAAAATTATATTATATAAAAATTATATTATATAAAAATTATATTATATAAAAATTACATTATATAAAAATTATATTATTTAAAAATTATATATAATATAATTTATATTTTAAAGCTATCAAACTACTCTAATATGTTACCCTAATATATATAAAATTTAATGTCTTATATAAAAAAAGTGTGACTATTTTAAAACATGTAACAACTTGTTGAAAAAAACTATATTCAAAATGCTATATATTAACTTTAATATTAGTTTTAATATAGTAAAATTCATATAAATGCATGAAAAGAAATGAAAATTAACTAAGCAAAAAATTACAAAATATAAAAATTATATAAATTCTAACTTTAAACTACTCTAATACGTTATCCTTATATATATAAAATTTATTGAAATACTTTAAAAAAAATTGTATGACTAAATTAAAACATGTAACACTTTTTTGACAAAAGCCCTTCAAAATAGTTATATATTAGCTTTTATATATAAGTTTCAATATAGTAGTAAAATTCATAAAAAAAATTATTGAATAATTGGGATTAATTTTTTGGAAGATTTTTCGCCTGACGAATATAAAACTTTATTCCGAATTTAGTGTTGAAGTTTTATTTATTATTTGAGGTGTTTGATTAAAACTAAATTTAAAAATGTTTTATTTATTAACTCATGGAATCTTTAAAAAGGGATTTCACAATGATTATTCCCCTTCAAAATGTTTATAGGACAAAAATGCAGTCAGAACCCTATATTGAGTAAAATAAAGTAAAATGTGCTTAATGCAACTATCCCACTTATTTGATTATATATTATTGATTAATAATTTTATATTATTGATTTAAAATTATTGTGTATATCATATTGATTTATATGGTTTTCTTTATATTCCTTTTTCTCTTTCATAGGTAGTCTCAGTCCGCTGTACCTGAATACCAGACTCAGCGAAAGTTTACCTCAGCCAAGAATAGTCCACGATTTCTCACCTTACGGCCTGAGGCCTTACGACTTCGCCAGGCAACTCCTCACTTCGCAAACGGCTGTGAATAAAATACTAGGTAAATGCATAGAACGATTTCCATTTGTTCTTTAATTTACCTGTCGATGTTACACAATGACCAATTAGACATAAGCAGTTCCATTACGCTAATAAAAATTGGTACTCAAAAATACATAAAATGTACTTCTTTTTGAGTATATTCCATGTACACAAAAATGATTACTTTCAATGTGTGAAAATGAATAAAAAGAGCAGCTGCTTGCCTACATAAGCTGCCTTCATAAATCACTTTCAATAAATATCGACAATTACATTTTACTTGGATTCGAACCTAGATTCTCGGGCACCACAGTCCGTTGTCTTATCCGTTAAACTACTATAGGTCGACTTGACGAAGAAATGTTAAAAAGGTATGCCAAAAGAATGGGAAGTAAGATAACTCAGTTGTAATATCTCAAGTTTCCATTTAAGCAATCGACATCAAATAATGTCGAAAACCATATTCTGAACAACTATTTTAAGTTTGTCAGATCGCTTTGTTAACATGGCTTGAGCAGAACCTGAGATTAGCAATATTAAATCAAACTTATCATTTTTGCGAAAATACGATTACTTAAATTTGAGTACGTCTTCGCTCATTTACGATACAATTGTACTCAAAGAAAAATAAATATGTTCAGCTACTCATTTTTAAGCACCGTTTCTTTACAGTGATCTTATAATTAAATTTTGTTTAGATGCCTTGAGTAGAAGCTGAGATTAGCAATATTAAATCCCACTCCTCATTTATTGAAAGTACCGTTGCTTAAATTTGAGTACATCTTCCTTCATTTACGATACAATGGTACTCAAAGAAACATAAATATGTTCATGTACTCATTTTTAATCACCGTTTCTGTACAGTGATCTCATAATCAAATTTTATCATTAATTTATATATGATTTATTTTTCACTTAACACCTTAGAGGAACACCAACGGCACACCTTGCCTCACCCTAAGATTCAAAGTTACCATCATCCACATGAATCTAAATCTCATCATATCGTTTGTGCGTATCCTCAAAAGAAAGAAGAAGAAAAAAAATGTGGGCGCAGAGTACCTCTTAGTGGGGTCCGCCTTATCTAGTAAGCAATAACGAGTTCGACCCGGCCTTCCCCATAGGCTGCCGTATTACTCAGTGGGCAATAAATGATTTTTAAGTCATTTTTAACTCATTAAATGATTTTAAGTCATAATAACTCATTTTTAAGTACTATCATTTACAATGTTGTTAAAAATCACTAGAAACTGATTTCTGGTATTTACATCGGGAATCCCAAATCGTCTCCGATAGCCCATTTTGTAGCTGCGTTATCAAAACCAACTCCTGTATATAAACCCAACTTTTATTTTCCCCAAAAATCCTATAATTAAATTTTATCATTAATTTATATACGATTTATTTTTCACTTAACACCTTAACGGCACACCTTGCCTCACCCTAAGATTCAAAGTCACCATCATCCACATGAATCTAAATCTCATCATATCGTTTGTTGCGTATCCTCAGCAGAAAAGAAGAAGAAGAAAAAAAATGTGGGCGCAGAGTACCTCTTAGTGGGGTCCGCCTTATCTAGTAAGCAATAACGAGTTCGACCCGGCCTTCCCCATAGGCTGCCGTATTACTCAGTGGGCAATAAATGACGTGCGGCTCATTAAAAGGCCGTGAGCGACTATTACCATAAAGGTGCAAACTGACTTCGGGGAGGTTGGAACGATTACGTCTTCTTTTTCCTGCGTCTGCTTTGCTGTTATTAGTTCTTTTTCTTTTTTTATATGTTTCGCGCCATTTGCACGTCTGTGTGTCGGTTCTTTTGCGCTTATCTTTGGGGGACGGACTGATGTGGATTTGGAAGATGAGAATGCACCAAGTCGGGATTGAAAGTTGTCTGTGTATATCAAAAATAAGGATTTTTTTTTTCAGGTAAAAGTTGTTGTCTTATAATGGATCGATTTAGATTTTTTTTTTAATGAAAGCTGGATTGTTGTTGTTGTTAAAAAGTTGTTGCTCAATTTCTCGGAAAAAATTAATAAAATTTTCAATTATTTTTTTATAATTTAGTTTTGTTGTCAAACTTTAGAATACCCAATTTTTAATTTAAGATTGCCCATTTTGAAATTACGACTGCCTGATATAGTCATGACTGTTGAATAGTCATGAAACTTCTGAGTGTGTTACCTAGATAAATCACCCAAATAACAATTTTATACGAGCTGAAATTTTAAGCCTCGCTAATATAATGGCTTTAATAAATATTCCTTTTACTTAATAGTATTTTTACAGCAAATCTTCATAGTATAATATATGCTCTTTTTTCAAATAATTCAAAAAACATGTAATACTAAAAACAATATGAAACCGATTGATAAAAAATCTAGGAGTATTTAACTAATTTGTTGTTAAACTTTGCTTAAATAAATAAATATAAAAGCTAAATATTTCAATAGATTTATGAAAAACTTTTCTACAATTATTAAACTTTACTTAAAAAAAAGTATTTAAAAATATTAATTTTACGTTAATATTTCTAGAATTTTGTTTCTCACGTTCTGTGAAAGACTAACTAATCAATTTCAAAAAGAAGAAAACTCATACGTTTTTATATATAATCTTGATATAAAGGACAAGTGTATACAAAGACCGTTGCAAAATCCTTACAAATACAAAAATATAAAGTAACCCTAGCTATTACACATTTTACATTGTCTTAAAAGGTTAAACTAACTCTTTTTTCATATCACGTTATGTTCAATTACTGTATTTTTTTTTAAATGTCCATCAAAGCTCTTCCTTCGTTCAATTCAAGCTCAACCAAACAACAAATTATCCTCCGCGTTTACGAGCCCGTATCGAATTGATCTAATAACAATCCAAATTACGCGATTCATTTCACCCCATTCGCTGCTAATTGCACGGCAAACGGACAATGCACCAATGAGAGCAGCCGCGGCAGCTGGGGCCTTTGTGTGTGGGCGGGGGACCGTGCATTGTCGTGCATGGCTTGGCCCCCACTGTCCATATGCTTTGCACACACCGCCATCCTATTGGTCGCTGGGCACGGCAATAATGAGATGTAGAAGGGCACTCTTATGTCAACTTGATTGTCATCAACAATTGCGGAAGCCGAATTTAATATGCCAATTTCCTTAATGCGATTCATGTTCATAATGCGGTAGTTTTGCTATTCGCAATTGCTTAGTTTTGAGAGAATGATCGGAACGAGGGTTTTAAGGTTGAGTGAATGAATCCTAACTTAGTGAACGTGTTCATTCACTGTAAAAAAAAAGTAATTAAAAATGAGTACATGAACGTACTCGTTTTACTTTGAGTACAATTGCATCGAAAATGAGCGATGACGTACTGAAATTTAAGTAATCGTACTTTTGTAAAAAGGAGCAGTCTGATTTAATACTACTAACCTTAGCTTCTGTTCAAGCCATCTTAACAAAGCAATTTGACAAATTTAAAATATTCGTTCAGAAGTTGGTTTTCCACATTATTTGATGTCGATTGCTTAAATGGAAACTGATTTATTACAATTTAATTATCTTACTTCTCATTCTGTTGGCATATTTTTTAACATTACTTCTGTTTATAATCTCTTCACTTCGCCCTGGCAGCTTAACGAATAAGGCTCTGTACAGTTGTGGCTGCAGATCTGGGTTCGATTCCCGGTAAGTCCCTTATCCTCAGGCACCGGAGTCTAGTGCCTTATCCGTTGTACTACCAGGGCGACGTGAAGAGGTTATAAACATAAGAAATGTTAAAAAAGGTGTGAAAATGAATGGGAGGTAAGATAATTGAGTTGTAAAATCTCGGTTTCCATTTAAGCAAATTATTAATATGAAATCACACTGCTCAATTTTGATAAGGACGATTACTTAAATTTGAGTACGTCCTCGCTCATTTACGATGCAATTGTACTCAAAGAAAACCAAGTATGTTCAGGTACTCATTTTTAAGTACCTTTTTTTACAGTATATAAAGTTATTCTAAATCCTAAACTTACAAGACAATTAAACATAAAATATTGAACAAATACATCCCTATCAAAAACACCATACGGATTTGTATGAGTTTCAATAACATTTAAGCTTGAAAACTGTATATTAAACTCTATTCTTAAGTCTCAAAAGCCGAATTCTTAATATCGCAACTATTAAAGTTGCGAGATATCATAAAACTGCCCGAAAATCTCCAAGACTTATCGAACATGAATATTCATGTAACAACTCAATTTCTAATGTCGAAAAGCAACATGAATGTGTATGAGAATTGAACCCTGGGGGGAGATTTTAGGCTTCGGAACAAGTATTTATGTCCATTTCTAATGTCACAGAACCTGAAATTCTAATGTTAAATTATAAAAGGTGCCAATGACAAGATCTGAAAACCTCTTGAATATTGCAACAACAAAATATTCACTAAACTTAATAAACATGCAGCAATTCAATTCCCAGATTCAGAAAGAAACATGAATGTGTATAAGATGCGTATAATTCTTATCCTGAGGGTCTGGTTAAAAAAAAAACTGAAAACAATAAGCCCCACTAATCTGACCCTTCCAATCCCCGCCCCAACAATATAACGTGTCATCCAACTCAAAAGAAAGACAAATTAATTTTTAAAAAATTTACCTTCACATTTTTGATGTAATATTTAAAAAAAAAATTATTATGGGATTTAATAGAAATAATAAAATTACCTGTACACGAAAACCAATTCATATATATGCTGTTTCATTTCTTTTCTATGGTAATAACAAGAAACTATGTGACTATAAAAACTCATTTAAGTGGAAATATTAAAATGTAGTGTAATCTAAAACGCTGACTGGAAAATTTGTTTATTAACTTTTTGGGAAGAAAAAATTAAAAATATGTACTATTTTAATTATTTTCAATGCTGCTAGATAAAAATCTGTACATCAGAGCTAAATGAACCCAAGTCCAAATTTGGCGATTTTTGTTTTAGTGCAGATTATATCTTAAAAGTTTTTTTTTTTTATCGAAACGTACCAGTTAAATTCACTCACAATTTTTTTAAGCATTTAGCGAGAACTATAAAAACCCAAGTCCAATGCTTTATTTGAAAGTAGGATTCAGTTTTTTCTTTGTAAAGTTGCCCAAATGTGACATAGACTCGTCTGGCTCTTAAGAAGAAAAATTATATTCTTAAAAATACATGTTAGGATAAAAATACATTCGAATTGGGACAATTTATGTTGCAGAATGGGACATTTAATGTATTTTTAAGCATTACCTGTTTGGGAGAGGGGAAGGGGTAACTTTTCTGCTGAAATGTTTTAATTATTTTTTTAATTTTAATTGTTTTTTTAATTAATTATTTTCTGATTAACTATTTTTTTATTATTTTTTTAATTAATTATTTTTGAATTAATTATTTTTAATTATTTTTTTAAAATTATTTTTTTATTTTAATTATTTTTTTAATTTTAATTATTTTTTTAATTAATTTTTTTAAATTATTTTTTTAATTTTAATTATTTTTTTATTTAAATTTTTTTTTTAATTTTAATTATATTTTAATTGAATTTTTTTTTAAATTTTAATTATTTTTATTTATTATATTTTTATTAATTTACTAAGCCACAAGTTAGAAAATATGCTACTCTCAAAATACATTTTAGTAAAAAACATTGAAGTTAGAATAATCTTATATGTAGAATGCAGCATTTTATGATTTACATAAAAAAAACATTTGCTATTAGGGTGGTCCAGATATCCATGCATAAAAAAAAATCAAAAATGCATTATTTTGTTTATATTTCAGGATTCTTGGCATCACCAATAAGACCTTAAATTACATTTAATAAAGAACATTAAAATTAGTGCAAAAATCCAGAATGGCGCTTTTTTTTTATCTTTCATTTGCCCTACAATCTTAAAATCCCCGCAATAGAATACCAGACCCTGCACCCCAGAATGAAGTCTTCCACTTGAGAAAGTATCTAACCACCCAAACGTCAGAGAAACACCTCCATAAAGACAACCCCCAGGGGCGGACACACACATTATACATTTACCACCAACTTTATATACATAAAAAAAAGCTTCAGTGCGCTTGAAGGCCCTATTTCTGTGTTCGCCTCTCTATAAATCATCCCATCGTCGTCGTATGAATTATGGGTCGGCAATAAGCGGACGTCTTTGGCGATAATCTGAGTCGTCTGGAGACATGGGTATGTCATTAATCTGGAGACAGTTAACATTCACATTACGAGAGCCCCTCTGTCTAGTTCGAGGGGCATTTCTTAATTGGCACCTGTTCGGAAGATTTCGGAGAAAGGTCTCCTCCCTTGCATGGTGAGAATCGTAAGTGCAGAAGCTTAGTTTGCGGTTTGGGTCATTTAGATGTCATCTGGAGCTGACGTTGTTTTTTTGCGTTGTTGAGTGCTTGTGCGGAATATCGTTTGTGGGGTTCAAATGAATTGTTTGTCGGGCATGTTTATTGCGAAAAAGATAATTGAGAATTCCTTATAGATAGATACATAGATAGAATAGCGAATTTTATATACAAAATAGCTATATCGCTCGGTTTCAGCCGATTTCTTCAGTTGCACGCCATCTGGTGGTTTTAGTAAGAAGTCATTTATGCTTTAAGAGGTGGGAAAAGGATAAGTGGGGTTTTTTGAAATCTCATGTAGATCTTCCTCTTTTTTTTATGGTCAAGTGTGCAAAATTACATCAAGTTCGGAATAAAACTGTAGTTTGTAAAAATAACATATATATATGGGTTATTCCACGTAAAAGTGTCCTAAGAGTGAATTTTAAAATATTTTTTTACAAAGTTGAAATTTTTATATAATATAGAGAAATAATTGAATTTATTATATTTTACATTAATATAAATTTTGCGCATATTTTGTGACAATGGTGCAAGTTCAAAATGGTTGCTTTGCAATGAAACTAAACTTGCTTACATTTGCATTATTTCTACTCCTTGATTCCTAATATAAGTTACATTTTCTGAATATTTTGAGTATGGGTTTTTAGAAATACAGTTAATGTACAATCAAATTCCTTACTTTATAAAAATTTATCTTGATTTAATTATTGATTTAGAACCAAATGAAATGTGTATTTTTCAAATGTAGTGTAAGTCACAAAAAAAGAACAAAAGTTCTTCTATTTTTTTTTAAATTGAGCCACAATTAAAAAAAAATCAGTGATTTCCTCCTCTAAACTAATCTCTATCAGACTGCAGTTTTGATTTTTAAAAGAAGGAAATTTTTTAGTGAATATTAAATAAATTAAAACTGTAGTGTAAGTCACAGCGTAGAGTAAGTCACAATAATATCATAAGTGATCTTATTTTTAAATATTGTTATTTATTTTACTTTTCTTATTTAAACTGTAAATGGGGGAAAAGTAGCAAAATGAAAGATAGAGATTAGAGAAAGAAAAAAACAAATGGAATATTTCAAGCAGTTAAAGATAATTAATCTAGATAGCAAGAGGAAAGGTGTAAGAACGTGGAAATTACAATGAAAGTTGATCAAAGGGATTTTTAAAGCAAAGAAGAGGGAATAGATAAAAAAAATTCAGGTAAAAAAGAATTTCCGCAACCGCTTAAAATGAACCAAGCCCTTCTAATCCAAATTCAGTAGATTCTCCTAAGAAGGCCTATTAAAATTGTAGCTGATTTTTTAAAGATATTGCAAGAGTCAAGAAAAGTCCACCTTAAAGCCCAAATAAATGTCAGGCCATTGCAAAGAAACTAGCACATCAGTTTACACCGGAGATAGGTCAACCTGCCTGCTCAACATTCAAGAATTACCGCACTAAGGAATGAATAAAATCTTTGATAAAGATTTTTATGAAGAGGCATATAATATTCCAGTAATCAAGAATTTTGTAATTCTTAGAGAACTGAACAAAAAAACGAGAAGACCTAAGAAAAAGATAACAATCGAGATGAACTTAAAAGATGCAATATAGGGTATTGGTTTCATCAGTGCCGTTACAATAACAATATTTTGGGGGGTTGAAACAAGAAATTTCCCAACTTAGCGATTCGAAATTATCAACCCTACTATTCGAAATTCTCAACAATGCTGAAAATTCCAAATTCCAACTTATCGACCTTTTTCATGATTTTTTATATATTTTTCAGGTAATATTAAACAGTTCTCTCACAAGCATTGATTTGTTGCACCAATATTTCAATGCAGTGTCCGTTCTGAGGTTTAATTTATATATAAGTTGGGCAACAATTTGTTAATAATATTATAATATTAATTTTCTTCCGGCATAAATTTTCCCAACTCGGGGTTTTTGAAAGTTGAAATTCCCAACGTTCAGGGTTTCCGGACTCACCCCCCCCCCCCCGGTGCGACGGGCCTGGGTTTCATTTGTAGGAAGAAGAAAAGTGAAATATTTTACTGGACAATTCATTTCTAATGAAGGCTCTACAATAAAAGTGGATTTTTGCAATGCACAAGGAATATTTTTCATTGGCCAGAAAAAGCAGGTGCCGCAAATGTAATTTTTAAAAAAATTTAAAAAAATTGCCTGACTGAAACTTTGATTGTAAATTCTATTATAGTTTTTCACATTATAATTTTTCAAGTTATGTAAAGTTATATTTTAATTTTATTTATATCATTTTACCAGTGCTGATTTTGAGGTGTAGTGTAAGTCACGTTTCAGTTGTAGTGTAAGTCACACAGATTAATTTAAATTAAAATAATTTGAAAACACATCTAGAAATATATTTTTTACCTGATTAAACTTCAAACCCTCTTCAACGAAACTGGCATAAAATATTTTTTTTATATCAAAGCATGAGGAAGAAAACGTAAATTGAAATTATATCCAAAAAACCGTGTCCTTTTTTGTAGTGTAAGTCACACTGTGAAATTTTTATTTTTAAAAATTAAAGTTAAATAAAATGAAAAAAGTTTACATTATCAAAAAATAGAACATATGTCTGGTATGTCTTTTGACATAAAAAGTTTTTTTTAAATCACAAATTGCTATTTTTAATTATGCTTACAATGTGGTATAAATTGTCAAATGTAGTGTAAGTCAAGAGTGGAATTACCCATATATATATATATATATATATATATATATATATATATATATATATATATATATATATATATATATATATATATATATATATATATATATATATATATATATATATTGTTGGATATCAATGCCCATTTTCCCATCACCCCTGCTTATTTGTAATGGAACAGCCCAAGCATATAACTTGTAACCTAGTGGTGGCAACACCCTAATCATTCATGTTTACAATCTTCATGTGATCGGTCGTATTTCGTCTCAGTGGGTCAATATCGTAGGCATCCACTTAAATGTTCCGTTTTAAATATTAGTTTAGCTTGAACCTAAAGTTTAAATATATTTCAATAATGTCCTGTCTACCCTCGTGTGTTTATTTCTTTGTTAAAACACCTACATTGGTAATGGAGCCCAGGTCGCATTTCTACTGCGCCAAGAACAGCGAGCAGTAGCGTTAGCCCTAACGGGGCAGCCATTTTGAAATTTTTTCGTTCTCGCATCAAGAAATCGTGATTCCTCCTCAAAAAGATGTCTTCGAACGCCATGAGCAACATCGAAAGACTGGGCAAGGAAAACTATGATACTTGGAAGCTTCAAATTGAAGCTATTTTGGTCAAAAATTATCATTGGAATTTTGTCAACGGAACGGAACCGAAACCAACGGATGACGAAGTGAAGATCACGAAATGGACAACAGAAGATCAAAAGGCCCGTGCGGATATTATTTTATCTATGTGTCCAAGTGAACTTTGCAACATTAAACACTGCAAAACTTCAAATGAAGTATGGGATAAATTAAAATCAATATACGAGTCTAAAGGTCCGGCTAAAAAAGCCACGTTGCTGAAACAGCTTCTATTTCGTAAAATGACTACGGAAAGTATGTCCATTCATTTAAACTCCTTTTTCGATACAGTTGATAAATTACTTCAAATGGAAATAGCAATCGCAGATGACCTCCTCTCAATGTTAATACTATATAGCATCCCGGACAACTTCGAAAATTTCCGGTGCGCAATAGAATCGAGAGACGAACTACCCAGGCCAGAAGCTCTGAAAATAAAACTTTTGGAAGAATACGAGTCAAGACAAGGAAAAGAAAATCAAGAAATCCACGTCCAAAACGCGTATTTTACTTCTAGAAGAAATCAGCAAAAATCGAACTGGCATGGTGAAAATCAAAACAAGAAATCGCAAAACAAGCTATTTCAAAATATAATCTGCGGATTTTGCAAGAAAAAGGGACATAAAACTGAATCATGTTTCAAGAAAATAGCGGAAAACAAATCTGCAAGACCTGAAAGAAAATGCGTGACACAGCGTGACGAGAGCGCGACAACAGCTATTTGCATGAACGCAAACGAAGAAAACAAGGCAATGTTCTTATTCGATAGTGGCGCGTCGTCCCATATGGTAAACAATGCAGATCTCTTCTTTGAATTTCACAAACAAACGAACTCCTACATTAAACTGGCAGTCGACAAAACTGCTAACATCACTGGAAAAGGATCCGTCCGAATAACAGTCCCCGACGTACAAGGTACGAAAACAGTTCGTCTTGAAAATGTGTTATGTGTTCCCGAACTGCAAACAAATTTGATTTCAACTGCAAAATGCACACGAAACAACCGTTCAGTTGTTTTCGATGCTCGCGGAGCAAAAATAATAGAAGAAGATGGATCTGTCATGTTGCGCGCAAAACGCATTGGAGATTTATATTATGTCGAACCAAGCATAGAAACCGCAGCTGTCGTAACAGAGTTTCAAATCTGGCATCAAAAATTTGGCCACTTGAATGAAAATGACTTAAAGAAATTGAAAACAGAAGAAATGGTAAGAGGATTATCTTTCAACAATAGTGACTCTTTGAAGGACTGTCAAGTTTGTATTCAAGGTAAACAAACCGCTACTCCTTATCCGAAGAAGTCAAAATTTGTAAGTACAGATTTTCTCGACCTGGTACATTCTGATTTATGCGGACCAATGAAAATTCCATCGCTTGGCGGATCACGTTATTTTGTGACTTTTATCGACAACAAATCTCGCTATATCGAAATATTCTTTCTGAAAACTAAAGACGAAGCAAAAGACGCATTCGTGAAATACAAGGCCTGCGTAGAAAATCGTACGGGAAAGAAAATCAAAGTTCTACGTACTGATAATGGCCTTGAGTACACTGGAAAAGAATTCGAAAAATTCTTACAAGAACAAGGAATTCGTCGAGAAAAATCGGCCCCTTACTCACCAGAACAAAATGGCGTCGCAGAACGCGCAAATAGAACACTCGTCGAAATGGCGCGTTGTTTACTAATCCAAGCAAATTTGGATGTAAAGTTCTGGGCTGAAGCGATTCGAACCAGTGCTTATCTACGAAATCGATGCCCTTCACGAAGCGTCATGCAGAAAAGAACTCCATTTGAAATATTTTTTGGAAGAAAACCAACTGCATCATACTTCAAAGTTTTCGGACAGAAAGCATTCGTCTTGAACAAGCACTATAAAGCCAAATTCGACGCACGATCTGAAATGTGCATCTTCATAGGTTATTCTGAAGTTTCAAAGGCATATAGGTTCTGGCACGAACCGACGAGATCAGTCATTGTCTCGCGCGACGCGAGATTCGTACAAGAGTTCAATTCAAACGTTGAATCTAACGAAAAAGAGCTGGAATACTTTTTCCCCATTAGTGGCGATTCGACTGATGCATCTACCGGCGAAAATCCAGAGAGGGTTTTTATTCCTGAAGTCTCACAGCGAAATGGGGAATCACCACCAGATGGAGCTCTCTCCCCGCGACCTTCGACGTCACGAAACGAAGAGCAAGACATTTTCCCTTCGGCGGTAGCAGATTCAAATCAACTCTCGCAACCAGACGAGAATGGTTCAGACTCTGAACACTCGGAACCAAACTATCTTCGAAAAAGACTCGCCGGGCGCCCAAGAATGATTCATACTGGAAGGCGCGGCCGTCCTAGCAAGGAATTTCATTACGCTAAATCAGCTGAGCCAAACAGCTGTTTTATTTCATCTCCAAGTGTTTCGCAAGCACTAAATAGTGACCAAAAGGATAAATGGGTCAAGGCCATGGATGAAGAGTTCTTTTCACTCGAAGATGAATCTGCGTGGGTTCTTGTTGATAGACCTAAAAATAAAAAGGTCATCCCCTCTAAATTTGTTTTGAAGACAAAGTTCAATTCAGATGGAAGTGTAGAAAAATTAAAGGCGCGATTGGTAGCCTTAGGTTGTACACAGAAACCCGGCATTGACTTTGAGGAAAATTTTTCTCCCGTCGCCAGATTAAGTTCAATTCGAACTGTTTTGTCATATGCGGTTGAAAATGATTTAATTGCTCATCAACTGGATTTTGTGATGGCATACATCAATGGAGATTTAAAAGAGACTGTGTACATGGAATTACCTGAAAACTTCAAGGAATTGTATGAAGAGGATAAAGTTTGTTTACTCAAGAGATCGCTCTATGGATTGAAACAATCTGGAAGACAGTGGTACAACAAATTAGATGAGAAGCTAAACGCTTTACATTTCAAACCGCTCATCTCCGATAAATGTGTTTATCGTCTAAAAACCGCCACTGAGGAAGTGATCATCATTGTGTATGTAGATGACTTGATTGTCTTATCTTCAAGCAAATCTTCATATGAGAAAGTCAGAGATGACCTGTCTGCAGCATTCAAAATGAAGGACTTAGGTCCATTGCATTATTGCTTAGGAATCGAATTTAAGCAATGCAAAGATAGCATCATTATGTCTCAACGAAAATATATTGAAGACACATTGCATAAATTCAAAATGCAAGATGCTAAACCAGTTGCGTGTCCAATGGATTGCAGCAAGAAACTCACGAAGGATATGTGCCCTCAAAATGATGATGAAATTTCGGAAATGAGAGATATACCATATCGATCTCTCATTGGCTCATTAATGTACCTATCGGTAGCCACGAGGCCCGACATCACTCACGCAGTGAACTTTTTGAGCCAATTCAATAACAACCCAGGAAAACAGCACTGGATAGCTGCAAAAAGAATCTTAAGGTACTTAAAAGGCACTCAACATCAATCGATAATTTTCAAGAAAAATGGTGAACATCTCAAAGCCTTCGTCGATGCAGACTGGGCATCAGATGTAAATGACCGAAAATCATACACCGGTTTTGTCCTACAATTGTCCGGGGGACCAATCAGTTGGGAATCCCGAAAACAGCGTTCTGTGGCATTGTCAACGACGGAATCGGAATACATCGCACTGTCAGAGATCTCGAAGGAAATCGTTCATCTTAGAAAATTTCTGGGTGAACTGTCACCGAAATATGTGTCTGCACCCACGATTGTGATGTCTGATAATCAGTCAGCTCAAAAGTTAGTCAAAAATCCTGTCTTTCATAACAAGACTAAACACATCGACATAAGGTATCATTTTGTTCGAGAAATTTATGAGCGTGGAGATATCGATGTAAAATATTTGTGCTCAGAAAATATGCCAGCTGATGTGTTGACAAAAGGATTAAGTGTTCCTAAACACAGGAATTGCTGTAAATTGATTGGATTGTCAGATTTCAATTTTTAATTATTACATAATTGTGTAATATTCTATTGTTTATATGTATTTGTTTCTGTAAAAATAACCATTGTAAAGGGGAATTGTTGGATATCAATGCCCATTTTCCCATCACCCCTGCTTATTTGTAATGGAACAGCCCAAGCATATAACTTGTAACCTAGTGGTGGCAACACCCTAATCATTCATGTTTACAATCTTCATGTGATCGGTCGTATTTCGTCTCAGTGGGTCAATATCGTAGGCATCCACTTGAATGTTCCGTTTTAAATATTAGTTTAGCTTGAACCTAAAGTTTAAATATATTTCAATAATGTCCTGTCTACCCTCGTGTGTTTATTTCTTTGTTAAAACACCTACATATATATATATATATATATATATATATATATATATATATATATATATATATATATATATATATATATATATATGTCTGGGTTTGAAACTAGAGGGCTCATATGTTTATATATAGGCGAAGACCCTTAGTAAAAGTACTTTAAAGAAAACTATGATTATCTTAAAAATAGAAATACCTAAAATAAATATTCAAAAATATTATTTAATTAAAACAAATTACATACCATTTCAAATATAACACCTAAATCAGGTTGCTTCGAATGTTAAATTGTGAATCAGAAAATTTAGTTGACTCGACATTTAACTATAAGAAAATTATACGTATATAACGTACTTCTTCATGTACATAATAACGGAACAGTTTGCTTTCATAGAGATCCGGTTACTTACAGCTTTAGAAATGTACCTACTCATAACATACCAAAACCCAATAAAAAAAATTCCGCAAAAGTTTTATATATATAGACCCTAAAATTTTTAATACATTATCTGAGCAAATAGTAGTTATAGGAAATAAAAATAAATGTAAAACAGAGATAAAGATATATATTTTAAATATTGATGAAGAATCCCTATTAAAATCTTTAATACAATTTAATACTGCCTAAATAATTTTTGAAAAACGTTGATGTAATATTTTACTCAATTTAGAAATGAATCTTCTGTTCAACTTCCTTGTCATCTTGTATTTATTTTTTATTTTGTATATATCTGGTTTTTTTTTATGTATTTATTTTATTGTATAAGTGGTTTTTAAAGTGTGTGTATTTTATTGTAGTTGTGGTTTTTTACAGTGTGTGTATTTTATTGCGAGGTTTTATGCGTTGTGTGGACGGGCTTTAAGGCTTCTTGACAATTTTGTGCCTAAAAATAAATATAAAAATAAAAAAATAAGTTCGGATTGAAATGCATGAATATTGGAATATTGATTACAATTTTTGAACGAAAATTCCATCTAAAAAAAAAAGATAAATATTTTTCTCAGTAATCTATAGACTTTTGGCTTTTGAAATTTTCGTTCCATTTCACAAAACTTATTTCGATATATTTATATTTAATAAAACAAAAATTAACATATAAAACATTCCGGGTCTGTGAAATTACCCCAAAATAGCTAGTTGGGTGGCTCATGCCCAACTCTAAGCTATAACTAAGCATTTTTTATATATACCGTAAATATAAATTACGAAACTGAAGACCTGTATGATCAGTGTCAATAGCATCCCCATGTCATCATGCCACCTTCAATCTATTTTTCTTATAGAAATGCCCTTTGATTCTCCGACGCCTGTCCGATATTTGTTTACAATTTATTTTTGCCCACCTGAACGCATGAGCGGTAATATGCAGCTTGCTTGCAAATACAACCCATCTTGAAAATAATAGAGTAATAATAGCAGGTACGGTTATGAAAAGACGCTGGGAATACGATAACAAAAAACATTTATTATGCAATCATTTTTCTTTCGAATGCGAGGAAATATAAAAAAAAATCGTTTGGTTTTAATTTCGGCATGTTATGCGGCCGTTTCGTAGATGGTGTAGAGATATTCCTTCCTTCTCTAAAAGTTGTAATTTTAGAACATAATTTCGGTATTAGTTTTATTTTGATATTGCAGAGATTGGATTCCTTCTCGATCTTGGGGGTTTGTAATAGTATAAGCAAACATGTTTACGGAATTTCCAAAATTCGGTTTTGAATTTTGGATCAAATTAAATTGTAAAAAAAAAAATGATTAAGTAATTATTATATTTCGATTTCTTATACATAACATCGATACAATGATCTGTGTTTTGATATTTATACTTCAGTTATAAATTATAAAAGTTATGATGAATTCGAAGTAAACTATTCACCTTACACCTATAATGCTGCAACTATAAATTCAAATACATTACTTTAGCAGTTACAGAAATGCAATGTTGTTTTATACGATGTGTTTAAAAACAACACATTGACAATATATATTTCCATATACTTGATAAAAAAATGCAATTTATAGAAGATATTTGCAGTTAAAGATATCTTCTTAGTATCAATATTTTAAATGAAAGCCAATTCTTTATTTTTATTTTTTTAAGCTACCAAGCTATGTTTAATTCAGAAAAAAATATGGAGACATAATTTAAGGTGATTACAGAGACAGATTATGATTTTCATAAAAAACAATTTAACTTTAAAAGTTTGTGCGGACGATATTTAAAATTTAATTACTTTCCAACAATTAACTTAAACTTGAATAAAGAAAATACAATGAATCTTTATAAAGCGTCAGCATTTTGGATTTATAATAAATACACTACATTTTCATTAATCCGTACATTTTCTAAAATTTGCCATTACAACAAGTTTTTATTTTCTACCCTGGTAATAATGAAACGTTATTTCAAAGAAAATGCAATTGGTTACCTAAGATACTCAATGTTTATTGAACACCATTAGGTAAACAATTACATTTTCTCGAAAAACAAATCCTGAAGTTATTTAGCATAGAATGTGCTTACGGTATTTAATACCAGACATAAAACAGCATCCCCACCCATTAGACTCATGCATATACTTATGTGCTTTAACGTTTATTAGGATTTAAAGAGGGTTCTTTTTAAATTAAACACATTCAAATAAACGTTTACAAACATATTAATAACTATCTGAAAATTAAAAAATATTTCATTACCTATTTATGTTAAGCTAATGGAAACGCAAAGATGATCAATTAACGATACATTTTTTAATTAAATGCATTATTATTTAAACGAGTACTAGAAATTATTTTATAAATTATTTTACGCAAATTCGAAAATGGCGGAACTTTGAAAATTCCTTAATCGGCATAACGAACAAAAAAGTCATTTAAATAGTTTCCCGGAAAGGGAAAGAGGGCTATGTTTATTTATCCACCTATCTACACACCCTACACACTTCACTTACGAGGTGAACAATACTACAAAAATAGCAAACAGTTGATAATGGAAAAATCGCCCAAGAGTACTATCCAGGCAATGATTGTGTGTGTTTTAACTAAGCCTTATTTTGACGGAACTACAAGGTCATAAAAATATTTCGAAACTAAAATAATAACTCCGTTATAGTTATAATTATTCTAACTCCGTAGGTTTCAATTTTTTTTTAAATTTTGAATACAATTGTTTAAATGTTTTTATGAAAGAATGAAAACTGCTATTTTTTTTAGTCATCCTCTATACTTAATTATTCCTTTGGTGAATAATATGTTTTGTTTATAATTTATAATTGCACTTATGTGTTTTTGGGTTGATTTCTATGATTCAGGTATTATAACGATTAAAAAGTCGTTTTTAAAACCACTAATTTTTTTTTATTGTTTTAACTAATATAGAAAACAGAATTGTTTTGAATCGCTTTTTTTTAATTTAATATTTATGCAGACCATTTAAATAGAAGTTTGGTGACAATAAATTTGAATGTTTCCAAACGCATTTTGTATTTTTAAATTAACATTTCTTCATGTTATTTAGAGAAATTATTTTGCGTCCTGAAAAAATTTTAATGTCAAAAATTTGTAAGTAATCAGAGCATTTTATTAGTAGTTCTATTTCAACAGTTACCTTCAATTTTTTACAGTGCAGTGATATATTTTTATACATTCCGTACTTCCTCACATACTCAAATTTTTTTTATAATCGAATATAATTTGTTTACATGTATTTGCTAATCTTGAATCACAGTTTTACTTTTAGCAACAAAAAATATTTTTAATCTTAAAAAATTGCAACTGTTGTTCTAAAAATAAAATTTTAAGTTATAATTTAGTTCTTATTTTTAAATATTGCTATTCGATTTCATAAATCTTCTGTATAAAATTTGGATTGATATTAAAAAAGAAAAATAGATAAATGTGTTATATGAAAAAGAAATTGACAAATAAAATTCGAAACCATTTTTATTTTTTTCCATAAACAATGTTTCCATTTTTAATATCAATAAAGAAATATGGGCGCATTTAAATTGTACTTTATATTAAAGGTAAACTCATATCAGTATAAGTTATACATAATTAAATTTCCAAAGTTTTAAAATTATTTAATATTTCCTTCCTGGGATTTCGATGTTTCATGATCTGTTTTAGGTTTAATACCTACATATCATTCAGAAGAATCCCAGCTAGGAGTTCCGATCTAATTGATACCCCTTGACAATAAATTAGTCTGTTCACCTTGCTTTCTATTATTTCTAATTTAAATCTTGCACCAATTATCTAATTTAGATTTTCGATGATTAGCTTGCTTGCAATATTCTTAAATATGAAACCTTATTTTAATTATTCATACCCTGATTTTGCATAGGCAAGCTCATGCCCCACCATTCAATAACGTACACATGTTTTTGAATTTGTGTTATTAATAACCATAGGCGTAGGAAGTAGGGGGGCTAATGGTGCTTGAGCCCCCTCCCCCAGGAATTATTGTGAACGAGCTCAGCCCCCCCCCCCCTTAACATTTTACTATTTTATGCCCTTTTTGTCCAAAACATATTTCATGAACCAATCGTTTCATATGATAGTATTTGAAATTAGAATATTTTTTTTACATGTTACAGTAAAAAAAATAGCACTTTTAAATTTCGTTAATTTTTTTAGGAACATTAAAAAGTTGTTTGGTAAACAAATGATTAAATAAGATTTTGTTTCAGCGTGATTATTTCCTTAGAAAATGAAACCATTAGATTTATACTTTTCTAAACAGATTATGTAGTTGAAATTTACTATTTAGAATTTTTTTTTTTTTTTAAGAAAGTTAAATAAATTTTAAAAAAATCCTTCTAACAACAACTAATCTAAAAATCATTACATTTATAAATTCGTATTTTTCATGGTTACTTTATGTTCTAAAGGTGTCCAAGCAAAACGAATACCCGTTAATTTATTTTTTGAAAGATCAACTCCGTACTATTTTAACCACAAAAAAATCTAAATTTTACTTTTTTTATGCAAAAATTTTTTAGCCCCTCCCTGAAAATAACAAGTTCCCACGCTACTGTTAATAACTAATAAATGTAGTCACGTGTTATTGCTTTCTCGGTGCTTTAACGTGATTTCTCTTTCTACGCTGGAGCAGGTCGATACTACGAGACAGGCTCCCTGAGACCCGGGATCATCGGAGGCAGCAAACCAAAGGTGGCCACGCCCGTCGTTGTGTCCAAGATCGAACAGTACAAGAGGGAGAACCCCACCATATTCGCCTGGGAAATCAGAGAGAGACTCATTTCGGAAGGTGAGATTCCTATTGGTTCCCTGTTGAACACGTCATTTTAATTTCTGATATATATAATATGTTTTCTTAAATGACCATATTTGATAATTTCCTTAACTACCATCCCTCTGATTTAATTTAATTGCGTCGTAATAATAGTTGCGTCGTCGTAACAGTTCATTTGCATGTCCGACAGTTGCTGAGTGAGAGGATACAATTTCAGATTCCAATTGCATGCAACTAAATAGTTCAGTTGTCCGATATAGTAGTATAGATCAGTATGTGCGATAGTTGCTGAGTGATCTGATACAATTACAGTTTTTCAATTGCATGCAACTAAATAGTTCATTTGCATGTCCGATAGTTGCCAGTGCGCGGCTAGCCTTACTCCCCAAAAAAATATTCAGGGATTGGTACCTTATTCTCAAAATCACAGAATTCTAATCTTAAAATAAAAAAACATTTACTTTAGAAGCTTCCATAAAATATTAATAATAAAAATTCAAAACCACATAGAACAAAATTAAAATATTCCATCTAAAAACTCATTGTTTATTATTATCCACCTAGAACACGACATGTAGTTAACCAAACACTAAAAACAATGGTTTTTAAATAGCCCCATCTCAGCTGGAGTACCAAGCAAGCGTCAGAAAGAAATCGCTGTCAGCAGAATTACACAGCAGCAGCATTCAAACGGAGTGAATCACTTCTCCCTCGTCAGATACACACGGATTCCCGAGGCGTTTGTCTTTAGGGGTCAGCGTTAATTCTATTTGTTCATAATTTGTCCGATGCGATTGAATTAAACGGCTGTCAAACCTGAAAAATAAAAATAGTCTTCGCTCCTTGGACTAGAAGTCAATATTTACCTTCCCCTAAAAAAAGAATGGAGTGGTTGGTTGTTTGCCAACTAGAATCCGAAATGAATTCCACCACAATGGCGCTTCTTTCCGAGAAATCCCCATACACATCAGTCATTGTTATTTGTCGTTTATTATGTAAGCAGACACATTTGCCTTTTCCTAATGATAATTAACAGTTCTTGGCGTGATTTGTTTCTCGCCAGGTATGATGAGCACGGAGTGGTTTCAAAAAGGGGATGCGCACATATTGCTTTAGTCATGGATTTAGATATCACTAAGGGATTTGATAGGAAAAGGCAATATGTATATAACATTTAAAAAAAAATTGTACACGAAACTTTTTTTTAAAGTCAAGCTAAATTGTTTGCTCATAAAAATCAAATGCATATTTCATAATGCTAAAATGTATCTTAATTTGGAGCAACTATCACGTTAATGAACAGAGTGAAATGAATCACAGTCCATTAATTATTAGAAAGAGAGTCTACAAAAAAGCAAAATATCCCAATTTATTGAATGAAAATATTTATACCGATCAATCACTAAACTTACGTCTGAGAATTTTTCCACTAATAAAAACTGTTTATAAAAGGTGATTGTAATTTTAGTCACGGTTATTTGTTATTTTTTTTAATAAAAGTATGTTTAGTTTTTTTTTTATTTAGTAACTAGATATAGTTTCAATATATGAATCTTAAAATTCTAAATTATTATAATAATTACAACGGATTTTTTAAGTACTTTTTGTTCACTCCTTTACGTTTTTTTCGAGTATTAAAAACTTGTCTTGTAACTACTACACTGTTAAAAATAAGTACTTGAAAATAATTAAAATATACTTATTTTTTATTACGTTCGATGCTTATCGTGGCTCCAAATTCATGAGTGTCAATTTTGAAAGATATGTACTTAAAATTTAGTATATGCTTGCCTACATAGGTTACTTTCATAACTCACAATAAATACAATAAGATAAAAACTCGTCTTATAGAACATTGCGTTAAGAATATTAAAATACAAATGCAACGTTAAATATACGAAATAAAAATACATAAGATGTAGACATGTTTCGGGAAATACATCTCCCCTCATCAGAAGAAATGAAAAGTCCTAAAAGTAATTTTCATTTCTGCTTCTGAAGGGAGTGTATCTCCCGAAACATGTCAACATCTTATGAATTTTTATTCTGTATTTTTAACGTTGCATTTGTATTTTAGTAACAAATACAATAGTTTATAATCCCTCTTCTTGCATAAAAGCATCGTAAGTAAATCAGCTTTATTGTTCAGCTTTATTTTATTTGTTTCTTTTCGGCATTTCTAAAAGTTGCGCAAACACACAGAAGAAATAACTATTTTTACACATAGAAACTGACATCAATCACGGACGGATTCGGAAGCTCCGCATTTCGAAGAACTGCAAATTGTTATTCTAAATCAATTACTGTAATCGCCTGACACTAAAACCCACCAATTCCTTCTCGCGCACCAACTAAACAAAAAAAAAATATTTCCAAGTGGGCGTCAGCAGTTGCGCTTCAAGCCCCCACCCCCTCTTCAACAAAAAAATCGCAGAATCCACACACATCATAATTGAAGTTTTTAGGTTTGAATCCCAACAACAGCTACCGGGGTTTTTCCTTTGCCACTCAAGGGCAAGGGCGCGAGGTCAGAATCTTACGCAAATATGGATGGTAAGCCACAAAGAATGACAAGCCCTGGAGACGCAGTGGGAAGTCTCCTCTTTGGATGGTTATGAATAATGGGACACTGTGTAGTGAAGAGTATTCTGGAGAATGATTAGGGCGACCTGCTGGTAGGAATTGACTTTTATGACTTGGGACAATGGGGGATTCGTTTAAAGATTTGTGTTGCGTAAACCAGTAGCGTCTAAGATGTTTAAGTTGGTAATGTTTTAAGAGGACACGGTACCCATAATATTGTAACATTCTCGATTTTTTTTTTATTTGCTAAATTGAAATCTTCTAAATAGCCTCGCAAGATTTTGTAACGTTATGGTTGTTAATGAGTATTTCAGATTTTATACTAGATTATGTATGATGTTTTTCAAGGAACGCAAACTTTAAATCGGTTTTTACACTGGATGTAACATAATAATTAGGTTAACTACAAAAATACTAATTATTTATATTTTACGAAACTTAATGCGATATTTTCTGTATAATTATAGTTAATCCGTAAATGCAGTTACTTTGGAGAAAACGTATTTATAGCATGATTTTCTGAAATTTTTTACTCGATTTTTTTTTTGTCATAGAAAAAAATATATGCATTCTTTAAACTATCAACAAAAATTATTTTATTAAAACGGATATTTTTGTCATTATTTTAATTAATAATTCATAATAGTAAAATTCAAATTTAACTAGTACTTAATTTAAAAAAAATTAAATTATATTAATTGACACTTTTGTGTTACTTTAAATAGAAATTTAATAAATTGATCCACAATTTAAAAACAATCGCTACGATGTATAGGTGTTATTTTACTGGGAAAGATCTCAAGTATATTTGAGTTCATGTGTTTAAGCTCTTCCAAATGTAATGAAATAATCGAATCTCTGAGGCGTCTACACGGCCCCCCGCTCACACGATTATTGTAAGCAATTGGTCACGTTTTTCGAATCGGAAGCATTAAAAGATTCTGGAAAGAGAGAGGCCGCCATAAGGAGTTGTATTCCTCACGATTAACAGGTGCAATTGTCAGAAAAAAATCCTTCAATCGTTTCTATATGTAGGAAAATGAGATATAAATCAAAGTTTAACAGTTGTTTTCATTGACAGAGCTTGCAATTTAAACACTGTTCTTTCTATATTTATAATAAATGAAATCGTTGTTAGTGGAGAAAAAAAAGTATCGAATGATCTTTTATTGAGACTTCATTCTTGTTATAATAACTCAATTTCGATGATGTTTCGCTCGTTACGGAACAATAGTTGTATAAAGTTATGATATTTTAGATTTGTTATGTTGCAAAACAAAAATCTAAAAAGATTGATGTAACAGTGAAATTTTAATAAATATTTTTCATCAAAACAGATTAATATTTGTTATAGATTTTTTTGGATTTTTAGTTTATTATGGTATCTGTTTGAATGGATACATATTTCTTCTTATATTTTCTCCTCTTAACTGGGATTCTTTTATTTTTATTCATTGATTTTTTTTTATATATTCGTTTTGGATTTTATAAATTCTATGCATATGACGTCATCAGATGGATAAGCAAAAGCATGTGTTATAAATTGCGCATTGTGTCGTGTATAAAAAATATCTTTAGCGATTTCGTGAAATGCCCATATGTTTTGCAGAAATTCAAAATTAATTGTTTATCCTTCTAAATTAAATCTTGACACCAGGTCAGGCATAGTGTCCACTAAAATGTAATGGAACAAGTCTGTGTTTTTAATGTATTAAATCGCTTTAAAAGTATGTACACTTTAAAAAAAATTTAAGATGACTGCAATTTTTAATTTACTATATATTTGCAATCACGATAATTTCTAAATTAATATCCCTTGTACAAGTTTTTTTTAGTTTTATGGTGAAAAATCTGCTTTTAAAAATGTTGAATAAATATTTGTATTTCAATTTATTTATATATACAAAACAAAATATACGTGTTATTTAAATAAAATAACATTATTTCTTTAATTATTTAATTTGCATAAATAACTCGCCACATTAAGGCCTATCCAGTATCTACTACCATGTAAAAATCTCTTTATTACAACATCATTCTATATGGAGATCGAACATGTATGAAATCAATTTCATTTGGAAGATTATAAGCCAGCTACAGCGAACCACTTTACATTAAGGCATATCGATGCGTTCAGACGGAAGATCAGGAACTTATATAAGTTATTCAAACGAAGGTAGGTGCGCATGCAGCGGTTCACATTGCACGTGTGAAGGTCTCCCTTACTTTCCGTGCTACAAAACAATATTTCAATATGCAAACCCCTTGAAATCTAATCCTAACACCCAGACTCCGTCCCCAAAAGACAAACGTTCCGTCCTCACGCGAACCACCAAATCCATTCCTCCACCCAGGACAATGAGTTAGTGCACTTTACCCCCTGCAATTACCGAAGAAACTCACGTCAAAAGTGAAAACAAAGTGCGAAACACCCGAAAGAAAATAACAATATTCCGACCAAGGAAAGGGACCTTATTTATTTGGCGGTGAGGACTGTTACTTTGATAATAGTTTTCCAGGCAGAAGGTCTTTTATCCTGAGGGATAGACAGTTGTGCCGAGGTAAATGAAAGATATAGGCACTAATAGACGGGCTATGGAGAGGGGGGTCAGTCTCTTGATGGTAGGTTGGCACCGGAAGCCACTTTCTAGTCGACGGCCCGTGACAAGCGAAATGCTTACGACTCTGATATCGTATTTTTATTTGCTTGCCTCTTTTTTTTCACTTAACTTCTGGCTCATGGAGATAATGGGGCCAAGTTTGGCGGAAATTCGCCGGCGTAGCAATTTTAAAGATTTTGGCTGCACTGTTAAAAATGGATTCTCGTATTTGACGAAACTTTTGTCATTTTGGGGGAAATGGAGGTTTGCTGTATGCTCCGATTAAATATTTTGTACAAATGAGGAAATTCATTTTGTCGTTTTTTTTAAGAAATTTACTTCGTCAAAAATTAGGAGGATTTTTAATATTATAATTATTTAATATCGACGAGATGCCTCGAAACCGCGGACCACTTGCTCCAGAGTCCAATGCTTTATCCATTCGGCCAAGAAGACTCGACTGAATTCTTCCAATATAAGTATGATAATAAAATATGAGCTGATGATCCAGAAAATTGCCGGAAAGGAATCTGAATAAATGACTTTCGTTCAAATTTTGAGTATTCTTGTTTCGTTAAAATCACGTGATTCAATGACGAAACGATTGTCAAATATAACGAAAATAGCATTGACAATCGCAGAATTCTCAAAATTGAGAGTTTTATTTCTGAGAGTGCACAGAGATGGGGGAGGATATCAATACAAAAAATGCCATCTAACCAAGTGTAAAGTTTGTGTGGGGGGGGGGGGGGGCAACGTGCAGTCATTTGAAATTTTGTTTTCTTCTTAAGAAAATAAAGATAAAGCATGGAAGAAGGGGGCAATTTCCATGGACGACCTGCTCCTAACTTTCCGCCATTGTATATTCAATTGTTTTTTGAAACCATTAAATATTTACACCAATAACAAATAGTGTTATAGACCTTTTTCAATTAAGGTGGGATTTGCATAATTTTAAGAATATACTTCTCATTTTTTCACTGTTAAATAAGGCTTAACCCTCAAGATCTCAGTATTTCAAACAGTTTAGCAATTGAACCGAATACCCTCTAACTCTTCCCTCTAAGACATTAAAAGTAAATTTTTGCAACTGCTAAAAGACCGTGTGGCATAAGTACTTTTAAGTGATATAAAAAAATTTATAACATTTTTCGAATTAGTATTTATATTTTCTAAAAATGCGTGTAATTTTACAAAATACTGAAAATCAATCTCCAGAAATTTGGCGATTCCTTTCCATCAGTTTGGCGATTTCGGACCTGGCAGCCCATTCGTACGGCGATTATTTCTTAGGGCAGCGCCAACCGCTTCTCGGTTGAACATTTGCTAATCGGTGCGATTAGCGGAGTGGAAGAATAAGAGTTTCCCCTTTTTTTTTTACCTCTTCCAGCTCCCTATGTGTCCTTTGTGATTGTATGTGGTCTTTAACGATGACTGTTCGTTTAAAAAGTAAAAGTGGCAAAAAAAGAAAGGCCGAGCTTCCGTTGTTCGAAAGGTTCAATTCAATTTTTCCTGCGTAGGGATTGGCTGATATTTAAAATCATTACCATTATTGTGCAGCCTTGCATATTTTCTTTGTGGTTTTTTTTTCAATGAACATCATTAAAACACCATAACATTATATGTGGGATGCAGGGTTTTGGGTTGACTTTTATCATGGGTGGCCTTATTTTGCTTGGCGTAAAAATATTTTGCTGATACATTTTGTTGTAATATAATTTTTAAACTGAGTCATTCTTCAATTGCTTACCTTTTACTTATTTCAAAATATTGATTATTTGTTAATTTCTTTTATTATTTATAACAACAGAGATTTTTACAACCACTAAAAATGCATCAATTGGTGATAATTCTATATGTTTTTAAAATGCAAAGAGCAAAAACAGTCAATATAAAATCTTCATCAAAATTGTGAAATTGAAGGTTTTATGCAGGAAAACTGCGTTTTTTTAAAAAAAATCTATTGAATTAAAGATTTTTGTTTAAAGTTTCTTCATAAATCCTGCAAAAAAAACAATAAAAAGACTTTCAGAAAACCTTCAAATTTGAAGCCTTAAAATCAGCCTTGTTTGCATGTTCTATACAAGTAGAATTTTCAACAAAAACTGCAGTTGGTGGTTTTTCCTTCAAGTTATGAATCTGTTTATATTACACCCTTTAGAAACCTACGCAACGGTTCCATGAGCGTTCGTAACACAAGCGAATATGACTTTAGCACTTTCATAATGGCATACATAAAATTTTGTTGTTAGCAATTTAGCAATCCGGCCATAATGTTTAATGAGTCGTGTGTTTGGCGCAGCATGGCCAAAACTGGCCCTTGCGCCACTAAAACCTAACCAACCAACCGGCCATAATTTTATTATCCTTGTAATTAATATTCTTGTAGTTTTAATATTTTCCAACATTTTTAACTAAACAATCTACATTGTTACATTAAGTTTTGAAATTCCAAAGTTTGGGTTAAATAAGACGCGTGCTTTTTTCCAGTTTATAAAACAAAATCCAAAATATGTACCATTTATGAAAATAATGCATAGATTGAAATAATATAATAATTATTTTCAAAACATAATATATAATATAATTTTAAATATAAATATATTATATTTAAAATGTTTATGTTTAAAATATTTACATGTAAAATATAAATATTTTCTGTATATAAATAAATATCCAGAAAAAGTAGTACTTTTAAAGCTGTAAAATATCTGCAAAAACTATTAACAAAAAAAAAATTATAACTCACCATTGCAATTTTTTTAAATACGGAATTCTGCAAATTTTTGCAGAAAATTTGCTAATGTGCTTTTTTGTTTTAAGAAAAATACAGATTTTTTTGCTGCGGTGTCACTTGAGCCACCCCTGTCGAATCCACTTTTCAAATCACCTATTGAAGAAAGTACTATTTTTTTTCTTATGCATTTATTTTCCATTCACGTCATTAAAACAAAACGATTTCCCATTGAAACCCACCCAACGTACCACCGCTTGCCCTTGACAGCAATTCCACAACGAACAACAACAAGAAAGACACTTCAAGCAACTGTCTAACGACTCGAACCTCTAGCAGACAACAAGCACTTAACCTTTCCTCAAATCTAGAGTACTCAACGCACGCGTCCAGAAGAAGCAACAAGCTTAACCTTTTTTTTTCCTCCCTACCTTCTTCAATCCACGATCCCCTCACGCCACGAGCCAGCCTCATCCGGAGATTGAGACAATGTCCCCTTCCAGATAAGAGGTCCGAGGTTCGAATCTCGCCGGCGCTGTGTTAATCGGCGGAAGGAAGTGGCCCCCACTACACAATGCTCAGGCGTGCGTTTCGGCGTTGCCGATGCTATCGGGGCGATGCTATGCGATGGATGCAGACAAAACTGTCTAATGATCAGTCAGTCCGAAGTGTGTAATGGAATCGCGTGATCGTTTGGGAAGGCAGCAAAGTGCGTGAGGGGTGGTTTGAGTTGCACTTGTTGCCATTTTCCGTGAGCGGAATTTTAGGTGGTCTCGGCAGATGGAAGGGGTGGAGGAGACTGCGCAAAGTGTCGTAATTGTGCACTTGTCTCGGAATGAAATTATTTTCTGTAAAATGTTATATCGTTAATAGAATTGGATTGAATTGGTTTGAGATGATTATCCAAAGAAAAAAATCTAAAATATGACACTGTTAAAAATTTCAGTTCAGCGATGTACTAGATCTTGGAGCAAAATAGAGGTCTGCAGCAAATTACACCATATGATGTTGGGCTATATGTTGAACCAAAAATCCTTTATCGGAAAAAAAGAGAAGTTTTCATCGATAATTGGTTCAACCTCTTTAACCGCAACCGAAATTTTCGCTACATCAACAAATCCCCTTCAAGAAAGACAACGACGAACAAAGGCTTCCATGTCCAGCTATGAATCAGAGGATTCCTAGTTCGAGTCCAATTGGTGGACTTGACAAAGAAAAGTAAAAATGTTGTGATCTTGCGATCGGAGGGCTGCCAGCTTCGCGACAAAAATACTAAGAAAACTCGAATTTTGGTGCCAACGTTTCACCACTTGTAGCACAGTAATGTGATGAAACTAAGCACCAAATGTTGGTTGCAGATAAATGGGTACTAAATTTTGGTGGAAAGTCGTAATAATTTTTAACAGTGAAGGCGATTTGCACAGATCGGGCATTCTTATTGATTTGATCGATTACTCGCTTGATAATATAAAATCATATCAAACATGATTTTCCATGTGTCAATACAGATCGGTAAGGAATAAAGAGTGAAAATTTCAAACAGGATATTTTTTCAGCGGTGAGGATGCCGGACCCCCTTATCCAAACGACAATTTTGAAAGCCTGCTTCTTAGCTACCCTAACCACTTCAAGGAAGCGCATTTTTTTTGTACCACATGTCATGTGCTCGAACAGGTGAGGGGGTGTGCAAACAAGGGTAACATTAACCGAAAAAAAAAATGGGGATCATTTTCTTATAGTCCTAAGAAACCCATCATTAATGCCGCACTCCCACCTGCTTTGCAAACAGGTGGCGGGGCTGGTCGAAGGGAATTTTTTTTGCTGCCCCAAAGGATCCTCCCCCAATTCGGAAGATGCATTTACCGCTTGACTTCTTTTCTATTACCGCACACTTTGAGGGACATGCGACGGAAAACGATTTTTTGTTTGTCGAGCCCCATATAAGCACAGTAAGTCGATGATGTTTCGAAGTGATTCAGGAATATATTGGGGAGAAGCGCACCTCCTTTGTTATATTCTTGCAAATGATTACGTGATATACGTTTGTATTTGTGTAGTTTGTAACAGTTATTATTTACATGAATAAAAATTGTTATCAAACAGAAGTAGACAAAAACAATTCACGTACATCATTGAATAAGAAGACTCTGACATGAGGACTTTGTAGCCTTTTCTCTGTCTGTCGCGATTAGATAAACTGTTCTAATTTAAAATAACGTATAACACCTTAGTTGCACATTCTGTTTTTTTAAATGTACATTTTTTGTTTTCAATATTATGTAATTATGCAATATATATATATATATATATATATATAACCATATTTTCTGATGTATCTCACGATAGGGACTAAGGAAGACTGGTTCGCTCTGCCAACCTCTTTACTAAAAACTTCTTAACATTTAAAAGGACACGGTACCAACTAAACTTTTTTTTATGTATATTATTTAAATTTATATAAGAAAACAATATTTTGCACCAAAATTTTTATAATTATTTGCATTTTTTCTGCAAAATTTAAATGTTTTCATTTTCTTGAAGCATTTTCTTTTAAAAGGCTTTTTTCTTGCAATTTTCTGGGTCCACTTAATTTCGCCAAAATTATGCGCTGTTAAATGGCAATTATTCCCATGAAAGTGTATGAGCACTTCATGACAAAATCATGCTATACCTACCCAATTATTAATTTACCTACTCTATATTAATTTACCTACCCTGCATTAATTTACCTACCTACCCTATATTAATTTACCTACCCTATATCAATTATCTATCCTATATTCATTTATCTACCTATAAAATACAGCTCCCCTGTGATTAATAAAGATTAAAGGAACCTTCTTTGCTTCCCACGTATATAAGTCGGCAAACAAAGGAAAGCGAATCAAAATTTACATCTTCATACTCTTGAATTTCCCATCCCTTCCCGAATCTCAGCAAAGAAAAGAAATCCTCTTGGACGTCTTCCGTCAGGTGTGTGGATGAGGAAAGCAGAGGCCGAAAAAAAAAAACTTTTGGAAGGTAGAATTGGAAAACCAGAAGAGCGGAACGAAGTGTCGTGTGCTTGACGATAGCCATGATTAAAGTTCCAGACCTATCTCATATCCGGTGGCAGCCAACCCTCTGACCAAATCGAGGGCTCACCTCTTTGTCAGATCGGTCCCGTGCAGGGCATGCTTAATCGAGGACAGTGCCAGCCTTTTTTTTTTATGGGACGATTTTCCCGATCGTTTGTGCTTGGTGCTCGTGGAGAAATGATGTGCTTTTGAGATAAAAGGGTCGAGGTCCTTTGAAGGGAGATTATCACGCTTTTGTCGCCTGCCAAATGACCCCCAAGAGTATAGAGTGATGTTGATGTCTAAGCCTCGACATGGGATGTAGCTTTGGGATGCCATTGAAGTTTCAGCGGGGAATCGCCTTTGAATGTCTTTTGATTGGGAGTTATCACGCGCTGAAATTCTGTGGGGGATTTTGTTTGTACTTTAATTAACGGTGATTAACTTAATTTCGTACTGTAAGTTGATAACAATTGCATCTGAAGATAACAGAGCTGAGTAGTTATTGAGTCTCATTTAAACTGGGTGAAAGGTTGCCTTCAGCGTGAAATATTTCAAACTATTGACAATTTTATATTAGAAAGAATACTTCTTATCGTTTTATGATTTTTGAAATTTTCTAAAAACAAAATTATTTTAGATATTGCAAATACATTTTTGCTTCGTCACCATTATGAAATTCAGTTCTCCAACCCGTCTTATTGTAACAAAGGTTGTGGTTATGGTTTTAGGAAAAATAATTTTTGAATGGATTTCAATCTAAATCGATGTTCTTTTTATTTTCAGTTTAAAATTGTTATTGTACTGTCATGATGTTCACGAACATTTAAGGCATTATATTAAGTAAATAGGCATCTATACAAGAGGTTCTAAACCTTTTTTTCTCCCGTACCCCTTGACAAAACTTTTCATTTATGAGTACCCCATTCTCTCATAACCCTCCTCACCCATCCCTCAACTAAATAAAAAATTGTTAGGCAGTAATATCCTTATAGGTTAGCTAACAAATTTAAACGACTCAAATTGATAGCACTTATAGGCTTTTATTTAAAATTTTACTTACTGCATGTATTTTTTTTTTTATTTTAGGTGTTTTCGGCCATTACTAATATTATTTTCGCGTACCCCCACCCGAACCGCCACGCACCCCCAGGGGTACGCGTACCAAAGGTTGAGAACAGTTGATCTATACTTTCAAATACAAAATTGAATATATATATATATAATTGAACAAAATTGGATCAATCACAATGCCTTATATTAAAATTAACAAAATCCAAATGCAACAGTTATTTACACTTGAGTGTTAAGTACTAAATGGCGGTGTGACGTCACATAGTTTACAAGGTTTTAGATAAGCCCATTGGCCAATAAGCCTAAATTCGTTTGTTGATTCGTAACAACAAGCTTGAAGAGGTGTTACCCATCCGCCAATTAATCTATACTAAATTTGGCTCTAAAAACTTGTCAATCGTTTACACCAGCAGTGATTCCCCACTATCCGCAAGTTACGCAGGAAAGTACCACACACACACCACAAAAGGGCTCACTAGCAACTGCTATGTAAAAGGAAAAAGTGAAAAACATTCAGCTTAATTAAAAATGGCTTAATTCCAAAGCAACAATAAAAATATCTAATTACCTATTTACACCAACAAGAGTCCTCGGCTGGAAATTAAATTATCAGCTCCCTGTGTCCACAATTGTTGAAAACGATCACCTTCAGCGACCCTCACAATCCAAAAACAAGGACATTCTGTAAATGACAAAAAAAAAAATTAGGAATCAGAAACAAATCCCCCAAAAAAGCAAACACAAGGGGGAACCCTTTCTTTGCTTTTCTTTCGAAATTTTCCAGGCTGTTGCCCTGACCGATCACGATCTGTATCATTAACCAAAAGGACCATCGCCCCCCCCTTCTAATTTCTTCTTTTTTACCAACGTGTGACACGCCGGACCACAGTGACTGTTGACGGGTCTGGTCACAATCACAATGATTAGCTAGTCGTCAAGGGGGTAGCTGTATAAGAGCCTCGGTTCCTTCGTTAGCCTTGGCGATTTTTCTTCTTTTTCCCCCTCAGGATGGCCCGGGAGTTTCGATAGCCTGGCGTGAGTGGGGTTCGAGTATGCAGAACGGGCGATTCCGTGGATTGTTTTTGTGGCCGCTTTTATTTGTGTCTGGCGATGTTTTTGAGGATGTGCTGAACCTCCCTGACGGTTTGGTGTTGATAAACGGAGTTGTAATGAGGTTAGGTTTTCGGACGCGGTAGATTGTGTGGACTCTTGCCGAGTTTGTATGTGGTTTCAAAGAAGAAAAAAGAAATGGACGGTTCATGGCGAGCTGGTAATACCTACACTGTTCCAAGTGCCTGTTCTATAAATAACACAGTATTAAAAAAAATGGTAGGACTAATTAACTTGGTTCGTTATTGGATATTTCATTTACACATTAGCTAGGATAAGTCAAACATGATTAACGTAGGCTTGCTACACTGTAAAAAAAAAAGGTACTTGAACATCCTCGTGTTTCTTTGAGTACAATTGCATCGTAAATGAGCGATGACGTACTCAAATTTAAGCAACGGTACTTTCTAAAAAAGGAAGAGTGGGATTTAATATTGCTAATCTCAGCTTCTGTTCAAGCCATCTTAGCAAAGCGACATGACAAACTAAAAATAGTTGTCCAGAAGAAGTTTTTCTACATTATTTGATGTCGATTGTTTAAATGGTAACTGAGTGATCACAATTCAATTATCTTACTTCCCATTTTTTTTTTGGCACACCTTCGTAACATTTCTTTTTTTTATAACTTCTTCACATCGCTCTGGTAGTACAACGGATAATGCAATGGACTGCGATTCCGGAGGATATGGGTTCGATTCACGGCAAGTCTTGGTTGTAATTGTCGATATTTATTGAAAGTTATTTATGAAGGCAGCCTATATTGGCAAATGGCAAGATACTGCTCTTTTTATTCATTTTTGAGTACATGCCTTTTTCAAAAATAAAACTTAGGTATTCGGAGCTATGATAAGCATCAAATGTATTCAAAAATGAGTAAATTTTACTTATTTACTTTAGGACTTATTTGAATACCTATTTTTAACAGTACAGAGAAACTCCCAAAGCCTGTACCCTGCATATTTCTAAAGTAACCTGTTGTTAAAAAAAATCTTCAAGTCAGTAATTAGTATGGTTGAAAAATAAAACAGTATTATATATGGTGATTAACACTCTTCTATGGCTCAGGAAAAACAAAAACCCTAATATTTTAAAACAATTTTGTAATTAGTGAATACCTCCATCAAGTCGATGATGTTGTATGTCAAATTTAAATCTTCCATTCCCAATTTTTTTCTCGTAGTAAAATAAATAATGTTCTTTTAAATTATTTTTTCTATCCATCTAAGTATGACTTAACTTATATAATTATTTACGAAATTTTTGAATGACTCATTTTGAAATATAAAAGGGTCAATAAAGCGTCAAGAATGGTCAATGCAGCAATGTTAAAGCTTCCAATTTCTATTTTGAACGATCCGACTTAATTGAGGCTAAACATATTAACCTTATTAGCAAAAACACAGTCAAAAATTAACAGATTTCAACAAATATCACGATAGCAATTATTAATAATAATAATAATTTGCCCAATTCTCTGTGAGAGTGACTTTTGTATTTTCACTGTTATTTAGATATTAATCTAAAATATATGCTATGTACTAACAAATTGAGCTCTACGCTTCCTATTCAAAGACGTGGTACCAAACCACCAACACATTTGTAAATAGTAGGTGGTTTTAGGGTGTGACCACCGGGAGCTAAAGGGTTAATAGACTTTAGATTTTGTTGACAGTATAAAATAATGGTTTATTTTGTGTAGTTAAACGGCCAAACAATGACCAACGCGCAACAATTTGTGACCACGTTGTATCTTTGATACAATAAATAATAAATGTAATATTACTTTTTATAAAAATTTTACCAATAGTTTAAAAAATTGTGTACAAAAAATAGTGTTATTCTTCAAAAAAACATCAGACCAATAACACCTTTGTTATTTAAAACTAATTTCAACTAACAGGAGCAGAATAAAATGCCAAAAATGATTAAAAAAAATATAAATATAAACTGAAGTTTTCAAAAAACTATATAAAAACCCTGCTATATCATTTGAACTCTTATAACAATCTGCTAAGATTAAATGCAGAAGCAAAAAGTACCCTAAAAAAAGTATTGTAATATATATATATATATTTACAACAACAAAAAATTAAAAATATTCTAAAAGTTCAAACGCGATCGTTGAGATGTTTACCCATACAAACTAATGTATTTGTAAGCACTTTTCCCTGTCATTATCGCCGTTTAAAACGATGAACTTGCAGCAGCATCAATTGCAGATATCCCTGATGCCCCACCACGCGAGTTCAATGAAGCTCGTCCAGTGTTTGTAGTCAAGTGAATTTACAAACCTTGCAATCCATTCATCGTGTTATGATCAATAAGGCTTGTCCATCAACGTCTGTTTGCAAGACTATTCTTCTGGCCACGTGCCATACACCGGTCTATTGGACCGTGCATAATAATTCTTCTGTTCCACCAAGTGTAAGTTGCATGTTTGCGCGCGTGTTTACGCCATGGTTGTTTACAGATCTTGTGCTCACAGAATGAGGTGATATTTGTATACAGGTCATAAATGGCAATCGCATTTGAAAGGATACGGAAAGCGATTCAATCATTCCATTCTTCTTCTTTTGTTCGCAGGAAGGATGATTCCGTACCATCATTGTTAGTAAGGTTAATGGAAAGTAATGTGAGAACGCTGTGAATGAACTTCGATTTGTATTATTTTTTTTTTTTTCAAGTTCGATGTGGCTGTATTTCGAATTAAAGTAGTTATGCAGCTGCGATTGAAATTGATGAGGTTGTCCTGGATGTAAGTCAAGCATGTAAGACAAATATAGTACTTACGAATACTGCGTCGAGTTAAAATTCCTGATAATGGATTCTGAATACTGAGGAATCGTTAACCTAGCAATTACTTAAATGCATGGATGAGTACAATGACCTTCATAAATCAGAAAAACTATTGGTTAAGTGAATGTTTACTCAGTGATGTCATCATTTTTTTTTTAAACAATGGATTGGAACATGTGTGAATGTGTAAAATAATTCACTTAGAAAATTTGTGAATCTCTTTCTGGGAGGTTAAAAGATATTTTGGGTTTGGAAAAACTATTTGTGTTTTGGTAATAAAATGAGATATATAAAAGTTTTCGGGATAAAATTTTATCGTCAAAATTAAAAGAAATATTTTCGCTTGTTAAACTCTGAAAAAGAAAAGGGGGAGGGCTGAGTTACTATGAATCTTTTTATTGCCAGTCATTAAGAACAAAAATCCTTGTACACATATGAATAATTGTTATTACTCGAAAAAAAGTTTCTGTCCAAAAAGCACAGAGACGCCGTTTCTGTCCTTTTTGGTTAGTTGATATAACGTCGCAATACAACTACTAACTGGGCAATTAGCAATAGTTCGGTATATATCACAAAGAAAGCACTTCTAATAATTTTGAACCATGGTCAAATGACTAAGACAACCCTGAGCTGGCACACCACACACCTGATATACCCACTGGCCGGTAAACGTCTTTTCACCCCTTATTGAAAAATAATAATTCAACCGTTTAACAAAGTCCCTCTACTGTTGTTGAATTTTTGTAATGTGAAATGACGCCACTGAGATAATTTTCTTTTGTTTACAAAGTGTAATTTATTAATTAATTATATAATATTTTATAGTTTAGGCACATCTACAGTTCGCTTCCTTTCAAATGACATCATTATTATAAAAATTCATTATATAGTTTAGGAAGAATAACCGTCACAATATACGGTCTTGCCAATTAAATATATAGATTTCCCTATTGAAAATTCTGCCATTTGCATTTTTTTGTTTAAAAAAGCTCGTAGTTTAGGAAGAATGACCGTCACAATATACGGTCTTACCTATTAAATATATAGATTTCAATATTGAAAATTCTGTCATTTGCATTTTTTTGTTTTAAAAAACTCGTCAAATTTTACGACTATCCGTTTTAAACCTACGACTGTCCAATTAAGCCTTGTTAGTCAGTGTTCAATTTTATCACGCATCAGCAGCGCGGCATCCCAAACCAAATGCCAAAATGTCAGATAAGTCTCAAGAAAAACACTGCCTACTTTAACTGCAAAAAGACGCTCCTTAAAAAAACGTTTAAAGTATAGATATTCCCCTAATTGTTTGTTCGTCTTTCCAACCCGATGCCTGTCCATCCGACTTCCTGTCGGACATCAGTAGCATGAACGATTATACACCAACTAGATAATAACCCACAGAAAGAGCACAAAAAATGCATCTAAAAATAAGGCTAACAAAAAAAACTCCCAGTTTAGATTTCAAATAATTACAGACTAAAGAGGATCACAGTTGCATAAAAAAAACCAAGCCTACTGAGCACCTGCCTTTAGGATTTTGATATCCGGTCGAGCCAACAATCGCCTAGGCGGATTTACGAACCTGGAACCGAAGCTTTCGATATAATGTGGTCCGCCCCCGCGCCACTTTCTTTTTCTAGGGTCTGCCGGGTTTTTTTTTATATATCAATTTTCTTTTGTCTTTCTTGTTGGTTGTTACACAGTCGCTTGAGTGTCGGGAGGGGTGAAGGGAAGCGGGGTTTGCCTTTTCGTGTAGTTTGGGGTTGAAGCGCGGTTTTTAGTGAAAGAGAAAGGGTTGTTGAGTGTTCCTTTTAAATGTGGGCTACCGGATGGGCATGGTGGCATGCAGACGCATTGTTGGGTTAGTTGAAATATGTTTCTGTGTATTTGAATTCAGGAATTGCTTTATTTCATAGGGAATTTGGTTTTGTGTAAAAGAAATCGAAAGTTGAGGAATTGTTTGGATTATAATAATGATGGAAGTGTGTAAAGAAAAACCGAGAATTGTTACGAATACTTTTGATCAGTCACTATTTCATGTTATAATCTCAAAATAATACTAATAACAGTAGATTAATTCAGTTATATTTTTATGTTTTTAATTGAAAAAATCATAAATAGTATTTTGGTGAAAAAATCTTAATGTTAAGAAATTGAATGGTAGTAATTTGATCCAGCCTTCCTAGAAGTTTAAATTAGAGAACGGATTATTTTGATTGTCAAAATATATGTATATAAAATTATATATAACGTAGACAATATATAGTATAAATATATTCATTTTTGTGCAGAAAAACATTATTGTCATCAACACAAAATCGAATTTTCAATAATATAGAAATTGTCTTATTATAAACTGAGAAATACTGTCATTGTTATTACACAATATAAGGATTCTTACATGCATATTGATATATGAAGCTTTACACCGTTTTCAGAATAATAGTAATATAATTAATAACAATTCGCATTAATTTTATTTTACTAATTATGGGTTTATAATTAAAATAATTCTGCTGATTTAAAGAAAATAAATTTAGTATAAATTATTTAATATAGTTTAATCCCTTTAATGAAGCTACTAATTTTTAAGGATAAAGCACTGGACTGCGTTGCCACAAGATATGGGTTAGATTCCCGGTAAGTCTTGGTTGTGATTGTCGATATTTATTGAAAGTGATTTATGAAGGCAAGCAAATGCTCTTCTAATTCATTTTTACTCACTGTACTCATTTTTGAGAACATGTCTTTTCAAAAATGAAACATGTGTTCGGAGCTAAAATAAACATCGAATATACTCAAAAATGAGTACATTTAACTTATTTTTTGAGTACATATTATTAACAGTGCTTTTTATAGATGTGCTTTTATTTGGAGCTAAGATACACAACGAATATACTCAAAAATGAGTACATTTTACTTATTTTTGAGTACCTATTATTAACAGTGTTTTTTATAGATGTGCTTTTATTCGGAGCTAAGATAAACAACGAATATACTCAAAAATGAGTACATTTTACTTATTTTTGAGTACCTATTATTAACAGTGTTTTTTATAGATGTGCTTTTATTCGGAGCTAAGATAAACAACGAATATACTCAAAAATGAGTACATTTTACTTATTTTTGAGTACCTATTATTAACAGTGTTTTTTATAGATGTGCTTTTATTCGGAGCTAAGATAAACAACGAATATACTCAAAAATGAGTACATTTTACTTATTTTTGAGTACCTATTATTAACAGTGTTTTTTATAGATGTGCTTTTATTCGGAGCTAAGATAAACAACGAATATACTCAAAAATGAGTACATTTTACTTATTTTTGAGTACCTATTATTAACAGTGTTTTTTATAGATGTGCTTTTATTCGGAGCTAAGATAAACAACGAATATACTCAAAAATGAGTACATTTTACTTATTTTTGAGTACCTATTATTAACAGTGTTTTTTATAGATGTGCTTTTATTCGGAGCTAAGATAAACAACGAATATACTCAAAAATGAGTACATTTTACTTATTTTTGAGTACCTATTATTAACAGTGTTTTTTATAGATGTGCTTTTATTCGGAGCTAAGATAAACAACGAATATACTCAAAAAAGAGTACATTTTACTTATTTTTATAGCAGATATTATTAACACTGCTTTTTTATAGACGTGCTTGGAGCTAAGATAAACAACGAATATACTCAAAAATGAGTTCATTTTACTGATTTTTTTTAGTACCTATTATTAACAGTGCTTTTTCTTTCTATCCAGGTGTGTGCACCAACAGCACGGCCCCCAGCGTGAGCTCGATCAACCGCATCCTCCGCAACCGAGCTGCCGAACGTGCCGCGGCAGAGTTCGCGCGCGCGGCCGGCTACGGCATGTACCACCCGTACGCTGCCGCCGCGGCATTCCCGTGGAGCGCGGCCGCAGCGGCCACCTCCCACATGTGGCCGTCGTTCCACGCGACGTCCGCGGGACCCATGGCCGCGGGGTCGCCCGTGGACCCGGCGTCCATGTCCGGTGGGCTCGCATCGCTCAGGGAACAGAGGCAGATGGGTGAGCAAATGTTCTTTTGCGATGAAATGATGGATTTGGATGTTTTTTTTAGAGGGTTTGTTTGTGTTTTTTGCATTTGAAATGCTGGCCTTCAAAATCGTCCAATGCAGATTATTTGTATTTTTTCACAACTTAGGTCAACAATATTTGGCGATTTAATTTAAATTTGTCATTACAATTGGCTTATTCATTTTATTTATAAGTTTGTGATATCACGTTTTCGTTCTAATCATAAGTGTTAAGGGGAAATATATGACTGTCCAGTGTCCGCATAGTAACAAATAAAGGCGCTCAAAAATAACTATCTAAACCAACTCGCTTTTCTTAAAGAATAATTACATCATAAACGGTCACATGACATACTAAAATGCAAGTAACCGTACCTTTCTAAAAAGTAGCAATATGGTTTAAAATTGCTAATGTCAGCTACGGTTCAAGCAATCTTAATCAAACAGGAACAACTTAACATAGTAGTTCAAAAGATGGTTTTCTACATTATTTGATGTCGATTGCATAAATAGAAAATGAGTTATTACAACTTACTCAATTATCTTACTTCTCATTCTTTTGGCACAGATGTAGCCATGATAGTTTAACGCATAGCGCACTAAACTGCGGTGCTAAAGATCTGAATTCGATTCCCGGTATAAGACATAGTTGTAATTGTATTATATTATAATTGTCGATATTTATTAAAAGTTATTTATGCGAGCAGCCTATCTAGCCAAGCATCTACTCTTTTGAATATATGCCTTTTTCAAAATTGAAACTCATGTATTCGTAGCCATGATAAGCGTAGAATGTAATCAAAAATGAGTACATTTTACTTATTTTCAAGTATATGTTTTTAACAGTGTGGCTTTACCTAATGCATTTTATTTTTATTTTTTCCTCGACTAGCAATCTCTAATTAGTTAATTTATTTTTAATTTGTCAAATAAATTAAAAACGAATTATATTAAATCGGTGTTTAAACTTTTTTGGAAGCTGGCCACATTTATTTACATCAAATAAATTTATAAAATAAGCGTATTATTTTTTTAAAAAATATCAAAGTTTACAGCAGCCCGTTACCTCTTTAAAATATTTTTAAACAATCAACATTTATTTTAAATTTATTTAATATTTTTAGTTGTTGCAAAATACAGCTTTTTTGAAATTTCAGTAGAGACGTTCAGTTCTTACAAAAATATGAAATTAATATTTCGTAACAAAATTACAAACATACCTTCGTATTTGTTTCTTTTACATGTTATGTTCAAAATCAATAATTAAAGCTTAATAGTTTTTTATTAATCAAACTCTTTAAAGAAACTAAAAACATCCTCATTTTTTTACGAAACTTTCCATTTCCAAGTAAATTTTTGTTAAATAAATAAACTAAACTAATATAAAACTCAAAGTACATGTCCAGCAATCTTTTATTTCTGGAACATGTCTCACTTTTCTACACATTATTATTTGAATTTTAACATATTGTTAGGACTACGTCTAAACATCGCTTCAATAAAATAGTTCTGAGATGGCTTCATCAAAATAATGTTTTGTTTATTTGATGAAAAAAAATAAAACTTTAAATAATAAACACATATAAAAACAACTTCATTTTGTTTATTTTCCTTTCTTGATAAATAATAAGATTTGTCCACGCAGTTTCATGAAACGTGAAGAATATGTACTTAATCAAAAGTCATTTTATATAATTTTATTTAAGTTACTCGCATGTATTGCAGTTTTTTACTTTAATATTTCTTAAATCCGTTGTTTGTAGTTGTGTAAGAAATAAATTATAAGTATTATGGCCATATCAAGGTGTATTTTTAATCTAAAATTTCGCTGAAAACGGAATAGCGAAGTTTTTCTAATAATAAAAATCACTACTAAAAAGTGTTGATGTTTTTTGAAGCTCGGTAATTTTATTTTTCAGAAATACTGAAGAGTTAAAAAAAATCCATCCCTTTGTTCTTAGAAAATTTACCTTTGTTGAGTATCATGTTTACTAGAAAGCAAATATTCATTTTTAAAATACAAACATTTGAAGTTGAAATGTCAGAGAAAGAATACAAATTCCCTACTATTGTCAATATATAAAAAAAATTTCATTAGTAATTTTCTGCCTAACAGTCAGTCATTTAACTTTTTATCAATAAAGAATTCTGGGAAGCAAAAATTTCAGAAAAGTGTTCATAACTGTACTGACAACACTGATTTACGATCTTTCATCAGAAAGAGCATTCAGAAATTTCTAAAATATGACTAAAAATAAAAACGTATTTTCTAATGTTAACAAGTAAACACTTAATCCTTAGGGAAACTAATCAACAATTATTAATCTCATACTATTTTGTAACTGTTTATATTGTATGTGTAGCATATTGAGTTAGATAGTGAAAAGCTAGAGTTAGATAGTGTAAAAAAAAGGATACTTAAAAATGAGTACCTGAGACTACTAGTTTTCTCTGGGTACAATTGCATCGTAAATGCGCGATGACGTACTCAAATTTAATTAACAGTACTTTCTCAAAAATGTGCTAATATCAGCTTTTGTTCAATTCATCTTAATAAAGCAACCTGACACACTTCAAATAGGTGTTTTTCGAAATGTTTTATGTCGATTGCTTAAATAAAAGCTGATTAATTCAACTCAATTATCCTGCTTCTCATTCCTGGTTCGATTCCCGGTCAGTCGGTTGTAATTGTTGATATTTATCGAAATAGATTTATAAAGGCAGCCTATGTAGGCAAGCAACTGCTCTTTTTATTCGCTTCACTCATTTTTGAGTACATGACTTTTTCAAAAATGAAACTTATGTATTCGAAGTCATGATAAGCATCGAATGTACTCACAAATGAGTACATTTTACTTAGGTTTTTTGAGTACCTATTTTTAGCAGTGTATGTTAACTAAAACACAGCATTCGGATAATTGCTTTCAAACAAAGGATAACTTCCAAAAACTATCTAATATCAAAATACTTTCACCTGTACATGAGCCTTTGTATGAACAGTGGAATGAATTAGCGTTTTTCATTGTATAGTTAATAGTGAACAGTGAAAGAATTAGCTTTTTTTATAGTGTAGTTAATAGAGATATAGAAATGTTATATAATAAAATATCAAATTAAGTTACATATATTCAGTGCGATAATCAAATTCAGCGAATACTGCGCTCACTTTTGCTTTTCGCTATCATAATCTCTAGAATTACCTTTCCCCACATCTGCTCAACCTGAATCCAACTTCACCTGTGCCACTAATCCGAGAGATACCCCAAAAAATCCACCCCATCCAAAAATATTCGATAGCCAACTTTTACGACACACATTACGTCTCTACACACACACAAAAAGGCCAAAAGTGGCGCCGACCAAAAAAGCCACAAAGAACCGAATCACGACGTCGGTGCCGCAAAAGAACGGGGGAATTAATAATCCATAGAAATTAAGATATTCCCATCCCAGTCTGCGAATAAAGTTATTAAAGATAATAGGGACGTGCATGCGAACACTCTCCAAAAAAGTGAGCCCAACCAATTTTTCACAAACGATAAACAATTAAGTTCCCATAAAACTAAATTGAAGTTGATCCCCCCCGATGTAAACGGCCTTCATGTTTACTGCTCGCGGTCTTTCCCTTTGTTTCAGCGGTAATTTTTTTTTGGCCGTCTTAATTAAGACACTCCCCGCCTTGGGGTGTATACATTAACATCAGAACATTGGTAAAAGTGCACGATTATTGGGCCCTATACGTGTGCGTTAGATGAAATTTAACTCTAGATTATGGCCCTTAATGCGATTCTAAGGAACACAAGTTTTAGTCCTCTAGAAGTCTAATTCAGTACTGTGATGTCTCTATATTGAAGCCAGTCGCTGTTTTTATTGTTCCTTTCTTAATTTATCAATTAAGGCAATTATCTGATTGAGAAAGCGAATTCCTCGGGATCTTTTTTCGAACATTCGGTATGGAAATGACGGCCATTTTGATTGTGGCTCGGTCGGGTCCCGGGTTCTTTCGCCACTTTTATCTGCGATAAGTGTTGCTGGGGAGATGGGTTTTTTGTGGGAATTGTTGCTGCTAGTTGGGGGACTCACGCAGGTTTGAAAGGGACCGCTTTTTGCTATACAGAGATGATCAGGGCGAAATGGATTGCACGAGTCGACGTTAGTGCCGGAACGTGACCGTGCGTGTCAGTTATTGGGAGTTCTGTAAGTGATTTGCTGGGATTGATGGGGTCTTTTTCGTTTTGCCTTTTCTTTTCAAATGAGCCGATCGAGAGAGTTTTATTTACTTGTCCTGGTTTAGGAATAAACCTTGATCTTTTTTCAGTACGGCATTTACATTTGAGCCGTCTAGTTTCAGAACTAGTTAGATCCATTTTTTTTCGATTTTGAAATTATGTCATTTTTTATTAGTTTTCCTACAGATCCATCAAAAGGTGAAGTCATAACATTCCACAGCAGCTAATATGCTTTTCATTTTGCGCTGTGAAAGTAGCCGTTGGTTGCAAAACCAGATAAGTAAATAAATCAGTTTCAAAACCAGATTTTGATCAAGATGTGTGTACACCGATCACAGCGCAGTAGTGAAGCTACATCCCACAGATTTGTAGCAAAAAACAGCTAAATATAAAAGATTAAAAAAATCTCTCTCAAAATAATACTTACACTTTTCACAGAGCTAACATTTGGTTAGAACCTGTATCTATCTAATAAAAATTTGTAAAAATAAAGAAGATGAATCCAGAAATTATGCAATTAATTAGTGTTTTGTTTCTCTTGAAATTTTTCTAAAAGTTATCTAAAATGGTTTTGAAAGTAGCCGGTTCATTTACAGTAAAAAAAAGTTTACTTGCACCGACTCATTTTTATTTAAGAACAACTGTACCATAAAAGAACATATTCATGTGACATATTTCATCAACATATTTTCGTGAATTTGAGGTTATGAACAGACGCTACAAACTGTCAAATGACTGTACCGAAAAATTAGTAAATTATAACTAACTTCCTCTGTTCACTAAGACATCCATATAATGTATTTTATTTGAATCGAATATCGTACAGGGCACTCTCTCTATGGATCTGCGGTGTGTATAGACCAAATGGTTGTAATCTGAAAATTATCAGCCAACTTACTATCCCACATCTGGGTCTTCTGGACTGGTTGGGATTTTGAGTATTAAAATAAAATATAGGTATAGTCTGGCTCCGATTAATTGGCGGATCGGTAACGCCTCTTTAAGCCGAGTTCCAACGAATCAGCAAGCGAGTTTGGCGGAATTGACCAATTGGCTTATCCAAAACATGTAAACAGTGTGACGTCCCAGCGGCCATTTAGCCAGATTCGAGCTATATAAAGAATTTTTTTAATTAAAATGAGCAGAGCTTTTATTAGCGGAGAGACTAGGTAGTATTTGTCATATACAACTCTATAAGTGTTGTATTTTATACAACTTAATAAAAAACCAATGTCTATTAATAACTTTAAAAAAAACCTTCAAATTTAACATCTTTGTGAAATTAATGTTTCAAGTTAGAATTTAATGTAAATCATATTTGCTTATTTAAACAGCTAAATTTAGCAGTGCTCAAAATTTTTCTCTATTTAAAATTGCTATAAAATTTTTAAACAATTATAAAATATTATTTGTTTTAAATTTCTTATTACTGCCGACATATATCCCATGAAAACAGTTCTAATTTTTTAAAATTTTGTAGTAAGTTCATAAAGAATAAAGTAAAGTAATTTGTTCGACATTCACAGAATAATCACTGCATATTTTTTCCAGCGTGTATTTTATAAAATACACAACAAAACATCCTGTTTAAATCAATGTAAATTAAATACGTCGGAATGGAGGAAAAACTAATAAGGACAAAAAACACGTACACATCAAAACTCCATTTAATTGCGGGAAGAATGTTAACAACACATAAACATAAACTCGATTATTTACCTCAAAGCCGGGTGGTCATGGTTTCTTTTATTCATTCGTACTCATTTTAAGAGTTATTTATGCCGCTAATAGTGTCCTACGCTCTAATTCTCTAATTCGAATCGAGGATAATGTATAATCACATTTTTACAACCACAATACACATCCGGAGTGTACAAACAGAATAGAAAACTGAGTGAGTAAGAACTTTTATTTGAACACACTTGAATTCTTTACTTGTGTTTGTTTGAATGCGTGTAATGGCACATATCTTTAGAATGAGAACCATGTATGTTGTGCAGTTTACAGATATAGTGAGTTTATTTTTCCACTGAAATTAATAATTTAACGTAATTTGATAGAAGTATTTTCATAGGTATATTATTGGTTTTGTAATTTCGTATTAATTATCTAATTTTTAAAAATTATTCTAAATTTTCTCTATTTTTATTTAAGAAGCGAGTAGTGCCTATGGGATTTAAGGAAAATAAATCAACCAACATATTGCTTTCGTATACCTAACATCAAATATATTATTTCTGTAGTATAGATCCCTTTTATGGTCCTTGTACTCAATGGATCTTAGCACATGAATCATAAATAGCAACGTTTTTTTAATGTATTTAAAATAATTCATTTAAACGTGTGTTTTTTTAAACAAACCGTTGATAATGCTGCCATCTATGAATGAGCAGAAGTATTAAAATTTTATCATTTTTGGCTATAAGAAATCCGCTAATAAATTTCACCATTGCAATGTATAGGGAGTATGCCATAATTATTGCACAGTGCATGCTAATACAATGTTGTACAATTGTGCGGCTAACTTCATTTTTAGTATAGCTTTGAAAATTATATTTGAGAAATCTTTATCTTGTGTAGTTTCATTACATTCCTATATCAAAGTTGGAAATAATTTTATTGAATGGTTCTCGCAGTAAATCCTTGGTTTGAATTAAAGCATTTTAATATTTTATAAATTCAAATATTTTATTTATTTTGTGAAATATATGTATTTCTATAAATCATTTATTTAAGTTTAAATGGAAAGCTTAAACGCGAATTTACAGAAAAAGAACTCAAAAATAAAATAATGTAACCTTAATTTACATATTAAGAGTTTTAAATCAATTAATGATTGTAATATTCTGATGAAATACCAATTTAATATACTCTTTATTTTCTTTACAAACACGTCAGTTATAAGTTTTCTACCTAAGTTCAAATAACTTTATATTTTTTCTTGCCTAACATTTAACATTTCTCATTGTTTATTTATAGAAGTTCTCAAACCCAACCGGAAAAAATGAATTGTTTATTCTTTTCGAATAAATTCTTCGAAGAAAATCATCAAATCACGGAAATTTCGACCCCCCCCCCCCCCCCCCCCCAAAAAAAAAAATCTAATAAAACCGATATTTTCAACAATGTACTTAGCAACCTCCTCTTGAAGAATATTACCAAAATATAAATTTACGGTTTTCGAAAACATAACCTATAGCTCAAGTTCGCGTGACGCATGCCAATTTTATGTGTATGACATTCCCTACCGCAATCCATACAAAATAAAGAATCATTCTCTATCAATGCTTATGACAGAAGTATATTCCTATTAATCGATTTTTCAAGCCATAACGACGTGTCCTATTATATAGCCCGAAAATGATGCAATAATTGCACTCCCGAAAACTAGCACAGCGTAGTCGTTCATGGCTCAAAGTAACTACCAAGACATTCATTTTTAATGAAAGTCCCGTGTAATTTCCCTTTTTTTTTACAACAAACTCGATTTCCCATCAGAAGACTGCTCCAAGTTTCCCATTCGAAGTGATGAAGTATTCATGGGCAATTTCAGTCGCTCATTGCGACTGAATCGGTTGCTAATAGCAACGGAGGTACTCTGTGGGACGTAATACAAACACAGGACACGCGAGCTCACTGCAAAAAAACAAAATCCAAAACAGCAACGTCAAATACTTTTTAAATCGTAATGTCAGAAATATCCTTATTTCCAAATCACTTTATTTCAATTAGTATTTCCTCCCACTTCAAGACGGTCACGGCACCATATTCTGAATGGAAAGGTTTTGATATATAGTTCAGGATTGGTTGCGGTGTAGAAGGATTGATGTACTTTAAAAGCTGTTGTGGTACAAAAATGCTCGCGTTGATTGTGATGAGAAAGGTTGGAGCCTGGTCTGCCAGCCCAGATGTCTTTCTGGTCCTTTGACTGTAGTTCAAAATTAACACACAGAGTTCCCGGGTCTTTCTTTGGTGATAGATCTCGAACCGTTGCAAATGGACCTTTATATTCTTCTATACTTTAACACTAATTACAGTTCAAATTCGGTGTTTTTTCTGTAACTTTTGCATCCACTTCTTTTACATTTAAAACTTAAATAATTTGGAGATGACTTTCTAACTGATATGGTTATTGTATATATTGAGAATTCAATCAAGATATAAAATTAAACCTGAAAAAATTGTTTAAAAAAAACCCTCTTGCATACTGATACCTTTAAGCACTTTCTACGAAATTTTATGAATTTTAATATTAATCAAACCGTTGTATATGTAGTTTTATTGAAATACGTTTCAGAAGTTTTCAGTTAGTATCTAAATAACAAAAATCAAATAATGGCAGCTCTTTTTTAAACATTTGATTTAAAACTTTCAGTGTCATCTCATGCACAAACATTAGTAATTTATATTTTGAATTCGAGTTTAATATCGTTGTCTATTCTTGAAATATTTAACATACACCATACACATATCAAATTACCAAACACACCTTTAACTCACGGTACCTCAAAACGTGTAGAAACCGCGAAATCCCAACATGGAGCATCTGACCCAAAACCAAATACTTTGATAACCCACATAGTGTAATATACAAAACAAAACAAAAAGTCCCCGTCCTCCTATATTACAACTCGCAGTTGGCAGTTGTTTGCGAAGATTCAAATCAATGGACACCGCCAACGGAAAGAGCCCCATAAAATGTCAAACTAATACGCCATTCCCCCCCCCACTTCTTTGATTTTTCCTTTCTGTGAGTCAACAAGCAGCGCGACTCGCTTCTGCTGCTTTCTTTTTCCCGAAATCTCATTCTTCGGCCAGCCAACTGCTATTCTTACGGTTCTTTATGTCGTGTCAGGCAATTAGTTGGTCTGGTGGCGCCTTGCAAAGTGGTCCGAGCTGCAGTTGACAGATGGAAACGGAATTCTCAACTTCTCATTTCCCACGACCTTTAATTTGGTAGGAGAATTACCGCTCCCCCCCCCCCTCCCCCTGTTTTTTATTATATTCCCGATGGAAATTCTGCGATTTATTTTCCAAAGGCCAATTTTCGTTCCGCGGCCTTAAAGATAGGTTGGGGTAAATCCGGAGCGGTCTTCCCTCCTTTTTTCTCGAGAAAATACCGTCTGATTGAATGTTGTCAACCGACAATGGGGTTCCTTTAAATGATCAGCTACGGGATCCAATTAGTGGTGTAACACTTAAGGACGGTATGTGATGTGGTATATGATACGAAATATTCGGACTGTAATTCTTGAATTATGCATAGGCATAATTGCAAGGATAATGCGCATTTAAAAGATAGTACTCGTTTTTAAACTTGAAGCTGCATCTGCTTATTTTTTCTATGAATGATCTTTAACCAATGCGATATGTATTGAATTCATCCCATTCTATCTTTGTGTTTTCCTCTAATATGCTTGCAGTAAAGTAACTAAATTTAAACTAATGATAAATTTAAATAATGGCGGTTTGATATTTTATATTATCTACTAGGGAAGAATTAGTTACTTGAAGGTGTAAATCTTAATTAACTTTTAAATGTATAATTAATTGAAAATATTCTTGCGTTTTTAACGTGATTGCATGAAATATGTAAATAAAAATAGCTAGGCGTGATATATTGAATTGTAATAACTCAGTTTCTATCTAAGCAATCGACATCATATAATGTGGAAAACCATCTTCTGAACAACTGTTTTAAGTCTGTCAGGTCGAATTGTTGAGATGGCTTGAACAGAAGCTGAATTTAGCAATATGAAATCACACTGCTAGTTTTTGTGAAAGTACGATTACTTAAATTTGAGAACCTCGTCGTCATCGCTCATTTACGATGCAATTGTACTCCAAGAAAAACGAGTACGTTCAGGTGTTCATTTTTAAGTTCCTTTTTGTTTTACAGTGCGGAAACCGCAAAGAGTAGATTTCAAATTTTGGGAGGAAAACTTACCAAGGATTCTCCTTTTAATCCTGCACAACAAAATGTGCAGGAAGAAAGAGCTAAACTTCACTTTTAAATTGATACCAATATCTCATTTGGGAAATCGACATACAATTATTGTATTTTTAAATATCCAAACATACAAACGAAACCCAAGACTACGCTTCATATATCAAAATCAGTTGCTTTTAAGTAATAATTTTCAAATAAAGTAATTAAAAAAAAGACGTTATAAATTAGTGACAATTCCGCAATGTCTTGTAACATGTTCACTTGTTCAGACCACGACCGATTATTTTGGCAAGTTGCATGTAAAACCCTTTTTTCATGCAGGGGAGACCTGTTGCAGGGAAAGTATTTCAGGGGGCAAACTCGTGGCTTGAGCTTCGAAACCGAAGTTTGGGCATGACTCCGTTCCATATTCATTTTTAAAATATATTGATTTTAATAGTGAATTAATAGGATTTCATAATGTTCCATCTTGGAAGAAAGCGTTTAGTCAAAATAATGTAATAAAATATTTATTAGAATTATCTATATGCTTTGACTATAAATACTTTTCTTGGGGATTTTCTGTATTTTTATTTTTATCGAATGAAAAGTTTTCATAGTTTTAATTATTTTGTATTATCCTTGATTGTCACAGTGACTTCTTAATATTTTTAATTATGTCCCGTTTGTTAAAATATGCGTAGGAAATCTGTTAGATATAAACAAAACAAGCATATTTAAGAAATGTTATTAAACGAAAATACATATATCGACCCGCACTTCGAAAAACGGTTGCTCAGTTTCAAATAATGCATACTTCAATTAAGTGTTTCGTAAATATAACATTTCTTTCGTAACATTTACTATATAAAATAAATGTACTGTATTTTCAATTTTGTTACATACATTTTATGTTGAAAGAAATTTGTTAAATCTAACAATAAATTACATAGAAGCATATTTCACTGGATTCCCAGATGAAAAAATCAGCATAAGAGTTGGAAAAATTGCATTTTAATACTTAAAAATTCGCTATTAAAATATTTTATGAAAATATGCGAGGTTTTGTAAAGGTTTTATGCAGTCAAATATTAAAAACTTTTTTTTTTAATTTTATAGATTTTATACAATCAAATTAAAATTAAAAAAAAACATGCAGGTTTTATAAAGGTATTTGGAACTTTCATGCAAGTTTCAAGAATATTTTATAAAAATTTAAAGCAGGTTTTTTTTATCAAAAATCTGAGTAACTAACTTACTCAAATGCCTGCTTGCAATAGCAAATATAAGCGATAGTTATGCAAATAACATCGCCGCTAACCCAAAGGTTTTCTCTATTCAGCTGACAAGGACATCGACGACTGTGCGAGTTCGGACTCCGGAGACCGTCCAAAATTCCGTCGGAACCGCACCACCTTCAGCCCCGAGCAGCTCGAAGTCCTGGAAGAAGAGTTTGAGAAAACTCACTACCCCTGCGTGAGCACCCGAGAGAGACTAGCGGCCAAAACCAACCTTTCGGAAGCCAGAGTTCAAGTAAGCAACGCAATTTTCATTCCTTCTTATAACACTGAACAAGAAAGTTAACTCAAAGTTTGAAATTCCCTTTTAAAACACAGTTTACAATGTACAGAAAGGTTTAGTTTGTGAAATACTTTGTAGGCGCGCCTGTTCCTTCTTGCGTCTTCGGAAAGCTATTGACCTCTCCGTACTTACTATAAGCTTAGGCTTTTTGGCCCCATTTTGTTCGACTTGAGCTGTTCTTTCAATTCAACTTTTTGTTACATACACCCCTTTTGAACTTTAGTATCATATTTTGACTTTATAGTGAAATATTTGATATATCGCGTCACTTTCCACTCCACATAATTCTCACACAAATGGCTTAAACTGTCAATTAGTCAAAATAGAATTGTATAACTTGTTTGTTTTCTTCTATTTAAGCATGCACTGACCTGTCGGTTTGTGATTAAAGTTATAGCGGGCCATCGTATGTGCCCGCAACTTGACTCATTTTCAATCCTACGCGATGCAAAGGTCAAAAGGGAAAGTGGATTAATGATCAACTTGGTCGACACGAATGACTTTTCTTTACGCAATGGTATATCATTTATCCCCAAAGGCTGACACTCCCTGGAGTTGTGGGACTTTGAAATGTCGAAACTTTTCATATCGCACTTTTAAAAATGCATTCTCATTTTTGATGAAACTTTCGTATTTTTTGAAGAAACAGATGCCTGCTGTGTGCTCCGGTTAAATATTTCGTAAAACTGAGAACATTTATCTTGTCGTGTTTTTTTTTTGTCACGAAATTTATTTCGTCAAAATTGATAACGATGTCAAATAAATATAGATCGGGGTCGATTCGAACCGCGGACCTCCCTATCCAACGCTGTATTGACCATGTCAGAAAGGCTCGTTCGTATTGTGGCAATATACGTATAAGAACCGAAACCAATGGAAAAGAATCTGAGTAAATTAGTTTCGTTTAAAACTGGAACAAGCTTCCTAGAAAGATTCTAGTTATGTCAAAAGTCAAGTGAATGATTGTCAAATATGGCGAAAATAGACTTAACACTCACGATGAGTATAGATTTCAATGCAAATGTTACTTTGATTAGTGAATATTGTACATTCATACCCGATAGAGTAATTTATTGAAAGAATATCAAAATGACAGGTAGATTCGCTTTATTGGCGTAGTAGGTATCAAAATGACAGAGTAACTATTAGTTTTATTCGTTTCAACTGCGTTTGTGTGATGTAGTCTTGAAAATACTACGTTTGACACTACTGGTATTACAATATTACGTTATGTCTGGTGTTTCCATACTTTACCATGACAATGGGATGATATTATAGGAAATATCTGATGCTTAAATATTGTGCGATAATTTAAGTTTTCTAAAGTTAGTAAAGCTATTCTACTCGATTTTTTAAATTCAACAAAAAAAAACAATTTAGTTTGGAACCAGTTCTATTGCTTTTTGACGCGACAATTTTTACTTCTATACTTGTCCATTCTTGAGTGTGGATCATTTCTGTCAGCTTAACAATCGAAGCTGAAATCGCATCAAACCCTTATAAACTCAAATTTACCATTCCTTAGAAAACCACAGAAAATGATCCAACTTTCCCTTCGCTTGCGAACTCGAACGGTTGTTCGAAGAGAGTCACTTAAATTCCTATTTCAAAACCTATTCAACACTGATTGCATTGAAGTAACCATTGTCATTTGTGGGCGATTTGGAGCTATTAATAATGCACACTAATGACCAAAACATCCATCATTCTTCCCCTTTCCCAACCTTTACATATGAGTAATTACATTCTTAACGAGCCGCCATTAGTGATGTCATGAATACCCGTGGGCGTGACCGACGACAGCCTCCGCCAATGACAAGGCCCAGAAGTGTCACGTGGGTGTCCAGCTTTAACGTTAAGTGGTCGCGCAAAGTTGCCCATGGCAACGTCAGTGTAACCAATGCTATTTTTTTTATTATTATTATTCCCATGGTACTTTTTTTCCACTCCTGGTTTCATGCATTTCTGTTTTTTAACCTTTCCGGTGAAATGGAAGCGTGTGCAAGGGGCGTGGGCGGTCGTAAGTGACGAGTCCGTCCGTCCGTCTGTCTGTCTGTGTGTGCGTACAGGGCGGGTCGTGGAAGGACGCTTCACCTGTATAGCTGCTTGCCTGCTCAACTCGGCCAACTCGTTTATTCAGAAGCGCCTCGCTATATACGGGTAGTGATTATTGGATTATTCTATGCTGGGGTGGGGGGTGGGGGAGAGTGAATAACAATAATGATGATGGTTGCTGATGAAAAGCAGTAGCATGGGGCGTAGGAAAAAAACACCGCCTACAATAGGCGTATCTAATGCATATTATACACACGCACAAAGGTAGTTCTTTTTTTTTTCGTTGTTGTTATGGAACATGGCTCAAACGCATTCTTCACAATATGAGAATCCATTATCGGATAGGCAATGATATAGCTGGGCCTCCTTTGGTTTCTTTTATCCTGTTTCCTCTTTCATTATAATTCAGTAGTCTTTGTCGTTTTGCTGCTCTGCGCTGGGCTTTCAGCTTTATGGAATTCTCGTACGAATCGATATGCAACACAAAGCGAGAAAAATCAAGACTAGGCGTGTGCGACTTTCCTTTTTAGTTTCGAATTTGTTCTCTTTTTTGTTAAATATTTTTATTTTTCTGTATTTGCGTGGAGTTTGCTTTTCTTTCAAATGTACGCAATTTTTAAGGATTTCAGATAGATGAAGAAATATTGTTTTTTCTTCGTTCCAATCTTAGCTTCAAATAAAATGTGTCTTTTTGATAAAAAAAAATACATTTTTTGGAAATTATATTAATTGATTTTTGAAAAAGTAATATGCTAATACAAAAAATAATGTGTAAAATTTACTTTATACGTGCGCCAATGAGACGTTTTCCATAGAAAATATATTAGAAACTACAAAAAAATTATTTCTTTATCTCAGAAACAGTATAACTACTATTGAGTTAACATTACAGTTATGAAGTTTCTGAAATAAGCAATTCAATTAAAGTATGCATACCAGATTATGTAATTTATCGTCTATACTCAAGTAATAGTTTTGAAAAGAAGTTCTTCTCGTTTACATTGGTGATTTCAAACTTTGAGTTGCAAAAAAAGTCAATGCATCAGTTGTGATAAAATATTATTAATAATAACTATTTTGAAATATGTCAGCTTTTTTTAAACACTAACACATACCTCTACAATAGTTAAGTATGTAAAATATTATATTTTATTGTAATTTATTTCTGTTTTAGTATGCTTTTAGTTTTCTTGAAAATTACCTTTAAAATTTACGACGCCATTTAACAAAATAAAGATTCAATTATTTTAAAAAGTATATCTGACAGAAATATACACAATTGAAAAATTTAGCATTAGGAAATATGCATTTTTTTAGTAAAAAAAATTGCATTTTTCTGATAGGTTTGTTAAAAACATTATTAATTTTGGAAATTGAAGTGTTATATATTATTATACAAATTAGAAAACAATTTATGCAGATTAATTATAATAACTTTTCATAACTTTTATCTGTAAATTAGTGTTGATTTTAATGTTTTGTTTATTGTAATAAAATGTATATTACTCTAAGTAAAACATTTAAATATATTTTTAATGGAGAATGAAAGAAGCAATATTTCATGAATTTTTATATATTTTGTGTTTTTATTTTAACTCTTGGTATTTGAGAACATTTTCACTCAATAAAAGTAAATTCTTTACGTCCCAGTTATTTTACGAAAATTAAAAGAGCTGATTATATTCAGACTGTTGGAATTTACATGCAACAACAAAAGATAGCAGATATTCTAAATCTGAACCTATTTTTCTATCTAAGTCTTTGAAGACCTAATTTGAATTTAAATATTTAAAGATACACTTAAAAAAATAATAGATTTAAAAAAAAAATCCAAAATATAATAGTTTCTCAACATTAATATCTGATAACTATTCATGTACGTAAAATCTAAATCAGCGGTTCCCAATTAGCATTAAGCCACGGACCCCTAGCTAACACTAAAATACGACCGGGGACCCCTTGCACCATATATGCTCACGGAAGTTCCCCTTCCCGTTTACAGGGCATGTGTAAGTTTCAATTTCGTTTGAACATAAAAATGAAGAGAAGGAAAAAAAAATAGAAATTAATTTTATAACTTCTTCTAATTTTACACGGCTATTACTAAGATTATTGACACAAATTTACCAAACAGATACAAGGAAAAGATAACACCACTGTCAGAAGTTTAATTACTTTTTGTCCTTGCTTACACACAGGGCCCGATTAAGACGTTGATGCAAGGGAAGCCCGCCTTTAAATGCAGCCCCCATTGTCCTCAAATAGACCATGAAGTCGAACTTTGACATGCTCTAAAATCTTTGCCCCTGAATGGCATTGAAATGAATCACATTATAAATAATATATCACAATATATTAATAAATAATGAATATTCCTTTGCTCATGGAAACATTTTAACAGAAATTACAAGTAAAAAAATCTTTGTGACCCTACGGGACCCCTTATTTGAGAACCACTGATCTGATTATTAGCAATTAGCGATGATATCAGTTTGTATTCTATATAACCTACTCAAATATTGCTTCTTTCTTCTTAATTCTTATGGTCAATGCTAACTCTTTTGCAAGAGTAACTTCTTCTTGAAGTCAGTTATGTTGGTTGTTTGAAACAGGTATGGTTTTCTAACAGACGGGCAAAATGGCGACGCCACCAACGCATGAACATGATGAAGCCCGTCAATGGGGGCGTCCCTCCCTCCTCCCCGACCCCAAGCCTCAGCCCAGTGCCTTCTCCAGAGCCGCCTTCTAGTCAGCCCCAGCCGCCGAGACTCATGGACCGCCTGCCGAAGATGGGAGGCGAGAACTCCGCCTTCACGCCCGCCTCCAGACAGACGTCGTCATCGCCTTCTTCAGATTGAGATCGATCACTCGTCCACCATCCGGCACCTTTCTCGACTATCCACTTCTGAAGATCACCCACCAACCATCCTCATTTTTATGACACTCAATCCCCCATCCTCAGGTTGAGATCACCAACCATCCTGCGGGATTGAAACACTCAATCCTCATGTCTTCGAATCCTCGATTCCACCTTCAGAAAGTGAGATCTTCAACGACATCGGCCATCCTCAATGAGAACTTATACCACATTGACTGTTTTTAGTGTGATTCTTTATCACCACGGCTATCCTTAGTGAGATTTAGCTCCATCCTTAGTGAGATCTTCAATCAGACGGCAATCCGATTTGTCTGAGATCAATTACCTATTACTCACTAATCGTATTTTAAGATCTTCACTGTTACCATCCTTCATGTTGAGATCTAAACTCATCTTCAGGTAACTTTAAAATGGCGATCTTAACGATGTCCTCTTAGTGTGGTAGGTCCTCAAGCATGTTCAGTCATCCTCATGTTGCGAACTTCCATCCTCAGAATTGAGGTTACAAATTACTTAATGTGTGTGTGAACATTTGGACAATAAACACGTGCAGCTTGTACAGGGAGATGTGTGTCGTTTTGGGGTTCCGAATCCATTGTCAATCTCATTACGAACAGGGCTGGCGACAAGAACTTTAGTGAGACTGCTCTTCAAAGACACGAACAGACTTTTTAAAAAAAACTTTCAATATTTTAAATGTGAACGTGTTTTGAAGAAAAGGTAGTAGATTGTTAATAAGCTCATCGTCATATTTATAAGGATCACGGTCACAAGTATTATAAAATAACAAAATGGTTCCTTCACTGGAACTGCAAAATTGCTTTGAAGGTGATGTACTTGTTACAACAAAGGCTTTGAAGTGATTCAGCTTTATTTTTATTATAGTTTTCTGTGATCACAAAACTTTGGAAATTGTATCAGAGTCTGACAAGATCCTTCATATTTTGTGGTTCCTAGGTACATGATATTTAGTAGCCAAATATTGCACTAAATTAAAACGAGTTATTTTGAAATATTTAATACTTTAAAAAACTAACATAATTAGTGCAGATATTCAGTTACCATTCAAAGTTTTAAAATTTGATGTTGAAGAGATTTTAATTATTGAAACTAGTGGAAAATAGTTTTTCATAAGTAGCACAAAATTATTATATTATAATATTATGTAATAGTAGAACTCCAATATCCGAACTATATATTTTAAAATTTATTATCAGTGAATGATATTGTTTTTAATAGTCATTAACTAAAGAAAATTCGTGTTTTACTTGGAAATAACCTTTTTTTCATGAATTATGCAATTATCCAGAAAATCGATTATCCGGATGGAATGTGGTTCCAATTGATCTGGATAATTAGAGTTCTACTGTACTGAAATTTTTTTTTATTTTTTTTTGCGGCTCCCGGTGATAGACGATAATGAACATCTTTTAAAACTACAAATTAAACTGTTAAATATGTCAAATATTAAATATTTTTAGTAGCAAAAATAATTAATAATTTTTTTTTTAAATCTTTTCTTAAATATCTTAGAATGCAAATTTAAAATGGATACTTTTCTTTGACTTGTTATGTAATATTTTATTTTAAACAACTTAGAAAATTAAATTACACAATTTTCCTAGATTCTATGCATGAATGAAATAATAATAGTTTACACATTCAAGTTTTAGTGAAAATGTAATATTATTATTTAATTTTTTAATTATTTATATTATTCCATAAATTGCCTAGAATAATTATTTCTTAATTTTTAGATAAACATAAATTTAATTAGTGGAAAATAAAATAAAAATATCTATTGCATATTATTCACAACCTCTTTAGTAACTTAAGAATAAGTTGCATTTCTATAAATTACACATTTCGAAACTGCATAACATATGCATATATTTATTGTACAAAATCTTTTGGATTTATACTTTGTATTTTTTTGTGTCATCAACAGCATTTGATTTGTAAATTTCATCTCCGAAGGAGTGGTTTTTAAGTTGACATTAGGAAGATTGAAAACCTTATTGGAAGTTTTCAATGTGTTATGCATTTTTCAATCATTTCTTGTGTTTTCGTGCATCATGACTGTAATCACTGTAATTGTGAAACTTGTGATGAAATATAATTTATCATTTTTGTAACACTTGTGTCTGTCTTTAATACTTCATTTCTTTTCTTTACTTAATTATTATATGAATAGCACACATTTAAAAAAGGTACTTAAAAATATGTATCTAAACCTACTTGTTTTTCTTTAAGAATAATTGCATCGTAAACGGGCTTATGACGTACTCAAATGCAAGTAACATTACTTTTTTCAAAAAGTAGCAATGTGATTTAATATTGCTAATCTCATCTTCTGCTCAAGCGATCTTAATGAAATCTAACAAACATAAAATAATAGTTCAGAAGATGATTTTCCACATTCTATGATGCCGATTGCTTAAATAGAAACTGAGCTATTACATCTCAATTATCTTACTTCTCATTATTTTGGCATACATTTTTTAAAATTCTTCTGTTTATAACTTTTTAATGTAGCCCTGGTAGTTTAACTAATAAGGCACTGGACAGCGATGCTGAGATTCTTGGTTTGATTCCCGGTAAAACTTGTTTGTAATGGTAATTGTCGATATTTACTGGAAGTGAATTATAAATGCAGCCTAAGTAGCATACACTCTATTTGAATGCGTGTTTTTAAATCCCCTTCGAAATTTATACTAGATACAACAGTTTTTTTTATATTTTATTATATTTAAAGCAGAATTGAATTTTAATTTTTTATTTTAAACTTTCCTAAAAAAACACACACGAAAACTATATTTTTATGAACAAGCAAGATTGATAACCGCCAGTCTATTATAACTATCACCCAATTTGGATTCAATTTATTTGATGTTTAATCTCAAATTCATATATCCCAAATTTATTATTATATTATTTTCCATGTACTATTTACTATTAACTTCTCTTTCTGAGTAGACGGATAACTTGAATACTCAACGCTCAACTTAATAGAAATTTAAATGTGTTCAAATATTTTAGATTCTTATTCACACTTTATTTGAGACAAAATAATTTTTTGTTAGTTCAAATGTAATCTGTTGCATTAAAGATACTTAAGACATTTATAGGTTTAAAGTTTCTCACACACAGCTGTTTATTAACAACTAGCTGTTACCCGCGGTATCACCCGAGTTTAAAAAACGTTACCCATAGGTTCGTTCTCTCGGTTTATTCTTTCTGCGAAAGCAAAATATACTTCAGACATCTCCTGGTACATCTCCGAATGTTAACTTTTATGTTAGTTTTTCCGTTGAAGCATTAGTTTCAGAAAGTGTTACTTCGCCACAGCAACTTTTAATCGCCAATTTTCAATTTTTTAAAACAATGAATATATATTAATTTATTTTATTGTATTTGTTGTCAAGATCTTAATATTTATTGTAGTTGTCAAGATCTTAAGATTTATTGTAGTTGTCAAGATCTTAAGATTTATTGTAGTTGTCAAGATCTTAAGATTTTATATCAATATAGATACTATTTTTTTTAAATGACTATTTAAAACATATATCTTCTAAAACCGTTATAAAATGAAAACTAAACGGAATTTTAAAATTTCATTCCTCAGCTGCACAGAGTTTGAATGGTATCTACTTATAAATTTTCAGATATGTCCGAGCAACGGAAAATAGTGTTTTGCGTGCCGAAAAGACACACAGACAGACTCTTTTATTATAATAGATTTTCAAATAAAAAGTATAATTTTAGTTATCAAGATAACTAAAAAAAAATCTTTCAAAAGAAGCATGTTAATTATACCGATATTTTTTTTTACAACATTGAATCCTTTTCATTCCCAACACCCCCCAAAAATCAATTTTCCCTTAGGAATGCCAGCGACATTTCTCATTTAAGACATGCAATTCCGTCTTTTGAATTACGATTTCCTGTCGCCAAACACAATTCAATAAAAACCTACCCTCCGCCCCATAACCCACGAAAAATTATCGTTTTGGGGCACAGTGTGGGCAATCAGGCAACTCGAGGGCACTTATAACTCCCCTTTGAGAAAAGGGGACTTCCTGGATATTCCCTGCTAAAAGTCATGCGGGGAAGTCATGAATGTTCTCGTTAAGGAGTCATCCGTTTTACCCAATCCGAAAAATGCTACCATATTTGGCGAAAAATCGCTCATTTAGGAATTTAACATTATTTGTAATGCTAAAAAAAGTATTTATAATTTTTTTTTAAACTAAAATACTGTGCATTTCAATAAATATAAAATTTATGTTTTATCTATATTTCTCTAAATTATATCACGTTAAAGTTTATTTTGACTTCGGTCCCAGAACAACTTTCTGCATATACCTTCTCTGAAATAAAAAAAAACATTATGTGGAAACAATTGAAGTCGTGGCTGAAAGCATCTGACAGCTCTATTTTTTTTATTTATATTTTTTCACTTATTCATATAAAGCCAAATTTATGCTAATTGTGAAATTTGTCATAGAGTTATAGTGTCGGACTGGATCACCCTAAAAGAGTAACTTGCTCTTTCTACTATAATAGCTGTCAGTTTAACTGTTTTTTTTATTGAAAATAATACATTTAATACTTTATGTTTTTATAGGATAATATCAAGAAAATATCAACATAATAACAAACAATTGGGTAGTTTGGTTCGTGAATATTTTTGACCCTCACGCAATTCAAATGTCAGACGGGGTAGGTAGTGTATAATTGGCCAACCTGGTTGACGTGATCCACGTTCCTCTACACAATAGTATAACATTTATCCCCATGGAATGATTTAACGATGAGTTATGTGGGCAAAAGCGATACTGCAGCCAACGGTGGCATTCTCCCCCATGTCGTACGAAGATCAGAGGGTAGAATTGGTTAATAATCAACGTCGATGACCTTCCTCTACACGGTGGTATGTTATTTAATACCATAAGATATTTTACACGGGAGTTATAGGGCGGAATCGTATACTGAAGTTGGTTAAAACTTCCTCCCCACGTATTACAAAGATAACAGGGCGAAATGGCTTAATAATCGGATTTTTCGAAACGTCTCACCTTTTCCTACATAATAGTATCTTATTTATCTCTATACGCTGACTCCACATGGAATTATAAGGATTTTACAAATGTCGTTTTTTCCTATGCGACCCCATACTGTTATGTACCCGTACCCAAAGGAAAGATTTATTCTCGTCAAAAACACACTGTTAAAAATTAGTTCTCAAAAATAAGTAAAATGTACTAATTTTTGAGCGCATTCGATGCTTATCATTGCTCCAAATACATGAGTTTCATTTTTGATAAAGACATGTATTCACAAATGATTAAAATGAATAAAAAGCAGTAGCTTGTCTATCTACACAGGCTGTCTTCATAAATCACTTTCAATACATATCAACAATTACAACCCAGACTTCCCGGGAATCGATCCCAGATACCCAGGCATCGCAGTCCAGCTCATTATCCGTTGTACTACCAGGGGGACGTGAAGAAGTTATAAGCAGAGGTAATGTTAAAAGAATGGGAAGATAATTGAGTTGTAATAACTGAGTTTCCATTTTAGCAGTCGACATCAAATAATGTGGAAAACCATCTTCTGAACAACTGTTTTAAATTTATCGATTCGCTTTGTTAATATGGCTTGAACAGAAGCTGAGATTATTAATATTGAATCACACTGCTCATTTTTTTAAGAAAGTATGATTACTTAAATTTGAGTACATCATCGCTCATTTACGATGTAATTGTACTTACTCAAAGAAAAACAAGTTCGTCCATGTACTCATTTTTAAAGCACCTTTTTTTTACAGTGCACATCGAAAAGTTTTTGTAGATAATTTTGGCGACATTATCTCTGGTTAAACGTTTCCCACATATTCTTGAGTCGGCAGCCCTGTTCGCATCTTCCGTCTAGGGGGGGGGGGGGGAAGGAACAAGAGTTACTCCTCCACCATCCCTCAAGTTGACGACTTCGTTAGGGACGACCTCTTCATCCCAGATCGTGACGTTCCCCGCTTTTGTTTATTGTTATTATATCGTTATCGCCATCTTGCTTGCTTAATATAGTGGCTGGCTGACAAGGGTCCGTGGCTCCCTACGCGAAGTTGAGCGTGATACCGGGGCGACTGCACTAAATGGTAGCGGGAGATGATGTTAAGAGACCCGGAAGGAAAATCGCTTGAGGAATATAGAGAACTGCAGAATGAGCTTAGGGATAAGTGATGTTATAGATTTTGAGTACTTTAATCGCTTATGAGGGATGTCAGTGTATATTTAAATTTTGTGGAAGAAATAAAGTGAGGTAAACTTTATAATTGATTGATGTGACATGAACGCCAATGAGCTAATTTTGAAAAAAACATATAATAGTTAATGCTATATGATATACATGATTGTCGGGCTTTTTACTGAATATCAAAAGCGAAGATTCCAAAATTATATGCATAGTGTTCTTTTACAGAAATATCAATATTTCAAAAAATATCCAGCCACGCTTTCAACGTGGCTGAACTTACCCCACTTTACCCTACTTGAAATAAGTAGACGTATAGATTATAGGTAGGTATACAATTCGAAACTTATTTCAATCGATGCAGTGAAGCTTATGTCAAATTCGACGTTGTTCAATATCTAAGCATTGACTTTTCAGGCGAAACGTTCGACTATGACTATAGTTGTTACATTTTATAGAAGCAAGTTGAAAATAAAGAATTTGACTACCAAAAAAAATTGATACTTTTTCTTATTTTAGCATGCAACAATGTTTCTGAAGCAGGTGTAGCGAGTTTAAAATCTCGGTTTTTCTGATCAATAAATGAACACTTTTTCCTTTTCAAATTTAAAAGCAGCAAAGTAAAAGTTATACCAATTTTTTGTTCAATATTTAATGAAAATTGTAGAATGAGACTATAAACTCTGTTTATCAAAAAATAGTTTTAAAAAAACTCGAAATTTATAATGATAATATAAAGTCAAAATCTCCTTAGAATGAAACATCTGTAATTTTAAATTTTATCCCAGTACTACATTACTTTTTAAACTAAAAAGTATCCAATTTTTATAACGTGATTAGAGGTACAATAACATATAAGATTTTGTCTAAATAATATTTATAAATTAAATGTTAAAATTTTTAATTATCCCTTAACGATTATAATTAGCCCTTAACGATTATAATACCCTTATTAATATGTTATATACCGACATATCGAAGGAGCGTGTTTGCACCGGCAATTTGGCGACAGTTTGCAACAATCACCAGCGTTTTAACGAAAGGCCCGTAAATTTACCCCCGTATCAATTTTAAAATATAAAAATTATTCTTTTACCTGTACATTAGAACTCCAATTATCCGAACTCCAGCTGGTGCCAATTATAGGGTTCCGAATTACTTTGAGAGAAAAAAAGAAATCAGCAAAATCCGTATTTTAAAATTTTCTTTTTTTAACTGTTAAAAAACCTTTTTTTTCGTGAATTATTCAATTATCCGGATATTCGATTATTCGCAATTGATCCGGACAATTGGAGTCCTACTGTATATATAAAAGATAGCAGAAATTTTTCCATATCGGAATCTTCCAATTTATATTGGTAATAATGCATGTGTTTGTAGCAGAGCTTTTCTAGAGTTAAAGATTAAAGATGTAAATTAGGATTAAATTAAGATGTTGAGAAGCGAAAAAAAATTTCAAAGCAAAACTCTTTACTGCTGCACTGTAAAAAAAATTCCTAAAAATTTATACCTGAACATACTTTTTATTCTTTGATACAATTTCATCGTAAATGAGCAATGACATACTCAAATTTAAGTAATTGTACTGTCTCAAAATGAGCAGTGTGATTTAATATTGCTAAGCTCAGCTTCTGATGAAGCCATCCAAAGCGACCTGACAAACTTAAAATAGTTGCGCCGAAGATGGTTTTCCACATTATTTGATGTCGATTGCTTAAATGGGAACTGAGTTATTACAAATCAATTATATTATTTCCCATTCTTTTGGCACACCTTTTTAATATTTCTTCTGTTTATAACTTCTTTACGTCACCTTGGTAGTACAACAGATAAGGTACTGTATTGCGGTTACTGAGTATATGAGTTCGATTCACGGTAAGTCTTGGTTGTAATTGTTGATATTTATTTAAAGTGATTTATGAAGACAGCCTATAGAGGCGTTTGATTTAGGTAAAATGACGCGCATATGAAATTGTAATTGTAACCAAAACTGGGGCTTTTAATTATAATAAACTTTTAAACATGTATTTAAATCTTTAAACTAGTAATATATTTCAATAATTGATATCAATCTTGAAAGATCTCTAAGTGAACTGGAATTTGTAAAAGGGGTATATATGATCATTTTTTGAAAAATTATTTTATTGGCGAAAGCACTTCTTTATACAAATACATGCATATTATAGAAAAAGCAGTTTCTATAAAGTAACCTAAATGGGTAAATCTAATATCCGAAGCTATGTAAGAAAGTGATATGTGCTGATAGAGGCTAATAATGGATTTTTTTTCCATTTGTCACTCATTTTTAACTTTTTCACAACAAAAACTTTTTTTTATATTATTATAAAGTATTTTTTAAGTTTTATATAAAAAAAATTGTTTCTAAAATTATGTTTCCAATTATTTTCCATTTGTCACTCATTTTTAACTTTTTCATACCAAAAATTTTTCTTTTATAATATTATAAAGTATTTTTGAAGTTTTATAACAAAAAATAAATTATTATTTTCTCAGTAATTGCAGTGTAATACTCCACTGTTAAAAAAAGGTACTTAAAAATAAGTAAAATGTACTCATTTTTGATTACATTCGATGTTTATCATAGCTCCGAATACATAATTTCCTTTTTGAAAAAGACATGTACTCAAAAATGAGTAAAAGGAATAAAAAAAGCAGTTGCTTGCCTACATAGGTTGCCTTCATGAATCACTTTCAATAAATTTCAGTACTTACAACCAGGACTTACCAGGAATCGAACACAATCCGTGTACCTGATGTCGTCCTCACAGAAGTCTATGGTCTTACCGACACGTGAAGAAGCTATAAACAGAAGTAATGTTGAAAAAACATAGCAAAAGAATGGGTAGTAAGATAATTGATATAATCAGTAATAACTCAGTTTCTATTCAAGCAATCTACGTCAATTATGTGGAAAACCGTCTTCTGAACAACTATTTTAAGTTTTCCATATCGCGTTGATAAGATGGCTTGAACAGAAGCTGATATTAGCAATATTAAACCACGCTGCTCCTTTTTGCAAAAGTACGATTACTTAAACTTGAGTACGTCATCTCTCATTTAACATGCAATTATACTCAAAGAAAAACGAGTACGTCGATGTACTAATTTTTAGATTCATTTTTTTACAGTATATATAAAATTTGTAAAAAGGAAATTTTGTGGGAGCTCTGGCGGTAACAAAACTCATGAATTGCACTTGAAATATAAGTGGCTGGCTATATAACATCAATTATCTGATATGTTTTCTTCTTTTGTCTTTTATACAAAGTGAAGTCCTTTAATACAAAACGACTGGCGCACAACATGAACTATCACCACGAAGTTTTCCACAATTTTATCTCCATCTTGTTCGCCAAGCAAAGAAGCCATGCCTTCTATTCTCACGCACTTATTTCCATCCGATTCCGAATTCCCAGAAATCGAACTATATCTCCCGCCAAATCATAGCTTCACCAACCACATTACGCATGTAGCGACCATTAAACATAAAAACCAGATAAATGTGCTTTTCGAGGGGTCCCCCCTTCTTTTCAAGGATGAAAATAATAATAATTCCCAATACCCTGGCGGCAACTTGTCATTCTCGGCCTACCTTGGTGACTCTGCATCCCCCTTTATATATATATATATAAAAAAAGGAATATATAAAAAAAATGTCGCCAAAGCGCCTCTAATCTCGTGGCCCCAAGCGTAGGTTTGACGGTATGAGTGATGGTCAATCGGAAAAAGGCTAACCTTTTGGGTTGTTATCTTCCATCCAGATTCTCGATTCCGTCTTGTTTTTTATATGCCTGCCCCCTGATCTCATGCATAGAGAAACGATTAGACCAGTACGAATTCGGATTCGGTTTTCTCTTTTTTGTGGGGAGATAATTGTCCAGCAGGGCAATTATAAGGGGGCAGCACGTCAGCCCGGTGTCACATCAATGGGACCTGAATTGGGTCCGTACGCTGCGATGGCATTATTGGGAGAAATATCGTCGTTTTGGCGATATTTCATATTTGGTTTCGTTCGAATGTAACATTTAAAAATAAAATAATACTAAGGATTTAAGGATTAATAATTTAATAATAATAATTTAAGGATTTATCGGCAAATATTTTATGTGAATGTCGATTTTCTCATTTCTTATATATTTGCATATGATTTCTAAAAAAAATCATATAAATCAAACACATAAAGATTTATATTTTCCTACATACATTTTATATGTTAATAATACAAAACCATATTTAAAAACAGTGGGAAAATTAGCAAAATTTAAGGATTGAGTAGAATAAAATTTAAGGATTGAGTAAAATAAAATTAAAATTTAGGAGTAAGAGTATAACTCCTAATATATATAATTCCTTATAACTATATATTACTCCTTATAACGTGACAAAATTGTTATTATTGATTATTCTGGGACCTCAAACGGAAAATATACATGCAATAAATTATTGCTTTTATTTTCATTAAAATTAATCACAAAGTACGTATTGAAATAGATTAAAATAACATAGAATATTCCTATATCTAATTTTTCTTGAATATCCTTTTTTTTTGTGACAAAACTGAGTTTATGAAAGTTGTTTTTAAAGAACGTTTATTTGTAAACTATGCCAGGTACATTAAATATGATTGAAGTTTTAGGATATATTAATATTGAAATAATTTTGTTTGTGTGTGTGCCATGACACTATTTAAAGAGATTCACTTGCATGTTCGGAGGTATTCAGGCTCTGTTTGAAACAGAATAGAATAAAATTATTGTATTATTTCAATGAATTTAATTAATTACGTTCCCATAACTAAAAATAATTTTTTTAACATGTTATTAACGATGGTTTGAGTTAAAAGATAATTGCGGACAGGAAATAGTCTGAGAACATTACCTCGTAACTTTAAACCAATTTCGGAGACAAAAACCACACCTAAGAAATTATACTCTTCAAACCTTTCGAAAACATGGAGGTAGCAATTTATCGTAATATCAGTCAGACATATATTTCCTTGGTTTTACGAAACTCGAACTCGCAATCCTCAAAGTATTGCGTCTTGAATCCATTAAGACGGGTTTACACTATGTAGCAAAATACCTATATAGCCGAATTATATAGTAATGTTACAAGTTTTTGCAGACGCCACCCGAAAACGGCTATATAGTTTAAATCAAGAACTATATAGCTGTAAATGAGCTATCCATCGGTTGTCGGTAAGGTCAAAGGGAACTATGTAGCCTGTCTGGAGACGCGATTTTTATGGTAGCACAGCTATATAGCTATCGCTCGAAGACATGAGCATGTGTTCTAAAAAAGTATAAAGCATTTCAATGTCAACTGATTGACTTCATCGTGTACAAAATATTTTGCTTAGACAATAATCGTTCTTAGCTATAGCACGGCTACAAATACCCAGCTTTATAGTTCGGCTATATAGATAGCTGTTTTGATATATAGTTTAATCCCGGCTTTCGTTTATTAACCTACACTACTAAACTCCTACTACTTTTATGTAATTAAAAATGTAAAGCCTTTTTTTTCCCGCGAACTTTTAAAGTAAAAGTAACTTACTTGTAAAAGTACATTTTATTCAATAAGCATTTTTTTTTTTAAAGTTTGTGGGAACACTTATTGCTTTTTAAATTATATTTTTTATTTATATTTTTTATTATATATATTTTTGAAACATTGATAAACATTGAATAGTCTTATGAAAAAAAAAATTTTTACTGATTTATAAACAGTATTGGCGATCTTTTTCGACGAGTTTGGCGATTTTGAAATACATCGAGTTGGCAGCCCTGTGCATAAGGTGTTATTTTCGTGCAGTCGATTGGTCTGGTATGTGGTGATCAGACGTTTTTATGATTCGGAATGCCCGGTGACTGATGTGGTCGCCTCCTCACAGTCTAGGGATGTTTGTTTTGGGTCTGGCTCCTTCCGATGTCGAGCAACTTTTAATTTTATTTTCTCCTGACCCACCGACACGTTGAAGCGACCACCACTAAGGTGACATTCAAAGAGGGTTGTTTAGAGACTTCCAGGGCCCTTGCTGTGGGGGGGGGGGGGACAAGGGGGTAGCCACAGGGCACGATTAAGACATTGAAGAAAGAGATGCCCGCCTTTAAATTGGGTCCCTATTATTCTCCAATAGACACTGGAACATCAAATAAAGCCTTTACATGCACTAAAATCCTGTGCCCTCAATGGCAATCAAATGAAACATATTATAAATATTATGATAAAATATATTAATAAGCGATGAGTATTCCTAATATTCTGTACATTTTTTCAATATTCGGACAAATTTAATACAGTAGCAAGCTTTTTTTTACTAAAGTTTGTAAAGTAATTTTTTTTATTTAAATTTAGTAGCAAGCTATCTTAAAGGAATTAGATATTTATACAAAATGCTTGATTTGGGGGCCCCTCAAAAATGTAAAATGTAAGACTGAGCTTCACGGGCCTATTCGGTAATCAGGCTCTAGGTAGCCTCTCCCCTCTACGTTGATAAATGCCAATAGACTTAGACAAATCGCAAACCTAGTTGGCAAACTTGTAAAACATTTAGCTTTTTTTGTAATGAAATAAGAAGTTTAACTTTAAAAAAAAATCACAAGTTTGCCAACTAGGTTTATAATATATAGAATTTTGAATTTTCAAACGTTTTTTAAGGTTTTCTGCAAACTTGAATAATTGGAGCTACCTTCTTTTTACAGCAAACCCCTCAGTTGTCAATAACTATTTTTAAAATTAAAAAACCACTCCTTAATTTTGAAATAAATTTTGGGAACAAATTTAAATTTTTAGAATCCTTAAATATAATATATGGTTTCCATAGCTTTCCATGTTGATACGGTCCCGTTTGACAATCTTTTCCCGTTGTCGCCGAAATCCAAGCGCTAGGTAATGAAACACGATGAGTCTTATTAGGTTTAGTTTGAGATAAAAAATATGTCATCACCGCCTTTCGACAATTTTTTCGCATATCTACCAGTTTAAAGAAATCATCTGAGCTTGTTTGTGAATAATACTCAAAAATGAAATGAAGGATAGTCAATTTTTCAAAATGTTCGATTTAAACGTCGTCCTTGCTGTGAATATTAATTGTAATTAAATTATATCATTTCTTGAAAACAAGAATGCTGGTGATTGGTCTATTAGTATTTTCAGCCCTTGCTAATACAGATTATCTGACATGGGTTCACGTTATAGCCTTTAAAGTTCATTGATTTATCGCAAAACCTAAGCTAACTATTTTAATTGCAACTAGTTTTTTTTATACAAATGTGTACATTATCGAACTATTTATTTTTGTGTACTTTAAGAATCAATGTTGAGAATAATTACGTTTACATTCTTCTTATATCTGTAGTAATCTAGTTACTAATATGTCAACATAAATTTAATCATTCATAATAACACAAAACTAAGGTTTGTATTTTTAACAGCTTTTTCACTGTGATTTCGAACTTCTTTACTAAACAAAAAAAGTTTTTAATGACGTCTCGCTACTTCAAGAGCACTTCTGAGAACATTTCCGAGATTTTCGGGGGGGAGCAATAAATATTATCACTTCCGCTTATTTACACACAAAAAAAAATCGGGAAGATTTATAACTTCTTTTCTCACATTACCAACCCTCCCCTCCTTTGAAAATCCAACTCGCTAAAAACACTCTTAGAAATACATGTCGCTCCAATTTGAGCACTCGTTAAAAATTATTCCCATCCTTTCATCTGTGTCCGTGTCTAAACAAACCCAATTTACTGAGGCTATAAAACTTATTCCGACTTTCAACGCTGCTAAGAGAAGATGCTACCGTGCACTGTTGGGAGTGTTGAGTTTCTTTTATAAATTAGGGACTGTAACGTCTTACAGGGTACTGACATTTACTCTCGGGGTATATTTTTGGTCTCATACTTGTAGAGTTGTCGAAAATTAATTGTGAATACACATCATTATAATTAAGAGAACATATGCTTTATAAACATTTTCCTAATGCGATTTGACAGAATCAGGGCTTGTTTTTTCATTTTGCGGCGGAAGACACGAGAATTACTATTTTTGATCCTTTCTAAAAATTTGCGACTTTCTTATTAAAAATACATTCTCATATTTAACGAAACTTTTGTTGTTTTGACGAAACAGATGCCTGTTATATGATCCTATTAAATATTTCGTCAAAATGTGGAATTTTTTTTTTAGCGATATTTATTTCTTCTAAATTAAGAACGATTTTAAATTACATAATAATTCAATATCGAACCGCGAACCTCTCGTTACGGAGTCCAACGCTCCATCCATTCGACCAAGAAGACTCCATTAATTTCTGATAATATAAGTGTAATAACCAAACATAGCTGATGACTCAGAACAGGGACTAAAATGAATCTGAGTAAGTGCACTGAAAAAAATGGTACTTAAAAATGAGTTCCTGAACATACTCGTTTTTACTCGTCTCGAGTATAATTGCAGCGTAAATAAGCAATGAAGTTCTCAAATTTAAGTAATCGTACTTACTGAAAAATACAAACTTAAAATAGTTGTTCAGAAGATGGCTTTTCATATTATTTTATGTCGATTGCTTAAATGGAAACTGAGTTATTACAACTCAATTATCTTACTTAATATTCTGTTGGCACCTTTTTAAAAAAATTATGTTTATAACAGTACAACGGATAAAGCGCTAGACTGCGGTTCCTAAGGATATGGGTTCGATTCCCGGTAACTCTTGGTTGTAATTGTTGATATTTATTGAAAGGAATTTATGAAGGTAGCCTATGTAGGCAAGCAACTGCTCGTTTTATTCATTTTTACTCGTTGTACTTATTTTTAAGTACATGTCTCTTTCAAAAATGAAACTTATGTATTCGGAACTAAGACAAGTATCGAGTGAACACCAGAATGAGTACATTTTACATATTTTTGAGTACATAGTTTTAACAGTGTGACTTTCGTTCAAAATTTGAGGATTCATGTTTCGTGAAAATTCACGTTATTCAATGACGAAATGATTGTCAAATTTAACGAAAGTAGCCTGGACCATCGCATAATACACAAAAATGAGGGTGCTATTTCTGAGAATGCAAGTTTCTGCCGATGTCCGTTGTAGCCAGACCGATTTAATAGACTTATCCAAATCAAATATATTAACTATTCAATTACACAACCTCCAACCTCTCAAACATAGTTTCAAATTAATAAATGAAGTGAACGTCTCTTATCTTAACGGAAGACATGAATCTAAATTTCAAAAGAATCGAGAAACAAATGGCAAATTACCGCGCAGCCCATTACTTTCACCCTTTTTTTGAACATGTCTCTCTATACAAAGTATCCAAGATTCCCATCTCTCAACCAAAACCCAAAGAGATAAATAATCGGTTCTAGATCGCCGCCATCAATATCAAGTCGGCCAACTCAGTGGGCCCCAATTCTTCCCCATGTCATATTTGGGCGAGAAACCCCTATTGGTGGCAGCTCATTCCGTCCACGACAAATCGAGAAGTGACAACTATAAATTTCAGCTATATTGATAATGATCGCGGTCCCGAATGAGAATCTTTTCAGGGAGGGGGGGGGGGGGGGGGATCGGAAGATGAGAGGAGTGCAGCAAGAAATGTAAATGGTATATCCCCCCCCCCCCCCTTTTGGATACATCCGCCAGAATTGGCAATATAATCGCAAATTTGGCGATTTTAACACTGCAGAGCTCGCGTTGTGTCTGAAAAGTGGGACGCAATTGGAAAAATAAGGTTGGGTTGATTTGATTAATCAACGGTGCACAGTGGGCTATTGGGGACGGTTCGAAGAATATCTAGAAGTATTTCGTGTATTTGTTCGATGTAATATAACTGTTTAAATAATTAAAATTTAAATATTTTTTTATTTTGTTTAGTATAATTTAAGCGTTTAAAACCCATTGATGCTCAGACGATTTTCACAATTGTATAATTATTTCCAATGCTTGTAAATTTAAATAATTTTAAATGTATGCACTTTTTAATGTATGTTTGCTAATTTTAAATGTATGTAATAAAATATGCTCTTTTCCATAATTTTTTTTTAATAATTGTATAGTAATAACTTGTAAATTGTATCTTAAACATTCAAATTAAAAAAAATGTTGTAAAACGAAGTACTTTCATAAATTTAAAAATTGGGAGCATTGCTAGAAAAACTGAAGATCCCTTCCCGTAATATCTCGTCCATGAGCGTCAGGGGGTTAAACAATTAAAAGTCAAGTTATTTTTTATTTTTTTGAATTTGAAATATTTGTTGTTACCGGGGCTCGAACCACTATATTAACTTTTAAAGCTGGGAAACATGTCTTTGCGCTTTGTGTCAGCAGACGTTTTTATGGTTTTAGCGTATCTTCTCCCACCTACTTTGTTCCTTATGCATTATTGCATTATCTTTTTTAAAAACATTAGTTTAATAAAAAAAAATATTATGATTATATTCTGAAAAAAAATATTTTGCAATTAATACTTCAAAAATATATAAATGTAACCCATGTGCCAATGTTAAATTATATTAAAAGCTTTCTAAAGTATAATGTAAAATTTATACAAAAAAATATAGTACAATGTATAAGGACCCAAAAAACTTTTTTAAGAAAAAATTTCAAATATATATAATCATAATAAATCTTAAATGTAACGATAAAATTACAGACCGTACCCTCATACAACTTTACACTACTGCCAACTTTCAAACCATGTCTCATTTATTTACAAGTGCAACAAAATAGTCATTTGTACGCAAAACTTCAATAATAAGCAATAACTACATTGACTTGAAAGCTATATAGAAAAGGACCCCTGAATGAAATACTAATTAAACCTATTCACAAGAATTTTTTTTAATCTGTACAAATTCGATTGACTACAGAACAACAATCTTGCTGTAAAAGTTTCATTTAGTCTTTCGGCCTTAAAGTGAGTCTTTTCGACTTGAGAGTCATTTACGAGGTGGTTGAAATATTACGTTTTCAATATTTATTCTTGTGGTAAAACTTAAGAATAACGGGACATTCCGCCAAACAAATTTTCATCGCCAATTTTGGCGTGGAAAATCCAGATTTACCATTTCAAACACCGAAATATCGATTTCACGTAAATAAGTTGATGGAGCTAATTGCCGTATATTAAACCAATCAGAGACACGAAATAAAAAACTTTAAAGTCGCTATTACTACGATATCAAACAATACGAATCTGCTTTGCGCATGCATGTAAAACATATCCCGAAAGTTATCTGCAGAGTTGAACAGTTGAAATCATAATCAGCCATATTAACTTTGGCGCCTTGGCAAGTCCCTTTATTCTTAAGTTTAACCGTGTTAGTTTTTATACTGAGTTTTGGTACTCTTTAGCGGTGGTTGCGAACCCAATCCCGACGGAGGGCATAAATCAATTGAATGGAAATGTATATAAGATACAAATGCAATCTAAGAAATTCATAAACTACAACAAATACGATACGCAGACAAACTTCCAGAAGGATCCAAAAAAAAATTATGAACGAACACCAATATGGTAGCATTCCGTATTCCTCAACCTCAACCATCAGATCACTTAGGCTCATACTGGGCAACTTCACCAGATAACATAATCCTGACATCAAATAGGATTGGGGGGACATCCAGCTTGGCACCGGATCTATGTTCTGCCATTTCTTCTCCTCCACAAAACTGGTAAGGGACGCATTATCAGTGGTTTCTTTGTAACGACGGAAAATGCCGTCCTTCGCATAGAATATTGTTGGCGTATCTGTTATCCAGAAGCTGACACGGAGGAGTCCGGGATCAACTTTGATGTCCACTTCGCCCACTGTGATGTTCAGTTCCTCACATTTTTCAGCGAATTTTTCCCACAAAGGCTTCAGTTCTTCGCATTTCTCACAGAAATTCACTAACCATTCACCAGTCAGCAGTTCATGGAACGTACCATTTAGAACAGATAACTTCCCTTTCGATAAGTTCACTTTAGAAATAATGAGTAACGATAGCAACAATTTAAATGTATTGTTGCGGAACATTTTGCCAAAAAAGGACGATACATTTCGGAGTCATACTTGTAATTAGGGTACAGATGTAGTATAGGACATTTGGCGCGCGAGGTTTTTTTTGGCGTGTTTTATTGAGGCGATAAATTTATAGTATGGCAACCCCATCTGACATTGTTGGTATATTCCGTTCCTTGTAGCGACTTTCAATCTGGCAACCCTATGACGTCATAGCGCCTTTAACGGCAATTTTTCATCGCCAAAAAAAAAATTGCGCCAAATGTCCTATACTACATCTGTTCCGTAATTAGATTTATATAAATAACAAAATTATTGCCAGTTGAAATATGATAAAATCTACTAATTTATTATGATTGCCAATTATTAATTACACTTTAATTATTAATCTGATAATATTTATTTTTATATCGTCATGGTAACTACTTCGTGGAATTTGAAATATCGTGCGTAACTATTTTAAATGTATTTGTTCGAATTATTATTGGGACGAAAAAACACTTTTTTTCCCCTATGTTCTTAATTCTTTTTCGTGTATTTATTCTTCTTCGTAATTAATTTCAATTACAGCTTTGAACTCAATTTATGCATAATTCATTGTTAATTTATTTTAATAAGTTGGAATGGCAACACTAAGAATTCTAAAATGAAAATCCCTAGTGTTTATGCAAAATGCTCCTCTTTATAAGATTATTTTAATTCATGAAAATAAGTCATTTTTTATAAGTTAAAATTCATTTATTCATTACACGAACAATCATCGAATTCTCAACGTACAATTCCCACTAACACTTACACGATTTTTGCAATTATAAAGTTGTTTTCACTTTTTGGAAATTTAAATAAATTTTCATGGGTATGCAATTATGTATTATTTAATTTTTTTTTAATTAATATAAAACTATAGCTTAAAAGTTGTACCTCAAAAATTTTAATTAAACAAAAAATTGTCAAATTGAGTATTTTTAAGAATTTAAATATTTGCAGTACTAGAAAAACTGGAGGTTCATGAACGTATATATATACGACAGTGAGCATCAAAGGATTAATATATGAAACTGAAAATCCAGAAATGAAAACATCTAAGTGACTAAAAAAATGTAGATATTCGAATGGTGACGAATTATTAAAACTTATATATTTTTCAATGTTCTCTCAGCATCTTAATTTTTTTTTCTGGTTTCCTTAAAAACAGCTCGATTAACATAAATGTTCACACGTTCGTTAATAAATAAGGTGCCGATGTGAAGCTTAAAACAAAACAAGGAATGCCGAATTTAAATAACTATATCTTTAATTTGCATTTATAGAATTTGAAAGCCAACTTTTAAAAACAGTGGTAGCAATTTGACGATTTTTATTATATATTTGATATCGGAAATAAATAAAAAAATTTGAGCAAAACTGGATATTGTTATTTTTTAAAAAATATTTTTCATCGAAATAAACTACTAAAAAAAGAATATATAAAATAAATATTGAATAATAAATTGCAACTTGGCGATATTCGTAAATTTGGCGTTTCTCTTCGTCTAGTTGGCGACGAAGGAATTGGCAGTCCTGTCCATGCCTCGTAATCAAGCTCGGCGCGGTCTTCATTATAGTGCCATGGTAAGCGTGTTTAATGGCAGTCATAAACAAGAACAGATAAAGATTTATTTTTTTTACCTTTCTTGCAGACTGCTTCGGTTGGAAAAGTTTTCGGAAGCTTTAATTAGGCATAATCAGGAGGCCAAATAGGTTCGGGTGTCGGAAATATGTCGCATTGATTACTTGTCCGTTTTTTTTCGTTTTTTTTTCTTTCTCCAACTCTGTCAGGATGTAATCACTTTTCTAAATTTTATTTTACACGGAGAACTTTCAGAAATAAGGTGACTTACAAAGTAATTATACGACTTTTCATGAATCTGTTTACAAAGATACCAAATTCATAATAAGTCGCTTTGTTGGATAATTTGCATTAAAATACATCTATTTTAATCATGCACTAAATCATAACATTCTGCCCTAAAAAATCTCCCATTTCAGCCAACATGCACTGTAAAACATAAGTACTTAAAAATGAGTACCTGAACTTTTTCTTTGAGTACAATTGCATCGTAAATAAGCGATGGCATACTCAAATTTAGGCAACTATACTTTCTAAAAATTGAACAGAGTGACTTAATATTGCTGATTTCAGCTTCTGTTTAAGCCATCTTAACAAAGCAACCTGGCAAACTTAGTTGTTCAGGCAGAAGATGTATTTCCATATTATATGATGTGGATTGCTTAAAAGAAAACTGAGTTATACAACTTAAGTATTTTGCTTCCCAGTCTACTGGCACGCCGTTTTAACATTAATTCTGTTTATAACTTCTTCACGTCACCTTGGTAGTACAACGGATAAGACACTCGGCTGCGGTCCTGAGGATATGGGTTTGATTCCCGGTAAGTCCCGGATGTAATTGTCGATATTTATTGAAAGTGATTTATGAAGGTAGCCTATATAGGCTAGCTACTGCTCATTTTATTCATTTTTACTCATTTATGGGTACATGTCTTTTTCAAAAATGAAACTTATGTATTCGGCGCTATGATAAGCATCGAATGTAATCAAAATGAGTACATTTTACTTATTTGTGAGTACCTATTTTTAACAGTGTAATAACAAAACCGCATCCGAAGCATTTATAGTGGTGGAGGACTATTTATAATAAATTTCTTCATCTTAAATCTTCATTTTACAGACATCATTATTGGCATTATTCAACTTGTTATACATAAATTAATGAAGGGACGGTGACATGATTAATTTAAAATTAATCCTATTATACAGTTTAGATTTTTAAGTTACTTAAAAGTAAAATGTTGATTTTCAGTATTCATAGTTTTGAAGAGAGGAGAAAATGCAAGCACATTTCCAAAATAATCAGCTGTTTCACCCACAAAAATTAACCGATTTCCATTAAGCATCCACTGTTGGTAGCCAAGGAAAAAATTGGCATGATACTTTATCGTTTTCATCGACCATGAGCGTGATTAGTGGTGGTAGGTTAACGAAATTGGACACGTTGGCGCACATGTAGCATTTAGGTTCGTTCAATGAAATCGAACAATTATAAGTGAAATTTGTACTTCTTACTTATCTGCATCTGCTTAAATAAATCAGATAGAGCCATACAATGTTGAGGGAAGATGCACATGTATTTAAAGCTTTCATCTATATCAAAATTAGATTTCAGAAATGTTAGTTAACCTCTTCTTCCATTTGACCCTTCAATTCACTGTGTCTTATGATGAATCTTATTGAGTTCATATCTATCTATTTCTCAGTATGAATATATATATATGAAAAATGTATATATATATATATATATATATATATATATATATATATATATATATATATATATATATATATATATATATATATATATATATATATATATATATATATATATATATATATATATATATATATATATATATATATATATATATATATATATATATATATATATATATATATATATATATATATATATATATATATATATATATATATATTCCTTAAGTTAGTTTTCAAATGAGAATGAAAATTTGTATCAATATGAAAGCTAATTTTGTCATCTTTTTAAACATACCAAAATGCTTACCTACAATTAATAAATGAGGAGTAAAAAAAGCACAAAGTTTTCGTTTGCATGCTAAACCCTGGCAACAATCTTGTTGTTCAATATTTCAGCAACCATTTGCAGTGATGTTTTCTTCTGTATGTCTAACTCTGCAGTAACTGAATGGACTTTTAGTAGTAGTCTGTTATTACGAAGATTATTATAACGGAAATTAAATTAAAACACATTAATTTATATTTAAAAATAATTTTAAATTTGGTTAAGGAAAAATTTACTCTTTTCCCGTTGTTCTATTGTGAAACCTCATTACTCATTTTCAATCCCTCTCTGCTTGAAACTAAACTTACTAAAGTAATCCGAGAAACAGTTAATTATTAAATTATTACTAACTAATACAATTTAATATCGAGAATTATTTCTTATTGGATTAGGTAGGTGCAAGGATCAATTTCGCACAATTTTTCTACTCTGTTACATTCATTATGAAAATATCACAAACATATTTTAAACGACTGCTTTAAATTTAAAAATAAATGCTACATTGTATTTCAGCATTGTATGAAAGGTAATAGGAATGTGGCTTCTACATTCATAATATAACAATTTTACTGGTATCATTTTTCCGGAAAAAATATTAGCATTTGAAACTATTTAACTTTTCCATTAAATATTTACTCATAATTAGAATGTGGAATAAATAGCAAGCCATTTTAATAGGCACTATGTATGACATGGTCTCGAGATTAAAATTTCGACGGATTAACAAAAACGCATGGTTTATTATCCTCTGTGATTGATGAATAACGAACCACGTGGTCATCATCAACCAATAAAAAATGCGCGTGAAGTCACTTATGTCTTGAAATGACGTCATGTGAATTTCAGTACCAAGTAGTGCAAAGTTTCGTTGGTAAACAAATGCGAATTTTTAAAAACACTTCCTTATTTTTCACAATTTCTAAAGCATATCTTCAAAACTGAAAAACTCAAAAAATTTCCCTGATTCTTGTTTAATACTATTAGAAATAGGTGTATTTATAAACAATTGGTAAAATAATAATTATGTAGGACAAAATTGTTTTTTAATGTATTGAAACTTAATTTTTTAACTTTATAAATATTGCGTAAAGTTAATTTAATAAAACCTCTTTTAATTAATTCCGTTGAAATATAAAAGCTGAAATAAGTATTTATAAACAATTTGTAAAATAAAACTTATCAAATATCAATATTGTAGAACAAAGTTCCATTTTAAAGGTAATTAAATATATATATTTTATAAATAGCACGTAACATTAATTTAATAAGACTTCATTCAATTGATTCCATTGGAATATAAATGCTTAACAAAACAAACAAAATTCCTTCTAATCAAATATATTTTGCTTTGAAAATTCCATGTTCTATTTGTGGAAATACATATGAATTTCCGACTTACATCATCCGGTGTCGAATTAACTGTAGCGAAATAAAATAATCCTTTTCATATGGAATAAGAAAAACTTACTTTGTATTCGAACGATATTCTCTTTTAATTAATTCTTATACTGATTTTTAAACATTTGCTTTTATGTATTCCACCGATGAAGTACCGTGCATAAACAAAGTAAAAAAATCACAGGATTAAATTTGTTCAAAGTTTGATTATTATAAATGCAAACGATTTTTCTTAAAGTTCTTTTTTTTTACATTTATTAGAAAACTTATAGTATTTAGTAGACGAAAAAGTTATTAGAATGTTTTTTTTATTTAAAAACGCAAACGAATTTTTAATTTTAATTTTAATTTACTGACATTTCCTTCGATTTTTTATGACAAAAAATAAGTACTTCTTAAAATAAAAATATATATCAAAATTTTTTACGCGTTTTGAATTAAAATACAAATGATGAATTAAATATCGTTTAACTGTTATTGCCGTATAACATATTAACTCATACGCGATGAATAATTTGCAATGGAAAGAATGACATCGAATTTTTAATGTGCTTATTTCACCACCTAAATTTCATTTTTTCGATTAAACCTATCCCATCGAATTTTTACCTCAAAAAGTAGTAATGCAACAATTTTTTTGGAAAAAGTCTTAGTTCTTTAGTATATACTTTGATATTATTTAATTTTTTTTTTTTAATATTTAAATTTGAAGGCGGAGTAGTATTTATTAAAAAACCATATTTAGGCTTGAAATATGCAAAAAAACAAAAAAAACTTTTTAAATATTGTTGGTTTTTTTCATTGATAATTGTTCAGATAAAGATATTCTAATAGTGCAAAAAAATTACATTTCTGAATTCGGTAATAAAAAATATTAAGTTTTAGGGTTCGGGTATTCTTTTATAGGTATTGTTATTCACTCGGAATAAAACAAACATTAACATGATGTGGCAGCATTTGGCTTTCAATTTAAAAGTAAGTTACCGTAGTACGCTGGCAAAAGTTGATAAAACTGGATGAAATAACGGTTTTATTGTTTATATTTTCTCAATAAATTTTTTATAACTAATGTTGTTATTACATGACTTTGTTGGTAGTGTTAGCTATAATGGCTGTTATTTTTGATGAACTAACACATTTAGTGGTGTTAGCTATACAAGATGGAAACTATTTGACGAAACCGGATGATTTCATGACCGATTGTTGCATTCTATCACACGGATGCAGTTAACATCGCAACGACAACAATTCAATACACAACAGTAACAAAGTTTTAATTACTGTTTTAATTAGTTTTCAAAGTTTTGATTGCATTGCTTTGCTCTAAACTGTTTTAAGATGCGATGAACTTAACGAAAAATGTAGTAAACGTTATGTTATTCTGTATCCGCATACTCTTCTGGTTATGAGAGGAATTCGATTTTTGAATATATCTCGCAAAGACGATTGAGAAACAAACATAGAAAACGTTTTTTTTTTTCTCCAAATTTTTTAAAAATTAGGTAATTTTACTACTGAATTTATCTTTGGATTTTTAATTAAACTTAACTTTTCTTTTCCAAAACACGTTTGGGCCCAATGAAATTAACTAGCAAGATATTAGAATATGTGCATGGATCATTCCCATTCTGTAACAGTTATTTGCTTTCCTCTTTCTCTCATAAATAACACTCTTATTTCTCAGAACTTTCGATCATCCAGGATACACTGTAAATAAAATGTACTTAAAAATGAGTACCTTAAGTCACTTATTTTATTTAGTACAATTGCATCTTAAGTGTGCGATGACGTACTCGAATATAAGTAATCGGACTTTCCCAAAAATGAGCAGTCGGATTTAATATTACTAATTTCAGCTTCTGTTCAAGCCATCTTAACAAAGCGACCTGACACACTTCAAAAAATTGTTCAAAAGAGGGTTTCCAATTCTTTTGGCACACCTTTTTAACACCTTTCATATCTATAACTTTTTCGGGTCGCATTGGTAATACAACGGATAAGGTACTAGACTGCGGTGCCTGAGTACATGGGTGCGATTATCGGTAAATCTTGTTTGTAATTGTTGATATTTATTGAAAGTTATTTGTGTAGGCAGTCTATGTAGGGAAGCATTTATTCTTTTTATTCATTTTTACTCATTGTACCCATTTTTGAGCGCATGTCTTTTTCAACAATGAAACTTATGTATTCGGAGCTATAATAAGCATCGAATGTACTGAAAAATGATTGCATTTTATTAATTTTTAACTTCCTATTTTTAACATCGTGTTCTAGGTCGAAAATAATTCCATCGCATAGAAACCGTTAGGCAGTTTTGTTAGTGACAGTCTTGGGCCAATATCTTTTACAGATCAGAAGCCTAGGACTACATCCACAAGTCAGAATGTTCTACTTTATTTACATAATTTTGAAATTGTAGGATACGTTATTTATCTATACTGTAAAACAATGTGCTTAAAAATGAGTACATGAACGTACTCGTTTTTCTTTGAGTATAATTGCATCGAAAATGGGCGATGACGTACTCAAATTTAAGCAACCGAGAAGTATGGTTTAATACTTCTAATATTAGTTTCTCTTTAAACTATCTTAACAAAGCGATCTGGCAAACTTAAAATATTTGTTCATAAGATGGTTTTCCACATTGTTTGATGTCGCTTACTTAAATGGAAACTGTGTTGTTATGATTCAAATTATGTTACTTCCCATTCTTTTGCCATGCCTTTTGAACTTTACTTCTGTTTATAAGTTCTTCATGTCACTCTGGTCACGGCTCAGGTAGTACAACGAATTAGGCTCTGAACTTCGCTGTGATGACATCATGTAGGCGGATTGGGTTTGATTCCCGGCAAGTCCTGGTTGTAATTGTTGATATTTTTTAAAGTGATTTATGAAGGCAGCCTATGTAGGCAAGCAACTGCTCTTTTTATGTATTTTACTCATTGAGTACTTGTCTTATTCAAAAATGAAACCTATGATAAGTATCGAATGTAATCAAAAATGAGTACATTTTACTTATTTTAAGTGCCTATTTTTAACAATGTACTTGATTTCGATTTTTTTCTACAAGTTTTTAAATGTTTATTCTAAATAGTGTTCATTTTCAGTATTTTTTTTATTTCTAACGAAGTTGATTTATGTGACGACTAAATGTAAACGATTTCACATACTTCATTGGTGGAAAAGGGCGGCAAAATTTGTGCAGCCCCCAGGCGGCGAATTCACAAATCCGCCCCTGGCTAGACCAAGCGATATCTGCTTATGCAACACAAAACCAAGAGCGTCAGCAGTGATTAAACCATTGTTCCGGTCACCACAAATTCTTCGGTCGCTTCTTTTTTCCCTCTCGTTCTATTCCAGTGGGTTCAAACTCTTTCCCATTCCCATAATTCGCGCTCCAGACAAATTTATTGCTAAAACAAATTGCCACTGAGTTTTGCTACCCAGACCATAATGACTGTGCGGCGGCAGCTTGCCACAGAGTAACTTTCGGGGGCCATTACCGGTCTCGAAGAAGGGTTGGCTCTAATTGTCGGATCGTAAATCCGCTTTACTATACCAGCAGAAGCCACTAACCGACAATCGAAACTCCGGTAACTATCACAGGTAGGGGAAGATTGCCGGCAATTTCGGCGGTTGTAATTCTCCACAAACAACAGAGACATCGGGTTTGGAGGCGAGACAGAGACGTTAGGCGGAGTAATCATTTCAGTTTTGTTTTTTTATTCACCGGGGAAAAAAGGGTTGATGTTTGTTTTTGTTTTTTGGGGGTGAAATTGCGTTGAGCAATTTAAATGTCGAAATTCTCTTGAGAAAGTGGACAAGGGGGAAGTAGTTCTTTGTGAGTTCAGCTTTCTTCAGGGGACTATTTATGGACTTATGGAAGAAAGGCGGAAAAGGGGAAACGTGTAATCGCAGGTTTTAATTCGATAAAAAAATTTGTGGAATTCAGGGCCAGAAAGTGTGTGTAAATATGGGAAAACACAAAAAAAAAATTATATAAAATAAAAGTGGGATACCGCCATTAAAAGCTGGTTCCATTCAAAATTCGTGCTCTAACACAACGCAAAGAGCACTTACAATCAGTAGCGCTATGCATTTTTTGGCTGTCGTTCGGTATATAACCGAGGACCTTCTGCATGATAAACCGATAACCAATCCACCGGTCAGGTAAAAGTAATCACTCAAACCCTCCAAGTGGTCGCTACAAAATACTAGAAAAGTTGCCCAGAACATCCACAAAAATTAACGGCGTGTATACGGGACTGTGCACGATAAATCTGATCGAGGTCCAAAGTCCCGACGTATATTGAAGACGTTGGGTGCCAGTTCAGGTGTTTCCTCGTCATCTGACCATGGTTCTAAAATAACGAGGTGCATGTATGAATGTGTATGTGTTCCCGGGTCTTTCCTTCGCGATAGACCCCGAAGTCTACCGCCGATACTCTACCAGTCAGGCTTCCTTCGCGATAGACCCCGAACCGTCGCCAATAGCCAACTGTCAGCTCTAGTGCGACGTTATTAACCAAACTAAAACCAAGGGAGTATCGGGTATATGAAGTAACCGCCACAATACCCCACTGTCAGTGAGTTCGACGGAAGAACGAATGATTGAGATGTCCGTGAAGTGTTATCAAGTGGGCAGTGGATTAAGTTGTGGTGGTTGATTCGATGAGATGTCACAACTTTTTGCTCGAAGTTTGAGTCAATCTGCAGTCCGGAAGTCACCAGTGTAACGCTATGCAATTTCTGGCAGTCACTCGGTATCGAACCGAGGACCTTCCATAGAATAATGATAAAAATAGAGGAATAGAAATGCCGATTTCCGTGTGTCCATCATTGAAACCACGTGATATGTTGGAAATGCCAATTCATTCATGCGCCAATATTACTTGGCAGGCCTTGGCGACTTTAAGAACTAAGCGAGATCGAAGTATTGTAATATGGTTTTGTGTTTAATTTTGTATTTAAATATCGTTTTTTTGAACGAGTGCCACAATTTAAGGGAGTTTAACAGATATATTAAGGAGATTTTTCTTACTTTGTAGTTTTGAAATAATTGCATTACGTTTTTATGTAAGAAATGTACCATAAGCGAAGTTCTTTCAATTGTTATTTTGTATATTTCAATAAGAAAATATGAACAATAAAACCTGAGAAATATGAAGAGTTTCGCTTCTTCGAGTATTGAACACAAATAAAATATTTTCATTAATGAAGAGGAAATATTTAGCGCATATTGTTTGAAAATAAGTAAATACGTACATATATGTTAAGAAGTTGAATACAGACAAAACTCCATATCACCAAAAAAGAAGAAAGTGCGCCAAATTTGAAACTCCTGCAGCTATAACCACGTGATGAAGGGTTTTCTTTTCAATGTTGACACCACGGCCTTACGAGAGTCTGGTATTGAAGGCGTTATCTATTTAATATTACAATTCTCTGGATAGACCCCGAACCGTCGCCAATAGCCCACTGTTCAGCTCTAGTGCGACGTTATTAATCAAACTAAAACCAAGGGAGTATCGGGTATATGAAGTAACCGCCCCAATACCCCACTGTCAGTGAGTCCGACGGACGAGCGAATGATTGAGATGTCCGTGAAGTGTTATCAAGTGGGCAGTGGATTAAGTTGTGGTGGTTGATTCCATGAGATGTCACAACGTTTTGCTCGAAGGTTGCGTCAATCTGCTGTCCGGAAGTCACTAGTGTCACTAGTCATCCGGAAGTCCCTATGCACTTTCTGGTAGTCACTCGGTATCGAACCGAGGACCTTTTGCATGATACGCCGATACTCTACCAGTCAAGCTAAAGTGATCACTTAAACTAAAGTGGAAGTATTGACCATGTGAAGTGATCCCCCCCCCCCCCCCCCCACACACACACACAAATCTTCACTTGTATCCATTCAAATTCATAAATGCTTACATCTTAATGCATGCTCATAGAAACTGTCTTCATTTTTAACGAAACAGACTCCTGCTAAATGTTCAATTCGTTCGATTGAGGAAATTCTTTTTGTCGGGTTTTTTTTTCGCAAAATTTATTTCGTCAAAACTGTGGACGGCTTCAAATAAAAGTCGATCATCGCCCATGCCAGAAAAACTAGTTTGATTTGGGAGAATTACATTGAAAAGCCGAAATTGATCTGACACCACCGGTAAGGAATTGGAGTTCATTTGCGTGCGTTAAAAATCAAAATAGTTATGTTTCTTCAAAATTCAAGTGATTAAATGATGAAACGTTTGTTAAAGTTGACAAAAGTAGCCTTGACTATCGCAGAATGCTAAAAAATTAGGGTTATTTCTGGGCGTGAGAAACGGAAGAAGGTGCTAACCAAGCGCGGATCCAGGTGGGGGGTAAAGGGGAAATTACCCCCCCTAACATCTAAGATTTTATTTTCAAAAGTCACCTTAGGCAATGAAAAATTTCGAACTGAGAATTTTTTTTGCGAATCGTGATATATATGCATTGCTTAACGCTCTTTAAAACTTCTCAATATCCCCCCCCCCTTCCTTAATTTGTGTTCATTATAACAATATGACCGCATCAAATTTGGTGTTCATGATAACAATATACTGCATTACCCCCCCTAACAATAATCTCTGGATCCGCCCTTGGTGCTAACAGAAGACGTTAAGAAATCAGGTTTATCGTCCACTGCCCCTTCAGCTCTCAATATGAAATTACTCAATCCCTCCAAAAGGTACCAAAGACAAATCCTAAACAAATAAACAATAAAATGCATGTGTAGAAAAAGTTAATGTTTGTAAACGGTTAAAACTATTTCTCCAGGTATTAGAAAAGATGACTTTTCGAGTATTTGGAATCGGACACTTCACTCGAACATTTCAAATCCCGTCATAGGCCCGTCTCTCAGGATAACACTGTAAAAAATTAGGTACTTAAAAATGAGTACCTCAACCTACTCGTTTTTCTTTTAGTAGAATTGTATCGTAAATGAGCGATGACACATTCAAATTTAAGTAACCGTACTTTCACAAAAATGAGCAGTGTGATTTAATATTGCTAATCTCAGCTCCTGTTCAAGAAGTCTTAACGAAGCCATCTGACAAACATAAAATACTTGTTTTGGAAGATGGTTTTCCACTTTATTTGATGTCGATTGCTTAAATGAAAGGTGTTCCAAAAAAAAGGGAAGTAAGACAATTAAGTTATAATAACACAGTTAACTGAGATTACAACTCAATTATCTTACTTCCCATTTTTTAGACGATTCTGAGGATATGGAGTCGATTCCCGGTAAGTCTTGGTTGTAATTGTCAATATTTATTGAAAGTTGATTTATGAAGGCAGCCTATGTAGACTAGCATCTGCTTTTTTATTCATTGTAATGATTTTTGAGTGTATGTTTTTTTAATTGAAACTTATGTATTCGGAGCCATGATCAGCATCGAATATCCTCAAACGCGACTACAATTTACTTATTTCTAAGTACCCATTTTTAACAGCGAACATTTCGCCAATTACTGAAGACATATAGTGTGTAATTCTAAATCAACCCTCCCCTTCTAAAGACACAATAAATCGATTATTAAACTTCTTCCCCAGCATTAGCATTCTGCAGACACGTTCCATGCGCAATGGAGAGATGAATCAACCCCTGTCTCTGTCTGCATCACCTAAATAATCGAATCACGTCGAGTTCGAGGAACGAGTCTGACTAAATAGAGTCGCATCGGATTCCTCGTATCTCTCTGGTCTGACAGTCCATTTGTCTGAAGTAGAAAAGACCAATCGGTGTGAGGAACACACCGTCGGAAATTCGGAAGATAAGAAAAGTGGATATGTTTCTTTGAAGATTGGCTTTGATCTGCCGGTTACATATGTGTGGACTTCGAGAATGGATCCCTCGTAGTAGAGAAATCATAAGGTTATAATCTCGCTAACATCAAAGTGAGGCCAACATGTATGGCCTCAGACAAGTGGTGTCATTCCATTCATAAATTGTTTCTAGTTCATTCATAAAAATATCCTGTACTTCATGAAGTAACACATTTACAATTATTTCCAAATCACAAGTCAATCGCGAACGTTTTTTCATTCATAAATTTTGAAAGGAAGTCACGTGCCTGGTGCCATCAGGTCTGAGATGTTTGCATCGCGACGATGACGTCATATTCGCTCTACTACAGTCTATTCATGCTCGAAGTGTGTGGATGGGTCTTTCAAAGCTGTTCTTGAGTGTTGTTGTTTTTTAACTGGAAGACTGTTAAAAATGCACACTCATTTTTGAAGAACCTTCCGTCATTTTGACGAAACAGTTTACTGCTAAATGCTCCGATTATATTTTCCGTCAAAAATGAGAAGTGTAATCGTCAAAAATATTAAAGCATTTCATCGTTTGGGAAAAACTACCGGAATATTTTGTCCCCCTCTTGTACCAACTTTACTTTATTTAAAAAAAAATACCTATCAAACGAGACTAAATTGCTGCCAATCGTACTATTACGGAGTTATAGTATTGGAATGTATTACCATAAGAGTAAAATAGTGCAGTGTTTTCCAATAGGTGGTCCGCGGACCCCCAATAGTCCGCGGGTCGCTGTTAGGGGACCAGGGAGCCCACAAAAAAAGAATGGTTAAAATAGACGAGATTATAAACCAAACAAAAAATATTTTCATTCATTCCATACCGTTTGAAAACCGGGGCAGTAACTAACTTAAGTGACTATTTGAGTTTAAACGTGTGTTAAAAGTAAGAAACTAAAAGTATTTAAACTTCTGACTGTGGAATTATCTTTTCAATGTATTTGTAGGGTAAATTTGTGAACATATTCTTAGTAAAAGTTATTTAAATTTAAAGAATTTTTTTAATTAATTTCAGAATCATTTATTTTCTTCATTTTCATCTTCAAAGAAAATTGAAGCGTATACATGCCCAGAATGCGGGAATGCTTCCATGAGCATAGATGAAAATAAAATATTCTTTTGAAAGAAAAGGGAAACGACTTTAAGAAAAATGCGCTAAAATGCAAAAATTAATTTTAATTTTACTAACGAATTGAAAAAAATTAATTATTTAATATTAATTTATGATTATTTCAACGTTTTGAAATAGGCGCCAAAATTAAGGTATGTTTTTTGTAAATTAGCACCAACTTTAAAAAGTTGTAAATTAAATTGATAATAAATAATTAAATTTTTTCAACTTGTTCGTAAACTTAAAAACTAGTTTTTTTTACTTTTAGCACATTTCTTATGCTTATTTTTTTTAAAGAGAATATTTTCCTTTTTAGTTTCTGATGTAGCAAGAGACTTGACCCCTTGATATTATTCACCAGGAAAGTCACGTTGTTACTTACTTTTTTTACACGCCACGGTTTAAGATATCCCAGTAAACGAAATTTCATTGTTGGACAACCTCTGTCCAACTATGAAAATATTGCGTCTGTATACTAACTATTTCATATAATAGAAATGTGAATTCGTTTTCAAGCGGTTAGCAGACGCAGATATATGATGAAGCGTTCAGAGCTAAAATTAATCAAGTCCAAAAGTATAAAAAAAAAATTGATGAATACCTGTTAATTATGTATATTTTTATAGCCATATTGAACGTAGTCCCTGCTATTGCTATTTTTTAACAGACGGCATTATTATCCTCTAAATCACTTTAGGATTCAATTGGTGTTAATAACTTTTACCTTGATTATCTCAAAACTACAATATAACTTATGAATTTGATCCACTTTAGCTCTGAATATCTCATATAGAGACAATGGGTATTTCAAATGAGTTACTTGTGCTGCCATCTACTGTCCGAGTCTCTAACTACAAACAACGATTTACTTTTTTTTATAAATTATATTACGTATTTTGCATAATTTTATATCAATCCATCTTATCCATCTAATGGCGAGGAAGTTCGGACAGTAGAGTGCCAGCTAAAATTTAATCAATATGATTTAACTGTTATTAAAAAGCAAAGGGCAGTGTTTTCAAGCAGTTAAGGTGATTGTTCAAGCAGTTAAATGCTAATTCATTATTCAAAAATATATATCCAGAAGTTTCAGAACCTTATAAAAATTACTTCCGAAACGAAGAATGTGTGAAAAATATCGAAGGAAAAAAATGCCTCTATTGTCCTGTAGTCCACTGAGTGGTAACCACAAAATTGCTACTTAAATCCTTTAAACAATAATCCTGAAGCTAAGGATGAAAAGTTTAAGAATCTTTTTTGATATTTTATTTATTTATTATTTATTTCATGCACCAAACCCAAGGATTAAATGGAAGCTGTAAATGATGGTTAATGACAACTAAATTGATAAATATTCATTTTCTAAGGAAATCTGCGTATTTTAATTACAAAATTACTTCTTAATATCTTTTCAAATCTCTCTCCTTCTTCATCTTGTGATTCCTTCATCTATGAAATGACTGCGGATCGAGACAAATTAATTTTCAGCCGCAAATCCGGGAAGCACTTTGTAGGGCGAATGCCGGATGCCGAAGGTGATCCGGGGTGTGCTGTATTTATCAAACTTTACCTATAATAAAAATAAGATTTAATTTTGTAAAAGTTACTTAATACATACAATTACAAAATTAAAATTTGTACCGCAATTGTCTCTAATTAAAAAAATTTGCATTGTATCACATTGTCCTATTCAAGATATAAGATTTTTACTGTTTATTAGCTCCACATTCAATGCTGAAGGGATTTCCAATTTGATTTTAAAAACTTACCTAAACAATGAAATCCATAATCATATAATTATATATTGAAAACAATATAATTAAATTATATCGGATGTCCTAATCCATTAAAAATAACTCTCTATTTGACGCATGTATATAAATGTTGGGTTCGGAAATACAAAAGAAAATTTAATGCCCAAATGTTTTGATTAAAACTTTCGCTGCATTCGAAAACCCCAATTTATCAATGAATGTTTGCTTTACTGCGTATACACTATCAATGTAAATAAACTAGATATACAGAACTTCCAAAAAGCATGTAGTGCTGTTGCTTTGAAACGATAGCGTTGGGTTTGGTGGATAATAGGATAGTATATATATACCTATAAGTAAAGTACCTATTTTTAACACTTTGGTTTGTATAATATTTGGTCAGAAAAACTTTGTAATCTCCAATGTTTAAAAAGTCTAAAGTGGTGTGTTTTTTTTTTTTTTAAACTTATTATAAAGTTATGATTGTACGACTTATGTCAATTATTCAACATTCAAACAATCATTATCTGAAGCAAACTGACAGATTTAAACCCATGGCCTGTTTTTCATACGTCAGCAAATGTAAACTTTATGGAATTAGGCATATTTATACTATTTAGAATAAATGAATTAGAATAAATAAGAACTAAATACCCTCGCGTCAAAATAACAAAAATTTCAAACAAGATTAGAAATTTGATTGGAGTAATTTTTTGTTTTAAATCATTTATCGAATTTAATATGCTTGCTTGGCTTCTCTTAATGAAACGTTTTGAAGTTGCTTTGAATTGTAGAAACTGCGCACTTACCAAATGTGCAGCGTGTGGGCCTGGTTTTGAGGTATAGGTTCCACCAATCGGAGGTCTGGATTTACTGGCCATGTGAAATGCCGGAGACTTGTTCATGAAGACATCATTCGGAGGCAACATGTACTGTGCGGGACCAGGACTCTGCAGAAGAAATTGCATTTAAATCAAGCAATTTCTATATTGATTTATAGTATTTAAAAATATGTTTAATATTTACTAAATATAACAAATTTAATTTCGCCATAATAATATTATTTGCGAAATTCCACAAGAGCCTTTATTTCGATCGATAAAAATGCATTTTAATATAATACAAAAAGGCAAAAGCCTGTTTCCATTAACAACACTATAAAAACAAGTACTTAAAAATGAGTACCTGAACATATTCGTTTTAATTAGTACAATTGCATCGTAAATGAACGACGACGTACTCGATTTTAAGCAACCGTACTTTCGCAAAAATGATTAGTGTGAGAAAGTATTGCTAATATCTGCTTCTGTTCAAGCCATTGTAACAAAGCGACTTGACAAACTTAAAATAGTTGTTCAGAAAGATGGTTTTCCACATTATTTTATGTCGATTGCTTAAATGGAAATTGAGTTATTACAATTCAATTATCTTACTTCCCATTATTTTGGCACGCATTTTAAACACTACTTCGGTTTATAACTTCTTCACGAATTAATTAATTCGAACTACGACGCTAATAATTTACCTGAGATTTTATATAAAATTCATCCCTCTTTGATTTGCCAATAGAGAAAGCAGGTCCTTTACTTAACGGAGTGTTTCCTGGTCCAAAAGCCGTTGGAAGGGAATATGCATTCGGAGCTGCAAAGAAAGTTTATAGGCTCAACACAGAAAGATACAAAGTTCCCTACCCTGCATTTCAGTTAGTGTATCCTATATCTCAATTATAAAATAGTTACCTGAAGTTGCTCAAAATGACGACCGATAGCAAAAAGAATTTGAGCATCTAGTGCGTCGTCTTATGATTGTTCAGCGCATTAGATAAATCTTCGTAAAGGTTATGCCTAATTAACTTAGACTTTGAAATATTTAATAATCATGACGCTGAGAGATATATATAGATATCCAATATTTTTACTAAAAATAGAAAATTTCAGTTACAAAACTATATACAACATTATTTACAGATTGAAAATTAGTTTTGGAAGGAAACGTCAGTAAGCCGTCAGAGCCCATGATCAATTGTGCACCGCGACCGATCTCGTCTGTCTTTCGATCTCTTCTTGTTTTCGAAGCGCGCCGGATAATATTTTTATTCAGTTGCGGTGTTGCTCTATTTGCATAATGCTAGTTTGTGCATTGGCAGTTTGTAGAACCTGGTGGTAACTCCAATGCGGCATCTTTTCGTCTTGTGTGGTTTGATAAAATGACTCTGCATTAGAACTGCACTTTGGGCTATTGACGACGGGCGTTGCGCTTGGAATATTTGCGGCACTGATGTTGTAGCGCCGCTACAAGCACATCATGTATTCGTATCAATACAATTCTGCTTAAAAATGCAAGTACACTGCTAAAATTTTCAGATAAACGTTGAACCATATCTTGGTGCTCTGCAGTAACTTACACCATACTATTGTACAATCTAGGTTGAACCAAAAATCCTTGATCAAGAATAGCAGAGCTTTTACCAAAAAATGGTGCAATCTCCTAAACTGCAAACGAAACCTTCGCTGATTCTACACACCGGGGAATCCCCTCAATCCTCTTGCATTAGGGGCCTGGTTGCCTAATGGATAAAGGCATTCAGCTGGTAATCAGAGGATTTCTAGTTTGAGCCCGTGTGGTTGACTTGAAGAAAAAAAAAGAAAAAAAGTAGCTTCGCTACAAAAATACTAGAAAATCGTCCAGAACATCCAACAAATTATACTGGAGTTTCACCATAATATGGGGTAGCAACAACACGAAATTTGGTTCAATGTTTCACCATAAAATGATGAAGCGAAAATATGAGTTTTAGTGCAACGTTTCACCACTAAATGATATCCGTGGTCAGTGGTCGCGATTGGGTGTTAAAAGTGAGGGGGACAGATTAAGACAGGGGGGGGGGGTATTTTCACTAGAAGATTTATTTTGTTTCGAAAATTTTTCTCTGCGTAATTACAGTCGAGCTTGCAAAAAAAATTCAAAATATCTAGGCAAGAAAAATGTGATGCAATGTGTCGTTTTTTGAAGTTCGACGATGTGTTTTAACGTGCTTTTTTAAGAGATGGAGATTCAAAATTTGATTGTCCAATTTTTTTTTTTTTTTTTTTTTTTTTTTTTTTGAGAAATCATTTGACTTTTGCATAAATTATTAATAGGTGTGATCAATAAATTTTAAAAAAAATCACGCAATTATTAATTTTATTGTTACGGAAATTTTGTAACACAATTGACCTAATTTTTTTTTATAAAGTTTTAGAACAAATAAGCAAAATCTGGAATGATCACTCAACTTTCTATTGCCTTGCTTTGCATAATTTGTTGGCAGCTATTTAAACAGTAGTTACAGAGATTGTAAACTTCAAAGGACGACCTAATCTCGTTGCATTACTTGCGATGATGGACGCATTTTTTCAGTAAATGCGTTCTCGTATGTAGTAGTGGGTGTGGGTGGGGGAGGTTAGGGTACGAAATTTTTCCTTGTTTTGGCAATGCAGCAAAACAATTCACTCAATTACTTTATAAAAATGTAAGGGCTCTTTTTAAATAATGTGCGGGGGCAACCCCCCCCCCCCCCTCCCCGAATCGCCGACGCTGTCCGTGGTAGCACCGTAAAGTATTGAAACTAAGCACACCAAATGTTGGTTGCAGCTAAATGGGTACCAGATTTTGGTACCCATTTAGCCCATTAGAAAAAATTACCCATTAGAAAAAATTAAGACATCATATTAAAAAATACAGTTCTTACCCGGCGTTTTGCCACTACCAAATCCACCGTCCCCTCTCTTCGCCTGGCCCATCGAGAACGCCGGGCCACTGCGATAAATGGCCCTGTCCCCGATCTCCCTATTGAAGGTTGCCGGGCCAGGGAGCTTCAGGCCCCCCTTGTCCTTGTCCCGGAATCGACGGGCCTTGCCTATGGTGGCACCTTTGCTGCTATCCTTTCCCATGTTAGTGATGCCTTGAGTGTTGTACATTCCAGGACCTGGACTGGCTCCTAAACCTTGATCTGTTCCATGGCGATATCTGTTGAGAAATTCATTGAAGTTAGAGATTGTCCCCAGTGTAACGCTGCGCATTTTTATTCCTTTAGCGCGATATTGGTGACCCGGAAGTGATCATTTTCAACCACCGTATAGCCATAGTGGCAAGCTCCTCTTCAACAGGGTTCGAAATTAGTGGTCTTTAGTCGTATTTTCCACTTAAAAACTTTAGTCTGACAACTGTAATTTTACACCCATTCGCCAAATATTTATAAAAATTTGAGTTTGACAACCGATTTTTTACACCCAGTCGTTATTTTTTACGTCTAACTTTTCTTTATATTTTTAAAGTGGTAAGACGCAAATTCGATTAACCCGTAATCTATTTCGTTATTTAGCGCTAATGAAATTAATCTTTCAAAGATTGATACTAAGAATGAAAATGAAATAGGTGATAAAAAAAAGAGGAAGAAAGTTTTTAATAATAAAAATTAATTTTCAATAATTTTGCCAGTAAGACGGTAATATTTTTAGAGTACAAATGAAAATATGTATCTAATGTTATGCAAAAACAGTTTTAACGATTACAAAAATATCGCAAGTGTTGGTTTAAGTACTTTAAATTATTTTAAAATTTGATATGCTTTACTCCTCACGGGGCTTAACTAACTGTCCAAACGTTCACTGAGAGTATATTTGGGATATTTGTAGTGACCATCAGAACAGCTTCCAGTCAGTGAGTCGAACGGAGGAATAATTAGTTAGTTGCATCGGTGAAGTGTATCACGTGGATGAGGAGATACTTGTCGTTGTGAATGTTGTAGTGGTAGGGAATGCGTCCATCAATGTGCGTTTTAGAGTTATTCGGAATCGAACCTAGAGCGTTGGGATGTTAACACGGTGGTCTCACACTAAAAACATCTATTTATAAATTTGTAATATAACACCCAGGGGTTTCCATAGTAACCACATACGTGAATAGGAAGCGTAAAGCGCAATCTGTCAGTGCATAGCAAAAGTGTTAAGTTTTATTCAATTCGGTTATCCCAATCCAAAAAAACACCCATTCCAAACTTCTTAATCCACAGTTCTAATCAATAAAATAACACACAGAGTCCAGGAGATTTCGTTTCACACTCTCTCACAACTTTATTCACACAACAACTTATCACAAGAAAAAAAAACAGAATATCTTTATAAAGATTTGCTTAAATCGTTTAAAGGTTTGAAAGAAACGAAATACATTTTATTTCTACCATACGGCAACTTGCCGATTGTTTGGTTTGTTTCAACCACCAAATCCGACCACGGATTTTGTGAGGATCGATTGATCACTTTCATGACCGACCCTACAACAAGTTTGTTTGTAAATAACAGCGAAAAATTCAAGAGTCACTCTCACAGAAAATTGTGCAAAGAAATATATTATTATTTATGTGTGTTATTGTGATTTTTGTTAAAATATATCAATATTTAACTATTTTTTCTTTATAAAGCGAATATTTTTAGCCTTAATTGTGCCTGATGTTTCAAAATGGAAATTAGATGCTCTAGAGCAGTGGTTCCCAAACTATTTTGGTCGTGGAACTCCAAAATTTGTTGAAAATGATCGTGGAACCCTGAATATTTTTTAATCAACGACTTTTCAAAAATTAATATCTGATATTAAATAAAACAAGTATTATTTTGGTATTTCAGATTTTATTGAATTAAACAAAACTCAAAAAAAAAAAAATTCTCAAAGAAATAATTAATAAAAATACAAAACATAAACTAAAATAAATGGAAAATCTTTAATGTGAAGATTGCTTCTTTGATTCCAGGATTCTCTTAAATTTGGGCGTTAGGTTTGATAACTGAACTCGCATATCTGGTGCAGCATCAAGTCTGTTACGATATTTTGGATATTCATCGAAAATGTGAATATATTAAACACCATTCTTATTTTTAATCAAATAAAATTTGTCACGTGGAACCCCTAAATTTTTTCGTGGAACCCCAGGGTTCCACGGAACCCACTTTGGGAACCACTGCTCTAGAAGTTTCTCTTTATGAGAGATCCTTTATGACGCTTCATGGATGCTTCTAATTTTCAAACTAAGTGATCCAAAATCCTGTAACTATAAAACATAATTTAGAAGAAAAATGCTTTTTAATGCTAAAGTTGGAATTTACAGGGTCAAGTTGATACTTTACCGACGATCTGAAGCAATTGCTCGAGCCCGAAAGTAGGTATCGGGTATTTTGAAGTAACCACCACATTATACCTCTCTTAGTAAATTGAACAGATAAATAATTGAAGAATACTCATAAAGTGTGTCATGTGTGTGAAAATAAGCATGTCGTCGTGAAGATCGAGGTGTTAGAGGTTGTGTTCAGACCGGTTCTTCATTGTAGCGTAGTGTATTTTGGAAACACCTGGAATGGAATCTCGGACGATGATACTTTACCGTCGAGCTAAAGCAATTGCTCGAGCTCGAGAGTAACTTGAAGTAACCACGACAAACTATTATTACATAAAATTCTATGGGAAATATAATTAAAATAAAATTTCTTACTTTCCTCCCATTGTATATCCGGGGGCTTTCGTTTTCGTTGGATCATGCCCTTCTTCGCCTAAAAGTAAACGGATTAAAACGTACAAATAAGTGCTTTCGTTTACCTTTATTATAAGTTAAACAATTTTCCTTTCTCTATATGGAATACAGAGTAATGAACATTTCATTAAAAATTTGAACTAATTTCATAAAAAAAAATTATCAAAAAATATATACCATAGATTTGTATCCGTGAATATAAAAAGTATAAATGAAGGAGGGAAATTTTTTTACTTTCGCGCCAATTTTTTTGTTGTTGCAAAATAAACATTTTGTTAAATGCATTTGAATTTGTGGGTGTAAGAACCAGGCAGTTCCACTTTTTTTCTGATTTACACTTTTTCACTTATATTTGTAAAGAAAATGAAAAATTTCTCTATCGATTGGTGCAAGAACCAGACAGTTCTAAGCAGTCGATATAGAGATATAAAGGAAATCCTTTTCTTTTTGTCTCATATCATGTAAAAAACGTACTGTTTTTCACTTTTCCTGAACAATTTTGAAAACTGGAGTTATCTGGTTCTTACTCCTACAACTTCAAATGTACTTAACAAAATGTTTATTTTGGCAACAAAAAAAATTGGCATGAAAATAAAAAAAAAATTCCCGCGTTTCTTTGATAAATATTTAACTAATTTTACTTCCAAGTTTCGTAATGTAATTAATTATGATAACTAGTGAATGTAAGTGAAAAAAATATATTTGCAGTTAATAATTTGAAAAAAATTCATGATAAATTAAAAGTGTGTATTTCCGTATTATGTGCGTTGCCATAGTATAAATATATTTATATTTTGAAAATCTTATGCAGCGCTGTACATTTGACAGTCACTCGGAATCGAACCGAGGACCTTCTGCATGATACGCCGATACTCTACCAGTCAGGCTAAAGTGATCACTTGAGCCCAATATGCAGTACCCTCCTCCCAGTGAGACAAAAACGTCATAGCCTCATTTATCACTTAAATCATGACAGAGCTAGGATACAAATGTAAAGTAAGATTTACGAGGTGACAAATTAAAAATAGAAATGTTAAAATAGTATGATTTGAGTTATTTCAATCTAAAATATGAAACCGTTATGTGAAAAAAAAAAACTTACGTGATAGAAAAAAAATTAATTTCACTTTAGGAATCAGCACTGAAAATAATACAAAAATCGGTTAACAAAACTAAAACAATTTTCAAAAAGGAATTTTTCGCAGACCTGTGTAATCTTTTACAATAGAATATTTTCTTCTATGCACCAATTAGTGTTCTTAGACGCAAGTAAAATTGTTCTTTTGATCAAATATGAGTTAATATATTTATGAATAAATTAAAAGCTACTCTGATTAAATGGCCCTCTGTGACGTCCCATTGCGTACAAGGTTTAGGTAAGCTGATTGGTCAACTCGACCAACCTCGTTTGTTGATTCGCTAAACCCAGTTTTGAGGGGCGCTATCCAAAGGCCAATTAATCGAGTCCATGCTATAGTATTATGTTTAATACTGCAATAAGTATACTTCAATAAAAATTCATATAATTATTCAGAGATATGGTATTACCGATCGTCGGTGGCAAGTTGACGATGCCTGGTCCTGGATTGGCCCACATGGCCCCGATGGGACGAAGTGGTTTAGTCGGTACCCATTCATTTTGGTATACATAATAACTGAGGTAGTCCGTACTGGTTGGCTGGGTGACGAGAAATAAATAACAAAATATATTATTTCTGTAATAAAGATCTCTTTTACGGCCCTTGTACTCAATGTATCTTAATTCATGAGGTATCACAAGAAAGATAATTTTCAGGAGCAATGACGAATCGTACGTTCACCTCATAAATATCAACTGTTTTTTTAATGCGTTTAAAATAATATTCATTTCTTAAATAATATTTATTTAAAGGTTTTTTTTTAAACAAACCGTTGATAATGCTGCCATCTACGAACGAGCAGAAGCGTTAAACTTTTTTATATTTTTTTGGCTATAAGAAATACGCTAATATATTTCGTCCTTACAACGAATGGGTGTGTGTGGTGGGGAGGGGAGTTGTTCTTGCGATAATTATCGCACAGGCATGCTGGTAATAATAGTGTAAATACCATAGAAAGCATAATAGGGCTTATTGAAATTAATTTAGAGTAAAGATGCTGAACCTGTGGCGAATATGCACCAATATTTAAATATCGTTAAAAAATGGCCGCAGATCAAAATGTCATTCGCAAGATCGTAATAGGTCTTGTTCGGAATGGATTCAGGACATGGCAATTACGTCTAATTACACGAAACTTCGAAATTATGAAAATATATTTGCAGAATTATAACTATAACATGATCCGGAAAATAACATCTTGAACAGCAGTCATTTTGTTTTGACAAAATTAAAGTACTGTCGCCAATCCATCAAAGGTTTCAGCATCTTAAATGAGTTGAGCATTTCTAAGTTAAAATGCTTCAACTAACTACAACGCATATAAATTATTGAATTATGAAAAATTGAGCAAAGGAAGTACCTTTTCCTTTCAAGGGCGAATATAGGAGTTATAAAATCGTTCCTTTTAAAAATAATTAAAAATCAGCATACAAAACCAGTTATTAGTGTTTACATAGGTAAAAACCACCTTGGGTATTGGGTAAAACCTTAGAGCATGAATGGACTGTAGTAGAGCGAATATGCCGTCATAATCGTGAAACCAACATCTCAGACCGAATGGCCTCAAACACGTGACTTCTTTTCAAATTATGAATCAAAAAATACTCGCGATTGGCTGTTGAATTGGGAAATGTGTAAAAGTGAAAATTTATGAATGGAATGATGTAATTAACCACGTGTCTGAGGCCATACATGTTTGTCTCACTTTGATGTTAGCGAGATTCTAACATTATGTTTTCTCTACTATGAAGGATCCATGCTCGAAGGGTAAAACTCAAGAATGGGGTACACCGCCAACTTTGTTGACAAAATGCCGTGGATTAACAAAATAGCATAGGAAAATGTGCTCGGAAAATGCATCAAATAAAGCAAAAGCGCCAAAGCTATCCACTGCACAACACAAATAACACATAAGGTTACCAAATAGAAGCAAAATCGATCTTAGCGACGACGATTTAAATGCCTTGGCAGAGTGTTCCTATATACTGAATGTAACCAGATCTTAGTATTTATTAAAAATTTTTGGAATAACTTCACTCTCCAAGTAAAATGCACTAAAAACTAATTATTATAAAATATTACTCTTTAAAAAAAAATATCAATTAATTAGATTTTATAGTTTATTATATAAAAAAAATTCCTGTAGTTTTCTTCACCAAACGTTGTCTATCTTTTCTTTTCTATCTGACGTGGCGGAATTAAACGCCTTTGAGAGACTAATACCAAAATATATCGAAGAATCTAAGAAATATCATTAAATTTCCAAGCAGGAATAAATACGGCTTATGAAATATTTCTCAGCCCTAGTAGAATTATAACTTCGTTTAATTTAAACTTAATTTTATTGAATGCAGTTTATTAGATAACTTAACAATTACTAACCAAAGGAAAAGGATCAACTTCGTTGGTTTCCTCTTCCGAGAGATCTTCTTCTGGAGCTCCGTGTGATTTTTGACTAGGATCTTTGAAATTTTCGTCTTCGTTAGCCATTTTTATCGAGAATTTCGATCTGAAAAAGCTCTATGGAGAATTTAGAAAATCTTGCAATCTTGAAGCTATTGTTTACTGAAATGTGAATGTCATTTGAATATTATGTTTGTCTACCAGCAATCATCGATGCCATTTTTGGATTTAAAACATTTGACTTCTATGGTTAATTTAACGAATGTTATGTATATGACGTCATGATATGAGCAAAAACATATGTCTCGAATTCCTGATTGTTTCGCAGCTATAGTCTACTACTTTGTTGGCACGTGGGTTTTTCTCACCAATGCAATCGTAATCCTTCTACATTTAAACTTGACACCAGGTGAACAGATACATTGTTAAAGTTCAAGGATAGTGGAGACTATATATAAAAGGTGTGCTGGTACTCGCTCTTACTGATGGAGGGCGGGGAAAAGGATTCTTTTGACGTCATAGTGACGCTTTCCTCCGCCTTCAACTGTATGTGAGCGTGTCTAATGCTCTCGACAGTCGTTTTAAGAGTAATTGTCGCTATTGTCAAGGAGTACTTAATTTAACAAGAATAGTCATGAATTTATTAAAAAGAAAACAGTTAAAATTTGCTTCAAAAAACAATTTGAATCGATTTCCAAAGTCGTTTCGTTATTAAAATATTCAGAAACCATTTGAATCAATGGTTCTTGACGTGCTGCCATCTATTTGTTTTTTTGTGAACTATTTAAAAGTGATAATCGTTAATTTTATTTAGAATTCGCTAAATTTTAAGAGTTTAAATTATATTTTAAGGATTGTATTTAGTATGTAAAAAGTGCAAAAAAGCTGCTTAATAAATTAATCGTATTAAAATAATATTAGCTGCCACGAGAGCATGTCCATGAATTTTGAAAAAGTAAAATGAGGTTAGGAACCATCAGGTCAATGCATTTGTATTGGACATATTAAATGAGTTACAATTTCAATCAAGTAAAATACGGGGGCATAACTAAACAAGGACGGATTAGCAGTGAAGCTACCTGAACACAATTATTTACAGATTATTTACATTATTTTGCTAATTAAAAATTAAATCACAAGTCGTTACCCACGGGGATCGAACCTAAGTAGCAATGCTTGAAACATACAGCCAATGAGAATGATCAAAAACTCATAGTAAGGCGGAGCTAAAATGACGTCAAAAGAATTCTTTCCTTGCCCCTTTCAAAAAGCGAAACACGAGCACACCTTATATATATATATATATATATGGTCTTCACTATCCTTGGTTAAAGTTGTACCTTTACTCCGTGAGTTGTACAAAGTTCTAGTGGCTCTTAAAGTGTTGAAACCAAAAAAATAGTGGGAAGTTAAATTTTATAATTAAATATGTTGTACACACGAAAAATAAGTTAAAAGGGGCGTTGTAAAATCATATGGATTTTTTTTATTAAAATAGCATTAGGAGCAACACAATCGGACTATACTTGCCTAATACTTTTAAATTTCAATCAGCTGGCATGAAAAACACATATCTGGTATTCTACTGCTCCAAACTTTCCACTTCGAATCAGTACCCAAGTTGGAATTAGGAGATTCGAACTAGTATATAACACAAATATATGATTAAGAATCCATTATCATAACAATCGGAACATGCAATCTTTAAACGTTAAAAATAAAACGCCTCAATTATAAAACATTTAAGAACCACTAAAATAGTAATTTTTCGCAAACGCAAAATGGACAACACTGAAATACCAAACAATGTTATTAATTCCATTTAAAATTTAATTTTTCTGTGCATTGTTCGCACATAACTCCTGATCTAGATCAGATGTTTGAATAATTCTTTTATAGTGATTGGTCAACCAAAAAATTAGTTGAAATTTTATTTTCCAGGTGACCCATAAACGAATTACTTAGCTGAAATCAGTCATTTAATAAAATGGAATTCGAGGAAAATTATATTTTTGAATTATTTATAATAGATTATATCCCCATTTAGTGTAAAATATTTTTTTAAAGTACGATAATTCAGCATTCTACTAAGTGCTTTTATTTTAACTCACATTCTCTAGTAAAGTTGTAGCCTTAAATCTTGTAACTCGATTTAAACCCCCTTCCAAATGTCCAATCGACTTGAAACTTAGCACAAATACGTAATCCCGATGACAGTACAATATTCAGCCGAAAAAATACTAATTATTAATAAATTCTAATTAATTTTCTTCGAAATTATATATCACCAATACTACTTTTAAATATATTGCCAACATTTCCACAGCCATAGTGTTCACTTTGAATTTCCGGAAACTTAAAATATCAAAGGGACCCATGTTAAAAGGCCTGTACTTCCATCCAAGTGGGACATGTATTTAGGAGACTGAGAATACAAATAGACTAATAACCACACAATTTTGTGTTCAACATACCTCCACATGTTGATAAGTTTGAATTATAATGTGCGTTATTGTTAATGTTCATTTGTCTACAAAAGCTGTTCACAACCTGCGGTACACGTACCCCTGTGGGTATATGGCGATAGGGTTAGGGGTACGCGTAAATAATATTAGTAATGCCAAAAAACGCAAATAAAAATTAAATATAATAATTAAAATAAAAGCCCGTCACGAGTCATTTGATTAAATTGCCAGCTAACCACTAACATAAGAACATTACTGCCTAACCAAAATCAACTTTAATTGTCGCAGAGGGATGGGTAAGAAGGGCTATAAAGGAAGGGGGTACTCAAAAAGGAAAAGATTTATTTAAGGGTACGCAGGAGAAAATAGATTGAGAAGCACTGGTCTATAAAGTCTATTGATAAAGCTTGTTAAGCTATATTCATGGACTTGGACTGTTTGTATTCTTAGTCCTCCTTTTGTTTTGTACCATTAACTCATTTTTAGTATTTTCTCGTGGAAGAACATGTATTCAATCAGCAATTAGTTGCTTATTAGTATACTTCCTCAATTTTAGGTCACTAGTAGCTAGATTTAAAGTTTAATTGATATAGTATATTATCTTAACTTGATCTTTCGAAAAAAAGTTGACTGATCCTGTCATAAAAAAGTCACAAATTTTAAAATAAACTGCCATCACTTAAATATTTTTGTTCGAATATTTCAAAAATTACATTTTAAGAAAACATTTGCAATTACAATTTACTATATTACAACTTAAATTCAAAACCAAAGTATTTCTACAATACTATTGCGCTTTTTTGTCTAGTTCTGTATTTTTTGTAATACTAGATAACATTATTATAATAATTCAACTTTGGTCAGATGAAATTCATTGCTTGATAAAATTAATATGTTCTTGATGTAGAATAATTATACACAAAATTTAAAATATAAAAAATATATATTTAGTATAATAAATACATAATACTTTATTTTGCAAAAGGATTAGCATGTATTGTGACAAAAGAAAGTCTGGTGTCAGTCAACGGTCGACAAGTCTTTGGATTAACGGGCAACTTTTCCAACTCATCCAAGGTTTCTAGACCATCAATAACCCTAGAAAATTCAAATATATTTGTTACAATTTAAAACATATAAATAAATCTACACAATAAATAAAAGTGGCCAAAGACATTCTAAAATTTAAGATATCTTTTGATGCATTTTAATAAGCAGCATTTGTTTTGTTTTTTAATAATTTATTCAATCATATCAAAAATTTATTTTCATTTCAATCAAATGTTATTGAATCTTCAAACTCAATTGAGAAGAAATAAAGAATAACACAGCTGCAGCAGTGTTCATAGAAGCGGTTTTCGAGTATAAAGAAAGTATTATAATTTTTAGAAGGGTTAATAATGAGCATTATTATGTCATTAGTGAATGATGCTGTTAATTTTCAGAATGATAAATATTTCAATTACTTGTCAGAATAAAATTTATGAAACAAATTTCTATTTTGAATGCAGTTATTAATGAATGTTGCTTATAAACATATAAGAAGCACATAACAAAGTGTACAAAAAAACTTTTAAAAAATTGCTTTTAAATAGAAATACTGGGTGTGTAGACAATCACTTGTGTAGCCAAAAATATAAATGTTCAAAATAGAAAATATATTTCACAATGTGTAACCTTATATCGTTTTACATTGTAAAAGGATTTTTATCACAAGCATAACTTTGAATATGAAATTAATATGCTACTCATACAATTTAAAATATTTTGTGTCATTAACAAAAAATTTAGTTTGCAAACCTTAAATTGAATTCCAAAAACCTTTTAGTTCTTTCAGTACTTTTTCATAAGAAAAAATATTAACAAAATATTACAGTTAAAAAAGAAGAATATGCTTAACTTTTTAGATAAATATCTTGATGATTTACATTTGTGTCACATATGCCCAACTAAAAGAAGCATATTAATTTTTAATTATCCAGATAGACATCAAAGTACTAGAACAAGCATCAGAGAGGGATAAATGCTTCCGAAAACATTCAAGAAAGTAGAAGAAAATGAATTATAAAAGCTCAACTGATGGAAATTAGCAACTGAAAGTATTATACGATCTATCTTCTACTAAACCATGTTATTACGATGGACAAGCACTATATAAACGAACATTGGTGATACGGTTGGCTAAATATTGTACTAATAAAGAGTAATGTTGGATGTACAAACATTTAAAACAGAAGAATAATTATGATCACCTATCTGTTGCATTCCTGGATAAAGAATAAAAATAATGCCCGATGTTGAGGAATGTACTCTTTGTATTAATTTAACTTCTATGAAGAATCATTAAATTTAAATAAAGACTTTGTGAAGTATTTTGCATATATTCTTTATTAACTTCAACCTCAGTGGTGGCATAGAGGGCTGTAAACCACTGTCAAACAAGGTTTTTTTTTTAATCGCAATCGACAAAATTAGCTTAATAATCTGGTCAATGGCTTTGAAATGTTTACAGAATTAATCAAAGATAAGTTTCAATTTACTTACAATTATTGCATATTTTTGTTAATTGTTAAAAATTAATATTGTATTGTAAGGAGTCGAATATTTTAAGGGTAAAAAATATGCCATGTTACCTTATTAAAAAAAAAGAATAATTATAATACAAATACACTACAAAGAAAGCTATGGGATCTTTTAAAATTTAAATCCTTTAACACCCATGTCGAATAAGAATTGTTATCTAAATGCATTATATATACTCTGGAATTGTATACTCAATAAATAATGATCGGTTTTCTTCGCTAAAGATGCAGCTATAACCACTTATTGCCATGCAACTAGATCAATAAATATTAGTATTGAATTCTAAAATAAGTAATAATCCCCAATCATAACAAAGAAAACAAGCTCTGAGGTTTTGTTTAATTCTGCCTCGTTTTATCTAATATTGGCTTTAAATTAACTGTCAGCTGCTTTCACGGTTGCATTAATTACATTTTGATAATGTGAATATTTATTTTTTTTGGTATATTGGAAATTCATTCCAAGATCTAAAAATTTCACTCATGGCAGTGAATCTTTCTGATAGACCCTTGTTACCTTATTGGTATCTTATGATATGATTTGCATGTTTCAAGTAAAGTTTTGGGGGTTGAACGAAGATGGTGCCAAGAATTTTGAAGGTCGCCCTGTTTCTTGTTCGAAAGTCGATAATAGGAAACAAAATGTGCTGGGTTTGATGTTGTGACCTGTAGTGTGATATCCAATTACAAAACCTTAAAATCAAACGATTCAAAGTTGAGTAAGTGCATTGGTTTTCTTTAAATAATATTTAAACTTGTATGTATTACATTTATCAGAAAGTTTTACGAAATATGAGGTTACAATTAGAGATGGGTGTATCATTTTTGATAGAGAATAATAGTCTAAAAAGTATATAATATCATATTATTTCGGTAGTAAAGATAACTTTTACGCTCCATAAAAACAATTAATATTAACACATGAGGATAAAAAGCAAGAGAATTTCATGGATAAGTGACAAATCAAACTTGTATCTCATAAATATCAACTGTTTTCTTTTTAATTCATTTACAATAATTCATTTTAACAGAGGTTTTTTTAAACCAGTCATTGATCATGCTGCCATCTAGGGGTAGACTGTTAAACTTTTTTTTTTAATCTAACGAATGGGGGTGGGGGTATTCATGTGATAATTATCAAAAAGCATGCCAGTTGATATTAAATACAATAAAACATTTCACAATATAAAATTTAAAAAATATATATATTTAAAAAAGTTGTCAAAAAGCTTTAATAAATACAAAGTTACAATTAAAGATTGGTGTGTTATTATTGGTAAATATTAACAGTTTAAAATGTTTCAATATTAAAATACAATAACAATTATCACAATGATGCACTATGAAGAAAAGATCATTTTAAAAAGTAGAATAATTTCTCTTACTTTGCAAACATGGTGTACTTCATATCCAAATGGGGTTGTTTAGCATATGTTATAAAAAACTGTGAGCCATTCGTATTCAGTCCATTGCTGGCCATAGATACAACACCCCTGGTGTTATGCTGAAAAAAGATAACTATTAGTATTATAAAACAAAAAGAATTAAACGCAATCGAAGTAGTAAGTAGAAAAAAGGATTAACTAACATTTTTGAAAAAAAATCTAATTTTGATGTAGATGAAAGATTTAAGGACATATGCATCTTCCCTTAAAATTGTATACATCTGCTTGATTTATTTAAGCAGATATAGAGTAGTAAAAAGTATATGTTTCACTTATAATGGTTCTATTTCATTAAGCGAACCTAAATGCCAAATGTGCAAAAACGCGCCAAATTTGTTAATCACGCTCAATGAATAGGTAAAAGTATTGTGATAATTTTGTCCTTGGCGACAAATAGTGGATGCTCAATGGAAAGCGACCCTTTTCTTCAAGATTGTTGTCAGTGAAAATGCTGTTTATCTTGGAAAAAAATTTGTCAGTTAACCCCTTCTTCCACATGCCCCTTGAATTGTAAAATAATATGAAAATTACACTATTAAGAAAACATATACAACGTCCTTTCGTGGGGTCTTGTTAATTATACGCTTATCTTGTGTACAAAGGCAACCAAACATCTCGGCTTGTCGCTCATCTCTAAATATAGATTTAAAACAACAACAAACATTCAAGTCTACTTACTCTCAGGTTTTGAACATGTACTTTTGGTATAACTGAAAACACTTCTACCAATACATCATAGGATGGGAGGCTTTAAATTACAACAAATTTGTTTAAATAAATATTATATAAAAAGGTATTCAAATAACATGCACTAATGTAATGTATACAATTCTATTTATCATTTTTATATAAAAAATGTGCATATACACTTTTACTAACTTATTGTTCAAAAATATGAATAGAGAATGACTATATTTGTAATAGAGATTTTTGTATGAGAATTGAGAAATAAGCTATACCTTGAGTTCATCTTTCAATTCATCTTCAAAATTCCTTCCCCAAATACTTGTACCTCCTTTACCAGTTCCTAAAACAAAAACGATTCAATAAGAAGTAAATCAAAGCCAAAAGAACACACACACAAAAGCCTCATTATTGTATAATCGATTGCCGCAAAACTTTGCTTAACATAAAATAAAAATATAATAATATAAAGCATACGTTATAGTGTATAAAGGATTAAAGTACATTAAGGATATAAAGCAACATTAAAGTGTTTGTTTATTACTAAAAAATATTACATTTATCCTGCTTCAGATAAAAAAAAATCCGCTTAAAAAGTATTATTCAATGAGCAACAGAAATCTCACAACAGAAGAGTATGAAACGGAACTACTCTTCCATTGAAACCATTGAGTTTGACCATCTGTAATATTGTCAAAACTCTATTGCAATTTGTTTTATTTGAATAATTCGGAAAAGATAGACATATATTTAAAACTATTTTTCAAAATGAATGGATTCAAAATAAATATATATATTTTTTTAAATTTGATTGGAAAGTAAAATATGTTCTGCTATACTACTTCTTGAGCTACTTCACTTTGCTAAACTTAATTATTCTAAAAGTACTGCCGTCCGTACATAATTATCTATTTATTATTATTTACATCAATAGAAATTCATTTATGAACTGAATCAATAACTCTACTTTACTATAATAAAAAAGGAAATTTTCTCTGGCTCTGTCACAATTCCATGTTAACGAGATTCAACTATACTAATGATCACAACTGTAATACAATATTAATAAAAAGTTTAAAACTAATAATGAATTAATGAGTGTAAAATCATACCTAAAATTTAAAAACAAACAGTAATAAATGCAGTCTTTATGTTTATAGAAAAGGTCCAGTTTTGAAAAATAATAACTGCACAATCACATAGTAACATAAAGAATATTAATTACCATCTTAGAAATTAAATTAGATGTGTGTTAAATATCTTTAATTAAGTCAGAAAATTGAAGGGTAAAAAATAAGAACACTTTAAAAAAAATTGTCAAAAATACTCTAAGCAAGGCTCAAATAAAAGGAAACAAATTTATATTGGAGATTTCTCTGTATCTGCATTTTAAAGACAAAACATTAAGGAAGAATATATATTTTGTTTTTTGGGTTTGCATTGCTGGAATCTTGCTTTAAAAAGCAGTGGTAGCAATTGCATAAGCAATAACTAAAAAAAAAAGGGACATATGTCAAATTATTTACAATTTTTATAAAAAAAATATGTTTAAATTTTCAAAAATAATACACATAAAAGGAGCAGCAATTGTTTTTCTTCCCTGATAAATTTGATTATTGATACTAAATCAAATAAAATTTAAATGAGTTAGGATTGAGTATGAAATACTAATTTATGTAAAATTCATATAAAAACATACCTGTTGGATCTCCTGTTTGTACAATAAAACCTTTGATATTTCTATGAAATAATGAGCCATTGTAGTAACCACTTGCACTTAAAGCAAGGAAATTCTAAAAATATAAACATGAATTTCATTTTCATAAGAATATATTTATACATTTATAATATTTTTTATAATATTTTTATATTTATACAGTATTTATTATAAAATTTTTCATAAGAATATAAAAAGAAAGTTGAGAATAAAGAAATTAAATAGACAACAGGGTTGTCACTTAAAATTAAGATTAAAATTTCCTCACTTTCCAGATTTTCTAAAGGATTTAAAAAATATTCCAATATAAGAAATACACGAAAAGTAAGAGATTTTCTTTTTAAAAATTAATGTAGAGGACCCATGAAAATGAAGTTGCCCTCAAATAATAAACTATCAAGTATAAAAAATTGAAAAATTATCATTTTAGCAAATCTATACATATTTAAAATACAAAGAAAATTTCATCGATAGTAAGGAAAGGAATATGATAAGACAGTTTCAGGTAAAATGTTTGGAAACATTCCCTGACTATTCCAGAAATGTAGAGAAATTGTTCATTTCCCCTTACTGTTTCATCCCTGACTCAGGTCATTTTCATTTTCCCTGATAATTCCAGGTGCGTGGGTACCCTAGTACAATAATAATCAAAACCTTGAATCATAGGTATGAAACAATGGATTATACTAGAATGTTAGCATGCAAGTTAGTATTAACTTGTACAAAAAATAATGTAAAAATTTTTACAAATGAATAAACCTCAAACTTAACATGCAGAACCTGCCCTGTGTCTGAAAGACACAATCCAGGGGGATCGAATCGGAGGCGAGATGAAATTTAAAAAAATAAGGACTATAATATTCTTGTCAGGGGTTGTCCCTTATTACGCCATGCATCGGGATTTGATCCGCTAGTGGTTTTTTCATTGATAAGGATCAGCACACATTCGACTAGAGCAGTGGTCGGCAAACTCATTAGTCAACAGAGCCAAATATCTGCAGTAAAACAATTGAAATTTCTTTTGAGAGCCAAATTTTTTAAACTTAAACTATATATTTTACATTGTTATTAACTTAATTAGAGTACCCCTAACCTAGCCACTGCTAGTGCACGCGGTATTTGTGGAAAAGCCCCACTCAAGGGGCCAAACAGCTGCATGTAGCTTGCGAGCCGCAGTTTGCCAACCACTAGACCAGAGTATAATAGGAAACGATCATCTTAACACCCAAATATATTTACATATTGCAAAACAGAAAGCCAAAAGCCACTGTTAATTTTCATAAATCTTTTCACTCAAGGTAAAAAAAAATCTTATTTTCCGAGCAGTACAATAACATTTAAAAAATAAACCTACAACAAATCGAACCTCTGGGTTCACTTTTTTCTCCCTATGAGTGAAATCATTTCCTCGATTCGATAAATTGTTAGGTCTTGCGAGCTTCTCATTTGTAATAAGTGACAGTTTCTAACAGTAAGTGATGTCCTTCCGGTAAGAATCTCCTCAATTCGCCTACAATTATATTCACCTTGCATTTAAAAGTGCCAGCACTACAGGGTTAATAGGTAGTTCATATGACAAATAGATATTTTTCTGGCAAAATAGGCTTTTAGCAACATGAAATTGAATTGGGAACAATACTGTTTTTAGTTTTATATAACAATTGAAATATAAAAAACCTCTTAAAATATTAACACATCTCAAAATTTGTATTTGAATATAGAATATTTTTCAGTCAAGAAAAAGACAAAACATAATGTTAATGTATTTTATATTAATTTGGTTTACTATAAAAAAAATGACACAATCATACCTCGCATGCTTTTGGACACTGTTCACAAAAAAGCTCAATTTTGATGTCTCCTACTTCTGTATGTAATGTAGCTGACTTTAAAAAAAATAGACATACATAAAGTTAATCATTGTGAATCTAAACAATAAAAATATATGTGCAATTTAATGTATCTTTAATTTTAATTAGTTTTTGAAAGCTTGAATATAAAGTAGCAATAACAATCAACATACCATTTATAATTATTTTAAAATTCCAAAATTTAAAGAACTCTTTTATTGCCTATTTAATTCACTTCTTTTTAATAATTTTGGAACAGATGTAGTATAGGACATTTGGCGGGGGGGTTTTTTTGGCGACGAAAAATTGTCGCTAAACATAGTATAGGGTTGCCAGATTGAAAGTCGCCACAAGAATCGGAAAATATCAACATGTCAAGTGGGGTTGCCATACTATACATTTATCGCCCCTATAAAACACGCCAAAAAAAACTCACGTGCCAAATATCCTATACTACATCTGTACCATAATTTTCACTTTAAAATGTCTACCACAAATTAAAAATAAAAATGTTTTGTACTCTGCCTCTTTAGAATTAATTCTGATTTTTTTTTTAATTGAAACTGACTTTAAGGAAAATCAAGTGATATGCAAACTAAATGAAGAGATATTTATAATATAAAATGTTGATTGGTTATAATTAACATAACAAATAAACCATTGAAGACGGTTTGAGTTTTATTCTCTAGAGTACCTTGAACAAAGCCTCAAAATTTTCTAACCATTGTCCAATTGCAAGACACCTCAGACAGACAGACAGATGACACCCCAAACTTTGAGACCACAACCAATGCGAAAACATTCTTACCATGACAGATTAACATACACCAGAACAGGGAATCACTTCAATAACAAGGCCAGAACTTGCTACCTTCTGATTAAATCTTGCTGCTCATCCAAGGTAATTGCAGACCTAATATAAAAAACAAGAATGTACAAACATAAAAATACATTGTAATAAAGTAAATAGATTTTTTTAATTAAAAATAACTTAAAGAATTGGGATTCAATTGCAAAAAATCAATTGTTCAATTGTAATAAAAGAATTGGGATTCAATTGTTTTGCCAGTTTGTACAACAACTTATGGTTATAATTTTAAAAATATATTTTATTTCAAATAACTGATAGGTAGACTTTTATACACTTTACTGCATTTTATTAAAAATGCAAAATCTAGAATTTAGCTCTTTATAACTTTTTTATAAATTTAAATTTTAGTAATGGTAACGGAAGGACGTTTTTTGGAAGTGGTATGTACCACACTTACACTTTTTTATTAAAAGTTCAGCTAAACCGTAAAAAATAAAAATCTAGAAAAATTAGAACACTTAAAGGAGAGTTCAATTATTATAAATTGCAGTGCAGTTTTTAAAAATTATTATATTATGCCCATAAATATGATGTTTCTTTAAGGTAACGGAAGGACAAAAATTCCAAGTGAGTAAAATTAGAATGTTTTACAACAATTTACTCATTAATATTTTGAAAAAGAATAATAGGTGTTAAATTTTGCTTATTCAGCTGTTTTTAAATCTAATTCTGCAACAAATTCTTTTTCCAGAGCCATTTGTTAAAATTTTTGGCATATCCAATTTTTGGTTATTTTATTCGAGTCAATTCCAGGCGTTATCTTCTATCTCAGGAAATATAAATTTAGTCATTTATTATTTTATTTTCTTAAACATAATACTTCTACAACGACGTCATTGAATGAAGCACTTGCCTAACATAATACTTTTTAGTCCTTGCCATTCGACTAACTGAAAATCACTAACTGCTAATGCATTGCTTGACCGCTTTTAAACTTTCTTTTTTTTCCCATTTTATGGCTTTATTGTAGAAACAACCCATATAGTGAATGAATAGAAAAGAAGTACTAGTTTTAATTGAAACTCAGCCGGGGAAAAAAATTAAATTAGCAAGGGAGGTTATTAAGAAAGAAAATACAGTTAATAAGTATATATAATATTTATATGTGTTTGAATTTCAATAATAACTGAAAATTAGTTTGTTTAATTGTGGAAAGTTCAGTCAAAATCAGCTCATACAAAAATGTCCTTCCGTTACCACATTGATGTCCTTCCGTTACCATTAAAAAACATCTAAATTAAAAACAAAATAAAATTGTTGCTGTTTCTAATTAATAAGTGTCATAAGTCTGCTTTGTACAAAAAATTCATTAAGTTGTAGACCCAATGGTTTCTTAGTGAGGTGGTTGAAATATAGTATTTTGGTAACGGAAGGACATTTATGGTTTGACTTAATAAGTTATTGATTTCAAGGTTAAAAAATATTTTTTTGCAAAAAAAATTAATAGAAAGGTTAATTACTTGAATAAAGTAAACCTATTTATTTTATTTTGGTAAGGGATTTTAGTCAAGTTATAGTATGAAACAAAATGTAGATATTCCGCACTGCAAAAACATATAGTAAAGAAGTGACTTTGACCTTGATTTTATTAAAGTCATTGTGTTAATTTAAAAAAAATATGTTACGATTCAAAAAGTTCATGTCTTTCTGAAAAAAATGGTATATGACAAATGACTCAACATAAAGTTTAAAATTTTAAGTGCCATGGCAACATTTTCCCGGAATTCACCATTAATGAAAATAGATTAAAACAAAACCTTTAATTTTCTATTTGAGCTGGGCCTTGGTTAGCTGTGAAAGTAAAATGGAAACACACAACAACTAGTAGGTGACCAAGGTGAAAGAAGAGAATTTTTTCCCAGTGTGTAAACGATAGTTTCTTTCATCAGCGGAATGGCATCAGCTTTCCAGAATGTGTCAGATTTTCCGTATTTCTACCAAATTTCTCTCTAGACTTATTAACTGGTGTAAATCAGGGCATTTTGAAGCTCCCGACATTATTGTTTAAGTAAGCTTGAAATCAAGACTGTCAAGGCGAAATACAAAAGTATGGCAACCCTAGGTATGCTATACTTGAATTGTCTTAAGCTTTAGATATATAATGGGTACAGATGTAGTATAGGACATTTGGCGTGCAAGTTTTTTTTTGCATGTTTTACAGGGACGATAAATTTATAGTATGACAACCTCAATTGACATTGTTGTTATTTTCCTATTCTTGTGGCGACTTTCAATATGGCAACTCTACGACTTCATTGCGCTGCATAATCACTTTTGAGCGTTCCTGGAACTATGTTTAACGGCAATTTTTCGTCGTCAAAATAAAAACCACACCAAATGTCCTATACTACATGTGTTCCATATAATGCAAATAACTTAGTATATCATTTGGTGGATTTCGAAAAAAAAAAATAAGCAAATACAAGAGAAACTCAATACTATCTTAACAAAACAGTCACGTTCCAATAGTAGATATTACTACCCCAAAAAATATTAGATTATCAATTATTAAAATTTTTTAAATATATCGCTATAAGAACATTGGAAAAGTATTTCTACGCCAAAATAATGAAATAAAAAGTAAAATATTGATGTCCCACTACTAATTTTTAAAAAAAAAAAATCCAGGTATCTGTTTTTAATAAGATATATAGCCACTGAAAAAGTTATAAAACTCATTATACACTAAATCAAAATAAGGTTATGGCTAATGTGGTAAATACCAGAATAAATTTGCTTATAATAGCAATTGTTTCATTCTGAAAGAATTATTACAACTAAACAGTGAGAAAGATCAACTTTCCATTTAAAAATTACATACCATTCAGTTATTAAGAATCAGTTCCAAGTTTATAAAAATATTAATTTAATAAAAGCTTTAATATTTCTGCTTACCCTTAAGTTAATAAATTTAGTAATTAAACTAAATAAAACTTAAATTTCAGATACATACGAGAAGTTTTCACTTTCAAAATAAACACCTTTATAAATATTGCCATTTTGTAAATACTAAAAATTTCTAACATTATAAAAATATTGTACCAAGGCCTTGTTTGTACATATGACAGCCGTCCGCATAACGAACAGAGAAAATTGCTATTTTTGAGTTAATTAAAACAATTCGAAAAGATTTTAATGAAATAAATAGCATTTTAAAAACTAAAATTAGAATTTCAAAATAAAGAAAGTAAAATAAGGGATTTCTCAAACTTTAGAGCTAATGCAATTTGGCAACGGCTAATGTGAAACTACAACATAAACAAACAATACGAATCTGAAAAGTGACCCCGTTTTCAACGAAGTTGCAATATCAAATGGACTAAAATCAAAGTGACAATAAAATAATTTTTCACAAGAACGAATCATGGCAAATGAAAACCTACGAAACATACACGATGTGTTAAAAATTAAAGAACTACAGAGTTTGCTGCGTTCTGGTGGCAATGTGAACGAAAGAAACATTTTCGAGGAAACCCCTTTGCTATCAGCTTTGCGACGTGATGTGAGTTTCAAATTAATTAAAGAGTTTATAAGGAGTGGGGCCGACGTCAACGCCAAAGACTGCTGGGGAGTGTCGCCGCTGTATTGTGCTGTAGCGAGACACGGCAGAAACTTCAGGCTGGTCAAGCTTTTGCTGGACAACGGCGCAGACATAGAAAGCGGCAAACGTATTAACGACAGGTTTCTGGATCATACGGTAACCCACAACCAGACATGCACTCAATTACTAATTAAGTACAAGTTCTTGAAGAATATACATTTGTTGGAGGATTGTAATTTGAGAATTGACTCCAAACTACAACGTGATTACTACAAAGAATACAAAGCTGTTGTTGATTTGGATCTCAAGCGGTCTTGTTATGATTTTATGGGGGGATTTTTAGACAGCTGTGCAGCTGAAGCTCTTCGAATGCAGACAGTTTATGTCGGTAACGATTTAACTTTGTTGCGTTTTGCGATTTTGAATTCCAATACTGAATTTCGTGAAGATCCCACTATTAAAGTCACCATAAAAAGGGTTATTGAGGAACTATCGAGGAATGATTATCCTTTTTATAAGAATATTATACTTTCTAAGATAGGAAGGGAATGTTTATTGTATATTATAACTGAACAATTGTCAAATGAAAATGCAATAAAAGAAGGATTTCCTTATCAAGATGTTTTGTATTGTATATCTGAATTTTTAACTGTAAAACATTTACTGGATATTATGAAAGCCTTATATTAATCTTTGTAGTCAAGTGTATGTTGATGAACGAATAATATGAAACACTGTTGTAATCAATCTTTTCTATTTCAATAACACTTTATATTTTAGTAATGTTGCAGTATATTTGTTATTTTTTTAGGAAATTTTATAGCTTTTCTACATGTATGTACTACGTAAGGGTGATCCATGATCTCCAGAGTCCTCCTAAGTTAAATTTAATAAAAGAACATTTATTTTTATAAGTATTTTATTTAGAATGAAATATATCAATAATTGGTAAATTCCTAGTGTACGGTGCCCCTGCCAAATGTTGATTTGGCGACAATTGGTGAGCAATAAATTTTATATTTTGGAAAACCTATTTCATGCTGTTCCTTGCAATATCTTGATGTACGGCATCCCTACTTTTATTTCGCACTGTTTGACGTTGTTTTGTCAAGCCTTGGCGCCAATTTTCAGAATCGCGCCAAGGAGGCCCTGTATATTAGGAATTTACCAAATAATTCATCGGATTAATTATTTAATTGTATAATTAAGTTATTTATAAGTGTTCCACATGATGTAAACTAAATGCCTTATTTCGAAAATTTAACAGCTTTATTAAATTTTTAAGACTTTCTGTAACAATAGATAGATCTTCCTAATAAAAAATGTGTTGGTATATCTTTGGTAAAGAGATGCCGAATGATTGTCCTTCTTTTTTAAAAAAAATATTATAATTTCTAAGATAGGAAGAGAATGTTTATTGTGTATTATAACTGAACAGTTATCAAATCAACATGCTGAAACAGAATGATTTCCTTATCAAGATGTGTTGTATTATATATCTAAATATGTAACTGAAAAACAATTTCTGGATATTATGAAAGCATAATATGTTGATCTTCGTAGTCAAATGTATGTTGAACGAATAATATGTAAAAATGAAACGTTGATGGGACCAATCTTTTGTGTTTCAATTATTATGCAGAAGTATATTTTTGTACTGTTTTATATTTTAGTACTGATGTTGTGTAATTGATGAGTTCTTCTGAAATGTGGTAGCTTTTTTACAGGCATGTACTGATCCATGATGTATGGACCTCTCCTAACTGAAATTTAATAAAAGGAAATTTATATTTGTAATCACTTTCTTAAAAATTAAACCTACAAATCATTAGATTAATTGTGCAGTTAAGTTTTTTATAAGTGTTCCATATGATGTAAATTAAATGCCTTATTTCTGAAGTTTAACAGCTTTATTCGATTTTTAAGGATTTCTGTAATAATAAATATCTTCAAACAAAATTGGTATGTTCTGAGGAGTGTGACCCCTTGGCAATTTTTAATCATTAAAATTTTTTAAATAAATAAGATACCTAAAGACAACAGTTGACGAGTCATCGAACCCTCCTCATCAGAAATCTATACCTATGTGCCTGGCAAAATTTCTGGTATTATCAAGGAAACTATTTGTGTGTTTTGAGTGGAAACTCTAAATCATTAACTGATAGTTACTTTTTGACGTGCTAGTCATTTAGGCAAGGATATCCTAAAACTTTTAAGTTTCATCTGTAATTTTGTTGTGGTCATTATAAACTTGATAAGAAATGTTAAGTGTGCATACATATATTGTGTAATAATGTTAAAGAAAAATATCAGTTTTTAAAAGATAAAGAATTAGTTGATAAACTCACTACATCAAATGTTTTTACTGGCGGCCATTTGGACGCATACGTATAATGATTATTTAATAAATAAAAATAAATATTGATTAATGTTAAAATAACTTTTAGACTGACATGTTCAAACAGTCCTTAAAAGTCTTTGAGAATTACTGAATTTTAGTATTTCCTAATTAAGGACCCTTAAAGTCCTTAATTTCCAACTTGGTTCTTAATTTTCTTCCATTTTTTTTTTTTTTTAATTTTCAGACACCAAATAAATTCATGATTTGATAATGCCATTAAGTTAACTTTATTTTCCAAGTAAAATTCTTCTTGGAGGGAAATTAGGGTACACATGGATTTGAATATAATTAACGATTATATTTCTTAAAAAATCGTATATTATATTTAAAATAAATTATTCCATCTGCTCTAAAACATTTCAAGTTTGATCATGTTTTTTTAAGTATATATATTTTTTAATATTACATCCACCTATTAACAAAAAAAATGAATGTCCTTAAAAGCTATCGTAGACCGGGGAAACTTTGGACAATGGTTAATTTTCAAATTTCCATCCAATGAGGTAGCAGCACATACCGGGAGGTTCGGTAGCGATGATTGCGTGCAAATTTGAATTTCGTGGCATATGCTAGAAATTCGAAAGCCGAAAATTATTCCCTTTCCCAAAGCTACACCCGCAGTCCCAAATTCACCTGAGTCTACGATGCTTAATTTTTACTTTTGAAAATCTATATTGAAAATTTCAAATATTTTATATTTGTGGTTATATTTTTTGAGTTAAATAATTATTTTAAAAATTCTCTAATCGTTATAAAGCAATTTGACAATTTATAATATGAAATCTTATGATTAATTTAACGCAAAATAGGTGACATTTGAAGCAGAATTTTGTTTGACTTGATTTTTTTTAACATAATCACATTTTGACATTTTTTTTAATTAACAATTTTTTATTCTATTGCATATAATCGCTACCTGACGAGAAAAAATTATCTGATTTTGCCAAAATAAATGTTACAATTTTTTTCATTTAAGTGATGTGTTAGTTCTCATAAAAATGTTCAGGTGGCAGCACGATGCTGCAAAGTTACCATTGAGGCAATTCTGGCATTTAGTCGATTGACTCATTAAATTGGGGTCGCACAGGAGATTTTCACTCATATATCTGCAAAAATAAAAATATTATTTATTGTGTAAACTACTAATAAAAATTAAACCAGTCTAATATACCGCCAAATTCTTGTCTGTTAAAAAAAATTGAATTTGAACACGTTTGTGGGCAATATATAAATTTTTAGTTTTGCTGAAAATCGTTAAAACTTTTCAATTATTGACCCCAACTCAGTTTATTATCTGGATTCTATTTAAAATTTTATTACAAGATAGTTTAAAAATTTAAACGCAAAGAATTTTTTTAAAAAACAGGCAATAACCGCGTTTTGATTCAATAATTGTAAAGTCAATCGCGCACAGTTGAAGTGAAATGTTAAGCTCTGCAACAAAACTTAAATTAATTGCATCTTGAATATTAGATTTTTTTAATCTTAAACATATATACTTTTGTAATATCGATGATGCAGATTATTTCACTAAGGTCTAAACTCAGTTCTCATAAAAATATACAGATGGCAGCAGCAGAAGAGAAAAAATATCACGAATACTGTAAATTTGAAATGAACAGTCTTGAAATGTGACAAATTGGAATTAAGATTAAAACCCACCCGCAACTGAATTGATTAGGAAAATTTAATTTTTTTTTATTTTATGAAGTTTTCAATTTTTTTGAACGAAGTATGTTAAACAAATTTCATAGTTTGCCATCCTTTTAGTTCTCAATTCTGACCTTGAAATTGTGCCGGAACTTAATTTTTAGAGGTAAGGCAAGAAAAGAACTGACATTTTGGCATTTTATATTTGAAGCATTATATTAGGAAATTTTTTTTACAACAAGGCAATATTTTGTTGAAAGTAGATACCGGAAGATACCACACCGGTTCCGGCGCCGCTGGTATTGGGTAATCGTAATTCTTTCACAGGAATTGGATTATCGTAAAATTTACTTAGAATAGGTTCTTACAAATTAAATATTGTATTATAAATTCTATATTTATTAAAAACAAGCATAAAGAAGTATCAACTTCAGTGCGATTTTTTAGACTCTATACATATAAAATGAAGACCGAAGTGGAATTCTCCAGTTACAAATCACTATGAGCATTACCGTAATGGATCAACTTGAGCATCCTGTATATATATATATTTTTTTTTAGAAAGATATTGATACTTCATTTTCGTATAAATCCCACTTATTCTTAATAAAACTTTCTTCATATCTATATGATAATTTTTCGTGTAACTGTTCCCCGTTTTCTTATATTTTTTTTAAAAAAACATCTCATATATTTAACTAGGTAGGTAGAAAGGTTTTCTCACCCCTTTACAAAATCTATATATATTTAATATTTAAGGCGTTATTTTGTATCAATCACTCCTTATAAAATATATAAAAAAAATTATGATCAAAGTGTTATTTGAAAGGAGCTATAGAATAGATGAGCCAAAATTTTAAAATATTAAGCAATAATTTAATTATTAAGCAATATTAGTTGTCATCGTGGCGCCATCTAAATCACAAAATTTAAACTGAATGAAAACAGTGTCTTCACGAAAAATATCATCTTTATATATATTTCTCTTACGCGGTGATTGAAAAACGCTGTTTTTCTGTACGCTGAGTGGCAACAGTTACTTTGTTTACGAAATTCTGTTGTGCCCGTATTTTTTTTTTTTTGTCTTTATGTAAGCCATCTTTATATATATTTCTCTTACGCGGTGATTGAAAAACGCTGTTTTTCTGTACGCTGAGTGACAACAGTTACTTTGTTAACGAAATTTCTGTTGTGCCCGTATTTTTTTTTATTTTTTTTTGGCATTATGTAAGCCATTTTGACGATTAGCCCCTTCAATTCATTAGTAAATAATTATTTTGTTGATATCAGCTTAAATTAGGAAGAATATAAACCGTATTACATTAAAAATTGAAGTTTTGAAAAACGCTTTTGAGTTTTCAAATGAGCGGAACATTGACGTGGCGCCATCTGTTGGCAATTTTGAAAACTAGATTTCTATAACCTTCATTTTTATGACGTATTAACTTAGTTACGTATACACTTCTGGTAGGCAAAAGTATGGTAAGCTTAACGTCAATTATGCCAAAACAAACTACCAATAATGTTAAAAATTAAACTAAAACGCAGGAAAGGTGTGAAAATATCGTGGAAAATAATAAATAATGGTAGAAATAAAATAACAAATAATTGCTTGCCAGTGGTTCCATTTGTAGTTTAAAAGAAATTAAATGATTTTATATTGATTTACATGGCGAAAAAATGTATTTATGCCAAGATGAATTATAATTTAAATTTAGTTTCAACGTTTAAAGTTTTTGGTAATATAATTAAAAAAAATATTGTTACTGGGACACATTGTTATTGTGTCCTACCTTTTAGCGAGCGAAGCGAGAAGTGGTTTGCGGATCAAACCTATGAGGATTGCGTAGCAATCCTCCGGGGTTTGGCGAAGCGTTAGAGGAGCAGGGGGCGGAGCCTCCTAGTACATTAGAACTCCAATTATCCAAATCAAGGGAAATCAAATCCCATCCATATAATCGAATATCCGAATAATTGGATAATTCCCAAAAAAGGTTATTTCTTAGTAAAAAAAGAATTTTGCTTTAGTATTTACTGTAATTTAATGACTATTAAAAACAATATCATTCACCGATAAGAAACTTTTAAAATGTTGATTTTTCTTATTTCTTTTTTTTTTCCTTTCTAAAAGCAATCCGGATCATTTGCGGTCTGCATCGTTTGTTCCGGATAACTGAGTTCGGATAATTGAAGTTATACTGTATATAAAGACTTTTATATATAATTTTTTGTAATATCCATCTAATGCCCTCTTTAAAATGTTTAATAGAAAACAAATATGTTCTGATCATAGTAGGTTTTTTAGGATATAAAAAATGACGCTGTATTGCCGAAAAGAAAAGGATAGGACTATGATTTAACATTAAATGTCCTCTGACTCTTGATACTAAGGATTCCCATAATGGAATTATGTCCCCTTTTGAAAGCGCAACAATGCATTATAAGGGATGATGAGCGTTTGCGAGCTGGGTGCGAAACCCCTTAGCATTGTTATAAATGGAAATGCACGAAAGTCCCTTAGCCGGACATTGTAAATGAGTTATTGTACTCGTAAATGAGCAACGACGTACTCAAATGTAAGCAATGGTACTTTCTCAAAAGTGAGTAATGTGATTTAATATTGCTACTCTCAACTCCTGCTCAAGACATCTTAATAAAGCGACCTGACACATTTAAAATAGTAATTCAGAAGGTGGTTTTCCACATTATTTGATGTCGATTGCTTAAATGGAAACTGAGTTAGTGCAACTCCATTATCTTATTTCCCATGTATTTTGCACACCTTTTTAACATTTCTTCTGTTTATAACTTCTTTAAATCGCAGTCCTGGTAGTTTAACGGATAAAGGCTCAGGCCTGCGGTGCTGAGGATCTGGGTTCGATTCCCGGTAAGTCTTGGTTGTAATTGTTGATACATATTTAGTGAAAGTAATTTATGAAGACAGCCTACGTAGGCAAGCAACTGCTCTTTTTATTCATCTTTACTCATTTTTGAGTGCATCTCTTTTTCAGAAATGAAACATGTATTCAGTGGGCGTATAAGCCTCGAACGTATTAAAAATTTGTACATTTTACTCATTTGTGAGTACCTGTTTTTAACAGTGGAGGGGGTGAACAAAATTAAATACTTCCACATTGCTGTGATTTTGGGGGTTTAGGTATTATTTCAAATGCACGAATCTAACAACTTTTACGAAATTTAATGTAAGAAGTAAACATTCTAAACGTGTTTTGTCACATTAAGGAAACTCGTTGGCAAACGAACGCAAATAACTTTCCCTAAAAATACATTGACTTTCTAAACTTTGCAAGCAAAATGTTTTTTTAATGAAATAGGTAAGTTTCAGTTCTATGGGAAATTTAAAGGTGAATTCATTGATGTGATAATCTAATTTTCAAAAGTTTTGGAGTAGAAAAACATTTCGGATATTTGCTTTTCCTATTTAAGAGCCTCCATGCATTGAGTCAAGCTTACAACCCCCACTTTTTTCTTGGTTATTGAGCCTGTTTAAACGGGCAATGGTTTTGTGATCAGCGGTGCCCATATATTGAGTCAAGATCCCCTAGAATCCATAGTTAAACATCTATTATTAAAATGTTTCATATTTTCATAAAGTTCTTTAATAAGTTAACCTTCGAGTAAGTATCTGAGGCGTTGAAAACCAATTTCAAATTATTGTCACGCTAGGTGACCAAGTGGGGTGCCAAAGGCTGTTTTCTGAATAAAAGCGCTCCACCTTAATAATGTTGGTGCTATGTATCACTGTTTCTATGAAATTGAACAATTTTTGCGTTTGCAAAAGTACGAAAGTCTTCTTTGGGTAGCACACTCCACCAGGAGCCAACTTTCGTGTAGCTTACTTTCAACAGACACTGGAGGGAGGGGAAAAAATCTCTCACACCCCTAATAGCAAACAATTTCGTGGGCGAGTGCAATTTATCCCCCACCCCCAGCCCGCCTCTGGTGACTACCACAGACCCCTCAATTTACGTCCCCTGTCCAGACTCCAGACCAGGACCATCTCCAGACCCTCACTCCTAGCCAATGTCCTCAGGGTGAAGCCAGTGGGTGTTCGATTTACTGCGCATAAGAACACATATGTTTCTACTTCTACCAAGAATTGCCGGTCACTCAATTTACATTTCCGGGGATAATGTACGTTTTCTTGAAACTCGATGTCTTTATGTGTGTCTTCTGGGAAAGAAGAGATTGGGGAATTTATTCGTAGTACTAAATAGCCGCCTTTGGGGGAAAAAGGATTATTTGTAGGAATGAACTATTCATTTCATAGCACACTGTTAAATATAGGTACTTAAAAATAAGTTAAATGTACTCATTTTTGATTACATTCGATTCTCATCATAACTTCAAATACACAAGTTTCATTTTTGAAAAAGACATGTACTCAAAAATGAGTAAAAAGAGCAGTTGCTTGTCTACATAGGCTGCCTTCATAAATCCCTTTCAATAAATTTCAACAATTGCAACCAAGACTTACCAGGAATCGATCATAATCCGTCTACCTGATGTCGTCCTCACCGAAGTCAAGGGCCATATCCGTTGTACTACGAGAGCTACGTGAAGAAGTTATATGAACAGACGTAACGTTAAAAAGGCTTGGCAAAAGAATGGGAAGTAAGATAATTTGAGTCGTAATTACTCGGTTTCCATTTAAGCAAATAATAAGATATCAAATAATGTGGGAAACCATCTTCTGTAGTCTGTACATATATTTTAAGTTTGCCAAGTCGCTTTGTTAAGATGGCTTAAATAGAAGCTGATATTACCAATATTAAACCATATTGCTCACTTTTGTGAAATTACGATTACCTAAATTTGAGTACGTCATTGCTCATTTACGATGCAATTGTACTCAAAGAAAAACAACTCATTTGTAAACAATGTGCTTACAACTGAGTATGTCCAATTACTCATTTGTAAGCACATTTTTTTTTACAGTGCACTGATGTTGCGACGAACGTAGACAGAGAAGTGATGCCGGGCTCGAACCCCTTTCGAGATTAATACAAAAAATTCGTTTTGATTTTTTCCATTAATATTTTTTTATTGCATCGCGTTTTATGTTATATTTCTATTTCTTTATTCTGCTTTCTTTTACGTGTGAATTCATCTTTAAAATCAGCAATGGTATCTCCGTAAACATTTCAGCAACATAATTAGCCACATATTTGAAATTCCCATAACCGAAAGGGGAATCAGAAAATGGGGATAAGTAACCTACCATCGTGTAGAGAAAAGCTATACGCGTCGACCAAGCTGATTGTCAACTCAATACCCCTTTGTACAGCACAGGTGTCTTTATAGTATGGGTCTTTTCACTTATGGGGGGGGGGGGAGTTGGGGCAGAATGCGCTTCTACCCCCATAGCACCGTGGGGAATCAGTATATGGGGATAAATTTTCTACCATTGCGTAGAGGAAAGTGGGACGCTTCGACCAAGCCGATTGTCAATCAATTCCCCCCTTTAATATTTGTACCGCGTGGGGGAGAATATCTCCCTTGGCTGCAGTATGTGCTTTCGATTCTCATTGACCTACCATCGTGCAAAGGAAGGCGAGCTGTGTCAATAAGGTTGACCATCTATCTACCAGCTTTTTTGAACTTTATACTGCTTGGGCCAATAATTCCTAGAAAGCTGATTGAAAATACCCGATTTTTTTTTTAGAGAATGTTTAATTTTAGAATGTGTGTCATTGTTCTATTATTTTACTTAAACAATTCATTAACTTCTCTTGTTGTGTATATCATAAAAATACTTAAAGTAACTCATGTGATGCTCCAATCGTCATACCGACAGGAACTGAGTTTTGCAGACTTATTTTTATTCTATCACAATCCATACCTGAAACAAAATTATGTTCACTGAAGTAAGACAGTTGTTCTTTGTAAACTTTATAGCTATTTATATTTTAAAAGTATCTAATTAAAAAGTTAATAATTCTGATTAATATTATTTAGATAAATCAATAAAATATGTTAATATTTAATAGCAGGTAAAATACAATGATGTTTTCTAATATTTAAAATGTTTTTTTCTTTTAACAAAATCTTGCTTGGACCCTCTCCGAAACCAAATCTTAGCTATGCCACTGCCTTGGTGTATTTTTTACGCCACTGCCATTATGTATTTTCTTTACGAGGAACAAAAACTGCTCCGAGGGATAAATAAAAAATTGGTCAGTTACTTATTAACCAGTTAGCAGTATCTCTCTAATATTGACTTATTAATGTTCCAGCCGTAAAAATGTAATATGTTAAATTTCATAAGTTGCATAAAAATACTTTCTGAAGTTCCGTTCCCATAATTAAGACAATACAAAAAAATCGTTTAAAAATAACCATTTATTGGTTAACATAAAATTTAAAGACTGTTTGACTTATGACTAAAATCTACGCCTTAGAGCAGTGTTTATTAACCTTTTTGGCACAATGGACCACTTTAAAAATTTTAAATATGTCACGGACCCCTCTGTGAAAAAAAAATTGCTTAAACATCATTTATTACAAAATATATTCTGTTTTATTATTTAATTATTTTAATATTTTTATTTCAATAGTAATAGTAATAGTTTTATTTCAAATAATCAAATGAAACATTAAGAACAAACATTAAGACACAAAAAAACACTTGAAAAAGCGGCAAGGAATCTTGTATCGATGGAGGATATACCCTTATGTCTCGGCTTCAAACTCATTTGTGATCCACATTTTGGACATTTATACATCGATGAAATCATTCCCTCTTTCATACATTATTCTAACAACGCTTTCTTACCCATGACTGGTAAAACACTAAAATAGCCAACTGAATATTTATTTTTCGCATTCAAAACTTCAGCAAGAGCTAATTCCATAGTGAAATCAAGCATTTAGCAATAATATAAGCTAAGAAAACACCAAAAAAATATGCTACTCACAAACAGATGAAAGACAAAAATAAATGTACGTCTTACCTCCAGGGCAGATCCAACGGAAATAAAATCGTGAATCAAGTTTAAAATTATACCGCTATTTCAAACTCAAACAAATTATCGACCAATGAAAAGGCTAAAACAAAAGAGAAATAAATGAGCATGCGCGAAAAAGCGCCTCAAATTTTCTTCTCCGGAGGAGCGGAAAAAGAAACAGGGTTGCCATACAGAGCGCGCTAAGGATGAAGTAGGTCCGGGTTACCAATGCTGGCTAAATATTGATGCAAACATTTTAAAAATTAGGATCAGTCGGCGGACTCCCAAAATATGACCCATGGACCCCCAAGGTGTCCATGAACCACAGGTTAAGAAACACTGCTTTAGAGTCTGAAAGGCGTCGACTAGTCTAACACCTGGTGACAGAACTACCTTGTAGACCAGTCTACCAGGCGCCAAGGTCCATAAAAAGCAAAACAAGACTACCAGAAAAAACGTCTAGTAGTACAGGTAATTATGGTTCTTCGGTATTCTTGAAAATATCGAACTATTATTTATGTTTCTGAGTAATGGCGAGTAAAAAGCACCCCCTTTTACTTTTTGCCAAAATTCCTTAGTAAATTGTGTTGACTGTGTAATGTCATTCAGTGTCAAAAATGAAGTATCATCCATCACTACGATGCTGGTGTGAGAGACAGCTTTCGAGGTGTAACACCCCTTGTCGAAATGGAAACATTGTTTCCTTTGTGCTTTTCTAAGGTTGGAGAATGACAATTTTCGCTCGTTTTACGGCAGTGGTTTTACCAGCATCTGACTAGAGAGAGCAATTCACTTCACGTCTTTGAGACAAAAGGCATAGCATGTGTGCAAAAGCGAAGATGTCCCCGCTCGACAATAGGAAGCATTCGGAAAAACTTGTAACAAGCTTCAGAGGGTACAGAGGGTCTAAGTTGGCGTCAGTATCAAGCTTGCTGGCGACATTTAAAGTTTTTTTTAAATTGCAATAAGTATGTGAAGTCTCATTCGTTTAGATATATACTATGTAAAAATATTAATTAGATATATTTTCTTAAATAATTGTAAAGACAGTTTCAAATTAAAAATTAGTCTAAGGTTAATTAAATTTAATTTCGTGTAAAATTTGTAATAACCCATTACGCAGCCCTAGCAGGGGCGACTGGCCATTGGATGGTCCTGTGCATAGTCCAGTCAGCAAAAGGTTCAATCCAGAAAATAAATCCGGGAAAGCTGGAAATAATTTTAATCTATTCTAAAAAGTGTCCCCCCCCCCCTGTAAGATATATTTATTATGCACCCCTGTACCACTTTGCTTCGGCGTTGGCCACCATCTCTGAAAAATTGAGTTTGAAGTCATTTTTTTTGTAACTATCACCATACATATTAATTATAGAGAAAAAAGCTCAATTACAAATTATTTTTCAAGTAATTTCCAACAAAAATGTTATTTATATTTTTATCTGTGACTCACCTTTCAGACGCTAGAGTACTTTTTACAAATAAGTTACACCACAATTGAGAGAGAGATTTCTCTGTATGGTTTCCAAATAGTTGAAGAATAAATTTCTCACCTGCTTTAGCAAACTGGACTCTCAAAAAAAATTCCGGTGAAGACATAACTGATGAATCTCACTTAATCCAATTGATTTACACTACACATAAAATAAATCTATTCTAATAGACAAGACACATTTAATTTTAGCGTCTGCACACATTCGAGTCTTACAGAAAAACAGGTTCCCATTCATGTACAGTGTTTAATCCATTAGAATAGAGTTAAAGAACATTTGCCCATTTAAAAATATTATCTTCTAAAAAGGGATTACTATAATGCAACTCGGAAGCCTTTTGTAAATGCACTGCATGTCCTCAAAGAATAGTTTGCACAGCAAAGAAGGAAGCTTTTTTAAATTAACCCCACTTACCACATTTAAAAGCAGTGCCGTTACACCAAAAAACTATTGGGGGGTTGAAACGAGAAATTTCTCAACATAAAGATTCAAAATTCCCAACTTAACGACGTCGTGTACCAGCTCAGGTGTTGTCCGTTATCTGACCATAATTAAAAAATACAAAGCCCTGTTCCTAGGTCTTTCCTTCGAGATAGGCCCCAAACCTTCGCCAATATCTCAATGTGCAGTTCTAGTGCGACGTTTTTTAACCAAATGAAATTTAACGATTCGAGATTTCCAACTACACAGTACTAAAAATTCCCAGTTTCAACTTTTCGACATTTTTCAACTTTTTTTTTAATAGATTAGATTTAAACAGTTCTTTCGAAAGTATTGATTTGTTGCACCACACATATGTTCCAACGCAGTGTCCGTTCTGATTTCTAATTTAAGTTTAATCTTACAAGTTGGGCAATTTCTGATTCCTGGCTTTCATTTGTCAAGAATATAAATTTCCTTCAGGCATAAATTTTCTCAACTCGCGGATTTTTAAAACTCGAAATTCCCAACTTTTAAGGTTTCTAGATCATTGTGGGAAGTCATCCCCCCCCCCCCCCCCCCCCTCCGTTGCAACAGGCCTGTTTAAATAAAAGTCTATAATGAAACCTACTTGCTACACATTGTAAACATATGCCTTTTATTATTATGTACCCCGTCAATGGTTTTAAACCAACACTTTACTTTTCAAAGCTTGAAGGAACCTGGGGGATCGCAAGGTAACCCACACAAGAAATCGTCATTCAGCCCTGAGGACATCCATCTGTGCTACAACAGTGAATAGATGCGGCGTACTTTGTTACACTGAACACATGTGTAGGACGTTGTTACCATACGTGAACATGAGCAAATAGGTTTTGTGTAAGGTCTCTGACTTGTAGTAGAGGATTTTGGAATTGTAAATAAAAACGTTTAGAACTATCTGTACCAAGGCCGTAGCCAGGATTTTTTTTCAGGGGGTGGGGGTTATGGTTGAAAGTTTAATTCCCTTTGTTACGACAACACGAAGACAAACTTTTCCTTTATAATTTTCGTATAGTATCTAAACAATTTTCTAAATGATTTGTGATGCAGTTTCTACCTCTATATTTCATATAATGTTCATGCTAAAATATGCCGAATTGCAGTGTTTTGGATATTTTTTTAAAAATTTTACATTAAAACACATTTTAAATGCCTATTCTTCAAAATCCATTTTAGCCAATAATAAGTAGCAAAAAAAAGAAAAGAACTATTGTTTAAAAAAAAACCTCTAGTATAAACCGTTGCCCCCCCCCCCCCCCCCCCCTGTCTACGGGCCTGATCTGTACACAATAATAAAATTGAAAAATACGAGATTACTTAACTGAAAAGGCTTTTAATTTTTATAAAAAATGAAATCTGGAATTGCATTGCTCAATTTTTCTTAGAAATTCTATTTTTTTTATTCAAATATTTTATTTTATTTTTTTATTTATTTATTACGGTGTAAGATAAAAATAGACGGTTTGAACAAAAGTAAAGGCAAAAAAATTTCGGATATATCTAAGCGATTTCTTGAATTTTCATTTTTCCTAGTGGTTTCATACCAACTTATTTCTCCGCTAGCGTCTAAACGGTGAGTGATAGAAAAAAAGTGTACATTACATTTTTGTTGGAAATTACTTGAAAAATAACTTTGTAATTAAATTTATTTCTCTATAATTAATACCTAGAGAGATAATTACAATAAAAATTAATTATATACTTAGGTATTAATGCGATTTTGCAATTCTTCCAAGATGCCGTGACGGCCAACGCCGAGATGGTGCAATTGTGCAAAATTACACTGTTATAAATTGGTACTCAAAAATAAGTAAAATGTCCTCATTTTTGAGTACATTCGATTCTTATCAAACCTCCGAATACAGAAGTTTAAGTTTTGAAAAACACATGTATTCAAAATTGAGTATAATGAATAAAAAAAGAGCAGTTGCTTGCCTACATAGCTGCTTGCTTTCATAACTCACTTTCAATAAATATCGACAATTACAACCAAGACTTACCTAGAATCGAACCAGATCCTCAGGTACCGCAGCCAATTGACTTATCCGTTGTACTACTACAGCGACGTGAAGAAGTTATAAACAGAAGACATGTTAGAAAGGTGTGCCAAATGAATGGGGAATAAGATAATTGAATCGTAATTACTCAGTTTCCATTTAAGCAATCGACATCAAATAATGTGGAAATCCGTCTGCTGAACAACTCTTTTAAGTTTGCAAGTCGCTTTGTAAAATAACTTGAAAAGAAGCTGATATTAGCAATATTAAATCTCACTGCTCACTTTTAGGAAAGTACCGTTACTTAAATTTAAGTACGTTATGGCACATTTACAATGTAATTGTACTCAAAGAAAAAACCAGTAGAATCAGGTACTCATATTTTTTTTTTGTACACTGTGCCTTCCATATTTCTTTGCTCCACTTCTGCCCTGTAAATTAGTGTTCTATATAAATCAGGATTTTGTTTTTATAAATTCAAGTTCTGTTTATACAAATCTTCCTGAGTTTTATCAACGAAAACAGAAATAGCAATATATTCTCCTAGACATGCAGCGAGCCGTTCAGATAAGGCCTAACCGAGTTTTGTACTATCTTATAGGTCGTAAAATGTGTTATCTTTATGTTGGACATCATACCAGAGAGCTTCTTATCATTATGCGATTGAAGAATATCCTTTGATTTGCACAGGTAGAATTTTTTTTACAATGAAAGAAAAACCTTCCAGTGCACTGTTATTAAATTAACACGCATTCCTTCTTTATGTACCAAAATACCTACAATTACTTATTTTTAAGTACGATATTTCAGTACAATGTTAAAAACAGGTACTCAAAAATAATTAAAATGTACTCATTTTTGAGTACATTTGATGCTTATCATAGCTCCGACTACATAAGTTTAATTTTTGTACTCAAAAATGAGTTCAATGAGTAAAAATGAGTACGTTATGCTAGTTACATAGGCTGATTTCATAAATCACTTTCAATAAATATCGACAAATAAGACCAAGATTTACCGTAAACTAGACCTGCAGACAAAGCTGTCCACAGCTTTCGCCGTTAAGCTGCCAGGGCGACGTGAATAAGTTATAAACAGAAGAAATTTTAAAATAGGTGTGCCAAAAAATGTGAAGTAAAATATTTGAGTCGTAATAACTCAGTTTCCATTTAAGCAATCGACATCAAATAATGTAAAAAACCATCTTCTGAGCAATTATTTTAAATTTGCCAGGTCGCTTTGTTAAAATGGGTCGAACAGAAGCTGAGATTAGTATTATTAAATCACACTGCTCATTTTCGAGAAAGAACGATTACTTGAATTTGAGTACGTCATCGCTCATTTACGAAGCAATTGTACTTACTCAAAGAAAAACAAATATGTTCAGGTACTCATTTTTAAGTACCTTTTTTTTTACAGTGAAGTCCAAATACAAAAGCAGCTGAATGCTATTTTAATGTTTTTTATTAAATCGGAAGGGAGAAACTGCAGAAACTTAATTATTATCGATAAAATAATTAACAAATTGTAAAACTGAAGAAAATATTATTTTTTTCTTTTACTTAAATGAGTAAATTCTCCGAATGTTGAATAAGTTCTAATGCAGTGGTCACTCTAGGCGATTTTTGAAGGGCGGTCCGCCCTTCCTGCCCTTTTTAATTCTCAATAGCGCCCTCATGCCCCTTTTTTCAAAAATGCCGACCTTCTTGCCCTTTTCAGTCAAGCACAATCGTCCTTGCTTCCCTAGCTGTCTTTAAAAAAGGCATTGATTGAAAAAAATGTGTGTGTAAATTGGAATTAAGTGACTTATGACCGTAGAAAACCAAACTACTTTTAACTACACGGGTTGTACAATCGTGGTCATTCCTCAGTTATTTCGAGCACGGGGCATTCCACGATTCCTATTGGTTGCCCGGTACCCGAAATGTTATAGAGTGATAAAAGTGAAGATGGTTTGGTTACAATATTAGGCCTTTTATTACCAAATTTTAGATTTAAGTAGCCTTTTCATCAGTTTTGCAAAGGGTCTGATTAGGGCTACTTACAGATTCGGTTTGTAGCGAAAACATTTTTAAGTGTCAAATTTTGGATTTTAAGTAGTAACTTCATAAAGTGACATCAATTTTGTACGGGTCTTTCTTTCAAAATAAGCCCGAATCGTCACCAATTGCCCAATATGCAGCTCTAGCGCAATATCAATCAACAAATCGGAACTTTTTTGGTCACGGGTGGACACGCTCATCTCAAACTTTTTTTTTTTAAAAAGTGCCCTTTTAAAAACAAGAAGAGCCTTTTCAAAAACGGGGTGCCCTTTTACAGCCAACAGCGCCCTGCCCTTTTTTATTTCTAGAGTGAACACTATCTAATGTAAATGAGCGGTTCTTAAATTTTTTTTCTCTCGTGTACCCCTTAATAAAACTGTAATTTATGAGTACACTCCCTTCTCACCTATTCCTATACGCATAAAAAAAATTGTTTTTGTTAAATAGTATAATGTTTTTATGTTAGCTGACAAATTAGTCAAACGACTCGAATTGACGACTTATAGGATTTTATTTTAAATTTTAATTATTACTTTTATTTATTTTTATATTAGGTGTTTTACGCCATTACTATTATTATTATCGCGTACCCTCAACCAGACTGCCAGGAGTACGCGTACCACGGATTGAGATTATAATATGCTGCACCGTTTGCTAAACTATCACCAAGTTATACCAGTTTATTCTTTGGATAAAGTGCGTCTTGGCTTTAATTTGCTGTGGAAACTTACTAAATATTTATATGACAGGTATTTTTCGATGCGAATGCAATAACAATAGTATCACAAAATAAAAAAAATTGGGAAAATGGTTTAGCAAAATGAGTAAATACCGAATTTTTAATACATTAATAGCATTCATGGAAATTCTTTAAAACATGGGCATTTGGACATAGTAAAAGAAAGTTTTGTAGTATATTAAAACATATAATTTTTGGTTAAGTATTTATGCCAGCAGGCTGTTAATTTTATGTCTCACTTTTATTAAAAATTTGAGGCAGTTTATTTACAAAATCCGTTTACGTTTATTCTGGCTGTAATTTACATTTTATTGTTCTGTTTTACTGAGGTTAAAAATGCAAACTGCTAATTAGATACACAAGTTGTTGATCGAAGATATTGAAAAGATTTAGCTTAAACGATACATTGGAACGAGCATTTGGAAATAGTCAAATCAAAATTACAATACAGGGTAAAGGAAAATTCGGAAGGTTTTGAAAGTTAAATCGTGAGGGTTTATGGTTAAATTTTTGAATTTGGTCATCTTTAAAAAATTTTGCTATCTGTTGTTGCCTTTTTCACTTCCATACGGCTTCAGAATATTTCAATATCAAGTTAATTCAGAAGTTATTGATTTAAAACTCCAATTTAATGAAACCCTTCTTGATGAAATTAAAAAAAAAATACTTAAATGAAAATCACAGCTCTTTGTTTATTATTTAATTTAATGTGTTTTCCTTAGATAAAAAAAATCATAGTTTTATGTAAATACTTATTCCCATAAAATACCTGTTATAATACACATTATCTTTCAATAATAATGACAACAGTAATTAAAATTTCATCGATTAAAGGAAGCACTGAAAACTAAAATATAATTATAGTCATTTCCCGAATAAATTGCGGCATCCGTGTTTAAAAAAAAATTGGGTATGTACAGACCGCGCTGTATTGGGGTTTACTCGATACAAGGTTGAAAGGGGGAGAGGATAAATGGCCTACATGGTTGAAACGGCCTACCTTCCTTTACACAATGATATGTCATTTATAGATATAGGTTGATTCCACGTTGAATGAATGATAGCGGTACACTCCTTTTCACCTGGTACAAACCCAAGGGTGGAGGGATTAAAAATCGGCACATAAAAAACGTCTGAATTTCGTCTATACGATAGTATATTATTTATATCCATCAGCTGATTCCACTTGGAGTTAAGGATTTTAAAAACGTCGTTTTTATCATGGGATTTCATGCAACTATGTGTACCCATACCGAAAGGAAATTCAATTAATTTTTAAAAATATGTTTGTGCAGGAATGTTTAATTTTTAAAACTCCATACCTTATGAGAGATAAACTAGAAATTATTTGATTTTTATCGGTGTATTAGCAACGAAGTAGTAGTATATATTTTTACATTTCGAACTTCTGTCTAATTAAACATAAAAATATTTTAAATTATAAAAAAAAAGCTCTATCACTTTTTAAAGAGGAATTCTAAAATGGTATATGCGATTATCCCAGGGAGGAGGGGGTAAATGTATATATTTTCAGTTATTTGTCGTTATTTTATTTACCTCCGTGCGAAGAACGGGTACTTTTGTTAGTATTGATATAAAAGTCCGATTGTTTGAATTTTTGGATATAACTAACTCTGAATTTCGGCTACTCATTCGAGAAATCGAAATATTAGCGAGTGGATTTTTATATTAAAAGATAGGTAGGTTTATTTACGTAAAATATAATTGGTTATTAATAAGTGAGTTTGCAGTAACTCAATTCCAAAGCACTTAGTATCATCAAAATAGCATAGATTCGATCCATCAGTGACGTATACACTCTTAGAAATAATACTTATTTTAGAGAATTCTTTGATCGTGAAGCGATTAACAATCGTCTCGTCATTGAATCACGTGACTTTTGATTAATCAAGAATCCTCAAATTTTGAAGGAAAGTCATTTATTCAGATTCCTTTTCTTGGTCTTCAGCTCTTATTTGGTTCCAATACTTATATTGTCAGAATTCAATCTAGTCTTCTTGGCCAAGTGGATAAAGTGTTGTGCATTTGAACGAGAAGTCCATTTTCGTCGATATTGAATTTATTATATTATTTAAAATCTTCCTCATTTTTGACGAAATAAATTTCGTTATGAAAACGACAAACAGAATTTCCTCAGTTTTCAGAAATATTTAATCGTAGCAAAAACCGGCGCCTGTTTCGTTAAAAATCGGTAATTAAAAATAAATAAAATGTACTCATTTTTGATTGCATTCGATGCTTATCACAACTCCGAATACATAACTTTCATTTTTGAAAAAGACAAGTACTCAAAAATGAGTTATAAGAGCAGAGAATAAAAAGAGCAGTTGCTTGCCTACATAGGCTGAATTAAAAAAAAACTTTCAATAAATCTCAACAATTCCAACCAGGACTTCCCGGGAATCGAACCCCATCCGTCTACCTGATGTCGTCCGCACCGAAGCCCAGGACACTATCCGTTGTACAACCAGAGCGCCGTGAAGAAGTTATGAATAGAAGAAACGCTAAAAAGGCGTGGCAAAAAAATGGGAAGTAAGATAATTGAGTCGTAATAACTCAGTTTTCATTTAAGCAATCGACATCAAATGATATAGAAAACCATCTTCTGAACACTTATTTTAAATTTGTCAGGCTTGTCAGGTTGTTCAGATGGCTTGAACAGAATCTGAATTAGCAATATTAAACCATACTGCTCATTTCTGTGAAAGTACGATTACTTAAATTTGAGTACATCATCGCTCATTTACGATGCAGTTGTACTCAAATAAAAACGTCCTTGTACTCATTTTTAAGCACATTTTTTTTACTGTGTACTTCTTAGAAAACTTATTATAATTGTTAATTATTTGTCTTTTTTCTTTAATTAATTCGGATGACTGGAAGATGAATTTTTTTTATAATACTTTTTCGCTTCCAATGATATTACAGTTTTTTTTTTTTCATGAAGACTATAGGTAACTTATTACCTTTATCAATACAGTCCTATATGTATGCGATACAAAATGTAATGCGAATTATTCTCTTTGAAACGTCTTTAATAATCTTATCTAATCTGCAACATTTTTCACTTTTCATGCTGCGAACCCCTTTTAAAGGAAGTATATCTTATTGCCTTGGAAAAGCAATTTTTGTAATGCCCTCTTTCAAGGTATATTTTTATTTTAAAAATTACGTTTTTATCTTAAATTTTTTAAAACAATGAAAGTGCAAAATGTCGACTACTTTTTTTTTTAAATTACAGCAATTTGAAATTTATTAACCAAATTTGTTAGCAATTTTAAGAAAGTATAATTATGACTATCCTATTCCCAGGCTTTCACTTACACTTAAAATGTTCATATTTTTGTTCGTTTTTGTCTTATAACTGGGCACGTTTTTGTCTTATAACTAAATAAATTTTCACAACTTAATGATTCGAAATTCTCAACTCAAATATTTAAAATTCAAAAGTGCTGAAAATTCCCAGTTCCAACTTTTCGACATTTTTCATCTTTTTTTTGTAAATATATTTTAGGTAATATTAAACAGTTCTCTCACAAGCATTGTTTGTTGCACCCATATTCCAATGCAGTGCCCGTTCTGAGGTCTAATTTAAATGTAATCTTACAAGTTGGGCAATTTCTATTCTATCCTGTCTTTCGTTTGTTAATAATATTAATTTTCTTCAGGCATAAGTTTTCCCAACTCAGGGTTTTTAGAAGTTGAAATTCCCAACTTGCAGAGTTTTCAGATTATTGGGTGGTTCGGACTAACCCCCCCCCCCTGGTGCGACGGGCCTGACCTGGGGTGAGACAATGTTTAAAAGCTTCATTGGATTATTGAAAAAAAACCAGTGAGCAGTTGAATAGATAGTTATGTTGCTGGAACGGAATGCAAAAGAAACTTCTTTTATCACAGGTGTTTTAGAAGAAGACAATTGAACTCAAGTGAGGTTGCCGTACAGTTTAGGTGCTATAGAATAGAATCCCTTTGTAACCCTTCCCTTGCAAGGAATCCACATGCTGATCCACGCGAGTCAGGTTATGACCTGTGACCTCAGTGCCTGCTACTTGAAAAAGGAAAATCTGTACCCGAAAAGTAGTCAGATGTTTCTTGGTCCAGGTGGGTGAATTGAAGATGGGCAACCCTCTATGCACGTGCAAAGTCTGTAGTGAATATAATGGCGCGCGGATATTGTACTTCACTTGTTATTTTTAACAAAAGATTCCCATTTAGATGTACTTCTTTCCACGACATCTTGATTTGTTTTTCACAAAGCACGGTACTTTTTTGAGGGGGGTACTAAACTGATGAAGTACTCTTGAAAAGAACTTGGGATGCAGACTTTGCACGTGCGTCGGGCGTCTGGTAAAAAGGTCGCTGTGAATAGTTAATTGATCGGAAAGATCAAAGTAATGAGTCTGACTATCATCGGTTTTTTCCTCTGAGTTTCGACACCTTTTAGCATCCTAATTATTGTTTAGGGTAAATGTTTCTGTCGCTTGCAGACTCAAAGAACATCTGTAACTTTTGATGACAACAAGTCAGTTTAACAGTGTATTTTGCAGGTGTATTGGGCAAGTGGCGGTGATTAGGGGCCGGGGAGAAAGGAAATGTGACAGCACCGGGTCCGCTGGGGGGGGGGGGGGGGGGGGGAGGGGGCAATATCAAATACTGCTCGTAGAAAACAATAGTTTTTTGTACACTGTAAAAAAGAGGACTTACTCAAGTTTAAGTTATCGTACTTTCGCAAAAATGAGCAGTGTGGTTTATTATTGCTAATCTCAGCTTCTGGTCAAGCCATCTTAACAAAGCCACCTGACAAAATTAAAATATTTGTTCAGAAGATGATGTTCCACATTATTTGATGTCGATTGCATAAATGGAAACTGAATTATTACAACACAATTATTTTACTTCCCATTTTATTGAAAACCTCTTTAAAAAAATTTCTATTTATAACTTCTTCATGTCGCCCTAATAGTACAACGTTTAAGGCTCTGGACAGCGGTGTCTGCAGATCTGGGATCGATTCCCGGTAAGTCTTAGTTGTAATTGTCGATATTTATTTAAAGTGATTTTTGAAGACAGCCTATGCAGGCTAGCATCTGCTCTTTTTATTTATTTTTTACCCATTGTACTCATTTCTAAGTACATGTCTTTTTCAAAATTTAAACTTATGTATTCGGAGCCATGATAAGCATCGATTGTATTCAAAAATGAGTACATTTTACTTGCTTTTGAAATTAACTGATTTATTAAAATTTCAAAATTCAATTTAATTGGATATGATTTTTTTATGATGCAAAATTCTTCTAAAAGATTTAAAAAAAATTATCATATGAGCCGTCTAGTTTCAAAACCAGATTGATCCATTTTCATACACGATTGACAGTCACGTACTTTAGGATCGAAAGCCATGACTCTGAATGTACTTTTAGACTGTCCGCTTGACAAAGAGAATATAAAAAAAATCGAATTTGCGAAAAATGTGGATCTATCTCGTTTTGAAACTAGACGGCTCATACGTAATCAACACAGTCTATGTATCTACTAAATACATTTTAACGTTTTTAATGAACTAATGTTAATTTTTCACAAACATTGATATTTGTAACTTTGTTAAACAATACAGGGTGTTTTTTACGGGAATTCAGTGGGATTTTTGGTGAATAAGTGAAATCAGAATAAGTTCCTAAAAAGTTTATATAAAATCAAGTTTGTCCAAAATGAAAAATTATAACTTTATACCGTCTACTTCAGAGTTTCCGATTAGGTGGTATGCGGACCCCCGAGAGTCCGTAGGTAGGTGTTAGGGGAGCCGTTAAATTTGGCAGAGTCATGCGAGGGGTCGACCATACATTGCATAACACACATCTAGGAAAAAAGATTTTCTTCATTGAATTATGTTGTTTGTAGGTCTTTTGCGTTAATACAAATATAATTTAAGTTAAAACTTAATTTAAGTAAGAAAAAAAAACGTGTCAAAACAAACAATTTTCAGAATTGCGACATAAAATAATCTTCCCTTTATTTGCGTTATGTAATATATGGACGACCCCTCACACGACTCCGCCAAATTTACCGTTGCCAAATTTACCTACATCCGGATGTTAGGGGGGAGAAGGGGTTCCAAGGAATCATTATGAAAAAAATGGTAAAAATGCATTGATTTCAAGAGTAAAAATGCAGCCGAGATTAGGAACCAAAAAGAAAAATTTCACTGTTCGAAAATCAGTTCAGTAACTATTCTAAATGACTACACTCAGCATAGCTACTTCTTACTAAATTTACCTAAAACAAACTCACGTAAAAATATTTCTGCATTAAAAAATGTAGAAGGGTGAATTTTTAAAGTGGTTTATTTAAAATGTTCATTGGGAATAAGTTTTTTAGAGATGGTGCCGCTTGAAGCAGACGCCCCTGATTTCGAGGATTTTAATCCGGTATTGATTAAGAGCGTTCATTTATTACGTCACGCTATTTTTCCTTTTGTAGCCCTTTCTCCCCTCACGCGTGACCTTCATCACACACTGTCACGTTAGCCTTTCCTTTCTCCTTCCTCATATCACGTTACGATAAATTTTTGCGATTAAAAAACAGTCATTAAAATTTCAACTCTGTGCATTTTAACATACATCCCATTAGAGTGATTTGGAATTCTATAAAAAGTGACTTATATCAAAGTGTGTGAGACATTTTTCAGCGTTTTTTCTACAAAGTATTGCTACGTCGCGCAACCGCAAAGACCCCCCCCCCCCTCTCCCTTCCCTCACGTCATGCAACCTTTATGATATATCCTCAAAGGATGTGTGAAGTAATATATAAACGGCCCTTTAGAAAATATCAAGATTAATTTCTAAAAATACAACAATGTATTAGAAAAATCAGTATAAAGAACAAATAGTCAATAAATGGCAAAATTTTTCTTTTACATTCTTTGCTAATTACACAGAGAATGTCATACATATAAAAGCAAACGAAGTCAGACAATTTTTTAGAAAGAAAAGAAGCAATACTGTTCTTGTGAATACCAGATTATTGTATTAAATAACGTTTGATTAAAAATCAGTTCGACTGTTTGTTTACCTTTGATTTTAAGAATGCATCCACAGAGTAAAATAAAGCATTTCCAGCACTAAAAAAAAAAAGCTTAAAACTTTCATTGAAATTGTAAAAATTGAAGGTTTTATGTACGTAAATTGAGTTTTCTTTTTAAGATCTAATAAATTTCGTAATAATCGATCGAATAAAATTCGTCTAATAAGATCGTTTCAATTTCCATAACACATGTCAAAAACCTTTTTAAAAAACTGAAAAAAAAAAACTTCAATTTTTCAGCATTGAAATTATTGAAGAGAAAATACAGATTTACTAATAATTTTAGGCTGGAAAGTTAAAAACTTAATTTTGTTTTGTTTTTTGTTTCAGTGTCTGTCAAAAATCTTCAATTTTACAATTTTGATGTAGGTTTAATACTGACTTTATTTTTTAAATCTATAAGCCTAATAAAAACTTTTAAAATGCTGAGAAAACAAAAGTTTTAATAATCTCTTCCTCGCTTTTATGTGTGAAAATCTAGCCACTTTACTTATCACCCCCACCTCATTCATTAATCATCATCAACGCATCCATCTGATAATTACAAAACACCCCACTTTCCCACGTTTTCGGCCTATCGTCAAAAAACCGCCATCACCCATCAATTAATACCTCATGTTACAAAAAATCACTTCATTTCCTGTATGAGCTTTCTCCTTCCCAAAAACCATCCTCCCAAAAACCAGGACTCGAACACAACCCTCCCGGGCAGCCGTAAAAAGACCTTTGCTGCTCGCCGCGGACTGCAAGGGGGGTCAGCTTCCAACCCCTCGTAAAAATAGCCGTCAGCACCTTTCTCTAAATGGCCCGACTCTCAACACAATGCGGACGGCATCCTTTTTTGTCTCGAAGTGACGGGGCGACTTGGCGACAAAGATTTGTCACGGGAGAACGCCAAGCTTGTCTTCTTTTTTTGCTGTTGGCTTTTGGAGTGTGTGCATCTTGATTCGTAGTTCTATTCTTTGGTCGTGATACGCAAACAACGTTGTTTCCCCAAGTCCCGAGTTGTATGAAGTTTTGACCCACGTGCAACAGGTTGAGTTCTCAGGTAAGCGAATGCATTTATCATTTTTAATGTTGTTTGTTGGAGTTTGTCAGGGTAAATATGTGTTTAGTCAAGGTGTATAGTTTTTTTTATTTTTGCTGCGATTTTTAATGGTTAATTTTAGTGACTTGGGAGATTTTTAACCATTTTTTTCCTGCGATTAGTAAAATGTAAAGGCGACGTTTTAGTTGTAAATTTAAGGTTTTTGTTTGTGAATTGATTAATCGGATTTTTGCATGTTTTTACTCTCAAATATTTGATTTTAATGGATTAATTTTTTCATCAAATTTTCATTTGATAATTATTGAGGTTCTTTGCCTTTTTTAATTGCTTATGCTATGGTGTTTGGGTTTTATTAATTTCTACGCTGTTTTACATAACTACTTCTTATCTTAAAATAATTAAGGACTTATGAAAATAATAGAATGTTCTTACTCCACTCAAACCGAACTCTTACAAATGAGTATCTAAAATTAGATTTAAGTAATTTTACCTTGACATTTTTGTTTGAGAAATTTTAGGTTCTTTGCATTTTTTTATTTTATTGCGTATGTTATGGTGTTAAGGTTTTATTAATTTTCGAAGCTGTGTTTTACATAACTAGTTTTTATCTTAAAATAATTAAGGACTTATGAAAATAATATAATATTCTTACCCCGCTCAAATCAAACTCTTGCAAATGAGTATCTAAAATTAGATTTAAAGTAATTTTACACTGAAATTTTTATTTGAGAAATTTTAAGGTTCTTTGCATTTTTTTTCTTCTTTTATTGAGTATGTTACGGTGTTTTGGTTTTTATAATTTTCAACTCTGTGTTTTACATAACTAGTTTATATTTTAAAATAATTTAAGAATTATGAAAATAATATAGAATATTCTTACTCCGCTCAAACCCGAACTTTTGCAAATGAGTATCTAGAATTAGATTTAAGTAATTTTATCAAGAAATTTTCATTTGAGAAATATTAAGGTTATTTGCATTTTTTTCCTTCGCGTATGTTATGGTGTTTTAGTTTTTATAATTTTCAACGCTGTGTTTTACATAACTAGTTTTAATCTTAAAATAATTAAGGACTTATGAAAATAATAGATTATACTTACTCCGCTCAAACCTAACTTTTGCAAATGAGTATCTAGAATTAAATTTAAGTAATTTTTTCATGAAATTTTCATTTGAGAAATATTGAGGTGCTTTGCATTTTTTTTTTCTTCCATTGCGTATGTTATGGTGTTTTGGAATTTAAAAATTTCCACGCTGTGTTTTACATAACTAGTTTTAATCTTAAAATAATTAAGGACTTATGAAAATAATATAGAATATTCTTACTCCGCTCAAACCCGAACTTTTGCAAATGAGTATCTAGAATTAAATTTAAGTAATTTTTTCATTAAATTTTCATTTGAGAAATATTAAAGTACTTTGCATTTTTTTCTTCCATTGCGTATGTTATGGTGTTTTGGATTTTATAATTTTCAACGCTCTGTTTTACATAACTAATTTTTATCTTAAAATAATTAAGGACTTGTGAAAATATTAGAATGTTCTTACCCCGCTCATACCAAACTCTTTATATAAGTATCGATAATTATAAAATAGTAATTATCGTCTATATAAATACGTTGTGATGAGTTATTGTGCTATGGTAGTATAATCAAGTTATGTATCTGAATAAACAACTTAAGGATTTTTGTAATATTATTTTAATTTAGACATTGCAATATCTTAAATTAATATTCTATATTATTTACTTTTACTTTATTATAAATATCTGAAATTACATCAGTTAGTAGATAAAAATCCCCAACATTTCTTTTTACCATTAAAAAATATTGATTACTCAATCGTCAATTATAAATAATTATTATAACCTAAAGATACTATATTTTTGTAAATTAATTAACCTTAGTATTTAACATTATACACATTATTTATGCTGTGCAAATATTATAGTTAATTAATGATATTTAACATTTTATAGATTAATTATTAATAATAGTTATCTTAATTTTTTTTCATATTTTCATAAGGTTTATATCATATTGTTACCGTACCTTGTTAATTTTGAAATCATGCATACTTTAATACACTTTTCACTTTACATACTTTAACACACGTTCAATTAATAATAATTTATATATATTGGTTATTTTAGAGTAAAAAGAAATTTCTTAAACAAAATCCCTTATTATATTTTTATAGTTGATGTTTAAATAAGTTATAAATAATATTTATTGCAAACTAAAGAAATTAAATTAATTATACTTATTACCACCACAAAATATTCTTAGATTCAACCATTTACTTCTCTTTATAAATTATGTCCTTTTAAACTACTAAAAAAATATTTTAATCATTTTTTTTTAATTTTTTAATAAACTTTACCATTTTATGGTTTTTGAAGAGTTGAAGAAAAAGTATTAGATAAATTTGATTTTTGTCAATTTTGATTACTTTCTGTCATCAAAATTGAACTTCGGGCGCATGTGTATTTTTTTATTAATTCTATACGCGCGTGCGTTTCAAACTGCGGTTTTGCGGTAATATAAATATTTTATGCTAGAGTACTTTAAATCAACTTTCACCTTCAAGTATTGCTCTCTTATCAACCTTGAACCAACTTCTTTCTTGAAGTAATTATTTATTTTATTATTCATTTAATATAAATTAAAACATTCTTATAGGATAATTATAAATCAACATTGGCATGCATGTAAATAATTAAATAAGAAATAAATCGGCAAGCAAACTCATGTAAATCTCTCTCATCTTCATACATTGAATTTTGATTTTAAAAACTTGATGCTTTTGATATTAACTCTAGGCTAACAAAGTTTTGTTCCGATGACAAAAACAACACAAGGTGAAGTGTTGACGTCACTGATATCCCAATATGATTTCAGGATTAAAATACATATTTCAGCTGCTATCATTTGAACTTTCTGTTTTTGTTCGAAATGCGTGAAAAATTCAGTTTTACATTTCATTTTTTGCTTTAATTGCGAACAAAAAATATATACCTCTTCCCCTACATTTTTTCATTCATGATTATTTTATTTTAATTCACTTAAATAACAGCTATTCAATTGGAAATATTCCGCGATCACAAATTACTGGGCAATGGGCATTGTTTGTCTGTTATATTTAACTGCTTTGGCTTAATGAAACATTATTATTCTTACCCAACGACTTCGCTTATATTTTAAGCAAGTCGCTTAGCTTCAGGAGCCTAAACTATGACCATCGAACAATGTGTGACCATCCTGTAATATTTAAATACAATATTTATCATCTTGAAAAAAAAATAGTAGAGGCTGATTTATTTCATTTTGATAAAGTGTCAACGGAATACAAATTTAACGTGATTGACACTGACTATGTCGGTCTAGGGTGTACCCTTCTGGATTCCTGAAAACTCTTATCATTTGTTTTATTCTTTCATTTAAAATTTATATAAATGCCTTCATTCACTTTTCCTTTTCTAATGAGTCTCTAACATTTATACATATTTAAAATGAAGCATCTTTCCATTTTCATAATTTATCAGTTTTTACGAAAATTCAAAATTAAATTAATTAACAATAATGATAGTAGAAGATTGTCCATTTGTTAATTTTTTTTATTATGCTTGAACTTTTTAGTTTTATGTTTACCCCCCGTTATTCAACTCGAAATATTTATTTTATTACATAGAATCTTCAATTTATATACTAAATAAAATATTTAGTATTATTTAATAAAAATAAATATTTCCGAATGTTTTTTTTTTTGTTGTTTTATGTGTCAAATACTTTTTATCTTATTGAATAATTTTTAAATATATTAAAATCATTTATTAAGTGAAATGCTAATCAAATCAATTCAATCAGTGTAACTTTCAGTAATCAGTATAATTTTTTATACAATTTCAAGTTTTAAATTACGTTTTCAGAAAAAGAAATTTAGTGCATATAAATATAGATTTATTTATCTTACCGAACGGTCAAAACATATTAGCATATCTTCATATTATTGCTATAAATACTTTAAAATGCGATATATAATGCATTCCAATGTTATGTAACACAAAGCCACCTTATTCTAATTAACATTTATGGATTCGGAATATATTGAAAGTAAAAATATTTAATTTTTCAATTTGTCCCAAAAGAAACAATTAAAAAAATATTTTAAAAATCTGGAATATTGAAAATTATTATTAGATTAGCAAAACTATGATTAGGAAAAATTACTAATTAAATAAAAAGTTAAAAAGAATTTTTGAGAAATGTTTTTGAAGAGGTGTTTTTATTATTGGTTTGGATTATATTAATTTAGGATTTTTTGTAAATCCAAAAAATTTCATTTAAACAGCTTTTCTTAGCGAATAACTTTAGCAAATTTAAAAACGGTATTTTAACTTTTTAATCAAATTTTTTCAGTTTAAATTAATAGAAATTTTCAAAGTATATATAAAATAATCTTTCTAAAAAAAAAAGGAAAACCGACTTTAAGGAAATTTTTTTTAATTTTAAGAACGAGTTGAAAAAAAATTAATTATTTAATATCAATTTTATACTTATTAGAACTTTTTGAAATTGGTGCCAATTTACAAAAGTCATTGTTAAACAACTTCTGTTAAACAAGGCAAATATTATTAAATTGTTTAAAAAAAACTTCGGTTAATCGACATTTCCGGATATACCACAGCCGGATAACCGATTTTTTTTTTATGCAGATTTTGCCTAAGTAGATTTTTCTCTATTCAACAAAAAAAGAATTTTCGAAATTGGACAATATTTTTTTTTCAAACGGACCGGTTAATTGATAATTCCCGATAGTTAAATGCCGGATAACCGGATTTTTTTTTTCAAATTGCTCCCAAGTGAAACATCCCCTATCCAACAAAAAAAATTGCACAAATATCTCTCGACTTGGCGCGCGTTGGCGGTTTTAATTAAAGTTTCTGGCGGTTTTATTTTGGTGTTTTGGTTGGCGCGCTGTTCAGTCGGTTAAAAAATAATGTTAATGATTTCAATAAGAATATTATATAATCTATATTCTATCCTTTTACTCTCTGCAGAATAGAAATCTTCAAAAGTAATGAAAAAATGAAAAAAAAAAGCCCAACTTGCAAATGCTTTTAAAAACAACCCTGGATTCACTGATAAAAAACGTATTTTACGACTAAGCGACACGGTTTAAAACACAAAGCAGAACTCCAAATACCTTCACAAAATATTTTTTTTCTTCCAAACCACGAAGCTTAGAGAAATCGTGAAATTGAATTTCCAAATCAAGACAAGAAAGTCTAAGATAGTTTTTATGTATCCCATACAATGGCATCTGAAAGTCTAATTCGTATCTCTCTTCCAATGGTAGAACCATTACTCCTCAGCGCAAGGTCCCCATTGTACTACACATACTACCTTTGATTTATGGGCCTTGGGACTGAAACGCAGCGAATGGCTGCAGAAACAATTGGGCAAACTCACAGGATAAAGAATTAGTGATGACGTTTACGGGACTTCGGAATTTTAGATAGCTTGTTTTATTAGTGGGATGCTCAGACGATTCTCTCTTTTGAGGGGTTGCTTCATTTTCCAGGCTTTGCGCTTATTACTAATTCTTCCGTTAGATTGTAGCTATTTAATGTATGTTTCTCTTATTAAGTTTTCTGTCTTCTTTTTTTTTATTAACTTTTTCTTTTTTTTTTATTAACTTTTTCTTCTTTTTTTATTAACTTTTTCTTCTTTTTCTATTAACTTTTTTCTACTTTTTCCCTTCTTTTTCTGTTAATTTTTTTATATTACCTATTTATTTTCTTTTATTCTATTAACTATTTATCTTTTTTTCTATTAACTTTTATTTTCTTCTTTTTTTTTTATTAACTTTTTTTTTTCGTTTTATATTTTTTCTTCTTCTTTTTCTATTAACTTTTTTCTTCTTTTTGTATTTTTTTCCTTCTGTTTCCTGTTAACTTTTTTCTTTTTTTCTATTTTTTTCCTTTTTTTCTATAAACTTTTTTCTTCTTTTTCTATATTAACTTTTTTTCTATTTTTTTCCTTCTTTTTCTGTTGACTTTGTTTCTATTAACTATTTATCTTTTATTCTATTAACTTTTTTCTTCTGCTTTTTTTATTAACTTTTTTCTTTTCCTTTTTCTATTAACTTTTTTTTATTCTTTTTCTATTTTATTTTGATTTGTTTGAATTAATTTGAGGTATAAAACGCAGAAAAAAATAATTTTGTATGATAAAAATTGCTTTTACTATATGTGGCAAAGTCATTAATTAACAGAAGTCAAAGTTCATCATCCATTAGTAAATTTTCTGACTTATTGTTAGTGTTATTATTGTTATTTTGAGAAATTGGGAAGTCATAAATGTCGTATTTTTTTTTTGAAGAATTAGGCAGTCGAAATTTTATTTAGAATAAGCTCTGAGAAGTCAATAAAGATTACGTGCTGGCCTAGTGGACCCCCGTCTTTAATTAACTGCACATAAATTATATGAAATTAGCCTATGCATTAGGGAAAAAACTTACCATTTTGAAACGTTTATGAAAACAGCCATAATATAAAACAAATTTAATTTATTTTTAATGCATAGTAAATTTAACGTGCGATGTTTTCCAGTAATAGGTTTTTAGTAATAGAAATAATCTTTTAGTCATATTGTGTCTTTAGTATTGAATTTCCCAAATCAGGCCCTTCCTGTATCGTCAATACATAAAAAATGGACTTCGCAATTAAATGTATTAGTAATATCTTTAAAATTACATTGTTTTATACTTTCAATTATTTGCCACGTCAACTGTTTATATACAAATACATGCAGTTATTTTAACCCTCAGAAATCAGGAACATTGCTTAGCGGTAGAGAACACCAGTGAAAAAAACACTTTATACCATTTTTTCAATTCTTTAACTAGAAAATTTAGATACAGAATAAACTCTGTAAACTAATCCTGTATTTTTTGTATTTTTTTTGTGCAAGGTTGTACCATTATTCTAGGAAATCCTCGATCCGTCATTGACAGATTTCTTTTTTAGCAGGGAAATTTATTAGTGGCCCCGTCCCATTTATTGACAATTCACTGATTTTCAGGGTTTTATAGATCAAAACCGCATAACAATTGTTCTTCTCGGCACAATTAAGGGCAAACAATAGAAAAGGATGTTTATCTATCCGAATTTTTATATATTTTAAATCAATACTTAAAAAAAAAAACTTAAATGAAAAATAAGCGCCTGGTAAAAAAAAGTAAAACAGGAAAGTGAAAAAAAGTGCAACAGGAAAGGTCAATCGATATTTGATATTTCAGGATCAAGCTACACATTCTAGCAATTATATAATTACAATTTTTATGCAACTCAATTAATATAGCTTTCTTTAAAAAAAAATAGCTTATCGCGAAGTGTTGAATTTACGAGATCAACTCAAGTGTTGTCGTCGTCATCTGACCCTAGTAAAAAATTACTAGGCAATACTACTTTATCCCACGGAATGGTTCCCAAATTATCAGAAATAACTCATTGCGACGTTATCACCCTAAATTTCTCCAAAATATTTTTATTTACTCCACTCAACTGAACCGGGGGAGTGGGCATGACCCCTCCCCCCAATAATCTGTAAACCCTGAAAGTTGGAAATTTCAACTTCTAAAAATCCCAAATTGGGAAAATTTATGCCTGAAGACAATTAATATTACTAACAAATGAAAGCTAGGGGAGATTAGAAATTGTCCAACTTGTAAGATTACATTTAAATTAGACCTCATAACGGACACTGCATTGGAATATGGATGCAACAAATCAATGCTTGTGAGACAACTGTTTAATATTACCTAATATATATATGTATATAAAAAAAGATGAAAAATGACAATAAGACGGAAGTAGGAATTTTCAACACTTTTGAGTTGAGAATTTCGAATAGTTGAGTTGAGAATTTCGAATCGTTAAGTTGGGAAATTTCTTGTTTTCAACCCATCCAAAATATTTTGTGTGTAACAACACTGGGACTACCTAAGTTGAGCCTAAAGCAGTTGAATATTTTATACATATCATAGCTTCCGCTTCAGGTTCAACTTAGGTTGTCCCCGAGTATAGAACATCATGAAACAAGCGTTCGATGTTCGAAATAATATTTTCCCCAAAGAGAATCGCAAGTAGTTTGTAACTGACCCTAGTTAAGTCCACATAGTCCTCTACTAGCCTTTTTTTATTCCCTAAGCGCAGTTAATGTATTAATAAATGTCATTTTTCTTTGGCCTATTAAAAATTCCCATAACTCTAATTAAGATAAATTGTATTCAATTTTTATACCCTCAATAACCATTTTGTCGACTAAGTCAGACATGGCAATAACTGACTGCAGTTATAACATACCTCGGTTCATCACTCATGTATTCTTCGTATGGGCCTAAGCAACATTTACGACTTACTAATTGCTCAGCAAATTTACAATTGCTCAATAGCTCCTCAGATTTACGACTGCCCTAATCAAACTTTAAAGTCAGCGATCCACAAATAAATAAATCATTAAGAGCTTTTTTTTTAAAAAAAAATTCGTATAAATATTTCTAAACTTCAAGCTGAAGTAGTCTGATGAAGTCTGAAATCGGCTGTACTGTATTTGGCCACAAATATTCAGATTTCTCCAATCAATTTCTAGTTGGTTTTATTTTATTATTAATAACGTGTGTGTTAAATTTAACGAATACCTATTCATAGTTTGTTACTAAATTTACCTTAAAAAAGTTAATTACAAACTTTGTGTTAGTTTTATCTGTGTTACATTTATAAAAAAAATACAAAACATATCACGTATTAGGGATGCTCATTAAAAATACAAATATAACAAAATACAACATCCTGATGCCTGACACAGCCCATTCACGTGTTGTAGGTGATTTGCTTTATTTCAAGATTTTATACTAATCTGCCTAATTTCCTTTCAAATGAGTAAAATTTATGTCAATCGTACTATTTACTACGGAATTATAGTGCCAAAAAAAATTTCATATTAATAAAGAATCACATAGTGTTTCTATCTGTTGACTATTTAAAATGTGTATGTTCAAAAATGGCACACGTTTTCAGTTCTTTTCAAAACGGTGAATCCATTTGTAGATAGATCCCCTATCAAATAAGAGAAACCTCCAATAGAGGAGCGCTTCAAATACGATAATAAGGAGCGATCTACATACACTGAAAAAAAAGTGCTTGAAAATGAGTACATGAACGTACTCATTTTCTTTGAGAATAATTACATCGTAAATGAGCGATGACGTACTCAAATTTAACTAATCGTACTTTAGCAAAACTGAGCAGTGTGTTTTAATATTGCTAATCTCAGCTTCTGTTTAATACATCTTAAACAAAGCGACATTACAAACTTAAAATAGTTGTTCATAATATGTTTTTCCACATTATTTGATGTCGATTGCTTAAATGGAAACTGAGTTATTACAATTCAATTATCTTGCTGCCCATTCATTTGGCACACCTTTTTAACATTACTTCTGTGTATATATTCTTCACATTGTCCTGGTAACTTATCAGATAAGACCGGTAAGATGGACATCGATGTTTGCAGATCTGGGTTCGATTCCCTATAAGTCTTGTTTGTAATTGTCGATATTTATTGAAAATGATTTATGAAGGCAGCCTGTATAGGCAACTGCTCTTTTTATTCATTTTTACCCATTGTACTCATTATTAAGTACGTCTTGTTTAAAATTGAAACTTATGTATTCAGAGCCATGATAAGCATCGAATGTATTCAAAAATGAGTACATTTTACTTATTTTTTGAATACCTATTCTTAAGAGTACACGGGCGCTTCGTGCATGACACCTTAACAAAAGCGCAATTTTCTTAAATAGCAAGTTCCCCTGCTGCAACATTTCAAAATTTGAAGCATTGGCGCGTAAAAGTCCTTGGTCTTTGAAATTTACGAGTGTGACAAAATAAAAGGCGATTGAGTTACTATCCCATGTTAACCTTGGAGAAGGGTAGAGACCAGATAATATTTTCTCTGTGCTACAATAGATTAGTTTTACGTTTTTGAATTGTTCATGCAAAATTTCATGAAATTTCTTAACATATTTACCATTTCATTATCAATCATTCAATTATTTTTCATTTATAATTGTAAAAGACGCTAAACTTGTAACAGGGAGGGTTAGATTTTGCTCTTCGTCTCGAGAAGAACAGGGAACTCGTAATCGGAGGGTTACGAATTCGAATCTCATCATCCGCCAAAAATTCGCAGTACATCGGAAGTTGATGCCCATTGCATCTGTGGTGGTTCAATGTCCTATGTAAGGTACGCCAGATGCCAGTTCAGGTGTTGTCCTCGTCATCTGACCATGGTTAAAAAATACGACGTTCTCTTCTTAGAGAGATCCCGAACAGTCGCCAATAGCCTATTGTGTAACAATAGTGCAACGTTAAAGCAACCAACCAACTAGTATTGTATAATGTTTTGCTAATGATCTATAAAGGGACGTATGATATGCGTGCAATCGATATCAGTTAATAATAAATGTCATCATTTTCTGGACATTAAAAACAACAGCTAGTAAACACACGCATACACATGACTGTACTATACAGCATATATTTGCAGATTTTTAATCAAAACAAAATAGAACTGTTTATAAAATAAATTCATAAAAATACAAATTTCGCAAATTACATCGTGTTTGAACATTCGGAATCGCTGTCGCGTTTGACCTACTGCCCTTGAAATTGAGATGCACTCAGGGAAAGAGAGTGATCCCCAAGTCTTTTCATCACACAGTGTCGACTTTTTGAAAAACGACACAAGCCAACGCCCCTGGGCCATAGAAAGTTTCAAAGAACCTGTTCACAGCAAGGGGTCTGAAGTCCACTATTCTATGGTCCCTGTCTGAAGTCGGCATTCACAGAAGATCTTGGGAAATGGGACACAATGGCGTGGTCCTGTTAAAAGTGTTTCCAGATTCGAGGGGAGCGGTAATTTCCAGAAAGGGATGTTGCTCTACATAATTGGACTCTCGAAGACGATATTTTCCCGCCAAAGCTAAATTTCAAAAGTATGTGGTCTCCTAGTTTTTCAGGTTTGAGAAAAGGGGGAGGAGCTTTCAATTCGCTATGAGAATACAACGACGAACCCATTTTTAAAAGAAGGGAAGGAGTGAAAACTGTGTAATTTTTTTTATATATACTTTAAATTCATCAATTTATATTATTCAGTACCTCATTTGAATTTACAGGTATTGATTACGTCACAATGATGGTAGCACCAAATGAAACTAGTTGTCATACATAAGTTATTTATAATAATTTTTAAAAAAAATTCCATGAGATAGTTTACTTCAAAAATTTGGATATTCTAAGATCTTCTATATACAGAATTATCTATTGTTATTTGATTTAATTTTTATTTATTATATACTTTAATTTGTCAAAATATTAAGTAATAAATTTTGGAAAAACGCATTTTGTTCAATAGTTGTGTTGTTCAATTTTATTGTATTGGTCATTTACTTGATTGGCTAGTTAAATTAATTGATCATTGATTAATTTTGCTACCTGAATAATTAGGAATGGTTTACTATTGCAATCAAGTTAATTTACTGAATTAGGAATCATTGCATAGTATCTTAAGTGTTTTTTGTTAGACGAGTTTTTTTTTATGAGGACAAATTTCAATATCAAGATGTTACATTAAATTCTGCCATTTATGATTACAATAATTTCTCATGCTATTTAATGTTCTATTCAGGGTGTCCATAGAACTGGAAATATCAGGGAATTTGGTCAATCTAAAAAAATGATGGAATTGTCAGGGATTTTCAGAATTAAAAAAAAATATCAGGATTTTTTTAAAATTATTTTTTAGTTGATTTCTGGCTATGAAACATCGTCGATTGACACAATTAAAAGAAGAAAAAAAGCTTGTTGGATTATAAAATGTGTACTTAAATAAAAAAAAAATTCTTTTCAAAATCATAGAAATCGTACCGAATGTCGATGTTTGTAGAACTTGGTAGAACAATTAGCTGTCTGTAACTAAATACTTGCCCATTCAAGCAATTTTAATAAAGAATGTTTAATAATTGCTAAATTCCTAGTGAAATTCCAATTTTTCTTGAACATAACTCTAACTATTATTATTATTTTTTGCGAAACTTGGACAAACTGTTCAAAGATTGTCAGCAACTGATATAGGCTCTTTTATTCTTTGGAAGAATTAAGAAAATTATTTATTTTATAAACTTGTAAAGCAATATGTAGTGCCGAATATTGTATAAAATATTTTTCCAGTTATGATGCTTAATTTGTGCAAATCAGTATTGTATCTTTCACACTGAAAAAAGGTAAATGACGAAATTGCCAGGGAATTTCAGATCGCTTTTCTTCTGGACACCCTGTAAAATTCTACAACAGTTTCCCCCACTTTTGCAGTTTCCACTATATAAAGCTAACAAACGACTGAAGAAGTTGCTTCATTATTTTTAAAATATAAACCATTTGTTGTTTTGCAGGAAATTCCAAAGGATTTCCACTAACACTTTTCAAACACCACCATGGTCGTGTGCAATACGTCGATGATTCAAATGGCTCCAGCGTCTTGTCCTCCACCGGCCCTGCATCCTTATCCACCAGGACTCTGTTCCATAACTCCACTATCTGCCATGACATGCAACCAAAGATACCCAATCCTATCAGCCGGACAGATTCTGGGACCAACCCCGGTCCCGTGCCCACCAGGACTCCCCGAACCCCCAATGCTCCGGTGCAATACTTCACTCAGTTCTCAGAGTTCAACAAGCTCGACATCTTCTTCACCAGACAGTTCCTTGTCCATGTGCAATGTTCTGACATCCAACAACGGTGTCCTGACTTCAAACCTTGTGCCTTGCACCACAGCTGGGTTAGTGTCCCTCAGCAACGGTGTGTCTCAACTAGTGCCCATCAGCCAGGGACTGTCCTCGACGATACTACATTACACTCCGAAAATCGGGAACCAGGGAACAAATTCGGTTTCTGCGATGGTCCAGTGCAATCAAGAACTATATACGCCTAATTCTACTTTTGTGCCTTCTAATCAGAGGATTGTCAATGGAGGTTCCGTGCTCCAGTGCGCTCCTAGAGTGTGTCAGTTAACGCCGACAGGAATGTTGCCGTCGGGAGCAATAGAAATGTGTCCTATTCCACCCACGCCTTTGATGCCCAATTGTCCAGATGTGTTTTCACTGATGCCTCTTCCTCCCAACCTCTGTGCTGCCACACCAGCTTCTTCATGGAAGCAATCATAGTAAGTGCACTTTTAATATAACTCAAGTTAATTTGTGAACGTTGTCGAGTTTATAAACTATAAGACACCAGGATTGCCACGCACTTGGAAAACGGAGAAGATAAATCTTCGGCAATATGGTCATTGTTTAACTACACATAATAAACCATTCTTTTTTGCTATACTTTAAATGTTTTGTTTGTTGCTACACTGTTAAAAACTATTACGACCTTGCACCAAACTCTGGTACCCATTTAACTGCAACCAACATTTGGTGTTTAGTTTCACCATGTTACTGTTCTACCACGGATGGTTTAGTGGTGAATCGTTGTACCAAAACTCATAACGTTGCATAAAACTCAAAATCCGAGTTTTCTTAGTATTGTAGTAGTAGTATTTTTGTGCAAAGCTGGCAAACCTTCGATCGCAAGATGACAAATCGGGCTCCAACTAGCAATCCTCTGATCCCCAGCTAAACGCCTTTATCCACTGGACCACGGATACCCATGTTCGTCGTTGTCTTTCTTGGAGGTGCTTGTTGATGTAGCGACGGCGAAAATTTGGGTTGCAGTTAAAGAGGTTGAACCAATTATCGGGAAAACCTCCGCTTTTTTTCCCTATAAAGAATTTATTATTGGTTCAACCTATATTCCACCATAATTTAGTTTTGACCTCTATTTTGCACCAAGTTATGGTACATCGTTGAACTGAAATTTTTAACAGTGTACTAAAGCTAAGTAGCTTGTTTAAAGTATAAGTGACGTAGATATAATGTTTTATTACGCCAATATAGCCAGAGCCTGATTTATAAATTTCTGTAGGCGCAACATCACTGATGAGGACCCCTTTCGTAAAATTTTTTTCTCTTTAAGTATTAAAAACATGGCATCTTGTGTAGTATTCATCTAAAAAGAATGAAGTTATATAACAGTTTTTCTAAAAATTGTCTAAAAGTTTTTTTTTTAAATGCGACAACAATAACATACTTGTCAAATATATATCAGACAAGTTTGGTACAACTCACTAAAAGTTTTGGCCCCTTAAAGCCGGGGGCCCTAGTCCCGGCATAACGTACCCAATGGTAAATTAGAAACTGAATCAAATACAGCCAAACAGTGACAGTCGCTCGCCCAACTATTTGTGACCGTATTTATCCATTCTTTATAACAAATTGAGACGTGCTATCTGGAAACAATTTTACTAATTTCATTACAAGCGATTTTATGCTTACTATCCTTCATCTGATTCGTTTACAGTACGTTATTCGCTTGTCAAGCAAACAACCAACAATTAAGGCGATATGCAAACTTTTCTTTTTATATCCTACAAATCAATTGATTGCACACATCACATCTGCAGTAATTCCCTCACCGAATCGTTTTTACTCGAAAAAGAAAGAAAAGACCGCCGCAGTTTTATGCGCTACATGAAGAACATTTTCCAATTCCTTGGGTTGTCTCTTCCGGAATGTGCCCAATGAGTTACTACGTATTCACTGTTCTGAGTTACACACGAAGCTGCTACGCAATCGCTTACCATTGTGCAAAAACCCGCCTCTTGTGTCTGTCCTCTTGCAAGATCCAACAATTATGAGGTCCATTGTCTCCAGGATTCTGACCACTTTGGGGAGACGGGCAGAGGCAGAAGAAAAGTATAACTGTCAGGACGTTTTTTACGGCGGTTTGTTTTCTTCAATCTGCAAATTTTTTTACGTTTCGAATATGGAAAAAGAGCGGTGGTCATATTTCCCCCCTTCTGTAACAAGTGCAGAGAATGCAAGAGAGATGTTTAGGTTTCCTCTGTGGGGAATGTAATATAAAAGGAGATCTGACTTTGTCTATAGATCACGTTTACAAAATAAATCTCGAATTTTATAGTGCTCTGTGATGATATTTTCTGATGGACTCGTGAGTGAGTCGTCTTTAAGTCGTAAATTAAAAGTTTGAAGTTGCGTTTGTGGATACATTCTATATTAAAAACATAGTTTATAGACGGAAGTTGGGACATTAAATTTTCTGCTTTTGATAATGCATTACAAAGTCATACTGAATTATGAATAACATTTTTATGTTCCATGCATAAACAATAGACGTATGAACGTAATTTTACAATCAGCTTGGTTTCGATTTTTTCCAAACGTTTTTTTATTATCAAGTTTGACTTTAACTCATGATTACTAATTAAATTTATTTAATTATTATTAAGTAAAATCAATCTCGAATTAGGCAACGTCAAACTTTTTCTACTACTTTAAAATTAATTAATATTGCAAGAATTTATTAAATAAAAAAATATACAACTAATCGAAATATATTAGTATTTACTCATGCGTTTGGTTAAGACTTCCATATCTAACAGGCTTTGAATTAATAACGTTTGTGTACTCTTTCTATATATTTTTATTAAAATAACGTTTTTGAATGTAAAATATATAAATAAAAATATTAAGGTGCACTCAATAAAACCAAAGTAAGCCATAAAATTTATTCTTTGTATTGTTTCTTAAAGTATACTAAGCAGTTGTCCTGTTTCAACATTTCGGAAAAAAGATAACATATTTCCGATTTGACACAATTTTTTTTACAAAATGCGTCATAAAACAATAAATAAGAACTTTCAAAACTTATAACTCGTATTGAGATAAGACCCGTATTTTGAAATAATCTCTTGAATAACCTTTTTACACCCATTTTACCTTTACCTATGTACAAGTAACATTTGAAAGCAATATATTAAAGCATATAAAAAAATATCAATGAACATGCAGTAAATGCCAGAGATTTTATCTATTTATAGATAAGGTTATAAATGGCAATAAGAATAATTAGCTTATATAATGTCCTCCGTTTTTATCCATTCATATTCATAATAAATTTAAATGTTTGTAAAATCATCAAAACCGTTCCCAATAAATTTACGATTATCTGTCATACATTTTATGTGTATGCAAAAGTTAGTTATTTCATATTGAGAATCCCAGGACTGACAGTAACTGCTATGTGTCATACATTTATTGCTAACTTGAGTCTCTTTCGAAGAAATAGAGTTGCACCATTTGACTGATAAGAATACGAGGTAAACTTTAAAAGGAAATAGAAAGTCAACTTTAAAACTAGTACTTAACGAAGTGTTAAATGGAAGGGATTCTGAAACAAACTAATTTTAGCAGCTTTATTCTAAATTTGTTAAAATAATCTCTCTTCATCCGATTTTTAAAGAACATTCTTAATTAATATTTATAAAAAAAATTACCTATTTTCTAACACATTAAGTGTTTTAATGCCGCGTTGCGTAAACTTCTTGTACCTTTTTTGATAGTTTCCGCACGAAAAAATGTTTCAAAAAGTTATTTCGGTATCATAATAAAAACACGTTTTATAACCATCAAAACGTTTTCTTTCTGTTTTTTCAAGTGATGTCAAATTATGGTCGCGCTAATCTAAGCACCCTTACCGATCTTTATGAAACTTGACAAGCTTAAAATAGCAATTCTGTGAAAAAAAAAGTTTCCGGCTTCATTTTGTGTCAATATGTTAAACAGTAATTTAGGTTTACAACTTATCTCCGATTGCTTATCATTCTTTGCACACACCCTTGGGTGTATCCGGATATAACATCTCGCATAGATCGCCTATTTTTTTAAATTTTAAAATAATATATGCTAATTCTCTCCAATATATTTTTTATTATAGGAAAATTAAAATCGTAAAAAAAAAAAACGCTTTAGTATGAATTTTTTTTTAGTTATTTAAGAAATAAGCTTATTTATTTTAAGTTAAGTAGTTTTAACTCTTTGCGAAGAACGGGTATTTTTGGTATTTAATTATAAACATATTTTCTTTGTCCTTTCACATATTTAAAGTGAACATTGTTAAAATTGAGAGACGAACAACAATGCTATACTTTGTAACAAAGTTTTGTAGTATGGATATGAATTGACTTGTTGTTACTGGACACTTTAATTGTATAGTCTTTCTAAAAGCACTTATAAACTTTATAAAATGAAACATTTCAATTTTTTTAACAAAGCTGTTTTTATGTAGTTAATTAAATTATTAATGTAGTTTGATTTGATGGTACCATTCGCAATACATTTTCGAATTCGTAAGCACCTAAAAAACATCTAAACCAGGGAAATACAAGGATAAATTATTTTGAAAGTTAGATAATTGTAGGAAAAAATTAACAAATATTCTGGAAAAGTCGTAATTTTTCTTAAATTTTAAGTTAATGTGTCGCGTTATATTCTACCATTATTTTCACAAAAAACTTTTTTTCATTATGAAAATAAGAATTTGTAAAAATGCATATTTCTCGATTTTCAACACTTTCACTTGGTTATTATAATATACAGGGATTTTCTTTTTATGTGTGAAAAAAAATCCGCCATTTTTTGTGCTTCTCGGTTAAGAATTTTCTGAACATTTTTTACACTAAAAAAAATCCTGCCTTTGTTGGACAGCCAAATACTGCTTAAAGAAAAACCTATAGCTGTTTGCACACTATGAAAAGAAAAAGGTGCTTAAAATTGAGTACCTGAACATACTCGTTTTTCTATGAGTACAATTGCATCGTAAATGAGCGACGCCGTGAATTTAAGTAATCGTACTTTCTCAAAAATGAGTAGTATGATTTAATATTGCTAATCTCAGCTTCTGTTCAAATCATCTTAACAAAGCGACTCGATACACTTAAAATAGTTGTTCAGAAGATGGTTTTCCACATCATTTGATGTCGATTGCTTAAATGGAAACTGAGTTATTGCAACTCAATTATCTTACTTCCCCATTTATTTCGCACACCTTCTTAACATTTCTTCTGTTGATAATTTCTTCACGTCCCTATGTTAGTACAACGGATAAGGCCATGGACTAAGGTGTATAAGAATATGGGTGCAATGCCAGTTGATATATATTAAAAGTAATTTATGTAGGCAAGCAACTGTTTTTTTTATATTCATTTTTACTCATTTTTGAGTACATGTAATTTTCAAAAATGAAACTTGTATTCGTAGCTATGATAAGCATTGAATTTTAATCAAAAATGAGTACAATTTACTTGTTTTTGAGTATTTATTTTTAACATGGTAGAAACCTGAAAAAGTCCGGAAAGCAATTCAGTGTATGTATATGCCAACGATTTGTCTCCTCAGGCATTGGGTACCAGGACCCCCTTCGAGGACAGAAGAAAGGACCCCCTTTTTTATGGTCCTGGGGAAAGAGAGACGCTTTCGAACACCGAGGGAGACGTCGGACTAATTGTTTTATTGGACGTCGCCGCTCTTGTACTCGGAATTCCGGACCCCCTCAATCTTTTGTGACATTGGAACCTCCCAACGTTTCTTTCTTCTTGGGGACAGAGACCAAGTAAATACAAATAGCCATAGGGTAGTAAGCAGTAGCGGGGTGGAATAATCCTATCTGCCGAAGATCTATAACTGTCCAATTACTGCTTGGTAGCTTTTGTTCTAGAAAGAGAGCAACAAGTCGGTGTTTAGAAAGGTGTGGGGGGTTTGTTTATATGACTTCTTTCTCTTAAAAGGGTGAATTTTTGTTTCGGCGCACTTCAAAGGATCGTTATACAATGGTCCACTATCCCATTTAGGACTTGCGACTTCAATTGCCCCACAGGGTTCCCTTCCTTTTTGAATCTCCTGTCTCAGAGGGTTACTTTAGCACAGTATTTAACGCCAATTGGCAGGTTACCTGAAGCACATAGTGATCTACTTAAAGTAAATATTGGAGTATTTAGGAGGGATACACGCTTTTTTTTTGTTTTAACCTCTAGAAAACGGGTGGTACAGCATATGTACAAGTAAGTTTTTTACCTTTGAACACGGGCTGTGGTACAACAGTTGTACCAGCGACTTCTACCCCCTTCTTGCCCGGCGACGTGTCAACTTTTGAAATATTGGGGGAACGCCCTAATGAGTTCCCGACAGCAAGGCTATTGTTGAAAGTAGGAGAGTAGCTTTTGAGTTATTTTGGCGAAATGAGGATGGGCAACTATTTCATTTGCTGTGGCCAAATCGTCTTAAGTAAATAAATATTTCGCATCGTCTTGTATTTGCGTGCAAGACGCACTTTGAATATGGCGTCTCGGCGGAAAATTTTAACCCAAGATTGAATAACACAACTTTGAATATTTAAAATAACTTCTAAATGTTTCTGATGATTTTATTTGAAATTGAACTGATAATTTAAGTACAATTAGCATTGTCGGATCCATAAATTTTTTTTAAAAATGCTGGGGAGTGGGGGCACAGTACAAAGAAGTACTCGAGGGGGAGTGGAGTACATGTGGATCCGATCCCTCCCAAAACAAATGTAAACAATTTTCTTTTTATAAATATTAGAGTACTAATTATTTAAGTCAATAATATAATGAATAATATAAGTCAATAATATACATAATTACCCAATTGGCATTATTTTCTCAAAATTCTTAACATTTTAGATTTAATTTTCAAAAATTAATAGTATTATTAAATGTCGGCCAACATAACCGCTAAAATATGGAATTGTCGATTTAGAATGTCATTTGCCAAATAAAGGGGACCACCAGATAAACACAAGGTGGCCATTTATTTATTTGTGACGTGAGGATGCACGCTGGCCTATCTACCCCAAACGTTGATGGTCATCGCTATCGTGTAGGGAGCGAGAGGGGCTGGCATTTAAATAAAGCATTGGGATTATTTGAGAGGAGAGAGAGATCATTGCAAGTTAAATTTATTTAGTGGTTGTTGTCCAAAGGTGTATAAATGCTCGACTTCCTGCTTGTCTAGAACATGGCAAAAACCGTGCTATTTTTTTTTTTACCTGCATAAGTCTTCCACGATTACAGGAAAAAAAATAAGTGGACCAGTATGATTCGCAAGGGCCCTTGTGCCCCTTCCCCGGATCCGCCAATAGCAATTATTGCCGTAACATAACGATTCCGCTGATATATTTTGCCCAACACGTTAGTGTAGTACATTTTATTTTTCTGTACGGAACACACACGAATCGTTTAGAAGTATTTATGTGTAAAATGTGACAGACATTTATATATCTTCCTCGCATAAGGTTATAATTATGCACGCACGTCTTTATAATTGTTTGTTGAAGCTTCTTTTTCATCCATTGTACCGAATCTGGGGTCGAAGATATACAATGGTCTACCTACAGTATTGTATTCCCCCTATCGAAGTTTCTCGGAAGTGACCTATTGAGCGTCGCAGATGCCTTGTAAACCAGTTATTAGGGGGTAATTTTGAAGTATGTATTCTTTCACATACTTTTGTGAGAGTGGCACCTGCAGTACAACTCTACAAATGGAACAAACATGCTCCCCTATTCAGTAGACATCTCAAAGAAGCATTTTGAAATGAAAAGTCTACGAAACACGGAAGGGGGTAAACCATTTATTACTTTCCAGAGAATGTCAAAGCACATATTGTCAGAAGTTTCGAAAGAAAATGTCTCCGACGAATTAAGTTCGCATCTGGAAGCTTGTAAAGAAGTTTTTAAATTTTAAAATAAATTATAGCTACCAGAGACGATTTACGGCAGGGCATTCGGGATACTCGCCCAAGGCCCCCATTTTAAGGGGGCCTTCAAAACGCTTATTAAACTAAAAAACTGTGAAAAAGTAAAAAATAAATTTACTAATTAATGTTTTTTTTTAAATCAATAGGTTTTTTTTGTTATTCTTTTTTGCAAAACTTCTACTACTTTATCCGATTAAATCCCTTTTATGTTTCCTGCATGTTCATAATGCATATAATCTCGTCAAAAAAAAATTATGTTCAATGAAACGTAAAATATATTTTCCATATGTATGTTTTTAATTTAAATTCTGTTTGTTTTGAAGTGACCTTATCTTTGCGCATACTTCTTGAACTATTCGGGCATTTAAATGAATATTATATTTAGTTGAATATTTTTTAATCTTCATTATTATTAATAATCTTAATTTAAGTTATATGATTTTTTACATCTTAGTTTTTTTCTGAAATAAAAAAAAATAGTAATTTTAAGTATATAAGTTTTAGCAGTATTTACACTTGCATTAAAGCTGATTAATTTTGCTTTTTTGTGTTATATGCATATATATAAATATAACAAGTCAAATTTAAAGTACGTCGGCGGGCACCACATGTTTCTTTGGCCTGCGCCCCTAAACTTGTAAATCTGTCCCTGTAGCTCACACAAGAGGAGTTTGATATTAAAACGTATGGACAAAAAAAATATTAAATTACACAAAAGTAATAATTTACCATCGTGAAAACTGAAATCTATTACTTTTACTACAATAACGATATTTTTATATAACGTAGAAAAAGGATGGGTATCAGAAAAACTGTCCATTAATAATCAAATGTATTAAAGTTTGAAGGTTGTTATTTTATTCAAGTTACTAATTTGATTTAATAGTGTGATCTATTTATGTATTTTATTACGAAAAATTACATAATTTAAAAAGAATACTAATAAACCTTAGAATAAAATAAAAATATAACATTATGTTGCAAATAAATATATGAATGATTTTGTAAAATAATTGCAATATTACAATTTTTCTTAATATAAATTGAACTTTTTAGTCAAAAATAGAGATTATAGACTCAAATTCCCCCATCTTACCTAACTTAATAATAATAATATTTACATAATAATATTGAACGTGTGGGACTTCCATTAGAATTAATGGTTGTCATTTACAATATATGTTTTCAACAAATTATGTACTTTCCAGAGGTTAAAATATATTTCGCTTAATTCTTTGAAACTAAAAAAAAAATCGAATTTTTTTTCATTTGTAATGTTATATACACACGTATAAAATTATTCATCAAAATAAATAAATGGCATTATCATTTTTCTTTTTAAACGAAATATAAAAAAAGTAAATCAGTTTTCGGATGTCAGCCTCATGGAGCAATATAAGTTGAAATATTGCAACCCCTCAAGTATTCAGCTAACCAAGTAGTAAACTCAGTTGCCTTGGTCCGTGTTTGGACATCCAAAGGGGATCGTTTTCTATGGCCTATTGAAAGGGGTGTGTAGATTGTCACTCAAAGGGGGGAAGGAAATCTTCGCAAATTCCCCGTGTCCAGAGGATTTTTTTAAAAAAATGTCCCCGAATTCTAAAGGTTAATCAAACCAATTACTTATTATTTATTTAAGTGTAGTAGGAGGCATTAATAGTAGATTATGTTCAATGAATCGTTCAATAATATAGTTTGCAAATATTGTAGCGGCGGCTTATATAAAGTGTAGGTGTTGGTTTTTCTTAAAGAGACAACTCAGTTGATTAGGTTATAAGTTAAAGATATTTACTAGAACACTATATTTACAAGTTTTAACAGCTTAAAATGCTCAGCTTTGTGAGCGTGAAAAAAGCGAGCTCATGGTTCGCCTGCTTAACAGAATCTTAAAAACAAAAACAAACCATTTTGCGGGTTGCCAGAAAATCACGTCATTTGGCGCCGTATCCCAAAGATGGCTATTTCGCCACAGCGCCAAATGAACAAAGTGATGTGATTGGCCCGAACATACTCCCGGCCATAAAACCCTTAAGGGGTTTTAGCAAAGGCAAGAAGTACACTTATAAATCTTATACATATTGAAATTAAACACTAGTACATGAAAAGGGCAGTTTACAAATCTTGGTGATAGGACGGACAAACTGGCTATCTTTGGTTCGCAGGGTAACTACTCGAACAAGTCCATCTTTGCCTTTATGAGTCTCAACAATGCGTCCTAAAGACCACTTGGTTGGTGGAAGAGTAAAGTCCTTTAGAAGCACTAGCTCTCCTGGTTCAACGTTGGGTTGTTGTGACATCCACTTTGGTCTAGTTTGAAGACGATTCAGGTACTCTTTTCTCCATCTAACCCAGAAGTGTTGGTGTAGCTGTTGTAACCTTTGCCAGCGATCTAAACGATTTTCTGAAATTTCCAGCAGACTCGGTTCAGGTGGTAACTTTATAACGTCTCCAACAAGGAAATGGCTTGGAGTAAGCGGAGTCATGTCATCGGGATCTGAGGTCAATGGACAGAGAGGTCTAGAATTCAAAGTGGCTTCGATTTGAGCTAGAACGGTAGACATTTCTTCGAAGGTTAGTCTAGCATTTCCTAATATTCGTTTTAGATGGAACTTCGTGGCTTTTACTGCTGCTTCCCACAGTCCACCGTGATGAGGGGAAAAGGGTGGAATGAAATGCCACGTGACGAGATCATTGACTAATGTAGCTGAGGCATCAGTTTCTATTTGCTTGATACATTTGTTGAAATCCTCAGTTAAAACTCTTGACGCGCCTTTGAAGTTAGATCCTTGATCACTGTACACGTCTGAGCATAGACCTCTTCTTGAAGTAAATCTACGAAATGCAGCTAAGAAAGCATCTGTAGATAGGTCTGAAACTACTTCGAGATGAACGGCCTTTACCGCAAGGCAAATGAATACAGCAACATATCCCTTATAGGACGGTGCTTTGCGTGTCTTGTTACTCTTCAGCTCGATTGGGCCGAAATAGTCCACACCAGTGTGGGTGAATGGTCGAGAAGTATTTACACGAGGATGGGGAAGAATACCCATTTGTTGTTCGGAGGCTGTGGCTTTGTGTCTCCAGCATTTGATGCACTCGTGAATGATTCTTCTCACAGTATTTCTGCAGCTCAAAATCCAATACTTTCTTCTAATGATACTCATCACTAACTGCGTACCTCCATGTAATGTATCTGCGTGAGCTTTCCTTATTATGAGCTTGCTTAGGGAACTAGATGAAGGTAAGATGATAGGATGCTTCTCTTGAAAAGGTAAGTTTGAGTTCTGTAACCGTCCACCAAGTCGTAGAATGCCTTCTTTGTCTAAGAATGGGGCTAAGGTTAACAGCTTACTTTTAGAAGGTAATGGTGTTTTGTTCTGCAGTGCAATAATTTCTTTAGGAAATTCATAGCTTTGATCAAGTTTGACGAGGGAAACTAAAGCTTTGTTTATTTCAGTCGACGTCAAATGACCGGTTTTTCTTTCATTCATTGAACATTTGCAATTTTCAATAAATCTAAGGCAGAGTCCTCTCACTCTTGTTAACTTAGTTAAAGAGGAAATTTTTTCAATCAATTCACATTTTGGTATGACTTGGACCAAATGAGTTGACTTTATCTCGAGTTCAGAATTGTCCACTTTAAGGGTTTGTGGCCAAAATTCGGGTTGCAGCGTTAACCAATCAGGACCCTTAAACCAGAATTCATTGTGCAGTAGATCTTGAGATTTTAGTAATCCTCGGCTTGGTATGTCTGCGGGATTAGAAGAAGATGGTACATACCTCCACTGAGCATTTGGTGCCTTCTCGTGGATATCTCCAACTCTGTTGGCTACGAACGTCTTCCATCGGCTTGGCTGTCCTCTCAGCCAGGCTAAGACGATAGATGAATCTGTCCAGGCATAGATGTTTGTAGGCTTGATCTTGATATCAGAAAGAATAGAAGATATTAGTTTTGCTGCAAGTGAAGCTCCGCACAGTTCTAAACGAGGTAATGTCACAGGCTTGAGTGGTGCAACACGAGTCTTAGATGAAAGCAGCTGGGTGAAACAACCTTCATTGGTTTCTATTCTGACATATGCAGCAGCCGCATAAGCTTTGGTAGATGCGTCGCTGAAGACATGTAGCTCTACTTTAGGATCTTGGTCGGGATCGTAGCATATCCATCGAGGAATTCTTATCTTCTCAATTTCTGGAAGGTATTTCGCAAAATTTGTCCAACGCGTGCAAATGTCTTCAGGAATTTCGTCGTCCCAATTTATGCTTGCTAACCAGAGTTCTTGAATCATTATCTTTCCAGTAATGATTAGTGGGGAAATCCATCCTAGAGGATCGTACAGCTTGCTGACATCTGACAAAATGGATCGTTTCGTGGGACAATCAGTTACTGGATCGAACTTAACTTGATAACTAAAGGAGTCACTTTGAGGGTGCCAAAATAGACCTAACGCTTTTACCATCGGATCTAAGTCTATTCGAACATCTTGAATTTCTTTGAATTCTTGAGGAATATTTTCTAACACATCGTTACTATTGCTGACCCATTTTCGAAGAGAAAATCCACCTTCTGATAGCAGCTTTACAATTTGATCTTGCTTCTGAATTGCCTCCGTGATGTCTTTACCTCCTGAGAGAAGATTATCCACATAGAATTGATTAGATAACATTTCAGTTCCCAGGGGATAGGTAGATCGTCCATCTTCGGCAAGTTGCTTTAATGTACGTATTGCAAGAAAGGCAGATGATTCCATTCCGAATGTTACAGTGAGTAGCTTGTAGTCTTCGATAGGATCGAACTTAGAACTCCTCCAAATTATTCTTTGATAATCTGTTTGTTCCTCATCTATGAGTACTTGTCTGTACATTTTCTCGATGTCGGCGGAATAAGCGATTTTTAGTAGACGCCAGCGATGTAGCAAAGCAGAAAGATTCTCCTGAATATTTGGTCCCTTTAGTAACTTATCATTTAGTGAGGCACCTGAAGTGGTCTTCTGACTTGCATTAAATACCACTCGAAGCCTCGTAGTTGTGCTGTCCTCTTTTATCACGGCGTGATGAGGAAGATAATATCCAATGTAGTCTTGGTCTTCAACCTTGACATCATCACTCGGATCCACTCTGGACATATGGTTCAATTCCAAATATTCCTTAATGCATCTTGAATATTGCGAATGAAGAGCAGGATCTCTTTCTAGCTTTCTTTCCAAACGAAGGAACTGAGATATCGCAATTTTCTTTGATTCGCCTAACTTTGGAGAATTGTCCTTGAACGGCAACTTAACTTTGTAACGACCGTTTTCCCTCTTACAATTGTTACGAAATATCTCTTCACACATCTCATCATCAGATGTGTACGCTTTGGTAGATTGAACTTCTTCGAGTTCCCAAAATTTTTGCATATCACTGTGCAGATCTGTCAAACTATGCAGACAAACTAAATTTGTAGTCTGTAATGCTGTAGATGCTTCATGAGACTCGCATCCCACAGGTCCGGACAGAATCCAACCAAACCTAGTGTTCTGGGCCATGGGACAGTTCTTCGTACCTCTTAAACATCCATCTAACAAGATTGAAGGATATAGGTCTGCACCAAGAATAAGATCAATTTTCTTATTCCCAGAAAAGTTTGGATCAGCTAATGTTAAACCTCTTATGTGCTCCCAACTTGGTTTCTGGATGGTAAGCTTTGGAGCATATCTGGTGAGATTCTTCATCACTAATGCGGACACTTCATTAGCAACGACTTCTGAATGAATATTTTTAAGAGTAATGCTAGTGGCTTTGTAGCATGGTTTTACGTTTTGATTTCCTATTCCAACTATCTGAGTATGTATAGGTTGTTTCTTTAATCTTAAACTTTGAGCTAAGAACTCGGAAATAAATGTTATTTGCGATCCTTGATCCAAGAGTGCTCTCGCTACTATTTCATTTCCAAATGTGTCTGATATCTTAACGATTGCTGTACTTAACAGAACTGTGTTGACTATGGGTTGCTTGCTTTGAGCAACATGTGAAGTAAATTCAAGACTTTCTTGGGGAACGTTGGAAGAATTGCTTTCAGGAGAAGATTCAGTAGAATTAGTACTTTTAACTATTGCTTCGTGCAACAAAGAATGATGTCTTCTTTTACAGATACGACAAAAATTTTTACTCGAACATTGTCTTACTGGATGTGAAGCTGACATACAGTTAAAGCAAAGGCTTTTACTCTTAACTACTTGCAGGCGTTCAGCATCTGTCTTGCTGAGAAACACCTGGCACCTGGAAAGACAGTGATCAGCGTTACAGAGTGTGCAAACAGCTTTCGAAACGTGGCAGCTTGACTTAACATATGTCGACTTTGATGTGATCCCTGGTTTGCCAGTAGCTCGTGTATTCTCACTTATAGCTTCCAATGTTCGAAATCTACCTTCTAAGAATGATAGTAAATCTTGAAGTGTGGGAATGTCTGTTTTGGAAGAAAGACCTTGTTCCCACAACTGTAGCGTATCTGCTGATAATTTTTGAGCTATTACAAATACTAATATTGGATCCCATGAATTTATGTTGATACCTAAATTTCTAATAGCAGCCAAACATTCTTGAGTTGTATCTAATAACGACTTCACCGATTGAGAATTATCATTAGTTTTCTGTTGAAAAAGAAACCTTTTTAAAGTAACATTAATTAACATTCTTTTGTTTTCATAACGATCATTTAGTATCTCCCAAGCGCTCTTATAATTCGAAGAAGTAACTGCAAAATGCTTGATCAGCTTTTCAGCCTCTCCTGATACTTGTGACTTTAAATAGAATAGCTTTTGCACTTCGGAAAGCGATTTATTTTCATGGACCATGGCAATAAATAGATCGCGAAATGATGACCAATCTTCATATAATCCATTAAATATTGGAATTTGTACCGGCGGTAACCTTAATTCATTAGAATAATCCTTTGGAAGAACAGCGGTTTGTTTACTAACATCAGTGTTCGAATTGATTGGCGGGAAACTTTGTTCCATTTCACTTTCGATTTCCGAATAGTTATTCGTGAAGAATTCTTCTACCTGGTCACTGAAATCTTCTTTTAAATAAGAATTGTCTTTCGCTATTCCGTTTGTTAAAATCTGTTTGTGATTACTTCGAAATTCTTCATAGAAATTCTGAAAGTTCTTTAAACGAATTCGAAAATAATTCAAAGTTTTGCGTTCTTTGGAATCTTTCTTATAGTTTCTTACTAACTTAATCATGCTTTCATGAATATCATTTTGAAGATTTATCATAGATTCCATATTTTCCATATCTCAAGATTACTTGGAATCAAGTAAATATTCAACGAATGTTCTAAAATCAACTGACCTGTGCTGCGACTCGGACGGACCAGCTTGTAGCGGCGGCTTATATAAAGTGTAGGTGTTGGTTTTTCTTAAAGAGACAACTCAGTTGATTAGGTTATAAGTTAAAGATATTTACTAGAACACTATATTTACAAGTTTTAACAGCTTAAAATGCTCAGCTTTGTGAGCGTGAAAAAAGCGAGCTCATGGTTCGCCTGCTTAACAGAATCTTAAAAACAAAAACAAACCATTTTGCGGGTTGCCAGAAAATCACGTCATTTGGCGCCGTATCCCAAAGATGGCTATTTCGCCACAGCGCCAAATGAACAAAGTGATGTGATTGGCCCGAACAAATATATATTTGAATTTTTTAAGTAGGATTCACATAACTCCATTCGTCTTGGACCACAAAATTTACTCATTGTTTACAGAAGAATAAACAACAGAACATTTAAATTGCGTAATTAAATTAAATGTTTCACCAGCGCCGCCCTTAGCTACCTCGGGGTCCTGTGCAAACCTAGGCGCGGGACCCTTTAGCTTAAAAAGTGCTGAAATAAATCCAATTTTTGAATTCACCCCCCCCCCCCCCCCCACCACAAAATCAAGCTTTGACGTTAATTTTATTGTGGTATAATGGAATGCAGATAGAATTTCTTTTAGTACAGAAATCTCAGAGGAAAAGTTCGAAAATATAGTTTTGCTCCATATCAGAAACGATCAGCAAACGTATATGTCCTGGATATATAATTAAACATAAATTGAAAAAATCTAATGGAGTGAGTTTCAAAAAATACGAATTCACTTTCCTCTAAAATACTTTTGTCGTTTGTTTTTTTAACTGGAAGCGGGGGCCCTGTGCAGCGGCACGCGGAGCTCAAATACCCTTTAGGACGGCCCTATGAATCGCTTTAATAGCCGTTTATATTTTGAAACATGCGTCAATTGCATTTTTCTTAACATTCACTCGTCTTCGGGTCGTCGAATTCTTTCCATTAACAAAAATACTGCAATCTCCTCCTGTTCCTTCAAAGAGTAAAATATGAGTCTACTAGCACAGGGAATGCCAGCGAAAATTCACCGTCATACCCTACAGGTCTCATTACACAATCTAAAAAAAAAATGCTGAGTAGGAAGTGTACAGCATCTCCTGGCCACATGCAACGTATCCGAAATCAGAAACAGATCGCAGCAGGATAAGTGTGTCGTACCAAGGTGCCATGACACTGCACTTTGAGTGACAAACAGGTGCTTCGACAGCGTGAAGGTGGGCTGTGTTTTCACGTTTCCATGAATAACGAGGTTTCACTTCTGAAAGTCTGCTAGTTTTCACTAACAATCGCGTTCTTCCTTTTTCCATACTTCCTATGTATTACTAATAATGTACTCACGTGTCGTTACACAAAAAGTATTTTGGGGGGTTGAAACAAAAAAATTCCCGACTCAACGATTCGAAATTCTCAACTCAACTATTCGAAATTCCCAACTCAGCAATGCTGAAAATTCCCTGTTCCAACTTATCGACATTTTTCATCTTTTTTTTATATATATTTTATGATATATTATTAATATTAAACAGTTCTCTCAGCATTGATTTGTTGCTCCCATATTTCAATGCAGTGTCCGTTGGAGGTCTAATTTGAATGTAATCTTCTAAGTTGGGCAATTTCTCATCTTCCCTAGCATTCATTTGTTAATAATATTAATTTTCTTCAGACATAAATTTTTTAGAAGTTAGAAATTTTTTAGAAGTTTTCTTAGTTGAAATTCCCAACTATCAGGGTTTCCAGATTATTAGGGGGGATGGGGGGCCCGGTGCGACGGGCCTGAATGTACTAACTGCTCATTTAGATACCGGCATTTTTGTTAGCATGAAATGGAAATAATAATGCCATTGGCGGTGATGTACTCTTGGCAACAGCGGCAGCGATTTACCACTTATTGGTCGGGGTCGCATGTCATACGTTCAGTATTGCCTAACTCATGCTATGGCACCGAAAAAATTTTCAATGTCAGGCAAAAAATGACGTTTTTGCTATTTGACATTTGATAATTAGTATCTGCTACCTTTTTTAAAAACATTATTTGGATGAAAGTAGGTATGGCATTCGCCATACCGGTTCCGGCGCCAATGACCATATAGTCTTCTGGTGAATATATACACCAGGCATTGGGTAGGATAGAACAGGCATATGATTAGCAGGATTGAAAAAATAAAGACACCTACGAGTCAGACCATTAGAATTCAGCATATAACAAACAAACAAAGAAATTATTTTTATTCTTAAAAATGAATGTAGCAAAATTTTTAAAAAAATCCGATCAAGAAGGGGTTCTGGGGAATCAGAGGGTTGTTCCACTTTTTTAAAATACCAATAATTTCATAGAAATTGTAAAATTAAAAAGAAATTACATTTGTAAAGGGCATTTTTTCCCCATCTTTTGCCCCCTCACTGTTATAATGGGTACTATAATCGCCGCCACTGCCTGGCAGCACTTGGAATTTCAAATAAGTTCGACAAATTTACGGACATTTTATTTTACGGAGAGGCTCCTTAAGAAATTGATAATACGTTCCCGTTTATTTGTATGTTCTACTACATTTGTTGGGGTGGGGGGAGAGTCTCCCCCCCCCCTCTCCATATATGATGTTGAAATAGTAATATATGTACTTCAGAAGTCACCTTGTGTCAGATTAGTACTATCAAATTTAAAACCAGAAGGGAAAGGCGTGATTTCAATTAAGCAAACTTTTTCAAAATAGTAAGAGCCGAAGCAAAAGAATTGTAAATTTTTATGTTTTTTACAAACCGAACTTATGTCAAATATATATATATATATATATATATACTTTCGTTTAAAAAAAAAATTCTGTAGCTTGTACCCGCTCTCAGGGAACGCAGCTGCCTAGTGGGTAAATCCTGCACTGCTTAGAGACCATCAACGCATTATGTCATGCATCTTTTGGGAGAGAGATGAAATCAAGCGTGGACATGACATGGCATGGAAAGGAAACTAAGCAGCGTTTGCGTGACGTAGCAATTTTTTTTAATAATGCTGAAATATTTTCACAAAGATTGATATTCTTTGACTTTTTACTGAACTCATTTCTCACAGACATTTTTGAGATATTTGGTAAAAAACAACAATACAGAAATACAGACATATTAGAAAATGAGGGAAGGGCAATTTTAGACTAACGTGGCGGTACGTAACGTGAGGGTCGAAAGGATACACAGAGACCAAACAAAGCGTGACACAATAAACAAACGCTCACTTAAATAAATATTTATATTAAAAAACAAATTTTTGAGATATTTTTTCTTCATTTCAGTGGAATGGAACAAGTATGGCAAAGTGAATTCAGATCGTTGTTCAGCAATTACAATCCTCATGTTTGGATGCTGCTGCCAGTTGTGCAGAAGCCTATTGGGATCTGGAGTGCGAACGTTGATTCAGCGAAAGTTCGATTTTGCTGTGAAGTAAGTAAAATACTTCAAAATTCCCTTAGAAAAGTTGACGAGAAGTTTGTAATTTTTTTTAGCCTCAAATACATCGTTTGCTTTTCAAATTTAATTTTTTTTTTAATTTACAGAAGTTATTATGTAGCGTCACAAACGTTGAGAGTAATGATGAAGCATATGAGAAGTACATTTAAAGAACTTGACTAGTCTATGTCAGCAGTTAGAAATTAATAGGATTAATACTACTTTAGATAAAAAAAGTTTTGGAATTGCACTCTTCATTTTTTTTTTAAGTTGACATTGTTGAAAACACAATTATATACTTATACCATATGCTGAATTACGTAAGTATTAATATTACAACATAACAGGGGAAAATAGCAGTTTCGAACGATCAAGGCATTTAGATAAGAATTTTTTTGGGACGACTAATAATATTTTTAATCCAATTCTAATAGGATCGAAAGTTCCAATTGCGGCCCATGGCAACCTTTTGTCTGGACGATAATCAATTATTTTCTTCTTTGAAAATACGGTAAACCCGCACCGCTTCGGCCGCAATTGGGCTATTGCCAATAGGGTACGATATGCTATTGAACTATTTAAAAAAAAATTCCGAATTTCCTGAAATAGTAAAAATGATTTTCTCGGACTCATAATTGTGGATAAGAAAAGTTATCGAATTTTACTCCTCATATAGTTTGCTTGATTTATTAGAAAGTTTTTTGCATAACTGAATTTTTAATTCAAACATGGTGATTGTGTTTATTAAATCAACTACATGGATTTACAAATTATTAAGAATTCCAATAACAAATATTTATACCTACAGCTGTTAAACTAAGGGGGGAAATGAGTGATTTAAAAACAAAACAATCTTGTGAGGAAATAATTTTTTAAATAATAATTTGTAGGATTGTGGACACGGTTGGACATCCATGAAGGGAAGAGTTGCCTTCTGGTTTGTGCTTAATCCAACAACTGGAGAAGGGCTGGTCTGCTTAAAATTATACGGACAGCAGTGTGATCGGTGCAAAACTGGCAACTATGAACCGGCCATGTGGTATCCCGAGGAAGTTTTGAAGGTAAGAATGCATTATGTTAACCTCGATATTCAGTGATGTAGCCAGGAAGAGGAACATCGGCACAGAACCCTATACTAGAGATACAAGATTTTTCTTACATTATGTATTTCGTCCTATTATAAGCAATATGTAATCCATGTTATTGATCATTTTATTAAATAACGGTTTATTCCATAATTATTTCATTGTATATTCTTTTAGACCGTTATGGTCTGTCTGTGGAATAAGGCATTGAATTATGTATTGGAGGGTCTTGAGTTCAATTCCTGGTAAGGCCCAGTCACAGACTTATCATGTACAGGAGGAAGGGCAGTGCCGTCACACAAGTTTTTTATTTGGGGTGACTGAGGCAAGAAATTTCCCAACTTGACGATTCAAAATTCCCAACTTAATGGCGTCGGGTATGAGTACCAGGTCATATCCTCGTTATCTGACCATGGTTCAAAAATACGTGGCATTATTCCCAGTTCTTTCCTTCGAGATAGGCCCGGACCAACGCCAATAGTCCAATATGCTATTCTAGTGCGATGTTAATTAACCAAACTTAACGATTCGAATTTCCCAGTTCCAACTTATCGACATTTGACAACTTTTTTATATGTAATATTAAACAGTTTTCTCTTAAAGTATTAATTTGTTACACGCGTGTTACAATGCAATATCCGTTCTGAGGTCTAAGTTAGGTTTCATCTTACAAGTTGGACAATTTCTAATCTTCCCCCGCTTTCATTTGCTAATAACATCTACGTGCAACAAAAGAACTCTTGTTTTGCACATAATTAGAAGGTAATAACTCTTGTGCCCAAATCCTATTTGCACAAAACTAAATATATGTCAATCGTGGTATTTGTACGGAGTTATAGAGTGAGAATAGATTATTCTAAAAGCGTAACATAATGCTTATATCCTGACCTCCTAGATTGTAGTTGATTTATAAAAAAAGTTTCACGTCAAAAATTTTTCTTTTCACTTACCAATTCACTTGCATGTTACAGGTTTTGGTTAATATATACAACCGAGTGGGCCAAGTGTACTATGGATTCCAACAGGCCCCTTACCACAAGGCCAGGCGAGCTGGTAAACCAAGGACCCCGCATAACAGCGACCTCTGCCAAGCCTGCAAAGACGGAGTTTGCGCCGAAAGAAGATAATAACAAGATAATCAACTATGTAAACGCTCATGAGAAGCTCTTAACATTCCACATCAGTACTGAGACAATGACTTCTAGTGATACAGAATGTTTCTTAAGATTTTTCAGGAAATATTCGATATGTGAAAGTTCCTTCTTTCTAATTTTTGAGAAAGTCATTTAAGTTAGTGGGGATCGTTTTTCACACATATTTTTGATGCTACTAATATTTGCATAACCATTTTTGGGATGTCAGTGTATTTCTACAAATGAGCAGGCTGCATAGAATTGTCATTCTGTGCATTGTTTTTAATATTAACTTCTTCTGTGCAGTGTGAAAAGTTTACTGGTATAAGTAGTGGATGTCAAAAAATTGTCAACTATCCTTTACAAAGTAAACTAAAATACTAGATATATGTAACCAAATATTTCCTTCTATGCATATCAAATTATATGCAATCAAATTACTATACAAAGATTATTATATTATGCGTGACCAACAACAAAAAAATATACGTAAATCAAAGGGAAATATTTAAAAGCGAAATTTTTAATTAAAAGGTAGCTTTTTCTGAAAAATCGAATACTATATGAATATTTTATAACAGCGGTTCTCAATTAGTACACGGACTCTAGCTAATACTAAATTAGGACTGGGGACCCCTTTTTCATATATGCTCATGAAGACTCCACTTTCTGGGCATCTATACGTTTCAATTGAATTGTTTATTTCATGTCTGTCAACAGACATCGAGTTAACATTGCACTTGGCGGATTTCTGAAATGAACTATTTAATTCTGTTTGAACACGAAAGGAAAAAAAATATTATTATTCAATATAACTTTTAATTTTACACAGCTTTTAATAAAAATTTTAACTCAAATTCACCCAACAAGTATATAGAAAAGATAACACCACAACCAGAGGTTTAATTCATTTTAGTATCTTATTTGTAGAATTAACACTCATTTAAACTCATACGATAAACTTATAATAGTCACTTAATTGTACTGATTTTTTAAATGAATGGTATACATGAAATCTTTCTTTTTGATTCATAATCTCGTCCAAGTTTAGTCGTAAGCTTGATATTCTCACACTTAAATCAACATACATATTTAGTTTGCTACAATATTTGTTTATAATATAACAATTGGTAGAAAACGTTTTTTTTACAGTTGAGCAAAAAGGGGACAAAATTTAATTAGTTTCATGTTTAAAAATACTTTTCAATGCATTCTAACCATTTTTTTTAATATATATAATCCGGCGGACCACTTACATCGACCCTCGGACCACCTTTTGGGGAACCACTGTTTTATAAAATTAATATAAAAAAAGTTATGTTCGCAAAGCTTGCTCCAACTGAAGCCCTCATCCACAAGTCATAGTTATAAAATATAAGAAAAGAGCTCAAAGGCTTTGTAAGACCACTACAAAGACTTTTGAAGACAGCACCATTCTCGTATTTAAATACCTACTGTAAATTGATTATTTGATATATTTTAAAAGCTTTTAAGAAATCATTCAATGTATGTCTCAACATTTCAGATAAAACATTTGTCGTGGTTTATAATCTTCGATACAATTCGATATCTAGCACAATTCGATATCTAAACTCCAAATCATAATTATATATATGCACATAGTATTTCACATGATTTTATTATCAGTGTAAGTCACACATTGGCTCATATCTTTTACCAAAAAATTGATGACTTTCATAAAAGCTTTATTTTAAAGCCATTTTATTAAAAATATGCATAGGGATACAGCACTTTTTAAGTTAGCAATCATTTTATGAAAACGAAACATACGCTACACAATGAAATGTGTTTTAGTATTTTAATCATCAATTTTATTCTTTTAAATACACTGTCACATTGACTAATAAATGTAAAGCAAAAAAAGCTCATGTGATATATGTATCTACATTGCTGATCCTCATGTGATTTTTAAAATACTTATTGTCATTCATGTTATTCTAATGTGTTTAATAAACTTTATTTTAATGAAAGTTGTTAATTTATTTTGAGAAATACAACTGAAATAACTTTAAACATAATATAAATGAGTCAAGATACAAGTTGCTTTTAAGATAAACATTTAACGATTATTAAATTTAAGAATTTTTTTTACATCATTAGCATTTTTTAAAAAATGGATATAGAATTAACTTTTTTTTAATAAATACTTTTATTTCTTAAGTATAACATTTTCAACAGTTGCTATATTATGAGTATAACAGTGTATTAACTAAAACTCAAAAATTGCATGAGTCAAGAAATTTGAGAGAATATAAAAAAAACTATTCAATTTATTCTCATAGGATTTTCGGCTAAATTTAAATTTGCCATTGTAGCCAATGATATATTTTATTTTCCTGTAGCAATACATTAAAATGTATATTGAACAGCTTTATATTCAATATACATAATTCAACATTTTGTTAATGTTAATACGTTAAAATATAAAGTACTCTCCCACAATGATTGTATATCAGTAATTTTTTTAAATTATAACTAAAGGAAATTTAATTTTTAATTTGTGGTGTTTTGTTAATCTCTGCAAAACAAACACATCAATGTTTAATATATAATATTTATTACAAAAAACTATTTAGACTACATAATTTTTCCATCAAATATTAATCAATCTCAATCTTTATTAAATTAAAATACATGAATAAACAGGTGATAAATATCTTCAATTAAGCTATATACAAATTTTTCTTTAAGTACTGCTGAAGACTTCGAATATAAAATTATTGCTTATATTTTGTTAATATGACTTTGTTAACTTTAAACACTTTCAATGTGTATTCCACCAAGAATAAAGTTGGCAAAAGTATAATAAATAAGTGTTGTATTTTTTTTACCACTAAAGATTAAAATAAAATATAATCTTAACATGGAAATTACATTTGTAACTAACAATCAGGAATAGTCATATAAAAGTGTAAATAACATATACTCTTCCATTTGAATTACAAAACTTTTACAAAATACTATGGCTGAACTCTTCAGATTTAAAAAAATTGATAGTATACATGAAAGCCAGTATAAAAAAATCTTACTGTATCAACAATGGAATGCTGTTTTACTAAACATATTTTAAAAATACAAACAGGTTGGCCATAAATTGAGGAACAGTTGCTGCTTTAATATGAACCCTTAATGTGAAACAAGTAGCTTACATATGTGACAGCCGCTTAAACAACTTTAGAATATGTAGTTTGATCAAAATTTTTAAGGTCTATTTCAGAGGGAAGCTTACTACATTATACAGGTAAATCTGATTGTACTTTTGTAAAATACAAGTCCTTAAAAATAACAAAATTTTAATTATAGATTTTTGGAGAAAATGATCCTATATTTATTACTTTATCATTAAAAAGTTTAGTCAATGGAAGTTATTTTATATTTTCGCATATAAATATGATAAAATATCAAAATAATATACAATCAAACACTTAACGAAAATCTAATTACTTGAGAGTTAGAATTTAATTTCCAACTTTTAGCTAAGCTATTATTGTATAAAATAACACAATACTATTGAATAATTTTGTCAATAATTATCAATAGAGAATGGGAAAATAAGATATTTAAATAAATGCATACCAATTTTAAGAAAGAATGGGAACTAAAAAAATATGTTCAAATTAATATATGAAAGTAAAAATATTATTGATGAAATAAGAATGCATGTAGAATTGGTCTCTGGGCTTTAAACTCAAACTCTTGAAGTAGCTCGTCAATGTCATTGTCTAGGTCGTCAGATTCTGCCATCTGTGGAAAGATACATATCGTAAATAATTCTCAATTTCTGACAGATTGGTGGATTGTTTTAGATCGTTTAGGACTCTGATATTAGATATTCAAAAAGAAAAGTTCAAATCGTTGATTTTCTTAAACAACAGAAATTGTTTGGATTTAGAAAGTTTCGACGAATGAAGCAGTTCAAGTAATAGGGAAGTCAATTTTGACTCATGCCGCTATTATTTTCACACTAAACTTGAAAAAACCCTAAAGGGGAATGGTTCCAGTTTACGATGAAAGTAACAGCATCATGAGTTAAAATATACATACACCCCTATAACTTTTAACTCTCTTAAATGTTAATTAGAATTTCCACATTTGCATAATTTCATTTCTGTTTTAACAATAAAAATATAGTGATGATTAACTTGTACAATTTCAGATTTCTAAATGGGATTTATGCAGTAGATGCAATAAAGTAAAACAGGAGGAAACATTTATTATACATAAACTTATGCTTTAACAAAACAAGAAATTAATGCAGGCTAAATTTTAAAACGGTGGTTTTTAAACTTTAGATAATTTTATCAGATATTTTTAAGTGTCAAAATGCAACAAATAGTATATATAAATTTAAATCATGTATAAACTTAAAGTATGTATAAATTATTTAATTTATGTGCTTAAGCTTTAAGCACAAGGGAAAACTTACAGGATATGAGTACAAGAACTATTTTTTTTTTATCTTGAAGAAATATAAAAATTTACTACTAACTAGAAATATACAATTATTAAACATTGTGAATGAATTACCATAGTTGCCATTTCACATATTAAAAAAGCACCAATCGTAGCTTCTTCGTGATTGTCTTGAACATCAATATTGATTATATGAACAGCATTGATATCATGTGGCGATCTAAGGGCCAATTCTAAAACAACAAAAAATACAGAAATTTAACACTAGTTATAAAAATCAACAATTAAAATATTATCTGTAATAACATTACACAATTGTAGTGACTTTTCTGTCTATATAATTTGTTAGGATACTTTTAATCACACTTATTAACGGGCTAACTAACAAAACAACATCATCAAATACACAATTAAAACAAATCATAAAAGGAACATGTTTGGGAAGCAATTATTATGAATATTCCTTTATTATTCACCTAAAATATAAAGAATTAGCTTATTCAACATATATTTTTACAAAATACATATTAATTACATATTAAAATATCATATTAAGTTCCCCAAGCAAGTTCATTAAAATAATCTAGAATAGATATACATGTACGTGTAATAATTAGTCTTAGGTTTTTTCTGGTGTTAAACAATATTGGTCAAAGCATTTTATATATTTTTTAAAAATTAAATATAGTACTTAGTTGACTTAAGATTTTATAATGCATCCTGCATTTAGAGAAATAGCATTACAAACCTTCAACTACTTGATCATAAACACGTTCTTCAACTGTAAAAATAACATCAAATATTTCATAACAATCCTGGAATCGCTCTGGATGAGATTTGATTCTCCTGTTTCTATCTAACATATGAAGTAAGCCATTTTGCGTATATCTAAATCCATTAAGGGTTTAATACAAGAAATGGAATGTGCAGTAGAATAATAAAGTCGTAAATACATTACATAAATCTTTTGGATAGTAAAAGATAAAAGCTCAATTTGTGTTATGTATATTTTAGGATGCCTTACAAACTTTCTTTTTAAATATTTTCCAATTTTCTGCAAAAACATTTTAGATGTTTTAAGACAGTTTGTCAATAAAAAAGATAACTTAATAAATTGAATTCAAAATCTTGAAACAGAAATGTGTAGATTTGTATAGCATTGCATTTAAATAAGTTTTTTTTTTAATGTATGGTTGCATACTTAATAAAGAAAATATTTTTTTTTAAATACTTCACTATTTACTTTTTGTAATAACATAAATATTACAGGCAAAAATATTTTTAATTTACCAAATAAAAATGAGAAAATATTTAAATAGTTACATTTAATGATTAACATATGTGCATGCAAATATTAAGTGTGTCAGTAAAAATTGAATGTGCAAATTGTTTTTTTATATTTATAAAGTTTCTGATTTATTGATAAAGTTTATAATGTGTCATCTTAATTTAATTTATATAACTTTATAAAATCTGAAACGAATATTATATTTAAAAGAAAATTATCATCACTGTAATTTAAACTTATTATCAACTGTTCAACAAGTTGAATAGGGGTTCAAATAATTAAATTATTTCTGCAATTGTAGAACTTTTCTATGTTAGGGAATATTAAAGTTGAAACAAACATGAAAACAAAATGTCATTTGCTAATAGTAGCAAGCATATTTTTGCTTTAAAGTCTAAAAAATTACAAATGGATAAATTTTGAAATTGCTTGTAAAACACATGAATCCTTTTAACCGTCTAATGCTCATGGACGTGATGTCACATCTAGGGATGTCCATTTTTTCCATCAACATGTTCATTTTTTAAAAGGTTGAAAATATTTCCTTTTTCGATATTTTTTAAATCTAATTTTTTGAGGTACACATTGAAAGCTATCACATTACAATGAATTAAAATTTTGGTAATAATATAAAAGTGCACACCCAGGAAAAAATATTTAAACTGCTTAGATTTGGTTAATTAACGTCGTACTAAAGCTGCACCGTGGGCAGATCTCGAAGGAAAGACCCGGGTACGATACCTGGTATTTTTTAACCATGGTCAGAAGACGAGAACAACGCCTGAGCTGGCACCCAACGCCTTCAATAGACGTCGGGACTTTGGACCCCGATCAGATTTATTGTGCACCAATCACGTATACACGTTGTTAATTTTTTTTTGGATGTTCTGGACAACATTCTAGTATTTTAGTAGCGAAGTAGGCAACCCTCTGATCGCAATATCACTACTTTTTTACTATTCTTAGTCTAGTCCATCGCACAGGTTCGAACCAGGAACCCTCGGATTCCCAGCTGATGCCTTAATCCACTTGGCCACAGAACAGAGGCCATAAACTTCTTAGAAGTGAAAACAACTTTACAATTGCCAAAATCATATGAGTGTCAGTGGGTTAAAATTCTTTCAACCTATTTAGAGGTAAAATGCAAAAGGATACAATGATTTGTCTTTATTTAGAAGATCTTGATACATCTGTTCATATGAAATACTAAAATCATAGACATTAGGTTTGTCAGGGGCTGGTCCAGGCAACTTTACTTGATTACCAGACCCAAAAGACCTCACCTTGAAGCCTTTTTTACTGTAAAAACAACATTAATTTATATTTAAAATAATCAAATAGTTACCTGTTTAACATTTAATTCATCTGGATATCCGTCACTTTGCTTTCGGATATCGGATAATTAACGGAAAGTTAAAAAATCAGCCAGATAGGACATATACCAGGTATCCGTTTCATCCTTATTCACATGTACTTAGCAACAAAAAACATTTGTTTTGCTAATAAATAATAAAATAACTACTGAGTAATTACATTTCCCAACTACAAGGTTGACAAAAAGGGTAACCATAGAAATCAATGCATCTTAACCTCAATTTCTTTGAATTCACAAATTAAACATTCAAGTTATTTTTGATTGCCTCTTCGATGAAGTTGGGCATTTAATAATACATTTAAATTAAATGTTAATAGGTCAAATACAAATCTAACATTGGGTAAATTCCTAGTGTACGGTGCCTCCTTGGCGCGATTCTGAAAATTGGCGCCAAGACTTTGGCAAATCGTAAAGCAGTGCAGCAACAAAAAAGTAGGGTTGCCGTACTTCATGATATTGCTAGGAACGTCATGAAATATGATTAACAAAATATATTATTTATCGCCCACCAATTGTCGCCAAATCACATTTGGCGGAGGCACCGTACACTAGGAATTAACCCAACATTCAATTGAAAAATATACAATAATAAAAAAAATGGGACTGCTTCAGAGTGTGTATATTTATGTGCTAGTAAATCATATTTGGAAAATGATAGTTTACAACTCATTTTGAATTTAACAATCCGAGGAAACAACTTCTAAAAAGCACGATAAAAACTTTAGAGCATCGTTTGATCTCCTCCCCAAAAGTATAATGATTTGCTTCCTTTCCTGGAACATAATAAATACCTAAGAAAAGCGTGCGCTTCCATGCTTCTGTTTTGATTACTGGAGCAAACAACAGCTACCCTTAACTCATTCATTTGATATAAAAAGTTATTTTAGCTGCTTCGTATTAAATTACAAAAACTTTATAGATGCAAGAACATTTTGTATATAAAACTAATTACAAAAAAATTATATTCGCGGCGAAATAGCAGAACAAAACACCGGTTTGTTTGTTGATGGCGGAAACGGAAGTTGTCATTTATTAATTACGTTTAGATGTTTACATGGATATTTACATGACTAATTTACTAATTCCTACAAAAATTTTAGGAAAAAAATATGAAAAGATTTCATTATTCACTATTTATGTCTAAGTGCAAAAGTATGTTTTGATATTGAGATAGATTTTTGAAAAACGGAAGCAAAAGTATTAATTTAAATTTAAAACTTTCAAAAGCTTTGTTGGCAACTCCTCCAGCTGTATACCAGAGTCACTATAAAATAAAATATGATTGTAAATAGAATTTGTTTGCGATTACTTTTATAAATTTATGATATTGAAAATAGAAATATAGTTTAATAAATATTAAAATTACAGAAGTTTATTGAATAAACTTCAATTTTCCGTACATTATAGATATATTTCTGTGTTTCTCCTTTTAAAAATCTTCTGACAATCTTGGTATTTTTAAGTTGGCAAACGATTTATATGATCAATTTATAAAATATATAATTAAAATTATTGCCAAGAAATTTTTTCTTAGTTATAGTATGTGTACATTTTTTAATTGATTTATCACCTTTTGTACAGTCTTGCTATTGGTTATAAATTAAATTAATTCAAAAAGACAAGATTTTTTTTATGTTGTCCAGTGCTTAATATTAATGCTGTACTACTAGAACATTTCACTAATAATAGATTTAAAACATATATTTGTTTATTTTCTTAAAGTTATTGAAAGATATTTGTAAAAAAATTAAGGATATACAACAATAAGAAATTTAAATGTACCTTCAGTAATATGTTTTGTTTCTGCTAAAGAGCTTTTAATAATAACAAACATATGTTATAAATTCATTTATTGTCATGTATATGAGGTTAATGAAATAAAATGGAAGTTGTTAAATATGGCAAGGCTGTGAAAATAGATTACGCTGACATCATACTTGGACAATATAAAAGTTCAGTATTTTTTTGTCATGTGTCTGGTCATTCTTGTAAACTGTAATTCTAAATTCCATTTCCCCACATTTTTTTTTTTTTTAATCTTTAATTTCTCCTTTTGAAACATATCTGTAATGACTTCAAGTTTTGCAGTTTTCAAATTCCATTTCATTTATAGATTCTTGATATTTTTCATTAAGTAATTTCTAACAAGAATATGAAAACATGTTCAAAATTGAAAATACTAATATGTTAAAAATAGAAGTTTTATGCATATGAAAAACTAAAAGGACGTACAGCTATGATTAAATATAATTTTTGTATTTTAGGGTGAACACAAACATGGAATCCCAAAATAATCCTTGTTCACTGTTCCCTGCCTATTCGGTTTCCTCACAAAATAATCAAAGTAGTAGTACTATTGGTGGCAGTGGCAATAGCTCTACATTGTTTCCTGCCTATTCAACCTGTTCAAAAGAAAAAGGTTTGTTAATTCTGTTTTTTATGCTCATTATTTTATGTTGCTTTGATAATACTTTGTACATGGTTCATACAGATTTTCAAAAATAAAAATTAAGTAGTTTTTAAGGACACCTGGATAATTTTTAAGGACCTCTTATATTTTTTGGCGCCGTTGGCGGAGAATCATTATTTTTTGGCGCAAAATTGGGGCAGAATCGCACGTAAATGTGGTTCGTAGCAAGTTGGCGCAGGATACCACTTCCGGTAAACTCTGGTGCAGAAATGTTAAAGATGCTATATTCTTGTGAATTTCCCCCGATTTGCTAGAATGAGTATCGATTCTACACAAAACAACAAACGAGCTGAGATTTTCTAACGATGAAGTGTCGTGTATGATAATAAAATACCATAGACTAAAAAATCGGATAAAAAAGATCAGAAGTGCACCTTTTTTTCTGTCACTAAATCCGTCTATTGACGCCTTCCTCGCCTTGCCGATTTACGCTTGCGTATAATGGTCAAAAGTGTGGACACGATCAAAGTAAAATCCAGAATTCTACATTCCTATATTTTTAATGCTCCCGGAATTCTGGGTTCCGAAAATTAAAAATACTTGGAATTTCGGGTTAGACATGAAAAAATACCACCCATGTGAATTAGTAAAAAAAGCTCATGATTGACAAAAATTAAGGACCTTAGTTGAAAATTAAGGACTTTAAGGGCCCTTAATTAAGGACCCACCTAAATTAAGTTGTTCTTAAGGACTGTGCGAACCATGTTTTAAACTTCTCATTTCCTTAATCCAATGGTTCCAAACATTAAACATTTAACCCTTTCAAATGCAAATTTATTTTTATATTGAGGCAATGAAAGTAATAATCAAAGTCAGACCTACACCATTACTCCCCAGTTGTGTCAACAATTCGTTTCTTTGTTACTGAACACAATTGGCGGTATAGTGGTTTATGTCTAACTTCGTTTTACACCACTATTATTCAATTCATTATGGTTCCAATTGTTAATGACAGATATCTTGCAAGGCAATAAATATTTTCTAGGAAAGCAATATTATTACTAGGGATGAACCGGATATCCGGCGCACATTACAAACCGGATATCGGATATCCGAACTAGATTTTGCCGGATATCCGGCAGTTTATTTTTAATGAAAATAACTTCTCATACACACTAGAAAAAACGGAAATCGGACACACTAAAAAAAACGGAAATCGGCCAAAAATTGAAAAATATTTTTTTATTCTGTAATATTTCCCAATTCCTTATCTTTAAAGTGATACCAAAATTGAATAAACATTCAAAAAACTTTTTTATTTACAAAGGGTTATTCTAGGGTGCTGCCTAGCAATGGTTGTATGTTTTGTACATTTTACACTTAATTTCTGAATAATTGTAATTTTACCATATGCCTTTTCATTCCAAACATGAAAACTCAAGTTTGCTTAAACTTTTGAGAAATTTATTTTTTTATTCAACTTTATATTAGTTGTGAGATGTGATGACCCTCCACCATAACGATTCGTTAAAAATATAATTTTAAAGTAAAAAAAAAGTTGGTTTTTTAAAGTCTCTATTGGTTAAAGGGAGAATCTGCACACTGTGAATACATTGGTAGAATTTTCAGGAAAATACTTGAAGCAGGAACAAAGAAAATTGATCGCCACAAAAAAAAAATCTTCGATGTTTTATTCATCCGGATATCCGGCACTTTACTTCCGGATATAGGATAGTTACCGGATAGTTGAAAAGCAGCCGGATATCGGATAGTTACCGGATATCCGTTTCATCCCTAATTATTACATTTCCTGTCAAGTTTTTTTTAATGTACTGCATGTGATAGACCAAAGAATGCATTTTGAAATTTTGAAACAATCAAAGAGACATTGCGAATGTTGAATTATAATATTGATAAAATATGTGGTTCATATCTGTTGTATTTTACTGTAAAAAATAGTTTATATGTAATGCGTGCAATACATTCATTTATTAATTATAACTTAATAAATTTTAATCTTTTTGAGAAAATTGCTAGGTATTCACTAAAAAATCAATAGCAACCTATATATAGAGGCTTTCTATAAGCATCAATTTATCATTAGTTTTACATTAATTTGATCCTTATTAGTTATTTTATTTTCATTTCATAATTACTAAATGAACCTATCTAACAGTTTGTTTATGCAAAGTCAAATAGGTGAATGCATTAAATTGAAAACATATTTAATATCAGATTTGTTTACTATACCTGTGATTTTACAAAATTGTTTAATCTGTATATTTATATTTATTGCTATAGCTAAGGTGAACAGTGAAAGGGACTGGCTTTGCAACAGCAGTTATTCTCACTCCAATTTTCAAGATGCTTTCGATAACCAAAGGTACTTTTTTAATTAGATTTTACAAATAGTCAAGCCAAAAATATATAATCTACTATTATGTTTACTACTCTTTGTATATTTATAATTAAAAAGGTATCTGCTATATTTTAAATTGAAAATTTAAGAGATTTCTAAATATCAGACAAAATTTCTTATTTTGCTAAAATACAAGTAATTTTAACCGCTGTGATCTTTCTCTTGTAATTGATATTTTTTTATGAATAAATTAAGTTAACTTTTTTAAATAAACTATACATCTATTATGTGTTGAACTTTCAGTTTTTAAATAATGAAATTGATATTTTAGTATTTATGTCAGAAAACTATTGCACTTGTTTTGAAATGGCTTTTTAAAATATAACTAAGCATTCTATGCTATTTTTCAAACACTGTTTGTTTTATATTTGACAACTAGGTAAGCATTCTGTTCTATTTTCTAAACAGTATTTGATACAAAAAATTAGGGATGAAACGGATATCCTGTAACTAGCTGGTATCCGGCTAATTTTTAATTATCCGATATCCGGAAGCAAAGTGCTGGATATCCGGATGAATTAAACGACGTACATTTTTTGTGTGGCGATCTGTTATCTTTTGTTCTTGCTTTAAGTATTTTTCTTAAAATACTACCAATGTATTCTGCAGATTCTCCTTTGAATTTTTCTCAGGCTATTCAAGTGGGTAAGTAGTAAAGTGATAACTTTCTCATTAAAATCTGACCAAGTGCGCTTTTGTCATGGTGGGTCACAGAATAGATAGTACTAGGAAGATATGCTGCAGATATTCAGAGCCAGCCACTAGCTATCTTGGAGTATCTTTGAGTTTGAACAATCTACGTGTGTTGTTGAATGTAGGGTGCATACCTACATCTCTGTTTGTCATATTATAAATTGTTTTATTCTACAGTCTAGTAAGTGCTTAGCGTTTAAATATAGCACAATTTAGATCAGCAAGTTGTAAATATTTCAAAATTACATTTTCAAACACACCATACAGTCCAGCTCCTTCCCCACACATTTCAAAATCAGTATGAATATGAATTGTTTATTAAAGAACTGTTAAAAGAAGATATTTTCATAAAAAAAACCTGCTGGATATCCGGTTTGTAATGTGCGCCGGATATCCGGTATCTGTTAAAACCACTATCCGGTTCATCCCTACAAAAAATTATATTTGTAACTAAGCATTCTATTCTATTTTTCAAATAATATTTTAAAGTAGAAATTATATTTGTAAGAGCTAGTTTTAGCATTTAAATATTGCACAATTTAGATAAGAAATTTACTATAAGCATTCTATCCTAATTTTCAAACAGTATTTGATATAATTTTGTTTTCAATTTTTATCAATAAAGTTGTAAATTATTGAATATTCCAGAAATATTTATAGACACATCTTGATGCCCCATTTATAAAATAGACAGCTAAATAGTTAGAATGTATCCATATCATTTTATAGGCAGGCCAGATATGTTGGTGATACACTAGAACCTTATTATAATAGACATTGCTTATAACTGACATTTATTATTATTTTTTAAATTGAAATCCTACAAGTTGAAGAGGATCAAACCCCATGGTTGAACAAACATTTTTATTCAATATGTTAAATAGCCAACAAATAAAAATGTGTTTGCATATTATGAACACTTATGACAGCTCTGTCAGTTATTAACTGAAGAGATAAGTAGCAAACAGACCCTGTAAAATATTATTTATTTTTTCTAACAAAACAAATGAATGTAAGCAACCAAAATTAACTAGGGCTTTCTTGTTCTAAAGAAGAATGCAGTGTATATGTACACATATTTTCCAATTCAACCTAAGTTAAAGGCTATTTTTTATTAGATATATAATAAACACTATTTATAGCTAATTATTGTACTAGTACTGTTGCATTTAAACCCCTAATAGAGTTATTTGTTATAAACCATACTTTCATTAAAATTGATAACCGTTATCCCTTATTAGTCGTTATAATGAGGTTCTACTGTAGTATAATGTGATAAGTTTTAGTACTTTCATATTGTAACTAAAGTTTATTGCTCATCTGTCAACTATTAAGAATATTTAGATATTTAAAAAAAAATTGGAACTCACCTATATTAAATATTCATTTGAAAGTTTGACTTTTGTTTCTTAAGTGATTGATACATTTTATTTTTATTTTAATTATGTAATTATAATTGTTAATCATGTAAGTAATTGACTTAGAAAACTTGGATCATTATCACTTTAATATATATTTTTATATATAGTAGGGAACTTCCGAATGAAGATGATGTTTTAGAAGTTACTAAAGAAAAAAAGAAAAAGAAGAAACACAAAAAAGTAAAGAAAGAGCACTTCAAAACACCAAGTATTCAACCAATTGAATCTCGTCCTGCCGCAGAAAGGTATTTAACTTCCACACAATATACAATTTTGCAATGACTTTTGTAATTGATTTAACTATATTATTATTTATTGCCATTTAAATTATATGGAAAGTGTTTTGTTTTGATTTTCTGGCTGTCAAGCAACCTAAATGAATTCTTTTACTCCATTAAAAGACTACTAATACTTAACATTTAAAAAATCTGCTTATAAACTAATATCAAGAATTATATAACACATAGATTTCTAAAAATATCCCTTAATAGTTATTTATAATTTGGATACATTTACATAATTTGCTATACAATACAAATATTGGAGAAAATAATTGAGATGTATGTATTCATTAAAGTTGTAAAGTGAATGAGTTCAATTTGAATTTTCAACATTTGTATTTGTTAAATACTGCTAATTGTAACTTTTTAATTATTAACTTTTTCTTATAAAAAGTATGTGCAACGTGGATATAATACTATTTGGTAATTGTACAGGGTTATTGAAGGAATAATAGCATTATTAAAAATGTGAATTAATAGAAAAAGGTTACCTTTTCCTGTTAATAAAATTGTCTCCTGTTAATAAATCTTAAAATACAAATGTTATTTTTCAAACAATTCAGCAATTATCAGATTCTTCATTTATCAAAGAAAATGTTTACTAAAATTCATTATCAACCTATCTAGACATTGAGCTTAATTTTTTGTTAAGCTTGTCAACATTATACTCTTATTGTAAAAACATATATATTTTTTTGTTTTAAATTCTTTCACTGGTTGTGTGTAGTAGCTTTTTTATAAAATATATCCAACTTTTAAAATTGAATTTATAATATTTTTTATTATTATTTTAGTGATTCCATTCGAAGTCAACTGAATAGAAAGACTTTCATCGAAGAAACTGGACTGTCTTTTGAAAGGGCTTTTAGGGTTGATGCAAATTGTGACCGTGAGAATATTTATTATGATTCATTTGGAGAAAAAAAGATGGCAAAATATAAAATATATCTCAAAAGCCTTTTGGGGTGCTCTCTACAAGAACAAAACTTATACACTCAAACAACACCAAATAAGCCAAAGGAGAAGGCACCACGCTATTTTAGTAAAAAATCTTTAAAACAGATGGCAAAGTCCGCTTGTGCAGAGGAAATCATTCCACCTAAAGAACATCGGCAATCACTTAATTTAGAATTTGTACCACTATCAAAACATTCTAAAGTGTCAGATTCATTCAAAGAAGATTTGAAAACAAACTTTGATGGGGTTTCTTCGTCTTGGAAACCATCTTCTTTTAAAAGTGAGAAAATAGAAACAGTGGAGCCCATGGATGAAGGTTTCGATGTTGAACTGCGAAATAAAACTATAATGTTCAACAAGCAAGTGGCCGAATCGCCTCGGAATATTCAATTGTGGATGGATTTTGTGGATTTCCAAGAGGAGTTATATAAGTCGAATGCAGAACAGTTTACAGAATCTTTCCTTGTTGAGAAAAAAGTGGCCATTCTAGATAAAGCCTTAAAACATAACCCAAAATCGGTGCGATTGAACATAACAAAGTTAAACTTGTGCCGAAGTATTTGGAAAGTAGAAAAAGTAATTGAGCATTGGGATAACTTAATTTTCCTGAATCCTAATGATCCAACTGTTTGGCAAGAATATGTTGCATTTGTGCTTACGGATTTAACGTACTTTAGTGTGCCTCGTGTGCTAAAAGTCTTCAGCAAATGCATCAAAACGTTATCTAATCTGAGTGAAGGCATAATTCAGTCTCATGCTGTTCCACCAGATATAGTTTACAATATGCTTGGTATTTATTTTTCACTTTTTTTAAATTTTATATATATATATTTAGAATTTCACAACAAAAACAATAGCTATTGACCAATATTCAGTCTAATTCGTTTGGTAATAAAGAGATATTTAATATTAATGTAATGCCTTTATGGGTATTTTAAGCACTTCTATTTTATTATTTTAACTATTTTAAGCACTTCCATGGCTATTTTAAGCACTTCCATGTTATTATTTTAAGCACAAGCCAAGATCCTAAATTTTATTATTAAATTATGTTCATATGTAACACTTATGTTGTTGCTCACAAGAGGTAGAAATTGACAATACAGAATTTCTTTTATAAAAAATTGTCTTAACTGGAGTATATATTGACAAAGTTTTTTATTTATATCTTTATTCACATACAAGATAAAAGATATTTGCATCAGTGGATTAATGTTATATAATGGAATAAACTTTAATGTCATATAGTGGATATAGTGTGAACTCTAATTTAAATTGTTTCTCTTGAATACTTAAATTTTTTTTATATGCGTCTTATAAAATATTATATGACTTATACTAAATGCAGGTGTATGTTTCCTGTTGGTATTGTATAATCTTTTAAAGTAGCAAAGAAAATTATGTAATAAAAGTAAAAGTGTTATTTTATAGGATTTTACTTGAATTTTAGGATATTTTTAAATAAATTCAAATTTCTTATTATTCACATTTAAAATAATGCTAGAGTCTTTGCTTTAACATTCAGAACAGCTGACAAAATATTTTGACTGGAGTTCTGTATTTTTCCCCAAAATGTAAACAATTCTTTTAATTTATAAAAATACTATATTATAATATTTTTCAAATCTATTGAATTAGGGTACAATTTAAAAGATATCTTTTTTAAAAAAATATTATTTATGTGCACGTATAGGAAATATAATTTAAAATTCTGTGCATTTCAGATATTTTGATGTCTTCTTACAGGTTTAATGCAATATATTTTTTAAACCTTAATACCTATTAATTTTTTTTTAGATTTATGCTCTTTTTTTAAATAAGAATCTATAATTTCAGATATTTTCAATCAGCTGTGTTTTGTTATGAAGAATTGTGGATATATTGAAAAAGCAGTTGCGGCATACCAAGCCCTAATTGAATTTAACCTATTTGATGACCCATATACAAAATCCCTGTCTGTATCTGAGAAGATATCCTGCTTTGAACCTTTCTGGGATAGTGGAGCTGCACGCTTTGGAGAAGATGGTGCAATCGGATGGTCTGCAACAATTTCGCAGCAAAAAATCGCTTTTGAAAAAACTGTTTTTCAATCAGGTTTGTCTATTTATGAAATGTAAATAATGCCATCTTAGAAATCACATTAATTTGAACTTGGTTATTTTAAAATTATTTGAAATATCACTTGTGTTGTTTACAGCATTTTCTAAACTAAGTTTTTTTTTAAATAATCAGATGTTTGTTTTGTTTAGCTCGTATAGCCTAAGATTTATAAATTTATTTAATTAAAAACTTTGAATGGATCAACATTTTTCTTACTCTGAACCATTCATATGTTGGTATGTATTTAAAGTACTGTTAGAATTATTTGCTTTGTAGAAAGATTACATAATAAAGGAAAAGTTCAAACGTATGAACTTACTTTCACACTTGCTATTCTGATTGAATTTTAATATCTACCTACTCACTTATGAATTTGTTTCTTTTAGTTTTTCTGCATTAACTAAAAAACATTTGTAAGAAAAGTTTAATACAGATAGACATAATTTTATAATTAAAATTTATTTAATAATTTAAATAAGAGTTTTAAAATTATATGTTATCTGTTTTAAAATTATAGGTATTAATTATAAATTTGCCAACAATAATTATTATGTACATTTAGTTGTAAGTTATACTATAACATAAATAAATTTATAAGAAAAGTTTAATACAAATAAACATAATTTTCTTATTAAATTTTATATAGTAATTATACATTTTCCAATAATAATTTTTATATTTAATTTAGTTGTAAATAAAGCTATTTTTTATAAATAATGTTTATTTTGTCATTTCGTAGATTTCAGCAACATAGAAGATGACATTTTATACAGGAAACTTCCTGAATGGAAGACATGGTTGGAGTTCGAGCGACTAAGAGAACTCCACCATTGGTTACCATGGAAACCAAATCCTGAATACGATCAAACGGACGATGATATAGACGACATAGACAGAACAGTGCCTTTTGTCGATATTTCTAAGTCCCTTTTTTCTATCTCTGAAGATAAAGCAAAGTTTTTACTTATTAAGCATTTTATAAATTTTTTGGGCTTTAACCCCCACCAATTTGGATGCCGTATTTCCACTGAATGTGACACAAACACTCGCACCGCCATTTACAACTTCGATATTATTTCGAAAACCTTAAATAATACTTTATTCAAGTCTCAGGCTTTTAGCCCTTTACGTTTCGACTCGATAGCTTGGACTACAGATAGGGTAAGCTTTGTGAAAAATGTGTTTACCCAAGCAATGACGGCATTTCCCGTGGAATTAAAAGCACTTATTTCACATATGTGGTTAAAATTCCTTCAAGACGTTGCCTTGAATTGTGAGGATGGGGGAGAAAGTATGGACAGTGTGAAAAAGTTTGCGAAAAACATGCTGAAAGAAACTGAGAACAGAAACTGTTTATTGTTATGGTTTGAATATATTAAAATTGAGTCACTGTGTGGTTCAAAAAATAAGTCTAAAAAGACATTCGAAACCTTATTGGCATCTAGTACCAACGCAATTGCCGTTGGTTCAATGAGTATGAAAGAAGTATGGTATTTTACTCGATCATACATTGACTTTTATATTGAGAGTTTATCTTCTGATAGTCAACTATCTTCTCATAGTGAGATCATCTGGATTTTAATTCATATCGGTTGTAGAGAGAGGTATGTGCCTTATAATAAAGAGCTTATAAAACCAACACTGATACTTAAGGCGGCGGCAGGATTCAAAAACTTTTTAAATGAGGAAATAAACATAGCGAAAAATGTATCTTCCAAGTTGTGCTATTGTTTAGATCCTTGTGGGTATTCATTAATGGATTGTGTAAAGTGTTTTGCGTATTTGCAATATTTCACTCAAGGCCTTGACTCTGCAGTTCAAGTATTGAAGGATGTAATTGAATTAGTAGAAGATCAAATTGATGGTTCATTAAAAAAGTAAGTTACATATTTTTTAAAGTCCACTTAAGAAACTGATCTCAGTTTGTTAATGAAAATTAAAGCAACCTAAAACAAAATAAATAAATTTACTAATTAAAATTACTTGTCTTTAGCTACTTTATATTCCATTTATGGCATGTGTTCTTAAAAATGAGTATTTCAATTCGTTTATGTAATTTTTATTTCAACAGTCCCAAATTGTTGTCTTAAAAACAAGATACTTTAAACAAATTATAAGGTGCTTAACTTTTTGGGTTACACATATATAGATCTCAGGATTATTCTTTTTTAAAACCACATAGAGAAGATATTGCTTTATTCAAACCTCACAATTTGAAGGTTGTTCCACCATCTTGCCTATTATATTTATTTGAAATAAATAACTCATTTTGTTTTTATCCACATATTATATGAAACAATTACTGCTTTTTCTTCTCCACTATAAGATTCTTTAAACTTTTTTTTTAATGTGTCAATAAATTTAAAATTTATTGATAAAGTGTTTTATAAATTTAAAAAACAGAAAATATATGAACCAATTATTTGAATAGTCAAGAAGAAAGCCACATAACTTGTAAAACTTTTACTTCTCAAATCAGTTATTTACGTATTGTATATATTAATATGATTTTAATAATAAATGTACTTCCAATTTTAGGAACACTCTGGAAGAAATATGTACATTTCAAGCCAACCTCTTAAGCTTTCATACCAAGAATACTACTGTTTCTATGAAGCCTCTTCTAAACTATTTGTATGATACAATCCAACAGTATCCAGATAGCGTCAAACTTCTGCATATTTTACTGAAATGGCGAAGTGCATCATCTGTAGTAAGCCCAACTCGAAGGTAAATTCCCTTTGCCTTTATATTACACAAAATATTTAAAAGGTATAAAACTATAAATTTACAACAAATATTTATTAAAAAAAATCTTAAAAGAAAATTTTAAACAGTATACATATTTTCTTTCAGATTTTTTGCGAAAATTCTCAAAGAGCATTACAAGACTCAGCCTATAACATGGATTTTTGCAGTTGCGTCTGAACTCACAATATCTTATCTTATTTCTGAACAGAATGGTATAAATATAGGTAAATAATAATTAGGTTCAACTTCTTAACAATAATAATAAAATAAAAGTTTGTTTAGTAGACCATAACTCCCCCCATTCGATGTAAACATAAGTCTAAATCTTTAAACATAACTATTATTCAAAGACTATTTGCTTAGGGAAATTTTTGATATTGTAATTTGTTAGTTTTTAACACTTAACAAGGCATTGCATTTCAAAAATCTTCTTTGAAAAAGTACAGCTACATTGTTATAAGATGCTGTCTAAAAAAAAGACAGAGAGATTATTTTCTAGACTCTTAGACAATTCTGGATAATATTGTACAATCTTTGATTGGATAATATTACTGTATTCTTTGATTAGATTATTTTTTTTGGATAATATTGCATGTCCGTTTGAAATGTATATGTTGACAATCTTTAATAAAAAAAATAATAGTTACAAAACTAGGAATTTTTGTAATTTTTACTTAAATAATCAACTAAAGTAAACTTGCCTATAAATCAAGAATTTTTTTTAAAAAATATTCTAAGAAATAATTTCAAATTATGAATTACTAAAATTCATTCATATTTGTAACAGGCTAATAAATATTTTCAAATACTATTGACTTTCATTTAGTATGTTTGATAATTGTTTCATTTCACAAAATTTATCTTGTTTATTTACCTTTGCAGAAACCGATTCTTCTGGCCTGGGTTTAAAATGGAAAATACGAACACTTTACGAAAGAGCTGTAAACTCTGCTTTGTGCAGTCACATACCCATTTTATGGAGATCTTATCTAAAATTTGAGGTAAGCTATAATGTTCTATTTGTTTATATCATTGTTGGGTTACAATTTGTTGAGCGTCGCTAAATAAATAACTACATGTAAAGAGAATTTAAAAAATGATTCATTAATGCATTAATCCATGGTTCCTTAATCTGTTTAATGCATTAGTAGCTGTATGTTGATTTCGAAAGAAATACAATGTCAGAGTATTTATAAAGTTTGAAGGATTCATCTAAAATATTACATTTAGATGTTATTCTATAGTTTAAATATAAAATAAATCTTATCTATGCTAATAATTATTATGGTGAAAAAATATTTTAATTCATTTGATGAGGTTTCAAGCCTATTGTATGTATTAGTCATTTAATTTTAACGAAAAATTTATATATCATGTGGAACAAGCTACAAAATGTTTAAACGAAATATTAAATATAAAAATGTTAAAACGAATTATCGAAAAGTTATTAGTAGCATTGCAACCTCATTTCAAGCCTGCATATAGTTTAGGTTTTATTATAAACTGTTAACATATTTAACCTTTATAAGATTTTAAAATCTTTATTTTTAGATACTGCAAAATGAAGAAGAAAAAGCAAAAAGTGTCTTTCACCGAGCTATGCAAAATTGTGGATGGTCAAAGGTAAATAGGCATATTAAAAAAAAATTTAATTGTTTGACTATTTAAATTCAAAATAGAGAAAAATATATATATAAATACTTTCAATTATATACTAATTGCTCTTAAGATTTCTTTAAGTGACTTAACTTATACAATGTTAAGTTTTACTTTACTACACGGTTTACTTTAAATTTCATTATTATTGAAAGATTATTGCAGTTGTTCTTTAATGATGAGTTATGCTTGAGAGGGGCTGTGGAGGTTGTTTCTCTCTCTCCAATTTTTAAAGAAAAATTCGAAATTTTTAGATAATTTGGCAATTGTGTTTAAATGAATAAGTTTTATTTTAAATATCATTTGGCAATTACAATTCTTTATAGATAAATTTCAATATTCAAAAACAATTGGAATAGAAGATTGTGGCTTGAGAATGGAAGACGAGTTAAATTATTGGTTTAACTTGCAAAATAATACATTGAATGTCTGATTTGGAAAATTATAAAATTTGTAAAACTGCATCCAAATTTTTGTTGGTCTCCTCCCTCTCCTATGGTATTCCTCTAGTGACATATCTGGTTGTTGCTATTAAAGCTAAGCAACTTGTTTAAATTATGTGCAAAGTAAATGGCAAAAATGTTTTATGCCAATATAGCCAAACAATGACCATTCCCCCAACCACTTGTGAATACCCCGTGTTTAACAGCACTAAATGTAATGTGTTTTTAAGAAAGTGTATTTCCATAGAGTTCCTATTTACAACTTTATACAGGGGCGGCTCGCCCACTACAGCAAGTACAGCCGGGCTGCACCTAATTTTATTATATTTTAAAACTAAAATTATATATTTTACTAATTTTCTTAAATGAAGATTAGAATTGGAAATGGAGATTAAATTTCAACTCTAAGTAAAAAAAATCTCCGATAAATAGCAAGCGTGTTTCCGTAATGCACAAATTCAGGAGAAGAAAAAACAAAAACACCATTCAATGAAAATTGCAGCTAAAAAGCGAAGTTCGAAATCGGCTGCATCGTTGCCATGGCAACCTTACTTAGTATGACTTCCCCAGCACGCTAAAATGGAGGATGTGACGACACAAACATAGCGCAAAAGGATTTTTTCAAATTAGCTGTACCAGGGATTTCGAATAAATGATTGGTTCATTGCTGAATCGGCAAGGCGGGGTGGAGGAAAACAATAATTTCGAAGAATCTCTCCAAACGGAAATAGTTTTCGATAAGTTTGCACGTGTGTTGTTGTTTCTTTACTTAAATTAATATTAAAATTGACCGATTCGCAAGTTTGATAGGAGGATTGATTTTATTTTCAAAAAATAAGTAAGTGTTTTCTATTATTTTTCATGTTATCTTTCATAAAAGTTGAAAGGAAAATTTGGTTGGAGTAATAAGGGGGGGAGTTACATGTTTTCGGCTGCACTAACATTTTTGACCACGGGCCGCCACTGACTTTATAATTAAAAATTCAGCAATATTCATATTTTTGCTATGAAACAAATATTTTTTCATTTAATGTCATCTTATATTTTGACTGATTATGTTTGAACTTGTAGGAATTACTGATGGATGGAATTGAGTATTTCCCACATGATCTAAAACAGATTATAGACTTTATGGTGGAGAAACAGATTCGTGTGCATACGCCTTTGGAAGAAATTACTCTTCTTATGGAACATGGTGTTCAAAACTTGTAGTGATTTACAAGATTAAAAATACTTGACACATGTCATGAGCTTTGTAATATAGTGTGTAAATTTTATGAATATATTTTAAATAAAATATTTTAAACAGTTTTTAGATGGTGTTATATCAACATACTATTAATAATGCTTTGAATGCACATTTATTATTATTTAACTTGTTATAAAGGGTATACCAAAATTAAATCAAGCCTATGTCACTGTTTTAAGTAAACAAACTAAAGAGTGTGTTTTTGGTGCCCACTAAAAGTAAATATCCTTTCAGTATGGGGGAATTTATGGGGGAAATAAATTGCTTCTTCGAACTCATTGTTAGCAGAATAAAGTTATTCTGAACAAAAACCATGCATATTTTTTATGTTAATAGCATTTTATGTTATACAAATAAATCAAAATAGTAAGTACAAATCATAATTATTCCAAGATTAAGATCAACAGAAACCTTAAAATAATACTTTGTACCAAGTTGAGTACAGGCATAAAACAATAACTTTATTTGTGTATCTCTAAGTAAAATATTTCCAGTTGTAGTTTTAAAATGCTATTTACCTTCCTGATGTCAAGTGGTAATGTTTAAATATTATTCAATATTTAATCTGCAATTGCTTTTACTTTCTAAAATGTAAGTAAAGATAAATACTATTTTTTTCTCTTTAAATATTCGAATCTCATATTAAGGACATAAAAATGTAATGTTCAATTATAACACTTGAATATATATATTCTTTAAAACTTCATATAGTTTGCTAATCAAGATTGCTTTGTGACAAGATATGACTCTGTTAGTTACTTTTAAAAAATGGGGGTGGGAAAGCAGAAGAGTTGTCAAACAAAAGTACACTCCGGGAAAAGTAACATGTTTACTTTTATAAGTAAAGTGCATCAAACATACTTCATTGTATTTTAGAATACTCTAGCTTAAGAAAACATATAATAAAAACAAATTTGAGGATAGGTAAACATATAACAATATTTCTTTTATCAGCTTTATTAAAAATTACACTCAGTATAGATGTTCAGGTTTTTGCAATAGAGACATAGTAAAAAAAAAATGGCATCCTTCGAATTTATTGATGCCTATTTTCAATTTCATGTGCACAAGTTTTGCTAACTGCAGATATGTGATGCCCATTGTCTTTTTCTTTTCTTCACCAACAAAAAAAAAAAGAGTAATATAAAATAGCCATTGAGAAATATTCGAGATAAAATAATCGAAGTTATAATTTATTTTAAATAACTTTCCTACTTCTATTATAAATGTTTTTTTTTTAATTTTGAGAACAATCTTTTATAAATATACAGTGAATGCAAATTAATTAACCTCTTTTGACCATATCTTTACTAAAATGAGTTATTCCAATTGAGATTTCTTAAATCTGCTTAATGCCATTTGTGTGGAATCTCAGTGCAATAAAATGTATCCAATAGTCACCATGGATAATTAACTTTGATATAAGCACACAGAAAATATCTTTGCTTATTAAGTGAACATACAAACAAGCAGATTTACTAAATGTAAAAATTTATAAATAAAATACCAAAAAAATTAGGTAAATATTTAATTTATTTTGCATCACAAAAGTTAAGAAAAATATCAGGCCTTTAACCCTTTGCACTCCGCTGTCCCCCCCCCCCCCCCCCCTTAGGCTACAAAATAATTACTAGTTATTTGAGTTCCCTGTTCCTTAAAATAAACGAGAACAGCATGATCTTGTGTTTAAAAAAGATCCGACATTTTTTTCAAATACTTGTTCTCTTGCAGATCCAAAACAGATTATGATTTTTTTCTCCCTATGGACATAAGAAAATTATGAGAAAAAGAACAGAAAGAAGAATAGCTGTTCCGTAAATATAATAGAAATGCTAAAATTTTTCTTGAAGTGCAAAGGTTTAAATGCCATGTTTACGGGGTTACAGGTTTAAGTAGCAATAATAATAATAGAGACCCATTATTCAGAATATAAACAAATTTAATTGAAGGGTATTTTTTACAAAAGGATAATTCTAACAAAAACCTGAAAAAAATTATAATATGTTATACATAAGAAAACATTTTGAAATACATTTTAATCTACAAATTATATATAAAAATTTTCACATAACAAAGACGATTATCGCTTTATTAAAAGGTGTATGGCCTGTTCCAACGAATACTCAATTTCTTCTACTCGGTATAGACCTCACAATAATGTACAAATTAAAGGATGTGATTTTAATCTATACACATTTATAAAAAAATATTTAAACTGTTTACATATACCTAATAACTAAATTTATTTCAACTTATATCAAAGAAAAATTGATCCCTTCCTAACATTGGTTAAGATGTACTCTATGGTCCCCCTGAGTTTTCTAAATTTTATCTGCCATTTTCAGCAACCGTACAGAAGGAAAATGGAGTTCATCGATTGGCAACAAAACCAGTTTTCATCACTAAGAACGGGTTACGTTGCAAGTAAAGCTTTGAAAAATCGACAAGGAGAACCATACAATGCATTTTAACCTAAACCTCATAAATCAGTGTATTACACACGCAACGAGAAATGGTTTTTCTCATTCCTTAAAACATTCATAACTTCAATAGGGTATGAAGCTCCAGTATGTTTCTGCACATCAGGTTCATGTACCCGCATGAACGGGTTGAAAGTCTTCTCATCTCCAATAGTCGAAGGGACGGTCGGTTCCCCAGCTGCCTTTTTGCACTTTGCCCACTCCAGCTTATCAAGGATCACTCGATTAACAGGCTCAACATGAGCAGCGTAAAGCAAATTATTTGCGGTGTACTCATGGCCACAATATACTTGGGTGTTATCCGGCAAACCTCCCAAAATATTAATCAATGCGTCATACATCTGGTCCCCGGTGCCTTCGAAAAACTTTCCACACCCAGCAGAAAATAAGGTGTCCCCTGTAAACACTGAAGGTGGACCACCGGATTGGTCTTCGACAAAATAGCAGATATGTCCACGGGTATGACAAGGGGTGAGAAGACATCTTATATTGAGTTGGCCTACTTGGAAAGCGTCACCGTGGGAGACTTTGTCGGTCAACCCGGAAATGTTGGCATCACCCCCTAAGACTTTCAGGTCGGGTTTCAAAGTTAATAATTCTGAATTGCCGCCGGCGTGATCCCAGTGGTGATGGGTGGTGAGAACCGTAGTCAAGTCTACGCTCTCCTCAGACACCGTTTTCATGACCGATTTTGGATTGACTGGGTCGACGACAGCTGCTTTGCCGGTGTTTTCGTCGATTATCAAGTACATGTAGTTGTCGTCGAGAGCGAGAAGAATTTTAACTCGCATTTTTAATGATGGGATGGGTATTAGCGTACTTAATAGAAAGGGATTTGGAGAAAAACTTAACCGATATATCTTATCTCGAATCAAAACAAACACGCTACTACCGCGCAGACAAAAAAAATGCAGACCACTTGAGAAACACGCAGTTACAGTTATTAAATTCCAAATATCATATATTATCTTGCGACGTCATAGAATAAAGGCTTTTCGGTGTGTAATTCGAGATACTCGAGGACGCCTGGAAAAAAATATTTTTGATGAGTCTCATCCTTATTGGTTGAATAAACGTCGCACTAAAGCTCGTAATTTTTAACTACGGTCAGATGACGAAAACAACGCTTGAGCTACCACCCCACTTATCTACATTGGCGTGATTATGTTTGGCCCACGAAACATTTAACGTGGTTCGGTTTATTAAAGTCACCTAAGAGCTGAACAGTTGGCTATTGGAGACGGTTTGGGACCTACCTCAAAGGAAAGAGTTGAGAACGATGCCTCGTACTTTTGAACTATAGTCAGATGACAACACCGACTGCTCGGGCACCCAACGCAGCCTCAATAAGCGTCAGGACATTGGATCCAATATAATTTGTTGTATGTTCTGGACGACTTTCTAGCATTTTTATAGCGAAGCTGGCAACCCTCCGACCGCAAGATCACTTACTTTTTTTCATTAAGTCCATCTCACGGGCTGGAACTAGCAACCCTCTGCTTAGTAGTTGATCGCTTTAATCCACTGAGCAACTGGCTCGCGATTGTTCGGATCTATCTTGAAAGAAAGGCCTGGGAATATCGGATAAAAGGAGCCTGGGAATTTAAGGGTCATTCCTGGGAGGAACGGTTGATTAATATCAAATTTTAAATTATCAAAATTTATAATGATTTCTGGTGTAAAATTTATATATTAACTTTAACATTCACTTTTATTAACAACTCTTTACATCTAAATAAATTGCTAGAACAGTTTATGTGAACATGATCCAGAATTTTTTTTTTTTTCGGGGTCGGCTTAAGCGACCGCTTGGGGCGCCGGAATAAAAAGGGCTCTAAATTTCCGTAAAAAAAAGGAAAAATTTAAATAATTTTAGTGGGAAAACTGCAGTCTACATTTGATTTATTTTAAGATGAAAATTTTTTAATTGAATTAATTTTTACATTTATTTAAATTGATTTCATTCGCGATACTATAATATTTTCATCAGTATATTACTTTACAGATTAGTGGTTATGTAGATTGGATTTCATTTTGGTTTGCAAAATAGACTCTTGAAAAAAAGTTAATGCAATATTTTTTCCAAATATTAAAAAGAAAGCTAAAAATGACACTGCATTACATTACGACCAACGGTACTGGCATTACATGAATCAGTTAAATAATTATAATAAAAAACAAATCTAAACCAACATGTTTTTGAAAACTGTTCTTAATTATTATCATTTTTCTATTACCTTCTGAGAAATTTCTTGTGAAGCACGCAATATTTCAATAAAATAAACAACTTTAAACGTGAGGTTTTTTTTTTAAAAAAGAGAGAAAAGTAAAGTAAAAAAGTAAGTTATGTTTCCATAAAAGTAAAATAAATTTTAGAAAACAGTAGGATAATTCTGTTCTAATGTAATACTACAAACAATCGTATGCATAAAAGTTTCAAAATTAGAGATTTATGAATGAAATATGTATTTTTCTCTTGTGGTTCTTGAGTAAAATTAAAAATATGTTTAATAGAATATAAATGCCTTCTTTTTATGTCTAACTCTTCTCTATTTTCAAGCATTTAGTTTTCTTTTTATGTTCACAGAATAACACCTTTACTAATTAGCAAAATTGGGTAATTGTGGAAACTTCCAAGAAGTGGCGAAACAAGTGGGGCTTTAATCCAGGGTGGAGCAGAAATTCAAATAACATTTATAAAAATTTAATGTGTCTGAATGAAATAACTCAACCAAAAATTTAATAATTATATAGTATTTTACAATAACGAAAATATCAGTTATAATGTGAGTGGGTTGTCTGCCAAGCCGCGTGTCAGCCTCTAAAAAAATTTAAATTAACTATCACCATTTTCCATTAGTAGGCAGCTAGATGACCATTTGACAAAGTGGTGTGGGTCCTTGAGTGAATCAAATGTTGTATGTCACGTCACTTAGCATTATGGCTAAGGCAAGATATGCAAACTTTAAATCTCTTATGTCTGGTTTTGAATTAACACTACTTGGCAGCCAACCCGCCCATGTGAGATAAATGTCTGTCAAGTTCGTTCTTTAACACAAAAAGTTTTGAGTATAAAAATACACATCCACTATTTACAGAAATGAGCTTTCCACCTTTAACTTGTTTTTATATGACTAGAATTTACACACTCGCTTCAGAAAATCTATTCTTGAAACATATCTTCAAACTTGAACGCATATACCTTATTACAGCAAATTGTGGTTCAATGCAAGTATCACATGAAAACGTTGTAGTTACTCTTATTTGAATGTTATCTTACACGCTTGTAGTTTCGATATGGTAGAAGACGAGGCGGTAAAATTTTCTTCCGAGTAAGATATCGTTCCAGTAAGAGACGTTTTATATATAGTTCCGACACTTACCTTTGAAAAAAGAACCTTATGGTTTTTGATTAAACTATCGACAAAACTTTGCTTTTTGCACGAATCAGATCTTTCGTAGACAACCATTAGGGAACTATTCGATGGCAAAGTGTAATCTTCCTGAGTTGGGAGAGTACGCAAGTTGACCAAGTGAACATTCGAAGGCCAAGAATCGGAAAGGAAGGACAGTTCTGGGTTTGTTATTCGAGCTTCGCCATTATCAGTAATAAGTGTTATTACCGGATATTGCAAACGTAAGGACAATAAGTGGCTTTTAAGGAATAATGAAGGCACCTTTGAATCCATTCCCGATCCACTAATCGATTCTGGAACTAGCCAAAAGGTCGATGAAACCATTTGACTATCTTCAACCCCTTCTGACATTCCTCGGCCATCGTCATTTGCTATTTTTCTATCTAACATGATCTCAATGACGCCATGTTTTGGTGACGTAACACCATGGCTGTGAGGAACAAGGAGATTGAGACGTAACTGCTCGTCTTCGATATACACACCGCTTGTTACTGGATAATAATTTCCTTGAACGGGAAGATTGGTTATATATTTTCGCCTGAGCATCTGTATTCCATTTGAATCGGTGTAGAATATTCCGTCGTTTTTGACGTCACTGCTAATTCTCATTATCAGCTCGACGTCTCTTTTTATCTTGGAAATGTCAGACGAAATCTCCATCTGCAATCCTGAAGGAGCAAATTCAGAATGGAATAGACGAATGGTAAATTTGAAGAAGCTGTGGTAGATAATATTTAATTCGGATACGATGGGACCTCGAATCAGACAGAGAAAGGGGAAATGGTCTGTTAGGTTAGAGAGAGGGACCGGTTCCAAAATGTCGGGTTGAAATAAATAGGCACCACTGCGATAAATCCACGGCATATAAGCTTTGAAATCAATGTCGACTGATTTGGTTATACCCGAGTCTTTCATGTAAACTTCTTTTAAAATTCCAGTGGACGAAAATTTTGCTCGTATTTGAGGGGATTCTAATTTTATTTCATTGCCTTCAGGTTTTTCGAACTTAAAAACTGGATTTTCCATTGATGTGGCCGAATCGTCTTTCAGAAAGAGGGAAATTATGGCTTTTGTTGGTTCATTTGTGATTGTTTTGGAACTTTTGATCAAAGTGTATGTTGAAAATGACAATGACTTTATAGTAATAACAAATATCAATTCAAAAACACTATTCGACATAGAAAACCCATCTTTCCATGCAGGATTTATCTGTGAAGGTACTAAATTTCCCTTTGAATCCATTACTGCAATTTGTGATGTCCTGACTTTTACACGAACGGTTTCAGAGCGTTGAATTGTTAGAGGATTGAAAAATATCACTTTTCGACCACTATCTGTTGTTAAAACGGATATTTTTTTAGAAGGATTATTCCACAATGTTCTGTAGATATCCGGATAAACTTGAGATGTCCATGTATTCCCCTCATACAATTTCTTCATTAAAAGTAACTGAGTCATGTGCGAGGTAACGGTCATAGCATTGTTTATGCCGGAATGCAATTTCTGTCCATAATTCTCCATGACAAATTTTCTGGATGTCCCCGTTATTGCGTCATGATGTTGAAAAAGGGCAAGATTCTGCCTAGCGGATATTAGGTTTGTGTAATCTTTGAGCATTATATCGTCCGCTTTACTACCAATAATCGTCCTAGCAAAAGAATACAATATTTCTGCCGCTCTAAGCCAATGTTCCAGCTCACGAGACAATTTTTTGTAAAATGGCCGCGTCGTATAATACCCTGTCCAATAAGAAGGTCTAGAATTGGCATAAATATCTCCATAAGGGAAAAAATCTCCCTTTAGCGAAATTAACGGAAGATTCGATGAATTCTGTAGTCGTTCATGGACTGCATCAAAATAGTCGGCAACTGTTCCGAACCGTAAGTGTGCATTCCAATCTTTCCTTCCATTAATGTAGCTAAATAGTTTCTTGTAATTTGCATATTGTTGTTCCCATTCAGTAGGTATATTAAAGCGAAAGTCGTCCCCTAAAGGCACAAGCAATACGTTATGATCGAAGAGAGAAGCATATCTGCCATATTGTGCCAAGAGGTAATTGGCCTTCAGTTCTACGTTTTTGTCTGTGATCATCTCGGCTGTGCTTTCTGACCTCTCGCCCCCGACTTTGCGGAAGTCGTAATTCAGACATGAAAAAGGATCTGGCCCGCACGTGTGCTTGAAACTGTAAAGGTCAGAAGGTCCCATGTGGCAAAGAATCCTTGGCGAGTTGAAGGGCTGTTCCCAATAAAAATCGAACCATTTCATTTTAGCAAGGAATGCTTTCCAGGAATAATGTGCTCTTAAAATAACCATATCTGTTATACCAGCTGAAGATATAATGTATGGCAAGGAAGCAGAATGTCCAAATACATCGACTGACCAACCGCGTTGTGGAATGATGTTGGTAAAATGTTTCAGCCATTGGTGTCCTTCGATTAGTTGATCGATGATTGCAAAGTAACTCGTGGTTGCTTCGTCCACCATGACCCATCCTCCAGTCACAATTTCTAACTGCTTTCGACGAAGAATTTTTTTCATTGTTTCTTGGGTATTTTTATTTTGCCTAAGTAAGAAAAAAAAGCCATTAGTGTGAAGTAGACAATAATGTTTACTATTCTGCACATATATTTTAAGGACTGCTTAAATTTTGGATATTTCTGTCAACGATGTTCATAAAACTTGAATTTAAGAAACAAGCACGCTTATTGCTCCAATTTGAACTTTAGAAAAGTTTTTTTTAACACAAATTTGTTGTCAAATTTGAACAAAAATTTAAGTGAAATAGTAGACACTGTAATTGTATTTTTTTAAATATAATATAAAATGTGGCAGCAGGTTATAAGTTTTTCAAAACTTTACATGCCTTATGTCCGATAGTGTATATTCATAAAAAACATACCCAAAATATTCATATTGGTACTACTGGCTGAATTTTATAATGATCTTTTATTTAAAATTTTAAAACGATAACTATAGACAAAAACATTTTATTAAGAGAAGATAAAAGTTTACGAAATATAACAATTTAATGTCAATTGCATTTTTAATTATAAATAAAAACTTGTTGGATTTATGGAAAAGAAAAATATATTTTAAACTAAAAATCTTTATTAGGTTTTATAAAAAGGAATATATTAAAAAGATGTTATTTAAAAAAATAGTGCAATTAATTGAGTCTCCGTATGTATTTAATTTTCTTTGCATAAACTATTAAGTTCAATTAAAAAAAAAGGGAATTTCTCACCTGTACCACCATTTAGAGAAAAATGAAATTTCTGACCAAATAAATTTAAAGTCTTCTGTTTTGTTTAGGAAAGACACCATATTATTCAAAATATGAGTAACAGAATCGTCAAAATAGTCATCATAAGTTCGCAGCCAACCAGGATCCACATGAGAATGAGGCACAATTATTACCTACAAAAATGAATTTTATTAATGGTTTTCATTACCAACTTAATTTTAAATTGAACTTTATTAAATAGTTCTAAAATGGATTTTGTTAAGTAACTATATTTCTATAAGTTTAGTTTTACTATTAAGGATTTAAGAACATTATTTTAATAAGAATTTAAGTTCTTTAAATATTCTTACCGAATTTAAAAAATTAAAAAACTTGTGCTTAGCATTGAAATATTTTGCAAAAAGCAAACACAATAATTTACGAAAGAAAGATGGTGTGTTACGTCTAGTATACATTCAATAATAAGACAAGTATTAATCAGCTTAGTTATATTGTTAACATAATGAAGGAAAATTGTATGCTTAATTCAAAACAGACAAGATTCGAGTAACACGTTAAGGTTACAGTTAAACACTATATATGGTTACCACAAAAGAGAATTTTGAAAAGGGAATTTTTTTAGTTGCAACTTATGCTGATGCAGAGTTAGTTATGTATATATTGCAACATATAAAAATTAAATATAATCTAAACAACCGTGTTGGCACTTTATATACAATTTGAATGTCTAACTTCTTCATGTGCCATATTCCAGTCGTGTGTATGTTATTATATAAATTACCATTTTTTAAATATAAATTAAGCCATTCTTGAAATCCCTTTAATCATTAATAGTTTATAAAATAGGTGCCGCTAATTTGACTACAAAAATTCCAATTTCATAGAAGCATTTTAGGAAGTTGCAAAAAAATATTAGTTATTTTTATTTTGACAACTTTTGACGCTTTCAGAATGATACATTCCGACATTAAAACTCCGTGACAAATAGCATGATTGACATCAATTTGGTCTTTGGATAGAAAATTTGACGCTAATGCATATAAGGCGGTGACATGAAGCAAAGCACGTATGGGTGCTTGCAGCATCATACCGAAAGCTTGGTCATCTTTCTTGTGTTATCGAAGTTTATGTTGATGAACAATTATTGTTTTGATAATCTGCTGGAATGTCGTTTTACGTAAAACCTTCTTGGCCGTGCTTTGATACAACCACGCCCGATTTTTTGTGCCTTGATGTGCCGTTTCTCTCTATTAACTCACTTTTCAGTTGTAACATTTGACATGAGAGCAGTGGCGGACAGACCATAGAGTTGATCTAGAATTTTCCCGCGTGGCCGGTTAATATTTTTAAAATGTGGACGGTGATTTCTTGAAATGTAAAAAATTATTTTAAAAATGATTTATTAAAAGCCAACACAGGTTTTTGAATAACGTTTCAAATTTGAAAACAGAAAGCCATGGTATCTCTGCTGTAGAAGTTGAAATTATTTCCTTATTTGAAACTACGTTCCAGCTGTGGCCTATGGAACTACGGCCAACGTGAAGTCAGTTTCAAAGGCGTCGAAACGTGAGAGTGTAAAGGAGAAACCGCATGTCCCAGCTCCCAATTCCTTCTTTTGACCAGTTCTTCGCGGGTGAAAGAAGGAAATTTTTTGGTTAAGCAGGACCGTTGGTGGCTTCCTCTTAAAAATCTTACAAACATATTAAAAATTCTAATATGACAATTAAAAATATTAATTATCAACTAAAATATTAATAAATTTTAAAATCGTTTAATAAATTTTAAAATCTTTTAATAAATTTTAAAAGATATTTATAAATTTTATATAAACAGTTAAATGTTATTATTATTTATTATTTTGTTTTCAAATTATGGGCTCATTATGTTAATAACAAACATCAGTTTAAAAATTTTTTTTGGTGGCCGAAATTCAAAATTTTCCCGGGCCGTTTTTGAGTGCCAGGCCGCCCCTGCATGGGAGTAAATAAACACGTGACACAGTCCGATCAAATGAATGAAGGGTTGAAACTATGTTAGCAAAGCTATTGTCATTCACACGACACAGCACCCATTCACATTGGATCGACGTTTGATTGCGCATCACAAAGACGCGGTGCATTTATGGACAACCTATGTCAGGAAATAGAACGATTTCTGGATCACGCGACCAAGGGAAATGGAGAAGGAGAGAAAGCCTCGAATGGGAAAAGGGGAACAAAATTAAAACCAGATCTTTATTACAGATTTCCATATATTGAAAGAGAAATAAAAGGTCCCGAGTAAAGGATACTTTCCGTGAGGAATTTTTGATGATTCACCAAAGCATGCTACAGGTGCGTGGGGTGCCAGCTCCTGTATTGTCTTGAGGCCTACGTGGCCCAGCGGATAAAGGCGTCAGCTGGGAATCAGAGGATAACTAGTTCGATGCGGTGCGACGGACTTGACAAGGAAAAGTAAAAAAGTAGTCATCTTCTGATCGGAGGGTTACCAGCTTCTCTACAAAATGCTAGGAATGCCGTCCAGAACATCCACAAAAATTATCGGCGTGTATACGGGACTAGTGCACGATAAATCTGATCGGAGTCCAAAGTCCCGACGTCTATTGAAGGCGTTGGGTGCCAGTTCAGGCGTTTCCCCGTCATCTGATCATGTTTCAAAAATACGAAGCATCGTTCTCGGGTCTTTCCTTCGAGATAGGCCCTGAACCGTCGCCAATAGCCCACTGTGCAGCTCTAGTGCAACGTTAATTAACAAAACCAAACCAAACCAAACCAGTATTGTCTTTGTTTCCTGAGCATGGCTCAAAATTAGAGGCAGTGTTCCCAGATTTTTATTTCGGGATAGGATTTAGAACCGTCGACAATAGAGCCATTGTGTAGCTCCTTTGCGAAGTTATTTCAACTAACTCCACTGTAAAAAAAAAGGTACCTACTTAAAGTACCTGAACCCATTCGCTTTTCTTTGAGTACAATTGCATCGTAAATGAGTGCTGACTTACTCAATTAAAGTAATCGTACTTTCTCAAAAATGAGTAGTGTGATTTAATATCTCTAATATCAGCTTTTGTCTAAGCCATCTTAACAAAGCGACCTGACAAACTTGAAATAGTAGTTCTGAAGACAGTTTTCTACAGTATTGATGTCGATTGCTTAAATGGAAACTGAGAAAATACAACTTAATTATCTTACTTCCCATTCTTTTGTCTATGCCTGTTATTATTAACATGTCTTCTGTTTATAACTTCTTCAAGTCGCTCTGGTAGAGTAACGGATAAGGCTCTGGATTGCGACCTGAGATTTGGGTTTGATTCCCAGTAAGTCTTGGTTGGGTTGTAATTGTCGATTTTTATTGAAAGCGATTTATGAAAACAGCCTATGAAGGCTAGCATTTGCTCTTTTTACTTATTGTACTAATTTTTGACTATATGTATTTTTCAAAGTTGAAACTTATGTATTCGGAGCCATGATAAGCATCGAATGTACTCAAAAATGAGTAAATTTTACTTATTTTTCAGTACCTATTTTTAACAGCGCAAGCAAAGCATATTGCACAAATAGCACGAAAAACTTGATCTTCGGACAGCAGCAATTAAACTTTTTTTGTTTTCATAATCATTTGCATATAGACTTTTAAGAGTTAAATATACACTACTCGCGACGTAGTGTCGAGATTAGGAATCGTAAGATGAAAATTCATTTTTGCAAGGTGAATATTCATTTTTGCATTGGTAAACACCTGCTCCACGAAATAGCAAACGATTCGGATTCGAAAAGTTCTTTTATTTATTCGACGGATGATCAGCTGAAATTCAATGGACATTATTCACGACATGGTGTCGAGATTAAATAAAAAAGGATAAACAATCCATTTTGCATTAGCCCCTTCTTGGTCGTATTTGTATATCGAAATTTCTGTTAAATTAATTTCCAAGAATAAAAAATGCATCTATCCTTTAATTCTAATTGTTTGTCCAGAAGGATTCTATATATTCAGAGTCCTGCTTCGTCTGTCTGTTCTATTTTACCATGGCATGTACGGTTTCCTGAGACTATACATCCAGATAATGCTGGATGTATGACATGCGACGCCGACCAGAAGTGGTTAAAGAAAAAACATGTGCTCCATGAAATAGCAAATGATGTACGGAACAATTGCAGCATTCGAGACACGTCGTTATGTCTATGCGTGGGATAAAATCATGTGTATGGTGCCCATTAAATGCAAGTATTAAAATCTAATATAAATGAGTTGCAATGAGGTTGGATTATTTTTTGCTTTATTTAAAATCATTAATTTGTGAACTTTTTATCGGCTTACAAAATTAACCGACTTTTAAAGAAATAAGTTCGTAAATTTTGCAAAATAAGGTCCGAAAAGTTAATTTTAGTTTTGCAAATTGAGTTCGAAATGTATTAAGAAAGGCATTTCTTAATGGTGACATGCTTATATTCAATGAAGATAAATATTTAAAAAAAAATGTGAAAGAGGTAGAAATTCGTGAAATGGAAACCTAATTTTGTAATTTTAAAAATTGTTTCCCGTTTCTGAGAGAAAAAACACAAGCTATAAAAAAAATTTCGAACATGTGTTCTCCTTAATCGAATTCGAGAATATAATAATCATTTCAAAGGGTTAAATATAATTTTCTCATTAGAAATACTACAGCCATTGTAATGTGTTATTGTCTAATTGTACTGTATTATTACTGCATTATTCATTGTACTCTATTATTTACTATTCAATTAGGTTAGATTATTGCGGTTTCTTGCATTTTACTCAATCTAGTTACATTGTACAATTCATCATTTATTAGCACAAAAAAGAAGAGTTGCACTTAACCCTTTGAGTACTGAATTATTTGAAGATTTTTATGCCCATGGGACGGATTTGGTGAGGTTCAATTGATCCCATTCTTAACCGACCATACAACAAATTGTTTGCGATCAACGCTTACTGGCGTAGGTGCCGCAAACATCAACGTCTGCTTCTTAAATTCAGATGACGAGTCAGACTCGTCCACCGTAACTTCGCCCAAGTAAGCAGATGACGAGTCTCACTCGTCAAATGTACCCAAAGGGTTAAAAGAGGCTTTGCAACTAGATTCATCCCTAGCTCCGCCATTTCTAAGAAGAAACCCTGTGTGAGTTTAAATTTCTACCTAATCCAAAACCAGAAAACATCCATACAAAAAATACAAAACGTGATGTATATCACAGTTACTCATTTCTTTCACCAAAAAGGGGAAAAAATTAAATTCTAGCAGGAATTGTATAATTTCACGTTTCTGTAATGATTAAAATTCTCCGAACGGTAAGCTTTAATGCTGATAGTAATTATAAAAATGAACGATTAAAGGTTCAAGTACCGTCCAACCAGTTAAAACTGATGAGGGATGTCCCACAAAGTGACATGTTTTGTGTGCGTGTCACTTTCAGAGGATATGGAATAAAAGCATCGGTGACATTTGGAGCGTGACGTTCACTTTCGTATTTGTTTCACACGTTGTATTTGATTTGTTTAACAAATGTTTGGAAAGGAATCTTTGACTGTGACTTGATTACTGTCGATTAACCTATATGAAATACACAGCATTGAGTTCCGGTCCAAATTTTGATGTCGGACTGCTGGTAAGGATGAACCTATACTCGGGGACAACCTAAGTTGAGCCTAAAGCAATTGAATATTTTATACTTATCATATCTTCCGCTTCAGGTTCAACTTAGGTTGTCCCCCAAGTATACGATTTTGTTTCTGGAGTGTCCACTTGTTGTTACGAATTAATTAAGAAGCCTTAATTACAAATTTCATAATTTAATTTAGATAATTGGTGATATTCGGGAGGTTTGGTTGCCAAGCAAGTCCAAAAGCAGAAATTCTTCAGAAGAGCTTAATACTTAAAGTTTGTAACTTAGCTAGGTTATTCCGTTAAGTGGAATAACATTCATCTTCTTATTTGCGCAACCTAATGAAAAATAACTCACACCACTTCTCAAAATGGTAGATCTAGTTGCCCCTAGTAACGGATAATATTTAGTCCATTATAGGATTTTGGGAACTTATACCACTTGGCAGTGGTTAAAGATGCCAGCGTATGTCTTACGCGGTACGAAGGTCAGAGAGGGGAATAGATAAATAGCCAAACTGGTGGATGCGGCCTACCTTCCTCTACATCATGTTAGGTCCTTGTCCTTATAGGCTGATTCCCTGATATTTTATTTTATGTTATTTATCTAATTAGGTCCAAAAAAAAAAATTAAAGTTAATTTTGCCCTTTTTTTTAAATTATGTTTTATGAAAGAACTTTTGAAATAAAGTAAGCAAAAACTTATCTCCTTTTTCTGCTGTCATTGAAAACTTCAGCTGTGATTATCTTAAGCAGTTCCTCCTAATCTATAATTTTTAAAGTGCACTCGTACGTAACTGATAACGATTGAGAACCGCACGCATCATTTGCGATGTTTTTTTTTTTCAATTTGTTGCTGGTATATGAAAAATAGATAAACATATGCTTGCTTTTGAAAGTACACCTCATCAGCATAGCTGGGTCCAGGAAAAAAAAAAAACCCGGACCGATTCCGCAATGTAAATAATTTTCTGCTCATAAATATTACGTTATTAATTAAGTCAACAATATTTATGCATAATTACCTAAGTAGCAATAATTTCGTACAATTCTTAAAATTTTAACTATTTTTCACTAATTAATAGTTTGATTAAAATTTTTCCTGATTGAACCCTTTCAGAAAAAAATTTGAACTTTTCCGAGAATTTGCTTTTGTGTATGGCTAGCATTACCGATGAAATAAGGAATTGTCAATTTAGAAAGATCGTTAGTCAAACAAAGAAGACCACCAGAGAAATACATGCTGGCCATTTATTATTGTAAAGACGTGAGTGACGCACGCCGGTCTATCTACCCCAAACCTTGATGGTCATCTCTGTGTAGGGACATTTATGTAGAAACGTTGTGATATTACATGGTTCATACAAATTTTCCAAAGTAAAAATTAAGTAGTTCTTAAGGACTTTTTAAGGACCTTTTGATACTTTTTAAGGACCTCTTATATTTTTTCACAATAGTGGATCTAGAATTACCATCAAAGCAATGTTAAACAATAAAATAAATTATAAAATCAGAGGAGTTAAAATGAATAATAAAAAGTTTATGCTTGAACAAGATTGTAGGTTTTAAAAAAATAAAGCAAAAACCGTATATGAACCACCTGCGAAAACAACCCAATATAAACCAACATTGAATTTCCAATATTATGCTCTAAAAATAATAGTACTACTAAGTACAGTAAGATTGAATTACTTCGACCTACATTTAAGATCAAAATTGCAATGAATTTCTAAAAGTATAATGTCCTTCAAATGTATGCAATCGATTTTAAATATCCTGAGATTTCAGTGCAGCCAAAAAAAAACTTTTTTACATTGTCCTCACATTAAAACCCAAGTTCAATGTACCCTAATAATTAATCTTAAGATCAATGATTCAAAAGTACCTTTAATTTCAAAATTCTAATCTACTTCTAGTATAATATTTAAATACACCCCAAAAATATTTAATGTTTTCTCAGCATAAAAATTGAATGCATCACCATAGGAAAAATTTAACCCCATAAATATATTTTAATTTACATCCATTATCTATTTTAATTCAAATATCCATTGAAAAAATAAAATTAAAAAGGCTAATGTGCCCTAAAATCCGAAAACAATGCATTCTAAAAATGTATTTTCAATATATAAAGGCAAAATTTTTTCAAGTGCACAGAATAGTAGAATACCAATGTACCCAAAGAGTAATAGCCCTCATTGCAAATCCCGTGAGAATTACTAAAAGTGAAAGTTTAATGTGCCATAAATCACAATTAACCCCAAATAACAAAATTAATTACTTAACAAAATTGCAATGTACCCCGAAAAAAAAATCTAATGATTCCAAAGGAATCTCCAAGTCAAGAGTATGAGAAATAAAAGTGCAATGTGCATTGAGTTGAAAATTTTCTAAACGATCAAAATCTCTATGCACCACTCAACATCCAATATACCCCTACCAAGTTATTCCCTTAAAAACTAGTTTAATAAGAAATTTGAAAAACTGTAAAAAAAAAAAAAAATGTATATTTTAGGGGAGGGGGGTGGGGGGGGGGGGGGGGTTCAAATAAAAATAAACTAAATGTAATAAAATTTATAAAACTTTAACCAGTCAAAGTAAAAAGCTTTAAAAAAAAAAAAAAACATTTTTAATACTCAAAATAACTCAATACTCAAATATTCTAAACTTCAATTTCGTAAAATAAATTATATTTCTGAAAAATTTAATGCAATTTCGTTAAGTAGCGCAAATTAAATCATGATAAAATAGGTAGTAGTGAAACATAAGCATTTATTTATCAGATGCAAAAGGATTGTAAGTTTTTCAATAGAGATCGCAGCAGATCGTGTTTCGTGAATTTCTACAACTTCAAGATTTTCATGAATGAAAAAAATTCTCAAAAGATAATATTCTCAAATAAAAATAAGCTAAATGTAATAAAATTTATAAAACTTTAAACAAAATATAAACATATTAGAATATTTTAATACCAACCAAAGTAAAAAGCTTAAAAAAAAAAATTTTAAAAAAATTTTAATACTCAAAATAACTCAATACTCAAATATTCTAAACTTCAATTTCGTAAAATAAATTATATTTCCGAAAAATTTAATGCAATTTCGTTAAGTAGCGCAAATTAAATCATGATAAAATAGGTAGTAGTGAAACATAAGCATTTATTTATCAGATGCAAAAGGATTGTAAGTCTTTCAATAGAGATCGCAGCAGATCGCGTTTCGTGAATTTCTACAACTTCAAGATTTTCATGAATGAAAAAAATTCTCAAAAGTGTGCCATTTGGAAGTTGCATTCGCCAACAGAAATTAGAGTTATAACCATCTCAACTTTCGAGTGATATTCCCCGTTTGACGAAGATCGCAAATATTTCTAAATGTTGAAGATGCCACATTCTTGTGAAATTCTCCGTTTTTCTAGAATGAATATCGATTCTTCACAAAACAACAAAAACGAACTGAGATTTCTAACAATGAAGTGTCCATATGATGAAATATCATTGACTAAAAAATCGGACAAAAGGGATCAAAAGTTCACTTTTTCTGATGCTGAATCCATCTATTCATGCCTTTCTCTTTTTGCCGATTTACACTTCCGCATAACGGTCAAAGTAAAATCCGGAATTCTTCATTCCGTTATTTTTAATGCAACAGGGTACCGAAAATTTTAAATCCCTGGAATTTCGAGTTAGACTCACAAAAGTACCACCCTTGTGAATTATTAAAGAAAATCATGAGGGACAAAAAAATAAGGACCTCAGTTGAAAATTAAGGACTTTAAGGGCCCTTAATTAAGGGCCCACCTAAATTAAGTAGTTCTTAAGGACTTTTAAGGACCGTGCGAACCATGTATTATGATTATTTCGGAGAGAGAGACCACTGCATGATAGATTGTTTTAGTAGTTGTTGTCGAAAAGTTGTTAATGATAAGCTTCCTGATTTTGCAGAACAGGATAGAAACTGTACTAATTTTCTTTTACTTACACAAGTCTTCTACGATTAAATAGGTGTGTGTGGGGAAGGGGAGGGGGGGGGGGGGGGGCACGGACTCCTGGATCCGCCAATGCACAGCACCATGCCATGGTATTACTAATTGCATGAGCCTCTGTCGATGTTGCAGATTTACTCTTGGGTGTTTACTTTGGAATAGATTATGACCATTCGTCAAAGTCCCGTCTTACAGCATTAATCGAATGAGATCTGAATAAAAACGTGGGACATTTAAGTGCTAATTGCGAAAGTATTTAATGAATGTAGTTCGAATTAAGACCTAGTAGCAAGGGAAGCCCACCTTCTCTGGAGGCCCCGTTGAAATAAAATATCACAATAAGTGGTATTTTTTTTTTTTTAAAGTATGTCTATTTAAGTACATTTAATAACAAACCACGTTAACGATGTTAAATATTTTTATACTGTATGATTTAGGGGCCCTCTTAGAAATGTAAAGTGTAAGCCTCGGCCTCACGGGCCTATTCTGTAATCAGACTCTGGGCGATGCAATGGAAATAATAAGGAAAAAAATAATTTATTGATTTAGTTATTGGGGATATTATAAGAAATGCTTTATATGATTTTTCGATTGATAAATTATATATTCTATAGATATCGCTTGGTACATCCTCCTTCCACATCTGACAAATCCAAAACCCACTAACGTTTAAGGCGACAAATTTAAGGAATCTTTAGGTCTAGCCATCTTTGAACTAATTTGTACAGAACGTAAACTTACATCAACAAACTGCGATTTTCAAAAAAATTAAATAAACTAATTATTTTGGAAGAATTTAATTTCTAAGACATTTAATGATTCTAATTCCTTTCATACGAAAATTAGCATAATTAAAAAATAAATAAATATACAGCAGTTATTAAATGGTTGACTTTGCCGCCAAGTAGTAAAAATCACGCTCATATTGAAACTGTGTTTTTGGATTTATGCTATCTGGCCAATAAGCCGCCCAAATTATGGAATTGTAACACAGTGCTTTGGGCTGTCTCCAGGACGTTGTGCATGCTACGCCGATACTTTAACGATCGGGCTAAAGTAATTACTTGAGTCCAAAGGGTATATGAAGTGACCACAACAGTACCCGCTTTTCAGTTAGTCGGACAGGGGAAATAATGAAGAGCACTCGTGAAGCGTATCACGTGGGTGAAGTGGGATAAGTAAGTTGCAGTGAATAATGTTGTGGTAGAAAACGTGTTCAGGCCGGGTCACTAACATAGCGCAGCGCTTTTGGTTGTCCCTCGGAATTGGACCCGGGCCGTTATACATGCTACGTCGATCTGATATTCGACCGATCGGGCTAAAGTAACTACTCGAGCCCAAGTTTAAGTACCGGGTATATGAAGTGACCATCAGAGAATACATTAAATTATTTTGTATCAATGAAAATAACCAAGTTTGAAACTAGATGACAGAGATAAAATGGCAGACCAGCCAAATCTAAGCTGATCGAACCGGAATACCTGTCGATCCTACGATACGTTGTTTATATTTCGAAGGCATACGATTCCAAACGCGTCTTGGAAACAATACAACCATTACGAAACACATAAAGAATGAAATTACCTCGAGCGGCAGATCCTTCCACGATTTCTTCACTTCCCGATACCGACTCTCCAGGACCTCATTCCAGAAACCGATGCCGTTATTATCGGGCACACGGAAGTCCAACTTGCCGTACACCTCACCAGTATCCACGCTCTCAGAAGCCGGCTTGGGTGCTCCAACACTGCATTCCACAGACGACGATATCGTCCACAGTCTCTTCCACCAACTGGGCGACGGACGAGCAGCTGGAAACGAAGGCAAAGACGAGTTTTGGCTGCTGGGAACGGACGAGTAGAGACAGGTGAGCAACAGGAAGATTCCGAGAAGGGCGACAGCAAGGAACAGCCGGGATCGGAACCGTCGAACGAGCATATCGCCGTCGGACTCGTCGGGATGAGGATTCCAGATTAAATGTCGCGCTATCAGCCCGGTTGTTTGTGAATGGCCTTTTGCGATGGCGGGATGTTTGGCGAGATAATTCGTTTGCAGGGAGTGGGAAATGTTTTGGATTTTTTTTTTCGTGTTGTGATTAAAATTAGAGTTAGGTATTGTCACGAACACGTTACTTCTATTTCAGTATTGACGCTCAAGCGATTTTCGCAATTGTAAAATTGTTTTCTCTACTTGGAAGTTCTAATGGTTTTTTTTACTTGTACAAACTTTTTATTTTACATTTCTTCGAAATGCAAATACATTTCGAAGAGATATTCTATTTTACCCCGAACCAATAGATTTGATAAATATCGTAAAATTGAGTATTTTTTGAATTTAAAAATTCACTGTACTACTAGAAAAGCAGGAAATCCTTGACTGCGATATCAAGTTTCCATTATTAGTTATTACTAAACGATGCAGGTATTAATATATATATATATATATGTGTGTGATCTAATTCAAATAATAATTTCGTCATATGATGAATATTTCATCTTCAAATAAAATGAAAAAACAAATTGGGTAGCAAATTAACCAAACTTTTTGATCAATCTCTATAATTTCTCAATTTTTGGAAAAAGAATTTCTTTATTTAGAATAGTGCATTTATTATCATTTATTCAGAATAAAATTATACGGAAATAACAATTGGTGTGCCAGTTTGGTAATTTACTTTGATTTAAAAGTTTTTTAATATTCAGTATAAGGAAATGTTCCCACTTAACATAGATTGAGTTAGATTAATATGCATTCATTGGAATATCATTTAACTGAACGTTGTATAATTTTAATCGATTATATTCATTCATTATTGATATGATACATTAATTTATGGACAGCCTGTGTAGTTTTGTTGTCCGACATTTATAAAAACGAGTCTAAATATATTGAACATAAAATAGAATATTATTAACGTTATTTTTTATAGTGTGAAATCCGACATATAAAAGAAAAACTCGGACAAAACCCCCATCTACAGCAAGGTCAGATTCATGAATACTTTGTATGTGCGCCTGCTCGGCTTACTGCTTATTTGGCCGAAATTTGACTCATTCCCCCACGCAGTACACAGGTGAGATGGAGTGGATTAATTGGCAATCTGGTCGACACTTTCCTCTACACGATAATAGGTCATTTATCTCTATATGCTGATTTCCCGTTGAGTTATAGGGCTATTCAGATATCCTATTTTCTAAATTGATGTTTTTAATATTTAATTTTATACTTATTATTTTTTAAACTAAATGCCCACTTATTAAAAAAATAAATAAATTTGGCGCTATTTTATATTGTATTAAGTATTCTGTGAAGTTTTGTTTAAAAATTCATTAAAAAAAAAAAAATTTCTTTATAAAGTAGTTTTTTTTTATAAAATAATTTTACAACTAAAAAAAAAAAATACAAAACAGTGGCCAAATTAAAAAAAAAAAAGATGCATTGATTGTATAAATATTTTATTGATATGTTATGGATGGTTAGTGATGGATAAATGATTTTATTAAATTTTTCTTGTGAAAAAAGACATTTTACTAGAGAGAAAGTTTATTGCCATAAAGAGTTGTGTACAGTTTTATGTTAATTATAAAAAATATAATCAGCATTACACCTACATCATAAATAAAAAAGTTTGTTTACTTAAAAAAATATTATTGCAAATTTAACTTTTTAAAAAAATACGAAACAAAAGGTAATTAGTACTGGCAAGATTTACACAGATAATTTATATGTACATTAGTAGAATAAGAGTCATGGACCAAAATGGTATTTTTTTAAAGTTATGCCTACCAATTTACTTAAAAATATTGTTACAGTTGAAATAAGCCAATATTTTAGTTTTCCTTACTTATAATGTAGTGACAGGAAATTATTGCCTTTATATTAATTGCAATTTCTATGGGATAAAATTATTCTAATTGACAAAAAGAAAGCTGATATTAGTGGATTAAAAAAAAGGGTAGTTACTTGACTTTGAATATTCAAACAAGTAATTCTCAAAGAGGGATGCGAGTTCTGCGTGCACTGCATTTTTGACAATTGTTGTCCAGGTTGGTAAATCACTTTCTAATTTAAAAGCACCATAAGATCATTTCAAAACGAAGATTTAATCGTGGCATACTGTAGTCATAATTAACAATGCTAAGTACAGGGTGGCAACAACAATATGGGGAAAAAGTTCCCTGATGGTGTCACACAAATTTCCCTGATTTTACAATTACATTAAGAAATGTTGCAATGCATGCTTTGTATAGAAACAAAGTATCCATGCTACAATAATACTATAAATATGTTGCGTTATAAATGAAATTTTTTAAGCAATACTTATTGACAGTTAAAATAATAATTTATGGATATAACACAAATTATCCAATTGCGACTGGCATAATATTAATTAAACGTTCTCTGGAAGCAGATAATGCAAAAAAGCAAGTTTTTCCAATTATTTCTTTTGGAGATAATTTTAAATGTTTTACATGTTTCATATTTCCTATTCCAATCTTCAATAAATCCCATATTCATTAACCCCTCACATGTTGCTTACAATTCAAGGTCCAACACACTTTGCTTTTGTGGTTCCCGTTTTTACAAAAATAAAATTGAAAATATGAATAACCATGCTTTTTTTTTAATTCTTATTCAGGACTAAAAGGAAATATTGACAATTAAATTACCCAGAATGAAGGGAATAACAGACGATAATTGCCATTTTAATGATCCAAATTTGAAAAATTCCCCGATTTTTTCGAAATTTTGAAAACTTCCCTGAGTTTTACAGAATTAAAAATTTCCATGATAATTCCCTGATTTCCAGGTTATGTTGCCACCCTGTAAATAGCACATAAATCTAGATTTACAACATTTCACTGATACTACACAAGTATGTAGGATTGGTAGGTATGATACTAGTTGCCAAATGTAGATTAATATTTAAATTGAGGAAAAATTTTATTGTGCAAATTGGCAAAGACACCAAATACTTAATTTAATTTTTAACTTTAGGGAATCGGTAAACATAACTTTAAATATACCATTTGAATATACAATTATTTCTAATTAAAGTACGACATTTCTTGATTTATTTGCATTTATTAAGATGTAAGACATTTCGTGTATATATAAAATGGTCAAGATTCCGTTGAATGGGTCGATTTTTGGCCAATATTTTAACCTCACCAAATAAGATGGTAACCCTGAAACACATCATAGAAAAAAAAGAAGTGTCCCTATTCCCATAATTAGAAGTACATAAAACAAATCATTTTAGTGAGAAATCTGCCCATTTTCAGGAATTTCAACTAATTGAGGATAAAAAATCATTTTTGAAGAAAATACTTAAAATTATATTTATACTTTTAAGGAGCATTTCAAACACAATTTAAAAAACAAACAAACAATATACTTCAAAACAAAATGAGAAAAAATATCAACATGATAAACAAACATTAACCAAAATATAATGTGCTTCTCAATCCTTTAAAAAATATATAAATATTTAAATCAACATTAGATCTAATATATTTTTCTGAAATTATTTTTGAATTGCAAATAGTCAAAAGCTTAAGATTTCAACTGAAAAGAAATACTTCCATCACAGTACTTTTATGAAAGTAAAAAGTGTTGCACATTTTAATAGTTGTAAACATTTTCCCTCTACTTTTAAAGAAAACATCCCGAATATTAAAGCACATATTAAATATTAAAACAAATTAAAAATGATAAATCAAACTGCAAAGCATGGCCACCTTTTTGAACAAGGGTTGAATGAGGTTTTAATAATTATTTACAATTTGTTATCTGATTTTCAGTTAATTTAAACATATATAAGAATGTAGTAAAATCAATTAAAAGAAATGCTAAGAAAAACCTTTTGTACGTCAAGCTGTACATGATATACATGCTGAAAAACCAATGACGTACATGCTGTATGTCACAACAATGTTAGTTGCTAAACTAAATACATTTAACTGGATTTGTTAACACTAGCTTGATTTTCTCTCTGGTACTGTGTTACACAGAATAATATTTGCTTTTCATAATTAAAAAAAATATATGGTGTGGAAGGTGTTAAACATAAGTTCTGAAGGGGAAATGAAGCAGAATAAAATTGGTTTTTCGGGAAATATTTTTTATTTAAAATTAAAAGTTTTATCAATTTAAAATTATAACTTTTATGGATTGTTTTTGCAGAATCTATTTTGTTTTAGGTATGTATATGCTAAAATAAACTGTGTTTATTATGAACAAAAAGATTTAAATGAGAGAGCTGCAGTATTGAAATGAAATTTAAAAATTACACACAATGCAACATACCATTTGTAATAGATATATCATTTTAGTTCAGAGATGTTGTTAACAGAAACATTTTACTATTACACAACGTTTGAATAAGCATTTGCTGTAAAACAACTTTAATAAGTAATACATGTCAGCCAGTAAACATACCTCTATATTTAATCTTAAATATAACAATCTTGCAAAAACGAGTTGGTGCAGATATAACATCCTAAAATAGTCACTGTTATTTAAGGTAAAAGTAAATGGATTTCATCTGTTAGCAATCAAAATTTTGAAGAATATTTTGCACTTACCAAATCATGAAACTCATGCAGTTTTGGAAGTTTAAAGAGAGAAACTTTTAATCCTACAAATTTAAATAAATAAATTTTCTTCTATAGTCAGTCAACTTTTCCAAAGAAAAAAACAATAGGCAAATTCTATCTTAAAATTAATAGATAATTTTTTTGAGGAAATTAAGCTAACACTGATTATATAAAATTGTTTAAAGGGGAGAATGCAACCATTGCAGTTACTCCTTTTTCAATATTATTAGCAAATATTCATATTAAAATGGTGAATATGTCCACTTATTCCTTTACAAAGAATGTATACACTTGTTTATAATCATAATTTGATTTGAAGTTTATACTTTTTTAAGAATTTTTTTTAGCAAACATAAAATAAAAACCAAGGCATAGAAACACAAACCTAGAAAATTAAAAATAAAATTTTGAAGTTATTTTTTTTTAAAGTATGAAATATTAATGAAGAGAAAAAGAATATATTTGAGATACAATCGATTTTTATATTTTCCAAGTCACGCAATAGATGTCATCTCTACAAATGCCTCAAAGAATCGCATCTTAGCCTTTGGCGTATTTCTAGGCATTAGGATATATTGCAAACACATTTTTTGCATACATCAGTGATAATGAAAAACCTTTCTTTAGAACCTGCCTGAACGAGCTTCTGGGCAGCATGGGTTCTGTCTTCAGTGTTTTCAAACAACAAATTCCTCTGTAAGAAAATTTATATGTATTTTGAGTTCATTATAAAGTACAATGACATTGAAAAGACCATTTCACAGATGAACAAATATCAACAGCATAATGCAAATCAACCATATATTTTTTTAAATCAAAGTATGTAGCAGTTGAATTTGAATATAATTGCCCAGAGAAAATAAAGTAATGTTACATATTGAAAGCCAATAAGAATAAGTATGTGACACTATATTTTTGGAAAATAAATGTATCATAATTTTAAGCCACAATCAGAGGTTCTACAGGTTAAATTGGTCAAAAATGAAGCTCTTACATTAAGCTAGAAATAGGCAGGCAGAAATTTAGTAAAAGACCACAGATTTAATAAGCATCAGATCCCTCTTTGGTTGGATTTAAAAAGAACGAAACTTACCAGCTTGTTGCTTAGTGTAACATCCAGGTTATTGTGGCCTTTACATGTATATTGAAATTGATGTATTAAGATAAAAACTCGTCTTATTGAACATTGCGTTAAGAATATTAAAATACAAATACAACGTTAAAATATGCTATAAAAATCCATTAAATCTGGACATGTTTTGGGAGAAACATCTCCTTTCATCAGCAGAAAATAAAAAGTCTGTGTGTAATAAAATATAAATAAACTCAGAAATTGATAGTGTTGCCAAAGAATAAAAAAAAAACTATTTCAATCGGTCGGAGTTAACTATTGTGTGTCAACAAGCAGGAAATACTGGGACCGCAAATGTTTCATTGACAATCGAATCAATATTGCTAAAAATATTAAACGCCTCCAGGAAGTCAAGTTGAAGTCTCCAGTTGAACTTGACTTCTTTCTTGTTTTTTTTTGTTCTTTGGCAACACTTTCAATTTCTGGGTTTATTTATATTTTATTAAACACAGACTTTTCATTTTCTGCTGATGAAGGGAGATGTATCTCCCGAAACATGTCCAGATTTTATGGATTTTTATTGGGTATTTTATCGTTGTATTTGTATTTTAATAAAATGATGTATTATTAAAGACAAAGATCTGAAGAAAAGCTTTAGACTTCAGCCAAAAAAAAAAAAAAAAGAGTATGTATTTAAGAAAAATATATAACAAATGCACAAGTTTCAATTGCTACTATATATTTTTTTGTGCATATATAGGCATATTTTTTATGTACAGATATAATAATTTATGACAATTAGTTTCATTTATACATTTCAAGTCAGAAATGCCTCAATTTTTTCCCATTCAGCAATGTTTTCTGTAGAATACTCCACTTTATTAGATAAAAATAGGTCTTTTAAATTTGCAAAAACGGGCCATTCGGCCAACCACAAATATCCTTGCCCGAAGCACTGCAGGCAAAGAAGTCGGAATGCAAAACACCATGTGCATTTAAAAATTTATATAGTATTTGAATGCATGCCAAATATATTGCTTTTGATCTTTGCTTTAAACCTGTCTGTGAATCCAGTTCTTAAAGCCAGTGGTGGCCAGCTTGAATGTGTAAATATATAATTTGATTACTACAATTCCTAATCTTCACTGAACCACCACACATAAAGAGTTTTCTCAATACCTTGTGACTGCAGAAATTGAATCTGCAATTTGTAACCCCAAGTATGGATGATATTATGGGTTGACTTTACTGTGAATAGTTAACATTTAATAATTCACTTTTAAATATGCTCAATAAATAAACCCATTACAAAAATTTGCTACAAAACGGCTTACCTACAGTTACTTGTAAACTTTTCATTCATCTGTTAGATTGCTGCTCTGCAATATTGTATGTCCCTTTGAGCAATTTACAAGCCGAAACTGGCATTGGCTCTCGCGGTGGAAGATAGGGCCCATGTTCAGCTTCATATACAAAGCTTTTTATATAGTTAAGAATAAATGTCAAACTATTTCACTTTATTGCTGTTGTATTGTAATGCATAAAATAAATTGGTAATTTAGAAATAGTCAATTAATAATCAATAAAACTCAGTGATTATAAGTTTTTAAAGAAACAATTGCATAATTCGAGAACACTTGATATACATGATAATAAGTAGATTACACAGAGAGGAGATAATACATTTTTACTTCATTGTACATGTGTAAAAAAATACAATTAAAAATATTATTAGTAGTAAAGTACAATAAACTAAGGATTTCAAAATGGTTATGCCATTCTTTTATTTACGTAATACTAAGTGTGTTTTGTAATACTTTTATAAAAATAGAGTTAAGTGTAAAAGTATTATATATATATATATATAATACAACTCCTTATATATACAACAAAACTCCTTAGGAGTAAAATATGTTTTTTAACTGTTTTTATAAACTTGAAGCCTTTTACAATCCTTTAAATTTTTATATATATATATATATATATTTAAAGGATTGTAAAAGGCTTCAAGTTTATAAAAACAGTTAAAAAACATATTTTACTCCTAAGGAGTTTTAAGAAATATGTTATTAAAATGTGAACTTTTAAAATAATATATGAATCTATTATAAGTGCTTAATATTACATTTTAAACTTGTACAAATAATTAATAATTTCTTTCAAAGATAAAATATGTTAGAAACAGGCCTTATTAAAATGTTCAAATAACTTTTCGGATTCCTTGACATTTCAGTATGCATCAGTTTAAATTGAAAGCCGGACTTTATAGATTATTTAAAATCGAAATTTTACACATAGAAATAAATTGTAGAACATAAGAAAATAAACCTACTCTTTAAGCAATTCAGTGAAAAAAAAAATATCAAACATTTTATAAAAAGGATACGGTAATCTAAGAATCCAGTAGGCCGACTGGGAAAGTTTCAAGGGCTCATTAATAGTTGGAAAAAATAGAGGGCAAGGTTCTGGCGCCGGTTGAACTTTCGGATGAAGAGTAACATGGACAGGTGCTTTTGGTGTGACAACATGGATCCGCACCATTTGAGCAATTTGAGGTTTAGAAGATCTACATAGAAAGTGTTAAGAAAACCAATTAAAGCATTTCAACAAAGTAAAAGGGATTCGTTATATTTGCAACTTATCCTAATAACTATACTACAAAACCAAACAATACATAATAGAAATTAAATATTATTAAGTGATACATTTGTCGTAATGTCTGCATCCAGCCATTCGACCTTTCTATTTGTTCCCCTTTTTCCCGTGCCTTTGTGACATTTGTCATTTATTACTCTGTTTTTTTCATCTCATCCATTCGACCCGTGTCTGTATTTTGCAATCTACACTCTGCGCCTTTCTTTCTAATTTAATAGAAGGCACCTTTCTAGCGAACGCTCCCCGTTCTCCGAAACGAGAAGCTGTTGGTTCTTTCGACCCCTCTCCGTCTACATTCCGAACCGCTGAGTCACTTCCTTACGCGTCCCGAGTCCCGCTTTCACCCCTCTTTTCTGGATCTTTCCAGAGGCGTCTATGGTCTTCCATGAGCTTTCTTCCACGTCCGTTTGTCCCCCTGACTTCCGTTCGACCCGAGGTTACTTAAGCGACCGCGCTCTTCCCCCCTCTCATATACTCTCTTATGTTCTTGACTTCACACCTCTCCACGACCATGTAGCCACACGTTTCTTCCGTCGCGAGCTGGGCAGCGTTAGGACGCTCGCCCCGCCGCCATCTTGCCTGCCGCTGGATTCTAAACCATCGCTGATCGATTTAAAAAAACTAACTGGACTGCTGATTTGAGTTGACTTTACGAATAGATATTTGGATGCCGACTGTACCAACATTGAACTTTACTTGCAAATGCTGATAAACTCGCCACTTTGAGAAATCATTCAACTTCCATGTCGGATGCACAAGATTTTCCTCTTCAATCTCAACATCAAGCCCGAGCAGACAAACAATCCTCCGTCTGACCTGCGCTGATGTTATCCGTCTGCAATATTTCCTTTCAAGTTCCGGACATCGAGCCCGAGAAGATGCCACCAACAAGATGAGCCGAACTGGGGCCATCTTGCCACCACATATCATCTATCACGAGCCGTTGTTCCTATCGTGTACGCTGACCTGGAGCTACCGATAATGCCGTCTGCAATTCCCCGTGTGCCCGACAACACCTTCATGACGATTCTCAAAAGCAAGACCCGATAACCTGTCTTCCAGAACAAATCTGAAGCAGCGATGGGTCATCTTCTTCAACAAGCATTTGTGTGTTTTTTTTTTTTTAATAGTTCACGTGAGACCAAGTTCATATATTCTCGTGAGTGCTAACCAATTTTCGATGAGGCAATTTCTTTATTGGCAAAAGACCAATGAAGTATTATTTTTATTTTTGATTCCGGCCACTGCATGACAAGCCGAAGTATTTTTATAGTAGCCAGAAATGCTAGCTCCTATTTGTTTTTATTTGTTTGAAAAGCCTCATCATCTCTCTACGTTTTCATTTTATCAACTCACGTTTTAATTTCATTTATAATGGCTCCTGTGAATCAAGTCAGTCTTTATTGAAGCAGTTCTTTTTATAATTATTCAAAGTGTAATCATCAGTTTATCGATCCAGCCGAAAAGTTAAGTGCCACGAATTGAAGTTTCCTTTTTGAGTAAATGCCGGCCACTGCATGACAAGCCGTTGCTGTTATTTTTTATTTGTACCGATCGAGCGAGTGTAATATTCTCCCATCGTAGTTTTTCGTGATTTTTATTTTCAATATGAGTATGTAGTGTTTTGACCAGAGTTTTCGCAAGTTTTCTTAATTTTAACTTTGAGATAATAAATCTGCCCACAACCACCAGAGATGTTAACATCAACGACGGACCTGACCATCGACCAATAATAAAAGGATTTTACTCTGAATCAACAACGTCTCATCTATTTTTGATAAGTACCTTTTCTTATTAATTATTCTGATTGTATGTATGTCATCTCTCCCCAACAGATTTCTTTGGCAGTATTTTATATTAGTTAAACCTTATCTAGTTATCTCAATTACCCTATTGTTAATGATTGTCTAATGCAATCCTCTTTATTGAAATCAATTAATCATCCCTCTCTCTAATTTAAAGCTCAGGTCAATGTTTCAATTCATGTATATTTATATGTTCGTATTTCGTTCTTAGTTTCTTCCTAACACAACAAATCTGGATTCCTTCTTCAACCCCTTTGGTTATTGCGGATATAAACACAAGCCTTTGTACCCACTTTACTTAATTCGTTTCACGTACCCCCCCTAGTTCCCATCCTATCTTCAATTTACAATTTAAATTATTGTAACAACATTTAATTATTTTTATTTAATATATATTTCCTTTAACTTTTCAAGTTGTATATATAAAAAAAACCCATTGTAAATTAAGTTTAAAAATCATGAAAAAATTACTATAGAAAGATGAAGGCACAAATGACTACAAATGCAATCACTTCTGTGCTAAAACAATGTTCCAGCATGCCTCCAAATAATTTTTTTTTAACTGTTCGTGTAAATATAAATGTTTAATTGAAGTAGAATTTAAACCAATATTCGATAACTACTTATAGTTTAAGTAAGTAAATAATTTAATAAGGTTCCTGACAAACACAAAAATTATTATAAATAATGCATTCCTTTTATCAAGCACATACTTTATACTGAGCAATTTAAAATGCACATTAATTTGGGCATCACCTATTTATTGAGCATGGAAAAGGTATCTAGAGTTTGATAGCATAAGAATAGTTTTAAAATCTTTCAAACTCAAACAGAATAAATACAACACATAAGTGTCATTCCATGTCAAATCAACACAGTCATTTTCCTCACCATCTCCGATTTTTATGAAATTTGGTGAACTTGTTATACTTACTAAGAATGTAAAAAATGCAAAATTTTAACCTCCTCGGCCTATTAGTTTTTTAGTTATTTGCATTTCAAAATGGCTAAAAACGGGAATCTGCCCTCCAATGGCTGCATTTAAATTACCATAACTCCTGTTCTAATTAACATATAGAAATAAAATTGGTATCGTTTTAAAGCTCTTTAAATGACTTTTAAAATGATATGAAACATATGCAGGTTTGGTGAAAAACATTTCAAGGTCATATTACTTAACCTTTGACCTTGAATTTCCAAATTTCTTAATTTTCACTATATTTTTCCCCTGAATACTACAACATTTGAACTACATGTATATCAATTTTCAGAGTGGGATGACAATGGGATCATACACTAAAATTTTTTTTCAAAAATTAGCCATTTTGAAATGCAAATTACTGAAAAACTAATAGGCCAAAGAGGTTAAAATTTTGCATTTTTTACATTATTAGTAGGTATAACAAGTTCACCAAATTTCATAAAAATCGGAGATGGTGCGGGAAAAAAATGCATTTTCTTGTGCATTTTTTTCCCACACTTTTTTTGATTTGAATTTGATATGGAATGACCCTAATATAGTGCATATTTTTGTTTCTAATTTTTTTTTATATATGATCCCATTGCTGTCCCACTCTGAAAATTGGTATACATGCAGTTCATATGTTGTAGTATTCAGGGAAAAAATATAGTGAACATTAAGAAATTCGTTTTTTGGAAATTCAAGGTCAAAGGTCAAATAATATGACCTTGAATTTTTTTTTTACCAAACCTTCATGTGTTTCATATCATTTTAAAAGTCGTTTAAATAGCTTTAAAATGATACAAATATTATTTCTATATGTTAATTAGAACAGGAGTTATGGTAATTTAAATGCAGCCATCGGAGGGCATATATACGTTTTTAACCATTTTGAAATGCAAATAACTAAAAAACTAATAGGCCGAGGAGGTTAAAATTTTGCATTTTTTACATTCTTAGTAGGTATAACAAGTTCACCAAATTTCATAAAAATCAAAGATGGTGATGAAAAAAAATGCATTTTCTTGTGTTGATTTGACATGGAATGACCCATAATTGTTTTTGCAATATTCATAGTTACCATCTAATTAAAAATAGTTACACATTTGAAAAAGAGTTTTTAGAAGTCAAACCTCTTTAGGGCAGTTGCATTACTTTATTTTTCTTTTAATAAGAATACTATAAAGAATAAAACTATTAAATTCAGAAAGGTATATAATCTTATTAAATAACAATAATAAAATCTCACCTGCAAGGGCAAGGAAAATACAAAGGCATATCTGCGCCAGTTACCTTCGAAGCATTATCCTAAAAAAAAAATAGGTAAAATTATACTACCAAAATACAGGTAGTTAATAACAAAAATATTTATAATTAAAATAAATTTAAAAGTAACACAAGACAATTTCCTATTCTGGTAAACCAGCAAAGTTTTACAGTTTATCAACAAATTTGAAGATATTTTTTGAACTTTTTAAGAAACATTATTAATTTTTTTTAAAATTTAAGTAACATACATTAATATTGAGTTCTTGTAGACAAAGAAGAATATAATCAAAAGGGATTAATAATAATATTAAACAAGTACTGTTGAAAGGAGTCCAATATACAAGCGTTAAAATGCTCAAACGAAATTTTTTGTTGTTGGAAATTAAATTATGATAAAATATCTGTAAAAAAACTTAATAGCCCAAAAGTAAATTTCATGTAATGCTTATTTACCTTTACATGTCCCGTGCTCGTGACTCTTAGAACTCGGTCTGGACCAGAACACATGAAACGGTGTCCACGATAACATTCATATTCCACACCAATAAATATTTTCACATTAAACTGAGGACCATCTGCACAGAACATGACCTTTTGTTATTCACACAATGACAAATTACAGACATAACATATTCACTCTATCTCATTCACTTTATAAATACCACAAGTAAACAAATTTCAATTAAAGTACTCTTAGGCTGCACCTATATTAGGGTGCATCAAACGCCCCTCTAGAAAAAAATCACTTTGTCCCCAATCTAAAAATTTTCCATTAGCCATAAGAAGTTGACATACCAAATATTTTCGATTTATAAACACTTTTAGGGGTTCCTCAACAACCTTGAAATTTCGTTTTTTTCGAGTAAAATCCCCAAATTCAGCATTTTTCATACTTAATTACTTTCATATTTTTTTAACTATTATTTTATGATATTTAAAGAAAAATGATTGTAATGAAGTAAAATATGGATCATATAAATATTTAATGTTAATAATCTATATTAACAATAAATTCAGGTGACTTCATTCTTCATTGATTTCAGGTGACTAGTGACAAATTTAGCTTTGTTTACAATTTACAGTAAAGTACATTTCCTGTTTATTTTAACTTATGGTTTTCATTTTTAACGGATTTACTACTTTTGTTCTGAATCGTTTTTATAGTTTTATTTTGTTTATTTATACTTTTAATTCTAAAAGAATAAAAATAAAAGTAAAGTGAATAAAAAAATTAGTTCCAATTTAATATTAAATTATGTTATAGATCTACTGATGATTTTGATGAACGAAGTGACACAAATTATGTAAAAAAAAAATTGATTTTGAAGGACTCTCAAGAAGTACTCAAAGTCATCATCGATATAAAAAAACGGGAACCAGTTTATTCATCCCATACGACATTATGTAGAAACCTAATATTGTTTCAACTAGCTATGAGTCCAGGGCAACAGGCAGCATATATAAAAACATTACAAAACTAGGAGGAGATACATGTACAATTGCAGCATTTTACGCAACAACAGACAGAACAAGAATAGGCAAGTTGCAATGGAAATTTCAACAGCTTGCAAGTAAGAGTGGTGCTTTCTTAAATATACAACACTGCATTGGAATAAAAAACTTTCAACAGCAATGTCCAATAAGTACAAAATAAAAAAAACGTTCATCAGCAAAAGATTCTTGGTGTGCCTGCATATCCCCAATTAACTAATAGTAAATGCGACTCAATCATTGCCGACTTAATATATGAGCAATTGACTTCTTAGAAATGTACAAAAATTATGAACATGATATTTGACACAACTTCTTCCAACACAGGCCATGTTACTGCTGCTTGTGTCAGAGAGCAAAATAAATTGGGACATAAACTTCTTTGGTCAGCTTGCCGCCTTCATATCAGAGAAGTCATTTTGTCTCATGTTTTGGTGACTTAAAGGTCAAGGCTTCTAAGTTACTAGGTATAACCTTATTTAAACTATTTTGTAACAATTTTGATCAAGATGGTGGTGGATTTGAGCCATATGACCCAAAGTCAGTGAATGTGCAAGCGAGAAGCATAGTTAATGATCTTGGAGCTAGTGCAATCCATGCAGAAAAATGTGCCATCGATACTGGAAAATACAGAGATGATTATATGGAATTCACAAAACTTTGTCTAATATACTTTGACTTTCCCGATATTACACAAGCAGTAAAATTAAACCGACTATGTTCTCTTATAACGTACAAGGTTGTCCATCCCATCATATCTGAAAGTGCAATTAGTGCTTTTGAAAACCATTACTGCTAGTATCTTACAGAAGAGGTGGTTCCACTTGTACTTTGGAGCAACAGAGCTCCACCAAAAGAACGAAAAGCTATCGCTGATGAAATGCTAGCTACAAAACTAAATTCCACTGATACTGCTTTTAAATTTCATGGTAGATATGGTATGGATTGTGAAAAACCCAAATTTCCCAAAAATCTCACTGTAAATACAACTATTTCTAATTCAGTTAAAACGGATTCTTTTTGAATTTGATTTTATTTATTTGAACTAGACTCAAATTTTTTAATTGAAGATGTTTCAGAATGGTCAAGTTCTGTATCCTACACCACACACTCACAAAATTGCAAGCATTGAATGTTGTCAACGACTGTGCAGAACGAGGGGTGAAGCTAAATACTGATTTCATAGAATCAGCAAAACATGAAGATCCCTACCAACATGTTCTGCAGGTCGTCGAACAAGATCGACAAAAACAGAGAAAACGGCCGAAATTGACTATAGTTTAAATTGAGTGTACTTGTACGAATTAAATTGATATTAGAAAGTTAATAGTATATGATTATATATTCTTTTATTATATCACAAAACAATCTTAATTGCATTATTTTCTTAAAGTATACATTATTATATATTTTTTTTACGCACAATGCTTTTTTTTTCCAGAATTTTCGTTTTTGTTGTACATTCCTGGGACTTGAGGACCCCATAGATGTTATTCATTTTTTACGAAATTCTACATATATAATTTTTTTAGCATTTCGAACAAAAATAACATAGGGACAGACAATTTCCATGAAATTTTTAAAAACATGGGGCGTTTGATGCACCCTAACCTACATGAACAGGATAAACACACACAAGTTTTTTCAGATGACTCTGTGATTAGAGAATACAAAGCATATGGTTTGTATTCTCAAATAACAGAGTCATCAGAAAAAGCTTGAGCAAAATGTTTATCTAGTGCCGGTCCTTCCGCTACTGCCTGATGGATCCCTCAGGTAAACCAAACAATCCAGCCTCAAGCAAACTAAGTGACACTGCCTGATCCCACTAAGCAAACTAAGTGTCACTGTCCATTCTGGCTCAATCACACTAAACACCCTGCCAACCAGATATGCGGTCTGGAAAGGAAAAGCATCCAGTTCCAGCGGAATGCAAATGTGGCGGCTGGCCTTTTGTTATAAGAAGCAGAAATTTCGAGGGACTATGTACAGTGTACTCAGGACTAAGCACTGTTCACTGCATATGAGTAACTGAGAAATGTTGCTTGTAGACAGCTAAATATGTTTTAATTATAACCATTTTTTATATTTTAAATAAAAAGTTAAAAGCAGTAATCTGTTTCATGTTTTATAAAAGTAAGTGTTACGAAGAGTTTGCATGTGATCCAGTATTACAGTTTAAATAGAGTCGGAGTAAATCATTAGAAGCGGCAGCTACTATTGGCACAATAGAAATATCGCCTGTGTAGAAACCCTTAGATGGCTGGTTGATTGGGGTTTATTGGCACAAGGGCCAAATATGGCCAAGCTGCGAAATAGAAAACCTTAGAAAATTTACTTCAACAAGTTGTATGGTTTAGTTATTCTTTAATTTAGAAAATTTGACCGTATTAAAAAAAATAGTTTTTCAAATAACTTAACAATACTTTCTTATAAAAGTTTTTGTTTTAAAATATCAAAATCTTAGAATGTGAGGTTTTTTTCCTTCTTAAAATTGATTATTGGCTTATTATATTATTTAAAAGTTTTATTTTTGGATGGATAGATGAACATGGGCTATATTATATAGCTATATTTTTCGATTTGGGAAATAGAACATGTATAGAAAAATTATCAGTTATAAATCTATAAAAATTGAAAACATTTAAATTCATTCTAGGTACTTACCTCGGATAGCCTTCTTTGCTTTTAGACTTAAAGGTCTCTTGCCCTCCCAAAGAGACGGCCAACGTTCCTTCTGTTCAAGTTTTACAGTTACATCCCAAGGTAACAGGTAATTTGTTCCAGGAATGAAACCTGGTTGGTCTTGCAAGCCTTTCGAATTAAATAAAAAAAAACATCATTTATTTACTATTAATGTAATATAAATGTCTGATTTAACAAGTAAAAAGTAGTACTAACCAATATTATGTGAATATAGACTAGAGGGTCCTAAGCAAATCAGAGACCACGAAGAAAACATGGGCAGAAGACCTAGCTTACTTTCCGAGTGTAACATGCCGGGTAGATACTCTGTAGTAGAGGGTTGCCTAGTAATGCCTCTATCTACATCAGGAAAATTATTATCAATGTTCATTTATAATTTAATTACGAAAGCACAAATAACTTTTCATACACGTAACCCATAAAATAATTCATCTAAAATAATAGGCAATTCTGTTAAGTTATATAGAAATAAATATTTTGTTTTTAATGATAATAGTCCTACATAGTGGAAATGTGCACATATTCAGGATACGGTATTTATTTACATTGTACAATATTTTGTAAATAGATCCTCATGACAAGACAAATGAATAAAACCTTTTTCATGTTGTAATGAGGACTAAAAAACGAGCTTTTAACAATAATTAAAAATAAACAATATCACTCAAACCAAAACAAATAAGTGTGTATAAAAAATGCAAACATTCTTCAAAATCATAAACTTAAAATAAATATAATGTTTAAACAATATTTTATATTTAAGTAGATTTTTGAAAATAAAACAAACTACAATGTTCTTTTTGAATTACATAAAAGTACAATTAAACAATAAAAAAATACTCTACTAAAACACTTCATATTGTACTAGGAGAACATTTGACAACTTTTACACTAATAGTTTATTGGAAATTTTGTCATATATATTATGAAATATGAGTGTAACTTTTAGTAACACAGGACATTTTCAAAAGTATTTCCCATACCTTTACTGCAAGTAACCTCATCTTGAATGCTAATGACTATTTCATCTCTTTCCTCCTCAGCTTGGCTTTGCGATTGATCATCTATTGTCAATTGCTCCATTTCATTCGTAAGAGAATTCTCTTCAGAATTTCCTACAAGATCAGAAAACTAATAATAAAATAAAAATTTGCTTGAAACAAACTATTATTAGGGTAAATATTAAGCTGCATTTGAAAATTAAGATATTTTAACTATGCCAATAGCACCAATTTATGTTTGCACCAATGCATTTCCAGATTACTAAATGGCTATGTAATTGCTAAGTTTTTCATTCTCAATTTTTCTATTATATCAGTGGCGTGTTTTTTAGAGTTGATCATTATTAACTGGATGCTTTACAACACATTTTGATTCTACAAAATAATATAAAATCCTACTTTAAATTTAATTCATTATGTCATATGAATTGCAATGGGTAAATATTGTTAACGACTGGGAGAAGTTGAGTATATGAACAACCAACATTAATATGGATACTAATTTTGGTTTTAAATAGTGCCAGGTTTAAAAAGAAAAATATATCACAAGACTGATAAGGTTTAAATTAAATATATGTGAAAATGAACATTCAATATACTGCCTACATGACAGTTAAGATATTCAATTTCTTTAAATATTTAATACTTGGCAAAGAAATACCAAGTAATATTTAAAATATTTGAAAATCGAGCATCGCGAATAATCAATTGTACAATATGAATTCACATCACTTAATAAATAATTCTGGTAAAGTATCTCTTAGACAAAAAATAAGCATTATTCATTTTTTAAAGCTTAACACTTCAGTATCAGATTTAAGGATTCTATGTTTAAGATAATTAATTTCATATATGTATTAAAACAATATTTTACATATTCATATTTAAAAATTATTATATTTTGAAAATAAAACAAACTACAATGTCTTTTTGAAGCATATAAAAATCTAATTAAACATGAAACAATTACTCTACTAAAACACTTCATATTGTAATAGGATAAAATTAATAACATTACTTCAAAATATTCTATTTTTGCATGCCAAATTAAAAAAAAAACGGTACCTTCCGAGAGCTCTGGTTTAGATAAGTTATTTCCATGACTAGAGTGTACAGAGCTGATTTCTTTTGTTTTCTCTTCACTTATGTCATTCTCTACGATGATAGGGATGGGAGATATGCGAGCGGGGTGCGACTCCACAGTGCTTGCTTGAAACACAGGAAAGTCCACTCTTTCCAAATCTTTGCAGCACTGATTTCTTTGCGAAAAATAGAAGTCATAATTTGCAGCCTAAAATTCAAGGGCCATTAAAAGATATTTATTAGTTTTGTTCAAAAAGATTTTAAAAAAAACTTTCGAAAATTCTTGCAAGTTTAGTACGCACCTTTACATCAAAAGGATCGTCTCTGGTTGCTTGTTTTCTGCCGCAATCACAGGTGGAGACGATCTTAACTTGGCTACAATGAGACATAATTGGAAGAGATTTTTCTTCTAGAAGGTCAGTATCTGTACGGTGAATCTTCAGAAAATAAAAGAGAAAATACAGTTTGATTAGAAAAAGTTCATGGATTTCAACCGGTTGAAATCATAAAATACCACGTTTTAAAAAAACTATCAAAATTAGAGTTAAATTTAAATAAATTTTGTCAAAACTTCTTTATACATTTATTCGATAGTAATGAGGATCAGTTGGAATTTCAGTAACAGTATAGTGTTATTATTAATGATACTGTTTAATAAAAGAAAATAATAATTAAGAACATACTAGATAATAATTCAATAAGTACTTGAAATCTAAACATAAATCAGTTTGAGGCATGAAATGTATATAAAAAATATTTAAGGAAAAAAACAGTATAAACTTGAGCATACATTATCAAATATTTCACATGTAATACAGCATAAGGTGAATAATAATAAATAATATGCATTATGGGACTGGTTCCATCTAAAACAAAATTTTATATATTAATAGTACCATATTATGATAATGTTTTAAGATAACCAGCCAGTTTCAGATAGTATTATTATACTGTTATAGAAAATGCTATTCATCAGCTAATGTATGAAGGTTTTAACAACAATTTATATTTTCTCATTTTATAACCATTTAAAATTCGAAATAGCAGTGTATTTATTTACTATTTAAGACAAAGTACAATTTTTTTTATTTCAAACTGGGAAGATCTGGATCGCATTTAATGCAAATACATCACAAATCCCATCTAAAATTACAATATTTTAACAAAGAGCAGTATAATAATTATATAAAGATTTTCAATAAGAGCAAACATTTACATTACAAATCTTTGAAATGCAAGACAATTTACATACCGGATTCATACAATGGTTACCAGTCAAACTCAAGACTTCGCACATCTGATGCCCATTCTTCCATAATCTTTCACAATCTTCTTTCAGCTGCTTTGCAAACCTCTGAACAGCTGGTCCTCTAGCATGGACACTAAACACATGCAGAGCATGGGCTAACTGAAAGTAATAATTAATATGCTTACTATATATCAGTAATACATAAATAAGCTTTAGTGAGAATAGAATAATTTCAATGTTTCTATATTTATTAACACTTTTAATAAAAATAATATTTAAAATAAGGTTGTTTTCTAACCTTCAAAATTAAAAGTTAAAATGCTTTTGCAATACAAGAGCAATATTTGAAAATAATTAATTACACATGATGAATATTAAAGACCCTATTTGAGAGAAAATATTGTTTTTTTGCGCTATTTATCAAAGTAGGGGCAATTATAAAATTTGCATGTTAAACTTTTTTTACACAAAGATGATTTTGTAATAATTTAGGATTTGAAATGCTCATTATGCAAACGAAAAAACTGAGAAATTAGCAGACAATAACAATGCTATAAAATTTTTTGTTAGAAATAAAAAAAAATTATATACAGGGTGCGGCAAGTTAACTTCCTTTTTTGAAGTGAGTGCTCTGAAGCTTACAGGAGCCCCAGGCAGGTGGGTGTGGTCTCGTTCGAGAGAGGAGATCATAAATTTTTGTGACCTTGTGGTTCAGTCGCCATCATGTGTTGGAGTAACAAACTGCGTGCATTTGTCGTAGAGGCCTATTTTTCCAACAGTAGTTTCAACCCAGCGCGCTTTCCAAAATCGCTTCAATATTGCGCCTTTGGGAACTGTCCCGGACCGGAAATCTATTCTTTTGTGGGTGACAACGTTCAGGGAAACTGGTTATGTGCAGAAAAAAAGAAGTGGAGACGCTCGTCCCATCAGAAAATGTACAGACTGTCACAGTCAATTCAGGCCATTATGTGAACGTGCTCGAAGATTTTTTTTTTGCCACGACTTGATAAAATGGACTTTGGAGCTGTATGGTTTCAGCAGGATGGAGCAAAAGCCCATACTTCCAAGGGTATCGATGTCTGAGTTGCGAAATCATTTGCCAGGGCCTCTCATCTCACTGAGGTGATTTGGAGTGGCCGGCGCGTTCTCCCGATTTGGCCCCATGTGATTTCTTTTTTGAGGGAGTATTTAAAATTCCGTGTCTATACTGACTGCCCACAAACTCTGAAAGATCTAAAAAGAAACATTCAGGAAGAAACGGCCAACATACACATCAATATGCTGGAGAGAATGATGAGAAACAGCAGAATTTGGTTCACCCAGGGAATCGATAATGGCGGGCGTCAATTATCCGATATGATTTTTAAAACTAAGTAAACCAAAACTTTAAATGTGTAACTTTTGTATAAAATTTTTTTAAAAAGATATCTTTACTACTTTTTGTTTTATTGCAATACGAAATAATGGCGGGCGTCAATTATCCGATATGATTTTTAAAACTAAGTAAACCAAAACTTTAAATGTGTAACTTTTGTATAAAATTTTTTTTTAAAGATATCTTTACTACTTTTTGTTTTATTGCAATACGAAATAAGGAAGTTATCTTGACGCACCCTGTACTTATTAATTATATAATGAATTCAAGAGTCAAATACATTTTTAAGGTATAAACACACAATTTCTTACTCTTGTTTGATGATAATCTTCAGTATAATGTGTTGGCAAATTATCCTGATAAGCTGCGGATGCAACTGGTAAAACTTTTGTGCATCGCCTGTAGATAAAACATTCCGTATGACTAAAAAAGTTGTATATGCAGAAACAAAAAAAGTAATATATTTTAAATTAAGAACTTAAAGAATTAAACCACAAACCAAGGCTCAGACTCGGAATAATAATAATATAAAAAAATAGCACATTTTTGACTAAACTTTTAAAAAAAATAAAAATTAACGGCCATTAATATCTTTCAAAAATTTTAATTATATTTGAGATTAACCCTTTGCACTCCGTTGGCGCCGCTCAGGCGACAACATAACGACTCTTTCTTTTGGTTCCCTGTTCTTTAAAATAAACGAGAACTGCATGATCTTGTTTTTAAAAAACATCGATATTTTTTTCAACTCGTTCTTTTGCAGATCCAAAACAGATTAGGTTTCTTTTTTCTATAACTATAACAATTTCTAGGGAAAAGAACATAAAGATGAATAACTGTTCCGTAGGAAGAACGGAAAACTCAAAGAGTTCTTGAAGTGCAAAGGGTTAAGATGACAAGCATATAGAATACCCAAATATGTTAAAGAATTAAAAGCCACAGTATCTACTATTATTAAGAATTAATAAATACTAAACAGACTTATTATAGGTAATACTAAATTAAAATGTCATTAGAACACTTGAATAGTATTAATATTTTTTAAATAAACACAAAGCAAAAATATATCAAATTATATTTACACACCCTTCAGAGAATTTTACATCAGTATCCAATGTAGTTTTCATAGTTTGTTGAAATGATCTGCTTTTACTTTCTTTGGGCTCAGTAATCATTGCACTAGCAAGTTTAGAAACAGCTTCAAACCAAGTATGAACAGTTGCAAGCTAGATAAAAATACCATACATTTTAATGTTTTGTCTAGAAATTTTAGTTAACTTTTTTTAATAAAAAGTTGTGTCATAAGCTAGTTTAAAAAAAGCAAGGGGGAAAAAAGCAGGAACCAACTATAAAATAATTATAGGATTTATATGCACTAAATTTTTCCAAATGTGTGTTTGTCCAGAAATATTCTAGACTACAAAAATGTTAATGCTTGATATTAGCTAAAGAAGCAGGGGTTCAATGTTTGAGGCAACAACAATTAAAATATATTTACTATTACAGTAAAATAAAAAAAAAATGCTGATAACTATCAATCAAAAATTCTAGCATCCCACAACTTTTCCAGGTTTTTACAAAGATGTATAATAAACAAAACTAATATCCAGAATGTAATATTTAGGAAAATTTGTCTAGAATAATCAAAATTGAAAATTTAATCATGTTATACTAATTACAGATAAATTTATAGAAACAGTAAATTAGATTGTTACGAATAAATTTGATTTCAAATTCGGAATAATCTTCTGAAAAACAACAACTGCACTATATCATACCTTGTTAAAGAAGATTCAATGTTCATTTAAGAATTTATTTAATTAAAGCATTTTTTTAAAATAATACAAGTTAGAAACAAGAAAAGCCTTTAATATATATTCACATAAACTAAATAATTTTTTTCAAAGAAAGGCAAACTAAAAGGTTACTTTGTGTAATTTTCCACTAAGCTAAGATATAAAATTTTGTTACCTCAAAATAAGCGGGTACAGGATACCGTCCAACATTATCATCAAATCCTTTAGTTAAAGCTAAATTTATATGTTGAAATAAAAATTTAGAAAAACTATGATCGCCATTTTCAAATGATGATGAATGTTCATAAGGAAATCCAGTGTCATAAGAAAACCCTAAATTATTCATCAAAATGTTTGCTTTTATTTTGGTCTTTGAATCTGTAACATCTAGAAATTAATAAAATAAATTTAAAAAAATTTAATATAACATTATAATATACACAACGTAGGATTTCTGACTAAGTGATAACAAGTCAATTGAAATTTAAAAATAATTTTTACTTTATTTAAGCTGTTAATTTAAATATAGTTTGGCAACAACTTAATTGGTAAAAGTATTGAAATACCTGTGAGGGGGTGAGAAGCCAAGAAGTAGAAGTGACAATTGCATCATTTTGTGAAAATACAGTTTAAAGTAAAACAAAACAGCTTATTCTTGAAGTAGTTGATTTTTACGTCACTAGACCTTCAGCACATGACAGACATTTACTTGTATCCCTTTGCTACCAACATTTCATATGTGTTAACTATAACTTCACTTAATTCTATATATTTAAAAAAAAAAGTAACTGGTACCCTTTGGCTTTTTGCCCCCTCATATATAAAATATTACAGCACATCAATTGGATTTTAAAAGCGATTATTTTACTTAGATATATTATACATAATTTTTTGTTACTAAATTTATTGTATAGGCAAAGATAATTAAGAAATAATCCATATTTTATCTTAAAGAAAACATACAGGTATTACGAATTTATCAGTAAATAAATGAAAAGCAGAATGACCTAATATTTAAATATACTAGCTAGCTAATATTAAATATATTGTTAGGTTTCTGAGAAATCTAGAAAATTATTCAAATATTAACATTGATAATTTTTTTCCAAATCACTTTTCAAATGCAATTTTTTTGTGTAAAGTATGCTATTTTAATTAGCTAGTTTTCCTCTAATAACTAGTAAGTGATAAAAAAAAAAATAAAAAAAAAATTATCACTATAACACTTTAAATAAAACTAAAAAAAAAGGTAAAGTCAAAATACCTAATTCTTTTGCTATTTGGCAGTGCTCTCTTATCTGTGTCAGGAAAAACCCGACGAAATCTGTAATATATCGCTTTGAGGAAAAGATGTATACAAATTCTTGGTTTGCAGGAACAGCAAATAAGGAATTCCCACTGTGAATAGCACAAGTGTTAGCAAAAAATACTTTTTTTTCTCAAGAATATACAATTAATTATAGCTACTGATATTACCTTATATTGGTAATGACTCTGCTTTTACGCAAAATTCTATAAATTTGGTCTTCTAAAGAATGTTCTAGTTTCTTTAAAGGGGATTGTTTCTGAAACAAAAATATATTCGGTAAACTATTTATATCTGCTACATTTTATAATCCTTAATATTTTATGTTTTGTAATGTTATTACACATTTTAATAGATGACTTATTGTAGTTAACAATATATAACATAATAAGCTTTAAAAATATTCCAAGTAAGCATACAAGAAAGTACCAAAGTATTACTTTTTGCAAACTGGTAAAACTTGATGAATACTTCAAGATTAAATCAATAAAAATTCCAATTTTTCTAATGCATGATTTTTATAAAGCAAAATCATAATTAAGTTTAAAAACCATCTACATTTTATAATTTTTCTCATAACTTAAAATTTTGATACCGATATAACAATGAAAATTACATGTTGTAATTTATTCATATATGCATACTTGACACTGTAACTTCTAAAGAAAAAAACTGTTTCTGTTAGTAACTAATAATTAAGAAAAATATCTGCATATCATTCTTCTAATGATTACTGCAGTCAGATTATACACTTTAAAATTCATAGTGCCAGTCGAAATTTGGGATGTAATTTTAATTTAAAGATTTATTTTGCTTGTACTGAATCTGTATAAAAAACTACTTTATTATGCCTGTTATTTAAAGGCATACAATTCAGCAATATAAAAAATACTTTCAAAAGAATATTTTACACAGGGACTAAAATACCTTTGGCTTTGATCGACCCTCTGAAGCATGGGAGCTATCATTCGTATGAAATAATGGGGATGATTCAAAAACAAATAAAACTCTAGGCGAACAAGGCCTTCCATTTTGAATCCAATCACTGGATATATCAACATCAGCCAATAATTCCTTAAACCAAGGAACTGCCTTTAACCTAATAAAGTAACATAGCAAGTCAATATAAATACAACATATTTACATAAAATTTATAAAAGTTATATAGTATATTATGAATGTATGTATTATGGTTGTTTAAATTCTTTGCTATTTCTATCTTTCAGTGTTTGAATTAATTTAATAACTCAACTTATTTTTAAAAAAATTGTGTATTTATGATTAATTTGTGTGACAAAAATAGTTTAAAGCATTCCATTATTGAAAAATTAATATTTGGACTGGTAAGAACTTTTTAAAATATAAATTATAGTCAAATAGTATTTGAACAAATTCTAAATAGCTACTGTGACTTTAAACATGTACTGCGATTTGAAACATATTTGAGAAAAATCATTTAGGAACCAGACTAAAGAAAGTAAATGTAACTTATTTAAAACTTCTCTAATAAATATTGTTACTTCAAAGACTCAATTAAAAGGATTTTTAATGCTAGAAAAAATATGCCAGCGCAATGTACCATACCATATCTCAAATGGCAAGTATTTATATAAGCTAATAGAATGTCTTGTCTAACAGAACAAATACAATTACATAATAAATTAAAAATCTATTTTATACTTATAGTATTTCATTCTCAAAATTAAAATAGACTAAAACTACTTATTTAAAAGTAAAATGGAAAAAGTAGGAACAAATTAAATATTCTACTGCAAAGTACTTGTAAAAAGGAAGATAATCGCATTGAGTAAATTAGAGATAATCAATTAGAAATATCATACATTTAGTTTATTTAAGGTATAAAAACAATACGTTTTAATTACTTTTAATGTGTTATATATACTAAGTATTGTAATATGTGGTTTGCAATCGCTTTAATAATACATAAATTCCTATGAATATACCAATATATTAATTGATCTATTATATCATACTTAAGCATCAATTGATACATACCTCATAGTATCTAGAGCTCTAAATAAATATACATAACTCAAATCAAAACTAGCTTTAGGATGAGATACCTAAAAAAGAAACATTGAGGACTTTAGCTTGTTTTGCAATTAAAAACTCATTAAAAACTTTAACTTTTCATAGGGTATATGAGATACCAACTAATTTTTTTTTGTTAAGATCTTGAAGCAAATTTAAAATAAAAAACTTACTATTATTATGTGAGAAATGCAGAACAGCATAAGCAGAGTTTTTGCAAACTCATAATGGATATCACTCCATATTTCTAAAAAACTCTGAAAAAAAAAATAACGAAGTTTAATGATTTTAAAAACAAACTTTAAATTAAACTTTGGATGTACAAGCTAAATACAGACCTTAACTAAAATGGTAGAAAAATGTTCAATGAAAAAGCAGTTCAGTGTCAAAGTGGTAACATTTTAACAGAGTTAACACTATTGATGTTATAGTAATGTTAAAGATTATATAATATTGATAGCCATAACCAAAAACCAAATGTGAAAGTTGAAAGGGAGCATTCTTATATACATTTAAACTTATTTCTTATATACATTTAAAAATAAGCATATAATTAGCAAAGGAGTTTTGTGCTTTTCATTTTCAGAGCAGCAAAAATGCTCAAAATCGGACTTTAGACAATTTATTAGCTGTTAATTACCAAATATTTGCTAAATCAAATAAAAAGGGATAGGCACAATTCAATTAGAAATGTTGGCAAAACATGTATATATATTTGAATTTTTATAAAGTTGGATAATAGCTATGAAAAAATGCTGATTTTTGTGCTTTTATTGAAAATTGTCTACAGAACTTTATCAAAACAGATAAGAAGCATTCCAGACTACATAATTAGTACTAAATCCAGAAAAGTTTGAATTTATATCTCCAAATTTGAAATAATCAAGTAGTATCTGGTTCTAAACAGAAAATGTGTAACTAGAATGAAAAGGGAAAGAAATGAAGATCTTCCGATGTAAAATACTAGGAGTACTTAAATCGTTAAAACTAACTTCATTTAATCGAGTTTGTTAACTGTGCGCAATAGCCTTATATAAAGCAAGTGTATTTGATACATATTTTACTTTAGTACTTATATACTTCCTCTTACTACATAGAAAGAAACTTACCTTAACTTTTAACTCTTCTTCCATTTCTTTACATTTGTTAATCAATAGAGTAGTATCAGATATTCCAGAGGTTAGAAGAAAAATAGAGTGACTAGCTGCATCATAATATCCTTTTACTTCACAACTCTAAAAAGTAAAGTACATTTAATTTAATTTAACATTTGCTTTAAAAATTTACAATTAAATTGGGAAAGAAAGGTATAAAATTTTTTAATATAAGATCATATTGAAAAATAGTTACCCATTTTTTCATGTCTTTTTTACCTTCATCCTGTAAAATAAAAAAAACAATTTTTTTAATTAACTATACTTTATCTAGTTACTTTTACTTTAATTCAATTAATAGTTGTAGTCTCTTATTGCATTTAAACTTGCTGATTGATGACACTGTGATATTATATATTGTTAATTTAATTTAAAATAACTATTTTAGAAAACAATTTTATAATTTTTTATCTTTACTAATAAGAATTTTCTAAAGATGAAAACTAACTTAGCACATGTAAGGCTTTCTTGTTTTGACAGAAAATAATTCCTAAAATTAGGGGGCCTGCTTAGAAATAAGTATATGGTAATAAAAAGTATCAAAGTTCACTTTAAGAAGAATTTTCCAAACGAAACTGATCATTATAAAACAAAATAATACTTTAGCGTTACTAACATAAAAGCTAAGCTTTTATTATCAGAATTTATAATTCAATAAAAAGTTTATTTGGAATTGACTTATTCTTATAAACTGTACATAATAATTTCATTAAAAAAAAAAGACAATGACAACAATGTTCAATGCAAAGTAGGATAAAAGATGAAACTCCAGACTATAAGACCCATAAAGATAATTCCATAAATACATTTTAAGCTTCCAGACACCAATGACACCCTGCTACAAGGAGAGACTGTAAGTCAAAGATATCTAAACAAATAAATATGAACCTAGGAGCCTCCGCCCCCTGCTCCGCTAACACTCCCATAATAAAAATGGGCGCAACAGAACTTTGTAAACAAAGTAACTGTTGCCATTCCGCATAGAGAAAAACAGCGTTTTTCAATCACTGCGTAAGAGTATTATATATAAAGATGCTAAAAAATTTTATTGCTATGTTCCATATATATATTTTAAAAATAATATTCAATCTGACAAAAATGTGCTGCTTTAGAAATGGCATTGAATATAAAATCAATAACAAAAGAAAGGATTTGTGTGTGGATTGCAAAACACCAATTTTCTCTGCACATAAAAGGTTAAAATATATATAAGTCCTATTCATCTTCAAGAGTTGTTGAAGAGATTCAGAATTGTAAAATTCCATTTAGTTTTTTAAATACATTTAACATTTTAAGAAATATTGTATAAAGTAACATGTTTAAAAAATATTTTGCCACAATCCACAAAGAATTCTTCTGGTTCAGTCGGTAGAGCACAGGACTTTGGACCAAGTATGGACATGGTGGCCGCACAGTAAGGTTGCCAATTTTTTGAAAATGTATATGTTTTAACGAGTTCCCCAGCAACAATGTGGAAAAAAGCTAGTACAGTACTATCTAGTACTTGGTTGTGGGATTATTCTAGAATAATCCCACAATCATGATATATATTTCTTAACCCTCCAACACTCATGGATGTGATATCACGTCCACAGTTCTCCAGTTTTAAGTTTTAGTTATCAAGTTTTTAAATTGATAAAGATATTCCAATTTACAATATTTTCAAAATCTATTTTTTTAGGTATAACTTAAAAGCAATTTATTTACAATGAATTAAAATTTCAGTAAAAATATCAAAGTGCACGCCCAGGAAAAAATATTTACACTTTCATATCGTTAAATCAACTTTACAATTTCAAAAATATATGAGCGTCAGTGTGTTAAAAAAATACAATTTAAACATTTTGCTACAAGAAAGGTATTATGAATAGAAAATTACAAATAGTTAATAAAAATTTTTTAAATATAAATATGATTATCAAAAGAGATATCTTACTTCAAATATATGTCTGTCTAAACCTTCAGCAACTATATGTTGTTTAAACTGAGAACAGTTTAAGGAGGTTTTTCCAATGACAGAGATGATGCATACCTTTTCATTTTTGACTTTGTCATTTAAAAATGTCCTAGAAATTAATCAAGATTTAAAAGAGATAGCATGCTTCTTGAACATTTATAAAAAAAAATAGTATAGTTGAACATAAAATCTTGATAATTCATTGCAAAACAAAAAATATTGCTGGTTGAATGGCAAAATATTTTTTTTTGTATAGTTCGATTCCGAATAAATGGCCGCTGTGACCTCATATTTTTTACAGGTTTTGAATAAACCCATTGGTCAATTCGCGCCAACTTGTTTGTTGATTCGTTGAAACCAGCTTAAAAGGGCGTTACCCATCCGCCAACTAATCAGAGCCAGACTATACACTGTTAATTTCTTAATGATAAAAAATTATCAGTATTAGTAAAAGTCAGTAGGTATTGCTTTTAATCGTAAACCTTTAAACTTAAACACTTTTATCTTAGCTTTTGTTAAATGAAATAAAATTTCTGAAGAAGGTTGTCGCTTTGTTTGTCTTTCTTTAGCTTAACCTCATGTTTCTTTATATTTCAATTACTTTTTTAGATTTAAAGAATTTATAAAATGATTGTATTTTATTGTTGGGTTAGAAGTTGAATATAATACATAAGTGTTGCACATAAAAAAAATACTCAAATGAAGGGTGAAATGAATCAAGCATTTTTTAATTGAAGAGTTTAGTGTGCAAGTCCATTTTCGAATAAATTAAGATAATAAATATTTTGATGACCTTCAAATAAGGAAGAATATAAAAAGTACAAAATATTTTGAAAATTAAAGAAATGCAAGCCGGCTCTTTGGAATTTTTTTTTTTTTTTTTTAAAGAAACACAGCATTTACACTTTAAGACGTTTTTTTATTTTAGAAACGTTACATGTTTTTTATTTATAGTGTGTATGTTTTGAAAATGAATCTAACGTGAAACAATATAGGGCAATTCCATGAAAAGTTACCACAAAGTAGTAAATTTTAAAATGTTATAGAATAGTACTTTTACTTTTGATATAATTTAATATTTGGAACCTGGGTCCAGCGACGGACTATATTCAAGAGATATGTCATTTTAAAGCAATGTAAAATAGTTTTACCCTCACTTTGTAGTTTGAACTTAATCAGTTTAGTTTCATATAAACAAAACAAAATGTAACACACAATCAAAATTAAAGTGAATCATGATAAAATCCCACTTGCTTGTTTTCAAATGGTTGTTATTGGATGGAAAATATTTGTTGTTTTACCACTTAACTATGCACTTCACTGATTCTTAAAAAATAAGTGCCATTTCATTATGACTCACTGAAACCTACATGTCAACACTCGTATTTCAACTGACATTTTACTATAAAATCTTTCTATGACTAAAATTTTAATAAACTTTAAACTTCTTTTCGCCTACCGTTTATAAAATGACAGAAAACTATAATAAAGAATACAACTTGATAAATCAACAAACAATGGGTTGTTAAATTTTTTCAAAAAGAGTATTTGTTTAATTTTATAGATGGATTTTTTTTATTCATTACTTTATGATGATAGTTTCTAGATTTTAATTTTTCTTTAAAAGAAAAGTTTATCAAGGGTGCATAGTTTCTAATGTTATTAGAAAACTACGTGTGAAAATTTGTTATACACCTTTTTGTAGTATATATAATTCGATTTATGTAAGGTGGAAATTTTCTAAAATATGTATGTACGGAATAAGTCTTACGTTAAGTCTTGATTTAATAAATCGAACAGTTCAAATGTTATGCACGCATCTTCAACTATGGGGGCAGACATTTTTCAAACAAATAAAAGTTGAAGTGGAAGTGTTTTTATAAACTGTTTTGTTCACTAAGCTAAAATAATATGAACGCTGGAATGAAGATCAATTGGTCGACAATGGGAATTCCGAAGGCTATACGCCACGTTATGTGGTTGGATGCTTAGTTCACTTTTTAGTTCTTATTAATCTCAAGTGGTGATGTCATTCTAAGGCCATGTGAAATGACTATTTTTTTACGTACAAGCTCAAAAAGGTGTAATAAACTTATACACGTTTAGTAATTATTCCAGTTATTTTTGAGCTCAGTGCTTTGTTGGTGATTATGGTTGCAGTTATGGACTCGCTTCGTGTGACGTTTCTGTAATAATAACAAAATTTACGTAATCGCATCATTTAATGTATAAAAATATTATTGGAGCATGTATCTTATTATTCAATACAAAATTGGTTATTTATCTTCAAACATTTAATCTCGACACCAGATAGTTTGTGGTGTTCATTATTCTTAAATCGTAAAGCATACCCGAAAATGCCAGCGAAAGTTTGAAAGTCTTAATTATTGGGGACCTTGGGGACACATAAAATATTTTGACCAAAAAATTAATTTTCAGAGTAGGATGATTGCTATGACCAAAATAATTACCGTAAAAGTATTGTATGATAGAATAACGGCTTACATTATTAAAGGTAACATGAAACCAATATTCGTTGGTACTATAAAACATTACAAAGTTTTTTTTTTTTCATTTTTGTGCAATACTGCGTATTTGAAACTTTCTTTTTATAATTTCTGTGATGGAATACAACAATTGACAGTAATTAATTAAAAAAAAATTATCAATTACAAGTTAATAAAAAATATATGCAATTAAATTATTTTTGTAGTTTGATTTAAATTAAATTCTGAAAACGTTTTGAAAACATCGATAAACTGTCGATTAACACAATTTTGGCTAATATCCCTGATTTGAGAATCATTTACGTGTATATAGCCAAATCAAAGTATGAAGTACCATTTTTTAGTCATACAAATGAACAATTCATAGTAGGTTATTTTTTAATATGTGTTAATTAAATAAAATAATCTTCTCAATTTGAATAAATATTTTATTAAAAATTATTTTCTATTGTTTGATTAATTAAAGATTTTTTTATTTAACTTTTAAAGACAGCAGACGATACCATAAAATTATTATTTGGAATTCGTACATTATGGAACACGGTGATTTTATTTCCTGGGTGATCTTTTATTAGGAGTATTTAATTTCCGAATGTCTTTAATAGTGTATAACATTTTTGCTCTTAATATATAAAAATACAGTTTGGTACCTTTTGTTAAGAGCGATGTTAAACTCGATTCGCATTCAATTGAAAAGAAAGAAAGAAATACTGTATGAAATTAAGGAGTAAGTAACGTTCTCATTAAAAATGTTCTTTTATGTCAATAGAATGAATAATATCTAACTAAAAATATTTTTTAAAAGTAATTAACAAATGTCATTGTATATTTCATATTTTGGTAAAACATATCCATCACCGGCTGACTATTAAACAACCAATTGGAACGAATAATGTAGCTTTTATACACAATTAATTACACAGTGAAATTTTGTAATATTTTTTTTCCCTGTATGTAAATTCCGAGGTACAAATGGTACATACACGAAATAATTGTATTTCATATATTAATTTTATCTTCGACATCTCTTGGATAGGATTTTCATTATGAATATTTAAATTCAACTTTCGTTTCTTTTGGGCCATTGATTTATTTGATTAAAAAAATAGCAAATTGTAAATAAAGCCTACGTACTATTGTTTACGGAAATTTTTCAAATGTGTCTTGTTAATTAAAATTACCTATTAAATAACTTTTATAGTGTATTTTCAAGAATGAAAATAAATTAACATAATTAAATTAAAAAAAAATGAATCTACGTTATTTTATAATTAATATTTTTATATTATATTTATTTATAAAAGTAGAAAAATTTGACGTTTTAAATTTTTTTTGTCAGAATTCTTTTTATTATATTTGATTTTGTCATTAAGTAGAAATATTTATTTCATATAATTCTTGATCATTAATAGAAATCATATGGACTTTGGCACGACCTGGATCGAAATAAAAATTTATGGAAGAAAAAGAAACGCAAATTTTTTTAAGATGTCTCCGTGATTGACGAATACAAACTGAGTGGTTTTTAGGCACCAATCACGGATGCATTTTTGAAAAATGTGCTTTTGTTTTTCTTCAAAAATTGTAATCTCGATCCAGGTCGTGCATAAAGTTCATTATTATAAATTGTCACAATTTATCTTCATCAGAGGCTGTATTAACAATGCTAAGTGGGTATTTTCATACTTTTTATAGGGCAAATTTTAAAAATTCATAATTAATACATTCAGTTATATTTTTTAAACAACCTCCTGTACACAAACTTATGGTGTGTGAAAGTCTTTATAAAAATTTGAGAATTGTATTTTACCCCAAAAAAGTTTTCATCACTTTCTTAAAATGAAAAATAATAATTTCTGATAAACTTATATACCATATTGTGTAACTACTTTTTGACGATTGATAAAATTAATTTAAAAAATACCGAACTTTAATAGTTTCTATTTTATTAGCTTAGGTATCCCATTAGTTTCATATAATTATGTATATATTTAAAAAAGGGAAAAATTTGATGCTTCATTTTCGAATATATTAAAATAATTGCTCCTATAAGACACGTTATTTTCGAATGAATATTTTAGATCCGGATTAGAGCCCTCCAAATGAGAATGATTGGAAAAAAATTGATTCGGTGTTTGCTAAGTAGGGTAAAGCCTTATATTAGATTGTCTTTTTTTAGATATACTCAGTCGTGTACTATTGTATTTTTTATTTGCCTTAACATTTTTCGTATTCGATAAATCAACCCAATTGAGTCAAATAATGTATTTTTCAAGGTTACTTGAACTGTTACTGATTTCGATTGGGTAACAATTGTCAACTGGCTTGTTTATATTACCAATCAAATTCTTTGGAGAAAAAATGTAATCCACTCAAAAATAATTCAATAATTCTTAAATGAGAGAATAACTGAATAATATATATGAGTCGTCTATTTTCAATAACTGATAGATCACAATTTTTTTGCAAAATCTTTTTGCTTATTTTTTACAAGTTCTTGATGTAGTATTTCACATTGCAAACTGGTATCGACCAAAAGTGTCTGAATGCAGTCTAAATAATGCATTCAAAATCATGGGTTTAGATCCAAAAGTACGTGGCTGTCAATTGATTTTTGGCGTCTCTTGTAAAATTTATGAAAATGGATATATCTCTTTTTTAAATTAGACGGCTCATACATCGATTTTATTTTCTGTTAATACTTTGAATTTGTCCATTTGATAGAAAATACACTAGTACTTTTGGGAATAGTAGACCTCTCAACCAAGTAAATTAAATGAAAATAAATCTAAAATAAAAATAATAAAAAAAACCACATGCGTCGTTATTAATGACTTTAAATCGAATAACGCTTTTGATCGTGACTACAAACACCCAAATTTACAGACAAGCAGACGAAATGACGAAAGGTTAAGTTAAAACAGGAATTTGTTAACGCTAGGTTACTTAACAGATCTATGAAATCGTAAATGTATATCAATTTTACGTATAGTTAAAAATGTATATAAACATGTCTTTAAAGTAATTAACACTTTCTACTTGCAAAGCACTTACAGATGAATCTGTGTTTATAGATTAAATTGATGAAACTGGTACATACTTCAATTTTGATACTTATTTTTAGACATGATTAAAAATCATATTAGACATGATTTTAAAAATTAAATACTAGTAGTTCTTAACAGTAGCCTCGTGACAAAAAAAAAGTATATACGTCGTTTTTAATGATTTCAAGGAATATTTTTGTCAAATTTGAATAAAATTGTACAATTCGTTTGGTCGTGACTGCATAACAAACAAATTTACAGACAAACCGTTCAAAAATTTCCATCTCACCTGTAAACTTTTAAGCAATCAATTATCCAATATCAGTTATTAAAACTTAGAGGTATAAAAAGAAATTTCTTAACTATAAATGTATTTTCCATTACAAAATGTTTAATAGTACAATTCTTTTTATTGTGAAATAATGTTTCGTTGGAGATTTTTAGATTATCAAATGACAATTTTACTACAAGAAAAAAAAACCTGTAAAGTTTTAAAGGAATTCATAACAGATTGGAAACCTTACGAAAAAGTTAAGAATAAATATATTTTAATTTAATACATTCCAAAATCCAATTTTAAAATTAAAAAATGTATACATGATAAGAAATTCGATATAAAGTATATTTTAACTGTGCACATGTTCCGAACTTTAAAAAAAAAATAAGTTTAGCCCTATTGCTAATAATAATTAAAACTCCGAAGCATTAAAAAAAATCCCCTAATAACGCACGCTTCAATATCCCGTCCATCACTAAGCAATGCCGGGGCGGCTCTGAGAGAGCGGCCCTAACTCGAAGCCCTTCTAGTGTGTGCCATAGCAACCGGCGTGATCCCGGCGGAACATGAGTGCCTACAGGGGCGTCAAATTCGTCAACATACCGTTCCCGGAGGAAAACGAGAACAATAGGTGAGAGATCCATCACTTTAATTGTTACATCAAGCATCATAAATACACACATTGTAGTATTTCTCTGTATTTTGTGTGCGGGTATCGAACGACGCGCATGCCTTCTTGAGCTACTGACCCCGTTTCTCTTTTCTGCACGGCAGGGAAGAGAGAGAGAGAAATGGGGAGAGGAAAAGGTTTGATGTCGCTTCCGTTATGGGATGTAACAATAGCGAGGTTCTTTTTTTTTAAAAAAATCGTTCATATTATCAAAATGGGAAGATGTGTAAATGATATTGTTTAAATATAGGTCTAAAGAAATGCGTGTGTTTGTTGTTTGCGGTGTATTTTTTTTTTTTTTGGATTGAGATAAGGGTTTTTGAATTTGTGTTGGGGATACAGTGTATCGTTTTTTTTTCGTTTGATTGGTATGCGAGTCGCGTTTCACTTGATTGGTTGTTAAAAGCAAATGTTGTGGAGTTTTAAATAAATAATTCACGTACCGGGTTGAGATAAATAAAATCGTTTGTTTTGTTCTCTGAAAGTAATATATTTGGTTGTTTCGTGTAGTGAGATATAGAGGTTCCATTTGCGAATGGTGGTAAAATGTATGATTTTTTTAAGTATAAAAATTTAGTTTCATCTGATTGTATGTTAAAAAAAATACTATTTAATTATGTTCCATTTAAACAGTAAATATAAGAATTTGTTTATTTTCGTACACTGATACACTGACGTCCTTTGTATCGGGGAAAATAACGTTTTTTTTAAATGTTTACGATACGTGTGATGGTATATTTTATAATTATTTGTTTTGTATGCATGTTTAAAGTATTCCGGTAGTATCGAACGTGTTACATGTAACAATTCGATAAGATTGTTTTGGGACATCGTAACTGTATATTTGTAACTCTGTATGATATATATAAAGGAAATTAAAATATATTGAATGGACTTTGTGATAACTGCGAGATATTTATCACTATTCTTTAATCACTTAAGTTTTAAGAATCACATGATGTATATTACTACAAACGTTGAATGAGAGAAAATATTTTGAAAGTGTAGTTAAGTAATTGTAACATAGTTTGGAATTGAGTAAACTTGTTGCTTAAAGTTTGATTTGTTGATTTATTGAGGAAGAAAAAAATACTGACGCACTTGGAATTGTTGAATATATATTTTAAGTAAATGAATTTTTCTGGACTTTAAACCGCTTGATGGGACACAGTATCCGAAAAATTGTAAAATTTCCGATTTTTTTTTATTTGCTAAGATTATAGTTTGGAATCTCCTAAATATGCTTGCAAAATTCTAGAACTGTATCTATGTTTTTTAATGAGTTATTTGAGATTATATGCTGGATGACAGGTTGATATTAAACTTTACGAAACGCTAAGACTTTTTTTTTTATCATTAATGGGAAAATGTATAAATTTAACGCATATTGCATAATATGTTATATTATAAATATATTATAAATTGGCATGCGAATTAGTTCTATGAGAAGTATTTTTCTTAATTATAAAAATAAAAAAATTGAGTTTTAAGAAAAAAATTATGTGTTATAACAAATAATTTATATAAAATCAAATACATATAATATATAAAATTTTAATGCCAATTTTTATGTATTATAGTTTAGATTGATCTGAATTTTTTTCAAAGATTACAAATATTTAAAAAGTTTAAATTTTGAAAAAAAAATTATAATAAATTCAGGTGGGTCTGACGCAAAACAGACTTAATCTTATTTAAAAAAAATCGAGATATTAATCTTTATGTGGAGATGTATCTAAAACACAAGAGTTAATGAAAACAATACATATCCATTAAAAATAAAGGTTTGAAAAGTAGATTTGGGAGCAAAACCAACTTTATCCACTCATGAGCCCCAGTGCAAAACCAACTATATCCAACCACGTTCGTGCAAAACCAACTTCGAACAAAATTAGCAAATACTGAACATTTTGATCTGAAGGATATAGTTGGTTTTGCGCCGAACATCCTCAATTATATAATGTTTGTGTGAAATATTATTCTATAATATAAATTTAAATAATACATAATACAAATTTTAATTAAAAAAATTTGGATGGTACCGTGTCCCCTTAAAGCAACCGATTATTTCTGGTCAGATTATCATGGAAATTTTTCACTGAAAAACAAAACCGAACATACAAAACTAAACATTTATAAGAAATAAATTGAGATTTTTTTGTTGTTAATAAATTGATTCAAGGTTGGGAGTAAAGGTGTAAAATATTTTTATAAGAATTTCAATAACACGACCACAGTTCTTTAACAATTTTCTCTTTTCAATGTTAATCTCAATCTTCAGTCTGAACTGAATTATGCAAAGTATTTTGCATCTTTTACAAAAACCATTCCCAAATAGTTTCTCCTATTAACACACACACATAAAACAAAACGATTTCATTCTTCATACTACCGCTTTTTTGAAGGAAATAAAAAATATTCCATTCAGTAGGCTATCAAAACCTCCCTCCTTATAGTCAAAAATAAAGTACACAAATAATTCAAAATATAATGCGATGACTTCCCTCTTCCCTTGTCACCGGGAACTGGAGTGTTAGATGGGTCCTAAGAGTTAAAACGATAAGAGGGATCTTCCAATTTCCGACATAAAGGAGGGAGGGTGTCGGATGAGCAAGCTGCACTTGATCAATGGCATAGGGGGAAATTGTATGGGAAGGGGGATCTCCAGGAAACTTTATGACTTTTGTGATGCTGGGTTTCGTTTTATTAAGAGATAGTAATTGAGAAGATGGGGGGCTATTATGGGCAAAGGCGGATTGGATACCAGGCAGGGGCAATCAATGGTACACTACAAAAAAAAAAGTTCTGAATAATGAGTACCTGAACATATTTGTTTTTCTTTGAGTACAATTGCATTGTAATCGAGCGATGACGTACTGAAATTTAAGTAATCGCACTTTCTCAAAATGAGCAGTGTGATTTAATATTGCTAATCTCAACTCTTTTTTAAGCCATCTTAATAAATCAACCTGACAAACTTAAAATAGTCGTTCAGAAGATGCTTTTCCACATTATTTGATGTCGATTACTTAATGTTATTACAACTCAATTATCTAACTTCCAATTCTTTTGGCACACCTTTTTAACATTACTTCTGTTTATAACTTCTTCACATCGCCATGGTAGTACAACGGATAAGGCACTGGACTACGGTGCCTGAGAATCGGGTTCGATTCCCGGTAAGTGTTGATTGTAATTGTTGATATTTATTGAAAGGGAATTATGAAGGCGGCCTATGTAGACAAGCAACTGCTCATTTTTGAGTTAATGTGTTTTTCAAAATGAAACTTATGTATTCGGAGCTATGATAAGCATCGAATGTACTCAAAAATGAGTAAGTTTTACTTATTTTTATGTACCTATTGTTAAGAGTGTAAATACTTACTTCGTGTTGTGAGGTTGGATAGTAATATATTCTTACAAGTTTTGTGATGGAGATCAGTTTGCACATTCAGAGAAATACGACAATTGGAGGCAGTGCCGGGAAGAGGGGTGGGGGGGGGGGGGGGTGAAACAAGAAATCTTCCAAATAAATTATTCAAAATTCCCAACTTAACGATTCGAAATTCTGAACTATTTAAAATTTCCTATTCAGTACATTGCTAAAAATTTCCACCCTCAACTTATCGACATTTTTCATATTTTTTTTTATATATTAGGTAATATTAAACAGTTCTCTCACAGACATTGATTTGTTGCACCCGCATTTTAATCCAGTGTCCGCTCTGAGGTGTAATCACACAAGTTGTGCAATTTCTAATCTTCCCTAGTTTTTATTTGCTAATAATACAAATTTTCTACAGACATAAATTTTCCCAACTCGGTGATTTTTAGAAGTTGAAATTTCCAACTTTTAGGGTTTCCAGATTATTGAGAGGGTTGGGCTCCCCCCAATCCCTCCGGTGCGACGGGCCTGATTAAAAGTGCAAAAAGAAATTATGTTCGAAAGTCAGTTTCTAAGAAAACAAGCTTTTTCATTCCCAACTTTTATTAATAAGTGTATGTAGAATAGTTCTTCTTACTACTCTGTTTCTGCTTAAATTTACTAAGTTGAGCCAATTATTTTTGGGGAGAGACACATATGCACTTAATCCATAAAAATATTACAAAATCGAATGTGTTTGTATTAGAGCGCAGGCAGAACTTATTTCCATGAAAAGTCATTTAAGAAAATTATAGCAATTAGGATTGGTTGCTAACAGAATCCTCGCCTACCGAAGGAAAATAAACAAGCTTCTCCGTCTAATGCCGCCAGACTTTATCCCCGCCCCGCACGTGATGCTTCATTTCAAGATTTTACGGCTTATTTCATATCAAAAGAGGTTGAATTTATGTCAATTTTGTTATTGTCATGGAGTTTTGTCATGGATTTATCTATAAAGATCACCTTAAAAGAGTTATACTGATATCCCTATATCTGATTTAAAAAAACATTTCACGTCAAAACTGTTACTAAGCCGTTTATACTCTTGCTTCTTCAATTATTAAAAACACTAATCGGGACTCAGGAAACTTTAAGAACATTTAAAAGAAATAGAAAAACTGACTTCAACACTTTGTCCCAAAAATAATACTCCCATTTTCCTTTATGATATATATTAACAGAAACTAAAATAGTTTAAATTGTGAAATGGGCATAAAAATATATGACATATTTTTTATTAAAATTTAATATTTCAATTTATTGCATTAGAAATCTACAAAAAAACATCATTCTTCAGAATAGAAAAGAAATAGAAAAGAAAATTTGTTCTTAAAATGTCCAATACAAACAATAAAAGTATCCCTATATCCATTACCAAATAACAAAAAAGCAATTATCAGTGTACCCAAAATATTTCATACCATTTCTCAGTGTTATTCGAAAATATCCCATAGAAACAGTAGATTGGGTGAAAATAATGTCTCAGCCTATTTCTAATCCCTTACAATGTCCCTTCTTGTATCACAAAGTAGCATTCTCGTTTTGTTGCAATCAAAGTATCGCATTGGGTAGGGGATGTGTGTGCAGAGCGACGCGCCAGATGTTGTTCCGAAGATACCAAGAGGGGAAGCTGACTTCTTGGAAGGAATTATTGATTTTTGCAAGCCAATAGGGATCCATAATTCAATGTGATAGGTGTTACCGGCCTGAAGAGATTTTTGAAACTTATCAATAGATAGTGTTTTGACATTTAGTTTTGATACTAAAAATGATTTTTGTAGGTTAATAGTTTAACTGAGTAGTATGATGGATATTTCTTTAACTTTAGATGTTTCTATAGTTACTGAATTTTGGAAGTAATTCCCCCCCCCCCCCCCCCCACCGATTTCTGAATGTAGTCGGATTGAAAAGTGATCATTATAAAATATTTTTCGTTTTCGTTTATTCGAATTTCTAAGACTAATACTGTTTTAAATGAAATATTAAAAAAAGTTTAAATAAATAAATAAAAATGCTCATTAGAATATATATAGCTGATTAAACTTTGGTAATAATATAATTCACGATTTAAATAAAAATGATAAACGTTAAAACATATATCTGAAATTGGTATGAATCCCTATAGAAATTAAATTGCTCACAATTAAATTAAAAGAGAAAATAAATTAACAAAGTTTAATTTAACAGTGTGTTTAAAGTTTTGTTAAAAATTATACATAATTATAGGATTTGCAAATTATGAGGAATTAACGTTAATTAAAAAAAAAGGAAATACAATTAACACATGCAACAAATTGGTCGTTTAAAAAAATATTTTTAAATGTGTACTTAAACACTAATTAAATTTGATTAAGGACAAAAACAGAGATTAAAAACAAAAACAAATTCAATTATACTGTATATTTTTAAATATATTATAAAGTATCGCAGTGAAAAAAAATCTATTAAAAAATTATGTTTATTAGCCTTTTTAAGAGTTAAAATAAAATATTACGACAAATAAATTTTCAATAAAATTAGCCAACGTTATGCAGATCAACGTGAATAATTAAGCATAATTTTTATTTCATACATATATGAGTATTCATAATATATTTAAAATAATTTATTTTTCTTCAGGCAAAAATTAAACACATGTAAAGCCATTCTTTGAAAGCATGCTAAACAACACTTTTGTAGTTTTTATTAAATTGAGAAATAAATAATTTATAATATTAACAAACATTATATAATGAAATTGTAGAACACTGTATTAACACTATACATGGTTTTGTAAAAATAAACATATTTAAGTAAGGTAAAGCTTAAAGGTACTAAATACTCATCAGTTATTTTATTTATTTAAATTTTTTAATTATTTTATTAAAAAAGTTTTTATTAAATTTTTTCTTCAGGCAAAAATTAAACACATGTAAAGCCATTCTTTGAAAGCATGCTAAATAACACTTTTGTGGTTTTTATTAAATTGAGAAATAAATAATTTATAATATTAACAAACATTATATAATGAAATTGTAGAACACTGTATTAACACTATACATGGTTTTGTAAAAATAAACATATTTAAGTAAGGTAAAGCTTAAAGGTACTAAATACTCATCAGTTATTTTATTTATTTAAATTTTTTAATTATTTTATTAAAAAAGTTTTTATTAAATTTTTTCTTCAGGCAAAAATTAAACACATGTAAAGCCATTCTTTGAAAGCATGCTAAATAACACTTTTGTGGTTTTTATTAAATTGAGAAATAAATAATTTATAATATTAACAAACATTATATAATGAAATTGTAGAACACTGTATTAACACTATACATGGTTTTGTAAAAATAAACATATTTAAGTAATGTAAAGCTTAAAGGTACTAAATACTCATCAGTTATTTTATTTATTTAAATTTTTTAATTATTTTATTAAAAAAGTTTTTATTAAATTTTTTCTTCAGGCAAAAATTAAACACATGTAAAGCCATTCTTTGAAAGCATGCTAAACAACACTTTTGTGGTTTTTATTAAATTGAGAAATAAATAATTTATAATATTAACAAACATTATATAATGAAATTGTTGAACACTGTATTAACACTATACATGGTTTTGTAAAAATAAACATATTTAAGTAATGTAAAGCTTAAAGGTACTAAATACTCATCAGTTATTTTATTTATTTAAATTTTTTAATTATTTTATTAAAAAAGTTTTTATTAAATTTTTTCTTCAGGCAAAAATTAAACACATGTAAAGCCATTCTTTGAAAGCATGCTAAACAACACTTTTGTGGTTTTTATTAAATTGAGAAATAAATAATTTATAATATTAACAAACATTATATAATGAAATTGTAGAACACTGTATTAACACTATACATGGTTTTGTAAAAATAAACATATTTAAGTAATGTAAAGCTTTAAGGTACTAAATACTCATCAGTTATTTTATTTATTTAAATTTTTTAATTATTTTATTAAAAAAGTTTTTATTAATATTTTTCTTCAGGCAAAAATTAAACACATGTAAAGCCATTCTTTGAAAGCATGCTAAATAACACTTTTGTGGTTTTTATTAAATTGAGAAATAAATAATTTATAATATTAACAAACATTATATAATGAAATTGTTGAACACTGTATTAACACTATACATGGTTTTGTAAAAATAAACATATTTAAGTAATGTAAAGCTTAAAGGTACTAAATACTCATCAGTTATTTTATTTATTTAAATTTTTTAATTATTTTATTAAAAAAGTTTTTATTAAATTTTTTCTTCAGGCAAAAATTAAACACATGTAAAGCCATTCTTTGAAAGCATGCTAAATAACACTTTTGTGGTTTTTATTAAATTGAGAAATAAATAATTTATAATATTAACAAACATTATATAATGAAATTGTTGAACACTGTATTAACACTATACATGGTTTTGTAAAAATAAACATATTTAAGTAATGTAAAGCTTAAAGGTACTAAATACTCATCAGTTATTTTATTTATTTAAATTTTTTAATTATTTTATTAAAAAAGTTTTTATTAAATTTTTTCTTCAGGCAAAAATTAAACACATGTAAAGCCATTCTTTGAAAGCATGCTAAACAACACTTTTGTGGTTTTTATTAAATTGAGAAATAAATAATTTATAATATTAACAAACATTATATAATGAAATTGTAGAACACTGTATTAACACTATACATGGTTTTGTAAAAATAAACATATTTAAGTAATGTAAAGCTTTAAGGTACTAAATACTCATCAGTTATTTTATTTATTTAAATTTTTTAATTATTTTATTAAAAAAGTTTTTATTAAATTTTTTCTTCAGGCAAAAATTAAACACATGTAAAGCCATTCTTTGAAAGCATGCTAAACAACACTTTTGTAGTTTTTATTAAATTGAGAAATAAATAATTTATAATATTAACAAACATTATATAATGAAATTGTAGAACACTGTATTAACACTATACATGGTTTTGTAAAAATAAACATATTTAAGTAATGTAAAGCTTAAAGGTACTAAATACTCATCAGTTATTTTATTTATTTAAATTTTTTAATTATTTTATTAAAAAAGTTTTTATTAATATTTTTCTTCAGGCAAAAATTAAACACATGTAAAGCCATTCTTTGAAAGCATGCTAAATAACACTTTTGTGGTTTTTATTAAATTGAGAAATAAATAATTTATAATATTAACAAACATTATATAATGAAATTGTTGAACACTGTATTAACACTATACATGGTTTTGTAAAAATAAACATATTTAAGTAATGTAAAGCTTAAAGGTACTAAATACTCATCAGTTATTTTATTTATTTAAATTTTTTAATTATTTTATTAAAAAAGTTTTTATTAAATTTTTTCTTCAGGCAAAAATTAAACACATGTAAAGCCATTCTTTGAAAGCATGCTAAATTACACTTTTGTGGTTTTTATTAAATTGAGAAATAAATAATTTATAATATTAACAAACATTATATAATGAAATTGTTGAACACTGTATTAACACTATACATGGTTTTGTAAAAATAAACATATTTAAGTAATGTAAAGCTTAAAGGTACTAAATACTCATCAGTTATTTTATTTATTTAAATTTTTTAATTATTTTATTAAAAAAGTTTTTATTAAATTTTTTCTTCAGGCAAAAATTAAACACATGTAAAGCCATTCTTTGAAAGCATGCTAAACAACACTTTTGTGGTTTTTATTAAATTGAGAAATAAATAATTTATAATATTAACAAACATTATATAATGAAATTGTAGAACACTGTATTAACACTATATATGGTTTTGTAAAAATAAACATATTTAAGTAATGTAAAGCTTAAAGGTACTAAATACTCATCAGTTATTTTATTTATTTAAATTTTTTAATTATTTTATTAAAAAAGGGACCCATTGTTAAAATAATTTATATCTAGCCGTTTTAATTATTTTATTTTTTCCATAAAATGTTACTCTTCCTTCAGACTATGGGGACTAAACATATTTCAAAGTGCTTTTATATTAATTATCAAATGGTATATATTCAGATTATACACTAATTATGTGAAATATGGAGTAAAATTATTCTTATATTTCTGGTTATAATTTAAACAACGACAATAATTAATGGAAAAACAACATTAATGAATTAATTAAACGTTTTATTTATTGTATAATTTGCGAACACAAGATTCATTTCACAAGATAAAAATTTTTTACATAATATCGCTGTGATTGAATTTTTCTGCACTAACTCTAACGCTATTCAAATGTATCGGTATCTATAAAATTAAGACTGAAAATAAGTTGTTTTTCAAGTATTAACCGTTACAGCTAAAGATTGTCTAAAAATCAAAATCAAATACACATAACTACACTTATTACTATACTAAATCTATAATATTTTTTAAAGTTTCTTCGCTTTTCATGCATCAAACCATTTTTTCAAAAGTAATAATGTTACGTTTCAGATTACTCTCAGTTTTCCCTCATACGCTGAAGTTTCTTCCCGCGAAAGATAAGCGATTGTTTGCAAACACTAAGACTAATTGGATTCTGCGGCTCCATACTTTGATTAACTTTCTTAAGGGAATCTCCAAGAGGATAGGCTTTTTCGAAATCCAATTAGAGCGGCTGGTATGGGAAGATCGCGTATGGGAACCTTGAGTTTGGGAAGAGAAAATTAAAATAAACAAAGTATGGGGACTTTTTTTTTTCATTTGTATCGAATTGTTAATTTTTGATAAATGATTTTTCATTCTCTTTGTCGAACCGAAATTTATAAATATTTAATATGCATAATATTAAATAAAAAAAGATGGGGTAATTTTTTTGATTAAGAAAAACTACGTATTTTATAAATAAATTAATGTTTATTTTATATAAGGGTAACATACCATGGAAACAATGCGATGTATTAAATGTTTTATTAAGTAAATATCACTCATGCATGCATAAAAGAAGTTATTCAATACAAATATATAATTCGCTTATCCTTGATGTTGAAAACTCTTGATGAGGTCGCATTCATTTTCCATTTTGTAATTATATTTTAATAATGCATTTTTAAATACATTAAAACTCTTTTCATAACTTGATAGAAGTATAATTGTTGTTTTTAGTTATAAATTCAAAATTTTCTAAATCATTATTAATTTATCTCTTTTAAAAAGTAAGGAAAAATATATTAAAAGATATCAACTCCATTCACCGGTTCCGGATAACGTAGACCATTTTAATATTTCACTGTTCTAATATAAATATGCAACCCGTATCTTTGCTTTCAGACCCTTTATTAAATGTGTATTACGTAATTTGTTTATCACTTACATCCAAACACTTTATTTAACAGTTACATACTAAGGCAGCATTAATTTATTATCTCATACTATATACTTAATCCTTTTGTTCCCTTCCCCCCATATCGCGCACTGTTGCATTACTCCCCCCCCCCTTCTCCCCATATCACGTCACAATAAATTTTTACAGCTAAAAAATGGTGATTAAAACTTCCACTTTGTATTTAACAAACATTTTCATTAGATAGATGACCGTGATTTATATAAAAAAGTTATTTATATTTGTAAAACAAATTTTAAAATATTTTTACAAAATTTTGCCATATCAAGCAACCAAGGAGACCCTCTTTTCACTACGTTAATATATAGTCATATTAGACATACGTGTAGTAATAAATACTAGCCCCTAAATTAGAAATATTATTTTGTTATTATAAATGTATAAAAAAATCCTTCAAGATCATTTTAAGCTTTTTTCAAATACTTGAATGTTTTTACAAAGTAATTAGAAACTATTTTAGGATGTGATATGTATACATTGTACATTTATCTTATATGATTTGTTCACTTTGCGATATCATTATATTAATGTATGAATTTTAACTAAACTACGAAAGTGACATTTGTCCTTTCAGTTGTTGCTCTTTAATTTGTGTAATGAAAAGCGTTCTCAAAAATGCCATTTGTCGGTCAACAGCTCCCATTACCTTTTAAGGTCATTGCCAGCAAAAAAAATCAATATAATTTGCACGTCATATTCTAATCAATATGAGCGTATAAATAAACAGAATGATACACAAAAGAATACTAAAAGCCCCTTTTTTCGGGTAAACTTCAAAACATGTACAGTGTAGTATTTATTAAATTATTGTTTTTAAGTGACATTGTTCTTAAATATTTTTAATATATAACTAACTCCAAAGGTTATTAATACTTATTTATATTTTAATACTTGATACATTCAATAAAAATCTTATTGATGTCATTCAATACATTGATGTGTAACTTTGTATGTATATTATTTATATAAATTTATTTAGAATTATATTTAGGGTAGTAATATAAATAATCTATAGGATCAATATTTTGTAAATTAAGCATGTTATTTTAAAAATGCATATTAGGTTTAATTTGTTGTATAAAAACGCGTTTTAAGCAATTATTTGTTATTTTCTCCGTTAATCTAAATTAATTTTTGAGTTATTGAATTTTGTATTAATAATAGTGTAAATTTTAACAATTGTTCCATTGTACCAAAGTAATAATTGTACCAAAGTAATAATATTTTTAAGGAACTCGAAATAATTAAATTAAAAATTCATAATCTTAAATAACTATTTAATTAAATAATCGACAACTATTTAATTAAATTATAGATAATTATTTAACCCTCTGCACTCGAGATGTGATTCTGAATCACAAAAAGAACGACTTGTTATTTTGTTCCCTGTTTTTCAAATTGAACGAGAATTGACTGGTGTTGAACATAAAAAACGATTTTCTTTCGTCAGCTTGTTCTTTATCTAATTCCATTTAAATTATGACATCACTTGATTATCATCGGGGAATTGATTGGAGAAGAGACCAGGAACGCAATGTAGGTATATGTTACATAAAAAGAACGTAAATATCATACATATTCCTCGAGTGCAAAGGGTTAATTAAATAATAGATAATTATTTAATGAAATAACAGATAATTATTTGATCAAATAATAGATAATTATTTAATTAAATAATAGATAATTATTTAATTGAATAATAGATAATTATTTAATGAAATAAGAGATAATTTTGATAAAATAATAGATAATTATTTAATTAAATAATAGATACTTATTTAATGAAATAAGAGATACTTATTTAATGAAATAAGAGATAATTAATTGATCAAATAAGAGATAATTATTTAATTAAATAATAGATAATTATTTAATTAAATAAGAGATAATTATTTGATCAAATAAGAGATAAGTATTTAATTAAATAATGGATAATTATTTAATTAAATAAGAGATAATTATTTGATCAAATAATAGATAATTATTTAATTAAATAATAGATAATTATTTAATTAAATAATAGCTAATTATTTGATAAAATAGTAGATATTTATGTAATTAAATAATATATAATTATTTAATTAAATAATAGATAATTATTTAATTAAATAATGATAATTTTTTAACTAAATAATATAGTTTGTCCGAACATGCCCGAAACATGTCCAGATTTAATGGATTTTTATTGCGTATTTTAACGTTGTATTTGTATTTTAATATTCTTAACGCAATGTTTTATAAGACGAGTTTTTATCTTATTTTAATATAGTTTTATGCTTCTTATGTATAACTTGCAGACGTATTTCTTATACAATATTTCACACTGACCTATCTGAATGTAACTAAGCATTCCCTTTTCCTGCTATGTTCATAAACTAACACGCAATCCGTTGAGGTGAAATGCCAAGCAGAATAACTAACTTAAACGGAAAAAGAAGAGAGTAATGTCCTTTAAAGGTTGGGTGCAATCAAGCTATCGATCGTTTAAGAAAACGCAGCAAGAAAAAGAGGAATCAAGTCGTGATTTCTCGAGCTGTTCCAGAAAATCCACTAGGAAATGTAAAATCCGAATGTTTACTTTAAAAAACGGAAACAAGTGTCCGTTGACATATTCCTCTAACATACCTACTGTTATTTCATTATATATATTTTTTTCTCGGTTGAGGGGAGGAGGGAAAACTTAATGTTTAGAGTCATTTGACAGGTTTTGAATTTTTTCTTCATTGTAAGATAAATTTTCATCATTTTAGAGATAATTGAATTCTTTAAACACTGTATATCAGTAGGATCTAAATCTTAACGATATTTTAGTTATTAAAATATTTAGGCGCCATTTTCATACGTTTGTAAGATACGATTTACGTATGTTAGAGATTAATTCTTCTAATTTTTTTTTAAATAGGAATTTTTTAATCCAAAATTATTAAATCCAATGCTAAGAAATTCTCTTTTGTGAATTGATAATTAAATTTATCCAGATTATACACGTATGTATACATTTGTAAAATGTAATAGGTAAATTAAAAAGAAATCTTATACCTTTTTGTTATTTATGTTTTTACAAAACCGTGAGGGAATATTGTTCTAACAAACATTTGATTTACACATGAAAGCTGCTTATGTGTGTGCGGAATAACCGTATGATACATTTTATTCAATTATGTTATCATAATTTTTATATTAATTTAGATTTTTTTTTTTTGCTCTTTGATGTTATAATTTTTCTTGTTACGGAAAATAATATTATGAGCAGGCATGCCAAGTTATACATTAATTAACGTAAAAATAAACCATCCTCTTAACAATTTCGAAGGAATCTAAAATGTTGCTGTAAAGTAAGAATATATTTAATTGCATAGCCAATATTTTTCGTAAGAATGTCCAAATACTTAAAAATTAAAAACGGGGAATTTTATTTAAATATTTATACCTTAATTTAATAATAAAGTGTAACGTTTCAGAAACAATAAAACATGACGGTTTTGCTAAAATAGATAGAAAAGAACTATAATAGTGTTTATTTAAGAGTTTTTGAGAAAAAAAACGGATCTTAAGTTTTTGGTTTAGTCTGTATCTAGTTAATAGTTTGATTTTGTCTATCTTTTGTTAGATGAATTTTTAAGACATTAACTTTTGGACATCATATATCTAATGACAAATAATGTTATTTTTCTGTAGTATTTTCTCATTAAAAAAGTAATAAAACACGTAAACTGAGTAGTAGCTTTATAAATAAAAACTAAAAACTGTTCATATGACTTCCTTTTCATTATCCTAATAAGTGTTTAAATTTGATTTTGATCAATTTTTGGCACATCTCATCATATAATAAGAAATTTTAATTTTGACCATTTACATCCATACTAAAGCAATAAGCCAATCCTTTCACATAATTTTATTTTTCAATATGATTTTTTAAGATTAAAACTAATCATAGTCGGTACTCATAAAATTAATTATCCTTTTCAACAACATTGCAAATCCGTTATCAATACGACATTAAAACATTCCAACTCTAACGACCAGTTTGCAACTTTTTTTCGACGTCGGTCGTGTGCATATAAGAACATACAACAATAAATACTTGTATATCTTTTTCATTCACAGAAAAGGGCATACAATATCTTTTTGTCGTACTATGACGGCAGGAAACGGTCGAGAAATTTCTCTACAAACACTTTTTTCCCCCTCGTCTGGTTTAGTAGAATTTTCAAATGGAGCTGTGCTCTTCATTCATCCATCCATCATGTTCTTCTGGCAGAAGAAGAAACTCAAAGAGTGGCCAATGGGTGGCCTTTTAATTATCTGCTTTTTTTTAGTGTCGGATGTCGTTAGCCATGGTTTGTTTGGAGATCCCAAGAACAACTGCAGTCGTAGAATTCGAAATGGGTGTAATGTTTCGCGGTCTTGGGTAAACGGAAGTGCGATCGCGAGATGTGAAATGTGGGCAGATGTTGAGCGATAACAAAGAGATTGCTGGTTGACGGGTTGCATTGTAGCATAGTCGGCCGGTGGTGGCCGAATGGTGAGGGCGTTGGACTTAGCATCCGATGGGTGCGGGCTTAATCTCCAGCAAAATTGTAGCGATCTGGTATTGTCCATGGACGGCACAAGGAATTTTTGTGACACAAGCAAATAAGATTTTTGCGCGTACATTTGCACAAATAATTTTTTTCGCCAATTTTGCTACTTGGATTATATTTTTTGGAGAATATAACTTTGGAATTATCTAACTTTAAACACTAAAAACACCTGCATTAATTTCACTCAAATTTAAAAATTTGGCGGAAATCATCTTGGCAAGCATCTACTAATATTTACTTATTGTATTCCTATTTGAGTATGTCGCCAAAAGCTCACTGTGCAGACATTAAATTAACCAAACCGAACAAACCTATTTGAGTACATGTCTTTTTCAAAATTGAAACTCATGTATTCGAATCCAAGATAAGTATCGAATGTAATCAAAAATAACTTTATATAACTTATTTTCAATTTATTAATTTTTTTTTCAAGTACCCATATTTAATAGTGTAGTGTTACATTCATTTTATCCACTCGTATGTTTCAATACCAACACTGAAAATTAACGCAATCATTAGAAATCTCTATTAACTTAATCCCACTGAACACTTTCTAATCTCGGCAAATGAACATAGATTTAAACAATAATCTATAATCACCACCGATAATCTCAATAACGCAACTGCATTTTTTTTAAATGTCTTAATCCCTACACCATTCATTCCATGTCCCATACAAACAGGATTCGACATCCGCAAATTGGATTTTCAACTGGAATCTGCTAACGACCCAAGGAATCCTTTACAACATACACAGGATCATCGAGCAAACTCATGTCGAACCTGATATAAGAGATGGCCATAATATTGACACAGTTCGCTACACACGGAAACGCGTCCGTCGATCTTTTACGCACGCAATTGGATGCTTCGCTTGTTCCCGCGTCCAACTTCAAACCGGAGCCGACTCTTGTGGGAGTCATCAACCAGTTTATTTGTTTTATATGGGAGCCATCGAAGGACCGATGACTTTTGGGGTCAGGCAGTGATGGCGGAAGTGATGGATTGATTGCCAATTTCAGTAGTGTGCAGCAGCCAGTTTAACCCTCTGGTCGGCTGTCCCGGAATTTAAAATCGGTTTTTCCAACAATACCCATAATTTTCTTTTTAACTCCATTTCTTAATTAAAAAAAATTTAAACGTTTTAAAATAAATTGATTAAAATATCATTTAAAATCTCCAACAGAGAAAATTTTACGGTTTTGGTTAATTATATGGTCGCTTAGAGAGTTAAAAAGTAAAGAAAGAGGCTGGGTATATGAGGAAAATATTAATATATTTTAATGAAATTAATGAAGCACTGTACTCGAACCAGGACCTTATTGTTTGTAGCAAGACGCGTAATCTCTCGCGGTTAAAGCGGTCGTCATGGCAGAGAATATGGATTTTCTTTAAGGCGTGAAACCGAAATACTTTTTCGATATCACCCCCCTTCCAAAAAAAACAAAACATTAAAAACTTGTGATAAATAAATATGAAAATCTATTTAGATAAATAATGTATAAAATAAATGTTTATGTGTTAAATTAAAAAAAAATTACATTTAAGATAATTTTGATTTTGAAAAATCCGGAATTATACATTGCACAACAAATTAATTGTAAAATTAATCAAAATTTATATGCTTGGAATCGTTTTGATTGATTTTGATGCATGCCATATAGCAAAGACTTACAACTTTAACTACTAAAAAACTTAACAATGACATAATTGAAATAAACTTGTTTTTTGTATAGGCAAATTTCCATAAATGAAAGTAAGTTAATAAATGCATTTTATTTTTGGCAAAACACTTGTTATTTTTAAACTTACAATTTTCTTAAAGATGTATTTAAACTTATCCTGGTCTCCGAGAACATTTAGAAAGATGAAATAGAGAAAAAATGTGCTTTTTTGAGTTTTACAGTAATAATGAAGTATTTAGCCATAATTATTATACGTTAAGAAACACTTATTACACTTATTATTAGACTTTAAAAATAAAGAATAAAAATAGATTATGAAAATCAAAATCAAAAAAGTTTTAATTTAAAATAAAGTGTTTCCTACCTGATAGGTGTCTTAAAATAACACCAGTTTTTAATAAATTAAAAATTAAAATTCCTTAACACGATTTTATAAAATTTTAAAGTTACAGACATTAATATTGAATAGTTGTCATGGAATTTCTGGTGTAATAAGCACCGCAAAAATATATGAGAAATTTTATTTAGTTGGAATGCTGCCCAAATCTTTTTTCTCAAGGGATTGTCTCAAATGATGTCTTTGTCTACAATTAGCGCAGAACTAAAAGTTGCTGACTAGCTCAATTAATGAAAGTGTAAAGTATTTTCGTTTATTATAAACCTATGTAAGGCATGAAGTGATACTTTGGGCTTGGGAAGACAGCATTTCAATCTGTTAAAAGGTATTTAGAAACGACTTTGACACCATTTCATTTATTACATCACGCCCTTTTGAGAAAGGTGGGGGAAGTCTATAATGTGTATAAATTGTGTAATTGGGGTGTTGCACGTCGGAGAAAAGACTCAAAGGTTGCGCGACGCAACAGAGTTTTGTAGAAAATTTTTTGAAATTTGTTTCATAAAAAAATATTATTTGGGTTCCGTTTAATATTCTTGTTTCTAATGCGCTGTTTCGTAAAATGCACGGAGCAGAAGTTTTAACAACTGTTTTCTAACTGCAAAAAATAAAAAAAAAATATCGTGACATGACATGGATGATGCGAAGGCAGGGGGGGAGGGAGGGGGGAGATGGGGGGGGGGGGAAAGCACTAAGGGGATGTACCCTTAAATTACTTTGCATTTAAATGGGATGAAAACAAAAATATGATAAGGAAAAATCATAAGTGATTTAGAAACGTCTCAGGAAATAATAGTGATTGTCTAGTAACTAAATAAATTGAAGAAAACTAGAGAAAAGTATGAGTGGATTTTGGAATGAGCGTGTAATATTGTCATTTTTTAATGTAGTTAACTAAATTAACAACATATCAAGTAGTAGAATTAATTAATATAAATAGAATTTTCACGAATCTGAAAGTAAAAAACATTTGTTTTTCGACTAAGAACTAAATGCATTTTTTTTTAAAACGTTATTTTGAATGTGGAACTAAATTGTATATTAATGATTCATTTTTCTAAATGTCTTGAAAATAAAATAAAATTGCTTTAACATAAAAAATTAGATTCGAATAAATCTTGTTTCAATTGAATAGTTTGGATTTCAAATTAATTTGTTTACAATGATTAAAATATCTAATTATGCTTCTTTCTGCTTTATGAAATTGATAATTTTTTTTGATGAATTTTTTGTTATTTATAAGATATTGTTTAAAAATAGTTACATTTCTCATTACTTTCTTTAAGTTAATATTTTATCAAAATTATTAAAAAATTTGCAAATTTTTTTATTGTAAAAGTGTGAACATAAATAATATTAGGTCGAATATTTAATTTGTTAAAAAGTAAACTTGGTGGTTTCACAAAAACAAAAAGTTTTTGTTAGAGCATTAAGAACCCACCAGAGAAATATTTCCAATTTTTTTAATAGAGTGCCATAAATTTTATATTCCATATTTCTTACTTTATTGGAAATACGTCATTTTTATACATTTATTCTAAAGGTCATATAACTCAGATGTTCTAAAACAGTTTGACAAATCCCTCTTACCACTCACAAAAGCCAGTCAATAAAACAACTAAAACTTAAAAAACACACAATATATTTTCCCATTCATTTTCTTACCTCTCCACCACCCCACCCTTCTTCCTTACTTTCTCCTGAATCAAACACAAAACCCATTCATTGATTTTCCGCTCGCCTTGGCGCCAAAAGCGGCGCTCTATCCGTCAACCGAGCAACCCCCTCTGCCAAGGACATTGACCCTCGGGGTGTCGGTGGTCGATTTCGAGCGTCTACTCCAAGACGACAGAACGGTCGCAACACACGACGTCGGATGGACGTCCCAACAACCTGCGCTCAGCCGACGTCTGCCCCGACAGACTCCTGATCAGGTGGGTCTCCCCTATCCTTCTTCTCCACGCCAATTGGGTTACTGGGATGGGGATCGTCTACTCTCATCTTGCGCTTCTTTTTCTCTTTTCCTCTCAGCATCTTTCAATTCTCATTGCGGCACACGTTTCGTAGCTGTCACTTTGCATCGGTATTTAAGAACAATTTCGGTATTGTTAGGATCGGAATGTATTGTGTTTGGCGAATTGTGCCGTATGGGGAATTTTATAATTGTACTTGTTGGTTGAACTCGCGTTGTTGGATATGCAATGCATTGAAGTATTATATACCGGGTGGTCATATATTATTGGAGGATGGTCATTGATTGGAAGTATCGCATTTAGGCAGTATGACATTTATAAAAAAATATTTTTGCTGAACTATTTCGCTTATATTTTAAACAAGTCTCTTAGATATGAAGTGTTAAAGCACAGAAAAACAAAAGATGGTTTATTATGTGTAGTTAGACAATCAAACGATTATCATCGCCCAACAATTTCGCAACCTCCCTTTATATTGCGAATGTGAAAAACTTTAAATTCTATGATTGGTATATTTTCAATGAATTTTTCTGAGGTAATGTTCTCCGGAATATGTCGACATGTCTTTCTCATCTGTGCTTCGTTTATAACTGAATTTATAGGTGTTAGCAAATATTGTTTTTGCAAGCGAAGAAACTTGATATTGGCATAAACTCATAGTCGTCTACATCTAAAAAATTTTAGTTAACAAGTTTTTTTCGATATTTAATATCTTGAAACATTTATAAATATTTAAACTGTTAATTATGAAACAGAAGAGTGGAAAATATATATTAGTTTAGACATTAAAGAACACTGAATCCGCATTTTTTTAAGCTGCACATATATATAAAAAATTATAAAATTTATGCATGTAGGTTTTTAGGCCTTTACAATTAAAATAATATATTTCATCGGTATTTAAGAATAATTTCGGTATTGTTAGGATAGGAGTGTATTGTGGTTGGCGAATTGTGCCATATAGGGAATTCCATAATTGTACTTGTTGGTACCTTATATAAATAACTTTACTCAAATTTCTATATATTATACGTAAACAGGGTCGCAAATATAGTAGCAAAAGTTGTTTTATTACCTTGGGCATATGAGAAATTTCAGTTAAAACAGTTTGAATAAATTAAAATGTATAATTTATTTTAAGTTAAAGGTACGAGATTTAACAGGTGTCAAAGCTTTAAAACACTTATCTTACCTGCATTTTAAAAATTGCGTCTCTGAAAATCTTCTTATATGTAAAATAATCTTTTTCTTACGGAGAAAAGTTGTAAACCCGATTAATGACAATGCTTATTTTTTAAAAAGAAGTATTAAAATGGATTACAGTTCCTTACAAAATTCATGTGATTTTGAAATATAAAAATGATCTATTTAATATTTCGTTTTTTTCTGTTTTATTAAAAGATAATATATTCTATTAACATAGTTTATAATATTTTGTATACCTAGTTTCTGTGGCCTATCCTCTTTTTTACCTAATTAGTTTGTGGTTAGCATAACCTTAAAGCTGCACCGACGGGCTTTTGACGATAGTTTGGGGGATTTATCGAAACAAGGACTAGAGAACATGTATGAAACAGTCTGCCGAGAGTATTTGAACATTAATTTTCATGAATTATGAGATTCAATTTCACAAACTTCTGATCACGAATCTATTATCTTACGAAATCGGCTTTTGAGTTGATACTTAAAGATCAAATGTATTTGGATTATGTAAATAGTCATCAAATAATTCCATATTGACAAGCAAATATTGTTGTTAAACAGCTAACTAATAATAAATATCAACATTCGTAAATTAAAATTGTGGAATTTAAATGCTTTCATGTAGGAAACATGTCCTTGTGTTTTTCTTGAATAGCGATTGTGTTTTTCCTCCGAGATCCTGAATTGATTGGTTGATTGAATTAATCAACCAATCACAACGTCTCGGAGGAAAAACGCAATAGCTTCAGAAGAAAAAAAAGCGTGGACATTTTCCCTACATTTACTATGTTATTTGTTATCACACAATTGTGTTATATCAATTCAGATAATGCATGTTCTAAAGTATCGTTAATTCGCGTATGAAACCTCATTGGATGTTGTTTTGAATAAATATCTCATGTATTTAATGCAAGAAATATTTATATTAATTTAAATGGGCGTCACGTATAAATATATTTTTTTAAATGCTCGAAACTAATGGAAACGGATACATTATGTCAAGATAAATAAATTACAATTAAAATTTCCCCTTTGTCTTCTACTAAAAGGAGGACATATTGAAATAGCCCCACATTTTTAAATTTAAAAGTTAAAAAAAAATAACCTACAAATTTGTTTTCAACTGTATACCCCTTAAAAAAACTAAACCGTTAACAACGCTAAGCCCGTTAAAAAAAACGCTTTACCCAAATCATATATATATTATTTTTGTAGTTAAGATCCCTTTTACAGCCCTTGTACTCAATGGATCTTAACTCATGGGATATCAAAAGAAAGAGAATTTTCAGGAGCAGTAACGAATCCTTCCGTTCATCTTATAAATTTTCAATGCTTTTTTTAAAATTCATTTAAAATAATTCATTTCTACACCCAGACCCGGACCCACTTTGCCCCGTCCTTGTTTACGGGACAGGGCTCAGGTAACCAGACCCATGATTTAATTAATTTAAAACTCTTTTTTGAGGGGAGGGGTGTTTATGTGATAAGTATCTCTCGGGCATGCTAGTTACTTTTATTAATGAAAATTCACGTAGCTTTAATAATCGAATACAAGGCTATGTTAACGATCTGTATATCCGCATGTGATATTTTCTAGAAAGGCATCAGTCCGTGAATAAAAATCGTCAGCAATTCGATGAAATTGTAAAATTTCCGTTTAACGGCATTTAAAACCTTAAAAATATCCTATTGAACTTCAAGTGTGCCAAAGCAGGTCAGCAAGCTTTATTTCAATTCGAATCAATTCAAAGAAACACATGTTCTTTTTTTAAAAATCCGTATAGCAAAGCGGCGAAGCGAAAAAGTTCGTACCGTTCAGGTCAGTGAAGATGAGGCGACAGTCATTTTTTCAGAGCATCTCTTAGAAAATTGCTTTATTGACGAAGTTCAATGCGCTTGTAGTTGTTAAAAAACACATAAAACTCACAAAAGACGAAATTTATTTTTTTGTTAGGAAAAGAATGCAGTAGGAATTTGTTTTTGAATATCATCAATGTTCGGTAAGCGTTAGCTATATAACGTATATCTTCATTTGTTTATGAAACATGTCAAATAACAGTAGTAAGATTAGCAATTATAATTTTGTTTTTTCATGCGTTGGGTTGCAGAAAAATAGAGCGCTGTGTAGTGATTTTTAATATAAAGTTCAATACACTTATTTAGTTAACTTTTTACATGAACTTTTTCATTGTCAATATAGTAATATAACCTATTTTTTGAAAATGATTGATTGCGTTTCATTAAAAAAATTACACATCCTATCATTTACGATCGATTGAAATGTTTTCAATAGATTTTGACGGATGAATATAATTTTATTGAATACAAAAAATAGAATAGGTCCGTATGTTTTTAAAAAATAAGTAGCATTACAATGAAATATAATCAAAAATATATGATGCTTTTTTAGAAAGAATAAAATGTTAATAATTGTATTTGTCTTTTAATTATTGAAATTTTTTTTATATAATTTAAATTACAAACTTATGCTCATATTTCAATAAATAGCTTCTAAATATAATGTTGTAAAATGAGCGGATAAAACTGTATTTATTTTAATAATGCTGTGAGCAACATTTTATAGTATTTTGTTAAAGGATGTTATAACGACAGATGTGAAATTTTATATTCTCAAAAATGAGGTTACAAGTTATTATTCTTTATTTTTTACAATTATATAATGTACATGTTACAAAAAATTTAAATAGATTATTTAAAATATTACTCCCCCCCCCCCACTCCCCCCCCTAAAAAAAGATTTAAAAAAAAGGTTTGATTATAACATTTTATGCTAGATATAATTAAAGATAGAGCAACTCTTTTCAGAAAACTGAAATGGAAAATAATGCCCGATGAGTATGCGAACTTTATTACAAAGTATTTAGAACATTTGAGAATAAATGGTAATTACCGATAAATTAACTAGATTTTTTTTAATAAATTAGTAAAATTCTGTGTAGTTGCTGTATTGTGTAAATTATATTTATTAAATGTGAAAGCCTGTTTTACCATAAATTCATAAAATAAGTATAATAATGATTTAAATAATTTAAATCAAATATATTAGGCGTTTGGTTATATCAATCTAAAATGCATATTTGAACCTAAGATTTTATAGTTGAAAAGCAAACCTTCAAAACGCGTTTTGTACAAAATTTCTGAAATATTGATTATTAAATAACTGAAATTGCCTTTGATTTTGTTATAGAACTAACCTATTTTATTCAAAAAATAGTTTGTTCAATTGAAATTAACTTGGAAAAGAAAATCTATATATGAATTAATGCTTTAAGAAAAGTTTTTTGTATTTTATCAAGAATCACTGAACGTGACAAAACGCGTTTTGCATGCTTGCTCTTTAGTAATTTGGAAAAAGTCAAGAAAAAAAACCTATTTAGTTTTTTTTAAAAAGAAACGAATTTATTGTTCACCAAAAAAAGCTTCACATTAATCATTATTTATCTCTGACTGACGTTTTAGAAGTTAATAAAACTAATGAAATATATACTGTTAAAAATATGTACACAAAAATAAGTAAAATGTACATTCGATGCTTATCATAGCTTCGAATAAATAAGTTTCAATTTTGAAAAAGACATGTACTCAAAAATGAGTGCAATGAGTAAAAATGAATAAATAGTACCAGGGTGACGTAAAGAAGTTATAAACATAATAAATGTTAAAAGAGTGTACCAAAAGAATGGAAAGTAAGATATTTGAGTTGTAACTTAGTATCCATTTAAGCAATCAACATCAAATGATGTGGAAAACCATTTTCTGAACACCTATTAAGTTTGTCAGGTCGCTTTGTTAAGATAGCTTGAACAGAAGCTGAGATTAGCAATATTAAACCACACTGCTCAATTTTGAGAAAGTACGATTACTTAAATTTCAGTGCATCATCGCTCATTTGCGATACAATTGTACTCAAAGAAAACGAGTATGTTCTGGTACTCATTCTTAATTACCTTTTTTATACAGTGTAACAAAACTGCTTAATGTATAAGTTTAAATCGAAAGTACTTTATTTATTAATACTATTCCAATTACCTAACTAAACGCCTACTTTAACTACATTAGCAAATGAATACCCCCCCATTCACTTTCCCTTCTCACAATCCCCTGAATCCCATGCTTCCCATAATTATCGCGATCCTCTTCCATCTGCATCACTTCCTCCAGCGATACGTGATCCAGAGCATCCAGTAAAACAACACCAGAAGCCATTCATAACATTTCAATGTCAACGGCTCACGCGAGCACATACGCCACAATGGGCACTCGTTCACACTCGAGCGCTACCCCTTTTCATTTCCCATTGTTGCCCTATTCTTCTTGTGTTTGGAGACGATGACACCGGGTTTTGCGCTTGCCCCGTCGTCCGTGGGGGAATCGTTTAATCTATTTTTATATGATTTTTTTTTATATATTTGCGAATAAAATTACCGGAGTTTTTAAGAAGGAGGGTAATTTGGATCTATTTAATTGTAAATATAGTAATTTAATGTCTAAAATATTTTCTAGTTGTGATATGTAGAAATGTAACTGAATTACTTTTTATTATTTTTTTATAAAGCAAAATCTCATAAAACCCTATACCGTCAACGGGGGTTACTTGGCTCCATTATTTTGCATTTGCCAACTTTAGTAAGATGTTTGAGTACCATGCAGTGGAGTTAAAATTATGTTCTGGGTATCAATATATTCTATGATAACTGAAGATGCCCCAAATCAATAATTTTTTTTAATGTAGACTTGTTTACTATTATTATTATTATTTCCCTGTGGAGTAAAGTAGGAAGCGGGGGTGGGATACTTTACTAAAATATCATATTTTTTTTAATGGTAATGTTTAGTTGTTTTTAAATAAAACCATTTGGTTCTTATTAAGCACCATTCAAAATCTATGTTTTATTTTTGCAATCCAAAAAAATCTATTTCCACTACCCATGAAATCATTTAAAAAAAAAAAAAAAACTTTAAATTATTCCTAAAGTTTCCTTTTTTTATAACAATGGTTTGATTTGTTGTTCCAATGTTTGTCCGTATACTTCAGTGGAGTAAGTAAAAATACATGATATAAATTAAAATGGTTTAATTAAATATTTTATGTTACACACTTCTATTGATTTCCAATAATAGTTTAATTTTGTAATGCGGAAATAAACTTCATTACAAAAAGTTTTAGGTCAGTTATTAAAAAAAGTTTTTTAAGGTATCACACAATAGTATTATGACCGGCTAACACAAAATGTTGCGATAGAGTATCTCCAATTTTTCTAGCTGTATTCACAACGTTTAAATTAATAAAACAACTCAGTTTTACAATGTGTGTTAAACTTTTGCATTAAAGTATAATTTAAATACTATATATCTGTAAAATAAAACAAACATTTTATAAAAAAAAAAATCTATGTGATGATAGCATAATTTAAAACTCCCTTGCATATAAAATATGGTTTCTTTTTCTCGACCATAACTTATCGTAGGTAACTGTTGAAATTTTCAATTTTATTCAATAAAACGCTTTATTTATAATTTAAAAAATATGTTATTAAGATAGTATTACATTGAATAAATATTTAATTACATATTTTATTTTTCGAGTTGAACGAATATGGATACTAACTTCAAAACCTCTCATTGTAGCGATCTAATTTCAGTTTAAACAAATGCAGTTCTCATTCTTTGAAAGAATCATATTCCATTGTATACAGGTGACAACAACATAAACAGTGGGAAATAGAACCTTTGTTATTACGCTTGAAAGACAATGGAAAACCTATCGATTGATCAAAAGAAGTATAATTATCTATGTCTATTTTGCGGTCACTAAACATAAAAAAATAGAAGCTTTTTAGTTACATATGGATGCATGTATAGAATCAAAAATAAATTCAGGTGTTTGCAAGCATACCATTATGTTATCAAAAGAATATCTCGAAGCGTAAAATTTTTAATCACGGAATCTATCCGAAAGAGACATTTTTATAATGATAGAGTTTGGATAGAGTTAGTCTCTACTGAAAGCAAAATAGTTTAAATTGTAATTGCAACGTAATACTTGAATAACATTATAGTATATTTTAATATTTTTATTTTTTAAGTTAGAATTTTAGTAATTATTTTTAACGCATTACCTAAATGGGTGCTAATAGTAGAATTTTTAATGCAAAATTTTTTTCATTATACATTTATTTTGTAAAGTCAATTATCTTTCGAATAACTATTTTAAGAGAAAGATAATTAATTAACTCGAATGAATTAAATATTAAAAAGTTAGGGTCTAGGGATAGAGTTTATTTTTGAGTTTAGTACTTTATATAGTTTTGTGCGTTTTTTAACAGGCATGATAAATTGAACCAAAATGTTTTCCCCTTCAGATAACGGGATAGGACAAGAATTGAAAACCTGCATATTTTCAATTTATGTTTACGCCTGCTGACATGTGATGCATGGCAAAATCACTTATTAGATATTTTTAATTTTCTGGATAGAATAACTTCAAAAAGCTTTAGAATATTAAGAACATTTTTGAGTAAATAATATAATTTTTTTGGAAAAAAATGATGTTCTGCTTAAAGACGAACACATTTAAAAAAAAGAAGATTAGGGACGGAATTCACATGAGAGTTATTCCATATAAAACAGTTGTTGCAATTCAATTCTACCTTTCAATACTCATGCGATAAAATTATTAAGTTTTTATAATAAATATGATAACTTTAAATATTTTAAAAAGAAATCAATCTAATAAAATATCATACTAATTATTAGAAAAATAAAATAAGTAAAGGGTTATTATGAATTGTTTAGAGAACTATTTTGTTTTAATAATTAAAAAAAATAAAAATACCCAGTCCCCATTAAAACTTGCAACAATCAAATCTCTACATTCTCAGAAATAATCCTCATTTTTTAGCATTTAGTGACCGTAAAGTTCAATGAGCATACATTTTTAATAGTAAAAACGTTTTATAAAAACCTTTGATTATAATTCCTTTTAATAATAACATAATTGACACAAAACATTAATTAATATAACTCTTAGAAAAATAATAACATGTAACGCTACTCTGTTAAAAATAGGTTCTTGAAAATAAATAAAATGTATTAATTTTTTATTATATTCAATGCTTAATCATGGCTCCGAATACATGATATACAATTTTGAAAAAGACAGTACTCAAAAATGAGTATATGCTTGCCTACACAGGTTGCCTTCATAAATCACTTTCAATAAATATCAACAATTAAATCAAGTCTTTTCGGAAATCGAACTCAGATCCTCAGCACCGCGATCCACAGTATCTTATCCGTAAAACTACCAGGGTGAAATTAAGGAGTATTAAACAGAAGAAATAATAAAAAAGGTGTGCCATTAAAATGGGAAGTAAGATATTTGAGTTGTAACAATTCAGTTCCTATTTAAGCAATCAACATAAAATAATGTGGAAAATCATCTTTTGTACTGCTTTATGAAGTTCTTCAAGTTTCAGTTAGATCGCTAGAGCAGAAGCTAAGATTAGCAATAGTAAATCACATTGCTACTTTTCGAATAAGCACGGTTACTTGCATTTGAGTGTACGATGCAATTATACTCAAACAAAAACAAATACTTATTTTAAAGTCCTTTTTTTTACAGTGTAAATATAACTCTCCTCAACACCCAGATCATGAGAACCTCCACATAAAGCACAACCCAACCGAAACATAATCCTCCTTATCCCAAATCAAACTTTTCTATTTGTATTTTCAATGTCAACATATATATCTCCCTGTTCTCCGTTACACACTTCAGCCCTAACAACGTCTCCTTGTTTCAGCCGCCGCCGCATCGCCCCCATGGAAGCGGACGTGATCGACACGCTGAACGCCAGCGTGGCCACGGTGCGCCTGCACCATGTGCACCACGTCAATGCTGACCACCACGGCAGCGGGTTCCTGGCCATGAACTGCATGCGCCAGCGGGGGCAACTGTGCGACGTGTCCCTGCTGGCGGGAAGCGACAAGATCTCCGCGCACAAAGTGGTGCTGGCCTCGTGCAGCGCTTACTTCCACGCCATGTTCAATTGTGAGTATTAAAACCAGTTTCGAGAGGTGTTACCCAACTACCAATTAATCAGAATAATCTTTGCAATTTTTAAGAGGGATGGGGTTAAGGTTGCAAAATTCATAAATGTTTTCCCTTAACCCGTAGTTAAAAGTTAGAAAATATGACATTTGATGTAACGGATTTAATTCATAAATCCGATTTAACATGTAATTAATAACTTGACCAATTACCTTAAACAGCTAAAGAGAAGAAATTAAAGGTCTTATATTAATCGAAATGAAACTCTAGTATTCTGTGGAAGGGACATTTAACATAATCTTTGTCAACTAGATTAACCAAATAAAATAGCATATTTGCGGAAATTATAACTGCATTCACTTAGTAAAAGGGAAAAAACGAAGTATTTTTTTACCTTACTTTTTAGAATCTTTAGCAAATTTTCTTTTGGCATTAAATATAGGTTGATCAAGCTTCTTAACTAAGACCAGATCAAAAACCATGATAGAGTTTTGAAATATTCTAGGTTAAAAATAAATGATAAAAATATCTTAACGGTTAAAAATTTGATAATAGTTAATTCTATAGTTTTTTTTAGCAATGTGTGCACCTAATTTTCAAATATATAAAAATATTTCGTATAACTATATTCTTCAAATCATTTGGTTTGAGGATAATTTCTAAAAATTATCTCTTTTCACAATAATCTATATTATTAAATAAAATATTTTAAAAATATGCACTAGAATTTATTATCGATAATTCTTATGCGAAAACAAATTTACAATGTCAGAAATAGCTTGAGTGTCATTTGGTTTTGTGAATAAATAAAAATAAGTTATAATTGGAAAACTAGAAATATTTATTTGATGTGATTATTTCTTCTACAAACACGTAATATCGTGGCACTACTTCTTAGAAATATCTAAAATTGGAATATTATATATATCGTTTACAAAGTCTACATTGAGTTTTCCGTAAATTCTAATAAATAAATTATTTTGATGTGAAAAGAAAAAAAAATATGCATGTAGAAATAAGGATAATTTTTTTTAAACCTGTAAAACAAAAAGTAACACTCACAGTAGTGGGTTATCTCCATTGTAGAAAATTCTTTAGTTTGAAAACAGAAATGTTACTGCCAGTAAATGCCAGTATATTTTATAGATTTTCCAGGAATCCCACTTCGTACTGGTTTCTGCTTTAGACAGATACATTTTTTGTAATCAATCTTCTTTTATTTTAAAAAATACTAAAAAAGGAAGGAAAAAAAACACTAGGTATCGTTCCGACTTGAGAGTCTTATTTCTAAGACTACTGTTATAATGTAAGTATTACAACATGTTATGAAAAAAGAAATGTTCATGAGATTTTACAAAAATAATTTTTTTAATCGTTTGTTTTTTGAATATTTAAGTTATGGGAAAAACTAGATCTTTGAAAATTACATATTTAATAAAATGGACATAATAGTATTTACATATTTTTTTATGTCGGATTTAAAGAATAATTTTTTTTGAGGGAAACTTAAAAATTTCCATTGAAAATCTTAGGAAAGTAATTTTGTAATAAAATTAATATTTTAAATGTTTAATATTCACTATATAAATGTTGATTATATAATATTAATTGTATAAAAGCGATTTTAGAATATATAAATATTACTGGGAATCTTTTGAAATATTTCAAAAATCTTCTAAGACAGATGAATAATACTAATAATAAACATTACTATTTACCTGATACAATCATGAGAAATTTATTATAATTCCTTTTTTTATTTAAATTACTACGAAAGTTTTGAAATATATATTTATTACAGAAAAATGAATATTTAATATAAATTTTGTTGAAAATCTGAGTTTCTTTTGTATCCTTGTATATTTTTAAAACCCTTTCACATCCGTATTCAAAAAAAATTTCTACCTAAAATTTATTCTACTAAAACCGATTCAACATTTGTTATCAAAAGTATGAACAGTTTAAATATTTGTACATCAACTATTTATTTAAATAAATGTGTAAAGAGGACAAAAAAACTTTTCATAAAACTCTAAAATAAATTAATAGTATGGTATTACAGACAGTCATTGTTTAGAATTTTCTCAAGGGAATACGAAGCAAATAAACATATTCTACTGTTCTAACAAATAAAAAGCGTTTGATATAGTATAACAAATAATAGAGAAACGGTAAGAAATTAATAATGAAAACATTATGATGAAGTATGGATAAAGCCTACAAACGTTATAACCTTTTGTTTTTTGTAAATTTATTAAATCCTTAATACACTTATAAATACAGACAATATAAGCTTTCAGGAGGCTTACAAAATGCAATCCCATTACATTTTCTTTTATCCCTTCGCTGCTTTTCATTCCCGGTATTAAGAATTATGATAAAAGAGACAGGCTTTGACAAGGATTAATATTATGCAAACACTTTCCCGTTTCACATCGGGGGAAAGCCATTAAGGGAAACTGCTTCTTTCGATCCCTTGAGCGATAAATCAAAAAAATGCTGCCTAGAATATCGGATAGAACATTTCTCACCCTCTCTAGTTTTGAATGTATGCGTTTGTAGTTTTTTTGGGGGGGATCTTATTTACTTCTGTTTGATTAAATTGAGAGAACTTGTTACTGTTCAGAGAGAGGGTTGCGCGTGTGATTGATTTTCCGATTTTACTAAATGTACTTCAATTGTTTCTTTTCAGTTTAAGTATTTCCTATTTATCTGTTAAATGTTGAAAATATATCTTTCAGTGTGGTAATTCTCGTACTCGGTTATGACAAAGTTCCCTATTTGTGAAATTAGCCACAAAAAGGTCATACTATTGTACTGTTAAAATTATATCTGCTGACATTCTTGGGGAAAAATCCATTGTACTAAGGAGAAGTTTACGTTCAATTTGGTCATATTAATTTCAGTTTAAATTCGCATTAAATAAAATAAACTGGAATGTGTAAGCACTTATTTATCGCTGGGTTCTAGCCGGTAAAGAGGGCAAGTAATCTAGGATGCTGTAAAATAAAAAGTTAACGATTTTTTTAAATTACACATGCACATTTTCAACATAAAATCAAATAAAAAGGGTTTTCAAAATTAAATACTAAAAAGGTAAATTATAAACACATTCCTTAATTTTTATCACAATCTAAAGAAGCTCAAAAAATTTCATTCTAATACCAAAACTTCAAATAATTAATAAAAAATATGAAAGTTTATAATCTGAGTTTAAACAAATTTGAATATACAGTTGTTGAGTGACGCTTCTTTGATTACTTTAGGTGATATGTCAGAAAAAGATAAATCCTCGATAACCATGCACGACGTAGATCCCGGAGCTTTGCAGCTGCTGGTTGATTTTGCATACACTGGAGAGATACTCATATCGGAAGACAATGTACAGGTGAGAATCATCCGAAGTAATGTTTCATATAGAAACTCCAATTTTAATTTGAAATGCCTAAATAAAATTTACAAAATCTAACGTCAATGCAATAATTGATTTTTTTTTTACCATCTGATGTATCTTTGCTAAGAATTAAAAAAGTTTGCAGCTTATATTTGCAGATAATGAAATGACTAATTGAAAATTTATACATTTCAATGTAATATCTCATCGAAATATTAGAAATTTCAGTGACTGTATAAAACAAGTTAGACATTTCGTGAATTGACAAGTCGTTTCAAGAAATGCTTTTAATCGCTTAGTGAAAGTCTGAAGTTAGTCGCCCAGTGACATATTTCTTAGAAAAAATGCACTTCTCATCCAACTTGATAAAGTTGTTTAACTACTGTACTAGTTGTCTCCTTCTTTAAGATATGAAACCGAAATCCTAATAACTCATCCATTTGAAATCTAAAGAAAATTCAGACGTCATTTGCCTCTTGCAGGTTCTGCTTCCCGTGGCGAGTCTTCTGCAAGTCCAGAGCGTCCGGGAAGCCTGCTGCAAGTTCTTGCTGCGACAGCTCCACCCCTCCAATTGCCTGGGCATCAGGCAGTTCGCGGACGCTCACTCTTGCGACGAACTCCACAGGAAGTCCCACAAGTACGCCCTGCAGAACTTCCAAGACGTCGCCCTCACCGAGGAGTTCCTGCTCTTGCCGTTCTGCGAGGTGAGCACCCTCATTCCTCAGACTACTATCATCCAATTTGACTTGAACCCATCTCTTATATTCTACATTCCACCCCCTGGGATTGTGTAAAATCTCTTGTTTCTATGACAGCCGTCTCAAAACTGAATTCAGTTTAGAGGTTTACTCGTGGCGATAAAGTACTACCTATCATTGTTTTAATTGCGAGCATTTTTAGTAAACTGCTGAAAGAAATTACTTTTTGCTTAAATATCCACTTCCTTAACTGTTGCTCAAAAGCGAAAACCATATTGTAGATATCTACTAATTAAAAAAAAATCATTATATATTTTTGATAATAAATACGAAAAATTTAAAAGCTAATCTTTCGACAATAAATATTTAGGTAATTTAGCCAGACAATTTTGATTTTTCATGCTGGTCTTAAAACGAGGTCATAATAAAACATTGAATATTTTAAATACTAAAATGTTTTTATAAAAGCTAAAATTAATTTTGCGACTTTAGAAAAATTATTAAAAAGTTTATAAAACCCAGATTAAACACAGTATCTGTTCTCATTTGAGCGAATTCACTGTACTTTCTATTGATGAGATGTTGTACTGAGTGGTAGATGATGATTTTTTTATTTGGAAAGGAACCCAAACATTAAAAAAATAGTTGAGATTTCTTTTATTCATCTTCATATTAAGGACCCAGAATTTTAGAGAGGTATACATTTTAGTCTTGGATTTTTTATGTCATCAATTAACTAGGAAATGTCCCTATTAATGATTAATTATGAAAGAATAAAATGTTTACAACAGTTTATTTTTTTTTAGTATAAATCAATTGACAGTAAAGGATTAGAAAAATTTAGAAAAGACGCCTTGACCTTCGTGGGCGAAATTACAAAAATGTAAATCAGACTATGTATACGTTTACATTATTTCAGAAAGAGATGAACAACTTTATGCTTTCTCCTCTAGTGGACTAGACTTGACTTACTTAGATTTATTGATTATAGTCAAACCTTGCTAAAGTGATTAAATTATCTAATAATAAAAAATATTCTTGCGATTACTGTCTGTGAAAGAGTAGAGGAAGGGAGAAAGAGAAGAGAGCTAAGGAATTTTTAATAATGCTTTATCGAGAGATGTGTAAATACTTAAATAAATATGCTAAATTTAAGTTAATAATTATTTTTCAATATTTTCTTCATAAAGTATAAAAGTGAAGTGAATTTGAAGCTATCAAGTATAAAATTTATTTTGAAGCATTAACACATACATTTTTAAATTCATCTCAATTATTATTACGACATTTGCTAAACAATAACAAGTCAAAATCATAAGTAAAATGTTATTAAAATGTTTTGATACATAGAACTGTTCAAATGTATTTATATAAAGAATAATACAATTTTAACAAACAATTATATTATTTAAATTAAGTGGTTTTAAATGAAAAAAAGCTTTAATTTACATTTTTATTTTCAAGGTTCGTGATTTAATAGCCAGTGATCAACTTAATGTTTTATCAGAGGAGGTTGTATATCAATCAATCGTTACTTGGATACGACACGATTCGACGACTAGGGAAAGGTACCTAGGAAAGGTAAGCAAGAATGTCACAAGACTTATCTTTCTCTATATATATGGGATAAATAAATCAGTTTATAATCTTGCGCACTATGTTGTCACAGTTTCCCATGTAAGTAAATTTTGTATTGCTATCTCATACGTTCTATTGCTTTATTAGTATTTTTCAAAAATTTAGCCTCAAGCAACGCATCTAAATATTCAGAGTAAAGATCTATTCTACTCCGGGAAAAAGATAATATTATGAATTTTATCTGCTTGCAAGGTAAAAGTGATATAAAGGTATCGGATTTTTCCAGCAAAGCATTTGGCAGGGAGCCGACTATAAATTTCGACTTAAAAAACGCATATTGGATCGCTAAATATGGAAACACTCTACACTTCTACAAATACGTGCAGTTGATACGGTTAAAGATAAAACATTACTATTTTGCGAGAAATAATATTAAGTAGTTTGTTCCTTTACATTAAATACTACTTTAAAACGAAACAACTTATCGAAACCAAGGTTTCAATTTATTTTGATCAACATGAGCCTAGTTCTAGTGTAACTGGCATTAATGATTATTACAAGAGGGATATATTAAAGATATTAATATGTCATTACTTTATTTTATTATCCTATATAAATGTAGTAAGGTAGCGAAGATAAAAATATTACTTTTTTAGAGGTGAAATGTTCGAAGTCATGTTTCTGATGTTTTTAAACGTTTTGAGATCTCCCGAATCCAAACAAATGGTTTCTTTCATTGTATGTACCTATGAACAAGATATTGCAAAATATAAAACCTAATAAAAAATAAAACCTAAAAAAATAACCTAATGCTAAATTTGATATACAATTTACTAGTATCCTAAAAAATAGAGCAGAGGTGCCATTTTTTATATTTGTTGATTCTAGGAATCGTTTTTTAAAGCAGCTCGAACATATTTTTTTTAATTTGTCCTGAAATGTCATATGAGGTCGTTTTAAGTCTCATATTTTTTAGAAGTTCAAAAGTAAGAAATACTTATGTATGCTACCTTTTTCAAAATCCTAACAAATTTGTCATCCATATCAGCCGATTCTGCGACTAATTTCCCTGAATGAAACATAGACTCATAAATGAGCATACATGTTCTCTCTTTTAAAAGGAAACATAAATATTTGATTTGCTATGTCTTTGTATTCATTGATAAACTTTAAATTGTTTTCTTCTGGAAATGAATTATCATACAATAACGGAGGTTTTCTCCTGTATCCTTCATACAAATTTGAAGCTATTGTAAACGAAAATACCAGTAGTTCTAGGAACAATAGATCTTGCGACAAAAACAAAAAAATATTTGAACGGAACCACTAAACTGGTGGAACAGCTTGAACTACTAAACACCTTGAAACGAAATAAAAAAAACTCTACAAAACGTTTTTAATGACTTCCAGAAACAGTCATGCCAAATTTGAAGAAAATCGAACACCGCGTTTGGTCGCTACTACATAACAAACAAATTTACAGACAGACAAAATGCCGAAAGATCGAGTTAAAAAACAGGACCTCACTTACGCTCGGCCAATAATAAAAAATGAACACATTATTTTCAAGTACCAATTTTTTACAGTGTAGTACTTAAAAATTTAAATTCTCAACTTTTGTTCTAACGAAATTTTCCCTATTTTTTAGCTACTGAACTTTGTGAGGCTACCTTTGACCGGAAGGGATTTTCTTCTCTCTCAAGTGGCGGATGAGCCTTTACTCCAGGGCAGTGGTGAAGGCAAAGATCTCCTCATTGAAGCCATGAAATACCATTTATTGCCTGAGAAAAGGAACAACATGGTGTCAGTCAGAACAACGCACAGGAAGCCGGAGGGTCTAAGACCGTATCTCTTTGCAATAGGTGAATAACAACTCTACCTGCAACTACATTACCGAATTTGTGCTCATACTTTTTGGAGTAGATAATACTCTGATATAATAATACACCTGCAACTTTAATACTTAGTTTTCGTTCATTTTTAAGTTTCGTGTATGTCAATAATAGAAAATGACGATTCGATTTAAACTGAGAATTAATAAAAAAAATTATCTAAGAATTATAACGAAATTTATGGTAGTAAAAATTTGTATCTTTTAATATTGCTACATAAACAGATTTGAATTTTCGCCAAGAATTCAGCTGACGATAAAAGGAACAATTTTAAATATTAAAAGTTTGGTTACAATTAATTTACAACAAAAGCTCAACAATTTTTTTTTGTTTTATTTCATATGCCCAATAAAATATTGCATGCAACTGACACATTCTTTGGATAGATGGATAAAAAATTTAAACTAAAGCATTTAAACAAAAATGTATATCGCACATTAAATTTTGCATAAATTATAACACTCAAATTCTACTATAAATGCAAGAACAAGTAGTTATAAACCTAACCAAGTTGTTAAACAATTGAGCAATTTCTACCTATCCTGTATTTTGTTTAAATTTTACCTTATATCATTAGTAAAATTAATAGTTTATATGTTACCACAGGTAGGAAAACATCGAATTGTACCTAGCCCATAGAATTTTTGAATACTTATAAATGCCGAAATAAAGCCTTTTCTTATAGCGACCGCCACTCAAAGCCCAGATGTGTCAAACAGTTAATGCAATAGTTTTTTTTACTCGCTACAGCGACCGTTTTGTTATAACGACCACTCGCATCGGTCCCTTGAGGGGGCGTTATATCAAGAATCTACTTTAATAGATTCAAACAAGTGCATTAGTGTGATGTTGATTGCACGAATGACATGACTGATGGTGTTAAAACCCTTCTTTTTTCCAGGCCCGTGCCTTTATGCGAATTACAAAACTAAGCAGATTGTTCCGATTGCAGGTGGTGGATCTCTGTTTGCCATCCACTGCGAATGTGAATACTACAACCCGAGGACTGACCGATGGTCGCCGATAGCCTCCACGTCACACAGGAGATCCAGGGCAGGAGTGGCCGGAGTGGGCAGGCTGGTCTATGCTGTGGGAGGGTAAGCTTCTGTCAGTGACACTACATGTGCGAAATACCATACACTTTGTAAATTGCAAGAAATGAGTTCCTGTTGAAAATACAAAAGCCGGAATCGTATCGACTTAGTAAATGGCAACTGTATCTTAAAGCATTGGCGAATTTGTAAGTTTGCTGCTTAGGATCTACACAAATTTTGCCCTTCGCCAATTTTGCAGTTCTGGGACTTTGTTGCATTCATAACCTAATCAGTAATGGTGTAGAACGTTGGGTCTTTCGGCGTTTTAGACAGTATCTCCAACAGAAGCAGAATAAATTAATTTGAAAACTAATAATATGGAAACGAATTTATTAAAGAAGTCTTTAGCATAATTTTCTTATAAAAAATATTATTATGTGTATATGAAAATAAATTTTCTTTACAGACTAATGGAAGGGGTTCTGACCCTCCTCAACCTTGCGTACGCCACTGTTTTTAACCAATACCTAAATATACCTTTATTACCAATACCTAAATAAATGTTTTCTTAAACCCTAAATTAATATTTTAAAATACTCTTCCCATTCACCCCCTAGCTATGATGGATCAAAAGACCTTGCCTCGGTGGAGTGCTACAATCCCCTGACCAACAAGTGGTCTCCCGTGCCCCCGATGGGCACCAAGAGAAGCTGCTTGGGGGTTGCGTCGTTGAACGGGCTGCTGTACGTGGCAGGGGGATACGACGGCGCCTCGTGCCTGAACAGCGTCGAAAGGTACGATCCGCTCGTCACGACCTGGTCGTCTGTCATCGCCATGGAGACGAGAAGGAGATACTGTAGGATGGGTGTGCTGGGTATGTGAAAGCACCTGTTTATTTTACGAGTCAATTTTTATAAAAAAAAAGTGTGGTAATTAAACATCTGAATTTCTCTCCAACTCGGTAATGTTAAAATTTTGTGGAATACTTACGTTTTAATGATTTCATTTACATCACCACCCAAAAATATAAATTTTAAAAAAATGTTTTGTTCACTAAACAACCCTTTTATTAAAACTCCATGTCGGTTGTGCAAGTGAATGATATTGCAGATAAGTTGGTGAAAGCTAATCTAATATTACATCTGCCATTGGGCAGGCTGACATTTCAAAGGAATTTCACGAGAATAATCAAATCAGATCTATCTTCTTCTGCGCATCATTGGTACAAGTACAAGATGCCAGGTTTGCTTTGCTTGAATTAGGCAGTAGACGCGACCAGACTACCCTGACTAGACTTCATACCTATGACATATGTATCAGTCTCAAGTGTGTTTTTAATTTGCTGCAAATGTATTTCAAATTAAGCTTTTGCAGACCACATCCTTGAGCGTATCGGTTGACAAGGGGGTCACCTTATTTCCAAACCACAATTATCCCTTAAAAATAAGTGTTCATGAACTTGACATAATCTTACTGTCCGGTAGCGGAGATTGTTTGCTAAAAGTGATATGCAAATGAAAAATTTCTATGGAAATTTGTTTACAGTTTAAAAAAAAGGGGGTGGGGGCACTTTGCCCACTCCCCTTGTTGCCATTGTTACTGTCAACAATTTAGAATAAGTAACAAATTATTCAAACACCTTTAGTTTAATTTGCCGTGCGAGCAGCAAGAAACCACATGCCATAAGAGAATGATCTTTTATGTTAACTGGATTTTGTATATTCTCCAAGAGCATATTGTCCTAATATTATTATTTTTTCTCGTGCAAAAGCCATGAAGTTACTAATGAACTAAAAACTGTACATACAAATTACAAATTGGCTCATATAATATTAAATATTACTCATATAAGACAAAATACATTTTATATGTAGTTCGAAGCTTTTTCATGTACAGAGCCAGGCTTTTTCGTTTCCAGTGAAATTCAGTCAGTGTAGAAACTATAATTTTTCTATTGAATATTTGTAATTTTAAATGTCTGATCTATAATTCCAGACGGTTCCATCTATGCAGTAGGTGGATATGACGGCATAAACTACGTATCTTCAGTTGAAAGGTTAGATCCAAGGGTAAGTCATTTAATTAAACTTTTTGAAATTTCGCAATTGAATATCAAACCACTGTAATTATGAACAAAATCGTCAGAGACAGTTTCAAACGATTTAAAAAATGAAATCGAACAATGGCGGCTCCCCTTTTTGCACGTTCGATTTCAAAGCTAGCCTAACTGTCATGCCCCATGAACATTAGTAGCTTGCATATTAAGTACGGCTTATATTTTATCTCGTTAACGTAAACACGTAGAGTATATGTTAACTTTTTTAGTTAAAAAAACTTTTTAAGAACCAAGTGTCTCACAAACGTGTAAGAAACACCAAAAAATCGATGAATAATTATACCCTAATAAAATACTTTCTTTACATTAATTTTTTATATATTGTTGACCGAGTGTTAGTGAGATCCTAGTTTTAACTCGACCTTTCAGCATTTCATCTGTAAATTTGCTGTTGTATGTTTCTTAATCATTTGCAATCAAACGCGTTGTTAGATTTTCTTCAAATTGAATGTTGCTTAAAGTCATAATAATTGATGCATATGTGTTTTTTAAAAAATATTTTTGATCGCGAGGTCTACTCTGTTCTCAGCATTACTAGTTAGTTTTCAACCATCAGAAAACATGTTGCATGCATATACATATAAGGAGAATCGTGTAAGGAAAATCGTGGGAAAACGCAAATAATTCTTCGAAAATTCATCGACTCATTTACAAACTACAATCTTTGAAAGCTAATTTCAATGGGATAAAATGTGTTTTGGACGAATAAAATAGTTTTGGTCGAAACAAAATTAAAAGACTAATTTAGTGACGTGATAACCTAATTTTTAGAAATTTTGAATAAATCACGTTTCGAATGTTTGCTTCTCGTATATAGATGTAGAACAGATGCCTGTTGACAATCTGACCACACATTTACATCTACCCGTTGGATATGTTTTAAAAAGATATTATAAACATTGCGCGCTGTTCTATTTTTAGGAGGGCAAATGGCAGCAGATGCCCCACATGATCAACAGACGCAGCAGCTGTGGCGTGGCTGCCCTGGACGGCATGCTTTACGTGGTGGGCGGCAATGACGGAAGTCTATGTATGTGCAGCGTGGAGAGATTCGACCCCGTGAAAGGATCATGGGAGTCCATGGCATCCATGCACACCAGGAGGTGAGAAAGGGCCCAATATAATTTGCATATATAGCAATGCTTTATAGGTGAACTGTATTCAACATGGTACACTCGTAAGGACGTACCAAGAATCATATTTTGGGGGTCTTAGAAACTGAATAAAGTTATTAAGACTTAAAATTTAGATGTGTGACAGTATTAAATTACTCCTTAATTGCATAACTAGCTATTATTTAATTAGATGTTTTTTAATCAAATGGTCACATACATTTTTTGTTATTATTTTCAATATGAGAGGAGAGAGTTCAGACCCAATGGACCTACCCCTTGGGTGTGTTCTTGTACACTCGTTAGGTTAAATGACAGATATAAAATATATCGGTAATAAGTTCTTGCAGAACTGGGGAAGGTATTATCGTAATAACCACTTTGTGATACTCGAAGAGTAAGGTCTTGAATTAGTTCAAAATCATGTTTTAAATATCTTATAAAGAATTTAAAACACCGTTTGTAAATACTAACCGTAATTGCAAATAATAGGATTCATATGCTTTTAATATAAATGTAATCGAAACTCGATATTTTTAGGATAAAGAAATTGCAGGATTAAATTATCGAATGTTCAATATATATTGTCAAATTTAGAAGCAATGATTGATTATAGCTCTAAGAAAAAGTAGAAAACACGAAGTTCAATTTTCTTTTATAAACTTCAACAACACTAATTAGCCCCTGAAAATACCGCAGCACTAATTAACTCCCTACAAAGACCGTTCGTTAAAACTGAAGACTCTTAAGGGCCCTAAAAATCAAAAGCCATATTTATAAAGGTGTGAGCGTCTTGAATACTGGCCGCATCTCAATCTACTAATAAAACACCTGTTACAAATATATACGTATTTATGGTTATTTATAACACACTCTTACATGGTTCATACATATTTAAAAAAAACAACAGTTCTGACTTTTTAAGGACCTTGTTAGTTCTTTTTAACAATTGTGGTTGTAATATTAAAAAAAAATCATACTTAACAAATTAGGATCTAACTTGAAATGTTTAAGAGCAGATACAGGAGTGAAATAATTTATTTTGAATACAATTAAAGACTTTATTAATTAATTAAAATATTTTCTACAACTCTTAAGGACCCAAGTTGGGCAAAAAATTAAAGGTCCAAGTTGAAAATTGAGAACCCTTCATTAAGGAAACACTAGAATTAAGTAGTTCTTAAGGAAGGTGCGAACCTTATTTAAAATTTTACAAAAACTGTCTTTCAGGACCACACACGAAGTCGTGGAGGCGGAAGGCTACCTCTATGCCATCGGCGGGAACGACGGCAGTTCGAGTCTGAGTACCGTGGAGAGGTACGACCCCCGACACAACAAATGGATGCTGGTTACGTCCATGAATCTCAGGAGGAGCAGCATTGGTGCAACAGTTCTGGAGTGCCAGAATCTGGAACGAATACTTTCATCGGACGGTGCATAAACTGTGAACCTTTTTGTACATTGAGACCAAGATTTTATCAACTATGCTGTTTTTAGCTTGTTGTCATAGGGACCGTGTTATGCAAGAAGTTCACTAAAAATTAATGGAATTGATTTTCAAGAAACTCCATCGACTTACTCATTTCTACACGATAGACAAACACCAGATTTTTTTTTACCAAATATAAACATTTTGGTGGGGCATGTAGTTTTTAGTCACATGCTAAGCCAGGTATGTAAATTATAACCGTTATGTTTTCACAAACGGATTTAAGGTAAATTTATAAAAATAGCTTTTTTTAAGACTTTTTAATCCAAGTCGTGTAGAGAAAATAATTGGTAACCGTGACGGATATCTTTATCACCCCCTTATAGCAACTCCATATGCGTGTGTGACGGGTTTTTAAATTCAAAACGATAAGCATATTTTAAAAACATACTCTACCAAAAACATTTCTATCCAATTATAATTAGACATTTAATATATATAAACTTTATATAAAACATCTATTACTTTACTTTTTATATTGTATAAAAATAAACAAAACATTCCTTAATTTCTTATATGCTTCTATTCTATAAAGTGTTCCTAATCTAGCCTTATTATGAATTTATTTGGCCGATAACATTATGCAAATCATGGATGCAGAATAAAGAAATATCTTTGATAAGTTAATTGCTGAAATCAGCATGTATATTTTTGGTCGTCCCTGGTAGAAATGTTCCGTTAACAAATCGATGGATGTTTGCATTGAGAAATGGAGTACTGGACCAATGTCTTGTTGCATAACATGGTCAATATACGAATCCATTTGGGAGTCATAATTTTTAACATTTTCAATAGCTAACTAAATGTTATAAAAGACTGTCAGATAACGGTTTTATATAAACACCTTTATTAAAATCCTTTCTCTACTAGTGAAAGAACAAAGTATAAAAACAGTTTTCGAAACATTCCCACAAAATCGTTCAAATGAGATTTAACCTTATCTGGCAGACAATGGTTGTAAGTAATGTGAAGTGCATACCAAGTAAAAGATAATTTTTAGTATACAAATTTAGGGCATTTTGTTCATCCACAATTATTTAAAGCATACTTTTTAAACTGTCTCACCGATATTTTATAATTAGGGTGCTATGGTTATTTCACAATACATTATCTGTTTAATATTCTATTCTGACTTTTGCTCTAGAAATTAGTTTTCAAGTTATTCTAAACATTTAGCAGAGTATGCACATATACAATATTATAATTTTATATATACTTATGCATGTCAATTAACATTTAAAGCCCAATTCTGAATTAAAAAAAAAGTACACAATTTTACTATAACCATTTTTAAAAATCTAGATTAAAAGAAATTCAAAATGCTTTTTTTTAAATATATTTCCTTACTAACAAGCTATTAAAACTTTTACAGCTAAAAAAAAAACAGTATCTAATTTGCTCTTATACATCTTTAGAGAACACATATTTTGAATAAGTAATTGTAATAAGATCAAATTCCAAAACCGTTTTAATATATTTTATATCATTTTCATGAATAAAAATAGTATTTAATAAGTAAATACATATCGAGACCCAAATGTTTTTTACTAGCTAAAGATATTTAAAGGCAAAAAAAAAAAAAAAAAAGCAAATAAATAACATTTAAATAAAACACCTTGAATGTGCACATTATAAGCATTTTCACTGCCAAATATACTTTACGCTTTGTCAGCAAATACACAAGACTTTTTATACCATTTTCAAACATGGGAATTATAAAATAAGAAGCAGCAAAGGACACATCTAGAGTACTGGTCAGATAATTCTGTTACATATGTTAAGACCACCATAACTTTGAGTGTGTTTACAAATGGAAATATTTATGTAACTTATTTAAGAATTGAGTGTGGCAATACACTGTACTTTACTGATCATACTGTGATAAGAATTTCTCATTCTAGTCGTTATTTGATGTTTATATATTCCAATTTCATTAAACATGCTGTTTTTTTTTCTTCAAAAGGTGTGTTTGTATGAAATAGAAAAATAAAGTTCTAAAAAGAATGTTATGAAATTTTATTATCAAATACTATTACACATAATTTGTTGCACTACAAAGTCTGACTTTAAAAATCTAAACCTTCAAAAAAGTAACTTTATGAAGTCTAACTTTCGCTTCCTTTTCAGTTTATTTAACACTCATACTATATTATTTAACAGACAATTCACTGATTTTTATAAACACCTAAGTCGACCAAATCGAAGTCTTTATCTGCAATGTTCAGCATTAAAGAACTGGAATTAACGTAAACTCTATTCTGAGCAGTAGCAACCTGAAAATAAAAGAAATTTTGTAAAATATAATCGTAGATAAACTTTTCTTACTACAGTAACAAACTAAAAATAATTAGCAATTCTATTTTAATTCACATTACACATATATCATTAATTATAGACATTTATGAAGCTAATTATTTAACTGGACTCTATTGTATTCTTTCTAGCTAAACATTCAGAAAACGTATTGCAAAATAACAATGAAACTTTAACACACACTTCAACATAGCTTATATTTTAAGTTAAATAACTTATACATTTTATAATTCATGCATATACAGGATAAATTAAAATAGTTCCAAGATACTTACAGTACGGGCAATATTTTGCGATGCTCGAAGCTTTCGAAGTTTCAAATAACCAGGATTTTTTGAGATGGCATCACCTAAGTAATTCTGGTTAAGGATATTTCACTTGAATTTAAAAAGGTAGATTTAATAAAACATAGGAAACAAATGCAAAAATGAATTAAAAAAAATTACATACAATTTCAGACACATAATTTTCTTGCTTTTACCAAACTCACTACAGCAATGTAACGATAATTTTTTTATGAATACAATAATAAAGTCTGTTATGCTATGTTTACCACATAAAAAACTACAAAATCAAATATTCTGCCATAATGACAGGTATTACCATCAACTCTAAAAGAAGTTTAGAAGGTCTCTAGATGTTTAATGACAATTCCTGTTAAAGGTCCTTTAATTTAAATTAAAGAAAAGGCCAAGAACAATCCTATTACATAGATTGAAAAGTTGTTTGTAAAATATTAATTCTTAGAGAGTAGTTTTATTTTAGAATTACATAAAATACAGTTAAAATAAAGCTGTTCTGAAAAGTTAATTTCTTAAAATCTTGCTGCGATAGTTTAACATAAGGTACTTAATATTACAGTAGGCTTGATATAACAAATCTTGATGGGTTTGGTTTGTTTAATTAACATCGCACTAGAGCTGCACAGTGGGCTATTGGCGACGGTTCGGGGCCTACCTCGAAGGAAAAACCCGGGAACGTTGCCTCGTATTTTTGAACCATGGGGACTAACAAGACCCAATCATTGTAACAAAAATAAACAAAGAAATACAGATACACCTATATAATAATGGCTTATTTAAAGAACAAATCTTACAGGAAAAATGAAATGATTGTGGATAGATTTCATAAGTGTTTGCTATAAAAATTCCTATTAAATTGCAAGGTGACAGTTTTCGCAACTTTAAAAAAAAATTCTTGATCACCAAAACGATAATTTCTTTACAATATTTAAAAAATTAAATTCCTTGAAAAATTATTTCACACCAATGAAGATAATTATCCACCCATACAAATCCAGGCAAAAGCACGAAGAAACATTCCTTTAATTAGGTATGTCAGTTCCCCTTGTTTTTATTTTCTACCTGAATTTAAAGGCAGTGAAAGCATGCTCTTCTGAGCTTATAAATTATACTTCCATATATCCATATATTGCATTTGAAAAAAAAAATTTAAACATATTTTTTATGAAATCAAAAATAATGTGGTGTTTGGAAAACTGGAGATTCAAAGAAAAATATAACTCAACTTGAATAAAGATAAGTTTATGTAAATATAATATTCAAATATCTTGTCATATTGTAATATATAATAATTAGTATTGGATTTGAAAGCTTAAAGAAAAACTCAAATCATATACTAAAGCAACTATTATAATTTTTCGACAATTATCAATAAAAAAAATTCCAAAAGAAAACTGTGCATAATTTTATTGAACTATAGGATTTATAATGAAAATTTTGGAGGGGAGGAGTCTTAGTGGTAGCATGATTAATAATAGTAATTTTTTTTTATAGAACTCGTTATCATTCTAATGGGATGTTTGGTAAACTTTAATGACTGATTTTTAACTGCAAAAGTTTATTGTAGCATAGGAGAGTGGAGTAAGGCTAACACTACAGTTTGGGAAATGGGGGAGGGGGTGTACAAAAGGATGAAAAATAGCATGGCATAATAAATGAATGCTCACTTAGGATAACACAGGTATTATATACAAAGTTCACTCATTTCAAACCATGGCTTGTAATGGAATGAATAGCACATATATTTAAATTACACATGCCATCAGATTACTAAAGAGTGCATCATTTCGCTAATGGTTCACAAAAAAATAAAAATAAAACCTACCTTTCATAGAAATGTATGCAAAGTCAAGGCAATTAGACAACATAGCTGCTTTGTCAATTTGAGGATTGATTTTTGCAGTTTAATATAGATTTGTGCTTACAGCATCAGTTTAAACTAACAAAACCCTGACACCAAGATTCACAAATCAAGTGCAGAACCATTAGCTCATATAACTTTGATCATCATTTGGCAAGTACATTCAAGACCCTTAGGGGACATAATTTCCAAACATTGCAACAACTAATGAATACCACACTGTGCAATAATAATATTTAATCCAGTGTTCACTCTAGGTGTTTTTTGAAGGGCGGTACGCCCTGCCCGCCCTTTTTTCATCTCAATAGCGCCCTCATGCCCCTTTTTTCAAAAATGCCGCCCTCTTTTGAAAAAATTCCGCCCTTCTTGCCTTTTTCAGTCAAGCACAAGCATCGTTGCTTCCCTAGTTGTCTTTAATAAAGGCATCGATTAAAAAAAATTGTGTGTAAATTGCAATTAAGTGAATTATGACCGTAGAAAAATAAACTCCTTTATAACTACGTGTGTTGTGAAATCGCGATAATTCCGCGGTAATTTCGAGCACATTCCACAAATCCTATTGGTTGCCTGTGCCTGCTAATGAAATACTAAGTATTTTTTTCTGTGTTTTTTTTAAAGAGAATATGATTTGGGATTAGGTAGGGATTGGTTTGCAAGACTAGGCATTTTATAACCAAATTTTGGATTTAAGTATCCTTTTTATAAGTTTTGTAAGGGATCTGATTCCTACATACAGAATTGGTTTTTAGGGAAAACCATAATTTTAAAATGTCAAATTTTAGATTTCAAATAATATTTTCATAAAAAGACATCAATTTTGTACGGGTCTTTAAAAAATACGATGCATCGTTCCCGGGTCTTTCCTTCGAGATAGGCCCTGAACCGTTAACAATAGCCCAATATGCAGCTTTGGCGCAATGTCAACGGACAAATCGGAACTTTTTTTGTTTGGTCACGGGTCCGATGTGTGGCCACGCCCACACAAAACATTTTTTTTAAAGTGCCCTTTTAAAAACAAGAAGTGCCTTTTCAAAAATGGGGTGCCCTTTTACTGCCCACAGCGCCCTGCCCCTTTTTATTTCTAGAGTGAACACTGTTTAATCAATACATTATTTAGAATTCCCATACTATCGAAACAGTGCTTCACAAATAACATTTTAAAAGGAATTTTTTTTAAGTAAAAATGATCGTAATAAATAAAACTTAACAAATTAAACATTACACACAGTAAGAAATAACCAATACTGAAACAAAATAATAGTTCTGTTTCACAAATTCAAATGTCATTTTGTCATCAGATTACTAAAGAATGTATCATTATGTTTAATGGTTCACCTCTATGTATAGCAGATTGAAAATTCCTTCCTGGCGCGACATTTTATGCAAAAGACAGTCAATCAGCCAAGATAACTGCTTGGCTGACTGGAAGAATAAAATGCCTTCGGCAATTATTAAATGTCAGTGAACCATCAACTCATAAATGTGTGATCATCATTTGACAAAAGCTTCAAAATAAGGTTATTGTCTGCAACAATAAAACGTTCTATGGCATGTAGATATTTTTTTCCATAACATTTTGTAACTACTAAAATCCGTTTCCCTCACTGTAAATGTTATTGCAATAAGAATAAATAATGTGATTTTACGAATAAATATCCTTGGCTAATATTAGTTCGCATCCGCAACTCAAGGGAATAACTCATAATTAAGATGCAATATTCTTAAGTCATAGTAATGCTAAATATTTCCCTTTTGTTAAATTTAAAAAAACAAATCAGATCAAAGATAAGCAGATAAGAAGAAAGATAACAAAAGGATATCATTTTTGCAACTTCTGCTTCACCCTCAGCTTGCACAATCTTTTGTTGTCGTTCCTGCTTTGCTTGCTCAACTACGAAGGCTGCTCTTTGTGCTTCTTGTTGTGCAACCTACAGATATTAGAATGAAAATAAAATATAGATATCATTCATTTACAAATGTTTAAAGATTGTTACTCATAGTTAGACTGCATAGATGCTTATGTTATAACATTGGACTTGCATGATATTATGGGTTAACAGTGATATTTAGTATCCTTTTTTTAATAACATTTAGGTACTAAAAATAAACAATTTAAAAAATGCCTTTTGAATATTTAAATAATTTTATTATATGTATAGATTTTTAATTATATGTTATTACTGCAATATGTTTCAAAAGTAGAGCGTTCCAAAGTATTTCTAGGTATTTAAAATTGTATAAATTCCTTATCAAGTTTTCAAAAGGAAATCTGACTAGAAGTATATACAAGTAATATAATTTAAAAACTTAATTTTTCGAAAAATATTGAAGGAATTCTTTTTAAAAAGTACTCATTAACTTCTAACTATTCTTCTATAGTAACATATAATAAATTACCTTTTAAACTTACAATACTTGGCACCTTAAAAATTTATAGGGTTATTAACAATTTAAGAATTTTTGATAATTATTTTAATTAGCACTTTTGTAAATATTGTTTCTATAGCTATCATTGGGTAATCAATAAGTGCAAAAGCAAGTTAAAAAAAAAATCTTTTCTATATAATTAAAAATATTTTATATTTACAGCTTACTGATCACTAATAATAACTATACAAGAGGAGAAAACCATAAAATCATACAATTTGTCAAATTGAGGAAAACACAAGTAACTTTCCTAAATGACTGACTTGTGTATACAGTTTCCAATTTTTGCAGGTTAATTTCAATGAGATAAAACAGTACAGTTTAGTTGAAAATGTCGGTAAAGTAATATATATATATTTGAAGTTTTGGTCAAAACATATTTTGATTGTTTGCTTCTCGTATTAAAATATAACTGATATGAAATATATAACTTCAATATCAGATTCATTACAATTATAAAAAGGAATTGACAAAGGATAATTCTAAACTTTTTAACAACAGCTATTGCAAAAGTCGTGTCCTGTTAATTCAAATAGACAAATTGAAGAATGAATTTAAAAAATAATTGTGCTAGACATTTAATTTGTGCTGAAAGTTCCTTACTATAGTTAACTAGATGAATTAAAACTATAATTTAATTGAAGAAATGCGCAAACTAGCATGGATTTTTACCTGCTTAGCTTCAACTGCAGCTGTATATTCCTTTCCAAAACTAAGTTCTGTAATGGAAACGTCATCCATAATAACATTGAAATCTCTTGCTCGTTCAATCAATTCTTTCCTAACAAGCAGGGATACTTGTTGACGTTGTGTTATAAGTTGGGAGGCATTGAATTTTGCTACAACACTTTTTAAGACCTAGAAAGACACAAAACTTCCTATATTATTTACATAAATTATCAAGAATTTGGAGTTAAGTTTATGCAGGTTATTAGTTAAAGATATTGCAAACCATACTGAAGTTGTTTCTAAAATAATTTTTTTTTTTATATTACTAATTTTTCCCAACCGGTTCAAGGGAGATGGATTGTTGAAATAGAACCGAAATCTAAAGGGCAATTAAGGACAGTAGAACTGTTAACTTTAGGACCTGAAATGCTTTCCGCCCCGAGTCAAACAGAGAGGTCACGTAAAAGTATCCCACACATGAGAAAGTTTAAAGGGAAACTTCTTAAACTTATTTTTTTTATTTACAATCTAAGCATTTTATGAAAAGGTTTCATACTAAATTGATGGCGAATGTTTAATTTCTTTAGTGCATAAAAGACCCATATTATGATAGACTAAAGTATAAAGGCACATTCTAAGATCTTTTAAAGATGTTTTCTAAGGAATATTCCCAAAGAATAAAAGAGCCTAGAGCAGTTAATTAGTTTTATCAAGTTTAGCAGATTTTTTTTTTATTTAAAATTTCACTAGGAATTTAACATTTATTAAACATCCGTTATTATAATTGCTTGAATCCATAAGTATTTAAGTTATAGACAGCCAATTCTATTGAGATTCTAAGCTACATAAGTTTTTTATTTGACAACATGGCTTGCTTGATCAATCAATAAACAAGTTTATTTACAACTAACTTGCAGAACACATACATGTTAACATGTAGGGATTTATTTCTTAGTTTGTTATTATATAGACTAAAAAAGGTTTTGTTTAGGGAATGACAATGACATGAATGTATGACAATTTTATAAGCTAATACGATAACTTTACAAAAAGGTTAAAATTTTTACAATATACAAATAACCTATACAAGTTGGCAGGTACATAACTACGTACAAAGAAATGTCAAGATTTTCAGTGCTTATATAATAGAAGTACAGTGTCAAGAATACAGACCTTTAAAATTATTAGGATAATTTTTTAAACTACATAAACGCTTGTTACGATATTGACTCCAACATACTAATAAGGAATTTAAAGAGAAATTGTCTTACCTCATTGCAAATTGAAGGTAAAACTCTTTCATCATAATCAGTTCCTAACATTCTGTACATGTGGGGAAGACTAGCAGAGTCCGGTCGAGCCAAGACTCTCAATGAAATGTTAACCATTTGAAGATCTGAAAAAAAAATATGAGGACTTCAAAATAAACAAAACAAGGTTTTTATATTGAAATGGCTTATATGAACCAAATGCACAAAACACAGAACTACAAATCCATGAGCTGTAATTTAACTACAACATAATCTTACAAAAGATTAACAAATATATATTTCAGTGTTCACTTTAGAAATAAAGAGGCAGGGCGCTGTTAGCCGAAAAGGGCACCCCATTTTTGGAAAGGCATATCTTGTTTTTAAAAGGGCACTTTCAAAAAAAAAATTGGGGTGGGCGTGGCCACCCGTTGACACATCGGACACTTAACCAAACAAAAAAAATCTTTAAAATTAATGCTTTCGCTAAAAACTAAATCGGTAAGTACCCGAATTAGGCCCCTTACAAAACTGATGAAAAGTCTACTAAAAATTGGTAATAAAATGTTTAATCTTGTAATCTCGCCCCAAACCATCTTACAGACAGCCAACAGGATTCATGCAATGGCCCGTGCTCGAAACTACCGCGGAAACATCGCGATTTCATAACACGCTTAGTTAAAAAGAAGTTTGCTTTCTAGTGTCATAATTCACTTAATTCCAATTTACACAAAAAAAAATTAAATCAATGCCTTTTTTAAAGACAGCTAGGAAAGCAAGGATGCTTGTGCTTAACCAAAAAGAACAACAGGACGGAATTTTTTTCGAAAGAGGGCGGCATTTTTGAAAAGGGGCATGAGGGCGCTATTGAAATGAAAAAAGGACGGGCAGGGCGGTCCACCCTTCAAAAAACGCCTAGAACACTGTATATTTGTTAAACAATAATTGTAATTAGACTTGCAGCTGAATTTTATTTGTTAACAGTAAAACACAATTAAAGTCTGTAATACAAGGCAAAAGCAAGAAAGATGGATGAATATGAAGAATTGACATACCTTTGCTACCAGTGGGTGAAGATATCTTTCTGGGTTTAGCTCTGATATCATATATAATAGGATACTGGATTCCTGGTATCCTGCAAGAGAAATAATTAAGCATTACTTTAGGGCACTGTTTACTTTGAAAAAAGAACATTACCTTGAAAGCATTAGATTACATGTCACACAGGATTAGGAAAAAAAATAATCTTATGGTAAATTTATCTGTAAATCTTTTCAGAATAGTTATTGTTCTGAAAAATTATAACATAACAGGACTTGAGAAAAGTTATATTTTTTATATTAAAACTTGCAGACCAATTATGTAATGTCAATAATCAACGATTCAGTGTTCACTCTAGAAATAAAAAAGGGCAGGATGATGTTGGCAGTAAACGGGCACCCCATTTTTGAAAAGGCACTTCTTGTTTTTAAAAAGGCACCAAGTTCCGATTTGTTGGTTGAAATTGCGCCGGAGCTGCATATTGGGCTATTGCTAACGGTTCAGGGCCTATCTCAAAGGAAAGACCCGTACAAAATTGAAGTCTCTTTATGAAAATATTATTTGAAATCTAAAATTTGACATTTTAAAATTATTGTTTTTCCTAAAAACCAATTCTGTAAGTAGGAATCGGATCCCTTACAAAACTGATAAAAAGGCACAGGCTTTCCAAAATTTGGTAATAAAATGCCTAGTCTTGCAAACCAATCCCTACCTAGTCCTAAACCATATTCTCTTTAAAAAAACAACGGAAAAAAAATTTAGAATTTCACATGCAGGCACAGGCAATCAATAAGATTTGTGGAATGCCCCATGCTCGAAATTACCGAGGAATCATCTCGATTTCACAATATGAGTAGTTATAAAGGAGTTTGTTTTTCTACTGTCATAATTCACTTAATTCCAATTTACACACAAATTTTTTTAATCGATACTTTATTTAAAGACAACTAGAGAAGCCATAATGCTTGTTCTTGACTGAAAAGGGCGGCATTTTTGAAAAAAGGGCATGAGGGTACTATTGAGATTAAAAAAGGGCGGGCAGGGTGGACCGCCCTTCAACAAACACCTAGAGTTAACACTGAACGATTTATTACAACTAAGCCCAATGACTATGAGTAACAATATTTTCTTTTTCTTAAAGACAACTTAAGAAACAGACAGAGACAACTGCAATCTGACTTGTTGCGTTAGTTAATGACTTAAATAAAAGCCATACCTTATTTTTTACAAATCAACATTTCTGGATATAGAATTATTATTTTGCCATCAGATTACTAAAGAGTCCATCATTACGTTAATGGATCACTATGTAAAATCTCCTTCTTCTTGGTGCAAAATGTATGCAAAAGACAGTCAATCAGTCAAAATAACTACTTCGCTGATTGGAAAAATACAATGTCTTTTGCAAATTGATATAGGTTTGTGTTTACAGCATCAGCTCAATCTAAAAACACTGATGCCAAGATTCACAAACCATGTGCGGTGACCCATCAACTCATGTATATTACATCATCATTTGGCAAAAAGACAAGATAAATAGCTAAAATGGATGAAATATACACACAAATACTTTTACTTAAATTCAATTTTATAAATAAGTAATATTTATTTAATTGACAAGTATAATATGTGATCAAAGTTAAAACACTTTGTAGGGTCAGGTGGGGTAAAGTGGTCATACTCTAATAAATGTTGTAGTTTTTCATCCCTATTTTTTATTATTATCGTAAAGGTTTTACAATTTTTTGTTTTAGTTTTCAGTAAAGAGGAGCAATGTTTTTCACACAAAATTATAATTTTCGTAACACATTGAATGCCAATAAATAGCCATTTTGTTTTTGTACGTTTCAGTACAATCTTTTGATTCTCTAATGAACTTCTCTCCTACATTTTGTTTAATCAAAATCTTAATAAATTAGTTGTGCAGGAGGCTTCAAACATATCTCAAGAACACATTTTCATTGATAGGCAAGTTGTGTTTATTAAATTTTTTATTTTATAGTGGTTTTAGTAACATGGGGTAAAGTGGTCATATGACTATGCTTAACGTATTCATGGTAACAATGAGTTTATTTAGGCCTCATATTTAATGATTGATTATTAAATATTAATTTAGAATGATAAGCATATATTAATTTATCATAGTTTATAACATGAGATAAAGTAAACAGCATTAGGCTTAACTTTTACATTGCTTGGAATGACTTTATTAAGACCTAATATTCAGTGATTAAAATTTGCATAAACTTTAAATAATAAAATAATTTTTATTGTCTTAATAATTTTTTTCCCTTTTTTTTACGTAATAAACATGCCACACAAATATGTTAGGAAGATTGTACCAAATTACTCTGATACCAGTCTGCAATTAGTTATGCTGGCATGGCTAATTAGCTATTCTGGCAAGGCCAGTTAGCTATGCTGGTTAAAAAGGGCAAATCCATTTATGCTGTAGCTCAGGAATTACCCGACTTTAAGAAGAGGGGTCATTAACAAGCCCAGACATAATGGTCGTAATAAGAAACATGGCTTTGAAGAAGAATCTTGCATCGTTAAAAGCTTCAGATTCATTGCCTATGTTGGACATTCATTCGATCTTTCTGATATATCAAATTTAATCCAAATGTATCTTAAATATCCTAATAGCAGAGAAAGTCCATTGGGTGATAAGATCACCAAGACCTGATTACCTCAGAATTTGTGAAAAACTGTCAACAAACAAATTGACCAAACATAACAATGTCCTTACCGAAATAACAGAATTGCCCATTGACTTCACCAGATCAACAAATAGATATTCATCAGAATTCAGAACCATCAACATCTAATATATGCAATTTAAATTTTAAAAGTGTCAAATATGGCTAATACAACAATTAAGGACTTTGAGCTATACTGACAACAATATCTCCACCAGTGTCAATTGCACATAGAATGGCTACACATAACTCTAAAGATGAAAACAGAAGAAACAGTTGCACTTTGTCTACAAAAAACAAAAAAAAAGCTAAAAAACAGAAAATTATCAAGTCAACAAATTCTTTTGAGCCAATTTGTGCTACAGATATACTAATGTGACAAACCATATTTGTGGGATGTTAGTAAAATATGAAGGGAAGAAATCAATTAAACAGTTTATTGAACAAGATTGAGATAGTAATTAATGGGGCTCTTCATAAAAAAACTAGAAAAATCCTAAATTGGTGACTACTACACATTTCCAGAATATAACGACATTGAAAAAACAGAGAGTCGGAAGTTATTAAAATATTCTTAAAAAAAAAACTTTTTACCATAGAGAACACTATACATTTATAATTTAATAATAATATTATTTAAATTTATAATTTAAATAATAGTTCACAAATATAGAAGTTGTGTAAAATATTATTAAGTAATAAAATGGCACTATTTACTTATAATTGCCTTTTTATGTCATATTTCTTCAATATGACCACTTTACCCCACCCATGGGGTAAAGTGGTCATAAAAACATGACAAAAAAAAAGATGTCATTAAAAGGTGTTACTCTCAAAACATATTTTTAAAATGTATTCTAATGTGCTCTAGAATAATGTAATGTAAAATAAAACCCAAAACAATAATATTTTTTAGAAAATTTCCCATATTTATATTCCTGTAAAGTTAACAATGCCTGTTTTTATGACCACTTTCCCCCACCTGACCCTATAATATTTTGAAACATTGTTACATCTAATCATAATGCATATTTTGACATTGGTAAGAAAATATGTTAACTTATTTATTCATGCATTGACTGCAACTTCCAATATTTTAATAATTAGCATTTTAAAAAATTTCTGCCTACTTAACTTTTAAAAGAATTTTTAAAGACAGTATTTATTTTTAAAGAAAGCAAAGATTTTAAAAGACAGTAAATGTACACAAAAAGTAACTTAATATGATCTAGTTTTTAACTTTACACATTATTAAGTCTTCAGCTTTGATAATAAAAAATCTTATAATGCTTAAAATAAAAATAACTGCATATAATATTCATTGAAGTAAACACACAAAAAATTAGAATATTTATTAAAATAACTTGCATTTTGGTTATTAGATACAGTTTACATAGTTAACTTGCCTGAAATGAAGACCTTCATGGTAAACATCGTCTTTAACACCACCAAAACGACTAAAAATGATAGCTCTGTGTCCACCATCAACTACAAAAGATAGAAAAAATTATAGAAGTAAACTTGAACACTCGAAAATTACATATAAAAAAAATCTAAATTATAATATAATAAAATATTTATAGTTGATATGTTTTCATTAAAAAAATCTGTGACAGATTTTAAATTTAGATAATTAATTGGGTGGCAACACTGCCTAACATTCAACAAGATATCGAGTTGTGTTGTTCTGTGCCATTTGACTTTTTATTAGCTTTGAGAAATTGTTAACCGTCAGAGCATTAATTATGTATTAGCATTAATTTAGCCCAAACAAAAAAGCGGAAATCCGTCTTAGGACGGAATACTTGAAAGTTTCACGTATGGGGTTGGGGGCACACGAAAATAACATTAGTAACGGCAGAAAACACCTAAACTAAAAATTAATGCGACAAATAAAATCAGTAAATTCCTGCAGCATGGTGTCCATTTGCGAGATTCTGGAAATTGGTGGTATTCTTCGCAACGATAAGTTCTTGATGACTATTTTTCCTAAGTAAGGTTGTCAAAATATAAAATTTATTGAATCACCAATTGTCTCTAAATATCACATTTGGAAAAGAGACTATACTTTAGGAATTAACCATAAAATCTAATAAGTAAATTAATTAAACCATTAAATTAGGTGGTTTGCCAGCCAACCTAACATTGCTGTCCAACAATTTTTTTTTTTTACATAGAGAAATGGTGTTATATATAAATGAAAAGGTTTATCAAGAGGTACACAAGAAAAAAAAAGATTAAAAAATACTGCTGTAGGAAAAGCCCAGCAATACTGTCTTCATTTTTAACCGAAGTTAGATGATGAGGAAACTAGCACTCTATCATAACTTGATTACTTCTTGAGATCAGTACTGAAATTATATAACTACACTTTTAAAAACTTAAGAAATTTAGTGGACAATATTAATGAAAAACGAAAATAGAAATATTTTGCGAACTTGTGTTATGAAAACTTAAGTAAGAAACTAATACATGCGTTAAAACTTTAAATTCAGTATTGAAGGTTAAATGGATTTCATGAAAGATCATAATAAAAAATATATATTTATTACGATATGACATACTCTTTTAATATTTAAAATAATTTAAGTTTGATATTTCATGGATGATGTTAATATATTTCTTAAAAACTACTATAGATTAGAATAAGTTAGGCTTAATGGTTACCGGTATATACGGATTGTGAAGCACCGTACGCTAAACCTCCTGCAGCTATTAAAAATTTCAATCCTGTAGCTAAGCCACCACCCCCTTTCGGTAGGCGGCTAGCAAAATCTTTAATTTGTTGAGACATTATTACAGTTAATTTTTAATATAAGATTCAAAGTATACTATTTATGCTGATGCAATATCTAAATAACAAGCGTGAAGCATCAACAAAACATCAGGCTTTAATATTAATAGTAGAAGTTACAGTTATTATATTTTTCCGTCAATAATAAAACATTTGTTGCCACATATTGATAAAAATTATTTGGTTGGTAGGAGTTTGTTAATGTAGGAGTTTCACGTGACGTACCCTGATGGAAACTTATTAGTTGTTTCGATTTCTTCCCTACAGCAGACATTTTTTGCTAGTGCTTATTTAGTCGCTACGCTTACATTTAGGGAAAGATTGTTTGTAATATTTTTTTTTTCGAAAAAGTAATATTTTGGTTTGGTTAAAAGCGTCGCACTACAGCTGCACAGTGGCTACCTCAAAGGAAAGACCTGGGAACACATACACATTCACACACAGACATTCATTCATACCTGCACCTCGTTATTTTAGAACCATGGTCAGATGACGAGGAAACACCTGAACTGGCACCCAACGCCTCCAATAGACGTCGGGACTTTGGACCCCGATCAGATTTATCGTGCACCAGTCCCGTATACACGCCGTTAATTTTTGCGGATGTTCTGGACGACTTTTCTAGTATTTTGTAGCGAAGCTGGCAACCCTTTGATCAGAAGATCACTACTTTTTACTTTTCTTTGTCAAGTCCATCCCCTGGCATCGAACCGAGAACCTTCGTATTCCTAGCTGACGCCCTTAACCGATCGGCCACGGAGGCCTATTTTTTTTTCTTCTCTTTATCTGAATTTTTTTTTTTGGTTTTGGTTAATTAATGTCGCACTAGAGCTGCACCGTGGGCTATTGGTGACGGTTCGGGCCTATCTCGAAGGAAAGACCCGGGGACGATGCCTCGTGTTTTTGAACCATGGTCAGATGACGAGGACAACACCTGAGCTGGCACCCAACGCCTTCAATAGACGTCGGGACTTTGGACCCCGATCAGATTTATCGTGCACCAGTCTCGTATACACGCCGTTATTTTTTATGGATGTTCTGGACGACATTCTAGTATTTTGGTAGCGAAGTTGGCAACCCTCCGATCGCAATATCACTACTTTTTTAACCGACTGCCCAGCGCGCTCAAAACTCCAAAAAAAACTCAAAAATAAAACCGCCAGAAATTTTAAATTAAAACCGCCAACGCGCGCCAAGTCGAGAGGTTATAGATTCGGTCTTTATGTATTTTTTTTTTTTTTTTTTTTTTTTTTTATGTATGTGCGCGCGGGATTTCGATTCTACTTCAGATATCTTGACAATTTTTTTTTTTGTTGGATAGGGGATGTTTCAAAGGGGAGCAATTTGAAAAAAATATCCGGTTATCCGGTATTTAACTATCCGGATTTCTCTATTAACAGGACCGTTTTAAAAAAAATTTCGTCCGATTTCGAAATTTTTTTTTGTTGGATAGAGAAAAATCCACCTAGGCAACATCTGCAAAAATATAATCGATTATCTGGCTGTTATATATCCGGAAATGCCGATTAACCGGAGTTTTTTTAAACAATTTTTCCGATTTCATAATATTTTCATTGTTTAACAGAAGTTTACAACAATGACATTTCGTTTAAGCAGCATTGATAGGAATTGTATTACCATATACAATGTTGAGCACAAGTTGCTACTTGAATTTCTTGGGGAATAATAATAGGGGGCGAAGCCCCCTGCTAAATTAAAAACTAAAAAGAGAAAAATAAAATAATCTTTCTAAAAAAAAGGAAAACCGACTTTAAGAAAAATGCGCTAAAAAGTAAAAAATAATTTTTAATTTTACGAATGAGTTAAAAAAATTGAATTATTGAATATCAATTTTATACGTAGTACAACTTTTGGAAGTTGGTGCCAATTTACAAAAATCATACCTAAATTTTGGCGCCGATTTCAAAAAGTTGTACTACGTATAAAATTGATATTCAATAATTCAATTTTTTTAACTCATTCGTAAAATTAAAAATTATTTTTTACTTTTTAGCGCATTTTTCTTAAAGTCGGTTTTCCTTTTATTTAGAAAGATTATTTTTACTATAAATTTAAATACAGAATTACTTATATTATATCTGTATATAATATGAGAAAATCACGTGACGTATCAACATGGAAACTTACTAGTAGTTTCGATTTCTTTCTTACAGCAGACAACTCTGCTTTTGTTTGTTTACTCGCTACGCTCGTAAATATAGGAAAGTTTGTTCATAATATATTAGATTTTGCTAAATAAGTATTATTTTTATTCTATATATGAATAAATTTAAATACAGAAATACTTATATTTTATCTGTGTAAGTTGCTTATAATTAAAATTACAACGAAATACAGAAAAATACTTTTATTTCAACACAGAAAATGCTTCATAAACGATGAGTACAATTTATCTCAGCGTATTACGTAAATATTTCTATAATGAGGTATTATTTAAAGCCTAAAACTTAAAATTATAGTACAGGCCGGTACTAAAGCTCCATGCTAACCCTACGGAACTTCTTCGGCATTGCTGATATGGGTATACAAAAATATAGCAACTTTATTCACATGTTTGTTTGAATGATTAAAAAGGTCCTGCTAACTAAGTTCGCACAATAGGCCCCGAGTCTGCTAAGAGATTCACTGGAAACTACATGCTTTTATTAGTCATTCCAGAAATAGTTTGGTTAATTAACGTCGCACTAGAGCTGAACAGTGGGTTATTAGCGACGGTTCGGGGCCAATATCGAGGGAAAGACCCGAGAACGATGCTTTGTAATTTTAAACCACGGTCAGATGAAGTGGGCAACACTGAGTAGTAGTGAAACACCTGAGTATAGTGAAAATGAAGAGGACCACACCATACGCAACCTTAATAGGCGTGAGGACATTGGACCCGATCAGATTTATCGTGCACCAGTCTCGTATACACGCCAGCAAAATTTGCAGGGACGCCTTTCTAGTATTTTTGTAGCGAAGCTGGCAACCTTCCGATAGCAAGTTCACTATTTTAATTCCTGAAATTAGTTCAATGATGTTGGATGAAGGAATATGATAAAACACAAATTGAAATCGGATTTAGCTTCGATTTTTCAATGTCTTTCTTGAATAGGGATGGGGTCTATTAGAATTGGTAATTACTGAAACTATTAGATGATTGACAGTTTAAACTTTTCATTTTTTTTAATATAATAAAATAATTACGCATACACAATGAAGACAAGAAAACAGATTTTATTTAAATAAAAGTAAACATTGAACAATGACAAATTTGTCGCCGTTATGGCTTACAGACTTCAAGAACATGCATAACAGTGTGCGTTGCTCTCTCACCTAGGTCGATGAAAGACTGATAAAAGATTGGCAGATCGTGAAATTGATTAATCGAAGATTTTTAAAGCTCACAATTTATATCAATGGGAGTAATTTCATCTGATAAATGTTTTTACGTGAATTTAGATTCTACTGAGATTTAATAGTTATTTGGAATGACCCCTAAAAAGCTCACTACATGTAATACTGTTTGAAGAAGAAGCTTTGACAGAAAAAGGCGGTTTCTTTCTTTATGATATAATTTTATTTGTTTTGCCTCAATATATTGTTTAAGGTCTGCCTCAATATCTTTTTATATATCACAATTTCATTTGGAGATATTATTACTAACTGGACACTACTGTTGATTTATACTAATTGGATATTTTTTTGTACCAAATCCCTGAAACTAATCACCTAAACTCTAAATCATACAACAAAATTCACAGAACCACAGAGACAACACAACACAACATTAGATACACTTGGAATGCCTTTAAAATCCATTTTCAATTGAAGGCACTTGCATGATGATGTTAACCAATAATCAATCTTTAGTTTTCTGGTAACATTGAGAAAATTGTTCAAGAGAATTTTCATCCCTTCGGGTCCCCCAAAAATTATTAATACCCGGTCTCTTTTTCCATTAATCTTCTATAAAAGTGTATTTTAAAAATGATAGAACAAAAAAAAATCTTATCCGTAAATCAAATTTATCTACAATTACACATATTATATAATATTTTATAGTTTTTCAAACGCTTAATATCTGTGTCTTAAAGCAAGAAGGACCAGTGTCAATTTTATAAATTTTTTGTTTCTGAACTATTTTGAATATATTAATTTTAAAACTTCTAATTGAAATAGAAGCCAATATGTCAGGCTTCTCCAACCCTTCGCATAAAACAATTCCCTGATTTCCGTAACATTGCAATAAGGCTGAACCTGAAACTTTGACGCCATTTTTCTCAAAAGTGTCAATTATGACGGTGATCCTTTTTGTTCCACATGTAAATTGATTTAATAATATGTACTAATTTAGATTCGCACGTTCTAAAAATTTAGTTAATAGAATTATGATGATTAAAAAGACAGATTTTTTAAAAAAAATGTGCATTTTTTTAATTGTTATTTTATGATTGTTTTAAAAGGGTTTTATTGACAGAGTATTGCACAATTATTTTGTGTTTGTTCTTTTAGGGCTTCTTGGTTCTTAGCCGGTCACCATGCAGACGCGATTACTACGTAACTGACAGTTACATCACTAAGTATGTATATGACTAAAGTCAGATTGCTTGTGTTCGACTTTTTTTTTTGTCTCAATATTTTTCGGACATTTGTTAAGGATAGTAGGAGCTACACATGAGTACTAGAGAAAAGCTTTGTTGGAGTCGAGTCTAAACCCGATTTGTAATCACCAAAACAGTAGGCCCTGGCGAAGTATTTGGCGCTATTCCTAAGCACTACTTTGTACCAGTACTTGGCGATAATTTATTTTATAATTTAACTTACCTATGAAATGGAAATAATTGAATTTTTTTTATTGATTCAAATCTTGTACTGCTTCTCGGATTGCACAAATGGCCATTTTTTAAAATTTTTATAACATATAAAACGTATGTTAAATAACGCAACCCTTATTGAAAACGCATTTCCAGCTCGGTTTGTTCGGACCTACTCTTACGGAATGTAAGATTGGCAGCTTACTTCCCGTGAAACATACCCAAATCCACGGAGGAAAGAAGAAGGTGGAGGTGCGAAGTCTAAAACTGTTTAGAAATGTGAAGTAAGCAATTGCTTAAAAAGTATTTACTGGCGAAGTATTTGGCGCTGTTCCAAAGTACTACTTTGTGCCATTATTTGGCGATAATTATTTTATAACTTAATTATCCTATGAAGTGGAAATAATATCATATCATCCTTTACTAATTTGGAACTTGTACTGCATCTCACAACTGCACAGTTAATATTTTGAGATTTTATACTTTAAAATTCGTGTGTTTAAATAACGCAATCCTCCTTGAAAACGCACTGCCAGCTGGGTTTGTTTGTACCTACTTTAAGGTTGTTACCTTACTTCTTGTAGAATCTCGCCAAAACACATCCACCTTCTCTCCTCACCATTTAAATATCAAGGGAAAGAAGAAATAAATATCAAAAGCAAGGAGAATCCAGTTCTCCACCCAGTACTAGACGTAAAAAATTTAACAGGGACACAATAACTAAATCATCTAAAAATCCGAAAGTTAAAAAACTTCAAACTTAAATTTCCCATAACAGATACATTTTGACTTCACACTATCACGCAAGGAACCTTTCAATCGAAGTCCATTACAATCCAATCTCGCCTTAATACATAGACAATAATAAATATGCGATGCATGTCGAAATAATGGAAAGCAGTGATATCCATGAACTCTTCAGGTGGTCAGAGATGCTGCTTGCGGCCGTCAGGGGGAGCCTGTCACCTATTCTCTGGCAGTGCTGCTTGTTCCTTCCTATGCAGGCAGCGTATGCCATGACATGTGGCACGTAGCTCTGTTCCACAACTCCACGGAACAGGTGTGCCATGGGTCCAGTGGCGTAGATGGGAACGTCCTCTCCTCCGTGGGTCTCGTCTGGCAGAGGAACGAGAACGTCCTGGAAGAAGTTCTTGGAAGCTGAAAAATGAACGCTTCATGAGAAGTCTGTACCATATAAATTTACAATTGAAATTCGGTTGTGGCTGCATCGGAGAACCACCAGAACCGTTTTAAGAAAAAGTGATTTCCGCAAATTTCAGAAATAGGAATTGGTCGCAAACAAAAATCTTTTCAAAATAAAGAAGATTAAAAGTCTGACTCCCACCCTCGTGCAAAACGTGCTTTATTTCATATGTTAAACTCATCGATACCTAATTCCCAATCGAATGAGATCGAATTCTTGTCAACAGAGCTGTTTGTCACGGGGTTATAGTATGGAATGAACGATCCTAAAATAGTAGCATGGTGTGGTTATATTCTACCCTTATAACCCATGTAGCTGATTTTAAAGCCGTTTCACGTAAAAAAAACTTGTGGTGTTCCATACAGTCAACTTTCAATCAACCAGCTCTTAGTGTTGCAGTTTGTTTTTATTTTTAAAGGTTTTATTCGTGCAATGACAAGCAGATTTACATTCCAATCACATGGCATTTTACATTCATGTCTGAAACGAGATTCGAACTTAGATCAAAAGATGTAGCAGCTTGTCAGTAACACTGCACAGATATTTCCTGAAAATATAACAAGACTGAACACCTGCAGAGAACAGATGACAGTCTTGTCCGTTCTCTGCAGGTGTTCTTAGATAAAGCGTGTTTAATCAGGCTTAGATAAAAGTGTATTTAATCAGATACAACAGATATTACGATAATTACAGTAAGAACATACATTTTATAATCCTGTTTTTGTTATGTAATACATATTATTTTTGGCTACAAAGGTTACAAATCATTTTAGTGTATTTATAATTCCAGTATCGAATTAAGCAACATTAAAACATTACAATCGAAAGCAACGAAATTCCATTAAATAACAGCTGATTACAATTTTAGTTATCTATATAACCCTAATACTCATGCCGTCAAAAGGTTGAATGAAACACCCTGACTCGCCCTAATGTTATTTCAGCCAGCAAAGGTTACAAATCATTTTAGCGCATTTATATTTCCAGCGTCGATCTAATATAACCTCAGATTTATACAACACGCTTATAGGTAGTTCAAAGAAAGTGAAGTTCATCTTATTATGAACGGATTTAAGCGAAAGCAATTTGCAGCGGAATCAAAATGCCTATCATTATACCAGCCGCATTCATTTTCACCATCATCAGAAAATAATTAACACTTCACCCTTGATCTTTTTGTCACGGAAAAAATATTCAAATGGGGATTTTATATTCAAATGCAGAGATTCTTATTCAAATTCTGTAGGCTGCTATGATTTATTATTTTTTATGGAGAGTTAATGGCTTTCCATGAAAATCCAAAATAACTACTCTCAGTTATATCTATGCAATCTTCAAAGAGAGTTTTGAGTAATTTAGGCGAGCAAAAGGATTACTAGAATCAATTTGCGGATAGGTGAATATTTAAGGTAAAAAGGAAATTTAGATACTTACAAGATACATTTTTAGATTATTTTGGTTTGAATAATTGAATAATAATTATTTCTCTGTTGGTGGGCAACATTGTGTGTGGTTTGTATTAAACTGGTGACTGGTGTCTCAATATAAGGGTTTTAATACATGAGGTGTTTCAATTAAATGAGAAAAAGCGATCAAAATTCCACAAGAATTCTAATACTAAGAATGGATTGATCATTAAGATGAAAAACTCAGGATATAAATTAAATGATCACTTCCATATGCACATTATGACACTTTCTAATATTAGCAGGTTATAAATTACAGCTGTCAAATGTAACATTAATAAGGGGAAAATTTAAAAGTAAAGATTTTTATTTCTGAAGTTAAACTAATTTTTTCAAGATTTAATGTAATTCTTCCTGGAGGAAATTATATCCTATTTATCCCTTTTATGAATTTAATTCTGACGCACTGAGAAGAAAGTAATATAGCACTCTAAATAAAAAATTATTCAATTTTCAGAGGGAGATGATTGATAATTTAGCGTTAACTATCTTCAGAAAATGAACACATTTTTATAACCGACCCCATTTTCATATGTTCTTCTTGTCACTGGTATATTTTAATTTCTCTTTCACTTATTTGCCACAGTCATTTTTGGGTTCAAACTACGAAGCAATGTTCACATTGAACTTTTTTTTAAGTGATTAAAAACCTGTTTTGAAACAGTTGCATGTCCACGACTAGCCCAATAAAATAAAATATTTTGTCACTTAATAATTTTAATTGTTCCTCAAGGTCCATTGTACACGGACGTTATTAAAGTGCGTTAGCTGGTGATTGGTGCAATGCAAACTACGTGGTTTGCACGCACGAATCACAGAGGCTTCTGCAAAATGCAATGATCGTAAATAACGTCTGTGTATAATGGGTTTTAAGTGGCTTTACTCTCTTGAGAACTCAGAACCATTCATGTGATAGCAAAATACCTTACTACCCTATCATATATATAACACTATCATTTTAAAGAATGCTGCGATCGTCAAAACTAATTTTGTCATATTTGACAATCGTTTCGTCTTGAATCACGCGACATTTGACGAAACAAGGATCCTCACATTTTTAACGAAAGTAATTGATCCAGATTGAATTATGAATGTTTCAGGGGCATCAGCTTATTTTTGGTTTTTATACGTTCTTATACGTACGCCACAGTTCAAATGGAACATTCTGGAATGATCGGAAAAGCGTTGAACTCTGGGCCGAGAGATCCGAGGTTTGAGGCGGCCCTTACAATGTTTATTTGGAATCGTCCTCAATTTTGACGGCATAAAATTTCTCTAAAAAATAACAAAATGAGTTTTCTCCGTTTGATGAAATATTTTATCGGGACCATATAGCAGTCGTCTGTATATACTTGCAAGTGTAGGAGGTCAGAACAAAATAAATGTTTACTCCCATTCCGACGTACCTTATAATAAAGTATGTAAATTTAGCAAGCTAGGCGAAATATCTTAATCAAATTACTAAAGTTATTAAAGTCAAATTACTAAAGTCAAATTATTAAACTTACTTAATTACTAAAGTTATTATTTTAATTTTAAATTGTATAAGAAAGTAGAAATTTACAAGAAAAAAATAATTATCTTAAATAAAAATGTATTAATTAGTAAATTTATTCGAACTTTTTCCCATTTTTGTTTAACTTTATAAGCATTTTGGGGGCCCTTCAAAATAGGGACTGCCCCGAATGCCCTGCCGTAAATTAGTCTTTGCACATGACCAAAAGCAATCGTCGAAGTAGTATAATCGTATCGGCTATTCAAAGTGACCTCCACATACATATTTATTTTCTAACCCAACCCATTCCAGAAATACAAATGTGTCCTCACTCGTGTCTGTCCCGTTGAGGTTCCTCCTCTTCCCGTTGACCATGTGGTAGGAGGGCCCGTTGGTGTACATGAGGGTGGTGTAGGTGAGGTTGTCCTTGCTCGACCGCCCCGCCACCCCGAGGATGGGGTTGCCCCTCTTCGGGTACCCGTTGACCGTGAGCACGTGGGAGTGGTCGGCGGTCACCACCACCAGGGTGTCTTTCGAGGAGGTCATGTTGAGGGCCGCCTGCACCGCCTCGGCCATGGACACCGTCTCGGAGAGGGCCCGCTTCGCGTTGTTCAGGTGGTGGGCGTGGTCGATGCGACCGCCTGCAAGGGATAGGGATAGATTTGACATGGGTAGCCCAAATGCAGAAGCAGTTACAAAGTTCCTATTGATGCCGAACTCTAATTTTTCGTCTTGTTGGATATAACTTCGGCTTCTAATGTATATATCATACTATCTATATTCATACTATCCAGGTTTTATGCAGATGCAAAAACAGCAGGATCCTCGCTAAGTTTGTTAACTAGGTTTGTGATTTTCACAATTTCGCCAACTATAGGTTTGTGATTTTGGCAAGTCTACAGGATTTTACCAACGTTCTTATGGCCCTTGTAAACATAAGAAATATTTGGGAGTAAATTACCGAGTCCTAATTCATTGAATGTAATAGCAGATATATCGATGAATGAACAGATCATTCACGGAATGTAGTTTTAATCATTGAATGTAATAGTGATGATATGTTATCAATGACTGAGCGTTTTTATCTCTCAATGTGATAATGAACCTAAGTAAGCCATTGTTAAATACTGCAACATTTTAATATATTTTACTTCAAGGCTTCGCGTCTCAAACTAATTTTTCCCATTCAGGCGAGGAAAACTGGTAAATTACCGGACTCTAAAAAGAATGTAAACAAAGTTGGTAATTCGTCTCTAAAAATATTGGTCCCATTTGGCCTTCTTGTAAATAAACTGTGTAAACGTCTTAGAAATGCACAGAGTACTCCAACTTTTTTGTATTAGTTACTAGTAGAACACTTGTTGTAGTATTTACTAAAATCAAAAAACATACTTTTGTTAATTTGCTTTACACTGCATAGTAGCATTGTTCCGATGCCAATGTTATTCAAATGCAAGTGTCCGTTATTTTGATGAGTGGGACTAATGCAGTATTTAGCAAAGTAGTTAACTCACAATCGATCAATGACGTAACTTTTGCTAGCCCTATGATGTGTGTATTCCCGAATTTCATTATTCATCACACAGTAATTTGCTTATAGCAGATTTAAATTTTTAATATTAATATATGGAATGTCGGTGAAGGTGCTCGTTTTTTTAAGAAAAAAGACAGGATCTGTATGGTTTTGTTCTTATTCTGGAAAATTTGAATTTTCGTTTCCTTTTTGCCCCTGGAGCGCTGAAAAAAATATACAAAAAAATCCTAAGTGCCTATTTAATTAAATAATTAATTAAAACCGTTGTGTAGCGTATATGCAACATCATGTGTAATTACTGAAATAATTTTCAGAAAGTATGAAAATATAGTTAAACACAATCTGCATACCTCTGGTATTAGCTGGGATTTTTTGTAAAGCCAGATTATACTTATAAATAATAAATCAATTTTCGAAAACTTCACCTTCACGAGCCAATTTTAGAACAACAGACCTCGAAGCAACTGATTGTCTTTATTACAATCATTTTATAAAGAAAAGGGACCTTGCAGCGGTTATAAGAACAAGGCACATGGTTCTCTACGTGACAATACTATAATAGTTAACATAAAACTCAATAGATGCAACTAGCGGTCATTTTAAATTTGTGTAGCATATATGCTATACTATTTACTATAGGGTTAAATATCAACTACCAAAGAGACGAATTAAGGAAAAGAAATAATTTATTTCAAACAATTAGTGATTAGTGAAGTTTAAAATGTTATTGTTTTTAAATTTAAATTAATGAAAACTGTCGTTACCTTCCACCATTAAGAAGAACCCTTTGTTGTTCTTCTGCAGTATGTTGATGGCTGCGCGAGTCATGTCTGTCAGAGAGGGCTCCTCCACCTGATCCTTCTTCTTGTCGGCCTCAAACTTCATGTGGTTGTGATTGAAAAGTCCTGGAAAGACACAATGTTTCAATAAAATATTATATGCAAGTTAAAAATATTCATTTTCTTTCCTGAATTTCGCCATGGTATAATGTATTTATGCATATTATAATACTGCACAGAGTGTTGTAATTTTATATGAACTTTTTTTTGTTGCGATCTGGCTCCAAAAAGCAGAGGTTATAGTCATGATTCGTTGTCGTTTTACACACATATGTATTTTTGTAATGTATTCTTACACGTAACTTTTTTTCTAATTGAAATATTCCGACATTTTTATCCAGCTAACAAAATATTGGTTATTCGGCTTCTAATTATGCAGGTATATCAATTAAGCGGACGGATTTTAAAATTTAAAACTAAAAGGTTAAAAATAAAATAATCCTAAAAAAAAATTTAAAAAAAAACCCTGAAATAAAAAAATCCGTTATTTTTTTTTTAAATTTTACGTACAAGTAGAAATAATTTAAATATGTATTATTAATTTTATACTTATTAAAAATATTAAAGGTTTTTTTTAAGTTGATGCCAATTCACAAAAGCTATACTTAAATTTTGGCGTTGATTTTAAAAAAAGTTGTAATAAGTAAAAATATAATATTTGATATTTAAATTGTTTCAATTTGTTCATAAAATTAAAGAATATTTTTTTACTTTTTACAGCTCTTTTTTCTTAAAGTTGGTTTTCATTTTTTAAAAAAACATTATTTTATCATACTGATAATATAGAAACAGACTGCTACATCAATTATTTTACAAGAATGTTTTTACAAGAATGTTGTAGTAAAAGAAAACAAATTCATTGTCAAAATCTTTATTATACTTTTAATATCAATAACCATCAATACTGAAACAAACTTTGGTATTGTTATCTTGAAACAATGAATTTTTTTACGTTAAATCCTTTGTTGAAATTTTGATCATTTGGACGCTAATTCAAGAAAAATTTAGAAGCATCATTGAAAGCATAAACTTATTCCCTTTACCAGCATATGAAATTTGACGAGGACATCTTTTTGTACTTAAGTAAGTAATTTTCTTTTATACATATAAAATCTACTAAGCTTTGATGTATAATTATTGAAAATTGCAATAAATTTCTTAACACCGAGTTCCTTATCTGAGTTCCTTTCCATCGATATGAGACTTTTATTTTTATTAAGAATATCTCTTATGTTGACCTATACTTTTATTGTACTCTTCAATTACCGTTCACTAATAATTAAATTAATAACTCATTTTATTTCAGTATTTTTTTGACAATTATATAATTGTATGATTGTGAAAACGTTCCTAAAACTGTATATGAACTTAAATATCATTAAAAGGGCCGGATTTAGACATAGGCTTCATAGACCGCAGCCTAGGGGCCGGCACCACACACACAAAAAGTCAATAAAAATTATTTGGCAGAATGATAATCCAAATCCTAATGAAAATAGTATACTACAATTTTCCTATGATACCCTAATAGCTAAATATACCCTAATACCTTTATGTCTATCTTTTTTTTTTAAAAGTAAGCCCTAGGGGTAAAATTTTAATTCTTTCACTGTCATTCAGATCGTACCTCAAAAAGTAAAAATCCTAAAATTACGAAATTGAGTAAATTTGTTAAAAAATGTTTGATAAATAAGATTAATGTATTTTTGTTTTAATCCGATTATTAGTTTAGAAGTTATTTAATATTAAAGAAGTAGTTTCTAAAATTTCGCTTACAAGTAATTTTGTCCTTCGAATCTCTGACATACTATTAAAAGGAGAGATAAATTTTTTTAGGGAATGTAGGAATATGTTTGAAATGGAAATTGAAGTAAGCATTTTTAAAAATTCGAATTAGTTTTGAATTTATAAATGTTTTAAACGTTTAAATACGTTCTACTCGTTTGAAGCCCCCCCCCCCCCCCCCCTCCCCCCACATTTTTGCAAAGTGATTTCTAAACTGCTGTAAGTAATTTAAAATTACATATTTACTTATTCAAAAAAAATATTAATGTTCGTTAAAACTTCATCTTTCCGATGTCATAAAGATTATATTTCTATCTTTACAATTAAGTTAGATATAGTTAATTGAGCTAGGTATTAAAAATACAAAGAAGAAAGGTGTTTTCGGATGTTTCGAGAAAATTATAATTTGGAAATTATATTTTTTCCCATTCTACCGCTCGCATCTCAAAAAGTAGCGTCGTCAGAATAGGGGGAGGAGCCCCCTAGTTCTTTTAAAAATATGTTTAATTTGTGATAATTACAATGAATTTTTTTTAATTAGTTGCTTTTACTTTGCTTAGAGCCATTTGAGGGTAATACAAAGACGAGTACAATATTTTATTATCATTTTCACAGATTCCAGATAGTACTTGCACAAAGATATTCCTTGAAATCGTACTCAAAGAATATCTAATGTTCATAATAAAGTAGTTTTGTTAGTTTTCTATGTTGAATATGCTTTTGTTAGAAATTTTTTAAATAGATGAAGGGAAAATGAGACATTTAGTTTTTTTATCGCAATATGAAGACAGGACATCAAAAAGTAATTTATCGATGCAAAAAGTAAGTTTGAATAATTTTTTTTTTAAAATAATATTATTTCTAATATCAAATAACATACCTTTATTTCAGGTCGAGATGGGGAGACAAATGCAAGCGAAGAAGTGTAATTTCTCATTGTGATAAAGGCAAAATGAGTAATTTCACTTCTTCATCACAATAACAAGAAATGAAATCAAAAAGTAATTCATCGATGTAAAAGGTAAGTTTGATTAAAAGCTTGTTTTTAATACTATTATTTCTATTATCAAATAAAAAACTTTTATTTCAGGTCGAGGTGAAGAAAAAATGCAAACAAAGAAGTGCAATTTCTCATTGTGATAAAGGCAAAATGAGAAATTTTACTTCTTCATCACAATAAGAAGAAATGAAATCAAAATGTAATTCATCGATGCAAAAGGTAAGTTTCATTAAAAGCTTGTTTTCAAAACTATTATTCCTATTATCAAATAACAAACTTTTATTTCAGGTCGAGATGGGGAGACAAATGCAAGCAAAGAAGTGCAATTTCTCATTATGAAGAAGGCAAAATGAGAAATTTCACTTCTTCATCACAATAACAAGAAATGAAATCAAAAAGTAATTCATCGATGCAAAAGGTAAGTTTTATTAAAAGCTTGTTTTTAATACTATTATTCCTATTTTCAAATAACAAACTTTTATTTCAGGTCGTGATGAAGAAAAAATGCAAGCAAAGAAGTGCAATTTCTCATTATGAAGAAGGCAAAATGAGAAATTTCACTTCTTCATCACGATAACAAGAAATGAAATCAAAAAGTAATTCATCGAAGCAAAAGGTAAGTTTCATTAAAAGCTTGTTTTTAATACTATTATTCCTATTTTCAAATAACAAACTTTTATTTCAGGTCGAGTTGAAGAAAAAATGCAGGCAAAGAAGTGCAATTTCTCATTATGAAGAAGGCAAAATGAGAAATTTCACTTCTTCATCACAATAAAAAGCAAGGACATCAACAAATAATTGTTTTCTGGAAAGGTAAGTTTGATCAAAAATTTTGTTTTTATAACTAATATTTCTATTAATTAGCATATACTTTTATTTCAGGACGAGATAAAGAGACAAATGAAATTAACTAGTCGCGCAAAGCCATTTGGTAGGGTTGCGGGATTTTTTTTTGTCTATAAGTAATCAAAATAAAGACACAACAATTTTTTTGTATAAACCTAATTAATGGAACTAATTTATGCCATTGCTTCTTTTTTGTCAATTTTTACTTATAGAAAAAAAAATAGTTTTCCTTAACACAGCTACTTTGCCCACTATTCCCCTACCGCAAACTACAGCTAATAAATAAATTACATGCTGTACTTGATAGCATTTATAGAAATGCCCCATTAGTTAAAAGACATTCTTTTGTGTACCATACCTAAGACGTATTCCGTAGAACCCGGTCCCTTGTGAATGAAGGGGGCGAGCTCTGCGGCAGTGGTGATGTATTTGGCCCTCACGTTCCTGTTCTCTTTCTCCTTGATCCAATAATCGATCAAGTCCAGTCCGTCCAATCTGGCGCCGGTTTTATTGGCCACCGGATCCATATCGGTGATCGGTTTGAACTGTCTTCGGCCGCCCCCGAATATCACCTAATAAGAAAAAAATATTTTTAGTTAACAACTTTTTTTGTGTGCATTTTTTCGACGTGTAACAGTCTTTAAAATCGGTCCGGATACAATTACACCAAATTTCAATAGGAAACTTTAGCAAGTAGAAAGAGCAGTTCAAAACGGAGAAAATAACAGCAAAAAGTCTGAACTTATGACAAGAGTGGGGAGATTTACAGCTTACCGAAGATGCAAGAAGAAGCAGACCGAGTAGGCGTGTGTACAAAATATCCACGAACCAAATCTTATGGTATAGTGGGGAAAGTTCCTATTTATAAAATTTTGAATACATTGTGACGTTATGGCAACATGACATTATTTATCTATTAAGATTTTTTTTGCGTTTTGTAATTACCGAAAAGAGAAAACAATCCTTCTCAAGCTTAATTTAAAAGCATTTATTTGCATATAGTCGGGTATACTGTATAATCAATGTTTTACTTCAATATCCCATACGAGTATCAAATTCAGTGTGATCACCAATTGATGTGCGATGGTTATTGTTTGGATGTTTAACTAAACTATTCTGTTTTCGATGTTCTAACTACTTTGTTTGTTGCTATACTAAGGCTAAGCGACTTATTTAAAATATATGTTTTGTTACGTCAATACAGCTAAATGTGATACAGCCAAACCATCTGCCAACAATTTGCGGCCACTGCATATATTCTACATGGATTAAGATGCTATATGCCGAAAAAAATATTAGTTTAATGAAACTTATATTAAATACAAGCTGAAGTATCCGGCGTATCCCACGCAGAGTGTAGGCCAATTTCTCTCCACCGTGGCGCCATCTAACGGTTTTATTAAGAAGTCATTTCTGCTTTAAAGGTCGAGAGGGGGGGGGGGGATTTCGAAATATCATGTAGACAGTGACCTTCTTCTTGTTTTGAATGTCAAGTGTGCAAGTGTGTCAAACTCGATATAAAACTGTAGATTTGTATAAAATACGGATTAAAACTGTAGATGTGTAATCCGCAGACACTTTTCATTCTAGAGCCATTCAGAGTTATTTGTCCATGTTCTGTCCCGTTCGCAACATTTTGTTATTATTTTATAATATGTTAATTAACGTGAAATAAACCCAATTTTTTTAGTAGGTGCGCTTAGTTTTCAGTGAGTTAGTTTAAAAAAAAAGGGGGGTTCTGTTACGTTAATTTGCATATACTAATTACATAATAACTTAAAATTGCGGTGAGGACAAATCCCGGACAAATATCGTGGAATGGCTCAATATATATAGACAATATAAGACATCATTCTGGAGACTGAATTACATCTACATTTTCGCCCTAACAACTTTCTAGTTATATGCAATCCAATTAACACAGGAACGAGAACAATTGCTCCTATATCATTCCTCGGACGTCCACCTTTGATGTTTACATCACGTTTCAAGGCAACAGAGTGACCAGAAAGTGAATGAACGATGGGAAACCATTAATCCTCGTTAATAATTTCTAGCACAGGGAACAGGACATGCGATACGGTAATTTATACGCCATTACTGTCGCCTCGGAAGTGCTAAACACCGCATATTCGAGCCTTGGGGATAGAGAGGATGTCGTCAACCAGATGCGAAAATTTTGAGCGTTTGGGTGACGGCTGGGTGTTGACCTTTACTTGTTAACTTCCACAGCTTTTTTAAGGAAAGTTCGTGTTTTTAACTGTTTTTAATGGTGTTGTATTGTTTTGGGAGAAAAAAAAAGTGGTAAGACGTCGTTTTGTGGGTCGTTTAGGAAATGATAGGGCCTTAAATCGTGAGGACATTTTACAGAATATCGAATTTATTTTTGAGGACATTGTATAATGTTAAAAATAGATTCTTGAAAATAAATCAAATGTACTCATTTTTTATTATATACGAAGCTTATCATAGTTACAATTTTGAAAAAGACGTACTTAAAATGAGTAGATGCTTGCCTATATTGGTTGCCTTCGTATAAATCACATACAATAAATATCGACAATTACAAAATCTTACCGGGAATCGAATCCAAATCTTCAGCACCGCAGTCCAGTGCCTTATCCGTTAAACTACCAGAGCAATATTAAGAAATTTTAAACGAAAGAAATGTTTAAAAAGGTGTCTCAAACGAATCGGAAGTAATATAATTGAGTTGTAGTAACTCAGTTTCTATTTGAGAAATCGGCAGAAATTAATCATAAATTAATGTGGAAAACCATCTTCTGAACTACTATTTTAAGTTTGATTGATTTCATTACGATCGCTTGAACAGAAACTGAAATTAGGAATTTTAAATCACAATGCTACTTTTCGAGAAAGTATGGTTATTTGCATTTGAGCATGTTTCCCGTTTACTATGCAATTATACTTAAAGAAAAACGAGTAGGTTTAGACGTTCATTTTATGTACTTTTTTTTACTGTGTACATATACTATACATTTAGACAGGACCGTCCTTAGTAGTCACGGACCTAAACCTAACAATGGGCCTCCTTTTAATCCTCCACACAAACTTATGAATAAATTTGAATAAAACATGAATTATATGAACTTATTAATAAGTTTATCAGAATTATTTTATCAACTACAAGTATAGTTACAAATGTTTGATACTACACTCCATTTACACTCCAAGGGTTTATTAGATAACTTGTTAAGTAAAAAAAATCTCCATTATATTTTTTTTACTAAAAATTAAAAATAAGCCTAAATAATTTCCCATCGAACGACACAACATTTGTGTCAGCCGTGCTGTTTGTCATGGAGTTATAATGTCGGAATGGATCACCCTAAAAGCGTAATATAGTCTTCCTATAATAATACCCCATTTTGCTGATTATAAACGTTTTAGGTTAAAATAAAAATAAAAGCATAAAATATTAATTTGACCTGTAACATTCTCATTTAAAAATTTTTTCTATAATAAGCGTGGGGTGCTGTGTGGTGGCACACGTCGCACACCCCTAAGGGCGGCCCTGTATTTAGAACGTGGCAGTCGTGGTATACCAGGATTTCGTTTTTAAGGAAATATTTGGAATTTGCTTTAGCGATATTTCTTTTATGCTATCGATTTTGAATGAGTTAACAAAAAAAAAAAAATTGAATGAATCTTTTGAAAACAATGCCAGTCGTACAGAAATTGTAATTGTGGGATGGATCAAAAGTAAGAAAAATGCTTTCCCTACGTAAACTGTTAATTTCGAATTAATAGAAAAATTACGAAATTAAAGACCAGACTATATTTTAAAAATATCTAAATACCGAATTAAAGTCAAAATTAATATAGAGATTTTAGAGAAAGCCGTACACACACATTGAAATGGTAGGTACTGACGACCGCGACGAGAAAGACCACATTTGCTATTGCGGAACTCTAAGGAAGGCTTTCGGAGTTTCGGTTAAAAATAGTTTTCTACTATCAGCCAACTTGACTTATACCTATCTCTTATCTTCCACCCCCGTTGCTATGGCAGCCACCACATAACAGAATTCAGTGTAAGGGTTTTCTCTAGGTGGTAGTACACTTCTGTGAATCGCAAACAAATATACCACTTTTCTTGTGTGAATTTGAATGAAGGGTTGATATAAAGTTGTGTGAAACGCCTGTTGAAAAAGTGTTAACTGTTACCTTGAGGTCTCTTCCCGGTAAGTCTTCCACCAGCTGCCTCGCCAGGTCCTTGCACCTGGTGGCGTTCTTGGGCACCTTGGAGTCACTCTCCCAGTCACGGTGGGGACTGTGACCGTACAGGGCTGCAGGAGTCGCGTGGGTCACTCGGGTGGTAGTCACTAGACCAGTGGCCTTTCCTACAAGTACCCAAACGAGTAAAAATTATATAAAGTATAGGTATTTAGAAATCAAAGATAGTATCGCATCGCAATCGCGTACTCAGGTTAGCCATTGATTAACAAATTACTACTTCTGAGATAATCAAAGTTTTATATCTCGGACATAATGTTAGGTATTTTTTAACGTAGGAAATATCCGGAATGGGGCATGTTACACAACAATTGACTATCCAAAAACCAAGGACGAAAGTAACCATTTATATACCAGGACTATTTAACCATTTGTATCATACAAAGAATATCTTTGTCATCTGCGTTCTTTTTGAGGAACAGTTACCATATATCCTGTTATTTTCCATAAATTAAAGTATAATTGCTTTTGAAGGCACAAACATTCATCTGTGATGGAGTTAATGAGAGAACAATATAAAGACGTTTTAAAACTCAAGAACATGCGATCCTCTTAAATTTTTAAGGACAGGAAACCAAAGAACTGGTCGGTATGTTGTCCCTTGAAATGTCCCAATGGAATGCGAAAAGGTTTAAAATATATTTTGAAATAAAATATGTCATCAAGATTATTTACAAAAAAATAGAAGTTAAGAAATTTAGGATCACTCTAAGGATTTTAAGGGTAGATCAGGACTTCAATAGACAGATTTGGTAATCGAATGCAATGATTCTCTTACCTCCTTCTTGTGCCCAATCCAGAATGGAAGTGAGCTCGTTTCCGAATATGGAGTCACAGTCGTTGATCTTGGCTCTTGCGGACACCCCGATGGCGCCGGAATTCGTCTTGGTTCCCGTGAAGAGTGCCGTGGCCGTGGAGGCGGAATCGGGCACCTGGTGGCTTACGCTGTAGGTCTGAAAACAATGTTATGGAATGGAGATTTTAATGGATTTTATAAGATGATATATTTAATTAATATAGGAAAATGTGGTATATTGACACATTATAATCATTAAATATAATTTATTGTAAGATGAATGATTTTATAAATAGAGAAGGGCTAATTTCATATGTGAAATGATAAAAGAGATTCCGTTAGTGGTTTGGTCTAAGTAGCCCAGAGATAGAACCCATTCAATTGCCTTTTTAATTTATATAAGTAATAAATTAAATTTGGAATATTTTAACAATTAGTTGCAAATTTCCTTTAAATCTACACAAGATTTAATTTGGATATCTTTATCCACGATATCATTTGTAAATATTGGCTACTCTATTAAATTTGAGCTAATAAATCTCACTAGTACTATCACTTAAAACCTACTTTAAATATAGAAAATTTTAAATTACTAGGGGGCTCCGCCCCCTGCTCCGCTAACGCTTCGCCAACCCCCGGAGGATTGCGTAGCAATCCTCTTTAGTTTGCTTCACAAACAATACCGGCTTCATACACTGTAGACAATGTGTCCTAACCACAATACTTTTTTTAGTTATATAAATTATTACTGGCAGTGCCGTCACACAAATTTATTTTTGGGATGTCGAGACAAGAAATTTCCCAACTTAACGATCCGAAATTCCGAACGTGAACGATTCAAAATTCCCAACTTAAGGACGTCGGGTACCAAATCTAGTGTTGTCCTCGTTATCTGACCATTGTTAAAAATATGAGACATCGTTCCCGGGTCTATTCTTCAAGAAAGGCCACGAACCAAAGCGTCCTTGATGTAGTAAGTAAATACGTACCAATAACCAATCAAGGGCGCTTTGTTCGAACCAACGCCAGTAGTTCAATGTGCAGCTCTAGTGCGACGTTAATTAACCAGACCACACTTAACAATTCGAAATTCACAACGCAACAGTGCTAAAAAATTCCCAGTTCCAACTTATAGACATTTGTCAGCTTTTTTATAGGTAATATTAAACAGTTATCTCGAAAGTATTGATTTATTGCACGCATGTTCCAATGTAGTGTTCTGTTTTGAGGTCTAATTTAAGTTTCATCTTAATACAAGCTGGGCAATTTCTAGTCTTCCATCGCTTTCATTTGCTAATAAATTAATTTTCCTGAGGCATAAATTTTCCCAACTCAGGGATTTTTAAAACTCAAAATCCCCAACTTTTAAGGTTTCAAGTTAAATATATAATAAGCTACAGGATTTAGATTTACATACATGTTGGCATTTTGCTCCGAAATATCTTTTAATAATAATTATAGTACTTCACATAAATAGTTACATCTAATTTATTTTTTAAGATAGAATTTCAGTATTGATACCATTCAAGAAAGGAAGATTTTACGAATATAACTATATTTTTTTAACGGGAAAAAAGTATATTTTTGAACTACTTAGAGCAGTTTTAATTTATCCCTTAAAATTTTACGCGTAAAATTGACGATTATTTCAGACATTTCGTCAATTATTTAAAAATTTATAACTACAAAACTAAATCGAAATTTCACAAACGCTCTGGATCATTTGTAGCCAATAGTTTAATCTATACCCCTAATTTTGTATTTATTTTTTTGTTGAAAATTGGAAGACAAGTATACAAAAATGTATAAATTATTTTCAAAATTTTCTAAAATCATGAATTTAACATAAAATAACGTCTAATATACTGATCGTATTGAAAAACAAAAATGTTCATCTTATTACCCAAACATTTCTTAATAAACTGGCATAATTTCATAATTTTAGGACATTTACTTTTTGAGACGCAAGCGGAACAATGAGACAAAAAGTCGCAAATTAAAAATTTTCTCGAAATATCCGACATTTTTATCCTTCTTCGCTATTTTTTATACCTATCTTAATTGACCATATCTAATTTAATTGTAAAGATAGAAATATAATCTTTATAACATCAGAAAGAAGAAGTTTTAGCGTACATTAATATATTTTTTTGAATAAGATAATATGTAATTTTAAAGACTTATAGCAATTTAGAAATCACGTTTAAAAAATGAGGGTGAAAAAACTTAAAAAAGTGGAGCGTGTTTAAATGTTTAAAAACTTTATAAATCCAAAACTAATTCGAATTTAAAAAAATGCTTACTTGGATTTCCAGTTCAAACCTATTTGTACACTCCCTAAAACAATTGGATCTCTCCTCTTAATAGTGTTTCAGAAACTCGACGGACAAAATTACTTGTAAGCGAAATTTTATCAACGACGACTTTAATATTAAATAACTTATAAACTAATAACAGTAATGAAACAAAAATATATTCTTCTTATTTATCAAACATTTCTTAACAAATTCACTTAATTTCGTAATTTTAGGACTTTTACATTTTGAGATACGATCTGAATAACATTGAAAGAACTGAAAATTCCCCCTAGGGCCGACTTTTTCCCCCTAGGGCTTACTTTTTTTTTTAAAATAGAGAGATTAAAAATATATTTATGGGATCCAATACAACGGTTTATATTCCTGCTCACCAGCTGTGAAGAAATAATTAAAAAAATGAGTATTTTGATTTAAAATTTTGCAATTAATTTTCATCATCACGGTAAGTAGCTTATTGTGATGAAGTTTAGTATTCACACATGAGCGGTGCAAGAAACAGTTTAGACACAAGCAAGCTCAATTTTGGTGTCTCTTTCCCAACTTTTTCGGGAATTATATTATAGATAAAATTAGTATTTTTAGAAATAGCATTTCCGCCACTTGATCTTTGCATTAAAATATTCATAAGTTTTATAATCTAAATCTCGATATTCTCATTAATTTTAAACCCCTATAACAAACTCCTCTAAATACGAATTTCTTCTTAAACTATTCTACCTAAGTTTAAAAAGGATTTTTATCAAGCAAGCTAAAATTTAGGAATAATTATAAATTTGGAACAGTAGAAGGAATATGTTCCAATGTAAGTATATCGCCAACCTAAATTTAGACGAATATTTATACAATAGGCTTAATGACACTTGCCTTCGATATAAAATCCTATCCAAGCATCCATGTCTCGTAATTAACTAAACAAATTAATATCCTCTGTTTTTCGGCGAATGGAATGAGGAAATGAAATTTGGGATAGAACGTTACTTTGAACATTCGGTCCAACGGTGAAATTGGCCGTGCCATCGTAACTTAAATCGTTTGACAAGGGGTTATGACTTATGACTTGTGGAAGGGGGCTCCAGTTGGAGCAAGGACTGCGACCGGAGGTATATTGTACTATCTCCTAGAAATAAAATAAATCTTTGATCACTTAAGAAAAGAGATCAGTAGCTGAAGCAAAATTCAGCAATGACCTAACAGGAATGTCCTGGAGCTCCCAGAGCTCAAGTAAGTGACGTCCCAAGTGCTCGAACCTATGGGCAGAGAAGAAGTCACATTCACAGAGAATATGTACAACAGTTTCATCTTTATCCCTACATCCTCTACACAAAGGGTCATCCTTAACCCTTATAATAGTTAGATGCCTTCTAAGAGTACTATGTCCACTCAGTAATCCAATAGCCCTACAAATACCAGAGCGATGGAGCTTTAACAGCTCCTTATGACGAGAGCTAGGACAGCCACTATTTAGTTCTCTAGCTTGTTTCTGGTATGATGCACTGCGCCAGTCACTGTACTGTTGATTCCTAAAAATAGAGAAGACAGTACCTCTGATAACTTCATTAGAGATGCCTAATGCTCGCTCAGGACCAATAAAGGGGGAAACAAGAGCCCAGTCTGGCCAATTCATTTGCCGTTAAACCTGAGCCCGGAATACCTGAGTGTCCAGGAACCCAAAATAAGGAGACTTTATTACTAACAGCTAATTTGCATAGGTTAGAGCAACAGTCCCAGGCTAGTAGTGACAAGTGGTTAAAAGGAATTTAGCACCAGAAGAATAAACCTGTCTACAGAGAACTCAAACATTAAATTGCCTATCCTAAAACTAAAAAAAACGTGGATGTCAGAATGTTACGACTTTTTCTCAAATACTGATTCCACCCTTGATTGCTGAATGAAATATCACCTTGGAGAGCGCTACGTAGGGGAACTTCTCGAAGCTGAGCTGGCTGTCTTCTCCGGGACGTCCCTCGCTCTGTCCCTGGAACACGCGGGCCGCCATAACGTTGCTCAGTCCCATCCCGTCCCCGACGAAGATGATGAGGTTCTTGGCCACACGGGTGTTGGGCACCACGCGGAGGGAGTCCTGGAGGTCTTCCTGCCCCATCTCGAACCAGAAGGTGGAGGACTCCTCTGGGAAACACAAACAACCATTCTTCAATACCCAATGACTATTAAAATTGGCACTTTAAATAAATCTGATGCAACTGTTGTAAAATTATGGGTGTAATTTGTTATAAATTAATATTTAGAAAAGGTTTATATTTCGGTTGGGGCAACATGAGCTGGATGTTTTTTTATATTTTGAAAATTGATTTGAACAGCTTTTTGCTTCTGGCATAAGTTTGAAAAATAAATGTCTGCTTCATGTAATAAAAAGTTTATTTTTTAATGTACAGCCGCGGAAAAAAAAAACGAACCACCGATGATTATTTCGTTAGATTTTATAGTAGAGCTAAACTTAATATACCATTTTGTAGGGAATAAAGTCTACTCTACATTGATATACAGAAAATTTGCATAGGGGGCTATCTTCATACTCGAATCCGCACCAACTTTAAAAATTTCAATAGCAACACCTACTTTTGATAGCGCAGAAATGTTCCCCGCCCTCAAAATAATCTAAATATAAATTTTCGCTAATTTCCTACATTTATATGCAGATATATTAGACGATATGTATCTATCTTATTTGAGGGGCTACTTCCACATTGGACAAAGTATTAGTGAGACTTCGAAATGAAGTACGCTGGTAGAAAATGTTTTGGCGTTAGCCGTGGTTCTTTTTTTCCCGTGATCATTCATTCTCATACTCTCGTATACCCTTCGCCTTTATATAAGAATTTAGAATATTATGCCAAAGCGATCACAGCGCTTTTAATTCTCAAAATTAATAGATTTCTGTTAAGTTCTGCAGATTTTAAATTTGTGTATGACCCCTTAAATGATCATTTGATGCTCATTTTAACATAGCCAAAAAACTATAAAGATGAAAATCCTGAAATTTTAGATATGCATATAAAACGTTTTTCTGAATCCATCACTATCAAAATATAGCATGGTTGCTATTCATAAATTTTATGAATATTAATATCCTAATTTAAATAAAATTAAAAAATATACATATAAGTAATGAAAGCTAGTGTATTTTGTTTGGGTTGTTTAGAAATGACACAGATAAAAGTATCAGCTTAATAAAATTATTATTTCGAAATATATGATTTAAAGTTTAAGAAATTCATTTCACATTACGAGTTCTAAACTTTCGATATTCATAATTAAAAAACTACTTAACCAAATGACTTGCAAATTGATATTCAACGATAAATTTTGTCGTAAATTCTAAATATTGAATCAAAATTGGGTATTGCTATTGAAAATTTTAAAGTTGGTACGGATTCGAGTATGAAGATAGTCCCCTATGCAATGTTTTTGTATATCAATGTGTAGTAGACTTTATTCCCTACAAAATGGTATATTAAGTTTAGCTCTACTATAAAAACTAACAAAATAATCATCGGTGGTTCGTTTTTTTTTTCCGCGGCTGTACAAGTGCATTCGTTCCTTCACTAGTAAGCAGGAGTGTGTTGGTATCGCATACTATTTTAGTAATCCGCAACTACATATACCACTCAATTTTCTACTATCTTGTTTAGCAGTGCTCATTTATTACGTCACGTTATTCTTTATCCTTTTGTATACCCCCTTCCATTTATGTCAAGCACTGTAAAATTAGCTATACCCCTCATGTTACGTCACGATAAACTTTAAAAAAAAAACAGTAATTAAAATTTTATGTGTATTTTACAGAACATCCCATTACAAAGATTGCGATTTTTGATGATTATTAACGTTTGTGAAATAAATTTCAGAATTTTTCCTACAACGTTCTGCTAGGTCACGCAACCTCTAATCTCCTCTACCCCCACGTCAAGCCACAATCAAACATAATAGACCCTCTCCTCCCCACGTCAAGCCACAGTCACGCATAATAGACCCTCCCCCCCCCATGTCAAGCCACAGTTAAGCATATTTGACCCTCTCAGCCCAGGTCTCGCCACAGTCACGCATTATAAACCTTGTCCCCCCATGTCACGCATAATAGACCCTCCCCCCTCGAAATTATCTTTATTGTAATGAGAATACCATTGAATAAAATGCAGTAAATTGCAAAAAACATTCACATTGGTATTCATAAACCAAACAAAATATCAAATTATATATTCTAAGCTGACAGTCAATTATAAGTTGTTATTAAATACAAAATTTATTGGTATCTTAGGACTTAAAATACCTTTCTTTTTCAGCAGCATCTACTGCCCAAATGTTCTTTCCATACAAACACCACATTAAACACAACACACCAATTATTTCATCCCCTTTTAATTCCATTTAATAGGGTTCGTGATACATGTAATCATAAAAGTAGCCTGGGGATCCGCAGCAAAAAGAGTCGAAAATGTAAGTAAAAAAGAATGTTTTTTGTTTAGCGTTTTTATGAAGTAGCAACGTTTGAAAAATTACATGTTATACTGCTTTTCTTAAACGTTGCGTGCATTGTTCGAAAACAATAATGTTTTGTTATACAAGTGCGACGAACCGACGAAGTTTCTTAAGTTAATGATTGATATGTTGCTTGATATAATATGTATTTTTTTTTTCTGAAATGCTTTAAAACAATTGTAGATTCTTTTTAGAACTCTGCTATTAGTAAATAAGTATAACTCAAGAATAAAGTTTCACAAGAAAAATGTATTTGCTAATGGTCCTGTAATCCTTTGAAGTGCAAAGTGATAAGGATTTGTTTCTGAAGATGTATTATTTGCGAAATAGATCTTTAATCTTGAAATAATCGCTTCGAAGTCAAGGAAATTATTCCACCAAAGTAAAATATTTTATATCATTAATTTTTAAATAAAATATTTTCAATAATAACTCTTTAATGATCACATTTCACAATTTATTTGCGCAAAATGTTTCTTACGAAATTTTTCTACAATACATATTACTCAACGAAAATTCGGAATATTGTCCAAAAAATAAATCTGATTACGACTATTTAAAATACTTTAAAGAAATAGTAAAATATTTTATAAATTAAAGAAATAGTTATATTTTAAAGAATAATAAACCTTTTGTTAAAACAAAAATATAAACATTTCAACAGTTTCATTTAAAATTAATAATCTAACATATCTAGTAGTTGTTCAGTTAATCCGTTTAAGTAATAGACAGCAGATAGATAGCAAAAAACAAAATTTAATTGTACTTGAGCACTATCTCTGCTAATAATATAGTTCCAAGCACTTATGTTTCAGTTGTAATATATCCTTATTGAGATAACGCAGACGCATAACTTTAGTTATAATAATAGAGAGAGCCTTCAATACCAGACTCTCGTAAGGCCGCGGTGTCAACATTGAAAAGAAAAACCAACATCACGTGGTTATAGTGCTGCCACATTTGGCGTTCAGACATCTGCAAGAGTTTCAAATTTGGCGCACTTTCTTCTTTTTTGGTGATAAGGAGTTCTGTCCGTGTTCAACTTCTTAACATATATGTACGTATTTACTTATTTTCAAACAATATGCGCTAAATATTTCCTTTTCATTAACGAAACGAAAATATTTCATTTGTGTTCAATACTCGAAGAAGCGAAACTCTTTATATTTCTCAGGTTTTATTTTTCGTATTTTCTCATTGAAGTATACAAAATAACAATTGAAAGAACTTCGCTTATGGTAATTTTTTTTACATAAAAACGTAATGCAATTATTTCAAAACTACAAAGTAAGAAAAATATCCTTAATATATCTGTTAAACTCCCTTAAATTGTGCCACTCGTTCAAAAAAAAACGATATTTAAATACAAAATTAAACACAAAACGATATTACAATACTTCGATCTCGCTTTGTTCTGAAAGTCGCCAAGGCCTGCCAAGTAACGTTGGCGCATGAATGAATTGGCATTTCCACATATCACGTGGTTTCAATGATGGACACACGGAAATCAGCATTTTTATTCCTCTATTTGTATCATTACTCTATGTATAATATTACTTTAATTATAGAACGTGCAAGCCAAACCTTACAGAAAAATGTAATTTAAAAAAAAAAAAATCGTAATTTTTTTTACATTTGGAACTTTTAAACTTGTTTTTGCGACAACTCAGAATTTCTTAAATTTTCTGGTAGTACTAGTACCAGAAGGAAGGAATAGACTCTATACCATCGTAAAGGTAAGTCCTACCGGCAGTACGCTGCGTCATTCAGTAAGAACGCTGTACGTCCTATGATTACAATATTTAGACGAAGCATATATAGTTTGTCTAATAATTCAATTTATACACGAAATAAATTTTCGATTGAACTTTTAAAAATATTTCTTGTTTATATTTGGCAAAATTTCTAATGATCATGAAATTATATAAATTTAATGTAAATACTAAACGACCCTGCGAAATTTCCATTGACATTAAAATTATATAATATTTTTGAAATTAATTAATTATAAAATAAAAAAATAATATTGCAAAATTCATATTGATCTTGAAATTACACGATGTTTTTTTGAAAAATAACCAAGACCTCTATAAACCCTGGTGTATAACGTTCTTTGCACGGTCATTGGCATTACAAGAACAACTCTAATGCCCCTCACCATTCCCCCAAAGTATAATATATTGGTATTCGTGTGAAGCATATTAACAAAGGGGTTATTATCAAAATTTATCGAGCTGTTGAAAGGTAGCATTACTTTTTGTGAACGTATATACAAGTTAAGACCTCCCAGGACGATTTTTCTTTTTCTTTGAAACTATCATTCGGGCAACAGTCTTGAAAGAACTTCTTTAAAGGGAGGGGAGCAAGTCTCAATTGAATAGATAGATTTCCGAGAAGGACAATGAAAAAGGGTTGGGAGCAATTGAAATAAACGTGAGTCACATTAAATTAATTGCTGTTATAGAAGTTTTGGAAAGAGCTGCAACAGCTCGAGATTTCTTTTAAACGCTGTGGTTATCCACAGGTCTAGTTTGAAAAGAAATCGCATTTAAGCTGTTGCATTTTCAAGACTGCAACTCGAAGTAGAGAATAGAATAAATAAACGCTCAACAAAATAATCATTATGAAATACGAAAATTTTTTATAAATAAATTGGTTAAAAAAACTTAAATTGAAGTAAAATGCATACGAAGTAAAATGATACCAAAGTAACTCGAAATAAAATAAAAATTAAGGAAAATAAAATATAGAATTAAATTAAATTAAATTAAATTAAGTGAATTAAACAAAGCAATATTTCATTATATATTTCTCTAACTACCAATTGTATAGTTTGGGTATCAATTAAAGTAATTTAACTTCACGAATCATTTGTGTTATTAAACTTTCGAAATTTATGTTTTCTCAATTAGTTTTAATGATACCGTTCATGTAGTTCGTGAGTATAAAAAGTGTGGAGGCCCGAATAACAAGAAGTCAAGCATAACGACGAAGTTCAACAAATATACAAATATGCATAAACAAAATACAAATATGTATAAATTTGTAAAATATACAAAATACAAATATGTATAAATTTGTAAAATATACAAAATACAAATATGTATAAATTTGTAAAATATACAAAATACAAATATGTATAAATTTGTAAAATATACAAAATACAAATATGTATAAATTTGTAAAATATACAAAATACAAATATGTATAAATTTGTAAAATATACAAAATACAAATATGTATAAATTTGTAAAATATACAAAATACAAATATGTATAAATTTGTAAAATATACAAAATACAAATATGTATAAATTTGTAAAATATACAAAATACAAATATGTATAAATTTGTAAAATATACAAAATACAAATATGTATAAATTTGTAAAATATACAAAATACAAATATGTATAAATTTGTAAAATATACAAAATACAAATATGTATAAATTTGTAAAATATACAAAATACAAATATGTATAAATATGTAAAATATACAAAATACAAATATGTATAAATATGTAAAATATACAAATATGTATAAATTTGTAAAATATACAAATATGTATAAATATGTAAAATATACAAATATGTATAAATTTGTAAAATATACAAATATGTATAAATTTGTAAAATATACAAATATGTATAAATTTGTAAAATATACAAATATGTATAAATTTGTAAAATATACAAATATGTATAAATTTGTAAAATATACAAATATGTATAAATATGTAAAATATACAAATATGTATAAATTTGTAAAATATACAAATATGTATAAATTTGTAAAATATACAAATATGTATAAATTTGTAAAATATACAAATATGTATAAATTTGTAAAATATACAAATATGTATAAATTTGTAAAATATACAAATATGTATAAATTTGTAAAATATACAAATATGTATAAATTTGTAAAATATACAAATATGTATAAATTTGTAAAATATACAAATATGTATAAATTTGTAAAATATACAAATATGTATAAATTTGTAAAATATACAAATATGTATAAATTTGTAAAATATACAAATATGTATAAATTTGTAAAATATACAAATATGTATAAATTTGTAAAATATACAAATATGTATAAATTTGTAAAATATACAAATATGTATAAATTTGTAAAATATACAAATATGTATAAATTTGTAAAATATACAAATATGTATAAATTTGTAAAATATACAAATATGTATAAATTTGTAAAATATACAAATATGTATAAATTTGTAAAATATACAAATATGTATAAATTTGTAAAATATACAAATATGTATAAATTTGTAAAATATACAAATATGTATAAATTTGTAAAATATACAAATATGTATAAATTTGTAAAATATACAAATATGTATAAATTTGTAAAATATACAAATATGTATAAATTTGTAAAATATACAAATATGTATAAATTTGTAAAATATACAAATATGTATAAATTTGTAAAATATACAAATATGTATAAATTTGTAAAATATACAAATATGTAAAATATACAAATATGTATAAATTTGTAAAATATACAAATATGTATAAATTTGTAAAATATACAAATATGTATAAATTTGTAAAATATACAAAATGTATAAATTTGTAAAATATACAAATATGTATAAATTTGTAAAATATACAAATATGTATAAATTTGTAAAATATATTCAAATATGTATAAATTTGTAAAATATACAAATATGTATAAATTTGTAAAATATACAAATATGTATAAATTTGTAAAATATACAAATATGTATAAATTTGTAAAATATACAAATATGTATAAATTTGTAAAATATACAAAATGTATAAATTTGTAAAATATACAAATATGTATAAATTTGTAAAATATACAAATATGTATAAATTTGTAAAATATATTCAAATATGTATAAATTTGTAAAATATACAAATATGTATAAATTTGTAAAATATACAAATATGTATAAATTTGTAAAATATACAAATATGTATAAATTTGTAAAATATACAAATATGTATAAATTTGTAAAATATGCAAATATGTATAAATTTGTAAAATATACAAATATGTATAAATTTGTAAAATATACAAATATGTATAAATTTGTAAAATATACAAATATGTATAAATTTGTAAAATATCAAATATGTATAAATAAAACTGAGATATAATTTGGATTAAAATAAATAATTGTTAACTAACAGAATAAATATTAATACTAAAGGAGGTAGAATGAACCAAAAATTTAATTCACAAAAATGGATAGCTTATAAAAAATCAAAGGAAAAAAAAAAGTTAACCCAACTAGAAAAAAATATGAATGTAAACAATGTGTAACAATTTCCCCCTTTGATTATGCGTAAAAGTCTTTCAAAATGGGTGGGGCCCGAGCCCAACATAGTGAATGGCCCTCTTCGGACCCATGCATTAGCCGCTACTGGAGAAGGTTAAATATGTAGTGGTTCTAAATGTCATCATGTCGGCATAAGGTTCATGGAATGTCAGCCGGGTGTTGTCCTCGTCATCTGGCCATACATCAAAATTAGGAGGCATAATTCTCAGGTCTTTTTATTTGGGTATATCCCGAAATGTCACCAATAACATATTTCGCAGATTTAGTACGACGTTCATTCAACTAATCAATCAATTAATACATTTATGTTAATTTTTTAGCGAAATCCTATATTCGGATATGGGAGCTGTCTAGTTTCAAAACCATATAGATCAATTTTTATAAATTTTACAGGAGATTCCAAAAACGATTGACAGACACTTACTTTTGGATCTAAAGCCATGATTTTGATTTCATTTTTAGATTCTGACACTTTTGGTTAATACCACTTTGCTAGGTGATGTAGTGCATTGAAAACTTGTGAAGATATATCTGTAGCTTAGAACTAGACGAGCTAATGTCACATATACACACACTCTACAGGAGAAGGAAAAAACTGTATCCTACTCTCATTGGAGATTAACTTTTATAGCTCTCGTTTTGAGTGATTTCTGATGGCATGCTTCGATAGAAAACAAACTTTTAAAACATAATTTGCAATGAAACAATAAACGCCAAATTTGGAATTGGGCTCGTTTGGATCTGAAGTACAGATATTTAGATTTTATTGAAGTTTTTATTAAATAGAATACAATTTTTCAAGTAAATTCGAAGCCTTAACAATTTTATTTTTTCCTTAAGAAAATTTCATGCACATACAGAAAAATGTGTTCATATTTAAAGTGTTAACTAGGCATCACAATTGGTGTCGCACTGAGTGTTGTGAGATAACTTTATTGCATGCTGTCTTGTATAGAACTCCATAACTTTTACACTTTTAGCAAAGTTCTTATCGCCCACACCATAGCCGAGACAAGTCGAAATACTAAGTAAACTCTTCCCACTTGTTAAGTTTCTTGACAACCATAATTCGAAACGCTTAGTTTGCAATTTGTATCTGAAAGGAGTCTTTACTAGAAACGCGCCATTTTGAATGATCACGCGGGGGAATGGAGTGGAAAATTAGAGTAATGGAATGAAAAGAATAGGAAGATGGCAGTTGGTTTGGGAACAAAGAAATACGCTGAACACATGTGATTTGCGGTTATATCGTTTCTTGTTACTCGATTGTTGGCCCATTGGAAACACTAAATCGGTTCTTCACCTTTTAGAGGAAAAGTACTGAGTCAAGTCAAAGTACATCATTGGACATAAAGAAGTTGTTCTTTTTTAAAGATTCTAAAAGATTTCTTTGGTATGAGTTTAAAATGATTTCCGGATTTTTTTTTCTTCAAATCAATCGACAAAGGAATACAATCTTGGGACTGTAGAGCATTGGCGTAGCAATTTATATATTAGGGAAGGGGAGGTACTCAACTAGTTCCATATTCAGAATGTTTACCAATATAAAAAAGTTAATTAGTAGTTCTCTTTAAAATCTTCTTTAATTTTTTTTTTGAATATCCAGTACAGATTTAAAAAAAAAAAAAGAATATTGCTAATATAAGGGAATATTGCTAATATATACTCTGTTAAAAATAGGTACTCGGAAATAAGTAAAATGTACGTACTCATTTTCGAGTATATTTGATGCTCATAATGGTTGCGAATACATAAATTTCAATTTTGGGAAAGACATGTACTCAAAAATGAGTACAATGAATTAAAAGAGCAGATGATTGCTTACATAGGCTGCCTTCATAAATTACTTTCAACAAATATCAACAATTACAACTAAAACTTAACGGGAATCGAACCCAGATCCTCAGGCACCGCAGTCCAGTCTTATCCGTTAAACTATCAGGGCGACTTGAAGAAGTAATAAACAGAAGAAACGTTAAAAAGGTATGCCAAAAGAATGGGGAGTAAGATAATTGAGTTGTAATAACTCAGTTTCAATTTGAGCAATCGGCATATAATAATGTAGAAATTTATCTTCTGAACAACAATTTTATGTTTGTCAGGTCGCTTTGCTAAGATGGCTTGAACAGAAGCTGAAATTAGCAATATTAAATCAAACTGCTTTTATATGAGAAAGTACGGTTACTTAAATGTCAGTACGTTATCGCTCATTTACGATGTAATACTCAAAGGAAAACGAGTAATTTCAGGTATTCATCTTTAATTACCTTCTTTTTACAGTGTACTTTAATTATATAATAAGTTGTACACTTGTAACACAAGAAATAGACAAAATAGAAATTGCTCTACAAGCCTGTTTTAAATTTAGTTTTTTTTTTTAAACTGCAAAAATTAATAGCTTTTTATACTTGTAGAATTTAAAACGCAGCATGATTTTTCTACAATATGTAATGTATTGTTTTAGACAATAAAAAAAAATTCGCAATTAAAAAAAATTGAGTAAGTTTTGGGGTACGGTGTCACTTTAAGTGATTCAAAGAGCTTAATAAGAATTTAACAATTTGGTATTAAGGAAAAACTCGTCGGGATAATGACGACTTTACAGACTAATATATTCATAACATTGTTCAATTCTGTGTTACAACTACTACACAGTAATGATCGGAATTCGCGTATGCTTTTTCAAGTTAAAAAGGTACAATTACAAAGGCTATCAGTGTCCAAATGAAAACAATTCCAACAAAAAGTTTTGTTAAATTAACAGAGCATGAATTGCATTATCAATGTATAAATGAACAAGCAGACTGTAAAACGGCCAGGACCTTTTGGATAAGTTTCCTACTTCAGTGTAAAACAAATCTTGGCAGGTTATTGTTGTAACAATTAAAAAAAAAATAGCGTTACTTTTCTTAAAATAGTAAAAATAAAATCTCTCTCTCCACTGCAATACTGTAACAATATAACATATCTTACATAGTTAGCAATGAGGATGGATAAACGATGTTTTTTGATTGGTTGAAGTAAAACTATCGCCACTATACCGCCAAAAAGTCGCCAAATGAATACAAAATGTCGCCAATAGAACTAAAATATGGACAATATATGTAAAAGAAATATATAATCAAAATGGTGAATTTATTGTCATGATGATAAAATTAATATCATTTTACACACTTGACCTTCAAAACAAGAGGAAGGTCATTGTCGACATCAAATTCCAAAAGTCACGCAGCGAACTTCCACACTATATTAAAAAGAACATCCAACACACAATAACACGGAATTCGCGTGCTTCTGAAGTATTATATCTTGAAAGTAAACTTCTTGCTGGTGGTGTAGATCTTAATATTAGATAGTATTTTTACAAAGTTGAAACTGAATCTATGTAAACTATACAATGTGTTACCGGATCCCTTATTAAAAAAAATCTCTCCAAGCAACTCAACTCGGCAAAGCGAAAACAGGTTATTATTTAATATCGTCTGCTTTATAGTGTTAAATCCGTTAAGAACCAAACAAAAACTATAAGAACAGTTTCGTTATTCCAATCGAAGTAATCTGACTTTTCGATCTTTTAACCCGAACAATGGGTTAAGGGGAAACTTTCAAGGTTAACTGCGGCCGCAACGGTAAAGATGAGATCGCCCATGTTCCATTTTGCGAAGTCGAACGTGAAAGTGATGTCAACAGCCCGTATTCAGAAAGGTCAGTAGGGGATTAACTATTCGTGCCATCCAAGCATGACTGGAAAAAAAAGTCAATTATACGTTCTTAAACACGCTTCTTTTCTCTTCAGTGCGAATGAATGAAAAGTAATACTTCAGAAACTGAATCAACTCTCCGAGCGTTTAACTGAATAATTATTTGAATTTTGTTTTAAATAATACATTCGGTAGTTTGTACTATGAACACATATAATTGTGATTCACTGAGTGGCCAAAATATGACTACCTGATGCTTTTAATTTAATGCGCTATGTCGTCACACTATTTCCGCAGAGGCAGGGCCTGATTACAGAATAGGCCCGTGTAGCCCAGGCTTATACATTACATTTTTGAGGGCCCCCAAATAACTTTTTATATAAATATTTAACACCCCTAACACAGTTTGTTACTAAAATTACCTTAAAAAATTCTATTACGAACTTTAGTAAAAAACAACTTGCCACTTATGTTAAATTTATTCGAATACCAGAAAAAAAATCGAAACATACAAAATATTAGGATATTCATTACTTATTAATATATTTTGCTCTATTATTTATAATACTTAATTTTACTGCCAGGGGCAAAGATTTTAGTTCATGTAAAAGTCCGATTAGATGTTCCAGGGTCTATTTGAGAGCAATGGGGCCCCCTTTTAAAGGAGGGCTTCCGTTGCTTCAATGTCTTAACCGGGCCCCTGCGCAGAGGTTGAGAGAGTTATAATAAAAAAAGAAAGACGATTGCTTACAACGTTAGTAGCGGCGTTTTGTTCATACAGGTATGGTTAAAATACACGATTTGAAGAGTTTGAACGTGTGATGATTGTGGGTGCTCTGAGTCATGGAGTGAGCATCAGTAAAACCGCTGCATTTGTAAAATGTTTAAGAGGAAATGTAGTGAAAGTGTTTAAAGACTGTACTGTTAGTCGCTGAAAAACTGGGTCTTAATATGTTTCAAGAAATTATTAATTAATATTGCTATTTATTATTTACCTCATCATCACCTGGTGGAAATAAATAACAAATAAGAAAAAAATCAATATTGTTGGATTGGCATTATTAGCATTGTGCAAATTTTAAATATTGCATCTCATTCATGGCTACAAAAATATTTTTATTGGAAAAATTGCCACGAAACTGATCTTTTTAAAATATAATGATGATTCTAAATGACAGTACATTGCAAGTACCGTCGATATGTTAATTTGTAACGTCTTAAAGATGCTTCGGGATATAAATAAGAGTTTATGTAATGGGTTGTGTCGAATAGTATTCCTAATTGGCGTTTCAGTGATTAAAGGTTGGTAGAATTAATGTCGCACAAGAGCTGCACAATGGGCTATTAGCGATAGTTTGGGATCTATCTAGAAGCAAACAATGCCCCGTAATCGAAAAAAATGTCAAACGAAGAAGACAAAACTTGAGCTGGCACTCTACGCAACATGAATAGGTGTGCTGACCAAAGCAGGATTTAGAGTTATTGGGCCCCTAGACTGAATATGTGGAACCTTATATACGAGATTATTACACCTTAACTACGGGAGGGGTGGGAAATCCCCCAGTAAAACAAGACGAGGAGGGTGGGCGGAATTGTTTAAATATATATATATATATATTCCAGAACTATAAATTAAATCATTTTTAAGTTTACGAATGAAATTGGGAGCCACTGTTTTTTTGTAAATTTCCAATGTTATGTTACAAAATTTCAACGGTATCAAGGAATCTCAAGGTGCAATGGCATTCTGGAATCTATGAAAATCATAATAAAATATTCTACTTGTCTTTGTATTACCCTCAAATGGCCCACGTTCCCGGGTCTTTCCTTCAAGATAGGTCCCGAACCGTCGCCAATAACCCACTGTGCAGCTCTAGTGCGACGTAAATTAACCAAACCAAACCTCAAATGGCCCACTGCGCAAAATAAAAAAGTAAAAAAAAAACTGATTTAAAAAAAATGCTATTTTAATTATCACAAATTAAACATATTCTTTTTAAAGAACATAAAAGTATTAGGGTGTATTTACATTGTACAAATCTGTTAAGAAAAATAGAATATTCTTCCATCCCAAAAAGGTTGTAGTATATATATTCTTTTCTTTAGGATTTGGATTATCATCCTTCCAAATAATTTTTAATAAAGTTGGCTGCTTTTGTGTGTTGCGGGCCCCTAGGCTGCAGCCTATGTAGCCTATGCCTAAATCCGGTACTGTTGCTGACATTAGACCACGACGGCGCTTACGACATTAGACCATGACGGTTTTTAAGGTATTTTGAAGCTATTTTTATTAAAATTCATGTAAAACTTTATATTATTTTGGTTATTTGTTTGATTAATCTCGCACTAGAGCTGTTCATTTGGCTATCGGCGACGGTTACCGGCTAAAGACCGGGGAACACTGCCTCGTATTTTTCAACTATGGTCAGATGACGTGCATAACGCATTAAATAGCACTCCACTCTGCAAATTTCCACTCCACGACCAATACTATGTTATGGAAAAAACATCACGTATTATATATATATATATATATAATTTAACCTCAAATATTCTGGTTTAAAACATTCACTTCCACGTTCATTTAGACGAGGAAGAAATTACCTACAGTATCAAAAATGTAATCTGAAAGGACAATCAAAAAAGGGTTCGAATTAAAGCTGATTATCGTACAATGAAATCTTTCCCTGGCTAGGAAACAGGGTCATTTCAGAAACGCATGGCTGAGGACAGTAATTCGAACCAGAATGTGGCTGTCGTTTCTTGTTTGATTGATTGATTGAGGTTCGCAAAAGGTATAGTATGCCGAAAAAATTGAAATAATAATCATTTGAGTTGAAAGCAAACTTAAAGTAATGGACTTGAAAACGGGACAACTGTCAATAACTTTATGAAATAATGCTTATTTGCTAATATCCGTTACTTATTAGCCGCTGAAGCGGACCCAAGTTGCATTTTTGACAGAATATTTCGAAAATAATCAATTTTAACTTTAGGGTTATAGAAATACGTGTGAAATGTTCACTCACAAAAGCAACTGTCGCTTATGACAATTACCTTGTGTAAATGGTACTGCTAGTTAGTTGGCAGGAATTTTAAAATAGATGGAGAAACTATTCGATAGCTGTGATTTTAACTTTTTAAATTTTGGAAAATAGTGACTCACAGTTGATGATTTTCGCTAAATAAAACATTTGAGAAAATTATTACAATAGAACTCATATTATCCAAACTCATCTTATCCGGTTCAAACAAAGCGGATCGTCAATTATCCGGATCCGGAGCGCTTTGAAAAAAAATAAAGAAATCAGCAAAATCCACATTTAAAAAGTTTCTTATCTGCGAATGATATTGTTTTAATAGTCATTAAATTACATTACATACTACAGCAAAATTTATTTTTTGAAATAAGAAATAACCTTCTTTAATTAAATATAAAATATTCTGGATATTCGATTATCCGGACGGCAATAGCCCAGTTGCAGCCGAAGAGAGCCGGGTTACCATATTCTCAAAGAAGAACACAATTGTTTATCGCACAGACAAAAGGTTGCCATTGGCCGCAATTGGAACTTTTTGATCCGGACGGTCTCTATACTCGGGGACAACCTAAGTTGAACCTGAAGTGGAAGCTATGATATGTACAAATATTCAAATGCTTTAGGCTCAACTTAGCAAATGTATTAGGCTCAACTTAGGTTGTCCCTGAGTATAGTCCTTCTGTACTTTGCGTAAACAAAATTTTATCATTTTTTAGTACAATTTGAAATAGAAATTTCATTTACGAAATAAATCGAACAGTAAAATAAAAAAATTTCCATTTTAAGGAAAATCGCAAGTAAAGAGTAAAATGAAAGTGAGAGGACAATATGAAGCAGGATGGAGACGTCAAAGTGTCACGAACACGCACACGCGTGTTGCGCTTTATCACGTAACGTTTCTTCTAAAATAACAGTGTTTCGTCCACCCTAATGTACAACGTAATGACACACGGTGAACTTTGAATAGATTACGAAACAATCGGGTAGCAGAAATGGACATTAAATCCGTGTAATTGTTTTCTAAATACCGACAACGTGAGAACACGAAACGATCGCATGTACCATTATTATTTTGTGCATCATAGTAATTACAACTACAAAATACCTGATTCACTCTCTAGTAAAAAAAGCTCTGGTACATCGAATCGAATGAGATGTACGCATAAATGTATAAACTCCTTGAAACATGCATTCGTATGTTAAGACGATTTAAATCAAAAGCACGTTTCCTTCACTGACTTTTGTCTATTTTTTTTTTATAGTTAAAGTGATTTTATCGTAACAGGTAAAAGAACGACTTTAGGTTGATATCATCGCATGAATTCCTTAACTTGAGAAGTATTACATGAGATTGCTTAACTGATTATGTCGCAGAAGTATAGTAATATGTTAAATGTGTGTGGGATTTATGATGTTTTAAATGTTTAATATCATTCGTAAAATGTTTTTATACGATTTAGATAAATGGACACTTCATATGTCGTTAATACAGAATACACTACACCGATTATTTAGAATTAAAATATGTTTTTTACTCTTTATAAAATGAGTGGAATGAGTGTTTGAATAATTGTTGTAATTTTTAAATCCATTTTAGATAAAAGGTTTTGTTTTAAATAAATTATAGTTACATTTTCAATCAAAGTATGTTATTTCATTCTATTTGTCTATTTTCATTTCTACCTTCTTAGATAAACTATTAAAAGGACACAATACACCAAAAACCCCTTGTAAAATTCTCGATTTTTTTTTGTTTGCTAAAATTGTAGTTTGGAATATTCTAAATATGCTTGCAAAATTCTAGAACTGTTTCTATGTTTTTGAACGAGTAATTTGAGATTTTGTGCTGGATGCACTCTAATGTATTATGTTTTTTTAAGGAACGAAAACTTACAATTGTTTTTTCTCAATGTTTGGTTTTCATCAATATTAAATTTTTCGAAACGATAAGGCTTTTCCTTATTATTAATGAAGAAATGTTTAATTTTGTAGGCATATTCTCAAACATGTTATATTATAAATTTGCATGCGAAATAGTTTTTTGTTTTTAATTACTGAAGTAAAAAAGTTTGACTTTAAGGGACATTTTTGTGTTATTATGAATAACTATTTATATAAAAATCAAATACATGTATTATATAAAATTTTAATGACAATTCTTATGTACTATAATTAAAAGGATTTGAGACACATAAATATTGCAAAAATATAAATATTTAAAAAAAGTCTTTGCGTTTAAAAAAACAGCTTTAATAAATTGAAATAGATTAATTTTGAATTTTTATTATGAGATTTGTGTGTGAAATAACTATTTTCTATAGAGTGTATAACACTCTAATGCGAAAATATAGCTCAAAATAGCGATTAAAGGGAGCCAAATTTGAGAAGCAAACAAAAAAAAACCAGCGAATGGTGAGGAAAACTTTAAATATCGGTGTAAAGAAGGTCTTAATATGCACTAATTTTATATTTATATAAAATAATTTGTATGAGTTTCTAAAGCCGTCAGACCAGACATGCATCAAACTATGTACAATACTTTTACACAAAATTGTAATAATACTTACAGTGCTCTCCATCTACTTGTTTTGAAGCTTCAAATATCACGTATAAAAATTCTTTTAAAATCACAAAAAAGCAGTTTTAAAAAGAAATGAATATTTTGTAATAAAGGTCTCTAGAGTTACTCAAATAAGTACTTTAAGAAAAAATAGCTCTTCGTTTTTTACCTAATAAACTTTTTTTTTTTTGAGGTTTTTATTTTCAAAATATTTTTCCAATGAATAAACTTGTAAAAATTCTGAAAGTGTTTCCAATTCCTGCTCATTGATTCCGCTCCATATTCCTTCTTTGAAGTCAAGGAAGACTGCGTAAAAATCTGAATACATGAATAGTATAAAATATCTGAATATTTCGCTTTATTTGAATTTTTTTTTTAAGAAAAAAAAACCCTTACAAATTTTTTGGAGAAAATAAAGAATTAAAGACATGCAAAAGTACTGCAGCTTCTTTTTGATGAAACCCCATAAACGTGACAAGTGGTAATTTTGAGAAAGGGCGGTCGAAAAAAATGGTATAGGGCAGTGGTCGGCAAACCGCGGCTCGCGAGCCACATGAAGCTCTTTGGCGTTTTGAGTGTGGCTCTTCCACAAATTACCACGTGCGGAGGCGGGCGCATTGAAACTTCGTGGCAAAAATTAAAAACAACAACATACAAACTTGACTTACCAAAACTTTCCAAGGCGATGCAAGGCAACTGTTTATATTAGTGTTTGTCAGTTATTGTTATGATTGAGAAAGGTATGTTAAGATAGTTTGGACATATAGAGAGGATGAACGAAAGGAGATAGACGAAATACAAGACGAGTGTGGACGGAAGAGTTGGAAGGGGTTTATCTCAGCTAACGCACCTCAATCAGATTGAGGACGATTTTAGTAAAGGCCAGCTTTTGAGTACCCTAATTAAGTTAATAACAATGTAACTACCTATTTAGTTTAAGTTTAAAAAATGTGGCTCCCAAAAGAAATTTCAATCGTTATTCTGTTGATATTTGGCTCTGTGGACTAATGAGTTTGCCGACCACTGGTATAGGGAATCGAAATCATTTGATTTAATTGTTATATGAACATTTTCAAAAATCGATTGTTATCTTCAATCTTTAATTATAGGATGATAAAGTCCAGCTACTCCTTGTTCCTCCCTCGTTTTGAATTTTGTCTATTAATCATATAAAACTATTATGGTTCTGTTTTAGAATATGTTAGTATTCCATAGTGCTGTAGATTTCCTTTTTTAGAGTTACTGAGTAGATTAAATATATTTAATAATACGGTTGTTCTGTTAAAAAAGTTTTTATCAGACTAGCATGTTTCAGCTTCACGTTTCTGGACTAAAGAAAAATAGCTTTTGTGTGAATTGAGGACACTAAAGATAAATTCCTCCTTAAACATCAAATAATAATATTATCTAAATGTTCTGTATACGTTATATTGACACCCAATCTATTTAATTTCCTATTTGATAGCCCTTGTCATCTTATGGAAGTGGTTCTCACCCTTTTTTCTTTCATATACCCCTTGATAAAACTTTTCCTTTATGGATACCCCCTTCTCTCATAGCTCTTCTTAGCTCTCTACGCCATTTTTTTTGCTAGGCAGAAATGTTCTTAGATGAGCTGGGAAATTAATCGAACGACTCAAATTGATGACTAATTGGCTTTTATTTTAGATTTTACTTATTACATTTATTTATTTTTTATTTTAAGTGTTTTCCGCCATTACTATTATTATTTTCGCGTACCCCAAAACGGATCGCCACGTACCCTCAGGAGTACCCGTACCACATGTCAAAAACCGCTGTAAGCAGATTTTCTGTATAATTTTAATTTTTTGGTGGATCTGAGACATTTCTATTGATGAAAAACATAAATAAACACAAACTAAAAATTAATTAGGGAAGATTTCAATTTAAAATAAGAAAATAAAAATATTTTGATTCATTCTTTATCAACAGTACTTTAGATGTAAAGAAGAAGGGTTTTTTTTGGTTTGGTTTTATTAAATAATGTCGCACTAGAGCTGCACAGTGGGCTATTGGCGACGGTTCGGGGCCTATCTCGAAGGAAAGACCCGGGAACGATGCCTCGTATTTTTGAACCATGGTCAGATGACGAGCAAACACCTGAACTGGCACCCAACGCCTTCAATAGACGTCGGGACTTTGGACCCCGATCAGATTTATCGTACACCAGTCCCATATACACGCCGTTATTTTTGCGGATGTTCTGGACGACTTTTCTAGTATTTTGTAGCGAAGCTGGCAACCCTCAGATCACAAGATCACTACTTTTTACTTTATTTTGTCAAGTCCATCGCCTGGCATCGAACCGGGAACCTTTGTATTCCCAGCTGACGCCTTTAACCGCTCGGCCACGGAGGTCTCGAAAGAAGAAGGACAAAAAATACTTCATTTCTAAACAAGCGAAAATCTTTTCTTTTTAAAAGCTGATTATCATCTTCAGTGTTCCAAATAAAACAAAATTAAAGAACCGGTACAACTGAATAATAAATCTCTTGTCCAAAAGACACACATATCACATGACCACTTGCTGGAAATGAGCGATGGATTGATTAAATCTAAATCGCGGAGGAGTTTTCTTCAACTTGACCTTGCGGCAACACAGCAACTTGATAGATGCCTCTTCCAAAGAAATTACGGCGGGAACCCAAATCGTTCCATCTTCCAAACGGATGTGGAACGAAAGGGGTTGAGTAGAACACGACCCACCTCCGTTTTTCAATCCCCCCCCCCCCCTGTTAGGCCTGCCTATTTCGGATATTTTCTTAATACAGCGCAATTGGATAATTAGTCTCTCTCCTTAATCTGGTAACTGTGTATTTAATGATCCGTCGAACAAACAGATTAATATCTGGAGAGATAAAGGGTATTCTAGAGTAGTGCATGTAGCGAATACTAAATCCGAGATGTCTGGGGACTTTGTAAATGGCTTGCTGACTGTCCGCCCCCTTGTCATCGAGGTTCATGGAACAAAGTCACGCCAATTTAATATCTTTCCTTTCTGTAGCGATGTAGCTGGCTGAATTATGCTTTCATTAACCCTGATGGGTATTTTTTCAGGTCTTGATAATGCTTTAGGGATGGCGGTTGCATTTAACCTTTTGGCTTTTTAATAAGCTTGGTCTAATTTTTATTTACCTTCTTGTACCAGACCTGTAGGTCATAGGGTAATCAAGTTTAATGGGGGTTATTTGGTGTTTGTTTTGTTTGTGAAACATGTTAAGGTCTTTCTGTGTGATTAAGGGCTTGGAAAGTTTTAATTCTAGTAATTGTAGTTAATCGATGTTTTTGATTGGTTACTAAGAGTATCGGGATTGATGGCGGATATTCTATAATTTATTGGAATTAGCCTTTCATAGGACTATCACTTATTTTTGATTTGAATAAGTAACAAAAATTTGAACTGAAATCGTATTTGTGTAAATTATTTTGGAAAGTATTACGAAAATAATTAAATGGATTAAAGGATCACTGAAAAAGTTAAGAGTTTATTATTTTTAATTTTAAACCATAGGATATTTTAACCCTTTGGGTACATTTGACGAGTGAGACCTCGTCATCTGCTTACTTGGGCGAAGTTACGGTAGACGAGTCTGACTCGTCATCTGAATTTAAGAAGCAGGCGTTGATGTTTGCGACACCCCCGCCGTTAAATCCGTCCCATGGGCATAAAAATCTTCAAATAATTCAGTACTCAAAGGGTTAAATATCAATTGTACTAAAATATCGAACTATCTATATTGTGGTTGATCTATTAAAGTGGTATTGATGTTTAGATGAAGTTTTATTGAAGTTACCCAAATTTTATATTGGATGTCATCGACATTTCAGATTTGCTATTATCGAAACATCGACGTGTGAAACTAATATAGCTACCTATATCATCCATAATATTGCAATAATTATCTCTACGTCACTATGAAAGGAAGTTATATACTAAAACACAGAATACTCGAGGTAAAGATTAAGTTCTCCTAAAATTTAAAAATACTTCTCCTAATCGAATTTTGTGTCAAAACATTGAATTTTTTAAAAATCAAAAATCGTTTTTGATTTAATTCGATACTATTTTGTTTTAAAACACACGTTATCCTTTTTCTATATCTTAGTAGTAGCTACTTAATAGGGAATTAGTTCTGATTCGCTTAACAAAGCAGCTACTGTCTTTGTGGGAATCAGTGAAATATATCATTCGAAATACCTTTAGCCGTATTATATGACATTAACATGAGTAATATTAGTTTAAATGAAGATAAGAAAGTTTGTTTCCGAAATTTTTGTTTTCTCCTTTGAGTTTTATTGATGTTACTTTGAAAGTGAAAAAAAAACCCAATTTAATTTGAAAGCTGAATGAATTATATTCATTGTTTTTATTAATTGTAATACTTCCCAACTTTCTTAAATGTCATTAAAATAATGTTATTTCGAAAAGGATTGTTTTTTACACACTAGCGCTTTATTAGTTAATCTTATGGTTGGTCGAGAAACGTCGCGCAAGAGCTACATAATGGGATATTGGTGGCGGTATGATATTTACATAGAATTAAATATCCTGGAATGCTACCTCGAAGTTTTTTTATCACAGCTAATTATGAGGAAAACAACATCTGAGCTGTCCAATCAACAAACTTTCACACCATAACCACGCTGTTAAAAATAGGTGCTCAAAAATAAGTAAAATTTACTCCTTTTTGATTACATTCGATGCCTATCCTAGCTCCGAATACATAAGTTTCATTTTTTAAAAAGACATGTACTCAAAAATGAGTACAATGAATAAAAATGAATAAAAAAAGCAGTTTCTTGCCTACATAGGCTGCCTTCATAAATCACTTTTAATAAATATCAACAATTACAACCTCGATTTATTGGGAATCGAACCCAGATTCTCATGACCGCAGTTCAGTGCCTTCTCCGTTAAGCTATCAAGGCATCGCAAGCGCGAAGAAATTATAAAGACAAGTAACTTTTAAAAGATGTGCCGAAAAAAGAGAAGATAATTGAATTGTAATAACTCATTTTCCATTTAAAGCAATCGACATAAAACCAAAGAGTATAAATATGAATGAGAGCGCTCTCCATGTCAGGTTCTAGCAAAACCACACTGTCAACACTGATAAGAAACGGTGTTCATCACGTGGTTTCGACGATGCGCACGCGTAAATCGGCATTTTTATTCCTCTATTTGTATCGTTACTCTATTCATAAAACAATGTGGAAAACTATCTTCTGAACAACTATTTTAAGTTTGTCATGTTGCTTTGTTAAGATAGCTGGAACAGAGGCTGAACTTAGCAATTTTAAATCACACTGATCATTTTTGCGAAACTACTATTACTTAAATTTGTGTACGTCATCGCTCAGTTACGTTGAAATTGTACTAAAAGAAAAACGAATATGTTTAGGTACTCATTTTTAAGTACCTCATTTTTTACAGTGCAGCGTGAGGACATTAAGTACGAGGCAATATTTCCGTATTTTTCCTTCGAGACAGATCCCGAACTGTCGCTAATAGTTTATAATAATAGTTAATAGATTAATCGCTTTTCCAGTGCGACGTTCAATCAACCAAGCAACTAAACACGAGGTTACAAATTATTTTTTCACAAGAATACAAATTATTTTTAGAGCAAGAAAAAAATCGAACATCTCCGAATATTTTCGTCCTGTACCTAGTTAATTGTACGCACAAATATAAAAACGTCAAGGTAATTTAAAAATAAAGATTAATTATTTTTCCGGAATTCAAATTACTAAAATGTATGTAATCAATTCGTATCTAATCACTTTAAAGTGGACTATCGGCATCGAGAATCAACTAGCAACAATTTATGAAAGGTATTTTGATTGAAGCAGATTAATGGATCGATTGTTTTACTAGAACTCCATTGCTGGTGCGTGATAAGTTTATGTTAAAGCGAACCCTTGGAATGGGTGGTGCGCGGATAAATATTTTTATGGATAAGAAAAGCTACCAACCGTGAAGAAAATGAGTTATAAATAATAATAAAAAAATTTCTGATGGAAAAAAAAATCTGTATTAATCTGAAATACAAGGGTGGTCAGATGGGATGTTTAACTGCTTATAATAAAAACCATTTTTTTTATATATTCACTGTAAAAAAGGTTCTTAAAAATGAGTACCTGAACCTACTCTTTTTTTAGTACAATTGCATCGAAAATGAGCGACGACGTACTCGAATTTAAGCAACCGTCAAAAATGAGTAGTGTGATTTAATATTGCTAATATCAGCTTCTGCTCAAGCCATCTTAACAAACCGACCTGAGAAACTTAAAATAGTCATTAAGAAGATGATTTTCCACATTATTTGATGTCGATTGCTTAAATGGAAATTGTGTTATTACAATTCAATTATCTTATTTCCTATTCTTTTAGCACACCTTTTTAAAAAAAATTCTGTTTACAACTTCTTCCCGTCGCCCTGGTAGTACAACGGATAAGAAAATTGACAGCGGTGCCTGAGGATCTGTGTTCGATTCCCGATAAGTCTTGGTTATAATTGTCGATATCTATTGAAAGTGATTTTATGAAGGTAGTCTGCACTTTTTATTAATTTTTACTCATTGTACTCATTTTTGATTTCATATCTATTTCAAAAATGAAACTTACGTATTCGGAGCTATGATAAGCATCGAATGTAATCAAAAATGAGTACATTTTACTATTTTAGGTACCTATTTTTAACAGTGTTTCAACTGCTGGTTTGTTGCCGCTAAAAATACGCGACTTGTTTAAAATATAAGCGAAGCAGTTGGATAAAAATAATGTTTCATTATGCCAATAAAGCTAAATATGATATAAAGCTAAACAATGACAATCGAACAACTGTCTATGGTCGTTCATAATAATTATCCTGTATCGGGAAACACAAAATTTGCTTTTATATCTAATGTAATATAATGCTTATTAAAAACAATATCATTCACCTATAAAGAAAGTTTCAAAATGAGAATTTTGCTTATTTTTATTTTTTCTCAAAGCAATCCTAATAATTTTGCGATCCGTTTTGTTTGATCTTGATAATTCTAGTTCTTATCTATTTTGACTACATTTGTCCCAGAAGGAATTTAATAGCTTACATCAATATGATACAATATATCACAATATGATATCAATATGATACAATATATCACAATATGACATCAATATGATACAATATATCACAATATGATACAATATATCACAATATGACATCAATATGATACAATATATCACAATATATCACAATATGACATCAATATGATATAATATATCACAATATAACATCAATATAATACAATATATCACAATATGATATAATATATCACAATATGACATCAATATGATACAATATATCACAATATGACATCAATATTATACTTCAGATATCTGTAAAAAATATACGAACAACTGATCGTTTTACCATTCAATGTCAACTACCTTTACACGCTTAAGAAATAATTTTAACTTTTTTTTCTCCCCTGATCCGGCCATTGATGGCATCACCCCTACCTATGGGTTAAGGACAGATCTTAAAAACAATCTCAAAAACATTTTCAGCGCACAATACCGTCACATAAACTTATACGTAAACATTTTAATAAACCATTTGGCATTTAACAGATTATATAACACTATCAGATGCGTTAATGATACATTTTTTAATTAAAAAAAAATGACTTGCTACATAGCACAATATTTTATTATTTGCCATTCAAAACTTTGCTTCAGGAAGTTATCTTTGATAACAGAACAACAACATTCAATTTGATCTGTGCGCCGTTTTCTTTAGAAATAATGTATCGATTTAAATAATTGGGTATTTGTATGGTATTCTTGCGTTGTTTTAAATATAGTGTGGGTTTTTAATTCTGAGATTGAATTTGAAATATATAGCTTAAATGGAGGGATAAGAGTGCACTGTTAAAAATAGGCACTCAAAATAAGTAAAATTTACTCATTTTTGAATACATTGGATGCTTATCATGGCTACGAATATATAAGTCTCAATTTTGAAAAAGACATGTACCCAAAAATTAAAAAATGATTAGATGCTCACCTATATAGACTGCCTTTATAAATCACTTTCAATAAATATCGACAATGACAACCAAGACTTACCGGGAATCGAATCCAGATCCTCAGGCAACACAGTTCAGAGCTTTATCCGTTAAACTACCAGAGCGACATTAAGAAGATTTAAACAAAAAAAATGTTGAAAAAGGTGTTCCGAAAGAATGAGAAGTAAGATAATTGAGTTGTAATAACTCAGTTTCTATTTAAGCAATCGATATCGAATAATGTGGAAAACCATCTTCTGAAGAACTATTTTAAGTTTGTAAAGTTTTATTAAGATCCCTTGAACAGAAGCTGATATTAGCAATATTAAATCACATTGCTAATTTTTGAGATAGTACGGTTGCTTAAATTTGATTATATCAGCGGTCATTTACGATACAACTGTACTCAAAGTAAAATGAGTATTTTTAGTACTTATTTTAAGTACTTTTTTTACAGTGTGTTTTACACTTTCTACAATCTCCGACAACTTCTACGCAAATTCTAACAATCAATCGTCAAAACTCTTAAACAATACATTACCACATTAATTTTTCAGAATTCATTAGAGCTACTTACAAGCAATACTTAAAAAAAAAAATCAAAAATTTGCAGCTCATCTATACTTTAAAAAAAAGGTACTTAAAAATTAGTACCTGAACCTACTAGTTGTTCTTTAAGTATAATAGTATAATATTATCGTAAATGAGCGATGACGTACTTAAATTTAAGTAACCCTACGTTATCAAAAAATGCGGAATGTGATTTAATATTGCTAATATTCTCATGTCTTCAAGCGATCTTAAGCGACCTGACAAACATAAAATAGTTGTTCAGAAGGTGGTTTTCCACATTATTTGATGTCGATGCTCAAATGGAAACTGAGTTATTACAATTCGATTATCTTACTTACCACTATTTTGGCACACCTTTTTAACGTTACTTCTATTCCGAACTTTTTAGCGCCGGCGCCACCTTAATAGCTTGTTAGCACTGAACTGCGGTGATGAGTATCTGGGTTCGATTCCCGGATAAGTCTAGGTTGGAATTGTTGATATTTATTGAGAGTTATTTATGAAGGCAGCTTATGTAGGCAATCAACTGCTTTTTTATTCATTTTTATTCACTGAACTCATTTTTGAGTACATGTCTTTTTCAAAAATGAAACTTATGTATTCGGAGCTATGATAATCATCGAATGAACTCAAAAATGATTACATTTTACTTATTTTTGTACCTTTTTATAACAGTGTTTGTAATATAAATGCAGCAGTTTAACACAGTACAATTAATATGCATATTTAAGTCAAATTCACTGTATATATCGTTGACTTTCCTTACGAGTAAATATATGGCGTAAAAAGTTTAGTCAGGGTATTATTATATTTATTTTAGCCCCAATCTCCTCTCCCAAAATATTAAAAAAAAATCTTATTGGCTGTAGAAAATCCTAGCTTTCAGAATTTTTTGACACAATTATATTTCATACATCTGTCATCACATCCATAGTTAACTTCCTAAGATTTCATTAAAATGGCAATTTCTGGGTCTCATGTTTGGTTCTTATACTTGACTTCGGAACGAGAGGTCTGCGGTTCGAGACAGCTGGTCGATATTGAATTATTATATTATTTAAAATCGTTCTCATATTTGACGCAACAAAAAAAGACAAAATGAATGTCTTCAGTTTGAATTTAGTTTGGTTCCAGATAGGATTTACCTCTTGATTTGGTGAACATTTTGAATTGACACATATAAATAATTTATTCTTTGTATCTGTGAGGCCCCTGGTATCCTGGCGATGAGGACATGAGGAATCTACATTTGTAGGAATGCATATTGTGGTGGATTTACTGTGGTATGACCACGTAATTGACTGTTTTTTAACGAATTAACTCGCAGTTGGGTCTTCTCGGCCGAGTGGATAGAGCGTTGACTTCGGAACGAGAGGTCCGCGGTTCGAGTCAGCTGGTCGATATCGAAAGGCAAAAGCAATGCTTTTATAAATAAAAGTAAAACTAATTTATGATAGAAGTGTAACCATTTTGCGACACTCCAAAATAATTCTTTTCAAAACGATCTTGCATTATTTTTCAAAGCAGCAGCGTCTTTGTGTTTCTTGGTGAGTTTCACCATTGCTATCTTAAAACATTTGAAAGCGTATTCGGCATCGCCTTTTAATATACAAATATTAAGTTATTTTACAAAACGTTTTTAATTACTAAATTTATTTACCATAAAAAATATTTTGAAAGTAAAAGTAGTGTATTCGGTTATCACATAACAGTTATTTATATATTTTAATTTTTTAACAACATTTATAATATATTTTTATAGTTACTTTGTTTATATGTTAAATAGTTAGTATTTGATTTTAATTAACAACTGTTTTTAGTTAGCAAGTATTAAAATAGTCTACAAAATATTTTTAATCATTACATTTATTTATCTCTAAAACCGTTTGAAAATAAAAATAGCTCTTTCGGTTATTAAATAAAAAGGTAGGGTAAGGTGGGAGGAAACGGATCTTAAACTCGATTTTCAACGCTCAAAGACCAATATATATATATATGAATATAGAAACGCGTTAACGCGTTATTAGAATAAAATTTCAAGTCAAATTGGTAATTTGATTAAAATAAAATAGAATGAACTAGAATCTTCAACTTTTCAAGGTATATGACTGTTAGCCGAATGTTTTATAACAACCTATTCTATAAAAAAGTTGTAATGCGCCATTTTGAAAAAGAAAATCTCCTTTTTTTTTATTAATCAATATATTTGAAAATTAACATCTGCTATTTTAACTTGTTTTATTTTTATTCAGAGATCAATCATGTAGTTCCGTTATTTTTAATTTGTTCCACAGACGATTTATTTAAATTCATTTTAAACATTCCGTTTAACTTATTAATAAAACAAGCAAAATCGTCCATTTTTTAATCGAAGTATATTCTTTTGTTGACAGTTTATTTGGAAAAACACAGGCATGTTATTTCATTATATTAACACATAAACAATGTTAAATATATTGCAGTTAGTTCTGGTCATTTATAAGCTACGAAATTCATATTTTAGTAGAATGCAGTGGCGGCCCGTGGTCTAAAATGTTAGTGCAGCCGAAATCATGTGAATCCCCCCCCCCCCCCCTACCTATTTTCCAAAAACCTTACATGAACGGAAATTCTTTATTATTCACTACTCAAATCAAGTTTCCTTTCAATTTTTAAGAAATGATAACATGCGAAAAAAATAGAAAACACTTACTTATTTTTGGAAAATTAAAGCAATTCTGCTTTCTTTTAAACATGCGAATCGGTCAATTTTAATATTAACTTACATAACGAAACAACAGCAGGACCATGTCCTGAAACAACAGCACACAGTAAATGTATCACGAAAACCATTTCCGTTTGGATATAATCTCGTAAGTTCTCGTTTCAGCCATTAGCCAATCAGCATATCGAACCTCAAGTGCAGCTAAAACAAGAAAACTCATTTCGGCTGTACCTTCTCACAAAATGCGTGCATTAGCATGGGGGGAATCTCCATACTACGTAGCGGTTGCCATGGCAACGATGCAGCCGATTTCGAATTTCGCTTTTTGGCTGCAGTTTGATTGAATGGAGTTTTTTCCCCTCCTGAATTGTGCATTACGGTAACATGCGTGCTATTTATCGGAGATTTTGTTTACTACCGTAGAAATTTCATTTTCAATTCTAATCTTCATTTAAGAAAATGAGTAAAATATCTTATTTTAGTTTTAAAATACACTAATGAATTTAGGTGCAGCCCGGCTGTACTTGCTGTAGTGGGCGAGCCGCCACTGGTAGAATGATTGAACTTTTGAGGAGATGATTACATTTTGACGAATTTCCTATTCTTTAACATTAATAATTCGAAAACCAAATTTTCCTACTTTGCAAAACATTGAAAAATAACCCAAATAAATTAGAATGTTTTTAATTTTTTCTTTAGAATGTATTAAAAAAGATTATATTCTATATAAATCCCAGTAATATACGTAAATAATTCGACATTTCTAGTATATACATAGAAATCGACAATCGGACTTGAATGAAAGCACCCAGAATTTTTTTTTCTAAAATGTACTTCATTAACGACGTAAATTAACAGGAAAAAAGGAGCGAGATGAAAATATAAGTTTAACATTGTATAGTTCAATATTTAATTTAAAAGACCCATTTTACCCCAGGGCTTATTTGTCCCCACCTTACCAATGAAATTATTTTGGAAATACGGAATTTGTATTCAGGAGGCTTGAGAATGTAGCATTTCATATGAATGTTTAAAGTATAGATTATATAGAGATTTTTGAAAAGAGGAAAAATAAGTTTAGTTTTTTTCGGAATTTGTCTTGATGTAGAGTAGAATTTTATTAATATTATTTATTATTAGAAGTTAATTTATATTATTTATTATTAGAAGTTAATTAATATTATTTATTATTACAAGTTAATTAATATTATTATTAATATAATTTATATTTAAAAAACTCTTAATTATGCTTTAAGAATTATGTAGGAAATTAAAAAAAGAATGTTTACGCAATAACATAGAATTTGTGAAAACTACTGTCCGATAGAAAAAGTCAATAAGCTTACATTCAAATGGTAAAACGGTGTTTCTTAAATAAATTCTTTCATATTGTTCTCTTAAAGTACATATTTTTTATAAGACAATTGAGATTAAAAAAAAACTTTATTAGTCTACTTAGTAATTGAACAATATTCTGTTTTTGCAATAATTAGTTGTTTAGTATTTTATTGTTTTTATGGAATTTAAGAATTTCTAATTCTATTGAAATTTATGGAATTTATTTTAATAAAGTTTTGAATTAAACAACATAACATTACTTTAAAAAAACAACAACATTTATAATTATGTTGAATAAAATCAAATATATTATTGTATTTCATGAAAGTGCCAGTTTTAAACAAAAATTTGGAATGGAATATACAAATGGAGCAGGAAGAAAAATAGTATGAAAACATTGGGATAATTTTTGGAGCATCATATTGAAATAATATACTTCTACTTGCAAACTCAAATTAAAGTTTGGAATAAAAAATGATAAAGATAATGGTATTTTTAATAATTTTAATTGTAAACTTTTATTCTATAAAATTATATTTTTGCAAATAGTTGATGTTATCCATATTGATTGAAATTTTTTCAAATAGATTTAAAGTATTTTTACACTTTGTGCAATTTTTTTTTGTATGCAATGTGTTGTAAACAAAAATAACATTCTATAAAACACAATTTTTTAAAATTTATATTATCTTTTCTAAAAGAAGATTTTTTAAAACTTTTTATCTTTGTGTAATCATAATAAAATAAAAAATACAATTTTGAAAATACAGAACAATGAACAAACAAAAAATAAATACCTGCTGCAGACACTTTGTAAGCATTTCCAAGCCCCAGCATAGGGCGCATCAGCAGGAGAAGCAAGACCAGTTGACATTCCGTCGCCATGGTTACCAAGCTATCACAGATCTGAACGTTCCGACGACCGGTCCTGTTCTGAGAGAGAACGAAACCCTTCCACAATATTTCCGATCGTTTGCTCCAATGATTCGCATGTGACGTAACACCGGCGCACCCCTCTCTCTCCACTTTCACTTTTTGCCAAACGATTATTTATTTTTCTTTACTTCTTCACTCGGACAATTTTGCTGTTGTTGCTTTCTTTCTTATTACGAATTCTAGGCATTTCGTTAGCCGGTTTTCGGTCCTGTGACGTCACGATTTTTCATTTATTTATTCCGAGCTCGAGGGGCGGTATATACGAGTGAGTGCTTTTTCATTGTTCGATTTTGGTATTCTAAACAGCGAAGTTATTTGAAAGAATTCCATGTGTTTTAGCATTTCACCCCTATCTATTTAAATGCTCTTCGTCGCCTCGGGCTGTGCACAATTACGTATCGAGCTTCCATAGGGAGTATGTTCGTGAGGAACGAATAAAAAATAAACGAAAGTAAAATGAAAGTGAATTCGGCCGCCTTGAATACGAAACTCACATAAAGTTTTATTTATGGGAGTGCGAATAGCTTTTCCGGGTTCACGAAGATGAAAACATACATAAATACATAAATGAAGTTATATGTATCTGCAGGACATAGGATTTCAAGCCCCATAGGATTTCGAAATAAAATTACCTACCAAAATATTCCTAATAAGATCTTTGACACAATTTTTTTTCACACAATAAAAGAAAATTATGTTAATTATAATTTTAAATACTAACAAAATTGTTAATTTCTTAAAAGATTTATGCCAGTAACTAGGTAATTAACAAATTAATGCTAATTACTAATTAGCATAACTGCTGATTTGCGTAAATTTTTTTATATTGGTAAATATTCTGGGCATAGAAGTAGTTGAACCTTCCTCCCTCCCCCCCCATTATTTTTTTTTTTAATATCTACGCCACTGCTGCAGGACAGTTAGATATCTAATGGAATAGATACTTTTTAGTTTGATTTCTTTAAAAATGTAATAGCTTTTTTAAGCAAAACAATTTTCGTAGTAAATTTTTTTTTTAAATTGATTTATTAATGATATATTAAAAAAAAGTTTGCATATTCTCGGAAAATATTTTGATACATATTCTTTGTCAACTTATTCGAAATTATTGCATAGTATAACATTCCACGTAACATGGGTGTCTGTAAAAAGTTGTAATAACGTTGCATTTTTGTAAAGCATTGAAGTCGTTAAGCTAATTGAATTTCAAAAACAATTATTTTATTCTAATTGAATGTACTAAAATAAATTTGAAACCAATAAACTGTTCCAAACAATTTTTTTTGACAAATGATGATATATATATATATATATATATATATATATATATATATATATATATATATATATATATATATATATATATATATATATATATACTGTAAAACAATAAAATATATTAAATTAGAAAAACACTTTAGTTAAATTAAAATAAAAAATATGGCAAATGTGAAAAAACCAAAGTAATAAAACTAAAATATGAATTATTTAAGTAAAAATTATACTAATAAATATTTATTAAAAGGTGAAAGACATAATCAAAACGGTACTTCATCAGGGGAGGGGGTAGGACCGCATTGAAAAGTCAAATAGAGCTCTTTCTGTATCAGCAATGTTAAAAAACAAATTGCCAATCCAACCCCAAGAGCTCTAAATACTTCTTTAAGTAATTTAAAAGTTACTAAATATATACAAGAATATATACAAACTAAACTTTTACTTAAATAATTCATATTTTAGTTTTATTATTTTGTTTTTTTCACATTTGCCATATTTTTTATTTTAATTTAACTAAAGTGTTTTTCTAATTTAATATATTTTATTGTTTTACAGTATATTTTTATCATTATGCTTCATGCAACTCTAGCGCTGATTCATATTTGATTTTCTATGCATTTTTATTAAATTATATAATTTTGTTTATTATTATCCATTGTTTTCTACTATGTTTTTGTTGTATATATATATATATATATATATATATATATATATATATATTTCGATATATACATATATTTCTATATATATGTATAAATAAATAAAACATTTTCTATGTCGTGCATAACGTCCATTGGTATTTTCAGTGTGCACATCACTGAGCTATAATAATCACTGGAGGGAATACTAAGCGTGCATGACCACTTTTTTGAGCCAAGGTAGAAAAATATAGTCCTTTCGCATTGTGTGTGATGTTTGGATGAAGTGCATACATCCTAGTTTTAAAACCACATTTCTGGCTTTTAAAAATACATTATATGTTACACATTTAATGTTTTTTCTCACACTTGCTTTCTTATTTACAAGAAAAAGAAGACAAACATATTAATTAATTAACCAAATACTCAAGACCGACGCAACCTGTGCAATAGCCAAGGTAGAATGTTTTCTTAACCTTCTTTTCCAAATAGTATTAATCTGCGAGGCACAGTAAAGTACACTGTCTTCCAATGGGAGTCCTCACTCCAGTGTTTATATACTTTTTAGTTCAGTGGTCCACATAGAAAATTATAGCTCTGTAAAATTACAAATTATAGATTTTATTGAGTTATACAAAATAATAACCTTCTGGTTGAAGGTTTTTGCAGATTTAACATTTAATTTTTTATAAAATCTATTGCATTTCTATTTGTATTCTAATCTATTTTTATGTGTTTTACTACTTCCCTTTTATTTCCGACGGATGTAATTTCTATCCGGTTTCGAGTGTCAACCTTCGATGTGACTGCAATGTTTCCCTTCATTTATTCTAAATATGGCGTCTTTCAAATTTCAACAGGAGTAATTAGGGGAATTGTTTCCACAACAATTCCCCTAATTTTTTGCCATGCTCTTGACTCTTGACTTACAATCCCCCCCACTGCCTTGAACCACCCGTAGAAAAATATTGCCACATTAAAATGTAGTAATTGACTTATGATCATCTCACGTGACAGCAAGGTTAAAGGTTATGTCAAAGTAAATATGCGAAAGGGGGCTAATCTTGTACTTTCTTCAAGGAATAACTCGAAAAAAGCTATGACAGTTTTCATGAGTTCAAACTTCATTTAAGTATTTATAGGCGTTCTTAACATTGAAAACTGTAAAATCTACGAAAAAATCCCACTAGAATATCATTGGAAATAAAAGTGGACTCACTTCTGTGTAAACTTAACTTTTTGACGTGAAAAGTCTTTAAACTTAGTTGCATGGGATATCAGGATAGGTACACTATGTTATGCTTTTAGGGTGATTCATTCCGACACTATAACTCCGTAAAAATAACCCCGATTGACATAAATGCGGTCTCGATTGATGTGTAAAATCTAGAAATAAAGAAAATCACGCATGGAGCTTGGATTAGGCAGCGGCCCCAGATGGAAGAGATAGTTTATCTTCCAACTGTTGGAGAAGATTTTGTTGGCGGCCAATTGAAGACGTGGGTTCAAGAACAAGACAGCTCCAGTTTTTAAAATTGTTCAGAAAGGACGCAAAACATTTCTTTGATTGTATAATACAAAACTAGAGCTCCTTTTCCTTTATATCTCCATAGCCCATGCTTAGAGCTGTCTGGTTCTTGCACCAATCGATAGAGGATTTATTCTGTATGGAAATAAGTGAAAAAATGTAAATCAGAAAAAAGTGGAGCTGCCTTGTTCTTGAACCAACTTCTTCAATTCTTATTTCTATAATCTGCTAAGAGGACGTTTCATGTAAAAAGCTTCTTGCCGTTCTCCGACACAGCCCTACCATATTTTTTTTTGCCATAAATAAATAAAAACTAAGGGAAAATCGAGGCATTTCTGAAACAATATCTGGTTGGTGCAAATGTATATCTGTGAAAATAAAAAGGTATTTAAAAAAAAAGAATATCTCTCGAAAACTTTTAAGATAGTGTGAGGGATAACAGCAGAGCCTACTTTTCCATGACTAATGGCCGACATATTCCTGCCCAGATTCCTGTATAACAAAATCCGGCATTCCAGTTGGTTGGACATCCTACACGAATCACACTTGCCATTTCCTCACTTACACGTCTCCCCACACGAACACAAGCACCCAAGCCTCGCATTACGAGGGAAATTAGACACCCGAAAAACACGCGAGTAAATGTTGTTTACACATATTTTATTTTGAGCCGTTTGGTGTGTTGATTATAAATATGTTTGAATTTCATTCAGCTATCAATTGGCTAGTTAATAAAATCGAATCGGGACCTAAATATGTGTTTGTGGGTAACTTTAAAAAGAAGATAATACTTGTTAACCCTTTGCACTCCGCTGCCACCTCTCAGGCGCCAACAGAACGACCAGTTCTTTGGTCCCTGTTCTTTAAAATAAACAAGAACAACATGATCTTGCGTTTTAAAAAAAAACATGATATTTTTTCAATTTGTTGTCTTGCAGATCCAAAATAGATTATACTTTTGTTTTCCTCTATGAGCAAAAAAAAAAAAAAAATATGGGAAAAAAAACATAAAGCGGAATAACTGTTCCGTAAAAAGAACGCAAAACGAAAAGTGTTCTTGGAGTGCAAAGGGTTAAACCTCTGAGCGGAGAGTAGATAATTTCAAAATGTTAAAATTGTTTTGACTGTAAGAGATAGATAATAGTTCATATTTCCTAAATATGCACTTTATATACAGGAAAAATTGGAAGATATTATTAAACATCCATTTTTTTTTATATTTAGACTTATCAGGCGTCTGAGTTTTACGGGGTTAGTTCTGGATTCAGGAACATAATATTTAGTTGATTTGTATTTCCAGCGAATTGATATGTATATGTTAAAAACGAAAAAGCTTGTGTACCTTCTTTATGTTGGCGAATTTCGTTTTATTCTACAAATATATTTATTTTACTAATTTCGCTTATAATAATATCTGAATTAATTTTCTTAATATGTCTTTTTCCAATGCCATCAACATAAAAGCTTCCAAGGGAATAGGCAGATTGCGTCCGAAGTAGGGTTGTCATATTCTCAAAGAAGAGCAGCTTTTTTATCATTCTAAATTAGGGTTGCTGGGACGCAATCTACATTTGGAGGCTTCCAAATGGTCTTGGGACAGAATGCTACGTAATCGATTTAAAATTATAAAAGGATTGTTCACCGGAAATTTGTGTCATTGAAAATATGAGCATGCAAGTGTTATGTTCGGATAACAATTTTTATATAAATTATACTTTTTTTAACACTTGGGACAGTTATTGTATATTTTTTCGTTTACACACAATATCGCAGCGTCCCTATGTGTCTGGCTGAACCCAGCCTGGTGATCGCACAGGGCCGGTCCTACGTTCAGTCCGTCCTTGGCTATATGTTTTAGTCTGGATAATATCATAATACAAGTGTTTATTTTTAAACTCTACTGGGGCGTTTCAATAGTTCGAGAATTTTTCATCATTTTTAATTGTATATGGTTACAATACAAGTTTGTGAGGAAGTGAAACACATACAAGAGATATTTCCTTCTCTATTATAGCCCAATATGGTCGCCTAGCCTCCCTATAGCACGCCACCATTGTGAATGGTTCCAAGTGCGTAGTCAACATAGTTTATTGTTATGAATATCCTCAAAAATATTCATGTTGCTTGAATGCAAATCATCATTTTTAGTTCCATTTGCGTGACGCAAAGGGGAATTCACATGTTTAATGGCTGCTTGCATAATCGTCGATAGGATATATGATTGGGGGAGGGAGACTCCTTGAAATGACCAAGTAGAGTATAGGTTTTTACCAGCTATTTTAGAGTCAAATCACAAACTTTTTTTAGTCTGGTAATTTATAATTTTTTTTCCCCAATTGGATTGGAAAACATAATTTTAGATCCGATCAAACATTTATTAAAAATTTTTCAGTTTTTTACAATGATTTCTCCAACAATTTTCATGCCTACGCGGGCCGTAAGAAAGTTGGTAAATTCCTATAGACTTGGAAAAATCGCAAACCTAGTTGGCAAAATAGAGAAACATTTTTTTTTTTTTAAAAAAGTGAAACTTTTTAGTTTCATTTAAAAAAAAAAAATCCAAACATTTAACAAGTTTGCCAACTAGATGGGAAATTGTCAACCCGACCAGAAGAAAAACTTATTAATATATTTTAGTTAATATAATGTTTCCCCCAAAATATTACTTGCTTACGTGGGCCGTAATGAATGTTGATAAAGGACCTCAGTTAGATCAAGGACCCCGTACTGTAGTAATGATGTTTTTAATGTAGGTAAATATAGCTTTTAACGTTTTTTGATAGCCATGTATGTTAAATTCAAAAATTTGTAGTGATATTAAAAAAACAATTAAATCGTTAATTTAGAATAAAATTATACACTGAATGGCTAAAATATAATGAGCACGTTTTAAGTAATTGAGTTCAGATTAAGTAATCGAACCCAGACCCTCAGGCACCGCAATCCAGTGCCTTATCCGTTAAACTACCAGGGCAACTTGAAGAAGTTATAAACAGAAGAAACGTTAAAAAGGTGGTCCAAAAGAATGGGAAGTAAAAAAATTTAGTTATAATAACTCAGTTTACATTTAAGCAATCGGCATCAAATAATGTGGAAAACCATCTTTTGAACAACTATTTTAAGTTTGTAAGGCGCTTTGTTAAGAAGGCTTGAACAGAAGCTGAGATTAGCAATATTAAATCACACTGCTTATTTTTGAGAAAGTACGGTTACTTAAATTTGAGTACGTCATCGCTCATTTACGATAAAATTGTACTAAAAAAAACGCGTAGTTTTATACGTTCTTTTTTTAAGTACCTTTTTTTTTTACAGTGTGGTTATAATATTTTAACCACTCAGTGTATATTTAGAATTTCACTTTCACACTAGCAACCTCAGTACCACGTAGATATCTTTGAGATCCAATCCGACACCTTTAAATATTTACTATCACCTTTAAATAATGCACAATCAATAAGAAACTGGAACTTGTTAACATGGTGCAAGGCATTCAAGTTAAGGTGCATAGAACATACATTCTGAAAGTAATTGTGGTTATAAAATTGGATGTATGCATCTTTTGATGAGTTTAACAATACCACGAAAATTTGAGGTGCTAAATAAAATATACAGATTTTCTCACACTTTCATAGGAATCGAGATCTTTTATCCAATTTCTTTTTATTGCAATTTTTTACTGCTTCTAACACCAAACAGTGCGTGTAGAATTCTTTAGTTCTTAAATGATCTTAAGTCTTCGGCAAACGTCGATGCATGCTAAGTTTCTGCGGAGAAATTTTTAATTCGTGCAGTAAACAATAAAGTTTTACGAGAGAACTTTGTATAAACATTTAGAAATCTGCTATTAGCCGCTAGTACTCGACCAGATGAGGGCGTGAGTCTTTTTTTAAAAAAATGAAATCCTTATGTAAAATGTTCTTTTTTTTGCTTTTATTTTCCTGTTCTTTTAAACGGCTATACTATTTTTAATTTGTTCTCGAAAATCTATTTAGTATCGGGGTGAACAGGCACGTAGGTAAGGGGGTGGTTCAGGGGGTTCAAACACCTCCCAATCAAAGTCAAGAGGGGGAAATATCAAGTTACTGTAAAAATCATAAAAATACTTTAAAAAAGTAGAATTTTTTTAATTTTTCGCATAATACTTCTTGTTGGGTTGCATGAAGGAAAACTTGGGTCCTAACTCAAACAATAGTTTTCAAAAGGCTTCAGAAATATGCTTTGAGATCATTTTTATCTCAAACTAGTATGGCGCACCTAACATGGCATCATCGTATTTTTTTGGGGGGGCATATGGATTTCGGCGACAAAGGGTAAAGATCGTCAAAGGGGCCGTATAAACAAGATGCTCCAAAACCATATTTTATTTAAAACAAGGATTCTCTAAATTTATTTTATAATTTTTATATTTAATAATTTTAAAAATAGGCAATGACTGATATCGGAAACCATTTCACGAAAAAAAATACTGCCGTTTCGATATTATTCGGGGGGCTAATAATTTGGAAACCTTAAAAGTTGGGAATGTTTAGTTTTAAAAATCCCTGAGTGGGGAGAATTTATGCACGAAGAAAATAAATATTATTAGCAAATGAAAGGGATGGAAGATTAAAAATTGCCCAACTTGTAAGATTAAAATTAAATTAAATCTCTGAACGGATACTGTATTGGAACATTCGTGCAATAAATTATTACTTTTGAGATAACTGTATATTACCTAATCCAGCGATTCTCAACCTGTGGGGCGCGCCCCCCTAGGGGGGCGCGAGTACACTAGAAGGGGGGCGCGAGAATATCCAAGAGAAAATATTATTTAAAAAAATTGATTAACTGACTCCTGCGCATGCTCGAGACAGTGGCGTACGCAGCCCCCCCCCCCCCCACCCCCCAAAAAAAAGTTTAGAAAAAATACAAACGTTTTTTTTTATTTAAAAGTGTGTGTGTGGGGGGGGGGGGGGGGGGGTCTCGTATCATCTTTTCCCAACAGGCAGACAGCTAACCGCCATTTAGACGCCTTCCCATATCCGTCATTACAAAATATTCATCCTTTGACAGGAAATAAAAAGAAAATGTAAAATAAACAAAAAGCAAAAGTGTTTCGATTTTAGAGGCGGGAACAATTTTGGCGCCTATATGTCTATGTTGAAAATTTAATAAGTCAATACGAAATATTTTTTTTAAATGGTAAATAAAATGTCGCATTTTTTTTTTTTGGTTTAGAATATTTTGTTTCAAAAAATTTGTCGCCGGTCATTTAGAATATATCTTGTAAGTCTTGTAGTGTAGAAGTAAAGGATGACTAAAATAGTCAGGTCAAAAATAAAGGTCAAATGAAAAGATGTTATGAACAGTTTCTACTTTTTGTACTCCTGAAAATTGGACTTTAGTTTTTGAGGACTTTTATTTGTTTGGTATTTCTGAAAGTTATGGTGCTTTGTTTTGCCTTAAAGCCAAAATGAAACATGTATCAGATGATTGTGTTAAATTATTTTCTAGAAGAAAGCTAAGACAATAACAATTAAGTTTAGTTGCTTTTTTTTCTTTTAAAAAAAGCGAAGGAAAAGACAACCCAACAATTAATCAGGAAAGGTGAGATTATTCCATATGTGTTTTTAAAAGACTTCATTCCTATTGTCAGTTCCCATGCATACTAATTTAGAAGAATTATAACATTTGTACTGCTTTTACTTTAAAATTCAATTGCTAAAATACAAATGACTTATATTTTGTGCAAACATATGCAATTTTTTGTAATGTATGTGAAAAACAATGGCAGATTCGTAAGTATGAAAATTAATTGGGCCCGAACGACAAGTAAACTCAAGCATAATAATCAATAGTTAATGTGAATAAAATATAGTATAAAATAATATTTTTTTCAAAATAAAAACCGGCTTTAAAAAAAGCTCTAAAACGTTTTTTTAAAAATAATTATTAATTTAAGGAACAAAAGTGGAATTTTTTTTTAAATATTTAAGTATTAATTTTATGGTCATTATCACTTTTTGAAATTGGCTCTAAAATTTAGGTGTGGTTTTTATTTTGTGAATTGGCACACATTTTTTAAAGAGTGGTAAAAAGTAAAAAATTAATTCTAAATGATTATTTTTTTTCCACTAGTCCCTAAATTAAAATTTTGTACTCTGTAGTATTTTATTTCTTAAAGTATATATATATATTTTTTAATCAATCAGCAAAAAAAACCTCTTCGAGCATGTTTGTTTACATAATGGTCTGAAGAGACTGTCATAGTCTGTTTTTTTTCCTCGAAAAACCATGGGTGATCTGATGGGACGTGTGTCTCCACTTTTTTTCTGCACACAACCAGTTTCCCTGAACGTTATCACCCACCAAAAAATAGATTTCCGGTCCGGGATATGTCCCAAAGGCTCAATATTGAAGCGATTTCGGAAAGCGCGCTGGGTTGAAACCACCGAACTTCCATTGGAAAAATAGGCCTCTACGGCAAATGCACGCTATTCGTTACTCCAACGTATGATGGCGTCTGAACCACAAAGTCAGAAAACTTTAAAATCTATTCGAGACCACGCCTACCTGCCTGGGGCTGCTGTAACCTTCAGAGCACTCACTTCAAAAAAAGAAGTTAACTTGCCGCACCCTGCGTATATATATATATATATATATATATATATATATATATATATATATATATATATACAGTCAAACCTCGGTATAACGAACCCGGGATATAACGATCTCTCGGTTGTAACGAACTTTTCAATTGGTCCCAACCGAACTCCTATGTCACTAATGTATTTTCAAATGCTTATAAAGATCTTCAAAAGTAAGAAATTCGGATGTAGCGAACTAAAATTCACACTTTTCCAGTTTAGTTTCAGGTTTTTCACAAAAATTTTACTCGCCCCGACCACATTCCTTGCCCTTTGTTCCTTTGACAGAAGCCAGGTTCCTCAAAGGTGACAATGGACTCCCCATGCTCAGCTCCTCCCCTTCCCCCGTTCAACTGTAATGCCTTTTCCATTGAGGATAAAGCGAAAATTATTAAGAGAATAGAAAACGGTGATTATCGTTTATCTACAGATATTGCATACGAAGGGGATGTTAGTTTAGGTCCTTCAATTTCTGATGCTGAGGGTAAAGGCAGCTGTGAACATTTTACATAATTTCTTTGCAACAGAAACTGTGGATATGAATGTAATGGACTCTTTTGATGCTTTCAACAAAAAATCAAAACTTCTTTTCATACTTTAGATAAATAAAGTTAAGTAGTAGTAAAATTAATTTAATTATTTTTTAAGAACAAATATTTCTTTTACTTTATTATTTCCCATTACTAATTGCAATTCACTGTTCAGTGTAAGTAATTTGTTTCGCACAAAACGTGTTAAAGAACTTTAGAAAGTTTTTATATCGTCAATATTTGAAAATTCGGATATAGTGAATCCTCGGCTATAGCGAACTTCTGATTCCGTTGAGGGTTCGTTATAACGTGGTTTGACTGTATATATATATATATATTACCGTGTAAAGTAATCTGACGATCAACCCAACCCCCCTATAAATTTCCTGTGTACGCCACTGGCTCGAGATGATATCGGTCGTGTGGATTCCCTTCCACAACCATTACTTATTTTTTTCTCTTTTGTTTAGTCATGCGGGGAGGGGGGCGATGAAAATTATGATTGAAAACTGGGCCGCGAATACTGAAAGGTTGAGAATCGCTGACCTAATCTATAAAAAATTTCGATAAGTTGAAACTGCGAATTTTTATCACTGTTGTGTTGGGAATTTCGATCGTTAAGTTTGGTTGGTTAATTGATGTCACACTAGAGCTGCATATTGGGCTATTGACGGCGATTCGGGGCCCGTCTCGAATATAAGATCTGGGAAGAATGCCTCATATTTTTGAACCATGGTCAGATAACGAGGACAACACCTGAGCTGGTACCCGACGCCATTAAGTTTGAAATTTCAAATCGTTAAGTTGAGCAATTTTTTGTTTCACCCCCCCCGCATTTTTTTTGTGACGTTACTGTCCACGGGACGCTGCGGATACGAATAGCGAAACCAATAAATTGTGGTTTCGAGAAATATGGGTTTAAAGTTTTTGTGTTTATGTCGCACTCAAGAAAAAGCTTTCTTTTATATATATATATATATATATATTTAAAGTTAAAAGAGCAAATTAAAAGCAAAACTACTATCATTTTCATAGATGTCTTAGAAGCCGAAAAATGACAGAACAAAAAAATGTCCTAATATTTAGTTTGCCCTTTGTATCACAACGCCTATAACATTATATATATGATAGTTTTGATTTTATTTCAAAGTAATATTGGCGATAAACCCGGTTCCCTTTTCATATATAATTTCAAATTTGGCGCTCTATTGGAACGCGACAGGACAAAAAAAACAAAGCCATTGCCAATTTTTATTATCCACAAGTTTAAATTCCAATATTTAAATAATACGATTCATATGCCTGCATTACCAAAATATCCACTTCTTCCTGGTCAGTCGTCGGCCAAAGTCGGATTGGCAGTCATCATCGGAAGTCACATTTCATGGCATTCGTTTATTAATTTATAAACGAATGCCAATTGTGACCTAGATCTATGACGTTTTTCGCAGTAATAACACAAAAACGACATATAGCATAGCAGGCTGCAATGACAGAATGCAATAAAACACTTTTTTTTTCAGATCAATGAGTGGTTTTCGAAGAAAGGAAAGTTTCGTGGTTGGTTGGCTGAAATGACGTCGCACTAGAGCTGCACAGTGGGCTTTTGGAGGCGGTTCCTATTTCGAAGGAAAGACCGGGGAACCATGCATCGTATCGTTGAACCATGGTTTCACTGAATAGAATATGTTCTTTGATGTTATTCTTGAGGACATCCCTGGTAGTTTTTCAGGACAAAAATAATTCAGATTTTGGGTGTGTGTGTTGATGAGCCGCACTAACAATTGGAGTCGAGTAAATTTTCTAGAAATTAATTTGTACAGTCATAGTTATAATTTAAACTCTGTTTAGTTATAATTATTACATTCAAATGAAATTTCTTGACGAGCCATCTCGGTCAAGACGGTTCTTTACCTATCTTTGCACTGATTTTTTGAATTACAAAATTTTCTTCCCACCACTAAAACTTTAAAATGGTGTCTTTCTCAGAGGAGTCATCAACCCACCCCAAGAACCTTTATCATGTCAATCGTGCTATTTATCTAAGAGTTATAGTGTCGGAACGGATCGCCTTAAAAGTGTTCACGTTTCTGCCTCTTGTAGTTGATTGTAAAGACGTTTTATGCAAAAAAAAAAAAAAAAACGCAGAACAAAATTTAAATATGCTAATTTCGATATGGGTTCTTTTGGTACAAAAGTTTCATTTATACATTACTTTATGAATTCTTATATTATATCAACAATCATTTTTTAAAATAAAAAAAATACTTTATAATTTACTAGCTTTCCATCTTCCTGATGCATTTGCTTTTCAAGTACGATATATAAAAGGCATCGTAAATTTGAACATAAGGACAGACTTTATAAATCTTATTTTGAAAATTGAGATATATATCAATTGGATATCGATCTTTATGTTGAGAGACATCTAACTCTGAAGAGAGTACCCAAAATAATGTATATATATTAAAAAGAAAGGTTGGAGCTGTTCGAAAATATTCCAGACAAGTTCATTTTATTATACTGTTGTTTTAAATAAATTACATATATTAACAAATAAATTATATTTTAATAAATATAAAATTAACCAGTAATCAAGCTTTTTGAGTGTTTCGGAATGAGAAAATCGCTGTGTTTAAAAAAATTGGGTTTACTGCGGATATCCAAATAAAATATTTAGTTGCACAGTGCATCAGATAATTTCGAATCCTGAAATGTGCTAATTTGGGAAATTTTCATGCCTGAAGAATTCCACTTGTTGCAAATTTTCATGAAGTAATCAGTAAAAAATATGCAGTAATTATAAATAAATGAAGCAAAAGTTATGATTGATTCACAGAATTGCAAGCATACAAAGCTTTTTAAGCTAATTTTACTGTTTCTTGATTTCGATTTTTCGTGAATACAACAAATTTTTATTTTCGTATCGGAGATCACTGTTGAATTTACGACTACCCAATTAAATCTTGACTGAACGTTAGAATTATGTCCTAGGTTAGGGGTTGAAGACTTTACCCGATGTATAAACTTTTGCGCTAAATGAATGCCTTGCAATTAAATGACTAAACAGTTATTTATTATTGAATGAAATTCACATAAAACCCTAATTGACTTTGACAAAAAAGACGGTAATATTTTAAAAATGGCCTATAATTCTGAAAAATTTGTGAATACTATTTGAAATATGAATAATCCATATACATCAATTTTAAATTACTTTAAAAAGATAGATTTGAGTGGTTTTTCATTCAATATTTTCATCAAACATAAAAATTGATTATGTTGTACAAAAATTGTAATCAGACAGTGTTAATCTAAATTATAAGGCCCAACAATACTTTCAATTTAAAAGTTTTTTTTTTTTTTTTAAATGAACATAGAAATATATTTATTTAAAATCTTTACAATTAGAGGAAAATGGTAATAGGTTTTATTGCACATGTTTTATCTTGTTAGAAAGTAAATACTTAATAAAATGGCAGGTAAAAAAGGAAAATCTTGACTAACTTATTAGATAACGTGAAAAATCTTGAAATCTAATAACTTTTAGTATTTTACAAAAATACGATTGGTATTACAAACACTATATTCTGTAGTTTCATTGATGATGATTTGAATGCATTATTCAAATAAAGTCCCTCAAGCTATTAAATTACAGGTTGAACAATTTTAATATTGACATGATGTTTTAGAAGAAATATTGTAAACTTTATAGATTTTCCACCACTACAATTTCCGAGGATTTAATGAAAAATAATGTAGGGAGAAGCTTCATATTAAAATTTTGGCAAAAAGATATGATAACTTTTCTTTATGAATCACATACACATCCTAAGATAAAACAAGAAATTTAATAAAACCTAGTTTATTTCTCTATAAATATAATTAACAAATTAATTTTCACTTGAGTCAAAACAGTGAATTTGTTTTTCCAATCGGCTCTTCCTGCACTGCTTGCTTAATTTCCCGCATTAAGAAAGGAATTTTTTCTCGATCTGGTAGATTTCTCCATGTAGCATAATTTATCTGAAATGGTAAGGAATAATGATACATAAAATTTAATGTTACTATTGCCTGTCTATATTCTAATATACAAAGAAGTGTCTCCATCGAACTTATCTTTTAAACCACATACTTAAATACTAAAATGTGTGATTTCTAATCTTTAAGATCATTTTGTAAAGATTTAAAGTTGCAAAAATGTCAAATATTTTCAGTTGACATCGTTGACTGTCGGCTATTAAATAAGGATGATAATTTTTTATCCATCCTGGAATGAAATAGAAGTATATTCTTAATTAAAAAAATATTTTGGATGTATGTATAGTTCTCATTAAAATATTTAGTTTTCAATTACGAAATAAATGACTTGAAAGCTTGAATTCGCGGATTAGCAGTGTCCCAATTTTACAGCTTCAAAGTCAATTCCATCCAAAATTCGAACAAGACAACCATTAATATCTTTACATAATATTATCAAGGAATAAAATCTGTATTAGTGAAATAAATTGTGTTTAATTATTGCAATAGAAAAATATTGACTTTCACTACGCACAATGTCAACTTCTTAAGACTTCCACCGAAAATGCTATTAAAGTAACATAAGCTAATTTAATAAATTTTACAAACCAATTAAATATTTTTCAAAACATATACTTTTTATTTAGTTAAATTGATTATTTATGTGAGTGCTTCTATTTTGCAACACAATTATACTTCGATGCACAGAATGGTCTTCAGTCATCACACGTGGAGCACACTCATGGTCTCGGATCAGGGAAATGTGATAAGCGCCCGGTTAAAAAATAATTCATTCGCTTCATTCCAACTTCACATTTTAGGCAAATTATATTATAAATTTTAACGACTTGCGTATAAGCCGATACCCCTACTTTTTAATGCAAATTTTGACTTAAATTTATTGGCTTATACGTTTGTACATACGGTACTTATAAATTAAAGGAGCAATATTTAGATCATACATAATGAAGTTTCTACTAACCCTTTCAAATATAAATAATTTTACGATATAATGTGATTTAATTGGATAAAACATGAATTTTATCTAATAACACTGTCATGAAGTTTTTCAAAAGAATTTTGAGGTGTTAAACCTTAAAACAGATGTCTTGGGGAGAAACATTTTCTTTTCAGAATAAAACTTATTGACATAAAAATTTGAAATAAACTAAGATTAAAAAGTTAATGTAGTTTGTTAAAAAACAAAGATCATTGTATTTACGAAATTATGTTAACTATAAAGTGAAGTAATATTACTTTTCGTTTGTTATATAGATTTAAATTATTTACAAGATGGGCTTTATGAAGTCAGTGAAATCCAATATCAATGAATTTTAGGTTTTGATTTGAGCCTATAAAAATAACTGCATCTGGTAAAAAACGAAACTAGACAATAAAAAAACAACTCTGAAAAAAAATATTGTGATTTAATTTTATATGGAAAGGAATGTGTATTTTTGATACAAAATGTTTTCTGAAATGCAAGAATTAAATAACAGAATTCTGTAAATAATTTCAACTCACCACAACAGGTGAATATTTCTTTTTTGCCAAAGCTTTAATCTTTAAATCCATCCACCCTTTGAGAATCTCAGGATCTTTACAATAACTATCTTCATGGGCGACAACTACAGTGACGCTGCAAAAAATACACGAAGAAGTTAGTTATTTTAAGATAATTTGAAAGTATTATTAAGTATTATTTCATTAAGTACCTTTCATAGAGGACAAGAACAGGGGTAGCAACAAAATTCTGGAGAAAAAAAAAATTCCCTGATTTCACAATTACATTAAGAAATGTTGCAATACATGCTTTGTATAGAAACAAAGCATCCACACTACAATAAAAAAAATATATTGCATTATAAATGAAAAATTATAAGCAATACTTATTGTCAGTTAAAATAATAATTTATGGATACAACACAAATTATACAATTGCAACAGTAATAGTAATTAAATATGTTCCCTGGAAGCAGATAATGCAAAAAACAGCAATTTTTTCCAATTATCTATTTTGAAGATAATTTTAAATGTTTTATATGCGTCATATTTCTTATTTCAATCTTCAATAAATCGTATATTTATTAGCCCATCACATGTTGCTTACAATCTAAAGTCCAACACACTTTGCCTTTCACTAAATCAGTGGTTCACATTTTTACAAAAATAAAACTGAAAATGCACATAACCATGGTTTTTCTAAAGTTCTTTTTCAGAACTAAAAGGAAATATTGGCAACTAAACTACCCAGAATAAAAAGCATAATAGCAATAATTGCCATTTCAATGATCTAAATTTTAAAATTTCCCTGATTTTTTTTTATGAAATTCCTTGACATTTCCAGAAAAATAAAGGATAATTCCATGATTTCCCGGTTTTCCAAGCTATGTTGCCACCCTGAAGAAGCATAACATAGATAGCAGTGGTTTTCCCCCTTGTAAATTAGTAAAATGTTTGCTCATAGAGAGTTTTATAATTTATATAAAAAATTAAAAGAAACATTATTAACATTTAGGATATTATTTATATTTTAATCATATTTCAGCTTATAAATATTTATATATTTTTTAAATCAAATATATATCTTTGTCTTAGTAGAAGACTGTGGACTCTCTTTTTATAATAGCATAGTTAACTTTCCCCTTTATATTTTCTCTCTTCATCAATATAAAAGTTATCATAACCTTTCTTAGTTTACTTTCAATATTTTTTTTATGTTTAAATTCGACTAAAACGAATACTGGTCATGCTTTTATTAAAACCGGCATAAAAAACAAAAAAAGTAGGGACGAAACAGGTATCCGGCTAATTTTTAACTATCCGATATCCAGAAGCAAAGTGCCGGATATCAGGATGAATAAAACGCTGATGATTGTTTTTTGTGGCGATCTATTATGTTTTGTTTTCGCCTTAAGTATTTTCCAGAAATAATACCATGTATTCTGCAGATTCTACTTTGAATTTTTCTTGGGCTATTCAAGTGGGTAAATCGTGAAGTGATAACTTTCTCATTAAAACCTGACCAAGTATGTTTTAGACACGGTGGGTTACAGGAATAGATAAGTACTAGGAAGATATCCTGCATACAATTCAGAACCAGCCTCTAACAATCTTGGAGTATCTTTGAGTTTGTGTGTAGGGTGCATAGTTACATCTCTGTTCATTATATAATAGAAATTGTTTTATTCTCAGAGCTAGTTTTAGCATTTAAATATAGTGCAAGTTAGATCAGCAATTTGAAAATATTTAAAAATTCACTGTCAAACATATCGTACAGTACAAGCGTTTCAAAAACAGTATGAATATGAATAGTTTATTAAAAAACTGTTAAGAGAAGATATTTTCATTTAAAAAAAACACAGATATCCGGCGAAAACCAGTTTGGATAGTCTGTATCCGGTTTGTAATGTTCGCCGGATTTCCTGCGAACATTACAAATTACGCATTCTGCCGAAACCACTGTCCGGTTTATCCCTAAAAAATAGTCTTACATTTTTGAATCAGCTGGGAGAACAAAATCTTCCACAAACGACAAACTCTGTGTTCTAATTGAAGATGATTGATTCGATGGTATGTGCTGGAGTGAAACCGGATAGTTTCCACTTCTCATGGCGAGCATGTGATCTGTAAGGAACAATAACCCTATTAAAAAATAATTTAAAATATCTCCAATTATTTAGTCATATTTTTATAGAATATATTAAATTAAATTATTATTTTTTTGGTAACTATGATATTCTATTCATTTACTAAACGAACCATAGTAGTAATTGTAAAAATTCATGAATGTGGAATTTAACAAATAAATTTTGTTTTGAAAAACTAATAGAGATGTACATTATATTGATTTCAGTATATTAAATAAGCATTTCTTAGTATGAAGTGAAGGTAATGTTGAAGTTCTATTGAGTATTTCAAACATAAAATTAAAAAACATAGATTTGGGCAAAATATTTTGGAAGCAAGGTTTATACATAACTACTTTTGAGATAAGCATATTATTTGAATAACATGAACTTGTCAATTTAGAAACAAGTAACTTTGTTTTATCCATTTTTTTTTAAAAAATGGATTAATAATATAAAATATATATGTAATATATAATTGGTTAGTTCTCAAAACCAATCTTTATGGATTTAACTTGCGCTGAATACTAAGATTGCAATTCAATTATTAGTAGTTACAAAGCATTTGAATTGTTTATTTGCTGATTTGAAGTAAAATTTTTCTTTAAAACATTGTGTTATTAATAGATCTACATACTTCCAAATGTTTCAAATTATATTAATATTTTTCACACAAATTTGCCCAAATTGTTTTCTATAACTTTATAAAAGTTTGTAGTTTAATTAATATCAAATATATATATTTTAACTTTTGAATACAATTTTTTTTAAATAATTGAAATAGTACATTTGTTTAACCATTGTTTCTAATTTGCATCATAAAAGCAAATGAATGAAACTACATAGACTACAAGTTTTCAATATTACCGATTTGCTATTAAAAATATTAACGAATTTTTAAAAAATTAATTTGTGAATTAAAAATATTTTTTTCCATTGTTTACCCTTCTACACTGCCAATATGCAAAGACCAATGCACAAAAAGTGCCAATGTAAAATATCCTAAGATTAATAATCATTGTATAAAAATTTAATGTACCCCAAGTTCAAAATTCCACAGTACTTACAAATATCAAAATGTAACCTTAAGATCAAAGTCCAGGTAAGTTCAACGTATCTTATAGATTATAAGATACTTTAACATAAAAACTAAAGTGAACTCAATATTAAAAAAGAAATACATCCAAAAAGTAGAAAACAAATCTATCCCTAAAAATAAAACTAATTTATTCCAACAAATTAAAATTCAGTATCTTAAGATCTACATCTAATGCACCAAAGAACTAAAATTTAATGTAGCCAAAGAATAAAAGAGTAATTTTGCTGAGGATAGTTTTCCAAGTTTGGAAAAAAAAAGTGTATTAGCAATGCTTAAGATTATATCGGATTTTACTAGGAATTCAGTAATTTTTAAACATTCATTTTTAAAATTGATTGAGTGGGTAAGTATCTAATTATAGACAGCCAATTGTTCTGCCAAGTATTGGAAACATCAGCATTTCAGTCTGATTTATAAGATGTAAAAATATGTAATCAAACAATCTCAAACAAATTAGTTTAAAATAATACTGTAAAAATATAAAATTTCTAGTGCTTACCAATGAAAATGCCATCATGAGTAAAAATGCCACTTTGCAGAAATTGTGATGCACCGAGTCCATTTTCAATAAATTTTTGCAAAGGGCATTCATGGTTGGAAAATTTTTCACAAGCACTTTGCGTTAGGCTTTTTAAAACCGCAATTGGAAACTGGAAGTTGTCTTGCTGATCAAACACTTCAAGGCTCCAAATCAATGAGAACATATATCTTTCAAAATCTTTACCTCGGCCTGAAAGTGAAAATAAAATAGTATTAAAGGCGGAAAGAGTATCAAATAATTATATTAATGATCAATATGTTATGAAATTTAAATATTTGCACTAATTATTAAAGATTTTGACTGTGATTTCACATCAGGGTGTCCACAGGGAAAGTATTTTGAAATTCCCTGATATTTACCTGCAAGCTGTACTTTTTTTAAAGGCAATATTTTTTAAATATATTATTATTCCTTATTATTATGTAAGACATAGTTTGACATTATCTTATTATTCCTCAAAAAAGATATATTTATTTTTAATATATAAGTTTATTATTTCATTCGATTGTCTAACTCCCAAAAAGTGCAGCCAAAGTTTAACATCCAAAAATCAATAATCATTGCATAAAAATTTAATGAACCCCAAATTCAAATTTTAGAGTACTTACCAAATATCAATAAAAGTCCAAGTAAGTGCAATATATCTCTTAGACTATTAGTGATTGTAGTTTAAGATTAAAGACTAAAGTAACCTCAATATTAAAAAAAAAATCTAATATGCTAAAAAATTAAAATTATTTCAATTTATTATATCCAACCCAGTATCTTAAGATATACAGCTTAGTACAGAAAATATATTGCTCGAGATCTAAAATGTACCCAAAATATAAAAGATGCAACAGTTTCAGTTTCGTCGAGTTTGGTAAAAAAATAATATTTTTAGGGATGTTCAAGAGAAATATTCGTATTTCACTAGGAATTTAGCAAGTTTACAACATTTGAAAGATCGATTTTTAAAATTAATTGAGTGGGCGGGCAAGTATCTAGTTATAGACAGCCAATTGGTTTGCCAAATTTTGAAAACATCACCATTTCGGTGCGGAAAATTTCACATTTACTCACTTTAAAGTTACATACGCAATTTCCAATTTACAGATTGCATTTAGAAAATATTTGAATATTTGCCACCAATCAATGATGTTTCACAACTTGAAAATATTTTGTCAAATTTCCTGATTGTTAAAAAAAAAAATCCCCAAATCCCTGATTTTTTCATAATGGTTCGAATTCCCTGTTGGTGGACACCCTGTCACATGCATGGGCCTTTTCAATCATTAAACATATAAAACCTTTAAAGAATAAAGTGAATTAAAATTTAACACAGATACATTACAGTTACATGGTAAGTGTTTTTCAACTCATTATCTATTAAGCTTTACAGGGCAGTTGGTCAATATTTCTGCCAGAATCCCATGTTAAAATTAAACACTCGCCTTATAAAGGTTAATGCAGTGGTGAATAAATGGTTTTCAGAAAGCTGCAAGTAAAATCTATTAAAAACAGAAGACAAAATTCAAAGATGTTTCTGTAAATAATTTCTTGTTATTCATTTAGGCCAAGGGTGCAAGTTAATAAAAATTGCTGGACAAAAATTCAAAATTTTAGTTGCATCCACAAACACACAATATTTTAAAATTGGAAATGACAGTATTAACAACAGAAAGATTTTGAAGAGTCTCAATGTTCTAAAAGTGAAAATACTTTCACTTTACAAACAATTACAATACATTTTTACTAATTGCTTAAAAATTTGGCTAAATAAATTCAGTCATGACAATATGCCACATTACTTTACTTATTCAAAAGTTCTTTGAATTTAAAATTATAATAAGTTTATGGGAACTAAATTTCTAAAAACAGAGGCTCCGTCAATTGCATAGCAATCCTCCAGACGGGAAGATGGGGGCACCTCAACTTTCCGTTTGGATATGTTTTACAAAACTTTTTTTCTTAAATATAATAGGGCTTAAATTCTTCCTAATTTAGGCTGACATTATCAAAATAATTATTTATTAGTGAATTGAAGGGGTTAATCGTTAAAGTGGCAAAATACAAATACTATGCAACTGATTTTTGTATACAAATTGGTTGCCACGCTGAGAAGAGAAAAACAGCGCTTTTAGATCAACACATAAGAGAATTATGTCTGAAGATTGATTTTAATTTTAGAAATTCCATGCCAAATCATATGACAATCAGATTCCTACTCTTAATGATGCATCTACTATGGCTTTTTGTATTTAAATCATAATTACAATTTGATTGGATAGTGTTGTGTCATTTAACCTTTTATTTGTTTGGTCAACTGTCAGCATTAATTATGTGAATTGTTTCATTCCATAACGTCCTGAACAGAAATAAGAAGAAAAAAAAAGGAAATTTTTCACTAATTATTTATGTTTATAAAATGCTTAAGAATTAGATAACATGAACACTCTGACAGAGTTGAACAACTTAAGTCAGCCATGGAATTCCATCTTTTCTAGCAATACACTTACATTTTACATTCATAAAAATATTCAATGTTGAAATATTTTTCGAATCCAACAGGATTTGAACATATTGTGAAATAGTGCTCAATAAGCATATATAAAAAGGTTTTGAATATCAATCATAAAATGCAAAAAATACGAAAAGAATCGCAGATAAGATTTCATAAAAACTTATTAAACAAACAAAAAAAATCCTTCAATTTCGAGTGATTAAATTAATGTATAACGCATACCTACCTAGTTTCCTACTTTTAGACCAGGCATCAAACAAATACTCCTCATCTAAAACTGGAGCCATATATTTCTCCGGGAAGTGTCCCAGCATTGCCAAACAACTTAAAAACTTCACAAGAAGCAGAGAATTTTTCTCATGCATAGCAACAATTTTATTTTCGCATGAACACAGGATCCGCAGAGCAGCGCTTAGATGAGGTGGTCTATAACCAGTTGCCGTCAAATACTCCACGCAATTCAAAATAGAATAGTTGGACGATGTCCTCAACGTATCTGCTTCTAAACACAATACGCTGACAAAGTGGTCCATCATGTCGGACGGAAAGAATTGCACCCCACTGAAGATCTTCATAACTTCCCAGGTGCTTTCGAGTCCCCATTTTTCCAAGACGACTTTCTTGGCCGCTTGGAAGAAGAACGGGCTGTGGTAGAAGCCTTGGCTGCGGCATAGCCTTAGAATCTCGAGGACCCGTTTTTCGTCCGACAGTTCGATATTTTTGGTCACTACTTCCAAGGAGTAGTTGAGGAGTTCTTTGTAGCCATCCACTGGAGTTTCAAGGACCAGGAGAGAGAATAGGATTGTGGTTGCATTTGTGGGTGATAATGATTTGGCTTTTTTCAGTATGGTTGAGACAATTTTCTGAAATTAGAAGTCAATTATTAGATATTAGGAATAATGCAATTAATTAAACAAAAGGGATGTAATTTAAGCAAAAGAATGAAAAAAGCAGATAGTTGATAATACTTTAAATATATATTTTTTAGATTAGCTATTTTTAAAAGTATTGTGGCAATCAATTGCACCAGCATTTGCAAATAGGGGATGTAGCGTCGGGTTTCCTTTTCTAAATAAAACCATAAGGAATTAAACAACACTACATTTATTTGTTACAAGTTTAACGACTATTACAGATCTCGGGGTTTGTGACGGTTCAACCGCACATACCAGAGGCAAGAGCATCACTGATTGTTTACAGACGAATACGCGTAGAGTACGCTGCATCGCTACGGGTACAGTTAAGAATTAACGGGCACTCGCAACAGGTCTGTGACGGGGTACCATTAAAGGTGTGTGACGGGAACCAGTAAATGATCTGTTACATCCTCCCCCTCTGGCTCCGACGACGTCCCGACGAGGGGCCAGAATCAGTTCTTTTGGGTGAGTTTGGTGGCCGTCCTCGCTTTCGCAACGGATTGCAAGGGCGTTCGATGGGGTCCTGGGTGTAGGCCTTCAGGGCAGAAGTGTGGTACACGCCCAGGGGCACTTGGGGATTGTCCAGGCTGGCAATTTCGAATGTGGATGTGTTAGACATCGTTCACGTTTTCGAACCTAAGTTCAATCAAATCAAACTCGTTCAGTCGTGATTTCAGTGATGTCAAATAAGTTCGCTAATCTCATGCAGTCTTGGATATGAAGTGAAGTAATTTATTTTATTACGTCATAGGCAATCCACAGGATATAACTGGGGGCATATCACGAGCCCAGTGCTTACTTCTTCGGTTTTGACTATCGTAACTGACGATGCTAGTTTGTTGTTGTGAGGGCTGCAGTTTATTTCTTTCAATACGAAATGTAATTTAATTTTTATAGGAGCTTTTTTACTGCTCTTATTTTATGTTAGTTGGAAACGTATGTGTAGTTGAAGTCTTGTATATAAATAAAGAATATCTATATTTTTTCGAAAGAAGTTATCTTTATTGAATTAGAAAACACGTACATACGATATGAAGGTATTAAAACTCCGACTACGGAGAACAAGGGTTATGGGCCCTACCTACCCAACTACCAACCAACCTGCAGCAGCCCACAGCAAGCGTAACTACTAGACTGTTTTATGAAAAACCAAGAAGCTGTCCGATGGGGGCCGAGCCGATTGTTCCAAGTTTCGTGATAACCCAATGCGTGATTCGCAAGTTTAAAAGAACTATCCGATGGGGGCCGAGCTTCAAGAACCTCAGCGTGACAACAAAGCCTTAGTGTATCTACTAAAAGAAATTTCAAGTGTGTGCTTTAAAACCTAAGAATATGGAAAAGCCAAGATTCGACAGTGCTATTGAATTGCTAGGTGCTCACAACTGGTCTTCATGGAAGGAAGATGTAAAGGTCGTGTTGATGGAAAAAGGTTTATGGTCTTTCTTTGATAATTCCGAACCTCCTGTTGGAGATAAGGATATATCAAGAAAAGAACTTCTCGAGTATAAACACCGGAAGGATAAAGCCTATGCCACAATCTACTTGAGTTTGGAAACTACGTACAGGACACTCATTTCCGGAACTACGGATGGTCCAGAAGCCTGGAAGAAACTCAAGGACTATTTCGAGCCAGCTACAAGAGCCCGTGTCGTTCAACTACTCGATGAATTCTTCGCCCATAAATTCACAAACGGAGATGACGTCGGACTTTTTGCTGCACGTATAAAGCAAACCGTCGACAAGCTTCGGGACGCTGGGCATCCAGTTGAAGAATTTTATCAAGCGTACCAACTTATAAGGTATTTACCTTCCGAATATCAGAACATTGTCCAATCTATATATAGATATCCTGATAAAGATTTTAAATTTCAAAATGTTTTAAGCGAGTTATTGTTAGAGCAAAGTCGCATTGACCAGGTTAAAATTGATTTGGATAAAACCGACAGTAATGCTTTTGCTGTTTCCTCTAAAAATATTAACCAAAATAATGTTAACAATACCAACCGTAAGTCTAGTCCAAATAAAAGAGTTATAAGAAATAAAAATACGGCTGGTAGAGGAAATTCTAAATCTAAGTCGGATAAAAGGGTGCTAAACAATTCCTATTGCAGTCTATCTGATAATGATAATTTTAATCATGTTGAAGCATGTTCTAACCAAATTAATGGTTCTGTAGATAAACTAGCATGGGTAATTGATACAGCAGCATCTAACCATTTTTGTAATAATTTGAAATTATTTACCGAATATAAAACTGTTAAAAACACAACTATGTCACTAGCAGTAGGTGACGTGGACAGTCCTGTTGAAGGAATTGGAACTGTAAAGTTCTGTGTTAAACTTGACGGTAAACCAGTTAAGATAATATTGCAGAATGTTATGTACTCGCCTAAACTTAGGCGCAATCTAATTTCTGGCTCTATGATCGAAAAGGCAGGTTCAACTTTCATTGGGGAGAAAGGAAAAATTTGGGTTTATGATAAAGACGGTAAAAGAGTATTCTATGCCAAAAGAGTTAATGGTCTTTATTTTTGTAAACCTTGGTATTATGTTAAGCCAAATCCAAATGACAACTCTACGAGGGATAACCTTGTGTATAATTTTGCAACCGAGTCCAGCAATGAACTTGAGTTATGGCATGATCGTTTTTGCCATGTCAACAACGACTATGTCTTACACACAAGTCGAAACTCGAGTGTTAGAGGGTTACCTACCTTAAAGTATGAAAAATTGGATTGTGTCCCATGTAAGGTAGCTAAAACTAAAAGAAAATCTTTTCAACCTATTTCAGGAATAAGATCTTCTAAACCCTTAGAACTGTTGCATATGGACGTTTGTGGACCACTTCCAAATTTATCCATGGGTGGAAATAAATATTTCTTAACAATTATTGACGACTATTCTCGTAAGGTTACTGTGTTTTTTATGAAAAATAAATCTGACGTTTTTGATTGTTTCACACGGTATCAAAAAAGAGCCGAAAGGTTTTTAAATTCTAAGATTATTAATGTCCGGAGTGACAACGGACTTGAATTTGTACATAAAGAGTTTAATAAATTTTTATATGACCAGGGCATTCATGCCGAAAGGACAAATGTATATACTCCAGAACAGAACGGGTGCAGTGAACGATTTAACTTGACAGCTATGGATGCTGTAAAAGCAATGTTGCAATCGAGCGGATTAGACCAAAAATTCTGGGGGGAGGCTCTCCTATGTTTTACATATGTGTGGAATAGGATTTGCCATAAAAGCCAATCTAAAACTCCTTTTGAATTATACAGTGGTCGAAAACCTTCTGTAGCTCATTTAAAAACATTCGGATCCACCGTATACGTTGGCATACCCAAACAACTACGTAAAAAACTCGATATGCGAGCAAAATTGGGTGTCATGGTAGGATATGCAATGCAAACTCGGGGTTACAGAATCTGGTTAAAAGACGAAGATAAAATAATTGAAACTTCTAATGTTAGATTTGAGGAAAAGGTTAAATCTGTGGAAACTGTACTGGACCCTAAAACCGTTAAGCACTATGTGCATTTTCAAACCGACCCTGATCTAGAAAGTGATGATCAGTCAGAACGAAACTTCGAACCTTATGCCGGACCTAGTAGCCAACCTGATTTAATCCCATGTGAAAGCATTTCCTGGTTTCGAAGTGCTGTGCCCAGATCTGATGGCAGTCGAACTGACATCTATTATAAGATCGAAGGTACAAACATGCGTCTTAGGTCGAATAAAGATGTTGAGACCTACTGTAATGCTAACAAAATAAATTATAATAGAAAGCTGTTTAATTTTAGTGGGAAGGACGATTATTCAGGAAGGTTATTTGATCACGATGACTCTACACAAGTAGAAGTAAATAACATCGAAATAAAAATACCTAATAGCTATAAAGAGTCCATAAAATCCCCTGAAAGTAAAGAATGGCTAAATGCTATGAAAGACGAGATTGAAACAATGAAATCTCGAGATGTTTGGGAACTCGTACCACAAACTAAAAATCGTGATATTATTGGTAACAGGTGGGTTTATACTATCAAACGAGACGAGAATGATCAAATTGTCAGGTATAAAGCTCGTCTTGTAGCGCAAGGGTTTAATCAGAAAAAGGGTGAATCATATGAAGAAGTGTTCAGCCCTGTTGTTAACTTTTCTATAATAAGATTATTTTTTGCTATATTAGTATGTGCTTTCAAATGGTCTCATTGTCAAATTGACATAAAGTGTGCTTATTTGTATGCAAAGTTGAATGCTGAAGTGTATATGCGTCAACCACAAGGATTTGTAAATCAAGACAGACCACATTATGTATGTAAGTTAAAAAAGGCTATTTATGGACTTCACCAAAGTAGTCGTGAGTGGTTTTTTGAATTAAATTCTGTTCTTGAAAGTTTAAATTTTAAACGATTACAGTGGTGTAATGGTGCATATTTATTCAATAGGCATATTTTATTGTTGATATATGTTGACGACATCGCAATATTTGGTAAGAATAAAAGTGACATTGACCATGTATTGTCTATATTAAAACAGAAATTTGACATAAAAATTTTAGGTAAAACCAAGAAACTTTTGGGTGTTGAATTTGTCGAAGAAAACGGAAATCTTTATATACATCAAAGTTCATATATAAATAAAATTTGCGAATTGTATAAAAAGTATAACTTTCCTATATCAACACTTCCTATAGCTAAGGGTTATATTATGTCTAAATTAGATTGTCCAAATTCTGAACACGAGTCGAACGAAATGTCACAATTACCTTACCGAAATATTTTGGGTTGTATTTCTTATATTGCAAATAAAACAAGACCTGATATATGTTATGCAGTGAATATATTGTCACAATTTCAGGAAAATCCTGGTTTAAAACATTGGGTTGCTTTATTAAAATTGTTAGGATATTTAAAGTATACCCAGAACTACAAGTTAAATTTGTCAGACCTGTCTAATGTAAATATCAATTGTTTTTGTGATTCAGATTTTGCCGCCAATAGAGATGATCGCATTTCTATGAGTGGTATTTTTCTTTTTGTCGGTAATGCTCCAATAATTTGGAGAACATTTAAGCAGAAGTGCGTTACTCTTTCTACTATGGAAGCCGAATATGTGACCTTGACAGAAGCCTCAAAGGAAGTCATGTGGGTCAAAAACGTACTGGAAGAATGTACTGATTTAGGTCTGGGCAATTTAAAATTGAATGACTGTGTCATTTTTTGCGATAATCAAGCTGCTATAAGTTTCGCTAATTCTCCAATAGAGAATAGCAGAACCAAGCATATTGACGTAAAATATCATTTTGTTAGAAATTTAGTGTATGATGAAATTTTCAAACTAAGTTATATAAATACTAAAAAGAACTTTGCCGATATCTTCACAAAGCCACTTACCAAAGAAGGTCTTTATAATTTTTGTGTTAAGATATTTAAGGGGCTTAAGTAGAATTGATTTTTTCAGGATTTATAGATTTATGAATTGGCTTTTAGATTAAAGTCAACCTTTTGTGAATTTTTAAATTTTTTTCAACTATGTGTGAACAAGTGTATTCATAATGTAATTTTTTTTGACACAAGAGTGATTCGAGATTTTTGTGCCTGTGATTCCTATTATGAATTTTTGGAAGCTCTTGTATGTTCTAGTAAAAAAAAAAAAAAAAAAAAAAAAAAAATCTACGATTATGAATTTTTTGTAAACGTTTATATTTCTGTATCTAATCAAATGTTTACAATTTATCATTGATTTGTTATGTGATCAAATTTGATTCATAATTTAGTTTTTGATTGTTCAAGAATGTATGAGAGGGGGCCGCTTGTTAGACATCGTTCACGTTTTCGAACCTAAGTTCAATCAAATCAAACTCGTTCAGTCGTGATTTCAGTGATGTCAAATAAGTTCGCTAATCTCATGCAGTCTTGGATATGAAGTGAAGTAATTTATTTTATTACGTCATAGGCAATCCACAGGATATAACTGGGGGCATATCACGAGCCCAGTGCTTACTTCTTCGGTTTTGACTATCGTAACTGACGATGCTAGTTTGTTGTTGTGAGGGCTGCAGTTTATTTCTTTCAATACGAAATGTAATTTAATTTTTATAGGAGCTTTTTTACTGCTCTTATTTTATGTTAGTTGGAAACGTATGTGTAGTTGAAGTCTTGTATATAAATAAAGAATATCTATATTTTTTCGAAAGAAGTTATCTTTATTGAATTAGAAAACACGTACATACGATATGAAGGTATTAAAACTCCGACTACGGAGAACAGGATGGTGATCTTTGTGTAAGGATGACATAGGGTCCATCTCGTCTGGGCATAAACTTTTTGGATTGTCCAGTGGCAGCCTTGCTGATGGGATGCAGGGTCACATATACTTTATCACCTGGAGCATATGGTGGAACCGGATTACGCCTTTTGTCTGCGTAGATTTTTCTTTTATCTTGTTGGGTTTCGATGACTTCTTTGATTTGTGCCGTGAATTTTGAGAATTTCTTGAGATATGGGGTGATCTCGGGCACGAAGTTATCATTTTCTATAATGCTTCTTAAGTCGTTGGTCACATCGTCGACTGTTCGAAGTTCACGACCGAAATTGAAAAATGCTGCGGTTTGTCCAGTTGATTGGCACTTGGCGGTATTCATAGCAAAACGTATGGCTGGAAGCCTCTGTGACCAGGAATCATGCTTGTCTTCTACCAAGATCGCAAGGCGAGGTTTTAGATCGCGATTCTTTCTTTCAACAGGATTAGCTTGTGGGTGGTAAACTGGTGTAAGGGACTGTTTTATGTCTAACAGAAAGCAGAGTTGCTGCATTACTGCAGAGACGAATTGGGTTCCGTTGTCGCTGATTATACGACGAGGTATGCCATACCTCAAGAATACCTCCTCCACAAGAGTAGTAGCACATTCCTTTGCTGTAGCTTCTGGCAGAGCGAATATCTCGACCCATCGGGTTGCAACATCTTCAACGATGAAAATCCATTTCATACCTTCATTGCTTTCTGGTAGAGGACCAAAAAGATCTATTGCAATGGTTTCAAATCTTTGGGCAGGAACAGGAGTTTGGAGTAAACCAGCAGGTTTTTGGTTAGAGGCTTTATATCGGTTGCATTCAATACAGTTTTTGACATAATCTGTAATGAATTTACGCATACCAGTCCAGTAATAGCGTTTGGCTATTCGTTCAAATGTTCCTTCTGCTCCATAATGTCCAGCTGTGGGAGCATCATGATGATCTCTTAGGATAGTTTTGACTTCATGAGCAGGAACGACTAGTTGTGCTTCTTCGCTTTCAGAATTTGGTGCATAACGATATAATACTCCTTGATTCATCAGGTAACCACGTGCAGTCCAGTTGGCGAAGTCTACACTTTTCTCATTGCTTTCGAAACAACGAATTATCTTCTCAACTTCTGGGTCTTTAAGTTGTTCTTCTCGGAGCTCTTTTGAAGTATGTGAGGGAACGTCGATGTGTATGCTACACAGTTCACATGAAGGTTCGGCATGCTGACAAGCAGGTCTTGACAACATGTCAGCGACCACGTTGCATTTTCCTGGGATGTACTCTAACTTCAAATTGAAAGATTGAACTTCTAGAGCCCATCTTGCTAATCGTCCCGTAGGAGACTTCAAACTCATTAACCACTTAAGAGGTTGGTGGTCGGATGCAACAGTAATCTCTTGTCCTTCAATGTAGGCACGATACTTCTTCAAAGCCCAAACTACAGCTAAAGCCTCGCGCTCTGTAGTCGAATAGTTTCTTTCGGCACTAGTGAGTAAGCGACTGGCATACTCGATAGGATGTTCATCAGATCCGGTGCCTTGTAAGAGAACTGCACCAAGGGCATAACCGCTGGCATCAGTTCGGAGAGTGTATGCTTGACTTGGATCACTTTGACGAAGGATCGGTGGACTAACCAAAAGTCCTTTCAGAGTCTTGAAAGAAGTTTCTTCCTCTGTTCCCCAATTCCAAATGACATTTTTCTTAGTAAGATTGCTAAGAGGTCTTGCTACTTCTGAAAAGTTTGGAATATATCTTCGATACCAAGAACAGGTCTGTAGGAAGGATTGTACTTGTTTGACGTTCTTCGGAGTTGGTATCTTCAGGATAGCCTCAACCTTCTCTGGATCAACTTCGATTCCTTTGGTAGTTATCCAGTGACCTAGATACTTAACCTTTGGGCAGGCGAATTGACATTTCTCTCTATTTGCCCTCAAGTTGAACAGGGAAAGTCGCTGGAAAACTTTCTTGAGGTCTTTTAGGTGATCTTCAAAGGTAGCGGATAAGACAATAATATCGTCCAAGTAGACTAGTATCTTTACATCCGGCAGACCACTTTTGAATCTGTCCATCAGCCTTTGGAATGTAGCTGGGGCATTTTTCAAACCGAACGGCATTCGGTTGAATCGAAAAGTTCCGAATTGGGTTGTAAAGGCCGTCTTGTCTTTATCCTCAGGATGCACGCTCACCTGATGGTAGCCTGACCTCAAATCGATAGTGGACATGTATGTCACATGTCGGGCGTCATGGATAAGGTCATCGATCCGCGGTAGGGGGTAGTGGTCTGAAACTGTCACAGCATTCAAGCCGCGATAGTCAACGCACAATCTTGTTTTTCCATTTGGCTTCGGCACCAACACAACTGGAGCAGCAAAGGGCGACTCGCATTCTTCGATTATTTTCTTTTGCAAGAGGTCATCCAGTTCTTTTTTCAATATTTCCTTCTTCGCAGGAGAAACTCTGTAGGGTGGGTAAGCGACTGGAGCATGCGTTCCCGTATTAATGCGGTGCTCTATGAAAGTCGTGCTTTCTCCCCCTGGTTTGAAGCTTTCCTCGAAATCCTGAAGCAAATTATTGACCTGGAGCCTTTGCTCGATGTTCAAGCTCTCGCCTTCTTCTTCACGGAGATTACAGCTGTTGATGGGAAGAGTTTCGACAGGTTGCTGAGACGTCAATGTGATGTCATTCCCAAAATAAACCTTTCGGCGAGGGTTGTCACAAAAGTTCCACCTTTTGTTTCTTATGTCGAGAACAATTTCCGACTTTTCTAGGAAGTCTGTTCCCAACAGAGTTCGATTTCCTTTTGCATTTGGAAGGGCAAGGAGATCCAGAATGATTGTTTTGTTTTCAATCTCAATGGACACCGTGGCTGTGCAAGCCTCTTCAGTAGTTTGGTAACCGTTTGCCAAGGTCATGGTTACTGAAGTCTCCTGGAACTCCACTCCTTTTCTCTTCAGCAGGTTGTAGAGGATCTCACCAGCGACTGATCTGCTGGCACCTGTGTCTGCACAAACTCTGGCTCGTACACCGGATATGCACACATCAATCAGTGCAATAGGGGACATCTTGGAATGGCAAGTGTACATGGTAAGTGAATTTGCAGGGAAATTCTCATTTCTCGCCGTTGGAGAGCATGTCGGACACTTTGCCTTTATGAAACCAGGTCTGGAACATCCATAGCAGTATATGGCAGGCTTGTTCTCTAGATTAGGATTTCTTTCATTTTGCCTTGGCTTTGGATTCTGCGCCACTTTTCTGAAGTTTCCAGTATTAAATCTTGGATTGGACCACTTCTTGATATTTGACGTAAAGTCATTTCTGTTGTTTGGACGAACAATCTCGTAGTCATCTAGCTTTTGTACTAGATCTGTAGTCGTCTTTATTTGTGTCCAGTCATCGATGAAGTGCTCCCTGACTTCTTGCGGAACACGGCGTTTAATCTGATCAGATATCATCAAGTCTATCAGTTCTTCGAAACTGGTCACCTTCAATCCGGAAATCCATCCGTGAAAATAATTTCTGATTTCATACGCGAAATCTGTCCAAGTTGCTTCTGGCGACTTGTTATGTTTTGTAAACAGCTGTCGAAATTTTTCAGCAGTGAGCTTGTATCTTTTGAGTAACAACTGTTTCACTTTTTCGAAGTCCTGGGCGACTTCTTCTGCTTCCCTAGCTATTAGTTGTGCTACATCGTATGGCAGTAAGCCAATCAAATGGGAGGCCCAGAATTCTGCAGGAATATCTGCCCTCCGAGCTTGCCTTTCGAAGAGTACTAAGTACAAACTAATGTCGTTTGTAGCAGGATCGAACTTCTGAATTAGACTTTGCAATTCCCATTTCGGCCTGGCTGCTGTGAACGCTGCGTCCTGGCCAAGGTGCACGGGAAAACGGGATGCCTCAACCTGTATCTTTAGCTTCTGAAGTTCGTGTTCATAGTCGTCTCTTCTCCTCAAATTCAAGCTCTAACCTTCGTTTCTTTTCTTGTTCTAGAAATTCTTCTTGTGCTATTCTTTCTGCAACGATTTCTTCAAATCTGGCTTGAACAAATGCCAGGTCTTCTGAATACGCTTTGCTTTCTTGGATGTTGGTCTTTAGTTGAATCACTTTTAAGCTATCATCACCATCCACATCCAACTCGAATGTCAGTGCCTGAAGATCTTTTTTCTTTCCCTTAGCGAGGAACGCCATTTCGATGTAATCACTTAGAGTTCTTGACCTATGTTTTTAACACTGGTAGTAACTATAGTCACAAAATTTTAAAAGTCTGAAACTAAAGTCTTAAAACCTTTGGAGTAACAGTTCAACTAAAGGTTACTATTGTTCTTCTGTAAGTGAGAATTACCCTTAAACTTTCATTAAAATGACATTTACCAACTTCAAAAAATTATTATTACAATAATCTTGAAATAATATCAATTTAAAATTTATGAAATAAATTCACACTACCAAATTATATTATCAGAAATATAACACTCTTTGAAAAATTTATACTTAAAATTTTAATTACAATCACATAATATCTTATATTAAATAATGCACAATCAACTCTTAATGAACGACTTTCATTAATTAGTATGCAAACATTTCTTAAAATATCAACAAATGTTCAATATTAAATTTCAGCACCCTAGTTTAAATTTTAAAATACTACCATTCATATTAATTCAAGACACACTAGCGATAAAACAGGGATCGAAAAGCATTTGAAAGAACACACTTTAACTTTCATATACAAAATACCATTATATTCTGCTAGAACAAAATAATAAAAAAAAACATCACGAAGAAAGAAGGAAGAAAAAAGAAATAAATTCTAAATCGATCAGAATCGACTCTCAAAACCCTTTCACAATTATCGTTTGCGAATGACTAACACATTTTCAAAACAAAGTTGATTCTAGTCAAAACATTCGAACGCTCTTCGAAAGTTCTACTTCCAACTGTGGGGTTACAAGGTGCAAAGAAGAGTTACACTGACGCTGGCCATGCGTTAAACTTTTGAAAATGGCAAAATGGTTACTGGCGAACCGGACTATCAAAATATTCAATCTTGAGAGAAAATGAATTTAAACATTTAAATCATTACATGAACATTTAAATACACTAAAAGATAAGCACAAAACTACAAGATTAGTTTTAAAAATTTGACTGTTTCAAATTTAAATTGACAGTGAAACACTGCACTGATGTGCGTCACACATCTGGTTTCGATTTCATAAAACGACAATGAAATTCCACTTATCTTTATATTGTCCAAACACAGCTTGTTGTAGACACCTCGTTCGATGGTTACGAACAAATTATTTTTTCATCATTTTAGTAACCGGCAACCGCCGTTTCCTTTGTTACCTGAAAAAAAAATGATGGAGCCATGCTCTCGCTAGCTGGTAATGCACGGGCCTAAACGTTGGGCCGCCAGTTTATAGCGTCGGGTTTCCCATTTCTCAAATAAAACCATAAGGAATTAAACAACACTACATTTATTTGTTACAAGTTTAACGACTATTACAGATCTCGGGGTTTGTGACGGTTCAACCGCACATACCAGAGGCAAGAGCATCACTGATTGTTTACAGGCGAATACGCGTAGAGTACGCTGCATCGCTACGGGTACAGTTAAGAATTAACGGGCACTCGCAATAGGTCTGTGACGGGGTACCATTAAAGGTGTGTGACGGGAACCAGTAAATGATCTGTTACAGGGATATGTTCTATGTTCAGGCTATGGAATATATACCCCTTTTAACAAATGCCAATTAAATAAAGTTGTATCCTTTTTTTTGAAGATAAACAAATAAAGACATACTTTTATTGGGTGTGTTTAAGATTGATTGCATTGTCAATTGAAATCTAAAATTGTGATTGTGGGAACAGTCAATTCTTTTAAAATCAACATAAATAAAACTTTTAGTAAGTAGTGTGCAGAAATATAAAAAGTTTATTGCATGAAGACTGACTAATCAAACGACAATTTTCTTAAAACAATTTACAAAAAGCAGATAGATAACATAAAATTAGGTTGCTTGGTTTATAATTCAATATTTCAACTTAAAAGCTAAATCCTTCAGGGTTTTTAAAGGAAATTCAGTCAAGAACAAATTTTAAGAAAGATTCTTTTAAAAATAAATAACTTTCAAAGTAGAGTTGATATAGTTAAAAGTAATACAACATAACAATGACATATTAAAACAATTAGTAAAAATTAAGAAAGAATATTTGCAAGCCAGTGATAAGACCAGTTAAAAACATAGGAAATAGTTAAACATTATGGAAATAGTTAAAACAACATACTGTTTGGACAACACACGAAATACAGCATCATTGGGCATATGCTATTATCTAATCCTTTCAATAGTAAAAAAAAAATATTGTGATTTTGATGAAGAAGCTTTATAAATGTACTGGATTCAATTGCAGAAAAAACAAGATAGATATACATTAAAAAAAAATTGCTTTGAGTTAAAAAGAATGCTATGTCATGCAAAAGAGAAACAAAATTATAAGATATACACGAAAGAACAAATTTACAAAGAACCCCCCCCCCCAAACATAATTATCTTGAAAAGGGGTAATAAAAAAAACAAGTATCTCTTATATTCCTTTCACATTCCAGGTCATACTCAATGTTTAGATGTATAACAAACCTAATAAAAATAAAACATAAGATTAAACAAACAAGAATCTACATACCTGAATTGTAGCAGGTTTCAACCGAGAACGACAAGCCAGCTGAAGACAATCTGCCACTTGAGACATATTATCTGAGTCAAGTTGCTGTTCAATCTGAACTTGCAAGACAAGAGGCAAGGCCAACCTCAAGCCGTCCACCAATGGATTATGCTTCTGCTTAGACAGGAGAAAACTTAGAAAAGTAATCTGTCCCAAGCTCATGTGATTCAAATGTCCACCAATCATTTTTAGAATGGAAGCCATTACGTAGGAGTTATTGCGAATTCCGAGAGTTGAAAGGACTTTGTACACAGTTATGAGTTCTTGGGAATCTAGTATTCGGATTATTTTCATGAGACGGGAGCACACAGATTGAAATACCTGATTTTCCATTAGTGCTTCAGAACTAAAGCCATCTACCCTAAAAAACATAAAAAATTATATAACTTTTACAGATACTTTAAGATTACTAAAGTAAAAATAGTTATTGAAAATTCAAATGTAAATGTTTAACTTGTTTAATTTAGAGTAATTTTTGCAGATAAGCTTCTTTCTGTACTAATCAGTTTGTACGTCCATACTGTATGTTAATACAGAAGAACTTCAATAATCCTGATCAATTGGGTTTAGACCCCATCCGGATAATCGAATATCTGGGTAATTGCATAATTTACTAATCTTTGCTAAATTATTAATTGCTAACCATTTCTACCATTCACCGAAAAGAAACTTTTAAAATGTGGATTTTGCTGAATTCTTTTTCCGCAAAGCGATCCGGACAACGAAGTGCTAATTTATTTAGAGATGCATAGGTTAAACCAATAAGTATTGGTGAATGTTGCCAAAATCAGTTTGGAATGAAACATTATATACTTAGAAAATAGAACAAAAATAAATTAGGGGCAAATAGTTCAATATATATTATTAATATATTTAACTTTTATTCTCATTTGAAATAGCGTAGCATTTTTAAAGGAGTGAAAGGTCTTAATCTATATTGATATTACTTAAAAGTGAATGAGGAAAATGAATAGTTGATGCATTGTTCTCTAGCCATTTTTTGAAGACCGACCTGCCTTTTCAGTCAAGCACAAGTGCCTTTGCTTCCCTAGGCGTTAATTTTAACTTTTTGTGTAAATCAGAATTATGACAGCAGAAGAACTGAGCAGTGGACTATTGGCGACGGTTCTGAATCTATTAAAAAAAAACAAGACACTGATTTGTAATTTTGGACCATGATTTTACAATGACAACACTGCTACCCCACGCAACCTGAATAACAGTAAGGACCACAAGGGATTTCCCCTTTACACAGCAGATTATTTTTGGAAAGCACAATGTTTTCCTTCATGTTCAGATAGATCGCTACACTCCTGCTATGAGTCGAGCATTCATTTTTATGTGTCAATGGGTGGCCACAGTGTCAACCCTAAACTTTTTATAAGAGCCTTTTTAAAACAATCAAAAATGGGGAGCCGTTTTCCTGCCAACTGGGCCCTGCCTCTTCTTATTTCTAGAGTAAACATTGGTGACTGCCATACCTTCCAATATTAAAAGAATCAAATCACTATAGCAAATTGTGTTGTATAAAAATACAAAAGTTTGATTAATTGGTGTTACATGAAAACTAGTTACAGTAGACCCCATTAGAGTGACCCTTTTTTAGTGACTGCCACTAAAATTGCCAGTTTCCTTATTTGCATGTGGTAATTTTTTTAACTCATAAAGCCGAAAAGGCTCTTATTTGTCCAAAAAGAGGTCATTATACAGGAGGGTTACTGTATTTATTTTTTGTAATAAAAATATCTCATTAATTATTTAATTCTAACTTGTATTTTATAATGTAAATTTATATAGTCTTTACAACACATACAGTACTTTAAGAGAAAAATCAATTTTATAAAAATGTTCCATGAAATTTGACAATTAAACATATAATTAGATTTTTTTAATACAGTTTTTGAAATCCTCACAGTGCTCGGACAATCCATACAAGTAGGCAGGTATGTAAAGCTACAATTAATTTAATTCTTGAAAATCTACAATTGAATTGATTTTTTTCCCTATTGTTTTATATAAAAAAAAAATATTGCATCTTTACAAATTAGTACCAAGCATGGTTGGAAAACTAACAAATAATCAATAAGTAAACTTAATTTAGTCTGTTGCAAATATATATTAAATTCATTGTAATACAAGTAATATAAAAAAAGGAAAAGAAATTATTTCATGTTATAGAAATATTTTTTTTTAATTTGAAAAAAAACAACAAAAAAAAAAAACATATAAAGCCCCTCCCTATATACCAATTATTAGTGTGTTAGTTTGTGTATATAACAGATGTTTTTGTTTTAATGGTACATCAATTATTTATAAAATGCAGAATGAATATGATAAAAAGTACAAAGTTAAATGTTGACATACCTTGAATGTTCGTGTATACCTTGCAATAAAGTAACAATATGTTGAGCATTCATAACATCTAGGTGGTTCGATGAAAGTTCCAAAATCCTTTCTACAGTTTTAGATTTTCTAAGTTGGTCCAACAAAATATCTATAGTAATACACACACATTGCAATTATTTTCTCATTGTTTTAGTAAAATACGAGCACTGTTATTAACATATTCAGAAAATTAAAGTCCACATATTATTTCAGTTAAAATTTTAAATAATTTTCTGTATACTAAATTTTAAAAATAAAACTTTTCTATAACAATACTCCCTTTAAAGATACAATTAAGTAAAAACAGTTCAACATACAGTAATCTTACATTACTTTTTTAAAGTCATTACTAACCCGTAATCCATTATAAATTAATAGTTTTTTTTTCGAAAAACAAAATTTTAGAAAATTACATTTCTAAACTTTTGTCAGAATATACATTTGTAAGTACACAGTCATACATTTGTAAGTATAGGACACACTTCATATAAAAAAACCTGAGGTGGTAAATTCCTAGTTTGCGGTGCCTCTGGGAAAATTGGCGCCAAGAATAAAAGCACATGTTTTTCGTTTATCACCAAGTCAAAATGGCAAACATAATGGCTGGTTGGTTAAATAACATCACACTACAGCTGAACAATGACTATTGGCGATGATTCAGATTCAATAATTAATCAATTCTTTAATTAAAGTCTTAACAACTCAACTTTTGCCTCTGTGTCAACATTTTAAACCAACCACATGTAAGAATCCCTCAGCAAGGGATGTAAGCAAGTTTATGCATGTCATAAATTAGGGTTGCCACAATATAAACTTTATCAGTTACCAACTGTCCGCAAATATTTCATTTGGCGAGGGCACTGCAAACTAGGAATAGACCAAACCTGCATTCATCATACCAGTATCATGAGTGTAAGCTTTGCTCAGAGGTGTTGGTAGAATAGGATTGGGGAGATCTTTGTTAAAGGTTGAATATAAAACTCTTGCTGAATTGGTGTGAATCTTTCTTGAACAGAGATAACCTAACCATTCCACACTGCTCGCAAGTCGCACACATCTTCTAAACATTTTGAATCTGAAGAGGTAAATAAAACTGATTAGACATGTACAGACACAACTTTACACAATATTTTATTCTTCCACAAGAAAACTAGGCATTGAAACAGTTTATTAAGATTCTAGAAACTGTAACATTAAAATTATTCAAAGTAATTTGCTTTTAATAGAAAAATTTAAATCCAAAGAAATTATTAAATATTTAAATCCAATGAAATTATTAAATATTTAATTTGGTAGGTGAATATTTTGAATTTTCCGAGGATCCACTGATTTTCTATTGAAGATAAATATACCATATGATATAAATAATTTATGGTTAAATTAAATTTATTTTTTGATATTTATAATGTCTTCATATGAAGTGTTTAGAGCAAAAGTGGATCACGTTCAAAAGTCTAAAAAAAATGTATTTGTTGTGGATTAATATTTGTTAATAGTGCATATTTTCAAATTATGTCCCATATTTAAATTAGTCTTCATACTACAACAATAAAAAATAATTATCCTCTAAACCACTTTAGTATTCAACTAGTGTTATAAACTTGAACTTTGATTATCTCAAAACTATAATTTATGGACTTATCCACTTTTAGCTCTAAACGCTTCACATACTGTAATAAGTAAAAAAAAACGGTTCTTTTCGGTTATACGGCCTTGTATGCCAACGAGCGAAAATGCGCCAAAGTTGTTTACCTTAGGGATTACCATACACAAAAGATCGCGTTTCAGTTGATTGGATGATTGAGTGCACTGAGCTAAATAAAAACGGGAGAGTAAACTGAACGTGCCTTTTTTAGTGTCATTGCTTAAAATAGTTAAAACACAATTTCTTTGGAGTTGATTTTAGTATGGGTAATTAGCGTCTCACTAGAGCTACACAGTGGGCTATTGGCCACGGTTCGGGGCCTATATCGAAGGAAAGACCCGGAAACGGGTGCCTCGTATTATATATTTACTTTCTTCCTGCGACAAGTTTGTTTGGATTACGTGCATTAAGGTTAGACATCGTTCACTTTTTCGAACCTAAGTTCAATCAAATCAAACTCGTTCGATCGTGATTTCAGTGATGTCATAAGTTCGCTAATCTCATGCAGTCTTGGATATGATGTGAAGTGAAGTAATTTATTTTATTACGTCATTGGCAATTCACAGGATATAACTGGGGGCATATCACGAGCCCGGTGCTTACTTCTTCGGTTTTGACTATCGTAACTGACGATGCTAGTTTGTTGTTGTGCGGGCTGCAGTTTATTTCTTTCAATACGAAATGTAATTTAATTTTTATAGGAGTTTTTTTACTGCTCTTATTTTATGTTAGTTGGAAACGTATGTGTAGTTGAAGTCTTGTATATAAATAAAGAATATCTATATTTTTTCGAAAGAAGTTATCTTTATTGAATTAGAAAACACGTACATACGATATGAAGGTATTAAAACTCCGACTACGGAGAGCAAGGGTTAGGGGCCGTACCTACCCAACTACCAACCAACCTGCAGCAGCCCACAGCAAGCGTAAATACTAGACTGTTTTATGAAAACCAAGAAGCTGTCCGATGGGGGCCGAGCCGATTGTTCCAAGTTTCGTGATAACCCAATGCGTGATTCGCAAGTTTAAAAGAACTATCCGATGGGGGCCGAGCTTCAAGAACCTCAGCGTGACAACAAAGCCTTAGTGTATCTACTAAAAGAAATTTCAAGTGTGTGCTTTAAAACCTAAGAATATGGAAAAGCCAAGATTCGACAGTGCTATTGAATTGCTAGGTGCTCACAACTGGTCTTCATGGAAGGAAGATGTAAAGGTCGTGTTGATGGAAAAAGGTTTATGGTCTTTCTTTGATAATTCCGAACCTCCTGTTGAAGATAAGGATCTATCAAGAAAAGAACTTCTCGAGTATAAACACCGGAAGGATAAAGCCTATGCCACAATCTACTTGAGTTTGGAAACTACGTACAGGACACTCATTTCCGGAACTACGGATGGTCCAGAAGCCTGGAAGAAACTCAAGGACTATTTCGAGCCAGCTACAAGAGCCCGTGTCGTTCAACTACTCGATGAATTCTTCGCCCATAAATTCACAAACGGAGATGATGTCGGACTTTTTGCTGCACGTGTAAAGCAAACCGTCGACAAGCTTCGGGACGCTGGGCATCCAGTTGAAGAATTTTATCAAGCGTACCAACTTATAAGGTATTTACCTTCCGAATATCAGAACATTGTCCAATCTATATATAGATATCCTGATAAAGATTTTAAATTTCAAAATGTTTTAAGCGAGTTATTGTTAGAGCAAAGTCGCATTGACCAGGTTAAAATTGATTTGGATAAAACCGACAGTAATGCTTTTGCTGTTTCCTCTAAAAATATTACCCCCAATAATGTTAACAATACCAACCGTAAGTCTAGTCCAAATAAAAGAGTTATAAGAAATAAAAATACGGCTGGTAGAGGAAATTCTAAATATAAGTCTGATAAAAGGGTGCTAAACAATTCCTATTGCAGTCTATCTGATAATGATAATTTTAATCGTGTAGAAGCCTGCTCTAACCAAATTAATGGTTCTGTAGATAAACTAGCATGGGTAATTGATACAGCAGCATCTAACCATTTTTGTAATAATTTGAAATTATTTACCGAATATAAAACTGTTAAAAACACAACTATGTCACTAGCAGTAGGTGACGTGGACAGTCCTGTTGAAGGAATTGGAACTGTAAAGTTCTGTGTTAAACTTGACGGTAAACCAGTTAAGATAATATTACAGAATGTTATGTACTCGCCTAAACTTAGGCGCAATCTAATTTCTGGCTCTATGATCGAAAAGGCAGGTTCAACTTTCATTGGGGAAAAAGGGAAAATTTGGGTTTATGATAAAGACAGTAAAAGAGTATTCTATGCGAAAAGGGTTAATGGTCTTTATTTTTGTAAACCTTGGTATTATGTTAAGCCAAATCCAAATGACAACTCTACGAGGGATAACCATGTGTATAATTTTGCAACAGAGTCCAGCAATGAACTTGAGTTATGGCATAATCGTTTTTGTCATGTCAACAACGACTATGTCTTACACACAAGTCGAAATTCAAGTGTTCGAGGGTTACCTACCTTAAAGTATGAAACATTGGATTGTGTCCCATGTAAGGTAGCTAAAACTAAAAGAAAATCTTTTAAACCTATTCCTGGAATAAGATCTTCTAAACCCTTAGAACTTTTGCATATGGACGTTTGTGGACCACTTCCAAATTTATCCATGGGGGGAAATAAATATTTCTTAACAATTATTGACGACTATTCTCGTAAGGTTACTGTGTTTTTTATGAAAAATAAATCTGACGTTTTTGATTGTTTCACGCGGTATCAAAAAAGAGCCGAAAGATTTTTAAATTCTAAGATTATAAATGTCCGGAGTGACAACAGACTTGAATTTGTCCATAAAGCGTTTAATAAATTTTTAAATGACCAGGGCATTCATGCCGAGAGGACAAATGTATACACTCCAGAACAGAACGGGTGCAGTGAACGATTTAACTTAACAGCTATGGATGCTGTAAAAGCAATGTTGCAATCGAGCGGATTAGACCAAAAATTCTGGGGGGAGGCTCTCCTATGTTTTACATATGTGTGGAATAGGATTTGCCATAAAAGCCAATCTAAAACTCCTTTTGAATTATACAGTGGTCGAAAACCTTCTGTAGCTCATTTAAAAACATTCGGATCCACCGTATACGTTGGCATACCCAAACAACTACGTAAAAAACTCGATATGCGAGCAAAATTGGGTGTCATGGTAGGATATGCAATGCAAACTCGGGGTTACAGAATCTGGTTAAAAGACGAAGATAAAATAATTGAAACTTCTAATGTTAGATTTGAGGAAAAGGTTAAATCTGTGGAAACTGTACTGGACCCTAAAACCGTTAAGCACTATGTGCATTTTCAAACCGACCCTGATCTAGAAAGTGATGATCAGTCAGAACGAAACTTCGAACCTTATGCCGGACCTAGTAGCCAACCTGATTTAATCCCATGTGAAAGCATTTCCTGGTTTCGAAGTGCTGTGCCCAGATCTGATGGCAGTCGAACTGACATCTATTATAAGATCGAAGGTACAAACATGCGTCTTAGGTCGAATAAAGATGTTGAGACCTACTGTAATGCTAACAAAATAAATTATAATAGAAAGCTGTTTAATTTTAGTGGGAAGGACGATTATTCAGGAAGGTTATTTGATCACGATGACTCTACACAAGTAGAAGTAAATAACATCGAAATAAAAATACCTAATAGCTATAAAGAGTCCATAAAATCCCCTGAAAGTAAAGAATGGCTAAATGCTATGAAAGACGAGATTGAAACAATGAAATCTCGAGATGTTTGGGAACTCGTACCACAAACTAAAAATCGTGATATTATTGGTAACAGGTGGGTTTATACTATCAAACGAGACGAGAATGATCAAATTGTCAGGTATAAAGCTCGTCTTGTAGCGCAAGGGTTTAATCAGAAAAAGGGTGAATCATATGAAGAAGTGTTCAGCCCTGTTGTTAACTTTTCTATAATAAGATTATTTTTTGCTATTTTAGTATGTGCTTTTAAATGGTCTAATTGCCAAATTGACATAAAGTGTGCTTATTTGTATGCAAAGTTGAATGCTGAAGTGTATATGCGTCAACCACAAGGATTTGTAAATCAAGACAGACCACATTATATATGTAAGTTAAAAAAGGCTATTTATGGACTTCACCAAAGTAGTCGTGAATGGTTTTTTGAGTTAAATTCTGTTCTTGAAAATTTAAATTTTAAACGATTACAGTGGTGTAATGGTGCATATTTATACAATAGGCATATTTTATTATTGATATATGTAGACGACATCGAAGTATTTGGCAAAGATAAAAGTGACATTGACCATGTATTGTCTATATTAAAACAGAAATTTGACATAAAAATTTTAGGTAAAACTAAGAAACTTTTAGGTGTTGAATTTGTCGAAGAAAAAGGAAATCTTTATATACATCAAAGTTCGTATATAAATAAAATTTGCGAATTGTATAAAAAGTATAACTTTCCTATATCAACACTTCCTATAGCTAAAGGTTATATTATGTCTAAATTAGATTGTCCAAATTCTGAACACGAGTCGAACGAAATGTCACAATTACCTTACCGAAATATTTTGGGTTGTATTTCTTATATTGCAAACAAAACAAGACCTGATACATGTTATGCAGTTAATATATTATCACAATTTCAGGAAAATCCTGGTTTAAAACATTGGGTTGCTTTATTAAAATTGTTAGGATATTTAAAGTATACCCAGAACTACAAATTGAATTTGTCAGACCTGTCTAATGTAAATATCAATTGTTTTTGTGATTCAGATTTTGCCGCCAGTAGAGATGATCGCATTTCTATGAGTGGTATATTTCTTTTTGTCGGTAATGCTCCAATAATTTGGAGAACATTTAAGCAGAAGTGCGTTACTCTTTCTACTATGGAAGCCGAATATGTGACCTTGACAGAAGCCTCAAAGGAAGTCATGTGGGTCAAAAACGTACTGGAAGAATGTACCGATTTAGGTCTGGGCAATTTAAAATTGAATGACTGTGTCATTTTTTGCGATAATCAAGCTGCTATAAGTTTCGCTAATTCTCCAATAGAGAATAGCAGAACCAAACATATTGACGTCAAATATCATTTTGTTAGAAATTTAGTGTATGATGAAATTTTCAAACTAAGTTATATAAATACTAAAAAGAACTTTGCCGATATCTTCACAAAGCCACTTACCAAAGAAGGTCTTTATAATATTTGTGTTAAGATATTTAAAGGGCTTAAGTAGAATTGTTTTTTTCAGGATTTATAGATTTATGAATTGGCTTTTAGATTAAAGTCAACCTTTTGTGATTTTTTAAATTTTTCAACTATGTGTGAACAAGTGTATTCATAATGTAATTTTTTTGACACAAGAGTGATTATGGATTTTTGTGCCTGTGATTCCTATTATGAATTTTTGGAAGCTCTTGTATGTTCTAGTAAAAAAATCTACGATTATGAATTTTTGTAAACGTTTATATTTCTGTGTATCTAATCAAATGTTTACAATTTATCATTGTTTTGTTATGTGATCAAATTTGATTCATAATTTAGTTTTTGTTTGTTCAAGAATGTATGAGAGGGGGCCGCTTGTTAGACATCGTTCACTTTTTCGAACCTAAGTTCAATCAAATCAAACTCGTTCGATCGTGATTTCAGTGATGTCATAAGTTCGCTAATCTCATGCAGTCTTGGATATGATGTGAAGTGAAGTAATTTATTTTATTACGTCATTGGCAATTCACAGGATATAACTGGGGGCATATCACGAGCCCGGTGCTTACTTCTTCGGTTTTGACTATCGTAACTGACGATGCTAGTTTGTTGTTGTGCGGGCTGCAGTTTATTTCTTTCAATACGAAATGTAATTTAATTTTTATAGGAGTTTTTTTACTGCTCTTATTTTATGTTAGTTGGAAACGTATGTGTAGTTGAAGTCTTGTATATAAATAAAGAATATCTATATTTTTTCGAAAGAAGTTATCTTTATTGAATTAGAAAACACGTACATACGATATGAAGGTATTAAAACTCCGACTACGGAGAGCAGATGCGTGCGCATTTTCCTTCGCGATCTGACATTAAACGTCTATTGCCTTACGATTGTTGATTGGTTAGAATATATAAGTGTTTAATGAACTCTGATTGGTTGCACGACTATGCGAACTATTTAATAGTTACAAATATTTAAATTCGGATATTTGGAAATTATGGGTTTGGTTCAAACGATTTTAAATTGGGTTTGGTGAATATTTTTTATAATTTTGGAAAGATGTTTGATTGTTAGGATAGCTATTAAAATAAATTTGCTTAGAATTCGCTTAAGAGTGCTGTCGCAATGCCCCAAACGACTGCCCGAAGGATTGCCTGTAAGCACCATGATCGACTGCCCGGAGGGGGTCATGAATGTAATCCTGAGTAGTCGGAGGCCGCAGGCCGGAGACCACAAAATCGACGGCAGGAGCCTGTGACTTTAAACGTGCGGAACGCGTGTGCGCTTAAGAGTGCCATAGAAATGCCCCAAACGATGGCCCGGAGGATTGCCTGTAAGCACCATGATCGACAGCCCGGAGGGGGGCACGGATGTGATCCTGAGTAGTCGGAGGCCGCAGGCCGGAGACCACAAAATCGACGGCAGGAGCCTGTGACTTTAAGCGCGCGGAACGCGTGTGCGCTTAAGAGTGCCATAGAAATGACCCAAACGAATGCCGGAAGGATTGCCAGCTCGGGTGATGTTCTCGCCATCTGACCGTGGTTCAAAAATACGAGACATTGTTCCCTTCGAGATAGGCGCCGAACTGGCGCCAACAGCCGAATGTGAAGCTCTAGTGCGATGTTAATTAACCAAATCAAAGCTTCGAGATGAATTCTAAACCATCGACATTAGCCCATTGTGGAGCTCAAGTGCAACGTTATTTTATTCATTCGGGCAGACCTTAAAGAAATCCTTCGGAAATAATTTTGAACCGTCACCGCTAGCCCATTACACAGCGAACGTCATCCACCGTGGTTCGAAAATAAGACACAGCGTTTGAGTAATTAACGGTAATTGTGCATTTTTTCTTAAGTAACCATAAAGATCAGAAAAAAAGACGCATGCGCAACGCATCCGGTCGTTTGATGTTCACTTGAAAATACATCCAGATCCGCTGACGAGCGAAAGTCTTTACCTCGAACCGTAACTAATAGCCCATTGCACAGGTTAAGTACGACTTATTGTCTATAATTTAGAATATACTTTTTGACGTCATCTAATCGTAAATCATTTACGACTGTTTTTAACATTTTATTTTGTGAGTGGCAACATTAAAATTGTAAATAATCAATACGGCGACAAACTTTCGCTCGGCGACTATTTGAGGCCGTTTAGAAGAGAAGTACCAAAAAACCTTTTAATACATATATTGATTCTATGTAGGAGACTAAAAAGAAATGTAATTAAATTTTAAAATCTTTTGAGTAAAGTTGATTGAAGGGACATTTAAAAACATAATGATATGCACTTAGTTTTAAATATTTTTTTAAAGGTTGGTAACTGGTACATTTACTCTACATGAAATATTATTCTTGGTTAAAATGTAGTAAATAATAACCCTTGGCAACTTTTCCGATATATTCGCTATACTAACTTATATGTGGAAAAAAAAACTGATTTTGTTACCAATCAAAGAACTTTTCTTTTCTCACAACAGGATTACCGAAAAGGGTCACTGGATTTGAAAAGAAATTAGGATTACCATTCAATGCATTTAAACCTTAATTTTATGGATAACTACTAAGAAATTTTTTTCTCCAAAAAATATTAAACAATTCAAATAGCAAAATTGAATATTTAGGACAGTCTACAGTGACTTGTCTTCATCTCGGAATTATTTTTTCAAAAATATTATCAAGATATATTATGTAGAAGTTGGGCAAATATTAATTTAGATGCACTGAGTTAACTTTTTATATACAATATTTTTAAATCCACAATAAAGAACAGTTATAAAACTTAATAATTTTAAATATTGTGTAACAAAGTTTAAAAGGATGTTATTGAAATGGATTTTATATTTTTATATCACCCTGTGTAAAATTAAAGAATAAGGAGGAACACCAACAAATTAATTTTCCCTCTACAACTTTGGCATGTTTCGATTACTGAGATATTATTGTCAAGGAGGAGCTACTCTCTATAAATTAAATCAATGAGAGTCAGAGAATCAAAAACTTTGCGATAATCATTTTGGCATTGGTTTATAACTTATACAGAACTATTGCTAAATATAAGAATTAAAAAATAGACAATGGTACAAGTAGTTTAATATCTTATTTATAACTGAAAAAAAGAGCAGAAATTTGGCTACTATCGTGTTGTCTATTTCATCACTTTACTGGAATGCATAAAATTTAAGATATTCCTGTAACTCAAAAAATCAACAGACTCTGTTATTAATTAAGATAATATAATTATTATAAAGATTAAAAATTATATTAAGTATATAGAAATAATATATAAAGATTTATTTTTATTAAGGGAAACGTATAACTTTACATATTGGGACCAAAACACAGTTAAAAATTTTTTAATCAGACACTTGATAGGTAAATATGAATTACATAATTTTTTTAAAGAGAGTACTCTATTCTTTCGATAATCAAAACTTGGGTTATATGCTTAAGATACTGTTATAAAGAAATATGTTAAGATTTTATTTGTTAATAACATAAAAATTAAATTATAGTAATATTAAAAATTATTTATAACTTACTTGACTTCTTACGGCATTTATTTACAGAATGACAACATGCGGAATGGTAGGGTTGAGTTGTTGTTTGCTGTAGCAAAAGTTTTCAAAAGTTTTAAGGCATTACGAAATAATAAATTTTTATTTATAAGGGTTAATGTGGTATGTAAATTATTAATAAAACTTTAAAATTTAAAAAGAGTTTTTAAAAATTGAAATCATTCTTATTATGTCAGTTTAAGATGTCTCAGAATTAATTCCAATATGAATGCATTTTAGCAGTTAGCAATTGAAGCGAATTCACAAAACCGCAATGTAAACAACTCATGTGAACCACAAGGATTTTTAAAGCATATTATATTTTTTGAAGTACATTACATTTTCTATATTATTATATTTTATTCTTACAGTTTGACGTTGATCAGTCGAATTATTTCCATAATATTTTGGTCAATGAATTGCTTTTATTTGATTGCTAATAAAATGGTATGCGTAGAGATTGAACAACTAGTTAAGGTGAATTATGCATTTGATGTTAAATTCTCTTTAATATGTAGTTATAATTTGATATGTCTCACAGAATTATATATATTTCACCGTAAAATTCTCGAATAATGCTAATTTACGAAATGGCCGGTCAGCTATGTAGAACAGGCCTGTGTTAGGAATTATGTTCAGGGTGGTAACATAGCCTGGAAAACCGGGAAATCAGGGAATTGTCATGGAAATTTTTTATTCTGGAAATATCACAAAAAATCAGGGAAATTTTAAAATTTGGATCATTAAAACGGCAATTATCCTCCATTATGCACTCTATTCTGGGTAATTTAGTTGTCAATATTTCCTTTTAGTTCTCAAAAAGAATTTTTTTTAAAAAAATGCACATTTTCATATTTTCAGTTTTATTTTTGTAAAAACGTGAACCACTGCTGAGGGAGCAGCAAAAGCAAAGTGCATTGGACCTTGAAATTGTGAGCAACATGTGAGGGGCTAATGAATGTGATTTATTGAAGATTGGAATAGGAAATATTAAGCATATAAAACATTTAAAATTATCTCCAAAAGAAATAGTTGGAAAAATTTGCATTTTCTGCTTACAGACAACATGATTAATTACTATTATGCCTGCCATAATTGTATAATTTGTGTATCCATAAACTATTATTTTAAATGACAATAAGTATTGCTTATAAATTTTTATTTATAATGCAGTAAATTTATTGTATTGTAGCGTGGATACTTTTTTTTTATACAAAGCATATATTTCAACGTTTCTTAATGTAATTTTAAAGTCAGGGAAATTTTGTGACACCATCATGGAAGTCAGGGAACTTTTTTTTCCAGAATTTTGTTGCCACCCTGTATGTTTGTTGGGAGTGCATAGGTTGTACAAATTTTCTTCTAATTTTAACTTCACTAAAAGGTACGGTACAGATGTAGTATAGGACATTTCACGCGCGATGTTATTTAGGCATGTTTTATAAGGGTGATAAATTTATAGTATGGCAACCCCATCTGACATTGTTGGTATTTTCCGATTATTGTGGCGACTTTCAATCTGGCAACCCTATGCTATGTTTAATGGCAATTTTTCGTGGCTAAAAAAAAAACCGCGCCAAATGTCCTACACTACATCTGTTCCAAAGGTACGTGTGTTGAGTAGTTATAACTTCTTAGGAGCATAATTAGATTTTTTGAATGAAATTCAGTGGCCCCCTCCCCAGAAGGGTCCACTCCTTTTTCCTGTGTAATCGTTGGAAGACTTTCGTATTTTTTTTTGTCCTGTCAGTGGAGGCTCTTGTACTACAGCAAGTACAGCCGGGCTGCACCTAAATTATTTTACTAATTTTCTTAAATGAAGATTAGAATTGAAATCTGAAATTTCTATGGTAAGTAAACAAAATCTTCGATAAATAACAAGCCTGTTGCCGTATTACACAAAAAACTCCATCCCTTCGAAACTGCAGCCAAAAAGCAAAGTTCGAAATCGGTTGCATCGTTGCCAAGGCAACTTCTATATAGTTTGGAGATTTCCCCCCTGCTAATACACTGCATGTGTGGTACGGTACAACCTGAAATGAATTTTCTCATTTGGCCTGCACTTGGTATTCGATAAACTGATTTGCTCATGCGTAAATTGCAGGGATGGGTGGGACAACCGAGAATCTTGCCAAACGGAAATAGTTTTCGTGATAAATGTACTGTGTGCTGTTGTTTCGTTATTTAAGTTAATATTAAAATTGACCGATTCACATTTAAAAAAAAAGGAAGATTGCTTTTATTTGAGTGGTAAATATTATGGTTGTGGAAAATATGGGAGGGAGGGGGAATTCACATGATTTCGACTGCACTAGTGTTTTCAACCATGGGCCGCCACTGTGTCCTGTTCTACATTATTAGGAAGTCAAGCATTAACAACTTTTCAATAACAATCATTAAACCAATCTAACATGCACAGTGATCTCTCTCTGCTGTACTAATCACAATAGTAACATCTTTTACCTTTATATCTATGTCGGGCACTCCTCCCTTTATTCGCTAAAACGGTGACTCAAGTTTTGGCTTTGGGGTAGATAGCCCAGAGACAATCATGTCTTTATAATCAGATAAATAGCCTGTTTGTCCTATTTTCAAATTACAGTTCTACAGCTTGGTTACAAAGATACTCATCACTCATTAATATGTCACAAATGTGGTCTACATGTTTTCTTACATGTAGTTTGGATTTTAATACAAATGCAATATATATTTAATAGATAAATATGATTGATTTCCTCCAGATCATTTTATTGCAATTAACAGCTTTGTGATAACTCGCTTAGAATTACACTATTTAATTCTCTCACATGTTAGATTATTGCACATTGAACATTAAAGCTTAAATATGAATTCTCTGCAATATATTTGATTTTGAACCATTTATTTTCAACTCGACTATTAAAAAGCAAAATCGATAAAAGAAAATTAATATTAAACTTATTGTCAAATCTAGGTATGTGCAGCTGAAAAGAGCGACATGGACAACTAAAAAGAGCCGCATGGACAGCAATAGTTTTAAGGTTAGCTTTGTAATTTATCTCTGATATAACCAAGACTGTAATGGACATCCTTTCTTGATTTTCATTACAGTGTTTCTTGTTTTTTTTTTTCGAGATAGATCCTGAACTGCTGTCAATTGCTCTTTGTGACTCTCAGAATTAACAGTCTTATATTTGAGATTACTGGGATCATCAAGGCTACTTTTGTTATATTTGACAATAGTTTCGTCATTTAACATGCAACTTTTGACAAATCAAGAATCCTCAAACTATTAACGAAAGTAATTTACTCAAATTCCTTTACTGCCCCCTTCAGTGCTTCATTTTTGACGAAAATAACTTGCTCAGATTCTTTTTTAATGGACATTAACTAATAATTGGTTATTATTCGCATATAGCCTTATTTTTAAAGAAATAAATTTCGTTAAAAAAATGACCAAATGAATTTCTTCAGTTTGATAAAATATTTAATCATAGCATTTAATAAGCGTTTGTTTCTTCAAAAAGGACAAAAGTTTCATTGATAATATATTTTTAACAGTGCAAATTATTTTCAAACTTGCCTTTTCCTTTAAAATTGAGCGACAGGTGTTTAATTTATTAATCAACTTAAGTGTGCCAAACTAATCCAGGAGCGTGCCAAGGAAGAAGTAATCAATTTGACTATAATGTTTATTATTAAAATTATTATTTTGTTATGTATGTTCACACAAGATTTCTGTCCTAATTCATATATTTGGATAATTTTTGTTGCTGGATATGTCTCACTTTGACATTTTTTGTAAGAAATATCTGGTTATCCAGCATTTAACTATTTGGAATTCTCAATTAATCGGACCGTTTGAAAAAATATATGATCCGATTTTGAATGTTTTTTTTTTTGATAAAGAAAAATCGACATTGACAAAAAAAAAAAAAAATAGTCTTCCGGCTTTATTTATCTGGAAATATTGATTAACTGGACTTTTTGCTAATATGTTCTTTGCTTTTAAAATATTTTCATTGCTGGGTAGAGATTGTTCAACAATGAAGTTTCGTTTTCCCAACATTTATTAAATCTGATAATCTCAAAATATACTATTTGGGGAGTGGAAAAAGTGAGCAAGAATTTGAGTTTCCTGGTGAATAACAGCAGGGGGCCAGGCCCCAGTTATCTGGCTTTTTAATTTAGCAATGGACAAAGCCTCTTCTGATAAATTAGAAACTAAAAAGGGAATATAAAATAACCCTTTTTTTAAAAAGGCAAACCAACTTTTCATGAAAAAAAAACTGACTGAAAAGTAAAAATAATTTTAATATTTATATTAATTTTATTCTTATTTAAACTTTTTGAAGTTGGTTCCAATTTTCAAAAACGTTTCTAATTTTTGGCACCGTTTACAAAAGGCATGAAAGGTAAGGCATGAAATAAATATTAATTTTTTTTTGTTTCTAAAATTGACAATTATTTTTTTTCTTTTTAGTGCTTTTTTTCTTGAAGTTGGTTTTCCTTTAAAAAAAAAAAAAAAAACAGCAAGATATCTGTTTTAACTCGACCTTTCTGTCTATATTTGTTACGCAGTTGCGACCACACATATTGTTCGATTTTCTTCAAATTTGGATGATTGTTCTTTGAAATAATTAAAATCAACGTATATGTTTTTTCCGTAGATTTTTTAATCGCATAATCTACTGTTCCCTCAATTTTCTGTTATGCTAGTAATCAGAATGCATCCAAGAACATTTATAAAAATCTTTCTTTGAAAAGTAGGCTTTCACTTTCTTTATTTTGTATATATCACAACTATGAAATATAGTTCATGTATATAGCCCCTAAGTGATAAAAAACTTATAGTTTATTATATCAGTACATATTTGTTTTATCAAAATAAATAATATACATTGTATAGTACGTTGTGATCCTTATGCTTATTCAGGTTGCATCTCAGATGTCGTCCTCGTCATATAACCATGGTTCAAAATTATGAAGCAGTGCTCTGGGGTATTTTTTTCCGGTATTGAGCGAGAACCGCTGCCAGTAGCCCACTGCACAGCTCTACTGCGACGTTAATTCGCCAAAAAAAAACAAAAAAAAAGTTCCGATTCATTGGTTGACATCGCGCTAGAGCTGCATATTGGGCTATCGGCGACGATTCGGGGCAGGAAAAACCCGTACAAAACTGATGTCTCTTTATGAAGGTACTACTTAAAATAAAAAATTTAACATTTAAAAATTAAAGTTTTCGCTAAGGGCTAAAAACCAAATCGATAATTAGCCCTAATCAGACCCCTTACGACACTGATGAAAAGGCTACTTAAATCCAAAAATTGATATTAAAATGATTAATCTGATAACCTCGCCCCAAACCACCTTCTATTTAAAAAACCCCACACACAAAAAACACTTAGTATTGCGGGCATAGGCGCAGGTCCTGATTACCGAATAGGCACATGAAGCTCAGGCTTACACGTTACATTTTTGAGGGGCCCCCAAATCACACATTTTATATAAATATTTAACATCCTTAACATAGTTTGCTACTACATTTACTTTAAAAACTTGCATTGCAAACTTTAGTAAAATAATCCTACATGTGTTAAATTTGTTCGAATATTGAAAGAAAAGAAAACGTACAGAATAATCATTACTTATCAATATATTTTGTTATATTATAATGTTTCCATTTAATGTCATTCAGGGGCAAGAATTCTAGTGCATATAACTGTTCAATTTGACGTTCTAGAATCTATTTGAGAGCAATGGGGCCCACATTTAAAGGCGGGCTTCCCTTGTTTCATTGTCTTAATCGTGCCCTGGGCATAGGCAACCAATAGGATTTGTGGAATGCCCCATGTTCCAAATTACCGCGGTGTCATCGCGATTGTGAAACATACTTAGTTAATAAGAAGTTTGTTTTTCTACTGTCATAATTCACTTAATTCCATTAATTTTTTTTTTTTTTAAATGATGCCTTTTTTTAAACGCAGGTAGGAAAGCAAGGACGCTTTTGTGCTTGACTGAAAAGGGGAAGAAAGGCGGCATTTTTAAAAAAAAATGGCATGAGGACGCTATTGATATGAAAAAAGGGCGGGTAGGGCGGGCCGCCCTGCCAAAAAAGCCTAGAGGGAATACTGTTATACTTTTAAAATTACTAAAGTATTTTTTTTATTTTACATGTGCTTTATAATTATATAATATTATCCATAAAGAAGAAGATTGGAAAACTTTCAACAGAATATTACTTTCATTCAAATGCCCAAATAGGTCAAAAAGTTCACAAAGAACATCAAAGAAGTTTAGCATTTTAAAACAAAGACAATTTACATTATAAGCATATATATGAAAATTAATTTTGCTTTTACTTACTCCTGAAGTTTTCTATACGTTTCAAGTTTCAATATTAGTTCAACAAAATTTCTTTTATATTAAATTCATATGCAAAGTACCATTCAAAAAGTACTATTACTTATAATACAATCTATTGAAAAGGTTTTTGTATGAAAAAAGACAAATTAAAACTCACAAATTTTCGCATTTCTGTTTAGCTTTTTTGGGGCCCATATAAACGGGGCCCTGGGTAAGTGCCCCGAATGCCCTGCCGTAAATCAATCTCTATGTAGTAGTATAACTAGGGCTAATTAAGCTGTGCTTGATGTTTTAGATGACTCATCCAGTGATTTAAAAGGGACTTTGATTAATTTTTGATTAAATTTGGGTAAAACACAGTTTTTTCTTTATATTAAATCATTGTAAATCTTTCACATTTGTTGATTGAAAGTAAATATTAAGTTACAATAATTATTCAGTTATGGTTCAAAAATACGGGGCATTGTACAGCCCCGAACAAATGTTAAACTCTAGTACGACGTTAATTAACCAAACCGAACCTATTATTTATTATTACACCGATGCTTCTGTTCAATTATTAAATTGTTTATACTCTGCTTTAATTTAATCCATACAAATGGTTGAAAGTACAAATGGTTCCTAAAAATGTTCCATACAAATGGTTCCTAAATATATTTCATATGCAATGACTTGTGTATTTACTTTCGAAAGCAACGTAAGGGAATATTAATACATTCTTTAAGAAATGTTTTTTTTTCACTACCACCTAATGTTCAAAACACCATTTGATAGCAGAAACATTATTTATTCAATTTCCTAAAAAAAAAAAAAAAAAAAAAAAAGAATGTTGTCAGTTTTGAATACACTTTAATTTTTTGGAACGCGTTTCTACTGACAACCCGATCGATCACAGAAAATTTATCCGACACGAACACTCCATCATAATTAAGTTTTATTCCATTTCCCCATTCTCACTTCCATTTCACTGATGCCTCAAAACACAAATGCAAAACGCACATTCGGAACAGACGACAAATTCCCGCCTTTAATTTGTTCTCTTTTGGATTCTTTGCCGTCAAAGGATTCAAAATAAGAAATCGATTTGAGAGACTATCGAAATCGGAGAACATCAGCGCTTTTCCCACTTATGTTGGACGGTGTAAAACACCACCATACCCAGTCGAGAATTCCTGCACAAAGGCGCCTGGAGCCATTTTTGCTTTCAAAGTTTTATGGTTTAAAGACTAATGAAAAGTTTATAAAAGCTAATGCATTCCGGGATATATTGTCCAAATGAGGGTGTGTCGTAATCGAAGTACACTATCGTAAAATGGAGAGGACTTCTCTTTATGGATCTAACAACTCTTTTGGTCGTGCGAAAGTAAATCATGTTTTTAGAGTCAAAATCTGGTAATGTAATGACAAAAACAGGATGGTATTAAAGTGCATTGGAAGTGTTGATAAGCCTATTGGATAAAAGGTTCTTTTCTTGTATTATTGACGTAGCGATTTTGAATTTTAAGAGAAAGATATTTATGATTCGAACTAGATAACTGTCTTATTTACGTTAAAACATCATTTGTACTAGTTTTACAGATGATTTTTTTCGTATGCACTTAGCATAAAAAAGATATTTTCTGTAGGGTTTTTATTAACTTAATCTAATATAGCGTATATAATTTTTTGTATTTCAGGTAATTTTCTTTAATTTTAATATAAAACTAATATCGTCGCCTCAGAGCAACAGTTAGGATATGAGCAAAAACAGAGTTGCCTATAAAATTGATTTTAAAATTTGCTGTTTTTTCAATACTGAATATCAAAGGCTGTAGTTCAGAGATTTTAAAGAAGACATAAAAATGTTCGAGTGTTCCACTAAATAAAGGCACATTTGGTAATATTAGCAAGACCGAAAACTAATTTTCGTTTTTTTAGATGTCTTACTGTTGCTCTGAGGCGACGATATATTGTACCATAACAGTAGCTTTCAAGTATGAATAAAACATATTTTTTTTCAATATTTTAAAATTTCATATTTTTAAGTTGAGATGAAATTATTTAAATGCTTATTTAAGAAACTTTGACTTATTAATTGGCTGTTTATTAAGCGTTTTGTTCAAAATGATCCATTTGGTGTCTATAAACTATTGCGATTCGAAAGAAAATAAGGCAGAAATTCTGCCATTACAAAAAAATTTACTCTTTTTAACCTAATGTTCCTTTCACTTGATAATTTGTTTGATTCTCATTGCAAAGCGGATGTGGGCTTAGGCAATTAATATTGGGAATCAAATGTTTTTTATTTAAATGTGTATAATATTTAACTTTTACCTTTTTCTGTAAAAGCTTAAAGTTAAAAAAAATAAAACGATTAGTTTATTTGGTTCCTGGTCATTAAAATTAAAGTGTAATTTTCTACCCAGCCGGGAAAAGATTTTTCAGCGCTAGTGATACCGCGGATAACATCTTTCAAAAACAAAGAAACGTAGTATTATGCAACTTAGCTAATTTCACAGAATATTATGAAATTAATATGGTAAAACAAATTTTAAGGAATGTGGTTCAACGTTCAAGTGTATTAATTTTGTAACATGACTAAACATTCAAATTAATAATTAAAGTTGACTTTTGCATGTATGTTTCCACAGTAAATAAATTAATTTTAATTGTTTTTTGAATTTTATAACGTTTAAATGTCAAATATCTATATAACTAAATAAAATATAGCTGCAATCGAGCGGAATGTGGTTGGTAACTAATTCTAACTGGAACTTCCAAATTTGGGATTTGGATGAGAGTGGTGTCTAGGGTTGACCAATAATCTTATAATTAAGTTATAAAGGTAATTAAGATTTGAATAATGTTGTTACAAGCGCGAGAATATTTAAGGATTAGATAAAAAAAATATATGTTTGAACGTTCAGAATTTTCCGAGCTTACTTTTTTGCGACATGTAGTTTCAACTCAGAAGGATAGATGGCGCTGTAGTATCTGAGTAAGCTGTGCAGCAAAGTTTCCCTTTGTGAAAGTTTTTGTCTATTTAAGACGAGAAATAGAAGTGTGTAAGACGAGAAAAGTTATTAAAAGTGTAAGAATCGCACAAATTTCGATTACCTTCTTTCAAGTTCTACTTGACAATTTTTTGACGATTTCGTCTTAGAATTTCGAACTTTACGTGTATTCCTGTTTTTCAAAAGTGGTGTTAGTGATGTGTGGTACTCATTAAGAATTGTCGGCCATTTAATTCGGGTTTAAATTATTTTGTATATTTAACTTATTATTAAAATTTATATATAAAATTATTAATTTTTCGAAGGTAATTATAACAAGGTAAAATGTTTTTGTGTAGCTTTTGTCTCCATTGGCAATTTCTAGCCGACTTTTAAAGATATACATTTACAACTCCCATAAACTCTTCTGTTTCTCAATTGTGAGTAATATTGTTTTCGAGACATTTATAGAAAGTTAAAGACATATTTCTGCTTTATTTAATGAGAATGTCCAAATGCCTGTCTTATTTCTTGATATAATCTTTAAGAAATGTTTTCACGAATTATAATTGTATTGTATATTTTTTATTATTTGTTTTATACAAATTATAAATTAAAAAAAAATCCCATTAAATAGAAGAAAAAATGAATATTGTTGTATTTTTAACTACATGATGGATTATAATGAAAACTATTTCTGTAGCTAGTACTTTTTAATTATATTTTTTAAAGTCGCGTTAAACCACATATTGATGTCGAACTGTCCACCTATTGATATCGAATCACATAAAACCACATATTGATGTCGAACTGTCCACCTATTGATATCGAATCACATAAAACCACATATTGATGTCGAACTGTCCACCTATTGATATCGAATCACATAAAACCACATATTGATGTCGAACTGTCCACCTATTGATATCGAATCACATAAAACCACACATTGATGTCGAACTGTCCACCTATTGATATCGAATCACATAAAACCACATATTGATGTCGAATCACATACAACCACTTATATTGATGTGGAAATGTAAACATATTGATATCTAATCGCATAAATCACACATATTGATATCGAATCGTATGTTAATATCGAACCACATATTGATATCCTATCACCTATTGATATGTGAACATCAGTTCACTTTTTAGACATGATGAAAATATCGGAATAATTATACATTGAAATCTTGTTTGAATTGCAAAATATCAGGATTCTGTTAAATAACATATTTTAGTGACTACAGCATAAAAGTAAATCCAATGAAGCTGCGATGTTAACTAAATCCTATCATAAATCACTGGATACCCCTGCAACGGATTATTCCCTTCTAAAGAGTTTCGGGATCCCCTATCCTTTCCAACACATTTTTATTAAAAAAGGACGCTTCCAACATCTCAACTCTGCCATCAATATCGTTCATTTCCAGAAGAAAAAAAACGAAATCTGATAATAGAGAAAAATAAGAATTCTGCTTCCCTCTATGGAATACATCACAGCATGTCTGTCGAAATATTCTGACAGCAGAACGTTGCCTTTTGACCGTAAGGCTTTGCCCAACTCAACAAATCGGAACTTATGCCAGAACGCTATCCATCCCTCCACGCGCGGAATCAATGAAAGTTTTCATATATATTTTTGTCGCCATTTTCCCTCATGCCGGTTTTTCCCCATTGGGGATTTCGGTACATCTTTCATTTCGGCTGCGGACAGTTTGTTCGATTTTTTTTTATTTTTTGATATTAAAGAAAGTTAAAAAAAATGTTTTTTAACTCATTCAATTCCTTTCCTATTTTAAGCGGAAGGCGTTTTTGTTGTAACCGCCAAAGCGAATGTCCTAAAGAATTATTCTCACAGCTGGGCTAAAAAGGCGCATAGAAAGTGAAACAGAATGGAAGAATGTTGGCGGGTATTTTAGTTACCCCTGGGAGTTGAGATATTTCTTTTACTTCGTGATAGAGTGTTTAGTTTTTTTTTATTTATTATTTTGAAATTACAATGTGAAGCAGTTTGATTCACTGAAAGTGAACTTTAGATATATCAGAATATAGAATAAAATGCTGGATAATAAATTATACATTTTTCAAAAATGTAACAATTTTTGGAGATTGAATACATGGTATAGTGTAGTCACAGAATTTGGGGCGATAGTCATTGGTTGATTGTTTAACTGCACACATTGTAGTTAAACAGTTATAATGACTACCGCCCAAAATTTTCTACTAGCTGAGATATTTACTAGTTGAGATATTTCTTTTACTTCGTGATAGAGTGTTTAGTTTTTTTTTTTACTATTTTGAAATTACAATGTGAAGCAGTTCGATTCACTGAAAGTGAACTTTAGATATATCAGAATATAAAATAAAATGCTGGATAATAAATTATAGATTTTTCAGAAATGTAACGATTTTTGGAGATTGAATATATAATATAGGGTAGTCACAAAATTTGGGGCGATAGTCATTGGTTGATTGTTTAACTGCACACATTGTAGTTAAACAGTTATAATGACTACCGCCCAAAATTTTCTACTAGCTGAGATATTTACTAGTTGAGATATTTCTTTTACTTCGTGATAGAGTGTTTAGTTTTTTTTTTTTTACTATTTTGAAATTACAATGTGAAGCAGTTCGATTCACTGAAAGTGAACTTTAGATATATCAGAATATAAAATAAAATGCTGGATAATAAATTATAGATTTTTCAGAAATGTAACGATTTTTGGAGATTGAATATATAATATAGGGTAGTCACAGAATTTGGGGCGATAGTCATTGGTTGATTGTTTAACTGCACACATTGTAGTTAAACAGTTATAATGACTACCGCCCAAAATTTTCTACTAGCTGAGATATTTACTAGTTGAGATATTTCTTTTACTTCGTGATAGAGTGTTTAGTTTTTTTTTTTTTACTATTTTGAAATTACAATGTGAAGCAGTTCGATTCACTGAAAGTGAACTTTAGATATATCAGAATATAAAATAAAATGCTGGATAATAAATTATAGATTTTTCAGAAATGTAACGATTTTTGGAGATTGAATATATAATATAGGGTAGTCACAAAATTTGGGGCGATAGTCATTGGTTGATTGTTTGACTGCATACATTGTAGTAAAACAGTTAAACAATGACTATCGCCCAAAATTTTCTACTAACATGCGCATGCGATAATTTTTGCATTTTTCGAATGATAAATTGAATAAAATTCGCGAATGTATATTTAACACACATAATTCTGTTTGCTATATTTTAACTACTTTGTTTGTTGCTATTAAACCTAAGTGATTTGTTATATAAGCGAAGTAGTTGGATAAAAATAGTGTTTTATTATGCCAATACAGAATGTGATACAGACACACAATGAGCACCGCTCAACAGTTTGTGACCACCCTGTAAGTCAACATCGAGTTGGAATGAATATATTCGAACTCTTCCACACTGTGTTTTTAAACAATTTGAGTATTATCATATATATTATTAGAAAAGATCCCTTTTACGTCCCTTAGACGCAACAAATCTTACCTCATGTGGTATCAAAAGAAAGAGAATTTCATGGACCAATGACGAATCGTAATTTAATCTCATAAATATCAACGTTTTTTTTTACAAATGCGTTTCAAATAATTAATTTAAAGTTTTTTTTAAACAAGCCGTTGATAATGCTGTCATTTATGAGAAGACCGTCAAAATTTTAAGATGTTTTGGCTGTAAAAGATTCGCTAATATCTTTCACCCTAACAAATGGGTGTATGATACGGGGGGGGGGGGGGGGGGTGTCATGCAATAATTATCGAACGGGCATGCTATTAGAAATAATAGTAATAATATATTGATATAATTTAGGTATTTCCTAAGAGTTAATTTTTCGTGTGTAGTTTACAGCTAATCGCGTTTCAATTGCCTTTAATAAATAAATTTTGACGTATAAGATTTAGTATTTAAATATTGACGCATAAGCCGAATCAAGTATAAATTTAATACATCCAAAGTTTTAAATGCAACTACACTAAAACTTCACACTTTATTTATAATATAGGAATAAGTAAATATTTTTGTAACTGAAAGTAAGCAAACATGAATACTAAGAACGCAAATTCTATAATTTGTAATTTGTCAAGTGTGCAATCACAAGTTCGAATTTTGGTGATTATAATGAAGCTGCGTGTTCTCTGTAAATGTCAAAACGTAATACTAATATATTTATTGACATATATTTTTACCAGTAAATTTGCAAATTTGAAATATTATAGACTTTTGGTATGAACGTTTAGTTATAAGGTTTTCCTTTGTTGCGGATTAGTTAAGTTTTGATAATTGGCCAAATACATCGGCAGGTGAATCTTTTAGGTTATATCAATATACGCGTAACTATAATAAAACTTGAAAACGCAAACATTTAGAATTTCATAGCTTTGGTAAGAAATCCGTTGGAGACCAAACATTTATCTAGAAAACGTTTATCTAAATTAAATATAATTAAAGAAACGATAACATAAAAGTTTTACAGGTATATCTTTTCAGCATAATTTCTAAATGTTATTTTATTGTTAAAAATTGAGAATTCTATACTCGGCAATGTTCAACTATTTACAAAATGCTAATAGTTTAAGAATATTCAATAATGTCAATTACGTTTTCAGTATGGAAAATAAATTAAAAACTACAGTGTAATTAAAAAAAATCTTTTCTAAAAATAAAAAATAATCAAAGAAGCGATATAATAAAAGTTATACACATTAATTTCCAGTATAGTATATTTTCAACAACGTTTGTAAATGTTATTTTATAGTTAAAAATTGAGAATTCTGTACCCTGCAATTTTCAATAATTTACAAAATTCTAATAGTTTAAAAATATTCAAAAATGTCAATTACGTTTTTAGTATGGAAAATAATTTTAAAACAATAAAGTAATTAAAAATGAATTTCTCTAAATCGAAAAATATTAAAAAAGAAACGATATAATAAAAGTTTTACACATGAAGTACCGTCTTTAAATCTTTTCAACATCATTTTTAAATGTTATTTTATAGTTAAAAATTGAAAATTCTAAACCCTGCAATTGTCAACAATGCCAATAGTTTAAAATATTCATTATTGTTAATTACGTTTTCAGTTAAAAAAAATAAATTAAAAACAACAAATTAATTAAAATTCAATTTCCCTAAATTAAAAATAATCTAAAAAACAGTATAATAAAAGTTTTACACATGATTTTTTAAATTTTATTTTATAGTTAAAAATTGAGATTTCTATACCTTGTAAATTTCAACAACTGGCGAAACACCAATACTTTAAAAGTATTCATTAATGTTAATTACGTTTTCAGTATAGAAAATAAATTAAAAACAACAAAGTAGTTAAAAAGGAATTTAACTAAATAAAAAAATAATCAAAGAAACGATATAATAAAAGTTTTACACATGAATTACCGTGATAAAATCTTTTCAACATCATTTTTAAATGTTCTTTCCTAGTTAAAAACTAAAAATTCTAAACCCTGCAATTTTCAACAATGCCAATAGTTTAAATTGTTCATTAATGAGAATTACGTTTTCAGTATGGAAAGTAAATTAAAAACAACAAAGTAATTAAAAATGAATTTCTCTAAATTAAAAATAATCAAAGAAACGTTATAATAAAAGTTTTACACATGAAGTACCGTCATCAAATTTTTTCAACTTCATTTTTAAATGTTCTTTTATAGTTAAAAATTGAAAAATCTAAACCCTGCAATTTTCAACAATGCCAATAGTTTAAAATATTCATTAATGAGAATTACGTCTTCAGTATGGAAAATAAATTAAAAACAACAAAGTAATTAAAAATAAATTTCGCAGTACAGATTTCAATTCTGCCCAAAAGCTGTCAATTATGACCCCCTACTCATCTGGTTTGTCCTAAATTTCCCCCATTGACAATTTACATCGGAGTTTTAGCTTGGAATTACATGCTCTGTGAAATTTAATTGGGAGCATCGTTTATAACATTGACTAATGGCTTGACAGTTAACATGAAGTAATCAGTAATTAGCGAGCAAATATTTGTCACGGCGATCAAACTGTCGGAGCGTTTTGCCAATACACTGTAATTAGTTTCCAATGTGTATTTTTATTCAGTTCCGTTCTTCGATCGATTTCAATTGCTGTTTGTAAAGCGGACATTTTTTAAAATAATACTTTTTGTAATGTAATAGTAATTATTGGTTTAAAAGTTTGAACGTACGCAGTTTAGCTTGTATTTATTTATAAATACCAAAAGTCTTTGAGTTTGATTGTAATAATTGAATAATGAATTGTAATAATGTAAGTAACTGTAAATATATTAGTGTATTGTATTTAATAAAAAAAATTGAGTTTGGAGAGATTTTAATTTTATGGCTATTAGTAATAACTCGAATTAGTATTATCATTATAAAGATTTAAAAAGCAGTACCATTAATATAATTTTAATTTATTTCAAAGTTTATCAAAGTAAATTTTTTATTTTATTGTTTTCAACGTCGTAGAATTATTTTACGCTAGGTTAACTTTGTTTATTTGTAGTGCAATATTTCTAAATAATTAATATAAGAAGTTATTAGCTAGCTCTCCAATTTTTCATAATTTAATTATAATAATTTTTAAAGAATGAATTTTTTTCAGTAAAGTATTTTACGAAAACTAATATATATATATAGCTCTTACTACATATGCGTTTTAGGTAAACTTTTGAATTTTTATCTTAATACACGTTTTAGTTGAAAAATTCAAGTTATTCGATATTTATACATTTCACCTTATAGATTAAAATAATTTATGTGTTTTTTTATTTTTGTCTAAGTTAAAAAAATATAGATACAAATTATTTTTCTAAAGTTGTTTTGAATTGAAAGGTATTCATATTTCTACATTTGGTTTCTATTCTATTTTGTAGAAATCTAAGATCGTATTAAAAATAAACGTATCCACTATGTAAGGATTTGTGTGTACTACATGATCATCAAAATTAGTGTATTTTTCCTTTAGGACCTTAAAGTAATCACCTAAGATAAACAACACTTCCGATCTTGCTAATGTTTGCTAAATACGATAAAAAAATATTTATCAACTGCAGACTATCTATTCCTTACATTGAAAAAAAAATCGCACATTGTCAATCAATGATCTTATTATTTGAAATATTTTAACATTAAATCTGTAAAAAAAATATCCCAATTTAAATTTTCTTCTAAGATCTTTATTTCAAATATCACACCTATGTTATGCTTCTTTGATACAATTCGCTTAATCTAAAGCCAGTCTGAGGGATTATATTTTTGTTTTGACTATTGTGCACGGAGTGGTCATGCTTCATGTAGAACCTTCGAGCATGAATGGATTGTAGTAAAGCGAATATGACGTCATAATCGTGAAACCAACATCTCAGACCGAATGGCCTCAGACACGTGACTTCTTTTCAAAATTATGAATTAAAAAATACTCGCGATTGGCTGATGAATTGGGAAATGTGTAACAGTGAAAATTTATGAATGGAATTAACACGTGTCTGAGGTCATACATGTTGGCCTCACTTTGATGTTAGCGAGATTATAACATTATTCTTTCTCTACTATGAAGACCCATGCTCGAAGTGTAGAACCCTCTGAGCGTACAGAAAATTAATCAAATTGGAAAGTTGTTTTCTCCTTTAGAGGGTTTAAATTATATTTTAATAAATTTATCTAATTCTTTTTATAAAATTTGTTTATTCTTAAATAGATGGCTTTTAATTTATACCCCAATAAAAAAAGTTTGAAAAATATTAGAATATGAAGCATTTTTATGAATTTATAAATGGGGTGTATCGCTGGGAAAACTGGAGATACAAGGACGCAAAAATACGTTTGTAACGGTCAGTCAGAAGGTTTCAACGACGTTAGTATTTTTATAAGTTTTGACCTTTTCGATTTAGGTAAAGAGATAACTTTAATAAAAAATTAAATAAAAATACTTTTGTTTAAAAATTCTGTTAATTAAAATAACAAATTTGTTGACTTACCTTTACGTCTTTGCACTAAAAAAAAAAGAGTTTTTAAACCTTTTGGAGTTTTCAACCTATTAGAGTTTTTCCACCTATTAGAGTTTTTTAACCTATTAGAGTTTTTCAACTCTTTACAGCTTTTTTCAACCTTTTTGAGTTGTTTCAATCTTTTAAAGTTTTTTAAACCTTTTAGAGTTTTTATTCTTCTATAATACTTTTTTCCTTGTGATTTTTGTTTTTTGCGTTTAGGTAATGATTTGATTTTCATACCCAAATATTTCATACTTAAAAAAAATCGCTACAAATAAATTTGTCAGAATGTACTTGGTTCGAATTACGTACCAACTTATTAAACACACATCATTACATTAATTATTTATTGGCTTCTTTGAGTTTCACTTTAGAAAACAGGAGTGTGTATATAATACTTTTTTCCTTGTGATTTTTTTTTTGCGTTGAGGTAATGATTTGATTTTCATACCCAAATATATCATACTTAAAAAAAATCGTTAAAAATAAATTTGTTAGAATGTACTTCGTTCTAATTACGTACCAACTTATTAAATACACATCATTATATTAATTATTTATTGGCTTCTTTGAATTTCAGTTTAGAAAACAGGAGTGTGTATATATCTATAGAGTTTATAGCGGTGATTTTAATTTCTTGAATAATTTATTTGTATTTTTGTTAAAGTTTAAATCAATTTGCTCTAGCGACTCGTATTGTACACTCATTTTAAATTTATACCAAAAAAGTAGAGATATTTTATAAATTTTAGACAGCATAAGTTAAATGCCTGGCGTTTTTTTTTATCTGTGGACTCCACGCTCGACGTCCGTCAAGGATTCCGACACTGAATTGGTTGAATCTCGTGTCTCAAAGGGAAACCAACCAATCAATTGTCACGGAAGTCGGGACGAAAAACGCGGATGAAAAACGCGAGGATATGTGCCAGACTTGAAGTTGTTTTAAGACTTGTTTTTTGATAGCGATAGAATATCAAAAAGATTTCATATTATGATTCTTCTGTTTTTTTTAAACCGATATTGTTTTTTAGTCAAATTTTGTACTAACTTTACTGTTTCGAAATATTTTTCCAATTGTTAAACTTCAGTGACCACATTAATTGAGGGGATTAGTTTCAAAACCGGCTAAATCCATTTTTATAAATTTTACAGGGGATTCTAAAAACTTATTACATCCACCTGTTTAGATTTTTTTTAAAGTTTGATGGGTAGGGAGATATAATCTACAAGCAATTAAGGCATATTTTAATATCATAGTATTTCCAGATTATCATAAAAACATTTTAAAGTTTGGATTTTACCAGATGTGAAGCAATTTGTGTAGGTAAGTAATCATTTTAATGGAATAAGTTGAAATTCTTGGGTCTAAGACCTCAACTCTTTTTGTAAACCTAGTTTCGATAGAAAAACGAAAGAAAGAATGCCTGCTCAATATTCTGATTCTATTTTTCTGATAATTATTTTCTGAGGTAGCTCAAGTTCAAATTTTGATTGAATATTCATTTTAAATGGGGGGAAAAGACAGTATGTGAAGGAAAATAGCAAACATACCATATTTTCCATTTTACAGACGGAAAATTAACCCAATAAGTAAACTCGGTCGACAATCTGTTATCCAGAATAACAGTCGACAAGAGCGTTAAACTGATCCAGTTTGGAATACGTTTAACCCTTTGCACTCCGATGTCGCCTCTCGGGTGCCAACATAACGACCAGTTCTTTTGTTTCCCTGTTCTTTAAAATAAACGAGAACAGCATGATCTTGTGTTTAGAACATCAATCTTTTTTCAACTTGTTCTCTTGCAAATACAAAACAGATTATAATTTTTTTTCTCTTTATGAGTATAAAAAAAATCTATGGAAAAGAACGTAAAGAGGAATAACTGTTCCATAGAAAGAACACAAATCGCAAAGTGTTCTTGGAGTGCAAAGGGTTAAGATTTGTAGTGCATTGAGAACTTGCGAAACATAATTTTTTTTTGCGATTAATGTGGATTTAGCCGGTTTTGTAATTAATCGCATCAATTAATTTTGTTGGAAATTGTTTGCTTTAGATCTTCTAGTAAATTTCTTGAAATTTGAGTTGTGTGCCGTCTGTTCTCAGAGAAATGTGTTCATAGTCCACTATATCTCATGAACATTATTTTTGGCCCGTCTAGAAGGAGTAGGAACCGCTTATGAAATATTGATTTAAACATAGTTTCTTGTTGTAACTTTTACAAATAAAAAAAATGGCTGTTTATTATAATTTATTGCTTTACCTCCATTAATGACATATTTTCTAATTACTAATAATTGAACCAATTGTCTAACTCAGTGGTCGGCAAACTCATTAGTAAACAGAGCCAAAGAACAACAGCACAACGATTGAAATTTCTTTTGAGAGACAATTTTTTTAAACTTAAACTATATATGTAGATTAGTGTACTCCTAAGCTGAACTTTGCTAAAAACATCCGCAATCTGATTAAGGTGCGTTCGTTGAGGTCGACCCCTTCCAACTCTCCCATCCACACTCCTCTTGGTATACTTGTTTCGTCTATTTCAATTCTTTCATCCTCTCTATATGTCCAAACCATCTCAACATACCTTTCTCAATCCTCGATACTACATCTTCTTTCAATCCACAACGCTCCCGAAAATTAATTTAATAAACTTTACTAACTAATACGTTTTAGTTAAACTATAGTTACGTTGAATAAAACTTGATATCACACTAAATAACGATAATATTTATTGATAAAAATAAATTGTAAGGTATCCATAAAATGAAATCAAAACGATGACTGCCAAACATTTATGTGAACAATGGTCTTGCATTTCCTTGGAAAGTTTGGGTAAGTCAAGTTTGTATGTTGTTGTTTTTAATTTTAGTGGACGAACCACACTCAGGAAGCCAAAGAGCAGCACTTGGCTCGCGAGCCGCGATTTGCCGACCACTGGTCTAACTGATTTAATATTTTTAGTTTTTATGATTAATTTAGCTTTAAATATGAATTCATTTTCGATTTCCGCAAACTTCGGCATATTGTGATCAAGCAGTAACTACAATAAATGCCTTTTTTCACATGAGGGCATAGTTTATTTTCTTTTACACTTAAAAGATAAGATTTTTTATACAAAAAATTAGCACCCATGATGATAATAATAATAATAAAAGAGCTCTACACGTTTCAAAAACTCTGAGGATTTATTGTACATAAAGGTTTTCCTTTTTTATTGAGGTTTATATATCACAAGAAAGAAATTCGTCGAAAAAACAACTGTTTATGAGCACAGCAATGATATCGACTCAAAGAGATATGAAAGAGGTGGGGGGAGGAGTGGAAAAGGTTAGAAAAACGTCAAGGGGGCAACTAGGGATAGAACGATAGAACGTGTTTCTTTTGAAATTTCAATGTATTTTTTGTGTTGATTCTGTGATTAATATAATTTTTGTAACAGATTTGCCATTAAATACTTAAATCGAGGTGTCTAGCATTTAATTATCCAGAGTCAATGGCTAATTCATGAACAGTTTTAAGATATGGCTTAAATTTCGATATCCAAATTTAACCCAAGCATGCCATATTTGTCTTATCTTAGCCTTTCAGTCGTGTTTATAGATTTAGGTGACAAGTTTAAATTATTAGATAAGTATATATTTCGTTGCAAAAGTGACTTCATCGATCACTATTCTATTGCCATCTATTGTTTATTTGCAGCTTAATTCGAAGCAATTTAAAATAAAAACGCTATGCAGTGATTTTTTTTTACAACACAACGGAAAACAAAACTCCATAAGCGGCGAATAATATTGAAAAGTAAGCAGTAAATAATATTTCCGAGGGTTTGCATCAAACTATTTTAAAAACTATATAAATTAAATGTGAATTATTTTCCTGCAAAGTTAATAATTGATAACATATGTAAATTACGTTCATACAGTAGAACCTCATAATAACGGACCCGTTTAAAACAGACGTTTCTTATAACGGACAGGTTAAAAAAAATTGTAATCCTAGATGTTGAGGAGCCATCTGATCTCGTGGTTGAAGACCATTTAGATTTTGTAATTCATTATGTCGAATAATCAACAAATGAAACTGTTCTTTCATATAATGAACACTTATTTCACCTTTTTCAGTTATTAATTGAAAAATAAACAGCAAACGGACTCAGCAGTAAATTAATTATTTTTCAAACCAATGAATGTAAACAATCAACAGGAATCAGGACCATCCTGTTCTAAAGTTAAATGCAGTGTATAAGTACAAATCGTTTCTAATTCAACCTATGTTGAAGGCTTTTTTATATGTAGTAAACATACTTTATGGATAACTCAGTGTTCACTCTAGGCGTTTTTTGAAGGGCGGTCCGCCCTGTCCGCCCTTTTTTTCATCTCGATAGCGCCTTCATGCCTCTTTTTTCAAAAATGCCACCCTCTTTTGTAAAAATTCCGCCCCTCTTGACTTTTTCAGTCCAGCACAAGCGTCCTTGCTTTTCCGTAGCCGTCTTTAAAAAGGGCATCGATTAAAAAAATGTGTGTGTAAATTGGAATTAAGTTAATTATGACAGTAGAAAAACAAACTCCTTTTAACTACGCGTGTTGTATAATCGCGATGATTCCTCGGTTATTTCGAGCACGGGGCATTCCACGAATCCTATTGGTTGCTTGTACCCGCATATGAAATGCTATGTTTTTTTAACGTGAAGATAGTTTGGTTACAATATTAGGCCTTTTATTACCAAATTTTAGATTTAAATAACCTTTTCATCAGTTTTGTAATGGGTCTGATTTGGTCTATTTACAGATTTGGTTTTTAGCGAAAACGTTAATTTTTAAATGTAAAATTTTGGATTTTAAGTAGTATATTCATAAAGAGACATCAATTCTTTACAGGTATTTCCTTCAAAATAAGCCCCGAATCGTCACCAATATGCAGCTCTTGCGCAATATCAATCAACAAACTGGAACTTTTTTTTTGGTCACGGATCCGATATATCAGCGGGTGGCCACGCCCATCTCAAACTTAAAAAAAAAATGCCATTTTAAAAACAAGACGTGCCTTTCCAAAAACGGGGTGCCCTTTTACAGTCAACAGCTCCCTGCCCTTTTTATTTCTAGATTGAACACTGGATAACTACTGTACTTTTATTGATGTGTACCTTTTGAATTACATCCATATAATTTGTTACACCCATATTATTTGTTGTAAATTAGAATTTCATTGAGACGGACAACCTTTAGCCCCTGCTAGTCCGTTGTAACGAGGCTCTACTGTAATTTGCGATTTTATTAACGGTAGAGTTATTCTTGTCTGCAACAAAAAACAACAACCAAGAGAAAACAAACATATTTTCAACATATAAAATAAACGGAAATAAAAACGTCACCTTCATTTTAATGTTAAAAAAATGAGCATTTAAAAAAAAATTTAGAAAAAAAAAAATCCTATCAATATTTTATTGCATACGACTTTTGGACGTTGCAGAATTTTTGAAATTGTGTGGAATGTCGCTGCACAACGTTCTATCGGAGGAGAGACTACTGGGACCACATATATAGGAAATATCACAAGTGAAGTAAAAAGGTTGTAAAAAATACACAGTCACACGAAGTTAGGCGAAGAGTTGCGGATCGTGACGGATTGGCGATTTTCTTTGCCAAAAAACACTGCGCTTACTGTCCAACCACCACGAGAAAAACCGTTGGCTGAATTCCATTTTGTGGTGACTACCATAGAACAATACAAGTAGTGGAATCCAGAAGAAAATAGTTGGGTTCATGTTAAGGGGGTCCGATACCCAAAATTCGCAAAAAAAGTCATTTTTTTTTTATATTTAAAAAATAATATTCAAACTTATCTTAATAACTCACAAAAAACTGCTTCAAAAAATTCCTATTACTTTTTTAGTTATGAATGTTTTAATGATGTGTTCCTATAACATAGTTGTATCATATGTAAACTTTAAAAGCAAATATCTCTGTTCGTGGTTTTGAAATTTAATGAACACTAAAAATGCTAAGGCTTTTTTACTATTATACTTAAAATCATAATTTTTGTGTGTATAGCAAGATAAATATATTTTAAATAGATGTATGCATTCAGATTTCCTATTTTTACCATAATTTGTTTTTTTTAAACCACTTAAAGTGGAATTTTATTTTTTTTCGTCAATTTTTTTTCCAAAATTTCTAATATATTTTATTTTTTTAAAGTGATGTATCTGAATCAAAATTTGAATGCATACATCTATTTACATATTATTCAAGATCTTAAATAAAAAAAATTGCTTCAAAATATTGAAAAACAAAAAAGGAGTAGGAATTTTAAAATTGTTAAAAAAATGACTAAAATTTTAATTTAAAAATAAATGTGCAATTTAAAAAAAAAATGGAGCGTCTTAAAATGGTTTTTTATGCATATTTAGAAAGAGAAAAAAAAATTGGATTGTACAAGTATAAAAATAAAGAAAAAAATGTCGAAGGTATCGGACCCCCTTAAGGGAGACCCAAGCCTCAAATTCCCAAAAAATTGCATTTTTTTGTTGCACAAAACGATGTTATGCATATTTAAGGAGGTGTGTACAAATTTAAAGCAGTACAAGGAAGATTGTGTTTACTTGTTTATATATCATTTATCACCTGCTTTTTGCTGCAATGTACGTCATGTACTCAAAATATTAAAACAAATTTTTGATCACGTTTAAAATGCTAAGACTTTGTTAAAAGTTAACGTAACACTAAACTGTTAATAGTTTTTGAAGATTTAATATTTGTATTATAAACGTGTGAAGAGCTTATTTAAATTATTCTTTTATGAATTAAAAAACATAAAAATTTGAATATTTTATAGTTTGTGAACTTAAAATAAGTTTTTGAAAATAATTAAAACACAAATCCGCAAAAATCTATACATACGTCTGTAGTACATACTTTGACGTTATTTAATTATTTATTTATTTTTTTAAATATTAAAAATTGAAGAAGGAGTAGTGTTTTTAAAAAAGCCTATTTTGGCTGTTAAAACGCAAAAAAATAAGTTTAAAAATATTTTCTTTGATTATTGTTCAGATAGTGATATTATAATAATGCAAATAAATCAATACTTATATATAAGAATGGAGTGTCTGTCTGTGGAATCGAACAAAACCCCTCATTTTGAGTTTTCTCCACGAATTAGAATACACTGATTCCGAAAATAACATTAAATTTTTTTTTGTCTGTCTGTCTGTTTGTCCGGATTTAACTCAAAAACTACTGCACGGATTTTTATGAAACTTGCACCATGTGAACAAACTTTTCTTAGTTTAAAATCTGCACTTTGTTTCATGTGGATATCTGCAACCATTCAAAAGTTATAGAACTTTTTCCATTTTCTCTAACATTACGCCTATGGGAAATTTACATCTCGATCTTGCCTTCAAAACATTATTGTTAAAAATCACCTTGGCCACCAAAAATAGTTTTCGACAATACTGAGATAAATGATTTATTTTGATTGGCTGATGAGTAAATGTCACCAAATAAATAAAAAATGTCGCCAAATGAATTAAGAATATTGCCAAATATTGCCAAATGAATTAAAAATGTCGCCAAATGTTGCCAAATGAATTAAAAATATCGCCAAATATTGTCAAATGAATTAAAAATGTCGCCAAATGAATTAAAAATGTTACCAAATATTGCCAAATGAATTAGAATTGTCGCCAAATGTTGCCGAATTAATTTAAAATGTCGCCAAAGTCTGTCTGTTTGTCCGGATTTAACTCAAAAACTACTGCACGGATTTTTATGAAACTTGCCCCATTTTAACAATATGGTCTCAGTTTAAAAGCTGCACTTTGTTTCAGGTGGATATCTGCAACCGTTTAAAAGTTATGGAACGTTTTCCATTTTCCTATACATTATTCCTATGGGAAATTTACATGTAGATCTTCCCTTCATTACATTATTGTTAAAAATCACCTTGGCGACGAAAAATATTTTTCGACAATAATGGCTGCCTTCTATTATTGCGATGTTTCATTGAAAAGCACATTTATTAGGCAGCAGATTATAGGAATTGATCGTTAACTTAAACCTCGCCAACCGAAGGAGGAAGATAAACCACCAGTTTCGTCTGTTGCTACGGGTATCTATGCATGCCCTGAACATTTATTTGTGTCAAGATCTTAAAAGCGTCGGTGCTTAATTTCCTATCCAACGCTATCACATTTATGCCAACAGTGCTATTTCTTACTAAGTGGAACGGTGCTACAGCGTCGGAATAGGTGCTCCTAATTGTGAACTTAGGTTTTCTGTATTTATACCATGTTGCTTATTTGAAATGTTTCACTTCAGAATAATTTTATTGAAATTCAGAAATGATTATTTGAAATGATTTTGATTTATAGAAAAGTATTGCATGTAAATATTGATGCTGGCATATTTAAAATTTTTCTACTTAACAATTCTCCGAAATTTCAGGGTATACAGTTACAAAATAAAATAATTCTTTATTTTTCTTAGAAATAGTTATTAAAGACGACACCAAATCTCCAGTCACCAATTGGCAACCAAAAAACTTCGATAAATACAATAACTTATTTCCATTTGGTAGAACAGAATATTTTGGGGATTTTTATATTGCAAAATATATATATATATTTTACAAAGTTATACGCGGTTTACAGTTTATACGCAATAGCATGTAAAGTCAGTAATATAATTTTTTTTTAATTTGGTTAAGATACCATAACTACTCAAGTTAATTGAATAAATTTAGACAGGGTATAGAGAGCGATATTTGACTGGATACGCTAACTAGAAAAGTTGCGCACAGCTTTTACTTCACAAACTGACCACGTGCAACGCCGGGCCATACTGCTAGTAAATAATAAAATGGTGTTTCTGAATTCATTAATAAAAAAATAGGATTTGGTGCTTGGGTCTTCTTTAAATTGGCTGATAGTAAAAACACATTTCTTCCAGTCTATTTAGAACGTTCTATGATAGCATTAAAACCCTGTCCATAGGCTTTTTCGTAGCGGTCGCCAAGTAATCGGTAATCGTATATCGGCGATAAAATGGTTCTTTTATTTACCATATTTAGAAGTGAATCGCCTGGAAATTTGTCGCCAAGGACTGTCGTCACGAACCCCAAATCCCGTCCCGAAGATATAGTAGGAGAGGAAAGAGGAATAGGTAAAAGGTTTACAATGCAACAGCACATGTGTCAACACAGTTTTGTTTCCTTAAATAACATCGCATCATAAAATATCAGCTCACATACAATAGTTAATTACAGTTTTGCTAAATATTGATATAGCTTTAGGTATAGTTCATTTTTTTTTATGTTACAGTACATGTCTTCGCTTACATAAAACTTCCGATGCCAAATGGCCTCAAATATGTATTAGTGTACAGAGTAGTTTTCAATTAGTTGTACGTCATGAATATAGTAGTTATGATGTTATGATTAAAATTGAATTATTAATTTTTAATGAGGAATGTAGTAATTAGAATGATTGATTAATAAAAAACGATATTGGGATTTTTTTTTTCTCATTTTTAATAATCTAATATTTATTGTTTGTTTAAAAATGATTTCAAATTTACAAACATAAATATTTTTAAATGGTTCTAACTTTTACCAGAATTCGTATAGTATTTGTTTTATTGTGTAATAATAGTATATAAAAATTATTTATTAAATCTCATTTCATTATGCATATCTTATATTTTGGAAAATAATATTTTTGTAAGAATTTTATAATTTAATTTTTTAAATATATTAACATAATATATAGGTTGATAAGTAAAAAAAAACATTGGCACTTTTATAGTCCAATGATTAGTAAATCTATCGTTCTTTATTTAACTTTTAATATATATTTTCATTTTAGTTTGTTTATTATAAAATATACGCTGGTATTCAACATATGAAATAAAAAATATAATGAATTTACCCTAAAATTTACAAGTTTAAAATAACATTGTTATGATTAATTAACAGATGAATGATTTAAAAATAAAAATAATAACAAATGTCATTTTTAATATATAATATCATATAAACATAGGTAAAATGCAACATAATATCATATAAACATAGGTAAAATGCAACATAATATCATATAAACATAGGTAAAATGCAACATAATATCATATAAACATAGGTAAATAACATAATATAATAAACACTGACGTAAAATATTTATAACGCACAGTGGCAAAAAATAAAATTATGATGTGTAACATACTAAATAGTAAATCTTAAAATATAAAAATATTGGTATAAAATTATTAAACTTAACACATAGAATTTGATAATGATATATTTCTTTGGTATCATAAGTATTACCAATAACAGAAAATATTAATATCTAACAGAAAACGATATGTATGGCCAGAAATTGTATATACAAAAATTAACATTTGACATATCAAAATGGCTGATAAGCAAAAATCACAAACTAAAATAAATAATTATTAATGTGCGAAGTTGTATTAAAGTTCTTTTAAAAGAATATTTATGCAATTTGAAGTATTAATGATTTCTTTTTAAGTAAAAAAATAAGATATTGAGGATTAACATGAGTAAAGTAATTGCGAAGGCTTAAAATGAGTTTTTTTTAAAACCGGGATTAAATACATAAACTTTTTCAAAAGGCTTTAATTCATATTAAAGAGTAATATCATATTTGCTGAGGAGGCGAATGTCTGAAGTATTTGTCTTAATATTCAAAGTCGCAAAGTAGCTATATATATATAAAAAAAAGAAAGATTTGAATTATTAGTTTTGAAGGAATAAGCAGAAATTTGTTTTGAAGAAATCTCCAATACGCGCTTTGATAAAACCTACTCAACCATTAAATGAAACGTAAGAAAATCGTGAAAAGAAATGGGATCGATAAAGAAACATATTCATGGGTTTCTTAAAAGCCACGCTTTGGAGTGGCTTTTATACAAGAAAAGAGACAGAAAGTGTAAAAAAAAAAAGAGCGAAACTATTTTCAAGAACTTATTGTAAGAAGAGTCCTAACAGAAGAAAGGTTACATTTTATCAAATTTATCGAGCTTAATTCTTATTTAACCAATAGATGACTTAAAAAATTGAATCAGATTCTTTTGAAGAAGCTGGGAGAAGAAAAAAATTCTGAAGCACTCTGGTATTTTAGTAATTGACGCGAACTGAAAAGAAATGGCGGAGTTTTAATTCTCATTAAGTACAGAAGCGTTAAGTTGGATTTCGGAAATGTTAATGAGGCTTTGGAGATTCGGTTTGAAGAGATTTGTATTGAAAGAAGCGTGGAACTCTTTTCTGCCCGTAGCAGTTTCCCGTGTTACAGAGAAAATCGAGTTTGAAAAACTTGTGTTAATATTATCTCGAAAAAAAAAATAGTATTAAGTAAAACTTATTGGCTTAAAGGCTTAAAAAAATTGACTAAAATGTGTAATCAATTTAGCCGTTAACTTGAATTTTTAAAAAATAGTGTATAAAATTATTTTAGAAATATTAAAAGAAAGATTAAGGTTACACTACAAAGGGAAAATTAATTAAAGAAAATCAAAATTTTTTGTCTTTACAAAGATATGTTATAAATCAATGAGCACATTTAAGAAATAACTATTGCACTTTGAAAATACCTATTGATGATTACACGTCTTTTTGTAACTAAATATTTTATATAATTTATATTAAAATTTTTAAATTTTTAAAATAGCATGCCCATGAACATGATAACACTTTGATAGATATTATTATCCATGTAAGTAATATCATGTTGTAAATTTTCAAATATATCAGCTTTTTAATCAGGCTGTAATGTGTATTTAAAGTTATACTTCTATTTTTTTATACAAGCATTGTTTTAATAACTTTTTAACTCTTATAATTTATAATTGAATTTTTGTATAAAAAGTATCGCTTTTAATTTGAGATATTCCTCTAATGATTTAAGTTATTCAAAGAGAATGTTGTTTTTCTTGTATAAAATTGACTCTGGCAAATACGATAAAAAATCAGAATGTGTTATGTTTACTTTTTAGAATCGAATCAATTTTTAGAGAGTAAATATATCTTTATGTAATAAAATCGAACAACTTAATCATTTATTGTTTGACAAGTTTTGCGCTATATTTTAATACCACATGCTCAACATTTTTTCCGATTAGTTTAGAAAAAATACCCAAGTGATGTCATGTTTAACATAGTAGAATCTTTTACACCGTTTCAATAGTCATGCAAATTTATTATCCTTAATATAAACAGTTTTTAATTTTAATTAATTTCTTAATAATTTCAGTGCGGTACTGGCTCGATTACTCATGTGACGCACTTACGGATAGTTACTACACGGAGTTAATTGACCCCGTGTCGCATTTGTGGATAAATACGGATTTGACCGTCCTCACTGAACATGTTAAGTGTGGACTCGATAGATCTATTAGTTCCGCACTGAATGTGTTAAATGCTTTCAATAATTTATAACCTCTTGCTATTTATTCTTAAGCGGATTAAAACTTTGTAATTGTCAAATGTTTAATAGATTTTTTTAATATGATATTTTTAAACAAAACTAACAATTGTCCGTTAACCAATATGACTGATATAGACGTGCATATTCATTCGTGTATAGTTAGTTTTTCATGCAATATGACTTAATTTTAAATTCATAAAAATATTCCTCTATATAGAAACATTTTTCAAAGATTAAGCATTTCGGGAACTTTTAAAAGTCAAATCTATAATTATAATAAACAAAATTGATTTTAATTCTTTTAAATATCTGAATTAGAACAGAAATTTTACGCGAACATACATTAAAAAAGAACACATAACAGTCGAATTGATAACCTTTCTCTTTTTGACGAGCTTCTGAAATTGGTTGGCTCGTTTTGAACTCGGTTAAAAAAAAGGAATGTGTTTGAAATATAAATGATATAATTTTGAGTAAAAACAAACTACAGTAGAACTCAAATTATCCGGATCAACTGGGAACTGATCCCTTCCGGATAATTGAATATCCGGATATTTAGATAATTCACGAATAAAAGGTTAATTATCTGTAAAATATGAATTTGCTTTTGTGTGTAATGTAATTTAACGACTATTAAAAACAATATCATACACCAATAAAAAAAATTTAAATGAGTATTTTGCTTAATTTTTTATGATCCGGATAACTGAAGTTCGGATAATTAGAGTTCTACTGTACTTGCGACATGGAAATTTTGCTCACACAATATAAAGTTAAATACATTTCATTTCTTACAACACATTTCAAATTTCATTTAAAATAGCACAAAAAAACCCAATTGAAATTACTGCGTTCTGTGAATTTCATGAAATACCACATAAAATAAACAGTTCCATTCCATAAACAAATACTCTACATTCCTCACTTAACACTTAAAATCAAATAAATTAAAAAACAGTTGTAATATATTATATTTTTAAATACACTTTGGCACATTGCACAGACACAAACACAGACAGTACCCTTCTCCACTCTGTAATACTGCACGATCCGAGTCGTTTTAAAAAGAGTCACTGTTCATAGTACGTGTGCCGCATCGGCGACATCAATGGCGGCATGTGTTGTTTGTTTTTCCCAGTGGGGGCAGTCGGTGTTGTTTGTGGCAGCTCATGAGGTTCTCGCGCACTACAGACAGAGGATGAGAACAGGAACAGAGATTGTGAATGTGTGAATGATGCTCCACGTGGAACTCGAGCGAACGGCGACGTTTTTGGAGTCCTGTCCGTCACCTGGAAGTCAAAGAGTTTGTGAGTTATCCGTGAAAGAGTGTCGATTCTGAAACATACACTACAAACAACACAACACTGTTAAAAATTATTTCAGTTCAAAGATGTACCATATCTTGGAGCAAAACAGAGGTCTGCAGCAAATCACACCATATTACTGTGAAATCTGGGTTTGAAGGAAAATCCTTTATCGAAAAAAAGCGGAGGTTTCACCAATAATTGGTTTAGCCTCTTTAACTGAAACCGCTGTCGCTACATCAACAAGCCGGGGAATGGAACACTACACTGTTAAAAATTATTTCAGTTCAACGATGTACCATATATTGGTGCAAAATAGAGGTCTGCAGCAAATTACACCATATTACGGTGAAATCTGGGTTTGAAGCAAAATCCATTATCGAAAAAAAGCGGATGAGCACCAATAATTGGTTCAGCCTCTTTAACTGCAACCGCTGTCGCTACATTAACAATCCGGGGAATCCCCTCTAAGAAAGACAACGATGACCAATGGCCTCCATGGCCCAGTGGATAAGGGCGTTCAGCTGTGACTCAGAGGATTCCTAGTTCGATCCCGATTGGTGGACTTGACAAAGAAAATTAAAAATTTGTGATCTAGCGGTCGGAGGGTTGCCAAAAATACTAACACTAGAAAAACTCGAATTTTGAGTTTTGTGCAACGTTATGAGTTTTGGTGCAACGTTTCAACACTTAATGGTAGCACCGTAAAATGGTGAAACTAAGCACCAAATGTTTGTTGCAGCTACATGGGTACCAAATTTTGAAAAAAGGTCGTAATAATTTTTAACAGTGTAGATGTTTCCCGCGGTTTCACATTCGTTAAAATTTTTTTTTATCCCACTCGTTCGTTCTTCCCGTTTATTTTTACTCTTATTTTTTAGAAGGCAAAATAACTGGTCTGTTGTTTAGAGACATCTCCGAATGTTAGCTTTTCCGTTAGTTTTCACGTTGAAGCATAATTGCTAGAAAGAGTTATTTTAAGTATTTTGATTGCCAACTTGCAATTGAAGGGGCAAGTGGAAGAAGTGGTTCACTGACAAACATTTCGAGCAAACCCAACATCTTTTGGATGTCAACGACTGGAATAGAACCCATTCTTATTTCTTAACCCTCTAGTGCAGTGGTTCCCAAACTATTTTGGTTGTGGAACCCCAAAATTTGTTGCCAATGATCGCGGAACCCTGAATATTTTTTAATCAACGACTTTTTAAAATATAATATCTGATATTATATGAAACAAGTATTATTTTGGTATTTCAGATTTTATTGAATTAAGCAAAACTAAAAAAAAAAAAAAATCATCATAGAAATAGTTAATAAAAATACAAAACATAAAATAAAATAAACGGAAAATCTTTAAAGTGAAGAATGCACCTGCTTCTTTGATTCCATGATTCTCTTAAAATTGGGCGTTAGGTTTGATAACTGAACTCGCATATCTGATGCAGCATCAAGTCTGTTACGATATTTGGTTTTTGTCGCAACATATTTTGAAAACCCAGATTCACACAAATAAGTGGTTGCAAACGGCAATAGAATTCGAATAGCCTGTTTTGCTAAATTTGGATATTCATCGAATACATCTGACCAGAATATTGTTAATGAAACTGTTCTAAATTTGGCTTCTAATTGTGTATCCGAAGTCAATGCAATCAAATTTTCATAATCCATGGAATGGTAAACTTTCCGAGGAGAACGTGAATATATTAAACACCATTCTTATTTTTTTTAATCAAATAAAATTTGTCACGCGGAACCCATAAATTTGTCACGCGGAACCCATAAATTTGTCACGCGGAACCCATAAATTTGTCACGCGGAACCCATAAATTTGTCACGCGGAACCCATAAATTTGTCACGCGGAACCCATAAATTTGTCACGCGGAACCCATAAATTTGTCACGCGGAACCCATAAATTTGTCACGCGGAACCCATAAATTTGTCACGCGGAACCCATAAATTTGTCACGCGGAACCCATAAATTTGTCACGCGGAACCCATAAATTTGTCACGCGGAACCCATAAATTTGTCACGCGGAACCCATAAATTTGTCACGCGGAACCCCAGGGTTCCACGGAACCCACTTTGGGAACCACTGCTCTAGTGCATGAATTTGTCTTTTTTTATGGAAATAATTTTTTGTTCGTTTACTTTTTTCCCCTGGACCGCTGCAAAAATATGCAAAACAATTCTAAGTGCCTATTTAATTAAATAATTAATTAAAACCGTTGTGTAGCGTATATGCACATTCACGTGTAATTACTAAAATAATTTTTCAAAAAGTATAAAATATAGTTAAATACAACCTACATACCTCTGGCATTAGCTAGGATTTTTTGTAGAGCCAGATTATACTCATAAGTAATAGAACAATCTTCAAAAACTTTATCTTCACGAGCCAGTTTTAGAAGAACAGACCTCAAAACAACTGATTGCCTTTATTACAATCATTTTTATTAAGATAAGGGACCTATAGGCGGTTATAAGAACCAGGCACATGGTTACCTACCTGAAAATTCTATAATAGTTAACATAAAACTCAATAGAGGGAGCTAGTGGTCATTTTAAAAGCTGTGTAACATATAAGCTACACTATGCACTAGAAGGTTAAGAAGTTACTGCGTTGACACTAAGCCACCATGAGGACACGTGATCGCCTACATTACATATTTTCATTCACTGTACATATTTTCATACATTTGTTTACTCAAGATCTTCAGAATAGCTAATTTGGAGGGTTTTTTATTAGATACCATTAACCAACATATATAAAATTCTACATATCTTAATATGGTAAGATAAAAAAAAAATACAAAATTTCGTAACTCTAACCCCCCCATGAAGAATATTATTTTGTAAGCATTTAAAGTTTTTTTGCTTGCGTGTTTTGAATGTTGAGAAACGCTTTCAGAAATTATGTACATTATGCAAAACATAACCGTTTGTGCGATTACATATTCTTAAGTTTCTAGTGCATAGTGTAGCATATATGTTACACAACTGCTAGTTGCATCTATTGAGTTTTATATTAACTATTATAGTATTGCCACGTAGGGAACCATGTACCTAGTTCTTATAACCGCCGCAAGGTCCCTTATATTTATAAAAATGATTGTGACAAAGGCAATCAGTTGCTTCGAGCTCTCTAAAAATGGCTCTTGAAGGTGAAGTTTTCGAAGATTATTTTATTACTTATAACTATAATCTGGCTCTACAAAAAAATCCTAGCTAATACCAGATGTATATAGATTGTATTTAACTATATTTTCATAATTTTTGAAAATTATTTTAGTAATTACACATGATGTTGCATATACGCTACACAACGGTTTTAATTAATTATTTAATTAAATAGGCACTTAGGATTTTTTTCTATATTTTTTCATCGGGCCAAAGGCAAAAAGAAAACGATTTTTTTTTTATTTTTATAAAAAATCGAAAAAAATAATGGACTTGAGGGGTGAGCAATTCACATATTTTATTGTGATGTGATTGCAATTAACCTGGCAGGTGCGCTTAAAATAAATAAATTTATCGTTTATTCGAATTTTAGAAACAGCTTTTGATAAGTTAAATTCTTTTTCTTTAGTGCACTCACAAGCATTTACGTTTTTTAAAATGTATCAACACGGTACCTAATTATATGTAAGTGTATTCGAAATTGTTATCTTCTTGAAACCACGTTTCTGTCGTAAAAGAAGACTTTTCTGTAAACTGCTCATTCTAATATTTAAAACACTCTGAATATTTAAAAAATTACATTTTTTTGTGCATATTTTATGTCATGTTTTGGGGAATTTTAATGGCAGATTGTTTAAAAAAAAAATATTTTTATATTAACTTACATGTAATTTTTATTCTCAAAAATACTATATTTTAATAAACTAATTAATTTTTTTATTTGCGGAAACGCATATTATAAAATGTGTAGTAAATTTTAATTATCAATTGTAAGTATTTTTATTATATTCTAAAGTGGAATTAATGTTTTTGTTTATGATTTAAAAAAAAAGGGCAAAATATGGATTTAGGGGAACTAACGTGCATTAAGATAATTTATTTAACAGTATTAAAAACATTTAAAATACTTTAATGCAGCTTAAATATAACTTTAAATGTTACATAAAAAGCAACATATAAAATAAAAATTAAATAAATCGTTGAAAATCGAAATAATGTCGCCAAGAGTTACGTTGCTAGGAGAGTCAAGAGTGACTGAATGGGATTTCTTTGATCTACCCTAGTAGGCTTTATTTTGAAGTATAAATAATAATCTGCATACTGTGTGTTTACTGGGTAGATAGGAAATGTCTAACAGATATTATTCATTTGAATAACATGTATTATAAACTCTTACTTAATGAATATTGTAAATTTAATTGTATGTTGCTCGTGTAATAGAGGGTAATTACTAGGGATGAAACGGATATCCGGTAACTATCCGGTATCCGGCCTATCCGGCTGTTTTTTAACTATCCGGTAACTATCCGATATCCGGAAGTAAAGTGCCGGATATCCGATTTTCCATGCCGGATATCCGGATGAATAAAACATCAAAGATTTTTTTTTGTGGCGATCAATTTTCTTTGTTTTTGCTTTAAGTATTATCCTGAAAATTCTACCAATGTATTCACAGTGTGCAGATTCTGCCTTTAACCAATAGAGACTTTAAAAAACCCACTTTATTTCAAATTTTTAACTTTAAAATTATATTTTTAACGAATCGTTATGGTGTAGGGTCATCACATCTCGCAACTAATATAAAGTTAAATTGAAAAATAAATTTCTCAAACTTTAAGCAAACTTGAGTTTTTATGTTTGGAATGAAAGGGCATAGGTAAAATTACAATTATTCAGAAATTAAGTGTAAAATGTACAAAACATACGACCATTGCTAGCAGCACCCTAGAATAACCCTTTGTAAATAAAAAAGTTTTTTTAATGTTTATTCAATTTTGGTATCACTTTAAAGATAAGGAATTAGGAAATATTACAGAATAAAAAAAATATTTTTCAATTTTTGACCAATTTCCGTTTTTTCTAGTGTGTATAAGAAGTTATTTTCATAAAAAAGAAACTGCCGGATATCCGGCAAAATCCAGTTCGGATATCCGATATCCGGTTTGTAATGTGCGCCGGATATCCGATATCCGGCAAAACCACTATCCGATTCATCCCTAGTAATTACAAAAGAACACCTAAACTTAAAAGTTTATATCTCCGCAATCAAACAACACAGAGCGCCATTACAACTTATTTGTGAGGAGGATGTTTTGAAATTTATTTTGTTTGGCAAGGTATGTCTGTAGGTTAGGTTTGGTTAATTAACGTCACACTAGAGCTGAATATTGTGCTATTGACGACGGTTCGGAGTCTATCTCGAAGGAAATACCCAGAAACAATGCCTTGTATTTTGGATCCATGATCAGATGACGAGGATAACGCCTGAGCTGGCATCCGACGCAACCTCAGTAGGCATCGGGACATTGGATCCAGATCAGATTTAACGTGCATCAGTCCCGCATATACGACATAGAAATTGGATTGTAAGTTCAAACGACATATTTTTTATTTTGCATCGAATCTAGCTACCTTCCTATTAAAAGTTCACTGTATTTTAAAATTTTGTCAAATTTATTTATATCAGCCGCATTCGAACTCGCAACCCACTGGTTGCTAGCAAGACGACAGATCCTCGGGACTTTTAGTTGCTAGTAATATAAATTTTCTTCAGGCATAAATTTTCCCAATTCAAGGATTTTTAAAACTAGAAATTTCCGACTGTTAAGTGTTCCAGATTATTAGGGAGAGGGGAAGGGCGGGGGGGGGGGGGGGGGGGACAAGAGTGTTTCCTGGAACACTTGGAAGGAATATAGTTACTTATTCTTATGTATTTTTCACTACATTTGTTGGTTTTTAAAATGTTTTTAAGAGCCGATATACATTTTGATTTAATACTCTCTTTATAAAATGTAAGTTCCAGTCAATCCTTTTGAAGCTTAGAAGGGATTTTAATTTCACTTCTTCATATTGTTAGTAATTAACTTTTATACTTCAAACGTTGCCGTAATTAAATATAAGTAAAAATACGGAGTATATTTTAATTTTCTTATTAATTTCGAAATAATTTTATAAACTCTAAATAAACTAATAATCCACCTTGAAATAATTTATGACCTGATATTTTCCACCTGAATTATATTGAGTAAGTTTTTTTTTAATGTTACTTCAATGTTAAAAATAGGTACTTAAATATACTCATTTTTGAGTACATTCGATGCTTATCATAGTTCCGAATACATTAATTTTTGAAAAAGCTGCCTTCATAAATCTGTTTAAATTAATATTGACAATTGCAACCAAGACTAACCGGGAATCGAACCCAAATCTGCAGGTATCGCGGTCCAGTGCCTTATACGTTGTGGGCGACGTGAAGAAGTAATAAATATAATAAATGTTAAAAAAGTACGCCAAAAGGATTGGAAGTAAGATAATTGAATTGTATTAACTCGGTTTCCATTTAAGCAATCGGCATGCAATAATGTGGAAAACTATCTTTTGAACACCTATTTTAAGTTTGTCAGCTCGCATTGTTAAGATGGCTTGAAAAGAAGCTGAGATGAGCAATATGAAATCACGCTGATCATTTTTGAGAAAGTGCGGTTGTTTAAATTTGTGTACGTTATTTACGATGCCATTGTACTCAAAGAAAAACGAGCGCGTTCAGGTACTCCTGTTTAAGTACCTTTTTTTACAGTATAGTAATTGGTGCCGCAGTTCACTCTTTGTTCAACTTTTGACTAGGGGATCGACATCGATCTACAGGTCTCGAACCACTTTTCTATAACATGAAAATTAAATCTTAAAAACGCTTATCAAGACAGAAAACCGGATCGATACAATGCTTTCCTTTTTATTTGATTTCTGTGAAAAATACAGACGTATAACCTCCGCACCTTCTTACATGAACACACGTTACAAGTTTCCAAAATCCCAAAAGCTGCATTAAAATTGATTGTGCCATTACTAAACGAAAACCGCGTATGGAATTAACCCAATTAGAGACCCCCGTTTATGTCGCCAGACCTGAAAAAGAACTAATCTCTCCACTTGATAAAAAAAAACGCCAGATCTGGAGCTCGCGACATAAGGCTATTTGTCAGGATAAATTAACGCGCCAAGAAAGAATAAGCCAACATGTTTACATCCCAAGCGCTGAATTTGATTTTTTAATGAGCCAGGGGTTGCTAATATTTAGATTAGATAATTATTTTATCAAGGGCACGCTGGGATAATTTATGGGGGAACGCTGTGTTATTAAGTGGGGGTGGAAAGAAGGAGTGTTTAGCTAAAATCTTATTTCTTTGAGATCAGATGTATGTGATGAGTTAGTTATGAATTCTTTAAAGGAGGGGAATTTTATTTTGTTAAAAAGGGGTGTTGAAGTGTAGGGTGTGTTTGTAGCATATTTTATTTTTGATGAAATATTTCCTCAGTCAATGTGCTTATTAGGAAGGTTATTGTTATTTTCTTTGATACTAAGAATATCAGACTAATTATATTTTTTTATGCAAATTTGTAAAGGTATATTAAGGTGGTATAGAGCACATTTGACTTTTTATCTTTAAGTTTGCAGATATCAGTATAATTTTGTTTACATGTATGTGTGCAAAGCATATTAACATAAATACATGTTCAAACATTAAAAAAATTAATTAATTATTAAAAAGTAAAAATTTATAAAAGTGACCTTTCTTATTTTTATTATAAGCCAATAAATTATTTTCTGATAAACTATATTTTTGCATTTTTATAATCAAAAGGATGTGGTTAAGAAACCGTCTTTACAGATTTTTGTTATTTATAAAAAAAATAAAAAAAATTGAAAAAAACAAATAATTCATAAAGAAGCAATAATAAAATACACTGTAGCAAATTGGGAGCGGTTGCTTCAAATAGTTCTGAACTTATATCAATTTAAACTTGACCGAACATGAAAAAAAATTATCACTGAAATAAATGAATTAAAAGTTATATATTCATGCATTCTTGTACCAAAGCTTAATATTGATTTGCAAAAAGTAATTAGTTGTACTTAACGTAGAAATATAACTTTGATGTCTCAATTGATATTTTCAAATTATGCATTTATTAATTCTGCTATTTTTAAAACACTCTATTGAAATAGCATGTACTAATTTGATTTAAAACACTTTATTGAAATATCACGTGCTAATTTTATTTAAAGCACTCTATTGAAATATCACGTACTAATTTTATTTAAAACACTATTGAAATATCACGTACTAATTTTATTTAAAACGTTCAATTGAAATATCATGTACTAATTTTATTTAAAACACTATTGAAATATCACGTACTAATTTTATTTAAAACACTATTGAAATATCACGTATTAATTTTATTTAAAACACTATATTGAAATATCACGTACTAATTTTATTTAAAACACTATTGAAATATCGCGTACTAATTTTATTTAAAACACTCAATTGAAATATCGCGTACTAATTTTATTTAAAACGCTCAATTGAAATATCACGTACTAATTTTATTTAAAACGCTCAATTGAAATATCACGTACTAATTAAATTTATAACGCATTTTTATATTTGGAATTTTTTCTCGAATTGGTAGTTATTTTGAGAATATAATTATTTTGTACGTAATTAGTTGTATGTTTGGTTGATTAGTTAATGTCCCACTATAGTTGTTACACAATAATCCTTTAATGCTGTTCGAGATTTATGGTAGGACAAAAATTCGGTAACACCGCTTCCGCGACTGAATAGCGGTCAAAGGGCTCATTCTAAACTTTCGAGACACAATCAACGTCAGGCCTTTGAACCACGGTAGTTTTAAGGTACACTATCCCCGTCTACACGATGTGTCTTTAGTTGGATGTTTTGGGTCTAATCCCGGACCTTTTGATCCCCAAACCGTTGTCATGACAATTACTTATAAAATTGTAATCTATGTTTCGCGTTGCATAATCACATGATCACTTAATTCAGGACAAAATGTACAATGTACATGAATCCATACGTTTTAAACAAAATTAAAGAACAAAAGCAAGTAAGCTTTTAAACTTAGTTTTGAAGACTTAAAAAAAGTAAAATAATAAAACAAAATAGGTATTGCAATACATATGACAATAACGCTATATATTGTTTTTCCTGCCATAAGTAGACATTCAAGGAAAAGATAGTTTTACAGATTTCAAATTTGGATTGCACAGTCGAGGTATAATAGTCTTAGACACTGTGTTAAAAAAAGGTACTTAAAATGAGTATCTGAACACTCGTTTTTCTTTGAGTACAATTGCATCGTAAATGAGCGATGACGTACTCAAATGTAAGTAATCGTAATTTCTCAAAAATGAGCAGTGTTATTTAATACTACTAAGCCATCTTAACAAAGCGACGTGACAAACTTAAATAGGTGTTCAGAAGATGGTTTTCCACATTATTGCATGCCGATTGCTTAAATGGAAACTGAGTTATTACAACTCAATTATCTTATTTCCCATTCTTCTTGTACACCTTTTTAACATTTCTTCTTTTTATAACTTCTTCACGTCGCCCTGGTAGTACAACGGTTAAGGTACTGGACTACGGTGATTGACGATCTGGGTTCGATTTCTGGTAAGTCTTGGTTGCAATTGTTGGTATTTATTGAATGTGATTTGTGAAAGCAGCCTATCAAGGTAAGGAGATGCTCTTTTAATCATTGCATTCATTTTTGAGTTCAAGTCTTTTTTCAAAAATGAAAATTATGTATTCGGCACTATGATAAGAATCGAATGTACTCAAAAATGAGTAAATTTTACTTATTTTTGACAATGTTCCATTGAAAAGTCTTAGGCACTGTGAGAATTGTTAGATTTACTTTTCCGCTAGGATTCAGTTAAAAATTTCTTGACCATGTTTAGGTTTACAGAATAAAGGTAATTATTTAAAAATATTTTTTACATAATTTTGTCGGAATTCTGTTAGGGGCAGTTACTTTTTTAATATTAAATCTAATTGGGGAGCGTGCTTTCCAAAAGAGAACCATGTCCACTTAGGTTTACTTAGATGAAATATCATCCTGATATCCTTGTACCTGATCCTGATATCCTAAATACCCGAAAATTATAGACACCGTAATATTTCATTTATTTAAATAACTTAAAATTTATAAAAAAAATAATTAATAAATGCGCCATGCCGACGAATTCACAGTTTTTATAACTTTTAGAGGTTTGGAAGTTTAATTTTTTTAAATTATAACTACTGCATATAATTAGGACTTTTGTTTTGAGGTCATATTGTCATTATGATTACTCCTTCTGGAATATAGACAAGGTTGTAAATATATTATAGTTTACTACTCTAAATTAAAAAAAATATCTCTACTATTAAAAAAAATTGTTAAAAATACATGTTTTAAAGCGACATATATTTGAAATATATGCCACATTTTTATTTTATTAAATTTCCTATGTAATTATTACTAGAATATATTTAATTTGATTTGCCAGTTGGGCAAATGTAATACTTATAAAATTTTATTAACTCCAAGTAAAGTATTAATATAAATCAAAATTGATTTTGGAATCCAGATTCCATCGCTTTTTCATTTTCATCAGAAGTTGAAAGTCTGGTACTCTTTGAAAGTTAATAACCGAAACAGAAACTAATATAAATAAATTCAATTTACAGAAAGTTTTCAAACTCAAAGAATATTTTCATATAGGGTAAAACATAATTCTTTTATTATTTAAAAAAATATTTATATATGATAATGATCAAAGTCCCAAACCGATTGTCTAAACAACAAAGTTAACAGCTTCCCATTCGATTAAAACATTATCATTATTTTCCCCCATCGCAAAATTGAAAATTCCGTGAAACTTTGAAAAGTTCATTGCAATAATCTCAACTATCCCTTCCATTCCCCATGTCCCAGAAAACTACACTTAAAATCCACGCGACGGACCCAATCACTGAATTATAACGAACGGAATAATTGCACAAACGGTTCTCGTTCCGAACGAGAACGAACGGGATATTTTAAATTAAGCTTTCTAATTGAATCTCGGAAAAGAAAAGAGTAAGTGCTCAGAAATTCCAGCCAATTAAATCAGAGAAAACAACCTCGTCTTTATTTTAATTGGAAGAATACCCTATTACAGCTACAAGAAGGCAGAAAAAAAAATCTTAAAAGTTCGAGTAAAAATATATAAGTACAAAGTTGAGAACCCACGGTGAATGTTTTTTTTTATCGTAGAATTCATCCAATTACTTTCGATCAATTTGAATACGGCGATAATTTTAATTTGATTTCGTATACTTGAAAATCAATTTGAAAATTGGGTATAAAAACAAGCATGGGACAGGGTCTAGTTAAAATGCCAAGTGTGTATTAAAAGTTTTTTTTCTGTTCATAGATAATTTCTCTGTTTATCATTTTAAGGATATATTTGACTTATAATTCTCTTTATGATCATCACACACAAAATTCACTAAGGACTTCAAATTAAAGAATTTCATTGAAATAGTTTTATTATAAATAAAAATTATTTAAAAAACTTATAAAAGTTCTAATTGCACCGTGCAAATAGAAGATTCGGAATAGGCAAAATTAAACAATTTTGTTCTATTCATATATAATTTCTCTGTTTTTATTTTTAAGGATATATTTGACTTATAATTCTCTTTATGATCATCACACACAAAATTCACTAAGGACTTCAAATTAAAGAATTTCATTGAAATAGTTTTATTATAATAAAAATTAATTTAAAAAACTTATAAAAGTTCTACATGCACCGTGCAAATAGAAGATTCGGAATAGGCAAAATTAAACAATTTTGTTCTATTCATATATAATTTCTTTGTTTTTATTTTTAAGGATATATTTGACTTATAATTCTCTTTATGATCATCACACACAAAATTAACTAAAGACTTCAAATTAAAGTTTTATAGTATTTGCATTGAAATAGAGTTTTATTATAAGAGAACATAATTAAAAAAAACCTTTTGATGTTCTATATGTACCATACAAATAGAAGATTCGAAATATGTAAAATTAAGCAATTTTGTTCTGTTCATAGATAACTTCTCTGTTTTTAATTTTAAGGATATATTTGATTTATAATTCTCTTTATGATCAACACGAAAAAAATCACTAAATACTTTAAATTAACGTTTTATTGTAATTTCATTGAAATAAAGTTTTATTTTAAGAGAAAAAAAGATTTAAAAAAACCTTCTAATGTTTTACATGCACCGTACAAATAGAAGATTGAAAATAGACAACATTAAACAATTTTTAAATACTTTTTTCGCATATAATAATACTATTATATTAGCTAAAGAAACTTTTACAGTTGTAATTTACCACAATCTCTAATATCAAGTTTTTAATGAATATATATTTATTTTTATAAAATAAATAAAAATTGTGTTCACTTAATCCAGTCATCGATTTGCCAAATTTAGATTTCTTTTTTTTACTACCCTCTTTACTATTTCTCTTTTTATAATATTGATTATTATTTTTTTAATTTCGTAAAAGATTAGAATGTGGGTAGAACCTTTTCGGAAATGAAATCGCTAAATGTCAAATGTTATCCTCTGGTTCATTTTGAAGGCAAACGACTCATTTGTTAATCGCTTTTTATAAATTAAGGTTTTATTGTTTTGCCTTGATGTTATTAACCATTAAATGCATTTTCGGAAATATCCTCAATATTTTCTTTGATTTCTTAAAAAATAAAACAGTTTTATTTGCTTGTAAGTATGTAATTTGACCACTTTATAGGAGTATGGTACTCTTCTTGAATATGCAGTACAATTCTAATAAAAACAATCTTAAAAAATATATTGATGCTTTAAAGCAAGTTAATCACAGGACCACAAACATGATTCAGGATACTTCGGGAATGAATTACGAAGAAAGGCTTAGAACTTTAAAATATGTATACACTCGAAGAGAGAAGTATTAGAAGAAACCTTATTCGGCTATTGCTGTGTAGAAATTGGAATTTTATATTTCCAATGGGACTAGAGATCGTGGATTCAAGTTATACAAATCACTGTTTAATCGGGAGGTTAGAAGATATAACTTTTTAATAGGGTTATAGACAAATAGACTAGTGTGTCTATGTAGTTGATTCTTCGGAAGTGGGAAGTTTTAAAAAGCAATTGGATCGGCATTAGGGAACTGTGAGGATGTGTTAGGTGAACAAGCTTAATCTTGCTGGATTTGTAGTTGGTTGAAATTATTATTTGAACCGTCTAGTTTCAAAACCAGATATATTCAGATATTTCAGAAAATTGTTTAAAAAATATTTTTCACAAGTTCTCAATGCACAATGACCTTGCAAAGCGGTATTGACCAAAAGTAATACAGTTTAAAAATACATTCAAATTTACGGGTTTATATTCAAAAGTACGTGGCTGTCAAGCGTTTTTGGCGTCTTTATCTGGTTATGAAAACGACTCGTTATGAAAACGACTCTTATCTGGTTATGAAAACGACTCTATCTGGTTATGAAAACGACTCTATCTGGTTATGAAAACGACTCTATCTGGTTATGAAAACGACTCTATCTGGTTATGAAAACGACTCTATCTGGTTATGAAAACGACTCTATCTGGTTATAAAAACGACTCGTTATGAAAACGACTCGTTATGAAAATGACTCGTTATGAAAACGACTCGTTATGAAGACGACTCGTTATGAAGACGACTCGTTATGAAGACGACTCTATCTGGTTATGAAAACGACTCAATCTGGTTATGAAAACGACTCAATCTGGTTATGAAAACGACTCAATCTGGTTATGAAAACGACGCAATCTGGTTATGAAAACGACTCAATATGGTTATGAAAACGACTCAATCTGGTTATGAAAACGACTCAATCAGGTTTTGACACTAGACGGTTCATTTGTAATTGTAAATGTATTTTCATTAAATAAACTTTTTTAGCAAATTTTTTTAAAAATAATTCAATTTTTTTCTATTTTGCTGACATACGATTTTTTTTATATTCAAAGATTCGTTGAACCAGTTTATAGTAGAATATTTACAAACTGATTATTTTAAATCAGTTATATCATATATATTTTGATTCCGATATTTCCGCCTCCTTATGGTTTTAACATTATTTTATTTCATTAAAAGTGTATTTTAGTTAAAAAAAAAGTGATCCGTTTGTGGGTTAAATACCTTTTTCTGAACCAGAGAAGACCGTAACAGGAGAGGGCGAGTCCCGTTTCCCCAAGTCTCCGTCCGATAAGTCTTGCAAATGACCTAGAAAAAGGTAAAAACCACGCCGATAAAACCCAAAAGGGAATTAAATTTGTCTTTACAATTGCGCTTTATACACTGTAAAAACATGTACTTAAAAAAGATTATCTGTACCTACTCGTTTTTTCCTTGAGTACAATTACATCGAAAATGACCGATGACTTACCCAAATTTTAGCTACCGTACTTTCTATTAATTGAGCAGTGTGATTTAATATTGCTGATTTCAGCTTCTGTTCAAGCCATCTTAACAAAGCGACCTGACAAACTTAACAAATTTGTTCAGAAGATGGTTTTCTACATTATTTGATGTCGATTGCTTAAATGGAAACTGAGTTATTACAATTCAGTTATCTTGTTTCTCATTGTTTTGGCACACCTTTTTAACATTTCTGTTTATAACTTCTTCCCGTCGCCCAGGTAGTACACCGTATAAGGCATTTAAATGCGGTTCCTGAGGATATAGGTCCGATTTCCGGTAAGTCTTGGTTGTGATTGTCGATATTTATTGAACGTGATTTATAAAGGCAGCCTATGTAGGCAAGCTACTGCTTTTTTAATTCATTTTTGAGTACATGTCTTTTAAAATTGAAACTTATGAATTCCAAGCTATGATAAGTATCGAACGTAATCAAATACGAGTAAATTTTACTTATTTTTGAGTACTTTTATTAACTGTGTAGAAATCATTTTTATCTGTTTTTTTAAATGGACGAAAGTAGTTTTCTATTTGTATTATATAATATTATTAAAATTCCCATTATAACAGAACTAATTTTTATAACGACGTGATTTCAATTTTTTGTTAATAAAAACTATTCCTAATTATCTATATGCATTTTTAATTTAGGAAAGTTGTAAGTTGTTTTGCATTTTAAAACTAGTATAATTACACGGGCTAGTGTTTAATTGTTAGACAATTATTATAAGTAGTCAATAACTTATTTTCAGAAAAAAATAAATCAAAAAGTTTAAGAGGGCGTAGTTAAATATTAAAAAGTTTTTTCAGCAATTATAAAATAGCATAGCGTTATTTTGTTTACTATTTATATTAGATACACGCTACATTTTGGAGCTCTTTTCATTTAGAGGCATATACGAGAAACGACTCGCGCCGACGTTAATCAGTAAATCTAATTATATATCATTCTAAAACGAAAGTTTAAATATAGAAATGAAACATGTATTAAAATAATAGTTACCTACTCAATTATTTTACCATTTTTTTTAGTATATTTCAAAAGGCTTCTAAATCGGTTCTATTTTGATAACTTGAAATAGAATTAAAACTATGTCTTACCTTCTTCTACGCCATCTTTATGCCAGGTTCGCACCATTTTTTCACCTGTGGCTTGATGGGCGCCTAGAGAAATAAAATTTTATGTTTTAATTCTAATTAAAAATAAAACCAATTATCATCACTAACATAAGATAAAAACTCGTCTTATAGAACATTGCGTTAAGAATTTTAAAGTACAAATACAACGTTAAAATACGCTATAAATATCCATCAAATCTGGACATGTTTCGGGAGTTTCATCTCCCTTCATTAACCATAAAGGGGCTGATGAAAGGAGATGTAACTCTTGAAACATGTCCAAATTTGATGGATTTTTATTGCGTATTTTAACGTTGTATTTTTATTTTAAAAAATCATCACTATCAACTCTACGCAAAGGAGATGTGTGTACACTGTAAAAAAAAGGTGATTAAATATGAGTACATGAACATACTAATTTTTGTTTGATTGCCATTAGGCCGTTTTTACATCTAACGACACGACACCGATAAATCGTGAACGATCGCGAAGGAACCACACAACGTTTTATCGTATCGTCTGATGGTCAGTTTTTCATTGCACCGATATCGTTCGCCGAAAACGACAATTTTTACATTCAGTTCGTGTTCGTCTGTTGTCGAAAGCACATCTATTCTCGATAACGCATCGCAACAAATTACATGATAACAAACTGCGATTCTTGTATTTGCTGTATTTAAGGAGAAAGAAGAGATCAATAACAAAACGCTTCTGGGTGCATGATATCATCAAAGCAAGACATGTTGAAGGAGATTTTTATGTTTTATTTGAACGTCTACAAAAAGCTAGAACTAGAGCTAACCACTAGAGCTGCACAGTGGGCAATTGGCGACGGTTTGACTAAATATTGCCTCCTATGGCTTTTCTCGAACAATCTTGTTCTTGTAAAATTCATCTCGCTTATCCCAAATACAGGTCTTTACTTCCACTAAGGCCGCTTTTTCATTTAACGACACGATACCGATAAATCGTGAACGATTGCGAAGGGACGACACAACGTTTTATCGTATCGTCTGGTGGTCAGTTTTTCATTGCACCGATATCGTTCACCGAAAACGATAATTTTTACATTCATTTCGCAGTCGTCATTTGCCAAGAGCACACCTATTCTCGAACCCGACATGGCGCATCGCAACAAATTATACACTGAAATAAATTGCGACTGTTGTATTCGCTGTATTTGGGGAAAATTAAAAGGAGAGCAATAACATAACGCTTGTGGGTGCATGAAATCATACAAGTTAGACACCCTGAAGGCGTTTTTTATGTTTTATTTGAGTGACTATAAAAGGATACGGACACATTTTTTTATTATTTTCGTACGAGCGAAGAGAATTAACTACGTGTTTCATATCAAAAATATAATTCCGAAGAACACACATTCAATAATGTGTAAATATAACTTCCCATGCGTAACTTTAATAAAAAATATAAGTTGTTTCAAATCAAATTTATTGTAAACATATAATTTCTTAAAAATTATGCTATTAAATATTTATTTATTGTGTATTATAAGTTGGTATACTTTAAATTACACAAAATAGTGAGAATATTTACACGCGTAATATTTAATATAATATATTTTTTATTTCAATAGTAGTAGGATGGGTGGTCACAATTTTTACTACCCCCCCCCCCCCTCAAAATCTCCCCCACAGCCACTAATCCTAAAAGCAAGGTAAATCAGTCCACCCATTCACACAAGTTTACAATATAGAACTTAAAAGCCATGCCGACAATTAAACTTAAAAAAAAAAAAAAAGAAGACTACAGCAGACGGCAACACGTTTTTCCAAAACAAACTCAAAATGTCGTCACGATGAAGAAGGGAAGGTACGTGCCCACGATAAAACGTTCCGATAAACTGCATCGTCTGATCGGCAACGACAATATCGTTATCGTATCGGCTAGTGGAAAAGCGCCCGGCTTCGTATGTGTATTTTGCGTACCTCGATATCGTGCCACTGAAATCGTATACGATTTATCGGTGTCGTGTCGTCAAATGTAAAAGCGGCCTTACATTGTAAATCAGCGATGATGTACTCAAATTAATGTAATCGTACTTTCTCTAAAATGAGAAATGCGATTTAATAATGGTAATCTCGGCTTCTGTTCAAGCCATCTTAACAAAGCGACCTGATAAACTTAACCCTTTGCACTCCAAGAACACTTTGCGATTTGTGTTCTTTCTATGGAACAGTTATTCCTCTTTACGTTCTTTTCCGCAGATTTTTTTTTATACTCATAAAGGGAAAAAAATCCTAATCTATTTTGTATTTGCAACAGACCAAGTTGAAAAAAAGATTGGTGTTCTAAACACAAGATCATGCTGTTCTCGTTTATTTTAAAGAACAGGGAAACAAAAGAACTGGTCGTTATGTTGGCGCCTGAGAGGCGACGTCGGAGTGCAAAGGGTTAAAATATTTGTTCAGAAGACGGTTTTCCACATTATTTGATGACGATTGCTTAAATGGAAACTGAGTCACCTTACTTCCCATTCTTTTGGTACACCTTTTTAACATTTCTTCTTTTTAAAACTTCTTCACGTTACCCTGGTAGGTAGCGGTGCCTGCAGATCTTGGTTCGATTCCCTGTAAGTCTTATTTGTTGGTATTTATTTCAAAGCGTTTTATGAAGGCAGCCTATGTAAGCTATCGTAAGCTTTTTTTCATTTTTACCCATTGTACTCATTTTTAAGTACATTCATTTTCAGGTTTATGTTTTCGGAGCCATGATAAGCATCGAATGTATTAAAAAATGAGTACATTTTACTTATTTTTGAATACCTATTTTTAACAGTGTGCCTACACCCATAACTACTTGTACGTTTAAAATTATATTTGAATAATGACAAGATAAAATATAATTATCTTGTATCATTGTTAAATAATTTGAATATTTGATTATAAACTAAATAAGCTGCAACTTAATTTTTGAGTTCAAAAATGTAATTTAAGTCAAATATATTTTTACAGTTTTTCCTTCATCTAAGCTATATGTTGTTTATACTCGTATATACTTGGGGACAACCTAAATTGAACCTGAAGCGGAAGCTATAATATATATAAATTTTCAATTGCTTTAGGCTCAACTTAAGTTGTCCCCGAGTATAGTAATCTATATTTGTTTAGGTTTTCAAGAACTGTGTTTTGTATATGATAACATTAATTCCCCGACGCAAAATACCACACATCGTGAGTATGGGTAGGAGTAGAAGCTCAAAATTTCGCCACAATGTGCTTTTCCAAAAATAAGTAATATATTTTCAGAAAAATTAAAACATTTTTTTTCAGTTAGATTTTTACTTATAGCAGATGGCTATATTATTATTATGAATTTTATAAGAAATTAAAAAAGTTATTTTTTAACCGAAAATAAATATCAAAATTTTTTGTGGGTGCATTTTTTGGAAATTTACAGCAGTTAATAATAACCAGATATATCAATTTTCATAAATTTTACCGGTTATGTCAAAAACGGTTGTCAGCTACATACTTTTGAATCTAAATCCATGATTTTTAATTCCTTTTGAGACTGTATTTAGACACTTTTTGTCAATGCATTGCAATGAGAACTTGTGAATTTTTTTTTAAAAAACAAAATGAAAAAATAATTCGAATTAATTTTAAGAATTTAAAAAAGTGACGCTTGAATCAATTTTATGTTTTTATAAGTCTTTTTAAACGTTGAGTACTTTATTAGGTAAATGTCTTAAGAAGTATCTTTTTTATTTGTTGTATGTTGTTGGCAAATAAAAGTACATGAAGCATAATACAAATTAAAACACTACCTTCTGCTCTACTGCTTGCTAAACCATTTCTTGATGGAAAAGTTGATGATTGTGGTTTTTGAATTTCTGTAAAGAGAAAAATATAAATAAATATTAATAAACATTTTACCCTAACACTTAGAATAGTATAAAAAAAAAATGAAATATTTTCCTATACATTCAGCGAGGGAAAAATATCGAAATTGTAAAGTTATTTTCACAGTCGCGACATGAGTTTTTAATTTATATCTCCAATACATGGTTTTGAAATAAAATATTTTTTAAAAAAAGATATATTATTCAGAAATAGTACAGCGCTTTAGAAATACATTTTTACACGAAAAATTTTATGAATGGAAAATTTATGTACAGTGCAGGAAAACTTAAAATTCGCGAAGAGGTATATGCTCTCCGTCCTTCATAAGGAATAAAATAAATTAAACGAAATAATTATTTTGTTTGTGTCGATATATATATATATTAGACAGCTTGATACATATTTTAGAAAGTTTGATACATATTTTAGAAAGCCTAATACAAATTTTCAAGCTCTCTAAAATTTATATTAAGCTCTTGATACATATTTTAAAGCGCTTGATACACATTTTAGAGTTCTTGATACATATTTCAGAAAGCTTGATACATATTTCAAAGCGCTTGATACACATTTTAAAGCGCTTGATACACATTTTAAAGCGCTTGATACATATTTTAGAGCGCTTGATACATATTTTAGAGCGCTTGATACATATTTTAGAGCGCTTGATACACATTTAAAACGCTTGATACACATTTTAGAGCTCTTGAAACATATTTTAGAGCGATTGATACACATTTTAAAGCGCTTGATACACATTTTAAAACGCTTGATACACATTTTAGAGTTCTTGATACATATTTCAGAAAGCTTGATGCATATTTTAGAGCGCTTGATACATATTTTAGATTGCTTGATACACATTTAACGCTTGATACACATTTTAGAGTTCTTGATACATATTTCAGAAAGCTTGATACATATTTCAAAGCGCTTGAAACACATTTTAAAGCGCTTGATACATATTTTAGAGCACTTGATACATATTTTAGAGCGCTTGATACACATTTAAAACGCTTGATACACATTTTAGAGCTCTTGAAACATATTTTAGAGCGATTGATGCATATTTTAGAAAGTTTGATACTTATTTTAGAAAGTTTAATCAAATTTTAGAGGGCTTGATACATATTTTATAGAGCTTGATACAAATTTTTAGCGTTTGATACATATTTTAGAAAGCTTGATACAAATTTTAAAGAGCTTGATACATTTTTTAAAGTGCGCGACACATATTTTAGAGAGATTTTTTGTTAAAGTGTTTTTTAAAGTTTGTTTTCAATTAGGAAAACTTTACCGACTCTATTGTATCGGGTATTGTTTTAACTTATTATACTTAAAAAAATACTTTTCAAAAGTCAACTTATTATTCTTTTCAAAATCAAAATTTATGCGTCTTACAATCCGAATATGTCAATTTCACTTTCAAATACACATATTTATAATAAAAAAAAAACATAAATGTTCAATACATTTCATGTTTCTGCATCAATGAGGGGAATTTATATTTTCCAAAATATCGGGTAACAGAATTTTTTTTTGATCCAAAAAAAATAAAGCGATTTGTTTTTATGTTAGAAACTACGCTCAACTCGTGTCAAAAATCCCATGCACCCAACGAAAAGTAAATGGTTCTCAAGTAATGCGCAATAAAAAAAGCTTCCAACAAGCAGTTTCAAGTGGAAGAGAGGTAAGTTTATGCCAAACGGGCAATTGCGTAGATCGTTGCGAGTAAGTTTCCAGTTGACAAGAAAAGCGGAATAAGCGGAAAGTTTAAACAAATTCCAATATTTTAAACAAATTCCAATATTTTAAACAAATTCCAATATTTTAAACAAATTCCCATATTTTAAACAAATTCCAATATTTTAAACAAATTCCAATATTTTAAACAAATTCCAATATTTTAAACAAATTCCAATATTTTAAACAAATTCCCATATTTTAAACAAATTCCAATATTTTAAACAAATTCCAATATTTTACACAAATTCCAATATTTTAAACACATTCCAATATTTTAAACAAATTCCAATATTTTAAACAAATTTCAATATTTTAAACAAATTCCAATATTTTAAACAAATTCCAATATTTTAAACAATTCCAGTATGTAGATATTGACCAATAATATTGTTCAATATTAATTTAACACTCTATACTTATTCTAATTTCATATACCGAATTTTGTATTCGTAATTAAAAACATTGAATATCTGTACTTACATTTTGTAGTGGTCAAACTTTTAACATATAAAACATACAGCGGACCAGGGATATAACGATGCCTCACGGGATCAATACGAGTGGTGGTTATAACGAAATGTCGTTGTATAGAGTAAAAAATACTTGACAAAATTATTCCAGAATAATTTAGTAAACAAATTAACTGTTGCCATTCCGCGTAGAGAGAAAACAGCGTTTTTCAATCACCGCGTAAGATAATTATATATAAAGATAATAAGCCAAAATCGGGAATGTAAGTGTAAGTCGTTATAATGATGGTGTCGCTATACCGACGTGTCATTGTAAGGAGGGTCATTATGTTAATAAAAACCTCATCTATGTAAGTGTAAAATGGTGAGTTGATAATGTTTGAAAGAAAATAGGTAACTTTTATTATTATACGATTATATCTCTTTTCTGTTTTGTCGTATCTGAAAAGTTTGCAATTTAATTTAAATCCTCTTTCAAACGCATATCGACTAGAAAAATTACGTACTTATGTAAATACGATATTTTGTCACGCTAATTATTAATTAATAGTTTATAGTGATGATAAATGAGTTTAATTTTATATTGCAAAATTGGGACTCGACAAAGTAAATCAGCAAGCACTAGAAGGACGATACACAGAGATAATTGAGAATTAATACAATGAAAATTCACAGTACAATACATAATAATTTCATACCGCCAAATATTTCATTTAAATTAACTTTTATAAGGAAATGTGTATAATTTAATTTTTTTTAATAATTAATAATTGAATACTAGTCGATATTTTAATTATATATTTTTATTTATACTAATAAGATGACAAAATCTGTAAAAATTTATAATGCAAATAGTTCAAAGTGTTAGCAAACTATATCACTTTAGCACATAATATTTTTCAATAGTTTTTATTCTGTTTTAACCTAATTGTTTTTTAAATAAATTTAATTTAATTTAAAAAAATACATCAAACATTGGAAGAAAATAACTCTTTTACATTTATTGGTATGGCTAAAACTCTAACAAGTAAAATTTTGATATATCTTTCGCTAACATTTTTAGTCCTTTGATGCCGATGGACCTGAAATCACGTCCAGGGATCTCCAGTTTCTCTATCAATGCACGCAATTTTAAATTCATGAAAATACTCCAGTTTATAATATTTTTTTAAAATCTAATTGTTTGAGGTAGATTTTAAGAGCTATCTCTTTACATTGAATTAATGTTTCAAAATACGAGGCATCGTTCATGGCTCTTTTCTTCGAGATAATCTCCGAACCGTCGCCAATAGCCCACTGTGCAGCTATAGTGCGACGTTAATTAACAAAATGAAACTCAAATCAACCTTTACAGTGAATTATAAATTTGGCAAAACAATAAAAATACACAATTGGGAAAAAATTATTTATACATTCAAGCTGTGAAAACAACTTTGTAATTGCAAAAAATCTCTTGATCGTCAGTGGGATAAAGACACCTGTTATACTCATTAGATTACCGTTTACGGTACAAATTTATCATAACAAAAAATATACATTAGAACATTTATAATTTTCCATTTATAATCACAATAACCAGTCCCAATATTCTCTAATTTCCAGCTTTTCCGCAGTGGTGACAATGAAATGAATTTTAGTATTCATCCCTAAGCACATCAAACATTATTCCCAGAGTCTAATTAATCTAATTGTTTGAGGTAGACTTTGAGAGCTATCACTAAACAATGAATTAAAAATTTGGTAAAACAATAAAAATGCACTCTTAGGAAAAAATATTTAAACATTCTTGCAGTGAAAACAACTATGTAATTTCAAAAAATCTCTTGATCGTCAGTGGAGTAAAGACACCTGTAATACTCATTAAATCACCGTTTACGTTACAAATTTATCATAACAAAAAATATACATTAGAACATGTGGGTTAAAGACACCTGTAATACTCATTCGATTACCGTTTACGTTGCAAATTTATCATATCAAAAAATATACATTAGAACATTTATAATTTTCCATTTATAATCACAATAACCAGTCCCAATATTCCTTAATTTCCAGCTTTTCCGCAGTGATGACAATGAAATGAATTTCAGTATTCATCCCTAAGCACATCAAACATTATTCCCAGCGTTACCGACCCCGGTCCTCTCATACCATCTTCGAACAGAGCACGCTAAAAGACAAAGCTCACGTCTGTCGCGCGGTCACGTTTTCCGATTATGCAAATGCCCGGCCATAGAAAACATGCAGCACGGCACATTTGGCCTGTTTATGTATAATGTAGTATCTCAGCCTTAATGCAGTATCTTAGACATATGTCTTTTATGAGCGCAGACGTCGCATTCGTCTCACGTACTGCGTCATAAAAATGTGACGTCATGCATTGTGGGGTGCTAGGGGGATAAGTCAATCGCGTTCGGGGTTCGATTTTCGCAGGGGGGAGGACTGCGAGCGATTGAATAATGTATGGCCGTATGAAAGTGGACCTGTTATTTGGCTTTGAAGTGAAGTGCTGTTGTAGTTGATAGGTTTGAAATTGCATTAGTACCATCGTTCGAAACGTCGAAATTTAACTTGGGGATCTTAAAATGGGCTCGATTTGAACTTATCGAGGAATACGACATATTTCTTTAGTCATGAATAAATTTTAATGAATTTAAATGTATATAAATATATTTAAAAAAACACTCTCCGCCAAATTTGAGTGGGCATTTTTAGTTTTTAACTTTTAATGCGCTTGAATACCGTTACGTATTTAATACAAAACATTAAAGCGGATAATTGAAGGGTTTAACTGACAAAAATCACTTTCCAAGATAAACAGCTTTTTCATTGACAACAATAGTGAAGAAAAGGGTTGTTTTCCGTTGAGCATTCACTATTTGTCACCAAGGAAGAAATTGGCATGACACTTTTTTCTATTCATCGACCGTGAACGTGATTATTGTTGTTAGGATGACAAAATTGGCGTGTTTTCGCACATTTGGCATTTAGGTTAGCTTAATGAAATCGAACCATTATAAGGGAAGCATATACTTTTTACAACTCTATATCTGCCTGAATAAATCAAGCAGAGGCATACACTTTTGAGGGAAGACGAATATGTCATTGAAGCTTTCATCTACATAAAAACTAAATTTTTTTCGAAAATGATAGTTGACCCCTTTTTCCACTTGCCTCTTCAACAAAACATCCTAATGTTACAAAGTACCTGAATTACAAAGTATCTAAATATTTATTTATAATATTAATTTCTAATTTTCTCCCAACAGATAAGAGATTGTGCTTGGGATATTTAATGAAGTATCTATAATTACGTGTATTCCCCCCCCCCCCCCTCCGTAAAAAAGTCAAGGCAACCCAAAACGAATATCTTCCGTAATTTGGCACCAATTACTTTTGAACAAGTGAAGGCAGTTTCCCAATAGAGGAAAAAATTATACTGAACCCTGGCATTCATATTTGCATCAAAATAGTGGAATCGTATCACGGTGCATCCAGTTCCCGTGTGCCTTTTGTAGAATAATAAATTGTCTAATAGCTAACACAAGCTTTCACTAGATAGACAATATCTATCTTGCGAAAGCTTTCTCATACGATTCCATTTACTTTCGGATAGTTTGGAAACAAATGTGCAATTTCAATTAATATAATTTTTAAGAGCCACATTCATTTGATTCTTAGATACCTATGTTTGCACGTAAATCAGTGTATTTGCAAGTCCCCGTTTAAATGTCATACTGTTGAATGAAAAAATTAAATGGCTGATAAATATGTCATTGATGCATCATAAATATGTCATTGATACCATTAAAGTAATTTACCACACTGAATCGTTGCACTTCGTACGATTTGTATGTGGTGTTGCTTTAAAGCTTCTAAATAGTTGTTGGGTGGTGAATGACAAAGATTTTCTCAAGTAATTATACTTTATTACTGAATATCTCGTAGGTATGCGTTTGGTTCATGTATCACTATTAAATAAGCGGAGTCGCAATATTTTATGCGATAACAATTCCACTGCTGCCACTACTACCCCTAGGATGTTATAAATAATACCGTAAATTTATTTAGGAATTTTCGTCCCCAATTTAAATGAAAATAATGTTTTGTTGACTTTTAATTTGATTTATTACACAGTCTTCTAGACCATTAAATTTGTGCTGAATGCATTTCATATAAAGAGGACTATGCTGGAAGTTGGATATACCAACAGACGTAAAAAAACTTTATATAATTCCCGTGCTATAGAAACTAGTAAAATCGGTAATCAATATATAAATATACACAATTTTTCAAGCAAACCGTACATATATATCTAGATAAACAACAAATAAGTAATTTTGCATTATTTTTATTACATAATCAATTTAAACATTTGCTGCCATTTCTATCTATGAGCAATACAACGAATTTAAGTTTTAACCTGATACACGTTCGTATATTTAAGTTTTATAGTAAATGATTTAAAAGTTGTATTCAAATAATACGCTAGGTTTAATTCAGAATTTCACCTAAAATTTAAATAAATATAATTTTGAGATCATCGATTTAAAAATTCTTGCCTTCTGCAAATTTAAATTGTGTTGGTTATATTTTACTCAAAGGAATAATCAGACAGATAGATAGCTCGACGGATGATAAAAACTTTTTTTATAAAGTTTTCGCTATATAAATACATTTTACTCAAAGGAACAATCAGACAGATAGATAGCTCGACGGATGATAAAAACTTTTTTTATAAGGTTTTCGCTATATAAATACATACAAGCCAAAATCGATTTCCACAAAAATAAAGTTTCACATTCTTAATACTAAAATTGCCTCTAAATCTTCAAATTCTCTCGATACAGTTGCTTCTCCCCCTTTCCAACATAAGTCCGTCGTAATTCCGTTTTAAATGCCTCCTACTCGAACCCAGTGAATTCCCCGGCGTACCCATCGAGATCTGTTCTATTCGTGGAAGCTTCAAATGAAATGGAGCATAAAAATAGTAAAAAAAGAGGAGCCCCGGAGAACAAAGGAAGAAACGGCTCTTCTAATAGGGTTACAAAGAGCCTGTATAAGTGAAGTTTGCGAGTCTTCAGCGACTTGTAAACAGTTGTTGGATCTTTTAATGTCCATTAGATAAGGCGGGTAATTAGGGAGTCGTCTGCAATGGAACGTTCTTATGCAACGCGGAAGCTGGAAAGAAGTCTGCGAAGTGGCCATTTTTGTTTTTAGGTTTGAAATGAAAGTTCAGTGGATTCTTTTATGTTGATATTTGATTTAGGTTATGGATTATTGTTTTAAGTTTCATAATTTAAATGTATGATGTTAGCAAATATTTGTTCTACGCATCCAGTAGAGAAATGGAATGATGTAAAGATAAAAAGGAATTATAATAAGACATTGATGAACACGTAGTTAAAATTAGAGAAATTGGATTTTGTTATTTGGATTAAGTTATTTACATTTAGGGGATTGTAACTTGAAAATGATAAGGGCACGTTAAATGGATGAAAATGTGCATGAGCTGTTTTTTTTTAACAATATAACAATTATTTATTTTTTAAAATTATAATATTGTAAAACCTATATAAAACGAAAAATTTTATTTAAAAACCTATATACTATTATAAATCTATAAATTATTATAAATATATTCGCTATTAAATATGTTCTAAATGCTGAAAAATATTATATTCTACAAGTATAACGTTTGTAAAATCAAGGGATCTAGTTTCATTATTAAAATTTTTTAAGCACCTTTAAAATTTGGTAATGAATACTTTTTCATGCTATACGCATTTTGCACAGCGCAAAGTAAAAGAATAAAAACGTATATAATTGTGGAAAATATATAAAATATATTAATTTATATTTTTACTTTTAAGAAATGTTCAATAGTAGTAATAAAAATGTTTTTAGAATCTTCTACAATTTTTAACAAAAATATATGCATTTTGTAAATTAAGCCTCATTTAAAAGGCTTTCAGTTTAATACATAGTTATATCCAGGGTGGTAACATAACCTGGAAAACCGGGAAGTCATGGAATTGTCATGGAAATTTTTTATTCTGGAAATATCAGGGAAAAGTCAGGGAAATTTTCGAAATTTCACAAAAAAATCAGGGAAATTTTCAATTTTGAATCATTAAAACGACAATTAGCCTCCATTATGCACTCTATTCTAGGTAATTTAGTTGTCAATATTTCCTTTTAGTTCTGAAAAAGATTTTTCAAAAAAAAAGTATGGTTATGCACATTTTTATATTTTTAGTTTTATTTTTGTAAAAAACGTGAACCACTGCTGAGGAAACAGCAAAAGCAAAGTGCATTGGACCTTGAAATTGTGAGCAACATGTGAGGGGCTAATGAATGTGATTTATTGAAGATTTTAATAGGAAATATTAAGCATATAAAACATTTAAAATTATCTCCAAAAGAAATAGTTGGAAAAATTTACATTCTCTGCTTACAGAGAACATGATTAATTACTATTATGCTTGCCACAATTGTATAATTTGTGTATCCATAAATTATTATTTTAACTGACAAAAAGTATTGCTTATAAATTTTTATTTATAATGCAGTAAATTTATTGTATTGTAGCGTGGATACTTTGTTTTTATACAAAAGCATATATTTCAACGTTTCTTAATGTAATTAAGTCAGGGAAATTTTGTGACACCATCATGGAAGTCAGGGAAATATCAGGGAACTTTTTTTCCAGAATTTTGTTACCACCCTGATATTCTTAGTACATTGAAATATGCTCAAATTTCGTTTTTTTAAGAGTCAAACGACGTCTGTTCATTTTGGAAAAAATCACGTGTTTTATCTTTAGTTTTTGAGTATGTCAATTTTCTCCATTGCAACCAAAAATAGAGGACACTCGTTTATTTATTTTTTAATTATTATTCTCATCCATTGTACATTTTCTCACGTTTGCATTCCATTTTTTATTTTATGTACAAGATGTGAAAACTGTAAAAAATGGTACTTAAAAATGAGCATCTAAACCTACTCGTTTTTGTTTTAAGTATAATTGCATCGGGTGTATGACACACTCAAATGCAAGTAGCCGTACTACCGAACTTTCTCAAAAAAGTAGCAATGTGTTTTACTATTGATAATATGAGCTTCTAACCTAACGTTCTAAATGAAACCTGACAAGCTTAATTAAAAAATAGTAGTTCAGTAGATGGCTTTCCACGTTATTTGATGTTAGTTGCTCAAATAGAAACTGAGTTATTACAACACAATTATCTTACTTACTTTTTTTAAAAAACATTTCTTCTGTTTATAACTTCTTAGTGATTCAAAAACAAGACCTTTGTAGCTCCCACATAACACCTATTATTAATTTTTTAATTACTTGTTCAAATCGCAAAGTATATATGTTGTTTTCAGCGATCTTGATTGAAATATCAAGAATGAACTGCCACAGTAGCCACGGACCAAAACCAGAGAGTTGTAATATTAAATGGAGAGTGCCTTCAATGCCAGACTCTCGTAAGGCCGCGGTGTCAACATTGAAAAGAAAAACCAACATCACGTGGTTATAGTGCTGCCACATTTGGCGTTCAGACATCTGCAGCAGTTTCAAATTTGGCGCACTTTCTTCTTTTTTGGTGATGAGGAGTTCTGTCCGTATTCAACTTCTTAACATATATGTACAGCCGCGGCAAAAAAAAACGAACCACCGATGATTATTTCGTTAGTTTTTATAGTAGAGCTAAACTTAATATACCATTTTGTAGGGAATAAAGTCTACTACACATTGATATACAAAAAATTTGCATAGGGGACTATCTTCATATTAAAATCCGCACCAACTTTAAAATTTCCAATAGCAACACCCAATTTTGATTCAATATTTAAAATCTACGACAAAATTTATCGTAGAATATCAATTTGCAAGTCATTTGGTTAAGTAGTTTTTTAATTATGAATATCGAAAGTTTAGAACTCGTAATGTTAAATGAATTTCTTAAACTTTTAATCATATCATTCGAAATAATAATTTTATTAAGCTGAAATTTTTATGCGTGTTACTTCTAAACGACCCAAATAAAATACACTAACTTTCATTACTTATATGTATATTTTTTAATTTTATTTAAATTAGGATATTAATATTCATAAAATTTATGAATAGCAACCATGCTATATTTTGATAGTGATGGACTCAGAAAAACGTTTTATATGCATATCTAAAATTTCATGATTTTCCTCTTTGTAGTTTTTTGGCAATATTATAATGTGCATCAAATGATCAGTTAAGGGGTCATACACAAATTTAAAATCTGCAGAACTTAACAGAAATCTACTAATTTTGAGAATTAAAAGCGCTGTGATCGCGTTGGTATAAAATTCTAAATTCTTATATAGAGGCGAAGGGTATATAGGGGTGGGGGAATGAATGACCACGGAAAAATAAGAACCACGGCTAACGCCAAAACAATTTCTACCAGCGTACTTTATTTCGAAGTCTCACTAATACTTTGTTCACTGTGGAAGTAGCCCCCCAAATAAGATCGATACATATTGTCTAATATCTCTGCATATAAATGTAGGAATTTAACAAAAATTTGTATTTAGATTATTTTGAGGGCGGGGAACATTTCTGCGCTATCAAAAGTAGGTGTTGCTATTGAAAATTTTAAAGTTGGTGCGGATTCGAGTATGAAGATAGTCCCCTATGCAAATTTTTTGTATATCAATGTATAGTAGACTTTATTTCCTCCAAAATGGTATATTAAGTTTAGCTCTACTATAAAAACTAACGAAATAATCATCGGTGGTTCGTTTTTTTTTCCGCGGCTGTACGTATTTACTTATTTTCAAACAACATGCGCTAAATATTTCCTCTTCATTAACGAAACGAAAATATTTTATTTGTGTTCAATACTCGAAGGAGCGAAACTCTTTATATTTCTCAGGTTTTATTGTTCATATTTTCATTGAAGTATACGAAATAACAATTGAAAGAACTTCGCTTATGTTAAATTTTTTACATAAAAACGTAATGCAATTATTTCAAAACTACAAAGTAAGAAAAATCTTCTTAATATATCTGTTAAACTCCCTTAAATTGTGCCACTCGTTCAAAAAACGATATTTAAATTCAAAATTAAACACAAAATCATATTACAATACTTCGATCTCGTTTAGTTCTTAAAGTCGCCAAGGCCTGCCAAGTAATATTGGCGCATGAATGAATTGGCATTTCCACATATCACGTGGTTTCAATGATGGACACACGGAAATCAGCATTTTTATTCCTCCATAACGAGATCAATTCCGACACGAAGAAAACGAAGGTTGCCGATTTTCAGCCTCCAAGGCCATGACGTTACATACACGGTAATATTTGATCAAATATTAGATAGGAAGGCCAACTTTGATCACAGAAACTTTGACTAAGGTCTTTTATCAAAGCTGACCTTCACACTCTTCGAACATGGAACCTTTGAAGTAGAGGAGTCATAACGTCACTTCTCGCTAACATCAAAGTGAAGCCAACATGTATGGCCCAAGACACGTGGTTAACTATGCCATTCCATTCATAAATTTTCACAGTTACACATTTCCCAATTCAAACGCAATCGCGAGTATTTTTTTAATTCTTAATTTTGAATATATGTCACGGGGTATGGGCCTTTTGCTATGAGATGTGGGCTTCACGATTATGACGTCATATTCTCTATACTACAGTTCATTCATGCTCGAAGATCACACTATCATATTCCTTTTTCAAACTGAGGCCTCCGTGGCCGAGCGGTTAAAGGCGTCAGCTGGGAATACAAAGGTTCCCGGTTCGATGCCAGGCGATGGACTTGACTTAGAAAAGTAGTGATCTTGCGATCGGAGGGTTGCCAGCTTCACTACAAAATACTAGAAAAGTCGTCCAGAACATGCGCAAAAATTAACGGAGTGTATACGGGACTGGTGCACGATAAATCTGATCGGTGTCCAAAGTCCCGACGTCTATTGAAGGCGTTGGGTGCCAGTTCAGGTGTTTACTCGTCATCTGATCATGGTTCAAAAATACGAGGCATCGTTCCCGGGTCTTTCCTTCGAGATAGGCCCCGAACCGTCGCCAATAGCCCACTGTGCAGCTCTAGTGTGACGTTTATTAATAAAACCAAACCTTTTTCAAATTTATTTTATAAAAGTTCTTTGTCAAATAACTTTTATAGTGTAATATCAGATTAAGTCATTGACATACAGGTCATGACTTTAAGCGTAAGTTATTGACTTTCAAAATAAACAGTGTTTCACTCTTCTGTCTATCACAGTTCCCAAGTTATTTAGGGAGCCCCAGTTGCTCAGTTGGTAAGGCGTTCAGCTACTAATCAGAGGATTGGTGGTTCGAATCGGTGAAATGGATTTGACATAGAAAAGTAGTGAACTTGCGATCGGAGGGTTGCCAGCTTCGCTACAAAAATACTAGAAAAGTCGTCCAGAATATCCAACAAATTATACTGGCGTGTATACGGGACTGGTGCACGATAAATCTGATCGGGGTCCAAATTCCCGACGTCAATTGAAGGCGTTGGGTGCCAGTTCAGGTGTTTCCTCGTCATCTGACCATGGTTCTAAAATAACGAGGTGCATGTATGAATGTGTATGCGTTCCCGGGTCTTTCCTTCGTGATTGACCCCGAACCGTCGCCAATAGCCCACTGTGCAGCTCTAGTGCGACGTTAATTAACAAAACCAAACCACTCTTCTGTCTATCACGGTTGGTTGGTTGGTTGGTTAATTAACGTCGCACTAGAGCTGCACAGTGGGCTATTGGCGACGGTTCGGGGTCAATCTCGAAGGAAATACCGGGAACACATACACATTCACACACACATTCATACACACAGTCATACATGCACCTCGTTATTTTAGAACCATGGTCAGATGACGAGGAAACACCTGAACTGGTACATACGCCTTCAATAGACGTCGGGACTTTGGACCCCGATCAGATTTATCGTGCACCAGTCCCATATACACGCCAGTATAATTTGTCGGATATTCTGAACGACTTTCTAGTATTTTTGTAGCGAAGCTGGCAACCCTCCGATCGCAAGATCACTACTTTTTTACTTTTCTATGTCAAGTCCATTTCACGGATTCGAACCACCAATCCTCTGATTAGTAGCTGAACGCCTTACCAACTGAGCAACTGGGGCTCGACATACAGGTCATTACTTTAAGCGTAAGTCATTGACTTTCAAAATAAACAGTGTTTCACTCTTCTGTCTATCACAGTTCCCGAGTACATTATGAAGTCCTTTGTGGGAACACCCTGCATCAAATTCAAGAAATAGTGGACTCGTTTTTCCGTCGACACCACGGAGTAAAGAAAAAGGTGGAGATGATTTGGCGAGAATTCATGAGACGTAAGTTAGCAACGCTAAACTAGGCACAAACAAACCTAGTTTGCAGTGATTTTTCTACGAGGGATGCATTATTTTTAAATTAAGAAAACGCATGCTAATACTTAAAAAATGACTGTTTGTGCAGTTGTGAGATGCAGTATAAGTTTCAAACAATAAATAATGCTATTATTTGCACTTCATAAGTAATTTAAATTATAAAATAAGTTATCGCCAAGTACTGGTACAAAGTAGTGCTTTCGAATAGCGCCAAATACTTCGCCAGTTCCTACTTTTTAAGCCATTGCCTACTTCACATTGCAAACCGGTTTTTGATTTGTTTGGTTCGCACCTCCACCTTCTTCTTTACTCCGTGGTCGACACTCACCGTATAGCCTGATGGTTCCTTCCGTCTCCCCGAGCGAGTTCTTGGCGACGCACGTGTACGGCCCGAAGTCCTCCGGCCTCAGGTCCTTGATGACGAGCCTCATATGGACCTTGTAGGACCCCGTGTCCACGAGAATGCTGTTGAACTTTGTGTTGGAGAGGATCATGAAGCCCCCGTTCTCGCGGGTCCAGTAGGTCACGGACTTGGGGTGGGACTCCAGGTTGCAGTCCAGGGAGACGTCGCTGCCGAGGGCGGCGCCCACCAGCTGGTTGGGGATCCAGATCATCGGCGCGACTGGTGGAATAGTTTAAAGATGGTTATTAGTAGGGATGAACCGGATAGTGGTTTTGCCGGATACCGGATATCGGGCGCACATTACAAACCGGATATCGGATATCCGAACTGGATTTTGCCGGATATCCGGCAGTTTATTTTTTATGAAAATAACTTCTCATACACACTAGAAAAAACGGAAATCGGTCAAAAATTTAAAAATATTTTTTTATTCTGTAATATTTCTCAATTCTTTATCTTTAAAGTGATACCAAAATTGAATAAACATTCAAAAATTTTTTTATTTACAAAGGGTTATTCTAGGATGCTGCTAGCAATGGTCGTATGTTTTGTACATTTTACACTTAATTTCTGAATAATTGTAATTTTACCATATGCCCTCCTTTCATTCCAAACATGAAAACTCAAGTTTGCTTAAACTTTTGAGAAATTTATGTTTTAATTTAACTTTATATTAGTTGTGAGATGTGATGACCCTCCACCATAACAATTCGTTAAAAATATAATTTTAAAGTTAAAAATTTGAAAAAAAAGTTTTTTTTTTAAAGTCTCTATTGGTTAAAGGGAAAATATGCATACTGTGAATACATTGGTAGAATTTTCAGGAAAATACTTAAAGCAAGAAATAAGAAAATTGATCGCCACAAAATAAAATCTTCGATGTTTTATTCATCCGGATATCCGGCATGGAAAATCGGATATCCGGCACTTTACTTCCGGATATCGGATAGTTACCGGATAGTTAAAAAGCAGCCGGATAGGCCGGATACCGGATAGTTACCGGATATCCGTTCCATACCTAGTTATTAGTTAAACCATGCCCAGCAAAAAAAGTCAGCATTGAAATCTTCATCAAAATTGTCAATTTGAAGGTTTATTGAAGGTTTTATAAAGGATATTGAAGCAAAAAACTGCATTTGTTTTGAAGTTTTTAATTTTCCTGCATAAAACCTTTAAAATATCTGCATTTTCCCTTCATGTTTAAAAATTGAAAGTTTTTTTGCAGGTTTTTGTGAAGGTTTTTATGAAGGACATTGAAATAAAAACCTTTAATTTTATAGATCTTCAAAAAAAAAACTGCAGGCAGGTTTTGAAGGTTTTCCTTTCAAATTCAAGGTTTTATGCTGACTTTTTTTGTTGGGTGGGTAAGGATTATGCTCAATTAGCACCGTGAACAATACCGTTGCGTCTCAAGTTTCAAAATTACTAATATGTTCTTTTAATCTCTGCACTTAACACTTTTCACTTCAAGAACACCTTGCGTTTTCCGTTCTTTCTACGGGACAGTTATTTATCCTTATGTTCTTTACCCTAGAATTTTTTATGCTTATAGAGAAAAAGAAACATAATCTGTTTTGGATCTGCAACAGAACGAGTTGAAAAAAATATCGATGTTTTTTAAACACAAGATCATGCTGTTCTCGTTTGTTTTAAAGGACAGGGAACCAAAAGAACGAGTCGTTATGTTGTCGCCTGAGCGGCGCCAAAGGGCTAAAACTGAACGAGAATGGCATGTTATTGAGAATAAGTGAATACATTTTTCAAAGAAGATTTCAGTTAGTCCATAAAAAAAATACACAATAAACAATTTGTACAAAATAATCCCTCTCGGGAACAAAATAACGACCAGGTGTTTTGTTACTTGTTCTTGAAAATTAGCGAAATTTATATGTTTTTAGAGAATGGACTTTGGAATTACATAAAGGTGGTGTTAGTAAACCCAAGGACAATGACACGATACGCAATTTATCCTTTGAACTTTATTACCACTTCTCACATGCCAATATAACAACATATTCTTTTGTTCACTATTTTGAAAATAAACGAGAACCATGTTATTAAGAATAAATATATATATATTTAAAATTATGGTATTAGTTAAACGAAGGTCGAACTGCACTTACGATCCAGAGAGTTGTAATATTAAATAGAGAGCGCCTTCAATGCCAGACTCTCGTAAGGCCGCGGTGTCAACATTGAAAATGAAAACCAACATCACGTGGTTTTGGCGCTGCCACATTTGGCGTTCAGACATCTGCAGGAGTTCCAAATTTGGTGCACTTTCTTCTTTTTGGGGATAAGGCGTTCTGTCCGTATTAAACTTCTTAACATATATGTAGGTATTTACTTATTTTCAAACAATTTGCGCTAAATATTTCCTTTTCATTAACGAAACGAAAATATAATTTTCTTTGTGTTCAATACTCGAAAAAACGAAACTCTATATTTCTCCGGTTTTATTGTTCATATTTTGTTATTGAACTATACAAAATAACAATGGAAAGAACTTCGCTTATGGTAATTTTTTTTACATAAAAACGTAACGCAATTATTTCAAAAGTACAAAGTAAGAAAAATATCTTTAATATATCTGTTAAACTCCCTTAAATTGTGCCACTCGTTATAAAAAACGATATATAAATACAAAATTAAACACAAAACCATATTACAATTCTTCGATCTCGCTTAGTTCTGAAAGTCGCCAAGGCCCTTGCCAAGTAATATTGAATGAATTGGCATTTCCACAAATCACGTGGTTTCAATGATGCACACACGGAAATCAGCATTTTTATTCCTCTATTTGTATCATTACTCTATGTTACAATCCAGTTCGGTTTGGATTAAACCATGGATATATACGTAATAAACTCTTTGCACTGGCTCCCTCTCAGATGAAAAATAACGACTAGTTCTTTTGTTACCAGTTCTTCAAAATAATTGAGAACTACGTGTTCCACAGAATGGATTTTGGAATTGCTAAAAGAAAGTATCAGTGAAACCAAGGTCAAATGGCACAATACGCAATTAATCCTTTGAATTGTATTGTCACTTCTTAAGTGCCAAAATAACAACAAATTCTTTAGTTCACTGTTCTTGAAAATGAACGAGAACTGCATATTTTTGAGAATGGGTGGACGAAATTATTTTAAAAAGGTATTAGTTAAATCAAAAACAATGTGTGAAATAATATTCAATTAACGCTTTACACTCCACTATGGCATCTCAGATGGCAAAATAACATGTCCTCATCGATATTACATTTCTGGAGCAAACATCATCCTCATCAACAGTAAAAATGTCAAGCATTAGATTTAAAAAATATTCTGTTGCAATGTTTTATAGTAGATTTTTTTTCCAATGTAGGCATCTTTTCTAAATATTGAAATAATAAATTATTCAAAAAAATAATTGTTAGTGGTAGTTTAAAAGAGATATATCAATTCAATGACAGAGCAGATAGAGTTCAGTTATGAAATTATTATGATTAAAACACTTGATGAAGAGTTTTGTACATATTAGAGCAAATTTAATTATTGGAAAGTTAGAGATCAATTAAGTTAAAGAATAATATTTCATTTATATTAATTCCTGATGATTTATTAATGTTTTTTCCAACTACAGATAGATACTAATTAACGAAATCGGAGAATAATTTTTCAAATGGTCGTTTTTTTTTCAAGTGAATTCGAAATACGTTGATAGTATTCTTTTTAATTAACATATTTAAATAATAAATATTTTACAACCAGCAATAAAAACTATGCCAATTAGCAATATCCAACTAATTGTGCGATGATATATTAAAAAAACTTTTTTTGTATTGATATATTAAATGATTTAGATGTCAGGATAGTTTTTTATGTTTTTCACGTTTTCTTTCAGGTATTATTTTTTAAAATTTTTAGTTTGCATAACTTATAATTATAAGCTTGATCCATTTAATACTATTCCGCAGTTACAGGAATTTTAAATTCATAAACTTTTACTAATTATCAACATTGGGATTCAATGGAGGTCTGTTGTCTTTAAACATCAAGCTTTATTAATATGCAACAAATATAATCTACGCTGCGATTGAGGTGGGGACCTTTTGTTTCATAGCCGGATGTTGTGCTAATATACTAGAATGATCGCAAGTTATCATATAATTATAGTGATTCCCATACTTGTCTACATGGAAGTTAATTTACCAGGGAATGAATGATTAAAACACTTCATTTGGTATCACGTGGTCTTTGGTTGAGTTGATTGAATGATTATGGCGTCACGAGTAATATCAGAAGGGTTGTGTGAAAACATATCCGGGTTACCAGTTTGTAGAGAGTATTCACTAGGCTGGAATTGAGCTAGGGACATTTCGCTCTATAGACGCACGTTGCATCACTAGATTAATTTATCGCCAAGATCGTGTATTTGTGTCAGCTATATATAGTAATCTCCAATTTGCCGGAAAACCACGGGAGAATGTGATATTTCAATAAAAACCATTAGCTCTGTTACTGAAATAGCAAAATCCGGTAACCTGTACTGTACTAAACTGCATGTTTACTGCTGAGTGTTAGTCCTGGTTTCTGCCGTTCGATACTCACAGTTGACGTTGAGCATGATCCTCTTGCTGACGGCGGGGGGTATGCCGTTCGATGCTATGCACAGATAGGGAGCCATGTGGAGACGGCTGGTCTTCGTGATATTCAGGAATTGACCCTCCACGGTCGGAACTGAAACGTAAATCGAGATTAGGTGGAGGGAAAAGAAAATGAAAATTGGAATACTGAAATATAATCCGGTGTAATGATTACATTTTGATATAACTAGTAAAAAAATTCATGAAAACCAGTTTAACTGTTATTAAGATAAAATTAAAGTCAAACAGTGTACATATTGGTTTCCGGGAAACGGTCGCTGGTGGTCTAGTAAGTTATGTTGGTAATTCTAGTAGTATTTTTCCATTTGTATGCAATTGTGTAGATTGGTTCCCGCGCAACTCCGGTGTTTCTTTATAGTAAGTTTTATTTTATTTTACGGAGTAATAGTTCTACTCAAACATAAAAATTATGCGAATGGTTGGTTGAATTAATGTCTCACTAGAGCTGCACAATGGGCTATTGCAGACGGTTCTTGATCTACCTTGTGGGAAAGACCCAGGAACACTGCCTCGTAGATTTAAACCATGGTCAGATAACGAGATAGCATCTGATCTGGCAACCTGAATTGGTATTGGAAACGTTTGGATCACGACGCATTTAAAATGTACCAGTTCCCTCCTCACGGCGGATTATTTTGGCCGTGAGACGGGAACGAATCTCACAACTCTATGATTGTCAGATCGCTACTCACACGATAAAAAAAATTGAACTCTCTGTCTCTGGATCTGCGTCCGGTGTTCTAACCTATACTTCGAGCATGAATGGACTGTAGTAGAGCGAATATGACATTATAATTGTGAAACCAACATTTCAGACCGATTGGCCTCAAACACGTGACTTATTTTCAAAATTATGAATTAAAAAATACTCGCGACTGGCTGATGAATTGGGAAATGTGTAACAGTGAAAATTTATGAATGGAATGACGTAAATAACCACGTGTCTGAGGCCATACATGTTGGCCTCACTTTGATGTTAGCGAGATTATAACATTATGTTTTCTCTACTATGAAGGATATATGCTCGAAGAACCTATAGACCACGTTGCGCCCTTCAAACTGTATACGAATACTTTATATTGTATAAAATTATCTAAGTTAACAAACATGACAAAAACAACACACCCTAGGCCCAGAAAGGTTGCTAAAATCCAACTCCTAACGATCCCCCAATGACGATTCAATTGGTTTTTATAACTATTCACTCATAAAGAATTGCAACATAATCAAGCCACTGATCTATGGCGGTAACTTCTGGATTGAGCAAGGCATTTTGTTTACTTGCAGCCAATTGAAGGCTAAAAAAGTGTACTCCACTTCAATTTCTTCCTTTATATATTGTTCATATGTCGAATGTGTAGTACTTTTGGCTATTTTTTTTTGAAATATCCATTAATATCCATTTTAAATGCTTATGCTTTGAAATCCATTTTAATCAAAAGTAGTTAGGCAGCAAAAGGAAAAACTATATTTTTGGCAATATACAAATTTATTCTGTATGTAGAAAATAAAATATCTAAATATATTTAACATTTCTATAACGGTTTAAGCAGAAATAACCCCAAAAAATGATTTTAAAAATTAGTTGGGGTACATTATGGCTGCGTACAGTATCGTTTCAACCGCTCCCATAGAAATAACTGGTTATTAGCATTCCAGAAGTTACAGTTAGAGCTATTTCAAACAATCTATTTCATTTGTTTATTACCTTTTATTTTAAAATAATGCCTTCTACTCCTGGTTTATCTTTACAGGACACCTGGTTGATATTTTAACTAAAATTCCATGCTAAAGCCAAATACCCACAAGCTGTGATTTATAAAATTTGAATCCCTCACCTTTAGTCTCACTATTAAATTCCAATCTCTTCACATCACCCAAATTGCTAAATGTGAATGAATTTTCGATAAATTTTCATAAACTTTTCTGCATAATATAAAACACAAAAACCATTAAAAAGTTTGACCCATATGCATGTACCTTTTTATCAATTTAGCAAAAGCAACATTCATAAATACAACAAACCAGCCACATAGATATATGATTCCCTGAAAGGTACAGGGCAGTCAGAAAAAACGATTCCAATCTTCCATCAGATATTTAACTTGGAGTTTATACATTCCCAATCCCAGGAACGCCCCCACAATCTTCTTCATCCCTCGATACTACAGCACGATACCATAAATTTAAAGCGTCAGATTTTTAAGGCCGTAAGTCTCTCGGAAACTTCCCACCATTCATGTCAAACAGTTTTAGTGGATTTTACCCCGAAAAATTGCACAGATGTAAAATAGATGGCCGGTCTGGGGGTTGTATGATTCTGCCCGGGTATCAGTTCGAGGATTCTGATGAATCATTAATCATATTGCATACCTGAATATTGGAGGGCCAGAAGAAGAAAAGTAGCATCCTCATTAACATAAGATTCCCATTTAACAAGGAATCCGCACGGAACTCCTGAAAACTTGGAGATTTATTGATTTATGTATATATTAAAAGCAAGGGATCGAGTTGGATTTTTATTTTGGAGATTATGTGGACTCTTTAAGTTCTTTGGGTGGTTTTATGATTGATGAGGTTGTATAAAAACCCGGGTAATATTGCTAAAAATAAAACGTTCCTTAAATTGTAACCCTTCCATTTTTGGTAGCTGTTACGTTAAGTTCTATTAATTATAGTGTGATAGTTGTGCTCTAGATTGTGTGTTTCTTCGTGATTTTTTCGCTTGTAAACAATGAGTAATGTATGAGGTATTTTAATGAAGAAAAAAATGGCTGTAGTGACACGATTTTTTTTAATAAACTAGTGTGAAATTAATAGCTTAGCTAGTTTGAACTTGTAAATGTTTTTTCGGATACATTGACATTTTTGTAGTTTTTTATTTTGTTTAATAAATGATCAGTTAAAAAAAATTATCGATAGTGTTTTTGGAAAATGACAAATAACAGCAATTAACTGGATTGAAAAAACCAACTTGCCTTTTTTATTATGTGTTTTGTTATCTAGTTTAATCTAAAACCATACTACTTAGATTTAATCTAAGTTTAAAATTTAAATTTTAGAAAAACATTGATCAAGAAGTAATTAATGAAATATGAAGGGTAAATGAATATATGAGCTGGTTGGCTACGAAGTGATTTAGCTATAAAAACAAAGTTTTGTGATAAGAGATTTTAAAGTTAGCAACTCGCATTATCTATGATGTTAAGTGAAATTATATTCAAATCATTACAGGGTAACTTATTAAATTTAGAGCCCCACCACTTGGATAATGGTGATCTAGCTGTCTAGTAATGAAGAATGGTGTTTTATTTTCAGGTTTATGTGACTTATTCCATTTGGAGGCCATCCTAGTCGTTGGACGTTTAAAAAAAAACAGATTAACTGAAAACATAAATTTCGATTCTAGGCATTTCAAATTATAGTATAGTGTTACCCATCTGCCACCCTCGTAAAAATTAGCAAAAAAAATGCATATTCCCTCTTTTATTGTAATTTTAGTCTGTTTTTATATGAGATTAAAAGGAAAATGTAATTTCAAACCAGTTATTTTGCCATAAGAGTTTTGTGAAAATAGTTGACACTGAATGCAAAAGCCTCAAAAAGCTTAATATTGATTCGAAAAAATAATTAATTGTACTTAACGTAGGAATATAATGTTGGTGTCGTTGGATTAAAAACAAAATGAACTATGTTTTAAAGCAATAAAATATTTTTGGATTTTTTTTTTGGTGATAATATGTCACATACCATAATGTTAATACATTTGTGAGCTAAGAAATCGAAATATTGTCACATGATTACCGATAAATCGAACAATCTTTTTGCGACGTAAGCATCCCATTGTTGCATCCATTGTTCAACCCTAAAAGAACTAAACAGTTTTTACTAAATATTAAACCCTTTTTTTCTTAAATGTTCTGAAATCTTCCCCCAAATTGGTTTTTAATTTCCAAAATACTTTACAACACCTACATACTTTTTCATCAAAATAATTTCTTAGCACTCAATTCAGCCAAAAAGCCGACATACTACTTTACAGACTGAGCATGTCCGGGACGTACCAAAAGAGATAAATCTCACCTTTCTTGGGGCCGATGATGATGTCCGTCTCGTCTTCTCTCCGCCACTTGATGTGGGGGGTGGGTGAGCCGGATGCCTGACATCTCAGCGACACGTCCGACCCCTCCCTGATGTCGGTGTCCGAACTTGTCACGTTCTCTGATATCCTGGGAGGCACTGAAAATGGAGGACACAGGTCAAGATCTATCCTCACACGTTGTTCCTCTTCTAAATTATATGAATATTTTAGGAGTCTAGTTTCGAAACCGGATAGATCACTTTTGGCAAATATTTCAAAGAGAAACAGAGCTAGTTTATAATTTATTACTGTTATGGAATATTTTTAGTAAAATCAAACTGACTTTCTATGCTGTCTTAAAAGGGTTTGAGCAACACTTAATATATCTGAAATCAAACATCGAAACTTCGTTTTTAACATTACCCTTGCGATCACGACTCATCAATGCTAATGGCTTGTATTTTGAATTCGTTATCATTATATTATTGTTGCTTTACATATGCAATATGATATTGTTTACACAAGCACATAAAAGCACATAGTCATAGAAACTCTAACATGTAGAAAATATACCCTTAAAAGCCAAACACATATAAAACACATACATATGAAAACACAGGCATGCACTGTGTAGATCATTTGATGCGAAACATATTGATTTATTGAGCCGTCTAGTTTCAAAACCAGCTTTATCACTTTTGACAAACTTTTTAAGAGAAACAGAGCTAGTTTATAATTCATTATTGTTATGGAAGATTTTTAGTAAAATCAAACCGACTTTCTATGCTGTCATAAAAAAGTTTGAGCAACACTTAATACAACTCAAATCGAACATTGTCAACTCCCTTTCTTTTTCGAAACTTCGATTTTAACATCACCCTCGCTATCACGATTGGTCAGTGCGGGTTAGATTTTGAATTCGTTATCATTACATTATTCTAGCAATATGATATTGTTTACACAAGCACATAAAATCACATAGTCATAGAAACTCAAACACGTAGAAAATATACCCTTAAAAGCCAAACACATATAAAACACATACATATGAAAACATAGGCATGCACTGTGTAGACCATTTGATGCGAAACATATTGATTTATTGAGCCGTGTAGTTTCAAAACCAGCTTTATCACTTTTGATAAACTATTCAAGAGAAACAGAGCTAGTTTATAATTCATTATTGTTATGGAAGATTTTTAGTAAAATCAAACCGACTTTCTATGCTGTGTTAAAAGGGTTTGAGCAACATTTAATACAACTAAAATCGAACATCGAACTTCGTTTTTAATATTACCCTTGCTATCACGATTCATTAATGCTAATGGCTTGTATTTTGAATTCGTTACCATTACATTAGCCTTGCTTTATATATGCAATATGATATTGTTTACACAAGCACATAAAATCAGATAGTCATAGAAACTCAAACACGTAGAAAATACACACGTAAAAACCAAACACATTTAAAACACATACACATGAAAACACAGGCATGCACAGTGTAGACCATTTGATGCGAAACATATCGATTTATTGAGCTGTATAGTTTCAAAACCAGCTTTATCACTTTTGACAAACTTTTCAAGAGAAACAGAGCTAGTTTATAATGCATTATTGTTATGGAAGATTTTTAGTAAAATCAAACCGACTTTCTGTGCTGTCTTAAAAGAGTTTGAGTAACACTTAATACAACTGAAATCGAACACTGACAACTCCCTATCTTCTTTAGAAACTTCGTGTTTAACATTACCCTTGCTATTATTTGAATTTGTTATATTTTGAATTCGTTATCATTACATTATTCTTACTTTATATATGCAATATGATATTGTTTACACAAGCACATAAAAGCACATAGGCATGGAAACTTTAAAACGTAGAAAATATACCCTTAAAAGCCAAACACATATAAAACACATATATATGAAAACACAGGCATGCACAGTGTAGACCATTTGATGCGAAACATATCGATTTATTTAGTCGTCTAGTTTCAAAACCAGCTTTATCACTTTTGACAAACTATTCAAGAGAAACATAGCTAGTTTATAATTAATTATTGTTAGGGAAGATTTGTAGTAAAATCAAACCGACTTTCTGTGCTGTCTTAAAAGAGTTTGAGTAACACTTAATACAACTGAAATCGAACACTGACATCTCCTTTCCTTCTTTAGAAACTTCGTTTTTTATAATTACCCTTGCTATTATTTGAATTCGTTATATTTTGAATTCGTTATATTTTGAATTCGTTATTATTACATTATTCTTGCTTTATATATGCAATATGATATTGTTTGCACAAGCACATAAAAGCACATAGTAATAGAAACTCAAACACGTAGAAAATGTACTCTTAAAACCAAACACATATGAAAACACAGGCATGCACTGTGTAGACCATTTGACGCGAAACATATCGATTAATTTGGCTGTCTAGTTTCAAAACCAGATAGATCACCTTTGAAAATTTTTTCAAGAGAAAAAAAACTAATTAATGGTATTATTTATTGAAGACTTTTATCTTCTTTCTATTTACAAATATTATTAAATAGACATAGATAACCAAATTTAATCTTTTTATGTATATTTAATACCAATTTTTGTAAAGAAAAAGAATATAAAAGTCTTCAATAAATAATACCATTAATTAGTTTTTTGTTCCTCTTGAAAAAATTGATCTATCTGGTTTTGAAACTAGACAGCTAAATTAATCGATATGTTTCGCGTCAAATCGTCTACACAGTTCATGCCTGTGTTTTCCTATGTATGTGTTTCATATGTGTTGTTTTTAAGAGTGTACTTTCTTCGTGTTTGAGTTTTTATGACTATCTGCCTCTATGTGCTAGTGTAAACAATATCATATTGTATATATAAAGAAAGAATAATGTATGATTACGAATTCAAAATACAGTCCACTAACATTGATGAGTCATGATAGCAAGAGTAATGTTAAGAACGAAGTTTCGAAAGAAGGAAAGGAGTTGTCAATGCTCGATTTAATTTTTATTAAGTTTTGCTCCAATTATTTTTATGTTTGTTAGCATAGAAAGTCGGTTTGAGTTTACTAAAAATCTTCCATAACAATAATGCATTATAAAGTAGCTTTATATCTAAAAGTAAAACTTTCCCGTAGTTTGGTTGGAAAACGAGATATAACCAAAAGAATTTTGGGATAATTTGGGAATTGTGGGATATAGTTCGACTACTGCGCAGTAGCCTACGCTCATCTTGATATGTCTGCTATTGAATATGATTTCTTTACTGTTCTGGTTTTGAAAGCAACCGTTACTTCCACAAAGCAAAATGAATAGCATCTAGCCGCTTTGGAATGACGTTAGGTGTTGATATCCCGATTTTAACAAAAAGTAGACACTTTTTTCACTGAAGCTTTCATTAAAATCTGAGCGAATCTGTGATAGTAAGTAAATATTCAATAAAGGGATAGCATAATAAAAAATTGTATAAAATTTATTTTAATGCGATTTTCAAATGCATCCCAATTTCGTATAGATTCTTAGAAAATAGTAAATATATTCTATAGAAAATCATAAATATTTTAGAAACATGTAAGTTTAAGAATATAATGATATTCAGCTGAGGAAATTAAAGAATGTGTTGAATTTGGGCTGAATTATTCTGTTTTTGATACTTTATAATTTCCATAATTATATATATTGTATGGAAGTTCTAGACTATGAATAACCAATTATACTTCTTTGAAGTACTAGAAGGTTCAGGTAATTTTGTTAAATATAATTAATTTTATTCTAAAGAATTTGAGTGTCATTGTAAAGAATGTATTGGTTAATTTATTCAATAGGTCGCTAAAAGGAAACTGAATGATAATGTGAAATGCATAGCAAAACTAAAAAAAATATTATGCGTTAGAACTCTAACAATGTGCCTTCTGATTCGAAAGTATTTACAATATATCGAAAGCCAATAAGAAGAGAAATCCCTTATTCAAAAATCAGAAGCAATGAATGAAAATAGCATAAGCGGGAAGAAAAAGGCTTCATTTTCTGCCGAGGAAAAAAACGAAAATAAACGTAAAACTTGCTATTTGCGACAGCTGTATTTGAAATCACCGTCTGAATCTATGACACGGACCCCTTCACATCTCTTCCTCGAACATGTATCGAAACAGACGATTTCTTTTCCGTTTCGATCGCTTGCGAGAGATATGAATGGAAAACGGGTCTCTGGAATATTCCTCTATTTGCAAAAGTGTATCGAAATAGTTTTTTTTTCTTTACTCTCCCATCTTTTCTCTAGCGGAGTTGGCAACGAAGAGCCGTGTCTTCTCGACTTTATCTCCATTGGAGCCATTTTTTTTTTTGGAAAATGGAAGGAAAATATGGTATCATTGCACTTTTGAATAAGTCATCGCATTTCGGCACCAGTTTTTGAGAAATGGAATTTTTCCCTTCCAGTAGGTTCGTGTTCGTTTCGAGTCGCGCAAATGGAACGTGTATCGTCAGAAATAAAAATTCGAACGCGGATACAAATCAAATGAGAGATCTCTTTTTCGATGGACGCGAAATTGAATTCTGTGTGTTTGAGCAAACACCACTTGATTCTGGTTGTAGTGCACTACAAGGGAAACTCGTGTACTTTATGTGCGAGATGTTTCGTGAAATCATCAAGATCTGTATTTAATAGATTCCTTCGTTTATGTATCAATCTAGTCTGATAAAAATACAAGTTGATGGGTTGGGGTTGTCCTTCACTTCTATCAGAAACATAAATATCAGTAACAGTATATCAGAAAGTTAATTATTACAAACACTATTATTAAGTATGTTTTAATTTACTTAGGATATACAGTAGACTCTCGATAACTCGAATTTTTCGATATCACGAAAAAAATCGATTTCCCTGCACCTTCATTACTTATTTAATGTAATTTTATCTCTTTAATTCGAAGTTTTTCGTCGTTATTTTCGATAACTCGAAGTTTCCTCACAACTCAAAATTTTGTTTTCTTCTCAAAACTACGGATTTTGAAGAACTTTTAGCATATATGTAGTTGCCACGTTTTTTTTTATCAGTTCTCTTTCTTATTGTGCGTTATTGAAAGGGTATACTACCTGTGCCTCACCCTTTTGTTTGAATGTCGCCAGACTAGATTCCCTGAGTTGTATCCCCTCCTCTTTAACGCAGAAGTCTCAAGCCAGCTGGCGTTTTCGGCAAAGTGCGAGTCACTTTCTTGGAAGATTACCGACCGTCCAGAAAGCAACTCACTTAAAATATGAAGACGACACCCGACCCCTTCTCATTTTTGTTTAGGCAATGCGCTCTCTATAGCAGCATTTGATGAGAGATCGCTCTCAGAAGAAGAATGATAATTAAGAATGCTAACCTCCTCTAAAGATAAATTTGTAAGAGGCTCTATCTTCGATAAAATCTATGCGTGCATTCAATGAATCGAGGCCGAAAATGAAAACATCAGAGACATTTCAAGCAGTCGTGCATTTGGAAAATATAATTGATTTCGAAAAAAAATAGAAATACTTACCAAACTATTTTGGATAGATATGTTAAATAAAGTCGTGTAAGTATACTAGTATTTATTTTTTACCAAAACAGCTTTTTTTATAGGATTTTCGATAACTCGAATTTTCGATATCTCGAATTTTTATACACTTCCCTTCGAGTTCGAGATAACGAGAGTTGTCTAGTTTAATTTTACTATACACTGTTAAAAATGTATTCTGATATTTAACGAAACTTTTGTGATTTTTGGTGAAAGCCTGCTATATGCTCCGAATGAATATTTCATCAAGCTGAGGACGTTCATTTTGTATTTTTAACGTAAGAACGATTTTGAATAATATAATAATTTAATATAGACGACCTCGAAACGCGGACCTCTCGTTCCAGAGCGCAATCCCCTTCCACTCGGTCAAAAAGACTCGTATTGAATTCTCACAATATAAGTATAACAACCAATTATGAGTTATGGTCCTTGTAATGGACCGTAAAGGATAATGAGTAAATGGCTTTCGTTAAAAATTTGAGAGTTCCTGTTTCGTCAAAAGTCACTTGATTCGAGGACGAAACGATTGTCAAATATGACGAAAGTAGCATTGACGATCGCATTATTCTCAAAAACGAGACTGAGATTTCTGAGTGTGTAGTGCGTCATTTTAATGAATCCCTTGTATGTACATTTGCTGGTTAGGAATAATATGGTTACAAGCTGAACGACGAAAAATAAGGCAATGATGTAGGTGAAGTCATATTTTATGCATATGCTTCCATTGGGCTGAAAAAATACATGTATAGAAATGAGCGAAGTTTGAACCTTCTTTAGTCTTTTCTTCACTTACAAAAAGTGGGTGTTTTTGCATTTTAATTTTAAAATACACATACTACTTCGTGAGTATAAGTTTTAAGTATAGTTAGTTTTAAATTGTGTATATAAACCTAGACTAGAAAAGACGGGATATAATTTGGGAATGATTTCTCGATGTCCTTCTCGTCAGTAGGACAGTGGACCAGCCATCGAGACTCGCCGAAAGGAATATAACGTGGGATTGTTTGATCAGAAGTCAGTATTTCAATCAATGCAACTTCGTGTTCATTGGGTATATCCAGTTTCTTAATATAACACGAGTACTCTAAATTTACTAATTTTCCCCCGCTCCTTTTCGGCTCAATTATTTAAAAAAAAGATCCCTTTTATGAAATTGTTGATGTAAATGTAAATGTCTTTAAATAAACACCACTTATCATGTATAAAGACTAAAGCAACATGTAGCTTACTAGTATACTCCTTTTAAAAAAGTATTACCTGAACTGCGACAGTATAATTTGTGTGCATATACTTTAACTAATACTTTAACTAAAACTTTTAAGCTAAAACTTTATGAATTGACATTTACATCATAAAGAGTTAGGAACCACGAAAACCTATTTGTCAAATTTTGTTAACAATGAAATGCAGTGCTTTATAATAATAAAATACTCGTATATGTTACATACTAGCTGTTATCCGAGGTTTTACATGCGTTAAAAAAATTTTACTTCATTGGTTCGTTCTTCCTTCTCTTTAAATTTCTCGAATGCAAAATAACTGGTATATTGTTCAGACATCTCCGGGTTCATCTCAGAATGTTAGCTTTTCCGTTAGTTTCCCGCCGAAGCATAATTGTCAGTTATTTCTCCAAAGCAGTTTTTGATTGCCAACTTTCAATGGTTTAAAACAATAAATATATACTTATTTATGTTAAATTATTGTTGTCAAGTGTCAAGTTGTAGCGTTTTTTAAAAATGACTATTAAAAAAAATAGCTACTAAAATCACTATAAACCGTTATAAATAGAAAACTAAATGGAATATTAAAATTTCAAGCCTCAGGTGCATAATTAGAGGTTGAATGGTATATATATAAAAAAATTCAGACAAGTTCAGGCAGTGAGAGATATTTTATGCGTGCCACAGATACACACATAAAAATTCTTTCTTTTATTATTATAGATTTCGAAATTTTTACTTCGAATTTAGGAATTTATGATTCATTTTTCTGGCAACAACCTATTAACTAAATGTAGTTGCTGATATCCAACCTTTTTACCATGAATACAACTCAAGGGCCTTTCCAGAGTCAATCATTAAAAACAATTCTTTGAATAATGCGACCATACGTCTTAATTTAGCTCCTTAATTACTTATTTCGAACGGAAAAATTCCAGAACCAAATGAAGCATTGTAAAAAAAACCAGCCACTCGACAAAGCGCATAATTTTAATACGCAAATCGCCGTTACCTAGCTAATTGCATTAATTAATGAACAATAAATCTCCCATTCTTCGCGAAAAGAAACTTTTCAGGGGTTTTATAAATGGCGTCATTGTGAATATTCTGTGTTCTATTTGCGCGGGAAAAAAAAACCCAACGCACAATGACAAAAGTTAAGCACCAGTTATTACGACGGTTTCTTTCAACGAAATCGATTATCATTTCTCCAGCTTTCATCTAGAGTGTTGCCAAATATTTTTCACAAGAAAATAGGAGAGAGAAAAAAATATCCCATTGCCAAAATAAATCTGAAAAATAATATAACAATAAAAAAAAATACTTTGTAATAAATAACTTCCGTTTTTTTTTTTTGCATTTATAAAAAGAACGGGGCAGGGTGGTTGGATAATTGTTCCCCGATGGTTTGACATAGATTACATAAAGTATGTTTTTTTTTATTCTGGAGCCGGTTTTGAAAGTCTTTCTATTATGATATTGCAATGTGTGTTTTTTAGTTGGTGGCAGTAGGGATTTGGCAAACATAAAACGGGTTTCTTTGCTAAAATTCTAATTTCAGTGAATGCCTTTTTTTAGTATTTGTCAGAATATTTTATTTCGCAGTTATATTCGGATATTTTTATGTTCTATTTTGAATTTAAATAGAAAAAATAAAACCCAGTAAGAACACATTTAAAAACTAGTCATTTACGTAACGTACAGTGATAGACATTTTAATGAATTTAGAAAAGAATGGTTGTTCATGAATAGTATTAAAAAAATTGACTTTTTCAATAGAAATCTGCCGATGACTTATTATTTGCAGCCAAAACCAACTATTTTGTACGTAGCTAATTAAAACACAGTATATCAAATACTCTAATAAACTAAATCGTTGGGGGTGCTGACAAGATCGACCTAATAAAATAGTAGTTTGTGTGAAATTACAATTTGTTGTTACAACTTAAAAAGGAGCACCATTTGCTAAGTGGATAAAGGCGTTCAGCTACTAATCAGAGGATTGGTGGTTCGAATTCGTGCGATGGACTTCACAAATAAAAGTAAAAAAGTAGTGATCTTGCGATCGGAGGGTTGCCAGCTTCGCTACAAAAATACTAGAAAGTCGTCCAGAACATCCAACAAATTATACTGGCGTGTATATGGGACTGGTGCACGATAAATCTGATCGGGGTCCAATATCCTGACGCCTATTGAGGTTGCGTCGGGTGCCAGCTCAAGTGTTGTCCTCGTCATCTGACCATGGTTCAAAAATACGAGGCATCGTTCCCGGGTCTTTCCTTTGAGATAGGCCCCGAACCGTCGCCAATAGCCCACTGTGCAGCTCTAGTGCGACGTTAATTAAACAAACCAAACCAACTTAAAAAGAAAATCTGGAATTAATATTTCTTGCATATTATTCTGTCATTTCTTTGTTGGAAATTTTAATTTTAATTAAATTTTTTTCAATGGTGGTTTATGGAAAGAGGGGGAGGGTTTTGACTTGATCAATTCAGGCAGAACACCCACAAAATTTTATCTCCCTCAAAGGATTGACGAATATGGCATACAAGTTTTAGTTCCCAACGTTGACGTTTTGTTATGTACTTTAAAATTAAATTTTAAAACCTATTCTCTTTTGATATATCAAGACTAAACAAAGGATTACATAAATAAGCCCTCTAGTACCAAACGCAAAAAAAATCCACATTTTCGGAAAATCGTTTTTTAAAAAAATATTTTTCACAAATTCTCATCCCCTTGCAAAGTGGTATTGACCAAAAGGTATCTGAATCCAGTATAAAAATTCATTCAAAGTCATGCGTTTAGATACAAAAGTTCATAATTGTCAATAGCGTTTAGCATCTCCATTAAAATTTATGAAAGTGGATCTATCTGGTTTTGAAACTAGAGGGCTCAAATATCATTTCATAATTTGTTTGTGAAAATGCCGATAATTTCCCAATATTTTATAGTCTAATCCACGCAGGTATTTTATAACTTTGAACTTGAAAAAACTGTATGAAAAATTCACTGACTTTCAAAAATTGTAGATTTTATACTGTTCCTGTTTACAAAAACATAATTCACTTGTTTAACTGAACATACTTATTACTGTATGCACTTATTTCAATATATATTCTTTAAAATATGGTTTGAAGGTAATTCAATAGTGGTTCCACTCCATATACTTTTACTGATAATCGATAGTTTTCCTCAGGAAAAATTAAAATTTGAAAAACATATAAAACCCCGCTTATATTAGGTAAGCGCTCTCTAGTTGCAAAACCAGACAAATCCATTTTCATAAATTTTACAAGAGACGCTAAAAACGATTGTCAGCCTCGTACTTTTGGTTCTAAATGCCTGACTTTTAATGCATTTATATACTGGATTCATATACTTTTGGTCGATAGTTGATATCGCTTTGCAAGGTTATGTAAAATTGAAAACATGTGAAAAAAAATAATAATAATAATAATAAAAAGATTTCTGGAAAAGTGGAGAAACCAGAGGGCTTCGATCTTCTTTGATTTAATTAGAACATGACATAGTGAAGTGCAACATTTTAATTAACCCTGCGTAAAATATGGGTGTTTTTGCTAGTTAAATATATAACCATAATTTAAAATAATTTATCAGTTTTTTTTTATAATCAAAGAACCATCTTTTAACTATAACAATCCCCCAATAAATACTCTAACATACGAAGACCGTTACGCAGTGAAGACGATCGTACTCAGAAAGGAAGTTGTAACATAATAACCCTTTCCTTTGCCCCATTACGCAAAGTTTGTTGAGCGATAATTGCTTCTTGAAACGTTTACTAAATATTCTCTACGTGTCAATGTCATCGGATGCAATTATCATTTAAATATGCATTTTGGGAGCCCCGCCGTAATGAGCCTGTGCGTTTATGAATACTAAAAGAATGTGGCCTTGAACCAAGTTGAAGAGCCTTTTTATGATGCGTCGTTACAGAGTATATGCGGAACGCCGCTGAATGCTAGTTTACTTTTTAACCGACTGAAAAGCGCACCAACCAAAACCCTAAAATAAAGCCGCCAAAAGCTTTAAATTAAAAAAAACGCCAAAGCGCGCCAAGAGAGAGAAGTTATCAGTTCAACTGTTATATATTTATTTTATATATATTTCTGTCCAAATTCTGATATGTGGAAAATTCTTTTTTTTTGTTGGATAAGGGATGTCTTATTTGGTAACCTTCTGAAAAAATATCCGGTTTCTGGCATTTAAATATCCGAAATGCTCAAATAACCGGACCGTTTTAAATCAATATTGTCCGATTTCAAAAAATATATTTTTACATTACAGAGAAAAATCCACTTAGGCAAAAACTGTAAAAAATAATCGGTTATCTGGCTGTAATATATCCGGATATATCGATTAATCGGACTCTTTTTTAAACTGTTTCCCCAATTTCAAAATGTTTTTATTGTTTGATAGAAGTTGTACTACAGTAGCATTTTGTTTACGCAGCATTTATTGGCAATGATAGGCATTATTTTCCAATATACATGGTTAATACAAAATGTGAGCATAAGTTGTTGTTTTAATTTATTTGCGAAACTAAAGCAGGGGGCGAATATCCCTGCTAAATTAAAAGCTAAAATATTATTATATATATTTATTATATAAAATAATAAAATATTATTAGTATTAATATTTTTAAAACAAGGAAAACCGAAAATAATAAAATATTATTACTATTAATATTTTTAAAACAAGGAAAACCGACTTTAAGAAAAATGCCCTAAACAGTAAAAAACAATTTTTAATTTTACAAACGAGCTGGAAATATTGAATTTTTTTAATATAAATTTGTACTTATTACAACTTTTTGAAGTTGGCGCCAATTAAAAAAAATCATACATAAATTTTGGCGTCGATTTCAAAAGTTTTAATAAGTATAAAATTGATATTAAATAATTCAATATTTTCCACTCGTTCGTAAGATTAAAAAAAAAAATTCCTTTGTAGTACATTTTTCGTATTTAAAAAAGATTATTTTAATTTTGTGTAATCGTTAAATATAATAAAAATGGCAAACCTACACTCAAAATTGTATTTGTGACAGCTTATACTATGTTGCTGTTGTCTTCTATAATTGGCGGAATCTTATGATTTATATACTGAGTTGCTCTTCTGACAGCCTCAATATTGTAAGTCTATTTTAAAAATAAATAATGCATTTATGAAAAAAATAATATAAAAATTGTTTATAAATTTAAATAAATTTATCGTTAGATATATTTTATTATGGCTACTTATTTTATGTCAAATATCTGAAAGAGTAGGTTTGAGTTTTTCCCATCTTCTGTAAAGTTGCCTGTGACATTGCATGTCTGGCTCTGAGGTACAGATATATAAATAATTGTTAGTTTAAGGATATTTAAATATATTTTTAGATTAAATAGATACTTTTTTTTATTATAGTTTCGCTATTTTGAACAGGAGAACATGTTAATTTAAAAAAGTATATAAAATATAGTGCCGGTATAGTAGAACCATTCACTATTCAGTCCATTTTTATATGTTTGTGTTTTGTTTTAATCTACCAACGCAGTGCTAAAATAAACTGTTGTAAGAAAAAATGCCCATATATAAGTTTTTTGTAATATTTGAAACTACTTTTGTAAAAAAAGTACATGAACATTTATTAATCATTAGTGCATATATATACAAATAAAAACCTTACTTAAAAATAAAATTTTACAATTTTTTCTAATATTTAGTTGGGGTGTTTCAAATATATTGTTACCAATAAGTTTTTTCAATACATTTTGCAAAGAATTTTGTGGAAATGTTATTTTTAATATTCATAGGATATTTATTTTTATTTTTCTATAGTAAGAATGTCACCCTCAAAAATGCCAATTCTGTTCAATCTATGGCGACAGTAAAATATTCACAATAAGTCCAATTTCCCGGTGTTTGAAAGGCACGATGAAGCTAACATTTTTGTGTGACATTTTCTGGAAAAGTTGCATGAAAACTGGTACGAATAAAATAAAAATGGGCCGAGTTGGTCCTTTTATAGCGCATAAGAATTAAAAAAAAATGCTAGTTAACAAAACGTAAATATTGAAAAGCTTAGTGACGTTTTGTTTCGGATTTTATTTAAAGAACAAATTTACGAAATTTATGGAGCCAAGAGCCAATGTTTATTGTTTATATAGGGTTCTCAGTAACTTTATTTATGTATTTTTTATTTTTAAAAATGTAATTTTCTCTATTAATTGTTGTTTACACTTTCGAATGTTCCGGGTATGTTAATTGTTTCGGATTTCTTTAAAACTTTACCGCAATATTGCACTGTTAAAATGTATGCCCAGTTTTAAAGAAAAAAAAGTAACTGTATTCTAAAAAATGAGACTTATTTCCGAAATTGTGTTTAAATATATTTATACATATTTATGCACTTTTTTTATGAACATTTAAGGTATTATTTAAGTTCCATCAAACGATATTATTTACGGATACGATATCACGATATATAAATTTTTTTGTACGTTTAAAGAAAATTTTGCATAAAAACACATTTTCCTAATTAAAAGAAAAAAATATTTACTATTTACCAAACATGTATACAAAGTCTTGTTAAAATTCTTAATCAGCTTCATTATAACCAAAAACTGTAATTTTGAAAAAGTTTCAAAATAATAGTTAAAAAAAATTTTTAGTTCACTCAACTTTTAATGTTTTTTTTTGTTCCATAACTGAAAAGCACTGTTATTCGTTACTACTGATTTGTTTCAGAACAAACACGTATGGACAATTGCCCCAGATAATTTAAATAAATTGTTAATTTATTGGGAGGTTTGGGAAATCCAATGATAGAATTATAAATACCCTTATATGTAAATAATTAAGAGTTAAATTCACGTTCAGAGGCCAATTATTAAAATCTGCAGTTTTACCATTAGTGACCTGTGATGTTGCAAACAGCAGTTGAGATATATAAAGAGTGCTTTCACGGGTCCATAGAAACAAAAGTCCGCGTACGTTTGAATATAAGACTTGGTTGTAACTATCGATATTTATTGAAAGTGATTTATGAAGGTAGCCTATGTAGGCAAACATCTACTTCTTGCATTCTTTTTGCAGTAAACGTCTTTTTCGAAAGTGGAACCCATGCTATCTGAGCCGTGATAAGCATTGGATATTATCAAACATGAGTTCATTTTACTTATTCTCAAGTGCCTATTTTTAACAGTGTTGTTTTTAAATTTTTCCTAGACAAAAAGTCACGATACGTGTTTTTCTCCCCATCCCCATGTAACGCAGGACAGACCCCCTCCCCTCATAGGTGTGTGTGACGTAACATATGATCAGATCCTAAAGAATAACGGGGTACACTGTAATAAAATCTACTTAAAAATGAGGACCTGAACATACTTGTTTTTCTTTGAGTACAACTGCACGGTAAACGTACTCAAAGTTAAGCAACCGTACTTTCTCAGAAATGATCAGTGGGTTTTAATTTTGCTAATTTCAGCTTCTGTTCAAGCCATCTTAACAAAGCGACCTGACAAATTTAAAATAGTATTTCAGAAGATTGTTTTCCACATTATTTGATGTCGATTGTTTAAATGGGAACTGAGTTAGTACGACTCAGTTATCTTACTTCCCATTCTTTTTCAACACCTTTTAACATTAATTCTGTTTTATAGCTTCTTTACATCACACTGGACTGTGGTGCCTGAGCATATGGGTTCGATTCCCGGTAAGTCTTGGTTATAATTGTAGATATTTATTGACGACCTTTTTCTAGAAAAAACTTCTCCCCCTTTCAAGCAGGACAGACCCCCTCCCCTCATAGGTGTGTGACGTAACATAGGGTCAGTTCCTAAAGGATAATGGGGTAGATGTAGAGGCCACTCACCGACCACCTGTATGATGCCCACCAGGTTCTTCATCGGGGAGGTGTTCACCTGGCACATGTAGTGTCCAGAGTCGCTCTCGTTCACGTTCAGGATGTGCAGCCACCACGTGCGGAAGTTATTGTGCGTGATCTTGTAGCGCTGGTTGCGTGAGATCACGCGGTCGTGAAGCGTGAGGAGGGTGTGACGGTCCGTGTGGATCCAGGCGACCTGCAACGGCACAAGGGGGGAAGTCAATAGGACAGTAGCGATTCACAGACTGCGAGATGTAGAGCATCCCATTTTCGCCGTGGGTCCGCGTTCGAATCTAGGTTAAGTCATGGATGTAAAATTTCATATCATTGGATTGCAATTCTGTTTGGAATTGTGTGAATAAATTATTTAAAAAAATATAAAACAACACAACTTTGCAAGAAATTTGAGAATTGATGGTTAAAGTTTAAATTTGCATCTACCATGATGTTACGTCATTGAAATGTTTCAGAGAAGATTTTATAAAAAATACTATTTATTAAAACCAATAAATTCAAATTATATAGTATGTTTCAAACGGTAAAAAACGTGCTAGTCTTTAAAAGAAATAACATTTTTTAAAAATTAAAAAAAATTAATCATTTCTCTATTATTGGCAAATAGCTGAAGAAATACTTGTATTATGTTCAGTATTTCTAATATTTTTGGATAATACTAGTAGTTCTGGGAACAGTTGACCTCGCGACCAAAAACTAAATAAAACGTAAAAACAACATTTGCTTCGATTGCAATGACTTCAAGGAATATTCCCGCCAAATTTAAGGAAAATCCAACAACACGTTTGGTCATAATTGCGTGACAAACTAATTTACAAACATACGAAATGCTGAAAGGTCGAGTTAAAACAAAGACCTATCTAACGCATGGTTAATAGTACTAGTAGTTCTGGAAACAGTAAACCTCGCGACCATAAAAAAAATCTTAAAAATAAATAAATAATATAAAAACATATACGTTGTTTTTAATGATTTCAAGGAACATTCATGCCAAATTTGAAGAAAACTGAACAACGCGTTTAGTGACGATAGTGTAACAAACAAATTTACAAACAGTTGATTTGCCGAAAGGTTGGGTTACAACATTACCTCGCTAATGTTTGGTGAATAATATTACATTATTCTGTATTAGCGAGTTGGGTTTCCCCACGAGACCTTTCATAAATTCAATTAGGGAACGTTTTCGCAACTAAAGATCTGATGCTTATGAAGTAAATTGATATACTAAACTTGTGAAATATCTTCTTGATTTTACGAAAACAAATTAAAATGACACTCCGGTAATAACAAGATAGCTCCTTGCGAAACCTGTGTCTAAAATATTAAATGATGGTTGGGGTTATCAATTTTTAATTTGGTAACATAATTGAATTTAGTTAAATAAATGATTTTGGTAACATAAATGGAATTGATAACATTAATGGAATTGATAACATAAATGGAATTGATAACATAAATGAATTTGGTAACATAAATAGAATAGTAATATAAATTAATTTGGTTACGTAAATGTATTTGGTAACATAAATTAATTTGGTAACATAAATTAATTTGGTAACGTTGATGAATTTGGCAACATAAATTAATTTGGTAACATTGATGAATTTAGTTACGTAAATGAATTTGGTAACATTGATGAATTTGGTAACATAAATTAAATTAGTAACATAAATGAATTTGGTATCAATACTTATATATAAGAATGGAGTGTCTGTCAGTGGAATCGAACAAAACCCCTCATTTTGAGTTTTCTCCACGAATTAGAATACGCTGATTCCGAAAATCACATTTAAATTTTTTTTGTCTGTCAGTCTGTCTGTCTGTCTGTCTGTCTGTTTGTCCGGATTTAACTCAAAAACTACTGCACGGATTTTTCTGAAACTTGCACCATGTGAACAAACTTTTCTTAGTTTAAAATCTGCACTTTGTTTCATGTGGATATCTGTAACCATTCAAAAGTTATAGAACTTTTTCCATTTTCTCTAACATTACGCCTATGGGAAATTTACATCTCTATCTTCCCTTCATAACATTGTTAAAAATCACCTTGGGGCGACCAAAAATATTTTTAGACAATACTGGGATAAACGATTCATTTTGATTGGCTGATGAGTAAATGTCGCCAGATGAATTAAAAATATCGCCAAATGAATTAAAAATATTGCCAAATGAATTAAATATGTCGCCAAATGAATAAAAAATGTCACCAGATGAATTAAAAATATCGCCAAATGAATTAAAAATGTCGCCAAATATTGCCAAATGAATTAATTATGTTGTTAAATGAATTAAAAATGTCGCCAGATGAATTAAAAATATCACCAAAAAATGTCGCCAAATATTGCCAAATTAATTAAAATATTGCCAAATGAATTAAAAATATCGCCAAATATTGCCAAATGAATTAAAAATATTTCCAAATGAATTAAAAATATTGCGAAATGAATTAAAAATGTCGCCATGTGAATAAAAAATATCGCCAAATAAATTAAAAATGTCGCCAAATATTGCCAAATGAATTAAAAATGTTGCGAAATGAATAAAAAATGTCGCCAGATGAATTAAAAATGTCGCTAGATGAATTAAAAATATCGCCAAATGAATTAAAAATGTCGCCAGATAAATTAAAAATATCGCCAAATGAATTAAAAATATTGCAAAATGAATTAAAAATGTTGCGAAATGAATTAAAAATGTCGCCAGATGAATTAAAAATATCGCCAAATAAATTAAAAATGACGCCAAATATTGCTAAATGAATTAAAAATGTTGCGAAATGAATTAAAAATGTCGCCAGATGAATTAAAAATATCGCCAAATGAATTAAAAATGTTGCGAAATGAATTAAAAATGTCGCCAGATGAATTAAAAATATCGCCAAATAAATTAAAAATGACGCCAAATATTGCCAAATGAATTAAAAATTTTGCGAAATGAATTAAAAATGTCGCCAGATGAATTAAAAATATCGCCAAAAGAATTAAAAATTCGCCAAATATTGCCAAATAAATTAAAAATGTTGCCAAATGAATTAAAAATGTCGCCTGATGAATTAAAAATATCGCCAAATAAATTTAAAATGTCGTCAAATATCGCCAAATGAATTAAAAATATTGCCAAATGAATTAAAAATATCGCCAAATATTGCCAAATGAATTAAAAATGTTGCCAAATAAATTAAAAATGTCGCCAAATGAATACAAATGTTCTCCAATTGAATAAAAATGTTGCCAAATGAGCTAAAATAGAGGTCCTATATTTAAAACTATCATCACAATGGCGAAATTAGGGTATAAATAACAAAATTAATGTCGTTAATAAAAACCTCGCCTGAAGGAGGAAGATAAACCAGCCCTTTCGACTGACGCCATGTGTATTCATGTTCCAAACAACTTAACTTTATGACAATAGTGCTATTTGTTACGGAGTGGAATATTACAATGATGTTGAAATGGTCCACCCTAAAAGTTTAACTTAAGGTTTTCTATATTTATACCTCCATGTATCTTATTTTTAAATTATCACCACAAAAACATATTATTAGTATTCAAAAATGAATATTTGATAATTAATTTTTTATAAGAAATATTATCCGTAAATATTGACCCGTATGAAGTTTTGTTGAAAGACGTCTATATAGACTCCGGTCGCCAATTGGCACAAAAGAAGAAAAAAAACTTCACCAAATACGATACATTATTTCGATTTGGAAGAATGCAATATTTTTACTTTGATATATTATTGCGTCGCCAATATTAAAACTAATGAATGTGCAGTTTACTACATGGGTTTATTGTCACTAAATGGTTAATTTTTATAAAAAAAATATGCAATGAAAAAAATTCAGGAATATTTATTTCACAAAAAGAAACATTTTACAAAAAAATCAGTTTAAATAGTAGTCGCAATAGCATGTAAAGTCGTGAACATAGAAATAGATTTAAGTATCTCAAAAAATACTCAAACTAATTTAATAAATCTGTATTTGGATAAAATTTATTTTTCACAGTGCACAGAGAGTGATATGCGATGGCTATGCTAACAAGACAAAATCGCGCAGCTCTCATTGCGCAAAGTGACCACGAGCAACGCCGGGCCATATTGCTAGTCATAAATAAAATTGGTAATATAAATTTATTTGGTTACGTAAATGAATATGGTAACATAAATGAATTTGGTAACAAAGGAATTTGGTAACATTGATGAATTTGGTTACGTAAATGCATTTGGTAACATAAATGAATTCGATAATGTAAATTTGTTAGTTGGTTAGATGGATAAATTTTATGCCCCCAATGTATGCCCGAAATCAGAAAAATAATTTTATAATTTAAATAAATTTACACACATAAAAAGAATGATAAAGAGTGTTCTAAAAAAGGAATGACTATAAATAATTATTTAACACGTTCACTTCCGGTGTCTAAAAGGATGAAAGTCGACTATTGCTTTTTACGTGTTATTTTGAAAAACGTATCGCGCGCCTGCGCGTTAAAAATGTGTTTAAAATGTATTAAAAATGTGTTAAAAATTTATTAAAAATCTGTTACAAATGTGTTAAAAATTTATTAAAAATGTGTTACAAATGTGTTAAAAATGTATTAAAAATGTGTTAAAAATGTATTAAAAATCGGTTACAAAAGTATTAAAAATAAATTTTTATATTAAAACTTCTTTTCTTTAAATGCAAAGAAAAATTTAAAATGTTATTTGCTTTTAAAAAAAAAGTTTTGTAGTTCAAAGCAAAATACACTTTTGAAATTTTAAAGTTCTTAGAACCAAAGATAATAACTTTTATAATTAACATATCTGAAATTCTTTTCGAAATACAGTTCTGAACAAAAGCAAACATACAATTTTCTCTTACAATAAACATATTGATTTTAGTGGGGTAAAATACCACCAAATCAGCAAATACCAAAACCGAGTCACAACAATTTTAGAACAAAAAAAATAACTTATTAATTAAGTTTCTATAAATATTCCATAGATTTTTTCCTATAACTTTTGAGCTCCGTTTTTCTAATTATCTATTTTAACAAAATAAATTATTTCCCATTCCCCAAGTAAACAAAAAAAAAGTTTAGGTCGAAGTTTTCACTGTCATGTTAACTTTTTTTTTTCTCCAGAACCTTCTTACTTGGGTCAAGCAAGAATCTTATCAGAAGGCATATTAATAAAGAATGCGCCGTCAGAGCAAGTGAACCCTTACCGGCTCTCCTATAATCTTTCATTCGCCCGCTGAATACATAAAAAAAAGAACAAAATCACCAGAAAAACAAACATGGCGGATCCCTTTACTTAGTTAAAAATTCCATTAGTCGTCCTTCGACGCATGTAATTATTCTTGAAGGATTAGAACGAAGCAACAACGAAGCATCATCGAGCAAACGATTATTGTCCGCATGTTTAATTAGAACAGACATGAAACGACTAATTTTGAATGCAGGATACGGGAATAAATAAGTAATGATTGTTTGAGATTAGTTCGAGTTTTGTTTCAGCAAAACAAGAACGGGTACCCTTTTTGGGTCCCCCCCTTTTGCCGTGTTTGAATATTAACGAACGAGTCGAAAATAAAAGTACGAAAGAATATCTGTATTTTTCGGAGCTTAAAGTAATAATCCTTCAGCAAAAATGGGGCTGAATTGTTGAAAACATTATTATATCCGATTACGATTTTGATATTTTTCCGCTTCGATTGATTTTAATAGGGTTTTCCCGTGTTTCGTCATTATGGGATGCTGAGTTTTCGTTTGAATTAGAAAATTGTCGAGCTGGAATTCAGAAATGTTCTTTGAATGGAATAAGTTTTAATAAATTACAGATTAGTTACCGTCTGTAAACTTTACGGAAGGGAAAATTGATGTTATCAAGGAAACCTCGAAAAATGAGTTAAAATTGTTACAACCTAACTTTTATTTGAATAATTTTAATGCCTAACTTTCAGTTGATGAATTGATTAAAACTTTTGTCAAAAACGTATAAAAAATAATTTGGTTTTAAAATGTCAGAATACTTTTTGAATATAAACTTGCGTACTGTTCAAAAATGAAAAACTTTCCAAAATTGTTCATTGGCACTACTTAACAATACATTATGTACAAAGTAATAAACACTATGCACGACCTGGTCCAAGGATAGATTAAAATGCTGACGGAGATAAACAAAAGCACTTCGTCCATTACCCTATGTGATTCGTGAATAAGAAACCACGTGGTCATCACTAACCAATAACATACGCGCGTTACGTCACACATACTTTAAAATTACGCTATTGTTTGCTAAATTATAATTATAGTCACTAGTTGGGATATAATAATTATTTTTTCTATGGTAATATGAGGTGACTGCCTCTAATAGGGAGTTAATAAAATTGCCTAATCGCATTGGGCTATTGGCGACGTTTCGGGGCCTATATCGAAGGAAAGACCCGGGAACACATATTGACGGTTTGAAACAGGTGAAATATTCTGTGTTTTGAATGTGTGGATTTTTTTCAAAATTCTTTATTGATACCAAATAGAAGGAGCATAGATTGTTTCTCATTATTTTCGGGAAAATATCGAAACTATAGGGGATGGGCGTATTTGTAAACAAACCGGCTTCTCGGAAAAGCTGAAGGCAGAAACGTCGTTCGCGGGTCAGCGTTTAACATGGGTTTAGCATGTTTGTTCGCGATCGACCAATGCGTTATTCGTTAATACTTCATTTAAGGATTACCTGAAACTAATTATACTGATTAAAATTATAACTTAAAAATAAAGTTATATATTTATTACTGTTTTTGTTTATTTTAAGGACATTTTAGTTATTTCTTGGGGTTTTCTGCTTATTTTAAATGTTAAGAAAAATGTGTATACAAGTTCAACGAAATTTTTTTAAATCAAAATTACTTAGTTTTAATTGTATATTTATATAATTAAAGTGTTTATACAATTAAAAAATAAATATTATCTGTTTTATTCGGCGTAAAATTCAAATTAAAAAAATACTTATATGTTAATAATATCCACATATTTAAATATAAATTAGCAAATATTTTTCATTGTTTTGTTTTCTCTAAGAATGATTAAAACATTACCATAATTAGTATTTATATTAAAATATCAGGCAGATAATTGTAATTAATAATTTCTTTTAAAGACATCAAATTATTAAATGCATATATATTATAAAAGATCGTCATGGGAATTGTATTACAGCGGTTCAAGGGATGTTTGTGCACAAACGAAAATTATTTTGCTTCATAATTGAAGGTGAAGCAAAAACAATCACCATACAAATTTCAAGGCGCGAACTTGAAGGTTTTATGCAGCAAAACTCCAGTTTTAAATGCTATTAAAATCTAAAAATAACTGCATTTAATGAAGATTTTTGTTAAAAATTCCTTATACAACATGAAATAAAGCCTTTAAAACACCTTTTATTATAAAGTATTGAAATTATTAAAGGGAAATGCAGAATTTTTAAAGATTTAATTCATGAAAAAATTAAAAACTATAAAAAAAAGTGCAGTTTTTTCAAATTCCTTTATAAAACCTTCAATTTCACAAATTAATTATGTTTTATGCTAGTTTTATTTGCCGGGTAACAACATAAATATATATAGTTCTTTTATAGATGATTTGACAAATTTGTTTAAGAAAATCAGCATAAAGCCTTCATCAAAGTTGGAAAATTGAAGGTTTTTTGTAGGTTTTATAAAGGAATTCGGAACAAAAATCTTCAAAGCTACATTTTTTAAAGCTTAGCCTGTTTAAAACCTTTAATTTCACAACTTCGATGAATTTTTATGCTAATTTTTGTATTTGCTGTATTTTATTTTAAATACAGGAATTTTCTAACTTTGCATGTCATTTTTTTTTATTAGTTTCATGAAGACGCCAAATTTCAAAAAATTTGGGAGAAATTACTATATTATAAAGTGTCAAACATGCATTTTTCAAAACTAAATCCAAGCAATATATAGCCGTCTTAAAATAATACACGGATAATGTTGCGAACCTCAATATTATCAATTTACTCAAATGTAATGTACAATTAAAATAAAAAATATCAATCTAAAAACATCCTAATGTAGACTAAAATTTTTCGAATAAATCTTCTAATTTTTTCTTTTTCCACTGAAATTTTGCACCCTCCTTAGTCCATCACTCCATGAGACAACTTATTGTGTCATTTGGGCCTACTTTTACAAGAAAACATATTTGCAGAATCGAAGTCATTTTTTAATACATTTATGTGTAATATTTTTTGTGCTTAAAGTTTTTATGCATATATTTATTGGATTAGTATACAAGCAATTCAATATAAGTAATACGATTTATATATTTATACTATTAAATAATGATTTACAACTTCAGAAATCCAACAAAGTCGCCGATGGATTTCAAAAAATGTTTAAATATAGTTGTAACAACATTATTGTTAGGTTCAATTATTTGTGTTTAATGAACCTATGATGGCATCTCATAAACAAAACTTGACACAAAAACTTATAAGTTATTGCTACAAATATAAAATAATAGTGCACAATTAATGTATCATTAGTTTACGTTTCATTATCGTCTATTTTCAGTATTTTTTTTGTTCGAATATAAAAAATAAAATTATTGGAAATTTTTGTTTTTATAATCCTTATGTTACTAAAACTATAATTGGACTTGTATTTGTGCCTAATCGTGTGCTTTTATTTTGAGTTTAAAACAAAATACCGCCTTTTAACGCGACGCAAGCATAGCGAAAGGCAACGGAATTCTGTTTGTTTTGCCTTTAGATTTTCCTCGTTGCTCTGCGCGGCAGCCTGTGACGTTGCAGTGCCCATCACCTATTATTTTAAGGGGCACACAGTACCCTGAAAATAATAAAAAAAAAATCGATTTTTATTAGCTTAAATTACTTTTGCGACATTTCTAAACATATCTGAAAACTTTCAAGTCTTAATTTAGAATATTTTCGAAGTTGTTTGATTTTATATTGGGTGACATAGGTCAACTACTTCGCTTATATTTTATACATGTTGCTCAGCTTTAGTAGCAACACACAAGCTAATTAAAGCATAGCAACAAGAACGGATTATTACATTTAGTTAAACAGTCAAACGATAATCATCGCCCTACAATTTGCAACCACCCTGTATACATTTAAATTTGTCTTATAACTTTTACAAATATTATTTTAAATAAAAACTAAAAATAATTTCAGTACATTATTTCCAATATACTTGAAAATTAACAACTAATTTAAAAATAATCGAAAACTTCCCATTATATGTCATGAATAAAGTCACCCAGCGATCGCAACGCTTGCTTTCCATAGGCTAAGAAAACTCGGCCACCTTTGATAGATAATTAACATAAAAAGAGACAAGTCGAAAGCAAAGTCCATTGTTAAAAAAACCAATCTGAAGGTGATTCTTGTTCGGTAGTTGCATCTATTTGCATTTAATTATACGTGATTGGACCAGGTGCATTAGTTTATTTTGAAACTTTTTTTTATAAAATTAACGAGTGTGCCAGATAATGTAAAATTATGGTTCATGTTTTCCATGTTCTGGAATAATAATACTTGGTAGATAAATTTTGTTAAAAATATATGTTTTGTTGTTCTGAGTATTATCCTGCATAGGATAAATTAAGAAAATCTGTGTTGATTATTCTGATAAACTATTTATTGTAAAGAGTAAAAATTATGAGGAGAAACATGATATTTTAAAAGAAATTTTCACTTGACTGAATGTTTATATTTCATTATAATCTTATTATCTAATGATTAATCATCAATAGCTTTAATGGAATGGTTTTGGAACGTCCCAGTTGTTTTCATTCGACCACTGATGTTTTAACGTTAGTTTACAAAAACATAAAGTGTACTTGAACAGTATGTAGTGAAGTGAATTAATATTTTTAAACAACTGCTTTTAATAAAAAATACCTATAGACCCAAGGATAGTGAAGACCAAATATATATATATAAGGTATGCTCGTGTTTCGCTTTTTGAAAGGGGCAAGGAAAGTATCTTTTTGACGTCATTTTAGCTCCGCCTTACTATGGGTTTTTGACATTCTCATTGGCTGTGTGTTACAAGCATTGCTACTTAGGTTCGATCCCCGGTTGGGTAACAACTGGTGATTTAATTTTTAATTAGCAAAATAATTTAAATATCAGTAAATAATTTTGTTCAGGTAGCTTCACTGCTAATCCGTCCTTGTTTTGTTATGTCCCCGTATTTTACTTGCTTGAAATTGTAACTCCTTTAATATGTCCAATACAAATGCATTGACATGATGGTTTGACTCCCATTTTACTCTTTCAAAATTCATGGACATGCTCTCGTGGCAGATAATATTATTTTAATACGCTTAATTTATTAAGCAACTCTTTTGCAATTTTTACATACAAAATATAATCCTTAAAATATAATTTAAACTCTTAAAATTTAGCAAATTCTAAATAAAATTAACGATTATCACTTTTAAATAGTTTACAAAAAAAAGGAATAGATGGCAGCACGTCAAGAACCATTGGTTCAAATCGATTTCGGAATATTTTATTAACGAAACAACTCTGCATATCGATTCAAATTGTTTTTTGAAGCAAATTTTAACTGTTTTCTTTTAAATAAATTCATGATTAGTTAAAAACAAGAATTCTTGTTAAATTAAGTACTCCTTGTCAATAGCGACAATTACTCCTAAAACGACTGTACAAACGAGAGCATTAGACACAGAAGGCGGAGGAAGGCGTCACTATGACGTCAAAGATACTTTTCCCCGACCTCCATCAGAAAGCGCGAGAACCAGCACACCTTTTATATATAGTCTCCACTATCCTTGCTATAGACCGAGTTAAATTTGGGTCAGCGAGTAATTTTCAGTTTTTTAATTTGAAGTCAATGCTATGTGTTTCGAATTGGTGCGCAATCAACGCTACCGAACCCACCCATATGTTCTGCTACTTCGCGGCACTTGTATGAAGCTGTAGTTGGCACTGACGTCCAAAGCGATACAAACTTCTTTTCGACCTCGTGTTGTCAAGTTTCTAGTTTTTGTGTAAACTTCCATACGCTTTTGAAAAACTGCAAATACTTCACTACAGGCAGGTATGTATTTTGAGAAGTGCATGATTTGACATCTCATGTGGTAGTAATATTTTGAATACTTGTATTTTATTTTATGATCTTAACATTGCAAATTTTCAGCACTGAGTGAGGTAACATTAATACTGTCCCAAAGAATTAGACAAGCAGGTGCCATCGCATAGGGCCCCTCGTTGACAAGGAAACAATTTCTTAATAAAATATAGAGACAATAAGTTTTGTAAATAAAGGTTTAGAGTAAAGGAACGACTAGTTTGTAAGAAAAAGTGCACCTAAAGGTAAAAAAAGAGTTGTTTGACTAAATGAGGATTTAGTGAAACTCTTTCGTACATTTAGTGTATACCATACAATGTTTAAAAACCTAATTAAAATACTTTTTGTTTAGTAGCTAGAGGTGGTGTATGCTAGCAGTGCAGCATTAAACAGTATTGTATGCAGAAAAGCATAGACGTTTAGAAAAAATATAAATAAAAAAATACATTTAAAAAATGCGTTCTTAATGGGATAAGACTGAGATAATGATGAAGAACGTATATTAGAATGTCATTGGTCGTAGAATAAAATCATGTCCATATTTGGTAAGAAGAATGTCAACTTCATAAATGCCATATTCTCAACAATACAATTTGGCTTAAAATGCTTTGACAGGAATTATAAAAAAATTAAAAAAGTGTCGTAAGTTTGTTTCCCCAGTCTACTGTATTATTGTTTCAATATTTTTAAAAGCAATAAAATTATCCAACTGAAATTATTTTAGAGTCTTGCTTATTATAAATATCACTTAATTGAGAAAAAACATTTTAAACGTGTTTTGTCAATATTTTTTTAAATATTACATCACTGAATTCGCATTCGAGTTTTCTTTTAAACCGAATTATTTCAATCGTCTAAAGCACGTTTTGTCTTATGGGAATTGACTTACAAATATTGGAATATGTATACGAGTCAATGCATTTAGAAAAAGTTAATTGTTTTTTTTGAAAAACGGATATTAATATCAATCACTATTTAATCATTACAATTTTCATCACTATAAAATGCATATTGATTTTTAACACTATTTTTTAAAATTATTGTTTTCAATAACTTTTGTATTTTCCCAAGAGTGCATTTTTTTATTTGTTAAAAAATATTGTTATTTTTAAATAAGTCAAAATAATCTCCTTACCTTATAGTCGCCCAGCATGTTTACTACGCAAGGAAGTGTGACATCCCTCCCTGCTGTCACTGTGACATTTGGTATGACATCTGCGAACTCTGGTTCTGGACCCTTAGGAGGAGGTCCTGCAACAGAAAATAATGCAATTAGTATATTGTTTGGATCAACATTTAGTTTTAGTGTTTATTATTATTTATAATGGGCAGTTTTTATTGGATAATGTCCAAATGTGTTATTATTAATTATGCTTCATGATACTTGTAATATGTTTTTATCAATTTTATTTACATTGTGATGTGTTGAGAAGTTGTCATATAAACTATTAAAGAAATATAGCAATGGTGGCTTTGTATTGTGATTTGGGTTTGGACCTGGCTTGATGGGAGAATAGTTGGAGTAAAGGGATATATTATGAACTGTTATGTTATATGAAAACAAGTTTTCTTATGCGTTTTAGGGTTAAAAATATAGCTAAATGTAGTTCTATTTTAACAGAATTTTACAGAATAAAAATACACAAATTAAAAAAAAGCTAACAAAATCAATAAGAAAATTTAGAGGATAACGATTGCCAATATTTCTGGTTTTGAAGGTCAAGTGTGCAAAATTTCATCAAGCTCGGGTTAAAACTGTATATTTGTATAAAAAACAAATCCAGACAGTAATAATATATATATATATATATATATATATATATATATATATATATATATATATATATATATATATATATATATATATATATATATATATATATATATATATATATATATATATATATATATATATATATATATATATAACCCTGATTTTTGGTTAATATTTCAACACTCTGACCTTTTCACCTTAGTCGAAACTTGGCACACTTCTCCATTTAATTTAATTTCAAATCTAAAGCACTTTATTACCATCCAAAGTTATGCAGTCAGAGAAGGCATGTCGGGTCGACCGAGCGGTGGCATTTTATGTGCATATAATCCGAAGAAAATCCTCAAAGTCAAAGTGATAGATATAACCCACTTCTGGATTCTGTTTTCTGCTACTTATAACTCTTTGGAAAATGTATTATTTGGCTGTTGTTATTTTCCGCCTGATGTTAAATATGACAATGTCCTCAATGAATTCTTTCAATTGATTCAATATCTCAACTACTGTAATGTTATACTCTTAGGTGACTTTAATGCATGCTGTAATTCTTTAAATCTCTTACCCATAGTTAATACACACGATCATCTTTATTCCAATGACTATATTTTATTAAAACCAAAAGACCAAATTACTAATTCAAGAGGTAAATTTTTGCATCACTTTTGTGTTGAAAATGACTTTATACGTCTCAACGGTATATTACCAGGAGATATAGAGGGAAACTTTACTTATTTATCTGTTAACGGTGCAAGTACAATTGATTATATTATAGTATCCAGTCCTATATTTAATATTTATGTAACAGACTTTTTTGTTTTGCCTAAAATAGGATCCGACCACTTGCCCATATTAGCAACTTTTATTTTCAATACTCTTGAATCACAGAAATTAAACACGCTTAATACCTTAGATGTTCACCTGAAGAAGTCTTCCTGGAATCCAAATTTAATCACTAATTTCATAACAGACATAGACCTTAAATTGCAGAATATAACCGATATTGATGCGAAAAATATTGTACCCATCTTTGAATGTGTTGCGGAAAAATATGACATGATGAAATCTATCTCACCTCATAAACCAAAAAAGAATAATTTATTTGCAGACAGTTGGTTTGATAAAGACTGTTATACTTTAAGATCTAACCTTAGGTCAGCTCTGAAACGCGTAACAAAAAATTACATCGAAAACATTCAAAACTATCGGCTCCTACAAAAAGAATATAAACAATTATGTACTGGCAAAAAGAAAAGTTACTACTCTTCTATCCAAATTCAATTAGCAAATTGCAATAACTCGCAATCGTTTTGGAAAACTATACGCAAATTTAAAAGAATTAAAGCTACGACCCCCAACATATCACGAAAAGATTGGTTTGATTACTATTCTGGTGTTTTCTCTATTTCAAACAATCAATTATCCCCAAATCCCTCAATTGATTTATGTGTAACACGTTCCTTCTCACACTTCGATTCTATTCTTGACCCAGATATCACATCTTATGAATTGGAATCTGTACTACATAAATTAAAAAATGGCAAATCCCCTGGTGTAGATGGTTTGAGACCAGAATTTTTTAAATATTTAGGCCACGAGTCCATTCAGATCATTGCAACAGTTTTTAATAAAGTTTTCAACTCTGGTTCCTATCCAGCTAGCTGGATTGATATTTTAATATGCCCAATTTTTAAGAAAGGTGATCCAATCAACCCGAGTAACTACAGACCCATATCTTTGGTTCCAGTAATAGGTAAATTATTTACATCTATTTTGAACAATAGACTGGTAAGCTGGCTTGATCAAAAAAACTTATTATTTGAAGAACAGGCTGGGTTTAGAAAGGGATATAGTTGTGTGGATCAATCGTTTATTTTAAACTCAATAGTACAAAACAAGCTACGGAAAAAACGTGGTAAACTCTATGCTACATTTATAGATCTAAAAGGGGCATTTGACAGCGTTAATCACGATCTTCTGTGGTCAGCTTTAAACGGGATATCAGTCAGCCCAAAATGTATTTCTATTATAAAAGACATGTATAAAAAAAGCTACGGCCCGAGTTAGAGTAGGTGACGGATCTACCGAATCCTTTAATATTGCTACTGGTGTTTTACAAGGCGAAATTCTAAGTCCTTTATTATTTATCCTGTTTTTGAATAATTTAATAATTTGGTTAAACGAATCATCAATCCCTGGTATATATATCAATTCCGATATTTTTATACATATTTTGCTTTATGCCGATGATGCTGTGATTCTCGCTGATTGCCCAATAAATCTCCAAAGAAAACTTAATATTCTTGAAAAATTCTGTGATAACTTCTCTTTAACTGTTAACATTAATAAAACTAAAATAGTTATATTTCGTAAGGGCGGTAAATTATCTAAGCATGACAAATTTTTTTACAACAATAACGAATTGGAAATAGTTTCTAGTTATGTTTATCTAGGTATTCCATTTTCTTCATCTGGCTGTTTTAATCTTGCCAAAAATTATTTTATTTCTAAAACAAATAGTCCAGTAAACACTTCTTGGTCCATATTGACAGGTGCAAAAATTAATTCGGTTAACGCATGGTTTAAATTATTTGATGCTTTGATTTTATCAGTTTTAACATACGGTGCTGCAGTTTGGGCGATAAATAACTACAATGATCTAGAAAAATGTTTTTGTATTTTTGTTAGAAAGCTCCTTACAGTTTCCCGTTATATACCTGGATATATTTTAAGACTCGAATTAGGTCATCCTAGGATCTCTTTAGTTTTTATTCGTTTAATTTTAAAATACTGGATACACCTTCTCAAAATGTCAGATGATAGGTTTGCTAAAATTTGCTACTTAAACATGTATAATTTATCCTTTGACTGCACAAACAATAAATTTAATTGGGCCATCTCGATAAGAAATATTTTACAAAACGCTGGTTTTTATTTTGTTTGGCTTTCGCAAGACTATAAAGTTGCTGAACATTACATTTCAACGATTGTACAAGTATACCACGACCAATACACCTAAAATGATCTTGCTTCAATGAACAATAGTATCAACCACTCACAGTATAAATATATCAAAAACTCACATTTAATCGAAGACTATTTAATTTCAAATATAGATATCACTATAAAAATAATTATTATACAAATTCGTTGCAGTCAATCGCGTATATTTTTTAAAGGAGTTGCTTTCGAAATTTTTCCTAACGAGTCCTGTAAGTTTTGTAACACAACAGAAAATGAAACCTGGGATCATGTTTTTTTAGTCTGTCCTATTTACGATGCATTCAGACAAAAATACTTATCATCAATTGAATCCAGTAATATTTCAACCATCCTAAAATTTTACAATAAAGAATATTTTTGTTTTTATAATTATGCAATATCTGTTTTAAAATTCCGGGAGGACTTGATCAGTGAACTTGTGCAGGAATAACAGATTTAAAACCCAATTCTAATTGTTCATGTAATTTATTTTTGTCTTTTTTTTGTATATTTGTCTCTAATTGTGTTTTAGTTGTTTTTTTGAAAATGTATTATATTGTATTTTGTGTTATCAAACTTTGTAACCGCTTTTGTTAAAATTTGTTGCCAACCTTTGTAAATGGGCTACGGCCCACTACAATAAACATATCTATCTATCTATATATATATAACAAAAACATAGTAGAAAACAATGGATAATAATAAAACAAAAAGGATATAATTTGATAAAATTGCATAGAAAAATCAAATATGAATCAGCGCTAGAGCTGCATGAAGCATAATGAAAAAAAAATATTGTAAAACAAAACAAAACAAAAAAATGATTAAATAATTTTTTTTTTAATAAAACATTTATGTTAAGTTAAAATAAAAATATAGCAAGTGTAATGAACTCCAAATAATAAAACTAAAATATGAATTATTAAAGTAAAAATTATACTAATAAATATATTATTAAAAAGTGAAAGTTTTACTTTAATAATTCATATTTTTTATTGTTTGGAGTTCATTACATTTGCTATATATTTATTTAACATAATTGTTATTTAATTGTTTTAATTTAATCATTTTTTTTGTTCTACTATATATATATATATATATATATATATATATATATATATATATATATATATATATATATATATATATATATATATATATATATATATATATATATATATATATATATATATATATATATATATATATATATATATATATATATATATATATATATATATAAGCCAAAAATGACAAGACATTCTACTATTAAATCTCTTATATTTGATTTTTCTGGTGGCAGATTCTGATTTTAGCACTTAACAGATATAAATAAACTGGTTATGAGATGTGGCACTATGTTTTGTTTATTGGCACATCAACAGATGGCGCATCAGAATCAAGACATTTTTCAAAGAGAGTCATGCCATCCCGAAGTGCAGCAATTCCCTCCACTGTAACCAATGGCAACCGCGTCAACTGGACACACTCCATTAAAGCCAAGCCACTCGCTTACACAAATCATAAGCCCCAGTGTCTATTGGTCCCCCTTCTTTATATATAACTCATCGCGTCCATTAGGAAGATCGAAGCAGCACTCTCGCATCTCAACTCCATCGGCAGTGTTGCCAAGGGAGAAGAGGTTATTAATGATTGAGGGGAAAGGGACGTTAAATAAGTATTTTCCCCTAAGCTGAGTTTTTTTCCCCTGAGCGATTATTAAGAGGCCAATCTTATCATAATTGTCAATAGGTATTTGAATAACGATAAAGAAAAACTATAACGGAATTTTATGATGTATTTTGATGTTATAATTCGGATATGTGCTTTGTGGTGGCTTGAAAATTGATAGAACCTTTTTTTTTGTAATGCAATTTCTTCAGTTAAAGATAATTAAATATTTGTCTAGCATGTTTTATTAATTGCATACAATGCTTTGGTTTTACCTATAATTATTTTAGAATTCTCATTTTGATTAGCTGTTAACTTATTTAAATTACTGAAATTCGCATATTATAAAATATAATTATTAACCCTTTGCACTCTTTTGGCGCCGCTCAGGCGACAACATAACTACTCGTTCTTTTGGTTCCCTGTTATTTAAAATAAAAGAGAACAGCATGATCTTGTGTTTAAAAAACATCGATATTGTTTTCAACCCAGTCGTTCTTTTGCAGATCAAAAACTGATTAGGTTTCTTTTTTCTCATAACAAATTCTAGGGTAAAGAACATAAGGATGGATAACTGTTCTGTAGAAAGAACGGAAAACGCAAAGAGTTCTTGGAGTGCAAAGGGTTAAAATTTGTAGTTATGCAACATAAAAATTATACATCGCGATTGATATATTTTAGATGTGAACTATTTGTTAAATATTTCTGTTTAAAAATATTTTTAAGTAACACTAAGTGTTTGCAAAGAAAATTGGAAACTAATAATATGTCAAGAAACGTTTAAAATCCATATATTTAATTTTGCTTTGATTCTTGTATACAGTCATTTGATGTCAATAAATTAAAATTTTAAATTAAAAATGGTAGAAGTAAAATACTTTTACTTCAGAATTTTTCGCCTATTGCAGTCTCTTGTACTCAATTTTTCAGCCGAATTAATTAAGAATTATGCAATTTATACTAGAGTACGCTTTTAAATAAATTCGATAATACTACTAATAAAATAAGGCGTATACTTATTATAAGGAGGTAAATGTTAAAAATTAAAAACAAAACAAAAAACATTCACATTTATACAATAAGTTTAAAAAAAATATTATATAATGCGAATCGAGGAGTCCTTTGCATGTGTCACCAGAGTCCAGTTCAAGCAGAAGGTAAATTTGTGTTTCTGTTCCGTTTAGCCCGAATCGAGTTCGTTAACGAACGTTTTTATAAATATATATAAAAACAAAGGAAATCTTGGAATGTTTTTTTTGCAAAAAAAAAATTTTTTTTTAATGTAATATTTCTAAAATTGTTCAAATATTTAACAAACTAAATGGAATATCACAAATCCTAGTCTTACATTTTAAGGAGGAATACCACTTAGATATAAAGTCTTGGTACAGATGTAGTAAAGGACATTTGGCGCGCGAGTTGATTTTGGCGTGTTTTATAGGGTCAATAAATTTATAGTATGGTAACCCCACCTGTGGTATTTTCCGATTCTTGTGTCGACTTTCAATCTGGAAACCCTATGACGTCATCGTGCTGCGTAATCGTTTTTGTGCGTTACCGAAACTATTTTTAACCAACTGCCCACCGCGCCCACCAAAACTCCAAAAAAAAACCCTCTAAAATAAAACCGCCAGAAACTTTAAATTAAAACCTCCAACGCGCGCCAAGTCGAGAGGTTATAGATTCGACCTTTATGTATTTTTTTAACGGTAATTTCGAATGACAGCGGAAGAACACAACAAAATAGTTAACAACAGTTGCATAAAACTTCATACTAAATACTACAATTTAGCGGCGCAAATCGAAAAAAACCGTTTTGGCGACTTTTTCCGTCGCCAACAAAATATCGCGCCACATCTTTTCCAAAGTCTTTTATACGCAGAGGAAGTAGGTATTTTGGCGATGCACAGACATACTTTTTATTATATATAATTGTTAATTTTGTAATTATTAAATAATTAATATTGCTAAATAGAAGCCATAAATCAGATTGTTTTAATCCAAACACTTTTCATAACTCATAATTAATAATAATAAATATTTATTATTATAAACACTATTTAACAAGAATAATAGTGTTCTTTCTTTTATCATTCCAAATAGTTAGTATAATGAGACTAGTTTAGTCCAGAAGCTTCTGGTGGTTTAATATAAACGGTAAATTTCCCTCCTGGAATTCCGCCCTCTTTGCGATGTAAATATCTCCGGCCCTCTTTAAATTTCCATTTTCCCTTGACTAGTTTCCAAGGAAGCGAGTTGATTGAAAACTACCGAAACTTTTGGTAGTTGTAGTACAATTTTATTAGTTTAAAACAAGTATCAACTGATATTGCTGTAGTTATTTTTTTAGGACAATTTCTTTGTTACATAATACATGTTTTAATGATAATGCAAAACCTTATGTATTTTCTACATAAAAGTATTTTTAAAAATCAACAAACAAGCTATTTGAATAACCCGGAGCTATTTAGTTTAGCGGAATATTGTAAGTGTATTACAAAAAAATATATATAAAAATAGAACTTTAAGTCTATTTTTAAAAATGCCTTAGGCTTTTACCTTTGTGAAGGATTCGAAAAAATAGATTGAGATATATTTTTGGATAATTTTTGTTAATATATTATATTTTAATATATTTTGAGATACATCCTGTACAGAATTTAAAAATAACATATTCCAAAAATCAAATGAATAATGTTAAACATTTTACATATGAATACTACACTTTTTACTCATTGTTAGTAATTTAATTATTATTTGGTTATATATTTATGAAAAGTTTTGATTATCTCAGAATCATTAACTCTTAGTTATTTCCTTTTAAAAAAAATATTACTTATTCCTTTAATAATTAAAATTAAATTAGGTTCATTTCAGTGAATATTAATACTGATAGGTTGCTAGATATTTGGTTTGTTAGACACTTGTGGATTATAAGATCGAAACGATTCGTTCATTGCCAAAACAACCAAAATCGTAACATGACATAACACTCACTAGTCTTTCTTGACGCAATTTATAATTTATCTCTTTCGGACCGTAAATAAGGTTCTATTTACTTGATAAACCCATAAAATTAAAAAAATGAATCATGTTTTATAATATTGTATTCAACTAAAATTTTTATTTATAATTTTAATGGGGAGATACAGAGTAAGCAATTGAAGGTGTGTTATAAAAAACAAAATGGTAAACACAACATTTTTAATACATTTAGGACTACAGTATGGTCTAGTTGGTTAAAATATGTTTTTCTAATGAAACTGATGTTGTTGTAAAACTGTAGTGTAGAATACGTTTTACTAAACATTGCACGCTACTAACCATTGTTCGCAATTGTAGAAAGTTTTAATAAATAAAAATTATTTATTAAAACTTTAATATAAGAAATTGATTTTTAATTTGGCTTTTATTTAAAAAAATATCATCGGGTTAATTTACAAACCTTGCAACTGCAAACGGAAGCGAAATCTGCTTGGTGACGATAAACTTTTGTAACAATTTAATTATTATACAATTAACAATTTGACGATTCACATTTAAATGTTTGTTTAGAAACATGAAGTGATTTTTATACCTGAGCTCAGGTTATAGGATACGGATTGGCTTGAAGAGTCACGTGATTTCCAAGCTTGAATTTCGTCGCCAAGCAGCTTTCATTACGGCTGCTGAATACGTTTGTGAGTTCAGCCAAAGTTAAGAATTATATACCAGGAAAGAAAAGCAAATATATTAAACTACTCCTGAATAAATTCATAATTTGTATTGTAAAAGTGTATTTGTACATTACAAAATACACTTTTTCCTAAAACATTACATAAAATTTCTATTAAACCTGATTTGTACAAATTTATGAAATTTGAATTTCCTAATGAGACTTTTTAATAATCTTTGAAATACAAAACACATTTTAACCCACGCTGTTTTCTTTTCCATAAATAGAATAATTTTCCTCTCAATAATCTGTGCTTTTTAACGAATAGCATATTTTTCAAAATGAATTTGTTACAGAAGGCGTAGAAAAAAATATTACTCAATATTAAATTTTATTTTATGAAAACATTTAGTGACGCATAAAAGTAATTTCATTCATATTCTAAAAGTAATTTAAAAAAAAAAATAAGTTTAAGGCTGATTATCGTTTGGTTTACAGTAACACATCATACGCTATTGAAAACGTAACGACTCATTTGAAGAACAAATTTCGTTCATAATATTTAAAGAAATAAGTAAGTTATTTTCATAATGGATACTTAATTTGGTTTACTTAGTAAAAGGCTGAATATTTTATAATATAATACAAAAACACTAATATACTTTTATTGAACTTTTAAAACTATCTATATAAAAAAAATACAAGTCATTAAAAGTAATTAGCATTTCTTACTTTATATATTTTACTTTCACATTTATCAATAAAATAGTTATAAATATTTTAATTTTCTTGTTAATCATTAACAAATACAACATAGAAATGTGAGCTGTTTTAAGGTTGATATAAATGAATAAAACATTATTTAAAAATCTTCGATGTCAATTTAACTAGAGGTGTCGTTAAATTATACAACTTAATTTACTTTTACATGCAAAACTAAGCATCTACATTTACTTTTAGCGAAATGTGTGATCCAGCGTTGCTTGGGACCCGTTAAATATAATAAGTTAGATAGTTTATAGTAGAAATTTTGCAGTTTTGCATAGATACAATTTATTAAAACCACACAAGTTAAAAAAAAATTGTCTTTAACCACCGTGCCACAAATCCTTAAAGTAAAAATTCTTCAATTAACAAACTGTTTAATTTATTGTTCATTTCTATGAATTACATACAAAGTAAAACATGTATTAGTCCAAGTTTTTGTGAATTTCAATAAAAGGTAAACAAAACTTTTGATAATAAATTTATCTGATTTTTACATACAGAAGTTGTGAAGAATAAAATATAATTTCAAGAAAGTTATAACAGAGTTTATTCAATCGACTATGTATATATGTTGACATAGTTGTCGAGTTATAAAGTTTCTATATAATATCAGTTATAAAAATGTCTGCTTTTAGGTTAGGTATATTCAATTAAAGTTATTGTTTTTGAATAATTAAAGTTATTGTTTTTGAATAATTAAATTATTAGAGAATATATTTTTGGAATAAGTTTGGGTACGTTATAAGAATTCCATATAATCTCCCTTTATAAAAATACTCTTATAACAAAGAAAAACGGCGCATGTACACTAAAAGTAATGTTAAGAAAGTTATAACAGAGTGTATGTATTTAACTAGTACTTTATTAACTGCTTTATTATAGCAGAGAAAACTGTATATATATATATATATATATATATATATATATATATATATATATATATATATATATATATATATATATATATATATATATATATATATATATATATATATATATATATATATATATATATATATATATATATATATATGAAATAAATGTCACATAAGTTATAGAGTATATGTATTTAACTGGTAATTTACTAGCTGCTATGTTATAACAAAGAAATAAATCTGCACACATACACAAAAGTAGTGTTAAAAAGTTATGACAAAGTATATAATAGTACTGTACTAGCTGGTATGTTCTAATAAAGAAATACGGCACACGTACATGAAAGTAATGTTAAGAAAGTTATAATAGAGTATATGTATTTAACTAGTACTGTACTAGCTGCTATATTATAACAGAAAAAACTGGATACGTACACAATAAAACTGTCAAGAAAGTTACAGAGTATATGTAATATGTATGTAGTAATATGTATTTAACTGGTAATTTACTAGCTGCTGTGTTATAACAAAGAAATCAATCTGCACACGTACACGAAATTAATGTCAATAAAGTTATAGAATATTATATAAATTGTATTTAACTAGTACTGTACTAGCTGCTATATTATAACAGAAAAAACTGGATACGTACATACATATTTCGTACAACTGCATACGACAAAAATGTCAAGAAAGTTATAGAGTATATGTATTTAACTGGTAATTTACTAGCTGCTATGTTATAACAAAGAAATCAATCTGCACGCGTACACGACCGTAATGTTAAGAATGTTATAACAGAGTATATGTATTTAAATAGTACTGTACTAGTTTATATTTTACCAAAGATAACAATTTACTCTTTCGGCTATGTATACTTTACTCTACACAGATATAATAAGAATATCAACACATTAAAAATATGTCTTGATATTTTAAGCTAAATGTAGAATTTCTTTTTTTGAGCACTCTTAGACACATCTTAGAATGGCATAGATTAATAGGATTCCATGGATTCATTGAAGTGTTCTCTTCGAGTTTGGAAAAGAATATGGTAAAGAATAGGACATATGCAGATAAAATACTTGAATTTTGAGGGTCTATCATCAAAAACTATTGATATAATAAAATGTAATATTTTAATTTTGCCCGCAATGTTTTTTAATTATTTAATGATATACTTAATCAATAACGTAATAAAAATATTTATTATGGTTATATTAAAGTTCTTTGGTCATAAAAACTTTTTTCTGAAAATCTTCCATAAGCTAGAGATTTAAAAAGTAAAACACTAATCTGATAAATAAAAATTTATAACTCGCGAAAGAGTCAAGACATCCTAAAACCAACTTTCTTTTAAAGTAAACTTATTAATCTGCTGGGAAATAGTGAGCTTTGATACCATTCCTTAATTTTATAAACTTTTTTCCAACCATACACACCACATAATCTCCTTTTACAACTTGTTTTTGTACCAGTTACCGAATCGGTATCTAACCATACATTTCTTGTTACGAAAAAAAATTGAGTTACGTAATAAAAAGCGGCAACTCGAAACAACTTCCCCTCTAGCTGGATCAAAACAGAAAAACTTCCCCAAACTCCGAGTTAGGTTCTGTTTGTTCAATTATAAATCACGCTAGAAGTTATAAACCTATAACTGATATAACTTTAAAGCTCTTTGATTTCTCCTTTCTGGAAACGTATCCAGAAACCCACTTTAAAAAAGCGTGAATATTCGAACTAGCTATCCACAAACTTTCCCCCCTCCAGGTATATAACCAAGCATTAAGCAGAGAGCATCTTAAAAATACTTTCTTTCTATTCCCAAATGACCCGAGAATATATTCAAGATTCCTAAATTCGATTATGATGATATGTGATTTTCGATGATGGAGAATTTTTCTATTGGGTTATCAGTTTTTGAGTGAATTTTCCATCCGGTTTTCTTTGGTCGTTGGGGGGCGAAGAGAGCTATGGAAACCTTCAGTTGATCGAATTACCTTTCGGAAGGTTCTTTTGTTGTGAGTGATCTTTGGTGAGCAGGTGGTTGGAATAAATATATTTAGTTTTATAACAAAACCTATTGAAAGTTGTGTACACAATATCTTTGTTTCGGGGGTAGTGAAGAATGCGGATATTTATATTCCGATGGCATTCTGCACTTGGTATTGAAATTTCTTTAAATACATTTTTATTTTTTTATTTGAGAATAGAAGTTTGAAAGTAATAAATTATTTCGGGGCCATAATTTGTGAGATAGGTTATTGGTAAAGAATTTTAGTAATATAAATTTAGTAGAAAGTAATATAAATTTAGTAGAAAGCAAATATTTTTAATACAAAGATTGAATATTTTATAATATAATACAAACACACTAATATACTTTTATTGAACTTTTAAAACTATCTATGTTTGGTAAATTTAGTAGAAAGTAATATAAATTTAGTAGAAAGTAGTATAAATTTAGTAGAAAGTAATATAAATTTAGTAGAAAGCAAATATTTATAATACAAAGATTGAATATTTTATAATATAATACAAACACACTAATATACTTTTATTGAACTTTTAAAACTATCTATGTTTGGTAAATTTAGTAGAAAGTAATATAAATTTAGTAGAAAGTAGTATAAATTTAGTAGAAAGTAATATAAATTTAGTAGAAAGTAATATAAATTTAGTAGAAAGCAAATATTTATAATACAAAGATTGAATATTTTATAATATAATGCAAACACTCTACTATACTTTTATTGAACTTTTAAAACTATCTATGTTTGGTAAATTTAGTAGAAAGTAATATAAATTTAGTTGAAAGTAATATAAATTTCGTGGAAAGTAATATAAATTTAGTAGAAAGTAATATAAATTTCGTAGAAAGTAATATAAATTTAGTAGAAAGTTATATAAATTTAGTAGAAAGTAATATAAATTTAGTAGAAAGAGTATTAATAAAGTTTGTTGGTAATTTAAAAATAAATTGAATTTTTATTTATGGTAGATTAAATTAATAATTAACTCCTGAAATATTTTACGATCAGAAATTTGGAGAATAATTGCTGCAGAAAATAGCTGCTTATTTGGATTAAGGAAATATTTAAAATCAAACTTCATTCAAAACATGCTTTATAAAACCTTTATAAGATAAGTGCTTATGTATCGCCTCAGAAATGTGGACCCTGACTAAAAGTGATGAAACTGTGTTCGGAAATTTTGAAAGGAAAGTCGTCTTTGATGCTATAAATATAGATCGTATATGAATTAGAAGAGTCATAACATTAAGAATAAGATACCGAGAGTAATTCCCAACAAAAATTATGTTTCTAGATAAATTACAACTTGCGTAATCATGTTTGAAAAAACACGCTAATTAGCCATTAAAATGCTAATTAGCTTATAAAATGCTAATTAGCTTATAAAATGCTAATTAGCTTATAAAATGTTAAATAGCTTATAAAATGCTAATTTGCTAATTGTCATTTTACTTTATTCGTTTCTTTTATAATGAATCATAATTATTTTTAAGATGTTTTCATAGATGGTTTGGTTTGGTTTGGTTTTGTTAATTAACGTCGCACTAGAGCTGCACAGTGGGCTATTGGCGACGATTCGGGGTCAATCTCGAAGGAAAGACCCGGGAACACATACACATTTATACATGCACCTCGTTATTTTAGAACCATGGTCAGATGACGATTTTCATAGATGAAAACACTAGATTTATAAATTTATAATTAAAAAAAAATGTTCAAATGTGTACTTACACCGTAAGTTACTTTTTACAGGAATGGAGATTTAACTCCATAAAAGTAAGTTAAATAACATTTAAAACAACGACATATCCAATACAACATTTAACATCCCCAACTCAGTCTCCAAATAAATATTCTTTATCACCGAGAACTCTATTTGAGTTGTTTCAATTTTCTAATATACACAACTTTAAATTCACACCAAGTCAATCCTTATCCAGAATATCTCCTTCCGTTACATTTATTAAACTTCTCTTCAGATACGCCCACAATCGAGACCAAAATGATTAAGCACGGTGTCTACTTCCGAGGGAACAAGTTGTCATCAGCAAGCCAGGCCATTACTTTCAAACCGGAGGAACAACTGTACTTGTCCAAGATTTACTCTTCGGCTGGAAGTGGACCTGCAACGGACAACCAAACGGCTTCCTCAAGCGTCGGTCACATTCTTCAAATTTATAACCGTTTTCTGGCCTCAGTGTTATGACTTACGAGGGCTTTCTGTAATTGGGGGTAGCGCAGTTCTCGCCACATCTCAACTCGGGTTCGCTCCATCATCGTTTGGTAGAGGGAAGCATTCATCAAGGCCAAAGTGAAGGGAAGTGAAGAATTCCGGGTGTGAGAGATCCGGTAATAGAAAAGGTGGAAGAATGTTGGGGGGGGGGGGGATGGCGTAAATTGCGGGATTAATTCCTTTTGTGAAGTTATGAAGGTTTTGTAATGGAGCAGTTGGTTTTATTAGGGGGGGGGGGATGACGTCATGGAATGACGTATCTGTATGTTCCAGAAAACGAGCAAATGAAGAGTTTAAGGCTCTAATGATTTGATTGTGAGCTTTTTGAGGTTACTTTATGGTAAGAAAAGAAACCACCGACATATATCCGATCTGCAATTTCTAATATTTTAGTGTTAGTTAAACATGAATGAAATTGGAGAGTAGATTGAAATTGAATCTGTTTAAAAGCTTCATGGTTGAGTTAACGCTGCACTAAAGCTACACAATGTGCTTGTTTTGAAGGTTCAAGATCTATTTCGTAGGAAAGATGCGGATACATTGCTTCGTAATTTTGAATCATAGTCAGATGACAAGTAAAAAACTTTAGCTGGTGCCTTTCTCCCCATACTCTGACACTTCTACCAACGTGAAGACGCTTTGGCAATCGTCTAGAAATAAACATGTTGGTAGTATTTTAAAGGGTATTCCAATCATTGGATAATATTAGTTTAACTATATATGTTTTCTTACAATTTTGAACCAACTAGACGTCTTACACATGATATAATGTTTCATAATCTCCCCTGTTATTTTTTGTTAAATAATATTACAAAGTAAATATTTTTCAAAAATAAAATTAATATTTAAAAAAAAAATCAGATATATTTTTTAAAAATTATTATTTTTAAATTTAAAAAAAAAAATGTTTAAAAAAATTAATATATTTTTTAAAACAATATTATTAAAAAAAATATTATTAAAAAAAACTTACTATAATTTATGCAGGATAGTTGGTTACAAATTTCCGGGTGACGATCTTTTTTTGATTGTTTAACAAAACATAACAAACCATTCTTTTTGCTACACTTTAACTACCTTGTGTGTTACTATTAAAGTTAAGTGACCTGTTTCAAATTGACATAGTTGGATAAAATTAAATTTCATTATGTCAATACACCTAATGGGTATACATCCAAACATTGAGAATCGATCAATAATTTTTGGCCACTCTGTACTTGAAATCTATCTTTTTAAAAATACATTTTTTTTATACAAAACAAAAACAAACATGTATATGAGAAATAATTTACAGTATCATAGAATGAAAAAAAAATTATAATTCGTCTGTAAATATTGATCGCTATGCTAAATTCCCCATTATGTCATTTGATGTTTTTTAAAAATAATCTCAACACTTTCTTGCTGCTTAAAAACTGGATAATAGTTTTTAAGTTAAAATAAAGAAATCATTTTCGAAAGATAAAAAAAGTGAAAGTATAACATTTTAAAAACGTAAGCCAAAATCTATTAGTAAATGCAAACCTGAAAAACTACCCATCTATTTAAAAATAAATCCCATTGTAAATAATTACACATTGTTTAAATTCTTCAAGAAAATGGGTCCCCACACAATAATCTCTCCAAATGCCGTCCTCTAACAAAGAATTCCACCAATAAACTTTAAATCATCGACCCTCCCAAAACCAATCGAACCTCCATTCTCTCCAGAGACCATAACCCAAAAAATCTCTTTCACTTCCCAATTGTGAAAACCATAACGAATTCGAAACTTCCTGAAATCCACTATCTCCCAAAAGTCGAGGTATTTTATGCAAAAAAAGCGGAATGGAAATTCCACTGGGTTTCCGGTATCCAAGCTGAGTCGGCACAAAGCAGAAGGAAGTCCGAGGTCTGTTTCCCGTACAGGAGTGGGAAAACTTGAACGCCTTCGCACTGATCAAAGCAACTAAATACCAAAGGGCTCTTTTAGTTGCGTGGAAAGTGGGGTTTTGTTTCAATTCAGCCATTGCGAAGAGAGGTGCTGACTTTGGTTTCTTGAGGATTAAGTTCATTGAGGGAGGTGAAAGTAAATTCAAGGGATGGAAGTAACTTCAGATTTGAAGGTTTTAGATTTTTAAGTAGTTCTCGAATCGATAGGGTAAATATGAACTCGTGGAATTTCTGTTTGGAGGTATTTTTAGATATTTGAATTGGAGTTTGGTTTGGGAGTTGCAAATATTTTAATATTCGTTTAAAATAAATTAACCTAATAGTTTTTATGCATAAAAAAGTCAATATATCTTCGGCTGGAAATATTTTTTTTCTCGCTGCTTGTTATTTATTTCTAAGAGCAAAGGATATTACAGACGTAATTTAGAATGTTCTTTAAAGAAAAAACATGTTTTATGAAATTATACTCAGAACACCTTCTTTGAGCTAATGAAGATTTTTCTATAAAATGTAATTAAGGAGATTTTTTATAAACAATTTCCTATTTGAGGGGTTTGCTGTAAAAAGGAGGTAGCTCCAATTATTCAAGTTTGCAGAAAACCGTAAAAAACGGTTGAATATTCCAAGTAGTGTGAAGATATTTTTTTGATCAATGTTCTTAATTGTTCCACATATTATGACAGAATTTTCACTTAAAAATATTTCTTCCAGATGACGTGTTGGATTGTTGGAGCTACCTCTTTCTTGGAACAAATTAGATGCTCTGTCTACCTCTATGAAAAATATTTCACAAAAAAAAAAATAATTTTCTATAATATTATTTTATTTAAAGATAACCTCAATTGAAATATAGCGTATAACTTAGCTTTAAAAACAGAAAATTACATTTTTAATCATCACACTCTCCCTCTGTAACGTCCGGATCATCTGCTGCGTTGTCATCTATTGAATAACGCGAGAACTAACGATTGGAGGTACATCTTTCTGGCACCAAACGAACAGGATATTTTTTACCCACAAAATAGTACATGTAACTCCAAATTCCCTAGGTGTACATCCTTTTTGCAGAAAACCCTTCAGTTATTGAAAACCAATACCAAATTCAGTACCGTAAAAATTGCGGTTACTTGATAGTTATATAATTGTGTGACAGAGTATGTTTAATTTTTATATGGGGTTTGGGTAAAGTCCTAACCTCTACTCTACAATTTGCAATATTTTACAAGGGGGTCTAGACTGACTGGCGGCGGTTTCATTCATTTTGGCATGTTTAGGAGAGTTACGTAAGTTGTCTATTTACAGCCCTGGCAGGACTTGTCAGGAGCCGTCAACCTAGGTTCAACCTAGATTCCATCATAATATGGTGTAATTTACTTCATGCCAATGTTTTGCACCAATATATGGTACATTGTTGAACTGAAATTTTTAACAGTGTAGTGATTGAACCAACGGGTACGAGTGATTTTAAATTTTTTTTCTTTCCATCCAAGTACCCCCTTAGGACCATGTAACCCCAGTTTGAGGTAATTCAAAGAAACAAATTTAAAATCACTAAAAACTAGTATATTTCGTTAAAAACAATGACGAACAATTGTTCATGTAAAATGTTAAATAACATGAATATTAGGAAATTTTCGGAGTCTAGCTTAATTAATATTGTAACTCCGACAGTTAGACCATCCTAAATTAGGATTGAAATTAATTTCGAAAAACGTAAAAAATAATTTAATATTCATTTATGAACATGTATAAAAATTTATTCAAAGTACATGCTTCATCAAATTGGTATTTGTTGAGAAATTAAAGAAAATACACGAAGATCGTGTTTCTTCTGCTTCGCTTGTATTTCCTATATTGATTTGTCTCAGATGCTACCCAATCTTCGATGTAAAATAAGCATAAAAAATATATTTTATTAATTATTTCTCACGTTATTAATGAAAAAATGTGCGATGTTTGTGAACTAGGTTCATACATGTATGGAAATTTGGATGAAATATTTTTTGATTAAAAATTAATTTTCTATATAAAAATGCAAGTTTAATAAGAGCATCCACTGATAAAAGTACATGATCATATTAGAAGAAACTTTCGTAATTTTTGGCAAAAGAGACGCTTGCTAAATATTTCGTTAAACTAAAGAAATTAATTTCATAGTTTTTTTTTTAAATGAAATTTATTCAAATGAGGACAATCTCAAATAAATATCGACCCGCCGACTCGAACCGCGGACCTCTTGGCCCAGTGTCCAACGTTCAACCATGCCAGAATTGTTAGATTGCATTGCGGAAATAGACGTATAAGTACCAAAACTGAACTGATGCTCACAAAAAGGGTCGACAATCAATCTCGGTAACTGACTTGTTAAAAATTTGAGGCTTCTTGTTTCGTCGGTCATGTGATTTAATGACGAAACCATTGTTATATATGACGAGTGTAGCTTTGACGATTGCAGAGTGCTATTTCCTTCGAGCATGGATCCTTCATAGTAGAGAAACATAATGTTATAATCTCGCTAACATCAAAGTGAGGCCAACATGTATGACCTCAGACACGTGGTTAATTACGTTATTCCATTCATAAATTTTCATTGTTACACATTTCCCAATTCATTAGTCAATCGCGAGTATTTTTTAATTCATAATTTTGAAAAGAAATCACGTGTCTGAGGCCATTCGGTCTGAGATGTTGGTTTCACGATAATGACGTCATATTCGCTCTACTACAATCCATTCATGCTCGAAGGCTATTTCTGAAAGTGCAGTATTTAAATTAGAAATACTATGTTCACACTCATCTATCTGTAAAAACATATATTAAATCGATATATTTTATTTATAATACATAAAGCATTTCTGCGTATCTCACTAAGCCTTTTTGAGTTCGCTCCTTATACATTTTTTCCCTTTAAAAAAAGAGCATACCTACTTCTTTTATATCCTCTAATGCAGTATAAAAAGTGTCGGAAAAGGATTCATTCTTTCACAAACTCTGGAATCGGATTTGAATAAAGAAATAATATTTAAATGAATAGGAATACATTTGGACAGTACTTTAGAAGTTTCTCAAAGTTGCTGAGAAAAGTGAAATGAATAAATGAAATTTTATAAAAGCTCCTGAAAGTTGAAGTAGTAATTAAACGCGACTTTTGCTGATTTATGCATAAAAGAATTATATATCCGTTAACAATTTTATTGATGAGGAGAGTATTTGATATTCTAGAGATGTGCAAATAGAAATGGATTTCTCAAAGGGTCGTCGAGAGGGCAGATATTGCTAAATTAATATTAATACAATTAAGAAATCGGAATTAAAAATTGAATTTTATTAAAAGACTAAAAATGGCATTTTGTATGTTTACTTTATTACGAAAGTTATTACATTCGACGTTATTTATTTAGAGTATTCAATTAGAAAATTTAGGAAATATAATAAATATGAATTGCATCATGGAGTTGGCGATATCGATTTGCGTTTAATTAAAAAAAAAATTAAAAATGATTTTGCTAATGAGAATTTTATTAAAACACAGTAAAAAAGGTACTTAAAAATGAGTACCTGTACGTACTCGTTTTTCTTTGAGTAGAATTGCATAGTAAATGAGCGATGACGTACGCAAATTTAAGTAATCGTACTATCTCAAAAATGAGCAGTGTGATTTAATATTTTTAATTTCAACTTCTGCTCAAGCCATCTTAGCAAAACGACCTGACAAACTTAAAATATTTGATTAGAAGATGGTTTTTCCCATTATTTGATATCGATTGCTTAAATGGAAAATGAGTTTTTACAACTTAATTATCATTCTTTTGGACCACCTTTTTATCATTTCTTCTGATTATAACTTCTTCACGTCGCCCTAATAGCTTAACTTATAAGGATTTGGACAGCGGTGCTGCAGATCAGGTTTCGATTCCCGGTAAGTCTTGGTTGTAATTGTCGGAATTTATTGAAAGTGATTTATGAAGGCAGCCTACGTATGCTGGCATATGCTTGTTATATTAATTTTTATCCATTTTACTCATTTTTAAGTACATATCTTTTCTCAAAAGTGAAACTTATGTATTCGAAGGCATGATAAGCATCGAATGCATTCAAATTGCACGAGTACATTTTACTTATTTTTGAATACCTATTTTTAACTGTGTAGATATGGTGATCATTATTTAAAAAAAATCTTTATATTATTTACATAATTTAATAATTTCCTAATATTAATTTTAGTTTATTAAAATGCTATCGTAACATAAATTCGACGTAATACGCAATAAGATATTATAGTTTCATTAAGTAATGCATGGTTAGGTTAAATATTGGTTTTATTGCATTTTCGGTGTAACTGTGTTATTCAGTAACTAGAAAATAATCGAAAGTTACTTTGCAGTTAGTTATTAGTTGAAAAATCTTTTGTGTGATATAACTCAATTGAACCGTCTATTTTCAAAACCAGTTAGATTCACATCGCAAAATCGTTTTGTTAAACTATTTTTAACACATGTTCTTCAATGCACTAAATCGTCTTGCAAAGGAAATTTGTCCAAAACGTCAGAATCCATTTTAAAAATGCATTCAAATTCATGCATTTAGATCCAAATGTACGTTTCGTTTAGTTTTTTTGGCCTTTCTTCATGAAAATTTGGTTTTAAAACTAGACGGTTCAATTAAATATAAAATGTTACAATAAATAATTTTATAATTTAATATATATTTAATCATGCCTCCGTAAAACATTTTGAAATCTGGTTAATTTTTGTCAATTAAATATCAGAATAACTCTTAATAAAATATTTTCAACAACTGTAATTATAATGAAACTTCACAGTTTTCAGCCCATAAAACCTTCTCTTTTTCATTTCTTTATTATTCAAACTTATTATTAGTACAAGTCATTGGACTACAAGACATTAGAAATACATATGGAAAAACAATGATTTTAGTAATACTTTGCGATAATTTTAAGTCGTTTATTGAATCCCCCATTACTTAAATAATCATATTCGCCTTTTAATATTAATTTCTTTTCCTTTGATCACATTTAACTGTTGTAGGATAATTATATCACATCTTTACATTTAAAATAAAAACAAACCATATATTTGTTCCTCGATGTGAAAATGAAAGCTTTCAAGATTTTGAATCCATGTTTTAATGACATAATTGGTTTTGTTTTTTTGGAACGTTACCTGCAAGTACTTAATTGGTTTTTATCTTGCATTAACGAAATTATAATTTTTCGAAAGCTTTTAAGGTATTATTGGATATTTAATTTTATGTAGAATTGTAGTTTTTAAGTTTGTGGTTTATATAATTAATTGAATAATATAAAAAAAATAACATGAATTTCGCACATTTCATTATTTATAGGATATTTAGAAATAATCAAAAGTTATTATATCCGTATACTTATTTTCAATGCATTTGAATAATAACTGCATTTTTCTTTTTATCAATTCAGTCTATTTTTTTTTTTTTGGTTTAAAGATTATGAAGTATTATGTCATAACATGCTATATTTCCTAATTACAAAGTTTTAATTTTGAAAAAAATTATTAGGTATTTATAAATGAGATATTTATAGAAGAAAAAAAACTAACCAGCCAAAACTAATTAGGAAAAACAATCATCTACATAAAACTGTTTGAGTGCATCAATTTTTTTTAATTAAATTTTTCATCGTTGAATTTTTTAGAATTACAGTTTGAGAAATAACCTGCATTTTTAATCATAAACTAAATAATTACCAATTTACACGTATAGGTTTTAACACACTTCAAAATCGAAGGAGTTTCCGTGTTTTATGCTAGTTTGTTTGTTATTATCACGAGAAGACCTTTGACATTTATATGCTAACTTTTAATCCAAAATAACTGTTTGTTAATTCTCCAACGTGCACCTAGTTTAAAATATAAAACAGTAGAAATATATTTTTGTTCATAAATTATAGATTTAGTAATATGTAAAAACGTAGTAATATTAGTAATATATAGTTAATAAGAGTGACGACGAATCTTGTTTATAACATGGCTTTGAGATATATCACTTTACAAATACGAATTTAGTTTCAAAATTACCACAGTTTAAAAAAACCTATCTAAATATTTAAAATATGGTTTAAACGTTTTATGTGACTATATTTAAAATATTGGTAATAATACTAAATAAAATATTGAAACTGCTATTACTTTTAAATTTTCTTTTCAAATTTAAAAAATCTTAGAGTCTATGCGTTAAAAATATTAATAGATTTAAAAATGAACCCCATTTTCTCGATATTGATCTCATGTTCTATAAATAACAAAAAATGCATACTTAGATCAAAGATGTATATCCAGCAGATCCAAAAATAAACCTTTCAAATCGGAATCGAAAGCTACCACAGAGCCAACATCGAAAAAAAAAAAAAATCTCAGTATATAGAATACGACCAAGTTGTCTAGTTCTTTTTTCTCCGATATTATTGCTTTAGAACGTCGCAAATATTGATTCAAGGCTGTTACAGGAAAAATTGCGATTCCCTTTCAAAACTCGACTATTTTTTTACTTCACTTCATCCGTACGCACACACTGAGAAATCGTCTGCAATCTTCGCTTTATGTGCTTAACTGTGTTGGGAAAAGAGATGCTGCCCGGAATGCAACCGGTAAGGATGTAGGGAAAAATAAATACATACTTTTAGTAAAGTCAAGTTTTATGGCGTTTTAAAGTGCATCAAATGTTTTGAAAAATTGATGCCGGCCAGGAACAGATTCTGAGAGGCAGATTCTAGTCATGTTCGAGATTGTAGAAAGTGTTCTGTGGAAACGATTTGTTTGGATGGTTTTGAAGTATGACATACGTTCGGAATAAATGAAGCGGTTTATATGTAGTAAAAGGAATGCATGTCTGGTGGATTTCAATGGAAAGTGAAACACCTATTTTGTATCGGGTTTGAAGTTTGTATGTCAGTTTTTACTGAGGTTATATAAAACGACTTTGGATAAAAAGATAAAAAATTAAATATTTGATCTCTTCCTCATCAATTTTTCTTTTTTTTTTGTACAAAAGTGGGCAATTTGTAAAGGATAAAAATTATTATAAAATATTTATTTTTAAAGGTATTTTCCCTAAAAGCATTTTTTTATGCAGACTACTTTATTTCAAATAAATATGTTACTTATTTTTCCTGCACTAATAAAGCAGTCGGAAAAGAGGGAGATAGTCTGCATATGTTTACTCACATCTGAAAATCCAAAGAACTAATGATTTGATTTTGAAGATACTTGGTAAAGCAATATTTTATAAACAGAAAAAGGTTTTAACGTCAAGTTGTTTTCTACATATTAATTAGAAGACGAGATGCTTTTTTAAAATTGTTTTACACGTGTATTTTCCTAATTGATATAAACGTCAAGTTTTGTTGAAAATCTGAAAATAAGTTAAACTAAATGATAGCATGCCTATGCAATTAAGCACCAATAAATGATCCTATAGTGACATTAAATCCTGAATATTGATAACTCAGATTGAAATAATACTTCCAAAGAGGATTGTCCGCCATATTATTTTTATCAATATATTGAAAAGGAATTAAAATTTATATATACACGCACACATCTCTCTATCTCTCTCTCTATATATATATCTTTATCTATATCTATATCTATCTATACATATCTATCTATATTTATCTCTATCTATATCTATCTATACATATCTATCTATATTTATCTCTATCTATACATATCTATGTCTATCTCTATCTATACATATCTATATCTATCTATCTATATTTATCTCTATCTATACATATCTATGTCTATCTCTATCTATACATATCTATATCTATTTCTATCTATACATATCTATATCTATCTCTATCTATACATATCTATCTCTATATCTGTCTCTATATCTATCTATATCTGTCTCTCTCTCTCTCTATCTATATCTATCTATATCTGTCTCTCTATCTCTCTCTCTCTATATATATCTATATCTATCTCTATCTATACATATCTATATCTATCTATCTATATTTATCTCTATCTATACATATCTATGTCTATCTCTATCTATACATATCTATATCTATTTCTATCTATACATATCTATATCTATCTCTATCTATACATATCTATCTCTATATCTGTCTCTATATCTATCTATATCTGTCTCTCTCTCTCTCTATCTATATCTATCTATATCTGTCTCTCTATCTCTCTCTATATATATATATCTATATCTATCTATATCTATCTATATCTGTCTATCTCTCTATATCTCTCTATATCTATCTATCTATCTATCTCTCTCTATCTATATCTCTCTATCTCTCTATATCTCTCTATATCTCTATATCTATCTATATCTATCTCTCTCTATATATATATCTCTCTCTATATCTATCTATATCTATCTATATCTGTCTATCTCTCTCTATATCTCTCTATATATATCTATATCTGTCTATATCTGTCTATATCTCTCTATATCTCTCTCTATATATCTCTATCTATCTATCTCTCTATATCTCTCTATATCTCTCTATATCTCTCTATATCTCTCTATATCTCTCTATCTATCTATCTATCTATCTATCTATCTATCTATCTATCTATCTATCTATCTGTCTGTCTGTGTGTGTGGATGCATGAATCAATACGTAAAAAATTAACTTAATTTATTTTTATCAAATCGGATTGTAAAAAATAACAAAGGAATTCGGCTTCGTAAATATCTAATAACATTTTAACAAACATTGTCTCTATTTAATTTGAACAAACACATTAACACAGTTTTGTGCACTCATTTCTACAAACCTAAAACCGTCTTTTAAAACGCCAAATACCTACACCCCCCCCCCCCCACCAGCAGCAAGAAAGAACAGAACTCTCTCAAAAGACGACACAAAACGCAATAAAACACGAACCGGAAGAAAATTGATCGCGGCACAAATTCGCAATTAATTGCCGAGACAAGTATAACTCCGATTGTTCCACCTCTTTATGCAGGAAGAATCCAATAATTAGAAATACTTCAGCTGCACAGTAAAAGGTCAATAAATAGGGGGGGAGGGTAGTCTCCCGGAATGCCTAATTAACCTGGAAGCTGCAGTTTCACTTTTATTCGAACGGTTTAAGTTAGTGGGGCGTTTAAAATCTCGTTACCGGACGATTTAATTTGAAGCTCCCCCGGATCCCGGATAGTTTGTCCGTTACTTCTCTAGGGGAGCAAATGGGTTTCCCTTTGAGGAGGGGACTTGCCTTTTGGAAGAAGTAATGAACTCGGAGGGTCTGTTTAGTTTAACACTTCGATTGGCTCAGTCAAGAAGTTTGCGTGGGTGAAGGTGTGTTTGAAGAAACGAGTTGTAGGGATTTTGTCGATATATCTTTGGGGTGGTGTAGTTTTATATAGAGGAGGAAATGTGCCGTGTTTCAATTTAATGTTATATTTCAAAATTAGTAATATGAGAAAAAGTGGTTCATCAAATACCAAAATAGTGATATACTAAGTGATCTAAGGGTATTAGTAATTGAGGATTTTAAAAAGAGTCTTCAATGTACAGTACGAAGCAAAAAGGCTAATAGAATGTTGGGGTACATCAGGAAAACTGGTTCATCAAAATCTAAAGATATAATCTTGTTATTGCATAGAGGCTTAGTAAAACCTGATCTTGAGTATGCTGTACAGTTTCGGTCACCATATCTTAAAAAAGACATAGAAAGTTCAGCACAGGGCTACTAAAATGGCCCAAGATTGTTAGGCATAGTGGATATTGATTAAGAAATTTGAATATGTATACTGTAGAAGAGAATGGAGGTTTAATTCAACTGTTCTAATTTATTAAACGGGGGGGGGGGGGGGGGGGTTGCCGGGGTTGCGGATTTTAATATGAGTGATATAGTGAGAAGTCATGGGTTTAAATTAAACAAATCACATTTTAATCTGGTAGGGAGAAAGCACTATTTCAGTAATAGGGTAATAGACAAATGCAACAACTTGCCAGGGAAAATTGTTAACTTTACAGGAAAAATGAATTTTAAGAAGTTAGATATTTATTGGGGAATAATTAGCAGATACTAGCTGAACCGAGCTTGTTAGGCCTGTTGTTGGAATCAATATTTGTATTTGTTTAAATTTCATACAAATTATATGGATAAATTTATAGCAAAAATTTGAAACTTTTATTAACCCCTATTAATTACCCATTGGTTAATAATTTAAAGTTTGATGGTTAACGGTCAATTACACTTGGCGGTCTTACTAGATATCACTAGTTAATTCAGTAGACGGCCAATCATATATAGTCCGGGAGGCAGTTACATTTTTGGTTAGTCATTTTACACCGGTTGATTTGTGTAAAAATAGTTAGATAATGTATAGGTAATATCAAAAATCGAATTCAGCTGGCACGACCGCGGTGGGTGTAGGCGGGGGGGGGGGGGGGGGGGGGCGTTCGGAACATGTAAAAAAAGTTCAAAAATAAAAATATTTTACACCGGCTGAAAATTTATTTACGGGTTATTTGGACTATTTTATGATGTTTTTGGGTATTCAGCTGGTATGCTGAGGGTGGGTTGTACTTCAGCTTCTCGTTTGTTTATGTAAAACAACACGTTTTTTCAAAATATTTTACACCGTATGAAAATTTAATACGAGATAGTTAGTTAGGTATTAATCAAGAAAATAATATTCAGCTGACTCGGTAGTGGTGGAAAGACCTTCAGCTTTGGCTATGAAGTGGTTGCGCACTAAATTATATTCGAGCGCCGCGCAGTATCTTCAAACATCCAGCTGAAGGTTATTCCACCCCTACCGTGCCAGATGAATGGGATTTATTTAAACCTTACCTTTAATACTAATAACCTACTCGAGTTACTTGTCGTGTAAAATTGATTTGATTGGGAAATCATTAGCAGACATCGGAAAAACATAAAAATTTGACTAGGTTTTATTTTGTTTCATTTCGTTATACCTCAAAAGTGGAAAATACGGTCTATTATGACATATATGAATATTAATAACGTTAATAATTTAAAGAAAAATAAATATTCTCATTATTAGAAATGTAAAAATTATCGGCAATATCACGATCATCGTCTTCAAATGCCCTTGCTTCAGAATAGTCATCTATATGTATTTCTTGTGATTATGTGTACATCATGTTCTGCTTTAGGGCCTTTTGATAAAATCAAGAATAAGAATAAAAGAAATAAAATAATTGTGTAAATTGAAAATAAACGTCTGTTTTACATGCAGTATTCTCATCATTATAGTGATGATCTCTACCGATGGAGGTAGTTGGTCACCATCGAACCACTTGAAACTGTGTCGATTATCTACTATCTTCCAACCGTAATCAACTGGATCAAAAGCGATTGGCTCCTTTTCATGCTGATGTCTCTATAACTGAGCAATGTAAGTTTTTCGTAGAAACTGTTGATACAGTTCTGATTGGCATGGTGCCAGTATCGAGCTGTCAAAATTTTTATCTAATCTCAGGATGTAATTCTCATTATTGATATAATATTTTTTCACGAATAATTCACGAATATAATTACCTTTGATCGCTACTTCTGTCTGTCCCTCGACCAAGAACAACGAAAGCATTTTAAAATGAACTAAATATAGACATGGCTTTAACATCAGTGGGCCGGACCAACTTCGTCCATCAGGTTTTCACGCTGAATTGAAAAACGTTAATTTCAAAAAAGCCTTGGTGAAGTTCATATGCGATGATTGGCGAAACAATCACCTAGCTCCTTACATCAATGAAAAATCATTTATGTAAATTATGTGGATTATTTCAAATATGAGGTGATTAATGATGAAGTTGTTCTATCAAATCAAGAAAACCAATCGTGTACATCTTATGAAGAGGCCAACAAGAACATTATTTAACACGTGTACAATGTCGATTTTAATTACTTTATTCCTTTTCTGATACGGACAACCTGTTGGGAAACATGATCTTCATTCATCAAAATCCGAAAATATCTATGCATATTGGCAATGGAAATAACCAAAGGTTTCTTGACGTTAATAAATTATACAAAGACGGGTCCAGAATTGTATACAGCATTACCAGCCTTCCATGCTTTGACGGGTGTGTGATTTTAATCCCGCTTTTTTCAGGAAAGGGAAGCAAAAACTATTCAGTATTTTAAAGAATTCTAAAAACTACACTAAAGTATTTATAGTCCTCGGGGAGTTAGATGAAAAAAAATTATATCAATAATGAAAATGACATCGTAAGATTAAAAACTTTAACTGCTCGAATACTGGCACCGTGACAATCAGAGCTGTATCAACACTTTTTACGAACAACTTACATTGCTCAGTTATGGAGCCATTAACATAAAAAAATGTAATAATTTAAGATCCAGTTGGTTATGGTTGGGAGATAGTAGATAATTAATACAGTTTCAAATGGTTCGAAGATGACCAGCTACGTCCATCGATAGAGAGCATCACTAATGATGAGAATAATGCAGGTATAACTGACGTTTATTTCTAATTTACACAATTATTTTATTAATTTTATCTAAAAACATTCTTTATTTTATCAAATAGCCCTGAAGCAGATCATGATGCATACATATCACAAGAAATCGATCTTGATGAATATTCTGAAGAAAGTTCACTAAAAGACGATGATCCAGATGATTATATATTTCCGATAATTAGAATATTCAGTTTTTCTTCAAATTATTAATGTTATTAATATTCATATATGTCATAATAAGCCAGATTTTCCGCTTTTAAGCTTGATATGTAACTAGGGCTAACACACGTCCTGGTTTCACCAGGGAAGTCCCATGTTTTCGCCATTGCCCCGGGAGGTTCCCTGGCTTACTCAAGTCCAGGGATTTTCCATCATTCATACATATGAGCCCAGTTCACATACGCCCTAAAACATAGTATTTCTTTTGAAAATCCCCGTTACCGGTGTAAAAATATCCCTATTTATCGCTGGTGCGATTGACTGTCCCAGATCCCCCCCCCCCCCCCGATATTTCTTTTTGTAGCATTGCTAGAACCACTCTCCCCTCTCGTCAAGCGGTTTATTCAGTGCTAAAAAACTAGTCAAATTTTGAATGTTTTCCGATGTTTGCTAATGATTTCCCAATCAAATCAATTTTACACGACACGAAAAAAAAAAATACCATTCAGATGAGTGGTGGAATGACCTTCAGCTTTGAAGATACTGCGCGGCGCTCGTATATAATTTAGTGCGCAACCACTTTATAGCTAAAGCTGAAGGTATTTCCACCACTACCGAGCCAGCTGAATATTATTTTCTTGATTTATACCTAAATAACTATCACATATTAAATTTTCATACGGTGTAAAATATTTTGAAAAAACGTGTTTTTTTACATAAACAAACGAGAAGCTGAAGTACAACCCACCCACAGCATACCAGCTGAATACCCAAAAACATCATAAAATAGTCCAAATAACCCGTAAATAAATTTTCAGCCGGTGTAAAATATTTTTATTTTTGAACTTTTTTTACATGTTCCGAACGCCCCCACGCCTACACCCACCCGAACTGGACCAGCTGAATTGCGTTTTATAGGTTATCTATCCAAGACCAATTACTGGTAAGAAAATCAGCCGGTGTAAAATAATCATCCCAAAATGTTGCTGCCTCCCGGTCTAATAGTGTAATAATGGTGGATACAGACAATACTAAAACTGGTTCAGTCGCCAACTATCCGAAAGTCGTTGCCTTTTGTATTGCAGCATCTCCGACAAAGCTTTTTTCCCTTGTAGTTTTAATTGCATTGCTCATTTACGAGCTAGCTAGTGAATAAGCCAGTGAATAATCAAGAAAAGATTATATATCAACTTAATATTTAGGCTAGCTGACGTAGTAGGCAGTTTAAAGGCAACATGACTTCATGGAGAGAATTCAATAGCAGTTTACAGATTTACAGGCAACTAGCTTGAAAACCTGCCCAGCGTATTTCATCATCTTTTCTTTATCATTCATCAACAATTAATAATTTCTTGTATAAAATAAAAACTTTTCTTCCTTCAGACTAACTAAAGAACTGTTAAAATAAATAAAATCGGACATTCAAATATGTATCTCTCTCATTTATTTAAAATATCACTTTTAAACTTTTATAATGTTAAAAATGCTGATTTATCTTAATTAAAAAATACAAAAATTTGCATATGATTTTTTAAAATTGTATTCTTTACACAAAAGTTCGCATTTCGAAAACCTTCAAACAATTTCTTTATTAATTTTCAATGTAAAAATGCATTCCCATTTCAAATCTATAAACCTTAAAAGCCATTAAGACGCGACTGCAAAACCATGTCAACTCTCGCTCAAATCCACCACACACGATATTTAAAAACATGCCCTAAAAATAAGAAATTAAGAAAACCTCCTTAAATAAGATCATTAACCCATATTAACAACCCAACACCCCTACAAAAGAGTACTCCTTCATTATTTCTAATTAAAAGCTAGTCCTTCTCAAAATGGACCGTTCCAAAAGCATAACCATTCTGTGAGCAATTGCGCGATCCACATTAATCAACACGATATTTCTTGGGAGAAAGTCAAACAAGACAATAATGTACACCCATGTGGCAACACTGGAAATGTCGTCTGCCGGATGTTTCCGCACACCCTTTCCTAATGGCGTGTCGTCTGTCAGACGTGAAGAATTGTCGTCTGAAAACGATCCCCTCGGGACGATATGCTGGAATAGGGGGGTGTTTATATAAATATCAAAGGACTGTAAGAATGAAATGGCTAGACGGTACAGATTGTTTACGCTTTATAAAAGATTCTTATGATTATTTAAGATTTTCTGGTATAATATTTTGACATTTTTCTGTCTCTCTCACTATTATTTTTTATTCTAATTTAGCAAAAGAGTTATAATTTTGTTAAGTTAAAATTTTTGAGTTAGTTAAATTTTGTTTGTCAGTGTAATGCTGAATTAATTCTATTTGTCGTAGCTTCATTTGAAGAAAACACTTTGGATTTTTTAGTTCATATTTTCTGTACAGTTTTTATACACACATTCTTTTTTGCATTTTAGAAGTTTGAATTACTCTTTATACTTTGTCTGTAGTTTTCCTTCATTGTATGCTTGAAAGATTATGCTAAAAAATGAGAGGCTTAATCTTTGAATTATTATGTTTGTGAAGTTATTGTTAATTTTGAACAAAAGTCATTTACTCAGATTCCTTTTCGGACCTTTTCTGGGCTATCAGCTCATGCTTGTTTTTTATAATAATATTGTCATAATACAATCGTGGCTTTTTGGCCAAGTGGATAGAGTATTGGACTCTGGAATGATAGGTCCGCGGTTCGAGTCAGTTCGTCGATATTGAATTATATTATTTAAAATCTATTTATCAATTTTGACGAAATAAATTTCGTTAAAAAGTGAATTTTCTTAGTTTGACGAAATACTTAATCGAAGCATATAGCAGGCGTCTATCTCGTCAAAAATGACAAACGTTTGTCAAATATTAAAATGCCTTTTTAACAGTGTACAAATTATTATAACTAACTACCGTAATGTCATCGTATTCATTATCAATCAAATTTATTAAATTTTATTATCATTATGAAAAATTTCAAGCATATTATTTTCATCTCGAAACAGAACTTTTTTGAAATTTTGTTACGTAATATTATCGGGTAACTACTTCTGTAAATTATTTTAGAAAAAAATATTTATTTTTATTATATCTATATATATAAATGCGAAAAACCCCACTCATTCACTCATCACTAATTCTCCAACTTCCCGTAAGCCTATGAAGAAATTTGGCAAAGTTGTTCCTAATGCCTTAAATAGGAAAAGTAAGCTATTTTTGTTCCGATCGAACGTATTTAAGGGGGTGTAAAACCCCTTTTTCGATGTTCGTAGCGACATTAGTTTGAGTATCTACAGATCTAAAAGACATAGAGTGCTGAAATATGGAGCACAGATTCATCTTGGGCCGTAGAGATGCACTACAAAAGGATTTTTAAAAATTCGAACTCAAACTGCCAAAATAACGATTTTTTAAAAACCTTTCCATAGGATTAACATGGGGAACATGTAACAATGCAATATTTCAAGATTGAAACAATGGAAAATTTTCATAGTATGTAAACTATGAGGTGCACTCTGATTGGCTGATGACTAAATACCGCCAAAATGTCGTCAAATAAATAAAAATTTCGCTATTCTTATAATAGTTATTATTACACAATTATAAGAACTGTTCATTTTAAATTTCTGGGATGTTACTAAAGGTTAAAGTATGGATGTTAATCAACGGGAGTAACGTATGTATATCAATTTTATTGTACAGCCAACTTCTCTATAATATCAATCTTTCCAATTCTTGCGGGAACTTGCTAATAAAATTTCGCTACAAATTGGAACTTTTAATACTTTATTTCGTTCCCCCTGATAGGTGACAAATTAAGAATATTATTTATTTCACTTAACATTATTGTATTTGTATCTATTTTGAAACTTATATCCTTCCCGCGCGTAGAACGGGTATTTCAGCTAGTTATATATAAAACACAACATAAATAAATTTGTAATTCATTCCCCCCAAAAAAATTATACTTATTTTTACCTCATCTAAAATCCTTTCTTGGAACGACCATCAACGGTTAATTTACCTAGCATCCCACTATTAAAAGATTTTCGGTAACAAAACAAAGTATAGGGAGTGACAGTATACTCAACTCACGTGCTACACCAAACCCCCCTTCCCATGACCATATTTAGATTCCGAACACACTCCCGACCTTGCTTCGGGTGTCTTTGTCCACAGCCCGGTCAACGAATTCCTAAGTGTTCTCAAACACAACCCGGGATATATCCCAAGAGTTTCCCCAAAGTGCCTGTAACTCGCTTAATTAATGTAAACATCGAACTCGGCACTTGGAATTTTTTTTCGCCACTGCCTTAAGTGGGACGCGCAAAGTGACTCGGTTTATTTTTTAGGGGGTTCTTAAGGGGTGAGGGGTGTTCCTTTAGGAGCCATTTTGTTTTTAGTGGGGGGGAGGGAAAGGATATGGTTATCATTAACCGATTGCCGAAGCCGTGATTCAGAAAATTGCTTTTTGTTCGAAAGTTCGAATTTGTTTCAATGAGAAGCAGATGGTCGAGAAGGATGGTTTGCGATGCAGCTGTAGAAAATGGCTTTTTCTAGGAATAGAATTAATAATTCATGGGATTTATTTGACGTCACTAATTGAAAGTTAGTACGCCCGTTTAATCATATATTGTTGCTTTTCGATGAATATTTTATGGTTTTTCCCCCTATTTGGTTTTATTATTTATGGGGGATTTGGCTCGAATACACTGTTGAAAATACATTCTAATAGTTGACGAAACTTTTGTAATATTTGACGAAACTTTTGTCATATGACGAAATTTTTGTCACATTTGACGAAACTTTTGTCATATGACGAAATTTTTGTCACATTTGACAAACTTTTGTAATTTTGACAAAATCTGTCACATTTGACGAAACTTTTGTAATTTTGACAAAACTTTTGTAATTTTGACAAAACTTTTGTAATTTTGACGAAACTTTGGTAATATTTGACGAAACTTTAATTTGCCACATTTCACGAAACTTTTGTAATTTTTGACGAAATTTTTGTCACATTTAACGAAACTTTTGCACTTTTTGACGAAACTTTTGTAATATTTGGCGAAACTTTTTAAATTTTTGACGACATTTTTGTCACATTTGACGAAAATTTTGTAATGTTTGTCGAAATATTTGTCATATTTGACGAAACTTTTATAATTTTTAACGAAACTTTTGTCATTTTTGACGAAACAGACTCCTGCTATATGCTCTATTTTACTATTTCTTCAAACTGAGGCCGATTTGAAATAATATAATAATTCAATATCGACGAGCTGATTTGTATCGCGAACCTATCGTTCCCGAGTCCAACGTATTATGCACTCGGCCAAATAGACTCGATGAAATTCTAACAATATAAGTATAAGAACCGAACATGAGCTGAAGACTTAGAAAAGGCCGAAAAGAATTCCGAGGAAATGACTCCAAGATTTGAGGATTCTTGTTTCGTCAGAAGTCATGTGATTGAATGAGGAAATTATTGTAAAATGTAATGGAAGTACCCTTAACGATCGCATTATTCTCAAAAATGGGTGTGTCATTTCTGAGAGTTTAGTTGACCACTAAAACGGCGTATAGGTTCTAATTAAAATAAAATATTAATAGCCTTTATAAATATTTTAAATAATAACGATTCAAGAATTTGTCTCACGCCGTCAATTGGAAGCCGGTGAGACGAAACGGCCACACTTTAGTTTATGGCTTCGAAGTCTCCCTAAAGTCTGATTCTGTTCTTTCTTCCATTTTACCCCGGTATCGGTGTTTGGCACCGGGTTACCAGATTTGGCGAAAAATCAGGTTTACCGTAAAATACATTTTAACTGTCGAACCCTGCATTCAGCTGTTTTATGATGTGGCTCAGAATTTGAAAGTATGGCACTTCTTTCCACTTGATTAAGGAACTTGCGTGGAAAAGTGGGATTTCAGATATTGGGAGATATTGCCTCACCACACCAATTTTGTCTTTATAACGATATCGCATACAGAAATTGTTTGTGGATAAAATATGATTCATAATACTCAGTAGGCTGAAGCAAATGTTGGACAGAACTCAAATTGCCAGCTTTGTCTTTTCTTATAAAGAACCAAGTAAAAAAAAAATACAAAATTATACTTATTAAAATCATTTCATCACATTAAGACTCCATGAAACAATTTTCCAAAAACATTTTGACACGGGTGACATTTATTACGCTGTTTCTTAATTCACTTGGAGGAACAAACAAACATTTTCTTTGCCCAAATAGGACAACGGGGAATTCGTTAGCGAGGGGATAATTGAATTTCCTCACAGCGCAAAGAAAACACAACGCTCAAACACAAACGCCCTGAAGGAAATATGACAGGATATTCCCGTTTGTGACGTATACATCACTGGGCTCATTCATTTATTCAGAAGGCTAATTCAACTTTCATTTTTAATGGGGGGAAGTTATTCTTTGTTCAATGCTCTGAAAGCGGTCGATTTTAATTTTGAGCTATTCATGGAATTGAGTGTTTCTTTTTTTTTGGGGGGGGGGGGGGGGCTTCATTGATTTGTAGCGAAGATAAAGCTTGGGATAATATTATTCAAAAATCTTAATAAGACTTCCCGAATGGTTTAGAGCGCCTCAGGGTTTAAAAATAGTTAATTGCAGTCGTTAAAATGGTTTAACTGTTGAGGTTGGTTGAATTACGCTCTTGTTTGGAGTTGTGAGGTTTTCTGTGTGGAAATGATTGTAATTGCCTTTAAAAGCAAGGTGTTGCTGTTGTCTATTGTGTATTTAAGATAATTGTTATTTCAATAAACGTATTTAAAGTGTTTCATAATTAGGGTGTTAATTTCTGAAGATGAACCTCGTCAATGTGTGTGATAATTTTGTCTCATTATTGCGTAATTGGACGCGAAATGACTTAATAATTAATTTAAAGATTTTCAGAGTAACAATGACGTTTGAAACCTTTTAAGTGGCGAACAAAATATTTAAGTTGCGTTTACTTTAATACTTGCAACATATGAATTTATTGAAATATAAAGGTTTAGTTTGAAAGGGGTGGATTTAGAAAGGTTCTCAAATGAAAATTGTTAATAAAACTTAATATTTCAGTAACTTTTTAATTGGTTGTTATAAATTTAATTATATAAAGGAGATATAAAGGGAAAATAACTGTAATTTTAAATTATACAATGCAAAAAACGTTAAGTGTTTTTCGTAGTTCCTCAACAATTTTTAAAACTGGAGCTGCCTTGTTCTTGCAGCCACGTCTTCATATTTTATTTATGAATTTATATACGATTTTTTTAAAATTTTAAAATAAAAATATTTCACGAAATATTACCTGATTAAATAAATATTTTATTTACGAATTTAATACGAATTTTTTTTAAGTTTGAAATAAAAATATTTTACGAAATATTACGTGATTGAATAAATATTTTATTTACGAATTTATACGATTTTTTTTTTAAATTTTTGAAATAAAAATATTTCACGAAATATTGCCTGATTGAATAAATATTTTATTTACAAATTTATATACGATTTTTTAAAAATTTTGAAATAAAAATATTTCACGAAATATTGCCTGATTGAATAAATATTTTATTTATGAATTTATATACGATTTTTTTTAAATTTTAAAATAAAAATATTTCACGAAATATTACCTGATTAAATAAATATTTTATTTACGAATTTATATACGAATTTTTTTTAAGTTTGAAATAAAAATATTTTACGAAATATTACGCGATTGAATAAATATTTTATTTACGAATTTATACGATTTTTTTTTAAAATTTTTGAAATAAAAATATTTCACGAAATATTGCCTGATTGAATAAATATTTTATTTATGAATTTATATACGATTTTTTTTAAATTTTAAAATAAAAATATTTCACGAAATATTACCTGATTTAATAAATATTTTATTTACGAATTTATACGATTTTTTAAAAAAAAATTTGAAATAAAAATATTTCACGAAATTATTCCTGATTGAATAAATAAAGTCCCGACAAATATATCGCGTTAACATTCCAGAGTAATTCCAGAATTAACTGAAGTGTGAAAGAAATTTATATGAAACCAGAAAACAGCATAGTTACCAACTCCCGACATGAATTTGTTAATGCGGAGTGCTTTTAGCGATAAATAAATATTTTACTCCCGTCATTAAATCTTCACTGAAGTATAAACTTCCCTTTCCTCGGCCGACAATTTAGTATTTTTATGGCATGTTTATTTCAGCCTTTTCAGCCGTCTCCGGTCTTTTTCAGCCGTTTCTTTCAGCTATCACTTAAAAGCATTTTTTAATGTCCCCGACTTGTGTCCGAAGAGAATTCGGCTCTGTTGGCTGCTCGGTAATGCTCGACCTAAATCTGGTGAAAGCTATTTTTTAAAGTCAGTTGTGGAGTTATTTTTTTTTTTTGAAGTTATTATTTTTTTTATTCCGTTTTGAAAAATATCCTGATTGCCTGGTGCGTGCAGTCGATAAATCAATAAGGGCATTTTTACTACTGAGAAAAATGACAATAAAAATGTACTTTCATTTTTAAAAAAAAAAACTTTGGACTGAAGGAGATTTTTTTTCCCGGAAAAAATGCTGCTAAAACATAATAAATAAACCGTTACACTGGTGAATTTACACAAGAAAGTAGTTTTTGAGTTGTAATTTTTCTATTAAGCGAGTTTGTTTTTCTAGTCTTTTACACACAAAATCGTAAGTAATTAGCTTCAAGTCTCTACCATGCTCTTATGGCGGCTAATGTTTAGATGGCTTTTTGTGTGACTCTCCAATCAACTTGTCACAGTCGTTTAGGTCCATTTTTTGTCTTGTCTGTTGATTCTGAAAATTATATTTCTTATATACTTATTTACTGGAGAGCTTTTCCCAAAGTTCTCAGAAAAAACTTCAAAAATTAGGAGTATTTAGTCGTTTATATAAAGGAAATATCATGTCCAGAGATTTCCAGTTTTTCCAATAATGCATCCAGTTAAACTCATAAAAATACTCAGTTTTACAATATTTTGTAAATTCTAATGTTTTTAGGTATTAACTTAAAAGCTATATCTTTACAGTGAATTAAAATTTCGGAAAAAATATCAAAGTGCATGCCTAGGAAAAAATATTTAGACCGCCAAAATGTGAAGACAATTTTACAATTTCTAAAATAGCTTGAACGTCAGTGGGGTAAAAGCGCTAATCAATGAACCTTCAGGGTTTTTACAATGTTAAAAATGAAGTGTACAGGGGAAAAAACCTGTCATTGCAATTTTTGTTGAAAAAGAGAAATGAAAATGTTGAAATTTGATGAAAACTGAGGTAATTAATTTTTTTTCGTTTTTTTAGTGATATTTATTTCGTCAAAAATGAGGACAATTTTATTTGAAATAAATACAGAAAGTGTAATTAAAACCGTGGACCTATCGGTTGAGAGGCCAAAAAGACTCGATTAGTTTGCGACTATATAAGTAAAAAACCCAAACATGTGCTAATGACCCAGGAATTTGAAGGGAATGACTCAAATTATGGGCAAACCATGGCTTGTTTAATTCTGTAACTACAGTGCAAATATACGAATCATGATCATCGTAAACTAAAGATAGCTAAGAAATATACAATTCTATTTGACGAATTGACAGTTTAAATTATATGTGCGAAAATTGTGTGAAGTAGCAAAATGGACGATTTGTCAAAAAATTTAGTTTGAAGCCAAAATATCACACTAAAGTTCAATTGCGGTACAGGAATTTAAATAGGCTGAAAGAGAAATTCAAGACGAACAACATGATACCAAGAAGTCTGAACTTGCAACAAGTACGAAGATGTTTTGTTTTGTTTTGTTAATTAACGTCGCACTAGAGCTGCACAGTGGGCTATTGGCGACGGTTCGGGGTCAATCTCGAAGGAAAGACCCAGGAACACATACATATTCACACACACATTCACACACACATTCACACACACATTCATACACACATTCATACATGCACCTCGTTATTTTAGAACCACGGTCAGATGACAAGGAAACACCTGAACTGGCACCCAACACCTTCAATAGACGTACGAAGATATCTAGAGCTGTAATATAATACTTTTGTAATTTTTTTTCGCTTTTAACTTTCTTTTACATGTTTTTTATATGATTTATTCTCATTAGGATTGTCATATGTATTAGATCCTAAGTGCTTACATCTCTGAAGAACTGTGTGATATTTTGTGGTACACGGGGATTTCTTTATATCTTTAATAAAAGCAATTTAATAATTTATTAAATTTATTTTATGGAAACGTCCTTTTTTAACTGTCTAAACAACAATAAAAATATCAAAATTGTAAAGTTGTATTCACTACATTTTTTTTATTTAAAATACATTTATTTTATCATTTATTTTTAATTTTTAATTATTTGAATAGTTATTCAAATAACTTAAAAAATATCTCATTGCTTTATATAGAGAAAATGTTTCAACTTGGAGTATTTTTTTTTATTTAAAATTTATATACACATTGCTGAAAAAAGTGAAGACTCATTGTCAAACATAGACGTTCGAACTTCTTAGAGAGCTAAATATAATTTAGTTATCATTTAAAAAGTCTTTCAAAGTGTAAAAGTTAAGGGGATTTTTAGACGTGAAAATTAAAATTAAAATGCCGTGAAATGAATAAAACATGTTGCCAAATGAATAAAAATTGTCGCCAAATGAACTAAAATATCGCCAAATCAACTAAAATATCGCCAAATCAACTGAAATATCGCCAAATTAACTAAAATATTGCCAAATCAACTAAAATGTATTCATATATGTAAAATGTATTCATATATATATATATTTCACTGGAAAAGCATTTATATTTCAAAGACTTTATATTATATTAAGTCTTTGACCAAGTTAATAACTTAAATATAAATGCTTTTCCAATGAAAAATATCCATTTAGCGCAAATAGTGAGTGAATGAATGGTTATAGACTTTTTCTTAAAGGATAAAATAAATTAAAAACATTGACCATGTCGCCATTATCTGACACGCCGAAAAATCTCTTTAGTAAGAAAAACAGAAAGAATAAATCGCAAAAATCGAATTCATGATCTATAACTACCAGCTCTATCTTCTTTCACCCATTTAGAAAGGAACCATTTCACACCAGTCCGAAGAGAATTCAATGAAAACTAACAGGGGAAAAACAAGAAAAAAAATCTAAAAATATAAATGAGACCCCCTTTTCACGGACAGCGCAGAAAAGCCGCTAATACAGTGAAATATCGGTGAAAATAAATTTGGCGTTGCTTTCATTTTTCGGAAGCTATTTCGCATTGAAGTTTTTCAATTGGGTTGTTTCCCATTCTCGCCAAATAATATGGCATTCATCATTTGGGGGTTGTTGTTGCAGAGATTCGAGAAAAACGATGGGATGTAAAGCAGTTTCTGATTAATGGGAGATATAAATGTAAAACATTTTCTCTTAAAAAGATATCAATGCGAAAATTATACATGGAAGTTTCTGGAATGTAATGTGTTTATGTTTTGGGTTGATTTTTTTTGTTTGGAGTTTTATGTGTCGCGAATAAATTTTATTTTACTTGTTAGATTTCAATTGGAATATTTATTAAGTTTTTTTCCTCAAATACAAATATTGGAAGAAAACTCTGAAGAACAATGTGTTTGATATTTATGCTTTGATTTATATTTAACAACTAGCTGAAGTGCCCTGCGTTGCACGGGATTTATTCCGTCGGAATAAAACTGCAGCTTTGTGTAAAAAAACAAACCCACAGGCACTCTTCTTTATTTATATAGAGGCAAGCTAAATGTTGGTCAATTTCTTCATCGTGGCGCCATTTGGCGGTCTCAGTAATAAATAATTTCCGCTGATTAAGGGGGGGGGATTGGAATGCATTTTCATAATCTCATGAAGGGAGTGATCTTTCTTTTGGGTTTTGTATTGGAGACTTAAAGAAATTCCCGTGCACCGCAAAGTATCACACGTGACGCACGGCAGATGTAAGTACATATGATCTAATAAATATAACACTCGTTCATAAGAATAAATCATATAAAAAACATGTAAAAGAAAGTTAAAAGGAAAAAAATACAAAATACTATATTACAAAGTTTTTGGTTACTAAAATTACAGAAAAAAATCGAAAATACACTTTTGTTTAACACATTCGTGACATTTAAGAGGCGCCAATTAACGTTTTTCAGTTAAGTTCCCTTTTGAGAACATCTCTCTCTCTTTCTTAAGCATTGGGCATTCAAACAGAATATGTTTATCATTATGCATTTTTCCAAGTGTCTAAAATTATATTAATTTTATCATCTTGACAGTATTTTTGCCATTTTGATAATAATTTTACATATTTGACTATACTTTAGTTCATTTGGCGAATTATTTATTCATTTTGCAACGTTTTTTAATCATATCGTGCCATATTGGCGATATTTACTTATGGGTCAATCACAATTCATGAAATAGCCATGTTACATTGTTTCCATAGGTATGTTACACTATTACAATGTTGACATATTGCATTGCCACAGTATTGCAGTATTACAATTAACTTTTCGTAAGAAGTCAATGGGGTTAAACGAGTTAAGGTGTGGGAAATTGAGATTGGGTGGTTGTTCGAAATTTCATTTAGCCAGTGACCTTCCCCTTGCTTTGAAGGTCAAGTGCTCAGAGTTTCGTCAAGAAACAAATCCAACGACACACATAAGGTCACTTCTTTATAATTATAGATGGATATAAAAGTTGACTTCAAAGGAAAGATGCCGATATATTTTACCTTTATTATGCAATATTTACGTTTAAAGATTTTTTTTTATTTCTTATTATCACATTATCAAACATATAAGATAAGGAAAGTGTTCCCGCTAAATAACGGTAATTCTCTTTGCCTTAAAGACTTTTGAGTTTAAGAACGGGTACTTTAAATAAGTTTATTTGCATTTTACAAATTTTGCAAAACAATGTGATTTTAGGATATAAAATTAAGTTATAACAATTACGTATTTATTAGTTTCAGAAACGTGTATAACATCTTAAGTTAACTGATAAGAATAAGTCTATTTGTCACAAACAGAGAATTATAAGTTTCGTGAATAACATGATAATTAAATTAATATTGACTTATTTATGAGCCATATTCAAAGCATGCGATCTTCACAAAAACAACTTACAAAACAAATGTTAGTTGTATCACAATTTCTGAAATTTTTAGCGTTATTAAGCAAAGTAATTATTTGTTTTAATTTAATAAATTCATTATTATTATTTGAAAATTTAAGTCATTTGTTGGTATCAATTTATGCACTAGGCGTAGAATTTCTGAACTGGATTTAAATTTATGTATATTATCTGAAGCAAATTAAGATATACGATTTATTCAAAAGAAGCCGAATCGCGCTGTAATGATTGTTTGCTTTGTAAATGAACTATGATATTTACAATTTCTCGAAACTCTTTAATGCTTCACTAGATATTTAAAACTCTATGTGTTTAAATGAAGTAGATTAAAATTAAGTAAATTAAAATATAGTCTATTTCTGAATCTGTCTGAAGTATACTAAGTAAAATTAGAATGGAATTTCATTTCCTTACTTTATAAGAATATTTGACTATCCTATTTCTACTGCCCTAACTCTTTTTTGTTCTATTGGCCTAGCCCAGTGGTCGGAAAACCGCGGCTCGTGAGCCATATGCGGCCTCTTCGAGCATGAATGAACTGTAGTAGAGCGAATATGACGTCATAATCGTGAAACCAACGTCCCAGACCGAATGGCCTAAAACACGTGACTTCTTTTCAAAATTATGAATGAAAAAATACTCGCGATTGGCTGATGAATTGGGAAATGTGTAACAGTGAAAATTTATGAATGGAATGACGTAATTAACCACGTTTCTGAGGCCATACATGTTGGCCTTAGTTTTATGTTAGCGTGATTATAACATTATGTTTTCTCTACTATGAAGGATCCATGCTCGAAGCATGCGGCTCTTTGTCCTCCTGAGTGTGGCTCGTCCACTAAAATTAAAAACCACAACATATAAACTTGACTTACAAAAAACTTTCCAAGGAGATGCAAAACCATTGTTCACGTTAATGTTTGCCAGTCATCGTTTTGATTTAGTTTTATGGATACATTACAATTTATTTTTATCAATAAATAGTATCGTTTTTTAGTGTGATATCAAGTTTTATTCAACGTACTTACAATTAAACTAAAACTTTAAGTAAAGTTTATTAAATTAATATTAGGGAGCGTTGTGGATTGAAAGAAGATGTAGTGTCAAGGATTGAGAAAGGTATGTTGAGATGGTTTGGACATATAGAGAGGATGAACGAATTGAAATAGACGAAACAAATATACCAAGACGAGTGTGGATGGAAGTGTAGGAAGGGGTCGACCACAGAGAAAGCATCTTAATCAGATTGAAGATGTTTATAGCAAAGTCCAGCTTAGGAGTACACTAATCTACATTTATAGTTTAAGTTTAAAAAATTTGACTCTCAAAAGAAATTTCAATCGTTGTACTGTTGTTCTTCGGCTCTGTTTACTAATGAGTTTGCCGACCACTGGCCTAGACTATTTTTATTTTATTTATCGTCAGCTTAGATGTAAAACCATGTTTATTTAAATAAAATTCGAAACCTAAGTGATTAAACTTCTAAATGTGAATTACCTTCGTGCTGACCTACAGAGAGGAAAAAAACATTGATCTTGGAATTCGTCATTATCAACGGCTCTACATCTTTAGTTTAATTATACTTGATTTTACTTCTAAGCCGACGTTATATACAGGTATATAGAAAACTTGTTTTGGTTAATAATTTCATATTTTATCAAGCTTGACAATAGTAATATTGAAGTTTAAAAACGTCTTGAATGAAATATTTGGCTCATAAGATCTATATTTGTTTGTCCTATATAAAAAAAATGTCGTTGAATGGAAAACGTCGGACTATTGTTGCACATTTGGATATTGAAGAAGATTCGGGATATATCCCGAAGGAAAGACCAATGAACAATGCATCGTAATTTTAGACCATTAAATGATGAATGAAATAACTATTTATAGCATACATACGAGGTTTGGTAATTTTTGACTTTTCAAACAGATTATTGCTACTTACTTTGTCTAATCCGAAACACAACTCCAATAAAAGGATAGTAATAGAAAAATAAAGTTAGGATAAAGTGGCTGAGCACATGCGAAGTTTGTATAGAGGACTGATCGATTTTGATGATATCCATTTCCAATCCATGAAGGGAATATTTACTTTATTTAGAGAATAGGGGTTTTGGATTGAAAGATTTGGCAAAAAGTAAAATGGGAATTGGGATAATTAGAAGAAAATTACTGATCATAAAAGTAGGTTTGCTATAAAAATATTACATGCACTATAATGATATCTGAAGAATTGTAATTAAGTAAATAGGGACAAGCAGAAATAAATTCAATTTTTGAAAGTTAAGTTTTACATTTATTTTTAATAACTTATATGCAAAATATTTATTAAAATCACTAGCTTTTACCTGCGGTTTCAAACGCGTAATTTTTTTTTATCCCGTCGGTTCGTTTTTCTCGTTTATTCATTATATTTTGTTTTCTTGAAGATAAATAATTGGACTATTGGTTTGGATGAATAACGTCGGGTACATCTCCGAATGTTAGTTTTTCCGTTAGTTTCCCCCGTTATAGCATAAAGAGTTATTTCACCAAAACAATAATTTTTGACCGCTATCTGTCAATTGTTTAAAAAAAATCTATACTAATTTATTTGAAAGTATTTCATTGTTGAGATAATCAAGAACCTATCTTTTTAAATAGCCATTTAAAAAAATAGCTTATAAAACCGTTATAAACAGTTACAAATGTAAAGCTAAACGGAATTTTAAAATTTCAAGCCTCAGGCGCACAATTAGAGGTTGGATAGCAACTATATATTAATTTTCAGACATATACGAATAGTGAAATATATTGCTTTACGTGTCACAGACAGACTCCTTTCTTTTATTTTATTGATTATTACATTACCTTATACCACTAAATAACAATAAAGCAATGTATTAAAAACTATAAAAATGCATTAACACTTATTATATTTAACTGAATCGATGAATTAAATTAAAATATCCCCCAAAACTATGTGGTCAAACATCACACATATTAACTTAAAGAGACTTTACTTACTTTTCATTAAACAACGTCACTTGAACATAACTTACCAATTTGTTCTTTCAATAAAATAAATCCCACCTATTAATCTCTTTTAAGTCGCCCCGTTTCTCGAGAAATAACGACTAATTTGAAAGACGCCTATTTGCATCATTGCAGCAGATTATTTCTCAAAAAATCATCCCGAGAAATTTAATTAAAAAAAATCCGTCTCCAGTGGATTATGCGAAATAAATCCAAGCCTATAAGAAGTTTGACTAAGCGTTAATCATCGTCCCAAGAGCTAAAGTTGAAACCTTGCGCCATTAATCAAGGCATAAACACCGTAATAATGTTATTCTTTTTTATACGGGGAAGGTGCCAATGTATAAAAAAATGAAATGTCGAGATAGAGGGAAGGGAAGAAGGAGAAAAAAATGACTTGGGAAGGATGGAGAGAGATAGATAGAAAGTAAGAGAAGTTGCGAACAGAAAAGAAGTAACGATTAACCACAGATTTCTTTAGGGTCTGCCGTCATTTTTCTTGGGGGTGGGGGGGGAGGGGGAGGGGACTGGGTGGGAGTGAATGAACCGTATGTCAACGCCTGTAAATGGTTTGCGTTATTATACACTTTTACGTTTCGGTTTGGTTCAGGTTTGGCTGCTTATCCTGTCTTGGCGTTAAGTCGATGGGTGACTGATTTTATGAAAATGTAAATGGTTTAGTAGTGTTTAGGTTTTGATAAATCTTAGTTTTGTATGGTCAATTTGTAAGTTTGGAAGCTTTGTTAACCCATTTTATTATGTGGTATAGTAACTTTAAATTATCTTTTTGGGTACTGTGTAAATGGTTTGCGTTATTATACACTTTTACGTTTCGTTAGCGGTTCAAGTTTCGCTACTTATCCTGCATTGGCGTTAAGTCGATGGGTGACTGATTTTATGAAAATGTAAATGATTCACACACACACAGTAGTATTTGGTTTTTGATAAATCCTAGCTTTTCTATTGTTAATTTGTAAGTTTGGAAACTTTGGCAACCCTTTTTATTGTGTGGTACAATAACTTTAAATTACCTTTTTGGTTACTACGTAAATGGTTTGCGTTATTATACACTTTTACGGTTCGTTCAGGGTTCAGGTTTGGCTGCTTATCCTGTCTTGGCGTTAAGTCGATGGGTGACTGATTTTATGAAAATGTAAATGGTTCAGTAGTGTTTAGGTTTTGATAAATCTTAGTTTTGTATGGTCAATTTGTAAGTTTGGAAGCTTTGTTAACCCATTTTATTATCTGGTTCAGTAATTTTAAATTACCATTTTGGTTACTATGTTAATATTTCTGTTGGTATAGAAATATTATTTTAGTTTTGACGTATAACGTCTTTATAACCGGTTCCTAGTAAGATGTACCTGTAGGATGAATTGGACCGTAGCTATAAAAAAGGGCTGAACCGAAAACACTCACGGTATAAGTGCGTACGGCAAAGGATATCATAACGATAACATGAAATTTTAATTCAAACATAACTTTGTTACTAATAGTGTCACATTCGCGATGTTATGATTCACTAGTGTTTAGGTTTAGTGTTATGGTTCAGTAGTGTTTAGGTTTAGTGGCACGTTAACGGCGTTATGTTTTGGTAGAGTTTAGGTTTTGCTAAATCCTAGTTCTTTTTATGATCAAGTTGTAAGTTTGGAAACTTTGGTAGCGCTTATTATTATTTGGTGCAGTAACTTTAACCCTTTGCACTCCGATGTCGCCTCTCAGGCACCAACATAACGACCTGTTCTTTTATTTCCCTGTTCTGTAAAATAAACGAGAACAGCATGATGTTGTGTTTAGAATGTCAATCTTTTTTTCAACTTGTTCTCTTGCAAAGACAAAACTGATTAGGATTTTTTACATTTATGAGTATAAAAAAAATCTGTCGAAAAGAACGTAAAGAGGAATAACTCTTCCATAGAAAGAACACAAATCGCAAAGTGCTCTTGGAGTGCAAAGAGTTAAATTACTTTTTTTATTACTATGTTAATGTTTTTATTAGTGTAGAAACGTTTATTTAGTTTTGATGGTTACGTCTTTAAAATCGGTTCCTTGTAAAATGTGCCTGTAGGGTGAATTGAATCATAACTAAAAAAAAGCGTAACGAAAACAGCCGAGGTAACACTACCGAAATGGTATTTGGACATTTGTTACCTACAATTCCTAAAATATAAGAATAATATATTTTTTTAATTTTAAGAGGAAGTCAATATTTTAAAACACATGTGTACTGATTACTTTTTTAGTTATAAAATAATATTAGCTAAACCCGAAAAATGTCTTGAAAATAGTTATAATTCAAATGATCTTTATCAGTTAAGGTATATAACCATTTTTAAAATGATATTATGTAAATGAAAACTTTTAAAAAGCCCGGTATTGGGACACACAAGAAAAATTACGGATTTCACACATTATTTAGATTAGAATTTCACATCTATAGTCACAATTCTAAATATTTATAACCGGAACACATACCCTAGGATATAAAATCTTCTGTTACACCTGAACTATTTATTAATAACACTTTTAATTTACCACATCATTATCAGTTAAATATGTGTATTAATTAATTTTATGTGTATTAATTAATTTAGTAAAAAATAACGGCATGTTAGTACACAAATGTGCTAAGTGAATATTGTGGATGAATATTGCTATGTAATAAAAATGAATATTGCCATAAAATGTTTGAATCCCACAGCCACAGATAAGCCCGGTATCCACAGCCACAGATAAGCCCGGTATATAAAACCCCTATTGAACACGGACTATTTGTAAAAAAAATACCACATGATTATCATATTGAAATGTGTAATCGTTTATTTAATGACAATATTGATGTTAGTACACAAATGTGTTAAGTGTATATGAATATTGATATGTACTAAAATGAATATTGCCGTGAAATTTTTCTATCCCGCATCTACAGAGTCCAAATGTATGAACACATAATATAAATCCCCTGTTGAACTCAAACTATTTGTTAAAAACAAGTTAAATCACCCTATAATTATAAGTTTAATACACGTAAACATTCATTTGATGAAAACATCGATGGGTTACTGCACAAATGTGTTAACTGTATGTGATTATTGCTGTCTACTTTACTTAATAAAAATGGTCACTTTTTGAATACCACATCTACAGATACAAGCACGAGTATATAAACCCGGCTGTTGGACACGAACTATTCGTTAATATAATTTTAATTAACTCTATCCTTATCAGCTTAGGATGTGTAATCGTTCGTTTATATACGAATATTGTTATGTACTTAACACATACGTACTACAAGGCTCGATGTACAACTGTTATCAAAAACCCTTTTACCGTTTAATCCACCTCACTATATAAACCGAACACAGAAGCACCAAACAATAAAAGTCGCCAAGAACCTTATTATCACCATCCTCTTCAATCATCGCCCCTAAACAGATTAGGCATTCTCAAAAGTCAAGCCAACACCACCGCCAACCCCATGAGAACGGTTATATAACCCAGCGAGAGAAAAGGAAAAAAAAAACTCTCATCGCTTATTCCATCCTTATGGCAACCTGGAGCTGGTGTCAATGTTTGATGAGAAATGCACGAAGTAGTAAGTAGGGGGACCAGGGGGAGTTTAGCTTTTCCAGAGTTTAGTTAATGCGAGGGGGGAGGGGTGTCCGAAGACCGTTTTTCTCTCCGGATTTCTTTTATATCACGTTATATTAGAGATTCTGTGTGGTCATTTTTTGGGTTTCTTTACTCGTTTCTGACCAGTGGCTGTCCCCAGCGTATGGCGTGAGAGTTTTTGTTAGGAAATGGAGATGGTTTCTTTTTGGTGTGATGAATCGGTTGGGATGTGTTGCTTAGAAATTAAGTATTAGAGATAGCATTGTGAAGGAATGTATGGATTTTATACACGGGATTTATATGCTTTCACAAATAAATCTTTTGAATTGCTTTGTAAGGATAAGAATCAAGATATAGAATAATAATCATATTATAGAATAATAATCATATTACTAAATAATGATTATTTTATAGAATAATAATTATTTTATAGAATAATAATTATATTACAGAATAATAATTATATTATAGAATAATAATAATATTATAGAATAATAATCATATTATAGAATAATAATCATATTATAGAATTATAATCATATTATAGAATTGTAATCATATTATAGAATTATAATCGCATTATAGAATAATAATAATCTAATAGAATAATAATATTATAGAATAATAATATTATAGAATAATAATATTATAGAATAATAATGATATAATAGTATAATAATTATATTATAAAATAATAATTATATTATAAAATAATAATCATATTATAGAATAATAATCATATTATAGAATAATTATATAATGGAATAATAATAATATAATAGAATAATAATAATATAATAGAATAATAATAATATAATAGAATAATAATAATATAATAGAATAAAAATAATATAATAGAATAATAATAATATAATAGAATAATAATAATATAATAGAATAATAATAATATAATAGAATAATAATAATATAATAGAATAATAATAATATAATAGAATAATAATAATATAATAGAATAATAATCATATTATAGAATAATCAAATTATGGAATAATAATTATATTATAGAATAATAATTACATTATAGAATAATAATTTAATATAATAATAATTATATTATAGAATAATAATTATATTATAGAATGATAATTATATTTTAGAATAATAATCATATTATAGAATAATAATCAAGATATAAAATAATAATCATATTATAGAATAAGAATAAAGATGTAGAATATTACTTATATTATTGAATAATAATCATATTATAGAATAATAATCAATATATAGAATAATAATCAAGCTATAGAATAATACTCATAATTTATAATATTTTTTTTAAGTTCTAGAATATTGTTTTACACGGTTTGAGTGTATTATTTTATTGCACTCTTTTTTCTTATTGTTTGGTAATAATGAACATTAGTAAACTTTTCTATTCAATCTTTTGCGGTCCACTGTCCGCGGCATTGGTGTCTCCTCATGAATGAATGGCTCATATAAGAAATGGAATAATCCAACTGACAACTTCCACTGAACATATATTAGTGTTATACTTACAGTTGTACTAGGATTTAGTAATTAGTTTGATTATTGAAATAAACCAATTAAATATATTGTTGAAAAAAAAATTTCACGTTGAAGATTTATAAAATTCGACTGAAATGCATTTCCAAACAAAAGTTTTTAAATTATGGTAATCAATTTACGCAGTTCCATGTCAAATCTTCAAATAATGGGATTTGTAAAAGATATAAAATAGAATACTTTTATTTTTTAAATAATCATATAATATAATTCTCTACTAAAGGAAATACTTGAAAACTTCAAAAAGTTATATACCGATATATATATATATATAATATTAACTTTTTTTTATGTAATCTGCTAAAATATGTCTAAATTCCGTTTTAACAACTAATCGTTAAATATTGTATACCTATTTCTCCTGGCGTCGAAAAATATAAAAAGAAAGAACAAGCTGGATGATTTTATTCCCATTACTTATATATTGGAAATTCAATCAATCATCTAAAGAGAAATATAACTTTGTATAAAGTACATTGTAAAAGAAAATCGATAAAAAGACCTTCTGAAATTTCATTTCAGCAATTTCTTTTCCTTCATGGTTTAGAAAGAATCTGTGATGGAAATTTCAACTTTCGAGGTTTCAAGGGTAGAACCATTAAGTATTTTTAGTAATGGTAATGTTAAATATTTGTAGTTGAATCAGTTGATAATTTATAGCGATACAGTTATGAATCATACAATAGAAATATCAGATTGATTACAAGACTGTTATTTTACATCATTTAATGCTAATGCATTCCTGATGTGACTGCGTCGAATTTAAATATAATTTTTTAAAGTTTCTTAATGCTGAATTAAAACGAAAAGCAAAACATTTCTATGAAATGTTTTTTTTCTTAGAGGTCTATGTAGAAACATGGTTTTCTTTTTTGTTGTTTGTGACAGATAGTGATGTTAATTGCATGAACATGTGATAATTATTACATGAACATCCCTCCCCCCTACACACATTCGTTGTAATTACTCATATATGACACTCCCTTTAAGAGAATTATAACCATAGATGGAAGCACTATCAACGGCTCGTTAAAAAACCGCTTAGAAACTAATTATTTTTAAACGAATTAAAAAAAAAACGTTAATATTCCTGAGACAAAAATACAATTTGTCAATGATCCTAGAAATTTCCTTTCTGTTTATACCTCACTTGTTAAGATCCGTTGTGTGTGACATCCGCAAAAGGGATCTTTACTACTGAAATAATATATCTATTTTTCTATATATCTGTATCTATCTCTATATCTCTCTATATATCTATATCTATCTTTATATATCTATATATATATCTATATATCTATATCTATCTCTATATATCTATATGTCTATCTCTATATATCTATATATCTATCTCTATATCTATATCTATCTCTATATCTATATATATATCTATATATATATCTATATATATCTATGTCTATATATATCTCTATCTCTATATCTATCTCTATATCTATCTCTATCTCTATATATCTATATATCTATATATCTATCTATATATCTATCTCTATATATCTATATATCTATCTATATATCTATCTATATATCTATCTCTATATCTATATCTATATCTATATATCAATATAGATATAGGGAGAAAACAATTATGTGCAGAATTGATACTTAACAAAATTACGAAAATTGTGCACGACTACAGTCGAGATGAAATAATTTTTAAGGATGTTTTTTTTAACGTATGTAGATGGAAGTGAATCTTAATATAACTGGGAGGTGTTTGAAAATACGGTTCCCAATTTAAAACACAAACTTTATGTTGATCAATCGTTATTAACAGTTGATAAACATCTTTAGCATAGCTTGTTAACTTTGATTTTTTTAAAAAAAATTAATAGTGTCTTGGTTATATGGGGCTTTATTTGAATTGTTGACCCTCCTACGTCATCATCACCACTTAGGCTAGTCGAGCACTGACACCTATCGGGTGAGAAACTAAACTATTTCTTATCCGGAAGTAAAAATTCATAACAATTCAGAAAATTTTCTGAAACGATTCTGAAATTTACAACGAAAAAAATTTGTTAATTTTTGATATTCTGATTAGTCGAAACTACACTCGGCAGTACGGAAGAACTCAAGTACGCAAAAACTCATGTATGGAAAAATTCACGTACGGAAGAACTCATGTACGGAAGAATTCAGGTACGGAAGAACTCATGTACGGAAGAACCCGTACGCAAGAACTCATGTACGGAATAACTCAAGTACGGAAGAACTCAAGTCCGGAAGAACTCAAGTACGGAAGAACATTCTGGATGCCAAAAGTCAACTCCAGAAGAAATGCATTTTTTATCAACAAAGTAAGAGTAGTAATGCTTTAGTAAAATTGGCAAATTATCTATAATAATTTTCATAATAAAAGGTAATTATTTTAATAATTTAATAAAAATTCAAAATTAATGGGACAAGGACATTCCACGGTATATGTCCGAGATTTGTTCCCTCTGCAACTTTTTGTGATTATTTTATAAATGTTAATTAACGTGAAATAAACTAAATTTTTTTAGTGGGTCTAATTAGTTTTCAGTTTAGTTAGTTTTTAAAAAAATTGAGTTTATTTTACATTAATTTACATATAATAAAATAACAAAAATTTGCGGAGGGGACATATCGCGGACATATACAATGGAATGGCCCTACAGAACTTAGTCTAATTATAAAACATCGATATATCAGAAATATTGATTTATCAGCAAATGTTTGTTTAAAAAATAATGATATCTTAAAATTAGCGATTGTTATGAAATATCGATTATTATAAAATATCGATTAATAGGAAATATCGATAAATAGGAAATATCGATTAATAGGGAATTTCGATTAATATAAAATATAACGATAATATGAAATATCGATTAATATGAAATATCGATTATTATAAAATATCGATTAATAAGAAATATTGATTAATATAAAATACAGATTAATATAAAATATCGATTAATAGGAATTATTGATTTATCATAAAATATCGATTAATAGGAATTATTGATTTATCATAAAATATCGATTATTGGCTGGCGATTAATCGCGATGGTAAAATGTCATAATCGCCCAAGCATAGTCACAAATTGTTAATGGATGGTCATTTTATTTGTTTTTATTGAATTATTTAAATTATAAGCGAAGTAGTTGGGTAGAAATAATGTTTTTTATGTCAATACAGCTGAATGGGATCCAGCCAAACAATGACCCTCCCTTGTAAACAAATAAAAACAATTCTTCAAATAGCCATAAGCTTACAATACAACCAAACAAAAATAAAGGCCCCTAAAAGGAAACAAAATCCTCACTGCCCAACCTTATCACCTTTAGTGGAAAAGCATTCCTTCAAATCCGAGGGCCGTCCGAGATGTTACCTCCAATCCTCAGCGTCGTTCCGAAGAGTGCTCTTCTCTAATTCCAACAAAAGACCCGAAACACAGTAAAAAGGAAACGAAAGTAGGCACCTTCGTCTATAACTCCCTCAACGGAGCATCAGGAATGTCCACTAACGCGCAGAAATTACCTCTTTTCCATCGTCATAACAACAAAGGGAGATAAAAAGGAACGGGTGGGTCTGAGATGCCAAACCAAAACAAGGGAGAGTAAAAATGGCTTTCAGAAGGGGGTTGCTGTAAAGTACGGAATGGTGAAAAATGAAGGTTTTAATTAGATTTGTTTATAATGCCGAATTCTTTTGTCTACATGACTTCTTTTTATTTGCTTAGCCGATTTTTAATTATTAATAGTGAAAAAGTAATGTGTTTATATGAGTAGGTGAGCGGAAGAATGGCCCAACGCCCAACGAAGAAAACAGAGCTTGAATATTTTTGAAAATTTGATTATTTTTTTTTACTTGAATTGTGACACTGAGTTAAAATGTGGAGAACATATGTAATCCGTTATTGTTATAATCCATTAAAACCGCCAGTAATGTGGGATTACTGGATTTTTTTATTTCAAAAACGAACTTTGAACGCTTTCTAGCGAAAATTACGGGACAATGAGTTAGACCGATATTGCTTCAGGAAATTCGTATTCCGTAAGAAAGTTTAGTATCATAAAATGAGTTTTTAAAAAAATGTGGGTTGGGCTACTTTTGCGTTCACCTACTCATATATATTTGGTCATTTCTCGGTGCACATTTGCTGTAAGTAAATAGTGTTATGCAAACTTTAAAGGGACACAGCACCCCAAAAATTGCAAAATTCTCCATTTTTTTTACTTATAGTTTGGAATATGCAATATGCTTGCAACATTTTAGAAATGTTTCAGTGTTTTTTAATGAGATATTTGAGATTTTATGGTGGATGGCATGTTATTCAAGGAACGAAGACTTTATATTGTTTTTATAAGTGTTTGGCTTTCCTTGATATCAAGTTTTTCGAAGGGCTAAAGGATTTTTATTGGTAATGAAGAAATGTATATATTTTTAAACATATTGAAAAATATGTGCATAATATAAATTGACATGTGAATTAGCTGTGTGAGTATTATTATTTTTTAAATTACTAAATTAAAAAAATGAGTTTTAAGGAAACTTTGTGTTTTTAGGAATAAAACAATTTTTATAAAATTCAAATACATGTAGTATACACAATTTTAATACCCCTTCTTATGTATTATAGCTCAAATGATCTAAAAAAAAAGATTGGTGAAAAAATATAGATATTTAAAAAAGCGTTTTAAAATACTAAAAATAAAAATGAAAAAGTTTAAATTTTGAAGAAAAAAAATACAAACAATTATGAAATTTTTGTTTGAAATATTATTCTTTTATATAAATTTAAATAATATACAACAACGAGTCAAAAAAAAGTTAAAGTGGTATGGTTTCCCTTTAATGTATTTCTAAAGGAAATGATAACTATATAATCAATAAATAAAAAATATATAAATTTTTCATACTGATAATTAAACAGGAAATATTTGATCTCAAATAAATTTTATTTAAAAATAAGACTACGAATTGGGATTTTTAAAACTTAAAAAAAATAAATAATCCCGAGTTGGTTCAATGGTTAATTATAGGGTTTTGCCAGTTTTCACCGCAATACACATAACATAAAAATTCTTAAGAATTTTCTTCTTGAATGAAATCAAATTTAAAGTATTGGGTAAGTTTTGAAAGCGTTCTTGGCTAAACTAATTAAAATAATTAAAAAAAAGGAATGTGTTGGGTATATAAATTAAAATCTCTGGCAGTGGAAATAATTTCGATTTTTGATGATCTCTCATAAAGATAGTGTTATCTCACTAAATAATTGATTTATTCTATTCCAGACCGTGTCCCGTCATGCACTTACCACTGACCTAAAATAATCACTGGAGGGAAGACTGAGCATGCCCGACCACTTTACTCCCTTTTGAGATACGGTAGAAAAATATAGTCCTTCCGCAAAGTGTTTACCATAGGATGAAATGCATACATCCTGGTTTTAAAAACACATTTCTGGCTTTCAAAAATACATTAAATGTTACACATTTAATGCCTCTCCATAACTTTATTTCTTACTTACAAGAAAAATAAGAAAATAAAATAATTAATTTGTCAAATACTCCATACCGACCCAACACGTTTAACAGAGCAAAAGTAACATTGGAATGTTTTCCTAATCTTTACTTCCAAACAGTATTCATCCGCGCTACGGTAAAGTGATGAAGTGTTGCTTACATCATAGTTTTAAAAACACATTTCCGGTTTTCAAAAATACATTAAATGTTACACATTCAATGCTTCTCCATAACTTGCTTCCTTACTTACAAGAAAAAGTCAAATATTTAATAATTAATTAATCAAAAAGTCCAGATCGGCACAACATGACTAACTGTGCAAAAGCAACAGTTCAAAAGCAACAGTAGAATGTTTTCCTAAATGTGTGTTCCAAACAGTATTCATCCGCGCTACGGTAAAGTGATGAAGTGTTGCATATACTCTAGTTTTAAAACCACATTTCTGACATTCAAAAATACATTGAATGTTACACATTTAATGCTTCTCAATAACTTGCTTGCCTACTTACAAAAAAAAAGTCAAACATTTAATAATTAATTAATCAAATAGTCCCGACCGGCACAACACGACTAACTGTGCAAAAGCAACAGTAGATAAAATTTGTGTTCCAAACAGTATTCATCCGCGCTACGGTAAAGTGATGAAGTGTTGCATAGACCCTAGTTTTAAAATCACATTTCTGACTTTCCAAAATACATTGAATGTTATACATTTACTGCTTCTCCCTCCATAACTTGCTTTCCTACTTACAAGAAAAAGCTAAACATTTAATAAGTAATTAATCAAATAGTCCAGACCGACACAACACGACTAACTGTGCAAAAACAACAGTTCAAAAGCAACAGTGCAAAAGCAACAGTAGAATGTATTCCTAAATGTGTGTTCCAAACAGTATTCGTCCGCGCTACGATAAAGTAATGAAGTGTTGCATATACCCTAGTTTGAAGATCACATTTCTGACTTTCAAAAATACTCTGAATGTTACACATTTAAAGCTTCTCCATAACTTGCTTTCCTACTTACCAAGAAAAACTCAAACAATTAATAAGTAATTAATCAAATAGTCCAGACCGGCACAACACGACGAACTGTGCAAAAGCAACAGAAGAATGTTTTCCTAAATTTGTGTTCCAAACAGTATTCATCCGCGCTACGATAAAGTAATGAAGTGTTGCATAGACCCTAGTTTTAAAACCACATTTCTGACTTTCAAAAATACATTAAATGCTTCTCCATAACTTGCTTTTCTATTTACAAGAAAAAGCCAAACATTTAATAAGTAATTTATTAAATAGTCCAAACCAGCACAATTCGACTAACTGTGCAAAAGCAATAGTAGAATGTTTTCCTAACCTTGTCTTCCAAACAGTAGTCATCCGCGCCAAGGTAAAGTATATTTTCCCTCAATACGAGTCCTCATTCCTGTGTTTATTATTTTAGCTCAGTGGCACTTACAGAGCACTCCCTTTAGAAGACATTTTTCTCGACATTGCCACCCCAGCTGTAATAATAGACAGCAGTGGCGAGCTCCAAATTAGAAAGCTCGCCACTTCTATCCTGATCGCTCCTGACCATCCAAAGCATTTAGTTTATTGATCGCCGCAGAATTTAGTACTGATAAGTATAGAGGAGACGCTTTGGCAAACTGCAAACTGAAGTGGTGGGGTCCCCTTAATGGCTGGCAGATCCGCCACTGGCGCCACTGGTCTGGTCTCCTCTTCTCCCCACATCAGCGGGGATAGTATAAGAATTCGCGCAATAAATAAAAACCCGGTTTGCTTTGGATTTATATTACTCTTCTTCCCCTCCCTGCCATAGACCAGGAATAAAGAAGTTCAAAAATGCTTTCGCGTTCTTTGCTTTAGGATTCGCCGTTCCTCTTTATATAAATAATAGAGGTTTTTAGTCCATTCCAATTGGTATTGACCGTGTAAATATGCCATGCACATTTGCTTGGGAAAGTATGACTTGAAGGCCTTGTATAGCAACGAGAAGTCCTTTTATGTCTTGAAAAGTGGTCTTGTTGGTTGTCGTTTTAGCATGGAAAAATAGACGTCCTTTCCATTATATAGTTCCTTTAAAATGTCCGGGGAGTTCGCGAGGGGGGGAGTGTGAGTAACCAAGTGTAGAAATTGTTTACTTTGTACACCGAATACTTTTTTTGTCGGTGTACTTTGTGGAATGTTTGCATTTCACTTTCAAATCCACCAGATGAATATATACATTTTGATTTAAAAAAAAAATGTTTATTTTGGAAAGTGAGTGAGTTTCTTGTAAATAACCGCCGAAGTTAAATAAATTGGCATACGTAAAATGCGGTCTAAAAACCGATAGGCAACTATTTAGAATTCAGAGCTTTTATATTTATAGTTACAGTACCTAAAAATCCCGTTTTACTGAAGAATAAATTCCCGTTCTACTAAAAGATAAATTCTCGTTATACTAAAGCACCGGTTTCCAGTCCGTGGTCTGCGGACAATTGGTGGTTCCACGAAAGGATTTTAAGTGGTCGGTGAAGCCATTATTTAATTCCATAGATATTTTCGTTACTTTTTCAAAAACTGCAATTCAAGTATTGCATGAGATGTATTCCTTTAAAAACTAAAAACAATTTGGGTAGAGTGGAGTAGGGCAAGTGCAACTGGGGATAGTTACACTGTAAAAAAAATGTACATAATAATGAGTACCTGAACCAACTCGTTTTTTTAATGCAATTGCATCATAAATGAGTGATGACGTACTAAAATTTAAGTAATCGTACTTTCTCAAAAATGGGTAAATAAATGTAAATATATTTTAGTACTTTTAGTAGCTGCACACCGTAATAGTACTAATTAAAAATCGGATTAAATTTTTATTGATGTAGCTTCCAAAAAACACCCCAACGCCTTAACCCTCTAGTGCATGATTTTTTCTTTTTTAATGACATAAAATTTTTCGGTTTATTTTTTGCCTCTGGACCACTGGAAAAATATACAAAAAAATCCTAAGTGCTTATTTAATTAAATAATCAATTAAAACCGTTGTGTAGCATATATGCAACATCATGCGCTAACAAAGCTTTTTTTGTTCTAAGACTTCTCCCTGATAGTTTTAACTTTTTACAAGGAAAATACGTTTGGAACATGGAGGAAAACATGCAAACTTAAATAAAATCTATAATAAAAAAATATATAAAGGTAAATAAAAATAATTTTTAGTAATTTAAGAAAATAATTTTTAAAAAAAAGTTTTTTTGTGATAAGATTTGAAACAATTTTTGTGTTTGTTAAGGCAAAGTTTGTTTTTACATTTTGAATATTTTATAAAGGTAAAACCATTGCAGCCTGTGTTTTTAGACCGGTTTCTCTTGTCTTCCCATTCGGGCCAGTGGTCAAACGCATCTCTTCTGAAGTCAGGCAGAGGCCTAAAAACAGCAGACGTTTTTGGCCTTTTTTTGTCTTGTTGGTCAGAGTGTGTTGGACGTCTCCTTTTCGGTGCTTCCTCTTTACAAATATAACACAGGGTGGTTGCAATTTCTTTTCTGATTTTTTTTGGCTCATTCCCTTTTGCTTTTTGTTCTGGGCGTCTCTGTTGTATATAATCCAACTATTTATTACTGCGAGATACACCAAATGACAGAACAGCCTTAGATACCAATGTCTCCTTACATTCATAGTGTTCCAAATCTTCCAATGTGACTATCTAGTAAATCTACCTCACCCATGTGTTTGTTATAGGCTCTAATTATTTTAGGGCATTCAACTTCGTCACGTTTTTTAGTTTTCTGGTTGTATCGCTTTATTGTGGTAGTTGGCTCAGCTCCATATAATGTAGATATAAAATTAACCAGCTTGTTGTCTTTCCACATTATGGAGGATACTGGACAGTTACTAGTCAGTACAGCCAGTTACGGGAACATCTGCTCATCAACACTTAGAAATTCCTCCATTGCATTGAGATAGTCAGAAATATTTTATTCATGTACTTTGTAATAGGTCTAAGTTTGAAAAGGTGATTGTAATCAGTATGATCATGAGGTAACTTATTTACGTTATTGTTGAAATGCAAAAGGCCACGGATTTTCTCAAAGGTGTTTACCACCATTGTACTTTTTACATGTTCATTTCCCAGCACTGATGGAGTCTCCAAACTGAGTACTTTATTAGGAAGGTCAAAATGTCCTTAGAATTTTGTTTCATTGTCTTCTAGGTGCAATTTGTTTGTTTTTTCCACAAATAATGATGCTTTTTCTTCCTACCTTTTATTTTCTGTCCCCTCTTACCATAGAAGAACCCCCAGTACTTGGAGATTGAGATGTAGAGGGCTGCTCGTCAAACCCATCTACTTCTGCTTGTACAAACTCTTCCACAATCTCTTCTTTCGAGACCAATAGCTGGTCATTATTTAGAACAGTTTCTAATCGCTACAGGAGAACATCGTCCGGCAAAGGAAACAAACTTTCAAACTCATCATCGGAAGAAGAACATTCTTTTTCACTTCCAAGGGGCATACAAAGAAGTTCTGAGATTTCTCATGACATTTTTATGCTCCTTTTTCCCATATTTATCTATAAATGTAAATGTTTTGGACATCTAAAACCAAAACAATATCCCCAAAAATAAATAAATAACGAAAAAATCCCTAAAAAATCACATAACTAAAAAATAGCACTCCTGAAAATGTTCGGCTAAAAAGTTCATTTAGCCCATGATGTAGCAGATATGCAACACATGTAAATGTTGACGTAATTACTAAAATAATTTTCAAAAAGTATTAAAATGTAGTTAAATACAATCTACATACCTCTCTGGACCTACTCTGCTAGGATTTTTTTTAAAGCCAGATTATACTTATAAGTAATAAAACTAATTTTGAAAACTTAACCTTCATTAGCCAGTTTTAGAAATACAGACTTCGAAGTAATTGATTGCATTTATCACAATAATTTTATAAAGATAAAAACCCATCGGTAGTTATATGAACTAGATACATGGTTCCCTACGTGAAAATACTACAATAGTTAACATAAAACTCAATTAATGCAACTAGTGGTCATTTTAAAGTTGTGTAGCATATATGCTACACTATGCACTATAGGGTTTACATTGAATATTTTTATATGAATTAAAAGTGTATGTGTATTGTCAGAAAAACTGGAAATCCATTGACAACTTAAGTCGTTTAGCTCCATCAGTGGGTTAAGACAAAGCATTGATATTGTAAATTGATTGCAATTGATATTGTAAATTGATTGCAATTGATATTGTAAATTGATTGCAATTGATATTGTAAATTGATTGCAATTGATATTGTAAATTGATTGCAATTGACTTGTAAATTGATTGCAATTGACTTGTAAATTGATTACAATTGACTTGTAAATTGATTGCAATTGACAGAAAAACTGAAAACTTGCGTATTGTCAGAAAAACTGAAAATCTATGGGAATGCATATCTTAAGTCGATTAAATCTACGCGAATGCATATCTTAAGTCGATCATCTCCATCAGTGGGTTAAAACAAGGTATTTACATTTTAAATTTATTGTAAATGATTTATAAATATACTTTAGTACTTTGAGAAGTCAAACACTGTAAAAGTACTAAATTAAAATCGTTTTAAATATAATAATTATATTAATAAATAATATATTTATTTTTAATTGGTGTGAAACTGTTAATTACAAGTAAAATGCTTTCAAAATTAATTTTACAACAATGTTCACTTTATCAGAGATACATTTTTATTACCCATTTGATACGGCAAACGGAGCTTTAGGTGCCTCATTAGCATTACAAAACGGACTAAATCCACTGCAAAGTTCTGTAATTTCGGCTGCAATAAATATCCAAGCCACTCCGTAACCCTTGAGGGGATAATACTCAAGAAGCTATTTTGCAAATTACAATTTCCTGGAAAAGTTTCAGCTTTTCGGGGAAATATATGTTACATAAACAAAGAAAAAAGCGTCCGAGTTTCAGTTCTACGCGAATGCAAATTAGGCTTAAATAGAAATCTGGATTTTCTCAAAACACGAGAGGGAATAAATTAGTCAGAAGCACCGCCATTTGTTACCTGAAATACAATTTTTTTGCGTGTTCAGAGTTTTGTAGTAAATTATAATTTCCCACTTGCTGCTGTAATCGAAACATATATTTCAATTTATCTATGAATAAATATTTGTATTGGACTAATTAATACACAGGGTATTAAATTATTCCTACAAGTTGTGGTATTTTTTAAAAAAAGAATGTATTCCACACTTATAGAAATAATACAGGTTTGAGATAATTAAACTTGTGTCTTTTTGTATAATTATAAAGCACTTTAAGTTTCAGATAAGTAAAATGAAAGAATAAATGAAACAGAGTGAGAAAGAGAGATAGGGGGGTGTAAGTTTGAATGTTTTTTATAGTTTAATATCATTTACACATATGGTTAGTGATAAGATTTAAGTATAACCATTATATTAACAGTATGTATTAAGTAAAACTTAAAGAATATTTTTTATCAATTATACTTTATTAATCAGTATTTTCAGTCATATGAAATATTTTGACTTGCGTATAAATATATAAAGTTAATGTTAAAATAAAAATTAAATCAAACATAAAAATTCTTTTAAATCTTTATATTTATGTTAAATAAAATATTCAGATTATTTCCTTTCAAATATAAGATTAGTATTTTTTGTCAAGCTGAATATTTTGACTTTCGAATTAATAAATAAAATTTATACTTACATGAAACTGAAATTTAACTTATAAAATAATTTTTTCTCAAAAGTTTCTTTTTATTTTATATCTTTATATGTTTTTAATAATATTTAAATACTAATCCTATTAGAATGCGATCACTTATTTAAAAAAAAATTGTAAATATCAGATTTAACATATAAATCATTTTCAAAGACAGATTTTTGATATTTATTTGATAGAAAAACCACTAAAGAAGTTATTTTAAATAAAAATTTATTTACAAACATCCGTATATATATTTATTCCAAAGCCGATTTATTAGACATCCATGTAATTTCTTTTTAAATTTCTAGATGCTTCAAACATCAAAAGAAATGCTTTTTTTTCTTTTGGCAAAAACATCAATACCAGGAATTTCGAATCACATGCCGAAAAACCAAATCTATAATTATTTCAACATCTTTAAAAGAAAATCCAATCACAGACACATAAGCCCGTAGGTCTAGACAAAAATTACTTTTTTCAAGACTAAACACATGTCTTTTCTAAAGACTTCCCACAGACGAACATCTGTCCGAAACAAAAGACTTATTTGTGAGGTTCCATAAATGAAAATTAAACCCGTCTCGACGTATCTGAAAAAGTCATTTGATGAAGAAATGAAATAAGAGAAGACGAAAAACAAATTAAACCGTCATAGGAGAGCAACCGGGATTCGATATTTTAATGACAAACAATGCGTTTCTTGGAGAATCTGGCAATGTGATTAGAGTTCCGAAGAAGTAGAAAGTTTGGAAAGTCGATGGCTGTTTTCTCATTCGATATTAGAAATTGTTTTAAAAAGAACTGGTTTCCGCATTTGGTAATCATAAATTTGGAAATGAGTTTTATTAGGAGGTTTGTTGTTTGTGACATGATCTAATTATGCTTTTCTGCTCCACTTAGGGTTTACTGTTCGCATTCGGGTTTGCATATGTCCGAATCAATCCATGTTATTTGCATTCAATAGAATAATTTGATCGCGGTTTGTAATTAGAATATTAAATTTAATTCGCTTCCATTAGATTACAATGGTTTTAATTTTCAGGGAATTTACAGCATACTTTATTACGTGCGTAGTGTATGAACTTCGAAGTCATGAAGTGTTATATAAACTAAAGTTGATGGTATGAAGTGGTTTTGTGATACTCGAAAAAGAGATAATGGTATTCACTCAATACATTATTTGTAGTTTTGAGGTAAATTGTAGAAGATAATAATTTCGTAATGTTATTGGTTTCAATATTGCTGATATATAATAAGATAAATGCCTTATACGTTTACTTATATGAATTTGAATGTCAGGTGTGTATTTTTTTTTTTCTTACAAAAATATTATGGACTTTAATATTGTCGATTTTTAAAGTCAAATTATTTATATTAAAATTATTTTGTAAAGAAATAAAGTTAATGCATCTGTAAAAAAAGTTAATTGCATTAAGTTTGTAAAATAAAGTTAATTAAATAATTTTTTAATTTTTTTTTCAAAATTGCATTAATTTTGTAAAATAAGGTTAATTTGCATGTATCTGTTTAACATACACTTCTACTATGCACGAAAAATTAAATTTCTAATATACAATCTAGTTACTTTGTTAAAAATAAATCAGATTTAATAAAAGCTGTCATGACAAAAAAACTTGTCTTTACTATTTTTTAAAAAACTAGGGGGCTCCTCCCCCTGCTCCGCTAACGCTTCGCCAACCCCCGTCAGTTTCTTCAGTTGTAAGTAAAAGTACAGTTAAAAAACTATGATAAATTTAACATAAAGATTCACATCACTGCATACTTAAGGTTTATACATATTCACTTAAGGTTCATACAAATTCACTTAAGGTTTATAATACAAAAATTAGTTAAATGGCAGTATTTATAACCTACTGTAAAATAACTAAAGCATGAAAGGAAAGTTTATAATATTTATAGCCTACTGTAAAAGCACAAAAGAGTGAAAGGAAAGTTCTTTACAAAACGATTAACACACTTTTACGGTGTTCGATTTTAAATATGTTGTGCTGCATGTTTTAAAGATAATAAACTTTAGTATACTCGATTTTAAAAAATTCATTTTTATGTTTTGTAAATGATTTAACCTCTTAAATATTTCTCCCATTTTGTCGTAATACAAAGTATTTATGTGTATATAGATGAAATAGAAAATGTCCTGACAAACATTTTCGTTCGAATAGAAGTTGTTTGCATGACAGTTGCTATCTGTCGTGCGTAGATGAATAACTTCATTATGCGTGTTGACATTACACATCTTCAGTACCATTTTGTGCAACGTACAATCATTAATATTGCGGTAAACAATTTTTCGAACAATAACCGTTCGATCAATCTTGCCTTTCATTACAATTATATTGAAGTTGACAATCTGTGGAAATATGGAGAGGGAATAACAAGAATTGTTCTTTTCGTTTGTGGAAGGGATTTCCACTTTATTCTCCGTTATTTGTTAAATAGATCGAACAATTTATCAGCGTTTGTTCATTTTAGAAATATCTAATGCAGTTTAAATATGAAAGGAATTTGAATTCTGTTATGGTTTTGTATTAGTGTTAGAATGAAACGTTTATTTTTAATATATGAATTAGGTAAAACAAATTTAATATTATATACAGATTATCTATTTGAATATTGAATATAAATATTATTAACCCTCTGTAGCTCATGGACGTGGTATCACGACCAAGGATCTACAGTTTTTCCAGCAATGCACTCGGCTTTTAAATTCATAAAAATACACAATTTTACAATATTTCTGAAATTTAAAGGCTTTAGGTGCAAGTTACAAGTTATCCCTTAACAATGAATTACAAATTTATAAAATTATATAAATTATTATGCTCAGAAAAAATTAATTAAACATCCAAACAGTGAAAGCAACTTTACTATTACTAAACTCGCTTGAGGTTAATGTGCAAAATTAATTAATATTTTGGTTAAAATAAATGCATATTAAGCACTCCTTGAAGGTTAACTGATATTATTAATGAGTTAATATATAGTTTAGAAGTTTATCTAATGTACAATTTATTCACAATTAAGATGGACGTTTCTCAATAATTATATAGATTGCTATACTGCCTTTATTACAAAAAAGGCCTTAACACCAAAAAGAAAATTTTTATAGAAAAAAGTAAAAATCAAATTTATCACCTGTATCAAAGTTTTGATACTTTAAAAGTCTGTCATTATCTAAAAGTATTGTTTACATGCAAAAATTTTTTATTTGGGTGACAGTTATAATTTCTTTTACCATGTTTTTTTTTTATATTTACAACTCATTATTGATTTATGACTTTTTTGTATTTACTTGTTTGATAACCACATTCTTTTTTTTTGTAAAAATGCAAAATTAAAGCTTTTCAGAAAATATTTTCTTGACATATTAAAAACAAGAACAGTGACTTTCTTTATATATATTTTTTTTAATACAAAAATCATTACAAAAATTATTGGACTATGTAATTATCTTAATTTTCTTTGCACACATTAGTGGAAAAAAATTATAATAATATCTGCAAAATCAAAGATAAATGTAAAAAATATCCTACACCCTTTAAGTGATATTTGCATTATTACAAGCGATTATTATTTAAAAATAATATCTTATTTCTAAAACAAACCCATACTTTTAATTACCATATTACAACTAAGTCCTCTATAGATTTCAAATCCTACAATCTCTATTACAATATATCAATCCAACATACATACACATACTGTCGATTGACTCCACATTACGTCATTTCCTGTCCTATTTTAAGCACCGGCAAACGCAATTTGCTTAAAACGTCTGGATTCATGGTACACCCATTCAGCCCTATTTAAATTACAGATTCGGCGCACGCAAAGTTTGACTTCTGCCTAGCGCATCGTAATCCTTCATTTACAACAGGTTGCGACGCTAATGGAGTAATGTATAAAGCGACGTTTTGAAATATGCATCGCAAGGTTATTAAATCAGTGTTGCATCGTGAGTAATAAAGAAATGATTTCTATTTGAAGAGTAATGTGCATTGTATTAATGTATTCATTTCGATGCGGGTGGTAAAATGTTGAATGTAATATCGAAGGATTTAGAATTACGTCTAGGATTCAATTTAGTGTTAATTGTTTCAATTTTATGTAACATATTATGATAGGGTGTCATGAATAACATGACTAATAAATTAAATTGAATAGTGATTTATTTTTATTAAAGTGCTTAGAAAATTAAAAATATGTTGTAAATTGTAATTATTTAAGGTAAACATTTCTGATTTATATTATGTTAACATATGGATGATATATTGGGTTTTGTAAATGTAAATGGAATTCCGTTTGTTCATTTAAAACTGAATTTGTAATTTATCTTTGTTAAAATTTCTTATAAAATGTAAACATGTTAGAGTTTCAATAGGGAAACAACCCGGTTTTTTTAAACGTTTTGAAGATAAATGATGTATAAATATGTAAAAAATACTATTTTTGAATTTTAGAGGCAGGTTATTTAAAAAAGTTTGAATATTTCAAAATTATTTTGAAATATAACTTAAAAATGTAAAGTTAAAAAAGACTAATTAATGTTTTGGTATGTAGTGTTATATAGTGTCTATTAATATCTTTATTTATTTTATAAGAATTAAATAAAGTTTTAAACATAATTTTTTTTTAATTATTTGTAGTTTAAATTGAAAAACTAAAAAGTAGTTTCTTATAGTACAAATAAAGAGTTATCTATTTAAATGCGACTAACAATTTTTTGTTGCAATATTACAAACAATGTATATTCAATAATGTTTTATTCATTGAAATAACATCCAGTAGTTAATCTTTTAAATTGAACATTGGAAATATCTTTTTGAGAGAGCTATTTAATATATGATAAAGAAAATTCATATGGCATTACATATGTTAATTATTGAAACTCTTTTAAAAAATAATGCATAGACGAATGTAGTGTATGTATATTTTTTGATTCTTAAATATAAATTATATATAGCTAAAATATTCGTTTTTTTAAGTTACTCATTTAATATTTTGTTTTGATATGTAAAATTTTACTTTTTACATTACTTTCTTATCTTCTTGAAAGATTTTTAGTTTTTCATTATTAGAAACTAAACTGACACGTAGATATGATATTAGTTTCCAAAAAACGTATTTAAGTTTTCCATATCATGGAATTTCCATTTAAGTTTTCTAGTGCAAAGTCGCTAACTACACCATAACCCTTATCACTTTTACAATCTCTTCTTAACTACTTTTATTTGGCATACTCTCAACTCCAACCTCACGTAACCGAGAGATAAGAATCTGAGAGATAAGACCACATTTCACCAAGCACAAAAAGCGATTCCAAACCTCGAAGAAAAAGTTATGGATATACTATTCTCCATAGACATCGAACCGAGTTCCCCTTCTCCTCATACATCATTTAAAGAAACATCAGGAGGTCGTTTCATATTATCTACTGAGCACCTCCCGAAATTTCAGACCCGAACGATTCCTGCAGAAAAAGTGACGTTAAACGAGAACTAGATACCCTACACCTCAACTCAACTTAGACGGTTTTCAGACGATTTTCGGTGTTCGAATTGCTTTTTGGCTCTCTCTCACCTATCGGAGTTGAAGAACAAGCAGCCTATCAGAGGACGATCAAGATGGCTTTTTGATGATGGAGCAGAGGAAGAAGAAAAAAAAAATTAAACCTCCCCCACCCCTCTATTCGAGTGCCCAGGAATCGTCTGCAAAGAGATAAAGTAATTGAAAGTCAGTTCCGGTCGTTTGGCGAAAGGGAGGGTGGGGGGTCCTTCCACCTTCCTGCTCGCACTCTATGGCCCTTCCTTTTCTTCTGATGATGCAATTAAAGATCGTCTGCGTTTCTCTTTCCAGAGAGTTCGAGGGGTGTTTCGAATTCCTCAGCGATAGGCCCTTTTATGTCGTTTCGACTTGGGGACGCACGTCACAAAAGGACGGGAAGTTTTAGAAGTGAAGGGTATGTAACAAGGTCTTTAAATTTCTATTGTGAGTGACAGGTACATGACGTGGAAGAGGAATTACTGGATGAGAAATTGCGAGGATTGTGAATGTTTTGAGAAAAAAAAATCGTCTTCTTAATTCCAATTGGACTGCTATTGTTATCTAACGGAGACAAGTATGTCTTTTGTGCACAATATAGGTATTTACATTGTTAAAAATAGGCACTTATAAATAAGTAAACTTACTTATCATAGCTCTGAATACATAAGTTCATTTTTGAAAAAGACATGCACTCAGAAATAAGTAAAATGAATAAAAAGTTACTGTTATCAGTTATCCGTTGTACTAACAAAGCCAGACGTGGAAAAGTTATAAACAGAAGTAATGTTAAAAAGCGTAGCAAACAAATAATATTAAGTAAGATAATTGAGTTGTAATAACTCAGTTTCCATTTAAGCAAACCACATCAAAGAATGTGGAAAACCATCTTATTCTGTACAAATATTTTAAGTTTGCCAAGTCGCTTTACTAAGATAGCTTGAACAGAATCTGATATTAGCAATACTAAACCATACTGCAAATTTTTTCGAAAGTACGATTATTTTAATTTAGGTACGTCATCGCTTATGTACGATGCAATTGTACTAAAAGAAAAACGAGTACACCCATGTACTCATTTTTAGCGCATTTTGTTTACAGTGTCTGCATAAAATATATACGTAGATAAGTTCAAATTAAAATATCAAGATCAATTGCATTGTTCTACCCTGATTGTGAAAAATAAAGCGTGGTATTTTATGGTGTAAAACACGAAAACTCACTAAACTCATGTTATATGCTTGGTAACCATGTACGCGCCATCTCTATACTGTGTGCCCAAAAGTGTGGAAGCCAGAGATGGAATCACGGTGTTCTTAAAATAAATTCTATCAGTGCACAATTATAAAAAAAAATTCTATCTTCCTGATTAAGTTGTTAGTTGTATAACTTACACCCATGATTTCTAGTCCCTTTAGCTGTACTAAACTTTATCGCTTCAGTTTTAATCATAGCATACCGTCGCTCATAAGGCGAGTACATTTATACTTCCATAAGTTTTGAAAGAGGAAATTTGAGTTTTTATGTTTGATTCATGTTCTCATTATGATTTTATAATAGAAGAATATACTTTAAACACACTAGCATCAATGTTTGTCTGATTCCATTGATTAAAACAAATCTTGAATGCATTCAAAACGAGTAATTAAATACTTATCAATTCCTTCTACAAACTTTAACTTCTTTAATACTTATGAAGTCTTTATAAATAACAATAGAGTGATAATAAAAGAAAACATCCAAAATAACTTTATTGTTGAGTTTTTAAAAAAGCATGTAAGATAAGAGATATTTTGTTATAAGATTTGAATGAAATTTTATTCGAGTGATACAAAGAAAATTTATTTTTAAGTCAAAGAACTTCTTAGAATCTAATAATTTATATTTCAATAAATAAATGTACGAAACATTACCTGTAGTAAACGAATCAAAGAAATAGTTTATATACTAGAATAAGAAGAGTTTTATTTTAGTATTCTGTTGTATAATAAATAGTTTTTCTGTTATACCTTTGAAGACAATTGAAAACACGTCTGAACTTTTCGTATGCCCATGGCTGGTGAAAGTGAAAATGTAAACATTATATACAAAATTCATATAGTAAAAAGTCATATTTATTTTTTAAATCTTACATTCTGTATTGATTTAAAACTCACGTAAATACTATTATTTATTGTTATTTAATATAAAAAAGGACTATGGTACTCAAACAACTACAATCTACAAGTATCAAAGATTACAATAAGTTAAAAAAAAACTGTTCTTAAATATTTTAGACTACTTTAAGTCCAGAAACAATTTCAATCCGTTTGTCAGTTTAGATACCCCACTTTAAGTTCCCAGAACTTTACAACAACTTTATAATCACTGTTGTAAGTTCCATACATCGTGCGTATTAACAATTCCAAAAAACAAACATCTGTAACTACTCATAAAAAGCCAAACTATCAACTCCCTGCGTTTTCTTTTCTCTAGTTTACTCTAACAGAGTGCTTCGTGAACACGAAGAACCCGCAACAGGAAAACGGAGAAGAAGAAATCTTTCTTTCTCAAAGAGGGAACACGTCCCGAGAAATGATAGTTTTCTTCCCTCTTCATCTCGAATTTTAACATCTCTCGCCAAAACAACACTAATCGCGGAAGCCGTGTTGGACGTGACCTACCCACTCCTTCCGACCAAAAACCACAAAAAAATCCCCCCACCCCCTGTAAAAACGCATTAAAAAGAGCGGCAAAAAGCCCTACTGCTCTTAGAAACTCTGCTCTTGGAGACGTATAAAAAGCGTTTAAAGAAGAGAAGAAACGTTAAAAAAAACTTTTTTCTCTACCGGATTGCCAAGAGAAATAAACAAAGCCGGGTGATCTTTTCTCCATATTGGGGTGGTGGTTTTCCGAGTGGCTTGGATGCATTTCTTCTTGGTTCTTTACGTGATATTTTATATCGGAATTTGATCTAGGGAGAAAGGTTGGGCATTTCTCTCGGCCCTAAACGACGTGGGAAAAGAGTCGGAAGGAGAAGAACCGTACGTGGAGATTTAGGTTCTAAGAGGTGACTGCTTGAAGTGTATTTACGGAGTAAAATATTTGGTTTCTGAAATCAGTATTTCTAATGCTGTCATTAGATAAATAAATTCGCATAGTAAAAGCGATAAAATTGTGCACATATATCGAAAAGTCAAACATAAGAAACATTTGGGAAGATATTTTCCAAAGGTATAGTAAAACATGGTTTATACAAAATGAAAATTAAAAAAAAAACAGGACACCCAACACTTTTATCTCGTGAAAAAAAAAATCGAATTTGAAACAATCCGAGTTCGAACATTAGAATATATATATATATATATATGACTATAAGCATTAGCGCGAGGACTCTCATTGAGCGTCAGTGTACTTTACCGTGCAGCACGAATGTACACAATAAGAGGTTGAAAATAAGAGGAAGTAAGGTTGAGAAAACATTCGTCCTTGTCTATGAGGGTGTCTCACTTGACGTCACAAACATGTTTAAAACAGTTTTTTTGGATGCATTTTGTTTTATTTTTCTTGTAAGTAAGAATGTAAGTGCGGAAAAACATTGACCGTAATTTTGAAAGCCAGAAATGCGTTTTTAAATCTACTCAAACCTATACAAAAGGAATATTTTTTTTATACTTTCGCTTAAAAAAGAGCATAGTAGTCGGCGGCGCGTAGTCATATCTTCAGAGATTATAGTTATTTTATTCTAGCTCAGTGACCAAAACAAAGAACAAACTTTTTTTTATATGTTAAGAGCAAAATATGTTATAATCAACTTATGACATCCACTCTGGTTATGCTGTGATTATTTATACTCTCTCTGAGTGTACTAATTTGTATTATATGAAATAAATGTCCGGTCGAATTCAGGACAGCTTTCAGACCTTAAATACTAGTTCGTGATGGTATAAGTAATAATAATGTTTTGCCTGGTTGCCTACATATGATCTATCGGTTTCGATTTTGGAAATTTTGGGAATTTTGTTAGTCATACATAGACTTTGAACGCTCAGTGCGAATTCTCATTATCTTACGTGACGTCACATAAATTTTTAAAAGAACGCCTAATTTTTTTATGAATGAGAACTAAAAAATTTTACATCACCTTAAAAAACGTACAGTACATTCAAGGATGTCGAATTTGTACTTCAGAGTAATTTTATGCTCTGTATAAAAGCTATGGAAGTCTGTGTTGTCGTTTAAAATGTTGCCTCTTCAGACAAGCACGCTAACTACTAGAAAGGGTGATAAATTGAAAAAAAAACATAATTCTTCCATTATCGTCTTACTACGAAAATTAATATAGAAATATAATCTGGACTCATTACTGAATATTACATGGCAGTAACCCATACGGAGTCCAGTTTTCATGTTTTGGGTTTCAATATTAGTGTACAAAATTGTGCACAGAGGAATTGATGAACATAACGCAACAATTGTTGAAGGTTTAATTGACAAAGCTGTTATTATTGGATTATATCAGCAATCCTCTGACCGTACAATGCTTTGATTGAAAGACATTAACCTACCTGGAATACATGATTGTATTATTTTCTGTACAAGCAAAATACATGCAGGTGTATGAAATGTAATGATTTTTTGACGTGCAACGTCTTTAAATTACCAACATGGGGTGTCGATTAACCCCCCTGTTAGGTTTTTAGGAGTGTGGAGGTGTCTTCATATACCTGATACCAATATTTGGGTTTGAGTGATCTTTAGCCTGACTGGTTCAGTATCGGCGTAATACACGTAATGTCCGCGGTTCGATTCCGAGTAAAAGCCAAAAAGTTCATATCCCTACATTGGGGACTTCCTGATTGCAAATCAACGAAACTTTCGAATAAATATATTTGTGACTCCACATCGAATCAAGCAACACAACTTCAACTACTACACACGTGATAACACCTCAGGGGTATCTCAACCATTCGTTCCTCCGTCCGACTCACTGAGAGGGGGATACCGTGGGGGTCACTTTACATACCCGATACTCCCTCTTGGGCTTGAGTGATCACTATTGCCTTACATGTAGAGTATCGACGTAGCACCCGCAACATCCCTTGTTCTATTCTGAGTGACAGCCAAGTTCATAGTGCTACAGAAGTTTCATTCCGACATTATAACTTTGTGACAAATAGGTCAATTGACATAAATGTGGTTAAATTTTGTTCGATAGGAAATGCGTTTTAATATTGAATTAAAGCAAAGCACGGTTGGGGGCCCTGCAGAGTCAGACGTAAAAGATTACGTATCTTCCAGCTGTCGGCAAAATTTGTGTTGGTGATCTCTCCTTTTTCTGTAATATATTTAAATGGAGTTTTAAGCAAAGACTCTTCTGACCGTGCTCCGATACAGCAATACGCGATTGTATTTCATTTATTTGTGTTTAAAATCGAAATGTCCTATTTGCTACTCTAATCTACTAATATTCGAGCTCTGTGGTTCAATTACTTTAGAAAGTATGCGATTGAATAATAATATGGACGCTGTCACAGCGAATGTTTTAACTGTATTTCAATATGTCAAATATTTATTAATTTTTTTATGTCAAATATTTATTGAAATTGTAAGAAAAATTTTGAGTAACCCACCAAAGACCTACTACTTCTACAGTAAATTACATTACAAAACATATAAATAAATGAAGGGACATATGGAAGAAGGGTAAACTGACAAAAGTCCCTTTCTAATATACATTTTTTTTTAGTGATCACAATCTGGAAGAAAAGGGTCGCTTTCCGTTGAGCATCCACTATTTGTCGCCAAGGAATAAACTGGCACGACACTTTTTACTGCTCAACGATTGTGAGCTTCGAGCATGAACGGACTGTAGTAGAGAGAATATGACGTCATAATCGTGAAGCCCATATCTCCGAGCGGAAGGCCCATATCACGTGCCATCTCTTCAAAATTATGAATGAAAAAATACTCGCGATTGGCTTGTGAACTGGGAAATGTGTAACTGTTAAAATTTATGAATGGAATGACGCAGTTAACCACGTGTCTTGGTCAACCATGTTGGCTTCACTTTAAGTGACATCAGCGAGAGTGACGTCATAACTCTTCTACTACAAAGGATCCATGCTCGAAGGTCGTGAGATTGATTAGTGGTGGTAGGTTTACAAAATTGGCGCATTTTCGCCCATTTGACATTTAGGTTCGCTGCATGAAATCGAACCATCATAAGTAAAACATGTACGTTTTACTCCTTTTCATCTGCTTAAATAAATAAACAGAGCCAAAATTTTTTAGAAAAGATTCTTAAAGCTTTCATCTACATCAATATTAGATTTTTTCACAAATGTTAGCTAACCCCTTCTGCCACTTGCCCCTTCAATTATATAAATTACTAGGAAATTAAACACACTAATACTTTTTGCGTAATTCAGAACTCTTTTAAAAATATTTGTTTTATTTAGACAAAGGGAGTTATCTAGAGAGAAGAGGGAGCAATGTAAAAGAAAGAAATTTTTTAAAAATATAACTCGAAAATATATTTGTTGCTGAAAAATAAATTCAAATTCTTTAGTAATTTTTGTTACTACAAAAAAAGTAATTTTGATCTAAAAAGCAGATTATTTTCAACGTGATTATTTATTTGCTTATATATATATTCTTTATTTAAAAATTCCAATTAAAATGTGCATTCACCAAAACTATGTAAATAGTATAGAAATCCTTAGAACTCTTTTGCTACAATTGCCTTTAGTAGAATTCTTTCTAAGAGATTTACATTTTTCATTTTTAAGAATAACTTTATTAAAAAGTATGCACAAATTAAAAAATATAAATATATTTATTAAATATTTATGACTATAGACAAGATTAAATTATTTTGTGATTAAAATCATAGCCGTTTTCATGAATATTAAAATACAATTTGAGAAATATCCTTTAAGAATATAATTTAAACGACAACTCTTCGATTATAATTACTGTGGTATACGAATAATGTAGTTTTATATAAATATTTAATTAAATTATCAAAATTTCCATGCAATAGTGACTAGAAATGAACTTTGTGACATTCTCTGAATCAGTTTTAATTAAAGTAAAATAATTTAACTACTTGGTAACCACAATTTAAAAAAATTATCAAACCTGTTTAGAAAATAAACTTTATACACCTCATTGGGATAATAAAATATTAAATTGTCCTGTCTAAACACGTATTAAACTTGAGATAACAAAGCTTTAATCGCGTTGTTCTTCTAGAACGTTTAATTAATATACCTGTCGTATAAAGCAATTATGCAAATACTTTAAGTCCGATTCTTACAAAGAGACACGTTCATTTTTATTATCGTAGTTACAAATAGATAGAACTGAAGCTTTTCAATTATTTTTTAAAAAGAATAATATAGTGAATCGCTTTGGAACTATCATTTCCTAAAAATACTTCCAATTTGTTTTTTGCTTTTTTAAGATAGTTATATGATCCTTCATACAATTTTTCGGGGTTTATGGAACTATTTGGGAAATATTGTCCGGTTATTGGCAAAGCCACCGAAATCCCGGGGATAAATTACCACGAGATTCGAACGAAGCTGCGTGAATTTATTTCTTCTTCTACACTGGTCGTGCTGCCATTCCGACGGAAAGAAACATCCCGCAAAATAGAAGAGATAAATTGTCTCGAGTTGAGTAGATTACTTTTTGAAAATTTTTTTGGCTGTTAGAGTCACAGTAAATCTTTTCTGTAGGTGGTGAATGACTTCGTTCTTGATGGCGGGAAAATCAGAAATAGGAAAAAGGAAGGTAAGTTTGGCAAACAATTACGATATCAAACCTGTTTGGGGTACGATTCTGCCAATAAAGTAACTAAATTAATATTGTTTTCCAATCAATTATCAATAATAGTGAATTAATAACTAAGAAGAAAACATTCAATCCAGATTTGCCCAAAATATATGTACTCGCAACCCTCTCTCTGGCTTTTCCCCGTGGCTTTTCTGGAGATTGAAACTATTTAAACAATTAAAAATATTATTTAAAATTATTTTATTCCTTAAAAATTAAATAAAAAAGATTGAAGCTTGTTTGTGGACAAACACATTTAGCCCTTAAATACCGGCACCGGTAATGGTTTTATGTGTACCCTTTTCAATCCCTGTATGTAAATAGATATCCTCCAATCTTTCAGTACCTTTTTTGTAGTTAGTAGTCTAGTTTCTAGTAATCTAGTTTCTAGTAATCTAGTTTCTAGTAATCTAGTTTCTAGTAATCTAGTTTCTAGTAATCTAGTTTCTAGTAATCTAGTTTCTAGTAATCTAGTTTCTAGTAATCTAGTTTCTAGTAATCTAGTTTCTAGTAATCTAGTTTCTAGTAATCTAGTTTCTAGTAATCTAGTTTCTAGTAATCTAGTTTCTAGTAATCTAGTTTCTAGTAATCTAGTTTCTAGTAATCTAGTTTCTAGTAATCTAGTTTCTAGTAATCTAGTTTCTAGTAATCTAGTTTCTAGTAATCTAGTTTCTAGTAATCTAGTTTCTAGTAATCTAGTTTCTAGTAATCTAGTTTCTAGTAATCTAGTTTCTAGTAATCTAGTTTCTAGTAATCTAGTTTCTAGTAATCTAGTTTCTAGTAATCTAGTTTCTAGTAATCTAGTTTCTAGTAATCTAGTTTCTAGTAATCTAGTTTCTAGTAATCTAGTTTCTAGTAATCTAGTTTCTAGTAATCTAGTTTCTAGTAATCTAGTTTCTAGTAATCTAGTTTCTAGTAATCTAGTTTCTAGTAGTCTAGTAAATAAAACCAGTATAAAAATTTTGTTTTCTGTAGTAAACATTGCAGATGTTCCTGGTTACTGTTATTTCACACTGATCAGGAAGAGAGGGTCAAGAGTTATTTGAATTTTCCCACAACTTTTCTTCATGTGACAAAACATGTTTTGAAAGTTTCCTAAACTTTTGAACAAGGTTAATCTCTGTGAACAAAAATGAACTTTATCTGTATAATATATGAATGAACATTTACGTCTCATTTTAATTAACACCGCACTTGAGCTACATGAACACCGCACTTGACCTACATTAATTGTTGTTGTATGAAAATTTGTTTGTGGCTTTAATGTTATTATGGTGGTAATTGTGGGAAAAATTGGGTATTATAATTTGAAGTATTGTTCTCGTGCTATTTGAGGTATTGGTATCATGCTATTTGAGGTATTGGTATCGTGCTATTTGAGGTATTTTTCTCGTTATCAGAATGTGATAAATCTGGGATATAACCAATTCGTCGATAGAAACTTAATGTGTACTAAACCTAATGTGTAGTTTTGGACCCATTTTACATGAACGAGTAAAACACGTGTGAGCTTCTCTGTAATTCGATAATACGTATAGGTATGATTTCGCGAATCACAGAGAAGCTCACGCGTGTTTTACTTGTTCGTGTAGAATGGAACTTAATGCACTTTTAATTCACCCAACTAAAGACATTTTGAATATTTCATTTTTGAAATTTCAATGTAAAACTTGAAACACCCTTCAGAACAAAAAAAAAACGAAGTATAAGGATTTAGGCAGAGCAAAAAAAAAAACAAATGGCTACTTTGGAAATCTCGGATATCATTTATTCAATTCCACTGACATCCCTTGAAATATCCCCCCCCCCCCGGTTGGACGACACTCAAATTCCGCACTGACAGCGAGTCAGAATGAATTTTTCACACAAAAATACGATCCAAGTTGGGAGAGAGAGAGAAAAAAAAACACCTCAACCCTTCAGGAGGCTCAGGATAAAAAAAAAGTTGAGAGTTTTTCATATGCAAATTGATGCCTCCCTCTCCGATCGCTGTCTTGAGTAGGGGGGGGGGGGAGTCGAAAAAGTTCTCTAAAACTTTTCCAGATATTTGCTCAATAGCCTTTTCTTCGTTTGGAGTTTCAGGGAAATGCCATCCCTTCCCCCCCCCCTCTTTCCAATTGTATCAGTTGCGGCCCTAATCGCATTCCACTGTAGAGATTGGGATGACGCTGATCGAGAAGACAGCTTTGTACCGAGATGTGACGGCGCGTCATGGAATTCTCAATGTGTAATTATGATTCCCATTTGTTGTTACAGATTGATTAGATTTTTGACGTGAAACGTTTTCATAATATCAGCACATAGGGTATCAGGGCATACATATGATTTTACGCTTTTGGCTGATTCATTCTGATATTACGACAATTTAACAAATAGCTCGATTGAATCAATGTCTAACTACGAAAACCATTTGATGAATGTTATAGATTGCTATGTTTTTGGAGTCATGTTAGCCAGGTGGACATGAATATGGACTCGAGATTGTGTGATATCGATTTAACACGTTTGCGTGGTATTGGTTACTGCTTGGTGGCCGGTCACGCATCTGGTGCGTGATACTTACTTCAAAATTAAACCTTATAGGGAAGTGTTGGATTGAATGGAAATTAGTTTAATTTCGCGGCTGAAGTCAACGTGTTAAAAGTAGCACCAGGGGACCGGGCCCAGCTCGCTTTCATAGTTTATTACTAAATAATATTTCTGAATCGAATTAAATGCAAATGCTTTGAAATTTCCATATCAACGGTTTCGTGATTGGGATGACGCTGATCGAGGTGCCAGCTTTGTACCGAGATGTGACGACACGTCATAGAATTTTCAATGTGTAATTATGATTCCCAATTGTTGTTACAGATTGGTTAGATTTTTGACGTGAAACGTTTTCATAAAATCAGCTACATAGGATATCAGGACATACACATGATTTTTCGCTTTTGGTTGATTCATTCTGATATTACTAAGATTTAACAAATAGCTCGATTGAATCAATGTATAACTACGAAAACCATTTGATGAATGTTATAGATTGATTATATTTATTTTTGACGTGAAACGTCTTTATAATATCAGATACACAGAGCATCATGATTTAAACATGATTTTACGCTTTTGGCTGATCCATTCTGATATTATGACGATTTAACAAATAGATTGATTGGCACAAATTTGGGGTCGTTTGAATTAATGTTTAACTACGATAAAAATTTGAGAATGTTACAGATTGATTATATTTATTTTTGACGTGAAACGTTTTTTAGCATCAGCTGCATAGAGTATCAGGATGGAAAAACGATATTACGCCTTTAGGACGACTTATTCCGATGTATTAAAGCAGCAATAAATAAACTCAATTGGCACACATTTGATGTCGTTTGAATCAATGCCTCATTAAATCAATCCCAATTGACGTTTGAATCAATCTCATTTGTTGAATGTTAGATATTGATTAGATTTATATTTGACGTGAAGCGTGTTTATAATATCAGCTATATAGAATATCAGGATTTAAACATGATATTACCCTTTTAGGTTGATTAATTCTGACATTATAACACGGTGACAAATAGCTCGAATATCACAAATTTGGTCTCGTTTGCATCAATACCAAATTATGATTCCCATTTGATAAATCTTACAAATTGATTATATTTTTGTCCTGAAACGTCTTTATGAAGTCAGTTACATAGAGTATCAGGATGGAAACATAATATTACATTATTAGGATGATTTATTCCGAAATTCTAATACAGTGGCAAATAACTTACTTGGCATATGTTCGGTCTCCTTTGATTGGAAATTAGTTTATGAAATTTTGAAATGTAGTTTAGCACATACGGGGCATTTATAGAAGTTCGAAGATTCATACGTAACTGCTTTGGTGTACCCTATCGTTGGCGATTAATCCCTAAAACTATCATATGCTAAATTAACACGTTTCAAGAATAATCCTTCTGGCTCAGACAATGCCACCTCCGACTTTTTGGTGTTTTTAATTATATATTTAGCTGATCATACAATTAATTTGCAGTTCTCTCTGAAACGCCATTATCCCATAATACTTATTTACATCGCGCGTGGTATAAAGCATTTTACTGATAACATTGGTTAGGAATTGGCCGCTTTCCAACTTTTCAATTTAAATATAAATTAGTTATTAATAGTTAACCGTTGCTAACACACAAACTAATGTGTTCGAAGAGTACCAATTGTTATCTTCAATGCGCTATTTCCAAATTATAGTATTTGATTGTTACTCTACATGCTAAGTTCAGAATAATCCAATAATCTTTCAGTTATATCGCATTTTTCAAAAATAATACGTACACAGCATATCGTGTGCGACAATACTATATTCAGTCGAAATAATCATAAATCAGTAATTTATCTAAATACTTTTATATTTACCGAAGCATCCAGCCACTTAGTATATTCCTTACATAACACTAACATTGAAACCTACAATTATAGAGACAAAGGCCCTCTGATCAATTCCTGACCATTCTCAACTATAATCCCCCCCCCCCACATTTCAGATGTCCGAATACAAATCAGGCATATGGGCGGGGGAGGACAGTACCACTGGACAGCCTCTGCTGACCATTCAAATGATCCTTCAGGCCACGTTTTCAATCTGCCCCAGAGTAATGATTTCGTAGCGTGGATCTACCGTAATTGCGAGTTAAAATTCCACTTCCTGCACGTTTGTTAATTCTGTGCGTTTGGCCATTCCCCTGGAGGATGGGTTGGAATCAAAGAGATTCATAATTCACTGGGGGAGAGTGCGGTTAAGGGATTTTGGACGCGGTTCGGGTCGACAGGTTCGTATGGGATAAGTTGATTGGCTCCCATTGTTGTTGAGTTTGGATGTGGTATTACATTCGGATTGAAGATATAAGGTGCATAAACTTAACTATAAGGAATATAAGATACATTTGACAAAACACTCAAACTAGTGTTTGTGCGGTGGATAGGGACCGCATAAAAAAATTCGCACAAAACTTCACGAGTAGCTATAAAAATAGTTTTCGCAACACAATTAAAAAATAATATTTTTATGCGGTGGATAGGGGCCGCATAAAAAAATTCGCACAAAACTTTACGAGTAGCTATAAAAAATAGTTTTCGCAACATAATTAAAAAATATTTTTTTATGCTGTGGATAGAGACCGCATAAAAAAACGCATAAAAAATTCGCACAAAACTTTACGAGTAGCTATAAAAAATAGTTTTCGCAACACAATTTATTTTATGCGGTGGATAGGGACCGCATAAAAAGTCTCACATAGAAAATAACTCAAAACCTTACGGAATAACTAGGAATTGCTTTTTTAAACGAAATCAAGACACGAGGCTTGGCAGCTACTTGGAATCTCGCCAAACCTTTTAGAATCTGATTTAGAAAATACACATGCGAACATTTTTAAATATTTTATTTACATATATACTTAATTTACACATATAAAAAACTTTTCAAAACGTATAATATCTTTGGTAGTCTGACAATACGCGAACTTGGTTCAAAATCGCTTTCGTCACTTGAAGATACTACCTCGCACTCGTTTAGAGTTGACTTTTTTTCAGTTACCATGTAGTCAGTGATCAGTTTTTGCGACGACTGTTGTTTCACTAGACGCATGTGTATGTCTCGGTAGCCAGATAATCAATTATGTTCCAATTTAATTGAAATTTTCATATACCGCACAAAAAAAATCGCACAAAAAAAGACCGCACAAAAACAGGTTTGAGTGTACTTTAATAGATCTGTTGATCTTCAGCAATATTATTTTTTTTTAGAAACTATTAGAAATGAATTTAACACGTTTGTTGCCGGTATAGAAAAGGATGCAAGTCAACTATTTCATTTTTCGTGTTATTTTGATGAACGAATCATGGACCTGTGCGTGGCCAGCAGCGAACGTGGTAAGCTTATCAAGTTGTAAAAAATTAGGACGACCGTATTTGTAGAGAATGCCGTAGGGATTAGGCCACTGATCTCTAACTGTAACTTATGGATTGAGCAAAAGGTTTTGCTGACTTGAAGCCAATTGAATGGGTAACAACTGTACCCTATTTTCATCGCTACCGCAATATTTCGTATATTTTTCATGTTAAAATAAGCCGACATGTATTGCTTTTGGCTGAGTTTTTTCTATTTTTTTTAAAACCTATTTTAAATGCAATCTGCTTTTAAAATTGAAAGTCATTTGCAAGTCGAAGTGGTTAAACAATTTGTTTGGTAAAAAAAATTTGTTTCGTCAGTATAAAAATTAATTCTAAAAGAAGAAAATATAATATTTATATGCATGTAATATTTCTACAATGCTGTGGTATTAAAAAAACACCACTAAATCACTTTTTGAGCCTTCTGTTACAGTTAGAGTTCAGTGGTTTAGGGGTGTAACGTCATACTCAATAACGAATAGCACATTTTTTTGTTCCGGACAAACCACTGAATGTTTTCTGTATTGTGTTTCGTTTCTAGAATGTCGTTTTCAAGTTTCAGTTGAGCTTAAAATACAAGTAACATTACCAACGCTGCTTTGTGACTCATAATTTCTTTACGCGTGTTTTCGTTAAGGTTAACTTCGACATACATGCACCCCTTTCACGAAGTAGATACAGCCGCGTCAATGCTGTTACGTGGCTCAAATACATGTTCGTGTATTTGTTACTGTATATTTCGCCTTATACACTCAAACCTGTTTTTGTGCAATTTTTTATTTGTGCGATTTTTTTTGTGCAGTATATGAAAATTTCAATCAAATTGGAACATAATTGATTATTTGGCTACCGAGACATATACAAGCGTCTAGTGAAACAACAGTCGTCGCAAAAACTGATCACTGACTACAAGGTAACTTAAAAAATGTCAACTCTAAACGAGTGCGAGGTAGTATCTTCAAGTGACGAAATAAAACATTTAAAAATGTTCGCATGTGTATTTTCTAAATCAGATTACAAAAGGTTTGGCTAGATTCCAAGTAGCTGTCAAGTCTCGTGTCTTGATTTCATTTAAAAAAGCAATTCCTAGTTATTTCGTAAGGTTTTGAGTTATTTTCTATGTGAGACTTTTTTTATGCGGTCCCTATTCACCGCACAAATACAGGTTTGAGTGTATACACCTTCTACACCGAACCGATTTTAAAGATGTCGCAATTTAAAGTAAAATTGCTATGTTTTTGGAGTCATGTTTGCCAGGTGGCCGTGAATCTGTACTCGAGATTGAATGATATCGATTTAACACGTTTGCGTGGTATTAGTTATTGCTTAGAAGCCGATCACGCATCTGGTGCGTGATACTTACTTCAAGATGAAACCTTATAGTTAAGCGTCGGCTTGAATGACAATCAGTTTAATTTCGCGGCTGCAGTCAACGTGTTAATAGTATAGAGAATAAAGCAAGTATGTTGTGTACTACAATAAAAAGAGTAAATTTGGAAAAAATTGTATTTTGAAACAAAATTAAAAATAATAATTTACATGATAAAACATAAAAATAAAAATATTATTAAGAAACCGCAAAGAAAAAAACGCATTTAGGAACACTCCATTTTAAAAATCGTATATTTATATTTAGCCATATAGTGCAATTTTTTAATTTGTGTTGATATCCATTACTTTTTGTGAAACAGTTGACATGACTGCTGAAAAATTCACCAGAAAAAAACTTATATTTTTCATTGATAATATGACGATAGATAATTGGTTATTTGTTCAAACATGGGATCACCCAAAATAATATTTTTACGAAAATAGATCAGTCATCAATAGACCTTAAATACGCCATATTATATATTTATCCCACAATATATTATGGCTCTCAAAGAAGACCGTAGCAACATTAAATAGAGCAAAAACCTACATCAATATATCGTATACGATATTTATGAAAAGCACAATACAATCACTACCAATCGATGCGGCCGAAGCAACAGCCACCTCTCTCAATCATAAAATAAAAACCCAACAAAAAATTTCAATCTAATTCCATTCTTTGATCAGACGATCCATAAAAGCACACAGGCCAACCCCTAACAAAAAATGATTCATGACATTTTTTTTTCGTTTGTTATTCTTCCCCACCCCATGACTTGCAAGGGACGGGCAATTTCCTATGTCTACCCTCGGACAAAATGCGAAATGAATGCTGGAAGAATGACTAGTTGCCGTTGCGGTACTCTATCTCCCGGGTTACCTGACATGCCCTATTATTTGGACCTTAACCGGGGCCGTAACTGAAGGCCTAAATCACGCGTTCCAAAAAACCTGTGTTTACCCCTTGTTTAGTTGACCGAAAATTATCCCTACCTCGCCCACTTCTGCAGTGTTTATCTTTGGAGAAAATTCCCTAAGATTGATTCGTTTAAAGGGAAGAATGATTGAAGTCACCGGCGCTTTAATAAACCATCAGAGTTCGATGGGGGAGTTTAAAGTGATCGAGTATGGGAAATTTAAACAATGTGAAGGAGATGGACTGTATATAGATAAATTTATTTAGGGATTTTTATCCTGTTATTTTAAGACTAAGACTCCACTCTTTGAAAGTACACTGAAACCTGGTTTTGTGCGGTGGATAGGGACCGCATAAAAAAAACGCATAAAAAAAATTCACACAAAACTTCACGACTAGCTATAAAAAATAGTTTTAGCAACACAATTAAAAAAATATTTTTTTATGCGGTGGAAAGGGACCGCATGAAAAAAGTCTCACATAGAAAATAACATATAAGAACAAAATCACATAGAAATAAATCGCTTTCGTCACTTGAAGATACTACCTCCCACTCGTTTAGAGTTGACTTTTTTTCAGTTACCATGTAGTCAGTGATCAGATTTTCTGACGACTGTTGTTTCACTAGACGCTTGTATATGTCTCGGTAGCCATATAATCAATTATGTTCCGATTTGATTGAAATTTTGATATACCGCACAAAAAAAATCGCATAAAAAAAGTCGGACAAAAAAAAATCGCACAAAAAAGGACCGCAGAAAAACAGGTTTGAGTGTACGTAGATATCCACTATATCGTCGCCTCAGAGCAACAGTAAGACATCTAAAAAAAAACGAAAATGAGTTTTCGGTCTTGCTAATATTACCAAATGTGCCTTTATTTAGTGGAACACTCGGACATTTTTATGTCTTCTTAGAAATAACTGAACTACAGCCTTAGATATTCAGCATTGAAAAAACAGCAAACTTTAAAATAAATTTTATAGGCAACTCTGTTTTTGCTCATATCCTACTGTTGCTCTGAGGCGACGATATGCTGACGTACAGTCCAATTATCCGAACTCCTGTTATCCGTATCGAACAAAGCGGATAACCAATTATTCGGATCCGGATCGCTTTGATAAAAAAAAAGAAATCGGAGGAACTTCCACATTTTAATAGTTATTTATCGGTGAATGATATTTTTTTAATAGTCATTAAATTACATTATATACCAAAGCTAAATTCTTTGCTTTTACTAAGAAATAATCTTTTTTTCGTGAATTATGCAATTATCTGGATATTCGATTATACAGATGGGATCTGACTCTGATTGATCCGGATAATTGGAGTTCTACTGTAGTTTTAAAAGTTAAGTGAAATAATTTTTTTTAGAAGTAGGAATGATAAATTTTAACTAATAAAACACTCAAGTAGAATACAATGGGCGTGATTTTATATCTCGACATTTTTAGATACAGTATGATAGTGGGATACAATGTCTGAGGATTTTATATCACAACGTTTTTATCTTTAAATTAGTGCATTTTTAAAGAAAAAAATTGGCGTTTATTTTATTTTTCAAAGAATTTTCTTTAAGTTAATGTAATATTTATAAGTCTGATTAGATTTAGATTGTGTATTAGATGAACAATTACTCCAGATATTACTTGTTAAAATACAAATGCAACGTTAAAATACGCAATAAAAGTCCGTATAATCCGGACATGTTTCGGGAGATACATGTCCGGATTATACGGACTTTTATTGCGTATTTTAACGTTGCATTTGTATTTTAATATTCTTAACGCAATGTTCTATAAGACGAGTTTTTATCTTAGATATTACTTGGTTAGAAACAAAAATTTTGAGTATTACTACCGAGTACATACCATGTACATTACAAATAACACTATTGTATTTATTAATGAATGGTAAAGTAATGAAAAGTTTAATTAAATATTTTAATATTCTAAGTTTTTAAAATGATTTTCCAATAATAGAACAACCGATAAACAATTAAAATATAAGCAACCGTTAAGTGTATTTTAATTTTATAGGCAACAAAGTCAGAGTTTCTTGACAGATAATATCAAGTTTTAACAGCTTAGCATACCTATTTTCTCAATTATAAAAATACACTATGCTACGATATTTTAAAAATATCTTGAGCTAAATTTTAAAATATAATTCTTTCAAAATAAAAATAGAATTTACTCTAACAAAATGTAATACATTTGATCTATATTATATATATATAAATCTTTTAACAAACATATTAAATTTTCTTATTAATCCACAAGGTTTCACACTACTCATTTGGACCCAAAATAATTTACTCTGGAAAACGATGCAATTTACATGTTATTAAAAATGCTTTGTTATCCAATTGATGCTCGCAATTTTGCTGAATACCTTCATTTCACATCCTGGAAAATTCAATTTTTGCAACTTATTTTGACAAATTCATAAATTTGCTAAAATGTTCCTTTTTGTAGTATTTTTATAAAAAAAATATTTTAAGGTATCCTTTAAAAGACATCCTTCAAAATTTATTAAGATTTAATAAAAATATCAACTTGAAGACTAAACAATTTTTTTTAAACTTCCAACATGTGAAAATAACTTTACAATTCGAAAAGTTGCTAGAGGGTTTGGTAAGTTTTAAGATAAGTTTACTTAGTAAGAACGATTTATTTGTAATGTTTAAATGCTAATAATTTTTATATGAAATTAATAGAAGAGAAGATCTATCAATAAGATAAATACCCCATTAAATTAAAGTAATACTCATTATCTAGCATCAAAGTACTGTTATGATATGAATAATTATTTAAAAAAAAGCCCCTACTAATTACATGCCAACATACGATTTCTTAACTTTAATTATTCTGGTGGATTGACAGACACATGGATCTTAGTTTTCTTAATGCGAGATTATTGTTTTTATGAACAAACTCTTTATGACAAGGCACAAAAAAAGTTAATGAAAACGACGAAGAGACAGGAATAAAATGCACGCTTCCTTGTCTTTATTTTTTGAAAGAAAGTTTCATTTCTTGACGATAATGCGTTTTATAATGAGCAAAAGACGTTCGCAGAAAGTTTTATCTAATTGAATCGCTCAATCTTCTTTTATTATTGATTAAAAGTACTTTACTAGTTTTTAGGAAGTGTAATGCATGGATAATCATTATAAAAATAGTTAAAAATATAATTTTTTGTTTGTAATATGCAATAAAGACGTGGAAGACATTAAAATGTTATGGTATGTTATGTTTAGTTTGTTAATATTAATATATCTAGTTTTAAAAAATGTTATAAAGTTGCTTTTTGTAAGATTAATTAAAATTTATTTATTAACACAAATACTTTTTAACGAAATTTAGCGTTTACACTCACTATACTGTAAAAAAAAGGTACTTAAAATGAGCACCTAAATATACTCGTTTTCTTCAAGTACAATTGCGCAGTAAATAAGCGATGACGTACTCAAATGTAAGCAATCGTACTTTCTCAAAAACGAGCCGTATGATTTAATATTGCTAATTTCAGCTTCTGTTCAATCCATCTTAACAAAGCGACGCGACTTGACAAACTTAAAATATTTGTTCAGAAGATGGTTTTTCACATTATTTGATATCGATTGCTTAAATGGAAACTGAGTTATTACAACTCAATTTTTTTTCTTCCACTGTTGTCACACCTTTTTACCATTTCTTCTGTTTATAACTTCTTCACATCACATTAGTAGTATAACGTATAATGCACTGGACTGTGATCCCTGACGACCTGGGTTCAATTCCCGGTCTTCGTTGTAGTTGGCGAACTTTATTGAAATTGATTTATGAAGGCGGGCTATGTAGACTAGGATCTCCTATTATTTTTATTCATTTTTACCCATTGTTTTTATTTTTTAGTACTTGCCTTTATCAAAACTGAAACTTATATATTCGGAGCTATGATAATCATCGATTGAATTTTGAGTACCTATTTTTAACAGTGAAGATTGGACCTTAAAGTTGAATCCCTTTGGTGGAATATAAATATAAAAGATATAAATAATGAAAATACATTACTTAATTTTACAAAAAAAAAATATGAAAAAAATTATCGTTTCCTTTAACCGTTACAACTAAACTAGATTATATCCCAGTAAAATTGCACATCTCCCAATAAATCTCACAACACAGACCAAACCACAATATTTTTCTTCCACTCCATCCCTCATCAAAATCCCACAAGCTAACCCCCCCCTACCCAATTAATCTTAATTACTAACTATTTGATTTTACCCCATAATCCTCACATTCATCCATCTACCTCAAAATTACCCGACGCTTATTGTCGACTGATCCCTATGAACATTACTAATTACTCACTTGTATAATCCCCTGGGATACACAAGACGAATGGGCCACTGAAGACACCCGGCCTTTATTCGTCTTTATTATTTCAGGATTCTGGAGCTTTTAAAACCCCTAGACTCTTAAATGCCCCCCTCTCCTTTAACTTCGGAGGTGTCGATTATTTGAGTGTGTTACTATGTGTTTAATGATGTTAAAGTAGGATTTTATAAGAATGGGGGGATTTGCGTTCGTAGCGTGAAATGTTTGAAGCGTAATCTGAGGCGTAGCGTTATTGTGTAGTGTTTCAAGGCATGTGTTGGGCATAATCTTATTATGGATTTTACGGTTTTAAATTTCGGGAAGCATTAATATGGGAAGGCAGCCACATTGTTGCTTATTGTCAAGTATGGATATTTAAAGGACTGTGTATCTTATTTATTATGAATTTTTGACTTTTAATAAAATTTAATGAAAGCTACTTAGATTATATAACTAGATTATTTAAATAAATGTTTGGTTGGTATTTATGAAAAATAATAATTTTAATTTAGAGACTTACATATATTGTCCAAAAAAGTGAATGTCATATTTATTTGTTTATCGGTAAAATGTAAAAGGTTTAGCATATACCTTGTACGTAACTAATAATTAAATAAAATAATTTTTAAGAAAAAGGAAAACCGACTTAGAGAAAATTGGCTGAAAAGTAAAAAAGAATTTTTAATTTTACGACGAAGTTGAAGAAATTGAATTATTTAATATCAATTTTGTACTTATTAAAACTTTTCGAAATCGACGCCAAAATTTGTGTATAATATTTGTAAATTGACACCAACTTCAAAAAGTTGCAATAAGTATAGAATTGATATTAAATAATTCAACTTTTTCAACTTGGTTGTAAAATTAAAAATTATTTTTCACTTTTTAGTGCATTTTCATTAAGTCGTTTTTTTTAAAAAAAGATTATTTTATCTTTTCTTTTTAGTTTTTAATTTAGTAGGGGGCTCCTTTTATTATTCTCCAAAAAATTCAAGTAGCCACTTGTGCTCAACATTGTATATTGTAAAACAATGCCAATAAATGCTGGTTAAACGAAATGTCTTTGTTGTACAACTTCTGTCAAAATGTCCGGTTAATTGAAAATTTTGGATAGTTAAATGCCGGATAACCGGATATTTTTTCTAATTGCTCCTAAGTGAAACATTCCTTATCCAACAAAAAAAAATTCTGCAAATATCTGAATTAGAACCGAAATCCAGCGCGAACATACATAAAAAAAATACATAACGGTCAAATTGATTACCTCTATTTCGAGCAGTAACTATTATAAACTTATAAGTTAATTAAGCTAAAATTTACTTCAATAATATTAGACAATAAATAATGTGGCATTTAAATTGCATTTCTATACTGTAAAATAAATGTGATTTACTTTTAAACAACTAATCTCATAATTTACCAAAATATAAATTTTTGTGATAAAAATTATGTTATGTGCACAAATGAAAATATTAGGTTTTGTAAATTAACTTAAATGTAATAATGCATTTAAATTTAATTCAATTTTAATAACTGCATTAAAATATTATTTGAGTAATTTCTGCTAATTTATTAAACAATAGTCTAAAATGTATATTACTTTGCAGCAAAAGTTGTAAATAAATTTGATACGTCTTTGATAACGGTAATGTCCTTTTGTAAGAAGAGCTTAAAGAAATAAAAATAATATATTTTTTTAATGAAACGTTAGAGATAATTACTATCCTTAAAGAGCCAATATTTAGAAAACTACTATTTAAATAACTATTTTTATTTTACTGAAATCATTCGACTAACTTTATTTCAAAGAGTTCTCTAAAAAGAATATATCTCTAAATTCTCGAAATCGGTTTCCTTGATACAATATTTATTCTAAACCCCACAAACTACCTTCTTTTATTTAAATCCTAGATCCTCGGAAAGAACCAATAAATTCGAATTGTATTGTATTTACATGAGAACAATTGAGTCATTCCCCAAAACCTCATGAAACTTAACATAAAGACCACGGTGCTTAAACAAACAACTTCTCAGATCGCCACACACACAGCTTCATTGACCCTAAACCAACCCCAAAACCCCGGCCATTTTTTACATACCACCCCATCAAACCCGAATCCACGCATCATCATACATCTGAATAGCTAACGCCAGACACAAACATCTTACACAAATCGCTATCTCTTACAATCCTCAGATTGCTGCTAACTACTGCACTTTATTATGAGGACGGGTTCTTTTCCATGTGCCATTCCCTTCCCCAAGAGTATGGCTACAGCAAATTACGCTATTTATGCTCTGTATTTGGATCGTTATTTATCTGGAGACGAAGTCCTACTTGGTTTTAAAGAAATGACTATGAGGATTCGGGATTTGGGGGGGAAGGGAGGGGTTGTCAGTGTCTCTTGGGGGGATATGCGATAAGCGAGGGGTTGTAGGGGGGAGAGGGGTGTCCCCCCCTCCCTGAATGCTGTAAATCTGTGGCTCTCTGCCAGATTGATGGGGTTTGAGAAAAACTGGAGTAAGTGGGATTGGGATTGAGTAATTCGCGTTGAGGAATTGGGTTTTGGATTTGGTTGGGTTGGATTGATCAATGTGCTTAGATAGTTAAAACTGATATGAAAAAATGTGATTGGAAGTGTTTTTATTTATTAAACATATGTTAATCAAGCACGTGATTTGCTATGAATTCATAGTACTTGATGTAGCAAAACGAGAGCTGTCGATTATTTTGATGTCTTAGTGCGCAGCTGCGGTAAGTGAAAATTTAGTATTTTTAGGGTAGCCATTTGACAGTTTGTAGCTTTATAGTAAATGAATAGAAAACAACAATCGGTCAGGAGTTTATGCCGATAGTTTACCATCTAGCACAAATAGAGTAATCTATAGATTGCCATTAGAGGATTAAAATTAACCATTAAACTAAAATTTATGATAAATGCACTCGTCACATTTGTATACTAGGCAACTAATTTATTTTTGCTTACCTAATTATGCAAATAATAATACAGTGTTTGAAAATCTTTATCATTGAGGTTGACTTATTTCAACTTCAGTTAATTGTTATTTTATTTATGTCATTTTTTAAAGCAATGAGTTACTGGTTCAGATGAATGCCATAAAAAGTATAAAATACCATTGAGATCGAATAAATATTGTTTAAAATGTAATCCATTTAACATTCATTAAATTTAATCCATTTAATATCCAATTAAAATTAATTTCTATTAAAATGCAACATCACTATCTCAGTATCTCGAAGAATCAGTGCAAATAAATGTAAAAGATATTGAAATCAATTTAAGTTAGTAATAAAGACACACAAATAGATGATAATGTTGTATATGTTTTCCTTATATACTTATTATTTTTATTAATTAATATGTTTCTTCATATTCACAATTCTCGAAATTAATAATTTAAAAATGTTTTGAAAAGTTTAAACCAGATAATTGTATTTTTTAAATAAAAAATAATAGACTAAAATTGAAAATAAATAAATTATTTGGAATATCAAAAGATAATTAACAAGAAAAGAAAACTTTGATAAAGCGACAAAACATCCAGTGTAAAAACTGTTAACGGACATTTTTAATTTCGTGTTTGAAAATAATCCACTTCGAAAATGTAAAATTCCATGCTCTTTTACAAATTGTAGCAGTCATTAAGCGTAGATAAACATTTCTTAGTTCAAAGAATCAACAAAAACTTAAAATACCATGTCGTTATTTGAGTTAAAATAATTTCTTTTAGACTCACAATAAGTTGAGAAGTTTCAGATGTTTGATCAGTTAAATTTTTGATTTTTCACATATAAGAAAATATATAAAAAAAAAGTTTATTTCTGGCCAATTGTTTGGTAGCTGACTAGATTTTTGTAACAAGTATTTCTGTAATAGAAAACTGTGAAGTTAACTGTTTCTTTTTTAAATTGGTTTTGAAAATTAAAATATTCTGAAAAAGATTTCCAATTGTGTTGGTACGTACCAAAATTGAAGCATCAGTTATAGGTTGTTTTAATGGTATATTGTCTAATATATTCTGTAGAGACATCTTATTTAAATTAAATAAATTTACTTCAAAATACATATTATTAGTCATTCGGAAAATTGTATAAAATTTATTTAATAATTTTAATGAGATTTTGTCACTTTTGAATGTTTGTATATAAAATTGAAATATCATCTATTCTTCAAAAAACTAATTAAACGTTATACAGTAAGCAGTTTTAAGTTACTTAAATAACTAATTTATTTTTTGTTCTAGTAATTCTTCCGTTATATAGTTAATATTATCAGGTATAATTACACTCTCCCACAATTTACAGTAAATCATTTTTGCTAAAAGTGTTAAATGTAAACAAGTTAAAATAGTAAATGCTATAGGAATTTTTTCAATAGATAACAGTATTCCCCAAAAAGATAAAAAATTGATTCAAATAATAAACGACTATTTAAATTTTTTAAATTAAATTTTGTAATTTACTTAAAATATTTATTCTAATTCATAAATTATTTAATTTAAATTTTGTAAAAAAATTTATTACATAAACATAAAAAAATATTAATTTTAATTAATAAAAAAAGGAAACAATTTCTTATTCAAAATAATCGAATTTTTCAAAAAAAACATTTTTACTTTCTTAATATAAATGTTGATTTAGTAAAATAAAGGTTTAGTTTAATAACTGGCTGTATCCTAAATTCAAATTTGAATAAAAATTGAGTGATCATTACAAATACTTTTATATTCATAAACATTGTGTGTACGAACCACACGGCTATATTGTACATCAATATATTCATTATACAACAGTTGTTATATTTTCAAACTAATCAAATCTATACAAGTATACTAATATTAAAAATGAAGAGATCACTTCCAAAACTTATCTTTTACAAAATAATTACGATCCTGTTTAATTTGTGAAAACAGCTAACATAGAAGTTTTCTAGTAAGATAGTTTACAGTAAGATATATATTTACAGTAAGATATTTACAGTAAGATAGTTTACAGTCAGATAGTTTACAGTCAGATAGTTTACAGTCAGATAGTTTACAGTAAGATAGTTTACAGTAAGATAGTTTACAGTAAGATAGTTTACAGTAAAATAGTTTACAGTAAGATAGTTTACAGTAAGATAGTTTACAGTAAGATAGTTTACAGTAAGATAGTTTACAGTAAGATAGTAAGCTAGGCAAGTTTAAGGTTAAACTGTACTCTTCAATTTCTAGCACAAACTTTTCCCCGCCTTATAGACTATTACGTTTCCCATGATACATTTACAAAATAACAAAGAATTTTTTATAGCCACACACCACTTTCCTTCCGACCACCCTCATCAGAAGAAGGGGGCGGCGGGGGTGGACGCCCCAGACGATACAAGGCGCCAACAGTTCAATCCCTCCCATGTACGTATACATTCGGGATGCCATGTATTTATGCTAACGTCTTCTTTGTCCCTCCCACAGTCCTGGCCCTCTCCCAAACACCCAGGCTACGCTGTAACTCATACCATACAGAGCAGCCACAATGCTCACTGCTGCCCAGGATTTAAGAAGACGGAATAGACCCATTGACTTTGGTGGGGTTTGGACTTTTTCCGAGTGAGGATTCAATGGGGGGGGGGGATCTTTTGGTAAGAGGTGTTTAACCCTTGAGTGTGGATGGGGGCGAGATATGTGTTCGTTACGTTCTCAGTTTAGAAATGATCTGTGGTAAGATTTGGAATGACATAAAATACTCAAACATGGGTTTTGGTTGATGTTTTATTTTTAGGAGGAAAAGAGCGGTGTTTGGGAGAAGGATTTTTACGAGAGGTGAAGAACACTGTAGAAATTAGAAAATTATTTATGTTCCAATAATGTTTGATTTATATTTACTTTGGACTTTTACCGAGTGACGATTCAATGGGGGGATCTTTTGGTAAGAGGTGTTTAACCCTTGAGTGTGGATGGGGGCGAGATATGTGTTCGTTACGTTCTCATTTTAGAAATGATCTGTGGTAAGATTTGGAATGACATAAAATACTCAAACATGGGTTTTGGTTGATGTTTTATTTTTAGGAGGAAAAGAGCGGTGTTTGGGAGAAGGATTTTTACGAGAGGTGAAGAACACTGTAGAAATTAGAAAATTATTTATGTTCCAATAATGTTTGATTTATATTTACTTTGGACTTTTACCGAGTGACGATTCAATGGGGGGATCTTTTGGTAAGAGGTGTTTAACCCTTGAGTGTGGATGGGGGCGAGATATGTGTTCGTTACGTTCTCATTTTAGAAATGATCTGTGGTAAGATTTGGAATGACATAAAATACTCAAACATGGGTTTTGGTTGATGTTTTATTTTTAGGAGGAAAAGGGCGGTGTTTGGGAGAAGGAATTTTACGAGTGGTGAAGAACACCGTATAAAATAGAAAATTATTTATATTCCAATAATGTTTGATTTATATTTATTTTGGACTTTTTCCGAGTGATGATTCAATGAGGGGATTTTTTGGTAAGAGGTGTTTAACCCTTGAGTGTGGATGGGGGCGAGATATGTGTTCGTTACGTTCTCAGTTTAGAAATGATCTGTGGTAAGATTTGGAATGACATAAAATACTCAAACATGGGTTTTGGTTGATGTTTTATTTTTAGGAGGAAAAGAGCGGTGTTTGGGAGAAGGATTTTTACGAGAGGTGAAGAACACTGTAGAAATTAGAAAATTATTTATGTTCCAATAATGTTTGATTTATATTTACTTTGGACTTTTACCGAGTGATGATTCAATGGGGGGATCTTTTGGTAAGAGGTGTTTAAGCCTTGGGTGTGGATGGGGGCGAGAGATATGTTCGTTACGTTCTCATTTTAGAAATGATCGGTGGTAAGATTTGGAATGGCATAAAGTACCTTAGTATATGTTTTGGTTTTAGGAGGAAAAGGGTGGTGTTTGAGAGAATAATCTTTTTGAGTGGTGAAGAACACCGTATAAATTAAAAAATTATTTATATTCCTGTTTGATTTATATTTACTTTGGACTTTTTCCGAGTGAAGGTTCAATGGTGATCTTTTGGTAAGAGGTGTTTAACCCTTGAGTGTGGATGGGGGCGAGAGATGAGTTCGTTACGTTCTCATTTTAGAAATGATCGGTGGTAAGATTTGGAATGGCATAAAGTACCCTAGTATGAGTTTTGGTTGATGTTTTGTTTTTAGGATGAAAAGGGCGGTGTTTGGGAGAAGGATTTTTACGAGTGGTGAAGAACACCGAAGAATTAAGAAAATTATTTATGTTCCAATACCGTTTGATTTATATTTGATGTATATTTATTTTGGACTTTCTGCGAGTGAGGATTCCATGGGGGGATTTTTTGGTAAGAGGTCTTTAACCCTTAAGTGTGGATGGGGGCGAGAGACGTGTTCGTTACGTTCTCATTTTAGAAATGATTGGTGGTAAGATTTGGAATGGATTAAGCATAGGTTTTGGTTGATGTTTTATTTTTAGGAGGAAAAGGGTAGTGTTTGGGAGAATTATCTTGAGTTGTGAAGAACACCGTAGAAATGAGAAAATTATTTATATTCCAATAATGTTTGATTTATATTTAATTTGGACTTTTCCAAGTGAGGATTCAATGGGGGGATTTTTTGGTAAGAGGTGTTTAACCCTTGAGTGTGGATGGGGACGAGAGACCTGTTCGTTACGTTCTCAGTTTAGAAATAATCGGTGGTAAGATTTGGAATGTCATAAAGTAGCCTAGTATATGTTTTGGTTTTAGGAGGAAAAGGGTGGTGTTTGAGAGAATGATTTTTTGAGTGTTGAAGAACACTTTAGAAATTAGAAAATTATTTATATTCCAATAATGTTTGATTTATATTTACTTTTGACTTTTTCCGAGTGACGATTCAATGGGGATCTTTTGGTAAGAGATGTTTAACCCTTCAGTGTGGATGGGGGCGAGAGATGAGTTCGTTACGTTCTCATTTTAGAAATGATCGGTGGTAAGATTTGTAATGTCATAAAGTACCTTAGTATATGTTTTCGTTGATGTTTTATTTTTTAGGAGGAACAGGACGGTGTTTGGGAGAAGGATCTTTTTGAGTTAGAAAATTACTTATATTCCAATAACGTTTGATTTATATTTATTTTGGACTTTTTCCGAGTGAGGATTCAATGAGGGGATTTTTTTTGGTAAGAGGTGTTTAACCTTTAAGGGTGGACGAAGGCCTCAATGACATTCCGATGTTTGGTCTTGATAATTATTAGTTAAAAATCACGTTAATTAATAAGTTTAATTACGAATTAAACAACTGGTCTGATATACGTTTGAAACCCCAGTTATCTTTGCAATTAACTGACCACGCTTGCGCTATGGTATAGAGTCTTCTGAAATGACGTCTTCACATTAGACATTTTTAATGACCAGTACTATTTCATAAATATATTTTAACAATGCTTCAATGTACCAGATTTGACAACTTTGGAACATCGAACATTTTTACTTAAAAAAAAAAAATTGTCAGCATCTCGAGAAAAAGATGGAGATAAATAGATTTGACGCTCTTTTATACATTTTATACATATTTCTTTTACACTATTTATACATATTTGTAATTTTAAAGGGGTATCCGAGGATAATGGAGACTATATATAAAAGGTGTGCTGATTATCTCGTTTTCTGATGGAAAGCGGGGAAAAGTATTCTTTTGATGTCATAGTGACGCCTTCCTCCGCCTTCAACTGTATGTGGGCGTGTCTAATGCTCTCATTTTGTAAAGTCGTTTTAGGAGAAATTGTCGCTATTGACAAGGAGTACTTAATTTAACAAGAATTCTTGTTTTTAACTAATCATGAATTTATTTAAAAAAAACAGTTAAAATTTGCTTCAAAAACAATTTGAATCGATTTGCAGAGTTGTTTCGTTAATAAAATATTTTGAAATCGATTTGAACCAATGGTTCTTGACGTGCTGCCATCTATTCGTTTTTTTGTGAACTATTTAAAAGTGATAATCGTTAATTTTATTTAGAATTTGCTAAATTTTAAGAGTTTAGATTATATTTTAAGGATTATATTTTGTATGTAAAAATTGCAAAAGAGTTGCTTAATAAATTAAGCGTATTAAAATAATATTAGCTGCAACGAGAGCATGTCCATGAATTTTGAAAGAGTAAAATGGGGTCGGACCCACGATGTCAATGCATTTGTATTGGACATATTAAATGAGTTACAATTTCAATCAAGTAAAATATGGGGACATAACAAAACAAGGACGGATTAGCAGTGAAGCAACCTGAACACAATTATTTACAGATATTTACATTGTTTTACTAATTAAAATTTAAATCACCAGTTGTTACCCAACCTACGTAGCAATGCTTGAAACACACAGCCAATAAGAATGATCAAAAACCCATAGTAAGGCGGAGCTAAAATGACGTCAAAAAGATACTTTTCTTGCCCTTTTCAAAAAGCGAAACACGAGCACACCTTATATATATATATATATATATATATATATATATATATATATATATATATATATATATATATATATATATATATATATATATATATATATATATATATAATTTTTAATTATAATTTATAATTATAATTTATAATTATAATTTTAAATATGTAATTTTTAAATATTTTTTCTCAATGATGACTTTTTTTAAGTTTGATCAAGTTTACATTTATATAAGTTCAAATCTATTTGATTAAACTGCACCAGATTTGCTACAGTGTATTTTCAAATATATTATTTTAAATTGTTTTTAGGAATTAGTAAATTATAGATTATATATATACATTTACTACATTTAAAAAATATTTTTAACAGTGAAATTAGGGATGGTTTTTGAATTATTTAAAAAAAAAATGTTTTGTGAATATTAAAAAAATCTGTAAAAAGAATTTATTAACCAAATTCATTTGTTTATAAAGAAGCAAAATTATAGTTTTTCAGAAAATATTTGCGGGACTTATATCAAAAATAAGAAATGTCCCTTTTTTGTAAATTTTAATATGATTTTTTTTAAAGGTTTGACTATGTGATTGATTACGTTACTATGCTTTGTACACATATGAAAAAAATTAATATTATCTTCAAAATTAAAGACCTAAATCAAATATGTATGAAGATATTCTTATAGATATTATATAAATATTATATAAATCAATCTCGATATTATATAAATCAATATGAAGATATTCTTCATCATTTTTTTTTACGTTTGGAATTATACCCATTTCCTAAATAAAAAAATCATCCCTTTATGTACCATAACTTGTGGTCACATGGAACCTGTGGAATACTTGGACCTTAAAAAAACGTTTTAAATCTCTCCTGGATCTACTGTCGTAAAAATATACACTGTAAAAAATATGCTTAAAATAAGTACATGAACGTACTTATTTATTTTAAAAGTACAATTGCATTGTAAATGAGCGATGACGTACTCAAATTTAATCAACCGTACTTTCGCATAAATGAGAAGTGTGGTTTTATATTGCTAATCTCAGCTTCTGTCCAAGCCATCTTAATAAAGCTACCTGACACACTTAAAATAGTTGTTCAGAAGATGATTTTACACATCATTTGTTGTCGATTGCTTAAATGGAAACTGAGTTATTACAACTCAACTATCTTACTTCCCATTCTTTTGACACACCTTTTTAACATTACTTTTGTTTATAACTTCTTCGCGTTGTCTTGATAGCTTAACGGATAAGACTATTGACAGCGATGCTGCAAACCTAAGTTCGATTCCCGGTAACTCTAATTTGTAATTGTTGATATTTATTGAAAGTGATTTATGAAGACAGACTACGTAGGCACGAAACTACTCTTTTAATTCATTTTTTTTTGCATATTGTACTCTTTTTTTTTGAGTACACGCCTTTTTAAGAAATTAAATTTATGTATTTAGATTTATCATAAGCATCGAATGTACTTAAAATGAGTACATTTTATTACTTATTTTTGAGTATTTCAAACCCAGATCAGCAGGCGCCGCTGTCCCGAGTCTTATCCGCTAAGCTACCTGTGCGTTGTGATGAAGTTATAAACAGAAATAATGTTGAAAATGTGTGCCAAAAGAATGGAAAGTAAGACAATTTAATTGTAATAAATCAGTTTCCATTTAAACAATCGACATCAAATCAAGTGGAAAACCCTCTCCTGAACAACTATTTTAAGTTTGCAAGGTCGCTTTGTTCAGATAGCTTGAACAGAAGCCGAGATGAGTAATATTAAATCGCACTGCTCATTTTTGCGAAAGTACTATTACTTAAATTTTAATATGTCGTCGTTCATTTACGATGCAATTGTACTAAAAAAAGGAGTACATTCATATACTAATTTTTAAAACGCTTTTTTTACAGTGGAAGTCTTTTAACTTGAACACCAACAAAGAAAATAGTTAAAATATATTTTAAAGACTAGTTTATTAAGTGTAGTTAAGCAGCCAAACAATGACAGTCGCCCATTAATTTGTAACCACCCTGAAAATTGTTTTAGCTACAAGCCAAAACAGGAATTATACATCCATTGTTATTCATTTAATTATAATTACAAATATTTCAAAGCCCTTACTTGTTATAAATGTATTTGAAAATTGAGTTAAATTAAAGTCTACGGGAACAACAAATGTTTTCAGGGAGGAACAGCTAATGTTAATAAGCTTCATCGAAACATGGTGGGTGGTAGTGCTAGCACATTAATTCTTTATTTAGTTTAAATATAACAAATATAATACTCTATGGTACGTCGTGTGGAAGTTAAGATCTTAATACCTTTATTTAAATAAAATAAAATGATTTTGTCTCGAATTTCTCATAACACATTCTTAATTTACAAACCATAAACACTTAAAATATTTAATAGTAAAATTACTCAAAAATTAATGAAATTTCTGCATATGAGATTTCAGATATTTAATAAACATTTTCCACTTAATTTAAAACTTAGAAATTAGATCGCTTTTCCATTAACAAAACACTGCGAACCACTAGTCTTTAACCGAGCCCCAGTCATCTTTAATTATGGAGAATTATCCGAACCAGTCACCCAATCTATTGCTGATTACATTTAGATAAACCGAATAAAAAAAAAACAAGCGTTTAGAATTAAATAGAATCGGCATTGTAGGGAATTAATAAGACTCGACAAATCTAACAATGCTTCTTTAATTCAATTGGGCATTTGGAGGAGGGAGATTTGTCTAGTCAGAGGGAACGGTGAATTGTTGCGATAAATTGTTTGTCCGTGATTTAATTTGTTTTGGACAATTTATCCGAAAAAATAAATGCGTCGTCGTTTTGTTGGGATATCTGTCTGAAGATTAGTGCAGGAATAAGAATGTGTTCATTTGCGATGTGAGTAAGAGTGTGAAATAATAATTTTGGGAAAAAGTGTGTAGTCCTTATAAAATGTTATTTTTTGGGGGGATTATCTGGTTATTTTTATCTGCAAGACCAATACGAAAAATTGGAGTTTGTATGCATGAACGCGTATTTTTGAAAGAAAAATATAAAGTTTCATAATCGTTGGATTTAGATCTTTGAATTAATTTTTAGGTATTTTTTAATAGCTAATTATCAGGATTTACGTTGTTTCTGTTTGCTAGAAATGTTTTTTTTTGATAATCTGTTTTTTAAAACAATTTTACTTTCACTAAAGAAATTTTTGTTGTACTGTTGTTTTTCCTCATCATTTAAGTTTTTTTACTTTCGTTTTTGCTAGTAATTCAGATTTTTGTTTTTGAATGTTGCGAATGTCCGTGAGCAGAATCTAGCAGTAGATATAATCAGTTTAAATAATGTATCAGTATGGAAAATAACCTTTACTAAGAATCGTGCTACGGCATTTCTGAGAATTAATCTTTATTTATAGCAACACATGAATTGTCTTATTTGAAAGAAAATAGATCTTTTTTATTATGCGTGATCTAATTTAAATAATAAAATTTGATTTTAACTCCATTTTAAATGTCGCACTGTTACGAAACTTAGAAAAGTTATATAATCCCGATAACAATATCATCATTTATTTTATTTATGTAGTAAATATATCTTTTACGGTTAAAATATGCAACTGATATCAACACATGAGGTGTCAAAAGAAAGAGAGTTTTCAGAAACAGTGGGGAATCGTACGTTAACCTCATCAATATCAAAGTTTTCATTAAAGAATGCGTTTTAAATAATTCCTTTATACTTGTTTTTTAAACAAGCCATTGATAATGGTGCCATCTATGAACAGACCGGTAGTTATATTATAATTTTTTGCTCTTTATAGATTCGCTATTATGTTTCATACAAATGGGTGTGTGAGTGGGGGGGGGGGGGTTCATGAGATAATTATTGCATGGTTATGCTAGTTATGTTATTAATTATCGCATGGTTATGCTAGTTATGTTATTAATTATGTTAATTATCGCATGGTTATGTTATATTGAATTATACTAAATAATATTTAAAACAATTCTTCTTCATAAGTATTAAATATTTTATAGTTAATAAAATTCATTATGATGAGTGTGAATTATTTATAGATATTTATACTTAGTTCTTTTTTTAGATAAAAGGAACAAAAAGGAACTATAAAGCTTTGGCTACTTTTGATATAGAAATATGTCTCTTCTAGGATGACAGATTTACATATATAATTGTAAAATAATATTATGTTAAGATATATGTTGATTTTGTAGGTATTTATGGTTGCTTTTGTTTCACTATAGCGTCTAAAAAAATAATCTTCACTTTATTGTCAAATAAAGTTGTTAGTGAAGAAATTCTTGTTTCGCTTTATAATTTCACAATTTTACTATAATATACTCGATGGTTTATTGAATGTGTTTTCTGTGATACTTTTTTATGAATGCAGTATTGCAGCCGAGATGTTCATAGACGTATATGTAATTAACGTATATATTCAAGCAGCAATTTATATTGGTTTAACACCATTTTCAGGTTTTTAGAAAATAAATGCTAAAAGTTTATCTTTGTTAAGAATATGTATTACCAAAACACATATGGGGCCGTGTTTTTATTTACCGAATCTGTTGATAACATAATTAATTTTGAATATAACTTTGATTATTGGACCTACCGAAATTGACTTTTATTCTTGATAATTATTCATATTTATTAATATTTTAAATTTGCAAATTTATTTAATAAATTATTCAAACTAGCAACATTAATTTAAATAATGTGCAAATCCATTTTTATATTAATAATTGTTTTTGTATAAAAAACTCTAAACGAAATTTCCCTTTTTACCTAAGAAAAAAAATTCCTCCCTTTAACGAAAAAAAAAATATCTCACACTTTTCTTTTTTAAGGTAATCTATTGCGATTCCAATGCTAATATCGGATTATCGATTGAAAGAAAATGTGTGTTTTTGCATCGATTCTTCCAATCTTCCTATGACGATTTTAATATAGTCGTCTTTCCACAATTCTGTGAGAGATATTTTTTTTTCGAAATCTGCTTTTTTGTGCTTTTGCGAAGCCGAAGTAAATGGAAAGATATTGGGAAAGAATCGTCTTCTATCTCCAAAAAAATATATATAAAAAAGCGCACTGTATATACTGCTAAGAGAATAAGTTGGAGATTTGACGAAAGGGCAGTTGAGAAGACTTTCGGGGGCTCACAGAAGAAAACAAGATTGAATTGATTTTCAAGTGGAAGTTTAGGTTTATTTTTAAAAGGGAAAAAGTTATAGTTCCATTTATGTTTTTTTTTACGAAAAAATTGGGTAATAGTATTTTTTCCAATATGTTTGAGAACATATATTTTGCATAGCTTTCAATGTGGATGTTAATTTGTAAAGTTGTTTTTACAGAATTGGGTTAAAATATAACTTCAAATGCTTGCTTTTTTATTAAATTTTAAAAATAATTATATTTTAAGGGATATAATTATTTTTACAGTTATCTTAAAATGTATATTTTAAGATTTTCCTTAAATGAAATGATTTGAAAATATTGTAATTTGGGGGATTCTATACATTTAAAAATTCGGTACATTGCTGTAAAAAGTGTAGATCCGTAGACGTCCTTCAGTATACACTCCTTGAAATATACCCTGACCTTATCTTTATATCAATCACTATTTAAAGTTTCAATCGATTGATTAGTCTCTAATGCAAATAGCTTTTGGTTAAAGTAAAGAGTAAGGGACACTCCGCCGAACCAATTTTCAGTGCCTACTTTGGCGTGGAAGGCTTAGGGTTTCCATACCCAATATCGATGTCACGTTTAAACCAATGAGAGTATTGGAACGAAAAAATTTCACCAAGTCATATTAAGATTGATATTTTACTTATTATTATATATATTTAGTAATTTTTTCTTATAAGTAATTACGAAATAGCGAATGATAAATGGCTAAAAATATAATGTAATAACTAATTCCAAAATGGCGATTAGAAAACTAATGAAATTACGAGTTTGATTCGAATTTTGACATGATTGCAAAATATATTATACAAATATTTGCGCATGCACGCAAAACATATCCTCAAGTATTAACCAATTTGTATTGAAATCATATTTGGTGACATTAATTTCGGCATCTTCGCAGATTTATTTAACTTAATTTCCTCTTTATTCAATATTTTAATCTAGCTTTTTTTTACTGATTGCAACGACTTTTACGTTATACCTATTACTTGCATTGGTTCTGTGAAGGGTTGTTATACAGTACGTCTTCTGTATGAAATTATCGAAACGCAGTGGGTAAGTGGTATAAAATATGGTGAGTAATAGAACAAGCCGTGCAATTTAAGTATAAGAGGATATTTTTCAAATATATTTTAATCATATTTTTTTAAGATTTTGGTTAAAATATATAAATGAACATCTTTTGTGCCTTTTAAGGCCCATTTTACACGAAAAAGTAAAACGCGCGCTAGTTTCTCACTGATTCGATAATTCATATCACGTGGTATGGATTCTTGCCGACGTGATATGAAGCGGCTGGAAAAGGGGAAAAATTGTAAAGTTATTTTCTCTATTAATCAGTTTACCTTATATTTCCGATGAATGTACATTATATATATTTTTAATTTGTTATATTTTAATAGATACAACGCCCAAGAAACACCCCAATGATTTAGATTTGACAAATATTTCAACATCGAATATTTTTATGAGTTTGTTCCTAGGATATATTGCTAGAAAAACTGAAAATCGATGGACGACTGAAGTTGTTGAGCTCCGTTAGAGGGTTAAAATTAGGTATCAAGTCATATAAAATCAGGTATACAAGAAGTACCAAGAGAAATATTGCTTAAGGAGAGATAGTAGTCATCAAAACCAAAATCAGTCGTATTTTATTCAACTTATAATTGCTCCAAAATATTTAATATTTTATAAAAAATATTCAGTGAATAACTAAATTTTTTTATGATTATTAAACTTCAAAAGTTTAGTTTTTCATAAACACTTTAAATAATAAACCTACCTTTTTATTTTATTTTTTCAAAACTGATATCTTTAGTACATTGGCACTCTTTTTCTAAAATTCCATTCAATATTTTTATTTAATATTTTTTTAACAATAAAAATACATAAGTTTTACATATTCAACTTAAAATATATCTTAACTTATGAAAAATAAATATTTTGTGACTTTTTATGTTATAAAAACATAAATTTTTGTATATGCAAAATATTGTTTTCTTCATATTTATAAAAAATAACGGTTAAAAAATTTAGGTAATATAATTTAGGTATAATAATGGGTATAACATTTAGGGTCACCGTTTCAATTAGAGTGGTGTTTACTTGGATTTGGTAAAAGTTTTATGTAAATTTATTTTATATTTATTCTTAAAAGTGTTCCAAACCAAACGTTATCAAGTTGAAAATTGAAATTCTATTTGTCCAAAACAGGTTTATTAATTAAAGTTGTTTATACAAAACTAAATTTTTGAAGTGTAAAAATCTTAACAAATATTTAGTTATTAACTATATATTTTTTTAAAATAAAATATTAAATAATTTGGAGTAATTTAAAGTTGAATGTTTTTTGTTGACGAGTTGGTTTTCTTTTTGTTTTGTTAAATAACATCGCACTAGAGCTGCACAGTGGGCTTATTGGCGACGGTTCGGGGCTTATCTCGGAGGAAAGACCCGGGAACGATGCCTCGTATTTTTGAGCCATGGTCAGATGACGAGGAAACACTTGAACTGTCACCCAACGCCTTCAATATACTTCGGGACTTTGGACCCTGATTAGATTTATCGTGCACCAGTCACGTATACACGCTGATAATTTTTGTGGATGTTCTGGATATTTGTTGTCGAGAGGACTACTCTCTCCCTTTCAAATACATATGTGCGTATGAACTGGATTTATACAAATTTCACGTTAAATTACCATATGGAATTAAAATCAATCTTCGTGACATTGCTATGCACATTATTGCAAAATGTCCTCTTTGTACTGAAAGTTAAACAAACAAGTCAATTTAAAGTCATTTGCGAATGTTACAACGCGTATCACAAACTTAAAGAAAACGAGTCAATTAGACATTTTATATTCCCTTTACTTACCCAACCTCGCTTTAATTTATAGTGTAACTCGATACCGACGCATTAGTTTCTTAGAATAATGAAGTCTTTGTTACGCTGGGCCAGTTTCTGATTCGCTTACATTTTTAATGGGGGCACGTTTGCTCATTAAATTACAGATTTTCGCCCCTCCTGGAAGTTCTGATGGGAGTAGCGATACGCTGTTCAATCCAATTTTAATTAATTTCTTAATTAGCTTAAGAGTTAATGAGGATAGTTGAGTTTGAGTTTAAATAAAGAGCAATCAATGATTTTCCATTAACGCCACGTGGGATACTTAGGTGATTCTCTTAAGTTTGAACGTTTAGGAGATTCGGTAGAAGAATTTATACTATTTGTATGTTATATTACCTGCAGAAAGCTAAGTTCATTATGTTGTGATTACTTATGAAAATACTTTCTTTTATTATTTTATCAAACTGCATATATTGTTAAAATTGTGTGTTTTTGGTGTGTAATTATTTGCATAATAAAAATCTTTTGAATCCGGCTTTTTAAACGTAAGGATAAAATGATAATATCAAATGCTTAACATGTAGATTTTCGGAATAAACAATGCACACTTATAAATGAATGACGGTTTTACTAATTGTAAAATAATAGGTAGAGGTAGCTTTTTCTAGCACACTAAATAATTTTTCAAATAACATAATATTAATTCTAGATATTACTTGTAAAGCAGTCCTTCCTAAAAACGTATTGCTATAGCCGTACATTGTCAGAGAATATTATACGACAAAAAGTATTAATAATGTGTACCATTATATGATGAAATGTCTTCAACATTGTGCATAAATATATATAATTTTTATATATATTTGCATAATAATTTTTTAATCCGGTTTTTTAAGAGTAGGAATAAAATGACAATATTAAAAGTTTAACATGTAGGTTTTTGGAATAAACAATGCACACTAATAAATGTATGACGGTTTTACTAATTGTAAAATAATAATGAGAGGTAGCTGTTTCTAGCACACTAAATAATTTTTCAAATAACATAATATTAATTCTAGATATTACTTGTAAAGCGGTTCTTCCAAAAAACATATTGCTATAGCTGTACATTGTCTGAGAATATTGTATGATAAAAATAATTAATAATGTGTACCATTATATGATGAAATGTCTTCGACATTGTGCATACGCCTAATTTCTAGTAAATATAACATTTGGAAGCAGAAATTGGGGCTTTAGCATTGAGGTAGAAATGATGTCTTTGTGGAAGTGGCAGGGTGTGTCATAGTATTAGAAAATTAAACCTCCATGCGCATGCGTTATTTTATTCAGTAATGTCAAAAAGTAAACCTGGAACATGTCCAGTTATACGATTACAGTAACAGTTTTTTGTGCAAAGGATAGTAGTGTTTTCATCAAAGGATAAAGGATAGCGGTTTTTTCAGCAAAGGATAATAGATTTTGTGCAAAGGATAAGGATATATATCCAGTTATACGATTACCGTAACAGTTTTTAAGGAAACAATAGTAGTTTTTTCAGCAAAGGATAGTAATAGTTTTTTGTGCAAAGGATAGTAATAGTTTTTTGTGCAAAGGATAAGGATATATATATCTAGTTATACGATTACCGTAACAGTTTTTAAGCAAACAATAGTAGTTTTTTCAGCAAAGGATAGTAGTTTCTTCAGCAAAGGATAGTAATTTTTTTCAGCAAAGGATAGTAATAGTTTTTTGTGCAAAGGATAAGGATATATATATCCAGTTATACGATTACCGTAACAATTTTTAAGCAAACAATAGTAGTTTTTTTAACAAAGGATAGTAGTTTTTACAACAAACTTGGGATATAATTTTACTAATCTGCCATTGAACCTCACATTAAAAATTTTGCATATATATATATATATATATATATATATATATATATATATATATATATATATATATATATATATATATATATATATATATATATATATATATATATATATATATATATATATATATGTATATATATATATATAATTTTATAAGTAACTGTTGAAACATACCCAGTTACATATGTCATTTTAAAAGAAATGCATTATTTAAGAATACATCATTTGACATCATCTCCTGAAATGCGAAAATGTATTTCAAACACACACTAAACCATTTCCAAACTTTTCAAGAAATGACCTCCTGTCCAGTCGACTATTGCTTTCCGTCCAGTAATCGGTCACTAAAAATAAGATCTAGATCTCCTTACGACTGGGGCGCAGGCACACAGGGCGCATTAGCAAAAGTCCATCCGAAGTTTCTGGGGTGACCGACCCGTGCACAATGGGCAAGCTGAAGCACCCCGGATAGCGATCGTCCGAAGTTTCTTCCCCGGCGAATGTCGCCATCTCATTAAGAAGGGACCCCACTGGGGACTCGTTAAGGAAGAAGACTTTAACCTGTATCGTGAGACGCTTCTCCGTGTATTACCTGGGTATGCTTGCTGATTTGATACCTGGATGAGGAGTCGTGGGGTGTTTGTGGAATGTTATTGTTACCGGTTTTAATATCAAAGGTTATATGTGGGGATTGATATGTTCTTTACGTAAATGTTGTTAAGGGTTTATTTTTTATATATTGGAAATAGTTAATGAATTTTGTATAGTTAAGTTATTTTTAAGATAAAGACTCGTCTTATAGAACATTGCGTTAAGAATATTAAAATACAAATACAACGTTAAAATACGCATTAAAACTCCATCGAATCTGGACATGTTTCGGGAGATACATCTCCCTTCATCAGCAGAAAATAAAAAGTCCGTGTGTAATAAAATATGAAAAGTTTGTGTGTAATAAAATACATATTTTATTACACACAGACTTTTCATTTTTTGCTGATAAAAGGAGATGTATCTCCCGAAACATGTCCAGATTTAATGGACTTTTATTGCGTATTTTAACGTTGTATTTGTATTTTAATAAGTTATTTCTAGTTAAAAAAAATTAGTGACAAGTTGATCAGAGTAATAATTAATAATATATGTTTATTTATTCAAGTCTAACTTAGGTTTTGAGTTCCAATCCGGTTAGGATTAGGATTTTTTTATTGATTAATTCAATTTTTTCTAAAAGTTTTGTATGTATATATTTATATTTTTACTCATTCATGATTAATTGTGTATCCCTATGAGCAAAATTGTCTTGATTTTACTTTGTTTTGCGCCGACCATTGTAAGCAAGCTACGTTTTACTGCAATGCAAATTTTATACAATGGACTGGGTAAATAATATAAATTAAAAAAGTTGTATAAATGAAAAAAACAAACAAAAAAAAAACCGGTAATTTTTGGTTTTGCCATTTTAATCTGAAAAAGTTTAATAAATTGTTTCTATTTACTAAGAATATTTCATATCTGTCATTACAAATTTCCAGATTTTATTATTATTTAAAATAAATTTATACATTTTAAAATATAAGTTTTTAATTGTATAATGTAAGTTTTTATTTTAATTAAAACCACACCGCTTAGGTATTTTCGAATTTTATTACTCAAAGTATTCCAAAATTGTATAAATTTAGTCACGTAAGTGAAAATATTTTCCAACAGAAAATGAAAATGTTCATTGAACGGAAAAATATTTTCTTACAGTACGAAGACTGGTCTGGAACTTCTCTCTGCGAAAGATCCCGAGCTGTGTTAGATTGAGAACTAAACCGGAACTCGTGCTTTAAAAAGGCGGGAGCCTGTATGCTGTTGTTTTAAACTTTTGAAATTGTCACAACGACTATGGAAAGGTTTTTGATTGGTACATTGTCATGTGAAATCCTAGTCGACTACTGGCTGTATTTAAGTGTATTTCGTCGGATCATCTTTAAGATATTAAAAAATCTTACTAATAGGTAAACAAATATTCCTTAAATTAATTTAATTTTGAATGTAACGACATTAAAACTATATTTCTACATTAAGTACAACAAATTAGTTTAGGCGAATTAATTTTAAGCCGTGGTACTGGATTGCCTGAATACATAACTTTAAAAACTCATTTTTCTCAGTGATGACTTCAATCAACTTTGATATAAGTTTATATCTACTTAAAGTACCTGCTTCAAATTTACTGCATTGTATTTTCATATATTTTACTTTAATATGTAGGGATTTGTAACATATATATTGTTAGTTTTTTATTAGTAATTTTTAAAAATATAATTTGACCAGTGAAAGTAGTGACTTTTTAAAAAATACTTTTCCAAAAAGTTCTTTTGCAAATAATAAAAATCCGTGGAAACAGATTGTTAAACATAGTCCTTAATGTTTGCAAAATTAAGTCTTCTAATGAAAATCATAAATATTCATAGCCCGATTTCTGCTCAAAATGGTAATTCTAGGTTGAACAAAAACACACGTTACAAGAAAGATCCAGCTCTTTACAAGAATTATCTAAAAGACATTTACAAATATATTAATTGGTATTCTTAGGCGTCATCAAATTTCTACGAGTAATTATGTAATCATATACTTGGTATTGATCTAAATTAAATATTCATTTTTTAGATAAGTTATATATTACATCGAATAGAATTATAAAGGTTGTATAATAATACCATAATATATTCAGTAAAGGGATTTCCTTTGAATACAAAATATGATTATTATATTTGTATTTTCTTATAAAAATATTAAATAGATTTACAATTATAATTAATAAAATTTACAGTTATCAACCATTTAAAAGCGTGTTTTTAATTAAAAATGATGAAAAAAATATGCATGGCAAAGTTCTTTGTGGTCTTCGAATATTCCTTTCAAAAATTACCTTTATGTATAATGTTTTTTTTTTTTTTTGGGGGGGGGGGGGGTTAACAGTTTTGAAATTAAAGATAAACTGTTTTTCAAAATAATCTAGATTAATTTGAGAAGTTAAATAAAAAAACGTGGATAAATAAATATACAATATGCTATTTATGTTTGAACTCTAGCTGCGTCTATTAGTTTGAATGACGTTGCTATATATATATATATATATATATACACCCTTGTGGCATCTCCCACGATGACATATATATCACATTGTAATATTACCAGAACATTGTACTAATAATGTATTCAACTTTCTTCCCGATATAACGGACAGGAACCCCATATGAAATGCGTTTGAAAATGTGCGACATATATTCCTCGCTGTAGCATTTTTTCACTTTTTTTTTATCATAAATCAAAAATATATGAATTAAAAAAAGTATATATGAATGAAATGGCTTTAATTTTTTTTAAAATTTCACTCAAACTTCTACATAAAATTACATTCTGTGTCTTCATCTAAACCTTATGGCATATGGATGCTAAGTTTATGTAATTTTTTAAGAATTGGCAATTTATTACATGGTTGTTAGATCTGTTTATCATTTATGGTGTGACTTTTTCATATAACTGTTCCGTTATTGCATTTTACTATGCTATTATAAACAAGCCAAAAATTTGACATGATCAATATTTCTTTAAAGTTTTATAATTTAATTTATATTAACATTTATCAGTTTAGATTTATAATCTGAAATAATTTAATAAAATCATAACGAAGTTAATTTAGAAAAAATACTTTAATTTTTAAAATAAATTTTCCCCAAAATCAATTAGTAATTATAAATACTTTATTAATTATTGGATATAAGAGATTTAAATGAAGACTCAAACAGAAATAATTATAGAATTTAAAGGGTACCTGTTTAAAAGATTTTTTTACTAATTGGGACAATTAATTAATTTTTTTAATTATATATAACATATTGTAGTTTATAGAGTATATTTATCAACCAGTATATTAAATAAACAAACTATTACTGCGAATATAGTGCTTTTCATTAGTAAATGTACTTAATTTGAATATAAATCTTATAAATAAAAACACGTTGTGAAAGCTAAATAATAAAATGTTCTTTAATTTTAAAGACGCTCTTGCGCAGACATGCCTTGGAAAAAGCAAGAAAAATTCAAGTCGTTATAAAAATGGCCACTAATTTGAATAAATTTAGGAGAAATTTAATATGCTTCACATGTTGGTGTAAGGGAAAAACACTTTCTCCTTAGTTTTTAATTTTTCATAATCTATTACCCTAATTGTTAAAAGTCGCATAATTGCTTATGATAAATATATAGAGATAACCAGAATAGCCAAACGTTTACAATAAAAAAGTAGTAACTTTAAATGTAAAAATATATTAATTTTAAACATATACAACATAAAATTATTTCCCCCCCATAATATATAAGTGGAAATTTAACACAACTTTATTTTCTTCATACAATGTAGCTGGGTTTATGTTACACTATTTAATAAGATTGAATGCAATTGTGTATTATGAAATATTTTTTGATTGTATGGTACATAGTTTTTCTTTAATAAAATATATTGTTTTATTTTTCTTTTGATATAGATTTGATTTTAACATGAAATAATAATATTATGCAGTTGAACAAATCAATATAAAAATTTTCATCAATTAAAACAAATTGGTCCCAGCTAAGAGACTTTCAAGAATGGATGACATAAGTTTGTAAAATAGTATTTTATGTTTATTTGTTTGTGTACGTATGTTAAATTGTGGTAATGCATTATATTTTCGATCGATTTTGAACATTATTTTTAAATCTATAATATACTTCAGGTTATTCCCACATGCACACTGTTAAAAATAGGTACTTAAAATTTGGTTAAATGTACTTAGTTTTGAATACATCAATGCTTTTGATAGCTCAGAGTACAAGAGTTTCAATTTTGAAAAAGACATGTACTCAAACATGAGTAGATGTTTGCCTACATAGACTTCTTCATTAATTATTTTCAAAAATATCAACAATTAAAACCAGATCTTACAGGGGATTGAATCCAAATCCTCAGCACCGAAGTTACCAGGGCGACACTAAGCATCTTATATGTTAAACCAGGACAACACTAAGAAGTTATAAACAGGATAAATGTTAAAATATGTATGCCAAAAGAAACGGTTGAGTTGTAATAACTCAATATCTGTTTAAGCAATCAAAATTAAACAATGTGGACCACCATCTTCTGAACAATTATTTTAAATTTTACAGATTTCATTAAAATCGCTTTGAACATAAGCTGAGATAAGCAATCTTAAATAACATTGGTACTCTTTGAGAAAAAAACTATTACCTGCATTTGAGTAAGTCATACGCCTGTTTACGATGCAATTATACTTAATAAAAACGAGTTCTTTAGATACTCATTTCAAGTACCTTTTTTCACAGAACGGTTATTTCAGCTAGTTAATAAATATATCACTGTACTATTACATAACATATCAATTGCGGTGTTGTGGTTGATGTCTTACCTCCAACATAAATGAACTCCGAACAGCATAAAACATGGCAACTCCTACTCAACTCGAAAAATCTCCAATCTCCAGATATTTTACGATGAATCACGCTTTCCTCCCCCCCCCCCCCCTACCTGATCCTCAAATCCCCGTCCCACGTGGTTGCGATCCAAAGAAAGAAGGACGTCGTAGCAGAAACAGACATACATAAAAATCAATCTCAGAGAAGACGTTTTTTCCTTCCCTTTCCACGTTGGTCGTGGAAGATATATGGGATTTTTTACGATAAATTATTCAAAGATTCGTTCGGTTTTCTCCCACCCAATGGTTATATTTTTTTTACTGTCACCTTTCAGGGATATGATATTTTTCTGTTAAAGACTTGTCATTCTCTACGCACTGGAAGCGGAGTTCAGGTGTGAAAGTGTGTTGATGAATTGTGATTTGGATGGGGATTCGATTAAGGGTTAGATAGTTACGAAATGAGACGATATCAGCAACTTGGTGTCAGGAACCATTTGGACCAAGAAGTAGTTGAGTTGGCACTCGACTGCAGTTGTTGCAGAGAAATGGAATGTTTCGAATACAATTCGCATGTCTTTAAAGGTACTTTAAAATGAGTACCTGAACGTAATCGTTTTTTTAAGTGTAATTGCATCGTAAATGAGCGATGATGTACTCAAATTTAAGTAACCGTACTTTCTCAAAAACGAGGAGTGTGATTTAATATTGAAAATCTCAGCTTAAGTTCAAGTCATCTTAAAAAGCGACATGATAAACTTAAAATAGTTGTTCAGAAAGTGGTTTTCCATATTATTTAATATCCATTTCTTAAATGGAAACTGAGTTAATAAAGAGCAATAATTATCGAAATATTTGTATTCTATACATAGAGCGTAGAAACTTCTTTAAAAAAATATTCTTGAGTTATTTACAATTTGCGGAATAAAGTACAAATCTTTTTTAGTTCAATAGTAAAAAAAATATTATATAATTGTAATGAAAAATAATTGTAATAACTTCGCATCTAAAAGGGTAAATTAGTATTTTTCACTGCATGGACAGTACCAGCAAGGAAAAACAACATTCACAGAAATATTTTTTTAACTCTGGAAATACTTTTGAGGCAATATTCAGACACGAGAATATATTCAACTGTACTGATTTTCAACACGATATTTTTAAATCAAACTAAAAAAAATCAGATTTTTTTATTCAGATTATTTAGGTTTATGGAAATGAGATTATCAAAAAAGTTGCAAATGTGCAGTAGTCACAAAAAAATACAGTTTACAGCCAAATTAATATTTAGATTTATTATTTGCCAATTTTGAATTTGTCGCACATTTATTAAAGAATTCAATCTGTGTGTTTTAATTAATTTTTTGCTTTGTAATCTTTAAGATAACACATGCTGGCCGTAAAATAAGTTTTCCTGTTTAGAAACATCTATAGTTAAAACTAATGAACTACATCAAATTTTATATTAAGTATATAGAAGGCATGTGGAAGAAATTTTCCGTTAAAAATTTTTTAGTTCCAAAAATCCCCGATAAGGGAAATGTTGACACTGCCCAAACAAAATGCGGGTACAATATATGTAGACAAAAAGTTGCGATAGACACACAAATTAATTTAGTGATTAAACTCAAAGAAAAGAAGCCTTTATTCATCAGAATCAGGGCGCACATCGGATGCAATTTGTTATACACAAGAAAATACACTACATTAAAAATAGGCAAAGGTTCTGGAGACCCTAACTCTGATGAATAAAAGGTTATTTCCTTTGAGTTTAATCACTAAATTAATTTGGGCGTCTATCACATTGTTTTACATATATTATACACGTTATAGTATCGGAAAGGTCAACATTCCTTTTATCGGGGATTTTTGGAAATAAAGTTTTTGTGTGGATATTTTCCCCAACGCCTTCAATATTCTTAATATGAAATTTCATGTAATTCCGTTCATTAATTTTAGCTACAGATGCTAGGGATGTGAAAAAAAGAATACCCTGTTATTTTCACCTGTTCTTTAAAAAGAACAGGAACAGCCTGTTTTCTTATTTTGAAAATTATAGATTCTTTGTTTATTTTTAATTACTTACTATATAAAATAAAATTAATCGAAATTTACTAATTTTTGTGGTTTTAAGTTTAAAAATACAACACAAAAAAATTCAAAAAACAGGAACTGTTGTCTTAAAAAAACAGTTCTTTTAATAAGAACAGGAAAACGAAACAGAGTGAAAACAACAGGGTGTTCTTTTTTTCACATCCCTAGCATATGTAGCTAAATGAACGGAATTACATAAACTTTCATATTAAATATATTGAAGGCATTGGGGAAAAAATTCCACGAAAAAAATTTTATTTCCAAAAATCACCGATAGAAGGAATTTTTGCCTGCCCGATACTATAACGTGTATAATATATGTAAAAAATGTAATAGACGCCCAAATTAATTTAGTGATTAAACTCAAAGGAAATAACCTTTTATTCACCAGAGTTAGGGTCCCCAGAACCTTTGCCTATTTTTAATGTAGCTTCTTTTTAAAAATAACATACATTTCACATCCCTAACAGATGCCTCTATACAGTGGAACTTAGGTTATGGTCACCCTGTATTAATAATTAAGATACTATTACAAAACAATAAAACATAAACCCATAAAACTTTATTTATTACTTATAAATAATAACAAAATTAAAACAATTCAGCATTATACGCATATCAATAAATAAATAAGCTTAATCACTCCGAACACTTTAATTCTGTGTGCGTCTCATTGCCCAAGCCCCTTTCCTACTTTCCCCCATTTGACACGAAAATGAAATTCGGCACAATCGACGCACCCACACACCGAGTGACAGAGGCTCAAGTCGGGCGTTATTAAAGGGAGAACTGAGGTGGGTAATATTAAATTATCGTGCAGCCGGGGAAACGATCGCGGGGGGGTGGTAATTCCAGTCGAACATTTCACGGTGGAGGGGAGCAATTTGCGCGATGGATGTGAGCAACAGTATAGGGATGTCTGATTAGACGCTTCAAGTAACCAGATCTCTCGAATGCTGATCTGGTTTGGTGGACATTTTTGGTCATTGTTTTCCGTACGTGTATAAAAAACTGTATATAAAAAGGGAATTGAAAATGAGTATTTAATCGTTTTTTTTTAAGTATAATTGCATCGTAAATGGGCGTATGCCATACTCAAATGCAAGTAACCGCACCTTCTCAAAAAGTAGTAATGTGATTTAATATTGCTAATATCAGCGTCTGTTCAAGTGATCCTAATGAAACTTGACAAACTGAAAATAGTAGTTCAGAAAATGGTTTTCCGTATTATTTGATGTCGATTGGTTTAATAGAAACTGAGTTATTACAACTCAATTACATTACTTTCCAATATTTTGTAACACATTTTATAGATATTTGTATGTTTTTAACTTTTGAAAGTCGCCCTAGTAGGTTAACAAATAATGCACTGAACAACATTGCTGAGGATCTGGGCTCGATTCCCGGTAAGACTTTTTGTAATTGTAGATATTTATTGCAAGCGGTTTATGAAGGCAGCCTATGGAGGCAAATATTTACTCATTGTACTCAATGTCTTTTTCAAACATTTCAGAGCATCGAATTTAATCAAACATGAGTACATTTGGCTTATTTTCAAGTACCTATTTTTAATGGTGACGTCTTTCAAATGAGTTACATGGAGTAACAAGATAGAGACATATTGTTAAGTTCGTTATGTTGTATTAAGTTTTGTTAAGTTGTATTAATTTTTTAGGGTAATTCATTCCGATTTTATATCCCTGTTACAAATTGTTAGATTGATATGCATTTATTCTCCTACGATAGGAAATTATGTGTAAATGCGCGTAATGTCTTAAAAAGGTATGGATGGTATCCTCGGACTTAACCGTAACAGCTTTCATATCTTCTTTTTTTGGTGAGGTTTTTGTTGGCCATCAAATCATTTTTGTATACGTTGCTAAAATGATGTGTGTAGTAAAATTCTTCTAGCTGTGCTGCGACATAGTTAAATCCGATTTGTTCTCCTTTCTTGTTATGATTACAGGGATTGGGAATTAATAAAAAGTATTTTTATCAAAGTACAAAATTTTAAAAATATATAATAGTTTTTTTTTCTTTTGCGAGGGTTTCCTATGATGCCATTCTTCTAGAAAAATACGTAAAATGCGATAAAAAGACAACATAAGCAGTTATACAAATCACGCAATAAAGTATGTGCATTGGCACATGTATAGTCGGACTAACTAACCCGTCAGTCTAGCACGGATGTGACATTATAGCCTTCTGTGTACCAAATTCATACATTTATCGCTGTTGATCTCCAAAATTTCCAGGAACGAACAGTATTTTTAAATTAAAAAAATACTCTATTTAAAAAATATTGGCAAATCTATTGCATTGAGGTATAATTATAAGTCATATTTAGAAAAGTCATATTATTAATTCGCAATGCTATTTCTTACTCTATCTCCTTAAAAGAAATTTCTATAGGGCTCGTGATTAAAACGTAGAAAACGCAGTCAGTAAATTAGTAATCATTAATCAATACTTATATATAAGAATGGATTGTCTGTCTGTGGAATCGAGCAAAACCCCTCATTTTGTGTTTCTACACGAATTAGGATACACTGATTCCGAAAATCGCATTTAAAATTTTTTTGTCTGTCTGTCTGTTTGTCCGGATTTAACTCAAAAGCTACTGCACGGATTTTTATAAAACTTGCACCATATGAACAAACTTTTCTTAGTTTAAAATCTGCACTTTGTTTCATGTGGATATCTGCAACCATTCAAAAGTTATAGAAAATTTTCTATTTTCTTTAACATTACGCCTATGGGAAATTTACATTTCGATCTTCCCTTCATAACATTTTTGTTAAAAATCACCTTGGCGACCAAAAATATTTTTCGACCATACTGGAATAAACGATTCATTTTGATTGGCTGATGAGTAAATGTCGCCAAATGAATTAAAAATGTCGCCAAACGAATAAAAAATGTCGCCAAATATTGCCAAATGAATTAAAAATGTCACCAAATGTTTCCAAATTAATTTTAAAATGTCGCCAAATATTGCCAAATGAATTAAAAATGTCGCCAAATGTTGCCAAATAAATTTTTAAATGTCGCCAAATGAATTAAAAATGTCGCAAAATAAATTAAAAATGTCGCCAAATATTGCCAAATGAATTAAAAATGTTACCTCGCCAAATGAATTAAAAATGTGGCCAAATATTTCCAAATCAATTTAAAATGTCACCAAATGTTTCCAAATGAATTTAAAAATGTCGCCTAATATTGCCAAATGAATTTAAAATGTCGCCAAATAAATTTTTGAATGTCGCCAAATGAAGTAAAAATGTTGCAAAATTAATTAAAAATGTCGCCAAACGGATTAAAAATGTCCCCAAATATTGCCAAATAAATTAAAAATGTTGCCAAATGAATAAAAAATTTCTCCAAATCAATAAAAATGTTGCCAAATGAGCTAAAATAGAGGTCTCATATTTAAAAATATCATCACAATGGCGAAATTAGTGTCCAGATAACAAAATTAACGTCGTTTACAAAAACCTCGCCAACCGAAGTTGGAAGATAAACCAGCTCTTTCGATTGACGCTATGTGTATTCATGTTCCGAACAACTTTACTTTATGACAATAGTGTTTTTTGTCACGGAGTGGAATATTTCTATGGTGTTGCAATGGTCCAACCTAAAAGTTTAACTAGGTTTTCTATTAACTAGGTTTAGGTTAACTAGGTTTTCTATATTTATACCTCCATGTAGCTTATTTTTAAATTTTCACCTCAAAAACATATTATTGGAATTCAAAAATGAATACTTGATAATTAATTTTTATAAGAAATATTGACCGTAAATATTGACCCATATGAAATTATGTTGAAAACCGGATATATAGACTCCGGTCACCAATTGCACACAAAAAAAAAAAAACTTCACCAAATACTATAAATTATTTCGATTTAGAACAATGAAATATTTTTTCTTTGATATATTATTGCGTCGTCAATAATAAAACTAATGAATGTGACATTTTTCTACAAGGGTTTGGTTTATTGTTACTAAATAGTTAATTTTTATACAAAAAATATGCAATTAAAAAAAAAATTAAGAATTTTTATTTCACAAAAAAGAAACATTTTACAAAAACATTAGTTTAAATAGTAGTCGCAATAGCATGTAAAGTCGTGAACATAAACATAGATTTAGGTATCTAAAATAAAACTTTATTTTTCAAAATTTAACTGATTTTAAAAATTAACATTAATTTGTTTATATGTACTTAAAATATATTCTTAAAATAAACTGAAATTGCAGTGTGATAAATCACATACATCTTTTATATTTAAACAAAATGTCATTTATCACAGATATCTTATCTTAAACAAAAATGTCATTTATAATCGTTAAGACATTAATGGAAGTAAGGATTAACGTAGAATTAGTGCTAGTGAATAAGCTATTAGCGGCTTAAATAGGGTTGACGTGATTATGTCCCTTAATTAGACAAACTACCATTAATGGTTGTATTGCTTTCCTCTAAGCTATTATTTGATACTATTCGTTAAACATCTTAATCTAATGGTAATAATAGAAGGGATTTAAAATCGGAAGGAAGAATATTAAGAAAAGTATGAAGAAGTATAATATTTCGAAAGAAATATATAGTAAGAAGTGTATCATTTTATAACATTAGTAATTTCTCTTAAATTATTTTTATTTTATTGTAAAGATTTGTGTATATTAACTAGTTTTAAATTTTATTAAGAAACTAAAGAATTAAAATAAGTAATTTCATTAAATTTTTTTTAATTTTTAATTGCATATAATTAATGTAATACAATGAAATGCGATGTAATACAATGAAATGTGATGTAATACAATGAAATGCGATGTAATACGTTACGCTACTGTTATGCTACTCTACACCACACTAAGCTACACTAAAATGCAATTGAACGAAAATGTCTAAATAAAGAAATACAATGTTACTCAGTACAACCCAATATATGTGACACTTAGCAATGTTGGTCATGATAACTGCTCTTCAGTATTGTTTGTTAATGTCTTCAAAACAATTGTAATAATAATAAAAGTAATTATCATGATTATTAATACATACTTGCATCAGAAATTAGTTATCATTATCTATCTTTTTTACATTTCACACTATTTTGCAAGAGTAAAACATAATTGGTTGATTTTTCTTGTTATTTATATTTTACAAAGTGCGAAATAAATGGAATGCAGTTAAAAAATGTTGTCCTTAATGGTATGGATTTGGAAATACACAACTCCTTTTACCTCGATACAAAGTTATTCTAAAATCAAAGCTTTATTGAGTGATGATCAATTGATTCCGATAATCAATTCAGTTAGAAAGATAATCAAGGAACAAGAGATGCGTCCCCTTCAAACATGCATCAGATTCGCACTAAACAAAAGCAATGTTAAAAAAAACATTACACTGTGCCTCGACAAGAAATGCGATTTTAATGTTCTGCCGAGTGATGCCACCGCCAAGAACAGATATAATTCAATTCCTGATGCATAAAGAATACATTGACCCCCCCCCCTCCCCCTCAAGAAACCCCAAAAAGAAAAGAATTTCCTGGAAATCCTAAGAAAGAAAGACTCCTGCATCCTTCACTGTCATTTCCGCTATTATGAGATCTTTTTCAAGATCACCTTACGATAACCGTGATAGGCCACCGATTTTCGTCTGCTTTTTTTTAATGCCAGTTGTCTCCTTCTTTTTCGATTCAGAGAATGGCAACATTCCAGTGGTCATGAGGGGTCTGGGCATTAACCTTAAACGGAGATTTCGAGCAGACGATCGAGTGTTCTTAATGCGTCTTACAAAGACAGCCTTTTGTTTGGGGGGCACTGACTTTAGTTTCTTGTTTTTGTTTATGTTGCTTGATGTGAAATTTAAAGGGTTGGGGGGGGGGGGGGGGTGTTTACTTGATAAATATCCAAGGATTTGACTATGGTTCTTCACAATAAATGTGATACTTTGTTTCTGAAATTTTCTGTGCGTTGAATCAACGTTAAAATATTATTGTGCTTAAAAATGAGCACTTAATTTTCTTCTAAATACAATTAAATCGTAAATGAGCGATAACGTACTCAAATTTAAGTAATCGTATTTTCTCAAAAACAAAGAGTGTGATTTAATATTGTTAATCTCGACTGATGTTTAAGCCATCTTAACAAATCGATCTAACAAACTTAACCCTTTGCACTTCGTTGGAGCCGCTCAGGCGACAACATAACGACTCGTTCTTTTGGTTCCCTGTTCTTTAAAATAAACCCGAAAAGTGTCTTGTATGTAAAACTCATCGATCTGTTTTTTTTCAACTTGTTTACTTGCACATCCGTAACATATTATGATTTTTTCCCCTCTATGAGCTTAAAAAGTTCTGGGGTAAAGGTGAATAACTGTTCTTTAGAAAGAACGACGCAAATGCCAAAATGTTTTTGGAGTGGAAAGGGTTGAAATATGTTTTCAGAAGATGGTTTTCCACATTATTTGATGTCGATTACTTAAATGGAAACTGAAGTATTAAAACTTAATTATTTTACTTCCCATTATTTGGCACACACCTTTTTAACATTTCTTCTGTTTATAATTTTCCTGGTAGTAAAATATAAGACACAGTGATATTTTAATGGCATATGAATATTTGTTTAACACTGTCACCTCAATTTATCATAATACTAATTTGTTATTATCATTAGTTACAATTTCATATTAACCCATCGACACATAAACGCATACGTCCAGAAATCACCAATTCTTCTAGTAATAAGTTAAAAACTCGTCTTATACAACATTGCGTTAAGAATATTAAAATACAAATACAACGTTAAAATACGCAATAAAAACGTATTTTATTGCGTATTTTAACGTTGTATTTGTATTTTAATCTTTTAGTCATGCCAAACATTAAATTAATAAAAATATGCCATTTTACAAGATTTTTTAATTTAAAGGGATGACTTGTAACTGTACTTACTGTAACTTGCAAGTTATGTATTTACCATTAATTAAAAAAATAAATATATCAAATAGCACACACAGGAATTGGGTTTTGAACCTGTGTCATTGCAGATATTTGGTGTCAAATAGCATTTTACAAAAACAATATTTCAATTTTCTATACGCAATTTTAATGAAATAAAAAACAAATGTAAGTATATCTGAATTTTGAGCAAGAAAAAATTTATAACTAAATCCATGAAAATCGTTACATTTTTATGTAATGCTCACACAAAAAATATGAAAATGGGTTATTTAAAAAAATATACATGAAAGTAATTTCTGTCGTCAAATTGCGTAAGTGTTAATGTATATGGTCATCTAAGTGTTCATAAAAAGTTTCAGTTCAATCCTTGAGCAGATTCAAGTCGTTTCGAATATTAGAGGTACTTTTTTCGGCGACCCATTTTCGATGATAAATTTTTACTCCATGAATAATTCATAAAAAATATATCGTTTTCTAGTTTTTTTACTGACATCCCGAGTTAATGTAGTGAAACGAAATTTTTTACACCCAAAATGTACTTGGAACATACCAGAATATTTTCCCGATTGTAGGAGTTTGTGACGCCATAATTTTCTTTTTAGTTTTACAAAAGTTTTCCTATTTTAAATTTTTAAGTTATTCAAAAAATGAATGAAATAAAATTTATAAAATTATGCTTATTGTTGGATTGACAAGTGTTTTGTAAAGTAAGATAATTTTTTTTATAATTATAAAATGTACATATATAAACTTAACATAACTCTTTATAATTCTTAAAATCAAACATTGTCAAAAGACATTGACATTGCACGATATATTGATTAAGTGGTTGTTGTCCAAAGGTTGTTTATGCTTGACTTTCTGATTTTGTAGGCAAAAACTGTGCTAAGATTTTTACCTACATCTACATTAAATCTTCCGCGATTACAGAAAGAAAAAAAAAATACTTACAGATGACTAGATTAAAGATATTTGAATTCATCCTTATGGTCAAATTCATTGGCACCCCCCCCCCCCCCCTTCCAGGCAGGTCCACTTCTCTTTATCCTTATGTAATCGTGGAAGATTTAATGTAGGTAAAAAAACTTAGCACGTTTTTTGTCTACAAATTCAGAAAGTCAAGCGTTAACAACCTTTGGGCAACATCCACTAAATCAATATGGTGTGCAGTGATTTCCCTCTCCTTTGAAATGATCACACATCTTTACATAAATCATATCACTGATTGTAATCAGAACGTTGTTCTAATGAATTCGTCTCTATTGTCAGCCCCACATAAACCTTAGAAGATGCCTATGTTACTAACTTCACATAACGTTCAACTGCCTGTACGTGAGATGGGAAGTCCCATTTCGAGTTAGTTTTATCTCTCACAATGGACCAAAATAATGGATATATAATGGAGCATTGGAAGAGAAACCTAGGACAATATCCCATTCGCGCTGTATGACACAGCGAACAGAGTACTACGATTATATGTCAGTTCTCCACACACATAGTTAAGTTTGTTATGAGAGTTTACACGTCAACATGGATCGACATAAAGTCTACACGTTCCTAAAACATGGTTATAAGCCTGTTTGGATAGCTATCTCTAGATCAAAATATATTAGTCAAAACTAAAAAATGTCGTTGATGCATCAATTTATCGCCACCCATACTCCGCGCATCCTTAGAACCTTTTGCTGATAATGCTGATGGACAGAAAATCGTATATTAGAGAGCTTGTTGCAGGGCTCATAATTAAGGTAAGAGTGTCGCCTTCCAAAGCTGATGTAGAGAGGGGTGTGCGTTCATTTCTCCCAGCAAAGCTGAACTTTGAAACTGATAACTGTACTGAAATGATTGACTGGTCGTCTACCACTGTTACTCCTCGTCCAATGCTCCGTTCACTGACATATTCTGGTTCATTTGGAGATATAAAAATAACACGAAATGGGACTTATAGTTCACTTCCCATCTCACACACAGGTAGTTGAGCGATGTGTAAAGTTAGTAACAGTAACAGAAGCATCTGCAAAGGTTTATGTGGGGCTGACAATAGAAATGAATTCATTAGAACAACGTTCTTATCAAAATCAGTGATATAAGTTATGTAAAGAATTTGTGTGATTATTTCAAAGGAGTTGGAGATCACTGCACGATATATTGATTTAGTGGTTGTTGTACAAAGGTTGTTAATGCTTGTCTACCTGATTTTGTAGACAAAAAATGTAAAATAAAAAAAGTTTTTTACCTACATTATATCTGCCACGATTACATAAGGAAAAAAGAAGTGGGCCTGTTCGAAGAGGGGGGGGGGGGGGCACGGGCCCCTGTGTCCTCCCTCACTGTATCCGCCAATGAATTCGACCATAAGAATGAATTCAAACATCTGTAATCTAGTCATCTGTAAGTGTATTTGTGTAAATGCATCTATTAAATAGTATTCGAACCGTATTTTTATCACATGAAAAAGTGCACTTTTTAACAAAAATAGTGGTATTTCAAGTGCGATGTGGAGGCAGAAGATATTATCTGATCAAAAAAATATTTTACATCGTATTTATTGATCATATTAGACAACCCTTTCCGTGCTATTAGGATAACTATTTCGAAAAATATTATTTTTCCTATAATAAGCGAGAAAAGCCATTTTTTACCCGAATTTCGAAATTTCAAGTGCGATGAGAAGGCAGAAGATATTATCCGATCAAAAAAATATTTTACAGCCTGTTTATTGACCACACTGGTCACCCTTTCCGCACTATTAGAATAACGATATAGAAAAAAAAATTTCGACCCGCCCTACTATACATACTTTAAATAACTTTAATTACAAATCTAAACTATTAAATTAAAAAAAATCCCAATAAAAGCATAGAGTTTGAAAACACGCTAACTTAGTAGTTTCTATATACCCTGTATATTTATTGATCTTCAGATATTTGAACAAATACAGAATCAAATTTGAACTACAAATCAAAACTTAATATTAATATAAACTATTTTCCATATCTGGTAACAATCAAACTGAAATCGATGTGATTCTATTTGGTGAAGCTTTCAATTCGTTTTTACAGAAGAATGCCATTGATAACATTGTATTGAATTTTGGAATATTAAATGGAAACTTCATTTAAAAAAAAAAATTACATTGATGACCCGGTCTGAACACAGCTTGTGTCACCACATTATTCATAGCCATAGAAAAGAGAGTACTGTAGTGGTCACTTCATATACCCGATACTTCCACTTGGGTTCGAGTAGTTACTCTAGACCAGGGGGTCGGCAACCTATTGAAACGGAAGTGCCAAAAGTTACAATTTACAAAATTTCCCAATTTTTAAAGAGCCACTAAATATTTTCGTTTCAATATTATAGTATTTGCTTATATATATTTGATTTTTGATTTAAAATAAACGGCTTTATATACGCAAAAATATTTATTCATATAAAAATACAAATATAGATAGTTACATCAATGCGAGCATTGGCTTTGCATGCCTTTTGAAAGTTTGATTAAATCTGTCTTGTAACTTGTTGTTTTAAGTTCGAGCACGACTCTAGATTTTTATTTGTTAGTTGACTTCTAACTTTACTTTTTATTATATTCATGTAAGAGAACGCTTGATCGCACGAATATGTCGACTTGAAGATCGTCAGCACTCCATATGCCAACTTTTTCACCTCACTGTAGCATTCTGGAAGACTGTTCCATGCGCCGAATATGAGGGCCTCAACTCGCGGAATTTCTTTTAGAGCTGTCCAATTGTGCTGCGCGATGTTCATGCATTTCTGGACCTCCAACTCATCCAACTTTCTCTTTAGTTCTGTGAACTCGCCACTCCATAAGTCTTTGGTTTTCAAATCTAGCAATTGCATTTGGAGCGATTAAGCATCAATTCCAAATGGCTCAATGTTGATCTCATTTGTATTTGTTTTGAGAGGATTTACTATGAACGCGAGAGTACTTTTGTTTGTTTTGAATTGCTCGAATCTCTCAGCGAATCCACCTTGATATTTTTTAAAGCTATGCTGAAGTAATTCGTGTCAATAGTTGCATTGGTCTCATCGCGATATTGCCTCGGATTTTTAAAATGAAGTAATTTACCGCTCTCCATGTCTTCAACAAAAATAAGTATTTTTTTTCGAAACAAACTACTTCTTCAAGAAAGGCGTAGGCTAGGTTGTCCTTTTCTTGCAGTTTTAGATTTAGTTCATTTAGTTTCATTGTGGTATCTACCGATACCACAATGAAACTAATTGTGTCGATTTGTAATTAACGATTATGAAAATAGAAGTTATTGAGAAAATTAGGTACTTTAAAATATATTTTCTTATTTTTTAAGGGTTTTGATAACAAATTATTAATTTTTTCGTATGGAACTGGATAGCCTGAACTTTACATCAAAAGAGCTGCATGCAGCTCGCGAGCCGCTGGTTGCCGACCCCTGCTCTAGACCAATCGGTAGAGTATCGCCGTAGCATGCACAGCGTCATTAGGGTCTGGTCATCACCTGGTCATTACCAGGTGAAATTGTCAAAATCCCTGCGCTACAGATGTGCACCAACCACCTCTACACAACCGATGTTGGACAGACGAAGAAGTGAAAACTCGCAACCAACCAATTATAAATTTGCTACTTAAAATGAAGATTAAATCCACAATCCTTCGATTACAAGCTAGGCACTTAATCCATATTTAGAGCATTTAAATGTGTACCATAATCCATAGATATTTGGCAATTTAAATATATTATAATCCATTGTCAAAATATTAGGTAACTTCGGCAACGGATATAGGTTTTGTTTTGTTAATTATCGTCGCGCTAGAGCTGCTACGGGGGGTATCGGGACCGGAAAGACCCGGGAACGATCCTTCGTAATTTTGAACCATGGTCAGATGACGAGGACATCACCTGAACTGGCACCCGATGCAACCTCAATAGGCGTCAGGACATTGGACCCCGATCAGATTTATTGTACCACATACACGCCAGTATAATTAGTTGGATGTTCTATAAGACTTTCTAAATAGACTATACAAACTCACACCATACTATTACAAACCTATAGATAATATTAACCCACAAGTTTTTAATAATAAAAGAAAAAATACAATGGCTACAAACAAACAAATCTAAAAAAAATATAATATATTTTTAAATATTGTGACACTTATACACTCAATGAAAATATAAAAAATAAATAAAAACATACCTTTTTATTTCTTGAAGGTTGTTAAAGCATAGTTTATTAGAAAACATGTGGATGATTTGTATTATTCTTGAGAAACACAAATAATTAGCAGCTTGTGCAATCAACAGTTTTCCACAACACTTTATTGAATATTTTTTTAACAGTAAACAGAGTCTGTGATTAGAGAGTTGCTATGCAAAAGACATCCACCGTATAATGGGAACTGGTTAAAGTTAGTATCCCAAAGTATTCGCACCTATGTTAGGTGCTGTTAGTGTTATCTATCGTCATCTGACCATGGTTCTAAAATAACGAGGTGCATGTATTAATGTGTGTGGGAATGAGTATGTGTTCCCGGGTCCTTCCTTTTCGAGATAGACCTTGAACCGTCGCCAATAGCCCACTGTGAAGCTCTAGTGCGACGTTAATTAACCAAACAAAAGCAGTGTTATCTGATCATGGTCTATAATTACAATTACGAGGTAGGGTTAACAGGTTTTTTTTAGGATATAGACACCAAACCGTCGCCAACCGCCCACTGTGCAGCTCTAGTACGGCGCTCATTTCAAACAAACTCACGTTGCTCGTGGTTTGACTTATTAACGTCGTACTAGAGTTGCACAATGGGCTATTGGCAACGGTTCAGGACCTATCTCGAAGGAAAGACCAGGGAACGATGCCTCGTATTTTTGAGCCATGGTCAGATGACGAGGGCAACACCTGAGCTGCAATAGACGTCGGGACTTTGGACCCCGATCAGATTTATCGTACACTAGTCTAGTATACACACGTCTGGTATATTTTTGTGGATGTTCTGCACGAATTTTCTAGTATTTTGTAGCGAAGCTGGCAACCCTCCGATCACAAGATCACTACTTTTTTACTTTTCTCTGTGAAGTCCATCGCACAGGATCGAACCAGGAATCCTCTGATTCCCAGCTGACGCCTTTATCCACTGGGCCACGGTGGCCCCTCACGTTGTTGGTGATGTGACGGTTTACAGATGTAATGCTAGTTGGTTGCTTGAATTAAAGTGCACTACAGCTGCCCGGGTCTTTCTTTCCGGATTGACCCCGAACCGTCACCAATAGCTCACTGTGCACGTTAATTAACAAAACCAAACCAAACCAACCTCGTCATCTGACCATGGTTCTCAAATAACGAGGTGCATGTATGAATGTGTGTGTGAATGTGAATGTGTTCCCGGGTCTTTCCTTCGAGATTGACCCCGAACCGTCGCCAATAGCCCACTGTGCAGCTCTAGTGCGACGTTAATTAACCAAACCAAACCAAACTCAAATAACGAGGTTTGGTTTGGTTTGTTTAAAAAACGTCGTACTAGAGCTGCACAGTGGGCTATTGGCGACGGTTCGGGGCCTATCTCAAAGGAAAGACCCGGAAACGATGCCTCGTATTTTTTAACCATGGTCAGATGACGAGGACAACACCTGAGCTGGCACCCGATGCAACCTCAATAGGCGTCAGGACATTGGACCCCGATCAGATGTATCATGCACCAGTCCTGTATACACGCCAGTATAATTTGTTGGATGTTCTGGACGACTTTCTAGTGTTTTTGTATCAATAACGAGGTGCATGTATGAATGTGTGTGTGAATGTGTACCTTTTCTCGGGTCTTTCCTTTTCGAGTTAGATCCCGAACCCTCGCCAGTAGCCCACTGTACAGCTCTAATGTGACGTTAATTAACCAAACCAAACCTAACTATCAATCCTCTTATTACCAGCTGAACGCCTTTATCCACTAGGCAACTGGAGGCCACAACGGATATAGATTTCGGATTTTAAAATCTCCTATTCTCCAAAAAAATATAACCTTTAACAGCACAAAACTGAAAACCATTCAATAACTCCGAACCAATAAAACAAAACATATTTCTCAACGCAAATATCATTCATACCGAATTCCCCGTCCTGAATTAAGACCCTAAAAAAAACTACAATATCAATCTCAGCAGCAGCAGCCTGGCAAACATCCAAGACTTTAAAGTGCGTTCTTAAGGAATACACAGCACAGGGCAGTAAATCATATCAATCTGCAAATGGAAATACTTTCAACATCAGTGGCCCTTGGCGATTTGTTTTTCCCTGTCTCGAGTGAAATGATCCACCGCCAAAACTGCTCAAACTTCAAAAAGCCGCCCTAAATGGCGCGTTATTTTACGGCAAGGGAATCTAGGGACTAATTTAGTGTGAAATGGTTTACCTCGGCCGCTGATTTGAGGGGTGGAAATGTATACACAGATATCGAATTATGAGTCGTTCTCTCTCACTGGCGATATTTCTGGCTGAGTTATTGCACTTTGAGATTGGCAATTTGTGCGCGACGCTGGGCTTTGGCGGGTTTCTTTTATGATTTGTGAGATGAAAGAGTCATAGAGGGGGGGGGGGGGCGTTATGATGAAAGGGGTTGAAATAAGAAATATATATAAAAAGTTATCCCCCCATTCCCATTCAAGATTCACGAATTTCAATAAAAAAAGACTGTAGATCTCTTAGAAACACGGTCAGACTTTGCGTGAAATGTCATCTCAGCAAATATAAATATAGATTGGTCGCCAATAAGAAGTCACCAATCCACAGAAGATAAAAAAGCTCTTCCGTCACCGATGGAAGGGATCCCATTCACGCCTTGTACGTGTTTTGCATTAAATATGTATTTTACACGCATGAGCGAATAAATTTCTAGCGAACCAGATCAAATTCGGGTCAATCGTGCTATTTGTCCCGGTGTTATGGAATCGGAATAGATCACCATATAAGCGTAACATAGTGTTTCTATCCTCGTACTCTATGTAGCTACGTATTTTAATGTATCTACTCTATGTATTTTAAATATGTTTCACATCAAACTTTTGAATACAGTTCGAGATATTGTGGTACATATGCATAAAATATATATGTTCAGATATGTACAAAAGTAAATATCCAAATAGTCAATAAAAATAAATAATCAATTTTTAAAGTTAAAAGATATTGTATTTTTAACCCGCTGCCCAGCGCACCAACCATAACTTTAAAAAAAACCTCGCCAGAAACTCTAAATTAAAACCGCCAACGCGCCAAGGAGAGAGGTTATCAATTCGACTGATTTGTATTTTTTTAATATTAATACCACATTCTTCTTTGATATTTCCTCAAATTGTATGTATTTGTTTTTAAAAAAAATATGTTTCCCAGGAGTTTAATCTTAAACTTACAGTCAAACATAGACTGGTAGACGTTAAGTCTGTCGCTTCCCAAATGCCCTTATGTTGGTGAAGGTGTGACAGTTTGGTGAGGTGTGGCGCCAGCTCAAGTGTTTCCCTCACCATCGGCCATTTTTCGAAATTATGGAAAAAAATATTAAACCATTGAAATAATCCCATTGTGCAGTTCTATACTGAAAAAAAAAGTGCTTAAAATGAGTAAATGAACGTACTCGTTTTTCTTTGAATACAACTTCATCGTAAATAAGCGATGACGTACTCAAATTAAAGTAATCGTACTTTAACAAAAATGATCAGCGTGATTTAATATTGCTAAATCAGCTTCTAGTTCAAGCTAGTTTAACAAAGCGACCTGGCAAACTTACAATAGGGGAAAATAGTTCCCACATTATTTCATATCGGTTACTTAAATGGAAACTGAGTTATTATCACTCAATTATCTTAATTCCCATTCTTTTGGCACACCTTTTTAACATTTCTTTTGTTTATAACTTATTTACGTCACCCTGATATAAGGCTGCGGTGCCTGAGGATCTACGTTCGATTAACGGTAAGTCTTGGTTGTAATTGTTGATATTTATTGAAAGTGATTTATGTAGGCAGCCTATGTAGGCAATCAACTGCTCTTTTTTATTCATTTTTACTCACTGTACTCATTTTTGAGTACATATCTTTTCAAAGAAACTTATGTATTCGGATAAATGATAAGCATCGAATGTAATCAAAAATGGAATAATTTTACTTATTTTTGAGGACATATTTTTAACAGTGCAATTTCAGTAGATTGCTAAATAATAAATTGAATGTCATTCCATTTAACATTATAGCCAAGGCAAGTTGCAAGATTTTCACACACGCTGAATTATATATACCACTTGGCACCCAACCGGCCCATAAAATAGTAAACCAGTCTATGATGAACATGATTTATAATAAACTTAATGAAATTTATAATTTTTTATTATTGGTTCTATTTATAATACATCTGAATTAACGATGTACGTTTATCTATCATTCTTGTTAGAATTTTTATTTAGAATTTTTATTAACTTATAAGAACTACATCATTAATGTAAAAAAAACTTAATTACGGGGAAGCGGATTCATTAATATTAATTACTACTTTTATTTTGTCTGTAATTATAAGAATACCAAATCAACAAACATTTAATTATGTTTTTTTCTAAATATAAGTTTTTATATAAATTTATGAATAATCATATTTATTTCTCATAAACTAAGCAGTAATTTCATTTTCAATAGATGTATCAGGAACATAAGTGTGTTTATTCAGTTCTGTAAACTTATTTGAAAAAATACTGTTTATAAATTATTTATAAAACCACATTTTTTATTATTTAACAATATGCAAAGTATAATTTTTTTTATAATATTAAATAAATGTGGAATCATAATGGTAATTTAAAATAGGTAAATCCATAACATATATATTTCAAACATGTTTTAGGATTGAATTTTTTTTTTAAGAATCGAACAAGAATTTATACTTTTTTAGGAAAAAGATTTTCCCAGTTAACTTAATATTTTGTAAAAATAATTTCGTAATATTACAAATAGAAGCATTATATGCTGAAAAACGTTAAAGATGTAATAAAAATCAAATTTCATACAACGTTCTGTAAAAACAGGATATAAAAATATCTACAGGCTGAAAAATAAGTAAGAAATGTAGCTCCCTCTATAAGTTGACTTTTTCAGACTTTCAAAAAAACTCAGCAATGCCTTTTGTCACAGAAAAAGCTTGCATAGAATCTGAATACATATTTTATTTTAAAAATGTATTTTTTTCAAAAGCTGTAAGACATTTTTTTTTTTAAAGCGACGTGATTTTATACAATACAGCTTTATTTTTCAAAAGCCTCTACTTGTTAGCATAGTAATGTTAGGTTTAAAAGTATTAATGCGTTAATATACCTTTGGAAATAAAATACATGAAGTATGAAAAATAACTTTCCTAGGGAATTTATTCTTCAAAATGGGAATTATAAATCTATTCAAAATGGGAGTGATAAAAATGTAAACAGTTTCGAGCAATACAATAGTTCAAAATGGTACAGCCGCGGGAAAAAAAACGAACCACCGATGATTATTTCGTTAGTTTTTATAGTAGAGTTAAACTTAATATACCATTTTGTAGGGAATAAAGTCTACTACACATTGATATACAAAACAATTTGCATTGGGGACTATCTTCATACTCGAATCTGCACCAACTTAAACATTTTCAATAGCAACACCTACTTTTGATAACGCAGAAATGTTCCCCGCCCTCAAAATAATCTAAATATAAATTTTCGTTAATTTCCTACATTTATATGCAGAGATATTAGACAATATGTATCTATCTTATTTGAGGGGCTACTTCCACATTGGACAAAGTAATAGTGAAACTTCGAAATGAAGTACGCTAGTAGAAAATGTTTTGGCGTTAGCCGTGGTTCTTCTTTTCCCGTGGTTATTCATTCCCCCACTCTCATATACCCCTCGCCTTTATATAAGAATTTAGAATTTTATGCCAACGCGATCACAGCGCTTTTAATTCTCAAAATTAGTAGATTTCTGTTAAGTTCTGTAGATTTTATATTTGTGTATGACCCCTTAAATGATTATTTGATGCACATTTTAATATAGCCAAAAAATTACAAAGAGGAAATTCATTAAATTTTAGTTATGTATATAAAACGTTTTTCTGAATCCATCACTATCAAAATATAGCATGGTTGCTATTCATAAATTTTATGAATATTAATATCCTAATTTAAATAAAATTAAAAAATATACATATAAGTAATGAAAGTTAGTGTATTTTATTTGGGTTGTTTTGAAATAACACAGATAAAAATATCAGCTTAATAAAATTATTATTTCGAAAGATATGATTAAAAGTTTAAGAAATTCATTTAACATTACGAGTTCTAAACTTTCGATATTCATAATTAAAAAACTACTTAACCAAATGACTTGCAAATTGATATTCAACGATAAATTTTGTCGTAGATTTTAAATATTGAATCAAAATTGGGTGTTGCTATTGGAAATTTTAAAGTTGGTGCAGATTTTAATAGGAAGATAGTCTCCTATGCAAATGTTTTGTATATCGATGTGTAGTAGACTTTATTACCTGCAAAATGGTGTATTAAGTTTAGCTCTACTATAAAAACTAACGAAATAATCATTGGTGGTTCGTTTTTTTTCCCGGCTGTATTTATATATTAGTTTTGAATGATATATGTTATATATTATTTCGAATTTGATCATATCTTTTGGAATATCTATGCTATTTTTGTTCAGTTATGATCTTTAGTAATTTCTTTAATGCCGATGTAATATTTTTTTTCATAAACGCTTCGACAAGGTGTATTTATGAACCAATTGTCTGAACATTAGTGAGGTCCCTGTTTCAAACTCGATCTTTCAGCATTTCTTCTATTGTTTTGTACATTTGCTTGATTGTTACGCATTTAAGACCAAACGCGTTATTCGATTATTTTCAAATTTGCCATGAGTGTTGTTTGAAGTCATTAAAATCGAGGTATATTTTCTTTCAGTTGCGAGGTCTACTGTTTTGAGAATTACTAGGAAGTATAACATTTATATCGCGTTGTAAAATTAAGTAATTATTTTTTAAATAAATCTTTAACAACTCGTGAAAGAAGCTGCAACATTCTAAAGTAAAATACTATACTTTATACTTAAACAGCCTAATAAAAAAAAATTTAAGTTGCTGCAAATAAAAAGTAGTCAACTTTTTTTTTTCAATTTAACATTTTTTATTTGTTTCAAGCACAATATATTGCTTATTTTATCTTAACATAATTATTTATAATAAAATTAAACGAAAAATAATCTAAATTTTGAGCAAATTGTATTAAAAAATTTCGATTTCAATTTTGGAAGGGAATAAATTATCTTTCTTCACCAAGAAAAACCGACGAAGTGATTCGTTTGGTTTTGTTAAATAATGCTGCACTAGAGCTGCACATTGGACTATTGGCAGTTCGGGGCCTATCTCGAAGGAAAGACCAGGGAATAATGGTTCATATTTTAGAACTAGGTCAGATGACGAGGACAACACCTCGGACACACACGAGGAATACACGCTGTAGAAATTGGAGATAAGTTCGGACGTTGTATTGTTACTGCGTATCGAATCTGAAAACCCTCCGATCACAAGCTCAATGTATTTTAACATATTTGTCGAGTATGTAATGATTACTCATTAAAAATATTTCTGGCGAAATATATTTTATATATCAACTTTATTCGATCGCTAAATAAATATTCAATAAAGAAATTTGACCTTGTAAATATTTAACTTTAAACCAACCTCAGAAACTAACCCAGCGAAAGCACCCGACTTTTATTCCCTGCTACAATTCCGCCTGATAATAGTCGTTTAACTTCACCAAGAATCGCCCCGCGAAAAGATCGATTTTTCCACTCGATTAGTAACCCGAATCGCTCATAAAAGGCGAATTGCTTAACCTTCAGCATCCCATTTACATAGATTAAGTCAACTATCTCCCAATAACCCACTCAACGCAAACCATACGGTAAATCGTTACTTAAAATCGCCCGCTCTAATGCTTCAGCGAAAGGGTCGCTAGTTATGATTTCCCTGCCCATTATCAGCGAATATCAGTGAAATAATAACAATAAAACGGGGCTCTTTGATGTCGGTGTTCAGTGATTCCTCATTTAATGCCGGGGCCTTTTCGGAAGACAAGGCACCACTTATAAGATACGTAATGGGCAGAGGGGGGTTTGGCACTTAAATATGTGATTGGCGATTGGTGGATAGGCTCATTTGAGATGAGGCCATAGTAAACAGGCTGTTTGTTGAGTGTTGGGGGAAAGGAGGAGGGGGGGGGTTGAGGGATATTTCCGGGAAAACTGGATTGTTTGCTTCCGATTTTCCTGCTCGGTTTGGCGAGTCTTCTGGATGGTAATTGAGGCGGACTCTGGTTCGTTTTAATTGCAGGGTGCTCGGAAAATGAAGCGCCAGAGGGGATATTTACAGTTGGGTTATTTATTTAAAGGAGAGTTAGTTTTAGGGTAAATATTTGGTCGCGGGTGAAATCATTTACAAAGTATGGTGTGTTTAACCTTCTGTGTTATGTAAGGCGATGGATTGTGAATATGTTTGGGTGTTTAACAGTACATTACGATGTTTTTTTTTTAAATAGATTATTTGATCTCTAAAACATGTGAATTAATATAACTTATACAGGGTTCGAAATTAGGAGATAAAAGTTAAGCGTCATTGGTACAGAGCAATTCTGTTTTAGTTGTCAAGATGTTTTGATTAGACATAATTTTAAAACAATTCAAATTGCTTAAAGCAGAGCTGCTGACTGTTATGATATTTTTGTAATTGTTAGAGCTTCTTTTGCATAAAATTACGAGCATGTTATTACCGGCATGTTTACATTTATACTTAGGCGTCATTGGCACATATTAATTCTTTTTTAGTTGTCAAAATGTTTTAATTAGACGTAATTTTAAGACAATTCAAATTGCTTAAGCAAAGCTGATGACTGTTACGATATTTTTGTAATTGTTCAAACTTCTTTTGCATAACGTTACGACCATGTTTACATTTATACTCTAAAAATATCAACGTGTTATTGACAAAATTATTGAAAAGATTATTACTTATTAAAATTATTATTATTAAAATTATTAGTATTAAAATTATTATTATTAAAATTATTATTATTAAAATTATTATTATTAAAATTATTATTATTAAAATTATTATTATTAAAATTATTATTATTAAAATTATTATTATTAAAATTATTATTATTAAAATTATTATTATTAAAATTATTATTATTAAAATTATTATTATTAAAATTATTATTATTAAAATTATTATTATTAAAATTACTTATTACATTAACTTATTAAAATTACTTATTGAAAATCATTTTTTATGGTTAAAAAACTTTTGATTGGTTGGCAGCTTTATTTAAGTGTGTGCACATATACAGATACTGAACGGACTTAAAATAATTATAAGCAAAACAAGGGTTTTTTCATAATTTACAGAAAATTATTTGTTTACGAAATACCTTATTTTTTAAAGTCAGGTCGTCTTTTTCAAACACTTTCTACATCATTCGGAATCATGTAAAAATTGACTACTATGAAATTTTTATAAAATGTCAAGCGTCTGAAATTATAACTGTGAGTAAAATTATGGTTGCCGAACTGAAATATTTATTTGAGAAATACGACTAACGACCGGTAATTTTGAACTCTGAACTTATATAAAATACGTTAATAATATCATGGACCACTGTTTACCATGTTACATAAATTAAACTATGAGCAAACGCTTAGTCTGGATTTTATTTGATTCATGGATTATAGTATTAAATGTTATTTTCTGCCGTAGTGTCTTCGTTAATATGAAAATTTCGATTAGCTAAAATTCATTCTCCAATAAAAACAAGCGCATTTCATGTTTGACAAAAATATTAGAGTGTTCTTAGATTATATGTTTATTTATAAGCAATTGGTTGAAATGTCTTGCTTTGAATTAACTTGTAGATAAAAGAAGTAATTTCTTTGTATTTTAGTGTGAGGAGATAAAAAAAACATATTTTTATTATACTCAATGAAGTTCAGAATAAAAGGTTTAACAACTGCACTGGGCAATTTGTTTGTCAATAGTTTTCAAATATCTCTTGTTATTGTTAATACATTCCTAGGATTGCTTTTTAAGAACACACTTAATAAATATAATAAATTTAATAAATATTTCAAAGTAAGAGCATTGTACGCGTTTAAAAATATGTACTTAAAATAAGCAAAATGTACTCATTTTTGAGTACAATCGATGCTTATTATGGCTCCGAATAAATAAGTTTCATTTTTGAAAAAGACGTACTTAAAAATGCGAGTACAATGAACTATTAAGAGTTGATGTTAGGCTGCCTTCATAAATCACTTTCTATAAATATCGACAATTCCAACCAAGACATAGCGGGATTCGAACCCACATCCTCAGGAACCGCAGTCCAGAGCCATATCCAATAAACTATCAGGACGACTTGAAGAAGTTATAAACAGAATATATGTTATAAATGTGTGCCAAACGAATGAGAAATAAGATAATTGAGTTGTAATAATTCAGTTTCCATTTATGCAATCGACATCAAATAATGTAAAACAAAAAATCTTCTTGAAACAACTATTTTAAGTTTGTCAGATAGTTTAGTTAAGATGACTTGCACAGAAACTGAGATTAGTAATATTAAAACACACTGCTCATTTTTTAGAAATTTCAGTTACTTAAATTTCAGTACGTCATCGCTCATTTACGATGCAGTTTTATTCAAAGAAAAACGAGTAGGTTCAGGTACTCATTTATTAGTACTTTTTTACAGTGCAGTATCTTGATAAGACTGCAGTTTATTGAAACTTTATTGTTTAATAAACTGAGAAGAAGACAAAAAATGTATATTTAGTATAAATTATCAAAAAAAATGTATTAGATGGCTTGAACAGAAGCTGAGATTAGCAATATTAAATCACACTGCTGACTATTGAAGAAGTAAGCTTACTTAAATTTGTGTACATCATCGCTTATTTACGATGCAATTGTACTGAAAGAAAAACGAGTATGTTCATATACTCATTTTTAAGTACATTTTTTACAGTGTAGGTATACATTTATGATCAACGTTTATAATCACACAATTTAAACATTTTGTCACGTAAAGTTATTTTTCTTGCATCATTTTCAAATACTTTTGCACAGTATATAACATTATTTGACAACAAAATGAAAAATAACAATGAATTTGAGTGCCACAAATAACACAACGAGCAACTTTTTAATGCATTGTTTTGATGAAGGCGCAAATCTATAACAAATAATTATATTTCTATAAAAGTAAGGCCCTTCCCCATATAAAAACTGCTGCCTCATTGAATCCTAACTATTCTTCTTATGAAAGGAAAATTCCGATAACTACCTTCAACATCAGTACAGACCGGTAATTGTATTATTATTATTATTATTTTTATAATAGTTGTGATATCGTAAAACAACCCTTGAAAAAACAAGCGAAAGGTATAAAGAAACCGGTAAAAAAAATGAGTGTCCATACCATATAGATGGGGAAAAGACAAATGTACTAAAAAAAGATGCGGTGCTGCCTGGGGGCCAGTCCGGGACTCTCCTAACTTATCAAGAACAAGGGTCCAATTGTAGATATTGCCAAAAAATACATATCTCCTTTTAGAGTAGTAACAAGATGGTCATTATTGGGAGAACAAAAATACACAGAAAAGAGAAGAGTCAATAGAATTTTTTTTTGCTGAGTATTTTCTGTAACTGTACTTGAAACTATGACAAGTTTTGATGATAACTTTGTATGCGTTAGAATTTCACTTATAGGAATTGTAATTTTTTTGTTAACATATATCGTTGTTTTATTATTTAAATATAATATATATCGTGTTTAACCTATTTTGATAAACATATATAAGTTCTTGTATATATGTGTTTTAACAATCTGTTAAAGAATTACATAGCATTTTCTATAACTGTATTTCAAACTGTGACAAGTTTTGATAATATCTTTGAATGTGTTAGGAATTATAATTTATTATTTTTAAACTATATAGTTGTTTTATTATTTAAAGATATATATATATATATATATATATATATATATATATATATATATATATATATATATATATATATATATATATATTTAACAATATAGGTAAAACACTTGATAAGTTCGTGCATATTAGTGTTTTAGCTATTTGACGCAGCTGAAGGACTTGTCCATGAATTCCGGTTGTTTTAGCAATACGCCCAAACTTTAAATACAGAAAAATATTCGATGTTGGAATATTTTTAAAATCTAAAGCGTTGAGGTGCTTTTTGGATGATATATATATATATAATATTTAAAATACAATAATTAAGAAATATATGATATAACATTGGGAATATAAAGTAAACTATTTTGAAGAGAAAACGACTTTACAATTATGCTCCGTTTCTTACCACACAGAGTTCATAGAGATAGTTATATATTTTTTATTGTTATTCTGTTTTGTTTATTTATTTTCTTTTTATATGACAAACGTAAGAGTGAAGTTAGTGATATAATTCAAATAAATAAAAGTTCAAGTATATGGAAAAGAGAAAAAAAGGATTGTTTAATTGTCACCTTGGAGTTAACAAGGGTTTGAAAAGGGTTACTAGCTAAGTTTTGAGCTCTCTTCTGATTAGTGCGATTGTATGCCGGGTGTCTGGTGAGCTATTCATATTATCTTGCAATGTTAAATTTCTTCCAGTAAATTCTGTTAATTGGAAGTTTACTTTTTGAATTATTGCCGTTTTTTCTCGCCATTTCCGTATCTTTCAGATCCAGAAACAACAGATAAAATTTTAAATTTACAAATTGATAAAATATCACAAAAATTAAATAAAATATTAGATATAATTACTTTTACATATTAATATATATTTATCATATGCGATATGTATAAAAATGATTTTAAATCATATTTCTCCTATACATTATTTTCAATTGCACGAGTGAAAATCCATTGACAAATAATAGAATATCAATACATTTATATTCTTACATAAACATTTTTATTAATCATTACACAATTATTCTTTAACATCCTACTTAAAAAAAATTTATAAGTATTTTAATCAACTACACCCTTTTTATTCCGAAATTTATAGCTTTTCAAATGCACACCACAAAAGACAAAAGCTCCGCAACATCTCATAAGCATAATTACGCGATTTCCTATTACTTCCTTCCTCCTTCGAAGACTATTTCCTTGATACAACCATTAAAACCCCATCCTTAAAAGCAGACTACATCCAAACCTCTGAATAAAAGTAATTATAACCACGTACCACCTCCTCTACAAAATAAGTGTCAAATCTCGAACCACCAGCTGAAGTCCTGGGGAACCTGACAGTTATGTAGGGAGAGGAAAGGACACCGTGCATAATTATGTCCGGGATTTCTGTGCCATGGTCCATGGAAATCTTAACTTAATTTCTCTGATGTCGGAGCTCATTTGTGCCATGTAGGATATCGGGATTTTATCCATTGTATAATGGTTTTAATGTCGAAGTAATCTTGTTAAAAGAGACATGGTTTATAGTCGTAAATGTTTATTTTGTAGAGATGTTTTTAGTTCTGTTATTACAAAACATGTGCTGGTGTTTTGACACTATTAAAGCTGAATAAATTTTTGAGGCTGCGTGGTTTAGTGTATATTAATTTTTCAGCACGTATACAAGGTTAAGTACGTGTAAAAATTTGGCATGTCTACATCGTTTTTCTGGTCTACAAAGTTTAGCATGTATGCAAGGTTCTGAATGATTATAATAGTGTAACATGATAGTAAGATTGTACATGACTGTATGATTGTGCATGATTCTAAGGTTGTGCATGATTCTAAGGTTGTGCATGATTCTAAGGTTGTGCATGATTCTAAGATTGTGCATGATTCTAAGATTGTGCATGATTCTAAGGTTCTGCATGACAACAAGATTATGCATAACAACAAGGTTCTGCATAACAACAAGGTTCTGAATAACAACAAGGTTCTTTAAGAATACAAGGTTTAGTGTATATACAAGATTTAATACATGTACATAACCGCATTGTGTGATTGACTTTTCATTATATTATTGATGGAATTTTTAATAACCTCTGAGTAGTTTAGTATATATTCATAGTTTAACACGTATACAAGGTTTATTAAGTCTACAAATTTGGTATGTATTTTGACAAGGTTTAGCTGCTCTGCAAGGCTTATCATTTCAGCAAGGTTCTGCACATATGAATAAAGCTATGTATTATCACACGTTTTATGTAAGTTTAGAAAGTCTGCAAAGTTCCATAAATCTACAAGCTTTAAATTGTCTGAAATGGTTTACTATGTTTTAAGTGTTTAGAATGTGTGATATCTTTAACTTTTATTTAGGTTTTAAATGTCTATTCAATTCTTAATTAATCAACTTTTTCAGAAAACAATTCAAAGAAAAACAATAGAGATTTTTCGAAAAACAATAGGGACTTTTCGAAAAACAATAGGGACTTTTCGAAAAACAATATAGACTTTTCGAAAAACTAGAGGGATTTTTTTGAAAAATAGGAATTTTTTGAAAACAATAGGGACTTTTAGAAAAACAATAGATATTTTTCGAAAAACAACATGTTCTTCAAAATGAAAATGTATTTTAAAAATTTAAAATGAAAATGTATTTTAAATTTTTTAAATTAAAATGTATTTTAAAAATAAAATGTATTTTAAAATTTTTAAATGAAATTAAAATGTATTTTAAAAATTTTAAATAAAATTAAAATGTATTTTAAAATTTTTAAATGAAATTAAAATATAAAATATTTATTTTTAATCACAAAGCATTAAATATTTTCTTTTAACACAACGTTTTAAATATTTTCTGGAATCAAATCTAAATTTAAAATGCAGCTCCAGTTATCAAAATATCAAACATTTTTCTTGACAAATCTAGACTATAAAGACATCCATTATTATTATTTTCCTTAGAAGCACAAGCAAATACATCAGAAAATGCCAAACGACAAAACCGTATTCACATTCGATAACCATCCAATTAGTCCATAAAAAGACGAACGACTTCTAACATTTCTTTTAAAAAAAAGCTGATACTTCTCCTAAATGATTTCGAATGAAAATCCCTTTAAAAGGGAATATTCTTATTCACATTACTTTTTCCTGTCGGTATTATTGCTGCATATTTCAGTAACTCTTCACTGACGCCATTAATTTCAAAGTCAAAAAGAACTTTATTTGAATTGGTTTCCGTCAGAACTAGGCAATGAAATCCTTAAATCACCTTACCTGTCACAGACTGATTTCTTACAGCAAAATGAATATTGATTTTTTATAGGGATTTTATAAACATACAGGTAAAAGGGGAATTAGATTATTTTAGTCGCAGTTCTTTTTCATTTGATAGGCGCTTGTTTTACTGCAGTCGATCAATTCATTTTAACTATTTGAGAAATGTAGACCATTGACTGTCATACTTAAGTTGTCTCACAGATCTTTAATGCTTGTCAAATTAAATTTGTCTCAATATATTTTTTATAATACTAATTATTTTTTAACATTTAATATAATGACAGTTTTGTGTTTAATGTCAGAAACTGATTTATTTATGAAAATAAATGTTTTTTATATGAATTGTTTAGGTTTAACAATTATCAATATTTATTTTTCAATTCTTCACTACTGAAAATAAATAAAGTATTTATCAGTTTTTATGCTTGTTAATAAAACTACAATGGAAATAATGCAAGTAGTATACACGACATTTATAATACCTCTTATGCTATTTCAATGTCATTTTTAACTTTTGTAACTATATACATATATATTGATTGCTAGCAGAAATATACATTCCTTAAAGAAAGTTAAATAAAACGATGCACCATATGAATAATTTAAAAAAATAGTTACTCTAGAAATAAAAATTATATAAATCTAATAATATAAACTAATAATATTATTAATATAATAATATAAACTAATAATATTATTAATATAATATTATTAATATAATAATATAAACTAATAATATTATTAATATAATAATATAAACTAATAATATTATTAATATAATAATATAAACTAATAATATTATTAATATAATAATATAAACTAATAATATTATTAATATAATAATATAAACTAATAATATTATTAATATAATAATATAAACTAATAATATTATTAATATAATAATATAAACTAATAATATTATTAATATAATAATATAAACTAATAATATTATTAATATAATAATATAAACTAATAATATTATTAATATAATAATATAAACTATTCTGATAATGGAATGAGTGGCTATATTTGCCATAAGTACATGTAGATCGATAAGTTTAATTAATATTATTATGTTTATAAAATAATGATATCTTTAAACAACTCTTGAAAAAACAAACAAAATATATTTAAAAAAAATGAATTTCCATGCCATACTGAAGGGAAAATGAAAAATATAAGAAAATATTAAATTAATTAAATTAAATTAATGATAAAAAGGGAATATTAGGAATTTTGAATGATCGCGTATTTTTTACTTTTCATTTTTAATACAGAGTGAAGCATTATACAATTAACCTTAAATTAAATAATTTCCATTTATAGGCAACGAAATTTTTATAATAAATACTTTTTTATATTAAATAAATATAACATAAATCGACTACTTTTTTGGGTATTTAATACTTGTTTCATTAATGTTGATTCTAAATATATATTCTTATAATTGTAAAATATCAGCCAGTCAAATCCATTTTATTACTATCCAAAAGACAACTAATAATGTATTATTTTTAAAATAAAGAATTAAATTATGTTTTAAGTAAATAAGAGTTTTCAAAATATATTACCAGGTATAAAAACATTGGTACAAACACTTAGGGAAACCTGAACATATGTTTTTATAAAATGAATATTTAAAAATATTTTTGTGCTAAAACATTACATGTTTAAGATATGATAAATGAGTTAAAATTAGCTGAACTCTATTGTAATATCATAAAAATATTTATGTACAATATATATTATGTTTTATGATTAAATATATACTAGTTGAGGTGCACGGCGTTGTCCGGGAAAAAAACTGTTGAATCGAAATGAAAATGTAAATTTGTATAAAAAACAAACCTACAAACACCCTTCTTCAAATGTATATAACTTTATGCAGAGTGTTGACCGATTTCTACATTTTGCCATTTTGATAATAATTTTACATACAAGACCATATTTTAGTTCATTTTGCAATGTTTTATCCATTAGGCGGTATTTGTATTCATTTGGCAACATTTTTATTTATTTGGCGACAATTTTATTCATTTGGTGAAATTCGTATTTATTTGGTAAATTATTTTATTCATTTGGCGACATTTTGGCGTTATATTTGCGCTATTTCCTCATCTGCCAATGATAATGTATCGTTCATCCATCCTCATAATTGATTGAATTGTATATCACGATTGTTGAAATATTACATTGTTATACATTGCTATATTATAATTAGGTTTATTTTAAGAAATCAATGGGCTTAAGCGAGTTAAGGGGTGGGAAAGGGGGAAGAGTGTTGGTTGTTCGCAATTTCATGTAGACAATTGTCTTTCTCTTCTTTTGAACGTTAAGTGTGCAAAACTTCATCAAGATCGGAATAAAACAGTAGATTTGTATACAAATATAAAAGTCAAACATGCACTCTTTTTGTATAAACATTATGATTGATATAAACGTACCCTGTGGTAGCATAAATGTAGTTATGTCTTATATTTTGATTAAAATATATAAAAATATAAAATAAACAAATTAAGAACTATTTTTAAAAAATATGATCATTAAAAAAACGATAGTAACGCATTTAGTTAGTGTCATAATTTTTATTTATTAATACTTTCAAATGTCGTCTAATAGTTAACTTAACACTTTCATTTTTTAGTACTCTGCGATCGCCAAAGCTACTTTTGTCAATTTTGGAATCTTTTCGTCAAATTTGGAATCTTTTCGTCAATATTGGAATATTTTCGTCAATATTGGAATATTTTCTTCAATTTTGGAATCATTTCGTCAATTTTGGAATATTTTCGTCAATTTTGGAATATTTTCGTCAATTTTGGAATTTTTTCGTCATTAAATCACTTAACTTTTGACGGTTGAAGAATCCTAAAATTTTTAGCCCATGGTAATTTTCTCCTATTCACGTCTGTTGATATCAGATCATTTGTTCTAGTTTCGGTTTTTACATGTATGCAAAAACTTTAGCGCGCGTGATATCGGACAAAGAGATCCTTGGTTCGATTCGAATAGTTGAGTTTTATTTTAAATCGTCCTTATTTTTGACGAAATAAATTTTGTAAAAAAAATCAAAATAAATTTCCTTACTTTGACGAATTATTTTATCGGAGCAGTAAACGGACGTTTGTTTCGCTTAAAACAACGACAGTTTCTTAAAAAATATTAATGTATGTTTAACAGTAAAAAACAATTCAATATTCTGAATTAGAAATATATATATAACTTTAACTACAGAATGCTAGCAAAACTTTTTATACTTTAAAACTGAACCAAATAAACAATAGAAATATATATTTCAATTTTATGCATGTTCAAAACCTTTTTGTAATTTATTTTTTTTGAACGAACTTCCATCAATAAGTAATATAAAATTTGTTTTCACATTTTAAAGAATGAAAAGTCAACTTTACGTAAAAATAAAAGAACGGAATGATGAATATTTTATGACCATCAGAAAAAATTCATTTTTAAGCATACTACAGCTTATACAGACAGCACGGAAAAGATCCACAGTTTGATGTATACAGCTATTTATATTGAAAACTAGTTCGAGTAAAAATACAATATATTCTTCTAAAGAATGGATAATTTAACTAGGAATAGTTGATATAGAAATATTTGTGCTTGGAGATATTTATAGCTATAGAATATATATTCCGATAAAAATTGTATTTCCACAAACACATATCCGGAGCTAATTTTCGTTGATGTTTATATAATTTATAGATGGTTTAAATATTTATATAATACTTTATAATTGGTTCTAGTTTAATTTTAAATGTTCGAAATGTATTGCAATGGATAAAATTAAAATATTTAGCTGAATCGTACTATTTATTTTAAATGTTCTCTGAAGCCGTCTTTCTAAAATACAAACATATAATATTATCATGATATAATGCTTAAAGTTTGCTCTCTATTGATTATGATGCCAGTACATGTATGATTTAATTACTTTTTTATGTTTGGTATTCTATTATTTTAATTTTATTCAAAATTTAGAAGAACACAACTGGATGAAATTTTGGTAAATTCCTAGTGTACGGTGCCTCCTTGGCACGATTCTGAAAATTGGCGTGAAGGCCTAGGCAAACAACGTGAAACGGTGCGTGAAGAAAAAGTAGGGTTGCCGTACATCATGACATTGCCTAAAACGTCATGTGGTAAGGCGTTCAGCTACTAATCAGATGATTGGTGGTTCGAATCCGTGAAATGGACTTGACATAGAAAAGTAAAAAAGTAGTGATCTTGCGATCGGAGGGTTGCCAGCTTCGCTACAAAAATACTAGTAAGTCGTCCAGAATATCCAACAAATTATACTGGTGTGTATACGGGACAGGTGCACGATAAATCTGATCGGGGTCCAAAGTCCCGACGTCTATTGAAGGCGTTGGGTGCCAGTTCAGGTGTTTCCTCATCATCTGACCATGGTTCTAAAATAACGAGGTGCATGCATGAATGTGTGTATGAATGTATGTGTGAATGTGTATGTGTTCCAAGGTCTTTCTTTCGAGATTGACCCCGAACCGTCGCCAATAGCCCTCTGTGCAGCTCTAGTGCGACGTTATTTAACCAAACCAAACCTAAAACGTCATGAAAAAGGGTTGCCAAAATATAAAATTTATTGTCGACCAATTGTCGCCAAATCACATTTGGCGGGGCACCGTACACTAGGAATTAACCGAAATTTTTAAGGTTTGACATTTTAAGCACACATTGATGATCCTAAATTTTAACCGTTGTGTTGATGCTCCATTGTTGTATAGTTTTTGCAATTGTATAAAAAAATTCGTAAATAATTTTTATATTTAAAACAGTTTGGAATAAATTTAAATACATTAAAATATTTTCCAGGTTAAATAAATCTAATTTTTTTTATTTAATTTTCTTTAAATAATTTTCCTTTTCATGCGTCTTAAAAACAAAAGAAATTGTTTAGTTTTTAGAAAAACAGATCTCAATATTTTTTCTTAATTGTCATTTACAATTTTTCACTTTTCTTGATAAGCTTCTGAACCGTTAGCCATTTTTTTCATTTAAATTTATAGTTTCATTCTTCATTTATAAGTGGACCCAAAGAAATAAAGTAATTGAGTAAAATCTCGTCGCGTTTAATTATCTTTCTTTTGAAGTGCAATTGAGAGAAAAAAGAAGCATTTAATATTTTTTTACACTTGTGTGTATTCCTTTGTAAATAAGAAAATAAAAACTTTTTATGATAGCTTGCACGCATATAGAACAATGTTTCTTTCAAATGTAGATGTTTACTTTTTAAGAATAATTAGATTGCTAAACAAATTCAAATCTGTGCTAAATTAATTCTTATTTTAAAGAACAATTAAGGTTTTTCGGTTGAAAGAAAAGTGTGTGTTGTTTTTAAACTAAATCGAATAAGGTATAAGTATTGTTTAAAAATTCTAGGTGAACATTTTTTTATCTAAAGTTAATATATATATATAACAAGTTTTTGTGGAATTTAAATAATTAATTGCAATTCAAATTGAAAAATATATTTAATATATTATTTTTAACCGTTATAAAACGATACATTGGAAACAAAATTTTAAGTCTGATACACCAAATTATTTATTTTATTAAAAACAGAAATTTAAAATCCATAATGATTTTCTTTGTAGTCAAACTATAGATATGGATTTGGAAAATAAGATTCATCATATATCATCATATATTATTAATCATATATTATTACAATTTTCAAATAAATTTAAAAATTCATTATAGTTTATGATTTCAAGTATTTTCAGATATATGTACTCTTAAACACTTCAAATTAACAAGTTTATATTGGTTTGACAATATTATATCGATATCTTTCGCGGATCGTTAATATAGATACTTGTAGTTTATTCGTGAAAAACATATTTAATATTAAAAATATGTCAGACCTGTAGTGCTTTTTTTATTAGCCAAAATCTATAGTAATCGATTTCACAAATTAGTTTCTGAAAGTTCGAAACAATTTTTATATACCTCTTAAACTTATATAAAATTTTATAAAAAATCACTGACGTTTAGGATTGCAAGTATTTTCAGATATATGTACTCTTAAACACTTCAAATTAACTAGTTTTATATTGGTTTGACATTATTATATTGACATCTATCGCGAATCGTTACTGTAGATAATTATAGTTTATTTGTTAAAAGCGTATTTGATATTAAGAATATGTCAGATCTGTAATGTCTTTTTTATTAGCCAAAATCTTTATTAATCAATCTCAGAAATTAATTTCTGAAAGTTCAAGTAAAAATATTAAAAAGATTGTAGCATCAACTAAAACCTAGCAATCCATATCCAAACTAATTTAACATACCCATTTTGACTATTTTCATGACACTATTTTATTTAACGTACACGTATAGTAAACATTCAAAAATTCAATAAAAATAGTTTCTAGCATAGCGATTATTGGGAGAATGTTTCAACAGTTTAATTCTGAAAGAAAAAAAGCCAATGTTCAGTCATCATTGACCAAAAAGTACGAATCCTTCTTTAAAAGAATCAATGAATCTTTCTTTCAAAGAAGGTTCTGTAAACATTAATGGAATTAAGTAAACAATTGCATTTTTTACGCTATTTGACAACATTTAGAAGATAATAAATAAGGAATTACCTTAAAGTAGAAAAAAGGAAATGACAAACTATGTAAATACTTGTGATTTAAAAAGTGTACTGTTAAAAATTTCAGTTCAACGTTGCACCATATCTTGGTGCTCTGCAGTAACTTACACCATATTATGGTGCGATATCTAGGTTGTACTAAAAATCCTTGTTCGAGTATAGCGCAGCATATCCAAAAAAAAATGGTGCAATCTCCTAAACTGCAACCGAAACCTTCGCTGAATCTACAAACCGAGGAATCCACTCAATCCTCTTGCATTAGGTGCCCGGTTTGCTAATGGATAAAGGCGTTCAGCTGGTAATCAGACGATTGCTAGTTCGAGCCTTTGCGATTGGACTTGACAAAAAAAGTAAAGAGTGTTGTTCTAGTGATCGGTGGGTTGCCAGCTTCACTAAAAAAATAGTAAAAATTCGTCCAGAACATTTACAAATTATACCGGCGTTTAACCATAATATAGGGAATCGAAAACGCGAATTTTGGTTCAAAGTTTCACCATAAAATAGTGAAGCAAAAATATGAGTTTTGGCGCAACTCACCACTAAATGGTATCCGTGGTAACACCATAAAACGGTGAAACTAAGAACCAAATAATGGTTGCAGGTAAATGACTACCAAATTTTGGTGCAAGGTCGTACTAACTTTTTAACATTGGATAAGTACATTTTTAAATAGTATTTATTATCTGGAAATATCGGTTTATACAGCCTGTAATTAACTTATAAAGACGTTTTTATTTAGAGCAATGGTGATAGTTGTGTGGCAGGTAATTTTAACAATAGCTTGTAAAGTAATATTCCGAGAATCCACTAAAAATATACGTCTTACAATGTCATAATGTTTTGAAATCCAAGCCACACAAAATTACCCATTAGGGGTAATGAATGACCGTGTGGTCGAGATATATAATATTTTGTCACGTATACGATTACTTAATTAAAAATGAGCTTTTTACCTGGTATTCATCTAATGCAGATTTCAGGAAGAAGATCATAGATACACTTACCTATAAAAAAGTATAATAACATAATTTTATTGTTTAAACATTACTTTTTTTTAATTCGTGAATTAAAAGTATAATTTGTCTAAAATAAAAATACTTTATAGTTATTTAAGACATATTTAATCTAAGAACATGAAGCTTTAAAAAAGTGTTTTCTTTGTAACATTATTGTCTAAATATGAAAAAATTCCTTAACGTCCATTTTTTAAATATTTCTATACCTAGTAATTTAAATATTTCGATACCATTATATACTAGTTAAAAATATGCTGAAACATGAGTTTTTCTAAACGTAATGAAATCTGATGCATTCATTGCACATACATATTCATTGCACACCAATTTAATAAAAAATGTTTTTTTTTAAATTTTATTTTATAAACAATTAAATAAATCTTACATTTAATATTATAATAAAACACCTTATGAAAAATATACAGTATACTGCTCTATATTCATTTCAAAAAACAAAATAAAATATCCATACAGTAGTTTATTTAAAAACACTATTATAAACTTTTATAAAACTTGTATATTTATTATAACTGAGTAATTCTTTTAAAAGAAACATATAGAAAACGTAACTACTTTTAATACACCAATGTTTTTTAATAGTATAAAATATTTAAAATCTAGTCGAGATAATTGTTTGAAGATATACATAAAAGTTGAAACCTTTAATTTATTTAAGAAGGAAATTTTGTCTTTTTCTTATATAAAAACAACTCCTAATCTTATGTGAGGCTCGCTAAATGCAATGATTTTTAAAAAATTAATTTCATTTATATAGAGTTGAATATTTTGAAAGTTTTCTGCTTGAGAAAATAAATAGAATACACAAAAGCAATTAATTAAATTTATTCAAAATAAAGTTAATATAATTAAGCATATAAAATTACATATCTTCCTAATATTATATAGTATTATGAGCAATACATTTTTATTATTTTTCATCCCCCCCCCCATTATGGCATTTTCTACAGATTTATCATCTAAAACGTATCAAATATTGTTTTATTTAAATTTACACTTAAAATGATAAATGTATACTTAAATTTTAAAAAAATATTGATTCTTGTTGACTTTATTATATTAATGTCGTGTTCAACAAACACGAACAAAAGTGATATAATTATAATATGAAGTGCCAATAAATACTCAAGAATTACTTAACAAATAACGAAAATAAAGTTTTATTTCATAAATATATGTATTAACAGTATGAGTATTCCAAACTTAAATCAATTGAACGAGCTTTATATCTTAATTATGTTATAATAATAGAAAAGCATTTCTCAGTTTGTTGATAATACGATAATACTTTAAAAGATATAAATTGAAATTTTTACTTTAATTATAAAATTATTGTTATAAGCATAATCATTATATGTTAATGTTGTCGATAAAATTAAAAAATATATTTAGAAGAATGAATAACTCGAAGTATAGATCACACAATGTTAATAACTTCTTTTAAATATGAAGCGACTATACTTTTTTTATAATTCCAATCAAATTGTTAGTATTAATTCAATCATTTCCTTCAATAATCTGAATATGAAATTTGGCGCAATTCCGTTCATTAGTTTTGGCTAAACAAGCCTTTTAAAAGAGAAGTTATTTTACGGCCATCATATTTATTACATAAAATATTTATACCAAATACATTTAATCACGAAGACATTTATTTCCTATTACGGCATCTAAACTTGTTTACTAAATATCAATTTCGATATAACAATCAACAACCCTTTCCATCAGAATATCCCTAATGCCCAGTTGTGAAATATCAGCGGTATTTCGGATCAGCTATAATGCGTCGTGATGGATGGTGAATTGCAGCAGCATTATATGGAAGCCTAATTGCAACAATGTATTTCAGAGCTCTACTGAAATGTTTATCATACCCACTACCGCAAATTGTGAGCTTTGACAGATAAGACGGGGGTTAATCAACCAACAGATAACGTGAGGACCGCAACGTTCCATCCACTGGAGAGCTAATTACTTCCACAGAATAATAGCTGAAATGGGACACACTGAGCGAGTCAAAAGGCATTGTTAATTGGTTCTTGTAGATGTTAGGGAAAATACCCACTATTCAGATATTAATATTTCATTTTTGTTAAGTTGATATTTTTTTTTAACTCTATAAAAGGGAAAAAGGCGAGTTTATCCGTTCGTATATTAACATTTTCCCAGCAATACGTTTGCTATTTCGTTTTAACCTATTCGTTTACTATTATTAACATTTAATTTAATTAAAACCAAATTTAACCACCCTGATTCATCTCATAATTTCATATTCAATTTTCTAATGGAATTACGAGAAGAGTTTCTCGCATATTGATTGCCTATTCTATACGCTTGTTAGGTCAGCAATGGCCTGGAGAAGAATCCTTCTAAGTAATTAGAAGGCTTACAAGTTCGATCTCTAGCGCCTACGGAAGGTTCTGATATATATATATATATATATATATATATATATATATATATATATATATATATATATATATATATATATATTAACTTCTTTTTTCACTGATTACAAGTTACAGTTTCATCCATTTTCAAAACACTCAGGGGATTAAGTATAAGAAATTATGCTATGGAATTTTGATAGCTCGAGACATGAAAACTTCTGAAGATAAACTAGAAAAGTTGATCATTTGCATGTTTTATTCGAAATTAAATATACAAATACAAATATTGACGACCATCAACAAGCTCAAGACCCAGCAAGGTTGGTCCAACAAGTACCTCTTAACTATCCCCCAATGCATATCTAACTTCTTCTTGAAATCCTTTACTCCTTTGCAATTAACAATATTTACTGGCAAGTTGTTCCATTTGTCTATTACCCTATTATAGAAATAGTGTTTTCTCCCTTCCCGATTAAAATGGGATTTGTTTAACTTAAACCCATGACCTCTCGTTCTATCACTCATATTAAAATCTAAACCCTCCACATCTCCTTGTTTGATAAATTTGAACAGCTGAATCAAATCTCCCCTAATCCTTCACTCTTCAAGAGTATACATATTCAAATTTCTTAATCTATCTTTATAATTCATGCCTGAAAACCCTTGAACCATTTTAGTAGGCCTGTGCTGAATTTTCTCTAACAATTCAATGTCTTTTTTAAGATATGGGGACCAGAACTGTACATCATACTCAAGATGTGGCCTTTTCAAACCTCTGTACAATGGCAAGACAATCCTTAGATTTTGATGAAACACTTTTTCTGATGTACCCCAACGTTCTATTAGCTTGAATGATATTAATAATGAATAACGTTTTACATAAAATAAAAAAGGGTTTGCGTAACAGATTAAAAGTAAATACATCATAGATTCTTTATCAAAACAAACCTATATTAATATTAGCAGGTGTTTTATATCAAAGGAAATAAATTATACAATATAGTTGATTTTTCAAAATGGCGAATGGCGGAATTCAGCTGGCTTTTAAGAAGAAAAATTAGACTATTAATTATCAAATGTATTATATTTTTTATGATTTTAAGGTTGTTATTTATTCTATTTTATTTAAGTTACTAATTTTTTTAAAAAAGTTACTTCTAAAAATGCATTTTATACTTATTAATTAAAGTAGAAACTTATGTTTTCAATAAATAAGTGAACGGATTCATAAAACAATTGTAATTTTCCAATGATAAATTGGACTTTAAAAGTCAAAAATCGAGTTTTAAGACCCACTTTCCCTCACCTTACCCTACATAATTCACCCATGCATTTTCTATTTCAAAATGACTTTTTTTAAGATAGATTAAACAACGTGTTGTTACAACGTCACTGTCAAATATCTCAAGATTTTCGAGTATAAAAAATAATATTATAGACGTCAGAATCTCTAACTATCTCAATTAAAGACTCCATAAAAAGACTTTGTAACGTTCCATCAAAAATCACTCCAGAATCAGTTTCATCGATTTTCATATTAAGAGATTTTAATCTATCATTTCTTCGCAATGCAGGAAAATAAAAATATTAAAAATTAATATTTCAATTGCTAAACAGAATGGAAAGAGGGGATCCGTTGCCCTTTCATTAAATTTGTTGCTTTTTCCCCGTTCTCATCTCAGTTCGAAATGAATGATGATCCTGTCTTGATTTTCGTATCTAATTAGTATCAAAATAAAGTTAAAAAAAAGCACATTTGGCACTAAAATATGAGATATGCAAAGATTCTTTATTTTACTTAAAAATGAGATTTTCACTGTAATATTTATTATATATTTTTTAATATTTCTTGTTTTATGTTATCTTTATTGTTGATATTTTCGTTTCTAAAAATTCAACTTTGGAGGATAAGGTTTTTTTTAATTATTATTTTCTGCTCTTTTTCAATGATAGCTTGTTTATAATTAAGTACTAATAAATGTGCTAAGCCGAGGAAATAGTAATTATTTTGTTTAGTTAATGAGACGGCTGGAAGTGGTAACAATCAGTTATTGCATTACTGATTTGAAGCAATTAATTATACTAATGATTTTGAATGAATGGGTCAAGGAAAGAAATATATTATCTAACGAGTGTTAATCATTTAAGTAATTCATATATATTTCAATTATTTTTTGAATTATTAGTAAATAAATATATCGGTTGTGTCAGAAAATTTTAAACAGTAAACTGTTTCATTTTATTTTAAACTTTATTAATTAAAATTAATAACTTAAATTGTGAAAGAATTAAGATTTTTTTATTCTGAAATGGGAGTTAATTAATCACCCAATAAAAGGGATTGTACCATCTTCTTTATAGAAATTAATACGTTTGGCCGTTTGAAATCTAATAAGAGATATGGCTTTAAAACTAATTGTATATATCTAAAAGCTTTATAACTTTATTAAAAAACTTAACATTTTGAAAATTAAGCTAAAGTTTAAAAAGTATAAAATTTTATTGTGGATAAAAATTTAGTGTTTTGTTTAAATAGCAATTATTATTAATAGATAAACTAGTAAATGTTTTAACTCTTCATTATAAGTAATTGTTTAATATCTTATTGTGATTTTAAATATCATGGCACGGTAAAAATCTGATTATTTGATGAAGTATATGCATTTGATTGTTTTAGTTGAAGTAATTACTATTAAAATATTCATGTAATAAGAAATGTGTTTTATATTTCCTATCCAAACAGCATCGTTATTGATGGAATATAGCTAACTTTTTTTGAAATTTGTTTATTTTACAAAATTATTTAGTTTGACTGTCTACCAATCTAACTCAAAATATTTTATTTTTTTTCGCATTTGAATCTAATGTCACAGCTAGAGAAATTTTAGTAAAAAATTTGAATGATAAATATGAATTTAATAAGCCAATAACTTTATTGTAATTTATACAATAAAATACATTTCAAAATTAAATATTAATTATTTTATTATGTTCAGTATTTTTCTGGTTAGCTTTAATAATACAATAAATATACATTTTTCATTTTATAGGATTAATTAGTTATAGGAATTTTGTTAATATTAGAGACAATTACAGAAAACCTTCAGATGATAAATGCTAGATTCAATTCTATTAAATGTTTTTCTTAATGTTTGGATAAATAAGTAATTGCTTTTCTTTATTGTAAATTATAAATAGAAATCTAAGATAGTCATACAAACAATTAGTTATTAGAATTTTTGCATATAATTCGTTTGGCACCACTGGGTTATTCATATATCTAAAGAAAATGAGATGTCGCGCTTCAAGTGGGGTCCGAACTCGCTACCTCATGATCCACAGCAAGGTACTTTAACCTTCTCGGCCAATACGACCGCCGAGAGTAAAGAGTTGCTATATTAAGGCTTTGAATACACCAACGCGAAGTAAAAAGAAAAAGTACTGGTATTACAAGTACATCAAATCATTATATGTTAAAGCATTTTTCAATCATATTTGAATTTAAAAAAAAAATCATACAGCTTATAAGTATTTGTTTTCTTCCCTACAATTACTTTATGACTTTTTGAATGAATACATTCCATTTAAAATAAAACATGACAGTCAACTCAACATAAAAACAATTTCAGTTTTTAAAAAACATTGCCTGCAATGTATAGAATTAAAAGATTTCATCTATCTGTAATTGCAGAGTCACCACAAGTAATCTTCGTTTCTTAAATCAGATGACAACAACACAGAAAAATAAGCATTTGCGTCAAAAATATTGATGACAGCTCCCATTGCCTTAAGGTTTCGGTTTGGCGTCGTTTTCTTCTTATAAGTCTCTAATTGCGCCATTTGGAATTGCGCCAAGGGACAAGACATTCTCGGGATACTTGCCATTCTTCGCATTTCCCGGTTCGCAGCCATTTATATACTTCGGAAGTTTTTCCGAAGGGAAAAATAAATAGATAGTGTTCGGGTAGTGGAATGTGATTTCGATTTTTTTTTATATATCTTGCATTGGTGTTTCATGGCGTTTCAATTACATAACTTTCTGGCTTTTTTCGTGTTGTACTTGGGTATTTCAGTAAATTTTTAAAGTTTTTTTTTGCGAATTTTCGGAGGGAAATTCGATAAAAAAAAGAATTCTTGGTGTTGTCGAATAATGATTTGAATTTCGTCGGTTCGATGGAATGTAGTGCGATGTGTTTACTGGTTCCTAGGAAATTTTATTTGATTACAAGTGTAAAGTCAAGTGTTAGTTGAAAAAATGTTTTTATTGTTAAAAAGTTCAAGTTTGTTTAGAGAATTTGTTGGGCATTTAAAAGTGTCAGCTTTTGTCTGGGCGTTTAGAATGATTCGCTAAGTTAGAAATAATATAACAATTGTCATAAATATTCAAATGTTCGAAAGACAATTTAAGCAATGATGCATGTAAAATCTTAAAAATATAACAGAGTACATATGGACCGCGGATGTAGAACCGTGGCGTTTCTTTCAGTTTATCTTCCTTCTGCTGACGAAGACATATTTGGCAACTAATCGCTATTTCAGAAATTTGCTGAAATGACGCTTCGCGTAAAACCGATATATCTTCAATGTAACTGCTTGTGAAAAAATAAATAATCTATCTTTATTTAGTTTTTTTAGTGCTTTTTATTATGTGTTAAAGGTACAATACCATCTATAGGCGAAGTTTGAAACTACTATTTCGTATTGATTTCCACAAAACGTTTTATCATAAGAAGATTTTTAGACCAAACTGTACACTCATTCGCCAATTACTTGATTTTACATTTCATTTTAAAAATTTTGAGGGACTTTTGTATGTGTGCAACATTTATACAAATTAAATATTTTAATAATTTATAATATATAAATATTTAAATATTTTTAATATTTAAATATTTTTAATATTTAAATATTTTTAATATTTAAATATTTTTAATATTTAAATATTTTTAATATTCAAATATTTTTAATATTCAAATATTTTTAATATTCAAATATTTTTAATATTCAAATATTTTTAATATTCAAATATTTTTAATATTCAAATATTTTTAATATTCAAATATTTTTAATATTTTTAATATTTTTAATATTTAAATATTTTTAATATTTAAATATTTTTAATATTTAAATATTTTTAATATTTAAATATTTTTAATATTTAAATATTTTTAATATTTAAATATTTTTAATATTTAAATATTTTTAATATTTAAATATTTTTAATATTTAAATATTTTTAATATTTAAATATTTTTAATATTTAAATATTTTTAATATTTAAATATTTTTAACATTTAAATATTTTTAATATTTAAATATTTTTAATATTTAAATATTTTTAATATTTAAATATTTTTAATATTTAAATATTTTTAATATTTAAATATTTTTAATATTAAAATTTTTTAATATTTAAATATTTTAATCATTAAATATTTTAACTTATTGTCACTGAGCTAAAATAACATTAACACCGGTGTGAGGACTTCCAATGTGTTTTACAGTGCATACAATTCGGAAGAAAGGTTGAGAAAACATTCGTTCTTTACTATGCGGGTATCTCACGTGAAGTCACAGAAAGGCTTAAAACTCTTTTTTTCGGTGCCTTTTGTCTTCTTTTTATTGTAAATAAGAAAGTAAGCACGGAAAAACATTAAATGTATTTTTGAAAGCCAGAAATGCGTTTTTAAAACTTACTACTCAAACCTATGCGAAAATACTATTTGTTCTACCTTCGCTCAATAAGGTGTTAATAGATCGCGCACGCTAATTCCTTACTCCAGTGTCTATTAATATTTTAGCTCAGTGGTTATTACTCAGAAGATATGTAAAATATGTGTTCAGATTCAAACCTTGAGCTCTGTTAGGTTAATTTTAAATGAAATTTTTACTAGTTTAAATATCCAACATTTTATAATTAAATTTTAATGTTTTTTATGAATATGCATATAATAGTATGGGTATAACAAATTCTAACGATATATAAAATTTCAAAATTGGTAAACATTTTTGTAACTATTTTACTAATTTTACACTTTTCCATGAAAACATACATTTTTACAAAAATTTGAATAATTTCCTTTTCATTCTTCACCCACCAATAGAAAAGGCCATAACTCAATAAAAACAGTCTCTTCAAATATTTACTCACAATTTGCTGAAAGTTATTTCTAGTCTAAAAAAACTTCCAAGAACATAACGTATTCCGTATCCTGTGTTCTCGGAATTTACGACCTTTTTTCCATACGCAATTAGTTTAACTTCGATGTTTCTTAATATTCTGCGTTCGTGTGCAGAAATTTCTAGGCGAATGACTGCATTTCTCGGACTTCTTTCTCCGAACATAACAATATTTCGGATCAATTTTCGAGCTGGAGAGAAAGATGTTGGCATCAGCACCACGTATATTTCTCCTCTTTGATTCCGTAGCTTGTTTCATAATAAGAAGACTTCCTCACTGGTTTTTTTGTCTCCATTTTCTCCTATTATTTCGCCAAGCGTTTTTTCCCGTTACGACCTAAATATGCTATTTGTGGCGTTGGAATTATTTCCATGGAACTATTCTATTCGTCTTTTTTTTTATTATTAATAATGAAGTTGCGGCCGGGAGTTTTTGCGATGTTCGGTTTGCGTGGGAGAATACTTCAAAGGGAATAGATTATATTACGTATATTTTTTTGGGGGTTCTGTGGGGATAACTGAGTTTATTTTTGAACAATGCGATTGTGTTTTTCCAGTGATATGCAGTGGAAGATGGAAAATAAATAAAATTTGTATTGTAAACATAAGAGTTGTTTTAGAATATATTGGACTTTATACAGGGTGGTCACAAATTGTTATGTGATTGTCATTGTTTATATGTTTAATTTGCTATATTTAAAATATTTTGTTTGTGCTACGAAATGTAAACGAATTGGTAAGTGGTTATTGCTAATTGTATTAATTAGGAACATGTATTTAGTTATTATTATTACAATACACTTACCATTCATCAACACACTGAAAAAAAGGAAAATCTTAAATAATTCCAAACAAGTGATCAGAACAACTCTTAATTTCAGTATGACAATGATAGCTGACTATCGGAGTAGTTGATGTATTTACCGCTTCGTGTCTGCACTGCCGAAATGGAAGAAAATAGCCTGTGGTCATTTTACCCTTCCCCTACACTTCTTTCTTCTATAATTAATTTTGAGGCGCGAAAGGAGATACATTCTTATTACATGTGTTCTAGATACATAATAGTCGAATTGATAACATCTCGACTTGGCGCGCGATTTGGCGGTTTTAATTTCTGGCGGTTTTATTTTGAATTTTTGGTTGGCGCGCTGTTCAGTCGGTTTAAAATGAAACCAAATGTACTAGCGTAATTTTAGAAAAATGTATGAAATCAGTAAATTAATGGTAATAATCACCATAAATTAACATAAACAAATTAAATTTCTATAATCGGATTTAAGATATTTCCAAAATTTCCAAGTTATATGCTCGTATTTTCTTAACGAAATATTTATTTCTTAGATTATTCTATACATCTTAGTTTTGTGAAATCGTGGATGACTTATCTTAATCGGGGTTCAGTAGAAATGCCTTGTCGAATGTAATACAGGATTTTAATTTTCATAAAATCAGAAAAAGTGGACGCGTTTGTAGAATTATAGCTTTTTTAAAAAAAATTTAACTATCCGAAAGTTTCAATAGGTATCAACTACTACATTTACATGAGGATATTCTCTGAGAGTTCTTCTTTCGTGTGGGTCCCGACCAAAACATAACATTTTAATTTAATTGCCGTCAATAAAAAAACTAAACTACACAAATTTAACCTCATAAGAAATATACCCTGTGGTTAAAATTAAGTAATAAATTTCAATTGTATATCGATACTTCGAGTTTTAATTTCAACATTGAACTCTTTTGTTTAAACCAAATAACTTTACTAGACCTTCAAGTAACAAAGTAAAGCTATTTTTACTCTCTCATTTCTTACTAAACGGCAAAGCACATCAAAAAAAGAAACGATATAAGTTAATTGACAAACCTCCACTCCCTGTGATCCCCACAAAATACTAAATAACAAATATCTAACCAATGAGTTGAACCCTCGCATTAATTTTAATAATAGTTAAGCAATTTTCAAGAGACTGAGACAGAGAGAGGGGGGGGGGGAGCAATTTGGTAAATTGCGTCTGTTAACGGTGAAGTTAATATTGCGGTGGAAACCCCTAATCCAAAGGCTTTACAAAGTCTCTTTAATTACTGCATTTCTAATTGTCCAAGGAGAGACGGTCGTGGAAAAGTATGAAAGGTAATTTAACTTGCCGGAATAAGTTCGTCATCTTTTAAAAGGGAGCGCCGGAGCCATTTTATGAATTTGAATTTAGGTCATAGCCGGGGAGAGGAAATAATAGCGCGCAACAACGCTTTGTAAATTGCTTTCCGAGTTAAACGCGTCTGAATTTGGCTGGTGGCTGTGGATTAAAATGGATTATTTTGAAGCGTTGTGGCTTATTATTCATAGTTCGAAGAAGTGCTGGTGGCTAATGGGGGGATTTCTTGAGGGAAAGGGTGGGTTAAAGGATCTGGGAAATATAAAGTGGTCGTAAATTAAAGAAGTGTGCATAATTAGGGGGTTATAATTAATATTTTAAGAAGGTTTGATAGGGGTGTGAAGAGGAGGCTGTGTATAAATTGGTTATGTATGAAACCTTCAATGTTACTTTATTTTATTTATTATTTATTATTATCTCTAAAACCACATTTAACTCTGCAAATAATATTATTTTTTTCTCCTTCAAAAAATATTGTGTTCTCAAAATACATGCTACATGCAGAGACCTAAAAAAATACAAATGATAGACTGTTGGAAAGAGGTATTCAAAAATAAATAAAATTTATTCATTTTTGAATAGATTCGATGCGTATCATGACTGCGAATACTTAAGTTCTTTGAGAAAGACATGTGACAGTGTGCTGTCACACGTTGCAATTTTTACATAGGGATCTGACCTATATTGAACTTTGTGCAATTTGGGCAGCTGGCTAGACTGACTGTCTTAGCCAGCTGCCCAAACTGTGTTACAATGTGGGGAGAGTTACGTCACTGAGCTAGTTTACGACCATACCAGGATTGGTTAGGAGGGGTGATCCAGATGGGAGGAGCTAATATCAATTGGTGGATTTGGTAATTCATGCAGAAATTCAGCCCCCATCCCAAGACACCACCGTGGGAAATTCAAGATTTCCCACAACACTTACAACTCTGCCTTTGCCCAAGAAATACGAGTAAATTTTACTCCATCGACTCCCGTCCTCATAACCATCACCGGAAAAGTCCCGATGTCATGCAAAGCCGGAAAAGAACAACGAATGACAACGCCCTGAAAGCCGGTTCACGACGAGCCACTGGAGACCAACGCCACTGAAGCCGGATCTCTACGAGGCCACTGCATCACCGGAAAAGTCCCTGATGCAATGACACTAGACGGCAGAGTCCCCACTGCATGATAACGCCCCTGAGAGCCGGACCTGGACAAGCCACTGGATCACCGGAAAAGTCCCGAGGCCATGCTAAGAAGGAGAGCCACTGGAGACCAACGCCACTGAAAAGCCGGATCACCACGAGGCCACTGCATCAAAGGAAAAGTCCCGATGCCAGGCTAAGGAGCAGAATCCCCACTTCATGTCAACGCCACTGAAAACCGGGTCATCTACGAGCCTTAATAAACCGATAAATCACCTCAGACGATAACACTCCTCACCAGTACACGTGAGTCAGTTTAGCATAATATTGCACATAACCCCCCAACAATAAGTTTCTTCTACTTAATGAATTTAATGTGTTAATCTATATATATAAAAGCGAAAGCCACTGACTCACTCACTGACTGATTGATCACGAGATCTCCAGATCCAAAAGCCCTACAGTGCTGAAATTTAGAACACAGATTCTTCTTGGGCTCTAGGGGTGCACTAAGAAAGGATTTTTAGAAATTCGAACTCGAACTTCCAAAATAACGATTTTTAAAAAACCTTCCCATAGGATTAACATGGAGAAAATGCAACAATGTAAAATATAAAATTGAAACAATGGAATATTTTAATATTACGTAACCTATGAGGAGCAATCTGATTGGCTGATGACTAAATATCGCCAAATTGTCGCCAAATAAAAACAAAATATCGCCAACTGAATAAAAATATCGCCAATTTAATAAAAACATCGCCAAATTTATAAGAAATTCACCGAATGAACAAAACAAGTTCGCCAAATTATTAAAATATCGCCAAATGAACTATGATCATATATGTAAAAATAACATTAAAATGGCAAAATTATTGTCAAAAAATGATAATATATATGACAAAATGGTGAAAATATGATTGGATAACGGGATATTCCGTACTCCAACAACTATGAAAATTAAATTTGGCATGGAGGTACACTTTAAGCCAAAATTGCTCACTAAGAAAGGATTTTCAAAAATTCGAATTCTAACTGCCAAAAGTAAAAATCCTTGCCACTTATTCACTGACTCATCACTAATTCTCTAATGTTTCTGTATATCCAGGAAGATGAAATTTGAGTTTTTACTTATATCTTACATGGAAAAAGTAAGATATCGGGTACAGACACACTGGTTCATGAACACTTTGAACCCAAAGTGGTAGGAAGGTCAGACGAAGAGTGTGTAAATGGTCAATCTGGTTGACGCGGCCTACCTGTTTCTACTCAATAATGTTATGTCATTTATCCACGAAGGCTGATTTCCCTTAGAATTCTTAGGGTGGAAGCGTATACTGCCTGTCATCAAGGGTGACATTTCCCTTAATGCGGTATAAAGATCAGAGGGAAAATGGGTTAACAAACGACCTGATCGACGCGACTCACTTTCCTATACGACGGTAGGTCATTTATCACCCATAGCACGATTACCCGGGGTGTAATGGGAACGAAATCGTCTGCAGTTAAGGGCGACATTCCCTTTACAGAGTACAAAGGTCAGCGGGTGGAAAGGGTTAATAATTGACTTGGTCGATGCGGCCTACCTTTCTTTATATGATAGTATGCCTAAACGAAGAGTTATGTGGGCGGAATCGAAAACTGTTGTTGTGGACTCCTCCCCCACATGGTACAGCCGCGGAAAAAAAAACGAACCACCGATGATTATTTCGTTAGTTCTTATAGTAGAACTAAACTTAATATACCATTTTGTAGGGAATAAAGTCTACTATACATTGATATACAAAAAATTTGCATAGGGGACTATCTTCATACTCGAATCCGCACCAACTTTAAAATCTTCAATAGCAACACCTACTTTTGATAGCGCAGAAATGTTCCCCTCCCTCAAAATAATCTAAATATAAATTTTCGTTAATTTCCTACATTTATATGCAGAGATATTAGACGATATGTATCTATCTTATTTGAGGGGCTACTTCCACATTGGACAAAGTATTAGTGAGACTTCGAAATGAAGTACGCTGGTAGAAAATGTTTTGGCGTTAGCCGTGGTTCTTATTTTCACTTGGTCATTCATTCCCCCACTCCCGTATACCCCTCGCATTTATATAAGAATTTAGAATTTTGTTGTAACGCGATCACAGCACTTTTAATTCTCAAAATTAATAGATTTCTGTTAAGTTCTGCAGATTTTAAAATTGTGTATGACCCCTTAAATGATCATTTGAGGCACATTTTAATATAGCCGAAAAACTACAAAGAGGAAAATCATGAAATTTTAGATATGCATATAAAACGTTTTTCTGAATCCATCACTATGAAAATATAGCATGGTTGCTATTCATAAATTTTATGAATATTATTATCCTAATTTAAATAAAATTAAAAAATATACATATAAGTAATGAAAGTTAGTGTATTTTATTTGGGTTGTTTAGAAGTAACACATATAAAAATATCAGCTTACTAAAAATATTATTTCGAAAGATATGATTAAAAGTTTAAGAAATTCATTTAACATTACGAGTTCTAAACTTTCGATATTCATAATTAAAAAACTACTTAACCAAATGACTTGCAAATTGGTATTCAACGATAAATTTTGTCGTAGATTCTAAATATTGAATCAAAATTGGGTGTTGCTATTGGAAATTTTAAAGTTGGTGCTGATTTTAATATGAAGATAGTCCCCTATGCAAATTTTTTGTATATCAATGTGTAGTAGACTTTATTCCCTACAAAATGGTATATTAAGTTTGGCTCTACTATAAAAATTAACGAAATAATCATCGGTGGTTCGTTTTTTTTTTCCGCGGCTGTACAAGTGTCTGAGGGGGAATGGGTTTGCGTCCATCGTCTGTAGTAGTTAGTGTCTGTAGGGGATAAGGTTTCGTATCTTTTTTTAAAAAATTCAGTTTGGCAATTCAGTAAAAAATTTGATTCTTATTATTTTTTTTAGTTTAAAAAATTCAATATTTAAAAAGTGCGGGGGCAAAATCCGAAAAAAGTGCCGAGGAACCATCTACCCTTGGATATTGATAGGGTTTACCGTACAAAAGTAGGTATTTGGCAAGAGAACTTTTTAAAATCGTTTTTTTTTTTCTTTTTATATTCTTGCCAATTTGTGAAACTTAACGACAAATGTTGACATAGGTGTCTAATAAAAGTTTTTCGGAGCTAATTATGTATTATTAACAATTTTAAGAGTTGTTCCTTTTTAAATCTTTGGGATGTTACTGAAGGTTAAAAAATGGATGTTAATCAACGGGAGTTACATATATATATCCACGTTATTGTACAGTCGACTTCTCCATATTATCAATATTTCCAGTTCTTGCCGGACCTTTCTAATAAAATTTCGTTACAAATTGGAACTTTTAACACTGTGGTTCCCGCTGATGGGTGTCAAATTAAGAATATTATTAATTTCGCTATATTTGCTATTTGTATCAATTTTGTAACATATTTCCTTCCCGTGCGTAGAACGGGTATTTCAGCTAGTAATCATATATATAAAGCTGAAAATCCCAAAATGTGTCCGGATCTCTGTTTGTTTGTTTGTCAGTACAAAATAAGCTCCATAACTGCAAAACGTAGAGTTTTGAAATTCACAGAATAATTAGTTAAAAAAATAAGAATTTTAACGTGACTATTTTCAAGTCTCTACGATGTTCCATTCGAATGTTATGACATTTTTTAGTGTACGTCAGCAAAATTTCACGAAGTGGCAACAGTAAAATCAGTTAAAATCAACGAAGGAAAACGAAAATATAATATAAAAAATTATGAATCGATTAGAATGCCGATATTTACACGAAATTCTCCATAACTACACAATGTAGCTTTATGAAATTTACAGAGAACTTTAATTGAAAAATTATACATTTTTTGTGATAATTTTTAAGTTTGTACGATGTTCCATTCGTTTAGTATAGCTATTTTAATGTATGTCATTTACTTAACATGGATGACAATATCGTTTGCGATTTTAAAGAATTTTCATTTCGTTATTGGCACTACAAAAATGACGTCATAAATTTTGTTTGATTTAATAATTACTGAAAATATCCGCACATTGGGCTTTTTGCTACAATGAGAAGAGGAAATGTATATATTTTCTGTAATTTGTCGTTATTTTATTTACTACCGTGCGAAGAACGGGTATTTTTGCTAGTCATATATATAAAGCTGAAATCTTCAAAATGTGTCCGGATATCTGTTTGTTTGTCAGTACAAAATAAGCTCCGTAACTACACAACGTAGATCTTTGAAATTTACTGAATAATTAGTTCAAAAAATAAGAATTTTAACGTGATTATTTTCGAGGCACTACGATGTTCCATTCGAATATTATGACATTTTTTAGCGAACTTCAGTAAAGTTTCACGAAGTGGCAACAGTAAAATCAGTTAATATCAACGAATAAAAGCGAAAATATAATATAAAAAATTATGAATCGATTAGAATGCCGATATTTACACGAAATTCTCCATAATTACACAACGTAGCTTTATGAAATTTACAGAGAACTTTATTTGAAAAATTAGACATTTTTTGTGATAATTTTTAAGTTTGTACGATGTTCCATTCGTTTATTATAGCTATTTTAATATATGTCATTCACTAAACATGGATGACAATATCGTTTGCGATTTTAAAGAATTTTCATTTCGTTATTGACACTATAAAAATGACGTCAGAAGTTTTGTTTGATTTCATAATTACTGAAAACATCCGCACATCTTTTTGCTACAATGAAAAGAGGAAATGTATAGATTTTTTGTCATTTGTCGTTGTTTTATTTACCACCGTGCGAAGAACGGGTATTTTTGCTAGTACCATATAAAAGTAAGTTATTTGTATGTTATGTATTTCTTCCAAACCAACATTATTCATAAAGAAACAAAAAAAAAATAACACAACGCATACCAAAAATGTACTAACCGCGACAACACCCTACGACGACATGTACTTAAAAATGTGTAAAATGAGTAAAAATGAATAAAAGAAGCAAATGATAGATGCGTTTTCCCTCCATGTTTCCGGAATGACAAGGCAGTGTTTTTCGGTCTTTCCTTTCCTTTGGGATCTATCCCAAAACATGACCAAAGGCTCATTGCGCATCTCTAGTCCGACGTCATTTCACACCACCACCAACTATACCTGCCAATATAGAACAATATCTGGCAATACAGAACTATATATGGCAATACAGAACTATATCTGCCAATATAGAACTATATCTGCCAATATAGAACTATATCTGCCAATATAGAACTATACCTGCCAATACAGAACTATATCTACCAATACAGAACTATATTTGCCAACATAGGACAATATCTGCCAATACGGAACTATATCTGCCAATACAGAACTATACCTGCCAATATAGAACTATATCTGCCTAGCCTGAAAGTAATCACCAAACCTTATCAAGTCATCTGAGCACATGTTTATCTTGGTCAAATCAGTCCACACTGCCAAAGGATCCTATTTGCGTGCGACTCAAAGCTGAAGGATCGCATATATGCTTCTATCCCCCCCCCCCCCCCCAAGGCGAAATATGACATGCCAGGAGAAAATTATCACAATTAGGGTTCCCCAGCGAACTTAACATGTGTGGGGAGTCTCACCACGTAGGAGGCAGTATTTAATGATCGCAACGGGCAAGTTCCCCGTGGCTGCTTTGCTCTGGGTCCACAGCCGATGGATCTTTAGCTGAGTGTGGGTGTACAGCCGGGGAGTTTTTGCTAATTGGGTATAATGGATGTTTGGGTGCTCGCGGGACGTGTCGAAAATGTTTATTTGGATAATTGCGTAAATGCTATCAGTTGCAGAAGAGGTGGGTGGGATGTATTCGAGGAAGGAAATAATCATCTTTTATTTCTTTGTTTTTTTTAAAAATTGTTTGACGTTTAATGATGCTTTCACAGGGGGGGTTGGTCATTTCGCGTGGTGAGTAAGCGGTAATTGTGATCCAGCTGCTGAATGCGAGGTTCTCGGGGAAATGGGATGGATGATTTCATTCCGGGATGTAATTGTCAGTGTGGATGATTGAATGACTGCGCGTGTGAATGAACATTGAGGGATTATTTAGGGAAGTTTAGGGATGCTTAATACTTTTATTACTGTGTAAATCTCCGAGTAAGTTGAATAAAGTATTTTGAATAAAAATTGCGTTTCTCTAATTTCTAACAGATTCGGACAGTTTATGCTTGTTTTGAAATAATTTCAATCTTGACCTGCCATTACATCAGGTTAGCGATATTGTTTTCTTGAAACATCTCAATTACAGTATTTGGTAAAATATATGAATAAAATATGTATTTTAAGTCCATAACCAATATATATATATGTAGGATATCAATGCCCATTTTCCCACCACCCCTGCTTGTTTGTAATATAACAGCCTATGCATATAAACATGTAACTTAGTGGTGGCAACATCCTATTCATAATGAAAATCTTCATGTGATCAGTGCTGTGTCGTCCCAGTGGGTCAATCTCGTAGGCACCCACTTAAATGTTCCTAACTTTAAATACTATCTTAGCTTGAACCTAAAGTTTAAATATATTTCAATAATGTCATGTCTACCCTCTTGTATTCCTTTCTCTGCTAAAACACTACTATATATCTGATTTTTTCAACCATGTATATAGAGAATAGAATGATATTTGGTTTTTGTACTATAACAAATGACTTTTTTATAATTTTTTCTGATACGCAAGCTTATAAATTTATTATTAATAGCGCTGTTTTGGAATCAGGAAACAAAATTGGTAAAACTTTATTTTGGTTTAGGCCGTATTGTTTTAGAATTGCATGGATCCTTTAGAAATCTATAAAAATATGTTAAGGGGGTTTAAAATATATTTAACTTTTTTCTTTAAATTAAAGATATAATTACAATGTTTATTCCACATATGTGTACAAAGCATATTAATGTAATCACATAGTAAACCATCATTTTTTTTAAATAACATTTTAAAAAGTGAGCTTTCTTATTTTTGATATAAGTAAAAAAATATTTTTAAAAAAACTATACTTTTGCCTTTATAAACAACGGGATGTGTTTAACAAACTATCTTTACAGATTTTTGATTTTTGTTATATGCAAAAAATTTGTCAAAAATATTTTAAAAGCAATAACTAGTTTCGCAGATCAAACTATTAAAAAAAATTATAAAATTAATAAAATCTATATATTGCTAATCCCTAAAAACAAATGTAAGTAATATGTTTGAAAATACTACGTAGCAATTGTGGAGTAGGTTCTTGAAATCTATCTGAAATTATATCAATTTGAACTTGATACAGCATGAAAAAAGTCATCAATGAGAAAAATGAGTTCAAAGTTACGTATTCAAGCAATTTTGTATCAAAGCTTGGTATTGATTCGGAAAAAATAGCCAGTTGTACTTAACGTAGAAGTATAATTTTAGTGTCGTACGATTAAAAATGGACTATTTTTTAAAGCAAAAAAATAAATTCGGATATTTTTTATGATAATGTGTCCCATACACGTTTAATCCATTGACACACAAGCAAAATGTTTACCATTGCCTAGGGGTATAAGCAATTTTTCTTGTTAAATTTTTAAATTACCAACTTAATAATTAATTGTAAAAAGAAGGACATTATTCTGTTACCAATTAGATTAAAAAATGGAACATTTTTATGTATTTAAAAATGAATTACCTTCATAGAGGAATTGGATGACAGAAATAGTATCACATCCATGAGAGTCATGAAAAAGAAAAATTAGCTCAGCTTGCCAAATTTGTTGAAAATTTATATCATAACAAAACTATATTCTTGACTCAGAGCTTGTTTACATAGGATACCAAATAAAACTCCATACATACATAATATGCTCATATATGTGCAAATATTAAAGTTTGATTTTATATCCATAATATAAGGGGACATTTTCATTAAATTATCATAAACATCAATGTAAAGGAAAGAGAAAATATGAACTTTACGATCGGATCATAAGTACATTCAGACCAATGCAAGCGTATACAGGATTCATAACAAACGTCCGAATCCACTTTTTTAAGGCTTCCAGACGAAGTATTCTACCTAGCTTTCGTTACGACCAATAAAGATAACCACTTTTCAATCCCGAAGTAAGTTAGGGATACTTAAAGGGGACGAAAGGTTATGTCACGTAAATTGTTTCACTAAATTCAAAACCCAACCATTCTTTACGCGCCGCGTCTGCCTATTCATTCGAAAATAAAACGAAAAAGCTCTTTAACCGACGGTCTTTCGCTTAGCCATTGGTTTTAATGCTCAGTAAACAAGGTCCTATTTCTTACTCGAACGGACATGTTGGAAGGTTGGTGTACATCACTTGTCCCATGAGAGGACGCGATATGTTTTTGTTTTTAAATAAATAAAAGTGGGTTATTTTGAACGTCGTTTCTGCAGTTATGTGTAGTTAATCACAAAAAAGGATTCTACACTGTTAAAAATACTTACTAAATAAATAAGTAAAATGTACTCATTTTTGATTACATTCGATGCTTATCATATCTCCGAATACAAAAGTTTCATTTTTGAAAAAAGACATGTACTCAAAAATTAGTAAAATTAATTAAAAGAGCAGTTGCTTGCCTGCATAGGCTGCCCCCATAGATCACTTTCAATAATTTTCAACTATTACATACAGGACTTACAGGGAATCGAACCCAATCCGTCAACTTGATGTCGTCCGCACCGAAGTCCAGGGCCTTATCTGTTGTACAAGAACCGTGACCAGAGCGACATGAAGAAGTTACAAACAGAAGAAATGTTTAAAAGGTGTACCGAAAGAATGGGTTGGTTTTGTTTTGTTAATTAACGTCGCACTAGAGCTGCACAGTGGGCAATTGACGACGGTTCGGGATCTATCTCGAAGGAAAGACCCGGGAACATATACACATTCATACACACATTCATACATGCACCTCGTTATTTTAGAACCATGGTCAGATGACGAGGAAACACCTGGACTGGCACCCAATGCCTTTAATAGACATCGGGACTTTGGACCCCGATCAGATTTATCGTGCACCAGTCCCGTATACACGCCGTTAATTTTTGCGGATGTTCTGGACGACTTTTATAGTATTTGGTAGCAAAGCTGGCAACCCTCCTATTACAAGATCTCTACTTTTTTTACTTTTCTTTGTCAAGTCCATCGCCTAGGATCGAACCAGGAATCTTCGGATTCCCAGCTGACGCCTTTAACCGCTCGGCCACGGAGGCCGCCGAAAGAATGGGAAGTAAGATATATGAATTGTAATTACTCAGTTTCCATTTAAGCAATCGACATCAAATCATGTGGAAAACCATCTTCTGAACAACTATTTTAAGTTTGTCAGGTGTCGCTTTGTTAAGATGGCTTAAACAGAAGCTGGTATTAGCAATATTAAACCATACAGCTAATTTTTACAAACATAAAATCACTTAAATTTGAGTACGTCATCTCTCATTTACGATGCAATTGTACTCAAAGAAAAACGAGTACGTCCATGTACCCATTTTAAGCGATTGTTTTTACAGTGTAAAGATATATAGAAATTAAAATATCGGAAATGATTGCTATTTAAGCCGAGAGAGAATTGTCGAGGATTAAAGTTCTGATTTGAAATTAAGATAGCAAATTATCTGCGATGTGTTTTGATTGATTTTTGTAGACGTGATTTTCTTTCTAAAGTTAGAACGTTATTACTTGCTTTATCAGGATATCACTTGGATTTTTACTTAAACATTCTAAAATTTTATTTTGTTTTAAAATATAATATATTTCTAAAGTAGTATTTTGAGATAAATATAAATTTTTATTTAAGTATTGAATTAAAGCTATGTTTTGATTAAATATTATTAACCTACTGACGACGCTCAAGCTATTTTGGCAATTTCAAAGTTGTTTCCAACTTTTTGAAGTTTATATAATTTTTCCTGATCATAATATTTTATATTATTTATTAAACTTGTGACAAATTGTAAAGAGATAGCGGCTAAAACTTTTAAATTAATACAATATTGTAAAATGGTGTATTTTTTATGATTTAAAGATTGAGTGCATGGGCTTCAGATGGTTAAATTTCGGTACTTACTAAGTTTTAATGTGCTAAGCAGAAATTATAAAAACTCACAAAATTAATCACTCTCTTGTGGATCGTTCACATACTGTTAAATTAGAAATAATCAATACTCAAAATATTTGTATTGCCAATAAAAAAAAAGATTGGTGAAAACTCACACATTTTTACTCGAACATTATTTTGCAACTAGAATCATTGTATTAAATCATATTACTTGTTACTGAAAATCTTGTTTCAATTCAGTATGTCGATTAAAATGGATTCAATATCGATATTACGATATACAATTTTTCTATATTAAAATTGAAAGAGATTATATTATAAAATAGATTTAAAAAAAATTATAAGTAGTTTATCTTATATAATATGTATGGTTACTACATATGATTACAACAAGTTATAATTTTCGTTTCAAGAACTAGTATAATAATTAATAATCACAGTAAAAAAAGTAATACTGTTCCACAAGTAAGGTTTGTTATCCACACTCCACACAAATGAAACAGAAAATATCAAAATTCCCCACTTAACAAAATTATTTTGTTTTCGAATAATAATTTTTATATACTTTTAGCTACGAAAAATAAATTACTTTATATTTCACCTTCTTTACATAATTTGTATACACAAAATGGTCACAAATAATTGGGCGATGACCTTTGTTTAACTGATTTACTACAAATAACATTTTTTTTTATTTTATATATTTTAACTTCTTTGTTTGTGGCTGCTAATTTTAAGCTAGTTTGTTCACAATACAAGCAAAGTTTATGAAAATACAGTTACAGGTAATACAGACAAATAGTCTCCCAACAATTTATAATTAATATATATATATATTACATTGAAAAGTACATACAAATACAAACAAAATAATACAGAAAACCTCATTGTTTCAATTCCTGGCAAACGATATATTATTTACCCAATCATTCAGAAATTATTTACATCGCAATCTAAAATTTAAATTCATCACTATACATATATTATGTGGTGCTTAAATGGTGTCGTATTTTAAAATAATATAATAAATAATATTCTCCACATACAATTCATTACTTTTTAAACTAATAAAACTTTATCGTCTTTCTGTTTACATATCCTGTAACAACATCTGCCGGTCGATATTAACTTTCCTTAAATATGCAATACATTCTGCTCGAATGACTCGCAATAGGGAGTTCATTCAGAGAACATCCCCCAAATTATCGAGTGTATTTGTATTTCTAAGACATGGAGATAATTATAAACCTTGGTACATACTCGTACGAGTTGATAATAACAAGCTCAACGGAGCTGAAACTTCAGGTTTCAACTCGGGGTGTTGGAGTAGTTGAGATATTTAAATTGCATCGTAAGGATTCGTTGTTCTAGAATTAAATTGATACAACACGTGGGAAATGAACAATGGTTTTAAATTGCATGTTGCTTATGAAATGATATGATTGTTGTGTGAATTTAACAATTTATTGAAAATTACAATGTATATTTGAAATGAAACAATTGTTTTGAGTGATATACTGAGTAAAGTGAATGATATACTGAATATAATGACGTATACTGAATAAATTGGTATAATTTTTAAAGGCGAAATGAAAAATATATTTATAATATATCAAACGAAATAATGTAATGTAGAAACAAACAAATTATCTTTGATAATAATTTGGTTTAAACATTTTGAGATTTCCTTCATATATATTCGATGCCGAAATATTTTTCTAAATTTAAAGCGTTGGGGTATTTATTGAAAGCTATACGAAACTGGAAATTAATAGACTATTAATTTGGTGCGTTTGTTTGCTTCATGGAAATTAGTTTCCCTTCAGACATTTACTAAATTCTTTAGATGTTGCGATAATTGGTCCAAAAGCAATTTGTCGACCAATTTGTAAAGCAATCAAAACCTACGATAAAACCTATTTGTAGCTCTTTTTTCTTCAATAAGTGTGGATAATTTGCACGATGATAAAGATAGAGTGGTTCTCAGCAAATGTCAACACTATTTATATGATATTTGCTGCAATATCACGTGGAGAATATTATTCTGACTTGGCGGTAGATATATCTGGTCCAGTTGCTCACTCAAGGTGGCAAACAGATGCAGGTAAAATGTTAAGATTGACCACAGAAAAACGTTCTGACAATCTTATCATTCTTTCTACATATATTATGGAAGTATATGCACCTGTATGATTCCAAATAAAACTAAGCCATAACAGAAAAGCGCGGAATACTTGGAGACAATTCATTTTCTAGATAATATCCTCTTTTTATATTTTTAATAGTCAATGCTGACAGGTATATCAGGTCTTTAGTTATAGGAAAACTAATTTGTGCTGGAAATGAAAACAGAAGATCATCAAAAGTAACAATTTTTCAAGTACCAAATTTATACTTTAAAGCTAATGATTATTTTGAAACTTATTAACTGGAAACGAGTTGGACGCTTTGACCTACATCATTTGATGAATGTGCCATGTAAAGAAATTGGAGCTACGGTAAAAGTTGGAAAAGCTGGGGAATGGTGAAAATATCCCAAGCTGTTGAAAAATGCATGTCTAGTGCCTGAAGCGTCTAAAAGTGTATGCGGAGAAAAGAGACGCGTTTTAATATTGAATAGGATAAACTCTAGAAGCCACATCAAACATTTTAATATAAAAAATATTACAGCCATTAGAAATATGTAAATCTTCAAACTAATGAGTTAAAAAATCCATTATGTGAATTTACTTTTTATAAATTTTATGATTTATTTCTCTGATTTTTAAATGTATGCGTCATGTATTTTTATAAAAAATATTATTATTTATAAGTGTATGTATTAATACCGGAATACTCAGCCAAATTTATAAATGTGCTTGATTAATTTACAACTTTTCATATATTTTTATTTTTATAAAAATGTCAAACTTTTAATTTTTTTAGGGAGCTTGGGCCGCCATAAGATATGAATAGATTTCAATAAAAAAGATAATGTGAAATAATATACCCAAAGCACAACTTTTTCATTCGACATCAAAAGGAATTTCGAAAAAAATATAAATTCTCATAATTTTTTTTTTAATTTTTAACTATATATCTATATATTGGGTGCTTGAAGCACTGGAAGATATGAATGGATTTAAATTAAAAATTATTATGTAAACTAATATACATAAGACACAACTTTTACATCCAAAATGCGCGAAAAGTAATTTTTGTAAAAAAAAAAAATTATACTTTTCGATCTACTCTAATATATACAGTAGTTTCACTAAAAAAGCACATCGAAGTTCAAAATTTCAAGTTTTGAGAAAATTGCGTTTAAAGGTTAGAATCTTACCACTTACATTTTCTAACCTTTCTTTTTAAAATCAAATTTAACATATTTCTAGCACAACTAGAAACCCAAATTATACACTGAAATATAAAAAAAAAGTTCAATATAAAATAAAAATCTCAAAATCGAATTTTCGACGATTTTAGGATATTGAGTTCCATAATAAATCATAATTAAATTAGAATTTCAGCAACCCAACACTGTTAAAAATAGGTAACTTAAAAATAAGTAAAATGTACTTATATTTGATCACATTCGATTCTTATCATAGCTCCGAATACATAAGTTTCATTTAAAAAAAAGTTATATACTCAAAAATGAATGAAAATGAATAAAATGAGCAGTTGCTTGCTTAAATTAGGCTGCCTTCATAAATCACTTTCAATAAATTTCAACAATTACCTGGAATATAACTTAATCCGTCTACCTGATGTCGTCCGCACCGAAGTCCAGGTTCATGTCTATTGTACTACGAGAGCTACGTGAAAGATTTATAAACAGAAGTAACGTTAAAAAGGGGTGGCAAAAGAATGGGAAGTAAGATAAGTGAGTCGTAATAACTCAGTTTCAAACAATCGATAAAAAATATATAAAACCATCTTTTGAACAAATATTTTAAGTTTGCCAGTTCGCTTTGTTAAGATGGCTTGAACAGAAGCTGATATTAGCAATATTAAACCACACTGCTCTTTTTTACGAAAGTACGATTACTTCAATTTGAGTACATCTACGCTCATTTACGATACAATTGTAATCAAAGAAAAACGAGTACGTTCATTTACTCATTTTTAAGCACATTCTTTTAAAGTGTGAACACCAACTGATCATTTACAGAACTAAATGCCCAATCACCTTTATCCTCACACATCTCTTCACTCAATTAATTAATATCGAATCAGGCCCCGAGTCAGAACTAGTTTGTGGCTCTAGTGGATTCCAAAGACGGCGAACTGCAGAATACCGAATGTGCATTATGCAATCGAGAGTGCATGGAGTCGATCTCAATCAAGTCCACGGAGCCGAATGCTCAGCCGATCGCATCATCAGATTTCTGTTTGTCCTGATGCAGTTCGCATGTTCGGCAAGATACCCAGCAGCGAAATGGTGTATGGGATAGTTCGCTAATAGGTATCTATCTGGAATCCATTTCAACTGATGACGTTCGTGAATTTGGAATGTGAATGGATGCTGCTATAGATTTAAAAAGAAAAATACTTATTTTACAGTTTGTGACAAATAAAACTATTTTTTTTAACCCTCCAGTTGGTTTGGTTTGGTAAACGTCGCACTAGAGCTGCACAGTGGGCTATTGGTGACGGTTCGGGGTCTATCTTGAAGGAATGCATGGTGATGTACTCAAATTTAAGTAATCGTACTTTCTCAGAAGTGAGCAGTGTGATCTAATATTGCTCATCTCAGCTTCTGTTCAAACCATCTTAACAAAGAGAGATAAAATAGTTGTTCAGAAGATGGTTTTCTATAGCATTTGACCAATTTCTTAAATGGAAACTGAGTTATGCAACTCGATTATCCTACTTCCAAATTTTTGAAACACTTTTTTAACATTTCTTCTGCTTATAACTTCTTTACGTTGCCCTGGTAGTACAACAGATAAATCACTGGTCGGTGCCTTAAGATATCGGATTGATTCCCGGAATATCTTGGTTATAATTGCTGATATTTATTTAAAGTGATTTATGAAGGCAGACTATGTAGCCGAGCAACTTCTCTTTTTATTCATTGTACTCAATTTTGAGTACGTGTATTTTCCAAATATTAAACTTATGTATTAGGAGCTAAGCTAAGCATCGAATGTAAGCAAAGCTGAGTACGTTTTACTTATTTTTGAGTACTTATTTTTGTGTATTTATTTTTGAGTACTTATTTCAACAGTGTTGTAGTTACAAGCATAAAATGTATTTTTATTAAAGTCATAGTTTCAGAAATAACCTCATCTTTGAAAAATTACGAAAATATCATGGAAATATTTATAAAACGTTCACACTTTATTTTTAATTGCATTGCAATTTTTAAAGTGGAATATTTATAAAAAATATTTGATATTCTGCATTATGTATTAAAGTTTCAATCGCAAAAAGTAGTTATAAAAGTTGAATCGAAGCCAAAAGATATGGTTTCATTTTATATAAACCATTAATATATATATATATATATATATATATATATATATATATATATATATATATATATATATATATATATATATATATATATATATATATATATATATATATATATATATATATATATATATCAGAACCTTCCGTATGCGCTAAAGATCGAACTTGTAAGCCTTCTAATTACTTAGAAGGATTCTTCTCCAGGCCATTGCTGACCTAACAGGCGTATAGAATAGGCAATAAATATGCGAGAAACTCTTCTCATAATTCCATTAGAAAATTGAATATTAAATTATTAGATGAATCAGGGTGGTTAAATTTAGTTTTAATTAAATTAAATGTTAATAATATCATACGAAATTACAAATACAAAACAATTAAATAACTTTCATTACTTTAATTTTTCATCATCCAACCATATTAAACATTTAACCGAACATTTTATTTTCCAAATTGCTAATACTTATCTATTACCAAAATGGTTGAAACTTTTAAGAGCCCCAAACATTACACAAAACCTCCCGATTAACGAACTTAAATACAATTCTCTTCGGTCACATTTGGTTAAAACCCTTCCTTCACTACTTCACTAAAAGCCCATCCATTTGTAGTGGTATATTTATTGCCCTCTGAAGCAACCATTAACGAAAAGGACCTTATTTGCAATCCCACTGCCTTCCTAAGTCGGCTTCATTTCATTAATTACCATCAAGTAAATATATTAACATTTCACTATTCTGCGGCAAAGTCTTAGGTACAGCGCGGGAAACGATTCCTTTTGTCATTTTCCATTAGTTTGAGAGTTTGTTTTTGCTTTGGACGGATTGGAATGCATTTATTTAAATTTCGGGAGGTTAATTAGAAAGATCGCATTCATGTATTTTGAAAAAAATAAATAAATTTATAAAAGTTCATTTTATGGAAGTTCAAATTGAGAAGATACATTTGATTTATTTGAGATTGGTTAGCTTTTTCATTTGAATTCAGATAAAACATTTTAAACCAAAAATAGAATCCATTAAATTCGCTAATTATAAACTTTTGACACAAAGTATTGAATGGTTATGTCAAATGCAGCAAAGTAATAATATAAAATCTTTCAGAAACCTTAGACCAAAGTTCATCTATTTAATTACAGAATCCTTTTAAATATACTGATTTACTGTAAATATAAAAATTCCCAACTAATAATCATATGTATTATTTCTATATTAAAGCTCCTTTTTACTCCCCTTAGATGCAACGAATCTTAACACATTAGATCTCAAAAGAAAGATAATGTCATGGACATACGAGTGACGAATCGTACTTTCAGTACATAAATAAGTTATTTTTACATAAAATATGCTTTTAAAATAAATCAATAATTGTTTTTTTTAACAAGTCTTTGATAATACTGCCATATATGAGTAGACAGCTACACTTTTAGATTTTATAGTCACAAAAGATTCGGTAATATTTTTCATGCATGTGGTGTGTGTCTGTGGGCGGGAGGGGGTTCGTCGTGCGAGCTATAGGCGATAATTATATATAGGTGATAATTATATATAGGCGATAATTATATATAGGCGATAATTATCTCACGTGCATGCTATTCGATACATTAAATTAGTTTTTTACATGTTTTGGAATGATCGCTTTGCAATAATATTTTACTTAGCATTCTTAAATTTTGTATTTTTGAATCTGACTTATTTTAATTACACTATTATAGTAAACAGTAAAAATAAACATATTAAATAACATACTTTTACAATGGTTTAAAATTTTAATACGTGGATATTTTAAATTTTCGAATAGCAATTTCAAAGATTTAATAACTTTAGAATAATACTAAATTAAAAAATATTTCATGTTTTGAATTTTAGTGAAACATTTGTTGTTTTTAAAACAGCATTTTACCCATACAACATAATTGATAAACCGTTTCATGAATAGTTGGCTTTTCTACGAGAGATTTCTAGAATGTTTATAACCACAAAACATTTATAAGTATGATAAGACATATTTAAAATTCGTATTTAATATTTAATAAGTTGCCCTATTAAATATTCGTATGGAATAAGCAAAAAAAATTACATTTTCCGTTACATAAAAAAAATATTAAAACTCAATGCTTATAATTGAGACAACAATTAACTTAATTAATTATGTATGGAATATTCCCCAATTAAGGGAGTCAATTTTTCTATATCTATATGAAAAATATCGGATTGCTTTGATAAATCATTTCTGAATTTCACAAAATATTTCCTTAAATTAATGAACATTTTAATGAGTTAATTATTAATTTTGAAGTGTTTTTTCTTCGGATCGCTATCAAATGAGCAATAAGCGTAAATTTGAGATTTCGCTATCAAAATGCATTTTTTATACCGTTAAAACTACATTTCAAATACTAGTATCTGCAATTTTTTTTTTAAGGTAAACGAACTTTCAAATATAAGTTTTCTTTTAATAGTGCACATATTGTCCTATAAAAAGTGTAATAACAGAAAAAAGAAAATAGTGATTTTAGATTTTTTTTAAATGATATTTTTTTTGTATTTGAATCTATAACCGTACTCGAAAAATACTTGAATTTTCATTAGCGGATTAATGTGAATTAACAGTAAACTCAAACTTTAAATTGTCTCATCTAAAAACTTGAGGAAACGTAAAAACGTCGATGCATGATTACGCTTATATACATCATTCTGTGTAGTTTTGTGAAAGAAAATTAGTGTCTCTTGCAAAAATCCAGTGATCTATTCTCGTCGGATTATTATGGAGTTTTGAAACAATTTTAAGAACTTAAAAATTATGAGCATTTTTGATGAAAACTAGGATTAAAGAGATATATAAATTCAACGCGAACCTTGTAAATACAGTTTTGTCTATCAATCTTGTTTTAAATTTATACGATTCGAATTATTTAAGAATACTAGTGCAATTAGTATAGCAAAGCACAACAAGTTCCCCCCACAAAACTTTTACTTTTAAAGTACACGCTGATGATGAAACAAAAGGAAAATACTTGTTACATAACAAGCCATATCTTATTTACTCTCAACTAACTGCAACACTCGTAAACATGACTAGAGGAAAACGCAATACAACAGCTCCCTTTACAACTGCAGTCTTCTTCGCCACTGGCCATAACTTTCAATTATCGGAAACTTTTTGAGTCTCCCTAATAAGGCGAAAGTTCTTTGATGTAGAAACAATGCTCCTTGGAAAAGCATTAATAGGCAGTCTCTTGGAGATATTGGGCGATGCTTTGAAGAGCGGAAGGTTTTGGAGAGGGGGGGATGTCATATTGGGAAATCAATGGATCGGATGCTCAGGTTGCACTCTCGGATCATACGATGATCTGTGCATCTTATGTAAAAGATATAGGGTTCCAAGGGGATTGATTGTGCTTAGGTTATTTGGGATTGTAGTGTTTTAATGAAGATAGAAAAGGTTTTGCTGACTTAGGAAGTTTCGACGAGGATGTTATTATAGCGCGTTAGCTGCAGATAGCTCTGCGATTGGTTTATAAAAACCACGTGGTTTGAGTTCGCCAATCGGAAAGCCATCTGTGAAAGCTCCCGCGCGTTAATTATACCCCCATTATACACGGACAAAAATTATGCGCTTGAATATTTGCAGATGTCTCTGTGATTGGTGAATACAAGCTGCATGGTTTGTACCCACCAGTCGGCAATCGGAAAGCCCTCTGCAAAATATTCCACTCGTTAATAATACGCCCATTTTACACAAACGATAAAATTAACGCGAGTTAATTTTTTCAGGTGGCTCTAAGATTGAGGAATACAAACCACGTGGTTTGTATCCGCCAATCGCAAAGCCTCCCGCGCGTTAATAGCATCCGTGTAGAAAGGACTTCAGTAATAGTATGTTGGTAGGATGGATATGGAACGAGACATTGCACATCACGGAGTAAAGAAGAAGATGATTTGGCGAGATTTCACGGGAAGTAAAATGGCCATCTTAAAAGTAGGTACAAACAAACCCAGATGGCAGTGCGTTTTCAATGAAGATTGCGTTATTTAACACACTTTAAAGTATAAAAACTCAAAATTTAACAGTTTGTGCAGTTGTAAGATGCAGTACAAGTTCCAAGACAATAAATGATATTAATATTTCCACTTCATAGGTTAATTAAATTGTAAAACAAGTTATTGCCAAATACTGGTACAAAGTAGTGCTGTGGAAATCGCCAAATACTTCGCCAATTCCTACTTTTTCAGCGATCGCTTACTTCACATTGCAAACCAGTTTTAGACTTGATTGCACCTCCACCTTCTGCTTTCCGCCATGGGTGATAGTATTTTGATTTTTTATAACTTTTTAAAAACCAAGAAATATTTGTGTAATCTTATATATAAAGCAGAAATCTTCAAAATCTGTCCGGATGTGTGTTTGTTGGTTTGTTGGTTTGTCAGTATATTATAGGTTCCGTAACTACAAAACGCAGAGCTTTGAAATTCACAGAATAGTTAGTTCAAAAAATAAGAATTTTAACGCGACTATTTTCAAGTCTCTACGATGTTCCATTCGAATGTTATGACATTTTTTAGCGTACGTCGGCAAAGTTTCACGAAGTGGCAACAGTAAAATCAGTTAAAATCAACGGAGAAAAGCGAAAATGTAATATAAAAAATTATATACCATTTAGAATGCCGATCTTTACACGGAATACTCAATAATTACAAAACGTAGCTTTATAAAATTTACAGAATACTTTACTTAAAAAATTAGACATTTTTTGTGATAATTTTTAAGTTTGTACGATGTTTCAATCGTATGTTATAACTATTTTAATGGATTCCATTGACTTAACATGGATGAAAATATCGTTTGCAATTTAAAATAAAATTGTTCGTTATTGGCAATATAAAAATGACGTCATAGGTTTTGTTTGATTTAATAATTATTGAAAAACGTCAGCACATTGGGCTTTTTGCTACAATACGGAACCATTCAAAAAATTAAACAAGCAGAATTTTATCTTAGGCAAATGGTTTAGAATTGTATAATTGTTTTATCACTTTTTTTTGTATACAGGTTTATTGTAACTATATTTAATTATCTTAAATCGAACTTTTAGAGCAATTCTTCCAAAATGCGAGTAATTTGTGTATGAACGTACATTTTATTTATTTGAAAAATATGTTATGCGAGTATTTTTTTTAATTGTACAAAGCTTAGTTTCACTGTGAATTTTCAACTCTATTAGACTTTTTAATGTTATTAAAGGATACAATTTCAGATACCAACTGATAATTTAGAAAATATTTTATTTAATGTGCCAATGAATATTTCCTTTTAAAACATTGAATGGCGATCATTAATAATTAAATATAGAATTATTCAAAGTACATGGTGAGATTATAGTATGCTGCACCGTTTGCTAAACTATCGCCAAGTTATAACAGTGTATTGTTTGGATAAAGTGCGTCTTGGCTGTAATTTGCTGTGGAAACTTACTAAATATTTGAATGACAGGTATTTTTTGATGCGAATTTAATAATAGTATCACAAAATCAAAATTTTAGGAAAAATAGTTTAACAAAATGAGTAATTACCGAATTTTTAATACATTAATCCGTAAATAAAAAAAATGAACTTAAAAATAAAATAGGTGATTATTCTTTTGTAATAATATTATTCATGGGAATGGTTTAAAACATGGGAATTCGGGCGTAGTAAAAGAAAGTTGTGTACTATTTCAAAACATACTATTTTTTATTGAGTATTTATGCCGGGCTGCTCATTCTGTACTCAATTTGATAAAGAATTTGAGGCAGTTTATTTGCAAAAAAAATTTAGGTTTATTCTGTCTGCAATTTAAATTTTTTGTTCTGCATTACTGAGGTCAAAAATGCAAACTACTTATTAGATACACAAGTTGTTGGTCGAAGATATTGCAAAGATGTAGCCTAAACGATACATTGGAACGGGTATTTGGAAATAGTCAAATCAAAATTGCAATACTGTAAGAAGGGAAGTTCGGAATGTTTTGAAAGTTAAATCATTAAAGTTCTTTATCACATTTCTTAATTTTGTCATCTTTAAAAATTATGTTATCTGTTTTTGCTGCCTTTTTCACTTCCATATGGCTTCAGAACATTTCAATATCGAAATTAATTCAGAAGTTTCATTAAAATTCACGTTTGAAGTTATTGATTTAAAACTGCAATTTAATGAAACCATCCTTGATGATTTTTTTTAAAAAAATAATATAAAAATGAAAATTATAGCGCTTTGTTTATTACTTGATTTAATATTTTTTTCCTTAAATAAAAACATCAGTTTTATATAAATACTTATTCCTATAAATTACCTATTATAATGCATATTATATTTCAATGATGATGATAACAGTAATTAAAATTCCATCGATTAAAGGAAGCACTGAAAACTAAAATATAATTATAGTCATTTCCCTAATAAATTGCGGCATGCGGGTTAAAAAAAATCGGTTATGTACATACCGCAAATATACATATACTGTACTGGGCCCCTATTCGGTACAAGGTTGAGAGGGGGAGAGGATAAGTGGCCTACAATGGTTGAAACGGCCTTCCTTCCTTTACACGTCATAGTATGTCATTTATCCATATAGGCTGATTCCACGTTGAATAAATAACAGCGGTACACTAATTTTCACCTGGTGCAAGCGTAAAAGGGGGGGGGGTGAAGGGTTATAAAACGACATGTACGAAACGTCTGACTTTCGTCTCCACGATAGTATATTATTTATACCCATCAGCTGATTCCACATGAGTTAAGGATTTTAAAACGTCGTTTTTTATTATGGGATTTCATGCAATTATGTATACCCATACAAACAGGAAATTCTTATTAATTTATAAAAATATTTTGGCGCAGGAATGTGTAATTTTTAAAACTCCATACCTTAAGAGAGATAAACTAGAAATTATAGGATTTTTATCGGTGTATGAGCAACCAAGTAGTATAGAGATATTTTTATTTTTTAACTTATAATTTATTAAACATAAAAATATTTTAAATTATGAAAAAAGCTTTATCACTTTTTAAAGAGGAATTCTAAAATGGTATATGCAATTATCCCAGGCAGGAGAGGAAATGTATATATTTTTAGGTATTTGTCATTATTTTATTTACCTCCGTGCGAAGAACGGGTACTTTTGCTAGTCTTATATATAAAGCAGAAATCTTCAAAATCTGTCCGGATGTGTGTTTGTTTGTTGGTTTTTCAGTATATTATAGGTTCCGTAACTACAAAACGCAGAGCTTTGAAATTCACAGAATAGTTAGTTAAAAAAATAAGAATTTTAACGCGACTATTTTCAAGTCTCTACGATGTTCCATTCGAATGTTATGACATTTTTTAGCGTACGTCATCAAAGTTTCACGAAGTGGCAACAGTAAAATCAGTTAAAATCAACGGAGAAAAGCGAAAATATAATATAAAAAAATTATAAACCAATTAGAATGCCGATCTTTTCACGGAATACTCCATAACTACAAAACGTAGCTTTATAAAATTTATAGAATACTTTACTTGAAAAATTATAATTTTTTTGTAATAAGTTTTAAGTGTGTACGATGTTTTAATCGTATGTTATAACTATTTTAATGGATTCCATTGACTTAACATGGATGAAAATATCGTTTGCAATTTAAAATAAAATTGTTCGTTATTGGCAATAGAAAAACGACGTCATAGGTTTTGTTTGATTTAATAATTATTGAAAAATGTATATACATTGGGCTTTTTGCTACAATACGGAACCATTCACAAATTAAAACAACCAGAATTTTATCTTAAAGAAATGGTTTAGAATTGTATTAAAATGTTATAATTGTTTTATCTCTTTTGTTTTATACAGGTTTATTGTAAATATATTTTATTATCTTAGATCGAACTTTAGAACAATTCATTCAAAATGCGAGTAATTTGTGTATGAACGTCCATTTTATTTATTTGAAAAATATTTTATGCAAGTATTTTTTTTTTAATGTACGAAGCTTGGTTTCATTGTGAATTTTCAACTCTATTAGACTTTTTAATGTTATTAAAGAATAAAATTTCACAGATACCAACTGATAATTTAGAAAATATTTTATTTAATGTGCCAATGAATATTTCCTTTTAAAACATTGAATGGCGATCATTAAATATTAAATGTAAAATTATTGAAAGTACATGGTGAGATTATAATATGCTGCACCGTTTGCTAAACTATCGCCAAGTTATAACAGTGTATTCTTTGGATGAAGTGCGCCTTGGCTGTAATTTGCTGTGGAAACATACTAAATATTTGTATGACAGGTATTTTTAGATGCGAATTCTATAATAACAGTATCACAAAATCAAAATTTTAAGAAAAATTGTTTAACAAAATGAGTAAATACCGAATTTTTAATAAATTGATTCGTAAATAAAAAAAATTAACTTAAAATTAAAATAGGTGGTTATTCTTCTGTAATAATATTATTCAAGGGAATTCTTTAAAACATGGGCAGGGCGTAGTAAAAGAAAGTTGTGTAGTATTTCAAAACATACTATTTTTGGTTGAATATTTATGCTGGGCTGTTAATTTTATTCTTACTTTGATAAAGAATTTGAGGCAGTTTATTTGCAAAAAACGTTTAGGTTTATTCTGGCTGCAATTTACATTCTTATGTTCTGCATTATTGAGTACAAAAATGCAAACTATTAATTAGATACACAAGTTGTTGGTCGAAGATATTGCAAAGATGTAGCCTAAACGATACATTGGAACGGGCATTTGGAAATAATCAAATCAAAATTGCAATACTGGGAACAGGGAAATTCGGAATGTTTGAAAGTTAAATCATTTAAGTTCTTTATCAAATTTATTAATTTGGTCAACTTTAAAAAATTATGTTATCTGTTTCTGCTGCTTTTTTCACTTCCATGCAGCTTCAGAACATTTCAATATCGAAATTGATTCAGAAGTTTAATTAAAATTCACGCTTGAAGTTATTCCTTTAAAACTGCAATTTAATGAAGCCCTCCTTGATGAAATTATTTTTTAAAAATAATATAAAAATGAAGATCATAGCGCTTAGTTTATTATTTAATTTAATATTTTTTTCCTTAGATAAAAAAAATTATAGCTTTATGTAAATAATTATTCATATAAAATACCTGTTATAATGCACATTATCTTTCAATAATGATGACAACAGTAATTAAAATTTCATCGATTAAAGTAAGCACTGTAAACTAAAATATAATTATAGTCATTTCACAAGTAAATTGCGGCATCCGTGTTAAAAAAAATCGGTTATGTACAAACCTCGCTGTATTGGGCCCCTACTCGGTACAAGGTTGAGAGGGGGAGAGAATAAATGGCCTACAATGATTGAAACGGCCTTCCTTCCTTTACACGATGGTATGTAATTTATCCATATAGGCTAATTTCACGTTGAATTAATGATAGCGGTACACTTATTTTCACCTGGTACAAACGCAAAAAGGGGAATGGCTTAAAAATCGGCATGTACGAAACGTCTGACTTTCGTCTACACAATAGTATATTATTTATACCCATCAACTTATTCCACTTGGAGTTAAGGATTTTAAAAACGTCGTTTTTTATTATGGTATTTAATGTAACTATGTATACCCATACCAAAAAGAAATTCATATTAATTTCTAAAAATATTTTTGTGCAGGAATGTTTAATTTTTAAAATTCCATACCTTATGAGAGATAAACTAGAAATTATTCGATTTTTATCGGTATTTTAGCAACCAAGTAGTATAGAGATATTTTTACTTTTTTTTAACTTCTAATTTATTAAACATAAAAATATTTTAAATTATAAAAAAAAGCTTTATCACTTTTTAAAGAGGAATTCTAAAATGGTATATGCGATTATCCCAGGCAGGAGAGGAAATGTATATATTTTCAGTTATTTGTCGTTATTTTATTTATTTCCGTGCGAAGAACGGGTACTTTTGCTAGTCTTATATATAAAGCTGAAATCTCCAAAATCTGTCCGGATGTTGGTTTGTTTGTTTGTTTGTTTGTCAGTACAGAATAGGCTCCGTAACTACACAACGCAGAGCTTTGAAATTCACAGAATAGTTAGTTCAAAAAATAAGAATTTTAACGTGACTATTTTCGAATTTCTACAATGTTCCATTCGAATGTTATGACATTTTTTAGCGTACGTCAGCAAAGTTTCACGAAGTGGCAACATTAAAATCAGTTAAAATCAACGGAGAAAAGCGAAAATATAATATAAAATAATTATGAATCAATTAGAATGCCGATATTTACACGAAATACTCCATAATTACACAACGTAGCTTTATGAAATTTACAGAGAAGTTTACTTGAACAATTAGACGTTTTTTGTGATAATGTTTAAGTTTGTACGATGTTCCATTCGTATGTTATAAGTATTTTAATGTATTCCATTGACTTAACATGGATGAAAATATCGTATGAAATTTAAAATAAAATTTGTCTTTATTGACACTACAAAAGTGACGTCATCGGTTTTGTTTGATCTAATAATTATTGAAAAACGTCTGCATATTGGGCTTTTTGCTACAATACGGATTCACTCAAAAATTAAAAAAAACTAGAATTTTATATTAGGGAAATGGTTTAGAATTGTTTTAAAATGTTAAAATTGTATTATTTTTTTTGTTTTGTTTGTATACAAGTTAATTGTAAATATATTTAATTATCTTCGATCGAACTTTTAGAATAATACTTCCAAAATGCGGATAATTTGTGTATGAACGTCCATTTTATTTATTTATTTGAAAATATTTTATGCAAGTATTTTTTTTAAATATACGAAGCTTGGTTTCATTGTGAATTTTCAACTCTATTAGACTTTTTAATGTTATTAAAGAATAAAATTTCACATATAACAACTGATAATTTAGAAAATATTTTATTTAATGTGCCAATGAATATTTCCTTTTAAAACATTGAATGGCGATCATTAAATATTAAATGTAAAATTATTGAAAGTACATGGTGAGATTATAGTATGCTGCAACGTTTGCTAAACTATCGCCAAGTTATAACAGTGTATTCTTTGGATGAAGTTTGTCTTGGCTGTAATTTGCTGTGGAAACTTACTAAATATTTGTATGACAGGTATTTTTCGATGCGAATTCTATAATAACAGTATCACAAAATTAAAATTTTAGGAAAAATTGTTTAACAAAAGGAGTAAATTCCGAATTTTTAATACATTGATCGGTAAATAAAAAAAATACTTAAAAAGAAAATAGGTGATTATTTTTTTAACCGACTAAAAAGCGCGCCAACCAAAACTCCGAAATAAAACGGCCAGAAATTTTAAATTAAAACCGTCAAATCGCGCGCCGAGTCGAGAGGTTATAGATTCGACCTTTATGTATTTTGTTTTTTAAATTATGTATGTTCGCGCAGAACTTCGGTTCAAATTCAGATATTTGCACAATTTTTGTTGCTGTTTGATAGGGGATGTTTCAAAGGAGAGCATTTTGAAAAAAAATATCCGGTTATATAGCATTTAACTATCCAAAATTCCCAATTAAACGGAGCGTTTGAAAAAAATATTGTCCGATTTCGAAAATTCTTTTTTTGTTGGATAGAGAAAAATCCACTTTGACAAAATCTGCAAAACGTTATTGGTTATCCGGCTATTAAATATCCGGAAATTCCAATTAACAGGAGTTTTTTTAAACAATGTTTCCGATTTCATAATATTTTCATTGTTTAACAGAAGTTTACAACAATGACATTTCGTTTAACCAGCATTGATAGGAATTGTTTTACAATATACATTGTTAAGCACAAGTTGTTAATTGAATTTCTTGGTGAATAATAATAGGGGGAGAAGCCCCCCGCTAAATTAAAAACTAAAAAGGGAAAAATAAAATAATCTTTCTTAAAAAAAAAGAAAACCGACTTGAAGAAAAATGCGCTAAAAGTAAGCTAAAAGTAAATTATGGGATTTCATGCAATTATGTATACCCATACCGAAAGGAAAGTCCTATTAATTTCTAAAAATAATTTTGTGCAGGAATGTTTAACTTTTAAAACTCAATACCTTATGAGAGATAAACTAGAAATTATAGGATTTTTATCGGTGTATTAGCAACCAATTAGTATAGATATATTTTTACTTTTTTAACTTATAATTTATTTAAAATAAAAATATTTTAAATTTAAAAAAACAGCTTTATAACTTTTTTCAGGAGGAATTCTAAAATGGTATATGCGATTTTCCCTGGGAGGAGAGGAAATTTATATATTTTCTGTCATTTGTCGTTATTTTATTTATCTCCGTGCAAAGAACGGGTACTTTTGCTAGTGATTAATAGGTTGAATTTACGTTACACTAGAGAAATACACAATGATCAAACGGTTAAAGACTTATTTCGAAGAAAAGACTCTGGAATACGACCTCGTAATTTTGAACTACTGCCATATTAGATGTTTGCCATACACCTAATCTGGCACACTACTCTTCAAATTTCCACATCATTACCAACCTGAGGACATTTGGACCACGACAGATTTACGTGCACCATCCTCTTTCATACATAGATCTATGGTTGGGCAATTAGGATGGTAACCCTCTGGTTACAAAAACACCGTTCTTATAAACACCATTCTTACTAGACCGGAAGGGGCCGGCTTTGAATGAGATTTTTTTAATATATATAATGATAAAATGAATAAAATGTATAAAATTTAAACAGATTTTTCAAAAAATAGTAATAAATCATGCAATAGCTAATATTATTATTATTTGTTTTTGAAAATTTTGCTTTCTTATTTTAAGGTATATTCATATAACGTTTCTACTAAAAATAACAAATTACCTGAATTTTGTTAGATTTTTTAAAAAAAATAATTCTTAAATCCATATGAAATAGTGGACTTTATAAATACTGCTTAAAACTTGTTATAATAAAAAATAATAACATGTTTTAAAAAAAATAACTACAATTTATGTTTTCAATAACACAGGGTGCTACAAAATCGAAATATATTTAAATACTTGAAAAATATTACATAAAACTATTTTATCTCGTTGAAATAAAATTTTACTCTGTAAACAATGCAGTGTCGAACAGTCGCAAGCTGACAGAAGCGTGCGAAAAATCAATGCAAACTCAAAATTCGTTGGATTTCTCTAAATTCAAAAGGTACAACTTTCATCCCTGCATAATGCACACACAAAAGACCCGCTGTCACTACATCAAGGGAAAGGGACGGACTAAAAAAAAGAATGATTTTATGAGACAGGCAAAAGGCAAGTTGTCAATTTCTTATTCCCATTTATCCACGAACCGAATATGTTCTGTTTCGCTCCGTAAAAGTTTATATATGACACCCATTTGTATATGTATGGGCATAATGTGACAATGGGAAGAATTTGGCGGGGCGTATTTTGATGGCTCGTAATTTTACACACCGGGAATTCGGATTTGAATTATTTGACAGACACCGTCGCCAAATTTATGCATGCGAAATTAATGTAGTAAGAGAAGAATATGTTATTTTTTTCTTGGGTATGGTTTGTAAGAATATGGATTCAAGCTTTGAAAAGGGGTAAGTTCATGTTTGTATGTATAAATGTAAACAGTTTAAAAAGAATATTTTAAGGCCGCTTTTTCACACTTCGGGAAAACCGGATCTGGTATTGGCATCGTCGCAGAATACAATGTTACTCAATTAGAAAATTTTTACATAGTCCGTTAAATTTGCCGTCTCTGGCAATAAAAATTTAGCCGGTGTTGAAATCGATAAATCGGATGCCGGCCCGGCAAGTGATTTGTCAGATTCAATGTTTCCTTAAGTGTACTTTTTACAGTAGGTCTGGAATTATAGGTACCGGTGAGGTATTTGTATTTTTTTTGCATTTATGTCAGTATTATAATTGTTCTCATCGTAAACACACACTTTTCTTTTGTTATTTTTGAGTATTTCTGCCATTGTGAATATGATTAAATTGATCAAGAACGTTGCTGTGACGTTAATAGAGCAGGAGGAAGGTAAATACTATTTATGAAAAAAACTGACCGTTTTAAATAAAATTGAAGAAAAAAAGTGTGGAATATAAGTTGGACAATTTGAAATATTTTAAATAAAAAACTAAAACAGCGTCTAATTGTATTTTCGATATTTTGTTAGTAATGTTAATATATATATATATATATATATATATATATATATGCAATATTTTTTATTTATATATTATATATATATATATTTTAATTTCTAATTATAATATTCTGAAAATATCTATTATAAAATCTTTTTTTGATTGGAAACGATATTTTTACTATCTCATCAAAATCATATAATTAAATTGTTGGATTAACAAGGACAAATATAGATAAATATTTTTGCTCAGAAAATTTAATCTGATAAAAGTTTTAATGATCTTGTTTTACAGTTTTTTTATTATTATGAAAATAGTTATTTTTAATAATTTTTTAATTATACTGCTAAACTCACAATACAAATTTTATTAATAATATTTTATGAATTTATAGCAAGGTTAAATTTTATTAATAATATTTTATGAATTTATAGCTAGGTTAAATTTTTTTAAGTTCATCTATTTGATACAGTTTATTTAAATGGAGAAATTAATTTATTAAAAAGTACATGGAGTATACAATAAAAAGCATGATCAAAAGGAGAAAATGAGTTTATTAATACATATTGTAAACAATACTTTTCTAAAACTAACAAAATTAGGTACTTTTATTTTTCAACGATAAAAACTACCCAATTAAATCTTTAAAATTATTCATTTTATTATACATCAAAACAACAATTCCACATCAACATCAATGCAAAAAAAAACTATTTCTTCAATATCCTAATATAAATCTGCCATTTAAAAAGCTTTCAATTTACTCTCTAAACGAAAGAATCTGATTACGATAATGCAACACATGTCTTTAAAAAACACGCACCGGAAAAAAAGGGCCCTAGAATCTTAATGTGTTTTACTTTACCTGAACTCAAAGTTAAAATAAGAGTTAAAAAATAAGTAATGTTCTTTTTTCTGAAAAATCCACACTTAACTCGAGGAGGGTTTTTCCACACGTACTTTTATATCCTTTTAATATATATTTTTTTGCTTTTGTTCTTGCTTTCCGGGAAGTTCTTCTAAAGTTATCAATCACGGCCTCTTTATTTTATGCTACATTTTCCCCTCGCACGTGTTTTATTTCTCATGAGTTTTAAGCAGCCCCCCCCCCCCCCCCCCACTCCACTTTTGCATTTGGGATTGATAAAAATTTAGAGAGTGTGGTAAACACACATTGGATTTTCTGCAACCAATTTCGGAAACTCTCGCAATAATAAATTAAAGGCTCGATTTATATGCTCGCGATTTGTTTTGGTTTCGCCATTTTCTCCGTCAAGTGTTTTGTAGGGAGATTCTCGTTTATTTTATTTGCGTTTATATTAGGAGTTATCAAAAATATTTCAAATATCGTCGACATATTTTTTTTTATATATTTACTATTTTAAAACACAGAATTATGCCGGTGTCGCAATGTCTTCCCAACGACAATTATACAATGTAAAATGTACTTAAAAATGAGTACCTGAACATACTCGTCTTTTTTAATACAATTGCATCGTAAATAAGCGATGACGTACTCAAATTTAAGTAATCGTACTTTCTCAAAAATGAGCAGTGTGATTTAACAAACGCTATTCCAGCTTCTGTTCAAGCTTTCTTAAACAAAGCGACCTGACAAACTTAAAATAGTTGTTCAGAAGATGGTTTCACACATAATTTGATGTCGATTGCATAAATAGAAACCGAGTTATTACAACTAATTATCTTACTTTACATTCTTTTGGCACACCTTTTTAGCATGTAATATGTTTATAACTTCTTCCAGTCGCCCTAGTAATACAACGTATAAGGCTGTGGTGCCTGACGGTCTGGGTTCGATTCCCGATAAGTGTTGGTTGTAATTGCTGATATTTATTGAAAGTGATTCATGAGGGCAGTCTATGTAGGCAATCAACTGCTCTTTTTTACTCATTGTACTCATTTTTGAGTACGCCTTTTTCAAAAATAAAACGTATATTTTCTGAGCTATGATAAGCATCGAATGTACTCAAAAATGATTACATTTTACTTATTTTTGAATACCTATTTTTAACAGGGTAGGCATTTGCAATAATTCAACGTTGCAAAAGAGTCTTTTTAAAGTTTCAATTTACGTCAGTTGCCATTCTACAAACGTAAACTTAGGCAGTAGCGTACGCATGGGGGGAGTTCGATTCAGACCATGTATGTAGCATTCCGGCAATGGTTAATATATTAGTTTACGTCAAACTCTTAAAATAATTCGCATTGTAAAGGGGACTGGAGCACTTTAAATCCTTAGTGGTTCATATATCCCCCTCTTCAGGTTGCGTGCGGGGTAGCTCAAGTGTTGTCTTTGTGATCTGACCATGGTGATGTCTACGGATCTTTTCTTCGAGGTAAATCCCGAATGATCGTCAGTTGTCCATTGCGCAGCTCTAGTGCGACGTTAATTCAATTAATAAGCCGTTTCAATTTCGCAACTTCAACTATTATGTAGCTGGATTCTTGTTTATACTTCACATTGTGGGATATCAACAATATATTAAATAAATGTGTGTGGGTTTAAGTCGCTTTTATATTCACGATTTAGAAACTTAGAAATCTGCAGTTAAGAAGTGTATACAAGCTAAAGGTATCCAAAAGTAATGGCTTAAACTGAGATGATTATTTGACTGACTTACATCTTTTTACGTCAATGTATGAGGCCGAGAGTTTATCACGCCGTCCTCTGCGGTTAAGGCACATTCTGGCTACCTCTCAGCTTCTCCATCCAAAGAGATCTCTTTCTTTAAAGACCATCCCATCTCCAGGTCAACCTGGGTCTTCCTCCTTTCTTTTTGCTGTCTGATTCCCAGGTCCGCGTTATTCTGGTGAGGTCTGTTGCTGACATTCTAAGCACGTGCCCCATCCATGTCCATTTACGTTTCCCCAATTCCTCTGTTAACGACTTAGTATTTATTTTTTGGCACATTCCAGCGTTGGAGATATTTTTTGGCTAGTATTTTATTTGTATTATCTTAAGGCACTTTGCTTGGAAGGAGTTAATTTTAAATTGTTGTGTTGTTTACTAAGTTTCCATGTTTTACTTCCAAATAATTATACTTATTTGACGGTTGTGTAATAAAATAATTTTTTTCTTGGATGACTTCCGAATTTTCTGTAGTTTGCTGTAAACGTGTTTTTTTTTAATTCTTGCAACAATATTTTGATTTGTTCCACCCTTTGTGGAGACTGTTGCTTCAAGGCAGTTAAAGGTCTTTGTTGACTCTACATTATTTCAAAGAAGATCATTAATGATTAGTTAGTTATGCAAGTTCTATTAAAGACTAACTCCTCAAGTTACTTTGCAGGTCAATAAACAAACAGTGAGAAGTACTAGTAGCTCTGCAGATGTCAAAATGGTATTCCTTTTTACAATACTATTATATATACTTCTTATGTCTGTATTTATTCTTCTGTCTTTCAAAAAAAAATATATCATAGAAATACAAAATATACCATGAAGACATTTTGAAAAGTCAGTAATTAAATTCTTCATTTACGATTTAAATATGTTTCTCCTTTCAATGATACAATGGCGTTATACATGTAATGTCAGCGCCATTATGGTGGCAGAAATCTTTTACAACGCAGAAATATATGCAACAGCTTTAACCACCAAGATTAGTTTTTGCGCCTTATCCAAATTTTAAATATCCAAATTTTATGTTTTAATTTGACTCTTATAATTTACTAAGATCAACGTCATTGCAGCTGCAGAAAAGTAATAGAGTTTTATAAATAAATTTATTTCGATGTTATTTATCAACTCTAAAGACAACTCCTTGGCCTTGTTAAATTTATATTTCAAATTTTATTTTTTAATAAAAACATTATTTTCGGTAAATACAAGAACAGTGGGAAACATAATTAAAAATAGAAGCTTTTGTTTATCATATAGATGTATAAATAATGTCATGTTATTAAACTAAAAAGCTATTTCGGAAGATACGAATAAATTAACTTGCCTTGAATCTGGAATTAAAATATTCAATGAGTTTTCTACCATTCAGTACACCACAATTTAGAAAAACGAATTATGTATGTAGCTTAATTATTTGAACCTAAAATATATTGTTCGATATTTAAAACGTTTCTCGAAATTTCGTTAATGAAAAATGAAATATAAAGCTGAACTTTTAACATAGTGGAATTAGAATGGAACAACATAAACAAATGGGGATTCGCATTATATTTTCCGATGCAGTTTGGGTTATTCGCCAAAAGTAGGAATCACAACTAACAGATGTGTCTTGTTTTCTACTCCAATTTCGCCAAAAATAGTAGTTAATTTTTTTCAGAAATATAGTAACCTTGCAGAACTGGATTTTTTTACCTATGTCATTTTCAATTGCAGTAACTCGTGCAATGCAATGGCTTTATTATGTAGGATGTACTGCGTTAGAGCGGTACGATGGGGGGGGGGGGGGTATGTAGAGCGAAATAGTCGGTATAGCGAAGTGAACCTAAACGAAAACATAAAATGTTTATTTTGCTAATAGCTTTGTAACTCATAACTATACTTTTATAATTTTGTAGACTCTAAAGCCAACTCCTTGGCATTGTTAAATTTATATTTAAAATTTTATTTTTTAATAAAAACATCGTTATCGTTCTTATTGTCGTTGAATTTACGATTGCCACAACAATAATAGTAATTACTTTTTTCCGAAATCCAAAATGGTTCCACTCACTTGGAATTTACCGTTACTCGCGTTAAACCCTGTGTACACGTCTCAACAACCTACTTATTTTTTTAAAAGCGAAATGTGTTACAAACATAAATTAAACAGTTTTGAAACGAAAACAAATTTACAATTCCAATCCCCCGCCCTCAGAGGATTAAAATATGAATAAAAAATAAAGAAAACTTAATGTCATTGTGACACATTGAAACTACTCTCTCTAATAACAGTAATGACTTTTTCCGAAGTCCCAAATGGTTCCACTCACTTTAATTTACCGTAACTCGCATTAAACCCTGTGTACACGTCTGAATAACCTACTTAATTTTTTAAAAGCGAAATGTGTTACAAACATAAATTAAACCGTCTTCGAAACAAAAACAAATTTACAATTCCAATCCCAGAGGATTAAAATATGAATTAAAAAATAAAGAAAATTTCATTTCATTGTGACACATTGAAAACACCCTCTCCAAGAAGATTATTTTAAACCGAAAAACAATACGACACCCATTCAAAAACCCAATTCCAAACACCCCCCTAAAAACAAACGTAGCATAAACACTCCCCCACCCCCTACCCTAACTTCTAAAAACCGAATAAACCTGCCACTTCCTCCCCCCCAAAGCCCCCCCAGTTAAAGAATCGACGCAATAAGGAATCCCCCCACTGGAAAAACGCTTCCTGAATACAAAATGAGGGAACTCCTTCCTCCGCCGCCTCACTAAAATCACTCCTCTCTCTCCAGGAATGAGTGATTACACTCCTCACTCTTTTCAGGTGCTCTTGAGGCGGAGTCCCTTTTAAAGAAGCGGCCAGCAACCGTTGTCTTGGGAATGGACGCTTGAGAAGTCCCGACTTAATTGTTTTGAATAAATGGTGGTGTGTAACGGGGAGGGGGCGGTTGTGATTTGCATGTTGAGTGTTAGGTGTAATTCCCCAATCTAAGGTAAGAATACGGTGAACCTGGTGCACGTCGTTAATCGTTAAAGATTTGTGAAGGTAAACTGAATTTTTTTAGGTAAGTTTTTTTGGGGGAAAATGCATTAACTGTTTTGAAGCTGAGATGCTTGGTTAGATTATAATTTTTTTTTTTTTTTTTTGGGGGGGGGGGGGGAGTTTTTTTTAATCATATTTTTTAGTATGTATATTCCATAAGACTTGTTTCGGATGTTTTTGTATTGTGCTGACTTTACAAGAATATGTAAAATGGTATATTGTAGAGTAAACTTTTGTGGGTAATTTTTTCGTAGATAATCTTTTTATAACAGTCAATCTTAGAAAAATATACATCAAATATTTAAACCAGAGCATGTGTTAAAGACAAAATTAAAAAAAATTATTTAAAATTAGATATAAATATTTTTACTTATAGAATTTGTATATATCCCATCAATTAAGTTATAATTAAGTGAAATGAAAATAGTGTGGGAAAATAATGTTTCATTTAACATCATCATTAAGTTTAATGATAATAATGTATTCAACCCCTATTTGGGCATCTGAAGATTTAATTTTTTTTAAATTCCGTTTAAGAAGCAATTTTTTTTATGGCCACGTAAAACAAAATCGTTATAAAATTACAATATTATAATCTCATAAGATATTGACAAGAATAAAATACTTAAACATAATATATTACAATACATGAATTGTTTTGAATAATTGAAAATTGGCGATCAAAAACGGCTTTGGCGATATAATTATTTCTGACAATTATGCTTAAACAGGAAAACAAACCAGAAAAGCTATCATTCGGAGATGTACCCGGAGACGTCTGAACAATTGACAGACTATTTCGCCTAGAATAAAATAAAACAGAAGGAATAAACGGAGAAAACGATGGGGAAACCAATGGGGTATCATTTTTTAAAATCGTGTGAGATACCGCATAATAGCTAGTTTAGAATATAGGCTCACAGAGAACACACAAAAGTACCTTAAGTGCTTTGGATTTAAAACACAAACCTCTTCTCCATTGTACTTTCCACAAGGGCACGTCTAGTCCATTTAACTATCGTCATGGAACCCACAATCCACTCACCCGACCACGTTGAGCCTAAGTGACCTGAATGCATTACGAAACCCCAACCTCCCATCTCCCTATTACGAAAACACTGCCCAGCTATATCAGACTTGCATAAAAAAAAGAACCATCCCCGAGATCTTTTTACACCGACTTAGAGACAAAAGGCATCCTCTTAAATGGATGTTCTTAAGTGCGCATCCAGAAAGTCTGGATCTCTCAAGTAGAACAGAAAAAAAAGTGAGTTGAGTTGAGCTGTATCCCCCCTTCTTCTCGATGGAAACCGATACCCGATGATTCCACGGACAAATAGGATGATCTATATAAACTCCTTGGCGACCTTTTCTTTTTTCAGGAAGCCATCAAATAAAAGGTTTGTGTGTGTGTTGTTGTTGTTTTGTGCGATTGTTTGTTGTTTGTCGTTGTGGAGCCGCGAGACATTAGAGCTGGGATGGATGAGCATACAAGTGCTCTATTTCTTTTTATGTCGTCTGATTTGTAGAGATGGAAGAAAAGAATATAAAAAAATTAGTATTATGGTGTTTTGGATAAATAGGAACAAACATTTTAAATGGTGCTTAATGATAACCAAAAGGTTTTATTTAAACCAATCTTTACTATTGAAAAAAATAAATTTCTTACATTGGAGCAAAGTATTCTGCCCCCGCTTCCTACTTTACATCAAAGTGAAAAATAAATAAAATTAATAATAGTAAACGAATCCATATTATCAAATGATAGATAATTCAAATCTTCATTTATCACAGAACATCTTACATTAGACCTCAGAACGGACACTGCATTGGAATATGGGTGCAACAAATCAATGTTTGTGAGAGAACTATTTAAAAATATATATAAAAAACGATGAAAAATGTCGATAAGTTGTAACTTGGAATTTTCACCTTTGTTGAGTTGGGAATTTCGAATAATTGAATTTGAGAACTTCGAATCGTTAAATTGGGAAATTTCTTGTTTCAACCCCTCCAAAATATTTTTCGTGTAACGGCACTGGCCACCTTTTTCAGACACCTATTTAAATACCTATTTATTTCCCCCATAATATTACTTCAATTAAGAAATTCAAATGGTACATGGTACTCAAACGCTGGTACTCAACGCTGGTACGCTCAACGATGGTACTCAAACGCCAAAGTTGGGAGAGAAATGCAAAATAATAGAGTAAAATAATACCTGTTGATGGTATCTAGTTGCTTCTATCAATCAGAATTATTACAAATAAATCTATAATTATATATTCCTGGTAAATCTGTTTCATTGCTTAAAACTAACTTTTGCATTCTATCCGCATAATCCACAAAAATGTATATTTTGAAAAGTAAAGACGACTTTAAGTATTTTTATGCCACTGCACTTTCATGATACGATTAAAAAGCAACAGGATTTAACTTTAAGGGAGTTTAGACATTTTAAAGCGTGAAATCTATTCCTGACTATTCAAGAAGAATTTGGAAAATCCTTTTTCTTTAAACTGAGAAAATACTTTCACTGAGCAGCTGGAGTAGAACAATCTTAAAAGTTCCGGAAAGAAATATCTAGATAATCTTTTCTTGATCCACAACTCGGCACTTTTCCCGAGAACAAATATCTCTGTCGGTTGAGGAATAAATTCAAAAATAAATAATAATTTTTGAAAAGCCAGAAAGTTATTCATATTTAGTTTCCACTATTTTATTCTTTGTACAAAACCTCTCAATATTTCTTTTAGATTTCATTAATGTTTTATGTAGTATATTTGGAATTAAATAAAGTAAACTATACAACGTTGCTTGTTGTTGTTAAGTATGTAATATTTTATTTTACACCTAGATTAGATATCAATATATTGTTGGAGAGTACTTGTATTATATAATATAAGTACTACAGATGCAACAAATTTTACACTGTAAAAGGAAGGTACTTAAATATGTGAACCTGAACGTACTCGTACTTTTTTTTAGTACAATTGCATAGTAAATGAGCGATGACGAACTCAAATTTAAGTCACCGTACTTTCTGAAAATTGAGCGGTGATAATTAATATTGTTAATCCCAGCTTCTGTTTAACCCGACCCTTCAAAGCGACCTGACAAACTTAAAATAATTGTTCAGAAGATGGTTTTCCACATCATTTTATGCGGATTGCGTTAATGAAAACTGCGTTATTAAAACTCAATTATCTTACTTCCCATTCTTTTGGCATACCTTTTTAATATTTATTCTGTGTAAAACTTCTTCAAGTAGGCCTGGTAGTTTATCGGGGGTAGTTCCTTGGGCTGCGGTGCCTAAGGAACTGGGTTCGATTTTCAGTCTTAATTCATATTTGTTGAAAGTGGTTTATGAAGGCAGCCTAGGTAGGCCAGCATCTGCTCTTTTTATTTGTTGCACACATCTCAGAGTGCATGTCTTTTTCAAAATTGAGACTTATGTATTCGGATCTACGATAGGCATCGAATGTACTCAAAAATAAGTACATTTTATTTATTTTTGAGTACTTTTTTCTAATAGTGCATATTCAAAAATTCGAAAACAACTAGATATAGGTAGGTATCAATAGGAACTGTATAAATTTGGTTTCAATTTTCATGTATAATAAAGAAGTTAAATTAGTTATTTTCTGATATAAACTAAAAAAATCAAGAGAAACAAAAGTAGCTATATCCAGTGAACTTGAGTGTGAGCGTTAGTTTAATTTCTGATTTGATTGGCTGAAATGGGGATATAGCTGATTTTGATTATTGAACAAAAACATAGTATTTACCACACTGCTGTACCTGAAACAATTTATGGATGTAAGCATAGCTTTACGAATGGTGTTAATTCCCTCATCCAGTTTTAAGAAAATTGTGTGAAAATTAAAATTTTGATTACAGCCTAGTAAGTAATGTGACAACTTACTCATCTAAGCGAGGAATTGTTGTATTATTTCTTCATTTTTACAAAGAATTTTGTTTTAACAATAGTTAAGTTTTGACAATTTTATTTATTTGCCCAAAACATTTAAACGTACATATAGCTACTTTTGTATATAGGCTACTCACATGTATTAGAACCTTGATATATTTCCCAACCACGGAAGCAAATAGTTGAATAAAAGTAAACGATAAGGTGTTCTCCCCCAATCAATTTTCATAGACAACTTTCGGTTGAAAGGCTTGGGATTTTCATTTCCAATACATGGATTTCGAGTCACGTAAACAGTTGGGTGTAGTTACTTAATATAGATTAAACCAATGAGAGGCACGGAATGACAATTTTATCTGACATTAATTTGGCGATGGTTAATAAATTTTATGAAATATTTACTTAATATACGAAGTAATAATAATTACGAAATAGCGATTGGTCAAATTAGTGTGATAACTAATCATAAAATAGAGATAGGAAATTAGAGATAGGAATGAAATTACAATTTAAATTCGAATATCAGAATGGTTTTAAAATACATTACGCGACTATTCGCACATGCATGTAAAACATATGACCATTTCAACTGAAATTATATTTGGCGACATCAAGTTTGACGCCTAGGAACAGTACCGTTACACAAAAAATATATTAGGGGGGGGGGGGGGGGGGTGAAACAAGAAATTTTCCAATTTAACGATTATAAATTCTAACTCAACTATTTGAAATTCAACAATGCTGATAGTTCCTAGTTCCAACTTATCGACATTTTTAATCCCTTTTTTTATAAATATTGTTTAGGTAATTAAACAGTTATCTCACGAGCATTGGTTTGTTGCACCCATATTCCAATGCAGTGTCTCTTCTTAGGTCAAATTTAAATGTAATGTTGCAAGTTGGGCGATTTCTAATCTTTCCTAGCTTTCATTGTTTAATAATATTAATTTTCTTCAGGCATACATTTTCCAACTCGGGGTTTTAAGAAGTCGAACTATAACTGATTCTGCGGACTTCTTTTTTAAGTTTACCGAGACTCGAATAATCATCTTGAGTGACTTAACTGTACCAAAAATATGTACACAAAACTTTCCCCTTTAAAATAGTGAAACATTTAGAATTTATTTAAAAATCACTGTTATGGAAGGTAATTGAGAATATGTACGACCTGATTTAGAGATTGAAATTGTGACACATTAATAAAAACCCGTGGTTGATTAACGTATGTGATTGGTTAATAACAAACCACGTGTTCATCACCGACCAATAGCATATGCGCTTGGATTCATTTAACATCACAATGACTTCACATGTAATTTCGACACCAGGTCGTACTGGAGTCCAGTGTAAACATTTCAATATATCATTAAACAGGACCTAGGCATTATTGATTCCATATTATATTAAACTTTACTATTTTAATCAATAGAAATTATATATCAAGTTAAATTTATTTCACTAAATAATCCAGATTGAATGGAATATAATTCAGTATCAATGTGGTGCATTACATTTTAGTGAAAAAATACTTCTAACAGAAGAAAAGTATTCAATGTAAATTAAGATTTTTGATCAACCTACGTAAAAAATTTTTTTAATAATATTATTTGTAATACTATAAATTTTATAGTATTAAGTAAAAACAATTAAATAGTAAAGAAAAAACAGAAATTACATTTATAAAATGAAACATAAAAAATATCTTTGTACATCATGAGACAAGCAGAACATATTAAATACAATATATTAAATATTAATATATATTTAATATATTGTAATATACTTATATAATTTATATACTTGAGAATATATTAATTACAAGAATAACTATTTTAAATAAAAAAATACTTATTTGGATTTCCATTTATTTTTTCGTACGTAAGAGTTTTTTTAAATATTATTTGTAGTACTATAAATTTTATAGTATTAAATAAAAACAATCAAACAGCAAAGACAAAAACAGAAGTTACATTTATAAAATGAAACATAAAAAGTATGTTAGTACAGCATCAGCCAAGCAGAATATATTAAAAATATATACAAGAATAACTATTTTAAATTAAAAGAAAAACTTGTTTGGATTTCCATTTATTTTTTAAGTTAATTAACAATTTTTTTTTAAGTTTCTTAATAAAAATCCCTACAGTTGTACTTAATTGGTGTTGAATATATTTAAAACAAACGCGAATGTAAAGCAGCGTTCAATACAGCATATATAGATATTTTAATTAATAATGAACGATTATCTTCGTTCCAAGTTCTTTCAATTTATTTCCGGCACATTTCAATTAAAATATTTAATGGTTAACTTAATTTTTATGGATTATTTTTTCATGCTATTTGCCTTGTAGATATAATCAATTTAGATAACATATTTATTCAAACAGAACTTGTAAAAGATACTCTTCTAATTCTAATTTATTTTATTTGCTGTTCTCGTTATATATTTTGCGTATTCCGTTTATAAAAAGACCCAAAGTCTAGACAAACATAATTATTATCAATTTTGTAATTCTTTTGCAGGGAGAAATTTACTTTATGGAATTTTTTTCAAGAAAACATGCTCTTTGAATCAAATTACGTTAGAAGATTTCTTAATAAAGTAAATAGCGCCATTTGCATAAAAGTATTAATATTTTAAGAAAATGTACTATGAAATAATTTTTGTTTTTTAGCCTTGTGAATAAATAGTATATTTTAAGTAAAATATTTTTTCTTCTTCAAAATAAAGATAAATTTGCGAAACTTATATTTTCGTGATTTTGAAAAATATGTTTGAATGTATTTTAATTTGGTTATTTTAAAGGTGATATATGACTAGATATTTAATAGTATTCCATTGAAACGTTAAAATATAACTTCTTACTTACGAATTATATATATTTTTTTTAACCGGAATAGAAAAGAAAAATTATTAAAATAAATATTTGCTAAATTATAAGGTGCACAGGGGAATGTAAATAAAATATTCTTTTCAATTTTCTGAAACTATATTTCAGTATGTCATTCATATTCGTAGTTGTCTGTACTTTAGGGAATGTCGTCGAATAGTTTATAGTTTTGAAAACAACACATATAAAAATGCGTCCAAATGTGTTAATCAAAGTATTTGATACAATATTTGAGTGTTTTGAAGATGAACGTCTTAAGGGCTTCAGTATCCCAAAATATCATATAATTTATGTAGTAAATATCCTTTTTAAATCCCTCAGACGCAACGAATCTTAACATATTATGCATCAAAAGAAAGATAATTTCAAGGACCAATGACGAATCGTACTTTCATCTCATAAATCTAATCGTTTTTTCAAAGGGATTTAAAATATTTTAATTTAATGGAGTCTTTTAACAAGTCGTAAAAAATGCTGTCATCTATGAGCAGACCGTTACACTTTTATGATTTGGCCATAGAATCGGTAATATATTTCCACCAAATGGATACGTGGTGTGTGTGAGGGGGAGGGGATTCATGCGATTTTTTATTTTCTATAATTTCAGATAAAAATTTACATTTTTGTGATGATTAGAGCTAAATGATTCAAGAAAAATGTTTAGAAGAGCTAAAATTATAATGTTCACTCAAACATTTAAAAAATTATTTTTTGTTAAATTTTTCTAAGGTCGATTTATAGTATTTTTCAAAACGCTTCCATTTCCAGGTTTTATTTTTTTATCGAATTTTATTTTAAGAGCAATATTGATTTATGCTTAATAAAATTAGGGTTCGGATTTTGTAAAAGTAATTTTTTTAGAAGAAAAAAATTTAAGTAAGAACACCAGGCCATAGTTTACCAAAACATACCAATTCTTAATCATTTTAAGTTTAAAAATAATTCTTTTTAAGATATTTTCTTATTCCATCTCTAATTCTTTACTATACTCTTTTATGTTCACGTAAAAAACTTATGCTGCTTCATAAATATTTGATTGAGCTTTAACATTTTAAGTAGATGTATGTTTGTCAAAAATTTAAGTTGAGGTAAGTAGATTTAAAGATTTCAGTACTGAATGTGGCAAATACTTTAAGGAGTAATTTATTTTAATATGATTAATATTTATCCAATATTTTTAAAATTTTGAAAAACTATGCTAGGGAGTTAAAGCGTTATTTTAAGGAAGACAAGATTCCAAAATTCCGAAAAAAAAATTGCTAATTTTTTTTTCTTCATAAAATGATGCTATATATATTTAAGAAGGTGTGTACAAAATTTCAAAACAATAAAAGAAACATAAATTATGTTTTTTAGATGTTTATATACCATTTATTATCTTTCTACTCCCTTTTCGTCTGCAACATCGTCATTTACTCAAAATAATTCTTTTACATTTTGGTTACGTTTAAAATGTTAAGGCTTTGTAACTAATAAACTTAAAGCAAACTCTAAATAGTTTTTGAAGCTGTAATATTTGTTTTATAAACGTATCAAAAGTGTTTTTAAATTAAGTTATAAATAATTTTTTTACGAATTATTAAACATAAATTTTTTAATATTTTTTAAGTTTTGAACTTAAAAATAAGTTTTTGAAAACTATTAAAACCCAAATCTGCAAAAGTCTATTCATACGTCTATAGTACATACTTTGACGTTATTTAATCAATTAAAAAATTTAAAAACATTAAAAATTGAAGGAGGAGTAATGTTTTTTTTAAAGTCTATTTAAGCTTAAAAAACGCAAAAAACAACAAAATTAATTTTTTTAAAAACATTTTTGTTTTTGATTATTGTCCAGAAAAAGATGTTCTAATAATGTAAAAAAGAAATGGTATTTCTGAATTCATTAATAAACACATTAGGATTTGGAGCTCGGGTCTCCCTTAAACCAATAAAAAAATTGACATTTTAATCGATTAGATGGGAAATTAATCTTCTTAAACAACAGTAGAATACAAAAAGCCTGGGCATAAGTATCCAAAATTCATCGATGACATGTTAAACAAACACACATGATTAGTTATAAATGTCAGTTGCATTAAAAAGGGCAACCCCTAAAGTTTCTTTGAATGTCAATAAAGTAATAAAGTTCAAATGTGAACTTAATTTAATTACTACCTTTCTACTGATAAACAAGTATTTTGACAAATTTCGATGATCTGAGTGAGTAGGTAATTGCCCAGAAAAAAACGTCAGCATAAAACCTGCATCAAAATTGTCAAATTGAGGGTTTTTTGAAGGTATTGTAAAGGATATTGAAACAAAAAACTGCAGTTTTTTTTAAGTTTTTAATTTTCCTGCATAAAACCTTTAAAATAACTGCATTTTCCCTTTATGATTAAAAATTGAAAGTTTTTGCAGGTTTTTATGAAGGATATTAAAACAAAAACCTTTAATTTTATAGATCTTCCAAAAAACTGCAGTTTTCCTGCATAAAACCTTCAATTTTAAAATTTTGATGAAGGTTTTATACTGACTTTTTTTGCTGGGTGGTAAAATACCGTTTTGGCATCTCAGGTACCGCTGTCCAGCGCCTTATTCGTTATACTATCAGGTCGACTTAAAGAAGTTATAAACAGAAAACATGTTAAAAAGGTGTGGCAAAAGAATGGGAAGTAAAATAATTGAGTTGTAATAACTCGGTTTCTATTTAAGCAATCGACATCAAATAATGTGGAAAACCATTTTTTGAATAATTTTTAGTTTGCCATGTGGCTTTGTTAAGATGGTTTGAGTAAAGGCTATGATTAGCAATAGTAAATCATGCTGCTCCTTTTCGAGAAAGTACGGTTACTTAAATTTGATTACGTCATCGCTCATTTACGATACAAAATTGTACTCAATGAAAATCGAGTAGGTTCAGGTACTCATTTTTAAGTACCTTTTTTACAGTGTATATATTCTGATTAAATATTTTGTGAAACTGAAGACATTAATTTTGCCGTCTTTCTAACGAAACTGATTTCGTCAAAAATGAGGACGATTTTAAATTATAACTATATAATATAACTATAAAATATAAATATATTTTAAATAATAATATATTGGCGAGGCGATTCGAACTGCGGACATCTAGTTACAAAGTCCAATGACTTAATACCCACTCGATTAAGAAGGCCCGTTTGAATTTTGAAAATATACATATAAAAACCAAACATGAGCTGATAGCAGAGAAAAAGACCTAAAAGGAATCTGAGTAAACGACTTTCGTTTAAAATTTGAGAATTCTTGTTTCGTTAGAAATCACGTTATTCAATGCGAAACGATTGTCAAATATAACGAAAGTAGCGTTGACGATCGCAGTATTCTCAAAAATGAGAGAGTTATTTTCGAGAGTATATAATACATTACTTTATTTTGGTTGGTTTAGTTAAATAACGCCTCACTAGAGCTGCACAGTGGGCTATTGGCGACGGTTCGGGGACAACAACTGAGCTGGCATCCAACGCCTTCAATAGACGTCGGGTCAGTCCCGTATACACGCCGTTAATTTTGTGGATGTTCTGGACGACATTCTAGTATTTTGGTAGCGAAGCTGGCAACCCTCCGATCGCAATATCACTACTTTTTACAATTCTTTAGTCTAGTCCATCGCAAGGTTTTGAACCGGGGACCCTTAGATTCCCAGCTGATGCCTTAATCCACTCGGCCACGGAGGCCTCTACTTTATTTTGGAAACCATGTATTAAGATAAAATTATACGATTGGTTTGGTTTGGTTAATTAACGTCGCACTAGAACTGCACAGTGGGCTATTGGCGACGGTTCGGGGTCTATCTCGAAGGAAAGACCTGGGAACACATACACATTCACACACACATTCATACATACACCTCGAATTCCACACATTCATACATACACCTCGTTATTTTAGAATCATGGTCAAATGACGAGGAAACACCTGAACTGGCACCCAACGCCTTCAATAGACGTCGGGACTTTGGACCCCGATCAGATTTATCGTGCACCAGTTCCGTATACACGCCGTTAATTTTTGCGGATGTTCTGGACAATTTTTCTAGTATTTTGTAGCGAAGCTGGCAACCCTCCGATCACAAGATCCCTACTTATTTACTTTTCTTTGTCAAGTCCGTCGCACGAGTTCGAACCACCAATCCTCGGATTAGTAGCTGAACGCTTTTAACCGCTCGGCCACGGAGGCTTTAAAATTATACGAGCTTTATATTAAATTCTTAAGAATCATTTGTATCAATAATATGACATAGTATATTAATTTTCCAATTAACAAAATATATCCTTCACGGAAAAATATAAATATATTTTTTTTTAAATGTATCATTTCCATTTGTTTAATATTATAAAATATATTATTCTCCCGCACAATTTTAATAAAAACCCTCTCCACCAAAGCGAATACTTTTCAATGCATAATCCATCACCCCGGATATTTCATGAATAAATGCATCGGTATTAAAAGATCTACAAATCCCCTAGCACTATGAGTTTTCGAGAAAATCCCAAGAGCGGAATATTGTATTGAGTCCCCCTTAATCCCACCCACTGTTTTGACCTAATCAGTTTCACCGAAAGGAGTAAGCTGCTTTTAATGGAGGCAAATAATTATCCCGGGGTTCGGCGTTCTCGTAATAATTCGTCGACTTTTACGACGCTAAGCCGGCATCCATCACCGAAACAGTGGTGGGACCCGTGCTAATTTGGGTAATAATCTCTACTGCAGGTTGCCGGCAGCTATAATGCGGAGGGCCGTCACTTTAGTTGTCAGGATGGGAGTTCTATGAGTAGGGAAGTTCTGTGGTTTTGTTTGATTATGGGGATGTTGGATTAGAGAAATATAGTTATAGAACTCAATTGCTAGTTTAAATTTTGATGTAGTTACACTCGCCAACGATCCGAATTGTGATGTCGTTAATTTTTAACCAGTTCTAATAAATTATATTATCTACTTAATTTAGGTTTAGTTTGATTAATTAAAGTAGCACTAGAGCTGCACAGTGGGCTATTGACGAAGGTTCGGGGCCTATCTTGAAGGAAAGACCCGGGAACGATGTCTCGTATTTTTGAACCATGGTCACATGACGAAGACAACACTTGAGCTGTCACCCGCCGCAGCCTCAATAATCGTCAGGACATTAGATACCCATGACATTTATCGTGCGCCAGTCCCTATACACGCTAGTATAATTTGTTGAATGTTCTGGACAACTTTCTAGCATTTTTGTAGCGACTAATTAACTTAAGAATACAAAGTATTAATTTTTACACATTGATGTTCAAATGTTCATTTTGCAATTGCAAAGTTCTTTTTACTGTTTGTTGGAAGTTTAATTAATTTTTCTTGAGCTTAATATTTTAAATTATTTTTTTGATTTGTAATTTATTGTAAATAGATAGCTTGTACCTTGTACATTTAAATTTTAAAAATATTCTATATTGAAGATTTTTTATGAATTTAAAAATTGAGTTAATTGCTGAAAAACTGGAGACGTGATATCACGTCATATCCTTGGACGTGATATCACGTCAATGAGCGTTAGAGGGTTAAAATAGTTGATTTTTGAGACATTATAATGAATTATAAAAAAATCATAGTAAATAAATAATATAAAAATAATGTTTTAATAATAAATAATAAGCAAAAAAATGTTGTGCTTCCTTTTCTATGAAAAGTTAAGTAACATAGCAGATATACCCGTTGTTTACCCAGTGTTATATAAAACGATATACTAAAATAATTATAAAAAAAATTCTCTAATCCAAGGTCTAACAATGCACTATTAAATACGTATTTTACAACTTTTAAAAACACTTTATTTTATTATTATAATTAATTAATCCAATTGTGTTTTTTTTATATTAAATTTACTTTATTTTGATCTTGTTGCAATGATTTTGGTTTAATTATAAGAATTACATCTCATTTCAAATAGCTTTTAATAAAAAAGAATATTTCGTTTTGACCCATTTTTTCGACATTTCATAACATGATCGGGTGAACGATTTAATGAAATTATTTCCCTTTAAATTAAATTTTAGCATATTACACAGATTTCATGTAAATTAATATTATGCATCCCTTCAATGTCATATTGTGACAATCCCTATAAATTACATATTCGATTTTGCAAACCCTCGCTATAACGTAAACATCGCCTATTGACAAATAAAAACTCTCGTGACGTCACTTCATATCCCAAACCGAAACATTTCAATTTCAACCCATAAATGACGTATGCATCGACAGATAAACATCCGGCAATCTGATTCGCCGAGGAAACACCACGCACGCAAAAACAAACAGCGCGCGCACGCCTCAAAGTTATTACTAGGGTGTATTAAAAATATCTAGAGCTCGAGTGCAACATACGGATTTGAAGCCTTCCCCTTCTTCCCTCTCAACCGTAAAAGTGCATTTATTGCCCATTTTACTAGCGCTTTTACCGACATTGCGAAAATCCCAAGAGGCACATAAGGGAAAAGAACTCAACAGTCCACTTCCAAAACGGGGATCTTGCTTGATGCCATCTTTTTTCAACAAACTTTTCCCCCGCTTTTCCCTTTCGCTCGGGTGTTCGGGGGATGTAGAGAATGGAAATATATATATAACATTCGGGGTGTGGGGATAAGAAAACGATATTTTT